>JAKFHU010002088.1:43167500-46076250 GCA_023783475.1 Daubentonia madagascariensis | reverse complement strand
TTATTATTTAGTCTACTTGCTAAAATTTTTTAAAATTTCAAAATCAATACTTGTGACACTTTTGTGGTCATTTGTGGACATGTGCAGAGTGGTGAAAAATTTGAGTCCCTTGTGCACGTTTCCAGCTGAAGTTAAACAAGGCAATATTCTGCCTTCTTGTTTCAGCTCTCATGCAGTAAACTGTGTCCTTGCAGTCTATTTATTGCCACTTTTTTTGCATTTTGTTTTTTGCATTTTTTGTTTTTTATTGGTGACTTCACTGTTTAAAAAGGCTGCAACTGTAGTGCTGAAGTACTGTCTGGACGAGTTTCTAAACACAAGAAGACTGTGTTGTGCCATATGGAGAAAATACGTATGTTGCATAAGCTTCACTGAAGCATGAGTTACAGTTCTGTTGTTGGCCATGAGTTCAATGTTAGGGAATCAGTAATACTGTACATCCAGAAAAAGGAAGAGGAAATTCACCAATCTGTATATGAGACTGCTCTGGAAACTGCTCAAGAAACATCGATAGGGCATAATGAAGCAATGAAAAAGATGGAAAAGTGACTGAATTTGTGGATTCATAAGAAAATGAATTGTGAGGCTGAAAACCAAAGAAATGTACAGCCCTGTTACCCATGGTCAGGAAAATGGTAAACCCCTCTAGGCTAGTGTTTTATTATAAAGAAATATTGCATATAATTATTTATTAGAAAGCTATATTAAGTATGGTATCTTTAAACAGAAATACACATAAAATAAGATTATTATTGATCAGTTGACAAAAATGTTGTAACCAGAAGCTTGCAGGAACCTAACCCTGTATTTCCTCTAGGAGCAATGGCTCAGTTTTCACCAATTCAGTGTTTACAGTGACTTGATAGACCATAACTATTATGAATAACAAGAATTGACTGTATATTGTCTTACTCTGTAACTGTGATTTTCAATCAGGGTGATTTTGTACTCCTTGGGACATTTGGCAATGTTTAGAGGCATTTTGATTATCATGACTGGGTGCAGGGTGGGGGTAGGAAGGGGGTGCTACTGGTATCTAGTGGATGAAGGCCAAGGATGCTGTTAAACTTCCTACAATGCACAAGACAGATTCCAACAAAAAAGAATTATCCCATCAAAAATGTCAAACGTGCTGAGGCCAAGAAATCCTGTTCTACACCAAGTGTCTGCAAGCTATTTTTGTTAAGGGACAGATAGTTAATATTTCCAGCTCTGTGAGCCATGTGGTCTCCATCACAGATACTCAACTCTGCCATTATAGCATGAAACTGGCCACTGACAATACCCCAGCTGATGAATGGGTGTAGCTGTTTTCCAATAAAATTTATTTATAAAAACATCATGTTGGATTTGGGCCTGGGTTTGTGAACCCCTGTATAATAGCAATTCTCAGTCTTGGATGCTCATTAGAAGAACCCAGAAGCTTTTAAGCAGTGGTATCGGCTGGACTCCACTCCCTAAAATTCCAATGTGATTGGTCTGGGATGCACCCTCAGTGTTGGTGTTGTTTAAAAGCTCCGCAGGGAGTTGAATGTACAGTCAGTGTTGGGAGCCACTGCTCTCAAAGAGTTGCTGTTTGTGTATTTGAAAGTTGACCCACTACAGTAGACCCTTATCAGTAATCAGCAGACCCTTTTCTTGCAGTCTGGCTTTTGTCCCAGGCACTCTCCTAAAAGTTCCCAAATTAATGGCCTTTTATTAGTACTCATTCCTCTGAACCTTTGAGGCTCAGGTTTATAAACAATTTATGTTTTCAGGTACCTTGAAACTCCTCATGCTCCTGAATCTCCCTCCTGTGCTTTTAACTGCTCTTCTGCCTCTTTTTCCGCCTTCTGCACCTGAAATACAGGTCTCCCTCAAGAGCTGTTCTAAGGCTTTTCTCTGGCTAATTTTCCCCAGACTTTGTTATGGCTCTAGCTGTCTATAAACAATGTTCCTGCTGCTGTTGGCTTGGTGTCTCCCATAGGGATTGTTTTAGTAGGCCACCTGGTGACTCTGACATGAAAATTATTATTCGTGAAATAGTAACTGAAAGTCTCTTTTTCCAGATATCAACTCCCACTGCACAGGAACTTTTGTAGAACATTCTAGAAACTATAATTCTTACTGTGGATCTTATGGGATAAACAATGCCACAATAAGGTCATTTGGGGACTTTGTAGCTTACCTTATGCATTTAGACCTACCTCATGCTGAATAGAGTTATTAGTATATACAAATTTAAATGTTTAATAAGTACTGTAAATACCAATTTTTCATTTTATATCACCAGAACACTCCTAGAGGTCAGAGTTATAATAATGAGGCACTCG
Organism: Daubentonia madagascariensis; assembly: GCA_023783475.1. Classification (NCBI taxonomy): domain Eukaryota; kingdom Metazoa; phylum Chordata; class Mammalia; order Primates; family Daubentoniidae; genus Daubentonia; species Daubentonia madagascariensis. Next base: position 46,073,938 of record JAKFHU010002088.1, on the reverse strand, counting down.
CTCATTACCAGATATATCTGGCAGATCTTGGCAGGAGATGGGGCAAGTGCAAACTGTGAGGTTGGCAAGAGTTTTAAGAGGGTCTGTTTACAAAGGTGTGGGCAGGTGTATTTGTTTCCTAGGGCTGCCACAACAAATTACCATAAACTTAGTGGCTTAAAACAAGAGAAATTGATTCTCTGTGTTCTGGAGGCCAAAAGTCTAAGATCAAGGTGTCAGCAGGGCTGTGCTCCATCTGCAGGCTCTGGAAAAGAATCCTTCCTTGCTTCTCCTAGCTTCTGGTGGCCGTTGGCTTTCCTTGGCTTCCTTGGTTTGTGACCACATCATTCCAATCTCCCCCTCTGCCTTCTTATCACCTTCTCCTCTGTCTATGTCTTCTCTTCTGTCTTTCAAATCTCCCTTTGCTTTTCTCTTACAAGGACATTTGGGATTGGATTTAGGGCCCACACAGATAGTCAAGAAGGATCTCCTCATCTCAAGATCCTTGGTTTTATTACATCTACAAAGATCTTTTTTCCAAATAAGGTCCCATTCACAGGTTCTGAGGATTAGGTTGTGGACATATCTTTTTCGGGGCCACCATTCAACCCACTATGGCATGGTTGGGGGAAAACCACAAGGAAAAGTGAAGCCCTATGGGGTTTTTCTGTACCACACCTAGGCATGCAGGAGAAAGGGGAGGAAGCACACAAGAGAACCTAGAGCCAATCGCTGTCACTGTAGGGTGGGGAGGGGGGACATGACAGCAGTGTAGCTTTTGAAAGAGAAATTCAGTTAATGTGTGGACTGGCATAAAGAGAGGCAGGGGAATAAGCACACAACTTCATTCTCCTCCCACCCTCCTGTTGGTGTCTTCCACAGGTCAAACCAAAATAGATGCCAGAAAAAAAGATGCCCATTGATATAGTCCAAAAAGAGAGGGTAGAGAGTGGATCTGGAAGGGTAATCAGCAAGCATCCTGTGCATCAGGACATTATTGCTACCAAGGAGTTGTGAAAAGTCCTCAAGTTAGAGGTCCAAATGAGGTTGATTTCACAAGTACAGCAGTAAGTTTAGTTTTTTCTATACGTAAGAAACACCTGAGAACAGATTTCATTTTTTTTTCCCTGTAATTTCAGAGTATTACACACTGGTACTGGGAGATGTTAATTACCTCTGTGTTTTGGGAAAAGGACTATAAGCAGGGTATAAACCACCTCAGTCCTTTCTATATATAGGAATAATAGCATTATCATAAGCATCATCATTATTATTATAATTTTACGTTCCTTATTTATATTCATTTTCTTTTTCAAAAGGAATTTAGGCGGCTCATGAAGAAGAAGAGATGTATTACAAGGATGATGAAACTGAAATAGAAAATCAAGACCATAGAAAGGAGGAGAGAGGAAATATGTCAACCCGACGGGCTAGCGGAGTTGCTGTGATTGAGCATCAAACTCGGTTCTGCCTTCCTGGCAGCCGTCGCCGTGATAACACAGCTCCCCACGCGTCACTCTGACAGAGCTCCGCTTATCTAGTCCCGAGAACCTCCTTAACACGTGATCCCACAAAGGCTGTCTCCAGTTCATGTGATAGTCACTTTCTATGATTAAAAATTACCACATAATTTGCAGAGCTAGTCACTTGTGGAAATAAAAATTTGAGAAATGGGGGAAAAGACTGTAGAGGAATATGGAAGGATCAGACGAAAAGAAATGAGACGGCGAAGAGGGGACACGGTCACGGTCAATGTAGCTCTTCAATTGCTAATTATTTTCAAATTTTCTCACCCCTCCTTTTATATTTCTTATCTGTTTTATTGAGGTATAATTTATGTACCAAAAAATTCACACATTTAAAGTGAATTTGGATTATTTTTGACAAATGTTTACAGCTGTGAAACTACCACCAAATCATGATAGAGAACATTTTTATCACCACCCAAGATACCCTTGTTCCCTTTACTTATTTATTAATTTTTTTGAGACAGGGTCTCGCTCTGTCACCCGGGCTAGAGTACAGTGGCATCACGGTAGCTCATTGCAACCTCAAACTCCTGGCCTCAAGTGATCCTCCTGCTGCAACCCCCCAAGTAGCTGGGACTACAGGCGTGCACCACCACGCCCACCTAAATTTTCTATTTTTTGTAGAGACAGGGTCTCGCTCTTGCTCAGGCTGGTTCTTGAACTCCTGGCCTCAAGCAATCTCTCTGCCTGGGACTCCCAAGGTGCTAGGATTACAGGCGTGAGCCACCACTCCAGGCTGGTGCCTTTATTCTTAATCCCTCCCTCTCACTGCTGGCCTCTAGCAACAACTGATTTTATCAATATCGTTTAGACTTTTCTAGAATTTCATATATATAATCTTTTATGCCTGGCTTCTTTCACCTAGCATAATGCTTTGGAGATTCATCCATGTTGTTGTCAGATATCATAGTTCATTCCTTTGTATTATGGAGTGGTTATCCATTTTTTGAATATAACACAATTTATTAATCTAGTCACCTTGTTGATGGACACTTGAGTTATTTCCAGTTTTTGGTAATTATGAATAAAACTGTTATGAATGTCTGAGTACAAGTCTCTGTATGACCATACATCTTCATTTTCCTTGGGTAAATACTTAGTAGTGGGATTAGATGGGTATATGGTAGATGTACATGAAACTTTATGAGAAACTGCCAAACTCTTTTAAAATTAGCTGAGCCATTTTACATTCCCACCAGCAATGTATCCTATTGTTTCACATATTTGTCAGCACCTAGTATTGTGAATCTTCTTAGTGTGTGTAGGTGGTATCTTTAATTTGCAGTTTCCTAATGATTAATGATGTGAAGCATCTTATTATTATTTGTTTACCACTATTTGGTAAAGTGTTAAATCTTTTGCTCATTTTAAAAATTGGGTTTTATGTTTTGTGATTGAGTCCCAAAAGGTACTTTTTGTCTTAAAATAAATGACTTAGACAAATCCTTCAGCAAATGTGTTTTGCAAATATTTTTCTCAGCTATGAAAAAATAATAATATTACTTATATCATGAAGCTGTTGTAAGAATTAAATTAGATCATACAATATGCAAAGGGTCTGGTACCTAACAGCAACTTAGTAAATGTGAATTCTTTTCCCGTATCTTTTCCTCCTACCAATAGATCCAAATCCTCTAGAAAAGTTGAGGATGACGTAAGCAAGAAAAAGCCTTTGGATGAGGGCATCTTGCAGAGAATAGTTTCAGGACACGGTGGCGTTATAAGGAGAATTGCAAAGGATTCAGGAAGGGATGGTAAGGATTTAATCAGGAGGCAAAGATGATTCTTTCAGAAAATTGGGAGATGAGGGGGGAGAGAGAAGGTGATAGCATAAGTGAGAGGCAGCATAGCATAGTGATTAAGCATAGGAGTTTACAGCCAAGTTGCCTGAGTTTGAAGCCCAGCTCTGCCACTTGCAAACTATGTGGGTGTGGGCAAGTCATTATTTAACCTCTCTGTGAGAGGGCAGGGAAGAGAGCAGCCTGGGGGAAAAAGCTCAGATTTGCATCTACTAAAGAAAAAGTAGGAGCAAAGACCACAGGAATTCTGCAGGATATGTCAAATCAGATGATGCCTATCTTTTCAGTGAAGTGTGATGTTACAGAGTATCTGTCCAGAAAGAGAAAAATCAAGGGCAGAGCTGAGGGTTAAGGAAAGTGATTTAAGTGAGGAATGGCAGTTGTTGAAACTCAAATAGTGATTACCAACAATTAAGAAAGAGCCAGGTGAGCTTAGAGAGCATGAATTAGAAATGGCTTCCATCAACAGGTTATTGTGACTTGCTCTAAATATTTATCAGCCTAGGAGAAGGAAAGGGAGAAAACAGAATATAGGCCACTGAGGGAAAATAGTGATTTGCAAATATCTAAAGGATTCCAGATGAACACATTGTTGAAATGGTCAACCATTTAACATATATCTATACTACGGAATAGTGAATAGTGCGAAGCTACAGAAGGAAGTGTTCATGAGCATGTTTTATTTCTGTAAGTAATACAAAGAAAATCATTTTTTTAAGTGACAAATTTTAAACGACTGCCCAGGTGGACCAGACAGTAAAATGGAAAGAAAAGCTGAAGAGGGCTGATATTTGAAGTTTGTTGATAACCAAATGTAGAGGGAGTTGAACTGATGGATGGGGAGATGTCAAATGGGAAGCTCTCTGATCATGGGGAATTTTAGAGTGAAGATTTTTGATGTAGACAACTTTGGAGGTTTAGGCACATGGACTCATGAGTATCAGAGTTAGAGTGGTGATGGAAGAAATAGCAAATTAGTTGACTAAAGAACTGTAGGGTCAGTTTTAGGAAGGGTAATGCTGGGGATGGGACATGAAGATGCTCACATAGGCTGAGGAAAACTGAAATCCCCATGAAACAAGGAAGCATGTTTTAGAGATTGGTAGATTGTTGCAGAGATTTTTCAACTATATTATTATCTTGCCAACCAATCTTGAAAACAGGTGGTAGATCTGTATCCAGCTGAAGATTTGCTTGGCCTTGTCTTGTACCTAATGCTAAGTGAGTTTTTGTATTATCTTTGGTAATTGATGTCATCTCAGTATCCACAGCACACCCACACTATGCTCCAGAAAACATGAAACTAACAAGCCCAATTCTCAGCATCTTCCTCCTCACTCTCAGACATAACAAGCCTGCTGGGACAACTCCAATGAGCTGCCTTTGCCTGGGATAGAACTGTAAGGCTGGAGAGGGTGGAAAACAAAGTAATCTTCCTACCTTGCTTCCTGTGGGGCCATTTTAAGAGGGTGGAAGAGTGGGAGGGAGAGCTTATCCATATTTCAGTGCTGGTTTAAAGACATAGCTTGGCTTTTGATTCAAGGTGCTAATTTATGTATTTTACATATTTGTACTCTGAGCCCCAGGGTTCTTAACTACACATACACAAGCATGTAAAAGACCATTTAAAATGAGTCAGTGACATCTCTAGGGGGGCTCTGTTCTCCCTCCTGTCTCTTCCACATCTAGTGTGTTAGGTAGAGTTGTATTTGGAGGAGGTTCACAGGAAGAGCTAAGCAACAACTTGAGAATTCAGCTAGAGCTTATGGTACATCATTTACCTCATTGAAAAAAAAAATTAAATTTGCCAATGTCCACCTTAAAAGGTTTTAACATTTATTTAAACAGGGTCAGTTTCTTCTTTTTCTATGAAAATGGGCAAAATGTTGCCACTTCATATCTTCATTCCAAGTAATCTGCAGCACATACACAAATAACTGAGGGGTTGAGGCGACCATATTGATAATTTAAATTTCGAAAAGGGATTCTGAGAAAATGTTTTACCGCTTACATGGTCCAGACTGCCTGTCTCCATTAAATACATTCATTGGATAATTGCTTAACTTTCCACTTTCCTTTTCTGGTGAAGTCACATATAATATGTCCAAAATGGCTAGGAGAAATCATGGAATTTGTGTGTATAAATACAGCATTACTTTTCAAAAAGAACAGAATATATTCAGGAACTATTTATATTCTGGGTAAGCTTTGAATTTGAATTTGTATATATTACATGCACAGAAAATAATTCATTATGAGCACAGCTCACATTGTGCACCAGACTAAATGACCCTTTGATACTGATGTCATGCCCCTTCATATTAGTAGGAATTAAAGATACCAAGAGGACCAAAAACTGATGCCAAGAATGCATGGAATGGTTTCCATGGAGCATAATGGCACAATTGTCTTATGGAACAAAATTGAAAAAAACTAGAGAACAGGAAAAGGGCGTGGTGTCTGCAAAAATGAAAAACTATTCATGGATTCAAATTTATGCTTAAAAGGAATTAAATGTGATATACCATTCTCGGTTTTCAGGCAAAAGTTAGAAACTGGTTAAATAGTGATGGAACTTTCAGAGTAATCTGGCAAATTTTTCTAGAACTTTCTTTCCCTCTACCTCAAGTACTCTTATCACCAGTTCTATTTTTCTTCCCTAGAGGATGAAAGAATATCCTACTTTTTTTATCTAACCAATGTTTTTGAAAAGATTCCTTTCCATCTCCTTTTTAGGACTTCAAGCCAGCAATCTTCACATTGCTTTATAAACCTGCCATTCCTCCCCACCCCCCAACATCTCCAAGGGCCCCCCAACATCTGTAGAGTGCATTACCATGAAGAACACAATCTAATAAGAGACAGTTGGGAACAAATTCTTGTCTAAGAGATAGTCCAAAACATTTGTTTTGTCTTCCCATTGTACTGTTGGTTACATTTTTGTTCTGTTTTATAACCATAATTAAACCTTCCTTTGATTTGTCTATAGCTTTGTGAATGCTAAAAACCAATAAATAGCTTTAACATTTTTATGAGTGTGATTAGTCAATCAGAGACCTCCTGATGGTAGAATTTCATGATTTCAGTGCCATTCCAATGACTGTTTCTTGTGTTAAGTTCAAATGAAGGGACCTTTCTTATGCCACCAATTGCTTAAAATCATTTTACAGTTTGGTTTGTTTCATACTTCCTAGTTTAGACTGTTTTCTTGTGATGCTTTCCTTACTATGTATCTATCTAGATAGTCCCTTTCTTACCCTTTTTATAACTTGGAATGTATTCCATTGTTCCCTAAGGCTCCTGACTTTCTGTACGAATTTGACTTCATTTGTGGACTACTACTTTCATATTTCCACGACTCCAAACCCTTACCACAGATCTCCTTCTTGGAATCCTTTCATCTTACTGGTATTATAATTTGGACTGATTGCTTTCTAGATTTGATGTGATCCTAGGGCTCCCTTTCATTGTGCTCCTGGATTGGATGAATCTACTATTTCTCGGATCCTACATCTTCCCTTTGATTACTTTGTTCCTTTGTTTTGCTGTAGTACATTTTCAAGAAACTGCCTCTGAAAAGATGCATGAGATGAAAGGTTCTGAGATTTTACAAGTTTGAAAATGTCTTTTATTCTGTTCTCACCTCTGATTGAAAGCTTGAGCGAGTGTAGAATTCTAGGAGGGAAAAAAATCCCTTAGAACTTTTTGGTATGATAAAAGGAATTTATGAAAAACCCACAGCTAACACCATACTCAATGGAAGGACTGAAAACTTTCTCCCTAAGACAAAGAACAAGACTAGATTGTTTGCTTTTTGTCACTTCTATTCAACTTTGTACTGGAAGTTTTAGCCAGAGAAATCAGGCAAGAAGATGAAATAAAAAACATGCAGATGGCAAAGGAAGAAGTGAAACTATGTATTCATAGATGACATAATATTATAAATAGAAAATGCTAAAAAAATTTCCCCAAATTATTCGAGCCAATAAATGAATTGAATAAAGTTGCAGAATGCAAGATCACACAAAATTCACTGGTATTTCTATGCACGAGCAATAAACAATCCAAAAAAGAAATCAGGAAAACAGTTCCATTTACAACAGTATCCAAAGGAACAAAATACGAATAAATTTAACCAAAGAGGTAAAAGACTTTTGCATTGAAAACTACAAAAGATTTTGCTGAAAGATATTAAAGAAGACCTAAACAAACAAAAAGACCTAACATGCTCATGAACTAGGACACACTTAATATTATGATGGCAATACTACCCAAATCAATCTACAGATTCAATGTAATGCCTATCAAAATTCCAACAGCTTTTTTTCCTTTTTCTTTTCTTTTCTTTTTTTTGTTTTTTTGCAGAAATGGAAAAGCCCACCCTCAAATTCATATGGAATTGCAGGGGGTCCTAAATAGCTAGAACAATATTTAAAAAGAGCAAGAAAATTGGAGGACTCACACTTCCTGATTTCAAAACTTACTACGAAGCTACAGTAATCAAAACAGTGTGACACTGGCACAAAGATACACATATAGATCAAAGAAATGGAATTGTGAGTCTAGAAATAAATCTATAGATCTATGTCCAATTTATCAACAAGGATGCCAAGACCATTTATATATCCTTGACCGTATATATCCTATGAGAAAGAATAGTCTCTTCAACAAATGGTGTTAGGACAACTGGATGTCCATACACAAAAGAATGAAGTTGGACCCTTGCCTCACTCTGTATACAAAAATTAATTCAAAATAGATCAAAGACCTAAATATAAGAGTTAAAATTATAAAACTCTTAGAAGAAAACAGAGAGGTAAATCTTGGTGATCTTAGATTTAGCACTGATTTCTTAGCTATGACATCAAAAGCACAAGTAACAAAAGAAAACAATAGATAAATTGGATTTCATTGAAATTAAAAACTCCTACACATCAAGAACACTATCAAGAGAGTGAAAGGACAACCCATTGAAGGGAAGAAAATATTTCCAAATCATATATCTGATAAAGGTCTAATATCTAGAATATATAAAAAGTTCTTACAACAACCCAATATAAAAATGGGTAAAGGACTTTAAGAGACATTTATTTAAAGAAGATATACTAGTGGCCAAGAAGTACATTAAAACATACTCAACATCATTAGTTATTAGGGAAATTCAAAGGAAAACCACAATGAGATACCACTTCATACCCACTAGGATGGCCATACTTAAAAAAAAAAGGAAAGTAACAAGTGTTGGCAAGAATGTGCAGAAATTGGAATCCTCAAACATTGCTTTGATGAAGTTTATATTATGTGTATTTTACCACAATTTTTTAAAAAATGGGGGTGGAATGAGGAGTGAGGCTAAAGTACCTGTGATGGTTATTTTATTGTCAACTTGACTAAGCTATAGTACCCAGTTATTTAATCAAAAATTAATCTAGATCTTGCTGTAAAGACATGTTGTAGATGTCCTTCACATCAAAAATTGACTTCTTTTTTCTTTTTTTCTTTACAGCATGCCTACAGAGATAAAATTGACTTTAAGTAATGACTTTACTTAAAGTCAATTTAAAATCTTTATTTTGCTTTAAGTACAGAAGATTACCCTAATGTGGGTGGGCCTTATCCAATCAGTTGAAAGGCCTTAATAGCAAAAAAATAAAATAAAATAAATCTCTCTCATATTAATACATATGCATACATATATATCCTATTGATTCTGCTTTTTGCTGGAGAACCATGATTGTATCTTAGCACCTTAAAAAAAGATTCTCTTAAAATGTTGAAGGTATTTGGAATCTTCCTATCTCTGGTTCTGAAGTTAGGCAATGGTATGGTGAGTGTTGGTCCTTATTATTTCATTGGCAGGATAGGGGGTTTTTGCAAATGAAGATGTTTCCCCTATTAGTTCTGGAAAGTGACTTATGAAATTCCTATAATTATTTTCTCTTCATTGTTTTCTTTATTCTCTATGTCCAACATGCCTATTAAGTAGATATTTAACCTAATTGATTTTTCTATGTTCCCTTACTCTTTGTTATTTAGTTTTCTTTTCTTCACTTTTTTTTCCTTTTATTTCAGAATATTATGGGGGTACAACACTTTGGTTATATATATTGCCCATGCACTGCCCATGTCAGAGCTACATTTGTGGACATCCCCCAAACTGTGTGCCCCGCATCCATTCAGTGAGAGTTTTCCCATCCCCTCCACCCCCCTCCCGCCTCCCCGCCCCCTGATGAATGTTATTGCCATGTGTGACATAAGTATTGATTAGTTAGTACCAATTTGATGGTGAGTACCAGTGGTGCTTGTTTTTCCATTCTTGTGATACTTCGCTTTGAAGAATGGGCTCTAGCTCCATCCAGGATAATACCAGATGTGTTAATTCACTGTTGTTTTTTATTGCTGAGTAGTACTCCATGGTATACATATACCACATTTTATTAATCTATTTATGTATTGATGGGCACTTGGGTTGTTTCCACATCTTTGCAATTGTGAATTGTGCTGCTATAAACATTTGAGTGCAGATGTCTTTATTATAGAATGTCTTTTTTTCCGTTGGGTAAATACCCAGTAGTGGGATTGCTGGATCAAATGGTAATTCTACTTTTAGTTCTTTGAGGTATCTCCATATTATTTTCCATAGAGGTTGTACTAATTTGCAGTCCCACCAGCAGTGTATGAGTCTTCCTATCTGTCCGCATCCTCGCCAACATTTGTTGTTTTGGGACTTTTTGATATAAGCCAATCTCACTGGAGTTAAATGATATCTCATTGTGGTTTTGATTTGCATTTCCCTGATGATTACGGAAGTTGAGCAATCTTTTATATGTTTGCTGGCCATTATTCTGTCTTCTTTTGAAAAGTTTCTGTTCATGTCCTTTGCCCATTTTTTAATGGGGTTGTTTGATTTTTTCTTGTTGATTTTCCTAAGTTCTGTATAGATTCTGTTTATCAGCCCTTTATCAGATGTGTAGCATGCAAATATTTTCTCCCATTCTGTACGTTGTCTGTTCACTGTAGTGATAGTTTCCTTGGCTGTGCAGAAGCTTTTCAATTTGATCAGGTCCCATTTATTTATTTTTATTGCTGCTGTGATTGCTTTGGGGGTCTTCTTCATAAATTCTTTGCCTAGGCCAATGTCCATAAGAGTTTTTCCAATGTTTTCTTCTAGAATTCTTATGGTTTCACATCTTAGGTTTAAATCTGTTATCCATTGTGAGTTGATTTTTGTGAGAGGTGAGAGGTGTGGATCTAGTTTCAGTCTTCTACACGTGGCCATTCAGTTTTCCCAGCACCATTTATTGAATAGGGAATCTTTACCCCGGTGTATGTTTTTGTGGGATTTGTCAAATATCAGATGGCAGTATGAGGATGGTTTTATATTTAGGGTCTCAGTCCTGTTCCATTGGTCTATGTCTCTGTTCTTGTGCCAGTACTATGCTGTTTTGGTTACTATAGCCTTGTAGTATAGTTTGAAGTCTGGTAGATTTATGCCTCCCAATTTGTTCTTTTTGCTTAAGATTGCTTTGGCTAGACATGGTCTTCTCTGGTTCCACACGAAGCCTAGAATTATTTTTTCTAGATCAGTAAAAGATGTTGTTGGTATTTTGATAGGGACTGCATTGATTCTGTAAATCACTTTAGGTAGCAGAGACATTTTTACAATGTTAATTCTACCTATCCAAGAGCATGGTGGGGTTTTCCATCTGTTTACATCCTCTATAATTTCTTTTCTCAGTGTTTTGTAATTCTCTCTATATAGTTCTTTCACCTCCTTAGTTAGATATGTTCCTAAATATTTAATTTTCTTTGGTGCTATTGTGAAAGGTATTGTGTCTTTAATTTGTTTCTTGGCTTGACTGTTATTGGCATATATGAAGGCTATTGATTTGTGTGCATTGATTTTGTATCCTGAGACTTTGCTGAATTCATTTATCAATTCCAGTAATCTCCTGGTTGAATCTTTGGGGTTTTCTAGATATAATATCATATCGTCTGCAAATAGTGAAAGTTTGACCTCTTCTGCCCCCATTTGGACACCCTTGATTCCTCTCTCTTGTCTGATTGGTCTGGCAAGGACTTCTAGCACTATGTTGAATAGAAGTGGAGATAGTGGGCAACCTTGTCTGGTTCCAGTTTTAAGGGGAATGCTTTCAATTTTTCCCCATTCAGCATGATATTGGCTGTGGGTTTCTTGTGTATGGCTTTATTAATTTTGAGGTATGAGCCATCTATGCCTATATTGTTAAGAGTTCTTATCATAAAAGGGTGTTGGATTTTGTCAAAACCCTTTTCTGCATCTATTGAAAGGATCATATAATCTTTGTTCTTGCTTTTATTTATGTAGTGAATTACATTTATAGATTTGCGTATGTTGAACCATCCCTGCATCTCGTGGATGAAGCCTACCCGATCGTGATGAATTATTTTTTTGATGTACATTTGAATTCGGTTTGCTAGGATTTTATTGAGAATCTTTGCATCCAAAAATATGGAACGCTTCACGAATTTGCATGTCATCCTTGCGCAGGGGCCATGCTAATCTTCTCTGTATCATTCCAATTTTAGTATATGTGCTGCCAAAGCAAGCACTAGTTTTCTTTTCTTTAAAAGAAGTTCCATGATTTATTGTCTTTCCTTGGATTGATAATTTTTTTGAAACTATATTTGAAATTTTCTTTTTTTTTTTTTGAGACAGAGTCTCACTCTGTCACCCAGGCTAGTGTGCAATGGCATCATCATAGCTCACTGTGACCTCACACTCCTGGGCTCAAGCCATCCTTCTGCCTCAGCCTCCTCAGTAGCTGGGACTAGAGGTGCGCACCACCATGCCTGGCTAACTTTTCTAGTTGTAGTAGAGACGGGCTCTCGTTCTTGCTCAGGCTGGTCTCATGTGACCAGCTCATGTGATCCTCCTGCCTTGGCCTCCCAGAGTACTAGGATTACAGGCGTGAGCCACCACGCCTGGCCTATATTTGAAATTTTCAAGAGCTCCTTATTTATTCAGTAACTGTTCCTTTTTTGTATTATTTTACAAGTGTAATATTTTCTGGAATTTCTAATTCAATATTGTTTGTTTTCTGAGGAAATCCTTCTTAAGGAAAGATAAATAAATTTTGTTTGCTTGTTTGATTTAAGTTATTTCTTTCCCCTGGGGACAGTTTTCTGTTTATTTATCATGAGAGGGAATATTGCATAGTAGTTATCAGTGCAAACTGAAAACAGTAAACTCCACCTCTAATGCAAGCTAACTGTGCAACCTTGGGCAAGTTACTTAAGCCAGCTCTGCCTGTTTCCCAGGGCATAATAGTTATACTTAACTTACATGATTGTTGTGAAGATTTAGAGAGTTTGTTTATGAGCATACTTAGACAACTCCCAGCACATAGTAAGCACTCAAAATGTGAGCTATTCTTGTTGGTCTTTTTTTTCACATTGCAAACTTTATTCATATGACTAATGAATCTTGGTTGTCCATTCACATTTTTAAAATGAGAAACTACAGAGTTGACTTTGAGGTGTTTTGTGGGTGAGACTTGCTGACTGGAAAGCCCAGTTATGGTGTGAGTCAGAAGCTGGCACTGAATTAAGTCAAATGAAGAGAACTTCTCCAGGAAGCACCAACTCCCACACTCTAGTTCTTCTTAGATAATCAGCTCAATTTCTTTAGAAAAGAACCCTGAAATTCATTTGCTTTGCAGTAAGTGCTTGACTGTAAGCTCTTCTACATGGGGGAAAGTGCAGAATGCATTGATTGCTAAATATATTCACCTAGAAATGATTCCCTAACTTTTAGCCACCCTTTTCTTCCCCAACCCTGGGTCCCACTTGGCTGTCTTTGAGTCCTTACCCTTTCCTGCATTCAGCTGTGTGATTGCCTCTTTGGCTGTAGCTCCTTCCATGTATGTTCTAAGCTGTGGCTTCCTTTTTTTTCCCCCTCCTATCTTCATCAATAAGACAAAGCACAAAAAAGCAAAAATCAGCCATAATCGCATCACACAAGGTAATTATTTTCAGCTTCTAGTCTTTTTTCTTTTTAAAATCACCATGTTCTTTGCTCTACATACTTGCCAGTGATAGAAATATGCAAGATAAAAAAATTAAAAAAAGAAAAAAATTTTTAAAAAATCACCATGTTTCCTGTTCCAGTTCTGTTTCTACCCATTTTGCAGATTCTGCCACAATGAAGCCCAGCACACAAGCTGACAAAGACAGAATCTCCCCATTGCAAGTGGGGAAAGGATGGGGACACTTGTGTTAATAATTTTCTATCTCTTCATACTTCATATTATTATAAACCAGGCAGTGTGACTATTCGTCATCAATTTCCTTACTACAGATTTTTCAGAAGTTGAGAAAAAGGATAAGAACGCTTTAAAAAGGCTTCCCATACATTATGCTAAACTGCCTGCTGGGCCAGTCATACCAATTTAAGCACAACAAATAAGGTTTGATAATATGCTTTCTCCCCATTTTCAGTACTTGCTATACTTTATGAATTTTTTGATAATTTAATAGGTAATATGTGCCAACTTGTTTTAATTTACATTTTTTCAATTACTAGGAAAGTTAATTTTTAATATATATATAGAGAGAGGATATCCTTTTTTTTTTAGCAAATTGCTCATTTTTGTGGGGTGTTCATTCTTTTTTTTTTTTTTTTTCTTGAGACAGAGTCTCACTCTATTACCCGGGCTAGAGTGCCGTGGCATCAGCCTAGCTCACAGCAGCCTCCAACTCCTAAAGTCCTGAGCTCACGCGATCCTCTCGCCTCAGCCTCCCCGAGTGCTGGGATTCCAGGTGTGAGCCACCACGCCCCGCCTCATTCATTCTTTTTCATACTGATTTTTCCCAACATTTCCAGTCATTTTTGTTGAGAAGCTAATATGTGCTAAGTACTGTTCTAAGAGTTGGGGATACAGGAGTCAACAAAACATAATCCTTGCCCTAGCATGGAGCTTATATTTTAATAAGGGGAGAGATAAATCAAATACATAAAATATGCAGTAGGTTGAATGGTGATAGCATTATAGAGAAAAATAAAGCAGGCAAGGATGTGTGTTTGTAATGAGGTCTTCTGAGGACCTACCAAGAAGGCAACATCTGAGCAGATATCTGAAAAAGGCAAAGGAATGGTAGGACGGAGTAAGATGACTGAATAGAAACCTCTAGTGATCGTCCCTCCACATGAACACCAAATTCAATGATGCAAGCAAGTACTTTCAGAAGAACCAAAAATCAGATAAGTGATCATACTACCTGGTTTTAACATTATATGAAGGAAAGAGGCCCTGAAGAGGGCAAAAAAGACAGTCTTGCGTTGCCTACACCACCCCTCCCCTATCCCCTGGCAGTGCCACACCAGCACGCCCAGTGGAGAGAGAGTCTGTGTGCCCAGGGGAGGGAGAGTGAAGTGATTGTGGGACTTCGCATTGAAACTCAAGTACCCCCGTCACAGGGGAACACAATACAGGGAAGAATTCTGCTGATGCCTGTGGAGGGAGCATTTAGACCAGCCTGGCCAGAGCGAAATCCTCCACCCCAAAACTGAGTTCTGGCTAGCCCCGCCACCAGCTGACAAAGAGCAGCCTAGGTCTTGGAATAAATTCATAAGGCAGTCAGGCCACAAGGTCTGCAGTCCTGGGGCAATTCTTGTGGCTGTGCTGGCTCAGATCCAGTGGACTTGGGGTGCATGTGACCCAGTGAGACAGCAGCAATGGAGGCCAAGCCAATACCTGTTCACCCTCCCCCTCAACTATAGGCAGCATGGCTCAGTGAGAGTCTTCTTCCACTTGAGGAAAGGAAAGGGAAGAATTCAGAGGACTTTGTTTTGCAACTTGGGTACCAGCTCAGCCACAGTAAAATAAAGTACCAAGCAGATTTATGAAGCCCCTGAGTCCAGGCCTTAGTTCCTGAATGGCATTTCTGGACCCACCCTGGGCCAGAAGGAAACATGCTGCCCTGAAGGGAAGGACCCAGTCCTGGCAGGATTCACCACCTGCTCACTAAAGGGCCCTTGGGCTTTGAATAAATGTCAGAAGTAGCCAGGCAACAGTCACCACTGAGTCTGAGTGAAAATGGGTTGGCTTCAGGTGTGACCTGGCACGGTAGGCCACAAGGGAACACCC
This sequence comes from Daubentonia madagascariensis, assembly GCA_023783475.1. Classification (NCBI taxonomy): domain Eukaryota; kingdom Metazoa; phylum Chordata; class Mammalia; order Primates; family Daubentoniidae; genus Daubentonia; species Daubentonia madagascariensis. The sequence goes on along the minus strand of JAKFHU010002088.1, from coordinate 46,058,503 downwards.
ATATTTTGTCCCCCCAAACCTAACTCCAGCAGCCCAGCACAGAGAGTGAGGGAAGAGAATGAGAGACTTTGCCTGGTAACCCAGGGAATTCTCCTGTATCTTACTCAGGTCTACCAAGGCGGTACCACCAGGAGCTGCAAGAGTCACAAAATTACTCGACTTGGGGCACTCCCGGTGCTGATATGGCTGCAGGGACCAAAAACTTAGATCACAACACTCAATTCCCTTTGAATATCTGGAAAGCCTTTTCAAGAAGGACAGGTTAGAACAAGTCCAGACTTTGAAGATTAAAATAAATACCTAACTCTTCAATGCCCTGACATTGACAAACATCCACAAGCATCAAGAACTCCCATGAAAACATGACCTCACTAAATGAACTAAATAATGTACCAGTGACCAATCCCAGAGTGATGGAGATAGGTAAACTTTCAGACAAAGAATTCAAAACAGCTGTCCTGAAGAGGCTCAATGAACCTTCAGGACAACAGAGAAGGAATTCAGAAGCCTATTAGAGAAATTTAACAAAGAGATTGAAATAATAAAACAAATCAAGCAGAAATTCTGGAGCTTAAGAATTCAATTGACAAATTGAGAAATGCACCAAAGTCTCTCAACAGCAGAATTGACCAAACAGAAGAAATAATTAGTGAGCTTGAAGACAGCCTATTTGAAAATACACAGTCAGAAGAGAAAAATAAAAAAGAATAAAAAAGAATAAAGCATGCCTACAAGATCTAGAAAATAGCCTTAAAAGAGCAAATCTAAGAGTTACTGGCTTTAGGGAGGTGGTAGGGAGAGCGAATGGGGTAAAAAGTTTATTTAAGAAATAATAATAGAGAACTTTCCAAACCTAGAGAAAGATATCAGTATTCAGGTGCAAGAATGTCATAGAGCACCAGACTTAACCCAAACAAGGCTACCTCAAGGCATTTAATGATCAAGCTCCCAAAGGTCATGGATAAAGAAAAAGTCCTAAGGGATGTAAGAAAAAAGAAAAAATAACATATAAAGGAGCTCTAATACGTCTGGCAGGAGACTTCTCAGTGGAAACCCTACAGGCCAGAAAAGAGTGGCTTGACATATTCAAAGTGCTGAAGGACAAAAACCTTAACCCTAAAATATTATATCTTGCAAAAATATCCTTCAAACATGAAGGGGGAATAAAGACTTTCCCAGACAAACAAAAGCTGAGGGATGTCATCGACATGACCTGTCCTACAAGAAATGCTAAAAGGACTTCTTCAATCTGAAAGAAAAGAACATTAATGAACAGTAAGAAATCATCTGAAGGTATACAACTCACTGGTAACAGTAAGTACACTAATACAGAATACTCTATTGCTGCAATTGCAGTGCATAAACCACTCATGTCTTGAGTAGGAAGCCTAAAAGACAAACCTATCAAAAATAACTACAACAACTTTTTGAGAGACAAATAGTATAAAAAGATATGAATGGAAAGAACAAAAAGTTAAAAAGTGGAAGGGGCGATGGAGTTAAAGGGTAGAATTTCTGTTAGATTTCTCTTGGCTTGTTTATTTATTTATTTATTTTTTGTAAGCAGAGTTGTCATATGCTTAACATAATTGGTTATAAAATGTCTTTTGCTAGCCTCATGGTAACCTCAAATCAAAAACCCTACAACAGATATACAAAAAGTAAAAAGCAAGAAATTAAAACACACTACCAGAGAAAGTCACTTTTAACAAAGGAAGACAGGAAGGAAGTAAGAAAGAAAGAGAGGACCACAAAACAACCAGAAATCAAATAACAACATGGCAGCAGTGAGTCCTTACCTATCATAACATTAATAACATTGAGTGTGAATGGACTAAACTCTCCAATCAAAAGACATAGAGCAGCTGAATGAATAAAGAAACAAGTGCCAACTAGATATTGTCTGCAACAGACACATTTCCCCTATAAAGACACACACAGACTGAAAATAAAGGGATGAAAAAAGATATTCCACACAAATGGAACCCAAAAAAGAGCAGGAATAGCTATGCATCTATGAGATAAAATAGATTTCAAGACAAAAACTGTAAAAAGAGATAAAGAAGGTCATTATATAATAATAAAGGGGTCAATTCAGCAAGAGGATACAACAATTCTAAATACATATGCACCCAACACTGGAGTACCCAGATATATAAAGCAAATAACATCAGAGCTAAAGAGAGAGAGAGGCTGTGCATGGTGGCTCATGCCTGTAATCCTAGCACTCTGGGAGGCTGAGGCGGGAGAATTGCTTGAGCTCAGGAGTTCAAGATCAGCCTGAGCAAGAGTGAGACCCTGTCTCTACCAAAATGGAAAAATTAGCTGGGCGTGGTGGGGTGCGCCTGTAGTCCCAGCTACTCAGGAGGCTGAGGCAGGAGGATCGCTTGAGCCCAGGAGCTTGAGGTTGCAGTGAGCTATGAGGATGACACTGCACTCTAGCCAGGGCGACAGAACAAGACTCTGTCTCAAACAAAAGAAAACAAAACAAAAAACAAATAAAGAAACAAAAAAAAAAAAAGAGAGAGAGAGAGAGAGATAGACCCCAATACAATAATCATTGAAGACCTTAACACTGTACTTTCAGCATTGGAGCGATCATCCAGACAGAAAATCAACAACAAAAAATTGGACTTAACCTGCATCATGGACCAAATAGACCTAATAGATATTATATTTACAGAACATCTCATCCAACGTTAAAGAGTACACATTCTTCTCAGTTCGTGGATCTCAAGGATGGAACATATGTTAGGCCACAAAACAAGTCTTTAAAAGTTCAAAAAAATTGAAATCATACCCAGTATTTTCTCTGGCCACAATGGAATAAAACCAGAAGTCAATAACAAGAGGAACATTGGAAAATATAAAAACACATGGAAATTAAACAACATGCTCCTGAATGACCAGTGGGTCAATGAAGAGATTAAGAAGGAAATTACAAATTTTTTTTAAACAAATGAAAATGAAAACACAATATATCAAAACCTGTGGGATACAATAAAAACAGTAATAAGAGGAAAGTTTATAGGAATGAGTGCCTACATCAAAAAAGTAGAAAAACTTCAAATAAACAACCTAACAATGCATCTCAAAGAACTAGAAAAACAAGAGCAAACCAAATTCAAAATTAGTAGAAGAAAAGAAATAATAAAGATCAGATCAGAAACAAGTGAAATTGAAACCAAAAAAATACAAAAGATCAACAAAATAAAAAGTTGGTTTTTTGAAAAGATATACAAAATTGACACACCTTTAGTTAGACTAAGAAAAAAAGAGAGAAGACCCAAATAAGTAAAATCGGAGATGAAAAAGAAGACATTACAACTGATACTGCAGAAATCCAAAGGATCATTCGAGACTACAATGAACAACTATATGCCAATAAATTGGAAAACCTAGAAGAAATGGATAAATTCCTAGACATATACAACCTACCAAGATTGAACCAAGAGGAAATCCAAAACCCGAATGAACCAATAACAAGTAAGTAATGAGATAGAACCAGTAATAAAAATTCTCCCATCAAAGAAAAGCCCAGGATTGATGGCTTCACTGCTGAATTCCACCAACCTTTCAAAGAAGAACTAATACCAATCCTACTTAAATTAGTCCAAAAAATCAAGGAAGAGGGAATACTTCCAAGCTGATTTTATGAGGCCTGTATCACCCTGATACCCAGAATAGCTAAAGCCGTCCTGAGAAAAAGAACAACACTGGAGGAATCACATTGCCTGACTTCAATTATACTACAGAACTGTAGTAACCAAAATCCCATGGTACTGTCATAAAAACAGACACATACACCAGTGGAACAGAATAGAGAACTCAGAAATAAAGCCACACGTCTATAGTGAACTTATTTTCAACAAAGGTACCAAGAATATACGGTGGGGAAAGGACAGTCTCTTCAGTACATGCAGCTGGGAAAAGTGGATACCTATATGCAGAAGAATGAAACTAAACCCTTATCTCTCACCATATACAAAAATCAAATCAAAATGGATTAAAGACTAAGAACTGAAACTATGAAACTGCTAAAAGAAAACTTTGGGGAAATGCTTCAGGACATTGGTCTGGGCAGTGATTTCTTCAGTAATACCCCCAAAGCACAGGCAACCAAAGCAAAATTGGACAAATGAGATCACATCAAGCTAAAAAGATTCTGCACAGCCTAAGAAACAATCAACAAAGGGAAGAGACAACTGACAGAATGGAAGAAAATGTTTGCAAACTATCCATCTGACAAGGGATTCATAGCTAGACCATATAAGGAGCTCCAACAACTCAGTAGGAAAAAATAAAATAATCCAAATTAAAAAATGGGCAAAGGATCTGAATAGACATTTCTCCAAAGAAGACATACCAAATAGCCAATAGGTGTATTAAAAAATGCTCAATATCTTTAGTCATCAGAGAAATGCAAATCTAAACTACAATGAGATATCATCTCACCCCAGTTAAAATGGCTTTTATAAAAAAGACAGGCAATAATGAATGCTGGCAAGGATGTGGAGAAAGGGGAATCCTTGTACACTGTTGGTGGGAATGTAAATAAATTAGTGCAATCACTATGGAGAACAATATGGTGGTTCCTCAAAAAAGTGAAAAGAGAACTACCATATGACCCAGCAATCCCACTGCTGGGTATATATCCAAAGGAGGTGAAATCAGCATATCAAAAAGATATCTACACTCCCATGTTTACTGCAGCACTAGTCACAATAGCCAAGATTTGGAATCAACCTAAATGTCCATCAATGAATGAATGGATAAAGAAATTGTGGTGCATATACACAATGGAATGTTACACAGCCACACAAAAGAATGAAATCCTTCCACTTGCAACAACATTTATGGAACTAGAGAACATTATGTTAAGTGAAATAAGCCAAGCACAGAAAGACAAATCTCTCATGTTCTCATTCATATGTAGGAGCTAAATATTAAAAATAATTGATCTCATGGAGATAGAGGCAGATGGTTACCAGAGGCTGGGAAGAGTAGCAGGGAAGGGGGAATAAAGCAGGGATGGTTAAGGAGTGCAAAAATATAGTTAGATAGTTAGATAGAATGAACCATATCAGATAGCACAACAAAGTAACGATAATCAACAATAAGTTAGGGTATACTTTAAAAATAACTAAAAGAGTGGAATTTCTTTCCTAACACAAAGAAATAATAAATACCTGAGGCGATGGATACCCCAATTACCCTGATTTGAATAATTCATATTGTATGCCTGTATCGAAACATCACACATAACCTATAAAGATATACAACTATTATGGACCCATAATAATTAAGAAGATAAAAGGAAAAAAATAAAAAATAAATAAAATTGGGAGTGTGAAAAAAAAAAAGAAAAAAAGGTAAGGAAATGAACAGCACCTTCAATCGCTGTAAGAACTTCCAGGTAGAAGAGGGACTGGAGAGTGCAAAGACCCTGAGGTAGAAATGTGCTTGTTATGTTTAAGGAACTTCAAGGAGGCCAGAGTGGCTGGAACTTTGCAAGTAGTGAAAGTATTGGAAGGAGAAGTCTTAGAGGTAGGGGTGTGTGTGGGGGGAACGAATCATGTAAGTGTTTAAACACAGACCATTGTAAGATCTTTTGCTTTTACTCTGAGAAAACTACAAGTTCTCGGAAGGATATGAGCAGAGGGATGACATGCTGTAACTTAACGTTTTAAAAAGATGTCTCTGGTGGCTGTGTGAAAATAAGCCCTGGGGGCTAGGGCAGAATCAGGGAGAAGCAGTCAGGAGATTACACAATAATTGAAAGGACATCTGATGGCAGCTGGGACCAGGGTGGTTGCTGTAAAAATGGTGAGAAGTGGTCAGATTCTGTATATATTTTTGCATCTATATTTAAGAGTGAGAATAATCTCTTTATCCACCCACTTGCTTGCCCATCTGCCTGCTGGCCTGTCTTCTGTCTGTCCATCCACATATCCATCTATTCCCATTGTAAGGTTCACATTTCAGAATTTGAATTTGGAAAATGTCCATATTTTTAAATACTCCAAAAGAGTTGATATAGGCTAGAAATTGTATGCTCCTTGACGTTTGAAAAAACTTTCTCATATGACCCTCTGTGCCCGATGCTTTTTCTATAGATAAGGCCTCGATAGCTTTTTATATATCTTCCATGTTAGTGGTCTGTTCAGATCTTTTATCTCTTCCTGAGTCAACATTGGTCATTTACATTTTTCTGGAAAGTAGTCCATTTCTTTGAGATTTTAAGAATTTATTGCTTTGAGTTTTGCATATAGTGTTATGATTTTCAATCTTGTTCTGTATGTTTGTGGCTATGTACTCTTATTAGTATCTTTATGTAGTTGTGTTTTGTCTGTTTTTCAATTCATTAGACTAAGTATTGTGTCTTTTTCCCCAAAGAATAAGCAGCAATTACTTTGTCGATTTATCTTTTTTCTGTTTTTCAGGTCACTTATTTTTATTTCTTTTAAAATTATTTTCTTTTTCCTGCTTCCCTTGCATTTGTTTTCTTGCTATCTCCTGATTTCTTGAATTAGATATGTAGTTCTTTTTTATCACTTTCTGAATTTGCCTCAGATAAATGCTTTGGCCTTGTCCCATTACTATTGCTGTGTCATGTTCACATTATTGCTCTTTTCTTAGTACTCTATAATTTCAGATTTGTCCCAAAAGCTATTTATTAGTGGTTTTGTTTTTCATTTCAAAATCTTTGTTTTTCAGTTTACATTTTTGAAATTAATTTCTAGTTATAAAGATTTATGGTCAGAGGCTTTGTTTTATATGATTTTTGTTTTGTTGGATATCATTGAGGTTCTCTTTGTGGCTTAATGTATGTATGATCAGTTTTATAAATTTTCTATGGGTCTTTAAAACAGAAAGTGTATTTTTTATTTGTTGAGCACCAAGTTCAATTTGTAGTTATTAAATCAACCTTATTAATTATATTATTCAGCATTTCACTATTATAAGTTTTTCCTTGATTGCTATGTCAAAACGTAAGACATATACTTAAGCCATCTAGATTGTGTTGTTTATTTACCTTTTTCACTTTATATATTTTATTTGAAACATAGTTTCATGACTGTGAATATTTTTGTTGTTCTGTATCTTTCATTAACATAAAATGTCCCTTTGTTATTATAATTTTCCTATTTAATGTGTTTTTTGTCTTTAATTCTATTTTGGCTGATATTAATATTGTAATCACTGCTTTCTTTTTGTTTGAATCTTTCTAACATAGTTTCACCCCATCATTTGGCTGAATGATGAAACCTTAGCTTTATTAAAAATCGATAGAGATAAGGTAATATTGATAATTTTATTTTTTCCTTTAAAAATCATATGCTTCATTGCATTACATACATAATGTACTTTACATTTTCAGAATTGTTATAGCATTTACATAAATTCATATGATATGATCTAAAAATATAGCTTTGAAATGGAAAATAAATAATATGAAAACAAGATTATTTTTTAAAATTGAGTTTCATAAAATAAAATTTTAATAGTACAGAATTATAACTACTGCCTTCAATTTATTTTTGTTATTAATTTCAGAAAGACATTTTGTCTCTACAACTTTTGGTAAATAAAATAAAAATTACAAACAATCAAACAATAGCATAAGAACCGTGGATGACAATGTTATGTCCATAGCTAATTATTAGATGATACAGTAAATTTCAAACAAATCAAGCCTCTCCATTATTATTGTGTTGGTGATTCTCTGTTTATCTCGGACCCCCTGAATACTGCTTCACCTACTCTCCCTTACTGACAGACTTCTGACAGAGCTGTGTCAGAAGAGACAGTGACACATGGGAGGCACAGACAAGAGACTGGGGCAAGAGAAGAAAATGTTGGAGTATTTCTTCCCCCACGTTGGGCAGCCCTTTCTTTCTTGGTTTCAACTCTCACGGGGCTCCAGTAACACTATTTCCTCTCCTTGCCCTTTTAGGCCTAGAGGTGATCATGGTGCTAATCTCTGGGGGCCTCCCCACCCATCCCCCTGTTGATCCCTTTAACCTTGTCCACATCTCTGTAAATTGTCTCTTCATGAAATTCCCTTCAGGGGAATCATCTAAGCAGACTTTTGTTTTCTCTTGGGATCCTGACTGATCCAGTGCAATATAAGTCTGGGTTCTTTTTTATAAGCAGCAGAAAACAACTCAGTCTTTTTTTTTTAAAGGTTGGAAGGATTTCACGGTACAGAGAATTAATGGGAAGCTTGAGGATGTGGCTTAGAGAGTGGGCACGAGCCAAAGTAGGGTCCAAGAGCTTGGCAACAGAAGCCAAGATGAAGGTCACACTGTGGGGATGATCTGGCTCACACGTTTCTGCCCCTGAGATAATCTTGAACCCTCACAAAATAATTTTATCCCTGACTCAACATTGCCCTTCCCCTGGCTGTGATGGAGAAGGAGAAGAGGGTTTCTGGATCATTCTAAAATACAAGGTGTCCATAGAAAAATTGGACAGATAGGAAGGAGAGGTGGATAGCAAACAGACAGAAATGACCAATGTCTCCTGTAGGTACTATCTTTAATGGCATCTTAACGTTTAACACATACCATTATATTAATGCTTATTGTAATACATTATGGACTTAAAGGGTGGTGGGGTTAAATGACTTCTCTTAATTGTGTAATTATTTGCTCATTCATTTATTGATCTCTCATTTTCTGTGTCTGCTATTGAACAAGAACCATTGGTTAAGTTATCCAGGATGTGTTTCTTAGATTTTATTTCTGTCAACCCAGTATATTACATTCGAGTAAAGCAAATATACACACGGCAAGAAGTTCAGAATTTTATGAATCAGATTCACAAATAAATATGCTATCATCAGCCTTTTCCAAGAAACGATATTGTCAGAGGTTGCTGATAACCCACACAATGAATTTGTTCTTAGTTATCAGGATACTAAGCCCATATTGAAAATCAATGTTAATTCAAGAATTCTCAGCTCAAAATGCAGCTTGTTCTGAGCTCTCGGAATTGTGCAGGAGAGGGAGATAGTAATGATTTGTGATCCAAGGAACATGCTTTGACAGTCCAAACCCCAAACATATTCAAAAATTTCCACAGGGGCTTTAAAGGTGACCTTGGTGAGGAAGAGAAAGCAATCCTCACCTGGTGAAGACAGTGTGAGAAGCACTGCCTGGAAAGATACACAAATGAAATTTAAAGTGAAAAGAATTTTGGATTTTACCAATTGAGAGCTTTGGGCTTTTGGAAACACAGTTTGAAATGCTGTCATCTCAGCAGAAATAATGGAGTATCCAGAGACAAGATATCAGATGGAGGCACCTGCCCATAAACCTCTAAGAACAACGAGAAGATTCAGCTAAGGTAAAAGGGAGCCCTGGCTCCTGTGCCCTGAAGCTAAGGACTGATGGTGAAATGACTCTCCAAAGTTCACCTTGGAAGCTGGTTCTGGAGCCGGTCCGCAGGGTATAATTATGAGATTCCTGAGCTCCCGTGCACTGTTAGCTGGAAATAAAGGTCATCTAACTTAACAGTTCACCTAGAAATCCCTGTCCTGATTTAAGGCTGAAGGAACAAGAGTAGAGGCCTTGTGCTTTGCTTCAATTCACAAACACTCTCCTTAAAAGGAAGAACTGATAGAAATAATGCCACCTCTTCTCCGTTGTTTAATGGGTATGGAAATAAAATGATACACTTTTCTTTTAAAAGTAGCAAAAGAAAAACTTCAAGTTTATGTTCAAAATAGAACACATAGTCTCTAAACTATAAATTCATAGTGAACTGTGATGCATTATTTCTTTAATATAATGTTACAATTAATACTTGCTAATAATTATGACCTTCATTAGCCAAGCAGTATTATGGGACAAAATGGGACACAATGCTGCCGGCATTAGTTAGAAATGGGGTTTAGATACATTTAAAAAGTTTTGTTTCATTTTCAAAATGAAAGATAATATGAATTCTTGTTTTCCTAGTTTTTTAAAAGAAAATATTAGACTGCATATATGAGAGAAATTGATTTTGTGGATATTTCTGACTTAAAAAATCAAAATCCATGCTCTCTCAAAGTTGATAAGAATTGCAAGGATTATTTCTTGTTCAAAGGCTTTTTTAACATATTTTGGGCCTATTAGAAATATTTTAAACTATCGTAGATTAATGTCTATTTAGCGCATTCCATGTGTATCACAGTGTTCTAAGTCATTAAATTGGAAGACGTGACCCCTGCCCTCAAGGAACTCACAATGTTAAAATCAGATTGCAGATAACCCAAGCTCATAGTTGTAGAGGACAGAGAGTCCCAGGCCAGGAGGATCCTGGCTTTACCAGGAGTTTATCTGAACCTTGTTGAAGTTAACTAAATGTTTGGTATCTCCATTTCCTCATCTTTCAGGCATAGGGTAATATCTGTCCTCCTTATCTCACGGTCTCCTGAACCAAGAACACAAGATAATGGCTACAAACATTCCAAAAAATTCTAACACATTATTGTTATCTATATTCGGCTCAAAAAGGCTGCAAAAGGGGACATGTTTTCTTTTAAATAGCTTTAAGGAGCGTCATTAACACTTGTACAATACCAAAAATCTCTTTTCAGCCCCAAGTTACAGAACAGTGTTTTCAGCTACAATTTGGGCTGTGATATAAGTGGAAGATATAAGTTGTATCTCCTCTAACCAGAATAAAAATGCTGATGTTTTGAAGAATTTTCTTACTGACATTCACAGAAGTGAATGTGCAAAAGAAAGAGGAACATTTTATACTTCTTAAGCCCTGAAATATGAAAAATTTCAGTTTAGGGCCTTTTGGGATAATTGACAAAGTTCCAGGGTTAACTTACTTTATTGAACCTTTGGAATGTCAGGTATAGAAGAAAAATTTTTAGGGATACAATGATACTTGAAATAATATATTTGAAATGTGTAAGATATTGCTGGCTTATAGAAAAGAAAATGTGGAGATCGGAGTAGATACATTAAAGGTGGAAGACATTGGTTTTCATTCCAGGTTCATTCATTATAAAATGAAACCTTGACACACGTAAAACACTTGATTCCCACGATTGTTGAAGACATTCTGTGCCACTGCCTGTGATGTTCTTCTCCCTGCTCGCTCAGTCCCCTGCCGGAGTCTCTGAGTTTCTGTCGCCACGATCAACTCTGTTTTCAAGTATTCTACATTTGAACTTTCCAGGAGAGGTCTGATTGGGTTCATCGGTCTATTCAGTATCCAGCGCCCTGCTAGGTCTCAAAATAGGTCATTTGAGAGGTTCCTGGCCAGCCAACTGCTGTTCCAATTAGTTGTGGCTGTGGTGGTGGGGTCATAGGATGCACAGCAGCACTGGTGGGGGAGTGGGGAAGTGGGACAGGGAAGGAAAGGCAGCCAGTAAAGCGTGCATTGTGAAGCACCGTTATCAAGTGCGGTGGGTGGCTGGAGAAGTCCTGGGAAATGGTGCAAAGCACGTCCCCAGTGCTGTCCCAGTGAAAGCCAAGGGAGCTGGAAAACGGATACACTAACTTCCCTTCAGCATTGTGGAAGACTGCTGGGAGGGAGGCGGAGGAAGGGTGTTCATCCTTCCCTACTCCAGTGTTCATTCCCTCAGGCAAAGAGATGCAGTTCAACTGGCAGCTGAAAGTGCTGGAGCTCAGGGCAGAGGTCAGGCCTGAGGGATCTGGGCAGGGTGCCATTTACTAAACACATGGTACCTACCGGTAAGAAATCACTATAGCCACTTACCAGCAGACATGCTTTTCACGTGTAGGCTTCGTGGTTCCTCCAATACCATTTTGATTAGGGCAGTAATTCAATTAAAATTTTTTTTTTTTTGAGACAGGGTCTTGCTCTGTTGCCTAGGCTAGAGTGCAGTGGCGTCAGCCTAGCTCACTGCAGCCTTGAACTCCTGGGCTCAAGTGATCCTCCTGCCTCAGCCTCCCGAGTAGCTGGGACTACAGGCGAGCACCACCATGCCCGGCTAATTTTTTTTTGTAGAGACGGAGCTTCACTATGCTGCCCAGGCTGATCTTGAACTCCTGGCCTCAAGTGATCCCCCCGCCTCTGCCTCCCAAAGTGCTGGGATTACAGGTGTGACCTACCACACTCAGCCCCAATTTAAATTTTAAAATAAATTGAATAGATTTTTGTGCTTGACTTTTGGACAACTTTGTAAATGCCTAAAACCCTTCTTTATAGCACTTAGATTTTTGTACATTAGCTGATAAGTGAATATTAAGCTTTTCCGTGGTGATGCTGGGTGCTAACCGATAGTTCAGTTTTGGTGGTGTCAACCTAATAACAGAGACAAAGACTCTCTAAGAGAAGATGATGTTTATTCAGGAATAGGCATTGCAATGGGAATAGTAAACTATGTGCATATTCAGGGAGGTAAAGGAAGACAAAGGTTTTTAAAGGAAAAATGAGGAGGATTACCTAATTGTTTTGAGATAATTACTTTTGGCTACGAGGATCAATAACAATGGTGGCATCCGTGCAAAGCTGGGCAGGCGGTTGCTAAGCAGATGTCTTCACGAAAGTATTTTTTGTGTAAGGTTGCAACAGCCTTTGTGCAAGGTTGTGGCTTTTGCAGTCTTTTGTGATAGTTTTTGTTATCAGGCATCTGTGCATGAGAATCCTTTTTTCAAGTCCTTCTCCAGATCTTTCAGTTTTGTTTTTTTTTTTTTGAGACAGAGTCTCACTCCATTGCCCTGAGGAAGAGTGCAGTGGTGTCATCGTAGCTCACTGTAACCTCAAACACCTGGGCTCAAGTGATCCTCCTGCCTCAGCTTCCTGAGTAGTTGGGACTAGAGGTGCGCACCATGACGCCTGGCTAATTTTTTTCTGTTTTTGGTAGAGACGGGGTCTCGCTCTTGCTCAGGCTGGTCTTGAACTCCTGACCTCAAGTGATCCTCCTGCCTCGGCCTCCCAGAGTGCTAGGATTACAGGTGTGAACCACCGGGCCTGGCCTCTTCTCTTTTTTTTTCCCAGACACAAATGACTCCATTTTGATTCTGACAACTTTTACAGTGGCATCAACATCTTTGTCAATTAGTTGAATTAGGCAATTAGTTGAGTATTTTATTTTGATTTTTGCCCCAATTTTAATAAAAAATAAAAGGGTTAATATTAATCATGGGGCTTTTCATGTGATTAATAAAATAAAAACAAAGATGCAAACCTAAAGCATACCAAAAAACTGAAATTCTATAGTCATATTTGAACTTAAACTTTGTTTTCAATTTCAAGAACAAAATTAACAAGAACAAAACAGAAGATTATGAATTGAACATGAGGTAAAATTAGGATTTTTATATTTTTTTATTTCTAAGAATCATTGTGCTTTTAAGCATATGAGTCTATTGTTTAATTTTCACATGTTCAACTTTTGTGCATGTTGTTTCAGGAATGCATCATGTACAGAAATTGGAGACTGTATAGCAAAACTCCTTTATGAAAAAATAGGATTAATTGAAAATGTCATCTTACTAAAGGTTAAAATTGAGCTCTGGTAGAGATGAAGTGCCTGAGCAAGTGACCATGCATTTGGAACTGCCCATCGTAATCTGAATTCTGTCAGTCCTACCAGGTCATAAGGTAAGGTCAGGCAGGCCCAATAGCCAACCAGTATAGATGGTAATGATACATCTGGGGATGGGCACAAGCAGAACCAGAGGGCATAAGCAAGCTGTGCGAGCAGAAATCTCAGACCCCATGTCTGGAGAAGCACCTTTGCTGACACCTACAGCCATATGGGGATTCATTACAGCTAGCTGATGGAAGAGTAAATAACCTAAACTTAATTTGTGGTGAAGCTGCCTAATTTGTGAGTACACACCAAGAACTCAAGAGTGACCTTGAAAGACTATTGTGCAGCAAATCCTACTAGCTGCTTGTGGCTGATGCAGGATATGATACAAACAGTGCATCCCATAGCCATAGAAGACCTGGTATCTTCTTTGCTGTGAAGTGGATCCCCTGATCTGCGTGGGATTGTCTGCTAGTGGATCAAACACTCTGTTGGCCCTCAGATAGTGGTGCTGGCAGAGGTCCTGCAGGCAAGAAAGGCCAACCCATCTCTGGAATATGTGTCTATTTTGTGATAACAAATCTCTGGCTCTTCCAGCATGGAAGGGACCCATGTAGTCAATCAGTGAGATTGCTCATGTCAGATGTCCAAGTCATTTTGTCTGCTTGGTTGGTTAATGTCTTTTCTATTGTGGATGGTCTCTGGTGGGTGCTGACATGTGATTTATAGATCTTCACACTTTGTGCCCACTCCCATGTCTATTCAAATGCCTCTGTCTTAGACTTCCTTGTACTTAATCTTCCAATTTTTCACTTTCCAGGTCTCCAACCATTTGACCTTTCTTTGGCCTCCGGCCAAAAAGCTAGGCCATTTGCCACTGGCTCTGAATCATATATATTCTAACCTTGGGACACTTCTCCTTCTACCCAAAGTGGATATAACCAGGTGCTATGAACATTTATACACATTTACATTTCTATGTTTTCATTTCTCTTGAGTAAATATCTAAAAGTGATATTTCTAGGTCATATGGTAAGTATGCTTAATTCTGTAAGAAACTGCCCAAAGCATTTCCAAAGTGGCTGTAGCATTTTGCATTCCCACTAACAAAGTATGAGAATTATATGCCAACGCTTGGTTTTTTTAGCCTTTTTAATTTTAGTCATTTGAATTTGGATGTGTCCTAGCATCTCATTGTGATTCTAATTTGCATTTCCCTGGAAACTAATGATGTTGATTATTTAATTCCTGTGCTTAATGGCCATTTATATATCTGTTTTCGTGAAGTAGCTATTCAAATCTTCTGCTCATTTTTAAAAATTGGATTACTTTTTTTAAAAAAAATTATTGAGCTATAATATGCTTTTACATATTTTAGATATAAGACCATTATCTTATATCTAAAATTATATTATATATTGCAAATATTTTCTCCCAGTCTGTAACTTGCTTTTTCATTTCTTAATGGTATCTTTTGAAGAGCAGAAGTTTTAATTTTTATGAATATCAGTTTATCAAGTTTTTCTTTTATGTTTTATGATTTTTGTGTCCTATCTGAGAAATCTCTGCCTACCCTAAGTTTGCAAAGATTTTCCCTTATGTTTTCACCTAGGAGTTTTATAATTTTAGCTTTTATGTTTAGGCTTGTGATCCATTTATAGATTTTGTGTTTGTGTGTATTGTGTGAAGGATATACCAAGATTGATTTTTCTTTCTATGGATATCCAGGTGTTCCAGCACAATTTGTTGAAAAGACTATCCTTTTCACATTGAGTTTTGGCACCTTTGTCGAAAATCAATTCACCATGTATATGTGGGTCTATTTCTGGACTCTATTCTGTTCTATTTACTTATATGTTTCTTCTTATGCGGTGATACTCCTGTAGCAACATTTATACTTAACATTCCCATCTTGGTTTCTAAATACCTTAGACCTGAAAGGAATCATGGCTGATTCTCAGGTACGTGACATGAAAAGTACAAAGTGAACCTGTGATGTCTTGTAGTCTCCAAAAGCAAGGAAGTGATCAAAGACCAATGAGCATGTGAAAAAGTACACAAGAGCCAGATTGAAGAGGCTCCCACTGGCCAAATTAGGGACAATTTTACCATTAAAAAGAGTATCAACTGTAATTGATCATAACACATAAATCCACAGTGAGAGAGAGAGAGAGTGAGCACATGTCTCACTAACCACATTGAAGGTGATTTTTACATCAAATCCTTACTCTGAATATCACATGTACCCTATAAAGATATTCAACTATTATGTATGCATAATAATTTTTTAAAAAGGCAAAAAAAAAATCCTTACTCAGAAAATTTGCAATTAAAGGGAAAGAATTATCATTTACTACATCTTTTAGGAGATGACACGGGAAAGCTCTTCTTTATATTAATAGGAGAATATCAGCTAATAAATATAGCTGAAAAGAGAGAATTAGAAAATTGCTATTTTGCAATTCCCAATGAAGTAATTGCTTTATGCCAGGATGATCCATGGATGCTGAAGGCTAAAGTCATTAGGTGAAAAATAGTTGTAGAAAAGGACTATCTCATGATGCCCAAGTATGTCCTCATTGCTAATTGCTAAGGAAAAAGAAAAAAAACCCTACATTTACAATAAAGGAATTTTGTTGTCAAATTTTAACCGAATCAAGTTTCACTAACATTCAGATGTTGTCCTTTATAGCAAGAGGATCCGATCCAGGATTATGCGTTGCCCCCAGTTGTCATGTCTTCCTAGTCTCCCTCAGTCTGGAACTTTTTCTCTGTCTATCCTTGAGTTCCATGCTGTTGACATTTTTGAAGATTGGACAAAATTTTCTAAATGGGTTTGTCCAATGTTTTTTCATGATTGGACCCAGGGCGTGCATCTATGTTAGGAACATCACAGAAGCGAGGCTGTGTTCTTCTCGATGCATGCTATATGGTGTCACACAAAGTGAATTTGTACCATTACTCATGGTCTTAACCTTGAGTACTTAATTAAGAGATGTCTGCTAGGTAGCTCTACTGTAAAGTTACTTTCTCTCCCTTTGTAATTAATACGTATTTTATGAGGAGATACTTTTGAGAGTATGTAAATATTCCCTTTTTTTATCCTACTTTCACCCACTAGTTTTAGCACCCATTGATATTTCTTTCTTTCTTTTCCTTAAAAATTTTTTTAGAGATGGGGTCTCACTGTATCACGCAGGCTGGAGTGCAGTGGTGTCATCATAGCTCACTGTAGCCTTGAACTCCTGGGCTCAGCCTTGAACTCCTCCTGCCTCAGCCTCCCGAATAGCTGGGACTACAGGTGCACCATCACCCCCGGCTAATTTTTCTAGAGAGGGGTCTTGCTATATTGCTCAGGCTAGTCTTAAACTCCAGACCTCAAGTGATCCTCCTGCCCTGGCTTTAAAAAGTGCTAGGATTACAGGCGTGAGCCACTGCGCACAGCCCTGATATTTCTTATCTGAGTTATTACTCTGAAGATTGCCAAATGATTTTCTAATTCCATGATTTCTTCTACATTTATTTTCTGACCTACTATGGTAAGAACAATCTTTCTCTTTTCCCTATTTCTTTATTCATTTATTTATATCAGTGTGGGCTTGGGACTCTTATTCATAGATTATAATTCATCACCACCTTTATTTATTTTGATGCTTATATTGACCCAGATTTGGGTATTAGAAGACCCTTCCAGCTGCCTTTTGTGCCCTTTAGACACATTCCATAATATTTTGAATATTTTCTGGCATAACAGATGCTTTAGGCTCATTTGGTGCCTTTCCTGCCTAGTCCTGGAATTAGCCATTTCTCCAAGAAGTCCTGATTCCTTTAGTGGAGAGTGTTATCTGGAAGATTTGGGTGCTAAATGTGCTCATGGTTACTGGGGTATTGCTGCTCCCAGACCCTCTCAGTGGGGACAGCTCTAGGTGTACAGACAATGTCCCTGAGTTCATGTAGCTCCAGTTCCAGTTCAATACCACAGCATTCATTCCACTTTCAAGCCTTTTCATATTTGTTTTTTCCCTCTTCATTTGTGAAAAAACCTGTCCTTCATTATCCTTAGAAAATTTACTTATTTGTCCAGTCACTCGCATGGACAAGCTAATTTCCTGATCCTGCCAGGCTGTCCTTGAGTGGGACACAGGTACTGGCTTGCACTGAAATGTTCCACCTGCGCATTCCAATGCTGTTCTCATCCTTACCAGCTGCCACTGGGCTACCCTGACAGCTCCCTCCAATGCCATTCTCATGCAGGCTGTCTTCATCCAACTTGTTTCTTATGGTAATGGAAATAATTCTAATGATTCTTCATTAAACTAGGTTCTGATGATTCTTTTAATGATGCTAGATTTTGGTTATGTATAGATGTATGCTATATTTCTATATATACACATATGTGAATGCATATATACTTGAATCTGTCTCTCTACATGACTTTAAATCAGGGAAGTATGTTCGACTTTGCAAAATCCCTTTTCATCATTTATTGGCATGATTAAATGAGATTTCTCCTTTAACTTATTAATATAATAAAAATAGATGAATAGATGTTCTAATTTTGAACTATCCCTTGCAGCCCAAGAATATATCCCATTTGATCATTGTGTATTAACTTACTAACTTGATTTTATTTTATGGCATTCCTGCACTATTTATAAATTATATATTGGTCTATAGGTCCCCATTTTGCACTTTATTTGTCAGGCTTAATGTCACTGTCATTCTTTCTCTCTCTCTCCATGCTTAGGGATCACTTAGGATTGAAATAATGTGCTCCTGGGTGTTTTGAATAAAGTCATTTGTGAGACTGACCGGGCCTGGTGTTCTTGTGAGGGGTTAATCTTTGATAACCTTTGCAATTTTTTTTTTACCTGGTAATTGGTCTGTTTGTTTTTATAAATCTTTTCTAAGGTCAATTTTGATAATTTGTATTTCCCTAGAAGCAGACTTATTTTATCTAGATTTTCAGTACATTTGCAGAATTTTGTGCAAAGCATTTTCTTATAATTATTTTGGTTTCCTTTTAACCCATTCTAAATTGCTGGTTTTGTGTGTTTATATTTTTCTTACACTTACTCTAAAAAATGAGATGATCTATCCTTTTATCTATTTGGTGGATATTTTTAAGTGATCAGTTCTTATGTTTATTACGTCTATATTTTTTGTTTCAAAATTATTAACATCTGCTTTTGTCTTTATTTTTTCTGCTTTTCCTTGGATTTATTCCCTTGGATTTATTTTCTTAATCTTTTTCTTATCTCTTGCTTTAAATATAAACTCATTTATTTTCTTTTTTCTTGTTTAATAACCTGGTTAAGACTCTGAACTTTTCCTCAAAGCATTGATTTTAGCCATAACACATGGATTCTGATACATAGTGTTTTTATTATTGTTATTTTCTAAATATTCTTCAATTTCAGTGTCTATTGCCTTTAAGTCAATTTTTTTTAATAGTCTTAATTTTTAGGCAGTTGGGGATTTTATTTTCTATTTAAAAAATCAATTCTCCTTTCTTTGCATTATAATTTGAAAATACGATCTGTACTATTACTACTTGAATATATTGAGAGTATTTTGTGGTCCAACATATATTGAATTTTTGTGAATGTTCTTTGGGTACTTAAAGACAAAATATTCTTTGTTTTCAGGATGAAGGGTGTGATATAGCTTTTAGGCAGACTTTATGAATTATAGAATTTGATCCTGTATGTTTATTTTTTTTACTGTTTACTTGAACTATCATGGTGAAGAGAAAGAGTAAACTTTCCCTGTTATTTCTGTAATTCTTTCTATTTCTCTTTGTATTTTATGCAGCTTTTGCTTTAGGAATTTTCATGCTAGGGTCTTTGGTATTAATGATCTCTGACAGATCTTCATTGTAGACTGACTCTTTTATCATTATCAAATAAATTTATGTGTCTTATTTAATGTTTTTTGCTGCAAATTTGACTTCGTTTGATATTAATAATATAATACTTTGTTAGCTCTTTTTTGGGTAATTGCCTGATATATGTGCCCAGTATTTAACTTTGCTGGAAATGTATCTCTTGCATGCAACAAATAGTTGAGTTTGCTTTTCTAAACTTACCTGAGAATTTTTTTCTTTTAATAGGTGGCTACTATGGTTTGAATAATGGTGTCCTCTTCAAAATTCATATGTAAACTTAATCCCCAATGCAACAGAATTAAGAGGTGTGGCCTTTGGGAAGTGATTAAGTCATAAGGGCTCCACCCTCATGAATGGGATTAGCACCCTTATAAAAGGGCTTCAGGTTGAAGGGAGTGCTGTTCTGCTCTTCTGCCTTACACGAAGTGTGGACACTGCAGCAAGGCACCATCTTGGAATCAGGGAGCAGCCTTCACTGGACACCAGTGCTGGTGCCTTGACCTCGGCCTTCCCAGCCTCCAGAACTGTGAGAAGTAAATTTCTGTTCTTTATATATTACCAGTCTAAGGTATTCTGCTATAGCAGCACAAACAGACTAAGACAGTGACTTTCTCCACTCAGGTATGTTGATTTGCAGAGATGTTTGGTCTTAGTTCTCTTTTATGATTTCTGCTGTTACTGCTTTATTTTCTATTTTGCTAAATGATCAATATTTTTAAAATTAAATGTGCATGTATGTTTTCCTTCTGATAGTTCAGAAGATTTAAGTTAAAAACACATTATAACCTCTACTGGTTTTTAACACATTATAACCTCTATTGGTTATTTTATAACTTTTAATAATATACTTAAGCTTATGTTTTTTGATTTATTAACTTTTGACAGTACCTATTGACTTCCTACTATGAATAAGAAAATTTATGTTCACCTTCACACACCTCTCATCCAACTTCTAATTTTAATGATATTATTTTCTTTAATTCTTCTTTCTCAATATAATCTACATAATTTTTTAGCCCTAACCCCCAATGTGATGATATAACCTATGTAATTATATAAATTGATTTGTTTTCCTTTTTTATAAGAGAATTACAGACTTTATTTTAAAATTTAATTCATGGTTGTGACGGATTGTACATTTTTTTAAATGACCTCATTTTTTTTAGAATAGTTTTAAGTTCATAGCAAAATTGAGAGGAAGATACAGAGACATTCCATATACCCCCCACCACACGTCTCCCCATTATCAACATCCCCCATCAGAGTGTTACATTTGTTGCAATTGATGAAACTACATAGACACTTCATTATTACCCAAAGTTCATAGTTTACAGTAGGGTTCACTCTTGTACATTCTACAGGTTTAGACAAATGTATAATGACATATATCCACCATTATAATATCATACAGAGTATTTTTTAGTTTCTTAAACACCCTCTGTACTCTGCTTATTCATTCCTCCTTTCCCCCATCCTCGGGCAACCACTGATCTTTTTACTGTCTCTATAGTTTTGCCTTTTTCAGAATGTTATATAATTAGAATCATATATATATATATATATATATATATATATATATATATATATATAGTATGTAGCATTTCCAGATTGGCTTCTTAGTAATATGCATTTAAAGTTCTTTCATGTCTTTTCATGGCTCGATACCTTATTTCTTTTAAGCACTGAATAATATTTCATTGTCTGGGTATACTGCAGTTTTTTTATCCATTCATCTAGTCCTTCAGTCACTTGGTTGCTTCTAAGTTGTGGCAATTCTCAATAAAGCTGCTGTAGACATTCATATGCAGGTTTTTGTGTGGAAAGAAGTTTTCAACTCCCTTGGGTAAATAACAGGGCGTGCAACTGCTGGATCATATGATAGGAGTGTGTTTAGTTGTATAAGGAACTGCCAAACTGTCTTCTAATGTGGATGTGCCATTTTGCATTCTCACCAGCAGTGAGTGTTCCTGTTGCTCCGAATCCTGGTCAACATTTGGTTTTGCCAGTGTTCTGGATTTTGGCCATTCTAATGGGGGTGTAGTAGCATTTTATTATTGTTTTTATTTGCATATCCCTGATGATATATGAGGTGGAGCATCTCTTCAAAAAAAAATTTTTGTTTTGGAGACATGGTCTCATTCTGTTGCCTGGGTTAGAGTGTAGTGCATCACAATAGCTCATTGCAACCTTAAACTCCTGGGCTAAAGTGATCCTCCTGCCTCAGCCTCCTGAGTAGCTGGGACTACAGGCATGTGCTACCAGGCCTGGCTAATTTTAAAAAAATTTTTTGTAGAGACAGGGTCTCTATATAGCCTAGGCTAGTCTTAAACTTCTGGCCTCAAGTGATCCTCTTGCCTCAGCCTGCCAAAGTGCTAGAATTACAGGTGTGAGCCACCATGTCTGGCCCCTTCATATGTTTATTTGCCATCTGTATATCTTCTTTGTGAGGTGTCTGTTAAGGTCTTTGGCCCATTTTAAAATCAGGTGTTTGTTTTCTTATTGTTGAGTTTTAACAGTTTTTTGTTTATTTTGGATAACAGTGCTTTATCAGCTATGTCTTTTGCAAATATTTTCTCCTAGTCTGTGGCTTGTCTTTTCATTCTCTTGAATTCAATTTCTTTGTAAGCATCAGATTTACTGAGGTATAATTTACCGATAGAAAAATTCATCTTTTCTAGGTATGTAGTTCTATAAGTTTTGACAAATGTGTACAATAGTATAACCATAACTACCATTGATATATAGTAGAATGGTTCCATGACTCCATAAAGGCCTTCTGTAGGCTTTTGTAATCGCCCCCCTAAACCACCCCCAGATTCTGACAACCACTGGTTTGATTGTCATTCTTTTCAAAAATTTCATCTAGATTGAGTAAAGACTTTGGTGTCTGCTTTCTTTTATTCAGCATAATGATTTTGAGATTTACCAATGCTGTTTCATGTGTCAGTGTTTTCTTCTTTAATGCTGCTGACTATGGATTCTATTTTATAAATATATCACAGTCTGTTTATCTATTTTCAGGTCAATAGACATTTGAATGGTTTCTAGTTTTTAAGGATTAAGAATAAACCTGCTTTAAACATTTGCATACAGATGTTTTTGTGGGCATACATTTTCATTTCTTTTGGATAAATACCTAGTATTGATTGATGTGTGTATGTTTAACCTCATAAGAAAGTGTCAAACTGTTTTTCAAAGCAGCTATAATACTATTTTACATTTTCAACAGAAATGTATAAAAGACGAGGTTGATTTGCTTTATTGTCAACACTTGGTATTATTAGCTTTAAAAATGTTAGTCATTCTAATTGGTGTATGATAGTACATCATTGAGGCTCTAGTTTAAATTTCCCTAATGACTAATAATGTTGAACATATTTTCATATGTTTATTTGCCATTTGAATCTCTTCTTTGGAAAAGTATCTGTTCAAATTATCTACTTATTTTATAAAAACTTGAGTTGTTTGTTTTCTTCTTATTGCACTTTGAGAGTTGTTTGTATATTCTGGGTACCAGTTCAATTTGTCATTTTTTATTTTATGTTTTGTACTTTTTGTGTCTTATTTAAGAAATATGGCTGGGCGCGGTGGCTCATGCCTATAATCCCACACTTTGGGAGGCTGAAGTGGGAGGATTGCTTGAAGCCAGGAGTTCAAGACCAGTCTGGGCAACATAGCGAGACCCTGTCTCTACAAAAAAATAATAGCCAGCCATGGTGGTACATGCCTGTAGTCCCAGCTACTTGGGAGGCTGAGGCAGGAGGATTCCTTGAACCCAGGAATTTGAGGATACAGTGAGCTATGATTACGCCACTGCACTCCAGCCTGGGCAACAAAGTGAGACCTTGTCTCGAAAAAAAAAATTTTTTTGCTAGCTCAATGTCACAAAGATTTTCTTTTTCTTTCCTAAAAGTTTTATAGTTTTAGATTTACATTTAGATCAAAGATTCATTTCAAGTGAATTTTTGTATATGGTCTAACTTAGCAATTTTTTTTTCATGGTTTGTGCCTTTTGTGTGCTAAGAAATATTTGTTAGCCTAATGTTTCAAAGATTTTCTCTTATGTTTCTTCTAGAAGTTTTATAGTTTAAAGTTTTATATTTGGGTGTATGATTCATTTTGAGTAATTTAAAAAATATGATTGGAGGTTTGAGTCAAGGTTCGTTTGTTTACATATGGATGCCTAATTGTTCCACAACCATTTGTTGAAAAGACTATTCTTTGTCCATTGAAGTACCTTGACACTCTGCCAAAATTTGACCATATATACATGGGTCTATTTCTGGACTTTCTGTTCTGTTCCATCATCTACAGGTATATCTTTTGCCAGTATCACACTTTCTGGATCACAATAGCTTTATAAGTTTTAAAATCAGATATTATGGGTCCTTCGGCTTTGTTTTTCTTTTTCAAAATCATTTTGGCTATCCTAGGACCTTTGATTTTTCATACAAATTTTAAAATCAACACTTGTTGATTTCTATAAAAATGACTTCTGAGATTTTGATTGGGAATTGCATTGAATCCACAGGTGAATCTTGGGAGAAAAACATCTTAATGATATTGAATCTGCTGATCCATGAACATGGTACATCTTACAATTTTTTAGGTCTTTGATTTATTTTATCAAGGTATTATAGTTTTTAGCTTTTTGCTGATTATGGAAGATGATATAGACTGGAAATACAAACATCTCTATTTATTACTTTCCAATCTGTATGCTTTGTATTTCTTTTTCTTGCTTTATTGCTCTGGCTGGAAACTTCAACACCATATTCTATAGTAGTAATGAGAGCGGACTTATTTGCTTCATTCCTGATCTTAGGAGGAAAGCATTCAGCCTTTTATCACTAAGTATGATATTTGTTGTAGACTTCATTGATTTTTAAACAGTATTAATTGTTGGCAAGTGACATTGTTGCAAAAAAGCAAAAAAAGAATAAAAAAGAAAGAACAAAATAAACAGTATCAATTGACCATGTTATCTCCTTTCCATGAAAGATGAGTCCATCTCTACCCCTCAACTTCTACATTTTTTTTGAGTAATATTATTTCTATATTGCCTTGGTTTATAATGTTTACATTTTATTTTGTAACTCCATTATTGTTTCATCTTAGTTCTACATTTAAGTCAATTTAAAGATCATCACCAGTACTTTAGCCACATTTTCTCTATTCATCATCTCTTGGTTAGTGAAGTTCTTCTTGAAAAATTTTAGAGAGGATTTGGATAAACTATTACTTTAAGAAAAGCACTCCCCAAACCATGCTTTCCTCTAACCTTTACAACAAAAAACACAGAAGAGGACTTCTGTGAGCAAATGTGGGATTGCCCCCCCCCCACCAAGCAGGGGATACTAGCTGTGTGTCCTATAATTCAATTCTGACACTATCTACCTGGAGATAGTGTCAGATCCCACAGGGAGAAGGCTCAGTTCCCAAGACAGCACTCCCCCTGCCCCCAGCCAGACACCAGTTGCAAGTTTGGGCCTCTGGAGCTTTTGACCAACTGGCTTCAAGTTGGATTCCCATGATCCCCTTCCTCTTTGGGTTTGCTTAGTTTGCTGGAGTGGCTCACATAACTCAGGGACACACTTACACTTACCAATTTATTATAAAGAATATTACAAAGGATACAGATGAAGAGATGCATAAGGTGAGGTATAGGCAAAGGGGCACGGAGCTTCCGTGACCTCCCTGGGTGCACCACCCTCCAGGAACCTCCTCGTGTTCAGCTATCTGGAAGCTCTCTGAACCCTGTCCTCTTGGGTTTTTATGGAGACTTCGTTACATAGGCATGATTGACAACTGTGTGGAAATGTGATTGGGCAAAAAGCACATGATCTAAACCCAGCAAGTCCTGTCTGTTCAGATTCTTTCTAGGGGAGAAGGTCAGAGAGAGTCTATCTCCTGAGGACTGCTCCTGAGGCCTAAAACACCCCAACATTATGACAAGGACTATGGGAGTTATGAGCCAGAAACCCTGGGTGAAAACCAATATACATATCCTAACACCACAACTATATTCCTAAATTCTTGCATGTTTGAAAATAGCTATTGTTCTTATATTTGAATGAATGTTTGGCTGGCTTTTTTCCTATGGTCTTTGTAGGCATTTCTCCATTGTTTTCTAGAGTTTGAGTAATGCTTTCTAGAAATCCAAAACAAAGCTAGCTTCTTTTTTTTTTTTTAATCCTTTAAGGGAACATTACTCTTATTCTTATTCTTATTGCCTGAACTTTCACAGGATTGTCTTTTTAATCATTTAAGTTTAAATAGTTAACTTAGTACGTGGGACTTAATAATCATTCTGTAAATGTTAGCTATCTACTTTGACTTCTTGTGGTGTAAAAACAATTGTTTTCTTTTAAGTTCTTTTATTTAATGAAGAACTTTGGCTTATTCCATGGTAAGAATTTGTCCGTGTGTGTACACGTGTTCTTCATCTGTTTTCTCCAACTTTTTCTCTAAGTATTTTTGTGTAGATTCTAAGCTGATTCTATTTTTGAAAACTACTGATTTCTAAATGAGGGAAATTCTTCCTGGATAAGCTATTTTAGGAGAAACGTGGGGGAAGAGCCAGAGGACTAAGCTGAGGTAGCAGTAGTTTGAGAAATCTGAGTCTTTGGAGCCTCTGTCCTTAGCGCGCTGGCCTGTGGGCATGGATCATCTCCGGGATAGTGTGGTTTCTCCCGACTCACGGTGAAGTCTTGTACCATACAGGACACTTGTGGGATGTGTGTGTGTGTGTGTGTGTGTGAGATTTAGATTTCCTTCATATCCTTGACTCTATTTTAAGAACTGTTAAATCTACTTTTTTCTCTGCTTATTTACTGTATCTGTTTTCTTTTCTTTCAGCTGTTCGCTTTGCGTGACTTTCTATAGTCTAATCTATCTTCCTTGTTTCGTTTCTTCTCTCCTCCCTGGCCACATAGTTCCAGTTCTGATCACCGCTCATCTGTGAAGGAGAATAGTCTGGTCATAACTAGCTATGACCTCAAGAACGTTGAGGAAGGGACCTAGAGGGTGGGCTGAGGCAGCAGGCGGTTTAGACTCAGAGGATTAAGCTGCGGTGACAGTAGTTTGAGAAATCTTAGAGTATACGGAACTTCTGAGAGTCTCAGGGTGTCTCTTCCTTGCGTTTTTAGCGTTCTCTGTACCCTCCTGGAGTGAGCGAGTAGCTTTTATTTTATCAGTGAGAAAGGTTTTTGCGTGTGATGATGTTTCCTTCTTTCATTTCTGCCTTTATTTTTTAATTCATTCATATTTCTGTTCAAAGAGGCCCCATAACTCCGCGGTTGTGAACGTGAACTCTGGACGCACTTTGCCTCAGTATAAATTCAGGTTCCGTCACCTACAAGCTGAGGCCCTGGGCGAGTCACTTAACGTCTCAGTGCCTCAATTTCCTCTCCTGTAACATGGGGATGGTGGTAGTAATAGCGCCTACCTCATAGGGATATCAGGATTAAGTGAGTTAAAATTTATAAGGGATTTTGAACAGTTCCTGGCAAAGAGTAAACCTAAGTGTTTATAAAAATAAAAAAGCTGTCTGTGATCACCTGCTACAAAATCTGACTGCTTCTTTTCATCTCTTTTCCATCCTTACACTGGCAGCCTTCTTGTAAACGTCTTGTCATGTCTCGGTGTACCACATCCCCTGCCATAGCAGTTCTGGGCAAACTCCAAGAACTTGTTGTTCCACCTGAAGGATCACTGATTGAGACCTTTAGGGCCACATGCTGATTTTGGGAATCAGGGCCTACTGCATACGATCTGTCATTTGGTGTGTTTTTTATCTGCCTCTTTCAGTTTGGTCCAGAATCCTGTCTTTGGCAGTTGTTCCTTATAGTTTTTGGTTTGGGGTTGTGATTATTTTCCAGCTTTATTGGAGATGTAGTTTTTAATCTCTGTTTTTATCATTCTTCTTATTGTTTAGGTTGGTTTCAGGGAGGAGAGATCACCTAGAACTAGAAGTTGAGTCAATTCGACTTCAATCAATTTTATTAAATCAAAATTTTTTTCTTTTTTTTTTATTTCAGAATATTATGGGGGTACAAACGCTTTGGTTACTTATATTGCCTATGCACTGGCCAAGTCAGAGCTACAATTGTGAATATCCCCCAGACAGTGCGCCCCACACCTATTAGGTGTGAATTTTCCCATCCCCTCCACCCCCCTCCCAGCTGCCCAACCCCTGATGAATATTATTTTAAATTGCTATCCAGAAAGACAAAACTGTGCATTTATTTTCTGTAAATTAATCACTTGTTCACAACTCATAGAGACTTGTTTCATCCTAGGTCTCTACATCTTAGAACAGTAATTGAAACCCTTTTATTAAACTAATATATTCGTTAGTTAAAAATCAAATATAGTTGGCTTTCCGTATCTGTGAGTTCTGCATCTGTGGGTTCAAGCAATCCTGGATTGAAAATATTTGAAAAAAAAAAGATGGTTACATCTTTACTGAACATATACAGACATTTTTTCTTGTCATTATTCCCCAAACATATACTGTAACAGCTATTTACTTAGCATTTACATTGTATTTAGTATTATAAGTAATCTAGAGATGATTTAAAGTATATGAGAGGATGTGCATAGGGAATGTGCAAATACTAAGCAATTTTATATCAGGGACTTGAGCATCCATGGATGTTGGTATCCAAGGTGGGTCCTGGAACCAATCAATGGTCCTCGGAGGGACAACTGTAATACAGAAAAGCCTACGTAAACAGCCGTCTGCCACTGCCCTGTTTCCCATTTCCTCAGTGCCACTTCCCAAGAGCAATCATATTTACTGTTTCTCTTTCCAGTTCTTCTGACAGCTAGCTTGATATATTTAAATTACCAGAAAAGTATTTATATAGAAATATATTTTTTTCTGGTTAATTTTGCAGCACATCGAAAAACAAAATGATAAATTGGCATGGGTACCACCACAATTCCCCTGATGGGGTTGTGCTGTCTGAATTTTGCATGCAACTTCACTAACTTAGTCTCAAATAAGGAATCCTTATGGTTTGCTGTCAGAGTAGATTTTTCCTTCTGCCACAGAACGAATTCATTGAATCTCAGGTAAATGGGGGCAATTTTTCCTTAAGACAGCCAGAGTAGTCTGTGAAATCGCTCTCTGTTTCTGCTGTCACCCTCCTTATGCTTAAGTTAGACATTGCATTTCTTCCCTGCCAAAATTTACTCAGTGTTTTCTTGAAAACAATTCAATCTTAGATTTTTTTTGTAAATCGGTCCTTTGATTAATCATTTGGTAGCTCTTCCTAATACAGGTTCAAAATACTTGCCCACTATTCCAAAATTAAAAAGCTCTAAAAACCATAATTTTTTGTTTTTCTTTTCTTTTTTCTTTTTTTTTGGCAGTTCATTTGGTGGCAAAGGCTGACCTGAACTGATTTGAGGGAAATCAGTTCCCTCAAGTGTTTAATTATGAGGCACTGCCCCACATCCCATTGGAACTATTACATAATTTAATGTATATATATGCACTATTGCTTTTCTAAAATCTGAAGAATTCTGAAACATTCCTGGCCCTGAAAACTTTGAATAAGGGATTATTGACCTATAATGTGAAAGTAGAGTGTTATTAGTACTGGAATTCTCTGCTTAATTAAATAGGTGAACCTCATTTGCTAAATACCATCTTAAACCAACAGTGCTGTTTGTATTTGTGTCTGTTAGTGTCCAGTCAGGAAAAATAAGCCATAGTAGTTATTTTAATGGAGAGAATTTATTCATTTTTATTTATTTATTTATTTATTTATTTTCGAGACAGGGTTTCACTCTGTTGCCTGGCTAGAGTGCAGTGGTGTCATCATAGCTCACTGCAGCCTTGAATTTCTGGACTCAGGCCATCCTCCTGCCTTGGCCTCCCAGAGTGCTAGGATTACAGGCATGAGACACCGTGTTTGGCCCCAGTTTGCAGATTTCTAGTGGCAGGATTTCAAAGCAAAGTACAGAAGGATGGGCGTGGAGCTGAGAGGCAAAAGCTTACAAATAGGCTCAGTCCAAATTTTAGGCTACTCATCATCCATATACAGCCTTCTAAACATATTTGGATTTTCTTACAGCAGCAATAACAAATATATCCAACTATCCCTCATACGAATGTTATTTTCACCCTCTCCCCCAAAAGGGGAGGTATAAACTCACGATAGTCAAATTAAATCATACCTTAACATATTTAATATTTAATATAGTGACAATCATGGTATCCATCTCTAGGTGATATTAACTACTCCTTAAATTCATTTCCAGTCCCTTACATATATTTTGTAATCTAATTACTAAATTATGAAGTTAATTACTATCAATAATTTTTTCAAAATAATTAGGGAAAAAGAGAAGGAAAAAAGAAATGTTAATATATGCAAGTATATATATAATATATTATAAAACACAACATACTGTCTATAATACATAACATAAGAAACAATAAAATAAAAATATAACCCATTACAATAATATAATACCAGGCAATATATCATATTATATTTATATAACAAGGAAGAAAATATGCACCATTGTTGTAGTCCCAGTTTATAAGATTGTAGTGTTATTTATAACTTCCTTCCTTTACTAAACATTTCATGTTTTCTTTGCCCTCAGCCAGCACTTCAGCTGGCCTAAATCCTTTACCTTGTGGGGTGACCCAGATCTTTGTTATTAAAGTGTCTGAATCTTTAGTAGTCATGCCTTCCTTCATTTGTTATAGTTTTCCAATAACTTTTGCTATTGGAAATGGAAGTACTAAGGGGCACTTGGAAGAATACCCCAGGTTCCATATATTATCCTTCATGCCCCCATTTTGTAGCCACAACTCATCGTCCTCTTGGTAATCAGGATCAATCACTCCAGTCAAAAGAGTGACCCCTTTCTTTGGCTGTCAGTACTGTGGCATAAGGCGCTCCAAATGTCTAGGTAATGGTCACAACTTCCAATTCAGTGGAATCATTGTAGTGTCCCTTGGTGGAAGGGTTCCTCTAAGACCTCCAAAGCTGCAGAATTCAAAACAGGGCGAAGAGGAATTAAGTAATTTCTGAATGGTATAATATTGAAAGAAGCCACTCCCACTTGCACCCCTGATGATTCCTGGACCCATCTGTTCTGGCTTTGGAAGAAACAAAACCGTATTGGTCACCGATTCAAAGCTTATATAGTAGCCTGCAAGGGAGAAACCAAACATTTTAGGATATTGTCTCATAACTGGTATTGTAACTGAATCTTCAGTAATCATTCACTGTTCTATCAGACTAGCCATTTCTGGGTGTTAAATTGCATCAGAAACACAAAATTAGATTTATTAGGTTGTTGCAGCAAGGGAGAGTGCACATATTGGGGAACCATGGGGAGTCTCACAATAGGTGAATCAGGAAATAGTATTTATGGGGTTCAGGGAGCTGGAATTAGTCATAGAATGGTCCTGTCAAGGATTGGTCAGAATTGATAAACCAGCCAAGTTGCTGGCACAGTTGTAGGCCTTACTTCTAACACACAAGTCCATGCAGAGTTACCACTGGATCAGTTTGTCAGTGGTCTTAATTTGGAACACATGAGTCTAAATGAGCTATGTTAAGAGTCTGACTTTAGATGGCTTCTCTTGCATGTCATAGTTTAGGACAGTTTATCTGTTTTGTGAGTCCGAGTCCTGTTTTGCAAATTGTGGTCTTTGCTTCATCCCAGATACCCCTTCACAGCCACCAGTAGGGTGTTTTTTCCCCTTCATCAGAATCCCTTCCTGATGGACTATTATCTTCAGGGGATGTGAGCAATCCAGATCTGTACTGCTCTTTCAGAGGTCATAACTACATATTGAGTTTTTAATGGCAGTTGTTTTATCTCTTTAATATCAAGCCTTCCTGTTCTCTTTGTTGGATGATCACTTGTTGAATTATGTGGCATGACAGCAGCTGTGTAGCAACAATTAAGACTCTGGAGATCACACAGTTGGCTTCTGCAACATAGGCAAATACTAAAACAAGGATTATTATTAAAGTTTGCAACATATTTCAAAACAAAATATTAGACTTTCAAATCTGAGCCATGAAGACATGTCTCATAATCTATTTGGATCTTCCTTAGATAAGTAAGTGGTTTTTCCCATCAATTTGAATATGGATTACTCAACTTTGCCAGTGTCTGAATAATTAGTCCCATATCTAGTGACTGTCAGGGGCAAGGATCTTACCAGTATTGTGATTAAAGGTTAGGGGTACCCATAAACAGTTTAGAACCTAAAACCAACTAAGAGGGGATAAAATAACCAATAGGTAAAAACCCAAAATATGCAAAGTGAGTGGTAATCAGAGGTTTTTGGCATTTGGGGGGTCTTGTTGTGATAGTCTTGGATGAATCAGTCTACTTCAACCACCATGGACTCTACTGGGCCATAAAGTTGAAGGGGCAGAGCAGCTTGCACTGCAGACTAGACTTACTGCAGAGCCTTCTCTTACGCTGAGCCCACTCAAATTTGCAGCCTTACAAGTGAATTGGTAAATGGGTCAAGGAAGTACACACAAATGTGGTATATATTTTCCCCAAATCTAGAGAGGCTCAGAGGTTTGGATTGAGAGATAAAAGCTTAAAAACCAGCATAGTATTTAGTCTTCTTGAATCTTAATACTTTCAGAGAGATATAAGAGCTGGACTCTATAAATATACCAGGATGCTTAAGTCTGTTGTCTTTTAGTTCCATTTTAATAAGCATGTTAAATGTTATTGCTCTCAGCACATGCTAACTGTATGAAGTCCTTTATATGTGTTACCTTTTTTAATCCTTACCACACTATAAGGAAATACAATGAGAGGCATTTTGGGGTTTATCCTTAAGGATCTTTGACTGCATCTGGAGACACATCCATAATTTATAAACTCAAACTAATATCTTTACTGATGCTCAGTTAGAACCTCAAGGCTAGTCTGAGACTACTTACATCAGAATTGCCTCAAGAGCTTAGTGAAAACCTAGACACCTGGGTTTCATGCCAAAACTTCCAAATTGGTATTTCTGAGGGTAGGACCCAGGAGTCCTCAAAGGTAAGTCTTACGCACATTAAAATTGGAGGGCCACTGTTCTACCTAAATTCATTAATTTCAGATTTCCATTGGATATGTTAATTTTTTAAAAAGGAATTTCCTAAATAATCCAATGTGGAGCTAAGGAACTCTACAATATTACATTTTTTGGTCTGTTGCACTTATCAATAACACCTTAATAACACAGCTGCATGAGTAAATATTTAATATATGATATGATAGTCCACCTGATATGTGAGGCTTAGGTTCCTAAAAACACCATGGAAGGAGAATTCCTAGGCAAGAAATTTTAGAACATAAAGGAATAAAGAGGTTGGGGGAATTAAAGACCTGAGTAAGATTATTCTTTTATATATTTCTTTGTGTGAACACAAAATTAGAATAGTAAAGATGTCTGACTAAATAGACTATCACTGGGCATTTCATATGTCTCATATTAGTGTAGTAGTCCAGGTTCTGTCTAAGTGGCAGAAAGCCAAATCAAACAAACTTAACTTAAAAGCATTTTCTCTTCTTGGCCCACATAACTGGGAAGTCAAGCAGGCCTAGCAGGGTCCAGGTGTACATGGAGACCCTCGGGAATCTGTGTCTTACCTGACACCTCCTGTGTCGTCTTCATTTGAGACAGCCTTCGCCCAATAGTGCAAAAAGATGACCATCACCAAGTCCAGGCCTAGAGCACATCAGTTTGCCAATCCCTGGGCAGAACCCTCCTCTTTCCTGGTAATTCCGCTGAAAATCGCATGGCTGGTTATCAGACACCTGCACGTGTTCATTAGAGGGATGCAGAACTTTTAGTGTTCAGACCGGGAGTGAAGTCGGCACCGTCAGATTTTGCTCGGAGAGTGGGCGAGGGTGATTTCTCAAAGGAAAACCAGGAGGCTCTTTTCAGAAGAGAAACATGGAACAGGGAAGGTGAAAACCACAGCTATAGTAGGTCAATTGAGTAGTGTGCAATTGGTTTCCATTTATTGTCCTTACGATCTTGTAAGGAAATCTTTGGAATCTTCCTTCTTTAGAGTTTCAATAACGTGTTTTTTAAGTTTGTTTGCCTTTTCTGTGGATAACCTTTATACAAAGAGGCTTCTTTTTGTTTGCTTGTTGTTTTTTCTTTCCTGTTCCTTATCTTTCTGATTTTTGACTCAGTTTTGATTTTTTCCTCATTCTGGGTTCTAGAGATGAAGGAGAACTGGAACTCTTGGGCTGTAAAGACTTTGTGTAGCTTTTATTTAACCTTTTTGGCACAACAAAGTAAGCATATCTCATACCCTGCCACAGTACAGAGGATTATATGGATTTAGTCGTGAGGACAGTGCTGTATAGTGTTTAAGCACAGAGTCTCTGGAGTCAGACTGCCTGGGTTCAAATCCTGTATTTGCCATTTGCTAGCCTGGGCACATTTAAACCTTTCTGTGACTCTGAATCTTTTTCTGTAGAGTCAGGCTAACAATAGTGCCTCTCCAATAGGGTTGCTGTGAGGATGGATTAAATGGTCTGATCTATGTGGCACATAGTAAAGGCTCAATGAGCACTGGCAAGGGTCTTTATTCATGCCAAAGCTCTTGAAGTCTACTGGTCGACTTTTACTAGTATGTCATTCCTGTCTTCCTTACAGACATGAGCGTGTAGCTCCAAGCTTGGGGTTTACTATCTCTTGACGTTCTTTTCTTTTTTGCAAAAACCTTCACTGTAAAACTCTCTACTCTGATTCTCCCGTGTACTTTACCTTCCGCTCCTACTTCTAGTTCTCATGTCCCCTCTTCTTGTTACTGCCAAGAGGACTGACTCAGCATTCTCCTGTATGGAACTGACTTCTTGAAGTTGCTAAAAAAGGAATATAAGAGTAAATCATCATGAACAACATTTTGGTGATGTCAATTCAAGGTAGGGGGAGAATTTGCTGTATTATACATTAGTTCTTTCATTTGTTTCATAAACAGATCTTGACTGCCTTAGATCTGTGACTTTAAGACACTTGTAAGATGCAATGGGAGGCAAAAAGGTAATTGATGCATAGTTCCTGCCTTTGAGGAGAGGAAAATTGTA
The DNA here is from genome assembly GCA_023783475.1 of Daubentonia madagascariensis. Lineage (NCBI taxonomy): Eukaryota > Metazoa > Chordata > Mammalia > Primates > Daubentoniidae > Daubentonia > Daubentonia madagascariensis. The sequence goes on along the minus strand of JAKFHU010002088.1, from coordinate 46,024,010 downwards.
AATCTCTTTTCCATTTTTAAGAATGTGAGTTTAAGACAAATTAAAACCATTGCTATAAAATTATTTGATTTTTAAAATCTTTTGAAAGTAATTTGTTACTATTTTCTCTGAAGATGATGAAGATGATAATCACAATTTTAACTAATAATTACTGTGTGCTTACTCTATGCCATGCCCTGTTCTAAGTGCTTTGTGGATACCAAACCATTTAACTTTACTACACTTGTCGCTCCCATTTTGCAGATGAAGAAATCAAGTCTCAGAGAGTTTAAGTTTCATGTCTAAGGTCATGCAACTCGTAAATACAGGTTGTACAAATACACAGGTGAGTGCTTATTAGGCACATACTTAAAGGAAAATCAGAAAATCTATTAAATATTAAAATGAGGTGGAATTATGATAGCCTTTTGCCTTTCTTAATCATGACGGTCACCCTACAAGATTCTTCCCTTTGAAAATTCAGCTACTTTTTAGTCTCTTATAATGTGGTATTTCCATTGTTCCTTCATTCATTTGTTTATTTGCTGATTTATTCAATAAACCTTTATCAAATGTCTACTCTGTTACAAATCACGTAAGACTCAGATAAATAAAAGACTTGTTTTCTCCAGAAAACAAGAGTAGGCTGTTTTTAATCTATGGATGGTCACTTCTGGGAATTATAAGTTATTCTGTATAAATTTTTTTTTAAAGAAGAATTCCATTTTTGGGTGATATTGATAGGGAAACCTAGGGTAAGTTAAGGAGGAGGAAAAGTTTTCATTAGGACCCTATTGGCAAAGTTTTCTAGTGGTAGGAAAATATACTTTTAAAAAATTTTTTTCTTCATTCTACCCAGCACTTTTCCCACAACTTATTCATAATTTGATGCCAAAGAAACTTCCAATGGATCAAGAAAAGGCTGAAGCTGTTAACAACCATTTCAGAATTATAAAACATTTTCTTCTCAGTGTTATCGATAATACTCACTTCTTAGGATTGTATACTGCATTATTCAGACAAACAAAAATCCTAAAAAGGAGATCTACTTGGTAATATAGACTATCTTATTTCTACTGATACTGTTACATTCCTGGTTTTGACTGTTTCCACCTCACTTTTATTTTTTAAAATTTTATTATTTATTTATTTATTTCAAAATATTAAGGGGACACAGATGTTTTTGTTACACGGATACCTTGTAACAAAAAGTTAAGTTGGGGCTTTTAGTGTGCCCATTACCTGAATAGTGTTCATTATACCCAATAGCTACATTTTTACCCTTCATCCCCTCCCACCTTCCTCCCTTCTTGGTTCCTATGTCCTTTACGTCTCTTCGTGCCCACGTATACCTATTGTTTAGCTCCCAATTATTAGAAAGTACGTGTGGCATTTGTTTTTCCATTCCTGAGATACTTCACTTAGGATAATGGTCTCCAGTTCTATCCAAGTTGCTGCAAAAAACTATTTCATTCCTTTTTATGGCTGAGTAGTACTCCACGGTATATATATAAACCACATTTTCTTTATCTACTTGTGAATTGATGGGCACTTAGTTTGATTCCACATCTTGCCATTGTGAATTGTGCTGCAATAAACATTTGAGTACAGGTGTCTTTTTGATAAAATGACTTCTTTTCCCTTGGGTGGATACCTAGTAGTGGGATTGCTGGATCGAACAGTAAGTCTACATTTATTTCTTTGAGGAGTTGCCATACTGTTTTCCATAGAGGTTGTACTAATTTGCAGTCCTACCAACAATGTAAAAGCATTCCTTTCTCTCTGTGTCCATGCCAACATCTATGTTTTGGGACTTTTTAATAAAAGCCATTCTGACAAGGGGAAGGTGGTATTTCATTGTGATTTTAATTTTCATTTCCCAGATCATTAGTGATATTGAGCATTTTTTCATATATTTATTGTCCATTTGTCTATCTTCTTTTGAAAAGCTTCTGTTCATGTCTTTCACCTATTTTTAATGGGGTGGTTTGTTTTTCCTTTGCTGATTTGCTTGAGTTCTTTTTAAATTCCGGATATTAGCCCTTTATCAGATATACATAGTTTACAAATATTTTCTCCCATTCTGTAGGTTGTCTGTTTGCTCTGTTGATTATTTCCCTAGCTGTGCAGAAGCTTTTTAGTTTAATAAAATCCTACTCATTTATTTTTGTTGTTGCTGCAATTGCCATTGAGGTCTTAGTCATAAATTCTTTGCCTAGGTTGATATCTAGAAGAGTTTTTCTTCTAGAATTTTTATGGTTTTATGCCTTACATTTAAGTCTTCTTTCCATCTTGAATTAACTTTTGTGAGCAGTGAGAGGTAGGGGTCCTGTTTCATTCTTCTGTATGTGGCTATCCACTTTTCCCAGCACCATTTATTAAATAGGGCTTTTTCCCCCCCAGTATGTGGTGTTGTCTGCTTTGTCAGAGATCCATTGGCTGTAAGTAGATGGTTTTATATCTAGGTTCTCTATTCTGTTCCATTGATCTATGTCTCTATTTTTGTACCAATGCCATACTTTTTTGGTTACTATAGCCTTGTAGTATAGTTTGAAGTCTGGTAATGTGAAACCTCCAGATTTGTTCTTTCTGTTTAAGATTGCTTTGGCTATTTGGGCCCTTTCTGGTTCCAAACAAAGTGTAGATCTGTGAAGTATTACATTGGTAATTTCATGGGGATTGCAATGAATCTATAAATCACTTTGAGTAGTATGGACATTTTAACAATGTTGATTCTACCGATCCATGAGCATGATATGTTTTTCCATTTGTTTGTGTCCTCTGTGATTTCTTTCCTCAGTGTTTCATAGTTCTTGTAGAGATCTTTCACCTCTTTGATTAAGTATATTCCTAGGTATTTTATTTTCTTTGTAGCTATTGTGAATGGTATTGAGTCTTTGATTTGACTCTAAGCTTCACTGTTATTGGTATGTAGAAATGCTACTGATTTGTGTACATTGATTTTGTAACCTGAGACTTTGCTGAATTTATCAATTCTAGGAGTCTCTTGGTGGAGGCTTTGGAGTTTTCTAGATACAAGATCATATCATCAGCAAAAAGCGATAGTTTGACCTCCTCTTTCCTGATTTGGATACCCTTTATTTCTTTCTCTTGCCTGATTGCTCTGGCTGGGACTTCCAGTACTATGTTGAATAGAAGTGGTGATAGTGGGCACCCTTGTCTCGTCCCAGTTCTTAGGGGGAATGCTTTTAACTTTTCCCCATTTGGTATGATGTTGGCTGTGGGTTTGTCATATATGGCTTTTATAATTTTAAGGTATATTCCTTCTATGCCTAGTTTGTTGAGGGTTTTTAATCAAGAAAAGGTGTTGGATTTTATTGAATGCTTTCCCTGCATCTATTGAGATTATCATGTGGTCTCTGTTTTTGCTTCTGTTTATGTGGTGAATCATGTTTATTGATTTGCATATGTTAAACCATCCTTTCATCCCTGGAATGAAACCCACTGGATTATGGTGAATTATCTTTTTGACGTGCTGTTGAATTCAGTTTGCTAGTATTTTTTGAGGACTTTTGCATTTATGTTCATAAGGGATGGTGTCCTGTAGTTTTCTTTTTTTGTTGTGTCCTTTCTTGGCTTTGGTATCAAGGTGATACTGGCTTCATAGAAAGAGTTAGGGAGGATTTCCTCCTTTTTGATCTTATGGAATAATTTCCACAGGGTAGGTACCTGTTCCTCTTTGTATGGCTGGTAGAATTTGGGTGGGAATCCATCTAGTCTGGAGCTGTCTTTGTTGGTAGATTTTTTATTACTGCTTCAATCTTGCTGCTCATTATTGGTCTGTTCAGAATTTCTATTTCTTCCTGATTCTGGCTTGAGAGGTTGTGTGTTTCCAGGAATTTATCCATTTCCTCTACATTTTCTAGTTTATGTGCATAGAGATTTTCATAGTATTCATGGGTGATATTTTGTATTTCTGTGGTGTCAGTTGTAATGTCTCTTTTTTCGTTTCTTATTGAGCTTATTTGGGTCCTTTCTCTTCTATTTCTGGTTAATCTAGCTGGTGGTCTATCAATTTAGTTTATGTTTTCAAAGAACCAACTTGTTGTTTTGTTGATCCTTTGTGTTTTTTTTTTCCATTTCATTTAGTTCTGCTCTGAGCTTTGTTATTTCTTCTCTTCTGATAGCTTTGGGTTTGCTTTATTCTTCTTTTTCTAGTTCCTTGAGCTGTGACATTAAGTTGTTAACTTGTGATCTTTCTGTCTTTTTGATGTTAGCATTTATGGGTATGAATTTCCCTCTAACTACTGCTTTTGCTGTATCCCATAGATTTTGGGTGCTTACATCATGATTGTCATTCAGTTCAAAAAAATCTTTTGATTTCCGTCTTAATTTTGTCATTGACACAGGGATTGTTTAGCAGCTGGTTGTTTAACTTTCATGACTTTGTGTAGATTTGTAGATTTCCAGTTCCTCTTGGAGTTGATTTCTAGTTTTTTCTACTATGATCTAAGAAGATACGTGGAATGATTTTAAGTTTTCTGAATTTGCTGAGACTTGTTTTGTGTGCTAACATATGATCTATTTTGGAAAATGTCCCATGTGCTGATGAGAAGAATGTATATTCTCCAGTTTTTGGGTAGAATGTTCTGTAGATGCCTGTTAGGTCCATTAGTTCTACAGTCCTGTTTAAGTTCAGTGTTTCTTTGTTGATCTTCTGCCTCAAAGTACCTGTTTATTTCTGTCAGTGAATTGTTGAAGCCCCCAGCAATTATGATGTTGCTGTTTATTTCTTTGCTTACATGTAGTAGTATTTTATTTATGAATCTGGGAGCTCCTATGTTAGGTGCATGTATATTTAGGATTGTTATATCTTCTTGCTGAGTTGCTCCCTCTGTCATTATTTAATTACTTTCTTTGTGTTTTTTTTTTAACCATTGTTAATTTAAAATCTATTTTATCTGATATGACAATAGCTACTCCTGCTCACTTTTGGTTTCCATTCCTGTGCAATATTTTTTTCCATTTCTTTACCTTGAGTCTGTGGGTATCCTTGTGAGTTAGATGGGTTTCTTGGGGGCAACAGATACTTAGGTGTGTTTTTTATCCCTTAAGCCAGTCTATATCTTTTAAAGGGAGCATTAAGACCATTTACGTTCAATGTTAATATTGATATGTAAGATACTGTTCTGTTCATTGTGTTTAATAATACCTAATTGCTTTGTTTTCTCCCTTGTCTTACTGTTTTATAAGGGTTGTGAGCTTTAACTTTTGTGTGTTTTTACATTGGCGGGTATTGATTGTTCTTTTCCATGTATAGAGCACTTTTAAGTATTTTCTGTAGGGCATGTCTAGTGTTCACAAATTCCCTTAGTGTTTGCTTGTCTGGGAGATACTTTATTTCTCCTTCATTTATGAAACTTAGTTTTTCAGCATATAAAATTTTTGACTGACAGTTATTCCATTTAAGAAGACTAAAAATGGGATCTCAATCTATTCTGGCTTAAAAGATCTCTACTGAGAGGTCTGCTGTTAGTCTGATGGGTTTTCCTTTGTATGTAACTTGTTGCTTTTGTCTCATAGCTTGTAGAATTTTCTCCTTCACTTTGACTTTGGTCAGGCTGACGACTATATGTCCTTGTGATGTCCTATGTGTTATGAATCTTCCAGGTTTTCAATGACCATCTTGTGTCTGGATGCCTAAACCTCTAGCAAGGTCAGGGAGATTTTCCTCTATTATTTTCTCAAATAGATTTTCCATGCTTATTGCTTTTTCTTCTTCTCCCTCAGGAATACCTTTAATTCTTATATTCATTCACTTTGCATAATCCCGTATTTCTCTCAGTGATTGTTCATTCTTTTTTTTTTTTTTTTTTTTTTTTGAGACTGAGTCTCACTCTGTCACCCAGGCTAGAGTGCAGTGGCATCATCATAGCTCACTGCAACCTCCAACTCCTGGGCTCAAGTGATCCTCCTGCCTCAGCTTCCTGAGTAGCTGGGATTAGAGGCACATGCCACTGTGCCTGGCTAATTATTCTACTTTTTGTAGAGACAGGGTCTCACTCTTGCTCAGCCTAGTCTTGAACTCCTGGTCTCAAGCAATTCTCCAGTCTCAGCCTCACAAAGTCCCAGGATTACAGGTGTGAGTCACCACACCTGGCCTGTTCTTTATTCTTTGTTCTTTTTTCTGCATTTTGTACTGACTGGGTTACTTCTAAATCCTTGTCCTCAAGCTCTGAAATTCTTTCTTTTGCTTGGTGTAATCTGTTGTTAAGGCTTTCTGCTGCATTTGAAAATTCCCTCAATGACTCTTTTTAGAGTCATAAGTTTTGTTATGTCTTTTCTGATGTTATCTATCTCTTTAGTGAATTTTTCTTTCATGTCTTGAATTATTTTTTTGGTTTCTTTGAGATGGTTTTCTACCATCTCCTCAATTCTATTCATCTTACTTGCCATTCACAATCTGAATTCCATATCTGTCACTTCAACAGTTTCCTTTTGGTTGGAGTTTTGGCTGGAGAGCTATTGTGATCCTTTCGGGGTGTTGAGACAGCTTGTTTTTTCATGTTGCTGGAATTTTTATGCTGGTGCCTTCTCATCTGGGGCCATTTCTCTCAGCTCAAAATAGATAGCAGATATGGTACACCTGTTCTCCTTTGCTGAGACCTTTGTTGCTTGAGGAAGATAGGGATGCATCCCTGGGTGGTGTGCTTGGGTCCTATTCCAGGTGCTTGACCAGAAAGGAGAGGGGCAGATGCACTGTGAGCCTTTAATGCTGCTGCTCTGCTGTGTCTTCCCGTTCCCCTGTGGTTGCTGCTGGGCCACTGTAGTAGGCCAGCTTCTGGTGCCAGCTGTGCACACAGGGTGGAGCTGGCTGGCAGGATGGAGCATGTGTGCACCATGGAGCAGTTCTACAGGTCCACTGGGCTCCATGTGCATACATGCAGGCCTGGGCAGCGGAGGTGCCAGGTGCGTGGATTGGGCGAGATGTTGTAGGGTGCAGTGCAGAGCATAGCAGGTGCTCAGAGTGTAGCAGCACTGCAGGCCCCTGGGGCATGGGGCAATGTGGCCCCCATTGCCGAGCAGGCCAGCAGGTCACAGCTCACATTCAGGGTGGAGTAGGGCCCCTAGACAGAGAGGACCAGTGGGGCAGGGCACCTACATGGGTTAGAGCAGGTCCATGGGGCATGGCGATCATGCATGTGGGGAGGGTGGCTGCAGAGTGTGGCATGTGGTCAGGGCAAGGCACATGCAAGGCAGGGCACCCAGGGGCCTGTGCAGGATGGTGTGGGTCTGTGGCATGCAGACTGCCTAGATCCAAAGGCCCTGGCTGCGCTGGCTTTCATCTCACTCAGGGCCATTCAGGCAGTGTGAGCAGCAGTAGTGGTGAGGGTGAAATGTTATAATGGTGCCAGCCGTCCCTTCTCTCTGGAGAAATGCAGCTGCACAGCCTCCAGTCAGGACTCTGTATCAGTCTGCAGGCCTGCTGCAGTGGAGGGGCCCTCCCGCCCCTCTGGTTGCTGTATCCTCAGGGGAAGTCTGGGGCCTGGGATTTTCTCCTCGTTCCCTTTCCCACATGTGGGCGCCTTCCCTAATTACCTCCGGTCCTGCTGAGCAGCTCGACCCACTTCTGTCTTCTTTACTTCACTCCTGCTGCCTCTCCGTGGATTCTCAGTGCTCTTGCTCAGACAATCAATCCAAAGGTGGGTACCTATTCCCCATTTTTTATCCTCTCCATGAGGGCAGCATTGTGCAGGTTCTTCTAGTCTGCCATCTTGGCCTCCAACGTCCATCTCCCTTCTGATGGAATTCCTAGTAAGACAAAACAAAACCAAACCCAAACATTCTTAATATGATAGCGGAGGGAGCATCTCATAGTTTTTTAGAAAGGCACCTGGACTTAAAAGCAAGGATGCTTTGTAATCAAGAAGCTGGGACACCTGGCCCAACATCTGGTGAACTAAAGCATTTTGGATCTAGAAATAAAAATTGTGAACCCTAGAAAACGAAGAATCTGAGTTCTTATGAGAAAACATCATATTTTAAACTACTGCAAGACATATTTTTGCTGGTTGTCATTTCATTTATTACTTGTTTCTAGAAGCTGCATTAAATTAGCCTGTATTCTAAAATTTGGAAAGAGTAGTCTGATTAAATTTCAAGAATACAAAATTCCCCCAAGGATATATTAAAATATATATTTGATTTAAAATATAAGTCTTTAAAATATATATTTGATTTTTTTCCCCTGTGAGTAAAACATGAAAACCTGACACAGGGTAAAAAGATAATGTATCAACTTAGATTTTATGCTTCCATCTTCATCTTTGACTGGAGGTCAGTGAGTCTGAACATACTTTTTGATATTTAATAAAACCCACAAACCTAGGTGCAGTTGAATGTTACCAATTTGAAAAACTCATACTGTTTGGTGTAAACCACTTAACTATATTGAGAAAGTTGGAAAATGTTCCCTTTGCCAAAGCAGCAGAGCCAGTCACTGAGAAGGAAGTGAGACATTGCTCCATATAATTTGTGAATGCTACTTCTTAAGCTTAAAAAGAATGCTTACCAACTGAAAACTGAGTCCATGTGGAATATCAGCTTGTTCACATAAAGATGCCAGAACTAACACCTTAATATCTGTGTATATTAAGGGAGGCAGTTGTGGTCAGTGATTTGGACATCTTCAGCCTTCAAATTTCTGAATTTCCTTGGAAGACCTACTAGAGAAAACCTTGGTTCTTTATCCAGGTGTCATTGACTCTTAGCTCAACATATTTATGCCTGAAATGAGCAGAGCATTTTAGAGATTTCTTCAAGGTTTTCAGAACAGGAAAGACAGAGTGCCTTTTAGCATTAAGAGATATCTTTAAGTTTCTCATTTCCTGTCTCTGGTGCATTCACCTTCAATATTTCTTTCCTATCAACAAATTTCTAAACAGCTCTCCAATAGCATTCCATTTGAAATGGAATTGATTTTTGTCTTGAGGTAGCTAGCATTAAGGAGCTAAGTGCATATTTCCTGTTTAATCATTTCAACTTCATTTCCTAAAAAATGAACACACTAAGTATTTAACCTATTTGGTGGTGGGAAAAAAAAAAGTACGGTCCCTTTGGCCCAAAGCCTAAAAAAACCCAATAAGAGCTTAAGATGCAGCAGTGAGGGAGGCAGTTAAGTATGTTATCAGAAACAAATCTAGAATCCTCAGAATTTCATTGGATAAAATCTCAGGATTTCTAGGGGTCAACCTTAAAAGACACCTAATCCAATCACACATCTGGGGTTTGAATATCATTATACCCTTGCCAAGTGGTCACTGTAATATATAATGCCATATCATTGTAGGGACAGGAAACTTGCACATCCCAAAACAGCTCTTCCCAACTCTGATCACAAGGAAGGGGACTCAGAATCTGTGTCACGGTAATTTTTACTCATTGGCTCTGGAGAAATGAATTAGCACCCACGAAACAAATTCAAAATTCTATTCCACAGCTCATTAAGTTTTTAGACAGCCTGACACCTCCAATTCTGCCAACAGTTCCTGCATTTCAGCTCTGTGTTGGGCAGACTCTGATTTGTTTATGATAGTTTGCAACTATGACACCCAATCTCAACCCCTTGCTACAGTTGCAGCCTGTGTAGAGCAGAGTAAACCATGACTTTCATCTGCTTCATTCCAAGCAGTGAGATTCTATTAAAGTCTTATCAACAACAGCAACAAAATAACCTGATTCAAAAATGGGCTAAGGACTTGAACAGACATATCTCCAAAGAAGATACACCAATGGCCAATGAAAAGATGCTCAACATCACTAATCATTAGGGAAATACAAATCAAAACCACAATGAGACATCACCTTATACCCCATTAGGATGGCTACTAATAAAAACACCCAGAAAATAACAAGTGTTGGAGAAAATGTGGAGTAATTGAAACCCTTTTGCACTGTTGGTGGGAATGTAAAATGGTATAGTGAATGTGGAAAACAATATGATGTTTCCTCAAAAAAATCAAAAATAGGATTTCCATATGATCTAGTAATTCCATGTTTGGGTATATATCCAGAAGAATTAAAAGCGGGATTTCAAAAAGATATTTGTACACCAATATTCATAGCAGCATTATTCACAATGGCTAAAATGTGGAAGCAACCCAAGTGGTCATTGATAGAAGACTGGATAAGCAAAATGTGGTATATATATGAAATGAAATATTATTCAGCTTTAAAAATGAAGAAAGATCTAGTATTTGCTTCAATATGGATAAACCTTGAGGATATTATGCTGGGTGAAATAAGCCAGTCACAAAAAACATACTGTGTGATTCCACTTACATGAAGTACTTAGAGTAGTCAAAACCATAGAGACAGAAGGTAGAATGGTGGTCAGAGGCTGGCGGGGGTGGGGGGAGGAATCACAGTTATTGTTTAATGGGTATAGAATTTCAGTTTTGCAAGGTGAAAAGAATTCCGGAGGTAGCTGGTGGTGATGTAGCACAAGAGTATGAATGTACCTAATGCTACTGAAGTATATATTTAAAAATGCTTCAGATGGTAAATTTTGTTATGTGTATTTTACCACAACAAGAAAATTGAACAAAATAAAGCCTTAAATGTCATAGACTCCTTTAGTAACTCTGCCCCCCAACTGAAATGTATTGAATGTAGTATCAATTACTTAATCTTTTTCATACTATTTAGTAGGTAATATAACCACTGTCACTCCTCCACACACATCACTAATAACAAGTAACATTTCTTCTGTTACCTGTGCCAGGAACTATTCAACTGCTTTACAGGTATTAACTCACTCAAGCTACTATGAAGTAGATATTATTGTTATTCCTATTCACTAATGTGAAAACTGAGGCACTTCATGAGAGATAAAGTAACTTGCTGAAGTTTATACAGGTCATTAGTGGAAAAGCAGAGAATGAACTCAAGCCATCTAGTTCTATGTATAAAACATCTCATACTTAGTTGCTTCTCTGGACCCAAGTGATAGGCTGGCCACATATTTCTATTAGATATCAATTTTTATTTGTTCATTACTCTGATTGATCCAAATCTTTGTGTATCCTGAGCTGGCATTCATTTTTGCCCTAGGTTTTATGCCATCAGCAATTATGATCAGCTTTGTTTTTAAGTCTCATTCAAGATATTGATGAATATGTAAAACTGGACAGGGCCAAACCAAAAAAAATATCCTCTGGTGTATCCCGAGGAGCCACCCTCCCACACTCCAGGTTGGCATCTTGGCATTAATCAACAGCTTTGAGTAGAAGTACTCAGTCATGTTTGTGGCTTTATAATGATACTATTTTTCTAAGTGAAGGTTTCTCAACTCTAATGTCACAACACACTGGTGTGTTGCAATTGACTATGAGGTGTTTCATAACTAAGTTGTTTCTTTAAAAAATAGAGCAGATTAAAGATTACCGCAAATTTAAAGCCACTCTTATTCACTTCCATTTTATCAAATTTCTTGAGTGTTGTAAATAGGGTAGGTGTTATAGCCAGCATAGGAATAATAGTGGAAATGTTTCTGGGAGAGTGACAAATATAAAAATCAACTATCAAATGTGTAGTGGTGAAAAAAAATGACAAATGCTGCTCTGGCCCATGTTTTTTCATCTTGGTTACAAGGATTTAATGAGAAACTTGGTCAAGTTCAATTTGAGTATTTCCTCTTTCCATTTTCATGGCCATGACCTTGTATCAGGTTCCTATCATCTCTTTCATAGAGTATCAGAATGGATTTTTCACCAACCTTTTACTGTGAAAAAATTCAAATATATATAAAAATTGAAAGAATATTGTCACAAATATCCGTATACACACCTAGATTCATTTGACCAAATTTACTTTATCTGCAGTTATATGTATAAATTTTGCTTTCTGAACCATTTGAAAATAAGTTGCAAGCGTCCTGACAATTCTCGCCAGGGCCAATCATTCACCTGCTCTTCCCCCTGCACTGTTAGTGTATCTTAGGGAGCCGGTGCCTGCAAACTACATTTCCCAGACTCTCTTGCAACTGGGTTCTGTTCAGGAATGGGAAGTTCTGGCTGGAGATTGGATGGTAAGAGGAGAAGACAGGGCATTTCTACCACCCTCTGTATGTTTAGGGAAGTGTCTTCCTTTACTTCTGTCAGCCCCTTCTCCACAATCCATGGTTCCACCCAACAGCCCTGGCTCCTGGGCTCTGGTAACACCACCTCCTTCCATTGTCCCTCCAAGCCAAGGGGTGGTGATGGCTTCCTGTTTTTGCTAATCTCTGGGTTGTCTTTTTGTCTCCTTTTTGCCCTTTCAACTCTTCCAGTGCCTTTTTAGCCAGTTCTCTGTACTGAATCCCCTCTTTGGAACTCCTTTTTTTTTTTTTTTTTTGGTGAGTTTTGTTTTCCTGATTCTAACAGTCTTTAAATTCTTCAACATGTTTCTTCTAAAAATAAGGACATTCTTCTACCAACTTTGATATCATTATCACGTAAGAAAATTAAGAATACCTCCCTAATGTCATCTCCAGTCCCTATTAACATTTCCTCACTTGCTCCCAAATGCTTTTTATAGTGATTGCTTTAAAGTAAATCCAATCAAAGTTACTCATTGCATTTGATAGTTATACCTTTTTAGTCTTTCTTAATCTAGAACAATTCTATTTTTCCCCTGTGATGTTAACTTTTTGAAGAGACCAGACCAGTGGTCTTCTAGAATATCCCTGGATTTTTCTGATTTTTTCCTCTTGGTGCTGCTGGACTTGTTCCTAAATTCTCTATTTTTTATGGCCTAGAAGTCAGGTATAAAGGCTTGATTAAATTCAAGTTAAACATTTTTGACAAGAATGCTTAATAGATGCTGCTATTAAATTCATATTGCATCACACCAGGAAATACAACATGTCAGGATGTCCCACCTCCAGTGATAATATGTTTGATCATTTAATAAGGTCATGACTACTAGATCTTCTTGATTATAAGAGTATTTCTCACCTTTGCATTTTGTTTTTGGCATCATTGTAGCCCTGTATGATTGCTAATTGAATGTTAGTGTTATATTTCTGTTACATTTCAAGTTTACATTTTTTATATATAGCTTAGTGATTTTTATAATTCCTATAGAATGCTACCTTGGGGATTGTACACATTCTGTGAATATGTGTGAAATGAATGACCTACCATGAATTTTATAGCAGTATGATTGCTTGCTCATGTATCCTGGTTTCTCTTTCGTCTCTTTCTTTTTTGGTAATCTCCTTTACTCTTAGCTTTTACATCCAGTAAGGAAACAATAAAATAGAAATGGGTTGGAACTAAAGTCAACTTGCTGTCTGCCCATTCGAATCGGCTGACTCAACACGTCTGAAAATGAACTCATCTTCTTTCCCACCAAACTTGCTCTTCTCCTTGCATTGCTTAACTCCATGATCTGCATCACTCAATAGCACCAGCTGGGGATTTGTCTTTGATCCCTGACTGTCAATCCCACCCGTCATCCAGTTGTTCCCCAAGGCGTGTCCATTCTGTCTCCCTGGCTGTGCCTTCCTTAGATAACTCAAATCTTATTACCATTACTCAAGTTCAGTTTTTCACCAACTCCTGTGTAGATTACTTCAAAAACTGGCTTCCCTGCTTCCAGGCTCACTCTCTCAAGTCTCTCCTCTGTGGTTCATTCTGATATGCAGATGTCCTCATTTCAGTCTCCTCCTTAAAACCTTTCAATCGCTCCCCACTGCCTATAGGCTATGGGCCCTCCATGTCAAGGTGCTGCTTGCCTTTCTGGTCTCATATCTTGATGCTCTGCCTCTCGCACCCTCTGCACTAGTCCCCACCTGGTACAGTCACAACAGACTATGCTGTCATATCTACACACTTGTGCCCAGACTGCTCCTCCTCCCTGGAGTGTCTCTCCGTGCCATATTCACCCGGTTATCCTCTAGGCATGCCCTAGTCTCAGCTAAAGAGGTATCTCTACCTCTGATTCTCTCAGACAATGTATTTTTGAGTTCCAGCACCTAGCATGGTGCTGACACAAGTAAGTGATAAATACGTGTTCCCCTACCCCACTGAAGGGCATTCCCAGCCACAGTTCTCCCTGCCACCCTCAAAAGACTTTCCCTGATCCCTCTTTTTATCTGAATTGACCTCCATCCCCATTAGTCTCTCTCTTAGCAAAATTATCTTCTCTTGCCTAGACTTGTCATGGCTAGATATAAATATAAAGATATAAAAAATATAAAAATATATCAAAAAAGAGAAGACTCAAGGCTTGAGGCAGAGTTCCCCAGACCAGCAGCAGGGCTACTGTGTAGGTCTGTAGAGAAAACCTGGGGAGCAGAAGTCTAGTGAGGTCACAGCTAGCAACAGGCTGGAATATATCATTGCCAGGAGTCAAGGGCCAAGCTCCAAATCAGGACGTGGGAACCACAGCAGGGCTATAGCCTGGAAGAAGCAGCCAAAAGAATTTCACTGTGCCCCTTCCTTCCCTCTCATCACTGGGGCTGTGCAGGCCAGTGATGAATCTGGAAGTTTATGGTTGGCACCAGCTCTGTGAAATTAAAAAAAAACAGGGCTGATAATAGTCATATCAGAAGGAAGACTGGGGATTGGTCCTAAACTGCAGTATACTAAATAACCATTTCTTTTTCTTGAATGAATCACCCTATGTTTTTCTACCTCTTTTAGAGAATAGCAAATGATAAACAGGGACCTAAGAGGGAATAAAAAGAAACCAATGATGAATTTTAACAAGGCCAATTCAGAAGAATGCAAATACTACTTCATGAATCTGAATAGGAGAAGGAAAAATGTTCAAAGAAAAATGATTATACAAAGAGTGATAAAAATAGTTGGGTAATGTATGGAAAAGATGTAACACAGGAAAAATAAGAAACCACTATTTTCTAACTTCCTTATTTGCTTAGTATCTGATAATCATGTCAGTCTTCTTCCTAGAATCTTCCAGTGCCTTCCTAATATATCTGAATCCAAAACCCTTAACATGGCACACAAAGCCTGGGATCTGGCCTCTGCCCACATCTCCAGCTGCATCCTGCACCTCCCTTCTTCTCCCTCACCGGATCCAACCACATGACCTTCCTTCTGTTTTTTAAACACACTGAGCTCCTTCTTGCACCAGGCCTTTGTAGATGTTTCCCTCTCCTCCTGGAACAGCCAAGTCCACTGACAGTTGACCCTTGTGCCAGCCTCCCCCAGCCATGCTGCTCTCACAGCCCCCAAAGCCTCTCCCCGATCCCTCCTTCCATCTGAATTAGCTCCCATCCCCGTTAGTCTCCTTCTTAGCAAAATGTTCCTTTATTGCGCTAATCAGATTTTGTAATCACATATTCACCTGGGTGGTTATTTGCTTGAGGTTTGAGCTCTTCATAAATGCAGGAACTATGCCTGTTTTGTTTAATTCTAGACAGTAGGAACTCAATACATACGTTTTGATTGAATAAAGACAGAAAGGGAGGATGAAACAATGTACTGGTGTGTTCATCTTTGCAGTCAAGACTGCTATTTCTACCTCAGTCTCCCTCAATGTCATGTCTTCTGTGTCAGGACTCCAATAAAGCCTCAATTTTGACCTGAACATATGCCTGCCCAGAAAAGACTATATTTTCCCAGACTCCCTTGCAGCAGGGTATAGCTATGTGACTAAGTTCTGGTTAATGGGATATAAGTGGAAGTGTCATTTGCAACTAATGAGAAAGGTCTTTAAAGAGAGGGAGTTGTGTGCCAGTCTTTGATCTTTCATCCTTCCTATAGGCTGGAATGAAGACATGATAGCTGGAATTTAAGCAGCCAAATTGGACGTGAGATGGCATTCAAAGAAGTGAAAGAACCTCTGCAGCCACTGTTTGTCCTAAATTTCCCATGCACCAAGGAATATCACACAAGTGTCATCAGGCTGGAGTCTTCAGGCTATTGCTCTACCCAAGAGAGGGACCCCTGATTGAGGGCATCTTAACAGTAAGAGGGATGAAATGCTGGTGATGGGAGCTGAGGAAGGTAAGCTGGAAGTGGATCCTCACAGCAGGACAGTGGGGAAGCACTGATGTTAGGTAGATAGGATTCCCGGCTCTTCTAGGGACAAGAGTGCCCTGCTTTGGTGCTATCTCAAGCAATTGCTCCACCTGGGAAGAAAGGTAAGGGCGTATTGGTGCCGCCCCACCCTTAATCCTATCCCGAGCAACTGCTACACCTGGGGAAGGAGGGAATGCTTTATCAACCTGGGAATTCCCCAGTCCAGGCATAATAAGATTTAGAAGGTGACCTAGAGTAACCTAAGGGTAATCATTATGCCATTAGCTTGAATCTGCACTGTGGTTCCCCCAGCCAGGTGGGCTTTCGGAGAGGGAGCTCATATAGGCAGATGGAATTTTGAGGACACCTGTTGATCATTTGATAACATCCCACACCTCCTGAGAGCCCGCCCCCAGACTGGGCTCATAAAAGGAAACAATCCGAGACTTGAAAGTGAGAGTGGGTCAGCCAGTGAGTGAGTCGGTCTGTCGCTCTCCACTGGCGGAAACAGACCTGTTTTGTTCTACAATAAAGAGCTGCTCGTGTGAAACTGCCCCCTGTCTGAGGTTACTCTGTCGCATTGGCCCTACTGGTGGTTTTTCCAAGCAAGGAGTCAGAGGACCAGGATAATAGTCTGGACTTGACACTTCGGTGTATCTGGTCATTCTTTGGCCAAAAGCACACCAAGGACCGAGGGCGGACTGCCACCCTGACACTGAGAGCCTTCTGGAGAGTTCACAGGGTGCCCTACAAAGAAGCAAGAGGATTTTGAGGTCAGTTCAGCATCAGCCAGAAAAGCCAGCAGGGAGCAGACCACAAGAGCAGCTAGTTGTGCAAGAGGCCCCCGTCCCGCCTCAGACTCTTCCTCCTGCCTCGAACAACAGAGCACTGGGGCAGTGGTTCTCAATCTTCCCTGCACATTGGTGCTCCCTGGAGCTTCTAAAAGTACTGCTCCCTGGAACCTCATGCCCCGACAGTGGGGTTTAACTGATCATGTTCAGTACTCCCTATTCCATTCCTGCCAACTGCCCCAAATGCCACCTCCCTCTGGACGACTCACCTCTTCTGAGATCAAGACTGACAGACTCGGCCTCCTACCCAGCCTGTCCATGCGAGTGTCTCAAAGGCACCTCAAACTCAACATGCCACGATTTCCCTAAACATTTTTCTTTCCCAAGTCCCCTCTCTCAGATAATGGCCCCTTAAGCTATTCAACTCTGCAAGCCCGTGCCCTTGAAGTTATTCTTAAAATTTCCCCCTCCCTTATTCTTTGTCAATGTCTCTCAATTTTAGTTATTTCTTTCCATCATTAAAAAACCAACAGCCTGTTAAGCTACCATTATCCCTTGCCTGTTCTAGGGCAATAGCCTGCTAAAAGACCTTCTACCTCCATTTTAATAATTTCCAGTTCACTTTTCACATTGCTCCTAAAAGAACTAACTTTTGAAATACAAATATGATCCCATCACCCCCACCTTTCCACTAGCGCCAGTTGAAAATATTTGAATGCTTGTCCACTGCACTTAGGATCAAGAGCCAAATCACAGACACGCCATGCAGGTCTGCCTAGCCTGACATTTGCTAGCCTCTTATGTTTCGACCACTTTACTGTCTGTGCCGGCTACTCTGTTCTTCCTTCTGGTATTATCAATAAGTGAAGCTCCCTCCTACCACAGGTCCTTTGCACATGCTGCTGTCTTTGCATGGAATTCTTTTCTTGTTACCTCCTCCACCCCGACCCTTTACTTTCAGATCTCAGATTGGTCCTCACTTTCCCTGGGAAGCCTTCTCTAACATCCCCCAGTTAGACAGCAACTTATACTAGTCATGGTTTTTGTTTTGTTTTGTTTTTAACTTAATCCCCAATGTGATCGTAATCATAGTTTTAATTTTACCTTATTACCATATGCTGAGGACTCTTCTAAGGGCACATGCATCATTTCATTCGATCCACACAACAACCCAATGATGTTAGTACTACTATCAATTACATTTTACAAATGAGGAAACTTGAGGCAAAGAATGATAAGGTAACTTGTCTTTGGCTCCAAAACTGGTCCATGACCTCCGGTCTGTCTGATTCTGAAACCCATGTTTCATGCCCTGTACTGTGCCACCCCCCAAAGACACAGGGCAGGGCATCTCCCTTATGGAGCTCCACTCCCATCTGGTATGCCAGTCACTCATTGAAAGTAGACCAGAATTCAAGGCTTGCCTTCTAGACTAAGCCACCATCCACTAGCTCCTGTGGCTTCTCTATGCTGGGTGTAAACATATGACAGCACAGACAGAGACAAGCTGGAGAGATTACAAAGTAATTCGAGAGAGTGTAAGGAAAACATGACAAATGAAATTCATGCAGTGGGAGGATAGGAGGATCACCCAGAGGCTTGTCGGGATTATTTTGCATGTGCACAGGAATGAGTTACTAGTGATAGCAACAATAGGGCTTTCTCAGAGATGGAAGAGGCCTTTTACTAAAGGAGAAAGTAAACATTACTTTGGACAAATCTCATAACATACCTTAATGTTTACAAAGGAGACAGAGGGAGAGAGGTGAGGAAGGAACAGATTTCCCAGGGGAGGAAACTGCAATGAGAATCAGTAATCTGGATCAAGCCAGAGCATGTTTGAACAAAAAGAATACCCGAGGACAGAGGAACAGAGGAAACTCTGAGGATAAGATTTTACGCAGCAGGAACCCCCACTAACTATTTTAGACTGTTTTAAAGTGGTGAATGTAGTCAAATGCTAGGGCAAGAAGCTCTATGAACTAATATGCTTTCCTACAGGTTTTGATACTTGGAAATTTTTCCCAAGTTCAGAATACATATTTTAAAATTGAGAACAGCTTTAACTTTTAACATTAGGGGAATGTTTAAGTAAATCACAGCACATGCCATGAGAAGGAATAGTATGCAGCCTTTAAAAACAATGCAGATGACAAAATGCAATGACCCAGGATAATACTGAGAGATTGGGCTAAAAAAAAAGGAAGATACAAAATACACATGCTTACAACTATGTCAAAAATGCATGTTTTCTTTTTATCTTTTTTTGCTGTTCATTTTTAAACTTTCTTCAATGAGTATGTGTTATTTGAATAATTGGAATAAAAAAGTTATTTATAATATTGTAGCTGTCTTTCATATTTTATAACCCTTTTTTTTCTCTCATGTGTGTTAAGAAGGTGTTTTCAACACCTCTACTAGGCCCGTGGCCGCTCATCTCTTCCCTAGGCTATAAATTCTGCTGTTAGTTCCTCAGGCTTCCTTCTCCCAGGGCCAACTTAACCAAGCTTTTGATTTTGCTTTTCTGGACAGTGGTTTTGTTCTGTGAAGACCTCCATATCAACTTCAGTAAAATCTCCCAGGTACCCTTACTACTAGCTGGGCATTCTCTACTATTTAGCACATACTGTCTTCTACAGAGATTGTATTCATTTTCTGTAACAAATTACCATAAACTTGGTGGCTT
The DNA here is from genome assembly GCA_023783475.1 of Daubentonia madagascariensis. Taxonomy (NCBI): domain Eukaryota; kingdom Metazoa; phylum Chordata; class Mammalia; order Primates; family Daubentoniidae; genus Daubentonia; species Daubentonia madagascariensis. Next base: position 46,004,562 of record JAKFHU010002088.1, on the reverse strand, counting down.
AAAATTGTTACAAAAAGCTCAGCACTTGTCCCCGAGGCCACATCAGAACAAAGACAAGTGGTTTGAGGAGAAGGAAAGAGAAGTTTATTACTTTGCCAGCAAAGGAGGAGGATGGAGACTCCTGTCTAAAATGCCACCATCCTAATTAATAACAAACAGAAATACAGAGCTTTTAAAGGGTGGGTTCTCAGTTTTAGGCAATTTCTGTTCAACTACAGTTGATGATTCTGATCGTCCCATCTCTGCTAAAGACAATCCCGTGACCTCCACCCAGGACCTCCCTCCACCAGGTCTGGACTGAGCCATCTCCCTTAGCACAAATAACAAAAGACTTACCCTGCTCCTCCCAGTCACTGGCCTGAGACAGGGATGCAGGTTTTAATTCTCAAAAAGGAGTGAAAACAGTTTTAAAGAGACAAAAAATATTTTTGCTGTTTTTTTCAGGCCATTTCCTCTGTTACATATTCCCCACTGTCAATATTTACCTTCCATATCTATGGGAAGAGGGGTGACTACTCTGTTACAAAGTGACACCCACTTATCTCACAATTTCTGTGGGTCATGAGTCCAGGTATGGGTTAACTGAGTCCTCTGCTCAGGGTCCCGCATGTCTGAAATCCAGGTGTTGGCTGGGGCTCTGATCTCATTTGAGGGTCAGAGTTCTTTTCCAAGCTCAATGGTTTTTGACAGAATCCAGTTCTTTGTGGTTGTAAGACTGAGGTCCCCATTTTCTTGTTTATTGGTCAGAAGTGCTTCCAGCTTCTAGGAGCTGTCCTCAGGTCCTAGCCAGGCACATAGCCCACTCACAACATGGCAGCTTGCTTCTTCAGAGCCAATGGAGAATGTCTGCTGCTGCTTTGAGTCTCTTTTGGGGGCTCACCTGATTAGATCAGGCCCACCCAAAGTAACCCCTTTGGAGGAACTCAAAGTCGATCGAATAGGGTCATGATTTACATCTGAAAAAATCTCTTTGCTTTTGTCACATAACCTAATTATGAGAGTGACATCCAATCTTAGTCCCAGGTCCTGCCCACACTCAAGGGGAGGAGATTACATACAGTGTGTACATGAGGGGATGGAAGTCTTGGGGGCCATCTTGGAATTTTGCCTAACACAAGGTTATAGGAGGTAAATTAAAGGTACTGTCAATATTGTATTAGAATTTACTTAAAATATATTTCAACTAGATTAAAATTTATAATAAAAATAAGTGTTTTTATTCACATATTCTTTTTTTTTTATAGTTAAAAAATTTTTTATTACAGAAATTTTAAACTGTACAAAGTAAACAGAATATTATAATGAACCTCCATGCTGCCATCACACAGCTTCAACAATTGACAACATTATGCCATTCTTGCATATTCTTTACTTCTACCCACTATGCAATCCAATCACCAGTATTGCTATTGTTGTTATTATTATTATTATATCCTCATTATTCAGAAGTTTTGAAGTAAAATTGACATACTTTGAAGTGTTCAAATTTTAGCTGTATAATTTTGACAAGTGGATACAACCCTATCACCTACATCCCTAACCTAAAATATAGTATTTCTGTCTCCCCAGAAATTGCCTCATCTCTGTCCCTTTATTCTCCCATCTTTACACCCATCAAAGGTAAGCACTGTTTTGATTTTTTGACATTAAAAGGTTGTACTTTTTCTAAAACTTTATATAAATGGAATAATACAATTTAAAATATTTTGTGTCCTGATTATTTTCACTCACAATTAAGTATCACTAAGTTGAATGTCCCCGGAAACATAAACCTTCCCAGGACCCTATCTACCAATTCCCAGGAAGAAATGCCACTCAATTAAGTATTCAAGCATTCAATATACAAAGGGTGTCCTTACCAGGATAAAGCCAAGGTCCCGTGACTCCTCCTACAATTTCTTTTTTTTTTTTTTTCAGTTTTGAATTTATTTTTTTAATTTCAGAATATCATGGGGGTACAACACTTTGGCCATACACATTGCCCCTGTTCTGCCCGTGTCAGAGTCACAATCGTGGTCATCCCCCAAACTGTGCTCCCCACATCCATTCAGTGAGAGTTTTTCCCATCCCTTCCACCCCCCTCCCGCCCGCCTGCCCTCAGATGAATGTTATTGCCCTGTGTGATGTAAGTGTTCATCAGTTAGTACCAGTTTGATGGTGAGTACCAGTGGTGCTTGTTTTTCCAATCCTGTGACACTTCGCTTCGAAGAATGGGTTCTAGCTCCAACCAGGATAATACCAGATGAGTTAATTCACTGTTGTTCCTTATTGCTGAGTAATACTCCATGGTATACATATACCACATTTTATTGATCCACTCGTGTATTGATGGGCACCTTGGTTGTTTCCACAACTTTAATTAATTGTATTCACATATTCTTAAGTATGTTATATACCAATTTTGTGCAGATTTTAGTAGAAAACTTTTCTTGCCCTTTCTGTTTACTTGACGTTTCCTGAGTATGCAAGGTAAGCTGTTAAAAAAAAAAGTACTGTTTACAATTGTTCTTTCTGAGGATCTGGATTTTCTTGATACCATAAAACCAACGAATGAATGAAATAATCAATCAACAAAACCAACTGACCAGATACAGTTTGGAAATAAATTGGGTGCTAAGGAGAATAAAAGAACACCTGCGGCTTTTTGTATTGGGGGAATTACATTTCAGATTTCCTTTGAAACAAAGAATTTCCACTGCTTAAAAAGTGCCAAACTGTTTTCAGAAATAGCCATTGAAGAAGGGTGGGACAGCATGATGTGTATTGAAGCAGGAAGAGGGAGGCATTGAAAAGACGGGCCTAGTATTTTCTGTCTGGGGTTAAGCTATTCTCTTAACACGTCATGCCACCAGAAGCTGCTTCTGGGAAAGAACTTCAAAGTCTGGCTCGCTCTCCTATCTCCTAGCCAAGTAGCACTCAAGTATTTCCAACCCAGCTGGGATGGTAACAGTGCTGGCCAGCACGTTTATAGCACTTACTATACATCAGGTATTGTTCAATGCTTTTTATCCATAGTAATTCATTTAGTCCTTACAATAACTCTGGGAGATATGTGGAGTATTACTCTCCCCATTTTACAGGTAAGGGCACTGAGGCACAGAGAAGTTAAATAACCTACTCAAGATTGTACAACAAGTGAGAGGCAGAGCCCAGGTTTGGATTTGGGCAGCCTGCTCTCAGAGGCTGTGCCTCTCTCCATTAGGCTGTACCACCTTGCAAAGAGGTGTTTAAAGGCATCACACTGAGGTTGAGGACAACCCTACTATTCCCTCTCTTCCTGGTGAGTTCCTGGTAAACGTAGCTCTCTTATTAGAGTCCAAGCTCCTTTGAATAGGATCAACTCTATTTTGGTTATCTTTTTATTTGCTCCACTAATACACTTTTTAAAAAATTAAGAAACATTTCTAAAACAGAATGGCTAATGTAAACCAAAGATTAGGGGCCTCTTGACATCTGATTTAATTGTAGGAGTACCTGGGAAGAGAGTGGCTGAGGCAATTGGACTGGTGGACTGTTAGCCAGACACAATATGTACCTCGTGATGTCCCTGGAAAGGCCTAGAGCTGCGGTCCCCAACCCCTGGGCAGTAGACCGGAACTGGTCCGTGGCCTGTTAGGAAGTGGGCCACACAGCAGGAGGTGAGCAATGGGTGAGCAAGCAAAACTTCATCTATATTTACAGCTGCTCCCCATTGCTGGCATCACCGCCCGAGCTCCACCTCCTGTCTGATCAGTGGCTGCATTAGATTCTCACAGGAGTGTGAACTCTACTGTAAACTGCACATGTAAAGGATCTAGGTTGTGCGCTCCTTATGAGAATCTAATGCCTGATGATCTGAGGTGGAGCTGAGGCAGTGATGCTAGCGCTGGGGAGCAGCTGCAAATACAGATTATCATTAGCAGAGAGGTTTGATTGCACAGAGACCATAATAAATCAATTGCTTGCAGACTCATATCAAAACCCTATCAGTGAGTGGCAAGTGACAATTAAGCTGCATCTGGTGGCAGGCTTTATAGTGGTAAGTGAGCATCTTACTTCAATTGTAAAGCTGCATCTGGTGGCAGGTGTTATAGTGGCAAGTGAGTTGATATACTTCAATTGTACAGCTGCATCTGGTGGCAGGCTTTAAGTCAGAAAATGGCACTTATTTTAGTCTGCACATGGCCCGCCCATTATTTCATTTACCACTTCTATCTGTGCCTCTTTCCTGCACTGTGCACTTGTCCCAGTCACAGTGTTGGTAAGCCCACAAGCTAACCGTAGCAAAAATGAGTGAAAAACAAATGTCACTGGAGAGCGTCTTTGAAAAAGCAGAAAGACCCGATGAGACAGCAGAAGACTCTAAGACTGCCAACAAAATGAAAGCTGCATTTAAAAGAAAATACCAAGAGTCCTACTTAAGTTATGGGTTCATTGCAACAGGTGATTCACATTCTCTGGCTTTGTATATGTGGCAACCGGCTACCCAACGAAGCCATGAAACCTTCAAAACTGCTTCACCATATGGAGACCAAGCACCTTGCATTAAAAGAGAAGCCTCTGGAGTTTTTCAAAAGAAACAAACATAAACACGAAGAACAGAAGCAATTATTGAAGGCCACCACTTCATCAAATGTGTCTGTACTGAGAGCATCATTCTTAGTGGCTAACTGCATTGCTAAAGCTAAGAAGCCCTTTACTGTTGGCGAAGAGTTGATCCTGCCTGCTACTAAGGACATTTGCTGTGAACTTTTAGGAGAGGCTGCAGTTCAAAAGGTGGCACGTGTTCCTCTTTTGGCTAGCACCATAACTAGACAAATTGATGAAATAATAGAGGATACTGAGGCACAATTGTTAGAGAGGATTAGTGAGTCACCATGGTGTGCAATCCAGGTCGAGGAGTCTACCGATGTTGATAACAAGGCAACAAAGCTTGTTTTCTTACGATATATTTTTCAGGAGAACGTGCATGAGGATATGTTATGTGCACTTTTATTGCCAACCAACACCACAGCTGCAGAACTATTCAAGTCTTTGAATGATTACATGCCAGGAAAACTGAATTGGTCATTTTGTGCTGGTATATACATGGACAGAGGGGCTGCCATGATTGGATGGCTTTCTGGTTTCACTACTTGGGTCAAGGAGGTCACTTCTGAATGTGAGTCTATGCACTGTGTCATCCATAGAGAAATACTGGCTAGCCAAAAAATGTCACCTGAACTAAATAACGTTTTGCAAGACGTGATAAAAATTATCCACCATATTAAAATACATGCCCTGAACTCATGTCTGTTCGCACAGCTCTGTGAGGAGATGGATGCAGAGCACACACGTCTTCTCTTACACACAGAAGTGAGATGGCTTTCTAAAGGTAGATCACTGGCCAGAGTTTTTGAGTTATGAGAGCTGCTCCAGATATTTACTTTGGAAAAACAGTCACCACTGGCAGCACTTTTCAGTGACACAGAATGGGTCGCAAAACTTGCTTACTTGTGTGACATATTCAACCTGCTCAATGAACTCAATGTGTCACTTCAGGGGAGAATGACAACTGTGTTCAAGCCTGCAGATAAAGTGGATTCATTCAAAGCCAAACTGGAATTGTGGGGGTGATGAGTGAATATTGGGATTTTTGACATGTTTCAAACAGTAGCAGAGATTTTGAAAGAGACTGAGCCAGGGCCTTCTTTCTCCCAGCTGGTGCATGATCACCTACCTCAGCTTTCAAAAGAGTTTGAGCATTACTTCCCAACCACAGAAGACCCCCAAACTGGGAAGGAATGAATCCACGACCCATTTGTCAATAAGCAAGGTGAATCGACTTTGTCTGTGCTAGAAGAGGATCAACTGCTTGAGATCACAAATGATGGTGGCCTTAAAAGTATGTTTGAGACAACTTCAAATCTCCATACGTTCTGGGTTAAAGTCAAGGCGGAATATCCTGAGATTGCCACAAAAGCACCGAATAGCTTGCTTCCATTTCCAACATCCTATCTTTGTGAAGCAGGGTTTTCTGCAGTGACAGCAACCAAAACGAGATTACAGAGTAGACTGGACATAAGCAACACACTTCGGGTCTCACTGTCCCCCATCACCCCCAGAAGGGACCATCTAGTTGCAGGAAAACAAACTCAGGGCTCCCACTGATTCTGCATTATGGTGAGTTGTATAATTATTTCATTATATATTACAATGTGATAATAATAGAAATAAAGTGCACAATAAATGTAATGCACTTGAATCATCCCGAAACCATCCCTCCAACCCCCGTCTGTGGGAAAACTATCTTCCATGAAACCGGTCCCTGGTGCCAAAAAGTTTGGGGACCGCTGGCCTAGAGGACAGGAGGTTCTGGAGCTGTGCCATGGGTGGCCTGGCTCTGGCCTGTGGTTGTCTTGCTTTGGAATTTAAGCCTCCCCCTTGTCTTCCCTCTGAAACCTACATTTGGAAAGCACATTTCTGGATGTGATTTCCTTGGACATATTCGAAATGAGGTGACATTTCTTACTTGTCTTCTGTGGTTAAACCTGTAGCGGTTGTTTTATCTTCTTTTCTGTTTGGCTGACCTCTCTGACTTTACTTTTCAATACTGTAGCTCCTGCCTCCTTTCTCTCTTCTCCTTTTTCACATCAGTCATTTTATGCAGTCACTGATCTTGTGGTTAACTCCCTTTCCTGGAAGCTTTATAATAATTTTGCCGCAGACATTTCCATGGTGTTCACTGTGCTCACCTTAATTAGACAAGAACTGGCATTCTCTTATGTTTCTTGGGATTTCCCTCTAGAATATTTCTACCATTCCCAAGGGAAGAGGTTTTAGTCAGAGTGTTTTTGTTTGCAAGTGACTAAAACCCAATAGAAATGATCTAAAGCATAAAATAATGAATTAGCCCTCATAGATTTTAAGATTCTGGAGGCTTACAGAAGTGAGCTCACAGAAGCTCGGGAAGATACAGTAGCTCACAGAAGAATTTTAGGCGCCAGAGCCACAGGGGCAAGGACTACAGACTCCTCTCTTACCCCTGCTGGGCCTCCTTTTGCAGCGTGGCTCTGTCACCCTCTCCATGTGGCAAAGATGGCCATCACCAGCTCCAGAGCTGCATCATCCCATTTTATCCACCCCCACATCAAGAGGACTTCTTTCATCCAGTGTCTGAGTGCCACTCTCAGGGAAAGATTCCGATTGGCATGGCTTGCCGGGAGGCAATGCCCCATGGCTGGCCCAGGCTCTGTGAGCCACCCCTGAGCTCCAGGGGGAGTGCTGAAGCTCTGCCTCTAGCTTCACAGGGGCAAGAATAGGAGCTCCTCAAAGGAAAAAGGGCTGTGTTTCAAAGGGGATGTAAAATAATGCCGTGCGACAAAATCCTTAGCTGCCACAGGGTGATGTAGTAGGGAGATCTTAAAAGGTAACTTTAGCCTCCAATGAAGTGTCTAAATAATTCTGTCCTTAACATTCAGTTTTAATTTGTGTGACGTGATTTAAGGGCATTGTTTAGGCTGAATGTGAGCTGTGGAATACAATTCAGTAAAAAAGTCATAGTGCCATCCAAGCCATGTAGGGCATTATGACTATGCAAACCTGCAAGTTAAAAATCACTGGTAGTGGGAGTTCTCTGTACAGGTACAGGAAGATCTTTCTCCCAAGAGGGAGAAAGCTGAAGGAGCTAGTGCAAGAGCGAGCCAGGGGAGGGTCACAGCAAGCCCCAAGTAAGCACTGGATATATTACTATTTAACATGGCAACACAGACTATGGATATAGAGCATCATTGCCTTGACAGTGGACCTGGGCTTGATGGGAAATGTCAGAAGACCACTGTACTAGGAAACTGAAGGGGTCCCAACACTTAGACAGGGGTACTTTTCATCCTGCTCAGGAACCAGCAAAAAGAGCCAGTACATTTTGTGCTCCAATACTGGTTTTTGCTAAAAGAAGGGTCTGGAGGTAATTTGAGAAGGGGTGAGGGGTGGGGATGGGGAAGATGCATTTACAAAACACTTCACTAATCTGAATTTGTGGAGAGATTTCTGGGATTGTCTCATAAGACCACAACTCAAAAGCCTCCATCTGGGTGAAATCAAGATGAAATGTTTGCTGACTACATATACCCTAAGGGTGGGATACTCTTTCTGAGAGCTTCTGAAAGCTTCTTTTCAAGCAAGCCCCTGTCATAAGAAAGACAATCGGATGCTTACAGTTTTCTCTTTCTTTCTCTCTCTTTCTCTCTTTCTTTCTTTCTTTCTTTCTTAATTCTGGCTGGTGGTAATTCAGAACCATACTTTGCAATGTTTAGTTTTCTTTTATGCAGACAGTGCAATGCTTGGACTGTCATGAACTTAGCAAAGAAAAAGAATATGCCTTTTAAAAAATTCAGTACCAAAAATTTGGGACCCAGAAAATTGGAATCTATGAAGAATGCACATCTAAATCTTTAACACGGTGCCTCCGGGGTTGGGGAGGTGGTAGGAAGGAGGGGATGTAATTCAAATACCAGCCTGGAGGAATCATTTCGATTACAATGTAAGAAATTTAAGAAGTTACTGTAATGAGGTCAGTTCTGGTCCTTATGTTATTAGCCGACCAGTGAGGACATAGAGGAGGTAGAACAGAAATTAATTAGCATTATGGAGGCTTTATAATCTGAGGTATTCAGAAACTTAGCAAAACTAGGTCTGTGTTCTTAAAAAAAAAAGATTATAGAGAGACCTTATTAAAGCACAGAAGGCTCAGCTATTTAAGATGGTGACATACATAGAGGCAGGAATGTGTAGAGAGAAGCTGAAAGGCAGCCAGGCCCTGAAGGAATTTCAGTGGAATTTCTTCACCGGAGGAGGAGTTAATAAATAGAGCAGATTTCTAAGGGCAGAAACTAGAGCAGCTACTACGGGTAGTTTTTTCTTCTTCTTGTTTAAAGAAGGGAGTGATAGGAAGTTAGAGAGGAAAATGTTGAAACAAAGAAAAACCAGCTTCTTTAGCTAGCTTTCCTGGCCACTTCCCGTGCAAGAATGTCTGTTCCCAGACATTCAGAATGTTGTATCATTTAATAATCGTAAAACATAGTGTGGAGTTGGCCTTGGGTGTTAGTTTTAGATTAATGCTAGATATCATTAAGAACTGCATGTAATATAATACTTTTTGAAAGTCTGAAACACCATTTGTTTTGTCTTGCTGCCAACATTTCCACTATTTTCCACTGCACAGAAGGACAGAAATGAGGGCTAGAAAATCCTTTTGTGCTCTGCAGTCGTCCCCTCCTCCCGCCTTTGATGCGGGGCTCTTCCTTACAGTCTGATGCACAAAGCCTTTTCTGGGACAGTTTTAATATACCGAATGCTGACGAATCCGAGGCTCTGAGTTATTTCTGGTTTCCTTGATCAGGTAGCTTGGGATGGCTACTGGCTCATCGTGCACATGTGTTTTTATTCTTTGGATTGTAAAATGATGACAAAAGTGTTTATATATCTTCCCACCAACATATCTGCAGTTTTATCAAATGCAGATTTCCGCTCACCTCACCAGTCAAAAAAATTTTACTGAGATTCAACTTGGAAAAAACTGTTAACTTTGAAATTTCCCCAATTGATTCATGGGGAAAAAACTGTTATCTGTTGTTCCTGTTACCATTTGTCTATTTGTGTCCCTCTCACTATCCATGAAAAGTGAAAGGAATATTTCCCCAAAGCCTTGAGGTCTCACGCCAGAGGGGTTCTGTCAGGGTGACAGCCCAGGCAGCCCCTGTGGAGCGGAGCTGACAGGTACGTGGAGTGGCTAGAGTCGCTTTCTCAGAGCACAGGACTCATGACCACCTGAGGCGTAGAGATGCAGATCCCTAGGCTCCACACCAAAGCTATGGAAACAGAATTCCCGGGCTTGGGGCCTGCAAATCTTCTTCTGATTCAGTCACTCTGGTGATTCTGAGACATGTGGGTCTAGAGGAGTGGGAGTCTAGTCTGAAGGGGAAGACATGACAGGGGCTAAGAAGGCAAGCTTGTGGATATTTGCTTTCATTTCAGCCCAAAACTTGCAAGGCAGAGCAATGCAGGGGTTAGAGCCAGTCCCAGGCAGCAGCGATTTGGGGGTACCCGGCAAGCAGGGTATTGTATATGGTACCGCAAGAGTCTGTGCAGGAGTGAACCAGGGCCAGGTGACCAGCAAGCATTCAGGGAGTGTATTAGAAAGTAGCAAACAAGAATGAGCAGAACACTCTGATATCCTATGTATATCAGAGATCACTGGTCACAAACCTGGTGGATTCAAGCACAGCACAATTTGCTGAAAGGCTGGGGAGGCACTTGCAGATTAAGGAAAGGCTGAAGAGTGAGCTAGGTGGCCCAAGGGACAGAGAAGAATCAGGCACTTCATAGGAACAGGGCCAGGGCCAGAGTTAGCAGAGGGCAGGTATGCAGCAGCCAAGGGGAGACCTTCAGAAATGCTATTTTGCTTATGAAAGATCAGAGGGTGGCCCCCTGGACTCTTCCCAGTCTTTGTGAGTCCCTTGGGCAGGGGTGCCCTCTGCTCTGCATCTTGAGCTCCCCACCCCCTCCACCTCTGCTTGGTTGTATCACCTCTGAGATACTGCTCAACCTCTTCCTTGCCTCCTGGGCCACTGGAATTTCCCCCCTCCATGTTTCCGTGGGAACTGGTACATTGCGAGGGGCAGGCCTCCACTCTCTCGCCTGTTTCCCTCCGGGTTGACCTCACTTAGGGCACCCGGTGTCTTAGGACAGCTGTGCCAGCACCATGGTTGGCTAAATAGGCCTTTGTAGATTGGCCTGGGAACCATACCACTATTTATAATGATATTTTTCTATGGGCAAATTCTTTGAGTTCCAAACACCCCATTGACTGGTGACCTTTTTGAACACAACTATCCTGTCTAGGCTCAGCAGTGGGGTGAGATCACTAGGAATTGTCAGAGCCAAGCTGGGAACAGTGAACCAAGGCCAGGGCAGGCTGAGGTCAGAAGCCAGGCGTAGGGAGGCATTTGTGAAGGGAGCAGGAGCATCAGGGCAGGCGGGGGTTAGTTAGAGAGTTCCTACTAGGAAGATGTCCAAGATAAGTGCAGATTGGAATGTCTAAGTATGTGGACAAATCTAGAATCAAATCTTCTGGGTGGGGGTCAGGAGGGGAGAGAGTGGGTGACGTGATAAGTAAAGAAACCAGATAAGTAAAATGCGGTTGGACTCTCACAGAGCTGGAAACGTACCGTGGGGCGGTGGTGCCTTTTTTATCACCTCCCTCTTGGGCCTGACTGCCTAGAGCCGAGGGACTTGGCCACCTCGTGTTTATGTCTGTTCTCCCACTCAGGGAAGCAACAGGCCCCGGGGGTCATGGGGGCACAGCACACTTGCCAAGAGCCGTGGTCTCCGATTATTGGTGCTGTCCCCTAGCAGAGGCATTTCCCCCACCCAGGCGCCTCAGGCTCACCGCGCAACTTCCCTGTTGCTACTTCTCTCTTCCTCCCGTTTGCTCTTCCTCTGTCACCACTTTTCTTTGCAAGCTTTGTGAAAGGAAGTTCTGGGCCAAGGCCTTCATTTCTTGCCCCACGTGGTCATCAAGTTAAGAAGAAGAGAGGAGTTAAAACTGGAGGAGGGCTGGTGGAAATGGTGATGTTGGAAAGGTATCGTCAAGAGAACTAAAGTTCTTCTTGCAAATTCCAGGGCTCCAGAAGCTTCCTTTCAAAAATGATCAGCTGTAGCAGCATTATTCATAATAGTGAAAAGTGGAAACAATCCAAGTCTCCACCCACTGGTGAACAGATAAATGGGTAAATAAAACATAGTAGAACCATGCAGTGGAATATTATTCAGCCATAAAAAAATGAAGTACTGATACATGCTATAGCATGTGTAAACTTCAAAAACACTGTGATCAAGAAAGAAGCCAGACACAAAAGGTCACATATTCTATGACTTCACTTACTTGGAATGTCCAGAATGATCAGATTCATAGAGACAGAAAGTAGATTAACGGGATGGGGAATGGCTGTTAATGGGTATAGGGTTTCTTTCTGGAGTGACGTTCTGGAATTAGATAGTGGTAAATTAGACAGCCTTGTGAATGCACTAAAACCACTGAATTGTACACTTGAAAATGGTGAATTTTAAGGTATGTGAATATCTCAATTTTAAAAAAACGATTAGAAATGGCTTGCTGAGGAGGAGTTAATTTTTACCTGCACTTGCTGTTTTCAGAGCGTGGGTCCCCTGTCATTCTGTCCAGGCTCTTCTAGCACATGTGGCTTGGGGGACCTCAGTTGGAGAATTTGGTGTTACTGTTACTGAGTAAACTCCTTTTCTTTCTTTCTTTTTTTCTTTTCCTGTGTGATTGAACACTTTTTAGAAGAGTCCAGAGTTTCATATTTGAGAAATGCATTCAAGTGGTGACAGTGAGATGGGGAGAGAATTTTGGCCCCCAGCAATCTCTGCCAGCTTCCCCAAAGCTACCCCAAAACAATAAGAACAATAAAAGCAAAACAAAAGTGCATTGTAATACAGAATCCCATATAAGAAGTACAACTAAGCATTTTTAGAAAACTTGCATATTAATTGATGTATACACAATCTAGGTAAAACAGTGGGTTTTCTACCCAAATACAGCTTCACATGAACTCCCCTAAATCTCCTTTTTACCCAGTTACCCCCTCAAAGGCCCTCCCACTTGGAATTTCTGACGTGGCTGTTTGTGCTGTGATTCTGTTGTTGCGCATCCACCAGTGCATTAAAGGCTTGATCTGAAGCTGCCACGTCTAAGACACTGTTTCAAAGTCTTGTAATGGTACAATATGCCTAAGTAGGCAATTGTCCTTATTGGACCGTCATTAGCAGACAGGTTGGCTGGTTAACAAGGCTCACTTCCTGAACTAAACAAATACTTTGTTTAAGCGGAATGTGAGAGGAAGAGGTCCTGGATTTCTGCTTGCTGTTTGAGCAGCTAACATTTGGAGGTGAGAGAAGAAAACTATGGCTGCAACCTCTAGCTTATAACCCCACTCTTCTAGCTCCAGATGGTAGGAGATTTCTGAAGTTTTAACAAAGAAAATATAAGAAAAAATGCAGGAGAGAAAAGAGTAGGAAGTAGGGAGAGATAAAACAAATCATATAATAGAGTGAAGTAAGATCAGAAGCGTGAGAAATAAGAGATGGATCATATTGGCATTTGCAGCCATGGTTTTCTAGTTGAGAATCTCTGAAAACTTTTTTTTTAAACCTAAAAAAAGATACATAATTATTGAACATATTTATGGGGTACAAGTGATATTTTGATACATGCATACAATGTGTCATGATCAGATCAGGGTAGTTAGGATATCCATCACCTCAAACACTTATCATTTCTTTGTGTTGGAAACATTTCAAATCTACTCTTTTAGCTATTTTGAAATATACAATAAATTATTTTTAACTATAGTCACTCTACTGTGCTATCGAACACTAGAACTTCTAATTGTATTTCTTTTGCCTGTTAACCACCTGTCTTCATCCTTTCCCCCAGTCTTCCTATCCTCCAGTAACTTCATTCTACTCTCTGCCTCCATGAGATCCGCTATTTTAGCTCCCACATGTAAGTAAGAATATGCAGTTTTTGTCTTTCTGTGCCTGGCTTATTTCACTTAACATAATGACCTCCAGTTCCATCCATGTTGCTGCAAATGACAGGATATCATTCTTTTTGATGGATGAATAACATTCCATTGTGTACATATACCACATTTTCTTTATCTATTCATCCTTTGATGGACTCTTAGGTTGATTCTATATCTTGGCTATTGTGAATAGTGCTGCAATAAACATGGGTGTACAGATATCTCTTCAACATACCAATTTCCTTTCTTTTGGATATATATCCACCAAATGGGATTACTGGATCGTATGGCAGATCTATTTTTAGTTTTTTGAGGAAACCCCATACTGTTTACCATAGTGGCTGTACTAATTTACGTTACCACCAGCAGTGTACTAGTATTCCATTTTCTCTATATCCTCGTCTTCATCTGTTATTTTTTGTCTTTCTGATAATAGCCATTTTAGCTGGCATGAGATGATATGTCATGTGGTTTTGATTTGCATTTCTGTGATGATTAGTGATGCTGAGCATTTTTCATATGCCTGTTGGCCATTTGTATGTCTTCTTTTGAGAAATATTTACTCATGCCTTTCACCCATTTTTTAGTTGGGTTATTCATTTGTTTTTGCTACTGAGTTGTTTGAGTTCCTTATATATACTGGTTATTAATCTCTTGTTGGATGGATAGTTTGCAAATATTTTCTCCCATTCTGTAGGTTGTCTCTTCGCTCTGTTGATTGTTTTATTTGTTGTGCAGAAGCTTTTTAGCTTGATGTGATCCCCTTTGTCTATTTTTGCTTTTGTTGCCTGTGCTTTTGAGGTCCTAACCAAAAAAATCTTTGCCCAGACCAATGGCCTGAAGAGTTTCCACAATGTTTTTTCTAGTAGTTTCATCATTTCAGGTCTTACATGTAAGTCTTTAATCTATTTTGACTTGATTTTTGTATATGGTGAGAGATATGGGTCTAATTTCTTTTTCTTTCTTTCTTTCTTTCCCCTCCTTCCTTCCTTCCTGCCTTCCTTTTTCTTTCTTTCTTCCTTTCTTTTGCATATGGATATACAACTTTTCCAGCACCATTTATTGAAGAGACTGTCCTTTCTCCATTGAATGTTATTGGCACCTTTGTTGAAAATAAGTTGGTTATAAATATGTAAATTGGCTATGAGTATGTTCCTTTGACATATAAATATGTCACCTTTGTTGAAAATGTGTCGGCTATAAATATGTTCCATTCGTCTGTTTTTATGCCAGTACTATGCTGTTTTGGTTACTATGGTTTTGTGGGATATTTTGAAGTCAGGTAGTATGATGCCTCAAGCTTTGCTCTTTTTGCTCAGGATTTCTTTGGCTATTTGGAGTTTTTGTGATTCTATATGAGCTTTAGGATTGTTTTTTCTATTTCTGTGAAGAACATCATTGGTGTTTTGGTAGAGATTGCATCAATTCTGTAGGTTACTTTTGGTAGTATTGTCATTTTCAAAATATTTATTATTCCAATTCATGAGCAGGGGATATCTTTTCATTTTTTTGGTGACTTCTTCAATATCTTTCAACAACGTTTTACAGTTTTCTTTGTAGAGATCTTTCACCTCCTTGTTTAAATTTATTCTTAGGTATTTTAATCTTTTGTGGCTAATGTAAATGGAATTGCTTTCTTGATTTCTTTTTCCACTAGTTTGTTCTTGGTGTATAAAAATGCAATTGATTTTTGTATGTTAATTTTGTATCCTTCAACTTTAGTGAATTTGTTTATCAGTTCTAAGAGTTTTTTGGTGGAGCTTTTAGGGTTTTCTGTGTATAAGATTATGTCATCTGCAAACAAGGACAATTTGACTTCTTTCTTACCAATTTGGATGTCCTTTATTTCTTTCTCTTGCCTAATTGCTCTGGCTAGGACTTCCAGTACTATGTTGAATAAGAGTGGTGACAGTGGACATCCTCATCTTGTTCCAGTTCTTAGAGTAAAAGCTTTCAGCTTTTCCTCATTCAGTATAATGTTAGATATGGGTTTGTCATGTATGGTCTTTGTTGTGTTGAGGTGTGTTCCTTTTGTACTTAGTTTGTTGAGGATTTTTGTAATGAATGACGTTGAATTTTATCAAATGCTTTTTCTGCATCTATTGGGATGATCATATGGTTTTTGTCCTTCATTCAGTTTATGTGATGAATCCTATTTGTTGGTTTGCATATGTTAAACCATCCTTGCATCCCTGGGATAAATCTCATTTGATCATGGTGAATGATCTTTTTAATGTGCTGTGGGATTTTGTTTGCTAGTATTTTGTTGAGTATTTTTGCATCTATGTTCATCGGGGATATTGGCATATAGTTTTCTTGTTGTGTCCTTGTCTGGTTTTGGTATCAGGGTAATGTTGGCCTCATAGAATGAGTTTGGAAAAATTCTCTCCTTTTCAATTTTCTGGAAGTGTTTGAGATGAATTGGTATTAATTCTTCTTTAAATTTTTGGTAGAATTCAGCAGCGACACAATCAAATCCTGAGATTTTCTTTGCTGGGAGACTTTTTATTGCTGATTGAATATTGTTACTTGTAATTGGTTCAGATTTTCTATTTCTTCTTGATTCAATCTTGGTAGGTTGTACATGTTCAGCAATGTATACATTTCCATTAGGATTTCCAATTTGTTGGTGTGTAGTTGTTTGTAATAGTCTCTAATGATCCCTTATATTTCTGAGGTATCAGTTGTAATGTCTCCTGTTCAGGTTCTGATTTTATTTATTTGGGTCTTTTATTATTTTTCTTGGTTAGTCTAGCTAATGGTTTATCAATTTTGTTTATCTTTTCAAAAAACCAACTTTTCATTTCATTGATATTTTGTATTTTTTTTAGTTTCAATTTTGTTTATTTCTGTTCTGATCTTTATCATTTCTTTCCTTCTCCTAATTTTGGATTTGATTTGTTCTTGATTTTCCAGTTCCTTGAGATGCATCATTAGGTTGTTTATTTGTAATCTTTCTACTTTTTTGATCTAGTTATTTATTGCCATAAAATTCCTTCTTACTACTTTTACTGTATCCCATAGGTTTGGTATGTTGTATTTCTTTTTCTTTTATTTTTTGAGACAGAGTCTTGCTCTGTCACCTGGGCTAGAGTGCCGTGGCATCAGCCTAGCTCCCAGCAACTTGAAACTCCTGGGCTCAAGTGATCTTCCTGCCTCAGCCTCCCGAGTAGCTGGGACTACAGGTGTGCACCACAACGCCTGGCTAATTTTTTCTATTTTTAGTAGAGATGGGGTCTTGCTCTTGTTCAGGCTGGTCTTAAACTCCTGATCCCAAGCAATCTTCCTGCCTCGGTCTCCCAGAGTGCAAGGATTACAGGTGTGAGCCACTGTTCCTGGCCGGTATGTTGTGTTTCTATTTTCATTTGTTTCAAGAAACTTGCTAATTTCCCTCTTAATTTCTTCATTGACTCAGTGGTTGTTCAGAAGCATGCTGTTTAATTGCTATGTATTTTTGCTGTTTAATTTCTGTGTATTTGTAATAATGCATAGAAATTATTAAGAAATAGTTAATAATAAATTAACAAGAAAAAATCTCTTGTTATTGATTTCTAGTTTTATTTCATTGTGGTCAGAAAGAGATATGATATGATTTCAATTTTTAAAAATTTGTTGATACTTGTTTTGAGGCCTAATGTATGGTCTCTCCTGAAGAATGACTCATGTGTGATGAAAAGAATGTTTATTCTGCAGCTGTTGCATGAAATATTCTGTAAATGTCTGTAAGGTCCATTTGGTCTAAAGTGCAGTTTAAATCCAGTGTTTCTTTGTTGATTTTCTGTCTAGATGATCCATCTAATGCTGAGAGTGGGGTGTTGAAGTCCCCAGCTATTATTTTATTGGAGTCTATTTTTCCCTTTAGATCTAATATTTGCTTTGTATATCTGGGTGCTCTGGTATTGGATGCTCATGTTTACATGCATACATATGCATGGATATATGTTTACAATGCATGCTCTTGCTGAATTGATCACTTTATCATTATATAATAAACTTCTTTGTCTCTTTTTACCACTTTTTGTAACTTAAAGTCTGTTTTATCTGACTTAAGTATGTCTACTCTCACTCATTTTTGGTTTCCATCTGTGTGGAGTCTCTTCTTCCACCCCTTCAATTTCAGTCTGTATGTGTCTTCACAGGTGAAGTGAGTTTCTTATAGGCAGCATCTAATTGGGTCATTTTTTTTTAATCTATTCACCCAGTCTATATGCTTTAAGTGAGAAATTTAATCTGTTTACATTCAATGTTATCACTGATAAGTGAGGAATTACTCCTGTCATTTTGTTCATTGTTTTCTGGTTGTTTTGTATATAATTTATTCCTTTCTTCCTCTCTTATTGTTTATCACTGTGGCTTGGTGGTTTTCTGTAGTGATAAAGAAATTCTCTTCTTCCTATATGTACCTGTTCCACCAGTGAGTTTTATACTTTTGCACATTTTCATGATGGTGATTATTATTTTTTCATTTCCAGGTACAGGGTTCCTGTAAGGCCATTCTAGTAGTGATGAAATCCGTTAGCTTTTTTTGTCTGGGAAAGACTATTTCTCTCTCATCTTTGAAGTATAGCTTTGCTTGGTATAGTATTCTTGACTGACTTTTTTTTCTTTCAGAACTTTGAATATATCATCCCATTCTCTCCTGACCTGTATGGTTTCTGCTGAGAAATCTGCTATTAATCTAATGGGAACTCCCTTATGTGTGACTTAATGCTTTTGTCTTGCCTTTTTTAGTATTCTCTTTGTCTTTGACTTTCAACAATTAGCTTTTAATGTGCCTTGCAGAGGACCTTTTTGGGTTCAGTCTTTGGGGACCAAGCTTTCTGGATCTGGATGTTCTTATGTCTCCCCAGACTTGGGAAATTTTCAGCTATTATTTCATTAAATAGGTTTTTTTTCTTTTTCTTTTCCTGAGATGGGGGTCTCACTCTGTTGCCCAGGATAGAGTGCAGTGGCATCATCATAGCTCACTGCAGCTTTGAACTCCTGGGCTGAAGTGATCCTCCCACCACAGCTTCCCAAGTATCTGGGACTACAGGCATGTACCACCACACCTAGCTAATTAAAAAAAAAATTTGTAGAGACAGGGTGTTGTTATGTTGCCTAAGCTCATCTTGAAGTCCTGGCCTCAAGTGATCCCCTTGCCTTGGCCTCCCAAAGTGCTGGGATTATAGATATGAGCCACTGCACCCTTCTATGACTTTTTTCATCTCTTTTTTTTCTGAAACTCTCATAATATGAATATATGTTTGCTTAACAGTGTCCCATAAATCTTGTAGGATTTCTTTACTCTTTTTTATTCTTATTTCTTTTTTCCCCCTCTGTGTAATTTCAAACAACCTGTCTTTAAGTTCAGAGATTCTTTCTTCTGCTTGATTAAGTCTGTTGAAGCTCTTTATTGTATTTTTTATTTCATTCATTGAATTCTTCAGCTGTAGGATTTGTTTGTTTCTTTTTATGATATTGATCTCTTTGTTGCATTTCTTATTCATATTGTGAATTGTATTACTGATTTTGTTGAATTATCTATCTGTATTGATTTGTATTTCATTGAATTTCTTAAGATCATTATTTGGAATTCCTTTTCCAGCTTTTCATTGATTTCCTTTTCATTGGGTCTGTTACTGAGAGTTATGATGTTCTTTTGGTGGTGTTATATTTCTTAGCTTTTTTATGTCACTTGTGTCCCTCAATTGATGTTTATGCATCTGGTGGAACAATTGCCTCTCCAAATTTTCTAGAGTGGATTTTGTGAGAAAGATTTTCACCTGTAGTTAGGTCTTAATGTACCAGTTAGGGAGAGTGTGATGACTCTGTTTTTGGATAGGTGCATTCATATAATCTCCATGCTGCTTCTGGGGCTGTGTTAAATGTCAGCAGTAACTGTGGGTGCCTCAGTGGCCTAGGCTGTAGAAGTTTGAAATAATGGTGGCAGTGGTGTAGGTTGTTAATGTCCTCAGTGGTAAGGGTTTTTGGGGTCCTTCTATTCTCATTTTCTCAACAGTGGGGAGACTTAGTCAAGGCAATCCCTCTTGGTGTCAGGTCTGACATGGCCTACAAGTAGCTGCAGTGGCACTGGGTTCCAAATGTAGGTTCTCAGAGTGGCTGTGGGGCCAGGGTTCTAGGCTTATGGTCTTGCAAAACTCTTGTGGCACCTGGGTCTTGGGATGCAGGTTTTTGGTGTAACTTTGCCCTCTGTGGCATGGTTGGATGTATGTTGCCCACAGTGCCAGGATATGTGGCTCTGAAGTAGCCTCTAGTAACTTAGGTCCAGAGGGTTTTGTTGTAGCTATGATTCTACCTCTGGGGTGCAGGGCATAGCCCTGGTCTGACTCTGGGGAAAAAAGCATACTCTGGGGTTTGGGGCACAGGGCACAGGGTATGGTTATAATTTTGGAGCCTGAGCCAGTAGGGCTCAGTGGCAACTCAGGTCCCTTGGAATGAGAAACCATGTAGTGGTGACTCTAGACTCTGGGATGGTGGGGCTCAGCAGTATCCCAGACTCTATGAGGCCAGGTGCAGTGGCAGTAAGTACCCCAGAATGGCCAAGCATTGCTGTTGTTTGGGCCCTGGGGGGCCAGGACCAGCACAGCCATGACTCCATTCCCTGGGGAGAAGGGTATCTCAGCAGCTCAGGCTGTAGGGTGCTAATTCAGCTACAGGGAAGCAGAGTACCAATGTTGTTTGATCTGTTGGGCAAGGTGCCTCAGCTTAACCACTGTTGTGTCTCCCTGGGACACAGGGTAGTATGTCAGCTCAGCCCTGGGATGTGTAGCTGCTTGGCTTGGCCAAGGCACTGATTCTCCAGGGGTCAATGTGCCACTTTAGCTCAGGCCTATGGGGTGTGACTGTTCTGGGTGGCACAGGTACTATTTCCCTGGAATGTAGGGATTTGCCAAAGCACTGTTTCCTCAGGAGGCAGTGTGCAGTTTCAGCTCAGGCCCTTAGGGGCCAGGCATAGCCACAGCTGAAAGAGATAGGTAGAGCTGTTCTGCCAAAGCACTGGGAGTGTGCAGCTTCAGCTCCAGACCAAGGGGGTGGGGACAGGGGTAGGTGGAGCAGTTCCTGTGCTGCTTGGCCCCACAGGGAAGGGTGTAACAGTGGCTTTTAGCTCAGCTTTGAGATGTTGGGTCACTGGGAAGGGGTGCCTGTCTGATGGTTTAGCCTCAAGGATAAAGGGGTGCTGTGACTACTTGCCCCCAAAGCAAGACACACTCCAGCATTAGTTCCAGTTCCAAGATGGTGCAGCACAGTAACTGTGCAGGCCACATGGGATGGAGCACAGTGTCAGCTCCCTCTCTTAGGTGAGCACAGCTGTTTGGACTCTAGGCAGCACCCTCAGCTGGGCTTAGTGCCTGTGAGGACTGCAGGGGACCCCAGTTGTGAGGACAGTAGGTGTCTATGGTGTTGATGGGGGCTGCTGGGATCCTCTTGGCCACCTTTTTGCTGTAAGAAGTTCCTCCTAATTCCCAGCTGATCCCAGCTGGGGGATGGGGTGGTGGGGTCCTGTCATTTTCTTTCATTACCTATTTCTATTCATTATCCTGCATTTTTGTGTTCACCAGGGTTTCTTTTACTCCTTTGATGACTCCAGCATTCTCCTTTAGTTATTTTCATTATAATGTAGTTGTTTATTCATTGTTTTGGCTGTCTTTGTGGAAGAAATGAATGCTAGGGTCTTCTAGTCAGGCATCATGCTGATGTCTTGAAACTTTTTGACTGTGACACAAACTAAAAAAATACATTCCACATCATGACCCAAGACTCACATACCTACATGTGTTCATATGTATATGGATTCATATAACTGATCCAGAAGTTTCATGGAACAGTCTTATCTTTACTATGTGTGATACATTCTGTATATTTCTATTCTATTCTGTTCTGTTCCATTCCATTCCATTCTGTTTAATTCCATTCTGTTTTTTAAAATGCTGGTTGTAACCCTCTAAGTGGATTGCATGACACACTCATAGTTCAAAACCTAGAGTTTGAAACTTACTGCTTTAGTCTATCTTTTCCTTCAAGAGGACCATAAAAGTTAACCCATTCTTCACTTTGTACTAGGAGGCCTGCTGGTGAGCTCTGATTCTTGGGTCTGGCTACCAAATGTAGCCACCTCAAAGGTGGTCTGGAGAGACTACTGAGGTGGGAATATTTCCAGGAACCTGAGTCAAGTGACTTTAAGAGCTCCAGCTGCTGTGTCAGCCATGGCTCCCACAGGATTTCCTTTGTAGTCCTTTCCTCCTCTTTGGTGCATTGATTCTAAAACGTCCCTTTCCTTCTCCTGTCTCATAACTACTTGGGGGCAACATTTCAACTACCTGTGTGTTTTTCCTTTAAAACAAAATCACCCACTTTTTTATAGGATATGAACAGATGTGTTCATAACAACAAAGCTTGCCACATGGTTGATACACACAGCTCAGACATGTTGGCAGTCTGGGCACTATAAGTTTCCTGAAGATAACAGTAAGGTTATAGATAACTCATTTTGGTTAAAGCATAGACCTAGGCCAGGCGCGGTGGCTCACGCCTGTAATCCTAGCACTCTGGGAGGCTGAGGCAGGAGGATCGCTTGAGCTCAGGAGTTTGAGACCAGCTTGAGCAAGAGTGAGACCCCGTTTCTACTAAAAATGGAAAAATTAGCCAGGTGTCGTGATGTGCACCTGTAGTCCCAGCTACTTGGGAGGCTGATGCAGGAGGATCTCTTGAGCCCAGGAGTTGGAGCTTACACTGAGCTACAACGACACCACTGCACTCTACCCAGGGCAACAAACTGAGCCGCTGTCTCAAAAAAATAAAAAAGCATAGACCTGTATCTGGTATGCTTTTCAAATATAGATGAGTATTAAATGACTACTGTTTTCTTCTTGTGGATAAAAACATTTTATGGCCATTCAACATCATACCTGGGATGCAAAAATATTGAGATTTATGAAGAAGATAGCATCTATTGTATCATAATCTCCTCCATCATGGATTCCATGATGATTCCATTTTTTACTTCCACCTATTATTTTCTATTTTTTTTGTTAATTAATTGAATATAGGTTATGTAAGGAATTTAGAGATATATACAAATGAACCCGGTCTCTGTGTATTGCCTGTTATGGATTTCATTTATTTTCAACCTTTTCTATGACTATTCCTTTCACCTTCTTGCTCTAATTCATGAATTCTCAATGAGGGTAAAAATTAGTTCTCGGGGAGGTGAAAAATATCATACACTTTATGTACAAAAGCATAGATCTGTGGTATCAAAATTTCATGAGAGACACTCAGGCGAAACACCTAACAAGGCTTCTTAGGGGGGCAATAATGAAAAATGAGTTGTGAAACATTCCTGTAATTGAAACCTGGCTGTCCTTGAGGTCTCTGTGTTCCTTGATCATGTTTTCTCCCTCAAGGCCTGGAGGTGGACAAGGTTTCCTCTTTGCTCCTCATTGCCATTTGCAGACTAATCATTCTTTCAAAAATTTCTTTCTAAAATTCCTAAAATGATTTTTCATAAAGTTTGTCACTAACTTTAAAGTGTCTTTAAAGCACATGCTAATCCCCTTGGTCAGGTAGCTACAGACTTTAGATCACTGTTCTTCATCCTATGAAAAATTTAGTTCCTGGCTCATTGTCTCTTTCCATCACTACATGGTGATTCCACATTGACATAAATGACACTCTGATAATCTGGCGTCTTGGTTCCTCTGCTGCTCCTCAGCTACCTACCCCCATGGGTCACAACCAAAATATGATCATTGTCAAAATTTGCTCTGCCTTCATGATCTCATTTTCAAGCATTTCTCTCTCTGACCACAATCAAAAATTCCTTCCTTCCTTCTTTCCTTCCCTCCTTCCTTCCTTCCTCTCTCTCTCCCTCTCTCTCTACCTCTAGTATCCTCTTTTTGACAATTCTTTAACCATTCCAGGAGCTCTAATCCACTGACCTAACTTTTTACTATCTGTTACCCCTCAATCATTCCCTTGTAAAATCCAACCTTCCTGCTTACTCTTTGCATGCCCCTAAGAACCTGAAAGAGAAATATATTCAGCCATACTGAGTTGTCTCACTTTAAATTTATGATCACGAACTTTGGTGGACTCTGACTGCTGCCTGACAGTCATCATAGTATATTTCTGCACCCCATTCACTTTGCCACTGTCATTCTTCTAGGTGACTATTTTCTATTTTCTCCTTCTCTTCTATACTGTAACTCGCTTCTCCCCTTTTCACAAAGCATTTCCTCATGCCCACAGCACCCGTCTGCCCACCTCTCTGCAGCTGTAACCACACTTCCTGTCAGCCCTAGTGCAATGGATGAGCTGAACTGCAAGGTTGTGCTTTGACGTGAGCCAGCTCCTCTACTTCTGCAACAGATCTCATCACCTCCTGGCTGACTGCAAGTGCGCTCTGTCTCCCTCTTGCATCATCATCCATTAGAACATTAACTAAAATACAAACACGTGTGATATCTTTCACTTAGAAACTAGTTATACCTTGATCCCACATTTCTCTCAGGCTGCTGACCCATTTCTGTGCCCCCATTTATAGCAAACTCCTCGAAAGGGTTGTTCTTCTCAATGTTCTCTAATTCTCTTGTTGTCTCTCTTTTATCAGTTGTGCTTTATTTAAATAAAATTCACATGGCATTATAATTCACCCATTTAAAGCATATAGTTCAATGGTTTTTAGTATATTTATGGACTTGTACAATCATTACCACAATCAATCTTACAGCATTTTTATCACCTCAAAAAGAAATCCTGTACCCGTTAGCAGTTACTCCTGTTTTTCCCCAACCATCACCTCCAGCCCTAGGCAACTATTAATCTACTTTCTGTCTCTATAGATTTGCCTATTCTGGATGTGTCATATAGATAGAATGATACAATATGTGGTCTTTTGTGACTGGCTTTTTTCACTTAGCATGATATTTTCAGGGTTCATCTGTATTAAAGCATGTATCAGTACTTCACGTCTTCATTGCTAGGGGAGCAGCCATCTGAGGGCTTGAATGAGGATAGAGAATCTGCTTCTGAGGAGGTTCACTCTAATGCTTGGCATGCTAGTGCTGGTTCTTGGTGGGAGGCCTCAGTTTCTTCCTGCATGGGCTTCTCTTTAGGCTGCTTGAGTGTCTTCACAACTTGGTATCTTGTTTTCTCCAAAATGAGTGACCCAAGGGGGAGAATGAATAGAAGCTGTTCTTTTTATGACCTACCCTTGGAAGTCACATTCTTTTGTTTGGAACTAAGTCACCAAATCTGGTCCCACATTTAAAAGGAGAAGAATTAGGCTTGCCTTTTGCAAGGGAAAGTTATCATAGAATTTACAGACAAATTTAAAACCACCACAATTTGGCCCTCAGATACTTCTCTGATCTCTTTTTCTTTAGTCTGCCCCTTGCATGCCCAACTACATCCATGTTTGCCTTCACTATCCTTAAAATATGACAAACATGTTTCCACTTCAGGGCCTGTGCATTTGCTGTTCACTCTGCGTGGAAGGGTTTTCCTCCAGTCACATCACTGACTTACTCACCTTTCACATCTTTGCCCAAATGTTACCTCATCTTGGAGGGCTTTCCTGAGCACTGCTACTAAAATAGCATTTTTGCCTTCCATCCCTGTCTTTGCCTGCTTTACTTTATTTTGTTTTCTTTATAGTTCATATTACTACATGACAGAATATACACATATATAATATATATATATGTATTGATTATCATCTTTTTCCTCATACACTTGCTCCCCCTGCCCTCAAATATAAAGTTCCTGAGAACAGGGATTTGGTGAGTTTTGTTCATTTCTGTAACTCCAGTGTTTTGAACATATGGCTGGCACACTGTAAACACTTGATACATTTTTAAAAATGAATGAACACATTGAACTGCTCTGTTCATAATTATCTTGGGAGCGTATCTACCACATGATACCATGAACATTTTAGGGGAATCACGTGTTCAGAAAAGCAGTTGAAAAGGTATAATCACGGGTGGTTTTGCTGACAGCTTTATTCTTGAATTTGGGTGGTGTCTCTTCTCCTATATTTATAAAAATTATAGTTATAAACCTTTGACTAACTTTTCAAAATATAATTTGGGTACTTAACCAAATTTATTATTATTAATTCTCAAACTTCTAAAAGGCTTTTGGGATTGATATTAAATTGTGATATTCCAACAAAGCATCTATTATATAAGCATTAGAGCCTTCACACCTGAAAATTTTCTTTCTTTTCACAAGCTCCTCTTAATGAGTACTCTCCTATGAATAACACTTCAATAGTTAAGACAAAGTGAATTAGCACCCCAAATTTTGAAAATGTCAAGATGTATGCTCAGTTAGAAACCTTTTCATTCCAGGAATCTCCAAGTTAATAACTTTTCTGATACTATTTTTCTTTTTTCAGCTGTATTACATATTTAATGAAATATGAAAAAAAATCAGGGCTTAATCAAGTTAAGTATCTTATTCAAAGATACATCCGTAATTGGCTATGGGTTGGAATTCCAACCCTTATTACTATGTATAATCTCTTATTCACAGCTAACAAAGGATAAAGAAATAAGCTAAATGGCACCATGAGGCAAATCCAGAATATGGGACATTCTGTAGGACATCCTATAGGACAACTGGCTAGTCTGTTCAACAAATTGATGTCATTAAAAAAAAAAAAATCTTAAGATACATAATAAACAGACACAGTATTTGGTCCTGGATTGGATATTCATTTAACAAAACAACTGTAAAGGACATTGTTGGGTCATTGGGAAACTTGAATTTGGTCTCAGAATTAGATAAGAAGAAAATATACTGAAATTCCTGTTGACTGAAAAAGCAAGTTTTATAAGTAGGTAACAGTATAATCTCATTTTGATATAAATAAATATGTAAATAAATAATGAGATGTGGAAGTATTTGCTGTAAGGTGTTATAATGGTGATCTCTAAGTAGTAGAAATGTGATATTTTAATTTTTTTCTGTACTTGTTTTTTAAATTTTTTTACCTCACACATGTACTACTTATGTATTAATAAAATGCTGGTTTTCAAAAAAGGGGCACTGGATTAAGAATACCTTGGTTCTGGTCTGTGGTTCTGGCCTTGGATTAATACTGTGACCTTGGGCAAGTTATTGACCTCTGTAAGCCTTGCTTTTTTCAACTCTGAAGCATCACTGATAGCAGGACATCTTCACACAGTTACCATTAGGATTAGAGAGACAATGAATGGAGCGTGTTTAACACAAAGTCTGTGTGGCCTCAGCCTAATAAATGTTCACTATTATTACTATGCTCCAGTGTTACCAGCAAACATTTGAACATTTGAAAAACTGAGCCAGCTCTTGCTTAACATCATGGCTTTGGGTCATATCAAGGCATATTATACAGTGGGTTGTCCATGATTCCTTTGATTCATTAGCTAAGGGCCATTCATTATGGTTTAAATGCAAACCAAATAAGTTCCTGAACAAAAGCACACTCTGTTCCTAATGATTTGTGGGATCCAAACACATGCCAATGTATGTAAGGCATCTGATGAACTTGGAGGTTTATCCAAAGCATGCTTCTCTCCAGCACCCTTAATCATCATTCAGAGGTTTAAATTTCACAAAAGGAATCTCACCACGACAAGGGCATTACTATTTACTAGGGCTGTACCATCTGCCTTAAATCCACAATTTTGTAAATTGTGTTTGATGATATATTGTAGGATTGCCCTGTATATGAAGTTCATGATGAAACCCTCCAGTGAGGCCTCTTTGGTTGAATCAAAATCAGCATGTTAATGATTCCAAAAAAAAAAAAACCACCAACATCCATATTTTGCTTGATGAATCAAAGATGCAAGGTACAGATTCCATAAGATGAAGGTTTCTTTCCATCAGGTTGACATTCAGAAACTGTTAGTATTCCAGATCACCTTGAGTTAGGTAATCTTAATTATCCACATGCCAGTGGAGGCCCCCAGGATTTGAATCAAGTTCAGAAAAATTATTGGCTCCACATGCACTCTTTACCCACCTTTCTCCCCTTAAGATGTCCTAGTAAACATCAAGAAAACATAATATAAGAATATGTAGAAAGAAATGTAAAGAGGGCCCATTAAAGGTTAAAAAATAGTGGTGAAGAAACCTTGTCAATCAATCAATCAATCAATCAATATCAATATCATAAGACAGAGCAAAAAAATAGAAGAAATTGAATACTTTGACCTTAACAGAAAATGGGGCAGCACTCTTCTTTATTTGTTTAATGAACACCAGTTGCTGTACAGAGAAACCCAGAAATCCCAGTATTTTAACCAATAAAAATTTAATTTTTCCTCTTGCCACTGAAAGATCTCCAGGTCAGCAGCCTTCTGTGGGGTTTTTTGGGAACCCAGGATCCTTCCATGTTGTAGGTCCTCACAAGCACTGATTGACCACTTTGGTTTGGAAGAAGCTTCCATTACCTTGGCTCATGTCCTGTGGAGAAGAACTATATGTTAACCCTACCGAGATGTAGGGGGCACTGGGAAATACGGTTCCTGGCTGGGAAGCCATTTACCATCAATAGCTCTACACTGTGGAAGGGGAACACAAATGTGGGGTGATTGACTAAATATCACTGGATCTCTTTCTTTCTTTATCACCTCGTAGGAGAAGACACTCCAAGTGTGTGGGTGCTAGTGATGGTAAAACCTTTTGTGATATGTCAATAATATAGTTTCACAAGACATGTTTAATGGCATGGTTATTGACATCACCAAGCATTACCCAACTCAATGAACATTTGTTAAGAATCTAGGGCATGCCAGGTGCTGAGGGACAGAAAAATATTGAGTGGACTTGGTCTGAAGGAAAAGTGGGGTGACAGAGGTATGCATAATTAACATTAATTGAAGGTGAGATAAAAGTGCCAAAATTGAAGTATAAATAAAAAGGGTTAGTGGAATGCCAAGCAGGAAGATATTAAATCTTGAACAGTAAACTGAGAAACCTAATCTCCAGGCAGGGCTCTTTATTTTCCAGACGAGACCTACTCAAACTAACTCAAGTAACAGAGGGATTGTTGAATGACTGAAGATCACATGAAATGAAAACATACCCAGGCATCATGGGAAATGGGGTCTGGGGCAGATAAATTAGCAGAAGCTATCTCTGATCCCTCTTATCTCTGCTGTTCTTTGTCTTCTCTCTGTGTCCACTGGCTTCTCTTCCTCTCACTTGGCCTAACAGTGTTGCCAGCCCTAGTTTGACAGGACCTTTTGGATCTTGCATTCAGCACCATTTGACCCCTCTCTCTATCTTTAGGAAGGAACCTGAGTGGTTGCTACCCAACTGATGGACAGGCTGGCCCTGGGCCAGCCACTGCTGAGGGGCATGAGTGTGCAGAAGGAGGGGCCCCTTGCAGGGATTTTGATAGGGGCAGGCAAGTTAACTGCCTGGTATAGGAGGCAACTATTAATTGGCCTTTAAAAGAGATGCTGGATTTCGACTGGGGCTAAAAGCTAGAGGACATTTCTGACTTAGGTAAAGTATGAGCAAAGGCAGGAAAAAAGGAAAATCCAAGTACACTTGGGGAATGATCAGACACCTAGAGTGGTTGGAGTATGAGATCCATGGGGCTGGTGGAGTTTACAGTGGATTATGAAGCTTCTAGCTCTGACCTCATAACTTCATAACATACTCAGTCTCTCTAAACCTCTGTTTTCTCACCTGAAACATGTGATTAATATTTGTCCAGTTATACACTGTTATGGCAGAATGACTAGGGTGGTTTTGGATGGGTTAAGTGTCCCTTAAATTATTGGTCAGTGCCAGTGTTGTAATTGTTGTAGAGTATTTTGAATGCTACCTCACTTCTTAGGTTTGTAGTAAGAATTAAATGGCATAATGTTTGAATTTTTTTTAAATTTCAGAATATTATGGGGGTACAACACTTTGGCTATATATATTGCCCATGCACTGCCCGTGTCAGAGCTACAATCGTGGACATCCCCCAAACTGTGCTCCCCGTATCCATTCAGTGAGAGTTTTCTCATCCCCTCCACCCCCCTCCCGCCTGCCCGCCCCTGATGAATATTATTTCCATGTGTGATGTAAGTGTTGATCAGTTAGTACTAATTTGATGGTGAGTACCAGTGGTGCTTGTTTTTCCATTCTTGTGACACTTCGCTTCGAAGAATGGGCTCTAGCTCCAACCAGGATAATACCAGATGTGTTAATTCACCGTTGTTTTTTATGGCTGAGTAATACTCCATGGGATACATATACCACATTTTATTAATCCACTCATGTATTGATGGGCACCTGGGTTGTTTCCACATCTTTGCAATTGTGAATTGTGCTGCTATAAACATTCGCAAGCAGATGTCTTTATTATAGAATGTCTTTTTTTCCTTTGAGTAAATACCCAGTAGTGGGATTGCTGGATCAAATGGTAATTCTACTTTTAATTCTTTGAGGTATCTCCATATTACTTTCCATAGAGGTTGTACTAATTTGCAGTCCTACCAGCAGTGTATGAGTGTTCCTATCTGTCCACATCCCCGCCAACATTTGTTGTTTGGGGATTTTTTGATATGAGCCAATCTCACTGGAGTTAAGTGATATCTCATTGTGGTTTTGATTTGCATTTCCCTGATGATTAGAGAAGTTGAGCAATTTTTTATATGTTTGCTGGCCATTATTCTGTCTTCTTTTGAAAAGTTTCTGTTCATGTCCTTTGCCCATTAAATGGCATAATGTTTGTAAAATACTTAGTAACGTGCCTGGCACGTGGCAAATATTTAATAGTCATGACACACTTTTTTTTTCTTATCCATTTCTCCTTGAAAATTTCAAATTTCTAATATGAAGAGTGCTTGAATCAGCAAGGAGTCCTTAAACTGGTTAGTCATATGATGACTTTTTAAGGTAACTAAGCAGCCCTAAACCCAGACAGGTAGGGAAGCTCCTCACTGTTGTTTCAGAGGGATGAATCTTTTCAATAAGGGCCCTTGCTCAAAATTGTGCATGTGAATGCTGTAGATGCCCAGTTATCACTTCTGGATCCTCTAATACCCTCATCAGATAATGATTTCTAGAACTTGGATGTGTTACCTCATTTCAGTGATTCCTTGGTTTTGCAGTTCACAGTGGATAAACTCATGGATAGACTTTATTTATTTATTTATTTTTTCAGAGTATTACAGGGGTACAGACGTTTAGGTTACATTTATTGCCTTTGCACTGTCCTAGTCAGAGCTACAAGTGTGCCCATCCCCCATGGATAGACTTTAGACAGGCTGACATCATTATGATAATTAGCTGTCAAAAAAAGACAAAAAGATGAGGAACATCCAGTGCCACCTTTGTAAACTACCTAGCATTACTTCCAGTCAAGAAGGAGAAAATGGAATCTGTGATAGGCCCAGGGTACAAATAAAGCAAGAATGTGGTCCTCCTAGAGCTACCCAATTTTATGGATTGAAGGGAATCCAATAACTTTGGCTTTCCAAGCATGAAGATACTTTCTGGGATGTGGAAAAAAAATCCATAGGCTTTTTGAGCCCATGGTATTGTAACCTTGACAGTTTGGGGTGAGAAATGACCCACTGGGAATACCTGAAGTCACTGTTATTGTGGAGGGATGTTTATTAGTATTACTTAGAAAGTACCATGGTATCCATTTTTTTTTTTAACCCAAAGGGGTTTAAATATCCCCATTGCTATAGCTTGAAGAAGAGTGCTGCCCGTGCATAGGGAATACAGATTCCACAGCAGTGTTTGGCAAGAACAAGATAAAAAGTTTGGAAGATACTGCAAAAATGTGAGGCTCCTTTCTTGTCCCTTGTGACTCCCCGCACTGCTCTTAGGGCAGAATGAGTGGAGTGAGAGAACTAAGTTCAAGGTCAGAGGGATGCAGACCTGGAGACTCCTGGTCTGTCCCATGGGAACCCAGCTTTTTCCCTCTCCCTCTTTTTGTTTTTGCCTACATTTTAATGAATCTATATTTAAGTAAGAATGCTTTTTATGCTCCTTATCCCAGGCACAGAGCTCTCGGCAAAGGCCTGCAGCATTACTTTGTTATTTTCAAGAACTGACTAGACAGTCCCAGCACATATGAGAAAATGTAGGACAAGGGCAATGCAAAGCTCTAACGAGAATCCAGACTGGACCAGACTGTGCTCTTAATTGCTCTGGTTAAAGATTATCATCAGTTCTATGGTGAGGCAGAATCGGAGATTGATTCCAATAGCATTATTTCTTTTTTTATACAGTAGTTTATTGTATACACACATGTGAAGTAAATGGAATTGAATTCTTATTCTGAATGTGGTTAGTCATTCTCAGTAAATCCTCTGTCATCTTCATAGAAACTTTTGGGGATTATTACTTGTGATTCCTGAGTTGTTATCTACCTATGTAATTCAATGTTTTGATGTCCAGAGTGAGCAAAACCAGGTAAGACACTTTGACAGACTGACGAATTTGTTAGGGCATATTTCAACATTAGCATATGACCAGTACATTGAGATAGTCAATACCCACCATTTCTTGTTTCTGACACTTCTTCTCAGTGTTGGGGTTGGGCATAGTCACGTGCAAGTGCAAGAAAGCACTGAGGCACTAATTGTGTAATATTCAAGCACAGTGTAATCCATAAAGCAGAACTACATAGAAATTGATCACAAAACCCTAGCTCTTGAGAAGTTCCACAATTACCACTAAAGGTGCCTCTAAAATTTGTGTTGACTGTTTTTTTAAGCTTCTCTTCTAGAAAGAAACCAAACCCTTTAATTGTGACCCTTTCAAAAAGTGTAGAATCTTTTATCCACTCTCTATTACTGTAAACTTCTCTGTTAATCTGGAAGAGCATCATCAAATGTCTTTGCCCTTAGATCTTTCTCACTACAGATTCCAGATCATGCTGTCCCGCCTCCATGGGAGATGTTAGTGTTAAAATAATTACTTGCTCCATGTGCTAAAGCTGATCAAACTCTGCGATTGATTAACTGTGTGAAATCTCACATAGCAAATCTTAAAATAGATGTGTAGGAAGTGGAAAACCATCCTGAGGAATTCAAGTCAGTCAATACGATTTGCCATTCATAAAGAATCTTTTTTATGGTAACTTGACAGTTATTCTGGAAAATAATCATTACCTTTTTTTCCCCAGCTACATTACTCACAATATATTCAGGAATTATTTGTGTGGAGGCAGAAGCTTTAGCTCTTGACAATGAATTTTGATTTTTATAGCATGGTAAGGGAGAGTGTGTGTAACGTATCTTAAGTTGGTTGGCAAAACATACCAAAGGCATGGGTTTTTCCATAAAAAAGTGAGCATATAGTCTTGATACTTGATTATTATTGATTATTGCATAATCTTCCCAATGGCAGAATGTGTTGATTATGGTATCCTGTGAGGTTTTTTTGTTTTGTTTTGTTTTGTTGTTTTGAGACATCATTCTGTTGCCCCAGCTAAAATGCAGTGGCATCATCATAGCTCACTGCAACCTCTAACTCCTGGGCTCAAGTGATCCTCCTGCCTCAGCCTCCCAAATAGCTAGGACTACAGGAACACGCCACCACGCCTGGCTAATTTTCCTATTTTTTGTAGAGATGAGGGTCTTGCTCTTACTCGGGCTGGTCTCAAACTCCTGAGCTCAAGCAATCTTCCAGCCTTGGCCTCCCAGAGTGCTAGGATTATAGGCATGAGCCACTGCACCTGGCCTGGTATCCTGTGTTTTGAAACAAGTAGCATTTTGAATTGTGTAATCCCAGGCCTCTCCTTAAAAATTGAGTGTTATTTGCAACACACAGATTGCAGAACATTATATTATAATATCTGGTAAAGGGCCTGCACTTACCCCATCAGGCCCCATAGGGTGATATTATAGAACTCCTACAAGGGTTTCGGTGGTCATTGGTGGGGACTGCTGGGAAGGACAGCTCTGCCCTTTCTGGAGCACCATCACTTGACAGAGTGGAGGACAAGGGTCTTTAAGAGCACCAAGTAGTAGAAGGAGCAGCGGCCATGGGAACCACCATGGCATTAAGTTACAGGCCCTTTCACTGTTTTGAGGCACTACATAAGTGCCTGGATTCTGTAATGCCCATGGGAGAGGCTACTAAAATATGACACCCCACCCTGACAAGGGGAGCTTGGTGCAAAATTAATATAAAGATCAACAAATTATTGGGATGCTTCATGTTCCCAAGTATTATTGAGAAAATTCATAGAAAATAATTTCTATAGAAATTAAAATTTCTATTTTAGAGAAGTTATACAATCTCTCTTGTTAGGCTCAATATCATATCACTGGGCAGTCTCGCCCTTTTAGTTGTTAGATTTGTGTTGAGGAGTTCTTTGTAAATGATTCATTATTTCATTGTCTGTTTTTATAATTCATTACCATACTCCCGTAATTCTTATTGTAGTTTTCCAACTTTGTTAGCTCTTTCTTTGGACTTCCCTTTTAAAGTCTGCTTGAACAGCCCAAATTTTTGTGTTAATCTTTGTCTATTGTTAAATGACTGGGGTCATTAATTCACTAATAGCATTGGAGAGGTGCTAAAGTTTTTCAAAACTGCAGATTGACGTAATTAATGTCTTTTCTGAATTGTGCTAATTCTCCCATTAACCACTCTGGGGCCTCTTAAGACTCCCCAGTCTCTGCCAACATCTATTCAGAAGTGTTACATGCTTAGAACAGGTTGTGATTGCTTTGATTATGCATAAAATAGCAGTGTTTTAAAAATGTTTGCAGAATTATTTTCCCTTTTGCCATTTATTTTTTGGATTTGTCATTAAAAACTGTCACTTATTACTTTGCCAACTTTTGGTTGTCCTCCACTCTGCTTTCCCGACCATCACCTAGCAGCAACTGTTTCTTGGTAATTGAAGAGGGTTAAGCATAGATGTAGATCAGAACTATTCTCCTAACCACACTGCTTAAAGATAGTAGTTGTTTCACAGTGAGGAAAGTCTAAAGATTGGAGCCAGAACCATTGTATAGCCTTTATTATTCATTATTTAGTACCATATACAGTAAACTGTATCTAAAAATAAATTGTTCTGTCATTTCCATACTATATTTTCATACAGCTATAGTTACATGTGGATCCTGAGGTAGGGGCGCTGACTGAACCATGAGATTATCATTTGAGTGCACAGAATGTAAGCATCAAGTAAGCAGTTGTTCTGGCAGAATGATGACTTAAAGCTTATTTCTGGCTGGGTGGTTTCTATGCTACACAAGTACACAGATACCAATGCAAACTGCCATTTCTTACGTTATTTTACAGTGTTGTGTTTAGTCACAAAATGTGATTTAGTTTTCACATAGGGGATGTTTTCTCCTGCATGGGAGAGTCAATTCTGCACTGATGGCTAAGGATTCAAATATAAAAGTAAAAGGAAACATAAATCTAGTTCAACGAAAATTCAGATGTCCATCTGGTGATCTATGTAGTACATCTTCTAAATTTGGTGATGGTCATTAGCTCCTTATTCCCTGTCCGCTGCCCTCTTTGTTTTTCAGAGCACTGTCTTAACCACGTGTTCCTGATGCTTTGATGTTGGAGTCTTGCTGACCCTGGAGAGACTGCCCCTCTCAGGTTAGCCAGTTCCCAGAGACAGTAAACCAACCAATCCAGAGCCCAAATGCCCAACTACCTCCTTGATCGTGCTTTTACATCCCAGGCAACTTTTCTGTCCCTACTCATCCCGTGGCCAGGTGCATACTCCCCAGAGCCCGCTGAAATTATTCCAACTAGCTAATCCTAAACCTGCTTACCCTGCCTCACCCATCCCTTTCTGCAGAAACCACAATAAAGGCTCTTGCCCAGATTTTCCTCTTGCTCCTTCTGTCTCCTGATTGAACCTTGTGGCACCTGTGGTTTAGTATGGCCCCTCCTCTTGGCACCTGCGACTATAACAGCTATTTTCTCAATGGTAGTTGCCCCCTGATCTGTTTGCCTCACCATACCTGAATAATAGTATATCTTATATTTTAAAACAAGCATCTATTACCTTCAAAAACAATATATAAAATATTTATCATGTTAATTTTCACTGCCCAACTCCCTTCCTCTCTGCCCTCTATCAGCTAGAATATGTGGGAGGGGAGACATTTTGTCTCTTTTGTTTACTGATGAATTCTAAGGACCTAGAAGGGTGTCTGGCATACAGTATGTGCTTAGTAAATATTTATTGAATTGAATTAATTACTTGATTTATTTGACTATCTCTTTTCCAAAGCCACTCTGTTGAGACTGGCTGAGTTGTGGCTATAGCCAAGATCACAGTAAAGAAGAAATTTCTACCTTGTGTTGTCGACGCACATGGAAGAAGCAAACAAAATGGCCCAAAGGGTGTCTTCTGTTTAATTTCAGTTCTGGTACAGTAGTTGCCTTTGCCTGTGAGTGCTATCCACTGTAAGCCTAAATTCTGGCTCTGGCAACAGGCTAGGTAGGGGATTGTGAACAAGACACGTCACTTCTCTGTCTCTGGGTTTATTCATTTGGAAATTGAGGGGACAGACTAGATCAGCAAACATTTACTGTGCTAAATAATTTTCATAAATTTTCCCATTTAGTAATACAAAGCTAAATACTATTATCTTCATTTTAAAAAGGAGGAAACTGGAGTCAGAGAAATTGCATAAATTACCCAAAGTCACAGTTTGTAAATAAGAAATCAAGATTTCAACTCTTTGGAGTCAGTCTATGCTCCTAAGCCTATGTTCTCTTTCTCTCAACTATTTTATTTTAAAGTATAATCTGTTTAGAAAAGTACACAGATTATACATGTATGCTGCAATAAAATCTCACAAAATGATTCCATGTGTGTAAACACCACTCGTCAAGAAATAGGAAAATCACAACCTCACTCTCTCTTGAATCCTGTCTCCATCACTAACCCTTCCATCTTCCCCAAGGGTGACCACTGTCCTAAATTCTAAAATCACAAATTAGTTTTGCCTACTTTTGAAATTCATATAAATGGTTTCCTACAGTTATATTCTTTTGTGTCTGGCTCTTTTGTTCAATTAATGTTTGTGAAATTCACTAGTGTTTTTTTTTTTTGCATGTGAGTGTATTTTGTCATTTGATTTCCCATTGTATGAATGTATTACAATATGTTTATTCATTCTACCGTTGTTGAACATCTGGGTTGTTTCTAATTTGGGGCTATTATGACTAATGCTACTACGAACATTCTTTTGTACACGATGTTGGTGCACGTGTACATGCGATTCACTTGGATATATACCTAGGAATGAAATTGCTGGGTTCGGAGGTGTCTTCAACTTTAGTGCTGCCACCAGCAGTGTGTGAAAGTCACAGTTGCTTCCCGTGTTCATATTCCAAATGGTATTGTCAGCCTTTCTCTTTTTTTGTCTTCTACTGTGTAGTGGTATTTAATTAGATCTGAATTTGCATTTTCCTGATAAAAAATGAGACTGAGCACTTTTTCTCACATTTATTGGCCATTGGCTATCCTCTTTTTCAAAGTATGTTCTCAAGTCTCTTTCTCATTTTTCTATTGAGTTGGCTTTTTTTCCCTTATTGACTTGTAGAAATCCTTGAAAACCCTGGATAGATTAGGTTGTACATATTATAAATATCTTTTCCCACTACAATGTGGTTGCTCTGTCACTTAGTTGGGGATGTCAATACTGGAACTAATTTCAGTGCCCCAATATTGGGCAGACAGCAACTGACTTAGAATTTACCTTTTTGTCTTCTTTGGTGTGTCATTACTAGGCAAATCAAACTTCCCAGAATAATTCTGGGTTGATTCCCTTAAGGTCCTTTTTTTTTTGGTAAAGGTCTCTTTACATGTATATGGACTTTACAGAGACTAAAAAACTCCTTGGGATTCAAATTTTGGTAAGAGTAGTGAGGGAGAATTGTATGGATTCAGTGACCTTGAAATGGAAAGTCCTTGGTACAAATACCATCCCGTTCCTGACCCTCATTTTCCCCGATCTTCATTTTCGTCTGGACCCTCTCTCTTTCTCTACCTCCATAGAGCCTCACCGATGGTAGATTGTATCTCAGGGTAAATTGAGAGGTGAGATTACAGTATCAAGGATGAGGTGAGTGTCAGGGATGAGCATGAGGCCTTTAAATATATTACATAATAATTTTAAAAGCTAAAAGAGTAATTTTTTAGGTGTAAGTCAATTTTTTTTAATGTTTCAAAATGGTGGTAGCAAGAACTCCACAGCACAGACTGGCACAGACACCCTATGGAGATGGAAGGCTGTGCAGGGTAATGCTGTGCTCCTACACCTAGAGCCTCTGCAGCAACACCACTCCACAGTGTCACCAGTCCATAGGGCTTTATTAAATTCAATCTTCCTGAACTTACATCTTTTGAAATTCTGTCCTATTCACATGGGTAGGTGTCCCTTATTTTATGGTGGTATTGTGTGGTATATGGATTGGTATTGGATGTACCAGAATATGTGTTACCTAAAGCAAAAATCTCTCCCTGCCCATGCTGTGTAGAGGCAGCTGACATGAAGGAGGAGGTACACAGCCATCTTCGTCAGTCAAAAATAGGCCTGGGGATGCACCTAAGTCTAATGTCTATAATCCATTATCTCCATGTGGAAACTAGTCAAGAAACCAGATCATAGAAGGTTTTAAAGCTCAAATTACTTTAGATGATCTGGTTCAGGAACTTTAAACCTGGGATTCTTGAACAGGCTTCTGTTGATTTATTCCTGACATTGTATGCCACAGGTCCTGTGTATGTGTGTACATACAGTTTTCCGGGGAAAGGGTCCATAGCTTTCATGAGATTCCCAACAGTTACAATGAACTGATTTAGTCCAACACCTTCACTTGGGCAGGTGAGGAAACCAACTGACTTAAGGTCCCTCCTCTAATGACTGGCAGAACCAGCAGCAGATGTCACTGTTCCTGACTCCTGGACAGGCACTTCAGCCACAACTAAAGATTACAAGGTTAAAAGTGAGAAATTGGATAGGGAGCTATCTCACAGTCCCTATTAATGGGATTAGGCTTCTTTCTATGGAAATTCACTTTAAATTATAATAAGAGGATTCAGTGGAAATACAGGATTCAATATACAAAACATTGCTTTATTGCCAAGGCATCCATTTATTTTTTAACTTGGGGGGAAGTCTATAATTAGAGTTAACAGTAGTTCTGATTAATAAATTCTATCTGCTCTCATACTGTGCTAGGGTTCCTTCTGAGTGCTGGGACATGTTTTATTAACATGGAAGGGCTGTTGCAGCTCACCTCTTGTCACTTGAATCAGTTGCCTGCTGGTCTGGCATTCAATTTTGTGTGGCAGAACCTTACTGAGCCTGCATGATAATGGGCCTTTTAAATCCTAAACAATAAACATTCATTTTACCACTCCACCCAGCACAGAAATGCTCTCTAACCTCAAATCAGCCACAAATAAGACTTGGAAATCAATTCATTGTGCATAGGCTTCCTGCCTCGTTCATGTTTTGCAGCAAATAATATTAACAAAATATCTGCTGAGCATGTGTGCTTTGAATATGCACAAGTTGAAATATTGTGTGTAATGGGGTCTTCAACCTTTTTGTGACATTTCTGTTTTTATCCATAGAATACATTCTGTTGAGGAAAACTGATTCTTGTACATTGGTAACTAGGATTAGAAAGGCTCTGAATGAGTTTCAAGGGAGGAAAAATTCTGAAATCCTCCCCTTTGGTGATTTCCCCAAAGTTTTGGGGGAATTTTCAGCATCCCAAACTTCTCCAGTTGTTTAAAAAAGTATATTTAATGGAAAACCAATTAATTACATTTGTGCTTGTCAGATTCATTAGAATATTCTCATGCATACGGTATCAGTTGTTGGAGAAGTCAGTATAAGTACATTTGACCCTGAAGAGGAATATCTTGTCAGGTTGAGACAGAAGATCAAATGGATATGTCTCAAATTCCCTTCTGCTGGGGTTTGAAGTTTCAGCCAGACTTTCTTCCTCATATCTCCTATGCCAGAGTTCCTCCAGAGTTCCATTATTTCATCATGCTCTCATGTTCCTGGGAGCTTACAATTTCTTAAAACTCATGAGAACTTATGGCCAGGAGGGGCAAGTCTCAAATGTTTTCAGTTAGAGGACCACTCAGGGAGGCAAAGAGCCCTGTCCCAACTACAGCTGTTGGAATCACTCCTCTCTCCCTCCACCACCCTAACAGTACCCCAATTAGTGGCAAAACTGATGCTGCTTTTGAGAATTTCAAGGAGTCGGTATGTGTTTTTCATTAACATAAGAAAATTAGTAACTGATGCCAGAAACTGAAGCACTGGCTCTGTTAAACTATAATATAAACCTGAATATGTAGGAGACCAACCTGAGACAACAGGAGGGTCCTCTTCGGCCACACTAAGATGGATGTCTTTAGAGCAAGATGTGTAGGGCAGCCACAGAAGATCCACTAACCCTTTAATGATATTCATCTATTCTCTGTCTTTTTCTCTCCCTCTCTCCACACATTTGCTTTCAGGCAAGACTTTTTCCTAGTTTTAATCATACATTCTAATTAAAAATGGGTACCTCTCCAAGTTTATTGTATGCCTTTTATTTTATGTTTCCAACACTCATCTGGAAAAAAGAAAGAGACAAAGAGAGCATGTGCCAAGGCTATTGTAAGGTACTGATTCTATTTTAAAATCACTGCAGTGTATTTGAGATAGAGGCATGATACGATGATCTCTCTTATTGCAGTCATGATTAAACATAATGAGCAGGATCAGTCTGCAAACTTATCACTATTCTACGTTGTAAAATTGTCCAAGAGTAAAATGCAAATACAAACAAGGAGTTTTAATGAGCCAATGTAATAACAGATTCAGGCAACAGGAAGCTGGTGGCAGTGCTTTGGCCCCTTCCCAATGGGTGGCTTGAATCGGACTCCTTTAGAGCAACTCTGAGTTGGGTCAGGTCAGTTTCCAAATATAAAATTTAAAATATTGCAGATTAGCTCTAAACAGTGTTATTCATTTAGAAAGAAAATTTTCTCATTTTCATTCATATGAGAGGTAACATTGAACTCTACCCTGAAAGATACAAAAAGAAGCAAAGACAATTTCCTTACAATACTTTTTCCATTGTAAGTTAGTGTAAGTATTTTGGCCATTTTAATTAACTATAGCTGATAATGCTGGGTTAAGAAAAAGGTCCTTTGGGACCATTAAAATAGAATTTTCTCCTCTACCACTCCCCCAATCATGCTCTACCTGAGGCTTATACTAAGTCATCATCACAACAGAAGTTTATGTTTTAACAATAGAAATAATATTCTAATGGTCAGATTGAAATGCATTTCCGTTGCCTCTGTGTAGCACAGCAAAGGCTTTGGCTTTCTCCGTCTTGAATAGAAATATTTCTTCCTGCATAAAAATATTCTAAATGTACCAAAGATAGACCCACCAAAATAAAGCACTTAGGTTAATTCTAGCATATGATGAGTTTTCCTTTTTGATTTCTTGCACAAGAACTAGTTGTAATTTTAGACTTTGGCAAGATGGAAGGAGGAGAGGGAGTGACACTATTTCACCTTGAGTTTTATCCCCAAGGCACTGTGTTGCTGATAAAAGTTCTGTGATTGATAAGGATGGACATTCATTCACTGACATGGGAATGTTCTTTGCATGGCTCAGGGATATTCTGTGTGCTGTGTGTTTGTAAGGGCTTTGGAGTGCAGCATTGGATGTCCTCAATAGTGGGAAACACTCCTATGGCCTTTTTTGGTGGGCTTGTCAAAGAATGCTCACATGTTAGACCTTTGGATTCCAGTGGGAAACTGTCAGGTAAGGCAGGACATAAACTGTCTTGCTTCTCTGTGACATTTTAACTTTTGGAAAAGAAAGTTACTTTCTGGTATTGTTCATGATTTTTTTTTAACTTGACTGTATGTCTTTAAGCTTTGGCATTTTAACTTTACCTTCTGTTTTGTCTAAACATTTTTTTTCAGAGGGATCCATTTGATTCAGAGAAGATGCATTTATTTTCATGATTACAGAGTCTCTGTCCAGGTTGACCAAGATTTCTTACCAAAAATAAACTCCAAAATGTGAGGGCAGTAAATAAAGTTACCATTTTAGGAGGTACAACTCATCTCACTACCGCACGTGGGGGACAAATGTGTAATTAAGGAGGATTTTCTTCTTGTTTTGAAGCCAAGAATATAATTACTACTTGATAATTTAAAGGATGCCAACTCTTTAATGCCATTTAATAAGCATTAAATTGCTTTAGAGGGCATAGACCTTGTGTCACCTGCAATTCATTAGACGGTTACAGGCCATTGTCAAAAACTGAGCATGTCTGAGCTCTCTGCAGTGATTTGATAACATTGTGTTCTGTCTGTGGAGGTTTCAGAGTTTGAGGTTTTCCTGGAATCCCCACTTCCTGGGAACATGATGCTGAAGATCTACTATGAATCGGGATATTTGAATGGAATCAGAGATTGTTTGAGAGAGATGCCCTTTAAGTCTCTGGAGGACCCAAACTGACTGGCTTTCAAAACATGTTGATCTGAACTCACTGCTTAATTTTGATGAATGTTCTTTTTATTTTTAACTCTTGATTTAAAAAATTTCTTTTGTCCCATGATCTTTCTACCTTAAGAATGTGCCATAAATTTAAAAAATGCTAAAGAAATATTTCACCTGCTGAACAAGTACATATTT
This sequence comes from Daubentonia madagascariensis, assembly GCA_023783475.1. Taxonomy (NCBI): domain Eukaryota; kingdom Metazoa; phylum Chordata; class Mammalia; order Primates; family Daubentoniidae; genus Daubentonia; species Daubentonia madagascariensis. The sequence goes on along the minus strand of JAKFHU010002088.1, from coordinate 45,962,321 downwards.
TGAAGGGGAGGGTAGTTAAAGAATATACAATATACATGAGAGAAGAAAAAATCTTAGTAATACAAAAAAAATCAAGAATCTGCACAAAAAACCCCCCACTAAATTTAGACTTTCACAGGGTTTAGGTGGAGATGTAAAGGTGTTGTCAGAGAAAATTTGACACACCCATAAAAGTGGTAGTTGTTACCTTTTAGCTTCCTTCACCTTCTCTTTTGACTCAGATTTCCCTGATGGCCCTTCTATTCTCTGAGAACCTCTCAGTTGTTCCCTCAGAATGCACCACTGAAAGTTGTAAGGTACACAAACACAGATAGCATATGTACAGAGTCACACATTCCCTAAAATGTTGACAGGTGTCTGCAAAACTCATCAGTGGAGATAGCTTACTTCAGACAGCTGAAGTTAAAGTACAATATTGAGATTGATAAAGATTGAAAGAGATGGGGGAAAGAGACTGAGCTAGTTCATGTAACAGCTGCAACCATTCCCAAATGTTTTTCTGCATAATCATGCAAGAAATTCATCATGCATTTCCTATTAAATATTCATGCAACTTGCTCCATAGGAGGGCAGTGGTATTTATTAATTCCCTGGTGTTGGTAGGTTTTGGTACATCTACTGCCAGCAATAAATGTGTCATGCCTAGCAAATTCAATTCTTGGCAGAAATATTAGAATATAATACTTGCTTACAGGATATTGCAAGCTTTAATTATGCCTAAATGATTTTCAAGACTACCTTGAAATAAGCAACTGATTCCTTTTGCTTTTGGATGAAAGGAAGGGTCAGAAGGGTGGGGAATGGATACACAGAAACATTTTGCTTTAATGCCCATCTTTATGACAAGTTATCCATTTCTACCACATACTAGTAATTACTGTAAAAAGAAGTTTGGTCTAATGATTATCAGCAAGTGAAGTCATCTGCTCTTTCACGCAGTTGGAAGTTCTTTGTCCTAAGAGTTTATTAACTAAAAAGACAAAAGAGAAAAAGCTAATTATCAAAATTTGTCCTCTAAATTAGTCAGCACATAACATTACAAATCTCAAAGCTGGGGTTTACCAACATAGATTGATAAAAATCAAAATGAGGCTTGTCTTAGTCCATTCGGGCTGCAATAACACAATACCATAAGCTAGGTAGCTTATAAACACAGAAATTTATTTATCATAGTTCTGAAGGCTGGAAAGTCTGATGAGGGCCTCCTTTCTGATTCTTAGATGACATTTTCTCACTGTGTTCTCACATGGTAGAAGGGTCAAGCTAGTTCTCTGGGCTTTCTTTTATAAGGGCACTAATCCCAATCATGGGGGCAGAGCTCTGCCATCATGACCTTATCATCTCCCAAAGGCCCCACCTCCCAATATGGTCACTTTGGGGGTTAGGATTTCAACATATGAACTTTGTTTGGGGGGGGCACATATTCAGATCATAGCAAGGCTGATAACCTGCACTTCAGAGTATTTTAACATATACAGAAACAGGGTAAGGTAGCATTTTTTTTTAGCAAAACATTTAAAAAATTGCCTGTTTTGTGAATTACATAAAACTTGAAACTCCAGGAAATAAGATGGAAGTAGAGGACAGAGGCCCTGTCCTTAAAGTGTTTACAATCTAGTTGTGGGAGAAAGATATCCATCCAATGAACAGCTAGAGAAACAAACACATATTTGATAAAGTGGAAATAACTGACTATATTCATAATGTGCATCAAGTTTACCTTTCCAAAACTCTTAAATAAATATCTGTTTCTCATGACAATTCTGTCAAGAAGAACAGATAATGTCCTCACTTTTTAAGTGGTGAAAGTTGAATGACTAGTCTATGTTTTTCAGCAGGTTAATGAAGAGTTATGGTTACAACCAATTATTCTGACTCTTGGATACATTGGGGCAAAACATCAGGAAATCCCCAAAGGATGGATCTTCCTTTGTTCCATAGCAAGGGCTCCCCAGAACTCATTTTTAAAACAATATGAATTGTTGCTTCTGGTGATATTAAAGTAGTTTTGAGCAGACCACTCTCTAGCCCAAAATAACTAGAAAAACTAGATAAAACAAAACAAAACAATTAGTTTCAAGGCATTGGAAAGCTGCGAAACAACCAGGACTGGGAGGAGGAGAAATATTCTCAAAAGGGGGAAACTCAGAGGTTTCAGCCAATAGTCTGCCTCTTCTTTTCCCCTCTGGGGAAGGAGTCTGAGAATCTGAAATATGCCTGCCAGAAGGAGGGCTGCTGCTGGGGAACAGAAAAACCAGCAGAGAATTTTGCAGTGGGGAGAGGGGATGGTGGGGTGACTAAGAAAAAGTAGGGCAAAAAACTGAGATGGACACATAGTCAATACACATAGCACAATACATTTGCTAAAAACCGAAAGCTGTGGTTCAGAAGCCTAAGAAGCTAAGCAGAAAGCCTACAAAAACCAGCAAAAAGTTCTCAGCAGTCTTGCCATGCTGAAACATAAAGATTAGAGTTCAGGACCTAGCCAGGAGTGAAGTAAACCAGAGACAGACTTAGTCATACCAAAACTGCAATCAGCCTTAAGTCAGTTCACTTCCTGATCAGATTAGGTTGATCAGTTCTCATTCTGTCTAGCAGAGGAAAGATGAACTCTTTCTGGATGAAATTAACACTATATGGAGCTTCTACAGTGTTTGTGCATGTGTGTGTGTGTGTGTGTTTGTACATATATATAGTCTAGTATGCCATTAAAAAATTACTGGTATAGGAGTCAAGGGAAAAACTTCCCCTTTCCCCTCCGAAGTTTCACTGAAAAATCAACTCACAAAAGGCAGATTAATTGGAGAAAAGGCATACAAATTTATTAACGTGTATACAGACTGATCACCCCACCACCCAATGGTGTGCAGAAGCTTATAACCATCTTGAGGTTAAAGAAAGAATGGGGGCTCAGTATGGCCAAAAACAGTTTATGGTGGTAAATCGGGTTATAGTGGCAAAACAGGTAATGGGAGGGAGTGAAGAAGAGGCCAGGCTAGCAAAGGTGGTCTTGTTGAGTAGTTGCGATCTCACAGGTAGCAGCCCCTCAGAAAGAATAGATGGTAAATGTTTCTTTCAGATCTTTAAGGTGTCAGACTCACAGTTAATCTTTCCTAGATCTGGACAAGGGACTGCATCAAATGTAGATTCTCTACAGATGCAAATTTCCCCTACAAAAGATAGCTTTGCAGGACTACTTCTGCTTCCTGGTTCTTTAATAACCATCTTGAAATATGTCAAAGAAACGTATTTGGGGTAAAATATTTTGATTTTTTTCACCAGGTATGCCAAGAGACAGAATCATATGACCAAAAATAAGAGAAAAAATAGATAATAGACACATAGCTGCAGGTGATACAGATATTGGTGTTAGCACACAAGGATCATAACTATGATTAGGATGCTAAAGAAAATAAAGAAAAGGTAAAAAAAAAATAGAAGATAAGATAAACATTTTTTTATCAAAGAGTTGGAATCTATTGAAAAAGAAATAAATGTAAATTTTAGAAATGAGAAACAATTAAGAACTCAATAGATGGTTTTTCACAGAAAAATAGATTTGGCAGAAGACATGATTAGTGCATAAGAGAGGCCAATAGAAAAATACCTAAATTGCAGCACAGAGAGAAAAAAAGAATTGAAAATATAGGAAGAACACTAGAGACACATGGAAAACAATAAAAAATTCTTTTATATATGTCAATTGAATACATAAGGAAAGATGAGAGCAACATTTGAACATATCTTAGTAAAAAATTTTCCTAAACTGATAAACTCACAGATTTAAGAAGTGCCACAAATCCAAACAAGATAAATAAAAGAAAAACAACCAAGTTATATGACAGTTAGAACTGCTGAAAAATAAAGGCAATGAGAAAAATTTAAAGCACCAAAAATAGGTTCATTACTTTCAAAGGAACAACAAAAAAAATTAGTACCTGACATTTCACAGAAATGACGAAAGCCAGGAGACAGCAGAATGACATCTCCAAAGTGGTGAGAAAAAAAGTACCTGCCAACCTAGAATTCTATGCCCAGCAAAAATATTCTTCAAAAATAAGGTGAAATAAAGATATATTTAGAGATGTACAAACTAAAAGATTTTTTGGTAGCAGATCTCCACTAAAAAAATCTAAAGGAAGTAAGTAATTCATTCAGAAGAAAAATCACTCTAGATGGAAAAACAGAACACAAGGAGGAATGAAGAACATCAGAAGAGGTAAATATGTAATTAAATATAAATAAATTTTAATTGTAAAAACCATCATTATTAATATCTAATGGGTTCATAATATATAGAAATAAAATGCATAATAACAATCATGCAAAAGGTGGAAGGGACTATGTGGAGTTAAAGTATTCTAAAGTCCAGTGTTCTCAGGGAAGTTGTAAAAGAAATAATTTGATGTCATTGTAATAAGTCAAAGATGCATGCTGAAAGAAAGTTAGAAGAAAGTATAAATACAAGGTAATACATAGAAAAATGAAATCACAACAAATAGTTTTGATTAATTGAAAAGAATATAAGAACAGAGAGAAAAAGGAGGATAAAACAGGTGGGCCGTATAGAAAACAGAAAGAAAAATGGTAACTATAAACCTCAACTTGTAACAATTACATTAAATAAAAATGGATTGGATATTGCCATTAAAAATTAAGAATTTCTGACTTGATTAAAAAATAAAACAATAGTATTCTAATTAAAAATGGCATACCTTAAATGTAAGGACACAGAAAAATTAAAATTAAAAGGATGGAAAAAGATCGTGTATATACTAACCAAAGAAAGGTCCAAGTTTCAGACAAACTAGACTTTAAGGTAAAAAATGTTAAAACAGACTAAAAGAGATATTTCATAATGATAATGGGGTAAATGCACCAGGAAGATACCACAATTCTAAATCTGTAGCCACTGTAACATAGTTTAAAATGTATAAAGCAAAAATTAATGAAAATAAAAGAAGAAACAGACAAATTCACAATCATAGTTGGGGACTTTAACTCACCTTTCTTAATAGGTGACAGGATAGACAAAATAATCAGTAAGGTTATAAAAGTTCTGAATAATAAAGTTAACCAAGTTGAGCTAATTTATATTTATAGAACAATGCACCCGGCAATGTCAGAATACTAATATTTGCAAGTGCAAATGGAACATTTGCCAAAATTGTCCATATGCCAGGTCATAAAACAAGCCTCAATAGATTTTAAAGATTGAATCATTCAGAATATGTTCTCTGACCATGGTGGAATTGAGTTAGAAATCAATTAACTAGAAAATTTCCAACTTTTTGAAAATTAAGCAATGTACTTCTAAGTTAAATCACACACAGAAATTAGAAAATATTGTGTACTGAATGATAAAGAAGATACAATTTATTAAAACTTGTGCAATGCAACTAAAGTACTTAAATGCACATAGTAGGAAAGAAGACAGAAAAGGAATGATCTAAGCTTTCATTTCGAGAAACTATAAAAAGAACAGCAATCACAAATAAAATAGAAGAAAGAAAATAATAAAGATAAAACAAGTAATTAATGAAATAGAAAACAAAATTACAGTAGAAAGAAGTCAACAATTCTAAAATTTGGTTCTTTGAAAATATTAAAATCGATAAACCTCATGAGCAAGACTGCTCATGAAAAAGAGAAGATACAAATTACTAATATCAGGAATGAAAATGGAGCGTCAATATAGATTGTGTAGATATTAAAGAAATAAAACTGGCCGGGCACAGTGGCTCATGCCCATAATCCTAGCACTTTGGGAGGCTCAGGCGGGATGATCACTTGAGCCCAGGAGTTCAAGACCAGCTTGAGCAACATAGTGAGACTCCGTCTTTATTTAAAAAAAAAAAAAAAAATTAGCCAAGCATGGTGGCATGTGCCTGTAGTCCCAGCTACTTGGGAGGCTGAGGCAAAAACAAAAACCAAACAATAACAAAAAAACACCCAAACAAACAAAAAAAAGAAATAAAACTAGGATGTTATAGACAACTTTATACCAAAGTATTTGGCAATTTAGAGGAAAATGACAAATTCCTCAAAAAAAATTCCAACAATTAACTTTGTTATTAAGGATCTTTTTATTTTACCAAAGAAATCAAATCCATTATTAAAAAAAAAATTTTTTTTTGGAGACAGAGTCTTGCTCTGTTGCCCAAGGTAGAATGCAGTGGTATCATTGTAGCTCACTGCAACCTCAAACTCCTGGGCTCAAGTGATCCTCCTGTCTCAGCCTCCGAAGTAGCTGCGACTACAGGCACATGCCATGACCCATTATTAAAAACTTTTTCACAAAGAAAACTCCAGGCTTATATCTCTTCACTGATGAATTATTCTAAACATTTAAGGAAGAAATAATTCTAACCTTATAAAAACTCTTCCAGAGTACAGAATACTTCCCAACTTGTTTCATGAAGCCAATGTAAACCTGCTACTAAATCCTGAAAAGAAGTATACAAGCCAATCTCTTTCATGAATTTAGAAGCAAAAATCCTAAATAAAACAGCAAATCAAATCCAACAACACACAAAATGGATAGTTCAATAGAACCAAGTAGAAGTTATTCCAAAAATGTAGGAGTTTCTTTAAGTAAAATGCAGGCAGCCCAATTGAAAATGGACAAAAGGTTTGTCCACCTATTTATATAGGTGCTTCATAAAGGTAGATAATCTGAATTATCGTAAATATTAATATATAGAAAGGCACTCAACTTCATTGAACTTCGGAGAAATGCAAATTAAAGCCATAATGATATGTACTATGCACCCAGATGAGGTTTTGGTGAGAGTATAAATTGGTATAACTATCTTGGAAAACCATTCAGCAGTATCTACTAAAGCTGATCCAGCATTTCCACCCCTGGTTCTATATGTAACAGAAGTGCATATCTATGACCAAAAAATACGTACAAGATTTTTCATAAACAGTTCATAATAGCACCAAGTGAGAACTATATCAAATGTCCATCAAAAGTAGACTGGGTAAATAATTGTGGTGTATTTGTAAAATGGCATGACATATAGCACTGAAAATGCAAAAATTCCTACCGCACACAGCATGAATGAATCTCACAAACACGATGTTGAATTACAGAAGACAGTCAAATAAGAGTACATAGTACATGAATTCATTTATGTAAATTCAAAACCAAGCAAAACTAATACGTGGTGTTAGAAGTAAATGAGAGTGGTTTTTTTCCGGAGTTCGTGACTCAAAGTGGACACAAGAGATGATTCTAGGGTGGTGCTGATTTTCTCTGCTGAATGTGTGGATGTCATCACTCGTTACACTTGAGACTTGTGCACTTTTTTTGGGTATTTTTTATACTTTGTTACAAAATTTACTTTAAAAGGCTCTAAGGAACCTCTTAGATGAACTATTGAATGTGCTTCAACCAAAGATCAATTCCCTCAACTGACTTAGGGGACTCTTTGCCAATAAGGAGACCAAGGAAAGATGGGTGGCAGAAGTTCTCTTTAATTTACCCAGATACCCTTTGCATGCCCGGGTATAAGAGGATGAGGGCAGGGCGAAGCAGGGGAGAAAGAGAATTGCAGATAACTGGAAGATTGGTGTTACCGGGAAGAAAAGATTTGAGACAGAGGCCTTCTGAGTGAGGTTAGGGCTCTGCCCAAAGAAGTAGTAAGCAATTTATCCTGTTTGCTGTTAGTTGGAGCTGTGTGGCAGTCAGATAGAGACACCCCTGAGGTGTAGGGGATGGGGATGTCTCTTCAAAGCAGTCATGGAATTGGTTGAACTCACCCACCATATGGTGGATGGGACATGGGCAGATAGTCTTAATTCAGATCTCAACCTTGATTATTTGTTCATCTCCCATCCACCTCACACTAGGAAGGCTGTGTCTTCCCTAGGAGGAAGAGCTAATTTACTTGTTCTGCTATTTTGGCTTTCCAGGAACTCTTGTTTTTTAGCCACAGAAGGAAGTGCTAATCAGACTCTAAAAGAAAGCCCAAATTCTACTTTCAAAAATAACAAGCTTTTGTAACATTTAAGCATCAGTTGCGTTTTCACCGTTTACTTACATTTTTCTCTAATTAGAGTTCTGACTTTTTTTGGATGTGTGTGATTTTGGAGTGTGTCTGTGTATGTGTGTATGTGTTCATATATACTCTAACAAGATATTAATTTTCTCTTTGATCATAAAAAGTTCTTAGTGTATATAAGGTACAAAATCTGAGTTTCCTTGATCTCTTTGTCAATTTAAATCTTGCTTCTACTTGTATAAGTCTCCTGAAAGTCATTATTAACCTCTTATAGAAACAAAGAATGACATGAATAAACGTGTTTTCCTGTAGCTCACAAATATAAGCTTATCTGGGTCTAATACTGATGTTTATATGTTATTAATACACACTCAAATGACCTGAATTGCTGCATTAGAAGAATCAATTAAAAAACACAACTAAAAATGAAAGGCAAACTCACACAAGACAATTTATGGCTTTAGCTCTCAGAAAATTGTAAATACTTGGCTGCAAGATTTAAAAAAAAATCTCTTCCATAATATTAACTAAGAAAATAGTACATTATAACAATGTATACACCAATTTACCACTCACAAGTAAAACAATAAATTGGAACTCAATAATATACAATGTAAAAACCTTCCATAAAGGTCCTCTGCAGTAACAGTACATTATTTTCAGGAGCATTAAGAGGTGTACCAATGCCAGTTTATTAATCCTCACAGTCTCCTGAAAGGAAGTAAGAGACAAAGAAATCCCCATGGATACTCATGAGCTCTTTTTGGTAAGAGAATCAGCAGGTGGCTCAACCCAGGCTTCTGGGCTCCCTACTTGGGTACCAAGTGGTGGACGGCTAAAGATGAAAGAGCTCTCCAAGCAGGGTCACTCAAAAAGTGTGGTCTGCACTGGCATCACCTGGGGTGCTGTTAAAATGAAAACACACTAAGAATAACAGAATCCTGGGACCCATCTGAATGGGTTTTAGATTTGATTCAAAATCTCTGGGTACTGGGTCTGGGAATCTGCATCTCTTTGTTCCTTCCTTTATTTTTTTTACCAAGTTTTCCCCAGTAACACTGATGCTCACTGAAGTTTGAGACTTACACCCTTAGAGGCCATCTAGTCAATCCCCTGATTTTTAGATGAGGCGCAGAGAGGGGAAAGGGTGTTCAGAAAGTCATGCAGCCATTTAATGGCAAAGCTAGAGGAGACCCAGGTCTTCTAACTACTCCCAGGCCAAGGTCCTTTCTACCATATCTAGTTGATTCTGAAGTTCAGTGAATGGTATGAGCATCCCAAGAACCAATGCTATATACTCAGGAATGTGACTCCAGATAATTCTGCATTTCTCTAAACATGAATTTTATTTTTACTTTAAAAAATACTGTTAAAGGAAAGTCCAAATAATACAGAAGAATTAAAACTCTTTCTTCTCAGCTGTTTAGAAAGTAGTAAGGCTGAAAACCAGGAAATCTTCCCTTTTAACACTCCGGGAAGTGTGGTCAAGTTGCAAATACAGTTATGTGTCAAATAACAATGTTTCAGTCAATGATGGATGGCATATATGATGGTGGGCCCATAAAATAATAATATTGTATTTTTGCTGTACCTTTTCTATGTTTAGATATGCTTAGGTACACAAATACTTACCATTGTGTTACAGTTGCCCACAGTATTCAGTTTAGTAATGTGCTGTATGGGTTTGTAGCCTAGGAGCAATAGGCTATAGTACCATACAGTTTAGGTGTGTAGTAGGCTGTAACATCTAGGTTTGTTTACAAAATGATAAAATTGTCTAATGACACATCTCTCAGAATGTATCCCTATTGTTAAGTGATGCATGACTGTAATTTCTATCTAGCAAAAAAAGATAATTCCAAAGGTTACAGTTTATTAACCTGTAGGACATCAACCAGTTTTGTATGTAACCCAGCAATCTTATCTTAACCCTATTTTATTAAATTGCCTACAAACATTTGCTCCTCAAATTCTCATTTGAAGGAAGTTTAACACATCACTGGTTCCTTCATTAATTAGTGAATTAAATACAAACTTTGATAAATATTCATTAGATCGTTGAATGAGAATTATTGTCTAAACTTTAAAAAAGTATACTTTAACATGAGAAATAAATAATTGTTGAAGGCATGGATAAGTGAGCAGCTGCTCTATGAAGTCTTCCCTGAGTCCACCAGAGTACCTGGCACTTCTCCTCTCTGTTCCCACAACATTCTACATATGCACAACATGCCTCTTGTATGGCAATTATGCAAATGTTGCAAATACCCTCTCAGGGCAGGGAACATTAGTGGGCTTTGCATTTTATTTTGCACATGGTAAACACTTAATACATTTTTGTTTCAAGAATGATTCAGTTGACTAGGCTTTCTTAGTGAATGAAGATCAGTCATAGGGGTGAATGCTGAATGAGGGTCAGGACCATATCATACTTATTTTAGCACTTCTCACTGCACACTGCTCCAAGTAAACCTGCTGAAATAGGGCCAACATGGGCAAAATTAAGAGGAAATTACTTTGTTTTTGGAGACTTTCTTCTTAGTGGAAGTAGTAGTAATAGTATATACCACTACTGTTTAATCATCTATATTACGCAAAAGCAAACACCTCTAGTTATATGTATTGTTTACACACACACACACATACACACACATAATATTTCAACCTTACAATACCTTAAAAGCTAAATAAGTTTTCTTATCCTCATTTTTCAGAGGAAGAAACTGAAGCTTGGAGAGGGAATGTACTTGACAAAATTGTATGTCTAGTAAGAAGCAGACTGAGGATTTGAGCTCAGATTTCTCTGATTCCAAAGCCCAAGAGTCAGTCCAGATTCCATTTCATGCTGGCTATATAAGCTTAGGCAAGTTACCTAACCTCCTTGAGCTTCTGTTTTTTTAATGATACCTGTGAAATCAAAAACAATGCAGGAAAAGTACTACCATAGTGCCTGCCACATTGTCAGTGATGCCATTGTTACCCTTTTGACACGTAAGCTTGCCTGTTCCCTTCACCTCACCACGCCTCACCTTTAGCTCAGACCACTCCCCGGCTGTCAAGGCTCCAAGCATGGGCACTCCATCAGGGTTTATTCCTTGGAGCTACTGCCTCCTGCCCTAGTGCAGTGCTTCTTACATTTTAACCTGTGCAGGAATGGCCTGAGGCTCTTGTTAAAATGCAGATCCTGATCCAGTGGGTCTAGGGTGGAGCCCAAGACTTTGAATTTCTAACAAGCTCCCAGGTGGTGCCAACACTCTTGGTGCCTGCACTGCACTTGGGTGTCCCAGCAAGACCCATCTTTCCCACTGCCTGCCCTCGCTGCCTGCCTTCTCCCCTGCAACCCAGTCTCGTTCCCTCAAGGGCTTGTATTTTTACTATGTGATAACAGAAAACTGGATATTAATGATTTTCCCAAGTAACAAACTCATATTGAAAAAAATTTATTTTATAGATTTAGGGGGTACAAGTGCAGTTTCATTCCATGGATATATTGCATAGTGGTGAAGTCTGGGCTTTTAGTGTAGCCATCACCCGAAGAGTATACATTGTACCTGTTACAAACTTACATTTTAACCCTGGTTTATGCAGCTTGTAGTTTCTCTCCTTCTGTTGCCTCCACACACATGACCATTCCAACAGCTATAAAGAAGAGGGTAATGTTTGTAAGTTAGGAGGGATGAGGGGTAAGGCTGGGGGTGGGGAGGGAGCTTTTCAGTACTGTCAAGTGACAAGTTGCAATGGCCATTGACTTGTACCAATCTATTTATCAAGTAACTAAAATAATGCACCATGGCTCCAAAATTCCTAAAGCAGGCTAATGAACTCTCTTCTCTTATGAGCCTATCTTTCGTCTTAAAAGTAGGTTATAAATGCCAGCACAGTATTCCTGTAGAACATGTTGATTAACTTTTTGTGCAATTGAGCTGTTAATAGGCAGTACTGTAGCTTTGGGAAATCAAGCAAATATTGACAGAGCCCAGTGAAATGGTGTAGTGATTATGATACTCTTTCTCCCACAGACCAACTGGGGCCCTCCCACGCCAACTCTCAGGCAAACTCTGCTCTTGGGGAAAGATCCAATAATTGACATAATCAATCCTTATTTATGCAAGTTTAGAAAAAAATTTCAGGAAAAAATCCATTTTGTTAACAAAATGTGTGTGTGCATGTATACATATACATAAAACATATAACCCTCTCTGCAATGTTATTCATGCTATATCCATTTTTACATATGAGGATATTGAGTCACATGGTATAAATATCTGGATCAGGTCCTAAAGAATTGTTATCTAAGGAAAAAAAATCATGCAGAAATTTCCAGTTTTATTGACGATTACTTAGAAAAATATTTTGCATATACCAATATTTTATGCATCTATCATCATCAGCATCACCTGGAAGATGGATATGCCCTCTCATTTATTACCTAAGTGTGCAAACATAGCAATGCATGCTAGTAAGAGATGTCATATGTTAAGTACAAAGGAGCACATTTTAAATGTTTATGCTTAAAATGAGCTGCCGTTAAAAGCAGTTAACTTACTGTCAGTGACACTGTGGTTGCCTACCCAATTACACCCTGCAGCTGTTCCTGCTCTATGCCTAGCTACCATCTCGATCCTGCTGTCAGACTTTGACAGGCAAGAGTGAAAGATAAGACAATGCCCAATATTGCTTTCCTTCCTGATAGCCAGGTCTTGAGCATGTGCCCCAATCCGGGCTTAAGGGACCTGAAAGGCAGCTGACTGGGGACTGCTGGGAAAAGTCTACCTCCGAGATGAAAGCAGATGCTTGGAGGATGTGTCTCTTCTGCATGGTGGAGTGATTGTGTGCAGATATGATACGCTGGAACCCAGGTGGCCATTCTATAATCATTAAAGCAAAAGGCTGAGAAGGAAAACCAAGCTCTGAGTACAGGAGACCAGAAAGATGAAAAGAGCCTGGGTTCCCAATGGCATCAGGGAGCTCTTGCCTCAATTGTGGAACTGCCCGTGCTTCCAGATTGCTCGCTTTGCAAAATGATAAATGCCCTTTTCGTTTCAGTCACTATTAGTTGGCTTTTCTATTCCTTGCAGCCCAAAGCATCCTAATTGGTTTTCCAGTTCTCGAGAAGGGAGCCCCTGGGATTGTGATTGGACGCTTCCATGGCAGAGTACACTGTACTTTTTCAACTCTTCCTAAGATGGCAGAGAACATAATTGTGGTCAGCTGCACTTGGAAATAGGCTCTATCTAGAAGTCATAGGAATTTGCTCTGCTAGCCCTGATCAGGCAGCCCGACCTTGCTTCCTTGCTGTGCCAAATTCCTGTGTCATTTGTAACAAAATCTCAGGTTTGGGGCCAATGGTGGTTTTTAAAGCTTTTGGTTTTATGGATATTTGGACTGTTTATTTCCCTGAATATGGCCTATAAATTGTAGTCTGTTTAGTACTGTGAGTGGAATACAATTTTTTTTTCTTTTAGAGACAGGGTCTCACTCTGTTGCGCAGGCTGGAGTGCAGTGGCCCAATCATAGCTCACTGTAACTCCTGGGCTCAAGCAATCCTCCCAGCTCAGCCTCCTGAGTAGCCAGGACTACAGGCACCATGTCCAGCTAGTTCTTTTCTTTTCTTTTTCTTTTTTTGTAGAAAGAGTCTCACTATATTGCCCAGGCTGGTTTCAAACTCTTGATGTCAAGTGATCCTTCCACCTCAGTCTCCCGAAGTGCTGGGATTATAGGGGTGCACCATCGTTCCTGGCTGATGAGTGGAATACAATTTGAAAGCAGACTACTAACAGACAGATCCATCTATGTCCTTTGAAAATGGTGCCATATATAAAGGTCTTTTCCTCAATAAGGTAAACTGTTTTCACTATTGCAAGCATTATCTGAAATTGAGCCCAGACTCTCAGACCATACTGTGATGGGAGGAGATATGTATCTACGAATAAGGCGGCAACTATGAAGTTATGCAATACTATTTTTGGAAATTTACATGAGCCCCTTGTAAAAAATAAATTAGAAGGTTTTTTTATCTTACTTGTCTACTTTCTGTTTGGTTTTTATAACACCAGAACTTGCTTTTTTGATTTAGACTGATGCCCCTTCACAGACATCATATGTCTTATATAGACTTTCTATAATCATATATTATTGCAGTTACTGTGTGTATATATGACATTCAATGTTCAAAAAAAAGTGGAAGATTTTAGAATTAGACATTTCTTACCATTTTTGACTTAAAGCCTCACTGGTTCAAGATTTTAAATGTTGAGATAACAAAAATATCTTGATGTCCTTTATTTCACCATCACATTTTTCAAAATCTATTTTTATGTGCTCATGAAATTCACAAGCAAAATGCATTTCCTTCCACATGCACATACAAAAATAATAAATTTGGCACAGGAAAACTGGAGATACTCATTAAATTTAGAAAGTGTAAAATCTAAGTCGTCAAACAAGCCAACAAACAAAAACAAAACAAACAAAAAAACCAGGGCAGTGCCACAGAAGACACTGTATGACAAAACCTTCAAAGATGTCATCCACATCTTCTCTGGCTCCTTGGTCCTGTGTTCGCTCTTCCAAAGACCAAGAGAAAAAACAGATTCTGAGGGAGGGAGGGCCAGAGGATGAGCAGGCTTACTCAGTCTGTGGTTGAGTAAGCCTCCTAACTGTTCCCTTTACCTTTAGCCCGTCACCTCCACTGTCAATGCCACCTGCGTCATATGAATTTTGTATTATTTTCAAAATGTGAGATGAGTAGATATTTAATGAAGTCCTATCGTAGTCCTTCAAATAAAAAATGCAAAAAAGAATCTTGATTCTCCCAGGATAAGGTTCCTTTCAATCCACTGAAAGGATTTTTTCAGGGGAACAGCATGTTCAAAGTTATGCATAAGGGAGATTCAGCAAGCAATTGTGTGTGGGGTAGAGTGGAAGGAAGTGGAAGATTCTAATTGGGCAAACTGGTTAAAGAATCATTGCAGTAGTTTAGGTAAGCTTAAAAGGTTTTGTTGGTATGAATTAGAGTAGTGTCCTGGAGAATGGAGAGGGGACAGGTGCAGAAGTGTCAAGCCTGATGTATCTCAAACACATTTTGCGTTCCTTTCCACCTCACTCAAATTTGATCTTCGAGCTCAGCCCTGTTTGGATATCCAGGGCCATTTCCAGCCAGAGACTGGAGGTGTTCACCCGTCACACCACACCCTCTGCCACCCTTGCTGCCAATACTGTGGGTGCGAACACTTGAAGTTCTCCAGGCAGGCCATCCTCAGCAGCTTTGCTCCGCCCTCTGTCTGAGGTCCCTTCCCTTCATTGCTGGGGCTTACTCACACTTCCAGAACCTGGTTGAGCACCCTCTCCTTTATGCAGCCTCATGTAACACCTCCATGTGGTAGAGCTGACCATCCCCTCCTTTGGGCTTTTCTGAATCGTGTCTGGATTTGGCACTTACCACACTGAACTGCACTTTGATTAAACACTTTCCCAGTATCCACTGTAAGGACCACTGTAGGTAGTTGGTAAATATTTCTTGAATGGTTAGGTTCTGATACAAATTCTGCCTTATTCTGGGGCCCTATCCTCACTGCCTCCTAACAGTTTTTACAACTGACCTTCTGCCTTCACCCCTGTTCCCAAGTTTCTCTTGCACTAATTGCGCAGTAGCCCAGTCATATTCGAGAGCCGTTGGTCTGTGTTGTCACATTGCTCCCTTCCCCCACCATTGTTGGGACCCTGGTTGAACTCTAGGCCAGTGTCAGCCCTGCCACTTGTCCATAGACCAACCATGAACCATGTGCCCAACCATGTGACAATTTCCAAGTTTCACCAGCTCTAGATACCCAGTGACTCAACTCCTAGGCTCCCCTGCCCCCCTGGTCTATAGCTGGAGAACACACACACTGGTTCACTAGGATGAACCGCCAGCCGCTATACCTCCCCTTACATTTGTTCCTTTTCCAGTCACCCACCAGTGGACGCAAATGACGCCTGGTTTGATCTTCCTCCCTCTCGAGAATATAACTGGTGGTACCCTGCAGAAGCTCAATACATATCAGATGGACTCCCTTGGATTTGGGAACAGCTTGGATTTGGGGGGAAGGTAGACAAATGTGGGGCAGGAGTCAAAAGCTAACTGAGGCTTACTGAGTGATTAGGAATATGGTGGCATGGACAAAAGAAAGCCCATAAGAAGGAATATTTTTAAGAAGGAAGATAATGAGTTCAGCTTTTAAGAGTGAATGATGGGTAGTTTTGGATACACTGAGGGGTGATATTAAAATATCAAATGAGGTATAACATGACATCAACCAATCAGCAGAGACGCCATCGTCAGGCTATATGGGCACCTATCAGCCTTACCATATGGGGTGGAGGGAGCTAGTGAAACACGATGGGACGTTCATAGGGGTCTTTATCCTGGGCCAGGCTCACTAAATCCCAGATAAACTTCCCATCTGAACTTCAACCTTCTTTTCCCTTGTCCCTCTTGCTGATGGTTAGATTGTGTCTACACGCCAGCCGGTAGTAGTCTTAACCTTTTTTCACTCCCTTATTAGTTTATCTTAAGATTACCTCCAGGCTCCTAGTTCCAGCACTCTGTTATTCTCCTCCTTGTACCACTTTTTGTGACTTTGTCGGAGCATGGCCAGCCCCTTCCCCTTCAGCCCAGAAAGACCTCTTTTATCCTCACAAACAAGAGAGGGCTGACTGCTATGGATTTATGCAAATTCAGTTTTTAACCTGCCAGCCAAAGAATAGGGCATAGAGATTAATTCTTAAGATGTTATTCAGCTTTTGAATTTTGTGGTCCAGGGAGGATGTTTTTGATTTTTCTGTTTGGCAGATTTGATATAGAAATAAAGATAGAAAGTTAATTGTTAGCTCTGGGCATTTAAAGAAGGTGAGGATTTTTACCTACCCTGCTTAGAAAGGACAAACTTATTGCCTGAGGATTTAACACTGGATTAGGAGCTTCTGATTCAAATTGAAAATACAATAAATGTCAAATAACCAAATTGGTTGCACCAGGGGTCACTCATTAAAGAGAGCAGAGAGTTAGCAGAGCTAATGAGAAAATCTCTAGCAGGGGAAGAAAGGATGCTAGATTCTAGTCTCACTTCTGCTAGCGTCACACTGGGAACTCCAGCGTAAGAAACTTTGCTTTTCCCAGATTCCTTCAGTTCTAGCATTGATCAAGGAGAAATGCAAATCTGCTTCCCTTTTTACCTCACAGGTGTGAAGGAGGTTTGTGTAGCTGGAAAGGTGCTGTGTGTCTACCAGCATCTCAGGCTAATTATAAGCCTTTGTCCTTTTTTTCCAACTGGTTTAATGGGTACAAAATGCATTGATAGTGGGGCTGTTTGTCACGCAAGGCAGTCCCTTGCCTATTCAGTGGAGACAGACTGCCACCTCAGAATCCCCAGGTCTTGACTCTGCCGTGAGATTTGCCAAGTTATGACATAAACACCCACTCAAACGTCTGTGAAATGTCTGCCTCTTGAGTGTTCCCTTTGATTCATCTCCCACCCCACCCCCTGACGCTCATTTCCTGACTGCCCTTGCTCCAATCCCAGGAGTAAGCTTCCTGGCCTCGACCCTGAGCTGGCAGAATCAGCCACCTCCTCTGAACTTTCAAAATGCTCCTCCTGGCCAGCGTCTGGCTCCTAGATCAGTGGCGAGGAGTCTGAGGCACATCACCTTCTAGTGATCTTCTTAAGATGCACTTTACTTGGCTTTAGGCCCAGGGTTATCTGGAAGGAATAATATGTTGGCTTACTACTACATTTGCAGAGATAAGTTTAATGGATTTCTCAGTGTTTTGAGGTATATTCTTTACGGTTAAGATTGACTTCATGACAAAACCTACTATTCCCTGCCTTTAACTATTGCTGGGTTTTTCCCTGCCTTGGAATATAACTCTTTGCTTCACCTCATTGCCTTTTCAAGCATTAAAACAACCACCTTTCACTGCCAAATTCCTGAACAGGAAAAATATATTGATTGTGTTAATTTCTTCATCACCTATCCTCATATTAGGCCTTTGCGATCTGGTTTCTGCTTCCACCAGACACCTGAAATGATTTTTTTACTGTGCTTTTATTCCAGTCCTGTGTCGTTTTCTCAGTTACTACTCCTTTAAATCTCTCTGGGGTATTTGATACTGTTGATTACCTTTTTTTCCTTAAAAATTTATCCAAGGCTCTGTCTCTGCAACACTGAAGTCTCTCTTCTCCTCTGTAACTCTTCCTTCACTCCTTTAGCAACCCCTCTTTCCTCATGTTGACACCAACCCAAGATTTTGTTCTTGACCTGGTGCTCATCCATTCTCAAAATTAATACTTTATCAAAATGGTGGTGACTCCCTGTAAATGTTTTAAACTCTGACTTCTCATATAAAACCTATTCCATACATCTAACTACCTACTAGTCATGTTCACTCGGATATCCAATCTTCTTCCCCTGTCCTCCATTGCAGGAAATAAACTGATTAGGTTTAAATCTTGGATCAATCCCTTATGGGTTGTGGGACTCTGGGCAAGTGACTTTATATTGCCTTAGTTTCCTCAACTGGAGAATGGGATGATGGTGATAATAAAGTCTAGCTCAGTGGATTTAATAAGTAATACACAGACAGGGTTTAGCACAATACTCTGGTGCCATATTAACTGCTAAAAAATGTTAGTATTGTAATTAGTATGTACAATTCTGCCTTCTCTGTAATCCTTACATCTAGTAATTAACCAAGTCATTTATATTCCTCTTTAATAATCTCTCTATTTTCCGTCTCTGCTTCATTTTCACTGTTTTTTGAATGCATGTTTCAAGGGCCTTGGACCTAGAATGTCGAGAGCTCTTTGCTGTGCGTTATATCACTTATCAGGCTGCTTTCCAGCTCAAAAAGTGTTCCCACTATCAATGAATCTCACTCAAATTCTCCAACTATATATCCAAGGCTCAGCATCAGTTGCTCCTGCTTCAGTGGTCACCTTGATCTCCTGCTACTTAATATAAATATAAATTTCCACTCCAATCAAGTCAATCAACTTTCCTAGTCCTGAAAATGCCATGCCATTTCCACCACCTGAGAATGCCATTTAGATGCGAACACTGCCTTGGGTAACGGAGGTAGAAGAGAGGTGACATGAGCCCCATGTATTTGCCGTCCTTGATACTTCTTACAAATATATCTCACATTGTTTGATTTTGAAGAAAAAAGAGAATCCTTTTGAAAGTATTAGAAACAGAATACGAAGCTCTAGAGAGCATAAAAAGTATAAAAAGTAGAAGTACCCAGTTCATATTATCAGTTCACTAGACTTGCTAATGGAAAGTATTATTTAACTGATTGAACACCTACAGTGTGCCAGACATTATTTAGTACATACAACTAGTCCTATTTTCCTCTAGTTGCCATCCACTCTTTTCGGTATCAAGACAAAGGACTGCACAGCATGCTCTGACCTGTAGGTCCTTTTTAGAAGGAAAAAATTAGGTTCCAGATTATATCCCACAGGAACCATTGACGAACCCACTGACCTAACACTTGAGTGGTGATTATTGAATAGTGTATGCTTATTGAGCTCCTAATATGTTCAAGGCACTGTTTCAGTTCTGTGGGGAACCTCAAAGAAGAATAAAACATGTCACTGCACTCTACATGTTCTTGATTTGGCAGTATTTTCAGTGCTGTATATATTTTTTCAAAAATTAATTTTTTATGAAAGATATACATCAAAAAGTTGAAAATGTCAAATACTATTACAAGATATAATAAAAAATGGCAGCTTCTTACTCCACACCTCCTTGAGTTTCATAACCCAGGGGCAACCACATTCAAATCTTATAGGTGTTTGTTGAGCTTCTTAACTCAATATTTCTAAATAACATTTCTTGGCTTTTTGATTCTTGCAAAATGAGCATTTAGTTCTCTTATTACTCCCAACCTCTGCTACCTCCCCCCTTCTTCTTTTTAAGATAATTATATTGTAATTGTTGGTAAAATAAATACTCAGTGTTTATATTACTGTACTTATACAAACATTGTTCATGATTCACCAAGTAGTGTATTATAATTATAATTTCTTTATTATATAACTTTCTGTTTATCTTTTAGTTAATAATGTCTCATTTTGTCATTTAAAAATTGTCTGTGTTTCTACCTCTAATTTAATAACTATAAAATTCTTCTCAATATTGTTGAACATATTAAATGATCTCTGTTTCGTCCCTGAACACACCTCCACCCCCAGGGACTCTCTCTTGTAATTCTTGATTCTCATGCTTCAATCTGGATTGACAGCTCTCTAAGTTTCCGGAACAGCTGTCATCATGAGAAATCCCTTTACCTTTCTCTTGAGTTAGATCCTGTGTTTTCCTCCTTTGTGATTTACTCATTTGTTTTTGTTTGTTTATTTATTTAGTTTTTTTGAAGACATCCTTCATTAGCTTCCTGGGAAGGGGTTTATGACAATATATTTTCAACATGGTTTTTTTTAGCTTCATATTTGACTGATAGGTTGGCTGGGTATAGAACTCTAATTTACAAATCATTGTTTGTCAAAATTTTGAAAACATCGCTCCATTATATTCCATCTTTCAATTTTGTTGATGGTAATTCCAACAATTTGTTTACCATTGTTATTACTTCTTGTCTTTTCTTTGACTTTGTGACTTTTTAACCTTTTAAAACATATTTAACTTTAATTTTTGGGATGGTTGGAGATAATTACATGAATTCAATCTTCCCTTTTTACCTGGGAGTCCTCAGCATCCTATTATTTCTGAAATGGACTTCTATCATTGTGTAGAGTTCATTTTTGAGTAAATCACAGAGAAATGTTCTGGGATAACCATGTACTGATTATTTAGGGACTATCAATTTCACATGCTTCTTCTTCCTGCCTTGTGTTTGAAATTAATTGTACCTTTCTCAGTGTAACCTATCCCTTTTTTCATCATTTTTAGCATAGAGCTAATCATGCCATTTACACCACTTTAAGAATATGTTTGTCTCTACTAATTTTTTTAGCATCTTTATTGAGACATTATTTAAATACATAAGATTTATCTAAGTTTATGACTCAACCTTAAAAAATACATTCACAGAAGTGTGCAACCATCCTCACCATCTGTTTTATCATCCCCCAAAAATCCAGGTATCCATTAGCAGAAATTTCCTATGTCCTCTTCCCTCTTTTCTCTGCATCCCTTCATCCACTTTTTGTCTCTATAGACTTGCCTGTGCTGGACATTTCATATAAATGGAATCATACTATCTGTGGTCTTGTGTGACTGGTTTCTTTCACTTAATATAATGTTTTTAAGTTTCACCTTATAGTAGTCATCAGTACTTCATTCCTTTTTATTGCCAATTTTTACTAAATTTTAAGCTTTCTGATGACTGGTCTCTGTTTTCATTTTTGTATGCCCAACACCTAGCACAGTATCTAGGAGCTATTAGTCTCTAATATATCTATTTATTAAATAGATACATAGCTAATCCTAAGTTCATTTTCAAATTTACCCTTATAATCCCACTTCTAAAACTTTTATATAACCATGACCAAATTTTTTTAAAAAAGTTTATTTCAAGAAAGTTGAAGGTTTAGACAAAAAAAAAATGAAAGAATTCTAAATATGGATTATTATTAATTTATCATAGTAGGAATAGCATACTAGCCACAGCCATTGTCTTTGTATCTGAGTATAAAGCTTTCTTTAAGCTTGGTTCTAGAGTCTCTTTACTTTGCTGAAGATGACCTTGGTTATCAAAACTAATATGATAATTTAGTTATTGTGGAATTCTGCTCTAATTTAGCACCATAATGTTTTCCTCCAAGAACACTAAGTATTTTCTCTTTCAATCCTTTCCATTTCTTTAAAACCAAACAGAATTAGGTCAAGGCCAAGGTCCCGGCATTTCTTCCAGTGTTCTAACAAGAATAAGGTCAAATATTTGTGGGCTCCTGTCGTTCTATCTCCTTGTCCAGTCAACATTTGGGAGGCAGGGAATTGTGCTAAGACTCTCAAACTATGCTTTCCTGGTCCCCCCAAAACCCTGTACCCTCAAAAGAAAACACCCATACAGAATAGTATAGAAAGCCCTCCAACCTCAATATCTATGGATGATTTAAGAGTTCAACTTGAAGAAGGAGGGATAGAATGAATGAATTCCTCAAACTTATCTTTCTGTGATTCTAAAGTATTTCAAGTCCTAGTATAATGATACTAAAACATGTGGAAGAAAGTGGTGGGATGGATATGAATTGAGCAGATATTAAAAGTTAAATCCATACCTATTTGTGGGCTATAGTTTCCACCTTTGCCTTATATATTTATGATTTCAGAAACAAGAATTTAATTTTTAAAACTAGTTTAATGGCCTTGAATTAATTTTGAACAGCTGGAAATCTTTTACAGTAACATCAAAGATAATGTTACTCCTTCATGGCCAGAGATCAGGGCACTTGTGATTCTTGGGTTGATGTTAACTCAAATATTTTTTTGAACACATACATGTGTACATGCACGCATACACACAAACATGGTATTTTTTAAAAAATAAATCTTTTATTATGAATTCAAGAGCTATGAGAAGGCTTTAAATGCCCCAGGAAGCTCAAACCCAACAATGCAAACATCTAACTTTATTCTTATGTTTCTTCCTCAAAAAGATGAGGACACAGAGGAAAGTTTGCCTATTTTTACCTGTGAAACAAGGTCAATAAGTATGTTATGTCAGTTAAATCAGAGTTACATCTTTTGAAAATGTTTCTATGTAATACATAAGGTCTTTTTGCTATAATTCAAGAATGACATGGGTTTTGTAACTATTATTTTCCTAGTTGGTTATAAGGGTCTGAATTTTTGGTTGACATTTCTGAAATAAATATAGCTACTGGAGCGCTAGCATTCTGATTTAGAAGTCTGACTACATTAGAGGAAAATTAACCTTTTCAAAAAGCCACTGTTCGAAGGAATGATTTTAATCAAATGAGCTTTAAATGTTGTGCCCGCATTTAGAATTTTTGGAGAGATTGCAACTCCCCAGTGAACTACTTTTTGAAGAAGAAAAAAAAAGTACCAGATAAATTTTTGGAAAAGTAACTATGAAAATTGTAAAGGGGATCATAAATGAAGCTAAGTTCCTTTAACTGAAATGATTTTTATAGTAACATCAGGTTCATAAATCAAAGAAACTTACTTTATTATAGGTAGTTTTGATATCTTCAAAGACAAATATCATGTTGTATTAATATCCAGTAAGTTGTATATTTTCTGTTGGAATCCTCCATGATACATTTATTTATTCATTTATTTCCTATTTCATAGGTACTTACACTGCTAAACATAAACATGGAGGGCAAGGATAGGAAGCTGTTGCAGAGAAGTACAGATTTATTTTACACAATAGATTGTTAAAATATTAAGCACCTCATATACATAATACACATTTGAATAAAAATTATAGTGCACATAATTTTCAGTCTACAAACTCAAGTATGCAAGATATATATATTTTTCCCATTTTTACTTTCTCTCAATTGGCTTAATATGATATGCAAGTCCAAGTCCTGATCTTACCAGTTTGTGGAAAATTTCACCTCAGGAATTCCTGGGGCTCCTTCTCATTCTGGCACCAAGTTAAAGTGTTAGGCCCTGTTATGGATTAAATTGTTTCCCCCAAAAAGATATGTTGAAGTCCTCACCTATAGTACCTCAGAATGTGAACTTACTTGGAAATAGGGCCATTGTAGATATAACTAGTTAAGATGAGGTTATAATGGAATAATGTGGGCCGTTAATCCAATATGACTGATGTCCTTACAAGAAGAGAAATGAAACTCAAAGGGAGAAGACATCCATGTGACCACAGGGACAGAGATTGGAACGATGCATCTACAAACCAAGGAATGCCAAGGATTGCCAGCACCACCAGAAGCTAGGAAGAGGCCAGGAAGGACCCTCCCCTGAAGTTTCAGAGGAAGCATGGCCTTGCCAATACCTTGATCTCGGATTTCTAGCCTCTAGAACTGTGAGATAACAAATGTCCGTTGTTCTAAGCTACGCAGTTTGTGGTACTTTGTAATGGCAGCCCTAGCAAACTAATACAAGGCCTTATACCGCACAAGATGTTGGGGGTCAGGTGGCAGGGCATCTGGTCTCTGCTCTTCTGGCCACATAGATAATACTGAGCAGGCCATTGTCCCAGTTGACATGACCCCTCAGTCCTGGAGATTCTTGCTGTCTGTATATCATGCTTGAGAACCAGGTATGTTTTAGGAACAGGAACCTCAAGAACCTCTGATCTCTTTGCCTGGAACATCAAGTGGCCACCTTTAAGGCTCTGAAACACCCTAGGGTACTGCGCAGGAGGCCTAAGTCTTCTTCACTTCCTTTCCTAGCCCAGGGAGGATTTTTAATATAGCCCCTTTCTCCTGCCTGCTTTTCCAGATTACCTTGTTTCTTCTTTCAAAATGTATGTCCCTTCTTACCTTTTCTTCAAGTCTTATAAATTCTCCTAAGGGAGCAGACTTTTGAAAAACAACACAGAGGAAGCCTCCCTCTGTTTTCCACCCCTAAGACAATAAAGCCACAAACAAGAGAAGAGAGCTTGGTACAGATGGACTGGGGAAGGAGAAAGTAGAAAATACAAGTAGGAAAAGCCTATGAAGTATTCCATCAAATATCCACTGTCTCATCAGGCTGGTAGGAAGATTTTTTTGCCATTTGATAAAAGGAGAAATTGAGACTGTTTCTTTTTCTTTTCTTTTCTTTTCGAGACAGGGTCTCTCTCTGTTACCTGGGCTAGAATTGAGCCTGTTTCTAAGTGACACCAAAATTAGTCAATTACCAGGACCTTCCCAAATATCCTTTAGCAGAGTAAACTTAGATGTGTCCTTCCATATTACCTCAGATTTTTCTTTGAGAGCCTATTTAGTCTTCAACTGGCACTCTCTAGTCCTCTTAATTTAACACAATTGGCATTTCTGAGACTAATCGTTAAAGTATTCTAAATTAATTATGCTGTTTGCTAATAAAAAAGACTCATTTTCAATGAAGGGCTGTTTTTAAAATATCTCCTTCAATACAAGAATCTCATCTGCTTCAGCAAGTATTGCAGGTGTGCACATGACAGTGTGTGTGTGTGTGTGTGTGTGGAAAACTATGCCTATCATGCTGCCTTTTCACATTCTTGGCTAAGATATCATGCCACTTAAGCACAATAACGCACCAATACAACCACAAAACTCAGATGAGATAACAGGTGAATTGCTTGACGGCATGTGTCTAGTACATTCAGAACAAACAGTTGATCTGGTAGATTTAGGAAGACATAAAACAAAGTCTCTTCCAGGTGCTAAAATTCACTGGGTAATTCAGTTAAGATAATAATATATGTAATAAGAAGCACCTAACAAAAAGACACTGTCTAGTTAATTGTATAACAAGAAAGAATCTTTGTTTGTTAAGGGCCTTAATGCAGAGCCCGGCCCAGAAAGCCCAAGAGCTGGTGGAAAAGGCTTTCCAGAAAGAACAGAGTGAATGCAAAGCAAGCTGACCAACTGAAGCTTATCACTTCCCTGGAAGTTGTGGTATTTAGAATTGTTTGTGTAAGAAGTAATAAAACCTGGCAGGTTGGTACCTGTTAAGCTGCCGACATATGTAGTCCATGCAGTCTGCGGGTTGGCTCTGTGCTCCTCCACTGGGGGGGCCACAGGAGCCACACGGCCCCCCTGCTAGGTGTGGGGCTAGAGTCAAGGCTGTGGGGAACAAAGTAAAGTTTGAGGAAAAAACCTGAACTTTGACCTCAGTGCCACCTTCTTTTCTCTCAGTCTCTGATCAAAGGTATTGTAACTTGTGTGTGGGGCATCTGCTGACTTTGGGAAGACGTCAGCAGGGTGCTTTGAATTGCTTTGTTTGTTGCTTTTCATATGGCTGTTTTTCTACCCTAGGTTTTTTGACTAAGTAGCTTCTTTGCTTTGGTTTGCTTTCCTATTTTGACATAAATCTGTGTCCACCATTCTGTCCAGGCTGGTCCTTAGAGACTCGGCATCTGCTGACTCTGATGTGATTCAGGTGTAAACATGGAGCATTGGAGAGAAGGGGCGAGGAACTCCACTGGAAAATGCCCCCAGGAAGCACTTCTGAGAAGGCTGCTGTTTGCCACATATGCTGCTTTTCTCCACATGGGTACTTTAGGGAGGGTTGGATTCTAGCTGGGTTTGGAGTATATTTGAATGTTTCCATTCATTACTAGTAAGCTTATTCGAAAATAATTTGCTAAATGAAATGAAAACAGTAACAACTTGTTCAGTAAAAAGATGAATATATTTTCAGCAGATCAGTGCCACTCCTTTTGGATTTTATCTTATATTAATAGTTTGTAAATATGGAGCATATGTAGGTTATGCACTGAACAACCCTAGGGTATAAGATTTAAATAGTCATCTCTGAGTAACAATAAAGTGACTCACCTTGCTAGTTGGGAAATTTAATCTCACAGGAGGGGTTTTCCAAAATTAGATTCAAATGCGACTGTGTGTGTGTGTGTGTGTGTGTGTAGAAAACCATGCCTATCACATTGATTTTCTTATGAAAATCAGAGAAGCTGGTCACCATTAAAATACAGTTCTGGGAAGTTGTTTTCTCACACTACAGCTGAATATTGCATGTGATTCTCAACTTTAACATATCCCAAACTAATATTTCATACAAATAACAAAGAGTTGGTCTCTTCCCCAACCTCCATTCTTTGTCTCTAGCAGGAACCACTTTCAACCCGTTTAGTTGTTTTTTAGGTATTTTCTCTATATTTAAAAATTGCATATTTAAACTGCTTTTACTTGATTTTTCTGTTTTAGATATTTTCTTCTGACTTCCTATTTACCATGGAAGATGAGAATTTAGCTCTCCTGAAAACCTCCCCCTTCTCAGTCCCACCCCATCTTCCTAATAGGAACCATATCATAATTTCAAGCTAGATCAAAATTCAATGTTCATTTTGTTCTGAATAAACAAAGTCACAGCTGAGTCATTTGGTATACTATTATTATATTTCCTTTCTTGTTCAACTTCTTGTATTTCCTGTTAATAACTGTCTGGTTTTTGTTAGCTTAGTTATCTATATATGTATCACTAATTCATCCCTAAATCTCCATGAAAAGTGGAGGCCCCTGTTACTGATACATGTTCATGTTCCAATACAGTCTGGTTACTCTGAAGGCCTGCTACCTACTCTAGGTTGGAAATCATTTTTGCTCAACATTTTGAAGTCATTGCTCCATTGTTTTCTAGCTTCTAGTATTGGAACTAGAAGCTAGAAATGATCGGATGGTATCCTGTTTCTGGATCCTTTGTGACACTCCTCTTTTTTCATCTCATGGGTCCCTTTTAGAACCAAGGTGCCTTGGGGCAGGTTTCTTCCTGCTCCCTGCATTGGTTTTATTCCCTGTAACTTCCTCTTTTTGCTGTTTCTTTGTTTTGGTTTCCAACTCCACTGTTAGAAATGTTCCTCAACTATCTAGTGATCTCTGGCTTCCCATTCACACTTAAACAAGCCACTGGAAGGAAGATTTGTCAACTGGTAGACTCTACTCTGGAGTAGGGGTTGGCAAACTCAGGCCCAAGGACCAAATCTGAGCCACTGCTTATTTTTGTAGGGCTCTAAGGGTGGTTTTTATATTGTTAAGTGTTGAAGGAAATCATGAGAATAATATTTTGTGATATATAAAACCTCTTCATATTTTTATTCCAATTAACTTTCTGTAAAGAATAGAATGAATGAATCCTAGTAGCTGGAATTCCTGTGGGCATTACCCTTCCCCAAGACCTTGTGGTCTTCATTAAGACATTTCTTACCTTTTCATAGTCCTGACCCGACTAGTAGAGCACCCAATACAACCCAGACAGTTTTATCACTGTCCCCTCAAGCCTGCTTCCATCCAGATGGTTTGACAGGCAACAGTGGTGATAGGACTGCTCTGGAAAAAGTAATATTATGCCCAGACTGCGATTGTGCCGTACCCAGATTTGCAAGTCCCAGAAGGGTCTCGTGGGATGTTCTGCTTAACAATTTAGGATGTGACTAACAGAAGATGTGCTCTTTGGGGCTGGGTGTGTAGGCAGGACCAGACAAGTTAAGTGATTCTGTATGAGGAGTTTAGGGCCATAATCATAACAGAGTTTCCAGGGAGTGGCTAAGGAAGGAGGGCTTTGGACATTGGCTTACAAGCTTCTTACAACCTATAAAGAATTTTTAAAAAAATGACTTTATTTCTTGATAGGGAGGGTCAGACCCCTGACTAATGTAGTAGACTGATTAGTGTCAGGAATCACCTTGGAATCTCCCAGAGATGTGGTTCTGATGCACAGACAAGCTGTCAGAAGTTATCTTCCCATCATCACAACCAGTTGTTTCCAAAGATGAGAGCGTGCTCAAGGGGGAATTGCCCCAGACTCTGGGAAGAGGCCTTGACCTCTGGTTCTGCAGGGCTACTTCGATGACCCAGGGGGTAAGGTGGGAGGGAAAGACTTAGAGATTTGTGGGAACATGTGCGTATTCAGCAGCTGAAGTTACTTATATTTTTAAGATGAACAGAATCTTTTAAAAATGTTGATCAATTCACATCACTCTCCTATGCAAACCATTTCCATAGTTTCTCATTGCATTTATCACCAACTCCAAGTTCTTGGCCGTGTCCTAGAAGGCCCTGCATGCTTTGGCCTCCTATCCTGCTGCTTTACCCTTTGCTCATCCTGCCCCACCCATGCTGGTCTCCTGCCTGCTCCTTGAACGGGCCTAGCTAGCCTCCTTCTCTGAATCCTTGCATTGGCTCTTCCCTCTGCCTAGGGCACTGTTCCCTCAGATCTTCGGATGACTTTCTCTCTTCATTCAGGTGTTTGCTCAAATGTCACCTCCTCATGTATCTTTCCTAACCTCTCTAAAATAGTCCCTAGCCTTCCCCTGTCACTCTAAATCCCTTTCTCAGTAAGGGGGGTTTTGTCTGTTTCATCTCAGACCCATGCCTGACCTTCCGCCACTCCCTCTGTACTGTGGAGCCTGATCCCTGAAAATTACATCTCCCAGCCTCCTTTGCCAATTGCCTTCTGTTAAGTTTGGTCAATGAGAGACAATATTCTTTTGGCGGAGGAGAAGAAGAAGGAAGTGGGAAGAATCCAGAAGATTTCTCTTCTTCTCTCCATTGGGTGGCATCTCCTGATATGGCCATGGCTCCTCCATGGTTCCAATATCTGCAAAGTGGCCTTGGCTTCTGGGCTTCAATAATACCACTTCTTTCCTTTATTCCTTAGCCTGATGGGCAATTGCAAATCTCCAGGTTGCCTTATTGTTACCTGTTTGCTCTTTAAGTATTTCTAACATAATTGTAACTAAATCCCCGTATTAAATTCTGAACTGCTGTTTGTTGGACTACTGTTTTCCTGGCTGGGTCCTGCTTTACATTTTCCATGGCACTTATCACCACCTGTTATTATATTATTGTTGGTTTACTTGTTTATTTTCTGTCTCCTCCATTAGAATATAAGCCCCACAAGACCCACATGCTTGAGAACTCTTAGCAGACATTTGAACTTGAAATACAGAGCCTTGCATTTCCACTTCCTGACCATTTTCCAGAGAGCTGGGAAGTAGGGCCTTGCATGTTTCTCCCGGAGAGCAGTGGGGAAGGTGACAGGCACATTCAGAAAGAAGCCGGGTCAAGTGCTACACGGGAGGCTCTAACTTGTCTGAGAAGTTCTCTAGTTTATTTCTAGCTTCAGGGAGAGACGTCTGAGTTCCAGCTCCAGGAATGCATTGAGAGTACTGGGAACTGGCCCTAAGGAGAGGAGGAAGCACAGGGGGAGATTTTTGAGCACATTAGCTAAAGGAACCTGTGGGTTGGTGGGGGCGGGGGATGCAGGACTTTCTACCCAGCTGAGCGTGGGAACTCAGGAATGAAAGCAGTAACAACTAGCCTTGCATGTGGGACACCCTGTGCTGTGCCCTGCCCTCAGTGTTTTACATTATTAACTCTAGTATGAATATATATGAATACCTTAATGTATAAAACTGTATGAAACTGCGTATTTGAAAATACCAAAACTAACCATATGCTCTGCATGTTTAAAAAAATTTGGACAATTTAATTTGTTCTGAAATTAGTGGTTTACTTTCAACAGAGCAAATGAGTGATATAAACAAGTAAACATGTAAATATCAATCCCAGACACACACCAGCATGTAGGATGAGTAAGTCTAACTGCTTTGCTAAACATAAAAATGACAGATGTGGGTGAAGGGTGACTTTCTCCTCAGAGGGCTGCATACATGTAAGATGTGGGTCTCTTCTACTTCACACCATTGTTAGTAGCCACTTCCATTTCCAAGGATTATCTATGAGTGTCGGTCTTCATAGCTAATTAGGTTGAATTCTTTGGATATTTTTATGATTTATTCTAATTTTATTGGATTATGATGACAGAAGTTGGTGTATAAAATCTCTATTTTAAAATTTTTGCTAAGGGCATTTTTTTTTGTGGCTAGAACATAATTGATTTTGTAAATGTACTATGGGCATGTAGGAAGAAAAAGAATATTGTCTATTTGAAGAATCTCTACTTATATGAGTTTATTTATTGTACTATTTAACTCCCTTTTTAAAAATTTCTTTTTATTCTTACTTATCAGACCACTTCTGAAAGAGGTATTTTAAAGTCTACTATAATTGCATTTTTAAATATTCTTCTTTTTTGCATTTCTACAGATTTTTCTTGTTTATATGCTGTTTTGCAAATATAGACCTGTGAATGTTATTTTCTTTGCAAGATATAACTTTTCTGACTTGTGACTTGTGTCATCATATTCTCTCTTTATCCTGTTTAGTGCTTTGAACCTTTAATTTAACTTATACAAAATTGATATTTCCTCTGCTGTTTATTTTTGTTTGTGATTGCCTAGTGTTATTTTGTCCTCTTTTTTGTTTTCAGCCTTTTAAAAAAAAAATTAGTATTGAAAGTGTGTTTCTTATGAACAACACACAACTCAGATTTTTTTTTTTTAATACCGAAGTAACAGTATCTGTCTTTAAATAGAAAAACCTGGTCATATTCAGTATTACAATTGATATACTTGGTTTTATTCCATCCGTTTTGATTAATGTTTACAATTTAATTTGCTGTGCTCTTATTTCTTCTTATTTTAATAAGTTTAATCAAGTTACTTTTCATTCTTTAATTGCCTTTGTCAATTTACAAGTTTTCTTGTGTATTTCTACTCTACCATTGATATTGCCCATTCTTTACTCTTTTAATCAAACATATTTATCTACCAGACTGCCCCCCTGTCTTGAACTATTCAAAACCTCAGGGCTTTTGGTCAATTCATCAGTGACTAATGAGCTGCAGGAGGTGATATTTTCCTTCCCACTAATAAGGTTTTAAGGGCTTTAGCCATTAATGGCAATAAGTAAGTTCTCTGCTGGTATAGAGTTCGTGAAAAGTTAAGACCAGGAAAACACAAATGAGAGACAATGCCCCTCATGGGTACCCACATAGGGCTCACAAGGTGAGCTGTAGAGGTCAGAAAATGAGATTAAAAGGCTTCTGCTACAAACGCAGTGAAGGATCAGCACGTGAGCCTTTAGTCTGATTCGACAGAACCCCCTCCCCAGGTCTTCTAGGGTCTGCCTTAGGAGAGACAGTCTGGTTTGGTGTGGCCAGGAGGTCAGAGGAACGCTGACAAGTACGGGGCCGGGAAATAGAGGCTGGTCAGTCCTGCAGGTGGGAAGCCTAGTGGTCGCTGGTAAGAAGACTGACCAAAATTTTACACGAATGTAGAATAGCAATTAAACCTGTTACTGAATCCTCATGCTGCTTAAGTCAAACACGACAGCAATGAACTCACAAATAGGACCCCCAAACTGCACCAGTATCCATGAAAATATGAACAAATTGTTAAATAAGGGAATCTAGTCCTCGTCTATTTATGGGGCAACACTCTGTTGTTTTAAGTCTGTGGGACCAGCTCCCCTAGGATTCTGTGGACTTGGAGCTCCGTGTCTCAGGACCCCCACTGAGAGGGCAGGGAGTAAGTGGCGTCCAAGTGGAGGCTGCCGCCCCGCAGAGCTCAGCTCCCTGGCTGTTTCCCGCCTTTCCCGATTCTCTTTCCTGTTCTGCATTTGCAGTTGACCCAGGAAAGCACACCTCACCTGCTTTCTCCCAACGTATTCAGATTTTATGACTTTGCTCAAATTTTGCACAAGATTCATCTCTTCTAAGAAGAATTTCATGACAAATCTTAGCCCATTTTATAATTTTGGCTTTGTCTCCCTCCCACCACCAACTTTATATACATCCATATATTTTTCTCTCTCCCCACCTATATAATAAGCTCTTCAAGATCATAAAATGTATCTTTTGCTTGGTTTGATTCTTCTTTGCAAATAGTTATATGTGGGCCCTAGATACTTAAGTAATATTTGTTTAATTGATGTTTACTCTGGAAGTATAAAAATATGCAAATATAAAAATGAGATGAAGAATTTTTAAGACATCGGTAGAATAGTATTGAAAATTATTTTAGGAAAAGCTATTGAAATATCAATGGATAAGAAAACTATTTTTGGAGCTATAAAGAATCAGTGAAGCAGAATTCTAGAATTAAATGATGTTATTGAAAATGATGAAAGAACCAACAACACAATAAAAATGGATGAAGGATATGAACACATTCACAGAGAGAGGCAGAAATATTAAAGCCTCTGCTTAAATACATGAAGAGATACTCAACCTCACTTATAGGAAGAAAAATTCATATTAAAACTGAGAAGAATTTCTAATTCTGGCCAAGACAGAGTAAGAGAGACCAGATTTAATTTTCTGCCTAGACAAAATATATGAGACAATAGTTTTCAGCCACTGGACAACAAGCAGTCCAGGTCTGGGATCCCAGAGAAAAATAGACAAACAAACAACAATGAAAGAAAGAATAAAAGAAAGAAAAAGGGAGACCTATATAATTGCACGGGCTTCCTGTGCAATTCTTTAGTGCAGAAAGAGTTATCCCGACAGAGCTAGGCTGTCTTACTGAGAGGAGGAGACAGATTAGAGGTGAGGCAGGCCAGGGGCTAGAAATTCTGGGGCAGATACTGAAGAGGAGGGACTGGTTCGGAGAGAGGGCTCTGGGGATATGTGGTGGGGGGGTGTCCCCTGAGTCTTTTACTGATTACTAATCTATGCATGCATGAGAGGAAACTACCTAAGGCTGAGCAAAAATCCACTGGAAATCAGTAGGCAGACAAATTCCAGGATCTCACACAGGGCTGGTAATAGTTTGTGTTCATACCAGCCAAGTGGAAAGACCTAATACATGGGCATTAAGTAGAATCTTAAGAAGCAGGGCAAAGCTGGTGCTAGACTAAAGTCTGATTGGACCTATCCTAACAAAGTTTAAAAGCAAGCCTTGAAATGATCTAACTGATTTCAAATTACTCAATTGTATATAAAAACAAAATTCAGCATTATTTAAAGGAATATAAGAAATCTAGCAACAAGCAACATAAAACCATAATACCCCCAAAACTACCAGCCATGCAAAAATGCAAAAAATATGATCCATAGCAAGGAAAAAAAGTCAATCAATACAAATACACAGACAGAAATGAAGGAACTAGGAGATAAGGATGTTAAAAGAGCTATTATAAATATGCTTTGTATGTTTCAGAAAACATGGATATTATGAGGAGAGAAATGGAAGACATAAATAAATAAATAGTAGTTGTGTAAAGTTTTCAAATAAATAGAAATTCAATGTCTGAAATAAATAATGTACTGGATGTGGTTAACAGCAAGTTAGCAACTGTAGAATAAATGATCAGTAAACTTGAAGACATAGCAATAGAAACTATCTAAAATAAAGCACATACAGGAAAAAATATTTTAAAAAATGGAGCAGCAGTGACCTATAGGACACTATCAAGTGATCTTATATGCATTTAATTGGAGTCCCAGAAAAGTGAGTGGGGCTAGAAAAATTATTTGAAGAAATACTGTCAAATTTTTTCTAAATTTGATGAAAACCACAAACCCATAAATCCAAGAAGCTCAATGAATCCAGCAGATTAACCATAAAGAAAACTAGAACAAAGGATATCATAATCAAATTGTTGAAAATCACTGATAAAGAAAAAAATCTTAAAAGCAGACAGAGAATATAGACACATTATGTACACAGAAACAAAGTTAGGAATGATAGAATTCTTATCAGATGCTATGTAAACCAGAAGACAGTAGAGAGATATCTTTAAAGTATTAAAAGAAAAATCTGTCAACCCAGAAGTTTTTAATTGTCAAAATGAAAAGTAAAAAAGGACAGATATACCAAAGCTGAAAGAATTTACCATTAGCAGATCTACACCTCAAGAAATACTTTGGAAAGTTCATCACAGAGAAGGAAAACAATAGCAGAGGGAAATTTGGATCTATGTAAATGAATGAAGAACACCATAAATGGAAAACACATGGAAAATATAACAGGGAAACATAATAAGCTAATTACCTGTTTAGCAAAAATACTAACTATATATTGTGGAAGTTATAGCGCATGTAGTAGCAAAAAAGCACGACAAAAGTAGCACAAAGGACAAGAGAGAAGAAATGGAAGTATGCTGTTGTAAGGTTCTTACACTGTATTTATTGAGGGTAGAATAGTATTGCAGAGTAGGCTGTGATAAGCTAAAGATGCAAATTGCAAGCCCTGAGGCAACCACTGAAATAACGGAACAAAGAGACATCGCTAATAAGTCGATAGTGATTACAACATGGGATCATTAAAAAAACCCAAACTCAACCCGAAAGAAGTTAGGAAAAGGAATAAAGAATGAATGAGACAAAAAATAACAAGTAGGAATGTGGTAGATTTAAATTCAACCATGTTATTAATTACATTAAATGTAAATAGTTTAAATGCCTTAATTAAAATGCAGATTGTCATAGTGGATGAAAATTCAGAATCTAATGATATGCTGTTTTCAAGAAACCCATATAAAATCTAAAAACACAGGTTAAAAGTAAAAAAATGAAAAAAAAGTTATACAATTTAAACACTTAATTAAATTTAAAAAGCTAGAGTGGCTCTATTAATATCAAAAAGAGTAGATTTTAGAACAAGGAATAATAACAAGGAAAGAGGAACATTTCCTTAGTGATAAATAGGTCAGTTCATCAAGATGACATAACAATCCTAAATGTGCATGCACCTTACAGATCTTAAAATGCATGTAACAAACACTGGAACAATTTGAAGGAGAAATAGATAAATACAAAATTATAGGTAGAGTTTAAACATGACTCTTTCAGTTTTCAGAAATTGATAGAACAAGTAGACAGAAAATCAGAAATGCTACAGAATATTCAAACAATGTTATCAACCAACTTAACCTAACTGATATTCATAGAACACTCCATCCAACAACAAGGTACACTTTTTTTCCAACTAAACACAGAACATTTATCAAGATAGACCATATTCTGGGCTGTAAAGTAAATTTCAATAAATATAAAAGGATTGAAATCATAAAGAGTATTTTCTCTGAGTAAAACAGGATTGAGTTAGAAATTGATAACAGAAAGATATCTGGAAAATCCTAAATGCTTGAAAACTAGTCAACACATTTCTAAATAATACAGTGGTTCAAAGAGGAAATCACAATGGTAAGTTAGAAAATATTTTAAGCTGAGTCAAAGTGGAAACACAACAAAGCAAAATCTGTAAGATGCAGCTTATTAGGGGGAAATTTATATCATTAGGTGCTTATGTTAAAAGCGGGGAAAGGCCGGGCATGGTGGCTCACTTCTCTAATCCCAACTACTTTGGAGGCAGAGGTGGGAAAATCCATTGAGTCCAAGAGTTTGAGGCTGCAGTGGGCTATGAATGCTCCACTGCACTCCAGCCTGGGGGACAGAGAGACCCATTTCTTAAAAAAAAAAATGGAGAAAGGTCTTAAATCAATGATCCTGGCTTATGTCTTAGGAAACTAGAAAAATAAAAGTAAATTAAACCTAATATAAGCAGAAGGAATAAAATAATAAAGACAAACCCAGAATCCATTAACTAGAAAACAAACAAAAAAAACCAATGGAAATAAAAGTTGGAGTTTTGAAAAGAGCAATGATATTGGTAAACTTCTAGTCAGCTTCATCAGGAAAAAAGAGGTAAACATTCTTTTTTTAGAGATGGAATGACTGAAATTACCACAGATCCTACAGGTATTAAAAGGATAATAAAGAAATATTATGAATGACTTTATGGCATTGAATTTGTTATACAGATAAAAGGAACAAATTACATGAAAGACACAAATTAGTTAAGTGCACATAAAGAGAAATGGATAACACAAATGGTTTCAAATATATTAAAGAAATTTAAATGGTAAAGTCTTTTCCAAAAAGAAAATTGTAGGTCCCAAAACCTTCCCTGGTAAATTAGCTAAATAGTTAATAAAAACAATAATACAATTTCTATGCAATCTCTTACAGAAAACAGATTAGGAAGGAATATTTCCCAAAACTGGAATATTACAGTGATATATTACACTGCTACCAACCCATAAAACACAAGAACTACAGATCAGTAATATTCATGGACATAGGAGCAGTAATCTTTGACAAAATTTTGGTAAATCACACCCAGCAATGAAAAAGATAACACATCATGGCCAAATAGAGCTCATCATAGGAATGCAAAGTTGTTTTAACATTTGAAAATCAATAATTGAAATTCACCATATCAATAGATTATAAAAGAGAAACAACATAATCATCTCAATATATGCATTAAAAATTTGACAAAATTCAACATTTATTTATTTAAAAACCTCTCAGCAAACTAAGAATAGGTGAGAACTCCCTCAATATGATAAAAGGCATCTATAAAAAAGCTACATCTTAAATCACAGTTAATGGTGAAAGACCAAAGCTTTTCCCCTCGGATCAGCAACAAGGCAAAGGAATTCATCATTTTTTTCCAATATTGTACTGAAGATACTAGCTAGTACAACATGGCAAGAAAGAAAGAAAGAAAGAAAGAAAAAATACAATTCTATATCCAGATTATATGATCATATGTATAGAAAATTAATAAACAAATTTAGCAAGGACTCAGAACATAAGGCCATATACAGAAATCAAGTGCATTTTTATGCTATTAACAATTGGATATAACCATAAAAATACCATTGATAAAAGCATCAAAATCTGAAATATTTAGGATTAGGTGTTTAAAAATATTCAAGATCTATACAATAAAATGTATAAAACATTGCTGAGAGGAATGAAAGAAGACCTAAATAAAGGAAGAGAAAGACTATGTTTATAGATTAGAAACTCAATATTATTAAGATGTCAATTTTTCCCAAATTGATCTGTAATTTCATCAGGATACCAATCAATATTCCAACACTATTTATGAAATTGACAAGTTGATTCTAAAGTGTATATGGAAATAAAAAGGATCTAGAGTAACCAACATGATTTTGAAAAAGAACAAAATTATAAGACCTTCACAATCTGAGTTTAAGACTAACTATAAAGCTAAAGTCATTAAGGCAGTGTAATACTGATGTGAAGATAGACACATAGATCAATGGAACAGAATAGAAAGTCCAGAAATAGACATAGACATACATACACACACACACACACACATATATATATACACATGATCATTTGATTTTTGACAAAGGTTTCAAAGTAATTCAATAGGGAAAGTATAGTCTTTTCAACAAATAGATATCTATATGTAAAAAGAAGAAACTCAACCCTTACCTCCTATCATTCACAAAAATTAACTTAAAATGGATCCTAGACAGAAATATAAAAGCTAAACTATTAAACTTTCAGAAGAAAATATTAAAAGAAATCTTTGTGACCTTG
Organism: Daubentonia madagascariensis; assembly: GCA_023783475.1. Classification (NCBI taxonomy): domain Eukaryota; kingdom Metazoa; phylum Chordata; class Mammalia; order Primates; family Daubentoniidae; genus Daubentonia; species Daubentonia madagascariensis. Next base: position 45,924,393 of record JAKFHU010002088.1, on the reverse strand, counting down.
GTTAGCAGATTTGTTAGACAGGAAATCAAAAGCACAAACTGAAAGTTTTCTAATAACAACTAATAAGTTGTTACATTGGATTTCACTAAAATAAAAAATTAGAATCCTTTGTTCTTCAGATGACTACATTAAGAAAATGAAAGGCAAACCATAGCCAGGAAGAAAATATTTATAAAATATAGCTCTAAAATAGACTTAAACTGGAATACATAAGAACACTTAAACTCAGTAACAAGAAAACAACCTAATAAATATTTGAACAGACACTTAGCCAAAGAAGATACATGAATGGCAAATAAGCACATGAAAAGATGCTCAACATCATTAGCCATGAAGAAAAAGCAAATTAAAACCTCAATTACCATTACATATTCACTAAAGTGACTGCAGTTAAAAACTGACAATACTTTGTATTGGGAAGGATATGGTGCAAATGAAACTCTTACACATTGCTGGTGGGAATAAAAAAATGGTAGAGCAACTTTGGAAAATAATTTGGAAGTTTCTTATAATGTTAAAAATATACATCATACAACTCAGGAATACTACTTCTAGTTATTTATCCAAGAGAAATAATTACATGACCATATATACTTGTTGAAACTCATGAACTTGTACATCTGAAATAAATTTTATTATTTAAATTGTACCTCAATAAAGGTGATTTTTTAAAACTACCTAATTTTTCACAAAACCCCAAAAGTTTCCTAATCCACTCTATTAGTAATACTTTGGAGAGACAGGCATTCTTATGCATAATTTTCATGGGTATAAAATAGTTCATTCTATTACAGATGACCATTTGATAGTATCTGTCAAAATTCATATAGACTTAGACCCAGCAATTCTATTTCTTGGAAATTATCCTAGTCAACAGAAAAATTTAGACTATATATATATTCTACTTTTTGAGTTTGAATTCTAAAAATTAAATAATAGTTTAAAAAGAAAATGATAAAAATGAGACTTTGGAGAGTATATATAATATAAATACAAATATAGGAGAAAAAAAATCCCTGAGAAAAAAAGTGTTTCTAAGGAGAAAGGAGAGAACATGGATGCTAAGTAAGGATTTGGATGAAGTTAATTATGATGCAAATTGATGAGACATTTAATTAATGTTCTTAAATCTTTCAGGCATGCATGAAAGATGAACAAATAACATCTACAAAAGAAGTTTATGAAAATCTTGAAAACACACTCATTAAAATGTATATTCAACTCAGTGTACAACTTAGTAGCTATAGATGACATTATTAAGATAATTACCACCTTTGTTCAACAAATAATTATAGAAAATGTAATGCAACTATATCACTGTGACTTACAGAATACATGAACAAGACTTCCATTTAGAAGGCTAAGAATTCTTTAAGAGCACATGACCCAAACTCATGAAGAATTTAATAAATAGAAGCTGAAATATGGCAGGAAGTGCCTGTGTGATCAGGGAAGGCTTCAGGGAGGAGGGGTCAGAGAGGTGAGGTGAGATAGTGGGCAGGAGGAGGGAAGGGGTGCCCTTCTAGGAGGAGGGGCGGGCAGCACTTGAGTGGAGGGAAGGAGCAAGGAGGGAGTGAGACAGGAGAGAGACGGACTTCCGGTGAGAGATGGGGAAGAGAAAGGAAGGATGTACAAAGAGGTACCCTCCTGGAGAACATGAACACTAGGCTGCTGTGTCTGAACCTCTTCCAGGCATAGGTGGCCACTGGAAGTTTTGAGCAGAGGTGAGCCATACACACTGGAGATTTAAAATACAGCCTATCTAGCTACAGTGAGCAGGATGGATTGCAGCACTGAGAGACTGCAGGCAGAGACTGATTAGGAAACTTGTAATAAGTTAGGCATGACGTGATAATAACCAAGGCTCTGGACAAGGGTGTGGCTATGGGATCAGAAAAGAAGGCACAGATACAGAATAGATTACTTCACAAGAACCAACAGACTGGGTGACTAATCAGAAGCGTAGGAGAAAGGAAGGACTGGAAAGAAACAAAGACAGCTCCTGGGTTTGAGACTGTCTTGCAGAGAGAATGACAGTGCCGTTGACAGAAATAACGAAGCCAGGAAGAAAGAGATGCTGGTTTAGAGGAGGTAGAGGGGGAGTTTGATTTTGAAAATGTTGTGCTGGAGTGGAACATTGCATATCAAGTAAAAATTTCAGAAGGTAATTAGGGAGAGAGATCAGACTTGGATAATTTAAGTAAGGAAGTCATCAGAGGGAAGAAGGATGGAGAGGGAAATTAGCACAGTTTGGCTGAGAGGGAAGATGATGAAAGAGAACACTACAAGCAAGGAGAGGCCCTAGGAATGGCTAACAGAGTAGGGAGGCCAAAGGGAATAGGACTGAAAAAGCCCATTAGTGATGGTGCTTAGCTCAACAGCTGCAGTAAAGCGGGCAGTTGAGGATAGGTTTCTGGGGTGTGGGAGGAGAGGCTCTAATATATTAGAGGTAGGTAGTAATGGCTACTTGCTTAAAGAGGTATTAAGAAAAGCAGGGAGAAAAAATATAGCCAGACTAGTTGCAAATGGCCATATATGTTGGAAAGCAAAGGCAGAGGAGGAAGCCGAAAAGGCATTACACATAAACCCCAAAAGCAAGTACTGGGATGCTTAAGATACACAGCTGTTATTAGTAATAATAAAAAAAAGTTTGAATGGATATTGACATTTTTATCAGTGGATATATTTAGAAGAAAGCTGGTCTTCAAATAAAAGTGAAGAATAATGTGTTTCTTGGTATTTAAGAATAGCGGTCCCAATCTAGTACCCCATAGGATGAATCGGGCTCACAGACATGTGTTGCTTGCACGGCACAGTGTTTTAAACTTTTTGATTGAATGCTCCAGTCCCCATCACTCCCTGCTATCCCACAGCCAGCCTGCTTCTCTTGTTTATGTTACCAGCTTGAGTCATGCGGGCATTTGCATTATCAGCTCCTGCTCTAATGCTTTCTGATGCTAAATCATCAAAAAAGAAGGAAAAACATTAAAATAAAGCAATAATTCCAGGCAAAGTATCCTAACTTTGAGTATCCTTTTTTTATTTTTAAAAGCAAACTGGGCTTAGTAAATATTGTTGTCTTCTGAATTATTTCCACGCGTAGAGGTGCCCCTCCCTGGGCCTCTCTTGGAGAACTGATTGTAGTTTGAGTGCTCTCACCCTTGCATTTGCTATGTTTTCCTGGTTGCTTGAGTGTTTCTTTTACCCAGTTCTGTTTAATTACCATGCAAAACCCTCTGTTGAGCTTTTAATTAGCAAGTTATCTCTGTCTGAAGACTGGAAACCCTGGGCTCTTTCAGCATATATTAGACAGCTAAGATATGAAATTAAAGAAAACAGAGTTTTAGCCAACAGAAACAAGTGACTCATTTCCTTGTGAAAACACACAAGGTTTATGTTACTCTGGCAACGATATTCCAGAATAGCGTCTCTCCCCTCCCCTTTTAGAGCTTTTATGTTTGTTATAGTCTGTGTTCCGCAGTGACCTAATGTTGAACCAAGTCACTTAGCGATTCATGAGAGACAAGAGAACTGTGCTTTCATTTAGATAGCTCGACGAATGTCCTTTTGACCAAAGGAAGAAAAGTTTACCTTGTACAAAGAAAGGAACTGTAAAAAAGTTATAAAGAACTCTTGACAGATTGCTGTCCTGGGGGTATAAGTGTGGTCCTGCTGTTAATTTTAAAACACTACAACCAGTTCTAGTGTGTTAGAATTCTAAGTGCCTGTTTTTCTAGACAGCTGATTGTGCAGCTCATAATGTGCAACCTGTATTGTATCCCATGGGGAAACGAAGATTTAGAGACTCATTGCAGAAGACCCCAGATGTTTCATGGGATTTGCATCATGGGTGAGAATTTCATGGTGTTTAGGGTCAAAATTTTAACCCAAACCACTACCACTCTCCAAAGCAAAAATGTGTAGAGCAAAAACAGTTACACTAACTTTCTTTTTCTAGGTTTTAAGTTCTCTGAGGTACTTGAAAGGAAGTGAAGAGAGCCTCCAATTTATTAAGCTCTCGATGCTGATGTTATTTAAAAATTATGGTCTAGATGGGGTGATGGCTTCAGGATTTTAAGTTTAGAGACTCTCTGTGAACAGCTTTATACTTCCATTGAAAGGGCAGTAAATTTTGTAGCTATTAGAATGCAACAGACTAAAAATTACTGACATATGAAGATTTTTAGTTTGTCTCTCATACTTACCACCTGTCTGCAAAAGAGAATTTCAGCTTTGCTCAATCTTTTTGTTTCCCCTCAAAAAGTGTCTTTCCGTTCCTCTTGGCAGAATAGAAAAACAGGCAGAGAGATAGATTGGAATAGTAGGAGGATGAGGGAGAATGATTTATGTTGAGATATATTTAATGTCCTATTTATATATAATGCCAATTTATACAATGAGGGGCTAGGAGAGGGAAGGTAAGTTGAAAATAATAATAGGAAAAGTAACTCATGAAGGTTGAACGTAGAGGAGGAGATTTTTCAGAGATTTTAGAAGCAAGGTCCAGGAACAGTCATATGTGATAGTGGCAGATGGGAAGAGAGAAAAAAAGAGGATTTTAAGAAGAATTCCTGGGACTCATGTGTCCTCATCATAGTGTTCAGGAAATACAAAAAAAGGACTTCATTTATTTTGAAATTAAATTTGTTTGCAAGGATTGTATACGTTTAGCCACAACACTGCTCTGAGACTGACCCACATGGATCATAGTATTATAAACAACAAAAAAGTATTATTATTAAAAAATTCCTTGAGAAAACTCTGAAATTATTTCTACCAGAAAAATAATCTCAACTAGGGGAATGTTGAGTAGAAATTTCTTTCTTTTTTTTTTTTCTTTCTTTCTTTTTTTCTGTGTGTGATAACTCAAATATTAAGGTAGAAAACAAAAGTCACCACAAATTACTCAGGTCAAAACATTCTCATTCAGCACTGTCTTCATGGAGGTGGCTCTGATGAGTGGCCTTCCCTTCCAATGTAAATAATTAAAAGGCATGGGAATAATTTTAGATTCTATCAGTTTTCATTATAATTTTTTCCTTTTTAATTTAAAAAATTATTTACTTATTTTTTACTGTGATTTTTCTCTTTTTTTCTTCAAACTTCAACTCTGCTTTTGAGTATTTTAAAAAATAGTCCCTCTGTTGGGTATGTGGCTTGTGAAATTACAATTACAAATTCCCTATAAAATGATATAATAGTTTCTTTTTTGAAATTAATAACAACTCAAAGTAATTGCAAAATATTTTCAATTTGTTCAGCAATGTAAAATGAGAAAGCTAAGCTATTTTCTGTACAGGATAAAGAAACACATTTTACATTTTTGTAAATTGTAAGCCTTTACCATAAACATTAATGGATCACCTCTAGAAATATAACTGTATGAGAGTCAGTTTGTATATATTTAAAACTTGAAATATAAAATATGAATGAATTATAATTGACTATAAGGATGAACTTTGATAGAAATAAACTGACAAAGACCTTGATTATCAGCCTTAAAAAAGATGTTACATGCCATAATATATTGGCTATGGAATGCATTATTATTATTAATGAAACAATGAAATAAGTGTCAAATTCCCAAATTGTTTGTTGGCCTAAATATTATTAAATTTTGTCAGCAAGTTTGCTTATACAAATTTTAGGGAAAATTCAGATTATTTTATTCTGTGATAAATATTAGCTATGCCTATAAGATATGAGAATGACTAAGACTGAGGGGAACTCTTGACTCATGGAGAAAAGTCTGATTAATTAAAAAAATATTAATTGTGGAAAAAATACACATAACACAAAATTTACCATTTTAACATTTTAAGCATACAGTTCAATAGTGTTAAGCACAATCATATTGTTTTGCAACCAACCTCCAGAACTTTGATCTTGTAAAACTGAAACTCTGTGTCTATAAAACAACTACTCCCCTATTCCTGGCAACCACCACTCTACTTTCTGTCATGAAGAATTGACTACTCTAGGCACTAGACAGACGTGAAATCATACAGTATTTGTCTTTTTGTGACTGGCTTATTTCACTTAGCATAATGTCCTCAAGGGTCTTCCGTGTTGTATCATGTGATAGGATTTCCTTCCTTTACCAGGCTGACTAATATTCCATTGTGTATATATACCACATTTTGTATATCCAGTCATCTGTCGATGGACACTTGGGTTGTTTCCATATTTTGGGTATTGTAAATAATGCTGCTGTGAGCATGAAGGTATCTGTTCGAGACTCTGCTTTCAGTTCTTTTGGGTATTGCTGGACGTGGGATTGCTGGATCATACGGTAATTCTATCTTTGAAGTTTCCAGCAACTACCATACTGTTTTTTACAGCAGCTGCACCATTTTCCCTTTTCACCAGCAATGCACAAAGGCACCAATTTTTCCATACCCTGGTCAACACTTATTATTTCCTTTTTTTGTTTGTTTTTTGATAGTAGACATCCTAATGGTTGTAAGGTGGGTCTTTGATTAATTTTAACTAAAGTCAAACATTAAATTATTAAATAGAGTTATGCCTGTTGTACATGTAGAAAAAGGCATAACTCAAGTTTTGCTTAAGTTGCCTATCCTTTTTTAAAGTTTATTTTTAAAAGTGAGGTATGTGCTATATAATAATACATTTTTAAATGAGATTATTTCACACTTAGAAGTCCATTTATCTACTACTACGTAATATATAAATGGCATCCAAAACTTAGCGGCTTAAAACAATGATCAGTTATTTCACTCACAATTCAATGATTTGTGCAGGTTTGGAGAGGACCGCTCATTTCCGTTCCTCTTGATATCAACTGGGGTGGATGTGTGGAGGCTGGAATATTCTGAAGGCTTGTTTACTCACATGTCTGGTGGGTGCTGTTGGCTGGGACCTCAGCCGAGAACGCAGGCAGGAATGCCTACGCTTGGCTTGTCCATGTAAGCTCTTGGCTTCCTCATAGCATAGTGACTGGGTTCCAAAAACAAGTGTCCTGAGAGAGAACTAGGAGGAGTTCTCTCTGTAGTTGCTTTTTATGACTTATTATTAAAAATTACATGGTCCTGCTTTTGCTAATAATAATAATTAAACTAAATAATTGAAGAAATCACAAAATCTCACTCAGGTTTAAGAAAGAAGACATAGACTCTACTTCTTGGTGAGGCAATGGCAAGGTTCTAGAAGAATGTATGGGATGAGAAGAATTGTGGCCATTTTTGGAAACTGCAATCTGCCACACTTAGTAACTTACTAAATCAGGTAACTGAATGTAGAAACATCTTTCTCTAATACTTAAAATAGTCACATTTATATTATGTTTTAAGGTACGTTGTAGAATTGTTATAGAGAAATACTAATGAAATTTTTGTTTTTTCAAAAATTCTCCTCTATTTATAGATGAATAAAGTCTATCTGTCTGACCTGCTCTTCTTTTGTGGCCCACATCTAGGCTTTGCAGGCCTGGAGCAAGAGTGCAGCTGGAGAATCACATATTTAATTATTTAACAGTTTCAAATCAAGTTAGTAACATGATAGGTGAAACCACTTCTATTCCCTTACCTTGACAAATATTCCTTTATAACAACCTGGAAGGTCAGATTTTAATTTAGAATTTTGGAATCCTAGGGGTTCTAGACCAAATGTGATGGGAGAGGCTGCCCCTGACTGCTGGCTCCTGTTTCCACTTCTCTCCCCCTCCCCCGACCAGCTCCATCCAAATTGAAGGACCTCGTGCACACACCTGTGGGCAACCCACTCCATACCCAAATTCCAGCTACAATCCCAGCTAAAAGTGTCTGCTCCTTGGCTACCCCTCAGGCTTAGGAGTGCAAACATCAGAGATGTAGATCACCTTCCAGAAAATGGTGCAGGGAAGGGGCCCGTGTAGACCCCGGGGGTCTACAGGGCACCTGGGGGCCATTTGTATAGGGAATTCCAGAGTCTGAAGTACACGGAATGAGATCCAGAAGTGGGGACATGGGCTCTGAGTGACCACATCCCCTTGGCCTTGTCCCCTTGGCTCCTGTGCGGTACAGAGGAGCGGGGGAGGACCAGAGCACAGCGCTGGAAAGCTCAGGACCCAGAGCGGGAAGCCTGTGCCCAGCTGGGAGGTGAGAGGGCAGCACTTGCGGGAAGGTGGGAGGAGCGCGCTCTGGGGCCCTGGGCTGGCGGGGGCAGCCCTGCTTCTTTCTCTCTCCCTCCTTCCGTCTTTCTCCCTCTTTGCCTTTTCCTGTCTTCCTCTTTTCTTCTCTTTCCCTTCTGTCTTTTTCATTTTCCTATTTCCTTTCTAGATCTTCCTAATCCCTCTTTTTTTCATCTTTGTCCTCCCCACCCCCACTCCATAGTTCAAGGTGCTGGGGCTTTGTCAAAGGTCTTCCCTTTGTCTTCCAGGACTGAGCTGCTTTGGCCCCAACAGTGATTCTGCTGCCTTTATGTGCCATCTGACGACAATTTTCCAGGGATCAGAGATGGAGTCCCAGCCTGTATATTGGTGCTGCTTATACCCATGTTCATAATGTTCATAGTTCCAGGCTTCAAAGACCAAGCTTTATAATAGAAGAGCCATTTTATTTCAAGGTGACCAAGAAATGCTTTGCCCTATTGACCTTCAACTCTGCAAGAACAAATAATTTTTATTAGAATTGGTGTTACTTGGAAGGGATATTTGGAAAGAATGAGTCGAAACTGTTTTTATCTTGTGAAAAACATTTTTCCCCCCTGGATTTTGGTTCATTTTAATTCAAGTACCTTACCAGATGCTTTGAGTCCAGTCTCAGTTGGTCTCCAAACCCAATATGACATAAACGAATAACCCACCATCCACTTCCTTTGTCCTCTATCTTGTTTCATGTTCCCCTTCAAGCCTCTTTGGTTGAAAAATTTTGTTATCTTATATCCACCAGTTTATTTCCTGCTCTTCAACTAAAAATTACTTCAGTTCCTACAGGATTTATACATCCTCCATGTACAGATGGGTGATGTTAAGAGGTAACTAAATTCCAGTCAGTTGCCTTTTATATAATCATCTCTGCTGGCTCTTGTCTGGGGTAAAATGTTAAGGCTTAAATACTAACATATATCTTTCTTTATAAAAATGAACAAACAAGAAACAAGAAAGTCACGTCATGACAAAAACTCTTCAATATTAATTACAGAGAGAACAAAAAGTGTGTTAGTTTCCATCTTTTTGCATTTAGACTTTAAACAGGGTGGAAGCTTCTGGATACCATATATGCATATGTCAAGAAACTCTCAGTACACAGTGGATGTGCAAGATTTAAGACACTAAAAACTAAAACTAAACTTGATATAAAAATGGGTATGTCAACTCCTAATACCCAAAGGTATAATATAAGCTTTAAGAAGTTAAGCATGGAAGGTATGGGACATTACAAAATATTTCAATTTTTCTGACATGATCTACCTGCTGAACTTTTACTTTCTGTTTATCTTTGAGAGCTATAAGTTTTTTAAAAAATAACACTCATTGTCGCTTTCAGTTTTCAGTGCAGAAAATTTGAAAGACCACAAAATAAAAATATAACTGAATAACTTTCTAAACCAAAGACACATTTTATTTCCATGCATATACTTTTTTTAAAAATTAAAAAATGGTAGTTTTCCCCCATAACAAAAAACATCTTCTATAGCAATATTTATAAATACTTTATAGCAATATATAAAAATATTTTGTGTAAGTAACATATGTACTTGGTAACAGAATTGCAAATCATATAGGAAAGTTCAAAATAAAAAATGAGAATTTCTTCTGGAAAATATGACATGTATTCTTATGTCACTATGTCTGTGTCATCTCAAACAAATATTACTACAGTAAGAGGAGAAAGAGGGAGAGAAAGAAATGTTGTAATCTTCATTTTCCTATGTCTTTCTTATTATTACATGCTTTTATGTTTTTTACAAAGACAATCTAGAAAAAATAATTCTACACTTCATACAGAACCAGAGAAGACCCTGTATAGCCAGAGCAACCTTAAGCAAAAAGAACAAATTGGCAGGCATCACTTTGCCAGACCTCAAGCTTTACTGCAATACTATAGTAACCAAAACAGCATGGTACTGGTGCAAGAACAGACATATAGACCAATGGATCAGAACAGAGAACCCAGATATAAAACCATCCTCATATTGCCATGTGATCTTTGACAAAGTAGACAAAAACATACACTTGGGAAAAGAATCCCAATTCAATAAGTGATGCTGGGAAAATTGGATAGCCACATGTAGAAGTCTGAAACAGGATCCACACCTCTCACCACTCACAAAAATCAACTCATGTTGGATAACAGACTTAAACCTAAGGCATGAAACCATAAGAATTCTAGAAGAAAATGTTGGAAAAACTCTTATAGACATTGGCCTAGGCAAAGAAGTTATGAAGAAGACCCCAAAAGCAATCATAGCAACAACAAAAGTAAATAAATGGGACTGATCAAATTAAAAAGCTTCTGCACAGCCAAGGAAACAATCATTAGAGCAAATAGGCAACCTACAGAATGGGAGAACATATTTGCATGCTATACATCCAATAAAGGGCTGATAACCAGAATTTATAAAGAACTCAGACAAATCAGCAAGAAAAAATCAAACAACCCCATTTAAAATTGGGCAAAAGACATGAACAGAAACTTTTCAAAAGAAGATAGACTAATGGCAACAAACATATGAAAAAATGCTCAATGTCTCTAAATCAGGAAAATGCAAATCAAAACCGCAATGAGATATCACTTAGCTCCAGTGAGAATGGCTTTTATCAAAAAACCCCAAAACAACAAATGTTGGCGGGGATGTGGACAGGTAGGAACACTCATACACTGCTGGTGGGACTGCAAAATAGTACAACCTCTATGGAAAGTAATATGGAGATACCTCAAAGAACTAAAAGTAGAACTACCATTTGATCCAGCAATCCCACTATAGGTATTTACTCAAGGAAAAAAAGACATTCTATAAAAAAGACACCTGCACTTGAATGTTTACAGCAGCACAATCCATAATTACAAAGATGTGGAAACAACCCAAGTACCCATCAATACATGAGTGGATTAATAAAATGTGGTATATGTATACCACAGAGTACTACTCAGCCATAAAAAAATGGTGAACTAATACCTCTTGTATTAACCTTGATGGAACTGGGGACCATTCTTCTAGGTGAAGTATCCCAAGAATGGAAAAACAAACACCACATGTACTCACCATTAAATTGGAACTAATCGATCAACTCTTATGTGCACATATGGAAATAACATTCACCCAAAATCAAGCAGGTGGGTGGGGAGGGGGACATGGGTAAATTCATACCTAACAGGCACAATGCACACTATCTGGGGGATGGGCACACTTATGACTTTGACTCAAATGGTACAAAAGCAATTTATGTAACCAAAATGTTTATACTCCTGTAATATTCTGAAATAAAAAAAACCCTGAAGATAATTTAGATAGTTAATCATATATTTCTTACAAATACTTTCCCCTAGAAGATATTCTTGTTAGAGGCTGTGACTCACAGAAGTTTTAACTGTTATTTTATAGCCTTGCTGATTACTGTCAACTTGAGATTTCTTTTCATTGTATTCTTGGTTAGCATCATTGTTCCTTGTATTTCATATCTTTATTTTAAACTACCTTTTCAATTACCTGTAGTACATACATTCTGCAGGAGTATTTTCACAGATAGTTTATGGGTTGTGATAAACTTTCTGATTACTTCCATGTCCAAAAATATATCTATTTTGTACTCACATCTGATTCATATTTTGGCTAGAAATGCAATTATAGATTCAAAATAACTTTTTCTTAGTTCTATTAAGGCATTGCTCAACTGGCTTACAGTATCTAATATCCTGAATGAAAAGTCAGATGCCATTCTGATTCTCGTTCCTTTATACAGAACTGTTTTTTCTTTCTGGAACCTTATAGGATCTTATCTTTATAATTAGAGGTCTGAAAATTTTCTGGATATGTCTAAGTAAGGGCCTTTTAAAAAATATTGATAGCATTATGACATACCACTCAAAAAGACAGTGCTTTAAGACAGTAGCACATTACTGTTTCTTATGATTCTGCTGGTCAGGAAATAGTTCAAAACTTGGCCTGGCAACTGTTTTGTTCCTTTGGGGTCCATGGCTATCATCCATTCAGTTGTGTCCAGTTGACTGCTGGCATGGGCTAGGAGGACGAAGAAGCATTCATTCATATCTTTGTTGCCTCGGTGCTCTTCCACATGGCCTTTCTCTAGATGGTGTTCTTTATTTGATAGTCTAAGCTTTCTTGCAGCATGGCAGAGCTGGCTTCCCCAAAGAAGGCTAAGCAGAAGGTACAACACCTCGTGCTGCCTAGTCTCCAAAGCTACCCAGTGACACTTCTGCCACATTCTGTTGGTCAAAGCAAGTTTCAGGATAAGTGCAGGTTTAAGAGTAGGAGAAATCAACTCTACATTTTGGTGAAAAGAGTGACAAAATCTCATTGCAAAAGTCATGTGGGATAAGAGATATTGTTGTGGCTATCTTTGGAAACAATCTACCGGTAGCATTTGGTGAGAATTTTCAATTCCAAAACATATTATTTTCAGGTTTAGAAAATTTCCTTTAATTATTTTCTCTCCCTCTCTGTTATATTGTTATATTCTTTGTTCTATCATTTAGGAACTCCTGTTAGATATTTTTTTTTATTTCAGAATATTATGGGGGTACAGATGTTTTGGTTACATGGATTGCTTTTGTACTGCTTGAGTCAAAGTTATAAGTGTGGCCATCACCCAGATAGTGTACATTGTACACATTAGTTATGATTTCACCCATCCCCTCCTACCCCCTCCCACTTGCATGATTTCCGTTGAGTTTTACTTCCATCTGTGCACATGAGTGCTGATCAGTTAGTTCCAATTTAACAGTGCATACGTGTGGTGTTTGCTTTTCCATTCTTGCAATACTTCCCTTAGGAGAATGGTCTCCAGTTTCATCCAGATTGTTACAAAAGGTATTAATTCATTTTTTTATGGCTGAGTAGCACTCCATGGTATACATATACCACATTTTATTAATCCACTCATGAATTGATGGGCACTTGGGTTGATTCCACATCTTTGTGATTGTGAATTGTGCTGCAATAAACATTCAAGTGCAGGTGTCTTTTTGATAAAATCACTTCTTTTCCTTTGGGTAAATACCCACAGTAGGATTGCTGGATCTAATGGTAGTTCTACTTTTAGTTCTTTGAGGAATTTCCATACTATTTTTCATAGAAGTTGTACTATTTTGCAGTCCCACCAACAGTGTATAAATGTTCCTTTCTCACCGCATCCATGCCAGCATCTATTGTTTTGGGACTTTTTGATAAAAGCCATTCTCACTGGAGTTAAGTGAGATCTCATCGTGGTTTTGATTTGCATTTCCCTGATGATTAGTGATGTTGTGCATTTTTTCATATGTTTATTGGCCATTAGTTTATCTTCTTTTGAAAAGCTTCTGTTCATATTTTTTGCCCAATTTTTAATGGGGTTGTTTGATTTTTTCTTGCTGAGTTTTTTGAGCTCTTTGTAGATTCTGGTTATTAGCCCTTTATTGGATGTATAGCATGTGAATGTTTTCTCCCATTCTGTAGGTTGTCTAAATTCACTCTGTTGATTGTTTCCTTGGCTGTGCAGAAGCCTTTTAATTTAATCAAGTCCCACTTATTTATTTTTGTTGTTGCAGTGATTGCCATTGGGGTGTTCTTTATAAATTCTTTGCCTAGGCTGATATCTAGAAGAATTTTTCCAACATTTTCTTCTAGAATTCTTATGGTTTCATGTCTTAGGTTTAAGTCCATTATCCATCTTGAGTTAATTTTTGTGAGTAGTGAAAGATATGGATCCTGTTTCAATCTTCTACATGTGGCTATCCAATTTTCCCAGCACCATTTATCGAATAGGTATTCTTTTCCCTAGTGTATATTGTTGTCTACTTTGTCAAAGATCAGATGGCAATTATATGGATGGTTTTATATCTGGGTTCTCTGTTCTGTTCCATTGGTTTATATCTCTATTTTTGTGTGATATATCTTCTATATCTCAACTTTTCTTTCAAGTTCTATTTTTTATCTTTTAGAAGATCTTTTTAATTTTTTCCTCAGAACTTCTATTGAATTTCTTATATTTGCAGTGACATTTTTAATTTGTACAAATGCTTTAGTATTCTTTGATTGCATATTTTCCCTAACAGTGTATTCTTATTTTCTATAGGCAACATGTTCTCTAATAGTTTTTAGGTTGAAAGTTATTTTTTGTTCCCTTAATTATCACTGTTTCTTTTGAAGCCAGTTGTTTTATTTCCTCATTATATTTATGAACAAGGAACAAAAAGACATGCTTGTTTAGCATAGGTAACTGGTTTGAGTTTCCTCTGTAGGTGTGTGGACCTGTTGAACAACAAGTTTCTCCCATTCATGGAAGGCTGCACGTGAATATGAGCAGAGAGTGGTTACTGGAAAGCTTCACTTAAGGGCAGAAGAGCTGAAAGCAGGGAGACAAAGAGACCACCTCCGTCCAGTTTCATACCAAATTAGGCAGACTTTGCTCTGGAGTGCCTCCATTCCCCAGTAGAACTGCCCTTTCCCAGGCATGTTGGTCAGTTTCTTTAGACATTAGTTCTTTCATTTTACCCTGGAGGCAGACGTTGTGACTATCTTAGAGAGGATGGATGGGGTTGAGGAGGGGCCAAGTTGTACAACTTCTGTGTAAATAATACTTGATTTAATCATCTCGATTTCTGCCCTTTTTCCTAGCCCAGCTTCCTCCAAGCTTAGAGCCTCTCCTTAGCTTTGTTGCTGAGGAAAATGACTCCTACCCTGCTTGCAGCCTTTTCAGCATCCATTGTTCTTTCTCTCTCCAGAGATTTATTGAAAGTTCTGGTTCCCTGATATTTCCTCTTCTCCTTCACAACACCGTTATGCACTTATTCTTTTTGTACTTCTTTACTGCCCTTACTTTGAGGTGTGCTCAGTCTGCCATATTGAAATGGAAGACTACAACATGATATTAATGGTTGCTTGGTATTCCACGATATGGATGGACTGTAATCTGCTTAAATAAGCTCCTATTACTGAGCAGTTAGATTGTTTTCATTGTTTGGCTGTTACTGTTATAAATGTGTAAGGAGAAAAAATACGTTATTTTAAAGATAGTTAAGTCTTTCTGGTCATAACTGGAAAAGGCTGGATGAGTCAACAAGATAACTAAACTGTCTATCACAAGCAATAAGTTTTTTTTTTTTGAGGGAGTAAAAGAGCTGGGGAGAAGAAAAGAAGGTCAAAAGATAAAGGAGGATCAGCTAGAAACTGAAGTCCGGGTAGAAGAGACAGCCAGAAATAAGGGGGACTTTGTCAGGACATGGGTGTCTAAGATTCAGTGTTGAGTTGTTGGCTGTAACACCCTCTGTGGCCTCATACCTGCAGGAGGGTCTGCTATACACAGCCTCTGGGGAGAGAAGGGATTAGGCAGTGCCCAGCAATAAAGGGAGACAGCATACAGAAAAGAGACATTGGGGATGAAAAATGTAGCAGTAATAGGTACTTGAAACCAGAAGGTGCTAGGAGAAAATACAAATAAGGTACCACCTTTCCCTGCCCCCCAACACACCTATGGTTCCTCAGAGACATTGGAAAAGGGATTAGGTTGAGTTTCCTACTGCATATTAGACAGGGTTTTAGAATAAATTTATCTTAAAAATTGAAGTGCTAATTCTCTACCTCAGGCCTCTTCTACCCCATCTCAGTCTCTCCTTACCTGGGGTACACTGTTCCAGGAAAAGTCCCCTTCCTTTTAGTCAAAAAAAGTTTCCAGGAGACCTTAGGTGAGTGGGGATGGATTGCTGACCTTACCCAAATTCCACTGTTAAGGGACTTAGGCTTGGCCAAGAGGGTGTCCTGAAGGGCCAGCTTGCCTCTCTCACCATGTCCTCTGTATCGCTTACGAGGCCTTAGACTATTGTGAAGGAAGGCGCACTTCACTCTAGCTTACAAAACAGAGGGAGCAATGATTCACTGACTCAAAGTCCTAGAGTAGGGTAGGCTTTAAATATGGCCTAATCCTATCTCCTTCTTTTATTGTCATTTCTCTTCAAGGGGTCAGAAAATATAATAGCTACAGAAGTTCCTGGCCTTACATGTGTACAAAACAACACCCAGAGCAGGGTGAGAGGATATCTTCCAGGGGTTTCTCTTAAGAGGAAACTTTTCCCAAAAGCCCTCAGCATACCTTCCCTCACCTCTCCCTGGTCACATGTTCATTCTTTAGCCGATCCTGTTCTCAGTGGCTTTAGCTGGATCCTGAGCCAGTCAAGAGAGATGAGATCACTACGACAAATAAAACTGAAAGAGGAGAGAATGGATGTAAGGGAGACGGCCGCCACGTCCAGCGTGTTCTCTTCTTCATAGTTGGGGCTCCCCGCCTCCATTTCTAATGCCCACATGAGAGAATCTCCCCAATTAAACACAGCTTTCTCCATCTACTCTTTCTGATTCTAGGCCTCCATTAAGGAGAGGAGGCAGCTGAGCTTGGTTTCTCATTACGCTCCAAGCCCATGACTATTTTCTGACCCCTTCCAACAAGCATTAGCTTCTACTTCTCCTTAGTTGGATTTTCAGTATCACAGCGGTGTTAAGAAATTCCCATTTTCTCTACAACCTACCAAGGTTTACTCCATGAGCACTACCCTCTACCCTTTATGCAAATTTTGGTGTCCCTAGCTGTCCCTGGCATGTTGCCATGACAATCCTATGCCTCCTCCTACATTTGCTCCATGCAGTTTGTAGTTGGCTAACTACTGGAAGACACAGCATTTCAAATGTTAGATATTTCTAATTGCCTTTAAAAGAGATTGCACCAATTTATACGCCCATGAATAAGAAATGAGTGCCTTGTTCTTGTCACACCCTTGCCAACACTGTGTACCATCAAGCTTTTTGATCATTGCACATTTTATAGATTAAAAACTGGAATTGTTAATCTCATCAATCTCTTTTTCAACTAGAATATGTCTCGGGTAACGTTTTTTCTTTCATGGAAAAGAAGAGGAAGGAAGAGTCCCTGCATAAAATACTTTCTGAGCGCTTGTATATAATTACTTACCTATTGCCTACACACACAAATGACGAATCTGAGGGTTCTGGATTCACAGCACAATTGTATCTTGGATGTTGAAGGGAAGTCATGAAGCTAGTCTGATTTTCTTCTTTGTACATAACTTGATACTGTTTTGCATTCTTGAAAACTGTGGGGTTTTCTTTTTGTCATCTAGAATTTTTCCAGAGTTTATTTAGTTATAAGTTTTGTTTTGTTTCGATTTGTTTTTTTGGTGTGAACATGCCAGTTTCCCTCAGGGACATTTTCTTATGTTATAGTTTTACCATCGCCACTGTCTACTAGGCCTAGTTGTTGTTTCTTTTTTTTTTCCAGAAAATCCCAATTTTTATGAATTTTTTCTTAGATTCCTATTCTCTGTGTCTATTTGTCATTTTAATCTTGGTCCACCTTTTTTTAACTAACTTTCCTAGGATAACACATATCATTCTTGCACATCTTAAAACATTAATAAAACACCAACGCATTTTGGTTATTTATTCACACATTTCATTGCTAAGGCATTTAAAAATTTTACTCTTTTGAGTTATACACTTAATAAGTGCAGATAGGATGCTTGCAAGGGCTTTCCATATCCATAACTACGTACAATTTGTGGACCTTATAAGCAGAATTTGCCCAAGCCCTTCTCTGTGACAGTCTTGGTTTCATGCAAATTTCTTATATAAACGTATCTAGGTAAGAAATTAAATGCCAAAATGGATGATGTGTTTAACATCATACATTGCACCAGTTATGAACTTTGTTTAGAGAGGATTAAGTAATTAAACATTAGATAGCCACACAACTCTTACAAACAATTATTCTCTACTTCTTACATGCCAGTGTCAACATTTATAAATATAATCTGGGTTATATGAATCACTAGACTATATAATTGTGGATGAATTGGCTGGGGCAATAATGCGGAAATGAAGATTCATGTATTTTATAGTGAGAACATAGAAGATGGTCTAAAAGAGTGGTTCTTCATTTTGGTTGCACAGTAGAACTATCTGGGGATGTGTGGATGAGCCCATACACACTTGCTGTCCAGATGTAATGCCCACTTAATACACACTGACTACTTCAAGCACATTGAACAATCTGGACATACTGACCATACCTACCAAAATATGCAATTCATATGTCCTTTGATGCAGCAGTTACACCTCCAGGAACTCATCTTACAGAAACACTTGCATATATGCACAAAGATTCACTTTCAAGATATTTATTTATTCATTCAACAAATATTCATGAAGCTCCTATTAAGAGCCAGTACTTTTCTAAACACAGGACAGTGAACTGCTTGTTCTAAGGAAGATTACAATCTTGTGGGAAGGGTCATATAACAAACACACAAATAGATAAACTAAAAAAGGGACAGATAGCTATAAATGCTATGGAGAAAATTCAAATATGGTACCCAGTGAGGTCCTCTGAATCTTCTACTTCTCTCCAAGGACTGGGGAAGGCACTATTTTACACTCCTCTCTGACTTGATTTTCCACTTTACTGTGATTTCCACTTTACTGTGGAAGTCCGTGTTGAGGAAGAACCTCTGTGAGGTATTTCCATCCAGAATGTCAGGGGTTGGGGGCGGAGAAGTAAAGCACAAATCTTTTCTTTTCCTACGTGCTCCCAATCTTACCTGTGGTTTCTTTCTTTCTTTGAAATTTTTTTTGTTGTGGTAAAATACACATAACTTAATATCTACCATTTTAACCATTTTAACCATTTTAAAGTGTACAGTATAATGGTATTAAGTATATTCACAGTGTTGTGCAAGCATCACCACCATCTGTCTCCAGAATTTTTCCTCATTCCAAACTGAAACTCTGCGCCCATTAAACAATAACTCTCCTTTATCCCCTTTCTCCAGTTCCTGGTAACCACACTTCTACTTTCTGTCTGTGAATCTGAATATTCTAGTACCTCATGTAAGTGAAATCACGCGGTATTTGTCCTTGCTGTGACAGGCTTATTTTTCTTCGCATAATGTCCCCAAGGTTCATTCAAGTTGTAGCATGTTATCAGAATTTCCTTGTTTTTTAAGGCTGAATAATATTCCATTGTATATATACAGCATATTTTGTTTATCCATTCATCTGTCAGTGGACGTGTGGGTTGCTTCCACCTCTTGAATATTGTGAATAATGTTATTATGAGCATGGGTGTGCACATATTTGTTCAAGACCCTGCTTTCATTTCTTTTGAGTATATACCCAGAAGTGGAGTTGCTGGATCGTACGGGAATTCTATTTTTGATTTTTTGAGGAGCTGCCATACTCTTTTCTACAGTGTCTGCACCATTTACCTTCCCACTGGCAATGTATAAATTGTTCCAATTTCTTCACATCTTCACTGATGCTTGCTATTCTCTGGGTTTGTTTTTGTTTTTGATAGCAGTCTTCCTAATGGGATGAGGTAATATCTTATTGTGGTTTTGATTTGCCTTTCCCTAATGCTTGGTAATGCTAAGCATCTTTTCATGTTTCTTGGCCATTGTTTATCTTCTTTGGAGAAACGTTCTTTGTCCCTTTATAAATTGAGGGTTTTTTTTTGTTATTTTTGAGCTGTCTGAGTTCTTTATCCTGGATATTAACCCCTTATGAGATATATGATTTGCAAATATTTTCTTCTGTTGTGTAGGTTGCCTTTTCATTCTGTTGATTTTTGTCCTTTGATGCACAGTTTACTTGATATTTTGATCTGTGAGAGAGGTATGTTACAGTCTGATTATCATTGAGTGTTTATCAATTTCTCCTTATAATTCTATCATATTTTGAGTTACACAGTTAAAGTTTTGTCTGCTGTGTGAAGTTTTTTGGTTGATTATACCTTTAATCAATGGAAAATATAGCTTTATTTTCTCATTCTAAAAATGTGTTTTTTCTAGAATTCTATTTTGTCCAATGTTGTCTGGTATTTCAAAATACCACAGTTACTTATAAAATGTAAGATTTTAGATTAAAGTATTTTTTTCTCAGAACTTTGATAAATCTCTTCACTGTTTTCTTACACTTGGTATTGCCAAAAAGAATCTGCTACCAATCTGATTGTCTTTTTTATATGATTATATGATTTTTTTTCTTCCTGGGAACTTTCAGGATTTTCTCTGCAGCTTTGAAATTTCACTGTGACATTTCTGGGTGTTATGTTTTTGTAATTCTGCTCAGCTCTTAACTCTGAGAAACCAAGTTTTCTTTAGCTAAAATTTTGATTATTTTGTTGAATACTTGCTCCACCCCCCGCTTCATTCTGTCTATTTGTTTCCTGGATTTCTTATTAGATGGACGTTGGACTTCTGAGTCTGTCGTTTGTGTCCTCACACAGCTCTTCTGCTTTTCACAGCTCTTCCCTTTTAAGCTGCACTGTAAGAGACTCTTGGAATTAACTTGCTAGCTTAATAATATTCCTTAGCTGTGAATGCTCTCTTATTCATATTAAATATTGTATTTTTAATATTATCAATCAAATATTTAATTTATGGGAATTTTCAGATTTTTTTCCTTTCACAGAGGCATTGTCCACTCAAATCTCCTTGTGGACATTAATTTTACTTATTTTAAAGTTCTCTGCTTGCTATACTTATTCCTTTTTCTTGGGGATAAGTTCTTTTGTGAATGGAGTTACAGGCCTCTCTTTCAGGGCATTTATTGGCTTCCCTCAAATATTTAGGGGATTCTTATTTGTTGGCCCATATTTGTATTTCAAAATCCCTGCTTACTGCTCTGTGAATATTAACTGTGCTTACTGTATATTACCACTGACAATTGTAGACAAGGGACAGGATAAGCTGACATAAAGGTGAACTGTCAACTTCTTATCAGGCACCTTCCTATTTTCTCCTGGGGACAAGCAGCTGTCTTGGGTAATATGAATAATATTCTGCCCCTTTAGTTCCATGCCCACCCTTGCTGCTTTGGCCTGGGATTGTCCACTACTGTTATCTGCTTTAGCACAAACAGGAGGCAAAGGAGAAACTGACAGTCCAGCAGTACCCAATCCAGTTCTCTGATTAATTGCCCTGATAAATGTCTATGCATTTCCTCACTCCCTGTTTCCAGTGATTCTAAATTTGGAAAACCCTCCCCTGTGCCACTCCCACCTTCACAACAGTTTTTTCATGTGTGTTTTTTAGATGATGGCTTCCTTCAATTTTGTTTTTCCATAGATTGATTCCATATGATTGCCATATTTCAAGCATAACTCAAATTTGCTGGTCTGCTGATGACACATTGTATTTTTAATACTATCTTAAAATATCTTGTCTGTTATTTCAAGGAATTTGGGGTAATGTATCAGTCAATGTCCAGTCTCCAAAGCAGAAAACCTTCTAGGAATTTCAACGAAGAAAGGACAGGAAATTGGGTGCTTGAAAAGCCACTGGAAGAGCCAGAGGACCAAAGGTCCAGGAAGTTCAGGAAAGACATTCACCCAGCCCTAAGAGTCTTCACCAGCTTTGGGGTAATCTGAAGTTCTACTGAACTGGGTCAGAACTGCAGAAAACTGTCACTGAGGGCACAGGCTCCAGCAGGGTCAGAGCACCAAGGCTGGTGATTCTTTGGAGAAACCTTTGGGACAACTGTAAATGTCACCATCACATCACCTCTGCTGAGCTCAAGGCTCTTCCCTTCAGCCTTCCAAATCATGAGATATATCTCACTGGGGGAAATTAAGCCCATTTAGCCTCCTGGGGGCAAGAGAGTCTGGGACACACAAGAAGGGAGCGAGAGCGAATGCTGGCTGATGAAGAGGTCAACTCCCAGATCTCACACAAAGGGAAGGAGTCTCTGTGCTCAGTCTGTGACCTTGATTCTGCTTCTTTCTGCATAATGCTCAGGCTTCTAGTTCATCTGTGACCTTACCTGTCACACAAGTCTATCTATGATATTCATCTTTATCTTATTTCACTAGTAGAAACCTGGTAGGGGTGGGGGCAGACCAGGCACTGAGGCACACACTTATCCAGATGTGATCCTTGACTCGCATCTTTGAGGATTTGTCCCGCTCTCAGCATCACGTATAGTACCCAGTGGGCATTTACTGAATATTTGTGACTAAATGAATAAAGTGGAAACAGACAGCTGAAAAGAAAGAAAAATAGATTTTAATAGTTAAAAAAGAGGTGCTAAATTAAGGAATAAGTTAAAATAAAAGAGATCAGAAAGAAATACAAGCGTTTTTTTAAAAAAATTAGGGACAAAAAGTTAAGAAATTTGTTTTTTCTATAACCGAAGAAAAGAGAGTAGTAGAAAAACTACACACACGCACACACACACTCACATATTCATTTATTAATTCATTTTATACTTAGCCTAGAAGATCAAGACATCAGAATAGGCAACAAGGAACAGAAAATCAGGAGACTAAGCAGGGACGAGAAATTAACTGATGATGAATTTCAAAATAAATTGGATGTGATGAATGTCCACAGGAATTTATTGACATCATTACAAATACACTTGCTATCAAATTTTAGAATTTGAGAAGAGTAGGAGTGTTGGAAAGATAGTACTGTATTAGTTTATAAGATAACTCTGAAAAGTGTGAAAGGATAAGTTTAATTTTCAAATCTAGAAAATTTATTGGGAACATTATAAAAATTTTTCATTTTTAAATTCCAAGAAAAAAAATATTGATTAATCCCCATCAAAGCTTTGGCAAGGCAAACTTTAAGTTGGGTTAATCTGACAGATTTCTTTTGACAGATACTGATCAAGATGATACATGAAGTACATTAAAGCATTATTATTAATAGTTCATTGTCCACTTGGAGAGATATAAAAATGATTTAAAGTTTGAAAACTAGCTTTGTTGGTACATGTTTCATAGATAAAATGCTATGAGGGCAGCTAATGATCCTCAAGGAGTTGAGCAATATTGGGTGGATGCTTTTATGAAACTGAATGACTTAACAAGGAGAGAATAAACTTTATCTGCAGAAGGAGGAATTTGTGAAAGATTAGGAAAATCCTTTCTTCTAGGATTTTCTGGGTGTGAGACATTGGGATATGTAACCATCAGAGATCAATGAGGCTTAGTCTTTGGAATACAGTGAGGATATGGGGAATTCTCCTTCCTGAACAATTTAAATGCACAGCAAAGGAGAATCTGAACGACAGTACTTCTGAGGGTTAAGTTCTAGACTCAGCACTTCACATTCATTGATAATACAGATCACAAAATAGATTTGAAAACACAGAGTGCATTCCCAGACATCTGTACCATCACAGAAGCTGTAAGAGGCAGTGGTCCAGCAGGCAGGGCTTGGGGCTATGTGATGGGCTACCTAGTTTCATATTTAATAGGGCAAATAAGAGTGCCAGGACATTAAAAGACTGAAAAGAGCGAGGTCACCTATGGAAACATTTTTGCCTAGAAACCCCAGCTTCAAAATTGCTTCAATAAAGTTGAACACTAGTCAGAAACCAACAGAAGGCAGTTCAACAGAAATAAGTGGAAAGTAATAACAATAGCTAAACACCTCCATAGCACTCAACAGATGCCAGCCAGCTTTCTAAACCCTTTCATATGTTAACACTGGGAGGGAAATAAAAAACACATATATCATGTATTACAGGATGATAAATTCTCAGCTTATATGGGGGGGAAAGACATGAGTTCTTATTTAAAGAAATATTAAGTTATTGTTATGGAATTTTTCTAAATAACTAGAAGTTGGCAATATATCTTTTTATTTTTGAAGAAAGAATGAAGCCAATAAAATGATAGGTATGAAGTCTACATAGGAAAAGGGAAATATTTCCAGAAATCTGCTGTGTCAGGCATCATGTCACTCATTGTCCTGTGAATTATCTCATTTAATCCTCATACTAATCCCAACAGGTAAGTGTTAGTATCACCAATGATAGATGGAGAAGCTGAAACTTGGGGCAAATAAGTAGTTATCTTTCAGCTGCTTGAGATATCCAGATAGCCAGGGCTTTACGGCTCTAAAACATGGAGTCTTTCATTTAAACTGCCCTTTAGATGACAGCAAGCATATTGGTGATTAATAAAACCCTGAGTGGTAAAATGTGAAGGTTATCAAATCGTAGATTCCTATGATTATGGCTAAGAAAAAGCACATACTCATTTTATTCTAGTTATCAATTGCTAAGTAGCAAACATCTTAGAGGTACTAAACAATGATCATTTTAATATACTCACAGATTCTTCTGGTTAGGAATTAGGTAGGTGGGGATTGCTTGTCTTTGCTCCACAGAGTCTGGGATTTCAGCCTGGAAAACTTGAATGATTGGAGGTGACTGGATTAGCTGGGCCCAGAATCATCTGGAGGCTTCTCTTTTCAGATTTCTGGCTCCTTGCCTGGAAGGACTCAAAGGGTGGAACTGTTGACTGAAGGCTCTATGCACGGCCTTGCATGTGGCTTGGGTTTTTCCCAGCACGGTGGCTGGGTTCTAAGAGGGACACCCCAGAGGGACTGTCTGGAGGGTAGGCATTTCAAGAGAGCCAGCTGGATACTGCATGACCTCTTCTGGCCCGTCCATGGAAGTCATGTGGCATCACTTCTGCCTCATTCTTTTGGCTACCAGCAAGTCACCAAGGCCAGCCCAGGTTCCAGAGAGGGCAATGAGATTTTACTTCTTGATGAGAGAATGGCAAGGGCACATGCGAAAGAGCAAGTGAAAGGAAGATATTTTGCAACCACCTTTGGATATTGAATTATCTGCCACACACATGGCCAGCGAATGAGAACACAAAACAGTATAAACCATTTATTTGTAAGGATTAGCATCTGTGTGAGTGTGTGTGTGTGCACATGCATGTATGCATGAGTATGCATGTGTGTGTGTGTACCTTTCAAAAATTTCTCTTGTAAAATGTTTTTGCAAAAACATTTGTAAATGTTAAGCATGACCTTGGGAGGCATGAACAGCTGTAACCTGAACAGAGTGTTGGCTCCACTTTCTGGTCTACTTACCATGCCCTCCTGATAGGAGTGGAAACAGTAGGAATTATTTCCTAAGCTAAAGTGGACCTAAGAGAAAAAGGTAAAGGAGGGGCCTGTGGCCCAAGGATTTAGTTTAGATTCAAAGAAGAATCTCTATGCAGTAAAGCTTGTTAAAAACTCCAATGAGTTTTATGGAGGAAGATTGTAAAATCCCCTTTCTTTCAGCTGTCAGCCTCACTTGAAGGTTCTCAAAAGCACAATTTACACAGGATGAATGACAGCCTATTAGTAGTCAGGCAGATGTTTCTCCTTGAACTTGGGAGGCCTAGCTCTCCTGGTGAGTGCTGCTGGACTGAATTTACTATTCTGGAGGAGGGAGCAGGTTGGGAGGTGTTTGAACTCAGATGAAGATTGTTTCTCTCTGTGCTTTGAGTCTAGAATTTTCCTGAATCTTGTAATAAGGATGGTTTGGTTTTATGGTGTCAGCAAAGGAATTCCCTCTGCCTGTGTTTGGAAAAGCACTGCTTAGATTTTCCCCAAATACCAGTGTATGAATTGAAGTTTTTTCCAAGTTGAGATCCAACTCGGTAATTTTTTGTGTGGATTTCTGCTGCTAAATTATAGCAAGCCAATGTAAATGTGAAATTAAATCCATAGAACGAAACGTGCATGACGAAAAGAACGTTGGTCCACGTTGAGTAGTCTCTGAATGTTACTGAATTTGAAGGAACAGGGAGCAGCCGTCAATGAAAACTCTGTGCTCTGCAGAAACCGGGCTATATAAATATTTTATTTAGCTGAGATAGTAACAGATTCTTAGAATAACATTTTTTTTACTGTTGCAATCAAATATGATTTGATCCATAAAATCCCAACTGTAAATTTACCTCCAGTGACGTTAAGCAGCTATTTAGACTAACTGAAAAATTAATATTGCATGCTAGAATAGTACATGGAGTATAGTCAGGTGGGATCCATAGCTCTATTTTACTGAAAGTGACCATTTTCCCAGTTATGGTAAATATAATTTGCATGTAATTTCCAAAAAGCATACTTTTGGAGTTGATACATATGATGTTACTGATTTTAAAAATAATTCTTAAGAAATCAAGAGAAGTATGTGTTGGAAAAGTCACCATGACTTTTTCAAGAGTATAAAATATAAGGGATGGACTGTCACTATGATATAGTATCCCCCTCACTGTCCTTGATGCCCATCCATATTTATACCCTCCATCTCTACTAGAGGAAAGAACAAAAAAAAGCAGTTTAATCCCCGAGAAGAGAGATTCAGGTTAATTACAAGGCAGAAGAGCCCGTCCTTGAGAGTTGTTAAGCAACAACTGTTGATGCTTGGGGACATCCTTTTCATATTTTAAAGTTGGATCAGCTCCAAGTCCAGGCTGGAAAGATGGACTAAGGATCTGTCGCTCTGCTTGGGAAGAGCTATTGGAGGGCTCCTCAGCCAGTGTTGTCCTCTCTAGTCCCGGTCAGCAGAGACCCAGAAATCTTAGCTGCACTGAAAAGACCCAAAGTAGGGCTTTGTCCACAGGTGCAGAGACAGGGGTACCTCGTTCTCTGGATTCCTACCCCACCTCCTGACTCCTGTACTGCCATCCTAAAGGTGGTGGTGCAGGCACAGAACGGCACTGACACCACAGCGGCAGCCACCACAACCACAACAAAGACTGCCGAGCCCACTTATGGAAATGGCACCGACTGAGCCATGAAATGTCAGACTATGACACTTTAAATTTTATTCATACACTATTTTTAAAAATAAATGTTCTATTTTGATGATTCACTCATATATATTTAAGGTGCTTAAATCATTCGAAACTACTGAAGTCTTTAGTTCAAAGGCTAAGACATCTGCTGTACTACTTTCTTTGGTAAGACCAACCCCATAACTCAACTAGTTTTTTGTCAACTGCTCTTTCACTCAGGTGGATAAAACAACATGAATGAGGCCAATTAAAAAAATAATAAACATTAGTAATTAGCCAAAATTTTGAGTACTGACTACGTGCCAGGCACTGTGTGTATACATTTCTTGTTGTGTATTATTTTTCTTAGTAGTCACCACAAGTCTATGAGGTTAACACTCTTATTATCATCCCATCTTACAAATGAGTACCCTGAGGCTTACAGAGATTAAGTAAATTGCTTTAAATCAGAAGCTAGTGAGTGACATAGCCAGAATTAGATACTAGCTCTGACTTCCAAACCCAACTGCCTTCACGCTTACAGTGTTATGAAGAACAACTGAATACGGTGTCATGCTGATGCAGCAAATTCAGAAATTGCTTGGTTCCAGTGATTGATAAAAACAGTCAGCTCAAGAAAATTCTTATCCATCTGAAACTCCAATTTAAGGAATGCCATGAGGCCAGAGACATTAATTGGACAAATAAAGAGTGTACAGTGTCACCACTGGGCAAGGAAGTATGCTTTCAGAATAAAGTTGCCAATCTCTCTACTAGTTTGTAAATCTCAAGCTTTCTATAGTCCAAGGTTAAAATAAAAGCCCAGTTGGGCATCATAGAATCAGACCTAGACTAGGGCAATGGGTCACAACCAATTCAAGTATTCTGCTAATTCAGCAAAGGATATACTCTCAGAGTAAAAAAAAAGTCTTTATTAGAATTTATAACTTATAATAGATATATTATTTAAAACTTTTCCTGTTTAGAAGGTATTCCTTAGCAAATATTAATTTCTTCAGATGTTAGTAATAAGAACTAACTTTTTTTTTATTTGTTTGTTTTTAAGAGACAGGGTCTCGCTCTGTCACCCAGGCTGGAGTGCAGTGGTGCGATCACAGCTTGCTGCAACCTCCACTTCTTGGGCTCAAACCACCCTCCCACCTCAGCCTCCCAAGTAGATAGGACTACAAGTGCATGCCACTACACCTGGCTAATTTTTTTATTTTTTGTAGAGACAGGGTCTCTCTAGGTTGCCCAGGCTGGTCTTGAACTCCTGGCCTCAAGCTATCCTCCTGCCTCAGCCTCCCATAGTGCTGGGACGACAGGTGTGAACCACTGTAACCCAGCCAAGAACTAACTTTTATTGAGCATTTACTATGTATCAGGTACCTTGCTGAGCTTTGTGTGTGTGGACGCACTTAATTCTCACATCAAACTTATGAGTGAAAGACTATTATTATTGTCTTTTTCCAGTTGAGAAGATTTAGGCTTAGAGAGTTTAAAAAACACGCCTAAGGTCACATGGTAAGTAGGGGAGCCAGACTTGCATGAGTCCAAAGCCAGTGCTCATGGTGTAATTGTTCATATGATTCTGTAAGAAAGTAAGCTGAAGTCAGAAAAGGAAGAGAGTTGGCTACCTTTTCCTATTTCTTTTTTTATAGAGATAAATCCTCCAAGAGCAGCCCTTAGGTTGATAGGAGTTAGACATACCTTGACCACTAATTTTCTCCCAGTCTACTAATGTCTTCCTAGCCCCACTTTCTCCTTCTGCAGCCTAGGCTCTATATTCTATATCCTCACCTATAGAATGTTTCCCCCTTGTTTTCCTACGAAACTTGTCATACAAACCTCCAGCCCTGGGTGGATTTAGCCATTGTGGCTTCTGGACTAAGCCAAACCGGCTCACTGAAACTGCTAGAGAGACTCTCCCAGCCCACTAGCGGCCCCCACTCCTCAATGCTTGAGTAGCGCTAGACAATCTCGTACACATCCCTGGCCAGGAGCTTCCCCAGTTCTCCTCAGTCTCTAATCCACATCTTTGCCCCTCACCTTGTCATTCCATACCTGTCGCATTCAGTCCCAGGAAAATACCTCCTATTTTCCTCACCAAGAAGCAGACGCCACAGGCAAACTCCTACGCCTCCACCCTACAAACTTATTTACATCTAAGCTGGACTTTTTCCATCTCATCCCCTATGATGCCCCTGTAAGGACTCACCTTTCATGGGAAGAAGTGGAACTTCCACCAGGCAGCCAAAATCTTGGCTTGATTTTGAGTGAGATTATCCCAGTATACAGCAATAAGCTAAGGGGACTAGGGACAGAATGTGACATTTACTAGATGGTCAAAGGAACAAAGACAGGGAAAGAACAGAGAAGGGATTATCAGAGAGGGGGGTGTCCAGGAAGAGGTAGTGTTAGAGAAACCATCAAAGGAACCGAAGGGCAACAGTGTTAAATGCTGCAGGGGGGTCAACTTAATTAAAATTCAACAGTTAGATTTCATGATGATCAGTTCAGCTGGTAAATTTGCCCAGCAGAGTCATAGGAGGGGTGGGGATATGAAGTCAGTTTGCTGTGGGTTAAATAATAAATGGTAGAAGACACTATGAAAGTAATGAATGTAGAATATTCTTTGTGTTTAGGGGAGTGTCCAGGTCTCCGTCATACCATCTTTGCCTGGCCTATGCTTGCCTTCTCTGCCCGGCTCCCAATCTGCATGACAACATCTTTCAAGATGCTTTATGGCAGACAGATGAGAAATACATGGCAGAGGCTAAAGATGAAGGTAGGGTTGGGAAGGAGTTATTTTCATTGTTAAGATGGGAAAGACTCACACATCATCAACTAGTCGGTACATTTCTACCTGGTGCTTTAGCTAAGCTCTGTGTAAGGAAAGGCCCTGCCCTCATGAAGCAGAAGTCTAATATGAATGACAGGCATTAACCAAACAATTGTAAATAATTAACCATTATAATCAGACAAAATGCCATGAAATATCAGGTGCTTTGGGAATATAAAATGGTTGTCTGGGGGTTGGGGAAGGATGAGTGGAAGTTGGCTAGGTGAAAGGAATGGAGTGGAGTGAAGAGGGCATTTAGGCAAAGTGTAGAACCCGTGCAAAGGCCCTGAGGTAGAAGAGTGCAAGGCACATACCTGGAACCAACAGGGGGTCACGGAGAAGATGAGGTTTGAGATAAAGGAGGGAAAGGGGATAATTGCCACAGGAAGTTCCTAGAGAAGTCAAAAGGAAGCTAGGCAACTCCACAAGGGTGTTGCAAAGCTGTTTCCAACATATCAAAATTGGAAATCATCTCTCCTCTTTTCAGTACACCTCTCCTGAGATTTCCTCCCCAACCTCCTCCCCCAACCCCCAGCTCTTGATGCTATATTCTGTCTTCTGGTAACTGATATCAACCTGTGACTAAAATGCCTAGTTTAGGACATCATAAGCCTGAAGTTAGGGTCACACTCAGCTCCTAGTAACACTCACCTGCTCCATGTGATCAGTCACCAAGTCCCGACAAGTCTACAGTCCTGAGAGCTTTCAACTCTGTCCCTACTTCTCTACCCCCAGGAACACTGCCCTAGTTCGGTCTGTCAGTTTCTCTTGCTTGCATCATTGCAACAATTGTCAAACACTTCCTGTCTCCAATCCATGCAGGACTCAGCTGCCAAAGTAGCCTTTGTAATATTCAGATATGTGGATGTGACTCCTCCTCATAGGAGAAAAAACCTTTGCTACTTTCCCCTTTGTCTATAGTGGGAAATCCAGACTCCTTAGCTTAGTGCACATGCGTTTTGGGGTCTGGAACTCTTCAGTGTTATTTCTTGCTTTGCTACCTCAGGCATACTTCAGGCTACTTGTAACCTCTCCACTTACGCACGTAAGACTGTAAATCCGCTCTCTACCACATCCTTGTGCTAATCCCAGCTCATCCTCAAGGTCAAGTGTTCCTTCCTCCAGAACATCTCCCCTGCCCTTCCTGCCCCAGGCAGGTTATGGCCCCTTTTTCGTGCTTTCGTGGTGCCGTGTGCATGCACCTACCATAGCACTGTTCACACTCTGCCACAGTTGTGGGTTTGCTCCCTGTTGCTTATACCTAAGTGTGCTTCTTGGGGCTAGGAACTGACTGAAGCTTGTTAACATTTAAATTCTCAGAACCCAGCATAGTGCCTGGGGTAAGGCAGATCCTCAACGTGACCGAAGAATGGGGTCTCTTCCTTTGTTAACTGAGAACAGGAATCAGATCTTCAATTTTGCTTGAGTGCCCCAAATTCTCACGGTGGAACAACTTTGTGATTTTGAATTAGAAGGCAGGTTAGTCAGGAATTATACCTCGCACGCCTGAGTTGTAATTCCATCATATCTGAAACCATCCAAGAAACTTTTACAGTAGCCGTTGTAATTTGATGAATTTAATTTATTATTATTACCCCCCCCAAGAGATTTAAGGTAGATTATAAAGATAACAGAAGTTTCTGGAAGATAATCGTGCCAGTCGCTGTAGGTTGTGATTCTCCTCCTTCTAGCAGTCAACCTCTGATTGTATCCAGGTGACAATGGGCCCAGCAAAAAAAAAAAAAAAAATTACATTTCCAAGTGTCCCTTGGACCAGCTGGGATTGGTCATGCGGTAAAGTTCTGGCTAACGAAAATAAGCAGAAATGGTCCTTGCCTTTTGACATTTGTGTTTCTTCTTTCCATTCCTGAAATGAGGATCCAGTGCTGGAGAAGAACAGCCGTCTTGAGAGCACAAGACAGTAGCGGGGTGGGGAGGAGGACTCTCCTTCTCTCCTGTCATGTGAGAGCATTAAGAAGACTCTACTTGTTGAAGCACCCATCTGGGGAGTTTCTCGTGCTCACAGCCAAACCTGATTCCTAACTCATGGAATAACAAATATTAGCAGTTGGTGAGAAAAATGAGACAAAGGCAAAACAAGGACAGGGACGTAAAGCAGACCCAGGAATGTGTCTATAGTATACAAAAGCTGCCTAGCGTGAAGTGCTACATACTTTCTATGGGCAGGTCAGATATTTGTTTCTAGGATGTCTAGAAGAAAACAGGAAGAGGGAAATGTGGTCAGTTATTATATTTGTGTGTAAGAGAAAAGCAAACTTACTCAGAAGAAGAAAATGAATTTGGATGGCAAGACAAGATAGATATTTCTTTCCAAGACTG
Source organism: Daubentonia madagascariensis (assembly GCA_023783475.1). Classification (NCBI taxonomy): domain Eukaryota; kingdom Metazoa; phylum Chordata; class Mammalia; order Primates; family Daubentoniidae; genus Daubentonia; species Daubentonia madagascariensis. The sequence goes on along the minus strand of JAKFHU010002088.1, from coordinate 45,892,471 downwards.
CTTATAAAAGGGAGAGAGCATGGCATAAAAAAAAACGTTCTTGTCAGTATCCCTACAGCAACAAACATCTCTGGGTATTTCTAGTAACTGATGTTCTCATCCAAAGGGCAATGAAGCAAAACAATTAGGGTATTTAGACAAATAAACGGACCACACATCTTTCAGGCAATCCTCCATAGCTAGGCTTTCTCTAGTTCTTTTTAGGTGAACTACATTAAAAATCTGATGAAAACTGCTGACCTCTGAACAAGAAATTATACATACACACCAATTTTTGCCTACCATTTCCAGGAGTTATAAACTTAAGTTTCAGGTTAAGGGCCCAGCTCCAATCTGTATTCTCGACATTTAACAGCAGTGGGGACTTATTTTACAACATCTCTGTTGTCATATGGGTAGGGTGACCAACCGTCCCCAACTGTTTTGCTTGGGACTGAAGGCTTTCCTGGAATACAGGATTTCAGTGCTTAAATCAAGACAGTCCCAGACAAACTGCAATAGTTAGTCACCCTATACATAAATGCAGAGTCATATGCCTTAATAATCCACCAAGCTTGTGTGTGTGTGCACATGCGTGTGTGTGTGCATGTGTGCATGTACACATTGTGCAGGTGAGCAGGCTTCTTTCTATGAAAATTAAGGCTTTCACAAGGATGCATGCTTGAATGCATGGATACCTACAATGCCAAGGGATTCTCACTGGCAGGACTGGACGCTTCATTTCATCAAAATCAATTTTAAATCTACACCAATGCACAAACTAATGAACAAACATGGTTCCAAAATCGGACACCTTTTTCCAAAGCTACTATAATTTGCATGTACTAGTCATCTTGACTATTTTTTACATCCCCAGAAATACCTACAGTTGCCACTTCTTGGTATATCTTTTGAAATAAATCTTTGCAAAATGTATTCCAAAGTAACTAAATGGAGATGCTTACTATGTAGAAATAATTAGCCATAAAGCAGTTACAAGTTAGGGAGAATCATCAAAAATTATAACTTTGGTTGCAGAATGGTTAACTTTAGGTTATAGAATCATCACAATCCTTTTTCATGGTAATATCTGCATAGCAGAACCAATTTATTTTTTATTAAAGTCACCACTAGACTCTCATATTAAAACCACATTACCTAGGTGTAAGGGAATTGTTGATTTGCTTACCTCTCAAACAGGAAGGTTGGCCTTTGATAGCTGGGTAAGCAAGAAGAAAATGGTCATCAGATTGGTAGAGAGGCCAAAATCTGCCTTTGTTTTCCTCACTTGGCAATTTTTAACTGCCCGGTCAAGAGATCTTCTTATCATCCTTTTCTTTTATGGTAGGTAATATTTTCATAAAATTTTAAAGAGACATCAATGTTAATCTAAATTCAAATAGTTCAGCCCATCTCCAAAATGAAAGGGTAATAAAAGTAAGTAAAAACTGCAAAAATATTTTTCTTGAGTACGTCTTCATAAAATAAAGGTCCCCTCACTCGCAGGCGCCATGGGAACTGCTGGTTGTGTCCTAGATGGGAAAGGGGAGTCACGTTGCAATCTGGAAGCATTTCATGTAAGCACATTTCTGGTGAGAGATCTCAGAAGAAATCTCCAAGACTGTCAGCATTTCTTGTGATTCCTTTTCTCATTCAAAAATGTACCCAATTTGTACCGAATTTTGTGTTTGTAATTTTACATTCTTTTTCTTAAAAGTGGCCCTCCAAATTATATAAGCTTCAGGTCCCACAAAACATGAAACTTCCCCTGTTTGAAGTCTATTATATCCTTAGTCCCCTGAGAAACTCAAGAAGCCAGTGTAAGGTTTATATAGAACAGCCAATTAACTGGAGCCATTTGCCAAATCCCAGGTTGTACCCCAATGGAGTTTGAAAAATAAATGGGGGTGGAGCTTGTCAATTAGTCAAGCACATTGTCAACATGAATGCTGAAGTTCTCTGTTGTTCATTCCTATCTCATGCCTCTCCTTGCATACTTCTAGATTATTGATGCTTCCTGTCAAAGGAATAAACCACTCGACTAAGAAAAATGTGCACATACAACTTTGAGGACACCAGGTATGGACTGCAGGGTCAAGGAATTTTGACATTTTAGCTACCCAAAAACAGAAAGGAAAAATGGGAGCAGGGGAATGATTAAAAAAAAAACAACACTGAAATATAAAGAACTTGATGGCTTTGGGGGATAATTTCTCAGTTCTTCCAACTGAAAATGGTGGTGTTTCTGTCTCTATGAATTTCTGCTATATGATATAACTTTGGGTTTGTAAGAAGTTTTCTTTTTCTTTTTTTTTTTTAATTAAAGAATATCTTACACATTGCCTTACCAAATAGCTTCCTGCTATTTGTGAGGAGTTTTCCATTTTCCCTTTGGTTAAAGGATGCATGAATTCGTCTCATTAGTATAGAACCAAATTTGAACTAACCTTATTAACACAAACCACATCTCTTCTATATGCCCCCTTTTTGCAAGAGCATGTTCTGAAATATGATAAGAAAAGCTATCCTTGAAGTATTTCTAGACAAATTAAAAGCAGGAAATACCAGAGATTTCATGTGCTGAACTCTCATTAGATTTACTGCCCAATTTAGCAGTTTCAGCATGAGCCTGGGATATGCCTGTGTACATTTTGATGTGAATTCCAAGTGGACTGAACTTGTAGAGCTTTAGAATTTCATCCATCACTTAGAATTTCTCTGATTTGGGGTTATATGTCACCATTAATCATAAAAATACAAGATCTCTTGAAGTATGGCTACTTGGGCTCCTCTGTGGAATTAACAGGGTGAAAATGAACAAGCCAATAAACAAATCATCTTGGTTTCTGAGTATAATGATCAAGATTTAAGCCTAAAAATTATTTAAAATTTTATATTTTCAAATCATTTTCAGCATAGTTTAAGCACAGCATTCTCTGAGGAGTCTGATGAGATTTTTTAGATTTCCTTATTCTGCCTCAATGAGGAAATTTAGCAGTGTATGTGGAACCTGAGGCCACATCTGACCTCCCTTGGGTTTGCTGGCCCTGGTGTAGCTGTCACCACATGCCTAATGCCCCTTTGACATCCAAGCCCCATATTGTTAAGACAATGAAGTAGGCAATTATATAAAATACAAAATGTTTGTGGAACATATGGCTAATGATCCAAATGGAATGAAAGAGTTATTTTTATTTAGAAAAAAAGAAGTTTCTATAATTCTCTTTCTTGAAAATCTTCACTGGTTCCTTATTGGCTACGTCTGAGGTTCTCAGATTCAATCTCATGGAATGAGCACCAGTCTGTGATAAAAGTTTTAATAATATCAAAGCTAAAGGAAAAATAAAGATAATTGTTGGGATTTTTTTTTTCATGGAAATATATTTACTCACTTAAAGGACTGTTTTTTTTTTTTTTCTGGGATTATATCCTTCCTACTTTTTGGTATTTTAAAAAAATCCTTTCCCTTACGAAATACTGATATTTGCAAATGTCAGTTTGAAAAAAAAAAGATTGAATTTGGCCAACTAAAAGCTTGGCCATCTTAAAATGTCTTTGAAATTTACGGGTCTGTAAAATTAAAAATTCTAGGAATAATTGTCCTATAAGATGTCGATTACCTTCTTATCGTGGCATCTAAGCCCCTTCCCAGCCTAGTCCATTCCTATTTTCCTAATGCCATCCTTCTCCATTTTAAACCCAGGAATTCTGGGATGAAGACACACTTAATGAGTTGTATTACACACTTCCACGTCTTGTCCTTCTGGAAAACTCCTAATTAGCCTTCAATCTAAGGAAAAAAATACCACCTCCTCTGTGAAGCCTTCCCTGACAGCCCCATCTGGATTCCCCAGGAAGAGATCGGGGCTCACTGCTCTTACTGTTTCTGGGTATGGCACTTGCCACATGATATTATAATGATGTGTGGTCTTGACTGCCCCATCCAGACGAGAGCCTTAGGACACGGATTTTTTTTTTCTGGTTTATTTCTTTATCCCTTGCATCTAAGCCAGTAGTTGACACATAATAGGTGCATAATAAAGGAATGATTGGATTTTGTATGGATGAGTGATTACATGATATCTTGTAATAGTCTTGCTTTTATTCATTTATTATATTTAGTAACTTACAAAGAAATACTGAAGTGCCTGTTATAAAATAGTTTTATTAGCGCCCTGATGATTGCACAGGATAAAATATAGACTTTATTTACAAATCGTTTAAATCCAATTAGAGGAGACAAAAAATCCACAAAGAAAATGTTATATAACCAATACACAAAATGATCAAAGACCAGGGCAGCACATGTTATGTGCATATCAATGGCAGTGATATAATGGAGGTGATAGGGTGAGTGTTTCCTACTTTTCACAAGGAGACTACGTTAACAGTTTGCATTGGCCAGAGGCTTCCATGAGAGTATACAAATACTATGAGTCCTCTCTGCAACGCAGCCAAGGCCACATAAAATTGGGACTCCTGTTCTCTCTTCCAAAGCTACTTCCTCCATTTATTTCACAACCCCTTGACTTGGGTGCCTGTTTATACCTTGCCTCATCCCACACACTTGACACTCAGGATTGCTTTTCTGTCTCTGGTCCTTCAGGTTTTCCTCCCCAACTGTAACTGATACTTGCTGGTTGATTTTGCAGCCTCCCATAAAGGCCTAGAGTAAATAACCCACCTGGCATTTTCTAGTCTAATCTTTTTATTTTATTGACAAGAAATGTGAGACCTAGGATGGTTACAACTCAACAATTCACCTGTGATCCTTTGCTATCACCAGTAAGGTTCTACCTCCAAGTTCTTCCCATCCTTTTATTCTGTGTGCACATGGAGCACCTCTAAGATGTTCAGAGTAAATTAAAATGTGAATTTCTCTGCATTGAGCTTTATTGCTTCCATGAAAGCTTGGTCACTGACATGTTCACCTGAGGGCAAAGGATCTATAACTTATTGCAGCAAGTGTGCAGAACTGGATTTTCTTTCACATGGATTCTACTTGGTTGTGCTCTTACACTTTGTTTTTTAAATTTTGAAATATTAAGTAGAAACAAAAAAGAAAAAAAAAAAGGAAGGCCCTGATAAAACTGTACCATGAAAGTTATATCATGAAGCGGCTGCCTGAGTTCTATGTTATAGATTGCACGAGAACCACCAGCCTTTTCTGGTCTCAGATGGCTCATTGGTAAATTTAGGGGAGGAAGAGATATTCGCTAAGATCTTTTCCAGCTTCTAAATTCTCAAATAATTTGCAGAGATGTTATATTACTTCCTCTTAATTTAATTAGTAGTACATGCTTAATTTCAAAAATTCAAGCTATACACATGTAAATAAAATATAAATGCAAAGTGTTTTTGTTTATGTACACCTACCCTCACATACACTTACACACACTCACACCCACATCCACACTCAGGCGTGTAAGCCACTGATCCTCCTTTATCTGAGCTCACTCATGGCGTATCTTTTAGACTGGCTTCCCTAAGTCCACGGACAAAAACAAAATTACATTTCATTCTTCCTAATTTAGTCTATGATAAGTGACATACAAATATTACTTGTAGAAATAAACTCCATAGAATCTTCATAACTAATTGCAAGTAAATAACTATTTTCATTTCTATTTGCAATAAAGTAAAAAAAAAAATCAAAGGTAATTTTCATCTTTATTCCAGTCTTAAGGTTTAGTTTATTTTTTCAAGCAGCATTTACATATGATTTTGTTTAATTTAAACTAATTTGTATCCTATTTACATTTATAGAGGTGGGACAGAAGTTCCAGCTGTCCACTATTTTGTTTTTGTTTTTGGATGAAATCTTAGTTGTTTAATGAACTTCAATATTTATATTTAGTTAAAGCTCTGTGATCATTTATAACCAGATGAGACAGCCATGGGAAGATAAATTGATAATTTATTCCTCCTGCATTTGGGAAACAGTTCTTGTATTTACAATATGCTGAGCATAGCAATTCCCTGCCTCGCTGCCTAATATTTGTGTACATTTTTATGGTGGAGTGTGACTTTCAAATTAAAAATGATTTGTTGCAAGAATATTGACTAGGAAATGCATCCTGAGAAAAGACAGCAGAGAAGAAGTAATGAGATTTTTCACTACCCCTAGCCCAGGGCTATTCAATAATTTTTCTTCTTTAAAGCTAAGAGGAAGAAAGAGAGCCTCAAACTGAGTGGCAGATGTTAAGTCAGGAAATGGGAAACTCTGCCTTCCCTGGAGCTTGGAGTCATCTCCATGACCTCTGTGGCCTTGTTGAAAGGCTTTCTCTGAATTGAATGACAACCTGGAGGCTGTGGGTAAGATTGCAAATCAGAGACTGTGGGTCTGAATGGGAAGCTGTGACCCTTGCCCCGGGTGGTAGTTCAAACCTGGGTTAGGATGAGGCGTGGAATTGCACTTCCAGATTGCAACCCTGCCGGGAAGGGCTTTGCAGTACTGGGTGGTCTGGCAGGGTCTGAGGCCCCCCCACAAAGTGGAGAACCTAGGAAACTTAGCATGCTCCTAGCCTGGTTCCTGCTCTGCATCTCTGGTTCTACCCTCCAATCTTTCCTTCAGTGCATCCAAGTTGGCATCCAGGAGTCAGACACCATTGGCCCCATATGTTTTCTGGAATCAGTGTGGGCATGCAAACAGACAACTACAGAACGCGTCAGAGAACCACTCCCACCTCGCACTTCAGGGCATCTACATAATGACCTGGCTCAGAACGGACACAAAACCCCTGCAGAAAGAGGACACCAATTGGTATGGACACACAGGACAGAAAAACAGTTCTGAGAACAGGGTTTTTAAGGTAGGCCTTTTAACACCAATTTTTGTTTAAGTGCTGCAAAGATCAATGAAATAATACTGTAATGATTTAAGATTTTTAGTAGGAAATTCAAGAAATTTTATTTGTATGTGTTTTTTAAAAGATGCCGGTTACTAAGTCTTGGCAATTTTTTTTATCTTCTTCATTAAACTTGGTTCATTTTTTCAAAACCTGCATCTTTTACAATTTGTCATACCTTTAACCTGTTCTCTCTCTCTCTCTCTCTGTCTGCATTCATCCAATTTGCATGATCTTTTGTCCCCCCATCCTTGCTTGTTAACCTAGTAACCCACGGAATATATGCCTTTTAGCAGCTTTCTCTGCACTTCCTTGTGTGTAACCTGCTGCCAAGCAGACGAAAATGATATTTATCACATCGGGGCAGGTTTTCACTGCTGATAAGTATCAGCTGTCTGGAGAGCAGGCATGGGAAGTTATACGAGCAGTCTCATGAAGACAAGAAAACATAGAGGAACGAGGACTGCTAAAAGGACATTTCACTCAGAGGGACCAGCATGTGTTCCCAGCCAGGATAAAGAAGACATGGGCGGAACTCTAAGAAAGAAAGGGGTTCCAAGGAAGGATGAGGGAGAAAAGGAGACAAAGTTAGCAGAGAAAGGAAACGCTTTAGATCTCAGAATGTGGCACAGTGATTTTATTTGAAGTGATTGGGCTTAGAACAATAATACTGGCAATGCCACCAGCTCTTAGGAGGTTGCTTGAGGCATAACCTGTCATTTTGCTTTGATCAGGTTCTGTTGATTTTGGAGAGGGGTGAAGTATGTTCCCACCCAAGGGGATGGGATTTATTCCAGGAAGCCTTCCTTGAACACTGACTGTTATACTTTTATCAGAATAGTGGTCGTAATTGTCTCTTTCTTTGTCTATTTGTGTATCACTAGGGAAATAATAATCAGCATCATTCCTCTGCGTGTGTGTGTGTGTGTGTGTGTGTGTGCAGGAGAGGCACTGATGGACTGAAGAAGATACGGGCTGAGAAAGGGCCCAGGAGATGGCAATAGCAGCGGTGCAGGCATAGACAGTGATGAGACACTGGGGTGAAGGCACTTCGGATTTCAAAGACTGCAATTTCTTGTGATGACTACTTTTGATGTGTGGCCAGGGCAATGGGAAGCAAGAGTGGAGGAGAGGTAAAAATCATGAAGAATCAGCAGGTAAAACAGCTTCAAGATGAAGTGTTGAGGTTTGTCCCTATAGAGTTATGAAAAAAAATGGGTAAACAAAGGCAAAAATTCAAACAATGTAGGAAGGGATAAGGTGAAAAGTGGAAATTTCCCATCCAAACTTCCTATCCCCTTGTGCCACTATGGAGGTGTTCATTATAAAAAAATACTCGTTTTGGTGGTGTTATAAATCAGTATGGTACTCAACCTTTGCAAGGGGCTGGGGTGCTCAGGTGCTGGTGGTGCCAGGTTTTTTGATCTGGGTGCTGGTTATACTGTTGCATTGAGTTTGTGCAAATTCATCAGACTTTGCACTAATGTTTTAGACTATATTCTACTTAAATAAAAAAGTTGATTTACTTAAGGTATATTCATTTTAAATATTTCAGACTTACAATAATATATTGATAATGACGCAACAAACACAAATACCTTTATACTCTCTACTCAGTTTAAGATACAAAATACTACAAAGGCCCTGTGCATCACCTGAATACATCTCCTCCTCCCACCTCCACCTAACCACTATCCTCATTTTGTAGTTTTTATTTCCCATATATTTATACTTTTATCAAATACCTATATATTCCTTGAGTGCTTTATGGTTTCATTCTGTATGTATCTCTCCTCAACTAGTCTTTTTATTCAATTGAGATGAAATTAACATACAATTAACCATTTTAAAGGTACAATTAAGTGGTATTTAGTGTATTCACAATGTTGTGTAACCACCAGCTGTCTCTAGTGTCAAGACATTGTCATTACCCCATAAAAACACCCCATATTTATTAAGAAATCACTCCCCATCTCCTCCTCTTCCCAACCCTGGTAAACTCTAATCTGCCTTCTTTCTCTGTGGATTTGCCTATTCTGAGTATAGCATATAAAAGGAATCATACAATATGTGACCTCTGTTGTCTGGCTTCTTTTACTTAGCATAAAGTTTTCAAGGTTCACCCAAGTTGTAACACGTATTAGAACTTCATTCCCTTTTGATTAAAGCCATCCTAGTGGGTGTGAAGTGGTATCTCATTGTGGCTTTGATGTGAATTTCCTTAATGATCAAAGATGTTGAACAGCTTTCCATGTGCTTATTGGCCATTAGTGTATCTTCTTTGGAGAAATGTTTATTCAAGTCCTTTGCTTATTTTTAAATTGTGCTATTTGTCTCTTTATTATTGAGTTGTAAGAGTTCTTTACACATTCTCGGTAGTAGACCTTTATCAGATATATGATTTGCAATTATTTTCTCCCATTCTGTGGCTTGCCATTTCACTTTCTTTATAATGTCCTTTCACACACAAATGTTTTAAATTTTAATCAAGTCTAATTTATCAATGTTATCTTTTGTTTCTTATGCTTAGAGTCATATCTAAGAAGCCTTTGCCTAACACATGGTCATGAAGATGTACTCCCATACTTTCTTTTTGATTTTATTTTTATTGACACATGATAATTGTACATATTTGTGGGGAGCAGTTTTTATACACTTATACATTGAGTAAAAATCAAATCAGGGTACTTAGCATAACCATAACTTCATACATTTATCATTTCTTTATGGTGCAAACATTCAAAATTCTCTTTTCTAGGAATTTTGAAATATAAAATATAATATTGTTAGCCATAGTCACCCTTACTCCCATACTTCCTTAAGAAATTTATGGTTTTAGCCCTTACCTTTAGGTATATGATCCATTTTTAATTAATTTTTTTAATATGACATGAGGAAGGGGCTTAACTTCATTCTTTTGTATATGGCTATCCAATTGTCTCAGAAGAAAGAAGACTATTCTTTTACCATTGAATTGTCTTGGCACCCCTGTTGAAAACCAATTAACTATCTTTGTGTCAGTGCCATTCAGTCTTTTTTTTTTTTTTTAAACACAGTGTCTCCCTCTGTTGCCCAGGTTAGAGTGCAGTGGCATCATAGCTCACTGCAACCTCCAACTCCCAGGCCCAAGCAATCCCGCTGCCTCAGCCTCCCAAGTAGCTGGGACTGTAGGTGCATGCCACCACCTCCAGCTGATTTGTCTATTTTTTTGTAGAGATGGGTCTCGCTCTTGCTCAGGCTGGTCTCAAACTCCTGGCCTCAAGTAATCCTCCGGCCTCAGCCTCTCAAAGTGCTAGGATTACAGGTGTAAGCCACCACGCCCAGCCACCATTCAGCTTTGACTACTATAGCTTTGTATTAAATTTTGAAATTGGGAAACCTGAGTTCTATACCTTTCTTGCTCCTTTTTAAGATGTTTTTGGCTATTTCAGGTCCCTTGAGTTTCCATATAAATTTCATGATTAGCTTGTCAATATTTGCAAAAGCCCAGCTAGAATTCTGATATGGATTGCATTGAATCTATTGATTAATTTGGGGAGGCTTGCCATCTTAACAATATTAAGTCTTCTGATCCATGAATTTGGAATGTCTTTCCATTTATTTATATCTTGTTTAATATCTTTCAACAATATTTTACACCCCTTTGTTAAATTTATTTCTATTATATTCCTTTTGGTGCCATTATAAATGCAATTGCTTTCTTAATTTTGTTTTTGGATTTTTTTCATTGCTATTGCATAGAAATTCAATTGATGTTTGTATATTGAGCTTGTGTCCTGCAACTTCAAACTCATTTATTAGTTCTAATACTTTTTTAGTGGATTCTTTAAGATTTTCTTTATACAAGATCATGTCATCTGCAAATAGAAATAGTTTTATTTCTTCCTTTCCAATCTAGATGTCTTTTGTTTCATTCCCTTACCTAATTTCCCTGGCTCTACCTCTGGTACAAAGTTAAGTAGAAGTTGTGAGAGTAGACATCCTTGACTTTTTCCTGAGTTTAGGGAGGAATGTCGTTGATTTCTGCTCTAATATTTATTATTTTCTTCTCTCTGTTTGCTTTAGATTTAATTTGCTCTTCTTTCTAGTTTATTAAGTTGGAAATTTAGGCTATCAATTTAAATATTTTTGCTTTCCAGTATATGTATTTAATGCTAGAACTTTCCCTCTAAGCACTGTTTAGCTTCATCCCACAAATTTTGATATTTGTATTTTCATTTAGTTCAAAGTATTTTTAAGTTTCCTTTGAGGTTTCTCTTTAATCCATGTGTTCTTTGGAAGTGTTTTCCTTCATTTTCAAATATTTGGAAATTTTCCAGCTATCTTTCTATTACTGTTTTCTGGTTTAATTTTGTTGTGGTCAGAGAACACACTTTTTATGATTTCTGTTACTTTAAATGTGTTAAGGTTTTGGTATAGCCAAGAACATGGTGTGTCTTATTGAATATTTCATGTGCACTTGAGAAGAATATGTATTCTGTTGTTGTTGAGTAAAGGGTTCTACAAATATCAACCACACCAAGTTAGTTGATTGCACGGTTCAGGTTGTATATATTCTTACTGATCTTCTGCTTACTTGTTCTATCAATTCCTAAGAGAAGAATGTTGAAGTCTCCATTTATAATTGTGGGTTTGTCTATTTCTCCATTCAGATATATCAAGTTTTTGCTTCATGTATTGTGAATATCTGTTGTTAGGTAAATACCCATTTAAGATTTTCTTGTCCTCTGGGAGAATTGTTTCCTTTACATTTATCATTATGTTGTACCTATCTTTATCCCCGCTGATCTTCCTTGCTCTGAAATCTACTTTGACTGAAATTAATACAGCTATTCTAGTTTTCTTTTGATTAGTGTTGGCATTAGTATATCTTTCTCAATCTTTTTACCTTTAATCTGTCTAAGTCTTTTTTTAGGCCACTTAAAGGACTTTAATTCTTTCTAAATCTTTAAAGTGAGTTTATTATAGATAGCATATAATCTATACATTTTCAACGTATATACATGACTGTCTATATTATCTGTATGTCTATAGCTTTCTGTCTATAAAATCAATAAAACTAATTTATTTTCCCTACATTTTTCTTAATAAAATCAAGGTCCTTTTCTCCTCTAAATGCATTTCATCATTGGACTATAACAGAACTTTATGAACAGTTTCCTTGGGTTTTCTCAGAGTCATAATATTTGTTTCCTAGAGTCACTTTCTTCAGAAACACTTATTTAATATTAGACATCACAGCTATATTAATTACGTGGCTTAGGGACCAGAGGAGTCCAGGAGAATAAAACTACTAAACAGAAGAAACTTGAGTTTCAAGAAACTTTTCCTAAATCCAGAAAGGATTACTTCATTATCTGTGGTGATTGTGTCCTAACATAACAATGATTTGGACTGAGTACAAGCGTAGAGTTGATGAGACCAAGTTCAACCCTCTCGATTCATAGGCAAGGAATCTGAGACCAAGAGCTACTTGGGTAAGTTTACATATATCAGATCCTATTTTCCTTGTACTTTTGGTAGAATGGAGTAAGTTACATTATTGTGTTGTTGCTATGGTTATTTCACCAGTGAGATCCATCCCAGCAGCTGTTCAGACTGATACTTTTGAGTGTCCATGGGAAGAAGAGAGAAATTGCTTTCTGTGCAAGGACCCTACCCTTGAGGTGTACACCATGTGTCTAATTTTTTATTCAGCTATTTCTTGACATTCTTGACTTAGCTTTCAGTTCTTACAATTTTTAATCTTGAATTAAAATTCCCAACTTGTATTTGGCAATTTCTTTTTTTTTTTTTTTTTAATAAAACTAGAATTCTCTTTGTTCCTGAATACTTTATCTGCCAGCTAGGAGATTTTACTTGTATAAATGACTATTTAGCAATGCAAAACTAATGTTTCAGATTTTCCTTTTCTGGGCAAAGTTATTAACAAAGGCCTGAGAACTTTAGGATCAGTTTGATTTGATTAAAAAAATCCAAAATCAAAAAAAATAAATATTAAATATTTTGGAAGCTCAAATGTCTTCCTAAATATATATTTAAGGTTTAAAACAATAACTCTTCTTTAGATATCTTAAATTTTTTATTCTAATCATCCGTGATGCCATCAAATCTAAAAGGTCTTTAATTTAGAGAAAAAAATCACCAAATATTTGCAGTACTTTTCTTTTTTCAAATGTTTGAATTGTTGGTTTTAGTTCAGGGTTGTTCTTAATTTATCCAAAAACACTCGTGAGTCTGTGCTGTTTCAGGATCTCCCCACAGTATAAGTATAATGACAGTGTTAGTATGTCTTTCCATTGTTACAGAGACTCTATTTTATAAAGTGCCTTTAGTAGGATTCTGGGAATTTACTGTAGGTTAACAGTGGGGCTCTCACCATTTAGAATTCTTTTTTCCTAATGAAAGAAGTCTGAACCCTTGAACTCTGTCAGGGACTTAGGCATGTTCCCTGGGCCTGATTTTCATCCTCAGAAAATGGAGGTCAGATACATGTCAAGAATAAAAGAAGGGTCAGATTAGAGTAGTTAAAGACTTTGCACACGTCCAGATGACGTTAATGTGTCGACCATAGTGCCTGGAACCTGCTAGGCACTAGGGAAATGAGTGGATGAACAAGTGAAAGGATGAGGAAATAGTGAGTAAACATGACAGCAAATATTCAGGGAAGCAATTAATTGTGTGTGTGGTAAAACATCTTACCTTCAATATGTTCACCTGGGGTAACTGGTGATTGTTATGAAAAGTGTAACACTTCCTCAACCTGTTCCTTTTCCAAGTGAGTAGGGCAGTGTAATTTGGTAATGCATCATTCATAAAGAATGACCACTGGAAATAATTCAGGATTATAGGAATTTCATGATTTCTTATAGAAATACAGCTTTGATTATCACCTCCTTCACTGATGATAGCACCTATGCACCTCACAGACACTTTACACCCTCATTTATACATTTTGATAAACATGTGAAATAACATAAGGGGGGGAAATCACGTTCGTGTTCAACCTCTGTAATTACAACTACAATGAGTTCAGAAGCTCAGGTGTGCAAGACACATTTTCTTTAACCAAACTTAATTTATGACTCCAAGCATTAATTCTATTAGATTGGCAGAACGGGAGAAATTCTAAGTTTCTGTTGGGATTCTCCCTGCCCCCCTTAGTTCCTGGGGATTTGCCAAGTTTCTGGGAACGTACACAGTGGCCAGATTTGGAGGGAGGGGAGAGTGCTACTTACCTTATTTCAGTCATTAGTAGCCACAAAATGCTATCGAGATGTCCCTCATTCCTGCCTGTGTGGTCTCATCAGGTCCAGAACCGCCCCCCACACTCCTGTTTGAGGCCCAGGAATCTTTGGGTGAGGTTGTCTAAAGTCCCACTTTGCTGGGTGTGTGCCCTGCTCCCTTTCCTCTTTGGGGTCTTCCTCGGTGGGGGTTGCCCGTATCCTGGTGCCCCTGTCGGGACGCGCCTTCTCTCTCTCATGCCAGCCTCCGCTGCCCTTCACTCCTCTCGCCACCCCCTTGCCACTGCTCCACCGCAGGCAGAACTCTGTCTAGCAGGGGGAGACCCTTCTCTCTTTACATTTCTTCTAGGACATTCAGTGTGTGGCTTTCAGTGAGCTAAATGCGAGAGAGACTTGGAGGGAGCTTTAATGTTCTGCTCTGCTGCTTCTCTCCCTTGTGGCTAAATCCCTGCATGAAAGAGAGGAAGGGGAAGAGAAACAAAGAAAGCAAAATAAAAACAAAAACAAAAATAAAAAACCCAAACAAACAAAAATATTTGAATCCATAAATTAATATCTCAAAATAGCAATGCAGTCAGGTTGCGAGCACAGGTCTGAATGGGAGCTAATGTTATCGAGTATGTTCTACGTTCAGGACCTCCAAGTCCTTCAGATGTACGACCTCATTTCATTGTCACGACCAGACTGCGAATGGATGTAATTATCCCTTTTTTACAGTTGGGAACCTGAGGATTAGAGAGATTAAGTAATTGTTCAATATTAAATTTGAAGCCAGGTTGTTTAAAATTCTAAATTCCATTCTTTCCTCTGCTTATTTTGTTTTACTTCACAACCCCACAAAAATGGTCAGTTAGTAAAAACTAATTAGAAAACGAGAAATTGGGAAAAATAGTTATTTAGAATTATATTAGACCAGCTAAAATCTGTATGGGGACAACTGGGCTGAGAACTAGGGACTAAAAGTTGTGGTCGAAATGAAATGGACCTAACTCCTTGCAGAACACACAAAACAAAGTTACTCAACCTGGTGTCCCTCAACTGGAGAGCTTAGAAACAAACTGTGGTACAGTACAATGGAACAGTACTCAGCAATAAGAAGGAATGAACTGCCGAAACACTCAACAATGTGGAGGAATCTCAAATACCCTATTATAAGTGAGGAGAGCCAAATGTAAAAGGCCACATAGTGTGTGATTCCATTTATGTGGCACTCTGGAAAAGGCAAAACTGTAGGAACTGTTTCCTATTTTGATTGAGGTGGTAGTTACATGACTGTGTATTTGGCAAAAACTGTAGAACATTACACTAACTGGGTGAACAATACAATATGTAAATTATACCTTAATTTTAAAAATGGGAGGAAAAAACCACAAAGTTGTTTAGTATTAGGTGCTTTACTAACCTCATTAGAAATATCCTAACTTACAATTTTGGGGTGTAATTTGGAAAATAGAATGGATTCAGTCCCTTAATAACCAACTTCCTCTTAATATTGTATATATGACCCACAGAAACCCTAGGGTACCCCAAATACCATATTTCCTCAACTAAATAACTGAAGATCCTTCTTATAACCAACGATACGAGCAAATCACCAGTCACATGCAGATCAATAAGTTTTGATATAGTTGTTATTACCTACAAATGTCTAATATGTACAAAATTAGCCTTTGAGCAATTAATATTGACCTTTAAACTTAGATTCATTGAGTATTGTTTAAAATGCTCTCAAAATGATTACATGGCTACTTGTCACTATGCTTGACTGCCACCTGCTAGGCAATTCAAGTTAAGACGGTAGAAATCACCAAATCCTGCATAAAGAAAACATTTCAAAGCTACGAGAGTTTGGAGGTCCTCTATTGATGTACATGAAGAGTCATCACTCAAGCCCTGAGTATCTACCTTTGGTAGGACAATATCAGGTCATTGGTGAGGGGAAGACAGCCAGCTTGGTGGATTCACACTGGGAAGGACAGAGAGTTTCTTATGAGGGAGAAAAAGAAATCCAGAGAGCAGGAGTGAAGAGAAGGGAGAGGAGAGCAGCGGGCCGGGGACGGGCTTGAGACGGTTTGCGGGAGCTGTTGGGTTTGGTTCTGTTTCGTGGAGGTCAAGGCAGAGAAGGAGTGAGAGGGACGGAGAAAGTGTTGAAATCTGTTTTTCTCTGTAATACAAATAAAACCCTTTTTTGGCATTTTGAAAAGATTGCACTAAAGATTTAAATTGCTTTTTGATTATTTCTGGACTTTCAGATGGGCTTTTCTTTGGAAGGTGACACCATGCCAAGAGGGGCCGTGAAGAGGCTCCGCTTTTGTGGATAGCAAATCTGTCAAAAGCTTTGGGCTGACTTTCAAGGAAAGCTGTTTAACTTCCAGTGATATGTAATTTAATGAAGGAAAAAATATGAAACTATTAGTTTAAGCAAATAGAAAATGTAGAAGAAACTGATATTTTTCAATATCCCTCAGAATTATTCTGTCAATCTGCAAGGGCTAAAGAGACCAAAATGATGAGCGTTGGTTATAAAAAGCAGCTTGTCACCGTGACGCCAGGCACACCTGTCAGAGGCCAAACGTGAATCCAAAGTTTCCTTAGAAAATATATCTGAACAAATCTTCGATTCACTACACTGAAGAAGAAAATTTGTCTCTAATTATAAGGATATGTCAATACTTTTGTCAGACATTAAAAGTGTATATCTGCACAATTAATTTATGGGCTTTCCTCCTGAAAAACTCGTATTAAATCTGTGGTTCTAAAGATATTCCAAAGATAATTTTCCAGTTACCATATTTTTCACTCAAGAGACCCTCTGAGACATTTGATTAGTGTATTTTTTGGCCCCTCCCATGTTTTCAATATTGTTCTCATGACCTTCAAACATCCTGCACTCTTTGATTTTGTATACTCCAAAACTTTCACTACGACCCCCTGTAAGAAATTATCATATGATGCAATACACACGCACACACACACATGAATGTTCTCAACATTTTGCCCTGGTTTTACCTGCTCTGTTGGGTGTGTGTGGGGTAAAGGACTTGGTAGGGGAAAAAGAGAAGTAGGAGGAAGAGGAAGGGCAAAAAATGCTGGCAGATGTGTCATGCTTTCCTGGAGTACGGTCCTGGGCACCTGCCTTCGAGCATAACCTGTGTGACACAAGAGAAGTGACAATGAAACAACAACATTCTTCACTCTGCTTGGTGGAGTGGCTCTTTCTTTTTTGGTCAGACCCATAGGGTTTGGCAGGCTTGGCTACTTGCAGCCTTGGAATCTGCTTCCTTCCCTGTCCATGCGGTTTGTGAGTAATCCACAAGTGATCACGGTTAGAGCAAGACCCACTCCAGGGAACTCGGGAGTGTCTGTCCCCTGCACCAGTGGCTACTGACATTTCAACTGCCAGAACAGGGGTGTGGGAAAGTATAGCCTTTTTCAAGTGGCTCAGTAGTGCCTTAGGAAATTCTTTTTTGCAGGAGGAATGTCTCTGAGCTACCCGTATGCTTGGTTTTTAGGTGCCTTTGATTTGTACCTTCCACTCTTGCTGGTCAGACTCATTTATATTTGAAGGGAGCAATAAAGATTGAATTAGCTCTATAATTTTAAAAATTCATGAATTTTTCTGAATTCTAAATTATAAGACTTGTCTCCGTTTCCTTGAATATTAACAGTTCATCAGTATTTAATTACTTGCCAAGTATGCATCTTCTATGCAGGAAAATCATGATTAAGTTAGAATTCAAAAACCAAGAAAATCTGACTCCCTAGGTTAAGGCAAGTGTCACGTGTTCTCCTTGAAATCGATGGAGATAAACTAAAGAGACTTACTGTGACCTTAAGTGGGAGGATTCTGGCATTTGTTTATCAGCAAAGACTATGCCAGGCATTGTTCTGGGTGCTGGGCTTGCAACAGGCCCAGAACACCCACCCAGATCTTGGTTCACATGCTGTTCTGCTGTAGGACTAATGCATGGTCGTAGTCAGTAGAGTGCTGTATGCAAAGTGTATTTCACAATGAGCTTCTCTGAGTTCATTTCTTGAGGAATTTCATTCATTACATTTTGCCAGTTACTCATTATTTTTCTTTATAAATGAATTGGCTAAGTGACATGCATTAGATACATAATATTTTTAAACCTCATGAAGCTTATTTTTGGTAAACATAAGCATTTGCATTAAACACAGGGAATCATGATAGCAACCTGAAGTTGTTATAGCAACAATGAGAACTCTTCAATATTCAGGGACCATCCTTTTTCAAGAGTAAATGATACAATTAATGCTTGATTCTATATTGTTTACAGACTTCCTTGCAACTCATAGCTCTTCACATGTCAGTCCTAACAGATGGAAAGGTAACTCTATGAGACTGAAACAATAATTCACATATTGGTGTATGGAGCTGCTTTTAAAAACCTTGACAGGCTTTTACCCATGATAGATTTATACCTTTTTTATTATAGCAAAACTTCAAAAATTGCATCTAAAAATGAAAATTTTCCATTTCTTCAGAGGGCAGCTGGAATATGCTCATACAGATAAAGATTTTTGCACATACCAAAAAGGATTATATAACAACAGAAGAGAGTAGCCCACATGGACTGTGGAGCCAAGTGGGCTGGATTTGAGTCCTGGCTCTGCAGTTTATAGTTGGGTGAACTTGGGCAAGTTAATTCTCCTCTTACCGCCTCAGTTTCCCCATCTGAAAAATGGAGATGGTAAAGTACCTGCTTCATGGTGGTGTTGTGACGTTTAAAAGAATTCATGTACATTAAATAAAGGGTTTTGCCCAGAGTAAGTGTTACACAAATGTTTTGCTTTTCTTCTATCTTTGAGAGATCATCTGGTTCGGGTATTTGCATTTCAGCAGGATTTGGTGTCAGCAAGGTAAGGATGTTAATTGCCTATTTTCTTTAAATTCTCTATAGAACAAAGAAATGAAATATACGGGAATATCTATTTTATCTAGATTTTTTTTTAATGGAGACTGGTTCAAAAAGTCATTTATATTGCCTTCAGTGGCCCCTCCGTTCTTGCTTGGAGGGAGAGTGTTCAGAGGTGAAATGATGGGAAGAAGCACGGAATTGTGGAGGAAACAAGGCCTTTGGAGTGAGGCAGACACAGCCCAAATCTAAGCTCTGTCATAGACAGTGACTTAGTCACTTTTACCACCTGCAAATGGGGGCAATAATACTTACCTCTTAGGGCTGTGAGATTAAATGGGGTGCATGTACTGAGCACATCCTAAAGGTCAACAAATGTTTGGATCCTGTCTGGGTGAACAGTTCTAAACCATTCTTTGAGCAGAAGTGGCCAATTTGTGACCTATATAGACCTGACCTGCTCCTCATGCCTCCACCAGCCCCCCACAAACTTCTGCAGACACACGGCCAATTCAAGCAGGAATCAGACCTTTAGCAGGCTGACCTACAACCTGTAAGATCAATTGGCATGAAAATCTCTCTTCAAATAGAAACAATGAGATCAGCTTGGCCAATCAGAACCTGTTTCACTAAAAAACTCGAAGTGAGATTTATGAAAGGAATTAAAAGAAGCTAAAGAGCCAAAGGTTTGAGGTGGTCAGGCCCCCAGATATGTTGAAATGATGAGGAAGCAGAGTCTAAAAGCTAGTACAGACTATGAGACAGTACAATGGACTGAATGTGTCCCCCCAAAATTCATATTTTGAAATCCTAACCACAAACAGGATGGTATTAGGAAGTGGGGCCTTTGACAAGTGGTTAGGCATGAGGGTGGAGCCCTCATGAATGGGACTAGTGCCTTATAAAAGGAACCCAAGAGAGCTCACTTGCCCTCTTTCTGCCATGTAAGGACACTATAAGAAGGTAGCAGTCTGCAACCTGAAAGAGGGCCCTCGCCAGAACCTGACCTTGCTGGCACCCTGATCTTAGACTTCCAGCCTCCAGAACTGTGAGAAATCAATTTCTCTTATTTATAAGCTACCCACTTTGTTGTACATTTTTATAGAAGTCCAAACTGACTAAGACAAACAGGGAGAGATTTAAGGAAAAAGATGGTTGACAACTCTAGGATCAGGAAAAACAAAGACCAGAGAGTCAGGTCATCTTGATGGCATTATCCTGACTCGTAGGTTCAGTCAACTCCTGCTGCCGAAGTGGTTCCTAGAACCACTCTAGAAATGAACTCCCTGACCTGTTCATCTCCCTGAGGCTGACCCTCCATAGTTCTCATTCTTCCCATGAGGCTAGGGGGTTATCCTTCTATGGGTTTCCAAGAAGGCCCAGACTGATGGTGGAGGTTCTTTTCTTGTTTTACCCATTTCTTTTTGTTTTTTTTTGTTTGTTTGTTTACCCTTTTTATTTTCACTATTAGTATAAACCCCTATTTTACTTGGGGTCACTTAAGTAAGTCCCTTTTCCTCTTTCCTCCAAAGTTAATATTGTACCAAGAAAAAAAATGTGACCAACATTGAGGAAAGATGGCCTCTGAGCGTGGAGTCCCCTGTTGCCTGTGGAATTTGGCCTGTTTACGTCAGGGTCCCAGCTTGGCTGGCCTTTTTTGTATAAGGACCAGTAGAAATTGGCTTTCTAAACTTGACCATTAGATTTCAGATCCTTGTAGTCACTAACTCACTGTCCTTACAACTTTTAATTTTTGTTCCCTTATGCAGGGGTGCACTGTATAGAGACAGTAAGAGCATGGTCTGGAATCAGATTTCTTGGGTTCAATTTCTGCCTCTACCACTTACCAACTTGGGCAACACTCTCAATGTCTCTATGCATCAGTTTCCTTACTACTATTATTATAATGCATACTTAAAGATTATTGCTAAATATTATATCAGTCTTCTATCAAAACACATACTTGTTGCAGTTATTTGTTTACTTATATTTCCCTTATCAGACTCTTGGCTCCTTGAGAGCACATGGAAATATATCTTTGTACTTTCATTACTTAACACACAGTAGACTTTGAATAAATTAATATTCCCTTTTCAAAAATAATCTTCTTACAAAACTTTCATCCTGCTAATTTTCACTCTCTGAACTTACAGAGATTTTTAAATCTCTCTTTAACTCTTCTTCCACGTATGGACATAAACCTATAGTACGTATTATGCTTATTTTAATTGTTCATTTACTCTATTAATCATTCTATGCTATTTAATTAGTTTCAGTGCCACGACTCAGGTCCTTTAGAGCCTACATTTTCTTGCCAAGTTTACCCCTTTTTTCTCCCATTTTTTCTCCCATTCTTACCGTAAAGTAATTATTGTGCTTATCATTCTTGAGTGTCTTTCTAACTGGATCTATCTGCTTCTCTGACTTAGCAAGGTCATTTTGAATTCCAATCCCATCTGTTAAGGAGTTCACTTTCTCTCCAGGTGACTACGTCAGCTAAATCAATGAGTTTCCTATTTCTTCAGCCAGGTCATTGATGAAAGTTAGAACATACAGCTTCTACCTCATTTACAAATATGAGATGTTATTCTCCAAAGCTATAAGACCATGAGTAGATACGTGCAAAGCAAAGTT
Organism: Daubentonia madagascariensis; assembly: GCA_023783475.1. Taxonomy (NCBI): domain Eukaryota; kingdom Metazoa; phylum Chordata; class Mammalia; order Primates; family Daubentoniidae; genus Daubentonia; species Daubentonia madagascariensis. Next base: position 45,870,886 of record JAKFHU010002088.1, on the reverse strand, counting down.
TAGTGAGAGTAAGATTGTTTTGTAGAAGACATTTTTGTAAGAAAAACTTTTGATTGTGAGAATGAATGTCTCTTTGGCTCAATAAATATTTGTTTAATTGCTCAGTGGCCTACAACCCGATATTCCAGCTTATGAAACCAAGATTTAGCCTCATGTAATTTTTTTTTTTGGTTGTTTTAAAGTCTCCCTGAGCCTATCCTACCTCTGAGTTTGTCCAGTAGATAGACATAATGTCCTATATGTTAGTGCAAAATCAAAATTTAGCAAACTGGCAATTAAGAATATATCCTAGTATTAGGGTGACTTGGATGAGCAATTCATAGACTGGGTAAGAATAGTTTGTATAGCTTTTAGCAATAATTGGTAGAGTCCTGATTTTAATTAGGAGGAACTCTAACAGGTATGTTGCTCTAAAGAAAAAGATAAACCAACAGATCAAAATCTTATATTGTTTTATTTGATGAAAGTAATAAATCTACATAATGTATTTGCAGATGAAAGGAAGTCATTGTGGCTTTTTATCTTGGAAAAATATGTCCTTCTTAGGAATCAAAGATAGCTTCTTGAGTAAAGTTGTGCTCCAAAACACTTTGCCATATTTAAAGGTGTGTTCAGTTTTCTTGGTGTTTACCCAGGCAGTTCATGCTGCTCCACAGGTCACAGAAAGTGACCTGAGCTCTTCACCGTTGGCATCCAAAGGTTTTCGTCAAGTCCTCAGGAGAATGCCATTTCACTGCTCTTTCAGCCGAATAGACCTACAGCAGTTTGTTTATATGATCACCTCCTGAACATTAGAGAGAATCATGACAAAGAAACTAAAGATTTATAGTCATAGTTCCAATTTAGGCTGAGTTTTAGCGGATTAATTTGCTTGATTGAAAAAAAGTTTTTTACAGAGATATGAAGACTTTTGTAAGCAAAGACTGAAAAGGTCTCATGGGGCTTTCAGCCTGATGTTTTGTTTTGCCCTACTGGGGCTTTTCCTTAGGTTGTAAATTCCAGCTTTCTAATGTCAGATTCCTCCTTTGTTGAGCTGTAAGGCATTTCTGGAATTACTCAGTAAAGGGACTTTGACAATCCCCTGCCCTGTTCTTAGGTCATGAGCTGATTTATGGCTGGAGGAGGTTCTCTAAACAGTAGATGAAATTGGTGAAATGTTATCCATTTATTAAAGTGGGTTCAGGAGTTCCTCCTGCTGATCAGTGGGGGTTGTCCTAAATATAATCAGCCCTTGATGTATCAACTTATTGCTATTTTGTGAGTTTTACTGCAGGAAAATGAAAGTCACCCTAATAGAAATTGTTTAAGGGTAAAATCTAAAGAGTACACTGATGGTGTTATGGCAAATCTAAATCTGCTATTTCAGGTTGATAGCATAGAAGCAGTTTCAGAAATGGCTGCTCCTATTAATGTAAACTCATAGATTCAATATTTTTTCAACCAACATTTATTGACACTTGTCCATTCTGTTCAGATACTGCTCTAGGTAGCATGGATACAGCAGAGAATAACGCAAACTCTCTGCCTTTTGTAACTCACTGGAGACAGACATTAAATAATAACAAATAAATATATACTAAAATGGCAAGTAGTATTGAGGGCTCTGAAGAAAATTAAAGCAGAGGAGGGGTATAGAGAATTGGGGTTAGTTGTCATTTTAAGTACGTAATAGTTTTCTATTGCTGCTTTAATGAATTACTATAAATTTAGTGGTTTAAAATAAAATAACTTGAATTTATTATCTTACAGTTCTATAGATTAGAAGTCTTACACTGGTCTCGCTGGGTTGGCATCAAGGCATCAGCAGGCTCTAGGGGAGAATCCCTTTCCTTGTCTCTTCCAAATTCTAGAGGCTTCTCACATTTCTTGGCTTGTGGTCCCCTTCCTCCATCATCAAAGCCAGCCAGCAACATCACATTTTTCTGACCCTTTATTCACTGCGCATTTCTTTCTGACTACAGCAGGGAAAGATGCTCCTATTTGAAGAGCTTAGGTGATTAGATTAGCGCCCCCCCCCCAGATAATCCAGGACAATCTCTTTATTTGAAGGTCAGTTAATTAGCAACCTTAATTCCCCTTTGCCACAAAAGATAACATATTCACGATTTCCAGGGGATTAGGGCATGGACATCTTTGGGAGTCCATTATTCCTCCTACCACCAGGTACTTTCAATAGGTCTCTTTTAGGAGGTAACATTTTAATCAAGATTTGAATGAATGAGGACTCAACCCAAGTAAATATCTGGGGAGAGAGTTTTGCAGGCAAGAGCAAAGTATTGTCCGTTCTCTCTTTGAAAGAGAAAGAATGCATGTTGTTAACCCCGGGGAGTAAGGGAGATAAAAGGTGATTGACAAGGTCAGAGAAATAGGAAGGGATCAAATCAAGTAAGACACCAGAGGCCTCAATAAGAAGTTCAGATTTTATTCCCAAAAAGACAGGAAACCAACAGAGTGTTAGAACAGAAGAGTAACATAATCTAAAATATAATTTTAAAATATCATTCTAGACAACGCCTTTGGAAAACAGTTTGACATTATCTTGTAAATTTAGAGGATGCACACATTCCATGACCTAGGAAATCTACTCCTAAATATATGCCATGAAGAAAAACTCATATGTATACTGGAAATAAATTCAATTATATTCTTATCTACTGTTAGTGATAACATATGCAAGCAAAAAAAAAAACTTTCATAAGACCCAATATCCATCAATATTTTGAAGAAACTGTGGGAAATGCATTCACAATAGACTACTATTTACTATGTAATAGTAAAAAATTAATAAATTCTAAATATGTATAATACATACGGGGTAGTAAGAAGAAAGAATCCGGGTTTACATATTTTGATCTATAAAAATTTTTAAAAATATTTTTATTTTGACATAATTTTAAGCTTATATAAAAGTTTCAAGAATAATACAATGAGTTGCCATGTACATTTGTGTGCATGCTCTCTCCTCCTTCTCTCTCTCTCTCTCTCACATACCCCAGAACAATTATCAAAATCAGGAAATTACCATTGATACAATAATATTATCTAACCTACAGGCCTTATTCAGATTTCATTATTTGTCCCACTTATATTCATTAAAGCAAAAGAAAATCTTGGATCATACATGTGTTGCATTCCATTGTTATTTCTCTTTAGTTTCCTTTAATCTGAAATAGTTCCTCAGTCTTTCTTTGTCCTTAGTAACATTGACATTTTTTAAATATGCTGGCCATTTGTTTGTTTTTTTTTAAAATGTCCCTCAATTTGAGTTTATCTGATGTTTTCTCATGATTAGGTACAGGTTTTGCATTTTTGGCAGGAATACACTTTTGGCACAGAAGTGATGCTGTGTCCTTCACAGTGCATCATATAATGGGAGGCACATATTGTCAATTTGTCCCATTTCTGTTAAGGTTACTTGGTTAAAATGGTGTCTACCAGGTTTCTCCAAAGTAAAGTTATTACTTTTCTCTTTTTAATTAATAAGTATCTTGTGGGGAGATACTTTGAAACTATACAATAAATATCCTGCTACTCATCAAACTTTCACCTACTAGTTTTAGCACGCATTGATGATTCTTCTGTGAATTGAAGGATTGAAGGATAATTATTACAATGCTGAATGACGACTATTCTAATTCCATCATTTCTTCTAAATTTATTAATTGGCTTTCTACTGAAACAAAGCATTTTTCTTTCTCCCTCTATTAATTAATTAACAACATGTATTCTTACTTTATTCAATGGGTTATAATCCACTAATATCATTATTTATTTAGATGCTCAAATTATCTCAGACTTGGTCAGTGGGAGACTTTTTTTTTTTCTTTCCTGAATTGATCTTCATATTATTATTTATTATTCAGCTACTTCTTGTCCTTGTTTCTTTTTCTCTTATTGAGTGTTTGCAATAGTGATAGGAATATTTTTATTTTTTAAATTTTATTTTATTTTATTATTTATTTTTTTTTTATTTCAGAATATTATGGGGGTACAACACTTTGGCTATATATATTGCCCATGCACTGCCCGTGTCAGAGCTACAATTGTGAACATCCCCCAAACTGCTCCCCGCATCCATTCAGTGAGAGTTTTTCCCATCCCCTCCACCCCCCTCCTGCCTGCCCGCCCCCTGATGAACATTATTGCCCTGTGTGATGTAGGTGTTGATCAGTTAGTACCAATTTGATGGTGAGTACCAGTGGTGCTTCTTTTTCCATTCCTGTGACACTTTGCTTCGAAGAATGGGTTCTAGCTCCAACCAGGATAATACCAAATGTGTTAATTCACTATTGTTCCTTATTGCTAAGTAATACTCCATGGTATACGTATACCACATTTTATTAATCCACTCAGGTATTGATGGGCACCTGGGTTGTTTCCACATCTTTGCAATTGTGAATTGTGCTGCTATAAACATTCGTGAGCAGATGTCTTTATTATAAAATGTCTTTTTTTCCTTTGGGTAAATACCCAGTAGTGGGATTGCTGGGTCAAATGGTAACTCTACTTTTAATTCTTTGAGGTATCTCCATATTACTTTCCATAGAGGTTGTACTAATTTGCAGTCCCACCAACAGTGTATGAGTGTTCCTACCTGTCCACATCCCCGCCAACATTTGTTGTTTGGGGATTTTTTGATATGAGCCAATCTCACTGAAGTTAAGTGATATGTCATTGTGGTTTTGATTTGCATTTCCCTGATGATTAGAGAAGTTGAGCACTTTTTTATATGTTTGCTGGCCAATTTTCTGTCTTCTTTGGAAAAGTTTCTGTTCATGTCCTTTGCCCATTTTTTAATAGGGTTGTTTGATTTTATCTTGTTGATTTTTCTAAGTTCTGTATAGATTCTGGTTATCAGCCCTTTATCAGAGGTGTAGCATGCAAATATTTTCTCCCATTCTGTAGGTTGTCTGTTCACTCTAGTGATAGTTTCCTTGGCTGTGCAGAAGCTTTTTAATTTGATCAGGTCCCATGTATTTATTTTTGTTGCTGCTGTGATTGCTTTGGGGGTCTTCTTCATAAATTCTTTGCCTAGGCCAATGTCCGTAAGAGTTTTTCTAACGTTTTCTTCGAGAATTCTTATGGTTTCATGTCTTAGGTTTAGATCTGTTATCCATTGTGAGTTGATTTTTGTGAGAGGTGAGAAGTGTGGGTCCAGTTTCAGTCTTCTACATATGGCCATCCAGTTTTCCCAGCACCATTTGTTGAATAGGGAATCTTTTCCCCAGTGTACGTTTTTTTGAAATTTGTCAAAGATTAGGTGACTGTATGAGGTTGGTTTTATATTGGGGTTCTTGGTCCTGTTCCATTGGTCTACGTCTCTGTTCTTGTGCCAATACCATGCAGTTTTGGTTACTATAGCCTTGTAGTATAGTTTGAAGTCTGGTAGATATATGCCTCCCAATTTGTTCTTTTTGCTTAAGATTGCTTTGGCTAGACGGGGTCTTCTCTGATTCCACACGAAGCGTAGAATTATTTTTTCTAGATCGGCAAAAAATGATGTTGGTATTTTGATAGGGACTGCATTGATTCTGTAAATCACTTTAGGTAGCAAAGCTATTTTTACTATGTTGACTCTGCCTATCCAAGAGCATGGTAGGGTTTTCCATCTATTTACATCCTCTGCAATTTCTTTTCTCAGTGTTTTGTAATTCTCTCTATATAGGTCTTTGACCTCCATAGTTAGATATGTTCCTAAATATTTAATTTTCTTTGGTGTTATTGTGAAAGGTATTGCATCTTTAATTTGTTTCTCGGCTTGATTTTTATTAGCATATATGAAGGCTATGGATTTGTGTGTATTAATTTTGTATCCTGAGACTTTGCTGAATTCATTTATCAATTCCAGTAATCTCTTGGTTGAATCTTTGGGGTTTTCTATGTATAATATCATATCGTCTGCAAATAGTGAAAATTTGACCTCTTCTGCCCCTATCTGGACACCCCTGATTCCTCTGTCTTGTCTAATTGCTGTGGCCAGGACTTCCAGCAGTATGTTGAAAAGAAGTGGAGATAGTGGGCACCCTTGTCTGGTGCCAGTTTTAAGGGGGAATGCTTTCAAGTTTTCCCAATTCAGTATGATATTGGCTGTGGGTTTATCGTATATGGCTTTAATAGTTTCGAGGTATGAGCCATCTATGCCTATATTGTTAAGAGTTCTTATCATAAAAGGATGCTGGATTTTGTCAAAAGCCTTTTCTGAATCTATTGAAAGGATCATATAATCTTTGTTCTTGCTTTTATTTATATGGTGAATTACATTTATAGATTTGCATATGTTGAACCATCCCTGCCTCTCGGGAATGAAGCCCACCTGATCGTGATGAATTATTTTTTTGAAGTACATTTGAATTGGTTTGCAAGGATTTTATTGAGAATTTTTGTATCTATATTCATAAGGGATATTGGTCTGTAGTTTCCTTTTTTTGTTGTGTCCTTTCCTGGTTTTGGTATCAAGGTGATATTGGCTTCGTAGAATGAGTTTGGGAGGACTCCATCCTTCTGGATATTTTCAAATAATTTCTGCAGTATAGGCACCAGTTCTTCTTTGTAGGCTTGGTAGAATTCAGGTATGAACCCATCTGGTCCAGGACTTTTTTTGTGGGAACATTTTTTGACTTTTCAAACTGGCTCCTGTGTCCTTTTGACATGTCCCTCTCCTAATTTGATCACTTTCTCACTTGTGGCACAATAAGATGGTCCAGGCTCATTTTGTACTATCCAACTCCCAGCCCAAGAATCAGCCATATCCCCAATAATTCTTGTTTCCTTTTAGTGAAAAATTGTTAGATATTATAGTTGCTAGGTATGCTCATTGTTTTTGAGATCTTTGTATATTTTGAAGGAGTGAGTTAAAAAAGGGAGTCAAAGATGATTCCAAGATTTCTGACATGAGCTAATGGAAGGATGGAGGTACCATGAACTGAGATGGAGAAGGCCAAGGCAGAGCAGGAGGAGGACCTGGAGTTCAGTTTGGCCATGTTACATTGCGATGCCTATTAGACATTCTGGTGCAAATGGTAAGTAGGCCGTTGGATATCCAGTCTATAGTTCTGCAGAGATTCCTGGACTGGGGATAAAATGTGGGACTCATGAGTATATAGGTGGTCTTTAAATGCATGAGAAGGGATGAGATCATCAAGAGAATGAATGTAGATGGTGAAGGGAAGGTAGCCAAGGTCTGAGTCCTGGGGCTGCCAACTCAAGAAGTAAGGGGGAAGAGGGACAAGCAACAAAGGAGACAGAGGAGTGACCCCTGAGGGGGAAGGAGAAGCTGAGGAACTTGGTGTTCCAGAAGGCAAGTGGAAGAAAGGGTATCCAGGCAGAGAGAATGATCAACCATGTCACACGCTGCTGCTAAGTCAAGCAACTTCAGGACTGAGAATTGACCATTAAATGGGGACAGTTAGCTTGACTGGAGGGGGTTGAAGCGAGAATAAGAAATGTGGGATTACACAGGATGGGTGTAGAAAAATTCTTTTGAGGGTCTTGTTGCAAAGAGGAGCAAAAGAATGGAGTAGTAGTAACTACTGAGGAATTAGGGTCACAAGAAGGTTTGTGTGTGTGTGTGTTTTGGTAAGATGGAAGAAATAACAGCGTATTTGTACACTGATGGGAGTGATCGAGAAGATAGTGGAAAAATGGACAAATGGCACCAGGTTGAATGTGTAGGGTCTGTTTCCTTGCCGTTTCCAGCTTCCCTTTCTAGAGGCTACCCATGTTCCTTGCCCCTGGCTCCCTTCTTCCATTTTCAAAACTAGCAGTAGCAAGTGATGTCCCTTTCACACCTCTCTGACACCTCTTCCTGTCATCCTCCTTTCTCTCATTGCATCCAGGAGACGTTCTCCAATTTTAAAGACTAGTGTGGTTAGATTGAGCCCACCCAGATAATCTAGGATAATCTATCTATCTCAAGGTCCTTAGCCTTGGTCACATCGGAAAAATCTTTTTTTTTTTTTTTTTGGCCCTTATAAAGTAACATATCCACAGGTTCTCAGGTACATCTTGTACATCTTTGGAGGCTTATTATTCTGCCAACCACAGCATCCCAGAGGTACCAGAATGTTTGAAATAGTTGGTTTCTTAGGTGGTTTTGTTTATTTCTTTAATTTTCCTAGCTTACGCTGTAGTTATTTGGACTGGGATAAACTTCTTATGAGTTGTCATACATTCTAGATGACTAGAGCCTAATTCTATGTGATCCTGTGTATGGGCCTCATGGATCTGTCATTTAACTGACATTGATTAGCTCTATATGTACTCAACTATCATGGCAAGAGAAGATGGATACAACTTCCAGATTCATCTCCTACCCTTCTGCAAATAATGTTTTCCAGGCTTCCTTGCACTTGGCTTCTAGCTTAAATTCTCTCAGTGGAGGCCTAGTGAGAGATTAGACTGCAGGAAGATGGAAGCAGCCAGGGTATTTCTTCCTTTCTATTTCTGCTTCATGGGGTGGTTCCATGCAGTGATTGCATTTTTGCTTGGTCCCAGCTCCCCCAGGCAACCCCCTCCATGACTCTTGCGTCAGCTGGAAGGACTGGCTTCTTGGTTCTAGCGCCACCACTTCCTCTCTACGGATGCTTGTGGCTTCCTGCTGTTGCTAATCTCTGGGTTGAATCTGTTCTCTATTTAGCTTCTTAGCTCTTCCATCACTGTGCAACAAATTTACTGTATTAAATTTCCTCTGTTTGAAATATCTAGAGTAGTTTCTCTTTTCTCAAGTCAACTTTCACTGATAGAATGGAGAATAAAGCTATGTTAATTTCAGTCTTACAGTTACAAAAATATTCTTCCTTGTCAATCTGAGAGGGACTCTTGTACTCTAAAAAAATAAAAAGTTTGATGGAAAATCATTCAGTTTGTTTAGCGGTACATAAAAAAATTAACACCCTTATGGCATTTCTGACATGAAATATGTGGCTTGTTGTTTACTTAATGAGACTGATGTCATGGGGTGAGCTCTATGGGTACATGAAAAAAGAATTTCAGGAAGCCACTCTGTGAACTCCTGGGGATTAGATTTCTGAATGATGAGCCCAGTGGTGTTGGTGTAGCAGAGGACAAGACCATGTCCCATTGCCAGTGCCAATCAAGGACACTCAATCATGGCTTTGGGACACAAAGGGCATGATAAAGAGAATTCCACATGTCTAAAAAGTGGTTTCCTCTGTTTCAAGGAGAAGAAAAACTGGGGCACGGATGTAATCTGGGGTGGCTGGTGGCTGGCTGTCCCTCATTTCTTCTTAAACACACATACACACACATACACAGGGGAAAAGGGATAAAGGGAAGACTGTTTTCCTCTGAATAGTAAGGCTATTAGCAGGAAGGAAAAGATTTTAAAATAATTTGCATACGTGATTATTAGGACGGAAAAGGATGACTCTAACACTGTAGTTCTTGACACAACTTTGTGGCTTTCTGTGGTTGAGATAATGTACATAAAGCAGAGACCCCGCCATCTGACTAATTAACTTGGCAGCAGGGAGGGAATGGATGAAAGGATAATTAATAGGTCAAAGACCCAATGCTGTGTTATGATTATTTGAATAATATTATGATAATTTGAATAACGTACAAGAGTTTGTGAAAATTGGTTGCTGGCTAGAACTCCAGCTGACAAAACATTTGAATCATGCTCATTTTATACCTCCTGGGTAGCTTTCCTTCCTTCCTGAAACTACTGAGCATATGTTTGAATACTGGGGGGGAGTAAGGGAGGCAGAGGGAAGATGAGTGGAAAATGACTGTGAAAAAAATACTGTCTTAAATGTCCATGGCAGAGTTCTTCCCCTTTCTATTCACACTGAAGCGACCTTAACTGGCAAGCACAATTGCAGGCTGAGACAATAGATACTGCAGCACTTGAGTTTGCCGGGACTGTTCCGTGAAATGAAAAATCCAGTGCCCATCTCCTGCTTTTTTTAAAAAATATGAATTACTTAATTAGATTAGGTCTAAAGTTGATGGATTTCCATCTTCATTTAGAAAAACAAAACCAAAGAATCATTCATTTTTATTTTAAACAAGTAGAGGCTTTAACCAAGACATTTATTTAGATTTTTTTAAACACATTGAATAGGTCCTACCCCAAAATTGCTTTTGAACATTTTATAGATTATTAACTAATGTAGTAGCATTTATAATATTCCCACACTTGACAATTGTGTGGCACCATATCATATAACAGTTCAGTGGCTTTTTTTTTTTTTAACTGAGAAAATGGACTTCACTGTCAACATTTAAGCAGCAATCTAGAACGCGGCCTGAGGATGTTTAGGGCAACTAATAAAAAGGCCAATCTGTCTTCTGCTGCATGAGTTTATTTCCAGCAGGAGTTCTGTTTTATTACTTATGTGAAAAAGTAGCTCCTTTCTACCTTACCGTTAATGCAATGATTCTCAACCAGGGGTGATTTTACTACCCCGGGGACATTTGGCAATATCTGGAGACATTTTTGATTGTCACAAACTGGAAAAGCTACTGGAATCTAGAGAGTAGAGGCTAGGGATATTGCTAAGTGTCCTACAATGTGCAGGACACCCCCCACAACAAAGAATTATCTGGCCCAAAATGCCAACAGTGTTGAAGTTGAGAAACTCTGAATTAATCCAAATGTGCCCATTGGTGAATGTGAGAATGGAAATCAGGCTTCTTTGTCTAAGATCCTCCTTAAATTTACTGTGAGCTCTTCTTTTCCACTTACAAGATTTGGCTTCTAAAAATAGGAGAAATATGGGTAAATTCACACCTACCAGGTACAATGCACACTATTTGGGTGATGGGCATGCTTATAACTTTGACTGCAACGGTACAAAAACAATTTATGTCACCAAACCGTTTGTACCCCTGTAATATTCTGAAATTTTAAAAAATTTTAAAAAAAGAAAGAAAAAGAAAGAGTGGGCACAAGTATCCATCCAGTTGCTCAAGCAGAAGCTGGGAGGTAGGGGGGCATCCTTCATCTTCTCTTCGCTCCCTTACTCCGTCTCCCATAGAAGTAAACATTTTGCTGAGGAATGAATGAAATTAATTCATCATTCATCATACTTATTATCAATAAATGATAATCAATAAAAAATAAGAGAAATAGGACACCTCACTGCATATGACTAAATGTCAAACCTCTTATGCTAGCATCTTAGGTACACTTATTATATGGCTACAATTTGGTTATTAATGATTAACATTAATGAATGAATAAGAGCAATAATTCTCAGTCCCAAGAAGTCATAGGTCAAAGACGAAGCTAGGAGGTAGAAGAGAACATTTTTCTAAACAACTGTTCAGATAAGCAGTGGCCCTCAAGGGAGCTATAAGACCACTGACAACCTCCTCCTGCAGCCTGCTATACTAGAGCTGTGAGTACCAAGGTAGCTGAGTATGACTTCAGAACAAAGCTGGGCTCTGTATCTCCTAAAGAAACGATCTGGATGCCCACCTATACAGGGCTTGCAAGCCCACATATTCTCACCAGGCATTTTAAAGAGTTTTCATTTAGCTTGAAGATTAAACTGAGAGTGTGCCACATATTATTTATTATGACTGGCAGGTGAATTAAAGGGATAGCTTTAGTCCTGAAGCAGAACCACAAACAGGGACTATAAACTTGAGGGAACAGCATTGACAGTAAAGTAAGCTATCTGCTATTTAAGAATGCTTATCATAAAACTTTGACCAAGAATTTGATTTGTATTTTGGAAGTAGTGAATGGGCTTTAGACTATATCAGAATTTCCGTTTTCCAGCTTAAGTATTCTTTCCTTTATTTCACTTCCCAAAGCAAACATTATTAATGTTTAGGCTGCCAAGCATCCCACAAAAAGCAACTGCATCCACCACCCTGTGTCTGTAAATAAACAGCAAATACAGAAAGTGGAACATATATTATTATGCAGTCAAATCGTTTGATGTAGAACAAGAGATTATATATATTTTGATAATTAGAATGTAACTCTTGAACTACAAACATATGTCATTATGTATTACTGTGTAATATCTGAACTACAAATGTATGTACAGTAGTTGTCTAGTTATCACTTTGAAAAATAACAGGAGACATTTAGGTGCAGAAACTTTCATCAGCTACTTGTAGTGAAAATGTGGAATAATACAGTTTCCTCTACTTTCTTTAACTTCTTAAGCTTTGTATTATAAATGTGTATTTCTTACATTTGTGGCTTTAACAGAAATGAAAATTTAATAATGCCTTCCTATGATATAAAAATAGAGAGAGAATTTGTTTTATTTTGGCTTTTGCTATTGACAAAAGGGTTTGGAAATAAGTGATAAATGTACATCTACTGACATCCATCAACACAGTAGGAGCAAAAGTATGTGGTATTGTACTTCACATTTTCATTAAAAAATAAACCATATTTACATAATAAGCATACATATGTACACACATCATGATGTTAAGATATGAAGAAATGATGGCAATGCTTCGTTTAGGAATTTTTTATAGATAGATCTGGTAGAATTTGGGTAGATAAAAACAATATTTCAAAACCAGAATTATTTTGGATTTATATATGAAATTCCAGTTTACAGATAGTACACTGAAGAACATGACACCATTGTAACTTGTCTACTGACATTATACAATAGTATAATATTAAAAGCTATGATCTTGAATTGATGGCTTAAAATTGCAAATAGTAAGAAAATAAAGAATGAGAAACAGACATTAAAAGAAGAACCACTAAAATAGAGAGGTCTAGAGTTCTATTATACAAGGCTCCTTCACCATAGCAGAGATCAGCTCCTCAAACATTGAAGCAACCATGAGCAAGCTGTGGAATATTTTCTTAACTCCACAAGGATCTGGGAGACATATGCAAAGTGGTTACATGAGATGCCTCCTCTGTGATGTTCCTTCAGCACATCAGAAGGGGGGGAATCATTCTCCCTGGGACTGAGGCCCAAAGCAAGAGTGTGATCAAGCAGAGCTGGGGCCAGGAAGAGGAGCCTTAGTGGGGAGGATGGTTCCTAAGGCCATCTGGTTGAAGCCAGTTCTTGACAGTTCTGAGAAGGGAAACTCTATTGATTTGTGACATCAATTAACATCAGCTGATTATACAGCAATGGTGGGCCTAGGACTTATGGATTTCATGACACACTATTATAAAAGCATGTCAGCCAGAAGTGTGGAAGTCATCTGCTAGATAAACTTATATGCAAATCCTTGCTTTGGGATTTACTTCAAGAGGAATAAAACTTGAGAGTAATTTCAAAGTTCATGTAGACAGTAGCTCCAATATCTTTGCCTCCTATGAGACCTCTTGTAGTCCAGTTACTTTTGTCTTCAAGGCCATATACTAGTTTTTATTCCCTGGGACTGTTCAAAATTTGAAATCTTAAACCTTAGAATTCCATCCTTTAAACAAACCTACTTGACCACTTTTCCCCCACTTAACTATCCCAAACCTACTCTTTGAACTTATCAACACCTGCAGTCTTGAGCTTCTCATTTGATATCTCTTTCCTACGTGTCTGTACCCACTGTTAGTTAGTTTAATTATGCTCACCTGAATTCTTGTCTATTCTCTTAACCCCCTGGTCACTTTCTACTGTGATCTTGAAAATCCTCAAACAGGCTAACCAAACCATCTTGCTAAATTTCAACTTCCGATCTCTAATCTTACTTATGTGCTCAGTACATTCCAGCTACATAAACCTTCTCGTTTTTTGCTAAAAATGCTGTGTTATTTTGTGCCACTGTATTCATGTTCCTGGTATGTTTTTCTGGTGTTTGGAATTCCTTCTCTTTCCCTGCTTAAAAATCATCCCCTCAGTCGTGCCTTCTCTGACAATTCCAGGCAAAATTAATAATGTCTGCTGTGGTTTTCTTACCATTTTGTATATAACTTTTAGAACAATCATCACACAGAAGTGTAATTATTTATGTCTGCCTTCTCAACCAGAGTATGAGCTTGAGGACAAGGATAGTCTACAAGCATCAACATCCTGAGCTCCTAAGGCTAGAGTGGCTGGAATATAACAGGTAGTAATTTAATGTGCAATGAATGAATAAAAGTTACTCATTGAAGTCCCAGCCCCTTGTTCCCAATACTTCATCTGATTTTCACAGGAAACAAATTTATTGCTTATTATTAATATTTCTGTGGGACCCAGTTGATGCAAAGTCCTTTACAATAGCTTATTTTAATAAGTCGGTATGTGTTATTCCCAATTTTGACATGATCTGCCTGCTGGTAGCTTCTGCCCACACGTCTTTCACTTCAGCTAGGTGTTTTTAATTACTAACTCAGCCCAGACTGACAGTAATCGAATTGGTTTCTGCCACCACAGAAACCATAAAACAGCTTTGGGTCTAATTGATCTGCTGTCTCCCAGGCACAGTCCTACCTCCAGACTTCTGTTTATGTAAACAGTAGATGTTCTTATGGTTTAAGCCACTGTTAGCCCGGCTTTTGTTTAATTGCAGCTAAAAGAAACCTAGCTGATGAACATATGCAATAATAGTTTTAAGTTGCATTAAGGGAAGGACACATGTTATTTAGAGAGGCAGAAAGGAATGAAGGGTAGAGGAAGGAAGTGTTGGAATGAGGAGAAGGGAGGAGTGAGAAAGAATTAACCTTTAGAGGCTGTATGTTATTGACGAGTCTTACAGTATTAAATAAGACAGAGGCATGGTTCAGTAAAAAGGAGAAAAGACAACGAGACCTGCCACAAAAAAAACAAGGCAACTGAGAACAGAGCATTCTGAGAGGCATGTTAAGACTAGAGAAGAGATTAGAGGATGCATTTTCCCATAGAAAGGAAGTCTTAGTAAACAAACTTGAACCCAAGTTACTAAACAGAACATTTCCTGAATAATGGAGGACATTACTTATTCAAACAGCAGATATTATTTCTGAAGAATGGAGAGACAATTGTACTGGGTTGCATGATGTACTGGGTGGCAGAGTGCCAAGTTGGCAGGGCAAGACTCAGGAATCTCGGCATCACCGAGACATTATGCAGGATTCTAAGAGATCTTTATGTCCTGGTTGTACATAATAACTCATGCTTAGAGTACCACTTAATCTGCTAGTTTCCTTATCTGCTCTTCTGGAAAAAGGGAAAAGCTGAGGAAGGTCCTTTCAACTATATCCAGGCTCAATGGCCTTTCAATTGAAGCCTTCCATCGTACCAATTGAATCTTATCCCCCTTTATCTTAATCTTTGTTTAATTTGATAATTTAAAAAGTGTCTAAAACTTCTAATTATAAAATAAAAGTATAAGAGTGGGGCATTGGAAAAGTTTATCAAGAAAAATTGTGTTTCCTATTAAGTAAATTTTTTTAACTAAATTGCTTCTGACTGAGAGTTTTCTATTTTTACTACTTTTACTGCTTGTTGCTTTTAGCTCATTAGATAGGAGAATAATGCTCTGAGTTATATTTCAAGCACTAAGTCTCATCAATACTAAATAAATAATGACAATATCTCCTTTCTGCTTCTGGACCGTAATCATAATATTCTTTAATTTTCAAAAGAGTGAAAACATTTCCCTTTCTCAGACAGCAGACAGTTTCAAGGGTAACATTTGCAGAGTGCAGTGTACCCCTACTAGAAAAATAGACCAAAAAATGGCAGCCTACAGTATGCCGGACAAGGTTCTGGTTCCCGTGGAAACAGCACGTGGCCACCTGATGATCTTGGATCAAACAGCTGCACACAGCATCTCGGTTTACATTGAAAAATGGAAAATAACCAAAAAATCACAAGTGAAAATTCATGAGGCAACTTGCCAAATGTCAACAATGGCTTTGGACACACTTGTGCAGACATGACTTAGAACCACCCATGAACATTAGAAGATAATCTTGAGAAGTTAACTCTGTCAAATCTATCTGCCTCCAAAATTGTATTTGTGAGAATGAATAAATTATATATTTCTTTTTTAAATTATATATGTTAAAATTTATTTGACTAGTTAGATCTATTTAGATTGTCCTTTTAAAAGGACATATGTTTCTCTAAATGCCAGATGTCTTCCTAAGCACTGTCCTGTATACTCTTTGGTAGTATTTAGCTTTGTAATATATATGAATGACAAATATTTCTTAGGCCACACAAAAATATAAGTGATTAATTACAATATTACTTAAAAGCCTTTGTTTTTAACCTTGGGGAATATGTTTAGTTTTTATTGTTTTTTTTTTTTCTTTTTTTTTGGTCTGAACTTCATCTCATGTTTTTGCCCTTTTGGCCATGTTGTGAAGGATAATTAAATTTGTATTGAGTTTTGTGAACCCTGTGGAGAAAAGATTTATATCCACCTAGGAAATCTTGGAAGCATGAAGTTTTGTACACAAATTCTGGGATTTCTATTGTTAGCTTGCTAGAAATCTTGAGATTTCGCCAAGAAGTAGAAATGTAGAACACACCTGGAGAATCTGGAGGAAAAAACTGGGTAACACTTGAGAAATTTGAATTGTTTAGCCTTTTTCAGAATTTAAACTGAGATATCTAAAGTAAAATTATCTAGATAAGATTAGGTGTAGAATAGAGGCACACTAAGAATTAATATTTGAAACCAGAGCTATAAAGACTCTGATGGTATCCAACCATAAATGACTGGGTTTATGCATAATTGCTTTAAATACTGAATCATGAACAACATTTCCATCAGTAATTTTTACTATTGGTGAACTTTAAGGTAGATGTACAGCCAGATTCAGTAGGAAAAAAATTATAAACTGAAATTATAATAAATTCCTTAAGCCTTTTCTTGTGTTATCAAATGGTAATGCCTATTCAATATGACATTTGATGGTTAAATCATGCACTGAGTACTGAACATACACAGAAAACATGTTTCCAGAATGTTTGAAGAACACTAAAACTGTATGTAAACAATTGTTTCATAAAAACTGGCTTTAATAGTCAGTGAAGCATTTTTAAAATGGTGAAATGATTCATAAGAAACATTATTGTTAATTATTAATAAAGAGTATCATCTGGAAAAATACCAAGTTTTCTATAGTATACCAAATGTATGGGACCTAGTGTTGGGGAAGTCAGCACAGCCACATATTAAGCGGGTGGGCAGGAAAAAGGGTACAGGTTAAAAAAACAAAAGCTCTTTTTTTCTGAAAATGTTGATATGCAGCTTCCAGCTAGGAAACCAAGAAGACCTACAGACTGATTCTTCTGATTTGTATTTTGGTAAAATCTCTCCAAATTTTCACCAGTTTATTAAAGGCCAGTCCTTTTAAATTACCTTGATTGATATTTGCTAGTGTATCTTCCTGGTGATCAGTTCATCCTTGGGAAACATTTTCTTCCATTTAAAACAAACTAAACAAAAACAAAACAGATCAGAGAGTCAGCATGGACCATTTTCTCACAAAAGCTGCCCTTGACTAAACAGTATTACCATGTTCATTACACCATGTTCATGGATTGGAAGACTGGAAGACTTGGTGTTAGTTTTCCCCCAAATCGATCTCAGTGCAATCACAATAAAAATGCCAGCAGGAGAGTGTGTGTGTGCACGTGTGTAAATTGACAATCTAACTCTAAAATTTATATGAAAATGCAAAGAACCAAGAATAACCAAGACAGTCCAGAAAAAGAAGATCTAAGCTGGAAAGATTCCACTCCCAGATATCAAGATTTATTGTAAAGTTACCATAATTAAGACAGTGTGCTATTGCAGCAAGAATAAACAGTCTGCAGAACAGAATGGAGCTTCCAGAAACAGAACTACATATATGATCATCTGATTCATAGCACAAGTGACACTGCAGTGCGGAGGGACAAGGGCTGTCTTTTCAATAAATGATGCTAGGTCAATTGGCTATCCATGAAGGAAAAAGCTTATCTTGACCCCTGTCTCACACTATACCCCAAAATAAATGCCAGATGGATTGTAAATCTTAATGTGAAAGGTAAAATAATAAAGCTCCCAGAAGAAAACATAGGGAAATGTTTTTAAGAACTTGGTAGGCAAAGTTTGTTTTAAATAGGACACAAAAATCACTATCAATAAAGGAATAATTTGAAAAATTGGACTACATTAAAATTACAAAATTCTTTTCATCAAAAGACATCAAGAGAGTGAAAAGCAAAGAACAGAGTTGGAAAAGTTTTTTTTCAACATCTAAAACTCACAAAGAGCTCATACAAAAGATAACTTTAATGAATCAATAAGAAAAATAATAATAAGCCAATCCAGTAGAAAAATGTGCAAGAGACTCACACAGGCATGTCTCAAAAGAGAATATATAAATGGCCAATAAATATATTAGAGGTACTTAACCTCACTAGTAATCAGGGAAATGCAAAGAGAAAACCAATAAGAAACTTTTCTATGCCTACTAGAATGGAGAAAATGGAAAAGGACTGACAATATCGAGTGTTAGCAAGAGTGTGGAGTAACTGGAACTACTGGGGCTGGAACTGTTGGTGACAAGTAGGTTAGCAGTGGCTAATAAATCTGGACATAAGCACACCCTGTGACCCAGCAATTTTACTTCTGGATACATGACAAACAGAAATTTGTATATATGTTCAACAAAATATATGTGCAAGAATATTAGCAACACTATTTGTAATAGCATGAACTTGAAAACAATGCACGTGTTCACCGACATTTGAGGGGTTAGATGAATTGAGTCACATGAAGACAATAGAATGAACATGTTACCATCATGTGCAATGACATGGAGGATATCACAAACATAATGTTTAACAAAGGCAGCCACAAAAGAGTAAACACTGTATAATTTAATTTCCATAAAGCTCAAAAAAATGGCAAAGCTAATCTATGGTGTTAGAAGGCAAGACAGTGGTTACCTTGATGGGGGTAGTGACTGAGAGAGGGCACAAGAAGGATGTCAGGGCAGTTAGTAAGGTTCTGCTTCTTCATCTGGGTGCTGGACATGTGGGTATGTTCACTTTGTGAAAATCCAGTGCTGTACATTTACGAGTTATTTACATTTCTGTATTATGTTATAATACACAAAAAGTTCACTTTAAAGAAAATCATCTTACCTGAATACATTGTTGGTGAGTGAAAAAATAATTCAAGCTTTATGGAAGAAAACTTGGCAGTACTTATTGAAATTTTAATACATTTATAGCCTTCAATGAAGAATTTCACGTTTAGGAAACTACCCTACTGAAAGACTTGCATAAAGGCACAGAAATGTGTTTGTTACTCCATTGGTAATCCCCTTCTGTTGGTGTACTGTCATTTCCCAGCCTTCTCGGCATCACATTCCTCCGGTTTCTCCCACCTTGCCGGCTATTTCTTCGTGGTCTTTTTCACTGGTTCTGCCTCCCCTTCCACACATCTAAATGCAGAAAGGCCCCACATCTCTGCCCTGTGCCCTCATCACTTCTGTCTAAGCTCTTTACCCACATAATCTCTTGCAGTCTAATGGCTTTAAGTGCCATCTAGATGCCAGTGTATTTCTCTAGCCCCTAAGCTCTCTAGGTTGATCTACCCACTTGCCATTTTACTTGGCTACCTAATAAACATAGCAGACTTGATACATTCAAAATGGCATTCTTCATAGCAAGCTGGGCCAAGCTGATCCCTGCCCAGTCTTCCCCATCTCAGTAAGGGGCACCATTGTTTCCCCAGCTGTTTGGGACCCAAACCTAGGAGTCACCATCCCTCACACTTCCCCTTTCCTTGCCTGTCCCTTCTGTACTTCACGAAGATGACTGTTGCGCTCGAATCTGTTCACTTCCCTTCATCTCCACTGCCATCACTGGAGTCACTCTACCATGAAATCCCAGTTGGGCGATTCACATAGGCCTTTTGCTGGCTCCTCTAATTCAAATTTTCCCTTTTCATAGTTCATTTTCTAGCCAGAGAAGTCTGTTAAATCATAAACTAGATCATGCCACTTTCCTTCTTGAAACCTTAAATGGCTTCCCAATGTTTTTGGAATAAATTCTAGACTCTTCCCTATGATGGCCTAAGGGCCTTGCTTTTTTTACTTCCTGCTTTACATGACCACATCATGTCACTCCACTTTCCTTGGCTTCAGCCACACCGGCCTCCTTTCTGCTCCTCAAGCACCCCCAGCCCTTTCTCTCCCCTGGGTCTTTGTATTTGCTTTTCCCTTTGCTCAGACTGGCCTCGCTCTGCAGAGACCTGCTCATTCTCATCCTTCAGGCCTCTGCTCAGATTTCCCCAAACCGGAGAAATCTTCTCTGACCACCCTATCTAAAGTGGCCTCATCAGTTATTCTTCGTCTCATCCCTCTGCTTCCTTCCTGGCATTTATCACTGACTGAATTATATAATTACTTATCTATTTAGACTCTGTAATGATTTTCTTTATTTGTGAACATATTTTCTTCCTCACTAAAATGTAAGCTGAATGAGGGCAACATCCATGCCTATGTGTCTCATTCATCAGCACCTAATACAATTGCTGGAAATGGAGGTCACTCACAAAGTTTTTGTTGAATTAAGGAACACATAAGTTACAACACTATTTGTAATTATGAAAAATTGGAAATAACACAATGAACTGGTTAAATAAATTGTAGTGTGTATCCACATAATTGAATTCTATGAAGCCATTAAAAAGAATGATACCTGTATTTACTGAAATGAAAAAAAATACTTATGAGTTAACTTACATCATATAGTTGAGAAATTAAGAAAGCAATAGCCCTAAAAAGAATTGAAATAAATTTGGTTAAAAACATATTCAGCAATAGACAGTACATACATAGGCAGGTCCCAGGGCCTCAAGTGGTGAGTCCACAGTTTCTCCTGCCTGGGGTTCTCATCTGGTTAATTTGGCCCCTGAGGAGATATTTGACAATGACTGAAGACATTTTTGATAGTCACAACTGGAGGGGGAGGAGGAGGTGTTACTGGCATCTAGTGAGTAAGCATCCTACAATGCCAGCACAGCTTCCTTAAAAAAAGAATTAGCCAGCTGCCAATAGTGCTAAGGTTGAGAAACTGGGCAAAGGGGTGTGGCATGTCTGTCTATTACTCTCTGGTATCTGCTTGGAGACCTGAGCTACATGGAGTGGTGCTTCCACTTCAGGCCTTCACTTTTAAAAGCCTATGTTCACATCCAGCAGCCATCATGAGTGGAGTAATTGACATATTTACTAGCAACTATTAGAACAGCCAGGATTTTCCTAAGTCACTCAGCCCGAGTAATTTGCTAATTTTTAGTTGTTTTCTGCATAGTTCAGACTTTAGACACATCTCTAAAATATTGTAGGAGGTATTTGCTTTGTTATGGCCCTTCTGCTTTTCTTTAGTGGATAATTGGAAGAATTTATTCTCTGGGGACGTCAAGTGGGCACCTTTCTCATTACCTAAATTCACTTAGAGAAAAATAAATCAGTGTACAGATGAAAGTGCAGGAAGTGTCCAGGCAAGCTGTTTCAATCCAGGGAAAATAAGTTCTACTATGTATAATCAGAGAGATGCCAAAGAATTCTTCATCTCCTTTTTTTTTTTTTTTTTGTAATAACCTTCCTACATCTCCAGAACTGTGTTGAGGCAGAATTTATAACTTGCTTAATTTATAGTACAAAGAAGAGCCTCTACTCCCTAGGTTTGTTTTTTTTTTAATCAGGGCAGGCCAAGTTCCAGGGTCACATGAGGTGGGAGGGAGTCATATGTTTCCCAGGATAGAGTGAAGATATCAGTTTGAGTAGAAATAATGTTATCATCCATCTTTTAGAAGGCTCCAATGAGAGAAAATCAGACATGTGCCAGGGAACAGCACGATCTGGAAGTTGCTGCATAAGGAGTAGAAAAATACTACAAGAAGGCTGGGAATAAGCTTAGAATGGTGTTTCTCCAATTCAAAGTAATGGCTCTAGGGTTGAGAAAGGGCAAGTCACCAAAAGGCACCCCAACCCTCCCCATCTTAAGCATGGCCAGGGAGGAGAGGGGGCAAGAAGCTCTCTCTCGTATGAAATCGTGTTCCCTGAGTCAGGGAAGAAGCAGGATAAGGGGCTCTTGTAATTTGTTAACACAGGCAAAATGGTAGAACTGCATTTCTCTCTTTCCCACAAGGCAACCACGTGGGACTTCTTTTTCCCTTCTAAGGTGGTGGGAAAACATTGGAGGTGGTGAATGTAGGGTAAGAAGTCTCAGGACTAAAAGTCTCTTGGGGTCAACCTGAGCCCCCATTCCTCTCAGAGGGTCATGGAAGCGTGGGGAACCACACCCTCTGACACATCCTCATTCAAACATGCCTAGTCTCAACCTTCTCAGAATCGTATGAGGTAAGGCAAGAGGCCCAGGCTGAACAGTCTGTCTAAGAGCAAATGAGTTCAGGCTTTGGCACCAGGATACCTGCGTTCAAACATCAGCTCCAACACTCATACCTGTGAGATCTGGGGGAAGTTACTGCCTCATCTTCTGCTGTAGATATGGGGATAATGATAGTATCTACCTCTCTGGTTTAGGGAAGGATTAAATGAGTAAATTTATGTAAAGCGCCTGGTACATAGTAAGTGTTCAAAGCTATTTGCTGCTATTGTCTCTATTAATAATTCCAAAGAAAATAGTCTCACGTCTGAACTAAGCAGAAAACAACTACAATATTTTAGAGATATGTCTCCCGGGTGACAGACAGGAAGCGAAGGAAGCAATCCAAGGGCCCTCGTGGTCAGGACTGAAGGCGGATGATAACCGTAGAGAACAGCCCTTCCTCTGTCTCAAGGGCTCCTGGGCACATTTACACTAAGCCCATCTTAGAGAAGACTCAGGCCATCCCCAGCCCCCGCCACTGCCATGCCAGACAGTTCACTGCCCTCCCCAGGCACCCAGCTCTCTGGAGTGTGTGGGCCTTCCCTGGCTGTCGGGCTGGAGCAGCCTTTTTCTCTCTTCCTGCTCTGATCCCCCCATGTGTATTCCGAAATCCTACTCTGTCTTTGGAACTCACCCGAAGCTGCCCCTCTTGCCTCCCCCTCATTCGCATGAGCTAGCCCCTCTGTGTCCCAACACTTGACTCTGTTCCCCTCACCCCAAGCTCCTTAAAGGTGGAGACTGTACCTTTATCCCCAGCACAGAGTCAGTCCTCAACAGGTGTTGGTGTAATGACTGGTACCCATGTATCATATTCCTGAACCCATCACCTCAGATAATCTGGTATGGTAATTTAATTCTTTACATATACGCTCTACCAACTAGAATGGAAACTCCTTAAGAGGAGGAGAATGTGTTCATCTGTCTTTGTCTAGTGATGTTGTGCAGATACCACCAGTGCTCTGTTCCTACATCCTCAGACCTTATCATTGTGTGCACTCAGCCCGGCTCCCGGCTCCCAGCATCTCATCTCTTTGCCTAAGGGCTTTCTTTAACAGCCAGTGTCTGCTCTGCCAGGTCCCTTATGCCTGTGCACTTGGCAGGCCAGAAATGCCAGAAGATTGATACCCACCACCCAGGAGCAGCCCTCAACCAGTCAGTGCTGGGAACTGGTGTATAAATACCTCACCCCTGGTGAGATAACTCTATGGTGGGTGTTCTACACTGGCTACCAGAAATCCCAGCAAGATGAAACTCCAATTACCCTAAGGTGTAACTTGATATTACATACTTCACTGGCTGCTTAGCCTCCCTGTCTCCTCTACTAGTGTTTTCTAAGTTCACCTTCCAAATAAACCGTCAGCACTGAATCCTTCAAAATTAGGATCTCCTTCCAGGGGGACACAGGCTAAAATATTAATAGATATGGAGAGAAGTGTATAAGAATCCTGCCTTCCATACTAGTGGGTTGATGA
The DNA here is from genome assembly GCA_023783475.1 of Daubentonia madagascariensis. Classification (NCBI taxonomy): domain Eukaryota; kingdom Metazoa; phylum Chordata; class Mammalia; order Primates; family Daubentoniidae; genus Daubentonia; species Daubentonia madagascariensis. The sequence continues at coordinate 45,847,149 of JAKFHU010002088.1, read as the reverse complement.
TACCAAGGACTAAGAAAAAGAGATGGAGCTGCTCTTCCCTGATATATATGTGTCTGCTCCAGAGAAGTTACAGAAGAGAGGACGAGTGGCACAGAGCTGTGCACTGGCACGGTGGAAAGAGCAGCCCAGAAATGCTAGACAGTTTGGGAAGAACAGTCATGTTAAATGGGGTATGCATGAAGTTGAGTTGAGGGCTGTGGTAGGTGCAGTATAAACGCTTTCTCTGCCTCCCTGATGGGATCTTCAGTAAAATCATCATTGCTCAGTAAGGAGCTCAGTGGGAGTGGATGCTATTTGCAGATGACCTGAGGTTCTGAGTCCTTTACAATGGTGGGTGTGGCATACCAACAGAAAATCACCTGTGGGGACAGCCAGACATCTGACTTATATTTGTGTCATTTATAACACCTGCCTCAAGGCTAAGGCACACAATAACTTCTCACTGAATTCTTACTGAATGACTGAGTGAGTAAGTGCACCTTTCCACCTTTTGACAGGCACATACATTAATAATCTATGATAATCATTTTCTGCGCTCTCTGGTTGAAATTACCTTAGCTGCAATGCATACCTATTCATATTCATTTATTTCCTCATCCATGCTATCTCTATGTCAGTACACACACACACACACTCACACACAATATAGCACAGCTCTTCTAATATAGTCACTTGAACACACACAGAACTTAGTATTGGTGCTGCTTAGCAAAGCCCAGGAGAATAAAAACTCATTCCATCATTAAACAAATATTTATACAACAAATTTTTATAAGTTATTGGAGACTCAAAGATGAAAAAATGGGATTCTTGTCTTCAAGGAGGTCTCAGTATGAATTACAGTCATTATTCTCTCTCTAACACTTGGCCTTTGGTGTGAACAACTGTTGAATCACTCCATGGAAAATACCCATGTCTCATTCAGTTCCACTCTTTGTAGGACAGATTTTGCTGTACCATTAGTGTATCATCAGACTTCTTTCCTTAAAGAAAACTCTTGAATATACTTCTCTTTGTCCTGGGAAGGTAGGGGTATGCCCCAGAATGTAAGCACATTTATTGTCATCTCTCTCTTCTCCAGGCTTCCTATCAACTATCTACCTCCTCTGACATCCTGCCCAAAAGGCAAAATAGAGTTTCTGGACATTTTATTCTAAAAGTTGGAAAACACACAGGTTCGTTTTATTTGGACAGCACAGCCAACGTATGTCGAAGGCTATTCCAATGTAAGGCAGTTACAGGTCAGAACTGAGCCAAGAACTCTGAGCTGGGGTGAAGGAAGAGGAACGGAGAGCAGGAAGGGAGAGAGATGGTTTGAAGTCAAGGTGAGAGCTTTGTGAGTATCTATTTTCTATTTATAGAAAATAAAGAAAGTTAATTTTACAATTTAATTTATTACTGGTTTTGTGAACTGTCAGTGTTCTTCGGAAATTATCCATTTGAACATCTTAGAAAATCTGATGGATAAAATGAAAAGTTGAGGAGGGAAAACAGTAAAGAGGCTTAAGTTGTAAGTTACAAATTTAGTGATTTTGACTTTAACCTTCAGTGAGAAAGAAAAATAGCTTCCAGCTTGAAAAAGAACAATTATGCACCCTTGCCTGTTTTCAGGCTCAATTCTGTAAGCCCTCAGAAGATAAATCCTACCATAAATCACCTTGTAAAATGGACTTAGGATCTGAGTGGCACTGCATTGTTTGCTTTTTGCTCCTTTCTGTACTTGATTTGTGTTTAAAGAGGAATCATTTGACCCTTACGAATCTATCTGATGGATTTCAAAGTATACCTCACTAATGTAATATAATTTTTTAAACTACCACATTTAACAAGTAGTTGCTTCTTCAAATAGTGAATATATATGAGCTATATAAAAAGTCAGGCCATAAGTATTAAAGCAGAAACTAGATTCTTCACCCTATTGCCTGGGAAGCCCATAGCAGCCTTCCTTTCTTCTCTCTCTCTCGTTTCTCTTTAATGTTATTTTTTAAAAAGACATAGATCATTGTCCTTGACTTTGAAAGAGTTTATAGAAGAGATAAATTATTTACATGTAAAAAATGGAAAACAATTTAGGGCTCTTTATGTCTGTTTTGTTTTTTAAACTAAAAACTACAGGAATTCAGGGAAGGGCAAGATCATTTTAGGTTACAGGGGTTTATCAAAAATTAGTTAATTAATTAACTGATTAATTAATTAATTCAATATCCATTTATGAAACAACCACTAGAGAATGATGGGATTGGAGCTGAGCAACCACAAGCCATGTATAAAAAGGCACTAAACAGGTGCTGACTACAAGGGTGTGCAGGGGTGGAAGGGGGGGTATGGGGCAGGGTAGGCTGTGGTTGAGAAGAGCAAGTCCAAAGATCATAGTAAGATCAGAGAGGGGAGGTGGAGTCTGTGTACAAAGGGACTAGAAGGAGTAAAGTGATAATTTTCCATATCTGTGACAAGTAATAACTTGTGTCTTCAAAGAATGTTATTACAATTTTTATTGACTTAAGTGATAAAATCAATAAAATCTCTAGTCTTTAATGAAAAAAGATTCTGGCTTTCTCCAATTAAAAGAAAAACAATTTCCTGAGGTTTAAGCAAACACTGAGGTGAGAAATCTAGTTATTTTTTCAGCCATGACTAAATAATAAGTTATTTTCTTCAAACATCATAATATGTGCTAAATAGTATAATAACATAATTTTCAGGCATGTTAAATATATGAAGAGCCAGTATTTCCATCTCTTCCATAGGAAACTAAATATATACAGAAAGAGAATTCAAAAAATAATACAGACCCAGAGAGATACTTTTTTCCTCCGCTTTCTAAGCTAATATAAAATTAATGCAACTGTGGCTGGGCCTGGGGATCATGGGAAAGTGCCATACACACAAGATTAATTGGGTTGTATTGCAGAATCAGAATGACTGATTTGAACTTTCATGTTACCCAAACCAGTTTTTCTCGATTATGGAGAATCTTGAAGGTGGAAAGTCCAACTAAATAAACACTTGAAGATATTATAGAATTTCTCAGTGTTTACTTTTACCTCATTTCCCCTGTGTACAAATCTAAGACCTTTAAACTTAGTTAATTATTATCTTTCAATCTTTGTAAGATTTGTGACTTCATTTAAATATATATTGCTAATTTGCTAAAGGGAAATAACATGAAGCATCATCATTTAAGTCAGGGGTTGGCGAATTTTTTCTTAAAGGGCTAGATAGCAAATATTTTAGGCTTGAACCTACATAACTATAAGGAGCCAAAGCAGCCATAGGCAATACATAAACAAATGAGTATGGCTGTGTTCCAATAAAACTTTATTTGTAAAAACAGGTGGCTGTGCCAAGGCTGTAGTATAACAACCCCTGATCTAAATGATATTACCACCATTTAGGTAATTGCTAAGCCTCTTCCAAGGTGAACACCAGTGTAAGCCCTCTCACCTGTTTTATAAGTACTCCTTGGGGTAAGAAGTTGGTACATGGAAATGAGGAGATAGAGGTTATTGTGGTAAACAAATATTATTTTATTGATAAATGTTACAGAATCTTAAACTTTTCATATTTTAATTTTAAATTCTGAAATATGTCAAACATGTAGATTACTAAGAAAATAATATAACAGACACCATTATATCTAACACATAGATTTTACAGTAATGTTTTCATATTTACTCAGGATTATTTTTTAAAGTAATAAAATAATACAGATACAACTAGATGCTTATTCTAATTCCATTATCCTTTCTCAGGCCAAGAAATTAACTCTTCCTTTGTAAGTAGTCTGTCTTTTCTCTCTGGCTGCTTTTAGGATTTTCTTATTGTCTTTGATGTTCTGCAATCTGAGGATTCATATCTTTCATCAGCTCTGAAAAATTATCAACAATATCTTTGGATATGATATTTTCCCCATTCTCTGTTTTCTTTCCTTTTATAACTCCTACTTCAACCTATGTTAGATCATCTATCCTCTACATTTTAACCTCTGTTTTGTTCTGTTTCTTTATCTTCAGTGCTGCAATTGGGGTAATTTCCTTAAGTCTGCTTTCTATTTATTAATTCCTTCTCAAATTATCTAATCTTTATTTATGTTGATTGAGTTTTTAATTCAAGAATTTTTTTCTTCATATCTAAAGACCTATCTTTCTTTTCCAAATCTGTCATATATTTTTTAGAGTGTCATGTTCTTTGAGATTTATTTCTATTCCTTTTGTTTTTACTCTCGTCATTTGGTTTTAATAGATTCTTTCACATAGTTTTGGTTATATCATGTTTGACTGGAAGTGGGGGGTACATAATCTTTATATTTGTTGTGTGTGCTCACTTTCCATCATGGCTTGGTATTTATTTGTGATTGAGAGCTCATTATAACAGAAGAATATTCTCACCTTTTTGTTTGTTTGTTTGTTTTCTTGTCAGTGTCCTTGTGTGCATGGAAGTGCTGCTCTGGTTTTATTTAAATTTTTGTTGGATGCGCCAAGTGTTTCACAAAAGTGAGATCAGTATTATTCTTAATTTTTCAGATTAGGAATGTCCATACCCATAGGTGATATAAATTTGGGCAGGCTTGGAGTTTTTGTTTTTCATAGGTGATTTTTTTATCCTCAGAATCCATGACAAAGACAAGTTTCCTTTTTGCTTTCTGTGCCAGTAGAGAGAATTGTTCTAATCCCCTTTTCACTGAAGCAATAGCTGTTCCATTATCCCAACTTTATGGCAGATATCATGCTTTAGCTCCCCCACCTTGCCTGAGCCCGAAGTCATGTCTTCTGTACCTACATGAGCACTAAAGCACCTTTAGATATATCTTAAGACTTAAATTTTGGACAGTTTGCCTTTTGGTTGCTGGACTACTAGGTCCTAAATTTCCCATTCTGACTTTAAGTACCCTCTTTATATCTGTCATTTTCTTGCTTTTGAACTCAGGCATGTAATTAAACATTGTTTTATTGTATATATCTAGCATTTCTATGTCTTTATAAATAAATGACAAAGTTCTGAGTTATCTTTGTCATATTGCTGAAACAACTCTTTAAGTTGCCATGGTATCATTCTAAGGATTTGTATAATTATGGTACATTTTTAAAATTACAAAGCTATTTTGGGGTCTCTTTTTTTAACATCCTAAAAGATGCTTTTATTCTTGAATACAAATTATATGTACTCTCATAGAATTTGTCCATTTGGGCTAAGTCTGAACTATTTGCTGGCTATTTAATCATAGAGGGATCATTTAGAAAATTCTTGAGCTTAGACTCTACTTCCCATGTGTGTACAATATGTAGTATTAATGGTGCTATACATTCAACTCTTTTAAAAAAATCCAATAGATTTTAAACATTTTTCTTGATACATAATTGAAAGTGTTATTTATCATAACACCAAAAGGAAGCCAGTACACTCCATAATCAAAGATGTTTTTGCAAGTATATTTGGAAATTACTTTTTTGCATTATAGAAAAATGCATGGCATTACACATTCACAAATTGCATCCACACCCACAGTGCCAGGAATCCAAGTATTTAAAGTGACTTGGAAACATTTTGCATATTATATATAATTTTGCTAATTCCATCCCAAATAAGGATCAGCCTTGCAGCTGAATTTCTGCTTAAGTTCATATTAAGTTCTTTTTTCCCAATATCTGGACCATTATATCATATCTTTTATCATGTTTTCTTTAGTTATTAGGTGAGCCCCAATTTTTCTCTTCCTGATGATCTAATTTGTATTGTTTTCCCCAAGAGTTGCTTTGACAGTAAAGTTTCTTCTTGATTTTTCATAAAACTCACTCTAACTTGGGTATCTGTTGGGAGAGGGGCAACAAAGGGCAACATATCTCTGCAATCTGGCTTAGGGCAAAATACCTTCTTTCCTGTTTTTTCTCAAGTGGTCTTTAGTTCCTTCTACTGAAATGTGTCTTATCTGATGCCATGAAGGTTTTTAAGCTCTACAATGCTAGGAATTTATAGAGATGAGTGATTTATCAATTTATAATGCATTAGAGTTATTTTTTCTGCTTTATGAGTGCTTTCTGATGCATTTCCTGCAAGTGAACTTTTCCAATTCTCTTTATACTCCCAAACTCAAACTATAGTTCTATCTCTATAAAACATGGCTCTGATCTACTTTTTTGGTTTCTTTTGGCATATAGAAAGGTCTGCACTTGACTTTAACACAAAGAGTATGAAATAAACTCTGCTATAAGCTGGCTATTTTAGTCTATGAAATAAGTTATTTACCAAATAGTGATGGATAACTATAGAATGACCTTACCAAATTATCAGCATCTATATTTAGATGTAGTTATCTAACAATTCATTCCTGAATCCTGAGTAGTGCATAGTAAGATAAAAGGAAGTGCAAATTCTCTTAAACTTATAGATATATACAAATGTAGGCAATTTCAACTCAGATCAAAGGGTTACTCCCTGTTGATCACAGATTTCTTCTAGTAATCTCCCTTCTAAAAAAAGTCACCCACATTTGTGGTTACACCTTTTCAAATGTTGACTTATAAATCAAAGAAACCAAAATAAATCACAAATATCAGAAGAGAGTGGAAGCTGCAAATCAAGGAAAGTCACTTGATTTCATATGTGCCCAGGCATTCTGACCTCTTAAGTTTACGCTTTTTCAAGCACAAGGAGAGAATATGTCAGACCAGAATCACATTTAGCACTCAAGCAGGGGACAACTAGCCATAAGGCAATGAAAATATCTTCACTGTTTCCTGCAATTCTAGCAAAAGTATTAGGATTAGAATTGTCCTCAGACAGACAGACTATTAAGCAAGTGTTGCTGGTAATGGAATATCCGGGTAACAGTGTAATATGTTTTCAGGAAGTGAATTCCATTAAGCAGAAAAACCCAAACTTTGAAAATGTAATTTATGGCTTTCAAAAAGATTAATATCACATTTAATTCTTACATTGAATTGTAGGTAGGACACATTTTTCTGAGCCTGGTCCAGGCCTGGCCATTTTTTTTTTTAATGAATCATGTGTCTGAGTGCTAATGCAGTGTTTCCTTCACATCTCAAATGAAGTTTCAGGTAGTGACTATAGTTTTTTGATCCTTGTGGGCTTGACCATATTTTATGTTTTTAAAAGCACAGTAAGGCACATACCCAATAGATGCTTGATAAATACTTTGTGATCACTTTGTGATCAATTATTCATTATCACAGAACAAATTAATGTTGGAGCTAGGCATTCCTTGTCCCAGTTCAGGATTTCTGGTAGGCTATGAGATCACGAATAAAAATAATTTGATTGTGAGAAAGCCATTTATATTAACCTAAAGAGTTTATGTGAGAATTGTGGGTGTTAATTTTTTTTTAAAGAGACTAGGTCTTGCTCTGTCACTCAGGCTGGAGTGCAGTGGCGCGCTATCATAGCTCACTGTAGTCTTGAACTCCTGGGCTCAAAGGACCCTTCTGCCTCAGCCTCCCCAGTAGCTAGGACTACAGGTGCATGCCACCATGCCTGGCTAAATTTTTTAATTTTTTGTATAGAAGAAGTCTCACTGTGTTGTTCAGGCTGGTCTTGAATTTCTGGCTTCTTGTGATTCTCTTGCCTCAGCCTCCCAAAGTGCTGAGATTATAGGTGTGAGCCACCACACCCAGCCGGGTGATAACATTTTGAAACTCTTTAAGATCCCCAAATCAACCATCTTCCTGCTAGAAATAAATGTAGCCCTAAATAATCTTGGTGGATTTTTATTCAAATGATGGCTTGGCTCAATTTCATGAGTGGATCTTCATCAGCAAGGAGTGGTAGAACATCACAATATCCACTCATTGCTATTGCTGCTTTCTCAATGAGCTCTGAAATAGGAGCATTAAATTTTGTTATCATGGAATGCAAGGGACTGGGATTTTAGTGAAAAACAGTGATTTATGTATAATTGGGCATAAAGTCAAAATAAGGCATATTTTCCTGTGTTAGCTGCTGTGACTGCATGGAAATCTTTAGGAATACTTGACATGTATGAATCAATAATCATTACAGACCCATAGCATCATTTAAAACAAAAAAGATCATATATTCCCCTGTATAAAACCTTCTGATGGCTTTCCAAAGGACTTAGAATAAATTCCAAACTCCTTACCATGGCCTCGCAGGCTCTCTGCTCTCAGGAGGACTTAGTTATTTCCTCCTCAAACATGCCACATTCATTTCATCTTAGGGTCTTTACACTTGCTTTTCTCTCTGCCTAGAATCCTCTTCCTCTGCATCTTGCTTCCTTCTTACTCCTTAGCTATTAGATCATATTCCATCTTCCCAGAAAGTGCCCCCCAAATAACCCAATCTGAACTTACCCTTTTCCCCCTTCTCTCTCTCACACACACACACTTTTACTCTATTGTATTGCCAGGCTTTTATTATATTATGGTATTTATACTTTTCAGAGAATATCTACATTTAATCTAATACTTCCACCTGTGGCAGCTGCCTCTGGGGCTGCATGTCATATCCCCTTGGCCCACCTTGATTTCAACTGCAGCTGCAATAGACAATTCCCTGTAAGCTCAGATTTACCCCCCTGACAGTGACCCTCCTCAAGCACACTCCACTTGTCTTTCTACTTTCCGCTCCATGACTTTCTCTGGTGCCACAGAGGAGTGCTTGGCCCAAGCACAAGCACAGCCAGTAGGAGATGAAGTCAATACATAAATGGCCTGGTCTACCAGTGTTCAGGTGGACAAGGCTGGGAGATCTGCTGAATTTTCTTAGGAGATTTCAGCAGAAATCAAGCCCTTAGTTCCCATAGCAGCAACTTTGGCTGTTTCTCCTTTTCCACCTCACTGTCTACTCTATCTCATCACTGTTTCCTGGAAACACCCTCAAATTTACTATCAATAACCAGTACTCAAGACTTTGTCTCATGCTCTGCTTTTAGAGGAACCCTAGATAAGACAGATTTTATAGAACATAAGATCCATAAGAGCCAGGGACTTTATTATTTTTGTTTTGTATTTTGCTTTATTTACAATACCTAGCACAGTGCTTGGCTTATAGTGTGTTGTGTGTATATATACATATATATATACACTGAAAGAATTATAAGCAAGAGTAGAGGTTATGGATGAGTTTAGGAAGGAAATGAAATGATATTCCAAAGAAAGGAATGATCAGAAGGAAAAACTGCAGAGGATATAGGACAGTATGAGCATGAATAATACTAACTGAACATAAAGAAGACGTAAAATGTACACAGAAATTTCTGTAAAAGTCTAAGACATTCAATCAGATACAAGAAAATTGAGCATTTAAAAAATCTGAGAATCCTCTATTAAGAGTTGATCATCTTGCAGGGAAGTTAAATGGTGTTTTTGTTTTAATTGAGCACTGGAATTTTTATTTTCTTGGAATCTCAAAGCTTGATCCATGTGATAACAGGGTTGGATGTTAAATCCACAAACATAATTTGCTACTTCAAAAAAAAAAAAAAGAGTGCAGGGACTTCTGTTTATGGCTATGCCGGAGTAACTAGAGACAATATGTGTGAGGCAAGTGTTCTCAGTAACTGGGCACAGGACCCACAGGACTGTAAACATTGAGAGAAAGAAAACACATAAGGTGAGCCCCATATTTGCCCTGGCTTTCTGCCTGGAGACACTTACCAACTGGCACAGGCTGCTAGAGGCAAAGCAGAGAGGGCAGTTTTGTTGAACGAAAGAAGCTGAGAACAGAATCAGAGGCTGATGAATTAATTAGAATTAGCAGGAAAGGGTACCAGTTAGTAGAGAGCTTCATGGGGAGGAAAAGTAGCCAGGAGAAGCTCCTATATCACTGGCAGTGGAAAGAAGATATCAGAAGTTGTGTGATTCAGGATAATATTGCAGTTCTAGTCCAGCTACAATGAAGTGATCTCACCTTATATCTCAGATATTCAGTTTAAACCCCAGAAAGGCCAAACCTTATAGGTATACACCATACTCTACAATAAGACCCACACCCCAGGACTAAGGTAAAACCAAAATAGACCCAAAATAACAAAAAATAAAATCAAGCTTGGCAGGATCAAAAGGATTCTCAAGTAATTTAATTAGTTGCTGAAACAAAACTCAACCCCTTTTAAAGGAAGACACCATAATCTGGACTCTCCACAATATATCATACATAACGTCCAACACCCAATAGACAAGTGAAGAAGCAGGAAAATATGACACATTATCAAGGGGAAAAGGGGAATGAGTAACAACACATGCTGAGATGACATTTATGTTGGAATTAGTATTCAAAGACTTTAAAAAGAGAAATTGTAAATATGTTCAAAGACCTAATGTAAAAAGATGGACATAATAAATAAATCAGGAGATAGGATCAAGACGGCTGATGAGACACAGGTAGTAAGTGCCTCCTCCATGGAAAGGAACCAGAATGGTAAGCAAATTCTCACATTTCTAACAGATCGTCTAGGAGAGAACACCATGATTCACCAGGGAAGAGATGGGAAGCACCAAAAGTGGGTAAGGAGAGGGTTCAGGGCAACTTGCCCAACCAGGGGTTGGCTAACAGCTGGGAGAAGCTCCTGGATGTGGTGAAAGTGTAAGAGAGAAGCTCCCAGAGCTCCACTCTTCAAGACAAGCTTTTATGATCTTGGCTACAAGAGAACCCCCTGAACCATGCAGGTCTTGGGCCCAACATAGGGAGCTGCTTGGAGATTGTATAGAGACATTGTTCCAGAAAGGGAACCCATGCAGGACCCCACAGGCATTCAAACCTAGAGCAGCTTGAGCCAGGCACCATTCTGAGAACCTAAATACCGGGGAACTATGGTTGTGCCTACAGTCACTGTATGGTTCTGAGGAGAGGTAGAGGAACCCAGGTTCTCCCACACACCCCTTGGAAGGTCTCCACCACCTTGCTGTGGGTTGCAGTGACACTGAAACATTTGCAGACAGCATTTTCCAGTTTCTTGTCCATGCTGCCTGCCTGGGTAGGGCCCCTTGGTCACAGGCCCAAGGCACCGTTTTGTGAGTTTGACACTGGGTGGTATCTCACGTTAGGCTGAGTTTGGGCTTAACAGGCCTACAATCCCTGACTGACTAGGGAGAGACAGGAAAAGATTGTCAGCACTCATCTGGGACAGTGCCCACCATCCTGCAGCTGGCTACTGTGGGACCAAGTCTCAAGCAAACTGCACTCCCCACAGTTTCCTATCAGTGCAGTTTGCCTGAGAAGGGTCCTACCCACTCTGGCCACAGGCCCAGGGTGCCATTTTGGGAGTTTTAAGCCAGGCAGTGCCCTGCCCTGGGGCTGATTTTGAGCTGGTGCAGCACCATCCAGCTGAGGAAGGACAAGGGAGTACAAGCTTTCCTACATACACCTAGGACAATTCCCACTTACCTGACCTGCAGTAAGACTGAGATGCAAGTGGATGGCACTCCCCCCAGAGTCTTGCCCATGCTTTTTACCAGGAAGGGGCCCCACCCCTTCTGGTCACAGGCGCAAGGTACCAGTTTGGGAGTTTAAAGCTGGGCAGCTCCCTGCCCTAATGTTGATTTTGAGCTGACATAGCCCTGCCCAGCTGAGGAGGGGCAGGGGAGCCAGCCCAAGTTCTCATACCTACACCTAGGACAATTCTCACCACCCTGCTATAAGCTGTAGTGAGACTGAAATGTGAGCATATAGCACTCCCTCCAGTATCTTGCTCATACTGTTTGCCTGGAAGAGGTCCTACCCTCTCTTTTCACAGGCCCAAGATGCTGTTTTGGGAGTTTAAAGCTGGGTACCCTGGGAAAGGACATGGAGATAGGAATCTCCCCTCCCTCTACCACCCAATGCTGTGGACATAGCCACCTCTGCTCCCAAGAATGAACCTTTGGTGTGGGTGAGTTGCAGGACAACCAGTTCTAAGCTTGCAGGGTGGGATACACACCCAATGGTACTCTGCTCACTAAGCCCAGGTTCTACACAGAGGGTGTGGCTCATTTCCCTCCCTTCATGGACAGGCAGTGTTTTTGCAGCTGTCTTGACCTGGGAATCTCAGACCCTGGGTCCCTACATTGCTGGATCCACAACCAATGCTTCCTATCACCCACTTGGACAGCAGCAGCCTTGGGAGACCTATGGGTTCTGGGGGAACTGTGGGTGTCCCAGAGCTTGGACATTCATGTCAGGCTACTTCCAGCTGAGAAGAGAGTGTAGCACTCCAGGGGGTCCCTTAGGACAAAGGGGACCAGGGTACCAGCTCCCCACCTTTCGGGGCCTTCTCCTCCACTCCTCCTCCACCCACTACTGCTGAAGCAACTGTGTTTGTTTCCACTTGGGACCAATGAGAGTTCCACAGTGGAGGATTAAGTCAGGGTACTTGGGAGTGGCTGCCCCACCTCTGACACTGGGAGAGTGTCACACCCAGGATTCCAAGGTACTTGGGGTGCACTCCCTTCCCTCTTAAAAGCCACAGCAAGTTCTTTCATGTTCCCCAAGGACTAACCTACTGCCTCCACTGAGGGATGGCCAGCAGTCCTCTCTCCAAGCAGCCTGTCTCTTCTCAGGGGAGCCTACCCCCCTCTGGAGGTAAGTCCCTAACACAACAACACTTCCCCTGCCAGAATATTTCAGCCACAGCCCTCAGCCATTCTGATATCCCTGCACACAGTGGGTTGAGCTGCCCCCATAACCTCTGCTGCAGTTTGGTCAGGATGGGAGCTGGGAATCTGTGTGCTTTTGTACCCCCAAAGGACAGAGACCACTACCATTGACCAGAGAGGGAGGAGTGAGTGGCATGTGCATCACACAGCTGCCTATCTCTGCCAATCTCATCAACAGGGTCCCACTCCTCCTGCTCAGGCTCACAATGCATCTGTTCTTCTCCTGCTCGAGCACTGTTCTGAAGCAGGAGATCACTCCCCACCCCTCACTATCACAGCCAGCATCTGAACTCAAGGAGGCTTGAGGGCAAGTTTTCCAGCCTGTTCTCAGTAGAGTCCCCCCTGGACTCAAGCACACTATCCAGGGACCTGGGATCTGGGGATTACCTTAATGTAGTCTACCACTGCTGGCACCTGAACACTCTCCCAGGGATCTGAGGTCCAACTGACCCAAATTGCCAGCAACACCACAATGGGCACCTACCTGCATGAGCAGAAAGGCAGTGTACCTCTCCCTCTCTACACTGAGCAGCAGAGTTCCCAGCAGAGGAAACAGATGAAATACAAAGCTTTCTGTTGTGAGCTGAAGGAAGAGGTTCCAGATAAGAAGGAACCAGCATAAGAACTCAGGCGTTATGAAAAAACAGGCTCTCTAGATACCCCCAAAGTATCATACTAACTCCCCAGCAATGGACTCCAATCAAAAGGAAAATTTTTAAATGCCAGATACAGAATTCAAATATGGATCATAAGTAAGCTCAGTGGGATTGATGAGAAAGTTGAAAACCAACACATACAAAAAAAAAATTAAGAACATGAATGAAAAATTCACTAAAGAGAGATAATTTAAAAAAATAACAGAACTTCTGGAAATGAAAAAGTCATTTAGGAATTTCAAAAGTCTTCACAACAGACTAAACCAAGCAGAAGAAAGAATTTCAGAGCTTGAAGACAAGGCTTTCAAATTAACCCAGTCAATCAAAAATAAAGAAAAAAGAATCAAGAGAATGAACAAAATCTCCAAGAAATATAGGATTATGTAAAACACTGAAATGTAAGAATCATAGGTATCCCTGAGGGAGAAGAAGAAAAAGCAAAAAGCATGGAAAACTTATTTAAGGGAATAATGGAGGAAAACTTCCCTGGTCTTGCTAGAGATTTAGACATCCAGATAAAAGAAGATCAACAAACTCCTGGGAGATTCATTCCACATAGGACATCACCAAGGCACTAAAGTCAAAGCAAAGGAGAAAATCCTACAAGCTGCAAGATGAAAGCATCAAGTAACTTACAAAGGAAAACCCATCAGACTAACAGCAGGCTTTTCAACAGAAACCTTACAAGCCAGAGGGATTGGGGGTCCCATCTTTAGTGTTCTTAAGCAGAATAACTGAATTTTGTATCCTGCAAAACTAAGTTTCATAAATGAAGGAGAAAGAAAATCTTTCCCAGATAAGCCAACACTAAGGGAATTTGTCACCACTAAATCTGTCCTACAAGAAATGCTCGAAGGTGCTCTAAACACTGAAAAGGACAGTCAATACTTACCAGTATAAAAACATTCCAAAATATAAATTACAGCTCTTATAAAACAGTAACACAAGGGAGAATACAAGGCAACTGGGTAACAATAGACAAGATGACTGAAACAGTATCTCACTTGTCAATATTAACATTGAATGTAAATGACCTAAATGCTCCACTCAAAAGATATAGATTGATGGAATGGATAAAAAAATGCAACCCAAATATCTGCTGTCTTCAAGAAACCCATTTAACATAAAGAATCACACAGACTCAAGGTAAAGTGGTGGGAAAAAATATTCCACACAAATGGAAATCAAAATTGAGCAGGAGTAGCAATTGTCCTATTCACACATCAGATAAAAAGGACTTTAAATAAACAATAGTAAAATAAGAGACAAAGATGACCATTATATTATGATAAAGGTATCAATTCAACAAGAAGATATAACAATCCTAAATATATGTGCACTTAACACATGAGCTCCCAGATTCATAAAACAAATACTATTAGACCTAAGAAATGAAATAAACAGCAACATAATAATAGTGGGGAATTTTAATACTCCACTGACAGAACTAAACAGATCATTGAGGCAGAAATTCAACAAACACTGGACTTAAATGGGACCCTAGAACAAATGGACCTAATAGACATTTACCGAAAATTCTACCCAAAAACTGCAGAATATACATTCTTATCAGCACATGGAACATTTTCCAATATAAACCATATATTAGGCCATAAAACTATTCTCAAGAAATTTTTAAAAATTGAAATCATACCATGTATCTTCTCAGACCACAGTGGAATAAAACCAGAAATCAATTCCAGGAGGAACTCCCCAAACTACACAAATACATGGAAATTAAATATCCTGCTGCTGAACAATTTTTGGGTCAATGATGAAATTAAGATGGAAATAGGAAAATTATTTGAATTGAAATACAATGGTGATACAAACTACCAAAATCTCTGGGACACAGAAAAAGCACTGCTAAGGGGGAAGTTCATAGCACTAAATGTCTACATCAAAAAGATAGATAGATCACAAATTAACAATGTGATGTCACACCTCAGGGAACTAGAAAAACAAGAATGAACAAAACCCAAGGCTAGCAGAAGACAAGAAATAACAAAGATCAGAGCAGAATTAAATGAAATTTAAGCAAAAAAAAGTACAAAGGATTTATGAAACAAAAAGTTGATTCTTTAAAAAGATAAACAAAATTGACAGACCACTGGCTAGATTAACCAAGAAAAGAAGAGAGAGGATTCAAATAAGCTCAACCAGAAATGAAAAAGGAGACATTACAACTGATAACACACAAATACAAAAGATCATTCAACACTACTACCAACATCTCTATGCATATAAACTAGAAAATCTACAAGAAATGGATAAGGTTTTGGAAACACATGACCTCCCAAGCTTGAATCAGGAAGAAATAGAAATCCTGAAAATACCAGTAATGAGTAGCAAGATTGAATCGGTAATTTTAAAAAAAAATCCCCCAAACAACAACAAAAAGCCCAGGACCGGACAGATTCACAGCTGAACTCTACCAGACATACAAAGAACTGGTACCTATCCTGCTGAAGCTGTTCCATAACAATTGCAAAGATATGGAGTCAACCTAAATGCCCAACAGTGGAGGAGTGGATAAAGAAAATGTGATTATACACACACACACACACACACATACACACTGGAATACTACTCAGCCATCAAAAAGAATGAAATGACATCTTTTGCAGTGACTTGGATGGAACTGGAGGCCATTATTCTAAGAGAAGTAACCCAGGAACAAAAAACAAATTCCACATGCTCTCACTTATAAGCGGGAGCTAAGCAATGGGTATGCATGGTCATACAGAGTGACTCAATGGACATTGGTGACTCAGAAGGGGGAATGGTTGGGGTGTGTGGGTTAAAAAATTACCTATTGGGTACAATGCATACTACTTAGGTGATGAGTATATTAAAAACCTAGACTTGTCCACTGTACAATTCAACCATGTAACAAAAACCACTTGTACCTCCTAAATCTATTTAAATAAAAAGAAAATAATACCAATAAATAAATAAATAAATGAGGAATCTGAGTGACAGATTATCACATTGGATTTTTGGGAAAAGACATTCTTCTATGCATTCTACAAGAAAGACAATTTAAGTATAAAGATATAGATAAATTGAAAGTAAGAGGATTAAAACAAATACCATGCAAACACTAATCATAAGAAAGCTAGTGTGACTATATTAATAACCAACAAGGTAGACTTCAAAACATGGAACAGTACCAGATATAAAGAAGAAATTTTATCATGAGAAAAGTTCTAATTCATTGGGAAGATATAACAATTATAAATATGTATGTAGCTAATAACATAACTTCAAATTGATGAAGCAAAAACTGACAAAAATCCCAACCATAGTCTTAGTCCCTTTGTGCTGCTACAACAAAACTGAGACTGGGTAATTTATAAAGAATAGAAATTTATTTCCTCACAGTTCTGGAGGCTGGGAAGTTCAAGATCAAGGCACTGCTGGTTTGGTATCTGGTGAAAGTCCCAGTCTCTGCTTCTAAGATGGTGCCTTGAACACTGTGTCCTCACATGTCAAAAGAGTGGAAGAGAGAGAACCTACTCCCTCCAGCCCTTTTTTAAGGACCCTAACTCCATTTATGAGGGCTCTGCCCTCATGACTTAATCACCTCCGAAAGCCTCTACCTCTTAATACTATCACATTGGTGATTAAGTTTCAACACATAAATTTGGGGAGATGTTCAGAACATAACAATAGTTAAATATTTTAATATTCTTCTCTCGGTAATTGACAGAATTAGACCAAAAAAATCAATAAAATTATAGAAGATCTGAACAACAATTTCAACCAACATGACACAGTAGAAATTTATAGATGAGTACACCAAAGATCAGAGGAATATACTTTCTTGTCAAGTGCACATTGAATGTTCACCAAGATAGACCAAATTTTGGGCCATAAAATAAGTCTCAATAAATTTCAAGAGATTGAAATTATAGACAATGTTATTGAATTATAATGGAATTAAACTAGAAATGAATAACCAAAGATAATTAGGAAACCTCCAAATGTTTGAAAGTTAAATAATAAATTTCTAAGTAATGCATTGTTTGAAGAAATTAGAAAAATTTTGAATTGAAAAAAATGAAAATTTAAAAATTGTGGATTAGCTAAAGCAAGGATTAGAGGAAATTTTATCTTTAAAGGCTCATATTAACAAATGAGAAATATGTAATATTAATGATCTACATTTCCACCTTACAAACTAGAAAAAGAAGATCAAATTAAATCTAAAATAAGTGAAATATGTAAATAAGAAAGAGGAGATAAATTAATGAAAGAGAAAGCAGGCATACAATACAAAAAACAAAGTCAAAAGTTAGTGTTTTAAAAATAATATTAATACTGATAAAACCCTTACTAGACATGTTAAGAAAAAGAGAGAAAACCCAAATTACTAATAGTAAGAATGAAACAGGATATATTCTACCGTTCTTACTGACATTAGAAGGATAACCAGGGAATGCTATAAACAACTTTATGCTAATACATTTGACAATTTAAATAAATTAGCAAATTCATTAAATAACACAACTTATAAAAATGGACACCAAAGAAAAAGATAACCTAAAATTGTATTATATCTAATAAAGGAATTGAATTTGTTGTCAAAAACTTCCTCACAAACAAAATTCTAGGCCTAGGAGTTTTACTGGTGAATACTAAAATCCTTTAACTGTAGTTCTCAAACTACAGTTCTTAACATACTTTCAGGGGCCTGAAAAGTCAAAATTATTCCTGTAATAATATTAGGAACTTATTTGCCTTTGTCACTTTTCTTCTTTTAGAAGTAGAATTTTCCATAGGCTATATAATTTATGATATTACCATAGATTGGATGCAGAAGTGGGTGGTAAAAAACTAGCTGCCTTTTATTAAGCTATACATTAAAGGGACTGAAAAAAATGTAAAACAATACCTCTCCTCACAAAATTTTTTTGGAAAACATAGTTATTTTTCATAAAATATGTTATGCTAATATATACTATAATAATTTACAATTTTTAAATAAATCAATAAACATTTTAAGGTTTTCTGTTTTAATTTTTAATATAATATATAAACATAACCTACATAAAAGGCCTTTGGGAGCCTCAATAATTTTTACAAATTTAAAGAGGCTGAAGCCTAAATGTTTGCAAACCACTGATTTAATAAATTTGACATAAGATCTTTCAGAAAATACAGGTGGAGGAACACTCCCAATCTGTTTTATGAGATCGGGATAACACAGATACCAAAATCAAGTAAACTTATTACAAGAAATTTACAAGTCAATATCCCTTATGAAACTACATGCAATAGTCTTTTAAAAAATATTACCAAATTATATACAGCAATAAATAAAAAGACTAATACATCATGATCAAGTTGATCTTATTCTAGGAATGCAAGGTTGGTATAACATTTGAAAATCAATGTAATTCACCACATTAACAGAAATAAAATGGCTATAAAACATATGATCATCTCAATAAATGCAGGAAAAATGTGACAAAACCCAACACCTATTTCTGCTAACATGTCTCAGCAAACTAAGAACTACATGGGACTTCATCAATCTCGTAAAAGGCATCTACGAAAAAGTTAAACCTACATTACACTCAATAATAAAAGATTAAACACTTTTCCCTTAATATTAGGAACAGTGTAAAGGTATTTGTTCTCACTATTTTTATTTAGCATTGTATTTGTATTAGAGGTGTTAACACATTCAACAGACCAAAACAGAAAAACAAACAAAAGAGCAAGAAGAGAAGAAAAACTTCTAAATTGGGTAGGAAGGAATAAAATTGCCTTTATTCTCACACAACACAATTTTTATGTGGAAAATCCTCAAGACTTAATAGAACCAATGAATAAATTTATCAAGGCAACAGAGTACAAGGTCAATACACAAAATTTAATTGTATTTCTACATATTAGCAGCCAAGAGTTGGAAAAAAAATTTTTTAAATACCAGTTATTAATACAATAGCATCCAAACCATGATAAACTTAAGAACAACACTTGTGTATTGAAAGCTATACAATATTTCTGAAAGAAATTAAAGAAGGTCTAATAAATGGAGAGATATAACATGTTCATGGATCAGAAGGTCCAATATTGCTAAGATGTCAATTTCCCCCAAATTAAACCACAGATTAAATGCAATCAAAATCTCGACGCTTTTTTTAAGAAATTGACTAACTGATTCTAAAATGCTTATGGTTATGCAAACATTCACAATTGCCAAAACAATCTTGAAAAAAATAAAAGGAAAATATTAGAAGACAAACATTGCCTGATTTCAAGATTTGCATAAAGCTATAGTCATTAAGGCAGAATATTATTGCAGTTAAGTCTAGACAAAAGGATTTGTGGATCAGAATAGAGAGTCAAGAAATATTTCCACATATATAATGTCAAATGTTATCCATGATACAATCAAGGCAATTCATGAGGGTGGGACAGGGGGAAGTGCTGAAGAATTGGATAAGTATATGAAATAAAATTAAGTTTGACTTCTACCTGACACCATACATATAACAGATATTGTGGTGCACTGCCCATATTCCTCTTTAGGACTAAGGTACTCATTCCTGCAGATTCTGGGAGTGTTGCTGTTATGGACTGAATTGTGCCCCTTTCAAATTCATACATTGAAGTCCTAACCCCTGGTACCTCAGAATGTGACTGTATTTGGAGATAGAGTCTTTAAAGAGGTAATTAAGGTTAAATGAAGTCATTGGGGTAGACTCTAATCCAATATGACTGGTGTCCTCAAAAGAAGAGAAGATTAGAAAACAGACATGCACAGAGGGAAGACCATGTGAAGATACAGGGAAGATAAACTGGCCGTCTATAAGCCAAGAAGAAACCAACCCTGCCAATACCTTGATCTCAAACTTCTCGCCTCCAGAATTATAAGAAAATTAATTTCTATTGTTTAAGCCTCTCAGACTGTGGTACTTTGTTATTAGTTTACTATAGCAAACTAATACAGTTGCCTATTGATGGCTTACCATTGACTTTCTCTTCAGAAATTGCATTCAGTTGAAGAATGTTTCCCACCCAAAGTTTATGCCCTAATCAGAGAGTAGCCTGCATCCAATGATGGATGGTGTGAAAGTACAAATCCTGTCCCCATGTCTCCATTTGGGACAACTTTCTGCACACAATTCTCCATCTCAGATCACTTTTCTAGGAAACCTAATCTAAAACAGTTGATGCCTCTAATTGTAGTTAAATTCTAAAATGAAATTTTGAAGCTGGCTCACCCACCTGAAGACTATCACAAAAATCCCATTACTAATTATAAGTGAGGTATGGATGTACTTTGGCATGTCATAGCTGGCAAATGTTAGAACTTTTACTGGTTGTGAACTGCAATGGAATACTACTGGAAAGGAATGCATTAGGAAGAGGCCAGGAGTAGAATATTTCAGTCACTTGTGAGGTTGGGGGGAAGTAGTAATTTTAAGGATAATAGCATTTGATGGATATTGCTGAGGGCTATTAATTTATTAGAGAAAGGGAATGAATGATTGAGTGTGATTAATCACTAATTTAAAAGGCAAAAGACCTACTTGAAAGCATATAAAGATACCCTTATTTCTTGCAGCTAGAAGTCAGAAATGCTGAAGAACAGGTACAAGAATGAATTACAAGAATAGTAGAGTTCCAAAGGAGAATGACTTCTCAACCTAAGCAGGATTGTTATGCCAAGCTCATGGAAATATTGTTAAGAAGAAATGTAACCCTGAGACATGGAATACAACATTCTGGTCAATACACTCAAGTATCTTGGAATCCTAAACCCTGCTGAACCCTCTGGACTTGAAGAAGTGTGTCTTCCCCCTCATTAAATGCTAGTGCTCTTAATTGCTTAAAGATAAGGCAAAAGACTCTCTTTTGCAACACAAAATGTATTGCCTCCCTTTTCCCCCAGTTATTTCCCATCTCCCCTCCTGGCTGAGAAACTAATAACTAGGGTTACTCACAACATAACCCAGATGAGAAAGTAGTATGTCTGCTAAGGTTAGATGAGGATAATATGCTGAGGGGACTGCAACATCTAGCCAACATGTACCAGGAAGAACTAGGAGAGTATGTAGGGGACAGGTTCACGAAGATGCTGGATCAAAGGAGACATAATATAAAGTCATACAAGAGAGAGTTCATTGACATGGGAGCACTGTCTCATGATATAGTATTTGACATCCTGGCAAAAATCCTGGGGGGCAGTGTTATTATAGGTTGGTTCTTAGAAGCTTTAAAAAAAAAAAGTGATGTCATACAGTCTACATACATAATGTACAAATGCCAGACCATCCTGGCAAATGGTGGAGAAGGGATCAAAAGTCTTAGAGAAGTAAGGCTGCTAGGGTGGATATACTATTTCAAGTCATGAAGTTACCAGCTGACTGCTGGGTTATGAGGGCCTAGAAGACAGTCTGTTTACTAAAAGAGGCATTGGCATCATTAAGGGGTTCAGTGGTAGCTGCTGTATGTTAACCAGGGCTAATTGTAGAAGATGATGTTATAGAACTATGATTCTTGATATCAACAGGGAAGATATAGAACATTTACATCACTACAGGAAATTCTAATGGACAAATTTGGATGATCAGGAGGCTAAGTCAGCTTTTCCAATGTTTTAAAAGTATAATTCCTTTCCTGAAATGAGTGAGTTTTGGACCCAGAATCTACTGGCTAAAGGATGGACTATGTCTCTAGCAGGAAGGACATAGCAACATCAAAACATATAGGATAATGATTTCCCTAGTCCTTCCTCAAAAGAACATCACAGCCATTTACTCAGATAATTATACATTAAAAAAGAAGAAGAATTATACATTTCTGACATTTTGAGGGTTATGAGACACAGAGTCTAAGTTGACAATGATACCGAGGACTCAAAGCAACTTGATAGTCCTGTTAGGGTGAGAGCATTTGAAGGTCAGGAATAAATAGTGTCCTGACCCTGGTCTGGCTCGCAGTGAATCTACCGAGTCGATGGGCCTGAGTCTCCAACTGTATAATTGAAATGAAGATATTTGACTGAACTCCCACATTGGTTGACTGAATCCCTGCATTGGTTCCTTGGCCTGTTGAGAATGAGCTTTAATAGTGTAGAAGGCCAAGTGGAAACTACTGAAACTGCCACTTGGCCAAGATACTAAAAAAACAAGATTATGTCACATGGGTAATGGCAGAGATCAGTACCACCTTAAAGACCTAAGGAATTCAGGAGCAGGAAGCGGTTTGCATTATATAACCATTTAATTCACCTATCTGGTCCTTACCCAAATCAGATAGATCCTGGAGGATGACAGTGGACTAAATAAACTTAACCAAGTAATAGCCTGAATTGCAGCTGCTGTACCAGATAAAGGATGTTTCCTAGAACAGATTAATACAGACTTAGGTACATTGGATGTGGCCATTAATATGGCAAATGCATTTTTTTTCTGTTCCTATCAGGAGGAGGACCAGAAAAAGTTGGTGTTCATATGGAGTGGACAACAGTATTCTTTATAATATTTCTCTGGGAACTCTCTTGCCATATGTCTTATGATAGTACTAAAAAATCTGGACCATCTGGACTTTCTGAAGAATATCACATTGGTCTACTATAACGTCATGTTTATCAGACCAAATGGGCAAGAAGTGGAAAACTTTCCAATATTGGAAAGCTTGGTAAGTCCCATGTGCTGCAAAGGATTGGCTAAAAATTTCATATGGATTCCAGTGACCACTGCATCAATGACATTTTTAGGGCTCCTGTGGTCTGTGACAGGCCCTAGCATTCTTTCCAAAGCAGAGAACAAATTATTGTCCATACCACCACTAAAAAAGAAAGCATGGCACTAAGTCTTCTTAAATTTCTGGATATAGCATATCCTACACTTGGGAATATTCCTCCAACTCATCTACCAAGTGACGTGGAAGACTAGCAGCTTTCATTGGGGCTCACAACAAAAAGATTTCTGTAGCAGCTTCAGGGTACCACTCAATCAAATCATATAGTACTACAGTTGTCTATGATGGTAAAAGACATCATGAGGAGCTTATGGCAAGATCCCAAATGAGAATCACAAAATAGACACCTATGTGTCTGGAACAAAGGTTGTACTTTTACTCCATTAGAAAAATATGTCTTGGCATGCTGCTGGGGTCTTGTAGAAATGGAACACCTGATCATGAGCTATCAAGTGGCTACACAGCCAGAATACCCATCCTGAGCTGGGTTCTACCAAAATATCAAACTCATCAGATGAAAAAGGTCCAACAGCAATCCATTGTAGATGTAAATGATACATTGGGATTGGGGACAAGTAGGATTGGAGGACACATGTTAGCTGCACAGCAAGTGACACAGATTGTAATGTCACATCATCATTTCTCCCTCTGCTCATACCTGTAGCTATTTTGGAAATTCCTTATGACCGGCTGACAGAGGAGGAAAAATGCCAAGCTTGGTTCACAGGTGGGTCAGCTTAGTATACAGATGAAAGCCAAAAATAGACAACAGCTGAACTACAGCCCCATTCAAGGTAAAGCAAAGATAGCAATGAGGAAAAATCTTATCAATAGGCAGAGCTTGGGTGCTGAACCTGGTCTTTCACTTTGTGAGGAAGGAGATGAATTTGTGTGCCACGGCAAATGGCTTGTGTTGTTGGTCAGTTGCCTGAAATGAGAAAGATTGGAGGACCAGGGATAAGGAAGCCTGAGGAAGAGGCATGTAGATAGACTTATGAAAGTGGGCACAAAATATGAAGATTTTCATATCAAATGCAAGTGCTCGCACATACCATGGCCAATCTAGCCACTGCCACTGTAGAATATCCAACTTGCAACAACAGAAACCAATATTGAGCCCTTGACATGACATTATCCCTTGAGAAGACCAAACAGCCACTTGGTAGCAAGTTGATGTTCCTGGGTTTACCTTCCGTTTGCAAACCCTCAGTCAGCACCACCATCTGAAGGTTTATATGTGTTACTCCTTATTAAATAAAATATATGGATCCAAGCTATGCAAGGGGAAGACCACAGAGGATGCTAAAACTTGTATACCCCAATATGCCTCTTACATGGAAATCTCCATCTCAGGATCAAATTTCTAGGGAAAATCATCCAAAAAATAAGCAAAAGTTAATTTAAGACAATTATAAAATAAACCTAAATGTAAAAGCTAAAATTATAACATTTCTAGGAAAAAAAACATAAGAAAATGTCTTAGGTCTCTGTGACTGTGGGGTAGTGCTATTGTCAGGACACAATAGCACTAACAATAAAGAAAAAAATTGATAAGCTAGACTTAATAAAAATTAAAACTTCTGCACATCAAAAGACTCAAAAGCCAAAGACTGGGAGAATATAATTATAATACAGATATCTAACAAGGAGCTTATATCCAAAATATATAAATCTAGAATATATAAAGAACTCTTAACAAATCAACAATAAAAAGAAAAACACCCCATTGATAAAATAGGCAAAAGTCGTTAAAGTACACTTTCTAAAAGAAAATATACAAATGGCATCTGAAAAGGTACTCGACATCTCTAATATTGTGGAAATATAAATTAAAACCACAATCAGATAGCAATTTTCTCTAAAATTGAAAAGACTAAAAACACCAAGTGTTGGCAAAGATGTGGAGAAACTAGAACTCTCATACGCTGCTGGTTAGAAGGCAACATGGTGCAACCGTGTTGAAAACTGTTTGGCAGTTTTTTATAAACCTTCATATACCCAGGAATTGCATTCCTAAGTATTTAATTATAAGAAGTGAAAACATATGCATCCTCACAAAAGCTTTATTTGTAATAGCCAAAACCTAGACACATCCTATATATATGTTGCTATGGTCTGAATGTTTGTGCACCTTCAAAATTTATGTTGAAACTTAATCCCCATTGTGGTGGTGTCAAGATGTGGGGCCTTAAAGATGTCATTAGGTCATGATGGCCTTCTTTCATCACATGAGGACCCAGAGAGAAAGTGTCATCTTCAAAGCAGAGAGTATTCTTCACCAGACATTGAATCTGCTGATGCCTTGATCTTGGACATCCCAGCCTCCAATACTGTGAGCAATAAATTTCTGTTGTTTATAAATTGTCCAGCTTGTGGTATGTTGTTATAGCAGCCTGAATAGACCAAGACATATGTCAACAGGAGAAAGGATAAACAAATTGTGGTATATTCATACAATGGAATGTTACTCTGCAATAAAAATGAAGGAATAATTTTCTGATACATACAACATGAATGAATCTCAAAATTATCATGGTGAATAAAAGAAGCCAGACATAAAAGAAAACATATATATCTCTGATTATGTGAAGTTCTAGAAAAGTCAAAATTAATATATGGTGGTCAAAATCAAAACACTGGTTACCTTTGAATGGTGATGATTGACAGAAAGAGTGTGAGAAAACATTGTGCGGTGATGAAAATGTTGTATGTGTTGACTGGGGTGATATTGACATGGATATAAATATTTGTCAAAACTCATTGAACCATCCACTTAAAATCTATGCATGGCACTGTAGGTAAATTATTCCTCAATTTTAACAAATTTTTAAAACTTAAAAATCTAAAGTAAGTAATCAAATTTTGGGTTTTTTTCACACATGTGGAAAACACTGCTCTGGATGCTCGGTATAAAACTGATAATATATATATATATATATATATATATATATATATATATATATATATATAAAAGCATGGACCATGCCTTTAAGCATTTACAGTAAAAAAAAAAAAATAGGGATTATTTGGTATGGAAGTCAACCACTGGAAAATCTTGTGGTAGAAATAAGTTCATCATCACCCTTTAATATAGCACAACTCTTCTAAAAATATTCTTAATTCTATTTGAAAAAGTTAAAGTTAATTGAGTCATATATAATTATAGACATCACTTCACCACATCTCTTTGATATGTTCTTAGCCCAAACTAGTTTGATATATAAGGAAATCTACAAGAATAGCCAAAAACTCTTTATAAATCTTAATTTGTGGGTTTTTAGAAACACCTTTATGTTCTCCAAATATTAAACTAGCCCTTTTTTCACACTGTACTGACACAAATAAATTCTCAATTACCCTGATTAATAACAGGTATAGCAGTGTGTTTTTTGAATGATAAGGGCTAATCCAAAACTCATTTCCATTTGTTTATGTAATATATTTTGTGACTGTTTCAAGAATGAGAGAGTGAATCCTTCCTCACAATTTTATGTTTTTAAGATTATTATTAAAATTCACTTATATTTCTTGAATCAGGGGCAGGAGAGTATGAACTAAAAATGCCCTGGAAGATGACATTCAAAGTTTGATGTGGAAAATGCTTAGATAATTAGGGGTTGACTCTACTAAGTACCACCTTGGTAGGTGAAAGGCAAATGTTCTAATTGCTCACTTAGGCCACATTGTTGCAACATATTTTCCATGCTTTGAAGTTTCTATAACTCATTATTAAACAGTTTGTTAATGTTATCAGTTAAATCTCATGCTTTGAAATAGTACTCTTAGATTTAGAAATAGCAGAAAGGTTATGCTAAAATGTGAGTGTCACACCTGAACTGCAATGCCATTTATGCAAAGGCAGAGCATTGCATTTAAGGATGAGGAGAGACCTAGAAAAGGTCAAATGATAGAGGTCTTTTTATAATTGGAGTGATTTTTCTGTATGATAACTAACAACCCAATGATACATTTAAATTTTTAAAAACAATATTTTTCATCTTATATGTATTAGCAGATAAGGGACAACAAAAGTAGGAAGAGATGTATTTCACCACCTTCCATTGGATTTGTAGACTAGCTAGAGAAATGTAAGGGGAAGTATAGTAGGGATGATCCAATTATGATTACCATAAGAAAGCAGTATTAGGTGATATCTTTATAAGTAGAATTAAATTTACAATACAAAAAATGTAGTTTATGATACTAAAGTTATTCTTTCATGCCCCACCAGCTGGCATTATAGAGAAGCCATGACTATTGATTGAATACTATAGGAATCAACCAGGATACCAATATTTTAGAAGACTGACATCTTGTTAGCATGGAGCGTTTTCATGTTTACCTTTTTGTGAAGTGAACAAAAATAATATCATCCCAATATACTTCACATATTTAACATAGTGGTATTTTTCTAAGTCAAGCTTTGGTGAAAACATCACATTGAAAGTTGATGAAGAAGGAAGCACTCCAGGCATGCCAGCTTGAGAAGCTCAGCAAACCTGCTCTCCAGACAAACAGGAAAATTATAAATTAAAACAACCATTTAAAGTCTCTGGAAATGGTCTCAAGGTCATATAGCAAATGAAGTATTTGTGCAAGAAAATCTACTAAAATTCAGCAAGAACAACATGAGTCTGTGATATTCAAAACAAGACCTGATCTCTACCTTTCATGCCCTATCTCAGCAAGATGGAAATGCCATGCCAGACAGGTGCAGCCAAGAATACAGTGATCTCTCTCTCTTCCCAGCTCCCATTCAAAAGGATTTTTTCTCAGAGAAGCAGGACATCAGCATTTCTTATTTTCCTCCCTGCTACTTGCTGCTGAGGCAAAATTTAGAATGAATCTGGTGAGAAGTGAGGACTCTCTTCTTCAGCCCAGCACCCACTCATGGAATGGAGGCTCTACCTTTGGCATGGTATTTCTGAGAATACTGGAACACCAATTGCCTTTTCCTAGCTCATAAACTGGTGATTCTGTGCCAGGAGAGGCAAGCTGAAAACACCTGAGGTTACTAGCCACCCCACCCCCACTCCACTGAGTTCTCAGCAACTAAAATAAATGTGTCATTCAGAGAGAAGCATGCTATTTTCTCCACCACTAATGCCACAGCTGAGATTCAGGAATTTTTCCTCTAGAAGAAGCGGCCATAAAAGGGATAGTTCCTAATTTGTTTCAGAAGAAACTGACTATATTTGCAACAGAGTGTGGAGAAGTTCAAGCTTAAGGGCACTCTCAAAAACAGGTGGAGGTTGTGGTGAAAGCAAAGTAGGATGTTGGTAGAGATATTGGACATATATAGGCTAAATTATTGATCAGCTAATTTGGCTGAAAGAACTAGGGAAATAGAGAGCTGAAATAAGCCTGCCTGGGGTCAGAACAAATGTCAAACATTGACTTCAGGAATAATCAAGCCCAAATTTGATTGGTTTATTCTGTGGAGCAAATTATTCCTCAGGGAATTTTTTAAAAACAATACAGCAATCAGTGGAGCTTAAAATATGGGGTGGCCAGGGAAAGAGAAAGTCAAAGAGAGCCCTGCCAAAACCACTGTCATCATCCTAGGGCAACTCTAGGCACACCCAAGGCTGCAGCCTCTGAGTAGCAACACTAAAGTGAGTTAGGGTTAGTGGAGGGAGAAATAGAGTTCACTAAAATAACCCAATAAGTCACTAAACAAATAAAAATCCTAGTAAAAATAACAAGATCCAGAAAGAGATAATCAGTACCCAGAGCTGCTACAATATATTATCTAAAGTGTCCAGTTTTCAACAAAAAATTATGAGGCAAATACAAAAACACAGAAAAATATAATCCATACATTGGACAAATGAAAAAACAAACACAAAACAGGAAACAAAACCTGCCTGTGAGAATGATCACATGTCAGATTTAACAGACAAACAAACCCTTTGAAGTAGTTATTATAAGTATGTTTAAAAAAAAAAAGAAAACCATGATTAAAGGAGGAAAGGAACAACCTGTGGATTGGGAGAAAATATTTGCAAACCACACATTTGATAAGAGGTTAATATCCAAAATACATAAGGAACTCAAATAACTCAATAGCAAGAAAACAAATAACCCAATTCAAAAATGGGCAAAGGACCCTAATAGACATTTCTCGAAAGAAGACACACAAATAGACAACAACATCAATAATCATCAGGGAAATGGAAATTAAAACCACATGAAGATATCCCCTCACACCTGTTAAAATGGCTACTATAAAAAAAGACAAAAGTTAACAAGTGTTGGCAAGGATATAGAGAAAAGGAAACATTTGTACAGTCTTGATGGAAATGTAAATTAGCATAGCCATTATGGAAAACAGTATGGAGTTTCCTTAAAAAATTAAAAATAGAACTACCATATGAACCAGTAATTCCACATCTGGGTATGTGTCTAAAGGAATTGAAGTCAGTATATCAAAGAGATAACTCTCTTGTTTATTGCAGGATTATTATTCACAGTAGCCACAATATGAAATCAACCTAAGTGTCCATCAGTGGGTGAATAGGTAAAGAAAATGTCCTATATATGTACACAATAGAATACTATTCAGCCCTTTTCTTAGAAAAAAAAAAGGAAATTCTGTTATTTGTGACAACGTGGATGAACCTGGAGATGTTATGCTAAGTGAAATAAGCCAGGCATAGAAAGACCAATACTGAATGATCTCACTGTATATGGAATATAAAATGTTGAAATCATAGAAGTAGAAACTAGAATGATGGTTACCAGAGGCTGGGGGGCAGGGGGTATGAGGGCATGTTGGTCAAAGGGTATGAAGTTTCAGTTAGACATGAAGAAAATGTTTTTGAGATCTATTGTTGAACATGGTCACTGTAGTAAATAATAATGTATTGTTGTTTTAGTCTTTTTGTGCTGCTATAACAAAATACCTGAGACTGAGCAGTTAAAAACAACAGAAATTTATTTTTCACAGTTCTGAAGACTGGGAGTCCAAGATCAAGGTGCTGGCAAATTCATTGTCTGGTGAAGTCCTGGTCTCTGCTTCCAAGAAGGGATGTTGTTGCTGCTGCAGCCTCTGGAGAGGAAGAACACTGTCTTCATATGGCAGAAGGTAGAAGGGAAAGTAAACTGAATGCTGTGTGAAGCCTTCTTTATAACGTCCTTAATCCCACTTATGAAGAAGAAGCCCTCATGGCCTGGTCACCTCTTAAAATCTTCATCTCTAATACCATCACATTGGCCATTAAATTTCAACACCTGAATTTTGGAGCAGACACATTAAAACCATAGCAAATGTATATTTCAAAATTGCTAAGAAAGTAAATTTTTAAAGTTGTCACCACAAAAAATAAGTATGTGAACTTATGATATGTTAAATAGATTTATTTAATCATTTCACATATATATCAAAACATCACACTATATTCCATAAACATAAAAGTATTATTTGTTAATTAAAATTTTTAAAAAGAAGTAAAGGAAGTTATAATGACAATATTGCATCATCAAATAAAGAATATCAATAAAGAGAGAAATTATTAAAATAAAAACCAGATGGAAATTTTAGAGTTCAAAAGGACAGTAACTGAAACTAAAAATTTGCTAGAAGACTTGAACTGGCCAAAAAAAAAAAATTAGCAAATCTGAAGATAGATTGATAGAGACTATATAATTCAAACAACAAGGAGAAAAAAGGATGAATAAAAAGGAACAGAGCCTCAGAGGAATGTGGGCCCCTATTAAACCAATTTATGTATAATGTGAGTACCAGAAGGAAAAGAGGCACACAAAGGAGCAGAAAAATTTCATAGAAATAATAGCTGAAAATTTCCCAAATTTATTGAAAAAATAACCTATTCCTTCACAAAGCTCAACAAACACAAAGTAGGATAAACACAAAGAGATCAACAAACAGACAAAACATAGCAAAAATGCTGAAAGCCAAAGATAAAAATAAAATCTTGAAAGCAGCATGGGAAAAATGGTTCATTACTTAAAAAGGAATCCCAAAAAATTAACAGATAGCTTTTCATCGGAAACATATTCAAAGTGCTCAAAGAAAAACAACTGTCAACCAAGAATACTATACCAGCAAAGCTCTTTTTCAAAGACGAAGATGAAATAAAGACATTTTTAGATAAACAAAAACTGAAATAATTTGTTAAAAGCTGACCCACCTTGGAAGAAATACTAAAGGAAATTTTTTAGGCTCAAAGCAAGTGACCCCATATGGTAATTCAAATCCACATTAATAGACAAAAAGCATTGACAAATGTAATTGTGTCATTATACAAGACAGTATAAATGTTATTTCTCCTTTCTTTTCTTAACTGATTTAAAAAGAAATTATATAAAACCAAATGTATATAATGTATTGTTAGGCCTATAACCTATAGAAATGTAATATATTTTCCAATAACAGCACAAAGGAGGTGAGTGAGAGGGAATCTGTATTGGGGTAAGGAAATGACTCTAGGTGGTAACTCAAATCAGCAGGAACAAATGAAGATAACAAGAAATGATAAATCAAAGGATTAATATATTTTTTTAAAGCTGCAAATATATACTTATTTTTCTTCAGCTTTTTTAGAAGACATAAAATTTTATAAACTAATAATTATAACAATTATTGTGGGGTTTGTAACACTTAAAGATGTTATATATAATATATATAATAATAACATCACAAAAAAAGCAAAGAGAATAGAGCTATGTAAGAGTATATATAGACAGGATTTATCTATATCACATTGGGATTAAGTCAGTATAAATATGAAACTGATTCTGATGAGTTAAGACATATATGATAAGCCTAGAGCAACCAGTAGGGAAAGAACTAAAAATACATGTGTACACAAATACCTTATTTTATTGTACTTAGCTTTATGATACCTTACAGATACTGTGTTTTTTACAAATTGAAGGTTTGTGGCCACCCTGCATCAAGCAAGTCTATTGGCACCATTTTTCAAACAGTGTGTGCTCACTTCATGCTTCTGTGTCACATTTTGGCAATTCTTGCAATATTTCAAACTTTTTCATTATTATTATATCTCTTATGGTGATCTGTGATCAGTGATCTTTGATGTTACTATTGTAACTATTTTGGGGCACTACAAATTGTGCCCGTACAAGATGGGAAACTTAATCAATTAATGTGTGTGTTATGACTGTTCCACCAGCCAGCCATTTCCACCCCCCCACGTCCCTCCCTATTCCCTGAGACACAACAGTATTGAAATCAGGCCAATTAATGCCCCTACAACGGCCTCTAAGTGTTCAAGTGAAAGGAAGAGTCACATGTCTCTCACTTTAAAATCAAAAGCTAGCAATGTTTAAGCTTACTGAAGAAGGCATGTCAAAAGTCAAGATAGGCCAAAAGCTAGGCATCTTGCACCAAACAGTTAGCTAGTTGTTAATGCAAGTTTTAGTTGTCCAGATAAAAGATTAAATTAGCCACAACATTTCCTTATGCCAAAGCCTAATCCAGAGCAAGGCCTTAACTCTCTTAAATTCTATTAAGGCTGAGAGAGATGAGGGAGATGCAGAAGAAAACTTTGAAGCTAACAGAAGTTCATTCAGGAGGTTTAAGGAAAGAAGCCATCTCCAGAACAAAAAAGTACAAGATGAAGCAGCAAGTACTGATGTAGAAACTGCAGCAAGTTATCCAGAAGATCAAGCTAAGATCCCTGATGAAGGTAGCCACACTAAAAAACAGATTTTCAATGTAGATAAAACAGCCTTCTATTGGAAGGAGATGTCAGCTGGGACTTTCATAGCTAGAGACGAGAAGTCAGTGCCTGGCTTTGAAGCTTCAAGAAACAGGCTGACTTTCTTGTCAGGGGCTAATGAAGCTGGTGACTTTAAATTGAAGCCAATGCTCATTTACCATTCTGAAAATTCTAGAGCCCTTAAAAATTATGCTGAATACACTCTACCTATGCTTTATAAAGAGAGCAGCAAAGCCTGGATGATAGCACATCTGTTTACAGCATGGTTTATTGAATATTTTAAGCCCATTGGTGAGACCTAATGCTCAGAAAAAAAGATTCCTTTCTGAAGATTACTGCTCATTGACAGTGCACCTAGTCACCCAAGAGCTCTGATGTTCAAGGAGATTAAAGTTGTTTTCAACTTTCCTTTAACACAACATTCATTCTGCAGCCCATGGATCAAGGAGTAATTGACTTTCAAGTCTTATTATTTAAGAAATACATTTTGTAAGGCTATAGCTGCCATAGATAGTGATTCCTCAGGTGGACCTTAGCAAAGTAAATTAAAAGCTTCTGGAAAGGATTTGCCATTCTAGATGCTATTAAGAACATTTGTGATTCATGAAAGAAAGTCAAAATGTCAACATTAACAGCAGTTTGGAAGAAGTTGATTCCAACCCTCATAAATGACTTTGACGGGTTCAAGACTTCAGTGGAGGAAGTCACTACCAGAAGTAGTGGAAATAGGAAAAGAACTAGAATTAGAAGTAGAGCCTGAAGATGTGACTAAATTGCTGTAATCTTATGATAAAACTTGAACAGATGAGGAGCTGGTTCTTATAGATGAGCAAAGAGAGTGGTTTATTGAGATGGCATCTACTCCTGGTGAAGATGCTGTGAACATTATTGAAATGATAACAAAGGATTTAGTATATGCCATAAACTTATTTGATAAAGCAGTGGTGGGGTTTGAGAGGATTTACTCCAATTTTGAAAGTAGTTCTACTATGGGTGAAATGCTACCAAACAGCATGTTTCATGAAAGGAAGAGTCAATTGATGTGGCAAACTTCATTGTTGTCTTATTTTAAGATATTGCCACAGCCACCTCAACCTTCAGCAACCACCACCCTCATCAGTGAGCAGTCATCAACATTGAGGCAAAAAGATTCCAACTCACTGAAGACTCAGATGACTGTTAGCACTTTTTAGCAACAAAGAATTTTTAAAATTAAGTTATGTACTTTTTAAAAACACAATGCTATTGCATACTAAATAGACTAGAATATAGTGTAAACATACTTTTATATGCACTGGGAAAATAAAAAATTGTGTTGATTGCTTTATTGCAATATTTGCTTTTTTATGGTAGTCTAAAACTGAACCCACAATATCTTTGAGGTATGCCTGAAATGAGAAAGTCATTAAAGGAAATAAATTACTACATTAGAAAATATCTACTTAATGCAAATATTCCTCCTAATGTAAAGTGGGATTAAAGGAAAAGGACATGAAACACAGAAAATAAAAAGTAAAATGGCACTCTTAAGTCTACTTATATCAACAAAGTACTAAATGTGAATGCATCAAACAAACCAATGAAAAGGTAAATATTTTCAGACTATATTAACAAAAGAATGAACTATATACTGTCTATAGAAGATATATTTTAGATGCAAAGATACACACATTGAAAGTAAAAGTATGAAAAAAGATACCATGCAAACAACAACCACAAGAGAGCTGAAGTGGCTATCCTAATACTGGACAAAATAGACTTTAAAACAAAAAATGTTACTAGAGATAAAGAGTGACTTTTAAAAATGATAAATGGTTCGATCCATCAGGAAGATTAAACAATTATAAATATATATATATGCACCCAATAACAGAATACCAAATACATGAAGCCGAGACTGACAGAAATGAAGCAAGAATTAGATAACTCAATAATATTAGTTGAAGACTTCAATATCCACTTTCAGTACTGGATAGAGCAACTAGACAGAAGATCAACAAAGAAACAGAAGACTTAAACAGAAGTATAAACCACTTAGAACTAATAGACATCTACAGAATATTCCATCAAACCACCATAGAATACATATTCTTCTCAAGTGCACATGGAACAATTTTCAGGATAGATCATATGGTAGGACATAAAATAAACCTCAATAAATTTAAAAATAATATAAAATATGTTCTCCAACCACAAAAAGAATAAAACTAGAAATCAGTGTCAGAAAGAAACTTGGAAAATGCACAAATATGTTAAAATTAAATAACACAGTCCTAAATAACAGGGAGTCACAGAAGTTATCAAAAGGGAAATTAGAAAATGCTGTGGCATGAATGCAAATGAAGACACAGCATATGAAGCTTATGAAATGTGGCAATATCAATGCTTAAAAGGAAATTTATAGCTGCAAACGCCTATGTTAAGAAAGAAGAAATATCTCAAATCAATAATCAACCACAAACCTAAGACACTGGGAAAAAAAGAAAAGTTACCAGCCTAACAAGCAGAATGAAGTAAATACTAAAGATTAAAGTGAAAATTAATGAAATAGAGACTAAAAAACAATAGAGAATATCAGTGAAAGTAAAAGTTGATTTTTAAAAATATCAACAAGATTGACAAAACTTTAGCTAGATTAACCAAGAAGAAAAGAGAGAAGACTTAAATTACTAGAATCAGAAATGAAAGAAGGCACTGACCTTACACAAAT
This sequence comes from Daubentonia madagascariensis, assembly GCA_023783475.1. Classification (NCBI taxonomy): domain Eukaryota; kingdom Metazoa; phylum Chordata; class Mammalia; order Primates; family Daubentoniidae; genus Daubentonia; species Daubentonia madagascariensis. Next base: position 45,811,748 of record JAKFHU010002088.1, on the reverse strand, counting down.
GAAAAGGAATATAAATGAATAGTATAAACAATCATACAACAATAAATTAGGTAACTTAGATAAAATGGAGATATTCCCAGAAAGACACAAACTACTGAAACTGCCCTAAGAAGAAATAGACAATCTGAATAGACCTATACAAAGTGAATAGATTGAATTAGTAATCAAAAAACTATGTACAAAGAAAAGCCCAGGCCCAGATGACTTCACCACTGAATTCTACCAAACACTTAAAGAATAATGAATACCAGTTCATCATGAGCTCTTCCAAAAGATAGATGAGGAAGAAACACTTCCCAACTCATTCTATGAGGCCAGTATTACCCTGATACCAAAGCCAGACAAAGAGATTTCAAGAAAGGAAAACTACAGACCAATATCTCTTAAGAATGTAAATGCAAAAATCCTCAACAAAATACTAGCAAACAAATACAGCAATAGATAAAAAGGATTATACACCATGACCAAGTGGATTTATCCCAAGAATGCAATGTTGGTTTAGTATCCCAAATAAACTAAGATACAATATCATACCAACAAAATAAAAAACAAAAATCACATGACCATCTTAATAGACCCAGAAGAAGTATTTGACAAAATCCAACATCCATTTGTGATAAACACACTGAACAAACAAGGAATAGAAGGCAACTTGCTCAACCTGGTAGAAGGCATCTACAAAAAGCCCATAGCTAACATGATACTTAATGGTAAAAGTCTTGATTCTTTCCCTCCAAGATCTGGAACAGGACTAGGATGTTGACTCTCACCCCTTTAATTCAACATTGAACTGGAATTGTAACCACAGCAATTAGGCGAGAAAAAAAAATAAAAGGCATCCAGAGTGGAAAGGAAGAAGCAAAGCCATCTCTTTTTGTAGGTGACGTGCTTCTGTATATAGAAAAATCCTAAGAATCCACTAATAAACTATTAAAACTAATAAACGAGTTTGTCAAGGTTGCAAGATACAAGATCAGTATACACAAATCAATTGTATTTCTAAATTCTTTCAATAAAAAATACAAAAATGAGATTAAGAAAACAATTATACTTTTACATTTTATTCAAAAAGAATAAAATACTTAGGAATAAATTTAACAAAATCAGTGCAAATTTATACTCTAAAAACTACAAAATATTGTTGAAAGACATTAAAAACTAAATAAATGGAAAAATATCCCATGTTTATGGATTGGGAAATATAACATTGTTAAGACTGATCCACAGATTTAACTCGACCCTTATGAGAATCCTAGGCATCTTTGTAGGAATTGACAAGCTGCTTATAAAATTTATATGAAATTGCAAAGTTCTTAGAACAGCCAAAACAATCTTGAAAAAGAAAAACGAAGTAGTTGAATTCATATTTCCCAATGTTAAAATGTGTAAAAAAGTGATAGTAATCAAGACAGTGTAGTACTGGCATGAGAATAGACATTATAGATCAATGGAATAGAATTGAGTGTCCAGAAATAAAACTGTATGTATAGTATCAATTGATTGTCAACAAGGATACCAAGATCATTCAATACAGAAAGAATAGCCTTTTCAACAAATGGTACTGGGACAACTGGATACCCACAAAAGAATAAAATTGAACACCTTTCTCACACCTTGTAAAAAAATTAACTGAAAATGGATCAAAGACCTAAATATAAGAACTAAGATATAAAACTCTTAACAAAAACAGTAAATCTTCATGATCACAGGTTAGGCAAAGCCCTGTCAGATATCACACCAAATACACAAGCAACAAAAGAAAAAATAGATAATTTAGACTTAATCAAATTAAAAACTTTTGTGCATCAAAAGGCAATATTAAGAAAGTAAAACACATGTCCACAGAATGGGAGAAAGTATTTACAAATCACATATCTGATAAGGGACTGATAGCTAGAACACATAAAGAACTCTTACTACTTCAATAGTAAAAAGACAACCCAATTAAAAAATGGGCAAGGAATCTGAATAGACATTTCTCCAAACAATATACAAAAGACCAAAAAGCGCATGAAAAAATGTAAATCAAAACCACAATGAGATACCACTTCATACCCACTAGGATGGCTAGAATCAACCAGTGAGATATTAACAAGTGTTGGTAAAGCTAATGAAAAATTGGAACCTTCATACACTGTTAACTGGGTTCTAAAATGGTATAGCCACTTTGGAAAACAGTCTGACAGCTCCTCGAATGGTTAAACATAGTCACAACATGACCCAGAAATTCGCTCCTTGATATATACTCAAGAGAAATGAAAATATATGTCCACACAAAAAAATTGTACATGAATTTTTATGGGAGCCTTATTCATGATAGCCAAAAGGTGGAAATATCTCAGTTTCCATCAACTGATAAATGGGTAAGCCAAAAGTAGCTATATCCATATGGAATATTATTTGGCCATAAAAAGGAATAAAGTACTGACACATACTACAGAATGGATCAACCTTTAAAACACAATGCTAATTGAAATAAGCCAGTCACAAAAGATCACATATTATATAATTCCACTTATATGAAATGTGTGAAATAGGCAAATCTATAGTATAGAGACAGAAAGTTAATAAGTTGTTACTGAGGATCAGAGAGGGTAGGATGGAAAAATAGATGGATGATAGCTAAAGGGTCTGGGACTTCATTTTGAAGTGATGAAAATGTTCTAAAATTGAACATTTGATTGCACATATCTGTGGGTATAGTAAAAACCGTTGAATTGTTTTCATATACCCATCAACCTTTTGTATGTCTTCTTTAGAGAAATGTCTGTTCGGGTCCTTAGCCCGTTTTTAAATCTGTTTATTAGGTTTTTGTTTTTTTCAATTGAGTTGTAGGAGTTTCTTATATACTTTGGAAATTAATCCCTTATCATGTATATATGGTTTGCAAATATTTTCTTCCATTCCATAGGTCACCTTACTTGATTTCTTCCTTTGCTGTGCAGAAGCTTTTTAATTTGAAGTATTCTCACCTGTTTATTTTTGGTTTTCTTATCTGTGCTTTCGGTGTCATATCCCTGAAATCATTGCTAACACTATGTCATGTGTTCTTCTAGGACTTTTACAGTTTCAGTTGTGCTTAAGTCTTTAATCAATTTTGAGTTTATGTTTGTGTATGTAAGATAATGGGCCAATTTCATTCTTTTGCATGTGAATATACAGTTTTCCAACACCATTTGTTGAAAAGACTGTCTTTTCCCCATTGCATATTCTTGGTACCCTTGTCAAAGATAAGTTGCCCCTGTGTGCATGGATTTATTGCTGGTCTGTATGTCTGTCTTTATGGCTCACTGTTTTGATTATTATAGTTTTGTATATATTTTAAAATCAGGAAGTACGATGCCTCCAGCTTTGCTCTTATTTTTCAAGATCAATTTGTCTATCTGTGGTCATTTATGGTTCCATATGAACTATAGAATTGTCTTTTCTATTTCTGTTAAAAAATGTCATTGGGATTTTGATAGAAACTGCATTGAATCTGTAGATTGTTTTGGGTAGTATGGATATTTTAACAATATTAAGTCCTTAAATCCATGAACACAGATGTTTTTCCATTTGTTTGTGTCTTCTTTAATTTATTTCACTAATGTTTTGTAGTTTTCAGTATACAATCTTTTACCTCCTTCGTTAAGTTTAGTCCACATTACTAATCATCATGGAAATGCAAACAAAACCCACAATAAGTTATCCTTTCACACCTGTCAGGATGGCTATTTTCAAAAATACAAAAGACAAGTATTGGTGAGAATGTGGCCAAATTGGAACCCTGGCACACTGGAGGTAGGAATACAAAATGATGCAGCCACTTTGCAAAACAGCATGGCAGTTCCTCAAAAAATTAAAAATAGAGCTACCATATGACCCAGCAATCCCACTTCTGGTTATTTATCTAGAAGAACTGAAATCAATATCTCAAAGAGATACTAGCACACTCACGTTTATTGCAGCACTGTTTCACAAGATGTGGAAATAACTAAATGTCCATTGACAGATGAATGGGTAAAGAAAATGTAGTAAATATACACAATGGAATACTATTCATCCTTTAAACAGGAAGAAATTCTGCAATATGCAACACCATGGATAAACCTGGAAGAAACTATGTTAAGTGAAATAAGCCAGTCACAGAAAGACAAATGCTGCATGATTCCACTTATATGAGGTCAAATTTGTAGAATCAAAGAGTGGAATGGTGGTTTCCAGGGGTTGGGGGGAGAGTGAAATGGGGAGTTACTAACCAATGGGAATTAAGTGTTAGTAAAGAAGATGAATAAGTTAGTTCTAGAGGTCTATGGCACAAAATTGTACTTGTAGTCAACAATACTACATTTGTACACTTAAAAAATTAAGAGGGTAAATATTATGTTAAGTGTTCTTACCTCAATAAAATAAAATTTTTAAAAACCCATTGAATTGTATACTTTAAAAGTGTGAGTTTATGGTACGTTAATTATGTCTCAAAGCTGTTTTTTAAAAAGTGATGGATATTATCTTTTCTACTTATGACAAAAATCAAAAAGTCCATTTGTTTTGAAATTAACATAATTATTTATTATCTCAAGACTGAAAGTAATTATCTTGATACAAAAGAGGGAAAATCAGGAGACAAAAAAATTATTAAATAGCCAATTCCTAACCAAACAGAATTGCAAAGTTTGTATACTGCAAATTGTGCCTACTTTATTACCTTCCATAAAAACCACAAACTCTATGAATGAGAGGACACACTGGAGACAGTTATCACAGATTCATAGAATATCAGGGAAGGAAGGAAACTTGGGGAGAATCTCTAAAACCAGGGACATTTCACATGGGGAGTTTAAGATACATGTAGCAAAATGCCTAATGTCAAATAATAAATTTATGGCATAACTGACTATGAAACTTGTATTTCTGATCCCCTGTCCCTGTCAAATAACTAGTGGGGCTAGAAAGAAAATGTACACCAGTGAAGCAGAGTCAGGTGTAAATGAGTTTTTACACATCCTCTGAATAATCAGGGACTAGAGAATCCATGCTCCATCCAAAGAGAGCAAAACCAACTCAGCCTCTAGTAATTATTTTAAGGCAGTACAGGACTTCAGGCTCACGTTGCTTCACCTTCAGAATTGCCAAGAGACATGAGAAATCCAGATGCTTGTATGATCTCCTGATTTTTCAGTTTAAATAAATTTAAAGTCTTGTATTAATTTTGATCTAAGATCTAGTAGGGATTTTTTTACCTCTGGAAGTTTCTTTTCCTTAGATTTTGGCCAGGTTTTTGTATTTTGTTTTTGTTTTTTATTTTTTGTTTGTTTTTACCTTTGCCTTGAATTATCTCAACAAACTCAGAAAATTTGATTTGCGTCTCAGTGGAGTCATGAGAGGGTTAAGAAATAAAGGACACATTCTTGTGAGACACACCCAAAGAGTGTTTATCAGTGACTCATTATTAGTTAAAAGAGCAATCTATTACTTAAATATCTATTAACTTCGGATCCCATAAAGCCAATTTTTTCTATTTTTCTCCCCATTGGTACATGCTTATAAAATGAGTAGGCACCAAAAAGTTATTTGGAAAGAACCAGATCCCATTCAGCCTTCTTTTTCTCAACCACTTTAATTCCTAGGAGTCAAAATGTTGACTTATTTCTGTTTTGTAGACATCAGAAAATTTTTTAAAAATTTAGATATAGGTGGATAAAGATGAGTCATTACAATTAATTCTTGTGTAGAGTATGGATACCTACAACTATACAAGCCAATTCAGCTTTACCTGCTACCAGGCAATTAGGATGAATAAAATTGCTAATATTTCAGAAAACATTTCAAAGAGATCTCATGAAATTAGAGAAATGGTTATCTAACATGTGAATGGATCAGTTATCAAGAAAACTTCCGGTCCAAACGAAGGCTTGTTAGAAAAACAAACAAACAAAACAAAACAAAACAAAAGGAAAGAAAATTCTTGGACCTAAAATCTGACAAGCAGATACAAGAAGAGAAATAGAACTTTTTATTCTACACTAGATAAGTTGTTTTCAGACTCGGAGTATACGAAAGTCCTCTGCATTTATGCTAGAGCACCAGCCCCTCTGTGGCGGGTGGTTGGGAAGATGGGCAGGGCTAGCTGCTGAAGCAGAAAGCAAATCAATCTGTCAGAATCCTCTGTTTCATGGAACCCATTCTCTTAGAGTGTGCTGTCCACCAGGTAAAGGTTGATTTGATAAACTCATCTTCCTAAGGCCAAAATACCCTTTGGAATAAGAAAATATTCCTTGGTTGTGTCTATTTGAGCAAAAGAAATGCTTCTAGCTTATGATAAATTCCTGTATTGCACATTGCTTCATAAAGTCAGCCAATTTCTGACCTCTAAAGACCGCCCAATAACTTCCTAAGTCCATTCCCTTGAATACACAGATTTGCCTGACTCAGTCAAAAATGTCATCAATCAGAATTTTGCAGTAAGTAATAGTGTGGAGATTGTTCCCTGAGCAACAGTGAATGATTGTCACACCACCAGGTGTTCAGCATTACTGGATGAGTAGTAAAGAGTCATGGCAGGATGAATTTTGTCTACAGTTGTAGGCAAGTAACTCCTGCTCACTACTGGCAGGAAGCAGGTTGTGGGGAAATGGCTAAAATACACGAATATGAAGTTCACATTGATTTTATATAACAAGTGTAGGTGAATATAAGGAGGACAAACACATGGTCCTTGACTTTGAAAAGGCTCAACTTTTTACCCATCAGAGGAGCCACAGCTCATAAGAAGACAATGAAATATTCTCTCTAAAATTTTTTCAAATTTGAAGTTAATTTGAAGTGATTTTTTCCCATAATTCATAAAAGTTTTATCAACATGTGTATATGTCACTTTTGAAATGTCTTTGAATAAATTAGGTCTGTAAAGTTCTGGTTTCAACAGTATTTTCCCCTCTCCCTAAACAATGTCTTGTCCACATGGCAAATTTCTAATCAATCTTCAAGACTTAACATTTTTGTCACTTTCTTAGATTTTGCTTCTTTTCCTCTACCCAGGATAATGAATTGTCCCCCCTCCCCCCTCCTCTGTGCCTGTAATTACAGTAATAACAATAGTAGTTCATAGTTATCAAGTGCTTTCTATGAGCCAGGGGCATTAAGTCAACTAATTCTCACAAAACTGTACTAGACAGTTACTGCTATGAAAAAAATGAGGCACGAGATGTTATATATGTTGCCCAGGGTCACACAGTGAGTGGCACAGCTGCAATATGAACCCAGGTGGTTGCACACTTAATCACAACACAATTCTCCATCCCAGTAGCACTCAGATACACCCATCACATCATATTAAGTCAGTGTTTGAGAGTCTCTGTAAAGAGAGTCGTGCCTCATTGGCATTTGGGTGGCCAGGGCCCAACAAAGCCGCAGAAAGATAGTTGTTTGAGCCTAAGTATAGATTTGTCATTTGCTGTCCTTGGGCACATGTTAGCTCCTCCATTCTTTCCAAAATGCTACTTTATTAAAACAAAGTACTCTTTTTTGTTTTACAACCAGTATTCAAGGTCTCAAGGTGCATCTTGAACCAATCAGTGTCTTATTGAGAATTTATTGCCATTCTTCTAAATGGCCCCATTGCTAACAAAAGCCCATGCAGCTCCCTCACTCTCAGAGCTGTGAGCTGCCATGTAGAATTTCACTATCCTCAGGCTGCTGTGCTGGAGGTGCCACATGCAGGCACCCCAGGCTACAGTCCCAGCTGAGCCCAGCTCTCCAGCCTTCTCACCACGGCACCAGACAAATGAGCAGAGGATTCTTGGACCTTCCAGACCAGTTCCTCCAGCAGTTAAACAGCAACACTTGATTTAATGCTCTGTTATCACTGTCTTGAAATTCTTAATTTCTGAGCAGGAGACCCCTCCTTTTCATTTCACATTGGGCCCCACCAATTATTTAGCCAGTCCTGATTACATCGTTGGATTACAATTCATTATGTATTTTTTGAAACTGTTTGCTCCTGTCTTTTATTCATTACTCTTATCTCCTCACTTTGTGTCTTAAAGACAGACCAGACGTCTTCCTTGGCCTCCCACAACTCCTCCCTAGACCTGGGTATAGGAACCCAGTCACTATGTTTTGAAAGACTTGACATGGAAGAGAAAATGGCATTTTTAATGTGTACAGCCTTCAATGCAGAGCATGCCAAGGAGCCTTAGAAGTGCCAGCAAGTGTATTTATCTGCTATTTTCCATGGTACACTTTCTACGTGGGTTTCCTGGTGGGCCTGTGGTGTCAAATGTGGCAGAGGGTAACTGCAGGCAAAAGCTATGTATAAGCTTCAATGTACAAAGAGGGTATTTTTATTCACACCTAGTTGATGCATTTTATGACTGTGTAGGGTTCAAATCAAGCTAGTTAATTTAGCTCTCTGTAAAGTGATGATAAAAGACTAGGTAGTCTTATAAAATGAATTAGCAAGAGATATTAATCCAAAAGGCACTGAGGTGAGTCTGTGGCCCTAATTATCTAACTTAACAACAGCAACAAAAATTTTAAGGTATTTCTTATTTTAAAAATTTTCAATAATGTGAATGAAACTTGTCAGAAATGTTGAAAGAATGAGAACAAAATAAATTGAATTCACAGAATTAAAGAAAGAGAGAGGAAAAGAAGGGAAGATATACTATTATGTACAATACAGGTTTTAATATTCCTTTTAAATAAGTTTACCTAAAACCCTGTTATGAATGGTATTTGTCTCACTTAACTACTTGGCAACATATATCAGTAATAATAAGTAGGCTTCTTGCTTTAGAGATCAGTTTTCAACACAGTGTAAAATATTATTTTTGGTAGGTAAGGTTATAAGAATTTAGGAAGTCACTGAATATTATTTCGTGGTATACTACAAACATTTGTGAATGAACTAACTGCTTGCATAACTTAAAGTACTTCATATCTAAGAGATCTGATCATGGCACAAAAGAATTCATTCTGCATTTCAGTTACTCCGTCACCAAATATTCAAGAGCCTGCTCTATCCCTGGAAATCGTCTAGGCACTGAGAGACGTGCTGAAACAGAAATACGGTTCTATGTCTTTCACACACTTCAGATGATGAAAATAATTTTCTCTCTGTAATTTTCACATTCATAGACATCTTATGGAAGACGGTTAAACCTAGCTGGCAATGAAAATTGAGTAACATCTGTTGTTCATGTTTTTACTTATTCACAAGTCACTGTTTACCAAATTTATTCAATGACCCTCCCATGCCAGACCAGACAAAAGCACTCTTTGTCCCAGCTAAGGAGTGATCCAATCCTTTAAAAACAATACACCACTTCACTCTAGAAAGATTACAAGTTAGGTTTTAATGACAAAGGAAGCACTTTATGCGACTATTTGAATAGTACCACCTGTTGAAACTTGTAATGTTATTGCTTGAGACTCTTCTGAATTCAGGATTTAAACTTTCCTCTAGTCACATGAGAGCTGTCTCATGGATACCCATGAGATCCTCTGTCCCCAAAGCCTAGACATTTCTGAGCTCAGCTCTGCACATCAGCAGCTGAGGCATGTTGTGTCAACGAGATGTGATGTGCCTGATTTCACTTTGCAGTGTACACTGGAACCCAAACCATGGCAGGATGACATTTTGATTTACTTGGGAGTAATGGCAGCACCCTTACCATATGCTTGGATGGGAAACAGCTGTCAGATATGAAGGCACTTGTAGATACGGCCATTCTAGCTGTGTCCAGGGACTGCTCTTGTTCACTTCCTGTTGGGTACTTAGAGTGAGGGCTGAAATCCCTTTTTTCCCCAAAGTCAATTATATGTATAAGGGATCTTCTGAGTGGGACAAGTTCAAGGGAAAAAAACATCAACCTTACTCCTTGTTATTCAGGGAAATCCAGTAGCTTGGCCCTGAAGAAGTGATACTCATCGTAAATCTATAGTGATCCTGGTGGAGACTGCCTTGGAATTTTGATTATTCTAGCATAGGGAAGGCCACTGGCTGTGGTTTGTTCCTTTATTCAATCTGTCTATCCTGCTCCTACCAGCTGGTTCAGAAAACACAGATACTACTAATTTTAAGGGAAATGGTTTATATTCCTTTAATTTATAATTGACAATTTCACAGAAAATTGAGAGGAGATAATGGAAAATGGTAGCACCAATTGCAGTGATAAAAAATGGAAAGGGTAAAAAGTCCTTCAATTTATCTTAAATAAATGAGAAAATGAATAGGAAACAGATGACATTAAGTCTTCTGTCAGGTCCATTATGGTAACAGAAATAAAAGGGAGATGAAACCCAAAACATGATGTTCTGTTTCTTTCTTTCTATCTATCTGTCTATCTACCTATATATCTATCCATCTATCCATTTTTGATCTTGTTCCATCATTCACCTTGTTGGATCCCAAGGACTCCCTTGCCTTTGAATTTAGACAAGAGCAAGTTTTCATCATTTTTTTCATGTTTTTGAGCATTTTTAAATGATAGCTGAGTTATGAATCATTGCCAAGCTTTTCGGCATCATTGTACCAAAAGCATATAACATGTTTTCTACCTGTCGATGTAAATTATTGCCTGCATGTAGAACTCCAGGAAAGATTTGGCTTCCTGCCCACGCAAATGACTTCTCATCATTCAGGTTTCAATTTAATGCCAGTGTGTACTATAAGATGTATGTTCAATCCTACAAATGAGTTGCATATGCATTTCAATTTCAGAAAACCTGGGCTGAATTTTAAAAGAAAGCATTTGGGACCTATTGTATTAGAGGCGCTTCTGAACTAAGTGCATTCTAAATACACTGTAGGATCAAAAATAGTGCTGCACTTTGGGTACTACACTACGTTTTCAAAAAGAAAAAAAAAAGACAAATGATGTCTTTGGTTTTTGAACTTGCTCTTCCAGAGAACTAAAAGATATATCGTGAGGTGTTTTTTTTTTCAGTTACCCCTTATTTTTCCTTCCAATTTGCCTTCTCTCATCTTCTGCCCACTAGCCTAGTAAGTCAAAACTTCTTTAAAAGAAAAGTATCTTGACTAGAAAGCTGATTCAGAAAGCATTTGTTGTACAGGTAGTTCTACTCCAAGCACAAATGAGAAAAATACTTTTAAACATCCTCGCTTAGAGCACAGATTCTGGTGCTGGATGAAGATCTATATGAAATATATTACAATTTACTCTAAATTTAACAAATTAAAAACACTGCCAAATAAACTTTTTTAAGTGAGACAAGAAGTATTTATTTCTGCACATGGATGCTAATAAAAAGGTCAAGGAACATAACATTAAAAAAACAAAAACACATGTAGTTGCCCATAAAAAGAGCTTCAGAATATAGGATAAATGAGTGTTCTGAAATGACTGAAAACAAGGAATGTTTCCTATTGTTGTTCTACATTAGCAAAAGTAGAGGACAGCAGTCTACTGAACAAAAGTGCAGTAGTGACGAGAATTAAGTCATTCCCCTGTGCTAGAATTTGTGTCTTCTGTAAAGCCATCATCTACTCCTGCCATGTAATCACACAGGTAATAAATATGACATGTCTTGCCTATTTAAGCCACATACATTTTAATGGCTTCTCTTTCACTCAGTTGTAGAATAGAACCAACAAATTAAAATAGTATTTGTAAGTCATTTTCACTGTATGAAACTAAAGTAGAGAAAAAAAGAAAATAATTAGTATTACATTATGTAATCCTTCCTTATTTTAAATTATTTTTCCTTTTACTAGAATACTAGTTTAAAGTTTGATTGATGATATGGAACTCGGCAAATCATTGAATACTGGGTACCAATTTTTTCTACTCATTGTGATTCTATTTGTTTACTGAGAATCAGTTGTTCCACATTATACCAAAGTCTTACAGGGAAATAAAGAGACACTGGGGACAAGATAGATTTTTTATTAATCGTAGCTGTTAGTTGTCAGTTATAATCTGAGTTCATTCCTCTGACCCTCAGAACTTAGATGATTTTTCTCTACACTTCATTATGTACTGCCATTTGTTTTTATTTGTTTATGTTTATCTTATGGCCCAAGCTGGATGGTAAGTTTCTTGAAGATAAAGACCACTGTCATCATTACTTTTGTAGTATAATGTTAGACTCTGATACATGGCCAAGGCATAATTTTGACTTTAACTTTCCATATTCACACAAAGTTTTTGAGTCAAGTCCTTTGCTAGTGGTATTGATAATCTCTCCCTTTGCTAGCAATCATATATCCATAGATTGTAGAACTCGATTGAATTCATGGAATTGAAATTACAGCCCATGTAATCAACCTTCTTACTTCACAGACAAAAAAAAAAAAAATCCCAAGACTAAGAGACATTAAACATTTGGCCCAAAGTTAAATGGAGGATTCATAGCTTTCAAACATCGGAAAAGGGTTCATCTTATATTTGAGTAAACTCTGGCCCAGACACCTGGTGCTTCCTGGCAGCCTGCCTTAACAAGGATCATAACTGATGAATGGACACCTATAGTTTATTCAAATTAAGATAAATCTCACTCATCAGTTGGCATAAGGTAAATTAATTCCTAAGCTATAATTTTTAGAAACCAAATGCTTTGGTGCAAATTGGGAAGCAAGATCAGTAGCCTAGGTGAAGTTGCCAAGTTTTCTAACAAAGTCTCTCTGTAAGGATTTAGCAAACTACCTAAGGATCATTTAATTACTTTATTCATTCGTGCATGCACATATGTGAACACAGCAATACATCTGGCAGCCTCCTTTCTAAAGAGTTTAAAAAGAGTCATCAAATTCTCTAAAACATGGCTGTCAGGATTTTCCAGGCTAGAGGAATTTGATTGAAATGGCATTGAATATGCTGCAGAAATAATTACTTTTCCTTGGTATTCGACAAAAATTTTTGCTAAATTAATTGATGTATGAATTAGTAAAAGGACTTTTGGATAAGGGCCTCCTGAACTAAAAAAAGTGCTAGAATATGACTAAGGGCAGAAGAAATAATTTATAATGGGTACTGAGGATATTGCTTTCTTTTTCTAAATCGTGGCAATCTAAGAATTCTCTTACATTCCACTGGGTAAGGGTAGAAACAGAGAATTTGAGCTTGGAATTCCTTTTTTAATAGATTGTCCAAAAGAAGGCAAAGGGGGAAGAAGTTAGGAATAGAAAGCAAGCTGAAAATTAATAGCACTTTATGAAATAATGTTTTCCATTTATATTTCTGCAATTTATATAGAGAATATTTATACTCTATCTTTTTTGAAAATTCAAAGCTGTATCTTCATATGAATTGAGATAAAATTGTCCAATCAGTTTTTTTGGACTTCCTATTTTCAAAATCAAAACTTGATATCAACATCAATAACTACCATCTCAACACTGTGCTCATCAGATAATTCATTCCGATTTCCTTTCTGTAAAAAAGAGAATACTTGGAAATGGATAAGGTTTTTTGTCAAACTGTCAGGATAACTGAGGGCTGCACTTTTCTTTTCTAATAAAGAATATTATTTCCTCCCTCTATGCTCTTTTTTATTGAACTATGATTTGCATATAATAAAAAGCATAGTTTTCAAGTACACAATTCAATGGTGTTTGAAATAATTACACCCATGTAATCCACAACATAGAAAGTTCTGGTTCACACCACTGTCTGGTTTAATCCCTTTTCCAAGGAACAACCACTGTTCTGATCATAAATTTTTGTCTATTAAGAACTTTATATAAATAGGGTAATCCTATTGTGTAAATAATATTTATTCTTTTTTATCTGACTTTTGCTTAACGTGTTTTTGAGATTCATCCATGCATTGTCGTAGGTTTTAGAAATTCATTATTTTGTATTGCTGAGTGGTATTCCATTGAGTGAATATACTGCAATTTGCTTACCCATTCTCATTTCGATGGTCATTTGGGTTGTTTCCAGTTTGTGGTAACTATTTTTTAAAATCTACTACAAATATTTTTGTACAGAATATTTTGCAAACATGCTTTTATTTCTCTTAGGGTCATGATTATCCTTAAAATGAACTGGCACACTGCTTCCCAGAAATAATGTATGAGAGTTTCAGTTGTTACCCTTGCTCATCAATGTCTGATATTATCAGTCTTTCTAATTTTTGCTATTCTAGTGGATGAGAAGTGGTATGTTATGATTTTCTTTGTATTTCTCTAATGCACCATTTTGTGTACTTGTTGGCCATGTATAATCTTTTGTTGCTTTATGACTTGGCATGTGGTCTATTTTGGTGATAATTCCATATACCCTTGAGAAGAATGTATATTCCTCAGTAATTCGGTATAGTATTCTGTAAATATCAACAAGGGCAAGTTGGTATACTTTTTCAAAACTTCCACATCCTTACTGATTTTTATTTGTCTACTTACACTATCAATTACTGAGAAAGTAGAGTTCAATCTCTAATTACAATTGTAGATGTGTCTATTTTCCCCAATAATTCTGTTAGTTTTTACTTCATATATTTCAAGGTTCTATTACTAAATATGTATTTAATATTGTTATTTCTTTTTTTGGAATTGACCTTTTAATAATTATGAAATGTCCTCTTTATTTCTAGTAATATTCCTTATATTGAAGGTTACTATTGCCTGATATCATTATAGCCACACCAGATGTCTTATGCTTAGTGTCTGCACAGTATATATTTTTTCATCCTTTAATTTATTATTAGTAGACTTTATTTTACAGCAGTTTTAGTTTAAAAGTAAGATTGAGTGACAGGTACAGAGAGTTTTAATATACTCCCAGCCCCCACCTAGCACAACCTCCCCCACTATCACCATCCCACAACATAGTAGTGCATTTGTTATAATTGATGAACCTACATTGGCACATCATTATCACTCTAAGTTCATAATTTACACTAGGGTTCACTCTTAGTGTTGTACATTCTATGAGTTTTGATAAATGCATAATAACATGCATCCACCATTATAATATCATACAGAATAGTTTCATCATGCTAAAAATCTTCTGTGCTCTGTCTATTCATCCCATCCTTCCCTCAACCTCTGGTAACCACTGATCTTTTTACTGTCTCCAGAGTTTTGCCTTTTCCAGAATGTCATATAGTTGGAATCATATATTATGTAGCCTTATCAGATTACTTTCACTTGATAAAATGCGTTTAAGTTTCCCTCATGTCTTTTCATGGCTTGATAGCTCATTTCTTTTTAGCACTGAGTTAATAGTCCACTGTCTGGGTGTACCACATTTATTTATCCATTCACTTACTCATTTTGGTTGCTTCCAAGTTTGGACAATTATGAATAAATCTTCTATAAACATCCATATGCAGGTTCTTGTGTGGATTTAAGTTTTCAACTCATTTGGGTAAATATCAAGGAGTATGATAGTATGCTAAGAGTAAGTTTTGTTTTGTAAGACATTGCCAAACTCCCTTCCAAAGTAGCTGTACCCTTTTCATTTCCACCAGCAATGAACAGGAGTTCCTGTTGCTCCACACATTTGTCAGCATTTGCTGTTGTCAGTGTTTTGGATTGTGCCCATTTTAATAGGTGTGTAGTGGTATCTTATCATTTTAATTTGTAATTTCCTAATGACATATGATGTTCATCATCTTTTCATATGATTATTTGCCACCTATATATCTTCTTTAGTGAGGTGTCTGTTCAGATTTTGTCCATTTTTTATAGATTTGTTAGTTTTCTAATTGTTGAGAGTTAAGAGTTCTGTATGTTTTTGATAACAGTGCTTAATAGGATGTGTCTTTTGCAAATATTTTCTCCCAGTCTGTCAAATATCAGTTAACTATACTTGTGTGGGTCTATTCTGGGCTCTCTATTGTATTCCATTAATCTAATTGTCTATTCTTTCATTGATACCACACTGTCTTGGTTACTGTACCTTTATAGTAACTCTTGAAGTTGAGTAGTGTCAGTCCCCCAACTCTTTTCTTCTCCATCAATATTGTGTTGGCTATTCTGGGACTTTGCCTCTTCATATAAACCCTTAGAATCAGCTTGCCAATGTCCACAAAATAACTTGCTGGGATTTTGATTGGGATTGCATGAATCTATAGGTCAAGTTGGGAAGAACTGACATCTTGACAATATTGAGTCTTCCTATCCATGAACACAGACTTTCTCTTCATTTATTTGGTTCTTCTTTGATGTCTTTCATCAGGGTTTTTTAGTTTTTCTCATCTAGAACTTGTGCATATTTTGATAGATTTATACCTAGTCATTTCATCTTGGGGGGGTCCTAATGTAAACAGTATTGTGTTTTTAATTTCAAATTCTATTTTGAATCATTACTGATTTATTGTTGTATATTAACCTTGTATCTTGCAAACTTATTAAAATGGTTTAGTAGTTTCAGAAATTTTTTTTGTCAATTCTTTTAGTTGTTTTTGTTTGTTTGTTTGTTTATTTGTTTTTTGAGACAGGATCTCATTCTGTTACCCTGGCTAGACTGCAGTGGTGTCATCATAGCTCACAGCAACCTCAAACTCCTGTGTGCAAGTAATCTTCCTGCCTCAGCCTCCCTAGTAGCTGGGACTATAGGTGCACCACTACAACTAGCTAATTTTTCTATTTTTTGTAGAAATGTGTTCTCACACTTGTTCAGGCTGGTCTTGAACTCCCAACCTCAAGCAATCATCCTGCCTTGACCTCCCGAAGTGCTGGGTTTACAGGCATAAGCCACTGCACCAGGCCTTTCCTTTTAGATTTTCTGTAGAAACTATCATGCCATCTTAGAATGAAGACAGTTTTATTTATTCCTTCCCAAGCTGTGTACTCTTTATTTCCTTTATTTTTCTTATTGCATGTCTTAGTCACTTTCTGCTGCTATAACAGAATACCTGAGACAATAATTTATAAAGAAAAGATATTTATTTGGCTCATATTTCTCATGGATGAAAAGCCCAAGATCAGGCAGACTATCTGGTGAGGGTCTTGTGCTGCTTCAATTTACAGCAGAAAGCCGAAGGGAAAATGGACATGTGCAAGGAGACATGCAGCAGAGGCTGAACT
This sequence comes from Daubentonia madagascariensis, assembly GCA_023783475.1. Taxonomy (NCBI): domain Eukaryota; kingdom Metazoa; phylum Chordata; class Mammalia; order Primates; family Daubentoniidae; genus Daubentonia; species Daubentonia madagascariensis. The sequence continues at coordinate 45,794,767 of JAKFHU010002088.1, read as the reverse complement.
GACTTATAATAACCCACTTTCTCAGGAAATATTCCATTCCTGCTAGAGTGAGAACTCACTCACTCCCACAAGGTGGCATTAATCTATTTATGAGGTGAGTACCCCCATAACCCAAACACCTCCCACTGGGCCTCACTTCTCAACACTGCCATATTAGGATGCAAATTTCAACATGAGTTTTGGTGGGGGCACTCAAACCATAGCATTGCATTAGCTAGGACTTCCAATATGATGTTGAAAAGAAGTGCTTAGACGGGACATCCTAAGATGATCCCATCACTAAGATGGGATCTTAGTGAGGAAGCTTCTATTTTCTCACTGTTGAGTATGATATTAGCTCTAGATTTTATGAAGATACTCTTCATCCAATTGAATATGCTCCCTCTACTCCTAGTTTGAATGAGTATTGGATATTGCCAAATGCTTTTTCTGCATCTATTGATATGATCATATAATTTTTATTCTTTAGCCCGTTGATACAATGGATTACATTGATTTTCTAGTATTGAACCAGCCTTGGATACCTAGAAATAACCCCACATAATCATACTGTATAGTTCTTTTTATACATTGTTGGATTCAATTTCCTGCTGTTTAGTTGAAGATGTTGCCCCTATATTCACGGAGAGTCTGTGTTTTCTTTCCTTGTTATGTCTTCTTCTGGTTTTGGTATTAGGATAATGCTGGCCTCATAGAACAGCGGTCCCCGACATTTTTGGCACCAAGGACTGGTCTCATGGAAGACAATTTTTCCACGGACAGGGCTGGGGGACCTGGGCAGCGGAGCTCTGTGGCCTGGTTCCCAATAGGCCGCAGACTGGTGCCAGTTCCCAGCCCTGAGGTTGGGAACCGCAGTCATAGAATGAGTATTTTCTGGAATACTCATTCCCTCTGCTTCTGTCTACTGAAAGAGATTACAGGGAATTGGTATAATTTCTTCCTTAAATGTTTGGTAGAATTCATCAGTGGACCTTTCTGGGCCTGGTGTTTTCTGTTTTGGAAGGCTGTTAATTAATGATTCACTTTCTTTATAATGATATAGGCCAATTCATATTGTCTATTTCTTCTTGTGTAAGTTTTGACAGATTGTGTCTTTCAAATAATTCATCCATTTCATCTAGGTTATCAAATTTGTGAGCATAGAATTGTTCATAATATTCTTTTATTATCCATTTGATGTCCGTGGGTATGTAGTGATGTCCCTTGTTCATTTCATGTATAATAATTGTACATTTATTGGGTACAGTGTGATATTTCTGTGCATGTATACAATGTGTAATGATCAGGGTAATTATCAACCATTTATCATTTCTTTGTGTTGAGAACATTCAAAATTCACTCTTCTAGCTATTTGAAAATATACAATATATTTTTGTTGATTACAGTCATCCTATAGTGCTATAGAACACTAGAACTAATTCCTACTATCTAGCTGTGCTTTTGTAACCACAAACCAACCTCTCCCTATTCCCTGCTCACATTTCCCCACCTCTAATAACCACTATTCTGCTCTCTGCTTCTATGACATCAACTTTTTTAGCTTCCACATGTGAGTGAAAACATGCAACATTTTTTTTTTGTGCCTGACTTATTTCACTTAACATAATGTCCTCCAAGTTCATTAGTGTTGCCACAAATTTAAACAATTTATGTATCAATAGTATTCCACTGTGCATATATGTAACATTTTCTCTATTTATTCATCTATTGATGGACACTTGGGTTGATTCCACATCTTGGCTGTTGTGAATAGTGCTGCAATAAAGACAGGAGTGCAGCTATCTCTTTTGCATACTGATTTCCTTTGCTTTGGATATATACCCAGTAGTGGGACTGTTGGATCACATGGTAGATCTATTTTTAGTTTTTTGAGGAACCTCCATACTGTTTTCCATAATGAACGGCTGTACTAATTTACGTTCCCACCAAGAGTGTATGAGTTCCCCTTTCTCCATATCCTTGTCAGCATTTGTTATTTTTCATTTTTTTGTGTTGTAATAACCATTCTAACTGTAGTGAGATTTATCTCATTGTGGTTTTGATGTGCGTTTCCCTGATTATTAGTGATGTTGAGCATTTTTTTCATAAAGCTGTTGGCCATTTGTATGTCATCCTTTGAGAGATATCTATTTAGCTCATTTGCCCATTTTAAAATCAGATTATTTGGTTTTTTAATGTTGAGTTGTTTGAATTCCTTGTATATTATAGGTATAATACCTTAACAGATGAATAGTTTGCAAATATTTTCTCCCATTCTGCAGATTGTTACTTCATTCTGTTGATTGTTCCCTTTGCTATATGGAAGCTTTTTACTTTGGTATAATCCCTTTTGTCTATTTTTGCTTTTGTTGCCTGTGCTTTTGAGGTCTTCTCCATAAAATCTTTGCTCAGGCCAATGTCCTGAATGTTTCCCCTATGTTTTCTTCTAGTAATTTCATAGGTTCAGGTCTTACCTTTTAGTCTTTGATCAATTTTGAATTGATTTTTGTAGATGGTGAGAGACAGGGGTCTAGTTTCAGTCTTCTGCATTTGCATATGGCTATCCAGTTTTTCTGGCACCATTTGTTAAAGAGACTGCTCGTTCCTCAATGTATGTTCTTGGCACCTCTGTCAAAAATCAGCTGGCTGTAAATACATGAATTTATTTCTGAGTTCTCTAGTCTGTTCCATTGGTCTGTGTGTTTGTTTTTATGCCAGTACCATGCTGATTTAGTTACTATAGCTTTGTAGGACATTTTTAAATCAGGTAGTGTGATGCCTCCAGCTTTGCTCTTTTTTGCTCTGGATGGCTTTGGCTATTCTGGGTCTTTTGTGGTTTCATGTGAGTTTTAGGATTATTTTTTCTGTTTTTGTGAAGAATGTCATTGGTATTTTGATAAGGATTGCATTGGATCTGCAGATTGTTTTTGGTAGTATTATTTCTACTCTTTCTAATGTTTTTACTATATTAATTCTTTCAATCCATGAACATGGGACGTCTTTCCATTTTTGTGTGTCCTCTTCAATTTCTTTCATCAGTGTTTTATAGTCTTCCTCATAAGAACTTTTACCTCCTTGGTTAAATTTATTCCTAGGTATTTTGTTTATTTGTTTTTTGTAGCTAGTATAAATGGGATTGCTTTCTTGATTTCATTTTCAGCTAGTATGTTATTGGTATATAGAAATGCTATTGATTTTTGTATGTGGATTTTGTATCCCACAACTATACTGAATTCATTTATTAGTTCTAAGAGTATTTTGGTGGTGCTTTTAGGGTTTTCTATATATAAGACCATGTTGTCTGCAAACTGGGAAAATTTGACTTTCTTCTTTCCAGTTTAAATTCCCTTTATTTCTTTCTCTTGCTTAATTGCTCTGGCTAGGACTTCCAGTACTATGTTGAATAAGAGTGGCAAGAGTGGTCATCTTTGTCTTGTTCCAATTCTTAGAGGAAAAGCTTTCAATTTTTCCCTATTCAGTATGATGGTAGCTATAGGCTTGTCATATATGATCTATGTTGTGTTGAGGTACATTCCTTCTATACTTAATTTGTTGAGAGTTTTTACCAAGAAGGCATATTGAATTTTATCAAATGATTTTTCTGCATTTGTTGAAATGATCATATGATTTTTGTCTTTTGTTCTGTTGATGTGATACATCACACTTACTAATTTGCATATGTTGAATGGTTCTTGCATTCTTGGGATAAATCCCACTTGATCACAGTGAATGATCTTTTTAATGTGCTGCTGCATTCAGCTTGCTAGTATTTTGTTGAGTATTTTTGCATCTATGTTCATTAGGAATATTTCTGTTTGTTTGTTTGTTTTATTTTTTATGTGTCCTTGTCTGATTTTGGTATCAGGGCAATGCTGACCTAGTAAAATGAGTTTGGAAGAATTTTTTCCTCTTCAGTATTCTGGAAGAGTTTGAGAAAAATTGGTATTAGTTCTCCTTTTGGTAGAATTCATCAGTGAAGCCATCAGGTCCTGGGCTTTTCTTTGATGGGAAACTTTTTATTATTGATTCAATCTTGTTACTTGTAATTGGTTTGTTCGGGTTTTCTATTTCTTCTTGGTTCAATCTTGGTAGGTTGTATGTGTCCAGGAATTTGTCCATTTCCTCTAGGTTTTCCAATTTCTTGACATGTTTTTGTTCATAAAAGTCTCCAATGATTCTTTGTATTTCTGGGTATTGGTTGTAAAGTCTCCTTTTTCATTTCTGATTTTATTCATTTGGGTCTTTTCTCTTTTTTTCTTGATTAATCTAGCTAATGGTTTGCCCATTTTGCTTATTTTTTTAAAAAGCCAAGTTTTTATTTTTGTTGATTTTTGTATTTTTTGTCTCAAATTTGTTTATTTCTACTCTGATCTTTATCATATCTTTTCCTCTACTAATTTTGGGCTTAGTTTGTTCTTGCTTCCAGTTCCTTAAGATATACTGTTAAATTATTTATTTCAAATCTTTCTACTTTTTTCATATAGGTGTTTATTGCTATAAGCTTCCTTGTGAATACTAATTTTGTTGTTTACCATAGGTTTTTTATGTTGTGTGTCTATTTTCATTTGTTTCAAGAAACTTTTAAATTTTCTTTTTAATTTCTTAATTGACCCATTGGTCATTCAAGAGCATGTCATTCATGTAGTTTTGAAAGTTCCTCTTATTATTGATTTCTAGTTTTATCTCATATGGTCAGAAAATATACTTGATATCATTTCAATATTTAAAATTTTTTGAGACTTATTTTGTGGCTTAACATATAGCCTATCCTAGAAAATGTTCCATGTGCTAATGAAAAGAATGTGTATTCTATGGATTTGGGATGAAATGCTCTGTAAATGTTAGGTCCATTTGGTCTAAAATGCAGTTTAAATCAAATGTTTCTTTGTTGATTTTCTGTCTCAATGATATGTCCAATGCTGAGAGTGAGATGTTGAAGTCCCCAACTATTATTATATTAGAATTTACCTCTTCCTAATAATATTTGCTTCAGACATCTGGGTGCTCCAGTGTTGGGTGCATATATATTTATAATTGTCAAGTCCTCTTGCTGAATTTTTCCCTTTATATTATATAATGAGCTTCATTGTCTCTTTTTACAATTATTTACTTAAAGACTTTTATTTAAGTGTAGCTACTCCTGCTTGCTTTTGGTTTTCATTTGCGTGGAATACCCTTTTCCATCCCTTCACATTCATTCTATGTGTGTCTTTACAGGTGACGTGAGTTTCCTGTTGGCAGCACATATATGGACCTTGTTTTTTTTGTTTTTTGTTTTGTTTTGTTTTGTTTTGTTTTAATCTATTCAGCCACTCTATATCTTTTAATTGGGGGATTTAATCTGTTAACATTCAAGGTTATTACTGATAGGTGAGGACTTACTCCTGTCATTTTGTTCATTGTTTTCTAGTTGTTTTGTATATCTTTTGTTCCTTTCTTCCTCTCTTATTGTTTATCATTGAGGTTTGGTGTAGTGATAAGGTTTGATTCTTTTCTCTTTATCCTTTGTGTATCAGCTCTACACAAAGGTAGAGTGAGTTTTATACTTTTGCATGTTTATTGATGGTGATTATTGCCCTTTTGCTCACAAATGTAGGACTCCCTTGAGCATTTCTTGTAAGGCTGGTCTAGTGGTGATGAATTCCTTCCATCTTTGCTTTTCTAGGAAAGACTTTCTTCTCCATTTCTAAAAGATAGCTTTACTGGGTATGATATTCTTGGCTGGCTACTTCTTTCAGCACCTTGAATATATTAGTATCATCCCATTCTCTCCTGGCCTGTAAGGTTTTTGCTGAGACATCTGTTAATTCAACGGGGATTTCTTGTATGTGACTTGATGCTTTTCTCTTGCTATTTTTAGAATTCTCTATTTGTATTTGACTTTTGACAATTTGACTATGAGCCTCAAGGGGGCCGTTTTTGGGTTGAATCTATTTAAGAACATTTAAGCTTCCTGGGTCTGAATATCCATATCTTTTCCAAGACTTGGAGAGTTTTCAGCTATTGTTTTATTAAATCATTTTTCTATAACTTTTCCCATCACTTCTCCTTCTGAAATTATCATAATTCAACTATTTGTTTACTTAATGGTGTCCCATAAGTCCTGTAGGCTTTCTTTACTATTTTTCATTCTTCCTTCTTTCTTTCTTTCTTTCGTTCTCTAACTGGCTAATTTCAAATGACCTATCTTTAAGTTTAGAGATTTTTTTCTTCTGCTTGATCTAGTCTGTTATTGGAGCTCTCTATTATATTTTTTATTTCATTCATTGAATTCTTCAGCTTCAGGATTTTTGTTTGGTTCTTTTTCATATCTGTCCTTTATTGAATTTCTCTTTCATATAATGAATTGTTTTCCTGATTTCATTGAATTATCTATCTATACTTTCTTGTACCTTGCTGAGTTTCCTTAAGATAATTATTTTTAATTCCTTTTCTGGAAATTAATAGATTTCCTTTTCTCTGGGGTCTGCTACTGGAGAGTTATTGTGTTCCTCTGGTGGCGTCACATTTTCTTGCTTTTTCATGTTTCTTGTGTCCCTGCATTGATGTCTATGCATCTGGTGGAATGATCACCTTTTTCAAACTTTCTAGAGTGACTTTCATAGAGAAAGACTTTCACTTACAGATAGGTTTTAGTGTGCTAGTTGGGAAGGGTGTTGTGACTCTGGTTCTGAATAGATGCAAAGGTATAGTCTCCATGCAGCTTTTTTAGCTGCAATGAATGTCAGTGAAACTGTGGATGCCTCAGTGACAGACTGTAGGTGTCAGTGGTAGTGGCAGTGTAGGTTGTTAAGATCCTCAGTGATAAGGGTTTTTGGGGTCCTCCTATTCTCATTTTCCCCATAATGTGGAGACTAAGCTGAGGGGATCCCTTTTAGTTTTGGCTCTGAGATAGCCTACAAGAATCTGCAGTGGCAGCTGGCCCCAGGTGCAGGTGCTAAGAGTGGCTGTACAGCCAGGGTCCTAGACTCAGGGTCTCATGAACCTATTATGGCACCTGGGTCTTGGGGTGCAGGTTCACTCTCTGTGGCAGGGTTGGATGTACATTGCCCACAGAGCTAGAATCTGTAACTCTAAGGCACCCTCTAGTAGCTCAGGGCCAGGGGACTGGGTTGTAGCTGTGATTCTGACCCAGAGGGTGGGGAGGGGACAGCACTGGACCAGGTAAGAAGGGGTGCTCTGCAGGTTTGGGACCAGGAAGCAGAGTATGGCTGCAATTTGGGAGCCAGAGCAAACAGGGCTCAGTAGCAACTTGTGTCCCAGTGGATGAGGCATTGTGTAGTGGTGACTCGAGGGCCTGGGTGGTGGAACTTGGCAATATCAGACTCTATGAGGCCAGGTGCTGTGGCAGCAAGGACCCAAAATGACAGAGCACAGCTTTCATTTGGGCTTTGGGGGCAGGGAACAGCACAGCAATGTTTTGACTCCTCAGGGAGAAGGGTTTCTTAGCATTTCAGACTTAAGGAGGTTAGTCCAGCACCAAGTAAGCAGGGTCCTAGTGTTGTCTGGCCTATAGGGTGGGGTGTCTCAGCTCAGCTGCTGCTGTGTCCCTGGGATGCAGGCTACTACATCAGTTCAGCCCTGTGATGTGCAGCTGTTCAGCTCAGTCAAGGCACTAATTCCCCAGGAGGCAACTCGCTGCTTCATCTTAGGCCCGGGGGGTGTGACTGCTCTGGGTGGCCAAGGTATTATTTCCCTGGAGGTACACTTCAGCTGAAGCACAGGGGTGAGTGACTGCTCTGGATGGCTAAGGCACCATTTCCCCCGTGTGTCAAGCATGGTTTTAGCTCCAGAACAAGGGGGCAGGGTACAGTAGTGGCTGGGAGGGTTATATAGAGCACCTCCACCAAGGCACCATTTCCCCAGGAGGCAGTGCACAACTTCAACTCAAGTTCTGTAGGGATGAATGCAACAACACCTGAGAAAGTTATATGGAGCAGTTCTGCTAAGGCACTGTTTCCTTGGGAGGCAGTGTGCAGCTTCAGCTCAGGCATATAGGGGCAGCGTGCAGCAGTGACTAGCAGGGGTAGGTGGAGCAGCTCCACCAAGGCACTGTTTCCCCAGGAGGGAGGCTGCAGCTTTAGCTCCAGTCCCCAGGCACCGGGCACAGCAGCAAATGGAAGGGGTAGGTGGGGCAGCTCCATCTCCACTTGGCCCCATGGGGAAGGCAGTAACAGCTGCTCACAGCTTGGCTTGGGGATATTGGGCCACAGGGCAGGGGTGGTTCAGTGGTGGCTTAGCCTCAGGGATGAAAAGGTCCTATGGCCACTCATTCCTGGAACAAGACACACTTCAGCAGTAGTTCCAGATCCATCATGGTGTAGTGCAGTAGCTGTGTAAGCCACAGAGGCTACAGCACAGTGTTGGCTCCTTCTCTGAGGGGAGCACAGCTGTGTGGACTCCAGCCAGCTCTCTCAGCTGGGCTTAGTGCCTGTGCGGACTGCAAGGGTCCCTGGTAGTGAGAACTGTAGGTTTACAAGGTGTTGAGGGGGACTGCTAGGATCCTCTTTCTTAACTTTTCTCTGCCAGGAAAAGTTCCTCCTGGTTCCCATCTGATCCTGGCTGGGGATGGGGTTTTGAAGACCAGGGTTTTCCTTCTGTTCTGTATGTGGCTTCCTGAGTTTCTGTGCTCACCAGGGTTTCTGTTACTTTTTTGATGTACTACAGCACTATCCTTTAGTTATTTTTGTCAAAATATAGCTGTTTATTTGTTGTTTTGGCTGTCTTTGTGGGGTAGTTGAGTGCTAGGGGCTTATAGTCAGCCATCTAGCTGATGTCAGAATCTCCTAGTTCATTTCTAATATTAGCGATTTGTGTCTTCCCTTTTTCTTTTTTTTTTTCTTAATTAGCCTGGGTAAAGGTTTATCAATTTTGTTGGTCATTTCAGTGAAGCAGCTTTTGGTTTCATTGATTTTCTCAACTGACTTCCTGTTTTTAATTTCATTGATTGCTGCTCTAATTTTTTTCTTTGTACTGGCTTTTGATCTAATTTGCTCTTCTTTTTCTACTTTCCTAAGGTGAAATTTTAGATTATTGATTTAGATCTTCTTTTTAAATATATGCATTCAATGCTATAAATGTCTCTTTAGGCACTGCTTTCACTGCATCCCACAAATATTGTTGGTTTATTTTCATTTTCATTTAGTTCAAAGTATTTTTAAAACATCTCTTCAGATTTCTTTCCTGACTTATGTGTTATTTAGAGTTGTATTGTTTACCCTCCAAGTACTCTGGGATTTTCTGCCTACCTTTCTGTCATTGATTCCTAGTTTAATTCCATTATGTTCTGAGAACAGACATTGTATGATTTCTTCTCTTTTAAATTTGTTAAGGTGTGTTTATGGCCCAGAATGTTACCTATCTAGGTGGATATTTCTCATGAGCTTGAGAAAAATGTGTCTACTGCTGTTGTTGGATGAAGTAATCTATAGATGTCAGTTACATCCAGTTGATTAATGGCGCTATTGAGTTCAGCTATGTTTACTGCTTTTCTGCCTGCTAGATCTGTCCATTGTTGATAGAGGGGTGTTGAAGTCTCCAATTATAATAAAGTGGATTCATTTATTTCTCCTTGTAATTCTATCAGTTTTTGCCTCATGTATTTTAACACTCTATTGTTAGGTGCATACACATTAAAGATTGTTATGCCTTCTTAAAGAATTGACCCCTTTATCATTATGTAATGTCCCTTTTTATCCCTGGTCATTTTCCTTGCTCTGAAGTCTGGCCTGTCTGAAATTATTAGAGCTACTCTCACTTTCTTTTGATTAGTGTTAGCAGGATATCTTGCTCCATCCCATTACTTTAATCTACATACGTCTTTATATTTAAAGTGGGTTTCTTGTGCACAATGTATAGATGAGTGTTGTTTTTTGATCCACTCTGATAATCTCTCTTTTAATTGATGTATTTAGAGCACTGACATTTCAAGCATTATTGATATATTTAAATTACTATCTACCATGTTCGTTGTTGTTTTCTGTTCACTGCCCCTGTTCTTTCTTCCTTCCTATTTTTATCTTCCACTCTTTTTCTGCCTTTTGTGGTTTTTATTGAGCATTTTATATAATTCCATTTTCTCTCCTTTCTTAGGATATTAATTATACTTTTTTAAAACTTGTTTTTAGTAGTGGCCTTAGACTTTGAAATGTACATTTGCAACTAATCAGAATCCACTTCCAAATAACACTATACCACTTCATGGGTGGTGCAAGTGCCTTATAATTACAAAATAGTCCTAATTCCTTCCTCCCATCTCTTGTATGATTGCTGCCATTCACTTCACTTACACACAAACTATAATCATTAAATATATTTTTGCTATTCTTATTTTGAACAGACTGTTATTTGCAGATTAAATTAGAAAAAGAAAAAGAAAACTTTTTACTTTACCTTCACTGTGTCTTCTCCAGTGCTCTTTCTTTATGTGGACCCAAGTTTCTGACCTATATCATTTTCCTTCTCTCTGAAGAACTTCTTTTAACATTTCCTGCAAGGGAAGGCTTCCAGCAACAAATTCCCTCAATTTTTGTTTTTATGAGAAAGTCTTTATTTCTTTTTCACTTTTAAAGGATAATTTCTCAGGGTACAGAATACTAGGTTGGTGGCGTTTTCTCTGAACACTTTAAATATTTCACTCCATTGTCTTCTTGTTTGCATGGTTTCTGAAGAGAAGCCAGATGAAATTTTTATATTTGCTCCTCCACAAGTAAGGTGTTTTTTTTTTTTCTGGCTTCTTTTGGGATTTTTTTTTAATCTTTGATTTTCTGCAGTTTGATTTTTATATACCTAGGTATAGGTTTTTTTGTTTATTTGTTTGTTAGGTATTTATACTGTTTGCTGTTCTTTGTGCTTCCTGGATCTGTGGTTTGGTGTCTGACATTAATTCAGAGAAATTCTTAGTCATTATTTCTTCAAATATTGCTTCCATTTCTTTCTCTTTTTCTTCTCCTTCCAGTATCCCCATTACATATTTGTTACAACTTTTGTCCAGAGTTCTTGGATATTTGATTCCTTTTTTTTTTTTCAGTCATTTTCTCTTTGCTTTTCAGTTTGAGGAGTTTCTATTGTCATATTCTCAACATTAGAGTTTCTTTCCTCAGCCTTGTCTAGTCATAAGCCCATCAAAGGCATTCTTCATTTATGTTACAGTGGATTTTTTTTTAATCTCTAGCACTTCTTTATTATTATTTCTTAGAATTTCCATCTCTGCTTACATTATCCATCTACTCTTGGATGTTGTCTACTTTTTCCATTACAGCTCTTAGCATAGTAACCCTACTTGTTTTAAATTCATGATCCGATAATTTTAATATCGCTGCCATATCTAGATCTTATTCTGATGTTTGTTCAGTCTCTTCAAACTGTTTTTGTCCTTTAGTATGCCTTGTAACTTTTTGTTGAGAGGTGGACATGATGTACTGGGTAAAAGGAACCACAGTAATTGGTTTTCAGTAACGTGGTGGTAAGGTGTGGGGGAGGGAAAGTGTTCTATAGTCCTGTGATTAGGTCTCAGTCTTTTAGGGCTATGGACTTCACAAGTGCACCTCAGTGGGTTGTTTTTTCTTTTTTTCACCCTCTTAGCTGATACAGCATGGGCTAGAGTGGACTGGATTTCGGTATTTCCTTTCTTCAACATCAAAGACTAGAGGGGACTTGAGTTGGATATATCCCTTCCTCCAGGTTGATTAGGTTTTGATAAAACCCAGTAGATTAGGCTACGATACAGTAATCTCTTTTGAGGGCAGGCTTTGTTAAGAGGAATAGGATGCTCTGGTGTCTTTCACAATGGTTTCTCTTCCCCTCCTTCTGCCAGAAGCCTGTAGGGATTCTTCTCCAGTCTTCACTATGAGAACATTATAGAGCTCCTGCAAGTAAAACTCACAAGTGGGAGGACCCCTCTGTTATTGCCCTCACCCAGTATTTACATATTTCAACATTTCCACACTGCAGAAATGTATTAATTACAGTTCAAGTTTTCCAACCGTGGTACTGGTTCCCATCGAGTGTGTTTCTGCTCTGGTTGAGTTGTGCTTTTCTCTATCCACCTGTCCGTCTCTCCAATATAGGGGATAGCAATGAAGGGTAAGGAACAACCTTACTTCTCTGATGAATCTAAGAAAAGTCGTAGATTTTTCAGCTTTTTACTTTTTTGGTAGAGTGACCACTTCTAAGCACCTCACATTCCAGATGAGAAACCAGAACCATCCTTTCATTTTTAATCCATCTGTGTCTTTATCTTTAAACTGCATCTCTTGTAAATAGTATAAACTGGGTTTTGCCTTCTATCCAGTCTATATTCTCTGCCTTTTAATTGGAGGGTTCAGTCCTTGTATGTTTAATGTAATCGTTGATATGGCTAAGTTTAAATTTAATATCTTAATATTTGTTTTATATTTGGCCTCTCTATTCTTTGTTCCTTTGATCCCTTTTTCTCTGCCTTTGTGTTTAGTATTCCATTTCTTTGTCTCCACTGGTTTTTTAGTTATACTTCTTCATGTTATTTTTTTAATGGTTGCTCTAGGGATTGTAATACACATCCTTAAATTATCCCAGTCTACCTTGAATTAATATCATGTCACTTCACATATAAAGTAAAAATCTTACAATAGTTTTTTCTACTTACCTCTATAGTTCTTTGTGCTATTATAGTCCTACATTTTATTTTCATGTATATTATAAACCCTATAATACATGGTTGTTATTTTTGCTATTTTTAATTGTCATTTTTCAGAATTTAAGGAAAAAAAGAAAAAGTGTATCCTTTTTGCTATTTCCAATGTCTTTGAGTCCTTTCTGTTGATCTGAACTTATATCTTATATTAGTTCACTTAGCCTAAAGAACTTAGTTTCAAATTTCTTGCTGTATGGGTCTGTTGCCTATGAATTTTCTCATCTTTCATTTACTTGAAAATATCTTGATTTAACTTCAAATTTTTGCTGGACATAGAATTTTAGGTTGACAATTTTTTTTCTGTCATCATCTTAAGGAAGTTATTCCATTGTTTACCTGTTTCTTGTTTTTAATTAGAAGTTAGCTGTCATTGTTAACATTTTCCCATCAGGTGATGTCCTTTTCCTAGATGCTTTTAATTTGTCTCTCTAGATTTCATTTTCAGTGGTTTGGTTATGATGTGTCTAGGAATGGTTTTCTTTGAATTTTGAGGTTTGCTAAGCCTCTTGGATCTGAGGTTAATGTTTTCAATCAAATCTGAAAAATTCTTAGGCAACATTTCTTTACTTTTTTCTCTACATATTCTTTCTCTCTGGGATTCTATTTACATGTACATCATATCACCTGCTATTGTCCTAAGGTCACTGAGGCACTTTAAGTTTTTTCAATCTTTCTTCCCTCAGCATGTCAATTTGAATAATTTCCATTAACGTGTCTTCAAGTTAGCTGATTTTTTCTTGGTGTCTAGTCTTCTGGTAAGCCCATATAGTGGTTTTTAAATTTCAGATATTGAATTTTTCAGTTCAGTTTCCATTTGGTTCTTTCTTATACATTCCCTCTCTTCCGAAATCCCATATCTTCGTCTGTTATATTAATCTTTTTTATATATTTGATAACATATTAATAATTATTATTGTAAAGTACTGTCTGTTAATTTCAACAACTGAGCCACCTGTGGATCAGCTTCTATTAATTTTTTTCTCTTGCTTATAAGTCATATTTTCCTGCTTCTTTCATGCCTAGTAATTTCTGATTGTATACTGGGCATTATGAATAAGAAGTTTTAGATACTCTGGATTCTTTATGTTCCTCTAAACAATGCTAATTGTTGTTCTGTCAGGTAGTTAAATTGCTAGAGCATACCATTATTCCTTTGGAATCTTGGTTTTTGGCTTTGTTTGCACAAATGTATTTCAGTTTTGCTTTTAGTTCTAGAGCATAGACCCTAGTACTGCAAGTTGGTCACTCCTCATAAAATACAGCCCTTCTGAGATTTTAATGAAAAGGTCCAGGTTTTTACAAGCCACTCTAATTTGACATAACTTGAACTCCAAACTCTACCTCCCTAGAAGTAGGCAGTTTCCCTTTTTTCCCTGGTATTTCAGTCTTCCAGCTATTGCTTTCTGCAGGGATCCTTGAAGTCTGTCTTCACACATGTAAGTTCAGGAGTCAGCAAAGAATATATATACTTTCTGGTGTTTGACCAAAAAATTGGCCATCATATCATAGCCAAGTTGACATATAAAATTAACCTTCATACCTGCTTTGACAAATTCAAAGCTAAAGATATTAATGAGTTATAAAATGGCCAAAGAACAACAGCAGAAAGTCAAGACCTTAACAATTATACTTTTTTCTTTTATTCTTTTTTTCTCTGATCTCCAGAGACACTTATTTTATAATATACTTGTTTTATGTATTTGTTTTATCCCTTCAACTTGACTGTAAGTTCCTTGAGGGCAGAATCACCCTTCATTATAATCTTGTACATAGCACAATGGTATGTAGTAAGTGGTAAATGAATGTTATTTCAGATAGATGACAACTGCTGAGTTTCCCTCTTATATTATTATATTAAATAAAATATAAAAATAATAATCTCTGCCTTTCTATTCAGATGTTCTTTCATGGAGGAAACTATAATGTATGTTTGATGACTTTGGAAGGCACATTCCCAATTAAAACAAATCATAGTTAATGTTCACTATCTCCTCTTCCATAACTATGAACTATGAAATGATGACTTAAAATATGTTAACACTTTAATGATGATCCCACATCATTTTATGTGTAAAACGGGGCTTGCTTGAGACCTATATGCTCCATTCTTAAAGAAGCATCATGTTTCCCTTCTAATGAAAAACTACTGCTCCTTAGAGACTTATACGAACAATAGGTCATTTTACCTATCTGTCATTCATTTAAAACTATTGATTGTCACTTTTACCTCTTAAAACTTTTGATAAATTATTTAAAGTTTGAAACAACAAAAAGACTATTGAAAAGTGTGGGGATCAGTTTAGAGAGGATTTGTAAGTAATCTCCTCACGTGCTTTCCCTGAACTCTAAGTAGGAGTCGTAAAAAAGTAATGATTTCCAAAGTCAAATTCTTGTAGCTACTGTGTAAGAGTAAAAGGCTACACTATTGATTTACAATATTAGTTTACTCTAACTCCACCTTGTCTTTATATCATGTTTAAAACCAAACTGAAATATTGTCTGAAACTTAAAGATGATGTTACTGTCCCACATGGTCCACGTGAGTGTGACTAGATTGTCAGTGATTTAAATTGAATTATACGTATTTTAGAGATTTTTGCAAGACTGGTTATTTTGGAAGAGGATATTGCTAAATATCAAAAAAGTTGGTTATACAATGCTTATTGACTGGAGTGTCTTACCAATAAATCCTGGACACCTGATAATCCAGTCTCAGACTTTACTCTGTAACACCTCTGGAGTTGTACCTGTGGGCACCCTGCTGCTATGTTATGGCAACTTGTCCCTGCATGAAGCACTGGCGTGTAGTGTTGGCTGGTATACCACTATTCAGGTCCAGGAAGTAGTAGAAGGCACGCACATTTTGGTTGGCTGTAGATTGATCTGAGAACAGCTTTCCTGCTCAACCACTGCAGTGAGCCAACAATATATCTTTTGAAGAGGAAAAAATTCCCTCTCTGCCATCCCTGGTGGGGGCAGGTCAGATCCAACATTGCCAAGGGAACCACCTGAGGGCTTTCCTCCACTCTCTGATGTTTACTTGCCTCACAGAATTATATCTGTAATTAAATCTATTCTATCAAACTTAAGAACAGACTCTGATAAAGATTATGGCTTTAGTGTGAAAGCCAGATAGATTTTTTTTTTCAATTGTAAACATTTCAAACCAGTATAAACTTTTATGCTCACTTTGTTTAGGTTTTCAAACTAGACTTTGGAAACTTGCTTGATTTCCTTGCTTCTCAGTTTTTTAATTTTCCAAAGGGGTGGCCAATTTCAAAAGTCTTTGAAAAAGGATATACATATGTTTTAAAATATATCTTTTATAAGGGATTTAAAATTGACTGAATTGTAATGGGATGGATTGGCTTAATATCAGTGCCATAAAATTCAGTTAACCTCAAAGTCACTAAATCTGATGTATAAAAAGTTAGCATAATTCTATATAAAAATTGTTTTACGCCTCATTAGATTTCATTGATCTCAATCATAGTTATATATATGCAACAGATTAGCTTAAACAGGATTTAGACTTTTAGGTGGCTCCAGCTTTATAGTCCTTAGATTCTAGAATACCTTTGTAATTACTTCCTCCAGATACATTAAAAATCATTGTACATTGAAGAGATTAAACATTACTGTGCTTTTGAAGAGATTAGGTTCTCTCTAAGAGAGAAAAAATGGTGCAATTAAAAAATGAAGGCTTATCACCCTGCCTGAAATGTAATCCTGTGCACAGAAGAGTGGGCCATAGAGAGCAGAGTTTAATGAATTTGCCTCTAATGGTATTTTCTTGCATTCTATCATGTTGGAAAACAGAACTTACATTTATTTTTTAACATTCACATCTAGTTTTAGTGAGTCAGAGTCTGATATGGAGGAAATCTCAGAATTTACCTCCACATAAGATTTTGCTAGCTCAGAACTCAAGGCCTGAGAAAGAGCCAGCTGGTCTATGGTACACCACAACCTTGAGGCAGCCAGAGAGGTCTCTTGTCACGGGACACTACAGTACCAATAACTTGGTCACTATTTGCATTTGGTGTCTTCACCGACCAGGATCTTAATAAAACCATTTATATTCTTTTAGTGTACTGACTATTTTCTCCTTAAGAGTGGTGGGTATCCCAAAATATATATTCATAAGAGTGACACATCTTCTTGCGCCAGTTTTTCTCAAACCTGGACCTGTGGCCTTTTTCACAAAACTTATTAAGCATTCCTAGGTTAAAAGTTCTTTTAGGAGAAAAAGGAGAGACTATAAAATTAGAAACCTAATTGTCACACTATATTTTATTCCTACCTCCCCTTTAAAGACTTTATTCTTTCTATTTCTGCTCCCTTTCTCCCAATATAGGAACAAAACAAGAAAATTGGTAGGAGTTCCAAAAATAAATAAATAAATAGTCTAAACCATGGAAGGGTATAGCAAAGGCTGTTAGTGGTACACCAATAAACACTTCTCTTTTTTTGGTAATAGAATCCCTAAACATGTCTACTCAAGAGCAAAGATGACTTTCCCCAGCCTTGCTTGCATCTAAATGTAGCCAGAGAGAAATATGTGGAAATGTCATGTGGAAGGATTTGTGACCTTCCTTTAAAGAAGCTAGCATGAACTTTTTGTTTTTATTCTTTATCCCTTACTATGTTCTGGCTGGAACACAGATATGATGGCTAGAGATGATGCTACCAAGGAAGAACCTTAGTAGTTGCACCTATTTCCCTAAGGATCCCTTCTTTGGACTCCCTGCTTCTAGAATTCTATGTGAAGAAAAATCAACTTTTATATTGTTACAACTACTGTTTTTTGGATGCCAGACCTAACCCTAAAACCCTAACTAGTGTATTTAGTATTTGTCATCTATTTTTTTTTGGACTTAATTTATTTTATTTAGTGAGTGAGTGGCTCTTTTTTTAAAAAATTATTTATTTGAGACAGGGTTTTGCTCTGTCACTCAGGCTGGAGTGCAACGGCATAATCATAGCTCACTGCAACCTCAAACTCCTGGGTTCAAGTGATCCTCTTGCCTCAGCCTCTCAAGTAGCTGGGACTACAGGCATGTACCACCACATTTGGCCTAAATTTTGTATTTTTTATAGAGACAGGGTCTTGCTATGTTGCTCAGGCTGGTCTTTAACTCCGAGCCTCAAGTGATCCTGCCACCTCCGCCTCCCAAAGTGCTGAGATTACAGGCGTGAGCCACCACGCCTGGCCTAAATTTTTTATTTCTAATTATTATGGGTACATAATAGGTGTATATGTTTATGGGGTGGTCATCTTTATTGGAAAGATTTCTTTCAAAGATATTCATTACACAAACTATGTATTCCAACTGCTATAATTTGCAAGTGAAAAGAAATATTCTAAAGGTTGGCCTTTCTTATTTTCATGCACCACAAAGAAAATGTGTGCATCCTGTATGCCAAATGTATTCATGTAATTTTCATCTTTAAAATCACCTTGACAAATAATCAATTCTTCCATCTTCTCAAATATTGCTATTGATTTGAGAAGACCACACTGATACAAATGATCATTGTGTAACTAATAATTTCTCACCCCAACTTTGTAGTTCAATACTTCTGTGCTTATACTATTATTTTTTGAAACATTCAAGAAATGATGGTGAGGATGGAGGTAGGATGGAGTGAATAGAAGGTTCAGGGACAAGAGTGAATGCCTCTGCCCACAGCAACATTTTTATCTAGATGGTATCTGGTTAAAATTATGGATCAAGATAGACCTAGAGCCTAAAACATCAATTAGTGTATAGGAGTGATATAGGGAAGAATTACAGTCAAAGACATCAAGCTGTCAGAAAGAGATGAAATTGAAGTAAAGGTAGGAAGGAATATATAGGTTGGGAGCAGCAAGTGTTTTAGTTCCACTTTTCCAACCATTGCAGACCTGCCCACCCACCCCCATCGAAAAAAAACCCTGGTGACTGTTGCAATTTGCTAATTCCTGTGGGTACCTTTGAATAATAAGTGGCTCCCCATAAAGTCCAAATTCTTAACCCAGCATGCCCAGTCCCTCATGATATGATTTCTGCCCATCTCCCCTCCACCATCCCCCTGGACAACCCTACAGGCAGGCTATGCTGTGCTCCAAGTGTACCAGGCTTTTCCACACCTTGAGTCTTTGTGTGTGTTATTCTTTCAGCCTGGAATGCTCCCACTCCCTCTTTGCTTCTGGGTAGATGCCCTCAAATCACAGCTCAAACATCACGTTGTCAACGAATCCTTCCTTTATTCTCCTTGCTTGTATCATCCCCAAAGTAAGAGACTCCCTTCTCTGTGCGCCCACAGCACCTGGTACATATCTCTATTATAGCACTTACCACATTTGATTGTGATAAAGTGTGTGTTTGACTTTCTCTACCACTACACTGTGAATTCCTTGGAAGCCAAGGCAGTCTTATTCCTCTGCTACAGGTTTCCTGGGATTATCTCTGTGGGCCCCATTGCTGCAGAATGTGAAACATGATCCGCCGACAGAAACACACCACAGCCGCCACGTCGTTTAATATAGCATTCCTTAAACAGTCTGATTCTGGGAAGAATGTATTTGAGGAATAGGCCAGAGGATCTGCAAATGCTCTCTCAGACATATGTTGACTCTTCTTAGGGTATAACATCACAGATCAGGGGGCTTGGGGGTTAGATATGACCACATTCCTACCTTTATATTTTGTTTCAGATGCAAACGCATATGGGGGAAAGAGTTTGTGCATGTGTGTATTTCACATATTTCTAGTATTTCCCAAATATAGCCACCTGGGTGATTACATCCCCAATTCCTTCAACTTCAGCAGCTTTTTTAAATTTTATTTTGGAATATTATGGGGGTACAAACTTTTTGGTTACATAAATTGCTTTTACACCATTTGAATGAAAGTTATAAGTGTGCCAATCCCCCAGATAGTGTGCACTGTACCCATTAGGTGTGAATTTAAGCATCTCCTCCTCCCCCCTCCCACCTGCTTGATTTCAGATGAGTGTTATTTCCATATGTGCACGTAAGTGTTGATCTATTAGTTCCACTTTAATGGTTAGTACATGTGTTGTTTGTTTTTCCATTCTTGGGATACTTCACTTAGAATGGTCTCCAGTTCCATCCAGGTTAATACAAGAGGTATTAGTTCACAGTTTTTTTATGGCTGAGTAGTACTCCATGGCATACCATACATATAACACATTTTATTAATCCACTCATGTATTGATGGGCACTTGGGTTGTTTCCACATCTTTGCAATTGTGAATTGTGCTGCTATAAACATTCAAGTGCAGCAGCCATTTTTAATCTTCCAATGTTTTATATTTGAATATTATTTAAAATTCAAATGAAAAGCTCAGACTTCCCTCTTTCTCTTCCATATCTCCAAGGATTATTGGGTGCCCTGTGTTTTCCCAGTTACCTCTGATTCTGATTTCTTGTATTGCGTCTTGATCTCTGATCTGAAACTCACCTGCACCCTTGTCCCCCCTCCTGCACCCGCACACACTCTTCTTGTTGGTGAGACATGGAGGCTTTCATTTCCCTAGTGAACCACTAGCATAGACTTGTGTGTGAATCAGGTTTTATGAAAGTTTGAGGGAAATAGCATAGAAGATTCTAGGAAATAACTTCAAAATTAGTGTACTACCACATGCCATATCACTGTGGTAAAAAGCTGGCACCCTTTCCCTGCTGAGGGAATTCTTTACCAGCCAGAATTCCTTAAGCCAAAGCTTGTCACCTTCTTCTCTGGTCTCCATCTCTCCCTTCGAGATGCTTCACTTTCCCGCTCCAGCTGCCAACTCACCGTTTTCCAATATACTAACATTTTGTACAGAGAAATTTTGCTTTCCCTACACTCACTCAACCTCCAATATGTTTTTAGTCTATGTTTGCATCTCCAAAACCCACCAGAGAACTCTGCTAAACAAAGGGTGATCATCGCTAGTCTTCAGCAGCACAAAGAACCAGCAAAAGCATTGAAATCCCAGTTTCTGTTCTAATATAATTAAATTCTTAGGCAGGACTCCTTCCATTCCAGTATGTAAACAAAAAAAACCAGACTTTTTCTTCTACTATTCAAGCCCCCAGAAATTATGTATCTCTCTCTCTCTCTCTCACACACACACACACACACAAACACACTATACACTTTAGGTACTAAAATATTTTTGTTGTTGTTGTTGAGACAGAGTCCTTGCTCTGTCGCCCTGGGTAGAATGCAGCGGCGTCATCCTCCAACTCCTGGGCTCAAGTGATCCTCTTGCCTCAGCCTCCCCAGTAGCTGGGACTACAGGCACGTGCCACAAAGCCTGGCTTATTTTTTGTTCCTATTTTTGGTAGAGACGAGGTCTCACTCTTGCTTAGGCTGGTCTCGAACTCCTGAGCTCAAGCAATCCACCTGCCTCGGCCTCCCAGAGTGCTAGGGTTACAGGCGTGAGCCACCGCGCCAGGCCTGTAGGTACTAAAATATTTAATCAGGTTCTTGTATACGTGGTTTCTGAATGCTTTGAAATGACTGATAATCCACATTCTACTCACATTTAATGAACAGGTAGTTTCAGACTTAAGGAATGGTTTTCTCAGCCAGGAATCAGGGGCTGAAAATTTCCTTTGGCTTTCCAGGAAAGGTGTACACAGCAAGCTATTCATGCAGGTATACAAGATCCATCTCTTTGTGTGGGGTTTTAAACAGCCTTGAGAATGCTGTGTACATTCCCAAAGGCTTAGACCCAGAGCAGCCTAGAATTGAGTACAAGGCAACATTGTGCCCTGCTATTTTGTGCTGAAATGGTAGACTTGTCTGAGCACCGTGGTACCATACAACAAGCCTGCTGCATTTGGCTGCTTCAGCTGAGAAACAGATGCGTATTATCTGACTCCTTGTTCCCATTGTTATTGTCTACACAGTGCAGGGGAAGTGCAATCAAAGAGAAAAACAATGTTTTTGTGAACCTCACAGTCTTAATAACACAACTAATTTGGCTGGGTATACTAGCAGGAATGTAGCCAGGCTACCACACAGACCTAATGATGACAAGCCTGAGACATTGTTCTCTTGATGAGCCCTGTGTCTAACACATAAAACATCAACTATTTGTTTAATACACAAGAGCCAGCATTATAAAGAAGATCAAGTAAGTATGTATATACTAATACAAATCTCATCATTATCAAATAGAAAAACAAGCCAGTGAGCACACTAACAAGGGTAGAGAATAAGCATATTCTTACAGGTTCAATATATGCATCAGAAATGTCCTATCAATTTTGTAAGTTAATAAGTTACACTGGAAGAGTAAGTGAGGAGAAAGTGGGAGAAATAGCAACACATTAACCCAATTGTTGTTTTACATTTACGCAGCACTATGGAACTTAAAACTTAATCACTGTAATGTGATTGTTTCATTTCATCCATGCTATCTCCAATTCACAATTGAGGAAACTAAGGTTCAGAGAAATTACATAGCATGACCAAGACCACATAGCTGCTAAGAGGTGCAGTTTGAATTCAGACAGAAATGATCTCTGTCTAGATTTTCTTCCATGTACCTTTGCTGCTTCTGGAACCAGGTTTACCCTGCACATAACACAGAAAATTCTATTGTAACCTCATCTAATGCCAGCAGTCTCCAGAAACTTCTATGCTGAACCATATGTTCAGTTCCTGGGTAAACTTCTTCCCATATTTTTTGTTTTTCTCTTATATTTTTTCAGACATTTACAAATCATTACAGGGTGTTGGAGGATCTTGAATAGACAAAGGATATTATGGTTTCAAAGAAGGTTGTCAGGCATGGTGGCTCACATCTGTAATCCCAGCATTTTGGGAGGCCAAAGAGGGAGGATCACTTGAGGCCAGGAGTTTGAGACCAGCCTGGGCAACATAGCAAGATCCCCACCTCTACAAAAAATTTAAAAAGTTAGAAAGGCATGGTGGCCTGTGCCTGTAGTCCCAGCTACTTTGGAGGCTGAGGCAGGAGGATCATTTGAGCCCATGAGTTTAAGGCTGCAGTGAGCTATGATCGCACCACTGTGCTCACACTGGGCACAGAGTGAGACCCTGACTAAAAAAACAGAACAAAAATAACAAAGAAAGAAGGTAATATTTGTTTATTTGGAGCTGAGTTAGAATTACCCTAGGTGAAGTCATATTTCAAATGTACGTCCGTGTTAGAAAACAGCCATCTCCTTGATTTTGAGGCTTCCAAAGGAAATGAAAAGACACTGTAATGACAAGAGGTAAAGGCTTTACCAGAGCCCAGGTTCTCTGCCTTGTGAATAAACAGGAAAGAAATTGTCCTCTTTTGCACTCAAATCTAGGAACACTTGAAGCTCTTCTATATGTGGATGAGGTGGGAGGAGAAAAAGAATTCAGCTGTCTTCCTAAATCTCATCTTTTAAAATGAAGCAGTCGTTTCATAGATAATGTTCTTTGCACTTTGCATATATTCAGGATGGGGAGTACCTTTCTGTTATTGCATAATTCCAGTTATTTTTAAAATATAGTTCTATGGGGGGAAAACAGTTCTCTGAAACCCAGAATCAACATGGCAAGAAATTTGCCTCCATTACTCTCTTCTGAGCACGCTTATTTTAAAATAAGTTAAATGTGACAGGGTGGGGCTTCCTGTCTATTTTCTTAAGCTTTGAGAGTAATAGCCCCACAGCAATGAAGCGCTAGGAAGGAGGTGTGGTGGGGCGGGCGGAGGGGGAGAGAGAGAGGGAGAGGGGTTCCACTCCAAAGAGTGGAAGGGAGGAATCGGGGCAAGGAGAGGTGCTGCCTTGACCACAACACGTTAAAGCTGACTCCCCCATCCCATGTTGCCCAAGAGAACAATAGAGAGAAGAGTAGAAAAGAAAAGCAGAGGAATTTTTCTGGTATCTGTGCAATGGACTGAAAGACTACTTGAGGTTAGCAGTGAAGACTGTTCTTAACTATCTTCTGGATACAGTGTATTCATAATCAGCTTCAGCTCAGTGAAGACAAGGTTCTTTCAGGTGATGGACTGAGCTTGTGCATTTTCCCAGTCTTTGTTTCCCCGTATAATAGGAGGATGACAGGAATATGATGTTTGCATTCTTTTTCATTTATTAAACATTCATTGTCAAGGAGGCATTTGAACCCAACAGACTTGTCATCTTAGTAAAATAGTAAGTACCTGCATTATGGAGGTAAAGCACCTGCCATTTGGTAATGTTTCAGTTTCTCTCCCTTCCCTAGTAGTAAACCCAGTGCTGAATTGCCCCAATAGAACAATAAACATGTGCTTAGAGCACAGAAAAGCAGGGGCAAAATTCTCAGCCAGACTCAGATATTTGATACATTTTTAAAAGCATTAAAGGCCAATAAGCACACAAAAAGATGCTTACATCACTAATCATTGGGGAGATGCAAATCAAAACCACAGCCACTATAGAGTCTATGGACATTAAAAGGATAATAGAGGAAGACTATGAACAACTCTGTGCTCACAAATTTGATAGCTTAGATGAAATGGACCAATTCTTTGAAAGAGGTAATCTGCCAAAACCCACACAAGAAGAAATAGACAATCTGAATATGTCTATATCCATTAAAGAAATTGAATCAATAATTAAAAACCTTCCAAAACAGAAAGCACTAGGCTAAGATGGGTTCACTGGTGAATTCTTTCAAATATTTAAGAAGGAATTTATACCAAGTCTCTACAATCTCGTCCAGAAAATGGAAGAAGAGGGAACACTTTCTAACTCATTTTATGAAGCCAGCATTACCCTAATACCAAAACCAGACAAAGACATTACAAAAAAAGAAAACTACAGACCAATATATCCATGAACATAGATGCAATAATCCTCAACAAAATATTGTCAAATTGAATCCAACAACGTACAAAGGGAATTGTACACCATGACCAAGTGTGATTATTTTTAGGCATGCAAGTCTGGTTCAACACTAAAACATCAATTAATATAACCATAATATCAACAAGAATAAAAATCACAGGTTCATATCAATAAATGCAAAAATAATTTGACAAAATCCAACACTCATTCACAATAAATCTCTCAGCAAACTAGGAATAGAAGGGAACATACTCGACTTCATAAAGAACATCTACAAAAAACCCACAGCTAACATCATACATAACAGTGAGAAAATAGAAGCTTTGCTGTTAAGATCAGGAACAAGGCAAGGATGCTCCCTCTCAGCACTTCTTTTCAACATCACACCAGAAGTCCCAGCCAATGCAATAAGACAAGAAAGGAAAATACAAGGCAGACATCTTGGGAATGCAGAAATAAAACTGTCTTCATTCTGAGGTGACATGGTTGTTTATGTAGAAAATCTGAAAAAATCAACAAAAACCTTCAGAAATTACTAAGTGATTATAGACTGGGGGAGGGGAGAATGGAGAGTTATTGTTTAATGGGTACAGAGTTTCAGTTGGGGAAGATGAGAAAGTTGTGGAGATAGATGGTGGTGATGGTTGCACAACAATGTGAATGTACTTAATGCCACAGAACTGTGCACTTAAAAATGGTTAAAATGGTGCTCACTTTGGCAGCACATATACTAAAATTGAAATGATACAAAGAAGATTAGCATGGCCTCTGCACAAGCATGACACACGAATTTGTGAAGTGTTCTCTATTTGGGGGAGGCTGAGGTAGGAAGGATTGCTTGAGCCCAGGAGTTCGAGGCTACAGTGATCTATGATTACACCACTGCACTCCAGCTTGGGCAACAGAGTGAGACCATGTCTCAAAAAAAAATAGTTAAAATTATAACTTTTTTGTATATTTTACCAAAATAAAAAAGGAAAGACTGCATTAAAATAGTTATCATGGTAAAAAAAAAAAAAAAAAAAAAAAAAAAAAAAAAAAACAGAAATTTGTTGAACTTCTTTGCACTTATTTTATAGTGTGGCATTACTTTTATTTTGTTTAAACATGGGTGGGTGGGTTACCAAATATTTTCTGGGCTTAGAGCTCTAAAGATTTTCACTTAGTCCTGAATAAATCAGAGTTTTCTGTGCCTGCACAGGATTGCTAATAGAATTACTGACCCTATGTTTTATGGGAATTCATGTTCTCTCATTTGAAGCGTCACAGTAAGTAAGGGCAGCATCTAGATGTCATTGGAGGTTTTGTACAAGCTTTAATAGTTTGGGAACAGTGTTGCACTGGTATCAAGACACTTTCTATACTGTTATCTCAGCTTATAGAGATACCGTAAGAAAGAATGCTTGGCGTCAGAGCATATAGTGAATACACTTGGTGAGG
The DNA here is from genome assembly GCA_023783475.1 of Daubentonia madagascariensis. NCBI lineage: Eukaryota > Metazoa > Chordata > Mammalia > Primates > Daubentoniidae > Daubentonia > Daubentonia madagascariensis. The sequence continues at coordinate 45,768,848 of JAKFHU010002088.1, read as the reverse complement.
AGAAGTTTAGGAAAACAGACTGTGGCTATGCCCAACAAAGTATTTCATATAGAAATGCAAATATTACTCAATTGATTTTATAACTGACTTATGCATTCAACTAATATTTATTGAGCTGCTAGATACCAGGAATAAAACTAAACAAGATGCACTCCCAATTCCCAAAAAGTTCACAGTCCAGGAGGGAAGAGCATCCTTTGGGAGGTATCTGTGTTCCCATGCAAAAGCAGGGACCTCCTCTCCTAATCCCTGAATGACTGGGATTTCCCTCCCAATCCATGTGGATCTTTATGAATTAGCATTTGCAACTACCTGTCATTTAAAAGGAAATTATTGTTTTTAACCCCAAGTGTACTTGGAATAATAGAAACACGGTTCCTTTCAATAGTAGATTAGTGTCTTGTTTGCCATGGAAGGAGCCACAAAGATTCTGCCCTCTTCCATAGTAACCTAGGTTGGGGTCTCTGATCTCTGGGAGTTGTGGCTAGAACAGAGAAACAGGAACTCAAGAAACTTTTTTCCTTCTTCCCTACTGCTTCATTAGACAGACACATACTTGTTCACCTTCAGGTCTCAGATTAGTATGCTACTTTCCCCAAACAGTGTGCCATGGGGCATTTTACAAAAAGTTAATATCCACAAAAAGAAAAGTTTGGGGAATATTCCAGATGAACAGAGATTATAGACATAAAATAAATGCAATGGGATTTCTTGATTAGATCCTGATTTGAGTTTAAAAAGTCTATAAAAGACATTTTGAAATATACATTGGAAAATTTAGAAAATGGAGTAGGTATTAGATACATTAAGGAATTATTTTTAAAATGGCATTGAGGACATGTAGAAGAATATCCTTAATCTTAGGAAACATGCTGAAATATTTATGGATGAAGTGTCACAAGGTGTGCAAATGACTTTTAAATGGTTTTGCAAATACATGAAGCAAATATGACAAAATGTTAAATCATTGAATCTAGTGGTGAGTATAGGGTGTTCACTGTACCACCATTGTAACTGTATGTTTGAAATTTTTCATAATAAAACATTGGTGACAAAGGGAAACTGAGTTCTAGTCCTAGATCCAAAGTGGATGCATCCTCCCGCCCCTGGCCTCAACATCTTCACCTGTCAAGTGAGAGAATTGGATTCCACTACTTCTGTGTTCTCTTCTAGTCACATTCTGTAAGTCAGGAGAAGTCAGTTTCCTTCATGGCAGAATTTAATTCCAAGAACTGTTCTCTACTGTGAAATCTGTCACTACAGGATATTAAGGGCTGGTTCAACAATCTGGGTAACTAAATGGGGGGTCACTTTCTCCCTCACAACTCCTTGCTATCTCACCTAAAGTTGAGAAGTCAAAAGGAGGTATTCAGAGACAGAGGACCATTCTTAGGGCATAACCAATTTTACTTCCTGGTATAGATAGTTCCCAAGGACCTGTGAACTTAAGAAGTTATTTCAAAACCCACTTTACTCTGTTTGTTTATATTTTCCCCATTATTTTTTAAATAGTTCTAGATTCACAGAGAAGTTGCAAAGATATTACTGAGAGTTCCCATATACCTCGCACCTAGTATCTCCTATTATTAACAGCTTACATTAATATGGTACATTTATTATAATAAATGAACCAATATTGATGCATTACCATTACTTAAAGTCCATATTTTATTCAGATTTCCTCAGTTTTTACCTAATATCTTTTCTGTTTCAGGATACCACATTACATTCAGTTGTCATGTCTCCTTAGGGTCCTCTTGGTTGTGGCAGTTTCTCAGACTTTCCTTGAACTTGATGACTTTGACAGTTTTGAGGGGTACTGTTCAGATATTTTGTAGACGTCTCTCAAGTGGGATCTGTTCAATGTTTTTCTCATGATTAGACAGGGGTTATGGGTTTGGGGGAAGAAGAGCACAGAAGGATAAGGTCATTCTCATCACATCATATCAAGGACACATAATATAAGTATGACTTAAATGGTTATTTTTCCCATGGTGTATTTTAATAAGGTTACATTTATCCTCCCCCTGCACACAATACAAGGGGATTTTTCTCCAATTTTCACAGTGAAAACTTGGTAGGGTTCTTGGAGGTAAAAACCCACAAAAGTATGGGGTCCCCCATCACTGGGCCCCCAAGGAGTTTTTAAGTCTCAGCTGGTCCACACCGAGCCTCCAACAATTCAACAAAACCCCCATTAAGTGTTCCTGCCAGTTTATGACTCCAGTGGCTCCTGCTCCAGGCAAGCAGATTGTGGCTATATGTCTCTCTGGATGCACCTGTCTTTCCAAATTTTGAGGTGGCTTTTTGGCCTTCAACTTAGTTCTCTGATGGGTCCAAGAAAAGGCACTGGTTTTCAGTTGGTCCAGCTTTTTCTTGTAAGGCTGGGAGTGATGTCTTCCAAGCCCTTTACATGTCAAAGCTGAAAAATTCACTGTTTTCATGCAAGTATGTTCAGCATTGCTTCTAAAGGAAATAAAATCAGCAGTCTAAAAACCTTACTTTAATAGGCAGGTGATCTTTGAATTATCTGCTAATTTGGTTTCACTGTATGAAATTTAGAGTGCCTTGGATACCAGCTTTCAATAAAAATGTGTTTCTCTCTTGGCTAATTTGGCCTCATTCTGTTCAGAGGTAGCACAATAAAAGGACAAAAGCATTGGAGTTTAAGTCCAAAGATGAAGTCTTTTGGTCTCTACAGCAAAAAACATACTAGACATTCTCTCTTTCTCTCTCTGAGACTCAGTTTCCTTGTTTGTTAAATTTATTGGCTACAGGGATGTCATCTAATTTATGTTTTTATATTGAGTGTGTAGCACAAAACTTGGTCCAGAGTAGGCCTCACTGAAAATTGAATTGAAATGCCTGTGCAATCAATCTCATGGTGGTGTTGTGAGGATTGAACAAAATAATGTACATGAAAGCTCTTTGCAAACTTCAAAGAGCCTAACAAACGCTGCTCCTTTGTTTATTTAACGGTCATCAATCTTGAACACATGTCTGCATGCAAGCCTTTCTATGGCAGCTTTTTGTTTGTTTGTTTTAGTTGGTTTGACACGTGCAGGTAAGAAAGAAGGCAGTATTAAAGAGTTAATTTCTACTCAAATTGTAGATTGATTTCAGTTACAGCAACAACACTATATACATTCCTTAGCTTGTCCAATTAAAAAACCTGGCAAGTGTTTTGATAGTTGACAGCTCTGCTGTCAAGCAATTCTGTTCTACAATTAATCATGCCATAGTCCCTTTTTCAACTACTGCCACGTTATAAGGGTGTCATTGTATATGCATGCGCAGTACACTTGTATGCTGTTTCAAAAGAGACAGAGCAAATGAACATTAAAAATTTACTACTCTGTAGATTGCAATTGTATGGCCAAGGTTGATTACTAAACCCATTCTATTTCGATGCTATCACTGCTCCTATTGGAGCTTGGGTCCAACCATTCAGATATTGCAGCTTTCTATTTCCTAGTTTGGGAAATTGAGATTCTGCTTTCTTTGAGATGTTTTGAGTGTCAGCTAGGTGCACTGTACAAATGGCCGAGATCCTTTAATGATTGAATGTCAGCTCCTGGGTTTTGATTGTTGTTTTGTCTGGATCAGTGTTAGACACAACTACAGCATCTACTCTCTTTCCTCCCCCACACTCAGTGACTTCCTGAGGCAAACGAGTTTGCCACAAATCAAAATGCTTGCAACAAACGTCTCTACAAACCTGTTCCATCTCTCCTTGACAACTTGCCACTTTGCCTCACTCTTAACATTGAAATCTCTGCATTTACCAAATGGCTTGGTGTCTTTAGCAGATTAACAATTTCATGGGAATTCTACTCTTCTACCAGAACCATGTTTCTCATAGAGAGACATCGTACTTTTTAAGCAATGTCAGGCAGCTTTGAACAAACATATTACCGCTGTTTTTCATTAGGATCATTTCCTGTATATATGTCTAATTTGTCGAGCAATCAGATCACAATTACATAAATGGTTGTCTAGAAAGTACAGATACATTTGTCAAAAATTTGTGTAAACAATAGATTTAATATTTTAGCTTTAGAGGTAATTGCAACTACTTATGCTGATGACATTTTGTAATTTTTCAGATTTTCTTCTTTACAGACTTCCATGTTGAACTGGCACTGCTGATACTTGCAACTGCATGATCATCCCTACAACAGTGCTGTGAATCGCTATTGAATTGCTCAAGAAAAATGTGATACAAACACAATCTTAAAACAACTTCATCTTAATGGTTTAAAAAAATCAACTGAAAGGCACACTTTATAAACATGCTGATAAATACCATAGTAAGGTCCTGCTGTCACTTTGGAAAGCAAGTGAATGTAATTGTTGGGTAAACGTAGTCCAGACCATATTGACTATGTGTGTAAGGAAGGAGGGGATGGCTGAGCATAAGATTGGATATGAAGTAAGTCAGAATTTTCAAGCTCCTAATCTTTTTTCCCACTGATTTACGGTCTGATCTTAAATCTGTTTTGTTTTGTTTTGTTTTTTTCAATACAGCTGATCTTTTCTTAATCTAGAAATGCCAGAAATACAGGACATAATTTCACGCTTAGACATTGCCTGCACAGCATTTGTCAAGAGCAAAGAGAATTCAGTTTCATACACCAGTCTGGCCTGGCCAGAGAGGTTGTGTGGTGTGGTAGCCTCAAGAGATAATATTAATTATAATTCTGGGTAAGATCATTCCTGCTATGGTCCCTGGTCCTGCTGTCCTGTGTCTTCACACATGTGTGTATAACTGCTTCTACACCAGTGCTCCTAAAACCAATGCTTCTCTGGTTTCACTACTGAAGAGGAAAAAATGAAATTGCCCCTACTTTCAGTTTTGTTTTCCAGTACTGGAGATTAATTTTCATCACTGCATTCTCTTATTCAGTCTCTCTTGTCACCACAGCTTTTAGTTGAGTGATAACTATACTCTGTAGTCATGGAACAGAACAAATTATAAGGAATCTCTCAAGGACCAAGTTTACACACACAGCATCAACACTGATGTCCATCTAACTAAAGTAACCAGCAATTTATTAAAATGTTCCACCAAATCAGCAATGGAGCCAAAGTCTTTGCATATACCTTTCTAGCTACTCTTTCATCAGGAATATGAGGAGATGTGGCTTTTGAAATTCAAATCAATGCTCAAGAAATAATTGCATTCAAAGTAGGTAATACTTAACTTTATACTAGTCACATAACTTTTCTGAATCTAAATTTTCTCATCTGTAAAATGAGATGTCTAATACCTACCCTTTCTGATAAGCTACCACTTTTTGAACCTCTGCCTTGTGCTGGACACTGTGAGATAGTTTACATTGTTTATCAATAAACCATTCCATCCTGTAAGCTAATGTTATCTCCATTTTATAGAAGGAAACTTTAGGCAGAAGTTAAATAACTTGCCCCAAGGCACAAAACTAGACAATCAAATGACTGGGATTTGAACCACGGTCATGTGATGCCAAACTATCATGCCATCCTACAGGATTATTAAAATTTGAAGGCATATTGAAGGGAAATTGATATGCCATATATAAAGTGTTCTATGAGGCAGTATTTCTAAGGTGTCAGTCATTTGCCCTTCACCTTAATGACTCATGCTACATCTATTTACTACATATGTGTTATATGTGTAATATTTTCTATAAGGTGACTAACTTTTTTACTTGAAAATTTTGGATTTTAAAAGAAAACTTTAGTTACCTAAAAATGGAAAACCACATTAGTACTATGAATAAAAAATAAATTATAAAAATAAATACAATAAGATCAAGACAATATTATTAAAATTTAACTCAATTCCATTGCCAAAGTGCTGTTATAATCGGGATTGAAAGATTATTAAAAAGGAAAGAAATTCTCCAATATGAGTTCAATGTTATATAACATCACAATCCTGTACTACTTAAATCTTGAGTGTCGGCAGAGGAAAGTGTCCTTGTCCCACCTTTGGGAAACACTGCTACAAAGTGAGGGAGAAAAAAATCCAGAATTGTTCAAATGATTTCATATTTAGCAATTTCAAACACTATTTCCCATGTCTACTCCAAAATCCGAAAGCTATTTTGTATTCCTCCTCCACCAAAATTTAAAAATGAACATTGGATAAAAACAATATTGATTGTAATGGGACCTAGGTCCCCCCATGCTACCCTCTAGCATGGATAGTGTCAAATGGTGGGTTTTGGCTGCTGTGATGCTTTTGTTAAAATAGCTCCCCCTTTGGCTGTCCCTAAGATTTCTGTGAGTGACCTGATAACCATCAATAGACCCCTTTCTGCTTAAACCAGTTCTAGCAGATTCTGTTATGGAAAAGTAAGGATCTTGCGGACATAAGTAAATAGAATGGGCTATCCCATGTATTTATAGAGAGCTTTATCTTTTTCTTCATACTGTAGGGTGCCCAAAAATGCATACAAATCCTGGAGACCAAAAAAATATTTCCTAAGTTGGATGGAATGGGGATGACCTAAGAGATCATTTAATACTTTTTTTCACAGGACCACTTGTGAACAGCAGACCTTTAACTGTCTGTGAAGTTAACTGTCTGTGAAGACCTTTAACTGTTAGTTCATAGCAGAGGGAGAAAGGCCATTTTTTGGGGTTATTTTTTAGAGACAGGGTCTCACTTTGTCATCCAGGTTGGATCTGGATTGCCCAGTGGCGTGATCATAGTATACTGCAGCCTGGAACTCCTGGGTTCGAGTGATCCTCCTGCCTTAGTCTCTCAAGTTGTTGAGTAGCTGGGACTACAGGTGTGTGCCACAAAGCTTGGCTAATTTTTTATTTCTTTTTTCTTTTTTTTTTTTTTGACTGGGGTCTTGAGCAGGCTGTTCTCAAACTCCTGGCCTGGAGAGACCCACCCACCTCAGCTTCTTGAGTTGCTGGGATTACAGGCGTGAGCAGCCATGTCCAAAAAAGGTAAATTTCTAGGCATAAAATAATGTGCCTAACAATTAAATCGTCCTGGCAGTTGTATAAGGAAAAGAAGATTTGAACTATGCCATGTGTAGGATTATGTGAGAAGGAACAATAATGTGAAAAGGAAGTAGCTAAATTCACATACTGTAATGTAATATCTGAGTTGACTTTCGTATTAATATCTTTGAGATGAGTTTAAATCAGACAGACAGAGGGAACTTCTACCTCTTTTATAAATGGTGTCTTTTAGGGACAGAAACTTAAGGAAAGGGGGGGAAAGATTCTTTTTTCCAACACATACCAGTGAGACATAGGACCATATTTTTCCAATTCATTAAAAATTTTAGAGGAATTAACAGATCTAAATTATCTCACTTTTTTGTTCCATTAAGACTTGCATTTCTTTCTGGATTGTTCCTTTCTTTTAAGCAATAATTCTTTTGAAAAACTTCTTCAAAAGGGCAATCTTCATAGCTGAGAAGTTCATAAGCAATCTCCTTCAAGTTTATAGCTCAACTTCTATAGGCTAAAAGATCTACATTCAGAGAGAAGATCGGAACCAACAATTCTCATCTACTTGTCCCTGCCTAAAGCTCCCCTCCCTGCCAATAATTCAATATTGTATCAGTTTCTGACTCTGCTATATCATATATGATACCTGGGTAGTTTTAAGTGTTAGTCTAATGCCCTACCTGCTACAAATGCATTCAGAAATTTCTTGCTCCAATATGTCTTTCCTGCTAGGACATTGGTATTTCTCCATTAGTAAATGTCTTAAGTTGTACAGCATTTTTTACTCTTCAGTATATTTTATGTTCAAAGGCTCCTTTGATTTTCACAATCATGCTGAGAGACCCAATAAGTACATTACTGTTCCCATTTTACAGATGAGTCATTTGGGGTAGTTTGTGTCAGTTCACAGAGCAACAGCTGACTGAACCAAGTTTAAATCCAATTCTAGCTCTAGGTCCACTCTCTACCATACCAAATTGGGTAGTTAGAAATACAAAGACGTTGTTCTTTTCCATTACTTATGCTACTTTTTGTCCTAAAAGCTTTTTATAAGACACTTTTTCTAAGACTGAAGAAGCAACAGTCACAGTATTGAGGCCACTATAAATTGCATATGTCTTCCTAACAGCTCTAGTCTTTGGGGCAGAAAAATCTTCTCCCCTTAGTTCTTTGACCCAGTGAGCAAACTTTCATTTCTACGAACTTAAATAGCTTAGGATTTTTACCATGTTGAAGGATCTAACTTGATGTTTCAGTTGGCTAGTCATTCCTCTCTAAAAAAGGAATGACTTCACCAGTCATTAGCGAAGAGAAGATTAGAGACCTGAAAGAGTTAATATCACTTCCAAAGGTGAATTTATAACCTAGAAATAATTTAGGCAGCAAGAGAAAATGTCTCACTTCAAAGATGGGAATGCTGAACCATGCATACAAATGTGACTGCTAACTCATGTGTGACTGGAAATCAGCAACCATGGATTCCAAGGGCTGAAATGGACCTCAAGAAGCCATCTGGTCCACCCCCACTTCCCCATACATGAAGTCTTCTCTTCACATTTTAATGTGGCACTTAAACCCAGAGATACCAAGGGGTGCGGTGGTTGAAAGGCTGGAGTCAGAGAAAAGATGCCCAGAGTCCAGATCTCTAATTCCCTGGTTGGAATGCATTGCTTTGCTTTGCTCTCCATCTCTTGGGCAGCCTAATTTGTTTCAACAATGAGGGAGTGGACAACATATCAAATGGGTTAAATGGTCAGGGAAGACAAGGCCCCAAGGATCTATTAGATTTTGCCTCATAGCATTCCTTAGAGACCTTAGTGAACACAGTTTTAGTGATATAGTGGTAAACAGAAGCCAGAATAGGCAATTACAGAGAACGCTTTAAAGACATTGGATCTGAAGGTAAAAGAAGGGAGAGGACAGTGGCTGGAGGCAGATGCAGGGTAGGGAGGTTTCTGTGAGGGGTATGTGCACGTTTAGGAGATGAAAGAGGGAAGATTTCCTTTAAGATTGAAGAGGCTACAGTATTTTTAAACGCTATTGGGAAGAATCTCATAAAGCGAAAAGTTTAGAGATTGAAGATATGGGTGAGAGACAAGATGAATTAAGAGTTCCTGAGAAAGTAGCCACGTGTAAGAGAACACGGGAGGTGCAAAGGGAAGGATGCCTCCTGCATTGTAATAGAAGGGAAGAAAGGGGATACAAAAACTTCGCGGGTGGAACTATAGATCTGGTGCATAGTAAATTAAGGAACTCGGTGTCCAAAGGCTTCTACTTGCTCCACGATGTGGTAGGCAAAGTCACATGCTAAGAGTAGGGGGGCATATATTGTTGGGGAATGATCAAAGGTTTGAGGAGAATAGAAAAGCTTTGAGGTAGTTGTTGAAGAGAATGGTAGAAAAATGTCACCAGGTGGTGTTGGGAGCCCAGTTTAAGCTGGAGACCATGAATGTATAGTGATACTTGTGCCCTCAATTGCCTGGGCATGTGCATGAAGAGGATGTGTGTGGGGAATTCCTCAAACTGCTTTTTAATTAAAAGTGAGTGTGGAGGAAGGACAGGTATGGGGAATTATCGTACATAAAAAGGAGTGTTTGAAATAGTAGAACATGTCACCTGAGCTGGAGAGAGAGGGAAGTGAAGACAGGAGGGGTTTGATAGATTAAGAGGGAGGATGGTTATCAACATTTGGGAAGTACCAATGAGGTCAAAGAACACTTGCAGAAGAGGTACTTTACCAAGCCAGTTGGAAGGTCAGAAAGTTGGTGTCAGAGAGAGGAATGTTCAAGTCAGTAATTCCAGAGGTGGAGTCGTAGTGACGACAACTTCCAAAGTGTGGCTCTGGAAGAAGTGGCTGGAGTGGAATGCAGGAGACAGGCATCGGAGATGAGGGCTCAGGGGACCCAGAAACGAGGAGGTCGGGTGAGTTGCCTACGTCAAGGGAGTCTTTGAGGAGAGGAAGAGTGAACGGTGGGTGTTCAACAAAGAAGGGGACAGAAGGAGACAGAAATGAAGAGTGTGGTGGACAGCGTCACGGTCCGATGATCTGAGTCTCATGGGAACAGCATATGTCTGTTTGTTATCAAGGGAGTGGAGACCTGGTCTGAAGCAGGAAGTACCGGTGTAGTAAGGGCAAGGAGGGAGAGAAGAAAGCACAGGCTTGGCCCCCTAACCCTGATGGGTGTGGCCTGGGAGTGGATATGCAGCCTCACTCTGGGAGGGCTGCAGGAGGAGGAAGCTCCCAGGGACAGAGCCAAGTTTTAGAGAAGGCAGAATGTAGGTAAAGGAAGACAGTAAGGATGTGGGAAATTTTGCTGATCATGAGTGGCTACTTTAGAAGGGTTTCAGATGGGGAGGAGGAGAGGCTGTGCCAGTGGGGAGACCCATCAAGGTTCATGAAGACCAGGTTCCCCCATGGCTCCCTCCCTGGAGCAGCTCACCATGCCCTACTCCAGTGCTCTGCCCACATGGGACTCAGCCCCTCTGTGCCTCTGCTTCCTTCTCTGCACCAGTCACTTAATTCTGTCTTTACACCAAATTCACCCAGAGGGAGGATCTCCAACTGGTTTCCACCAGTCCTCACAGGAAGAGCTTTCCTGTCAGAGCACCCATTGGCCAGGGGCCCATCCCTGCTTCAGTCCTCCAAAGTAAAAGGTCACATGGACTAGCATGGGGAGTTATTTGACTTGAATCCCATAGAAGGAAACTATAGAGACCCAGAACCCTTGTATTTTGTTGATGGGAATAAAAAATGGAACAACCACTTTGAAAAACAGCTTGCTCATTTCTTAAAAAGTTAAGCATATACTTATCATGCACCCCAACAATTCTATTCCTAGGTAACTACCCAAGAGAAAATGAAAATATATGTTCCACAAAGACATGTGCATGAATGTTCACAGTAGGGTTATTCATAGCAGTCAAAAACTGAAAACAATCTATATGTCCATCAACTGGTGAATAGATAAACAAAATGTGATGTATCCATATAATTGAATATATACAATTGAATACTACTCAGGATAAAAAAGGAGCAAACTACTGGTACATGCAATAGCATAGATGAATGTCAAAAACATTATAAGTGAAAGAAACCAGATACAAAAGACTACATATGTTGTGATTTCATTTATATGAAATTTCTAGAAAAGGCAAATCTATAGAGACAAAAAACAGATCTATGGTTGCCTAGGGCTGGGAGTGGGAGTGGATATTGACTATGATGTGTAGGAGAGAACTTTTTGATGTGATGAAAACATAAAAATAGATTGTGGTGTTGCTTGCTCAATTGTATAAATTTACTAGAAATGATTAATCTCTATACTTTAATGAGTGAATTTTATGGAATGTAAGTTATACCTAAGCAAAGCTATTTAAAAATTTTTTTAGGATTTTTTAAGTGTCTAAAAGATTTGAACAGACAATTCATCAAAGAAGATACCAGGATGGCACAGAAGCACGTGAAAAAATGTCCAACATTGTTAGTAAGTAATGAAATGCAAATTAAAACCATACAAACCCATTAGAATGGCTCAATTAAAAGACAAATGCTGATGAGGAGGGGTAGCAACTAGAACTTTTATACACTAATAGTAGCAGTTAATGGCAAAATCACTTCAGAAAACAGTTCGGCAATTTTTTAAAAAGTTCAACATAACGTCTGCTATACAAACCAGCAATCCCATCCCTACGTATACACCCAACAGAAATGAAAATGTACATCCAACTTGTACACAAATATTCACAGCAACTTCGTCTTTGATAGCTACAACTGGAAATCATTCAAATGTCCTTCATTTGGGTGAAAGGATATACAAATTATGGTATATCCATACAATGAGCTACTCACAGAAATAAAAAAAGATAGAGCTATGAATACACACAACAGCATGGATGAATCACAAAATAATTATGCCTAGTGAGAGAATCCATATCCAAAATAAATAAATAATAAAAAGGAGTACATACAGTATAACTCCATTTATATGAAAGCCGATCATTGTTTGCCTGGGGATTGAGGTGGGAGGTTAGAATGTGGAGAGGGATATTACAAAGGGTCCCAGGAAACTTTTGAGAGCGATGGATATGTTCATTATTTCGATTTTGGTGATGGTCTCATGGGTGCATTAATATATCAAAACCCATCAAGTTGTGCATTTCAATATATGTAGTTTATTTTCTATCAATTCTACCTCAGTAAATCTCTATTTTAAAAGAATGCTGGGTCAGTGTTCCCTTTCCCTTTGGCAGTATGTGACAAGGGAAAGCTGACGGGCGCTTGTCCAAAGGTTACCATGTCGGAAACCCACCATTGACTTTTTCACGCCCTTTGATCATTACCGTCTCTCAAGGCAGGACTCTTGGCTTTATCTTTTAATCTCAATTTGAAACCTAACTTGAACCATTTGAAATTAAAGGAGGGATTTTATTGACCAAACCAAAGACAGAACAGGCTTGGAAACGGCCTGAAGAGCACAGTCCCTTACTGTCACGCTCTCCTCCACCTCTCCTGAGTGCTCTCATTCTCATGGTCTCCCTCCTCACCTTCCTTTCTCTTGATTCGGAATGTTCTTGCTGGGCTTTATTCTCTCAAGCTGGCCATCCCCCAGAGTCCAGAGCAGTGGCCTCAGCCAGCTCCAGCTTACATTCTTAAAGCTTCACAGCCAGAGAAGAAAGGGGGTTCTCCCCACAACTCCAGTTCAAGAAGGACCCCAGCTTGGGTCACAGAATTGCAATCACCTGTTATGTGGGCCAGCTCACTGGGACTGGGAGAGCAGCGCTTGACAACTCCATGGGTATACCTGAGGCAGGTGGAGTAAAAGAAGAGCGCGGGAAAGTGAAGAGCTATACACAACACGTGTCCTATTTCAAGATGTTACCTAGTACCAGCCTGGATCCCAAACCCTGGCAAGATACAGAAACTGGGTTTGTTTGTTTGCTTGTTTGTTTTGTTTTGGTTTTGCTGGCTGTGGCACCCAGCATGTATTCCTTTCCCAGAACCACCTTATCGACCAGGTAATACTCTAAAAGATCGCCTCCCTGCCTGTCTAGAACGATCTATTCCCAGTCTCTTTTTCTCACCCGTAAAACAGAAAACTAAGGTAATGCTCACCCTTACTACATCAGCTTACTACAAAATAGTGGCTGTGATTTTTCTTTATCTTCTTACTCCATTTATCTTACAAATAAGTTTCTCATACTGTCTCCGTCAGATGAAATCAGAGATGTTTGCATTCCAAATGACTCAGGAAGGAAGTGAGTCTTGGCAGAGGATGCCTGCTTTTTTGCCTTAGGAACAGGCTCCTTCACCCACAGAGAACAAGGTCAGTTCAATTTACTCCTGTGGGTGAAGAGCTAGTCACAAATAGTGATGGAATGTCACCAGGCTATATTGTCCAATAACAGTGAAAATGATGCAGCCTAGTAGTATTGTATTCCTAACAACCGTTGAGTTAGGAATGGGGAACTATCTAGGACCAGGCAAAAGTACAAAGATTTTTCACTTTACAAATGTCAAAACTTTTACATTTCAAGTTCTAATTGGTTTGGATAAAAGTCCAGTTGAAAGTTGCATTTATTATTATTTTTATTGTGTTCCCTGTTACTATTAGACACACAAAAACTTGAACTGTAATCTTTTCATATTTTATTTAAAAATATGCTTGTTTAGCTCCAAAAACAGTCATAAAAATGAAAGCCATTCCTGGTCTTGTCCAACCCACCACTTCCAAAAGGACATTCTTTGTGAATTATTTTTCAGTATTTCTGAATTCACTTCAAAGAGTCTGGCTAATATTTGAAAGGTTTTTTCCAAAGTCTTAGACATTACCACATGCACAATTTTGATCTTCCCATAAGTGTTACCACTGCAGGCCAATTGGGAATTCTATCGGAAGAATGCAAGTTGCTTTTGTTCTGGACTAAATCTACTGACATTTCTCGAAAACATCATACACACACACACACACACACACACACACACACATTCTCCTGGCATAGTTATATAATTTCTAAACCATGCAGCATTGAAAAGCACATTGCACAATTTGGCTTTTAAATCTTTAAGGTTATCTAAACCACTGTGCTCCAAAGGAGTCAATGGATATAATCCACAAATGTGATAGAAAGATTTCTAGGACAGTAATACATCTTTCCCAGATTCATAGAGATGAAGCCAGTAAAGGCCTGGATTGTTTATTTGCTTTTGCTGTTGTCATAATTATTGTTACCAGAAAAAAATTATAGTTTTAAAACTTTTAGATGTTTTTCTTTTCATCAGCCATGTGACAGACAGTACTATAAGTCTGAAAAGGAAAACAATAATCCCCTTGTCCAGTCTCCACACTTGCTGACTTCTCAGTTTAACTCACCAAAGGCAACCACCTCTGATTCTCTCAGCTATTCCATCATAAGGTAGTTACCTTCTTATTTCCAATCACTTATTTTATCTTAGATGGTAACTTCCTCCTGTGATAAACCAATATTTAGCTCTCTTAAGCCATTTTCTCTGTAGAATTATACAGCTATTTTCAGTTACATGTTAAGACTATGCAACTATTCCTTCTTAATTTTTTCCAAAAGTGTTATATTATCTTCCACTTATTTATCTTGTTTTTCCTTTGTTTTCTTTGTTTTTCCAGGTTTTTCTCTTGTCAGATAGTCCTTTCCTTGTAGGCCCCCTCTTGGCACCCTCTGTTTTCTGACTGTGCTCTGGACCGGTTGCTAAGACTGCTGTTCAGCAGTCATCCTAAAACACCTCTTTCCTGTGCTCAAGGGTTTGAGACACTGCCTTCTGGATCCTAGGTCTCCCTCTTGCTTGGTTTCATACTTCTTTTAATTGGAATCTACCCAGCTTCTCAAGAAAGAGATATTGAAAAGTAAATTTTCTGAGTCCCAACATGTCAGGAAATGTCCTTTTCTGCTCTCACATGTGATTAATAATTTGGCTGGATATTACATTCCACGTTGAAGATCATGTTCTTGCTCTCAAATTTTTTAAGTCATTGCTCCATTATTTTCTAATATCCACTGATGTCATGGAGAGGTCTAACTTGAATTTATTCCACAAATTTGTATCGGTTGCCTGAAATGTAACAGGCACTGCTTGAAATACTGCAATATAAAAAGAAACACATCTCTCACCTTCATACAGCTTATATTCCAGTGCTAAAAAAAGACCAAAAAAAAGGTAATAAATAAGAAAATTACAGATTACAAAAGTCTATGAAGAAAATAAAACAGCATAAAGGTGTAAGAGTGGAGATGTTACTTTACGACAGTGGCCAGGGGAGGTAGTATTGTGGAGATGCCATTAAGCTGAAACCTGCTCAATGTGGGAAAAGTCTACTCTAGGAGACAATCTGAGGAAGAGGAAACATAAGGTGTGAGGGTCAGAGGTGGAACCAGCTTGACTCCTTTGAAGTGGCCTCAGTGACCAGAGCCTTTGAAGTAGTGAGAGATGAGCTCACACAGTAGGCCTGGTCCTGCTCTCACTTCATGAAGATTCTTGTAGAGTATGGATTTTTTTTTATCTTCATTGCAATTGAAAACCACTGGAAGCCTTTAAAATAATGAAGCAATATGATTTAAGTTTGTAAAAGATCATTGTGCTGTATGGAGAACAAACTCTCTAAGAGTAGAAACAAAAAGACCAGCTACAAGGCTATTAAACTTTAGCCTCTAGGACAGGTGACAGTGGCTTGGGATATGGTGACAGCAGTAGACATGGGAGAAATGACCAGATTTGGGATGTATTTGAGAAGCAAATCCAAAATTAGCACATGGGATGTGAGGGAAAGAGGAGGGTTTCAAATGAGGCCTTCAATTAGTAATGTAAGTATGATATTTTATTTCTTTTAAAAAAATCTCAAAAGAATAGGTAAATATGTTAATATATTTGACAAGTCTGTGTCATATTTTTTAATATGGTATTAAAGAACTATCCGAAGTTCTGTACTTGTGACTAAGACATGCACACTGGTCGCTTTGCTGTTGGGTGACCAGGCAGAGGTCAGTACAGAAAGGTCACCATCTTTCCATCTGCAGACATTCAGCTTTCAGCCCTGCATCTCTTCTGAGTTCCAAACCTGTCCCTTTCAGTATGTCTTGAGTTGGAGCAGATGCAAATTTTGGAGGCTGAAGCTTTTACAATGTGGGACCATCTTAAATGGAAAGAATACAAATCATGAATCCAAATTCAGTACAAAAATGACTACTTATTTATAATGAGAAAATAAGTTACAATAAATAGCACATTTGAAAAAGCTGGCAAATTCCATAAATGTCACAAAATCCAGGAAAATGATCATTTTTATTAATTAATTCTATACTTTTTCTCCTACATTTCTTTTTTTTTTTTGCTACAGACTCTTTGCCTCTTTATATAACAATCTTACAATATCATTTACCATACAGAGACCAGGAACATAATTCAGTTTTTCTCTAGATTGATTGAATTTTTTTTGAACATATGGGTAGTTTAGAGGTTTCTTTCAGCTTCACAACTCATTGGTAACGTCATGTAAATTAAGATTGCTGCCAAATTTTGGGAGCCCTTTATTACATGCCTTCCATTATAAATGGAAAGATTTCAGGGCATTTCAAGGTGCCTTGTGTAGTGACTAGTCTTAAAGAATCTTTAAATTGATGACATTCATTAACCAGCTAGTCATCAGGGTCTTCATCATAATGGTATATTACGATGTTTTATGTTATCTTTACAATGTCCATATTGCATGTAAAACAGCAAGAAATTAAAATTTTTTTCATTGTGTTCTGTTCATATGACTCTCACTTCTTCATTAATTGGATTATCAAATTATCCAAAAGCATATTCATTATTTCTATTCAAAAATTTTCTCTTTCTCTTTCTTATTATCTGCACTCTCATTTTCTTTTAAGTACTGCACTCCCAAAGGATGCACTCTCATGTTTATTGCAGCACTGCTCACGATAGCCAAGATAGGGAAGCAACCTAAGTGTTCGTCAATGGATAATTGGGTAAAGAAAATGTGGTATATATACACAGTGGAATATTATTCAGACTTAAAAGAATGAAATCTTGCCATTTGCAGCAACACAGGTGGAACTGGAAGTCATCATGTTGAGTGAAATAAGCCAGGCACAGAAAGACAAATATCACATGTTCTCACTCATATGTGGGAGCTAAAGAAGTTGATCGCATGGAGACAGAGAGCAGAATGATGATGACTAGGGGCTGGGAAGGGTAGGGTGGAGGTGGGGATGAAGAGAGGTAGTTTCATGGGTACGGGTACAAAAATACAGTTAGAATAATCAACAGCTAACAATTCCTTTTTTTAGCCATTGGTTCATGAGAAAAAAGCCAAATGATTTCAACATGTTTGTCTTTCTATTTGTTCTAGTTAGAGAGAATAAGTCCCATTTATATAACAATTTTAAGTATTTTCAAAAATACAGTTTAATAGAAGGAATAAATTTTAGTACTTGATAGCACTGTAGGGTGACTATAATTAACAATAATTTATTTTATATTTCAAAATAGCTAGAAAGAAGATTTGGAATGTTCTCAACACAAAGAAATGATAAATGTTTGAGGTGATGGATATCCTAATTACCCTAATTTGATCATTTGATCATTACACATTATATGCATGTATTAAAATATCATGTGTGCCCCATGAATGTGTACAATTATGTACCAATAAAAAAGAAAAAAAAATTTTCTTTTTCTCTTAATAAACTATTGTCTTAGTATGTCCTGAAGATTGTTTCAAGTTGTTTTTTTACCCTGAGATAATTTTTACCAATTTTAGTTGTCATCGTTATCACTTTTGTTTCATATTCCTTTAAATTTTTATCTAAATTTTCTATCAGTTTTTAAATAAATACTCATAATTGTATATTTCATCTTATTCTTGAATATATACAAGAGTTTTGATGCTAGAACACTTGTTTTACGCCATTTTGCCTCAAAGGCAATTTGATGCATTGGGATGCATAAATCATGTGATTTCACACAAATACACACTGTGTATATATTTGTGTTCCCTACACACAGGAACTTTGACTTATTGTATTTTGTGCATTCCCATAAAAATGTGTATGATGCATTTATAATTGTACACACTGTGTTATCACGTATGTTTCTGACAAGAGGGAATTTCCATTTTGAGCAGATATTAATGGGAACCAAATCCAATGTTTACTATTTATAAATCTGATGATTGGAAGAATTTTCTTCAGATGAGGTTGTTTATTCTTCATTATCCATATATTTCCCATGCTGGGCACTATAAGATACATTCATACCATCGTGTAACTTTTGTTCCTGCACCTTTGGGCCACAGTGAATGACAATTAGTGCAATGAGTAGTCCCTTTTATGTTGGGATGGCTAGCAACACTTTAACTGTACACAGAAGTGCCTGCAAACCCCATAAATGTATCCTAGTAAACCCAAATTATGTGCATCTCTAACTGAACTTTCACGTATACATATTTCAAAAATGCCCATAGCTGCTGCAAAACTGTCTGAAATGGAAGGGAGTATGATGGAGAGGAACTTGAACTGGAAAGAGAGAGACGTCTTAAATAGTTGTGGTTAAAATATTTTACTTTTGCAATGTTTACAAAAATATATGCCATCTGAACACATTGTAGGACACTTTCCAGGCCTGCTTTCTTAGAAGTGGCCATATAGATGAGGGACCTTGAAGTTTAAGTTTTATTACCTTCCCACTAAGTCTGCCTCTGCTCTAGAGAGTGAAGCTCTGGTCTCCTTCTTGGAGAGGGTGAGAATGTACAGGAGACCAGTGTCTATCTGGTGCTCTGTGCAGAAGGGTTGGTGGTGGGGGTGACAATGTTGTAAGATGGTCTTTAACTCAGCTCCCATTTTCCCTATCTGCTTCTTCACCTCCACCTCTGGCCTCCAAGTTCTGAGCTTCCTGCCAGTTCTGCTGTACCAATCTGTTCTCTTCCTCTGGACTTCCTCTCTGTAAGCACTATAAATCATGGCTTCCCTCACTCTGTTTGGTCAGTGACCACGCCTGCATCTGCGCTCTGACTACGTTAAATCTCACACCCTAGATGTCTTAGCAGGTCATAGGCTGCTCTAATAGAACTTGTGATCCTAGACTCACCAAGCAGAATTGTTGATAGCTTAGTCCTTGGAGTCAGCATTTTTGTTCTACTATGGATAAACATAATGGATTAGCTTAGTGTATGTTAGCTAGGGGAGAAAAATAGTAATGTATATGTAGTCTTTCCAATACTAAACCCATTAAATATTAAGAACAAAAATTCATATTCACTAATGCCACATGTTCTTTTTTCTTTGTTCTGATGGGTTTATGCTTTTCTTATTCCTTCTTATCATTTTACAGGATACTGGAGGAAAATAAATTATCTTTGTTGGAATCATCTCTCCTGTGAGTTCAAGTAATGTTTTCAAGTAATGTCCAAAGCCATATTTTCTTCTTTGCTCCAATCACAGAATTTGCACTAAACGCTAAGTGTCAGTCTTGCCCAATAGAAACTTCTCTTTGAAAATCTAAGACCTCATGGGATATGAGTTGGTTCTCAACTCTTTTAAGAAGCTGTTATTCATTAATCAGATATATCCTCCCATGGCCAGATGTATGTTATTCTGCAGCTTACTTTCCATGGTGGTTTATCCTCCTACTACATCTGCTTTTCTACAAGTTGCCTGTAGCTCACACAGGCAGGTCTTGACCTTAGAACCTGGGAGAACTTTAGGTCTCAGAACTGGGTATCTGAGCCCTGTGGGAAACCAGAGGCTAAATGACTGCTAATCAATTAGTTATCAGTTAGATGGTTAGCTTTGGCCAGGCACAACACTGAGAAGAAAGGTGAAGGTCACTTAGAAATTCTGAACCTGTACTGAATTGTCTCACTTCTCAAGGATTCTTAGATTGAACACTGAAAACTGTGAAAAGAAGCAATATTTATTCTTTATGTTTACTATACACTGTTGGTACACCGTTTGTATTTCTTAGCCATTATAAAAAGTGTCAACCTCTAAAGATGTTTCTAAAAATCTGAAGATCTACCCAATTATTTGCTTGCTTGGAATTTGTTTTCATGTTACTACTAGTCAACAGGGTAAACCAAATAGCACAAAGTTTCATGTCATCTGCCCAAGTATCATCACCTTGAATCAACTGCATGTGTAAAATGTATAGTCTTCACCCTGGTGTGTATATTTGGTTTTCCAGAAACTGAAAAAACTAATAATAAGAATTCTAACTCTCTACAAATTCCTCCTTATTCAGAAATAGTGTTATAAATTTTACTTTGGTGTAAATTTGGGCATGGTCTTACCATCTCTGATGAGCTAAAACACCATCATTTGCTGTAGAATTGTAACTTAAATAAAAGTATTACTTGTATTCAAGTCCATAATTATAAAACTACCTTGATTGATGATGCATTCAACAAATGTTTTTAAAAGCCTATTATGTGCCAGACATTGGGTTGTAATCTCCACGAGATTAGGAACTTCATTTGTTTTGCACTATTGGATTTCTAGCACCATGAGCAATAGCAAGACCAGAGAAGGCCTGTAATATATAATTGTTGTTATTGAATAGGTCATAACTAATTGGGAGGCATAAATAAATACAGTCACATATAATAGAAACTGAATAGAGGTATACTTAGTGTTTTAGTTTCTTATTGCTACTATAACAAATCACCACAAATTTAGTGGCTTAAAACAACACAAATTTATTATCTCACAATTCTGGAGGCCCATGTTGAAAGGGCTATGTTTCTCCTGGAAGCTCTAGGGAGGAATCTATTTCCTTGCCTTTTTTAGCTTCTAGAGGCCACCCGCATTCCTTGTTTGTGGCCCCTTCCTCCATCTTCAAAGCTCAGCACTCACTCACTCTCTCACACGCTCTCATGTGTGATCTCAGTGGTTCCCTTGTCACATCTCCTGCTCTCACCCTGACCCTCTGGCTTCCCTCTTACATTTTCCTGTCTCCCCAGATTGAGACGAAGCCCCTTTCTTCTGTGGCCCTTTATACTCTGTGTGTGGTAGACAGGACAATGGCCCCTCAAAGATGTCCTTGTGGATACCAGATAATTCAGGATATCCTTTCTATCTCAAGATCTTTCACTTAATCACATCTACAAAGTCCCTTTCACCGTGGAAGATAACATACCGACAAGTTCTGGGGATTTGAATGTGGACATCTCTGAGGAGCCATCATCCTGTCTACCACACATAGAGTACAATGGGCCACAAAAGAAAGGGGCTTCCTCTCAATGTGGGGAGACAGGAAAAGGTTTATAGAGAAGGTTATTGTTGACCCAAGTCTAGAAACATAAGCAGATGAGGAAGGAAGTGTTTTACAGGCACAGGAAACAGTATGAGCACAAAGAAGAAGACAGAAAACAGCAAGTCTTGCCTGATGACTCCAAGAAGTCTGGTAGAAGTGTAGAACAAGATAGATACTGGGGGAGCAGGTGCGAACAACAACAATAACAAGCTGAAAATGTCTGTGGTGACCATTTCACAGAGAGTCTTGGAGGGCTTGCTAAGGAATTTGCATTTCATTCCGTAGGCAAGTTGAACCCATGAAGAATTTTAAGCAGCTTAAAATATTTTAATGATTTCTCTTGTACTTGGGATAAAGTTTAACATCCTTAACATGGTGGCATGTTGGTACCCTCTGGGAGTTTGTTAAAGCCTATCAACCCCTTCTCAGAATAATATTTTTAAATACATAAAATAAAGTATATAGGGTTAAAAAGGAAACCAATTTTATTGAAGTAAAAAGTTCTACCCATCAGCCTATTGAGAGTCTGTGGATCCTAGGTTACAAGTCACTTAAGGGCCTGGCTTCTGCTCTCCCTCTTGCCTTTCTCCCAGCTGGAGCTCAGAGCTCTAAGAACAGTGGCTTTTTCTCTTCATCAAAATGCTAAGTTGTTCTTGCTCCTGCCTCCAGTCCATGGCACATGTTTTTAGTGTTTGCCTTCTCCCCGTCCACACCTGGACAACTCCTACTTGGTTTGAATGTCACTTTATTAGGAAAATTCAATGACCCCCAGACTAGGGTAATTCCTCTATTAGAATATGATAACATTAAGTAATTTTTTAAAAAATTAAAATATTTATATAGTTATATATGTAATTATTTACTAATGCCTGTCTCACCAATCAGACAATAATTTCCATGGGAGCAGAGCTCATGATCTATATTCACAGTGCCTGGCACACAGTAGACACTCGGTACATTCTTTAAATACATTTTTTATTTTAAAACAGTTTTAGATTTACAGAAAAATTACAAAGATAGTATGGAGAATTACCACATACCCAACACCCAGTTTCCCCTATTATTAATATCTTACATTAGTATGGTCCATTTATCACAATAAATGAATAAATATTGATACCTTAGCATTGAACTAAAGCCCATACTTTATTCACATTTCCTTAGTTTTTACTTAATGTCATTGTTCTGCTTCAGGATCCCATCCAGGTTACCACCTTATGTTTAGTCATTTTGTTTGCTTAGGCTCCTCTGGGATGTGACCATTTCTCAGACTTTCCTTGCGTTTGATGACCTTGACTGTCTTGAGGAGCACTGGTCAGGTATTTTGTTGGGATTTATCTGGTGTTGCTCTCATGAATATGTGCTTTGGGTTTATGTGCTTTGAGGAGGGAGATCACAAAAGTAAAGATTTACACAAGTAAAGTGTTGTTCTCATCACATTATATCAAGGGTCCATACTATCAACATGACTTGTCACTGCTGGTGTTAACCTTGACCATCTGTTTTTCAGGTTTCCACTGCATAGTTATTCTTTTTCTTGCCCTTTTCATACAATGCTTTTTGGAAGGAAGTCACTATGCACAGCCCACACTTAAGGAGTAGGAAGTTATGCTCTACCTCCTTGAGGGTGGAATATATACATAAATTATTTGGATATTTTTTCTGCAAGGGACATTTGTCTATTCTCCCTGCTTTTTCATTTGTTCAATCATTTGTTTATATCATATGAATTCATGGCTATTCTCCTTTATTTAACTTGTCGCTCAAATTGTTCCAGCTTTGGCCATTGGGAGTTCTTTCAGTTGGCACCTGTGTCTTTTTGTCATACCCCCATCATTGTGTATGCATGTGTATTTTCCCCTGCACTTCCTTACTTCTTGACAAGAGAAGTATATTTCCCACCCTAATCCTAGAATTGGCCATTTTCGAAGGAGCCCTGGTTCCTTTCATTGAAGAATCATATTAGAAACCAAGGTCTGGGCACTGAGAGTGCTCATTGCTGCTGCAGGGACAGGGGTCATTGCTTCTAGGTCCTTTCAGCTGGCTGAGCAAGGAAACATGTTTGCATACTAACCCATATATAAATATACACTCATAACTATTTCTGTATGTGTCCTTCTGTGTCTACATTAATCTACATATGAATTCACACTGATGTCTCCAATTCTAATCCATTATTACAGGATCATTTTACCCTCCTCCCTTTTGCTTATCTGTAACATCCCACTGCAACAGTGAGAAATCCAGCTCCCACCATCTTCCATCCATTTACTTTGTTGTTCAATTCCGTTATACCTGTACAGATGCCCCTTGACTTACAATGGAGTTACTTTCCGATAAACCCATAGTAAGATGAAAATGCTTTAAGCTGAAAATGCATTTAAACACACCTAACCTACCAAACATCCTAGCTTAGCCTAGCCTTCTTTAAATGTGCTCAGAACACTCACATTAGCCTACACGTGGGCAAAATCATCTAACATAAGGCCTATTTTATAATAAAGTGTTGAATATCTCATGTAATTTATTCAATACTATACTGAAAGTGGAAATCAGAATATTTGTATGGGCACTGGAAGTACAGTTTCTACTGAATGTGTATCACTTTTGCACCATTATAAAGTCAAAACATCTTAAGTCAAAGCATTTCAAGTTGGGAACCCTCTGTATAGTGGCTTCAGAATTGTTTATTCATACACCCATGGGAAAAACTTTATCAACTAAATTACGGTGCTATGTTCCTTTGCCTTTAGTCTTACAGACTCCAGTCATTTCCAAAATTACCTGGGTCAGCACCTTTTTCTTTCACACCCTCCAGTGAGGTTGTTTCATATATTTGTGGTACAATTAAATTCTTTTGCCACATATTGCATTCCATCCTGAGACCTCCCTGACCTCCTAAATGATTTTTAAAATTTGCATAGATTAATATTTACTCACTGTGAAGTTCTATGGGCTTTGACAATGCGCAGTTTCAAAGTGTTCACCATTATGGTATCATACAGAATGGTTTTGCCATCCTGAAACATACCCTGTGCTTCGTCTCTTCAATTCTCCCTTCTTCCCATCACCTACATCCCTGACAAACACTATTTGTTTGCTACTGCTATGATTTTGCCTTTTCCAGAATGTCATAGCAATGAAAGCATACAATGTGTAACCTTTTCAGAGTGGCTTCTTTCACTTAACAAAGCGCATTTGAGATCCATACTTGTCTTTGCATGACTTGAGAGCTCATTCTTTTTTGTTGCTAAATAGTACTCCAGTGTATGGATGTATCAGTTTGTCTATCCATTTACCGACTGAGGGATATCTTGGTTGCTTCTAGTTTTTGGTGCTTATAAATAAAGCTGCTATAAACATTCTTGGGGGTATTTTTATGTGGACATAAGTTTTCAAAGCAATTGAGTAAATACTAAGAGCACAATTGCTGGGTTATATGCAAAGACTATGTTCAGCCTTGTGAAAAATTGTCTCCCAAAGTGCCTGTTTCAAAGCATTTTTAAATGAATTTTAAAAAGGTAATTCTGGTAACAATATGCAGGCTGTTGAAGGAGTTAAAAGTTGGAGGTTGGATTTAGTTAGGAGACTGCTATACTGGTTCAGGCCAGAGATGATAATGTCTGGAATAAGGAGTAGCTAGAGGGTAGAGGACCTCCCAGCTTTCAACTCTTCATGGCCTTGAAGAGGTAAAGGTCTAGTATCCACAGTGTCTGACCACTAACTTGACCTGAGATTATGATGACATTTGGTGGCTCCCAGCCATCTGGTTCAGATAACTTAATAAATGGGAATAGAAAAGAGAGAACTTTGGGAGGAGTGGCAATTTTTGGAACATTTTGATCACATGAGCTTTCGGTGCCTTGTCAGATTTCTCTAAGTGTGGGACTTGCCAGGGGAAATCTTATTAGGCAATTGTGCCGTGAGTCCTGAGCACAGAAATCAAACCTGTTTATCGGGTGAGAAAGAAATAAAATTACTCACAGTTGTAAAGAGGCCTATAGTAAATTCTAACTTAGTAAACTGTCTATTTTAGTTTAAGAAACACAGTTTCTATTAAATTTAAATCTTTGCCATGTGATGTATTTGTCTGTTTAAGTGACAGTGGCTTCACAATGAAGACAGATATCTGCGTCTCCATCCCTGTGTGCCTGGTTGCTAAATTATTCTACCTGCCAGTCTGTATAATTCAACCTCCATTTGCCAACTATTTTCTGAATATTTTTACATTACCAATAATGTTATATTTTAAAACCAGGAGAGAACTTGGAGACCATCTAGTTCAGCCACTTATTCTTGAGGATGAACTTAATTGTATATGTAGTTGAATCTAATCAATTAATTACTATGATTTTACTATACTTTCACGCTTCTTATTAAATCAAGTAACTAAGTTATCTTAAAGAAAAAGTAGCATTCATACTGTGATTCATAGGATTAAGTTGTTCCAAACCCTGGGATGA
This sequence comes from Daubentonia madagascariensis, assembly GCA_023783475.1. Taxonomy (NCBI): domain Eukaryota; kingdom Metazoa; phylum Chordata; class Mammalia; order Primates; family Daubentoniidae; genus Daubentonia; species Daubentonia madagascariensis. The sequence continues at coordinate 45,743,147 of JAKFHU010002088.1, read as the reverse complement.
AGGTAATGTTGCATTTTTTTATTTTTCTACATCTAATCAAATTTATCTCCAATTCCCTGCCTGCCAAAATTGGCAAGCAGTCCAGTTCCAGCATCAATAGCTTTGGGGGATTTCTTCCCCTCTCGGGCATATTAGGTTCTAGAAAACAAGAGTAAGTGTGGATCTCAGGTTTTGGAGGTTGTTGCTGCCACTGTGCTTTGCAGAGGCCATTGAGGACTCTGGCGTGGCTCAGTCCTTTGTGGCAAGCTCAGTCATTGGAGACCCTTACCAAGGCAGAGCAGTTAATTCACAGGGCTCCCAAGCTCCTGGGCTCCCACCCCTTCCACATGTTGCCACCTCAGACAACTGCCTTCTACAAGGCTCTTTCCACCCTCCCCTTGTCCCTATTCCCTTCCTGGGGGATGCAACCCCACTGGGGTTAAATCTTTCCCTTCCTTGCCTTCGAGGTACAGAACCTTCATTTCATCTGACCTTCCAGACAATCCACTTTAATTATTTATAGACCAGGAATTGTAATTTCTGTTAACCAGAAAGGAAAATGAATAAGTAAATCTGGCTAGGTATGAGACTGACAAGTCAGGGACCACACACCCTGTGTATACAGGGCAACAGTACCCAACAATGCCAAGCCTTCTGATTCAACAAGAAGCCAAGAGCACACTCTTTTAGGGCAATTTTCTCAAATTTTAAAAGTTGGTAACTAATTCACAAAATATTTCAAAATCCTGTTCAGACCAGACCAAAAATGCTTATAATCAATGGGCCATCATTTTGAAACCTTTTACCAGACATTCTAAATGGATGTTAAGGAAAGAAAACTTCTTTCTGAAAATTTCTACTTTCCAATCCTAGAATCTTTTCTCAGTTTCTTGGAGTATAAAATAATAATAATAATAATTACTCCCAACTGGAGTTAAGGGAAATTCACCAAACCTCAGGAGCAAAGGCTGAGTAGTGGGTAATAGAATGCAGAGAATGTTTTATTTATTTTTTAAATGAGTCTATAGCAGGAGAATTCATTTGAAAGTTAAATTTTCAACTTTGTTACATAACACCTTACAATGCTTCATATGCATGACCTAATTTGAACATTTGGATGATAAATATCTGTGTTAGGACATAAGACCTTTGGATGAGGGCTGCATTTTTTGCTTTCTCTTCTATTGAATTTTCCCATTGCTCTGCCCAGTGAATATTCAATAACTATCACCATTATTGATGGACTAGTAGAGAGGAGGATGTGGATGATCTAGTTACTATTTCATGGTAATATACCAAGATGATTTAATAATGCATTTCTGTTTGAAACCACATACATTTGCTTCTTGACTTACAATGGGGCTACGTTCCAATAAACACATTGTAAGTTGAAAATATCATAAGCCAAAAATGCATTTAATACATCTAACCTACTGAACATTATAGCTTAGCCTAGCCTACCTTAAATTTGCTCAGAACACTTACATTAGCCTACAGTTTGCAAAATCATCTGGCAACACAGTATGCCATAGAGCATCAGTGTTGACACTTGTGATTGTGTGGCTCACTGCCACTGTCCAGCATGGCAAGAGATGATAATATCTACCCCATATTGCTAGCCTGGCAAAAGGTCAAAATTCAAAATCTGAAGTATGATTTCTACTGAATGCATATCACTTTCACACCATTGTAAAGTTGAAAAATCACAAGTGGAACCATTGTAAGTTGGGGACCATCTGCAACCCTTTGCTAATGGTGTGTGTGTATGTGTGTGTGCAAGAAAAAATTTCTTCATGTCTATTGAAGCATATTATGAAAATTGTTTGGAGGCACAGGCATAAATCCAATCACAGGATAGCACAGAGGTCCCTGCAAAATAAAGGTGCCTCTCTCATTGAAGTAAGACGGAGTATGGGGCCCTTCCTTCCAGTTTTGGTTTGGGAAAGCCTGGCTTTTAACTTTTTAAAATGAATTAGTATCTCTGTGCCTTGAATCTCCAGAAAGTAAAAACTCATTTAAATTTAGCATGATCATAAAGAGATGCACAGCAAATCACTATGCTCCTTTGTCTCCTTGAAATCCAAAGAGCATCATACTTAGTATTTGATGCACTGTTATTGAACAACAGCACACACTAGGAGGACCACTGCATACCACACTCAGAGGCCTCCTTGACTCAATGTATATGCCTTCATTTCCTCATCACCTAATCAGCTCTGTCAAAATATTACCCTTCTTTACCTCTGTGGTATTCTTCTCCAAAACCCATCATCTCCAAAACCCATCATGGTATTCTTCTCCAAAACCCATCATGAGACAAACATCAAACTCGCATTAAAGGTCCTCCTAAAATATATAACCAGTATCTTTCAGAACTCTCAAGGTCATGAAAAGCAAGGGAAAATGGAGAAACCGCCACAGACCAGAGGAGATTAAGAAGATATGACAACTGGAATGCAATGTGGTATCTTAGATGGGATACTGGAACAGAGGAAAGGACATTAGTGGGAACCCTTGTGAAAGCCAAATAAAATCTGTAGTTTAGTTAACAACAATGTATTACTGTTTTGACAAATGTGCCATAGTTAGGTGAGACGTTAACAGTAGAGGAAACTGGTGAAGGGTATATGGAAATTCTCTGTAATGTCTGTGCAACTTTTCATAAATATATAATTATTCCAAAATAAAAAGCTTATTTAAAACAAAAAATTTTTAAATGCCCTGAAGTTAGCTTCCAGGGTATCCTGTCTAACTTGGCTTCTTCAGTCAAGTAAAAGCATTAGACATCAAAACAAAGCTCCAGGTGAACACTTAAGTTTTCCGTTACTTTGTGGCTCCTAGTGGGCCTGTCCTAAGTCAATATATTGGTCAGGAAGGAATTTTTGGGCTGCAAGTGACAGAAATTTCAACTCAAAATAACAAACAAAAAAATGAGAATTTCTTGGTTCACATAACTGAAAGTCCAGGGTGGTGCTGGCTCCAGAGAAAGGGAGATGATGGCACCAGTTCTTCCTATTCATAAGCAGAACCCTATCTTCTGCTCTGTTGACTTCATTCTGAAGCCCTTTATCATGATCCCATGAAACTCCAGGCTCACATTTTCTGGGTTCGAGTTCACCAAGAAAGAGCGTATGCTTCTCTTCCCAATAGTCACTGCAAAATTTAATTGCTTCTCATTGATTCTGATTGGATCATGCACCCAACCACAAACAAATCACTGTGACTAGGGGTACAATGCCTTAATTGTCAGGCTTCGGCCACATGTCCACCCCTGAGGTGAGGGTGGAGACAACTCCACTGGAAGCTCATTGACTGACAGTTGTTCCATAAAAGGAAAGGCAAACATTGTGGCAAGGAGGTGAGTAAGTGGATGTAGGACAGTAAAAGAAGATGTCTCCTCTCCCAACAGTGTTCTCCCCTTAAACTAGGCCACTCCAGGGTTTCATCCCTGGCTCACACCGGTGCTTTTCTATAGAGAGGGAGGCAACCCTAATTCTAGAGTCTTCTCATGCCCACCTGTAACTCACTCACCACACTGTCAGGGTGGACCATGGGTTTACCTGTCCCGGAAGGGTGAATGCCAATATAGTGTAGTTAAACCTTCTTTCACTCCAGCTACCTTTTCTTACTTCCTCTGTCTGCTTGTTAATTTATTTGCAGTATTTGAAGTTAGTGCTGTAGGCAGTAATAGCCATTCCTATGTAGATGTGGCTTCGTAGCCCTGCTATGAACCAACAACTCATTCTCTGCTACAGGCTATTTTTCCGTTAGTGACTTTAGCCCTTCTCTAGAAAAACTTGAATTATGTCTCAATCTCATTTTTTATTTGAGCCTTGGATTAAAGGAAATAAAGTCATAGTTTCTCACTGTTATCTGTCAGAAAGGCATTGTATTTGATATTTCAGCTTTTGATGTTTGATGTTTCTGCTTAAAGTGTTTCTTCTGCCCAGAATTTTTGACTTTGACTCACTTCTGCTTACTTGTGCCACTTGAGCAAAACATGATCACATATTATTCACAGATGTCAAGACCAAGAGTATGGATTGGGACAGGGAAGCAGGGTGGGCATTTCTGTCACCTGGAAGGCCATGTATAGTAGCCAATGTCTGTGCCTCTACCACATCCTTTGAGTATTCACTGTTCCTATAAACTCTGATGTCTGCTACCAAAAGCACCTGAAATTGTCTTCCAGAAGGCTTTCTTCAACCACAAAAGGATGCTTGACTCACGCTTGTGGTAGGCCAGAAGTGCCAGGGAATTAATATTTTCAGAATAGGCCTAGAGTTGGTAAATAAAGATTCCTATTTCTTTTACCCTCAGTACCCTTCTCTCCTATAAAGAAAATGCCATTGCTTTGGGGGGAGAAGTAGAAACAAAACTTGTCTCCCTCTGGGGGAGGAGTAGCACACAGACACTGATTCATTCCTGCTAAGGAAGGGATAGAAGCAAAAACACTCTGCTCCTGAGGGAGGGGCAGAAAGCCATCTTGGGTGCAGGATTGATCCTGTGTCAATAAGCAGAAGTTGGTTACTACTGGGGTGGGGCAGAAAACTATATCCCACCCAAGACCAACCACAGATACAAGGCAGAGTTTAGCAGCAACAGAGAACTGGGACAGGAATGTTGAAAAAGCACCACCCCCAAGGACAAGGTATAAAAGGTCTGCTTAAGACTTAGGCTAGGCCAAAAAAATATGCCCCTCTGTTTCCATTGTGATACAAGCATAGAGCAAAAAGCAACAGCATTCAACTACAGAGGAGGGGCAAAAGCATGGAGAGAGACTCCATCTTTGGCACAAGCAGGAGGAACTGTTGAAAGCTGAAGATAAAGCAGAAGCACTGAGGGAAAGTGCTCCGGCACAGTAAGTTCCACTCCAAGTACAAGGCAAGAGAAGCCGAATTCTGGAGAAATGTGAAGCCTGTGGTGGACTGAGGGTAAAAATAACAACAACAAAATCCTAACTAGTTTGACTCAATACCACATGGTAAGGCCCTGACAGAAGACGAGGTATACAAATTGCTGGAGGTAGATACTATATAACCCATTCTCTCCTGTTATGTATATGATGCCTGGTATTTAATTAAAAAAAAAAAAACTTATATACAAAGAAGTAAAAAAAAAAAAAAATTAAGAGATAAAGCAACCAATAGAACCAGATTCAGAGATGACCCAGATGTTGAACCCATCAGTCAGAGACTTTGAAACAATTATAATTATTATGGTAAAAGACTTGGTGGAAAGTGTGGGCAACTCTCACAAACACAAGGGGAATTCCAACAGAGAGATAGAGACTATAAAAAATACAAATTGAAATACTACAAATAGAAAACATAATATTAAAGATGAGAAATTCCATTAACAGGCTCATCAGCAGACTGGACAGAACAGAGAAATAAACCAGTGAAGATAGAGGAATAGAAACTATTCAGAGGAAACACAAAGAGAAAAAACAATTTTGTAAAAAAAAAAAAAAGAACATAGCACCCAATAGCTGTGGCACAATATTAATGTTTTAACATATATGAAGATGGAATTCCAAAAAGAAGAAAGAAAATGGAACAGCAGACATATGTGAAGAAATAATGTCTGCAAGTTTTCATACATTAATACAAGACTAGTCACAGATCTAAGAGGCCCAGAGAACCACAAACAGGACAAACACAAACAAACACACACACCACTAATCAAACTGCTACAAACTAAAGATAGAGAGAAAAACTTGTAGTCAGCAAAAGTAAAAAGAAACACTATGTACAGAGAAACTAAGAATTACAGCAGACTACTCATCAGAAACCTTGCAAGTCAGAGGACAATGAACCAATGTCTTTCAAGTGTTGAAAGAACAAAATTGCTGACCCAGAATCCTATAGCCACTGAAAATACCTCTCAATAATGAAAGTGGTTTTTTTCTTAGATAAATAAAAGCTGAGAGAATTCCCTTCCAGCATATCTGCACCACAAGAAATGTTACAAGAACTTCTTCACGCAAAAGGAAAATGATACCAGATAGAAATTTGGATCTACATTTTAAAATGAAGATTATCCTAAATGGTAAAAATAAGGGTATATATAAAAGACATTTTTCTTCATTTTAATATCTTTAAAAGACAATTAAGGGCTGGAAAACTTTTTCTGTAAGTGGCCAGATAATATCTTAAGATTTGTGGGCCATATGAGGTCTCTGTTGTATAATCTTCTTTGTTGTTGTTTTTTTACACAACCCTTTACAAATATAAAAGTCATTCTTAGCTCACAGACTGTATAAAAATAGGTCATAGGCAAGATTTAGCTTGCAAGGCATACATTTCTGCCCCCAATATAAAGGAAAATAGTAACTATGTATCGTGGGGTTATGTGTAGAAATAAAATGTTTAGCAACAAGGGAGGAGGAAACAGACGAGAGTGGGGAAAGTATACACACTGTTTCAAGGTTCTTGAGCTGCAGGAGTTGGGTAACACTGTCTGAACTTAGACTGTGACAGGTTAAAGATGTATATGGTGAACCCTAATGCAATCACTAGAAAAATTAAAAAGTTGAGCTAAAATGGAATTATGAAAAATATTTAAATAATCAAAAAAAGACAAGAAAAGAGGAAAAAAGAAACAAAGAAGATAGGACAAATAACTGGAAAGATGGTAAACTTAAGTCCAGCCATATCGGTAATTAGATTAAGTATAAATAATCTAAATACCCCCATTAGAAAGCAAAGATTTTCAGATTGAATTAAAAAGCAATACCCAACTACATGTTATCTACAAGAAACTTACTTTAAACTTAAGGAAATGCATAGGTTAAAAGTGTAAGGATGGAAAAGATATACCATGCAAACCTAATTTCTACAAAAACTGAAGTGGCTATACTAATACCAGACAAATTAGATTTTAGAACATGTAATACTACCAAGAGTAAAGAGGGACAACACATCATGATAAATAGGTCAATCATCAAGGAACCATAATAATATTAAATGTTTATGTATTTATTAACAGAGAAATCAAAATACATGAAGCAATAATTGATAGGATTGTAAAGGAGAAATAAACAAATCCACAATTTTAGTTGGAGACTTTAACATTCCTCTCTCAGCAACCAATAGAACAAAGAGATAGAAAAATCAGTAAGGATATAAAAGAACAATATCGATCAGCTTGACATAACTGATATTTATAGGACCCTCCACCTAATAATAACAGAATACACATACATTTCAAGTGCACATGGAACATTTACCAAGACAGACCATAGTCTAGTCCATAAAGCAAATCTCAAAAAAAATTAAAAGAATTAAAATTATATAAAGTATGTTCCCTGACCACAACAGAATTTAAGTAGAAATCAATAACAACGCTATCTGGAAAACCCTAAATACTTGAAAATTAAACATACACTTCTACATAACTCATGGGTCAAAGAAGAAAACACAAAGCGAATTAGAAAATGTTTTAGTTGAATAAAAATGAAACCAAAACATATCAAAATTTGTGGGAAGTTGATATAACAAAATTTTTGAGTTGATACTATGAACTAGACACTGTTTTAAATACTAGCATTGTATTAGTGAAAAAACACTTTGCCCTTAAAGAGTTTATATTCTAGTGGGGGGAGAACCATAAACAATAAACATATTAAATAAATAATCTTGAATGTTAGTATATGACACATGCTTTAAATAAGAAAAAGTGGAACAGAGTAAGGGAAATTGAAAGAGCTGTCAGGGAGGGAAGTTGCAGTTTAAATTGGATGGTCAGAGTAGGCCTCTTTTGAAGGGGAGTTTTGAGCAAAAACTTGAAGGAGTTGAAGGAGTTAGTCAAATGGTTATAAGAGGAAAGAGCATTCTAAGAGTGAGAACAGCTAGATCAAAGTCCATAAAGTGAGAGCATGCCTGTCATGTTCTAGAACAGCAAACAAATCAGTGTGGCTGGAACAGAGTGAGAGAGTTGAACAGGAAGAGAGAAGGTCAGAGGTATATCAAATAACCACCTCATGTGTGGTCTTGCAGGTGATTGGAAGAACTTTGCCTTTAACTCTGAGTGATATAGAATCCATTGCAGGATTTTGACCAAAGAAGTGACATGCTTCATTGTGCAATAAATGATAGGTGATCACAGCAAAGGAAGGGAGACCAGTAAGAAAGCTCCAGCAATAAATGAGGAGTAGAAATATCGGTAGCTTGGGCCAGGGTGGTAGGAGTAGAGAGAGTGAGAATTGGTTGGATTCCAGATATATGTAGAAGAAAGAGGCTACAAAATTTCCTGATGTATTAGAGGAGACTCTGAAGGAAAATAAGAATCAAGGATGATTCAAGGTGTTTAGTCTGAACGATTGGAAGGACGGAGTTGTCATCAATTAAATGGTGAAGGCTGTAGGTAGAACAGGCTTGGAAGTAAAATACAGAGTTTGGTTTTGAATATCATAGAGATGCAGAGAAAGTAGCTGAATATAGGAGTCTGGTGTTCAGAAAAGTGAGATCTGAACTGGAGCTATAAATTTGGGAGTGTCAGCATATAAACTATATATATCCATCGAGGTCTTGGCAGGAAATAGAGGGTAAATTCAAACTGAGTAATTGAGAAGAAAAATATTTACAGAGGTGTGGGTAGAATTTAGGGAAATCAACAAGGAATGGTAGAGTACTCCAGAGGTATTACATCCCTAAATTGAAAAGGCAAAGGAGGGAGCCCTCATCAGACCTGAAGGGGGTGGCTGTATGGAGAGGGTGGCCTGACAAGAGATACGGCCTTCAGGAGAGGGATGCAGTTAATCTGTGGCAACCCAACACAGAATAAATTCTCCGACCTGTCTTTCCTTCTACCCTCCTATCTCCTGCCAGTACCTCCATGGGCCAAACCCAAACGAACATTAAAGGTCAAGGGAATGTGTTGCTGTGCCTTCCAGGAGAGCAGGGTGGAAAAGGGTAGAGAAAGAGTCTAGAGAAGGCAACAGAAAATATGAAGCATCAATGTTATTTAAAGCCATGAGTCTGGATGAGGTCAGCAAAAAGTATATGTATGGATAGAAAACTGGGAAGAGTCAAGATTGAGCCCTGGGGCATTCCAGTATGAAGAGAAGCTGGGGAATAGTGGTGACCAGGGAAGGGGAGGGAGCCCAAAAGTATGGATCTGGGAAAACAGTGATTCAAGGAAGAGGAAGTAATTCTGTCAAAAGCTGCTGGTAGATTGGGTAAGAAGAGGACTGAAAATTGGCCAGTGAATTTAGTTGCATGGAAGTCACTGGTGACCTGAACGGGAGCAGTTTGGGCAGAGTAGTGGGGGCAAACACCTGGCTGGCATCAATTTAAGAAAATAATGCAAGAAGAGGAATTGACAGAGCTAAGTGCTATTTCAAGATGTTTTTCTGCAAAAAGGAACCAAAAAAAAAAAAAAAGGATAGTAGCCGTAAGGGAGGTAGAGCCAGGAGTAGGCTTTGTTTTTGGTATTGTTTTGTTTTGTTTTGCCTTTTAAAGAAGAACTAACACAATGTTTGCCTTCTGATGGACACAATCCAATAGACAGCTAAATTGGCTGATACGGGGGAGAGAGGGAAGAAATGCCACACCACTGTCCTCCCATTGGAAAGAGGGATGTAGTACAAAAGCACACATTATGGAAAATATTTGCACAGACCTCACAGGCCTGCTGTGCAGAGTGAAAGAAATAACGCATGAAAAGCAATTGCTTCTAGCACGTAGAGAGGTCTCGACAAATGTTAATCATTACTTATTATTATTATTATTAACTTTTCCAGGCCTCATTTTTCTCATCTATGAAAATAAGCTGGCATACATTTCAAACAAGCTGTCATACAGTTCTAACAAGCTGTTAGATCAGATTACTCAAGAAACTGGACATGATGTCTAAAGAGGAACTAATCTCCAAGTCCAGATCACATGAGGTCACCTCGTAATATTTAAGATGAAGCCAAAACACAACAAATATATACAACCATAAGTGCAAATTTAATGGTGCACACCAAGAGGAATTACAATGCCACCAAGCCTATTGCTACAGCAAGAAAATAGTTAAGAAAGAGAATTCTCACAACACCTAAGTTTCTAAGAGTCTCTAAAAGCAATTGAGCCTGCACACTCCAATTGTAGATTCACTTGCTATGTAAACTGTGCTTCATAAGGCATTTAAAGACTTAGCACAAGTGGCTTGAGGTTTAATCTTTTAATACCATTGCTCCGTAAGTTCCTCGTAGGTTCAGTGAACAAGGAATTCAGACATAATATTAGAAACCCATTTTCAGGAAAGGGCTTAGGCATGGAAAAAATGTGCTGCCTTTTAGCGCACAAAAGAGACTCCAGACTAATCTCTAGATTTACTCAGTCTAAGGGTAATTCTCGTGCAGGGATCCTGCTGCAAAGACACATGCTTACACAGTAAATTGTCTGGGGTGTATTTCCCTATCATCCACCCCGCTCCCCAACCAGCACCACCAAAGGCGTCCTTTATTAAAGGGCTTGTGTAGATGGAATATGTTCACAGACATGCCAATTTGGGTCATTTCCTCCCTGATAAAAGGCTCAATTCACTGTGAAACATTATGTGCCACTTATGTACTTGGGGACATTTGCACTTTAGAAGAGTAGGAATCGTCAGACGGCCACATTATCAAACACAGCATGCATGTTCGAACCACTTGTCACCTAGCCAAGCAGAGTGAAGGCCACTGGCTCTCCCGAGGTGTCCCTGCTACCTCAGACACACATACAGGACCCTGGCTGTGATGTGGCTTCGTGTCTGGCAAAAGCCACACATACAGTGTTTAAGTAATTCTTTGACGATCTCGAGAATGGATGGCATGAAGACTAATTAAAGTCATATAACCCATGAGGGCAAATAAGCATGTTTGGATGACATTTAGGAACGATCTCACATATTGAATATGTGTACATTAACAGCAGCGTAATAGATGGAGAAATACAGTGTCAGGAATAACAAATCACAATTCATCCAGCCTGAATAACCAGAGCGCGTTTCGTTTACATATATCAGATTTCGCTTTATTTTTTACGAGTCACTTGAGGGCAAGGCGCGTTTTATATTTGAGCTTGAGGAAATGCTGAATTTGCTCTTCTTCCTCTTTGCCTCCTCCCTTCAGGAACTTGATGAGTGACTAAATAGTCGTGATACTCCTTGACACTTTTCTAAAATAACTTACCAGCATTTTCTTCGGTTTTTAATTTTCAGTTCTTTTAACTGTTTAATAACTGGAGGCCATTAGGGCAGATTTGGGAAGCTGGGGAGCCATGAGCAGTTGCCAGGAAAAGGAGGTCGTAGTGAGCTTGTGGCTAACACACGGTGTCCCCAGTTCGTAGTTTCGACAAAGAAGGTAATTATCTATACCTACATTTTTCTATCTGTAAAAATCCAATGATAATCTCCTCAAAGGAGTGTTGGAAAAATTGATAAAATGTTCAAAAATCTCTTGACATTTCTAGATGACAAATTTCACTACTATTATTTTATGTTATCATGAATATTATATTTTATTTTGATAATGTGAATGTCACTATCAAGGACTTTTCTTCTTTACCTTCTAGTTCTAGGTATAATAGGATTATTTTTAAAAAGAAAAGAAAAAATCATCTGAGGTTGCAGTCAGAGACAAAAGCATTTTTGGTATAGTAAAGCAATTTTATTACGAGTGTCATCAGGGTATAAAGGAGAGAGACAAATTGTGGCGTGTTTTATCACATCGAGATAATTAAGCCAATTTTCACTAATACTTGTAAAACTTTGACACTGAAACAAGAAAACTCTTTTAAATAAAGTTTTCTATTAGAACCTTTATTATATGTATTCTGTTACGATAAGAGGTTGGATTTCTCTTCTCCTTTTTCCCACATGGAGGCTCAGACCTGTGTAATCTCGGTAATTAAGCATGCTAGGGTTGCCAGCTTTAGCAAGTAAAAATACAGGATGCCAAATTAAATTTGACTTTCAGGTAAATAACAAATTTTTTTAGTATAAGTATGTCTCCTGCAATATTTGGGACATACTTAAACTATGTTTAAGTATGTGAAATTCAAATTTAACTGGGCATCTTGTACTTTATCTCCCAACCTGAGCATGCTAGGATTTTCTAATATATCTGTGGGAGAGATGGGTTAGCTGGGTTTGTCAGAGTTAAAGGGACTAGGACTGGATGCCCCCTGAGAAATACAATCATGGCACCTAGGGGGGTCACAGTTACCCCTGGTGAAACCTGATTTGATAGCAACACACAAAATATTAGCTTTGGGGAGGGGTCATGGTGGCTAGGAGGAAGAGCTTCTGCCCCGGTTCTGTGCTCACACTCAGTAGAGGACCTGTGTGGGCTTGATGCTAGAGTCCAGGGAGCAGCAGCCCGGGGACTCACCTGGGAATTCTGGCCTTGGGCAGAGCTCACCTGCCAAGCTGATAGATGTGACAAGTTGAGCTCTCGCAGCTAGATGAAGGTAGGGCAGTTCACACAGGACAATGCTTAAGTTCTCACATTTTAAACTTCAGTGAGGCATTATGATTATTCTGACATCATGTTTCAAATTTTGTGAGTATGAAATCAAGATTAACAGCACTGGCTTTCAGATCAAATTGACTGGGGTTTGAATCCTGAATCCTCCTTCCTGATACTGAGCAAGTTTGTGGACTCTGAATGCAAGCTCCTCATCTGTAAATAAAGATAATAAAATTACTTCACAGGGATGCTGGGAGGATTAAACAAGGTAATTTCTAAAATTCTAATACAGTTATCTGCCATAGAGTAAAATCTCAGTAAATAGTACCTATGTGCTATTCTAAGCTTTTATAAGGGTCAAAGTCTTAATCTGAACTGAATGTTACACAAGAAGCCCTGATACAACTGTGGACTTAATGGTATTTACTGACAATCTTCGATGAAAAATCCATAGCAAGTGTTAGATTGGCCCTTAATCACTACTATCTTATTAGGGCAAATAAGCTGTTGGAGTCCAGTGATTAAACTTCCTGTTAGATAAGCTATAACCCCATAATTACTGACAAGAAAAACTTCTCTGATTAACTGAATGTATGAGCTCCAAATGAAGAAAACTCTTCAATGCAAAATAGGTATTTTCATTGATCAAACTGAGTTATTTCATTGATTCTTCAATAATATATTTCCAAATGTGAGTGCAATGCTCTCTACCCGTGATATTACCCCTGTCACGTTTTCAACACTTCCTGGGTTCTGAGAGCCAGTGGTTCTCACCCAGGCTGTACATGAACATCATCTGAGAGAGTTTTAAAAAAAAAAACCAAAAAACCCTAGAAAGGGATCCACCCAGACCAATTGAATTAGAATCTTGAGGTAAGGCATGAACATCAGTATGGTTTAAAAACTTTCTAACTGATTGTAACAAGAGGCCACTTTTAAAACAGTGGGTAGAAAAAAAGAACACAGGTTTTTGAGTCACACCAGGCTAGGTTCAACCCAAGTCTCTATATTTACTAGCTGTGTTACTGTGTACAATTTACTAATTCCTCACAACACTGGTTCCCTTAGTTAGAAAAATGGATATACTTATTCTCCTAAGGATCCATGGAGGTACTACCTAAATGGAAGTTATTATTCTAGGGTTTGCATAGAAGAAGATGGTCTTTTTTAGACATTCCTAGCCAACCACAGCATTTCTTTCTTTTCATGCAAAAAGACTGGCAAATCACAGCATGATAGTTTTCATTGTTTTCAGTGTTTGTCTTTCTTGACTGTTCATTTTTTTGTTGCATGCTTGGAAACTGGTTCGTGCTGTAAAAAAAATTCTGGTTTTTGTTGTTGTTGTTGTTGTTGCTATATTTTGTTATCCTGCCACTTTCCAGAGCCATTTCTGATGCTGGACTTGAACAGTTGAAGATTTTGGCAACAAAATTTTATTAAAAGAAACTTAATTTTACCATACTATTGTTTTTTGAGTTTTTATGCTTCCTGTCTTTGATTTTATAAGCAGAAGAATTTCTCATGCTGTGCCATGCTTACTGAAGAGCTGTCATTTTCTTCTCTTAATCCTAAATTTCCCAAATTTGGAGGTTGATTCTCATACTTACTACTTCATTTCATGGTAATCTCCAACCCCTCCATAATGGTAATTATTATTACCAGTTCAGCTTGTGCATTTTATGCACACACAAGGTGTCAGCAAACTATGGCCTGTGAGCCAGTCACCTGTTCCTGTAAATAAATTTTTTTTTAGTTTACAGCCCACCCACTCATTAACATACTGTCTATATCTGTTTTCATCCTACAGCACCAAAGATGGCTAGTTACAACAGAGACCATATGGCCCTCAAGTATAAAACATGTACTATCTTATCCTTTAAGAAAAATTTTGCTAATGCCAGTTTTAGGCATCTTCTAAGTTAATTAAAATTAAGAAGAAATGTCTTTTATATTTACTATTACTGCCCTTTTTTAACCCTTTACTTCTTTATGTAGGTACAAGATTTTTTACCTTCACTCTATATAGATCCAACTTTCTATCTGGTAAAATTTTCATTCTACCTGAGAACTTCTTGTAACATTTCCTGCAGGACTTCTGGCAGCAACTTTTCTTTGTTTTTGTCTATCTAAACAAAAAATCCTTATCTCACCTTCATCTTTGAAGGATATTTTTGCTAGCTATAGCTATTTGGGTTGATGATATTTTTTTCTTCAGCACTTTAAAGATGTTCCTCCATGTCTTCTGGCTGGCAAAGTTACTGATGAGAAGTCTCATGTAATTCTTTGTTCCTCTGTGTGTAATTTCTCTTTTTTCTTTGTTTGTCTGCAAGATTCTGTCTTTATCTTTGGTTTCTAGCAGTTCAACTATGATGTGTTGGGTGGGGGTGTGTGTGTGTATGTGTGTGTTTATCCTGCCTTGAGTTCTTGGATCTGTGATTTGTTTTTTTATTTATTTTGGAAAATTCTTGATTATTTTCTCTTCCAATGCATCTGTTGGCCAATTCTCTTTCTTCTTCTAGAACTCAAATTATGTCTATGTTAGACTATTTGATATTGTCCTTGAGCTCTTGAAGGCGCTCATCTATTTTTGTTCACTCTTTTATCTCTTTGTTTCATTTTGGATAATTTCTACTGACCTATCTTCAAGTTCAATGATACTTCCCATAGCTGTGTCCAATATGCTTTAAGCTCATTAAAGGAATTCTTAGTCTCTGATATGTTTTTCCCTTCTAGCATCTCCATTTAACATTTTTTATAGTTTAATCTCTCTCCTGAAATTCCTCATCTGTTTAGTATATTGTCCACCTTTTCCACTAGATCTCTTAATATTAATTATTTTAAAGTTCTTGTCAAAAAAGTGGCCCACTATCTGGGCTATCTCTGAATATGGTTCTGCTGACTACTTTATCACTTGACAATGAGTCTTTTTTTATTGTTGTTGCTTTTTTATGGGTCTTGTAATTGTTGATTGAATGCAGGATATTGTATGATATTGTATATAAAAGGACAATGGAGACTGAGGGAAATAGTATCTATGTCTAAAAATATCCACTTTTCATCCTCTGTCAAACTTTTAATGTGAGAATTGAGTCAATCAAGTGAATAGGTGAGCTGTTTTGGGTTTTATTGTGACCATTGCTACTCCCAGTTCACCACAGGCTTCAAATACCTCTGCAATAGGTTGCTGATATCTTGTGCTTAGTGAGGGGCTTTTCTCAATGTTCCTGTTCCACCCCTAACTTTTAGTCATCTCTGATGCCTGCACCACAGGAGAGGGTCCCTCTCCATGCTCTTGCCTCTCCCCAGGGGACTATAGATGCTTGTTACCCAGTATGAGGCTCACAGCAAGGTCAGTGGGATGAACCTTGGGTTCTGCTGGTCCAACCTGTATATTAAGGCCAGTTGCCCGGGACTTCGGGAGTTGGGCTTCTCAATGTTCCTACTACTCCCCACCCCACTCCACAGCTGCCAAATTCTGTCTTGTATATGTGGTGTGCCTCGGGAAGCAGAGAGTTTCCTGTCCCTTCCCAAGCAGTAGAAGACTTCCACTTTGTTTGTTCAGAATTATAGATCCAAAGGGGTTTTGTTTATGTGTTTGTTTGTTTCATCACTCTAGAAGAGGCCAGAAACTTTTTCTTCTACCTCTCCTCCAGTAGCAATGGATCTTTACCTAGTTACTTTCTACTTGGAAAAAAGAGTATCCAACCCCACCCCTAGAAGCAGATGGGTTTTATTCCTATCTGTCACCCAGAGGCCTTGGAGGTAAGATTTTTTGCTGCCTAACCCCAGTGACTGAAGGTTTTTTGTTCACAAGAAAAAAGGGAACAGGGAAGCGGGCAGCACTTTATGGTGTTTTCCCCAATGGCAAACCAGAGCCCCCAAGGAGGGCCCTCCCCAGGTTCCTTCCTTACCCCCAGTCTTTCTCATGAACTCCTGCAGGAGGCCTGCCCTGTGGAGGACAGCTTGAAACTGAGGGCGAGCTCTTCGTGCATCTGGGGCTTTCAGGTATTTAAAATTGATACGTTGGCCCACATAAATTCATAAAATTCATAAAAATTTTAGGCAATTTCTTCTTACTCACTTCTGTGCCAGTTAACCTCTTTCTCCCATGCTTTACCAAAGGTGAAATAATTTATATGCCCTGCCTTTAAGATCTCAGCCCTTTGATAGCTTCAAGAAAAGTTATGATTTTGTAGATTATTTGGCTTTTTTGGCTTTTTGTTTTTGTTGTTAAGGTGGAAGCAAACCTCTCTTGTGCCTTTTTACATTTAGTGGAAACAAGACCCTTGTCTTTGTGATTTTACATTGTTAGAATGTTCATATATATACCTTATTCTTTTTAACTGTGGCACTGAATTCTGGATCAAGATGTGTCATGGCCCAAAAGAATTTAGCCCAGTGGTTCAAATAAAGAGATTTTGATGAAGGACTCTTCACAGAGGTGTGGACAGGCTTAAGGGAATTATCAACTTCCTTGAGAATTCTCATATTTGTACGTGCTCCTTAATCTTTAGATGTATGTGCTCCTTAATCTCTAGATGTATGTAAGTCTGCTATTGATTGCATTTCTTTTCTTTCAAGGCACATGTATTAGGGTTCTGCAGAGAAACAGAACCAAGAGATGTGTGTGTCTGTGTGTCTCTGTGTGTGTGTGTGTGTGTGTGTGTGTTTATGTATGTGTATGTATTCCCTATAAGTCTCTTTCTATATATACATTGAAAGAGAAAGGAATTGACTCCTGCAATTATTTGGAGGCTGGCATGTCTCAAGATCTGCAGGGTGAGTTGACAAGCTGGAGACCCAGGAGGAGCTAATGTTTCAGTTTAAGTCCGAAGGCAAGAAAAAAGCCAATGTCTTCAGATGACATAAACTTTAAAGCAATAAAAGTAAAGAAGGACAAAAATGGACACTAAATAGTGGTGAAGGGAAAAATCTCACAAGAGGATTTAACAATCCTAAACATTTATGCACCCAACACAGGAGCACCCAGGTACATAAAGCAAATACTGCTAGATCTAGACAACATAATAAGCAGCAACGCCATAATAGCAGGGGACTTCAACACCCCACTGATGGAACTGGACAGATCCTCCAAACAAAAAACAAATAGAGAAATAAAAGACCTAAACAGGACTATAGAACATTTGGGCCTAACAGATATCTACAGAACACTCCACCCAAATAACACTGAATATACATTCTTCTCATCAGCTCATGGAACTTTCTCTAAAATTGACCACATCCTAGGCCACAAAACAGATCTAAACAAATTCAAAAAAATAGAAATCATACCATGTATCTTTTCAGACCACAGCGGAATAAAATTAGAAATCAATTCCAACAGAAACTCACATCGTCCTCCAAAAATGTGGAAACTAAACAATCTATGGCTGAAAGACTATTGGGTCAAGGAGGAGATTCAAATGGAAATCAAAAGATTCTTCGAACTAAATGATAATGGGGACACAAGTTATCAAAATCTGTGGGATACAGCAAAAGCAGTCCTGAGAGGAAAACTTATCGCCATAAATTCCCACATCCAAAAGACAGAAAAGTCACAAATCAGTAAACTAACAAATCATCTTAAGGAAATGGAAAAGGAAGAGCAAAGCAATCTTAAAGCCAGCAGAAGAAAAGAAATACCCAAAATCAGAGCAGAATTAAATGAAATCGAGAACAAAAGAACAATACAGAAGATCAATGAAACAAAAAGTTGGTTCCTCAAAAAGATAAACAAAATAGACAGGCCACTTGCCAGGTTGACCAGAAGCAGAAAGGAAAGGACTCTAATAACCTCAATTAGAAATGAAAAAGGAGAAGTCACAACTCATACCGTGGAAATACAAAACATCATCTTTGAATACTACAAAAATCTCTATGCCCACAAACACGAAAACGTGGGGGAAATGGACAAATTCTTAGAAACACACTACCTCCCTAGGCTCAACTAGTAAGAAACAGAATTTCTAAACAGACCAATATCAAGCACCAAAATTGAAGCAGTAATAAAAAATCTACCCACAAAAACAAGTCCCGGACCAGATGGGTTCACACCTGAATTCTACCAAGCCTACAAAGAAGAACCGGTGCCTATACTGCAGAAATTATTTGAAAATATCTAGAAGGATGGAATCCTCCCAAACTCATTCTATGAAGCCAATATCTCCTTGATACCAAAGCCAGGAAAGGACACAACAAAAAAAGAAAACTACAGACCAATATCCCTTATGAATATAGATGCAAAAATTCTCAATAAAATCCTTGCAAACCGAATTCAAATGTTCATCAAAAAAAAAAAAATCCATCACGATCAGGTGGGCTTTATTCCCGAGATGCAGGGATGGTTCAACATACGCAAATCTATAAATGTAATTCACCATATAAATAAAAGCAAGAACAAAGATTATATGATCCTTTCAATAGATGCAGAAAAGGCTTTTGACAAAATCCAGCATCCTTTTATGATAAGAACTCTTAACAATATAGGCATAGATGGCTCATTCCTAGAAACTATTAAAGCCATATACGATAAACCCACAGCCAATATCATACTGAATGGGGAAAAATTGAAGGCATTCCCCCTTAAAACTGGCACCAGACAAGGGTGCCCACTATCTCCACTTCTATTCAGCATAGGGGTGGAAGTCCTTGCCAGAGCAATCAGACAAGACAGAGGAATCAGGGGCATCCAGATGGGGGCAGAAGAGGTCAAACTTTCACTATTCACAGACGATATGATATTATACATAGAAAACCCCAAAGATTCAACCAAGAGATTACTGGAATTGATAAATGAATTCAGCAAAGTCTCAGGATACAAAATTAATACACACAAATCCATAGCCTTCATATATGCTAATAACAATCAAGCCGAGAAACAAATTAAAGATGCAATACCTTTCGCAATAGCAACAAAGAAAATTAAATATTTAGGAACATATCTAACTAAGGAGGTCAAAGACCTATATAGAGAGAATTATGAAACACTGAGAAAAGAAATTGCAGAGGATGTAAATAGATGGAAAGCCCTACCATGCTCTTGGATAGGCAGAGTCAACATAGTAAAAATGGCTTTGCTACCTAAATTAATTTACAGAATCAATGCAATCCCTATCAAAATACCAACAGCATTTTTTGCCGATCTAGAAAAAATAATTCTACGCTTCGTGTGGAACCAGAGAACACCCCGTCTAGCCAAAGCAATCTTAAGCAAAAAGAACAAATTAGGAGGCATCTGTCTACCAGACTTCAAACTATACTACAAGGCTATAGTAACCAAAACTGCATGGTATTGGCACAAGAACAGACACATAGACCAATGGAACAGGACTGAGAACCCAAATATAATACCAACCTCATACAGTCACCTGATCTTTGACAAATTCCAGAAAAACGTACACTGGGGAAAAGATTTCCTATTCAACAAATTGTGCTGGGGAAACTGGATGGCCATATGTAGAAGACTGAAACTGGACCCACACCTCTCACCTCTCACAAAAATCAATTCACAATGGATAACAGATCTAAACCTAAGACGTGAAACCATAAGAATTCTCAAAGAAAACGTTGGAAAAACTCTTATGGACATTGGCCTAGGCAAAGAATTTATGAAGAAGACCCCCAAAGCAATCACAGCAGCAACAAAAATAAATACATGGGACCTGATCAAATTGAAAAGCTTCCGCACAGCCAAGGAAACTATCACTAGAGTGAACAGACAACCTACAGAATGGGAGAAAATATTTGCATGGTACACCTCTGATAAAGGGCTGATAACCACAATACAGAACTTAGGAAAATCAACAAGAAAAAATCAAACAACCCTATTAAAAAATGGGCAAAGGACATGAACAGAAACTTTGCTAAAGAAGACAGAATAATGGCCAGCAAACATATAAAAAAGTGCTCAACTTCTCTAATCATCAGGGAAATGCAAATCAAAACCACAATGAGATATCACTTAACTCCAGTGAGATTGGCTCATATCAAAAAATCCCCAAATAACAAAGGTTGGCGGGGATGTGGACAGATAGGAACACTCATACACTGCTGGTGGGACTGCAAATTAGTACAACCTCTATGGAAAAGAATATGGAGATACCTCAAAGAATTAAAAGTAGAATTACCATTTGACCCAGCAATCCCACTACTGGGTATTTATCCAAAAGAAAAAAAGACATTTTAATAAAGACATCTGCTCTCGAATGTTCATAGCAGCACAATTCACAATTGCAAAGTTGTGGAAACAACCCAGGTGCCCATCAATACACGAGTGGATCAATAAAATGTGGTATATGTATACCATGGAGTATTACTCAGCAATAAGGAACAACAGTGAATTAACACATCTGGTATTATCCTGGTTGGAGCTAGAACCCATTCTTCGAAGCGAAGTGTCACAGGTTTGGAAAAACAAGCACCACTGGTACCCACCATCAAACTGGTACTAACTGATGAACACTTACATCACACAGGGCAATAACATTCATCTGAGGGGGGGCGGGTGGGAGGGGGGTGGAAGGGATGGGAGAAACTCTCACTGAATGGATGTGGGGAGCACAGTTTGGGGGATGACCATGATTGTGGCTCTGACACGGGCAGAACAGGGGCAATGTGTATGGCCAAAGTGTTGTACCCCCATGACATTCTGATATTAAAAAAAATAAATTAAAAGAAAAAAAAAAAAAAAGAAAAAAGCCAATGTCCCAGTTTGAAGGCATTCAGGAAAGAATTCTGTCCTACTTGGGGGGAGGGTCAGTCTTTTTGTTCTACTCAGACCTTCAGCTAATTGAAAGAGGCCTACCCATATTAGAGAGGGCAGTCTGCTTTACTCAGTCTACCAATTGAAATATTAATCTCACCCAAAAACACCCTCATAGATGGACCCAGAATAGTGTTTGACCAGATATCTGGGCACCACATAGCCCAAACGTAAAATTAACCATCATGGCAGGGAATAAGCCATCTGCTTATTTCAAGTCATGCGATACTTTATCCTTGATTATTGTTATTCTTTCAAATATAAGAGCTGATGATGATGTCTTCCTTAGGTAATATGTGCATGTGCATGTATGTGTATACACACATACATTTCTTTTGATAGGTAACCTAAGATCTCTGGATCAGATTACAGAGGGACCATTTATTATTCACTAAGCATCTTAGCCCTGAGCCTCCATCCCCACAGGGCAATGCAGTGAGAGCCTGATGTCACCCTGCTAATGCACTGGGATTGCACCACAGGAGAGGAACCCCCAAATTGGGAAACTCAGAACACCTACAGATAGCTGACACATCTGCTCGTTCTCCCCTCCAGAGAAGGAGAGCAACATTTACTCTGGAATGTAAACAAATCTCTGAGGAGGAGAGAGAATGGTCTCAACTTTCCTTTACCATGGAATGTAAGCAAATGGTGCCAGAGGAGATAAATCTATAAATCTCCTCAGAGTAATGCATTGTCTCTAACTTCCAGGGCAGGTTTGCCTTTCAAACATTAAATGCAATGATCTTCTTTCATTATTTTCTCAGAGTGATTATTAATTACTAAAATTTCAGTTCACTGGACCAAAATAATTAACTGTAAGGTGCCAGAAAATCTTTATAAAAAAATCGTAAATAAAGATCATTTTTTTCTTTAGTAGGCTTTTCTAATTCCTAATTCCTTTCCCCGCTGATGAACAACCAATGTATCTGGCCTTAGAGGTCCATCTTCTTTCTTTCAATAGTTTAGCCAGGAGCTGGGTTGGCTGGACTGAGCCTTTCTACAGAGGAATAGTAAAGCCTTTGGCTGATGTCAACATTCTTGGTAAGCAAAGCTGTTCCCAGGGTCCAGAATGCATACTCCCTAGGGCTTTTCTGATGCCTAGAGATCCCTTGATATATTTATTTCGACTTAGAAAAACTAGAGGTTCCCAACTCCTCCGAAGCTAACCTATAAATAGGTACTGTGATATGGGGGCAGGGCTCAATTTTGTCCTTGGAGTGCTCTTTGCCCGCTGGCCAACACAGGCCCTTCTCTGCTGGAAACTTGTTCATAACGGATACAGAATACTTACGTCAGGAATGTGCTGTGGAATAATTGAAGGGTCAAGGGATTGCATGCACTTTGCTACTTCTCTATTTTTAAGTTTTTCCTCCATCAATACATTTTATATCTACATTGGATATTGCTAGTAGTATATAACTGTGACTACTCTGCTTGACAATAAACAGTGCAGATTTGTATATTTTGAAAGCCAAAGGTAAGTTCTTTCTTTAATCATTTTTCCCAATGCCTTTTCCCAAGAGGCATGCAGTTTCCCTGCAATCAGACAGCCCATATTCATTCTCTTTAAGCTGAAACGGCTTCATTCCACTTATCCTAAATGGAAGTAATGAAATCACTGTTCTCCTCAATATTCTAATTAAAATTCTTTGTCATTTAGCTTTCATCAGTTTCTAGAAGGTTCTGTGAGTGAGATTTCATCCTGATTGTCTAATTGTATGAGATATAATTTTTTAAGTACAAAGTTTTTCTTCTTCATGATTACAATTATTGAAATACTTTATAATTATAAATATTTTAGTGCACAGTCAAATGCATTTTGATCACATGTCCAAGTAGAAGCTATTAGTGAGTAACCAAAATGAACTGTCCTTATGATCAATATCATAGCTATTTTTAAGGACTAAATATTCTTCCCAATTTTAACTTTTTTTTTTTTTGTCTAAAGAATGTACATTATCAGAAAATCAGAATCATTGTCTCTAATCTCAAGTTTCATATGACTGGCATCTCTTTCCCCACAGGTGTTCCATGCTTCCCTGGGTGTACTGTCCACTGGGGAGGGGAAGGGTGTCAGGGTACAGCAGGGAAGAGGGAATCCTGTGTTCTTTCACTGTTTTATTATTTTTTGTAAGTCACAGCTTTAAGTTAGTATTAAAAATTAAACAATTCTCAGTATTAACATGTGCTCAGATATTATTCCTCTGGTTTCCAAAGGCAAATAATTACTTTTTTCCCCTATAGAAATTTGAAATATATGCAAAACTAGATAGCATATATAAAACATATACATATACAGATATACTTATATAGAATACACAAAACTAGACAGAATAGTATAATATGCCCATCACCTGCTTCAACTATTATCAATTTACGGCCAATCTTGGATCATGTATATCTTTCCTCTCTTCTTCCCTCCCCCTCTCCCTCCCTCTCTCTCTTCCTCCATATTATTTTAAGGCAAATCCCAAACATTGTTCTTTCACTGTTTTAGACACATACTGTGGCTTCTGCTCTTAAGATTAAAAACCTCCTCCCCCTTCCCGTACCATCTGCCTTCTTCATTCATATTCTCTTTTGCTCCCCTTTCTGTTTCCTTCCTTTTCTCTTGTCCTGGCCAAAGTTGTGGTGGCAGGTAGATGTGTTTAGTGTGGGAAGACGGGAAACAATTTAATATGTATTTATTCGCCAACTTTCATTACTGCCAGAAACATTGACATTTGTTTTCTCAGCTCATTCTTTTGTAGTAGAAATCAGAAAACTGTTTGTCATCTTTTTTGTCAGTTCATAAATTACACAGTAGGTACATTGAGTCCCGTTATATTATGCTTACTTGTGAATTCTTCTGGTTACCACACAATTATCTTGGGAAATAATCTGCAGTTCTTAAAACAGGCTGTAAAAAATCTAGTATAACCAGTTGTCCTTGAATTTGGGTCAAAGTTTCAGCATTGTGAAAGAGTACTGTTTGGCACGTGAAGATGCCACCAAGTATTTCATGGACTCATTCTCCTTCATCGTTGTCAGCTATTTATTGAACACCCAGAGTTCATAATATTGTACAATAGAGCCTAGCACTGGGTCTTGAGCAAAATGTACAATAAATCCTGACAGCTTTTAAAGAATGATTCACAAGCTGCAATCTATTAGGAAATCGCAGAAAACAAAAATATTGTTCTCTCAAAATAAGTCCACAGCGACTGTCCCAAGTGGTATCATAATTATATCATGAATTTGTGATGATGCCACTTTTAAGTCAAGTAGGATCCATAAATTCCACTTTAATTTGTTGGTGTGGGGGGGCAGTGATGTAGGTAAGAAAAGCTTGAGAAAATCTGCTGAAAAAAGAAAAACTCAATCAGCACGGGTGAGAATAGAATTAAGGCCCATGTTTACTTTTTTATAGGTCATTATACCCTCATTTGAGACTGATTGGAAACTGGTTAGTTCTTCCAGCTGTTAAAGTTTAAAGCCCTAAAGCCACTTTATTTAACACATCTATTTGAAGTGGGGGATGGGTGCGAGCACCAGGGTTTAAATACCTCCCAGGTAGCTTGTGCTCTGTGTTCCTGGGGGGAAACAGTGGAGGGGAGTCAGCAGAAGTAGGGGTAGATAGACACCCAAGATGTTTATTTTATAATTAACACGGCTATAGGAAGTCTTTTGAATCACTAATTGAGGGTCCAGGCATTAAAAGTAGGCCTCTGCAGGGTAGGGCTTTGCAGGATAGGAGATTAAGTTCAGTAATGATGGGTAATCAGGGCGTGAGTGCTGGATGTCTCCAAGTTAGGGTTGAGGATCACATGACCTAGAGGGTGCTGAGCAGCTTAGAGACCTCTATGATCTTGAAGTCCTAAAATTCTGTATTCTTTACACTATACGTTGGACCCCTGTGGATACCAAAATCCACAGATGCTTCAGTGCCGTACATAAAATGTTGTAGTATTTACATATAACCTACACATAGCCTCCCATATACAATCATCTCTAGATTACCTATAATACCTAATACAATGTAAACTATGTAAATAGTTGTTATGTTGCTTTTTTTTTGTTGTTTTGTTTTTGGTTTTGTTTTTTTAGAGACGGGGTCTTGCTCTGTTGCCCAGGCTGGAGTGCAGTGGTATGATCATAGCTCACTGCAGCCTGGAACTCCTGGGCTCAAGGGATCCTCCCATCTCAGCCTCCCAAAGTGCTGGAATTACAGATGTGAGCCACCACACCCAGCCTGCATTGTGTTTTTATTTGCACTGATTTTATTGTGGTATTGGTTTTTTGTGGGTTTTTTTAATATATGTATTTTCTATGAGGCTGGTTGAATCTAGGGATGGAGAACCCAGGGGCAGGAGCCAATGAAAGTTGGTAATTCCCAGCACTGTGCTTTCCAGTAACCCACCAACTAGGTACAGAGGCACATACAATTCTCAGTTCCATGTTTACAAGACTCCCTCAGTACCCAGTTTCAGGTTCATCTTCTTCTTAGGACCTGCTTTCTTTCCTAACTGTAAAATTTATATCCATACAAGAAAATACTTATAACAAAAAAAGTCAGAATTTCTTTTTTAAATCTAGCTTGAGGCATCTACTGGGGTAGACTTTTAATCTCATTATAAAGCTATAACTTGTTGTGATTGAAATGTATCTTGATGTGGTTATAACAGAGTAATATTCTGGTGTGATGAGATCATCTTAATTCACTGTAAAACATCTGTCTGTGTGTGGTACATTGTCTAACGCTCTTGTGTATGAATATTGCTTCTCTAGGTAGAAATCTCAGCATCTCAATTTTCTGTCTGGCTTTTAAATTGTGTCTAATTAAAGGATTTCACATTCCTTCATAATATTGCCTTCTCAAGCAGAAATAAAACGACAGAATCACATTTTGTGTTTTTCTTATGAAAGACGTTTTGTTAATATTTGGGTGGGTTATTTTGCCTGAAATGTGTTAATTACATTAATTAGCCTTACTTCAAGAACAGCAGCTAGAAGTTGGTGGGATGAATCTGAGCTAGATCACTGTCATTCCAAAACCTCCCCTCCCTTTCATCTTTCCCATCCCTGCCCACTGTCCACTACAAAAAGACCAGGGCTCAGGATCTCGGAAAGCCCTACTCACTCGGAATTGCTATCATGTGGGTTATTTTTGAGAAGGAAGCAAAGACGCTACACAAATAATATTCAGTCATTGTATTAACCTCATGAAGAATGATGAGGCTCACAGAATAAGAGCACTTCAGGAATCGTGAGCACATAATACAGGATTCTAATCTTAATGAGCAAGGCCAAGTTGTCCTCTCGTTTTTGCTCCATATGTATTCTTTCAGTCACTTACTTGGAAAAGAGAAGGGAAAATAACATTCTGCGTGGGGGTAGCACCGAGCAGACAGGGAACACTCAGCTTCCAAGCCCCTTTATTGAAGCAGAAAATACCATGGGCTAAACTCCCTCCCCAGACATCAATCACTATTTTATGGAAACTAAAAAAAGACCAACAATTTTTTTTTGCACCCTGGCTCCTCATGGAAACCATTACAAAATCCTGGAAGAATATAGAGCTTGCTGATACGAAGTCTGTCCTTGTTTCCAGGGCAGCCATGCCCTACCAGCTCTGGCCCTGCCTCCTAATAGAGCAGGCAAGGGAAAAAAACTGTGCTGCCAGGTCTCTACTCAAACTTTCCAGAGGTGGCAGGTCATTGCCCTCATGCCCTCATTCTCAGTGAAATGCGGAGATTGTATTTTACCCTCTTGCAGACTCAATAAAGCTACCAGGATGGTGCTTCTCAGACTCGAATGTAATGCAAATCATCTGGGGGATCTTGTTTAAAAATGCAGATTCTAGTGTAGTAGGTTTGGGGTGGGACCTGAATTCTGCATCTCTAACAAACTCCCAAGGAGGCTGTGCTATTGGTCCATAGATCGCACTTTGAGTAGCAAGGGTCTAGGAGAGTGGCTTTCAAAATATCCTGTAAAAAATGCATTTTATGTTATACCCACAGTAAGAAGTTCATTTTACATTATACTTACACACATGTGTGTAATATGTATGTGAATGTGGATATAAATAAATGTAAAACTGGGTGGTTTTATGGAACAATTCTTATCTTTACAACCTGTAATATTTTCTAGACTAATTTTATTTCAATAGTTACCTTGATTGTGTTGGTAATTACACGAATCTACACATGTGATAAAGTTGCACAGATCTGTACATATACACATACTCGTGGGTTAATGTGTTGCTGGTGAAATCTGAATGAGCTCTGAGGATTGTGCCAACGTCAAGTTCCTGGTTTGGGTATTGTGTTACAGGTCTGCAAGATGTTGGTGGGGGAGATGGGGTAAATTGTGTGTGGGGCCTCCCTGTGCATTTCTTTGCAACTTCCTGTGAGTAATAATTTCAAAATAAAATAATAATTCAAAATAAATTTCAATAATTTAACAATTTCAAAATAAAAATTCAAAATAAATTTCAATAATTTCAATAATTTAACAATTTCAAAATAAAAATTAGAAAAAAATAAGTGGAATAGGACCTATAAAATTGTTATCAAGACCACTAATGTATGGATAGACTCAGAATGCAGAAAACACTCTTCCAAGACATTAGGAAGCTTGATGGGTTGTTGTCACCAAAGCACCTGCTGTAAGCGGGTGAAGCCGAGAAAAGTCTTCAAGTGGGATGAGAAGGCAGCAATGGTGTGACTGGAATGTGACGAGGAGTCTGGAAAGAGGCTTTCTGAGGGCCCCTGGGTGGAGGGTGACATCGTACCCAAATAGTGCATCACAGCATTAGCTTGTAGCCCACACCACAGTGGAAAAGAAGAAACACTCTTAAGTGCCCACTGACCGTGAAAATGTGCCTCCTGACATTTCCAACTTTCCAAAGAGGAGCCCATGCAGGGATTTTTGTTTCTGTTGCATGTGTTTTGTTTTTCGGTTTTTTAGAGACAGGGTTTTGCTCTGTCACCAGGCTGCAGTGCAGTGGCGTCATCATAGCTCACTGCAACCTCAAACTCCTGGGCTCAAGTGGATCCTCCACCTCAGCCTCCAGAGTAGCTGGGACTACAGGCAGGTGCGGGCACCACCACACTCAGCTAATTTTATTTTATTTTTTATAGAGATGGGGGTCTCGCTATGTTGCCCAGGCCAGTCTCGAACTCCTGTCCTCAAGCAATCCTCCTGCCTCAGCCTCCTAGTCACTGGTATTACAAGGGTGCACCACCACACCCACTTGTGTGAGTGTGTTTTTTAAAGTCTGTGGTAATGCAATCTAAACACAGGGCCCAAGGGGGCTTGACAGAGATGTTTAGGGAGGAGGGAATCTGGAGGAGCCTTGGAGCTGCTCCAGGAGCAGGAGCGGGGCAGGAAACACTTGGATAAAGGCGAGCCTGGAAAAGGGGCTGGGCTTGAAAAGGGCCTTAAGTTTTAGCCCTAAAGGAATTCAGAAGGCACTTACATGCATTTAACTCGGTAGGCATTGTGATGGAGCAACAGCACCATGCAAGCCACAAAACTGTATGGTCTCACTTTCCTCAGAGTAATACAAATCACAAGAAAAATACGGAGGAAGGAAAAATATATTCTTTGGCCAGAGGCTCATGAATGTAGGATAGATGGGGGGTGTAATTTAATTTAATAAACCACAATTTTAATGTCACAAAGTGCTGAAAATATGAATCATACAATTGTTTCAAATTAACACCTAACTGATTTGTCTAAATATAAAAATGAACTTATACCGTTTTCTTAAGGCTTCCTTTTTTGTCATTCACTTCATTTTTGCTAAGATGCATATTCTTTTTCTAACTAGATAATTCTAGAGCATTGTTTTGCTCTTGTAATCCAATTGCAGGTAAATCAGAGATATCTGCAAAGTCTAATTTAGAAGAAAAGGCTTTTTCTGCATGGTATAATAATTCATTTCAATTAGCATGATGAAACAAACTACAGAGCCATTTTTCACTGAAAATGTTGTGGTGGAGTTCAGGGAAATATTAAAGACATTTCTAGAAGCTCAAACAAGCTTACACATGCACTTAGTTGCCCTAAGGAAAAAGAGAAGATTACAAATTCTCTCATCACACAGATAAGAATGCTCTGTCTTCTTCAGCACTTTAGGTGAAACAGGATCATATCTGGCTTATTTATAGTCACTCAACGTATGATCCCAGGACATGTCCCATAAAAATATCCCTTTTATTTGCATTATTCTTTTTTAATGCACTTATCTAAGAAAAAGATAAAATAGAGTCTATTGTGAGTTTTAATAAAAATATGATAGACAGAAAAATATCCATAGGAACAAATATTGCTTCCAGGAACTGAATGATGTTGAATAAAACTGATAGAATTAAGGGTTCCCAAGAATTTCTGATACAAGCTTAAGGGGATTTCAAATTTTATAAATAAGAATTGCAGGGAAAAAAATCAACCTATTTAAGATAGGGTTTATTTTGTATGTGAATGTAGGTGTTTGTAGAGATTGAACGTGTACAGCCAACTGACTTGTGATAAACCAAAGAATGTCGTAGTAAGGGAGGTAAGAGGAGCTATAAAACTAATTGGGGTCTAACATGTTTTGGGCTGCATTTAATTTTCTTGAGGGGAAAAGAGGTCAGGAGTGGAATGAAGTCAATGAGAACTCTAGAATAAGACTCACTGGAAAAAGTAAAAAAGCAAAATGGCCAACATCGAAAGGTCAGTGAATATCCTAGAGACAGGAAATGAATTTTAAACAAAATAGAAGGCAGTATTTCTATCTGTGTTTGAGAGTTGCTAAAATTGCTGTTAAAAAGGGCAACTTAAATCGCCAGGTGTTCCTTGTGTAGAGTCTAGTTTGGGTATGTATTTAATTTATTCAAAACATCAAGAACATAGATGTTTTGCACTGGGCAATAAAATAAATATTTAAACTCACAGCAAAATTGTTACTATTTACCAAGACTTACTTCCTGTGTGACTATCATATTTTTCTTGAAAAGAAAAAAACCCTGAATCTTCTCTCCCAAGAAGTCTTCATTATGCCAATGACTATCAATATAAAACTTTACCTATAAGTGTGAAATCAAATAAAGTAATTTTCTTCTTTTGTTAAAAAGCTGCTGCTGTCTGTCAAAACCACTGGGATTGACATTCTACAGGCAGTGTTTTAAATAGGGAAAACTTGATTGCGAGGTTGGCAGATGCTCTTAAATATCCACTGTCTTAAGCAGTAGCTCTGACTGAATAATGCAAATTCCAAATTAGCATCCAAATGCTTTCCAAAGCAAAACCAAAGCAAATTATTGCTACTTGGAACTGCCACATCTAGGGGCATCATTCAATTCTACAAAGCCTGATTTGTAGAAGTAAATGTTCATGGTTTTATTGAAGGTTAATAATAATGAAAATTAACAACAATTGTTAGGAGGATTTCTCTCCTCAACAAGGCATTTGTAAGTGTGATGTATTGGTGCCCTCAGCTCCTGCCTTCCTGCCTGATGCTGTGAGATTCCGGGAAAGACCATATGATATAGCAGGATGATGCTGGGATAACAGACAGAGTAAACAGGCTTGTAAAACTCAAACAGGTCGCCAACAAACCCGCTGTTGTGCCTAGAGCTTCCAGTAACACCCGCATGCTCTCTTTTTTCCCTAAGCATTCTGTTAAGCTTTTCCTCATATATCACTATTGCTTGTAAATATTTAGACTGGCCTTTCTGGCACTATACACCTATGTTATGCTTTTAAAACTGTGACTTGTCCTCTTCCACCCACTTGTGGGAAAGATTGTTTTGCCTACATTTTTCCCCCAGTCACACGTATTCTGAATGTTTTTGGCATTGCTGCTTGGCTCCACAATGGAGTGTTACCAAGGCTTTCTTCCCCTTCCCTGTAAGTAAAGGAATGAGTTGGCGTATGTGTTATACTTTCCTGTCTTGGCAAGAGGAGAGGAAGGTCAGAAAGGAACCTGGAACATTCTTTGCCCATGCATGTGGCACTCCTAGCCCTGCTTCCAGAGGCTAAATAGAAAGTTGTAATGGGCCATGGGCTTCAATCAAATACTGGCCCTGGTAGCATTCACTGTAAAGATAATCACCCAGAACTCTCCAAGGGAGCTTAAGGGCAACAATCTGATTGTCTAGGGGACTAAGGGACTTGCTTTGAAGCTGTATTTGTCCTGCAAATGTGCTTTTTTACTTTGATTGTATGTTCATTTGGGAAGAATGATGGGGTTTAGAATTATAGACTCACAGATTTCCCCCCGCACCCCCCCCCCCGCCACCACCACTGCAACATAGACTCCTCCGTCCCAAATTTGGCCATCACAAAAACCTACTGACAGGTATTTCTTTATAAGGTACTTGAACTATGAAAATGCAATATATGTTTACAAACTATGTATATGTTTCCCTTTGGTCCTTTGTTAAGTACATGAATGGCAAACAGAAAGAACTTATCTTAAAAATCAGCAGGGTAGCACTAGCCGGAATATAATTTTACAAAACCTGGCCATCTTTCAAAAAGAGTGGGTGGATTTTTAGCGCTACAAATGTTTGTGTATTATAAAGTATTTGCCATGGTGACAAAGCTGGGAGAAACATCCCATTAGCCACAGACGGGCTACAGACTGTTCTGATTATCCATGTCCAAAACTCAGTCTGGCTACAGCTTTGTGTTATTTTCCATGTTTATAAATCCTCCATTTTTTCAACATACTAACTTATAACTTAGCAGATATGGATGTATGTAAGCATTTAATTTAAAGTTACCTTTAAACATATTCTTAGGGCTTGTTCATATAACCCATGTGTAGATTACGTGTATGTAATCATTACATTCAAAATGGATGTGTTTATACTGTTAAAAGTAAAAAGCTTTGAAAGAATGAAAGTCTTGTGAAAACTATCCAGGAGCATTTATTAAAAATAAAAACAGTCACTCAGAGAAAATGCTAAGAAGTAGCAATGAAGTATCTGCCCTAATTTATTTGCAAGGATTTCTGACTATTGATTTCAGTTTTAAAAGTTATAGTTTCTATTTTTAAACGTGACTTCTACCTCAACTGCATGAGGAGAAATGTAAATTATAAATAGCCAAACGAAACTATGCCACCGTGTATAGAGAATCCACGTTTTTCCTCTTCCCCACATTTCCCTGCTAACGAAAACATGGGGAAAATTTTAATGACTTCTTTTGCCCCTATTTTTGGAGAAAATGTTTATAAGAAAATGGTGTTTTATGTAGTGGAATGAATAGTCACACAATAAAACCTAGTATTAGACAGAAAATTGCTTTGATGTCACCCATGGCTGCACAAGGTAAAAGTCAGGCAGAATAAGGGAAAAAAGATTGACCAAAAAAAAAAAAAAAAGCTTTCAGGTCATATAAAGGTTAAAGAAAATAGGTCACAGAAAATTAATTCTTATCATCTGAGTAGCATGGCTCTAAATTGAACCAGAGTGGAAGCGGAAGTGTTTGAAAATTTAGTGAAAAGACACTACACAATTAATTCTGCAACTGCAACATTTCAAACTTTTCCTGCTTTTCTGAGTGATTTTCAGTGGAGGCGACACTGATTTTTCTTTCTCATATAAACAAGGAAGAAATTCTAATTTACTTGTTTATCATTCGGTCTTTCAGGGCAGGTAATATAGCAGATCGTTTCACTAAACAGGACTGAAGAGAGAAACATCTTAATGAGGAAGTAAAATGCCTGTTACAGGATTTTGAACAAATAAAGTTTTGCTAACTCCTTCCAAAGATTGTGCTTTCTTCCATCATTTGGAAAAGTACTAATTCAAGTGCACATTTGTGTAAATTGAACAGTTGTTTCAATAAAATATAATGAGATTTTCATATTCCCCAAATATGCTTGTGTTCAAAACAGGATCTACCAATACATTACACAATTTTGGAAGAGGCAAATTAAAGAATCTTGGTATTGTAAGAACAAAGGATATTTCTTATTTCTAGGATATTGAATAGGTTTGTATTAAATATCTCTAATAATCATAATTCTAAGGTTAGTCTCTGTTTTGAGGACTGATTCTGATACTAGTTAGGTTTGTTCTTGCCAATCAACTAGTGAGTTAATGTTGTAAATATACCGGGAAAACTTCAGCACTTAAAGCAGCCCAAGTTCCTACCACTGTTAAGCAATTTTAATGGCCAAGAAATAGAGTTGGGATGGGGTGTGGGCGTCCGAAGCAGTACTTTACTGAATATATTTCACAATCATCATTCGTTTCTAGCCTGCATTTGCTTTAGAATTTACATTTGGCATTTTCCCAAAGATAATCTAGACCACTGCCTTGCAAACTTGAGCTGAAATGTTCATTGGGGCTTTCTCTATTGTATTTTGCTCATGACTAAATAAAACTAGACAGACATAAAAGGCTAAATTCCTGACACATCTTTTATAATAGAAAATTTTCATATTTAAAGAATGCCTCGTACATATTTGTGTTTCAATGGAGCCCTACACATCTGTTACTTATTTTGGAGCAGCAGCTATCACATATGCAAAAGTCTTTTGCAGATAAATTGCTGCATTTCAATCTAAAATTACATATAAAGGATTTCATTCTTTAGAAGAAAATTCCTTACACAGTTATCACAAAAGGATCACAAAGGAACTAGGCGTCGCACTGTTGGTGCATAAATATGTGATCAGTTACTGTAGTCATTGGAGCAGTAATAGTATGCATGCTTTCTTTATTTGAGCGCACAGACATCCATCAAGTGTACAGATAAACAAATGTTTCCTGTATGCCATAAAACAGGGGTCCTAAGACTTATATAGGTTCCTATTTGAAAAATGGATTGAGTACCCACTTCATCCCACAACTTCTTTCCCAAGGCCCTATAAGCACCAACATGAACTCTTCCTCTGCATTTGCATTTGCTGCCCACCTGCTTCTTTGGCCTTCAAGGCTTCCCCCCCAATAAATACAGCATATATGCATACCACATGAAGGCCAGCTTTTTTCAACTCAGAGAAAAATGATAAAACCCTGGAGGGAAAAGTCCTAGAGGACCATTTCCATGCCTTCTCACCACCCATGGGAAGAGGAGGAAGAGCCTTGCCAGTTTCTGATTGGTGGGGCTGGGATACAAGGCCACACTCCTCACTAAATACCCAACCTCTTTGATGCTGTCTGGACCTGGCTGCCTACAAACAATCCACATGCTCCTTTTTACTTCCTGTTGCCTTGTCTGAATGAACCAAAGCAGCTGCTCTGCCCACTACCAGGTAAGGTCAATTCAGGGGGAATTGAAACCTACTGGCCTTACATCCATGCTACATTCTCCATTCCACTGCTAGCAAGAAAGGCTATTTTTGATTCCTATATGACCCCTATAATCTACTTCTCAAATGGTTCAGAATTCAGAGAGAAGAAGAGTTAAGTTATCTGGGGTGTTGCAAACACTAACTTCCCTTTATAGCAATTATCTTACTGTGGTTTAATGTTTGTTTGGCCATACACCTTCTTGCTAGACTGTAAGCAACTTGAAAGCAAGACCTATTACATTTTGTCTTGGTAAGCTCTGACCTAACATAGAGCACAATACTCAATCAATATTGTTTGCATCCATCAATTAATCATAGAACTAATACCTAATAAAATAGTAATATCATAAAATGATAACCTGGTTTGAAAAGACTTCATTCAAGCAATTACATGAGCTGCCTTGATAGGTGTAAAATCATCATTGTGAGGGTTAATCTCTGTCTTCATTAGGGCTGCTATAACAAAATGCCATAGACTAGGTGACCTATAAGCAACAAATTTATTTCTCACAGTTCTGGATGATGGAAGTCTGAGATCAGGGTGCCAGCACGGGCAGGTTAGTTGGTGAGCCTGCCAACTTCTCACTGTATCCTCACAGGGCAGAAAGCAGCTTCTCTGGGGTCTATTTTATAAGGACATTAATCCCACTCGTGAGGGCTCCACCCTTGTGACCTAATTACCTCCCAAGGTCCCTAACCCCTAATACCATCACACTGGGGGTTAGGATTTTGACATAGGTATTGGGGGGGACCCAAAATTCAGTCAGTAACAATCTCTCTTCTGCTATCCCCTCTACTATCCACTTCCCTCCCCCATACACACATAATTCTAATTTATAGAATGCCTCATTTTTCAACTAGCCATTGTGAAGATTGAGTAAGGTATCAAGTATGTAAATATCTCTTCTATCAGAAAAGATCTCTAATCTTTTCGTGAAGAATAACACTGTTGTTTCCATAAAGTGGTTTTGATTATTCAGGACCCAAGCACTGAGCTGGCTGCTTGCTTCCCTGTTCTGTCCTCACAAAAAGAAGGGAGGCCCCAGGGGCAAGCTGACATGGGGCTCTAAAAGTCTTCACAATCGTGGTGGAATTTCGTGAAGTTGTACAAACAGCTTGAAAATTTTCTTGACACAAAATTTGAGTCATGCTAAATACTTTTCCCATAAGTATATGTGGCTTTATGTATGGGCCAATTCAAGGAAGTTGTTGTTCTTAGTAATAAGCATTAAGTAGTCATAACCTAACTAGAAAACTTAATTTTAGAGTCACTCTAAGACAAACAGGAGAGAGGTCCACATGAAAGGCACCAAACCAACAACGATTATAATATCCAGAGAGAGGGCTGAGCAACTGTGAATAAACAATTCCCCTTTTGCTTCAGCTACCCATGGATGCATTTCCATCTTCCATAGTGTTGTTGCTGTTGTTTTCAGGGTTTACATAGTTTGTGATAACAGGTGGTAACGGTCAAGTGCTTTTAGCATTATGCATACCTGTGATGCTGCTCATATTTTCTTTCAGATAATTATTGTAATCAGCAATTAATTTTTTCTTGCCCAAAGAGACTACTAAACAAATCTTAAAGCCCATTAACAACACCAATACTTTACTTTTTCCTTTGTATTCTGACCCATTAACTTGACTAAATCCACTAAATTAATCCACTAAACTAAAGCAAATCTCTTCAAATAATTTGTCTTTAGTCCTCTTATTAGAAGGAAGACTGGATTTCGTTATGTAGCTTCTGGGTGGAAGAAAGGATTAGAGAAAGTAAAGGTGTTTAACTAAAGTTAAACCGGGACAAAGAAGGCTCAGGAGGAAGCAGTAACAGCACATCAGTCTTTGGAGACAGTGAGGAAGATGAATGAGGACTGGGCCATGGAACAGAAGCAGAGCCAGGGACAAGGACAGTGAGTTCTGGGGATGTGACCTGTTGCTCCTGGGGAGGGTGCTGGGCTTAGCTGACACTGGTGTTTCAAATAGAATGAGCTGTAGATAGTTTCATGGCTGCATCAGCAAACTTCCCTCTTCAGCCACCTCCATGTTGATGCAAGATAGAACTCCAACTGAGGGAGAATATAGAAACCAACTTTTTTGGTTTTCAAAACAAGGTGTCCCTTTTGCTGCCTGACCTTGAAAGTATATGCATCTGGTTTCAATATAAAATATATCTGCACCCTAGACGCTTGTCAGAGAGCCTTAACCTAGCCCATTTTGTGCAATTTTATTGTATTTTATCTCAAGGTCATTTCAGGAGTAAGTAGGATATAAATTATAAAGAACACAAACTTAAAACACAATCTCTCCTGCTCTAGGATTGGCAGCATTATTAGATATCCTTGGATCAAAAAGAAATATTCATTGTATTTTCTTTGTTCTGCTTAAGGAGGCAAAAAACTGCTGTATATTTTAGATTTTCATTCATACTGTTAAAATGTAAAAGTAATGGCATGAAAAAGAGTCAGCTCCAGTTATCTGGAAAATGTGTCTATGCGGAACACCGCATTCCCCAGCAATGTCAGCTAAACGATGTGCTGCTATAAGAAGCAATGATGCATGACATCAAAGAGAGCTGGGGGCCCACCACATTTCATCATACTTTCACTGGCATTCCAGAAGACCTCCTTGTTCTGCCTTCTTTACCATTGCTACAAGAATCAAATCAAATATCCAGAGCTTCCCCTGACAATTGAATTGATAACATTTTGATTTTTGAATTTCCATTAGAAATAATGCATGGCTACACGGCAAGGGAAAAGGAAGCAATAATGTGAAAAGCCTAGACACACCATGACATTATCATTTTATACAAATGTACTTACATTTTAAAATAGATACTAATGAGTCATTAGAGGAAAGATATTGTATCTTTGTATTACAGTGTTACTAAGCTTAATGGTGAATGTCTTTTCATCAGCCACAGAAAGGAAGGCAGAGGGTAGGGATGTTCTTCATTGACCTCTCAGCCATTATTCAGGACCATAGCCACATCATGCAAATATTTAATCAGTCCCTGAAAATTGTCAGCAAGAGGCAGTTAGAGACAGCATTCTTCATTTATTACTGGCATTGCTGCAGCAGCACTCAAAAAAGATAGAAGAGCACACTAATCCCCTGTCCTTCAGCTAGACAACTGAGAATTCTTACTCCATCAGCAAAATGTGTCCACCAAAACCAAGACATAAGGTCTCAAAGACC
Source organism: Daubentonia madagascariensis (assembly GCA_023783475.1). Taxonomy (NCBI): domain Eukaryota; kingdom Metazoa; phylum Chordata; class Mammalia; order Primates; family Daubentoniidae; genus Daubentonia; species Daubentonia madagascariensis. The sequence continues at coordinate 45,705,485 of JAKFHU010002088.1, read as the reverse complement.
ATATTATTTAAGAAAACGTGAGAAGGAGCTAAATGATAGGCACAAGATCTTAAAACAAATGGCTGCTTTTGATCCAGGGAGGGGAAAAAAAGATTCATCCAAAATGATCCCATATCCAGGGAAGACAATTTTTAAACCCACAATATTTAAATTATAACTTCGAGAAAAAACTGTAATCTGAATTGCAGCAAAATTAACACTGGCGGAACACAATTTGTATGAGAATAAAACTAATCTCAAAAATAATTATATTCAAAAAAACATTTTGAGAGAGAAATTACTACATGTTTGGTTGTATAGGGAGACTTGTGTTGACAAGTCAAATAAAAAAGGGGACGGGGACCAATTGTCCAGGGAGAAGCAAGGCATGGCATCTAAGCCAGCTGACCAACAGAACAGGCGATATCCCTCAGGACAGACTTCCTAAGAGTAGGTCGCCAGAAATTCAGGGCCTCAAATAACTAGTTGGGAAGCCAGCCAACCTGGGTTAGTCCACACCTAAGAAGCATAGTCTTCCCATCTAAGGTAGACTCCTGGAAGAAGCTCCAGAAAGGGCCAAATGTGGCTTATGAAGGGCTTTTGCTTCCTGTCTGGTTGTAAATGTTCCCTTTTCTGGTGTTAATGTGACAAGGCTCCCTAACATCACTCTCTCAATAGTTTTTCCAGACTGTCCAGGATGCCTTCTTCAGACAACCATGGAAAACATGAGGACACTGAAAACAAACACAGAGGCTCAGTCCCCACATCCCAAGTCTGCTCCTTATCACAGCCATCTTACGGGTTTGGGCAAGGGCAAACCACGTGAAATAAAGAATGCAGGGGGAGGCCAGGGCTGTGCAAAACTAAGAGTTTTGCAATCCAGAGAGCCCTGTTGACCATGGATCCATAAATTCAGATAAGTCACTTGAGAATAAGATCAGTGCCAGTTGATGGCAACTGTCCCAGAATAATTGTAAATATTGCCTCCTTTCTCTCAAATATCCAAGTTTGGCTTCTGTATTATGTGGGCACCCTATGGAAAACCTCATTTAGAAATTTATCTTCTCACTGAAAAATGTATGAAAAAAATGTTTCTATGTAGAAACACAATGTAGATAGCTAAAATAGGTTCTCTTCAGTGAAGAACCATCTCTGAAAAATTGGCAGTGAAAGGTAGGGTATCAGAGAAATATTGACCCCTTAAAAATTGCTATCTTGATTTCTTCATCTTTGTGTGGGCAGTGGAGGAGTGGTGTGTGTGCATGTGTTTGAATTTCTTATTAATACCTCTTAACAGCCGTTTAGGAGTTTCTAAGTAAAGATGTCGTACAAAGTAGTATTATCATAACTTGTAATTGATTTAAAAGGCTTAAAAAGCAATAATACAGACTCATTTGAAACACCTAGGAACAAAGGAGTGTTCAGGGACGCAGAGCTGGTACGTTTCTGAATGGCCATCAGATTGTCTATTCTGTCTCAGGAAGAACACAGAACTGATCTGTGTGGGACAAACACACAATGAAACCCAAACCCAACAGGAAAATCAGGACACCATGAGAAACCCAAAGTTTTGTTTTGTTTTTGTTCTTTAATTGGGGGAGTGGCGGCAGGTTTGGGTGGACCATTTTTGTGTTAGAAAATTGTGGCAAAGGAGAGAAACCTTAAGAGCTTTCAATTATTTACAGAGAACTCCTTGCTTTGCCCTTAAAAGTGGGCTAAGCTCATTGTCCTTCCAGATCCTACCACATGAGTTTGCATGGTGGGTGCATGAAGAGCCTGGAAGCAAAGCGTGAATGCTGGCCCTTGAAGCAGAGAGGTGGGGTAACAAGCCCTAGGCTGTGCCAGGGTCTTGTTGGGATCTCTTTAACATCCACTGGTTGTTCTGTAAATCACAACCAGAATGGAAACCACTTCACAACCCTTGTTTTATTACCCCTTTTTCGTCCATCACTGAAAAATGCATGAAAATCTTGTAAACTGTAACGTAAGAGGGCCTAAAATGATGGTGATTTTGTTCCTCTTCATTCAAGAGGTGAAGGTGAGCCCAGAAGAGGGTCTTTTGAGAGTGGAAAGTGGGAGGCCCCATTTATTTCCTTGTAATGGCTCCAGCCTAAGTTGCCTTTTATCCACTTAGGCCCACACGACAAGTTCACTCTGGAAATCTCTTCGGCGTGGCTGCGTGCAGATGTAATTGGACCTGCTCTGGGCAGTCCTAATTGCAAACACATTTCTCTCCCTCCACGGCCATTCCTAAGCAGGCAGCGGTCAGGGGCTTGCCAGGGTTTTCTGGCATCTTTTTCCGGCTTTGTTTCCAAATCTGCATTTTTCTATGAGAAAAGATGTATGAGAGATTGTAAACAGGATAATTATATGGCAATGTGATTTTCAATGCAGGCTTTCCTTGTGGATTATTTTGAATGTGTAGGGGTTTGTTTTGGTGTGGTTTTTTTTCCCACTCCGCCTGTGAGTCAGGGAGATAAAATGTTGTTTTGAAATACAAGTATATGGATCCACTAGAAGCTTCCTAGGATGTTGATTAAGACATTTTATGAAAGATTGTTGGGAGGAACAGCAAACAAAAAAGAGAGAAGGAAGGAAAGAGTAGATGCACAGGTCTCTGGCACTTGGCTCCCATGACTGAGGACGTGGAGCCTGTCCCTGCTCTCCCTCACAGAGCAGCATGGAGAGGGAGGCAAAGCTGCATGAACACAGCTGCAAGTTCAGAGTATTACAAAGTTCTCCCTTCTGAAAGGACAGTGTTCTGATTGGGGGGTTGAATGTGATTCTTTGAAAGAACACCTTCTGTCCCTCCCTATGCTCCACTCAACTTTCCACTGCAGTTTGTAATATCAGATGGATCTGAATCTGAAGATGGAACGAGGTAATGTCAAACACATAGTCATCTTTCAAGTTGCATGCATAGACACAACACATTTATTTATTTTGGTACATAAAATCGTATAATTTGTGGCTATTTGACATAAGGGACACATCAGGGCCCGCACTGATGGCCACACAGGTTGCTTGGTACTACACTATGCACGTGAACCATGAGCTCTCCAGCAAGGAAGCCCTGGGACTGTACTTTCTATTTTTCATTGACATTTTATCTTCTGTGCCTAGCATACTGAGTGGTACATATTAGATGCTCAATAAATTTTGTTGGAAAGATTGCCAGTCTGCCTCCAGAAGACTGAACTTGTTAATAGTCAAAGTACCACTGTAAAACAAACTGCTGCTTCATTCTCCTAACAGCCAGGGAGTCAGGGATAAAGAAAGCTCCATCCTGCTCTCAGGAAGCTACAGTCTGATGAGAAAAACACATCTACAGGAGTTATGTGAACAGGGCATAGAGGGAGCACAGAAGGTATGTCAGGAAAGCAAACTGCATTCTACAGTCCCAAATATCAAAGAAAACAATGCCAGTGTCTGATCTTTGTCATTTCCCTTATTTTTAGGGGAGAAGAGACTGAAACATTACAGTGCAAGGATTACTCCAGGTATATTAGAATATATTCTAGTTTTGAATAATAGAAGCTACCATAATCCTCTTGTGTCTCCCATCCGAATATAACATTCTCTTTCTGAAGAATTCTTCCTTCAGATATTGTGGAATGACCTCTTGTTAAGGAGTCAGGCAAACCTATGCTGGTGCTGATTAGCTGTGTGGCTTTTAAAATATTGCTTCTTACATCTGGTGATTCCTTTGCTATAAAATGGGGATAACATATGTCAAGTAACCATAAATGCCATTCCCTCTCTTACCTGAAGTTACACTTTGCATGTTGAAGTTTTTGTAAATAACCTGCTTCAGGGGTCCCCAACCTATGGTGAGTTGTATAATTATTTCATTATATATTACAATGTAATAATAATAGAAATAAAGTGCACAATAAATGTAATGCATTTGAATCATCCTAAAACCATCCCCTCCCCTGCACCCTGGTCTGTGGAAAAATTGTCTTCCATGAAAACGGTCCCTGGTGCCAAAAAGGTTGGGGGCCGTTGACCTACTTAACTTGGAGAGTGGTTGGTAACCATCATATGTAAGCAAACCCTGCAAAGATTCTGAGATGGCTAACAGTTTGCCTTTTAACCTTCTCGAGCCTAAACACTAGCACTGCTATTTCTCTTTCAAGACCTTCTTGAGGGAAAGAGGTAGGAATTATGGAGTAAGACTCAAAAACATCAACCTGGAATATCAATGGGACACTAGTATTTCTTCCAAATGAGAAGAATCTTAATACTATCAATGATCACATCAACAAGTATTAACTAGCAGTATAAATTTTTATACCAGCAGTATTCTTTATGCACTCCATTTATAACATTAGTAGGGCAAATTAAATCTTTCACAGATCATTTTAAAAATTAAATATATTAAATAAGTATATTTTTCATGACTCCTCTAATTATCTTTATTTTAAAAGTTCTTGACTGCTGTGTCTAATTTTATTCTAAGGGCAATTAAAAACTCGCTGAAGAGTATTTCAGTAAAGTATATGTGAAGGAAACACAGGAAAGATGTTTAGCAATCTATTATTCCCATAACTACAGGCAATAAGAAGATTCAGATCAATGACATTTTAGTTGATTTCTAAGACTCATTTAGAACAATTCAGTTGAATTTACAACTTTCTTCCTTAGAAGATTTTACTGGTGACTGCTAAGAAACAAATTTCCTTTCTTGGTCTGTTGGTTATGTTATTTTTTATCATCACTATACCTCCTCCAGCACCATACAACAGAATAGGAAGAGAAATCAGAGCCTTATCTAATTAGATACTGGCTAATACATTGGCTCAATAGCTTAGCTGTGGCTAATTCTACAGTTAATTCTAGCTTATCCATCCACAGATAATGTATAAGGCAATAATCATAGAGCATCTATAGTGTGACATCTGCAGTAGGTACTGAGAAGCAAAGGTGAATAAGGCCATAACCTCCTTGAAGATATTTTTTTCACTATTGGACCTCCAGCATGTAGAATAGTGTCTAATACATTGTAGGTTTTCAAGAAATGTTTGTTGAGTGAATAAATGAACAAAGAAATGACCACATGGATATTTCTCTCCAGAAAATGACAGTCTAGATGGGGAAACTAACATGTACACCATTAATTCAACACTGCACTGCCCATGGCGCCTTCCCTCTCCCCCTCTGCACGATTTCCAGGCTTCCTTTCAACCACCTTACAAAGTCCTTTTTTGATTACAGAGTAAAGTGGAAAGAGATTCGAGGTAAAAAGAGAGTTGGTTTTAATTTTCTGTTCCATGACTAGTTGTGTGACTTTATACAAATTATTTACCATTTTTTATCTTTAGTCTTTGATTTATCAAATGGAGGTAATAGCACTTGCAGCTTGGAGAATTAAATGACATTATATAAAACCCCCAGCCCAGAGCCGGGCACAGTAGCGCCAGCCTGTAGTCTCAGCTACTCGGGAGGCTGAGGCGGGAGGATTCCTTGAGCCCAGGAGTTCAAGGCCAGTCTGTGCAACACAGTGAGAACATAGTGAGACGACTCCTCTTCTTCCCAGCTTCCTCTCTCAGACTACATCAGTCGTTCCCCCTGAATTACTGTCCTACCAGTCACTCTAAACCAGTGGGTCCCTACGATGGCTGATTTCAGAATCACCAGCCCCAGCCCAGACATATAGAATTAAAATCTCCTGAGGGCATCTAAAAATCTACAGTAGGTACATTCTCACCCCAGGTGATTCTGATGATCGGCTGTGTCTGGGAACCACTGCTCTCCATCAACGGGATGTTCTTTAGGGCAGTGGTTCTGACACTCAACAAAGTGTCAGAACCACTTGGAAGGCTTGTTAAACCATAGATTGCTGGCCCCACCCCCAGAGTTTCTGATACAGTGGATATGGAGCACTGCCTAAAAATTTGCATTTCTAACCAGTTGCCAGGTGACACTGCTGCTGCTGGTCCAAGGACCACAGTTTGAGGTCTTGTTTTAAGGACTTGCTAAAGTGTGATTTGCTAACCAGCAGCTTCAGCATCCCTGGGGAGTACTTTAAACATGCAGAATGTCATGAACATCATGCCCCCATCCCAGATTTACATTAACGTTTGAGAAACACAGGTTTAGGGAAGAGCTTCACAAAAGGAGCTTTTAAAATGCAGATTCCTGGGCTCCATACACTAGAGATGCTGATAGGGTCCAGGAATCTGCATCTTCATAATCTCCCCCATGGCATTCATATGCATGCAATTCCTGAACCACACCTGGAAAAACACTGCTCAAGAGGTTTGCCGCAGCAATTTGTTAGCTGCAGAATCAGTAACGGTGCTTGCTACTGAGCAGGAAACATTGAGCCTGGCCCGCCTTGCTAGTTGTCTTGCTGTAGCAAGAGTCCTAACAACGTGGCAGTCACATTGCACTTATTTTTTTCTAGGCATCAGTCAGAGATTGTGTGTGCTTCCCAGCAATCTGATCATGACCTATTAGAATAAGGTAAGGATTGAAATGGATTCTTTTTGAAGACAGATGCCAAGTGTGGAAAAGAATGTCTGAAATCATTACTTACACCCATTAGTCAAGCCTGTTTTGATTGTAAGTACAAGAAACTCACTCTATCTAGCACACACACACAAAATGAAAAGATGGGTTTTGTGGAAATATATAAGGTATATAACAAAATATAAGGGAAGGAAGTACAATTAGACATCATCTCTTCTTAGTCCAGAATTGAGGTTATTCTCTGTGGCAGATTGTATTTTCACAAATTGGCCACAACAATTTTACATCCCACATGCCTTTCCTGAACCTTGCCACTCGCACACAAAGATGTGGAATCAATGCCCTCTTCTCTTGGAACGATGCGGGCCTTTGTGACTGCCTCAACAAACATTTTATCAGTAATACTTAGTAGCCACCAATTATGTACTTCACATTGCAACACATTAGAAGACTCATGATGTCACTTTACCCCTTTTTTGGTGATGATCTGTTGGGTCACTTGGTTAAGTTGATGTCTCTTGTGTTCCCATTTAAAGTGCAAAGAAAGTTTTTCAAGAGAGACACCAGCTGACTTCCCCTCTTACCTCATTGGCCAGAATGGACTACACGGTCACCACTAACCCACGCATTGACAAAGGAGAGGGGTGTCCTTAATTAGCTCAGACCAGTGATGATTCCCTCCATCCCTGGGATGAGGAGCAATCTAGCCTCCCTGGAAGTGGAGATTTGTCAACCTGTGGGAGAGGTGACTAATGAGGAGAGCTATTAGCCTGGATTGGAAGAATGGCTTTAGGGTAGACAAGCAAGAGTGCTTGCTACACTTACCCAATATTACAGAGCTAGTTAGAGGAAAATGTGCTCTCTGATTCCTATCCCAACATAGCATGCTGCCTCCTTAGGAGATTAGGGATTTATTGCTTATAAAATACTTTATAGGCCTCTTGCGAGAAATCCAATATTTATTTGCCCTATAAGATAAAAACAGGAATTTATTTTTTCTTATTTTCTTTCGAGCTTTTCTCAGTCCACGACTCTTCACAGTGTGATAATGATAGCCATGATACATCCTCTGCAAAAAATTTTTTTTCCTTACAAAAGGGCCAATAAATTTCACATAGAGTAAGTTCGTGAAATGTAAATAGTATAATTTTAAAGCATTTCCCACTCTATTGTTCTTTTAAAAAGTTCTAGAGATGGCAAAGCAAAAGAAATTATAATTCCACAGGACAAGGAGCCAAAATTGTGAATGCTTTCATGAAGTCTTCAAGACTATTAATAACTGTCATTCAAACCTCTCTTGTCCACAGAATTGTGTTGGATATTGCAAAGTGTAGTTGTCATGAGAATTCTGGCACCTTGGAATCTTGTTCCAGCTGGAAATTAGATATGAAAAACATTAAGTTGATTCCGAATCTCCGAAAAGATTTGGTTTAATTGGGAAAATCAAATGTAGTGCCTTGGGGCTGGGTACAAGGGCCATTGATTGTTCCAACCAGGTGACTTTTCTCGCAGTTATAGTAATCTATGTTCTGTGCTTTCAGGCAACACTCTACATCCTGTGATTTAAAGGGTTCAGAGACTGCTCTTTTACTAGCTTGTACAGTGCCTAAAATTTTGCCACTTGAGTCTTTAAGTTCTCTTCCCCCCATTTCCAGCAAGAAACTCTGCCCACACCCGAAACCATCCTCTCTGAGCCAAAGCGATTTCCCCTCTTTTTTTTAATCCATGCAGGGGGGCCCACAGTCATCTCTGCATAGGCCTAAGTCACAGGCACCCTTCGCACATCCTCAAGCACTGGCCAGTACTTTAGCAACAGAATTTTGGGTTACATTAAGACCTAAGTGCACAGAGGCCCAGATAACCCCATGAAGAAAGGGCTTTGGGGAGAGGAGAGGAGTGGAGCTATGTGGGGAGAGGAAACAGGAAAGCATATTGCAGTCAGGCTTTACCTGCTTCACGATTTTGCCAAAACCAAGCTCCCATTTTTAGAGTTCATCGCCTGTTCTATTATATTTTCCACAACCACTGACCTTGACATTCACCAACCCTTTCTTTCTTTGCTGTAACCCTGACTCTAGTAGAATGGTGCTTGTGGTTTACCTACCCTTGTTTCACCCTGAAACAAAAAAACAGGAGATGGCCAAATACCACAGAGAACGGTGGGGTTATTTTTGTATGAGACCCAAACAAAATTTTGATATAGATTTATCATCTCTCCCATACAGTAAATGGGTTTTAAAAACGTGGAAAGATTTCTCAAAACTATTATTCCAGCTATTTTGTTCTTTGGCATTTACCCACATACCCCAAGAGAGGTAGATATGAAAAAACAATATTTGACCATGTAGCTATAGTTACAGGCCACAGGCAGCCAAGGGAACAGAAAGTTAAAGATGAATGTAATATGCAACTTTGCCCTGATTCTGTCTCCCTGGATGAATGCTGCTCACCACTTAAATCTAAGTGTTCCCTAGTCCTAGATAATTGACAGGCAGTGGGAGAAGGTAAAGTCAAGTCAAAATTGAACACTGAATAGAAAGGCACCTCCTTTCCAAGAAAAATTCCATCTTATGTTGGAATGATGAAATGCCCTGTTCTTTTGTTTAGATAAATTCCAACCGTGTTTACGCTGATTTCTCCAGAGGAAGAAAATGAGACGGTTTCTTTGAAAAGCCATTGACACAAAAAGACTCAAGTTCAATTTGGTCTTATCCTGAAGGTTTGAAGTAAAACAATTCTTTGTGAGAATTTATAAATAAGACATTCATTAATTAAGTTTCACAATATTGCTTTGAAGTGAATACTACTGAATTCATTTAACCAGTGATGAGATTCTGGCAGAGAAATTGAGCAATTAGACGTGTTCAGTAAAGCATTTAAAGCCTATGAAAAAAAAATCCCAGGGTTCCTAATGCCTTATTCTCCATGTTGGATTACTCTTAGGTTTGGAATCAGACATTCAGCATAAAATTGCAGTAGGAAGGGAATTCTGCTGTGACCCAAACAGAATTGTAAGAGTAACCTAGACAAATTGCTTGGAGCATCAGTATTTCCCACTGGAAATGGATATCCAATGCATAACACATCTAGAAGAGGCCTCTGGGAAGTCCAGCAGTGTTGTCACCCCTTTCACAGAGCTGAACATCCACCCCGACCCCTTCTCCAGTTCTGAGGCAACCTCCAACCCCAAAGTCGGTGCTGCTGCTGAACATTTCTGATATGAACAACCCAAAAGCATCTTGAGTCTCCAAGGTCAGCTTAGTCATCCTTGATGTCACTCTTGATTCCTCTCTTTTTGCACCCCACCAATATCTGCACATATCAACTCACTGCTGGTCCCCAAGTCCAGCCATTTTCTTTGTGGCCACATGTATGTTCAGTCTTATTCAGGCCTTAATTATAGTACTTTGTAATACTGCCTTCAATACTCATTTCCTCCCATTCTGTCCTTCTGCCTATTGCAAAGATTTCTGTCATTTTTGTGTCATGAAGACCACATTCAATGTCTGCCCATCACCTTCTGGTCCAAGTCACTTCTCCCATAAATTTCCTGGTCTTCTTCCAAGATGTGCAGTATCCCTTATTCTCATCGCTTACTCAGGCAAGCAAGGCCTCACCAGGGGTGCAGTGACGCCAGCACTTCCTTTTACCTCTATGTCTTTGCTACAGTGGCATATCCCTCTGATTTGTTTTCATGCTTCAGGATCACCTCATCCACTAACTTTTCATTGATCCTGATGCCCCATTTCTTGTCCACACTTTCTTTATGCAATTACATACATTAACTTAATAAATATTTATTGGTATTTCTTAAGTACAAAGCACCATATGTAATAAGAAAGATACAAAGATCATCAAATATGCATCCTGAACTCAAGGATCTTGAGAGAGGCATGCCATCTTGTAGAGAGGTTAAGACATAGAGGGGTAACATAAATAATCCTAATAGAAAATATTAAATGTCACTAAAATGATACAGATATGGTAATATAGGAGTTCAAACTTAGGAAAAATTACCTCTATAAAAAGATGAGCAAGAGCAGAATCAGGGAAGATCTCATGGAAGAAGTAGCTTCTTAGCACAGCCTTATGGACAAATGGACCAGACAAAGAAAGGTATTTCAGAAGTTACAACAGTGTCAGCAAAAGCATGGAAATGGGGAGAAACCAGGAGTAAGAGAAACAGGATGAAGTTCAGAGGTGCTAAAACGCAGAGTATATAAAAGGATGTTTTGAGAAACAAATGCCAAGCAAGGTGCGTGGCACTGGGCTGATATGCTAAGGTGTTTAAATTATTGTTTTGAAGCCCTTTAAAGCTTGTGATGAGGGGTAAGATGATCCAAGCCAGACTGTAGGAAGGCCAGACTGGCATGGGTATAGGCAAAAACAAGAAGTTATTTTAGAAAACCATTTCAACCAACTCCAAGGAAAATAGCATTGAGAAACTGAATTAGGCTAGTGACAATAGAAATGAGAAGAAATAAACACATCTAAGAGAAATCACAAGTAGAATCAACAGAAATTGGTGACTGGCTGGATTAGAGGACAAGAAAGATGGGGAAGCAGGAAGTGACTCCAAGATTTTGTAATATGCTGGTATATGGACATACTAGACATATACATGCTCCTTTATTTAGTCAACAAATACTTATTGAGTACCTACTGTGTGCCCAGAAGTAGGCTAGGAATTGGAGATATGATAGCAAATGAAAAAAACAAAATAGGCCCCAGCCATGTGGGAACTGCCAACCTGAAGGAGAGCTAGAGACACAGACGAAGTGTCAGAGACGTAGTGGTAGACGCTGCCTCAGGATGCAGAGGGGCCCGCGGATGAATGGTTAAGTCACGTGCACCACAGCAAAGAAGCTCGCCTCTGAGAACACTCCCCTCTCACGCCTCAGGAGCCTAGGTCCTAGCCTCAATTAAAACGAATACTTGGATTACATTGAATTCTTTCTTTCAGTATTTATTGTCACCCAAAAAAATGTAGTGTCAATTGCAGTTCTATCAGGTAATGGTACCAGCTTATATGACATATGGTGAGGAATGAAGGGGACTGGCAGCTTGATGAAGTGGAGAGTTCTAGATGGAATCATTAGAGCAGACTTCTTTTCTGGTTCTCCCACTGACCAGCTGGGTGAACTTTCACAAGCATTTAACTTCTCTTGGCCCTAGTTTTCTTATTCATAAAATGATGATTAAAAAAAAAACTGTTTTACTTACATCATGTTGTGTTATAAAAATAAAAAAACAAATATAAAAACAATTTTCAAAATATAAAATATTATATATTTAATAGTTGTAAAATATTACTAACTATATCTGTTTCAGTCAAGATTTCTACAGAAAGCAAATGGCAGACTCACATTAGATCGCAAGAAAGTTTATTTACAAGGGGACTACTTACCAAGTGCAGGCAGGGTTAAGGGCTAGTGCAATACTCCAGGGCAGTAACATCAGAGGAGCTGTTATCACATCTGGGCCCGGAAGGACCAGAGGCCTGAGTCGTATTAATTGAGAAAGAGAAAGCCCTATGGGTTGTAGAAGGCTGTCTGCAAGTAACAGAGTGAAGAGGAAGCCCAGGAAAAAATGCCTCACTTACTCTCTTCCTTTCCTCCAATCAGCTGCCAGAAAGTCCATTGGCCAGAGCCAACCGGAAGCCAGAGAAGGAGAGATCCTTGTTGATGGCATTCGCCTAGGTCGGCCTCGGGGGTCAGCGAGTTGGGTGGAGAAGGTATCTGGCCCAGTATCAGTGGTTATCTATTAATCAACTTCATTGAATGTAAAAAATCACTTGAGAGCTTATTAAAAATGAAAGTTCTGGACCCTACCCTAGAAATTCTGATTCTGTAGACCTGGAGAGATGGAAACCAGTGATGTACTGTTTTAATGAGCATCCCACAGATTCTCTTGCGTGTGGTCAGAGGACTGCATTTTGAGAACACTGAAGTAGATAATTAATTTCTAGATAGGTTAATAAGTTATTTTAAGGAGTTTGGTTTCATATGTGATGTTCAGCTTAATCAAGGTATTTTCCTTTATCATGGAGGGGATCTTAAGAGGAAGTTCAGACTAACCCATCAGGAAAGAAGGCATTTGATCCTCTTCTCAAGGAACTTGAATATCCTGGAGACCGTGTGAGCCACAGGAATTTGCACTGTTGCTAGGACTCACCATCTGGCATAGTTCAAAAGGAGCTTTAAGACCTTCCTTTGCTTCTGGATATTAGTAACCAAATCAGCCCAGACAAGAGACTTCGGCTACAGGGTTAAATTTTCTTATACATTCGTTTACCCAAATTTTATAGAACATCACTTTATAAGGATGACTTTTTAATTTTTCAGTTTCCAGCTGCACTGGAAATCTGTGTGGTTTTCTCCATTTTTGTACCTCCAGTACCAACACACTGAGTATGTGGTAAGTGCTCAATAAATGTCAATGGCCACCCTTTTATTACTGGACAGAAAGGAAAAATGAGTGCAGCTTAAGTGTATATTATAAAGTCTAGTGTGCATTTCTAAAAAACAAAACAAAATAAACAAAAACTTACTTTTAAAATGAGGAAGTTAAGCTTCCATTTAAAACCAAACCCAACGAAAGTTCAAACAAGTTTTTAAAATTGTATGCAGTTTCAGTATTCCTCAAGCATACTGAGTGGGTCCAGGAAAGAGAACCCCGCAAATTGCCGTCTGTCACTCCTCACAGGCTCCCACCTACTGTTTTGCACTTCTGTGTAGTTGTTATTCAAAGTAACTGAAATTTTTTAGAAATGATTAACTTGTGAAGATGATGCAACAGTGAAATGTGGGCTTCTCTTTTTAAGAGTATTTCAGTGTTTCTGTCATACACCCCTTTTCCGATGTGTGTAACTCACAAAACCAAATCTTAGCAACTAGATTATACAGCTCCAGCCTGAGAGTGAATTTATTTCATTCCAGTGTACACTGCCCATGCAACACCTGTTCCCTGCAGAAGACATTAAGCATTTTGCACACACCTACACATATTCTTGGGGCAGGAATTGCAGCTGTTTGTAATTTTACTGTAACTGTAACCCCAAGGGTGAAATAGAACTAAAATAGTCAGCTATGAGCCATTAAAATTAGAAGTCATGCAGACGATCCTTTCTTGTTAAGGTCTCAAAAGTGTAAAATAAAGAACAAGGTAGTTATTCAATAATTTCCAAAAGCATTAAGCACAGTTTTATTATTTTTTGAATATGAATACTGTTTTCAAAATTTCATTCCATAGAATGAAACAGCCTATCACCACAGAAAAACTCCTTTTTACTGAACCTCTTTTTCTACCTTTATATCAGTCCTACAAAGAGATAATAACTAGTTTCTGGACTCTTATAAGTACTCATTTAGTATGACATGCTAGCCAGTGAAAGTGAGTTCTTCCTTATTTGAAAGAAAATGACCCAAATACCAGAATGTTGTTATCTTAAACTGTCTGTGGTTGGCTAATTTTGAGTCTATATATGAAACTAATTGTTTTCTGATGGTTTCTGTGTGAGTGTGGTTGCTCTCAGCTTCAAGTAAGAGAAGACCACACTCATGAAGGCTGAAAGAATAAAAGGCTTTGTTCTCTCATCACAAGGAGTTCTGATAAGGGAGACTCTAGAGTTGATTAACTCAGCAACTCAAGCACATTGTCAAAGACCCAGGTTCTTTCCATGTTTGTGCTCTTTCATCTGAACTTCCAGAGACTGAAAAAGGACAGTGTATCACTAGGGTTCTCTGAGAAACAGAACCAGAAGGAGATATATACCATTTCAAGTAATTGGCTTACATGACTGTGGGAGCTGGCAAGTCAAAAATCCATAGAGTAAGTTGGCAGGCTAGAAACTCTCAGGTGGGAGCTGGTGCCACAGTCTTGAGGCAGGATTTCTTCTTCCTCAGGGAAACCTGTTTTTCCCTTAAGGCCTTTCAAACTGATTGGATAAAGCCCCTCCAGATTATCAAGGATAACCTCCTTTACTTAAAGTCAACTGCTTGTAGATGGTAACTACATCTATAAAATACCTTCACAGCAATACCTAGATTAGTGTTTAATTGAATAATTGGGTGCTATAAACTAGCCAAGTTGACACATAAAACTAACCATCATAAGCAGTTTCTTCCTTGTGCAACTCTTTCCCAGCAGCCACCCAGCAGACGTCCTCTCAATTTTCATTGGCCAGTCCTGGGGTTTATATACCTTGTGAAATAAATCCCTTGCAAGTAGAATGAGATCAAGGTTGGTTTAAATCAACTGGGTTCTAGCTGAGCCATGTGGGGCAAGAGTAGATGTTAGAACTAAATTTGGGCTGTGCCACACGGAAGAAGGGGAAAGTTGTTGTTGGGTAGGCAAAAAGAGTATCTGGCACATAGTGGGAGCTAGATAAATATTTGAATGAGTAAATAAGCCAACGAATGAATGGGGACACATGCTGAAGATAATGAGTGCTGGTGATTTTCTCCAACTATATCCCCCTTTCAAGACATGACTTCAGCAGGCAAGTGGTATATATGCTGTATGCATGAAGTGTGACTCTTGTTTGCATAATATTCCATCCAGATCTTTGCCACACACTACTAAAGATTATCACTTATAAATACTAAGTGAATGCTAATTGTGCTCTATGGGTTGAACTGAAAAAAGAGAGGCAGAGAAATACCATTCTAAATTTATAAACTATTTAATTTAGTACATTAAGTGCAAAGCTTTCTTGTTGGTATACTTAAACTCCTAATTCTAGAACACATGCTAAGATACTGCTTTTTGATAAATAAGTCTACAGTTTAGAAAAATCTCCTAGGGAAGCAGAGAACCTTACCCGAGGACCGTAATTTACTCCAGGGAGTATCAAGGTGTGCTCAGAAAAAAAATGATGCTTTTCTTGTTGCACCTGCTACAGAGTTCTTTGTTTATGTTTAGCTGTCTTGTCAGGGCTTGTTTTGAAAAAGAGTCCAAGTTCATATGACATGTGATATAGGAGCAAGATGGAGATATGTTCAGAGTAAATGGAATACTGATTTATCTCATACACGCAGGTACACACACATACCTTCCCCCACACACACCTAGCATTTACTACTATTTTTTTACTACCTTAATAAGTAGGTACTGTGTTGTGTTCCTTTTGCATTAATTTCTAAGGGGAAAAAAACAACTTTTTCATCTGGTCAAGAAATTATGTTCCAGCTATCTGATTAAAATGCAACTTTATGTATTAAAAATATTAATGGACACCTGTGAGGAGCTCCTGTGGTTAAGAGGAAATCTATGACTAATTCTTCTTTCTTAAGCGCCTTAAGAACCAAGTCCCCTTTATCTCTCTTCTTTCTGTGTGGATCCTGGCCAACCTGCTGCCACATATTATTCTTGTAACCTTGGCACAGTCCTTTATTCTTTCCAAGATGTAGTTGGTTTCTTTCCATGAAAAATAGGAAGAACAATAGTTTTCTGAAATCTCTTAGAAGAATCTAGATCTGTTTCCAATGTCAGTTTCTTCCACTAAAATGTGATGTCCTTGGGGGTTGGAACTATGCCATTTTTGTCTTTATTCCTAGGTGCCCAATAAATGTTGGCTGGTTGAGGTAATGAGATGTCTATGCTACATTGATTAAGGCTGTACCCCAGTATTTTTTAGGGCATATCTCTCCACCAACCTATTTTCTGATTATTCACTTGAACTGTTGCTATAGTACCACTTCAGTATTATCTTACATACTTGTTTTTCCCAGTGGAGTTGTGTTGAGTAGGAAACTCTTGAGAAGACTTTGGTTTTGGACCTTGCTTGTCCATGTCTCACCTTTAAATAAGTTGGTTTAGGCATGGACAAGACTGCTAGATGAGACATGTACAAGGTATGAGGTTGCTAATAATTACACATTAATAATTATATTTTATACATATTAATAATGAATCATCACACACTGCCTATCATAATATGGTGATCATTTAGAGGTTTGCATAAGAAGTTGAAAATTTAACCAGGAAGATGAAGATTCCATTGGAAAACTATAAAAAGATGTTGATTTCATATAGACCAATTTAACATGGGAAAAGCAGTGATAATTGAAAGTTTTATTAGTGAAAAAAATAAAAATTAGACTCATGTACAAATATTTCTATTACATCAAAACAAAACAGAACAGTGATAGGTGTGTATTTTTTAAAGGGCACACCCTTTATAAGGTTATTTTGTTTGAACAAAATAACCCTTTCCTCTTTGATTAGTTGAAAGGTTTTCTGAAAGTGGTTATCAAATGCCATTTTGACAAGATTTGAAAGAGAGCCTGATGTCCTGGAAGCAGAACTAGGACTGAGAAAGGCAATCTAGGAGCAGAGAGGGTATTTGAGCAGGTTGAGACAGCAGTAGGATCACAGATGAAGAGAGGAGTAAGAAAAATTCAAGCAACAAGTGCACACAGGAGATTGACACAGTGCAAGTTCAACATCTGGATACCTACTGAAGAAGAGCAGGCCCATACATGCTGCCGTCTTGAAGTTACTCCTCAGAATTCTGAGCATGTGGAGGGGATTTAATATGCTTAATTTAATTTCCTGTTAGAAAGCAAAAAGAATAGAGTGTTAAAATGCAGTCATTAAACCCTTGTGGCCCAGTGTGCTTCTGAAAGTACAGGGGATGAGAAGGGGGTTCTTAAGAGATGCTGATGCTGCTAAAACTAATTTTGGAGACCTTTGAAGACTATTGACATTTCCTTGTCATTTTTCAAATCTGAAGTGAGAAACTTTTCAAAAATGCAATGCTAAAGGGACAGGGAATGTATTTTAATTTACTAGATTGTAAGGGAACAGTAGATATTTTTCTAGCCATGTATTATCTACTACACAGAGAAGTTTAAACTATTTGGTGTCCCTAAAAATTGAGAATAAGGGCTTGCAGTTGTGGTGGGCAGTGGGCCCTAAAGTGGGGACAAGAGGAAATAAAGTGTGGCACATCATTGCCCTATCCATCCAGGAGATGACTGGGAAAAGGAAGGTCTCATCTACCTCCCTTGCTTTGAGTTTGACTTCTAGGTTGCAATGACAGGTAGCCCTTGGCAAATTGTTGGGTGAACTCGCTGGAATTGGACATGTACGTGCAAACATAGTGCCAAAGTACATCTTGCCATCTATAAAGTCAGTCTGGTTTTTTCTAGACTCCACAGGATTTGGAGTTCTGGTCTCTGCCTTCATATTTTCATCTGTGATACTAAATTGTCAATCTCCAAAGATATTACTAAGACAATTTTGCCCCTTAAAACAAAGCCCAAATATGTCACTGTAGGCATTATGTATTGTTCTTCTATTGAGGAAACTTGAGATATTATATGAGCTTGCTTTCTAAAATGCAAAATGCTATCTAAATACAAGTTTTACTGCTATTGCATGGTTAAGATAAGCTTTGTAATGAAAGAGGAATTGTGGTTGAACTGCAATTTGCAGTTTCTGGAGCCCACTTTCTAGTTAAGGTCGCATTTTTATCAATTGCTATTTAATTGTTTTAAGTTATCC
Source organism: Daubentonia madagascariensis (assembly GCA_023783475.1). NCBI lineage: Eukaryota > Metazoa > Chordata > Mammalia > Primates > Daubentoniidae > Daubentonia > Daubentonia madagascariensis. Next base: position 45,687,524 of record JAKFHU010002088.1, on the reverse strand, counting down.
AAGTGCCAGACGACATTTTTGTACTCTTTCTTTAATATAGCATTAGAACAAATATTTCAGTAAATTTAATGTAAAAATTGGCATAGACATATATTTTTGGTTTGGGGACATTAAAAGGCAGATATTTGAGGAAGTGCTTTCAAAAAGAGTTTGGAATCTGCCTAAGTCCACGGTTCTCACCAGCTGTGCCCCATCTGCCAGGAGCACGTACAGAAGCACTTGTCCCTGACATTGGACCCTCCGGCAGGTGCCAATCGTGGTCAAAGCCTCTAGAAGTCTAAAGAGGTCACTTTATTTTTAGACTCTTGGTAACTTAAAAAATGAAGAAATACCACAATAGGGTTAACAAAATGATGATATATTTTAAATGTTTATACTCAACAAATTAATGCTCTTAATACAGATGAATAGACACAATGACTTAATGAATAGCCTGTTTTCATACAGAATGTTAATCTCTAAATTGAAGGTCCTTCCTGTATGGAAGCCTAGGCCAGGTGGCCTTCCCACCCCCATCATGAGCCATGTGTGCATCGGTCTGTCTGCTCACCCTTGCCCTCCGCAGGGACTCACTGTCTGGGCCATTGAGGCCCAGGTATATAGCCCTGCTTCTACCCAGCCACACCCTTGCTAATGGTTGTCTTCAAGGTGACAGTGTGAGTGGCCATTTCACAACTTGGAAAGCCCGTTGTCTCCTAGCCCATTACCAGCTGCTGGAGCTTTTTTCAAATTGGTTCTCTCACTTCGAAAGCTCTTTTCGTGTTTCAAAACACCAGAGCAGACAAACTGATGCTAAATTAGGTAATTTGTAAAGCAATCCCTTGGACTAGAAAAGAAGTTGGTATTGCTATTTTGTTCCAGTGTGCACAGATAACACTCAACTCAACATCCTAATGGAACTAAAACACAATTCTGCCTAGGAAAGCGAGAGACTACAATAACAAGTAGTCAGTTTTCTCTCCTGAAAAACTCCACGTTGAGAAGACATATATTCTACACAAAATCCTGGCTCCTGCTTGTACAATGTAATACCCTAATATACCTGAGGGTTCTTTGACCTAATGAGGTTCCTCCACAACCCATGATTCATGCCTCATGCCCTATATGTCTCCTATCTCACCATCAACTGAGAGCAACTGGTAGAGACTAAGAGATTAAATTCTGAAAAACAAGCTTCATCATAATAGAAAATCCAATTAACTTTAGACACAGTAGCCGCACCAGCAACAGCACTGTAATTTTGCCTTCTATGAAAGTGGTTTAGCTGTTCATTAGGTACCATGTCAAAAATTAAACAATGCCAATTATTTTCCTTGTCCTGATATCTAGCATTATCTGGGGAACTGCATTAGAAGACTGATTACTGATATACATTTTAAGTAGATGTAATTCCTGGAATCTTTGTTTTTGCCTGTTTGATCTTTTCTTGTATGTCCTGGTGTGAGGTAAAATAATTATCTCTGGGAAACCTAGACTGAACTCCGTTCAATGGTTTGGAAATTGTGAAATGATGATGTTGATAATGTTGATGTCATTTTTAGCTGTCCTAAGTGAAAAGTAACATTTAATAGTGATATTATCATGCTTACTGTCTCCGGTGCTTTGGGACAAAAGCAAGAAAGTGATTGTTATTCCTGCTTACAGCGGGGTGGAGGGGCAGGGGCAGTGGGAGGAGACTGAGAGGCCACACGACTTGCTCAAATTTTTATATGGGATTATTGGTAGAGCTGAAAGCAAAAGCCAGGTCTTGACACCAAGCCAAAGGTTCAGCCTTCTCACACTGGCAAAGCTGACATGCCCTGGGTTTCTATGGCATGCCTTGCTTTCGTTACTTTTTTTTACAGTTTTTACTTAGTTGCATTCAATAAAAACATTCATTCTTTACCACAGAATTGTGAAAGATGGAAAGATGATTACAACATAATCCCTATCTTCCAATGGGTTAAAACAGCACCACAAATACAAATCAGAGAAATAATAAGTAGCATATTAGACATACAAGAAAATCATATTAAAGCCTTTTGCAAGTAGGTAAAATACAAATTATAGGTGAGTATATATACATACTTATAAGTGCAAGGGTGGTATGAGAGTTAAAGGAGATCTCATTTGATTGGGAGTAAAGGAAAATCAGGGAAAGCAAATGAGGGAAGAGGGGAGGAAGGTTGGGCTACACGTCCCTCCCCCCAAGGAGGTTTCTTCTGGTTTAGCCAGCATGCCCTTTCCTAGGCAGTTTCTCCAATGTAATGGTGTGTATAAGACTCAGGGAACTTCTTAAAAATGCAGATTCATAGATTCCACCCCAGACATCCCATCTCCATGGATCTGCAGTGAGATCCTGAAATCTGCATTTTTAGCAAGCCTCCCGGAGGCGAGAGCCAAGCTTTGGGACCACACCTTGGGAAAGAGTGCTTGAAGAGCATGCCACACGCCAGTTCTAAGGGAGGGAGAGCCCTGACTTGGAAGATAGGAACCATGTAGGAGTCCACAAATGGTGGTCTTTGTAAACTCTCTCTTACATCGTGGTAGAATAGGACTGAAAGAGGACTGGGAAAGAGAGCTAGGTAATGAACTCATACAGGCTGCTTTCACTCTAGCGTCCTTGGACACTGCCCCATCTGAGGACATCAGAGAAATCCGACTCCTCATACTGCTTCAACTCTCCCTGTCCATCTTCTGCATTTCCTCTGACCCTCGTCGTGTGCTCCATCTGGGGCACGGCTGCTCTCCTTTTGCATTTATGAAAAATTTGAGCCTATATTTAGGCATCTCCAGTCATTAGGTACCTACATTTCTGTATACAGCCTATAAGGTTTTATTTTTTTAGAATTCTAGAAATTCATGAGAAAGAAAGCTCTTAATATTAGGTCACTTAGTCAATTACCTCCTTTCCAGCCTAATGCAAGATTATTCCCAATAGCCCTGTTTCTAGCACTCTGTTGCCTATTTTTAAATGTACTAACTGATGGTGATTCTGCCACCCCCCTCAGGAGACCATTATCCTAGCTCACCATTCTCAGTGTCAGGGGGCTTTCCCTGGTAATTAGCTCCAACTTGCTATTTCTTCCTTTTCCCATTATCCTTGGTTATCAATTCCCTTGTAACAGCATTATTTCTCACACATTAGGTATATATTTTTAGATAGTTTCCACGGTTTCACAAGCCACTCTTAAAAAGAGTTGAGCTACTTAGTACCAGCCTGCATCTTAATTAGTCACACTGCTGGAGGATGAAGATGGAGTTAATAGAATCGGTCGCTGGCTTCTCCTGTTTCTAGCAACACGTTGCATTACCCTGTGCTTGTCCACATTGATTTTATCAGTTCGAGGTCACCCTCCTCTACAAAGCAATGTCTCTTTAAGTATACTGTGTCTAGGGCATAGGAGAGTATACAAGAAAGGGCCACTTCTTTATCTAAAAAATGGTAGGTTGGTGGGTGAGAATACCCATTTAGTTAGATTTCTACAAATGTTAAATGATACCAGGTATGCAAGTAATTTAGCAAAAATTCCAGCAGGCAGTAAACATAATAAAATCCCGAGGCATATCTATATACTAAGATGGGTACAGATTTGGAAGTCAAATAAACCTCATTCTATTTTTAGCTCTGTCACTCATTTGCTGATTGCATGACCTTATCAACACTTACATGAAATTATTTATTATATAATATCTCATAATTTGCTGGACTGAGAGTTCCTTGAGGGGATGTATTATGTCTTATATATCTTTATGCCTAGTATATCAACTTAAGTTGTTTAACCTTCCTGAGCCTCACTGTTGCCATCTGTGATATGAGGTGCACGTTATGTACCTCTCTGTCAGAGACATTTTATGCCCTGGGTCACAGCTTCTTAGGCTGCTTTTTTGCTCTAGCCATTGCTGCAGCTACTAGATGTGCACAGGTATAGTCTGATGGCAGATCTTCTCTCTTGCACCCTGAGGCATCCTGCCATCATCCAAAAGTCATGTTCGGGAGCCTGGCTATAGAAGGAGAGCAGTCTCCTAACATCTCAGCAGTGGTCCACACAGGGGAGATATGGTTATCACAACCAAGGGAGGGAGGTGCTGTTGGCACCTAATAGGTAGAGGCCATTGTAGGATGTTGTTAATATCCTACAGTGTACAGCATAACCCACCCCCCTGCAGCAAAGAATTATCCAGCCCAAGTGTCAATGGTGCCACTGTAAAGAAATCCTGACCTAGAAACTCTGTGAAAACCTCATCTGAGGAAGACACCTCATAAGATATTCTCCTCTCCTTCATGTTCTGCCCCCATCTCCCCTCACTGTCTCCAGACTGGACCCACCAGAAGGTTATTTCTCTAATCTCTAAGTGCATATACTAAACAGCTAGCAGAACCCTCCATCGGTTCCTATCCTATGGGGTAAGAGCTGTAATGACAGGAATGTTTAGATCACAGCACCACTGTGGGGTATATATGGTTCCAGCTCTGGGAGGAAATAGCACAGCCAAAGAATTGCAAGACCTAGTTGATATGCCCAGAAAAAACCAGAGAAACAAGTGTAACAGCAGATCTTGAGAGTGCTCATATATGAGGTTAGAGTATAAGGCTAGAGAGGGGAGAATTTATTGACATTGGAGCACTCTCCAGTGACAGGGAGTTCAATGTCTTACCAAGGACATACAGAATTGGTCCAAATACACTTCTGGGATTGCTCCTTGAAGCTTGGACTTTATCAAAGTAATCAGGCCTTGGCAGAATATTAGGGAAGGGATTAAAAGGCTCAGGGAGGTAGGAATGTTGTGATGGATTTATTGTGTTAAATCAGAGAAATCACCACTGACTATGTTGCCGGAGGGGCCTAAAGAACACTCTTACACCCAGTCAACACAGAATGAGTGGTGAGGGGAGCGCCACCGTTGCAGAGAAAGCCCGGTTGTGGCTGTTAACAGTGGGAGGAGCGATGTTGGAGCTAGTTTCCCCAGTAACCATGGAACTGACAGGATTCTGAAATAGGAGAGGCTAATTTGTCCTCACAGTAACAGGGGGTCATAATCGCTGAATAGGCAGCAAGGCCAGAGTGACAATCAGGGTGCTGTGATCCATAGGGGTCTGTTGACAAACCATGGGATCAAGATGGATGGGCAGCCACCTAGAGTTTTGCTTAATCCTCATAACTAGCAGGTGACATCTAGAAAGCAAAAACTGATGTCAGTCACCACAGTGGAAAATCACAGTCACTTACCCAGTTTCTAGATCCTAGTCTGTTTCTGGACCCAGAGCTCAGTCTCTGATCCAGAGCTCATTGACTATAAAAGAGGTTAGGTCCCATTTAGAAGTATTTTATAATACCACTGCAACTATATAAAATAAATACCTTATTATCCTTCCCCAGAGGGACCTGAAGCTATTTACCAGGACATCAGATGTATGTACACTGGGGAAAGGAGAATACCCAGACCATTCAAGGACTGTTAAACAAGAGTCTGAGCTGGCTCTGATAGTAAGGAATTCAAAATGCTATTGTGACCATTCTTCATCAGAGAGAGCCAGACAATGAATGTAACCCTGGGCCATGTCCATCTTATAGTGGTCCAGTGGGTCTACAGGCCATCTGTGTAATCATTTGCCCAATCCCTCAGTGCAATCAAGATTAGTTCCTTGGCAGTAGTAAGTCTTTACCTATCAATAATATTGAGTGTGAATGGATTAAACTCTCCAATCAAAAGACATAGCGTGGCTGAATGGATTAAAAAAAAAAAACAAGAGCCAACTATATGTTGTCTGCAAGAAACCTACTTCACCTATAAAGACACACATAGACTGAAAATAAAGGGACAGAAAAAGACATTCCATGCAAATGGAAACCAAAAAAGAGCAGGAGTAGCTATACTTCTATCAGATAAAATAGATTTCAAGATAAAAACTGTAAAAAGAGACAAAGGTCATTATCATAATATAATGATAAAGGGGTCAATTCAGCAAAAAGATATAACAATTCTTAATATATATTCACCCAACACTGGAGCACAGATACATAAAGCAAATATCGCTAAAGCGAGAATTAGATGCCAATACAATAATCACTGGACACCTCAACACTCCACTTTCAGCATTGGACAGATCATCCAGACAGAAAATCAACAGAGAAACATTGGACTTTAACTTCACTATAAACCAAATGGACCTAATAGATATTTACAGAACGTTTCATCCAACAGCTACAGAATACACATTCTTCTCCTCAGTTCATGGATAATTCTCAAGGATAGACCACATGTTAGGCCACAAAACAAGTCTTTAAAAATTCAAAAAAATTGAAATCATACCAAGTATTTTCTCTGACCACATGGAATAAAACTAGAGATCAATAACAAGAGGAACATTGGAAAATATAAAAACACATGGAAATTGAACAATATGCTCCTGAATGACCAGTAGGTCAATGAAGAGATTAAGAAAGAAATTTAAAAACTTTTAAAGACAAATGAAAATGAAAACAAAACATATCATGGGACACAGTAAGAGCAGTAATAAGAGGAAAGTTTATAGTAGTAAGTGCCTACATCAAAAAAGTAGAAAAGCTTCAAATAAACAACCTAACAATATATCTCAAAGAACTAGAAAAACAAGAGCAAACCAAACTGAAAATTAGTAGAAGAAAAGAAATAATAAAGATCAGAGCAGAAATAAATGAAATTTAAACCAAAAAAATTCAAAAGATCAATGAAATGAAAAGTTTGTTTTTTGAAAAGATAAACAAAATTGACACACCTTAAGCCAGACTAAGAAAAAAAGAGAGAAGACCCAAATAAATAAAATCAGAGATGAAAAAGGAGACATTACAACTTTTATACTGCAGAAATCCAGAGGATAATTAGAGACTACCATATGCCAATAAATTGGGAAATCTAGAAGAAATTGATAAATTCCTAGATACATACAACCTACCAAGATTGAACCAGGAAGAAATCCAAAACCTGAATAAACCAATAACAAGTAACGAGATAGAAGCAATAATAAAAAGTCTTCCATCAAAGAAAAGCCCAGGACCTGATGGCTTCACTGCTGAATTCCATCAAGCATTCAAAGAGAACTATTAATAATGCCAATTCTACTTAAGCTATTCCAAAAAATCAAGGAGAAGGGGATACTCCCAAACTCATTCTACAAGGCCTATATCACCCTGATATCAAAACCAAAGGCACAACAAAAAAATGAAAACTACAGGCCAATATCCCTGATAAGCATAGATACAAAAACCTCAACAAAATACTAGCAAACAAAATTCAACAACACATTAAAAAGATTATCTACTATGATAAAGAGGGATTTATCCCAAGGATGCAAGTATGGTTCAACATATGCAAATCAATCAATGTGATATATCATATCAACAGAACAAAAGACAAAAACCGTATGATAATTTCAATTGATGCTGAGCAAGCATTTGATAAAATTTGACATCCCTTCATTATAAAAATTCTCAAAAAACTGGGTATAGAAGGAACTTACCTCAACGCAATAAAAGCCATATATGACAGACCCACAACGAATATCATACTGAATGGGGAAAAACTGAAAGCCTTTCCTTTAAAATCTGGAACAAGACAAGGATGCCACTTTCACCACTGTTATTCAACATAGTACTGGAAGTTCTAGCCAGAGCAATCAGGCAAGAGAAAGAAATAAAGGGCATACAAATTGGAAAGGAAGAAGTCAAATTATCCTTGTTTGCAGACAACATGATCTTATATCTAGAAAAACCTAATGACTCCACAAAAAAACTACTAAAACTGATAAACAAATTCAGTAAAGTTACAGGATACAAAATCAACATACAAAAATCAGGAGCATTTCTATATGCCAACAGGAAACAATCTGAAAAAGAAACCAAGAAAGTAATTCCATTTACAATAGCTACAAATAAAATAAAATACCTAGGCATAAACTTAATCAAAGATGTGAAAATCTCTATAACAAAAACTATAAAACATTGATAAAAGAAATTGAAGAGGACACAAAAAATGGGAAAATACTCCATGCTCATGGATTGGAAGAATCAATGTTGTTAAAATATCCATACTACCCAAAGCCATCTACAGAGTCAATGCAATCCCCACCAAAATACCAATGACATTTCTCACAGAAATAGAAAAAATAACCCTAAAATTTATATGGAACCACAAAAGACCCAGAATAGCCAAAGCCATCCTGAGTGAAAAAAAACAAAACTGGAGGAATCACGTTAACCGACTTCAAATTATACTACAGAGCTGTAGTAAACAAAACAGCATGGTACTGTCATAAAAACAGACACACAGACCAATGGAACAGAATAGACAACCCAGAAATAAATCCACATATCTATAGTGAACTTATCTTCAACAAAGGTGTTAAGAACATATAATGGGGAAAGGACAGTCTGTTCAATAAATGGTGCCGGAAAAGCTATATTCATATGGAGAAGAATGAAACTAGACTCTTATCTCTCACCATATACAAAAATCAAATCAAAATAGATTAAAGACTTAAATCTAACACCTGAAACTGTGAAACTACTAAAAGAAAACATTGGGGAAATGCTTCAGGACATTGGTCTGGGTAAGGACTTCTTGAGTAATACACCTAAAGCACAGGCAACCAAAGCAAAACTGGAAAAATGAGATCACATGAAGCTAAGCAAAGGAAACAATCAAGAAAATGAAGAGACAACCCACAGAATGGAAGAAAATATTTGCAAACTACACAACTGACAAGGGATTAATAGTGAGAATATATAAGGAGCTCCAACCACTCAAAAGGAAAAAAATCAGATAATCTGAGTAAAAAATGGGCAAAGGATCTGAATAGACATTTCTCAAAAGAAGACATACAAATAGCCAACAGGTATATAAGAAAATGCTCAAAATCATTAGTCATCAGAGAAATGCAACTCAAAAGTACAATGAGATGTCATCTCACCCCAGTTAAAATGGCTTTCATCAAAAGACAATAATGAATGCTGGCAAGGATGTAGAGAAATGGGAACCCTCGTACACTATTGGTGGGAATGTAAATTAGTGCACCACTGTGGAGAACAAAACAATATGTGAGTTCCTCAAAAAACTAAAACTAGTACTACCATATGACCCAGCAATCCCACTGCTGGATATATATCCAAAGGAAGAGAATTCAGAAAGAAAGAAATTGTGGTACATATACACAATGGAATATTCTATAGCCACAAAAAAGAATGAAATTCTTCCATTTGCAACAACATGGATGGGACTGGAGAACATTATGTTAAGCAAAATAAACCAAGCACAGAAAGACAAATCTCACATGTTCTCACACATAGTGGGAGCTAAATATTAAACACAATTGATCTCATGGAGACAGAGAGTAGAATGATGATTACCAGAGGCTGGGAAGGGTAGCAGGGACAGGAGATAACGTAGGGATAGTTAATGGGTGCCAAAATATAGTTAGATAGTTAGATAGAATGAACAATATTTGATAGCACAACAAAGTGACTATAATCAACAATAACTTAGGGCATGCTTTATAATAACTAAAAGAGTGGAATTGGAATGTTCCTAACACTAAGAAATGATAGATGCCAGAGGTGATGGATACCCCAATTACCTTGATTTGATTAGTTCACACTGTATGCCTGTATCAAAACATCACATGTACCCTATAAAGATACATGATGATTATGTACCCATAATAATTTTTTTTTAAAGATTAGTTCCTTGGCCAGCAAAATAAGAGCCACTATGTGTCTGGAAGAGATACAGGGAAGTCCCTGAAACTGCAATGCTGCATCTCAGGAGAAATCGCAGAAATTAGCACCACCATCAAAGACTTGAAAGATGAAGGGATACCCCCATTCAATTCACCTGTTTGGCCCCTGCAAAAACTAGAGGGATAATTGTGAATGACAAAAGACCAAAGTAAACATAACCAAGTGACAACCAAAATCACAACTGCTATGCCAAATGTGGTATTTTACTAGAACAGATTATCACAGCTTTTGACACTTAATATGCAGCTTTTGAGCAGGCAAATGTATTTTTCTCAATCCCCATCAATAACAAGGATCAAAGGCAGTTTGCTGTCAAGGAGAAAAGACAGTAGTATACATTTACTGTCTTGCCCCAGGACCAGGCTAGCTCTTCTGCCCTCTGTCACAATATAGTCCACAGAGGCCTTCACTGTCTTGGTATCTCACAGAACCAACGTAATTGCTGGTTAACACCAATGATGACATCATGGTAATTGGACCTCGTGAGGACAGAGGCAGGTACTCCGGGTGTCCTGCTGAGATACATGCATGCCAGAAGGCAGATGATAAAACCCTCAAAGTTTGAAGGACCTACCATGTGGATGATGTTTTTAAAGATCCAATGAACTGGAACATGTGGGGAAATACCCTTTAATATAAATGACAAATTGTTGCACTCACACCTCCTACCGCTAAGAAAGAGGCACTGTACTTGGTGGGCTTATTTTGATGCTGGAGTCAGTATATACCACATATGGTAATATGCTGTGAACAATTTATTGAGTGACTTAGAGGGCTGCCATTTTCAGATGTGGTATATGCTGCCCAGAGCAAGAGAGGACCTGTAACAGGTCCAGACTGCTGTGCAAGCTGCCCTGATGCTCAGGCAGTGTGACCTAGAAGACGGATGGGGCTAGAGGGATTGTTAATGGATTGCAATGCTGTATAGAGTCTCTGTTAAACCCCAATATGAGAGTTGCAGCACAGACCCCTGGGTTCCAAACAAGGCCAAACCTTCAAAGGCAGAGAACTACTCATCATTTCAAAAGTAACCTCTGGCACACTTTCGAGCCTTAGTAGAGAACATCAAGTGTGCTTGTGCAACTGGAGCTGTCTCTAATGAGTTGGGATTATGAGATAGGCAGTCATAAAATCATGCAGGAACATCAGCAATTCTTTGCATGATGTAAATGGTACATTTAGGATTGGGCACAAGTAAGTTGCATAAGTAGGTGGCCCCGACTTCCATGTGACTTTCATCTGTTACACTGACGCCTCTCTTTCAACTTATACCCATGCTCTTGTGGGGGTTTCCCCTAGTGCACATATAGGTTAGCTCAATATATTTCTGATAACTGAAAATAGACTGCCACCACTCAATGGTCGCCATTAAGGGCAGTTTAAAAGGGAAATTTTCCCAGTAGGCATATCTCTGAGCCATACACTTGGTCATACACCAGAGAGAAATTGCCCAAAGCAAAAATATACACAAACAAATGGCTTTGCTAATTGGTCAGGATCCTGAAAAAAAAGCATGAATAAGAGCTTGAAGGCAAGGAAGGTTGAGGAATACTCTTATGGGTGACTCTCTGGCAGAGGGTCAAAAGCATATATGGGTATTTGTGTCTTGTGTTAATGTCTACTAGAGAGCATTCTAGAACATTCAGACAGGCACTGGCAATCAGGTGGATAGGATGGCTTGTCCAGTGGCTGGTAGTCAGCATCTGACCTCAGCCACCTCAGTGCTTGCACAGTAGTCCCAAGCAGACTTGGTGGCAGGGATGGTGGCCATGCATAGGCCCAACAGCATGGACTCTCTCTCACTAAGACTTATCTAGCTACTGCCACTGCTGAATCCATGGGCTGCCAGCAGCAGAGACTCAGGATGGTGCCTCAATATGGAAACATCCCTCAAGAAAGCTGATCAATCACTTGGTGACAGGTTGATTATGTTGCACAATTTTCATCCTAGAACAGCAGCAATATATCCTTACCATATTAACAACTATTTTGATTATGAGTTTTGCCTTTGCTGCCCAAAGTGCTTGCACCAGCATCATCTGAGGACTTAAAGAGCATGTGATTTACCAACATGGGACCCCAATAACATTGCCTCAGACCAAGGGACATATTTTGCACTGAAGGTGTCACAATGAGTACATGACTAGAGAACCCACAGGTCCCACAATATACTTACTACAACACCCTGAAGAAGCCACCCTAATATAATGATGGACTCACCTATTGAAGGCCCAGCTAAGGAGCCAGTTTGGGGACCACACCCAAGGTTGGGTGCTATCCTCCAGGATTCTGTAAATGTACAGAACATATAGCCAATATATGGTAAAGGATAACTCAAATACATGAGCCTGAAAACCCATGGGTAGACTTGGTCTTTTTCATCACTCCTAGTGACCCACTTTGCAGAATGTGTGCCTCCCATCCCTATGTCCTTACGCCCTTCTTGATTAAAAGTTCTGAATCCTGGCACCAAGGGTGATGATGGAGAGTTGGGTGAGGTTTCCATCAGAGAACACAGAAAGGCCAAAAGTGTTCGACTGAATTTAAAGCTGTGACTACTATTTTGTCATCTGGGGCTTCACAAACTGATGGACCAGATGGGCTATAATGATGATGTGTCATTAAATCTTATCATGGTTAAGAAAAACTCCTAACATAGAAGATATCTAATGTTAAAAACGTGAGATTACATGTTTAATGTGCCTACCATAGTGCTAGGGACATAGTAGGCATTAAAAGCAATTAGTTCCCTTCCCTACTTGTAATTTCTTGTCACCATGAAACACACCATACATACAAAAGAGTACATATAGTATATGACAGATAGGTATAGTTTAAAAAAGATTAATGATAGAAAAAAATCTGTGCATCCTCCACCTAGCTTAAGATATATCTGCCCATTTTTTCAATATGCTTCATTTTCATAGAGAAACATTCTGGTTTTTACAATAAAAAAATCTCTGAACTTCTTAGTTTTTATTTACATCCTTCTCTAAGTAGGAAGGTGTTGGAACAAATCCCTGCTACTACCACCAGCTGTGTGAACTTGATCTGGGCACCAGATCTCTTTGAGCCTCACTTTCCCCTTTTGTAAAATGGTGACCAAAATCCTCACCTTCCCCACAGGAACATCATGGGGATGGGTGTGGGAGTGGGCAGAGAATATGCTGTGAAAAATGTGGCACAGAAATAAAACTATTACTGCGATTATGGTTTTGCCTCAAGTAGGCTACAAAAGGGCATATACCTAAGAGGAGCATCTGGTACGTCCTCTGCAGTTAGGCAGTTCACGTATGCTGATGCTATCAGTTCTGCTGAAAAGCTTGGACAGGACTGGGTTTCTCTGACCAACCTTTCTTTAGTCTCCGTGATCTGCCACATCCTATTCACTATTCAAAACTGTGCTCATTCATACACTATTTGACTCTTTCCTGCCTTTTAAAAATCCACAACATGAATCACTGCCGAGTTAGAGAAACTGTTTGAAGGAAAAGCTAAAATATACAAATATATCTGTTGCAAGGTCCTGGCAGTAAATTTTCAAAATTGCTCTGTGCAATGGACAGCATTTATTTTCCTTTTATTCTACTGGCAGTGTGTCTCTGTAGAGTCTGGCAGAGACATTTAAGAGAACAAAATGAAACTTGATTTTTCTCCTCGTACTGGCCTGATGCTGTCGGCCCGATCGTCTTTTGGAATGCCCGGTGCACTCCGCGTGGGCTCTGTGAGCTCGTGGGAGGCAGCAACAATGGCCTGCGGACTGCTGAAGTGGGCAGTGCTGCAGCCTGGAACCACACCAGCCCTGCTGCGAAGGAAGCCTGTCCGTTTATCAAATTGACAGCAAGGCAGCGAAGGGAGCAGCTAAAGAATCCTTTGCCAAGGACGAGCATAATGCAGAAAAATACGTCATTGCTGCTGGTGAATGAATATATCTCTGGTTCAATTGTTGGACCATATCACCAGTCATCTAAAGTAATGGACAGTAAAGAATGACCAAGAGTTACATCCTCCAAGTAAAGCTGAAAATAGGTTTATCTGACGTGAGTTATTGAGCTGGAGACAGACTTTCTGGCCTCATATAAGGGATAGAACACTAGTATGTTCCTTCTATCCCAGAATCCACTAAAGGTTTTGCCCTAAGAACACCCACGGTACTGTGGCCTTTTTCAGAGCATGAGTCAAGTTTGCCTAGCTTTAGATTAGAACCTCATCTTTTCCATATGCTCCTGGCAAGAGACTGTGACAGTTTAGACAGATTTCAACTAAGCAAATTCTGCAAGACAATACTGGAGATGCTAGTACTGCTTCTCCAAAGAGTAGTTTACAATGTGTTTTCAAACAGGATGAGAAACATTTGCATTATTTTTAGCTCCTATTTCACCATCAGTATAAAAAGCCATTTTTCCCCAGAAAACCAATATTACTACTGAAACATTGAAGGCAGAATAGTATGTTGTCATTCTGTCTCCATATTATATTCTTTCCTATTATCAAATACATCTCATTTACAACACTATCACTTTTGTAATTTTACATTTTCTTTTGTGATTATTTGATCAATGTTATCTCTACCACCAAATTATAAACTGCAAGAGGCCTGGCTATGTCTCTTCTCGCTCATCTATTACAATCCCTGGTACACAGAACAGACCCAAAATATATATATTAAATGAACATTACTTAGCAGGGCCGTTATCAATGGACTTGTATTAGTTACTCATGATGTGCTAAGAACTGGATAGTATAAAAAAACAAAGAGTTTATACTCTAGTCTTGAGAGGTTTACATTCTAAGATTGTTGAAGGTTACAATGCACCAGTAAGCACCACACACCCAACCCCAGCATTGCCTATCCACCTCTTTCCTTTTGCATAGAGCACTTATAGAATATTGTACAATTTGTTTTTTTGAGTGTTTTTTTTTCTGTTGCCCCTCACTAGAATGTCAACTCTAGGAGGCATGAGTTTTTTTCTCTGTTTTATTTCGTTGATGTTGTCCCAGTTCCTAATAATTATACTGATTGATCATTTTTTCCTTTTTGAAATACTCATGTATTTCTGATCTGGCCACATTTCCTCTCCTACCTTATCTCCTGCTACTGTCCCTATCACTCACTCCATTCCAGCCACATCCACTTCTTCATTGTTCTTCAAAATGCCAGGCAGCTCCACCCTCAGGGTCTTTGCACATGCCATCCCTTCGGAGGAGGAATCACTTCCACAGTTACCCCCACGGCTCACTCCCTTACCTCCTTCAGACCTTTGCTCAAAAGTCACCCTGTCAGTGGGGTCTTCCCTGATAACCCTGTTTAAATTTGAACCCCAACTCTCCCCACAATACATGCACACTCCTGCAACTTGCCACCTTCCTGCTCTGCTTGTTCTCCATGACACTCATCACAGTCTGATATATAATATTAGTCACCCATCGTCTGTCTCTCTCCCTCTTTACCCGCAGACACACTAGAATTCTAAACTCCATGAAGGCAGACCTTATCCTCTTCTTTGCTCACCGACATATTCCTAATATCTAGAAAACAAAATAATATTTGTTGAATAAATGAATAATCACAAAAGCAATTTTTATACATGAAACACCAGATTTTAGAATGTCCCACTTTAGTTTAGAAAGCATACACATGATTGTAATAAGATGTTTGAATTTCAAATAGGAACTTGAATATGAAATAAAAAATATAATAAGAAGCAGGTGGCTTGGAAAGGTTAAGTAATACAAGGCATACATCTTTGCTTTTTGATGAATGCAATGCTAAAGTCTAGGTTGTTGATAAATTTTGGATGGAAAATCTCTAAGCAGTTTTTGCTATCACATGCTATTCTTGGAGGCAGCAATCAAAACACATACACACACACACACACACACACCAGCCTTCATGTATAAGATTGCTTCTGGTGCCCAGGGAAAATGAGAGGAAATGACTTTTAAATGGCTAAGGAAAGCATTCATGATTTATTAGTTCAGTGAAACGGAAGAGCAGGCGCCCACTTGACAAAGCAAGCAGAACCAACCTTAACCAGGTAGACTCCAGCGTGGAGGCTCATTGACCAAATGCCTACAGTTACAGCTGTGTGCTTATAAATGACTCTGAGAATCGGAAATCTCAGAAGAACACTGCAAGATCTTCCTCTTCCATTCTCATCAGCCAGGGGACAGGAAATTTGCAGGGAATAATTTTCTCCATATGAAAACCAATTCGAAGTGTACATTCTCCCTTCCAACCAGGGACTGCTGAGTCTGATTTGGAAGTGTGGAAGTGGTTGTTTGCTCTCTTTGTGATAAGCATAGAATCACATTACTTTAGAGCACAAAGAGATTTACTTAATCATGCTCTCTGATCATGGCATTTTATGAAGGAGAAAACTGAACTAAATCAAAAGTTCCCCAGCTAATTTGGACAGAATACCCCAACCTGCCTCAAGATCAGTGAAGCCCCATACCAGTGTCTCCTCCCCACACAGTGTCATTGCTGGTATCCTAGTTAGGTCTCCAGAGCAAGCACTCATTTCAACCCAAATTAACACATGCAGTCACTCAATTCTCTATATGTACACACAGGTAGAGAGATACAGATAAATATTGATATGCTATATATAAAAAATCAATACCATAAACTTCATTGATCTTTTTTGTTCTTTAATAAAGAGAAGAATGAAGGAGAAAATAGAAAGTGGCCCCATAATCTCATAGCCCTGATATCTCCTGTTGATATTTAAATCCTCATATTGTTATTACCTTTATCTCTTCCATCTTAATAATACAAATATAGTTACCATTTTGTGACCACTTACTATGTACTGGGTCCTATCCTAGGTGATTTATTTATTTAAACTTCACAATGACCCTATCACATAGGTGTGACTAGTCCCATTTTAAAGAAGAAGGGATGGAAGTTCAGGAAGTTTGCTTTTCTAAGCTAGTAGACTAGCTAAAGCCTGGGTATGTCCAGATCGGTCCTCAAACCCAAACCAGTCAGCCTCCAAAACTGGACTGTTTACACTGTCCCGCACTGCATGCACATTTTATCTGGAAAATAATACCCCAGTCTCCTTCCTCATCCAGGATAGATATTTAAACCCTATATTTATGAGGACAGCTAATAATATTCCAATTACAATCACTGTATTTAGATAAAGAAGTAACATCATTAATATTTAAATAACAAAGTCGATTACAATTTTAAGCCATTTAAGATGATTTTATTTTTCATCAAGGCATTTGATGATCAACCTGAGCCGGGCCCTCTGGACAGGGAGCTGTGCTTCTCCTGTTGTCAGCTGAAGCCCCCTAGCCTCATGCAGAGCAGCAAGCGCCTCAGTGGTTTTTCTTGTCCATTGCCTGCCTAGAATGCTTTACCCAAAGCGGAGCAGATTTGTAGATTTATAGGGGTAGGTTGGTTGCACCAGGCATGACATAGTGGCTCCTTGTGGAGTGAAGGCAGAGCTGTGAGGAACCTCTGCTGTGTCCTGCCTCAGAGGTGGCGCGGGTGAATCACCAGGGCTTGGCCCAGAAAGGCGACTGGGATTCCAAGCACAGGCTGTCAGGAAAGGGGCACAGAGGCAAGCAGAAGTGTTCGTGCTTCTTCAGATAGTTAATTCCTGGCTTCCACCTCCCTGCCTGCCCCCACTCTCGCCCAAGTCAAGGCAAGATTTCTTGTCAGGATCTTTGGCCAAATCATATGACTTAAAGAGGTTTGCTGGCCGTGGCAGTTGCTGGAGTCTTTCCAGAAATATAGCCAGAGGGCCAGAGTGGGGCTGCCAGTCATGCTCCTGGGATCCAAGCTCTGAGACAGCTCCACCCTGCCAGCTCTGATTCGCATCTGCATTCTCCTCTCTGGGGAAACTTGGCAGGGTGGAGGCCGGAGGAGGGAAGGAAATCTTTGGGTCTGCTCTTTATCCGTTGTCCCATCGTTCTGGCGACTGCCAGTCTTTATTTTTTTAAACATCAAACGTGTAAACAGCATTGCTTCATTTTTCTTTACAGGAGATAATGCTCCATTATGAAGAAAAAAACTTGTTTGTTGCTTCCAAAGGAAACAAGATGTTTATTCTCAACATGGATGAAGCAGAGCAAAAAAAAGAAAAAAAGGAAAGCAAGATGTTCAGTTTTGATTTCAAACTGCGAGATTTCAGAATGTGCTAAGTGAGTTCTGCCTTTCTTACTTGTTACCCTGTTTTTCATTTTCCTATTTTCCCACTGACAGAGAATGCAATTATTGCCACCCTTTTTGACTAGCTGGCTGGCTTTTTCTTCTGAAAACATGAATCATAACTAGAAGAGGCTACTTGGCAGGCCTGTCTATGGCGAGCTCTGCCCTGCCATAGGTCACTAGAATGCTCCTGGTGAGATTTCTTTATAATTTTTCTGTTGTCTTGTTCTCAGAAGACACAATCTATTCAATTGCCTCTACTGGACTACACAGTAACAGCCATTCCGGGGACCTTCCTTTTTAATAGTTTTCACTTTGACTCACCTTATTTCTATTACTTATGCTCGAATGTACGCATATATACAACTCCCTGTTGATTCTGAGCGGCCAAAATGTCTTAGAGGAAGCAGCACCATACACCTTTATACATATGTATGCATTCGTACGTATATATCTACTGAGGTTAGTGCACTCAATAATCTGGCATCAATGATGCTGGATGCATCATTGCTTTGAGGAATTCAGAATGACATTTTTAGAATTTATTTGCATAAATGGACACCTAAAGGACAGTTATGCTATAGAATATAAGGTATTATCCCTATGTTAACTAGGAGAACAACACGGATGCTAATATATACAGTTTGCTATTAAGCATTAATGATGCTCTTTTTCCTTTTTTTTGTTCACTTTCTTCACCAAATTAAAATGCTTTGCTAAATGTGGTCTTGTTTATCAACTTCTTTCTCAATCATTTGGAATGTGGTTTGCATGTTTCTGCTTCCTATTTACTGAATTCAATCTCAGGAATTTAAATATGTATATAGAGAGGATAATAACTCAGTATTAACACATTGTCTTTCTAGAACTCATTTCATCACCAAATAATATTAGAGCTTTGTGGAGCAGAAAGTATCCTCCTCATTATAGAGAAAATGAGTCACAAAGAACTCAAGCAAATTGTTCCACAGTCATTGATAAGATAAGAAATAGAACTCAAATGTCCTATTACTGTCATATGTTTTCTTCCATATGTAGGCAGATGAGAAACTGTAGCAAACTTAAGTGAAAAATGTAAACTCTCAGGGAGAATAATTTTTAAAATGCAAAAGCCTACACTTGGTACTTTGTTCAATATACCACTGTACTTAATGCTAAGAAGAAACAAAATATTCCTCTATATAGATATGTCTCATTTAATTCTAAATAATTCATACTCTTTAAGACATATGTGAACCAAAATCTAACTTTCTTTATGAAGTACGTAGTGTTCCTAAAGCAAGTTGTTTGGCTTATGAGGCCATGAAAGCTTCTGGAAGATTTTATCTATGACACCTGCATGCTATACTTAGCCATCTGGCTGTGTACCATTGCCAGTGAAGATGTTCAGGAAAATAATCACTTCACAGGTTACCCAAACTCTGTCCTGTGTAACCCACTTCTGCTGGACCACTAGTGTGAAGAGAACAGATTATGCTAGAATTCTGAAAAAAATCACAGAATCTCTAGGTTAGAAGAGACTTTAACTTTCATCCAGTCCCACCACACTGAAGTAACCTGCAAGCATCCTTGAGAAACATTTTAAAGTAAGACAGTATCACAAACTCAGGAAGTATAATGGCAGACAAACCACCACCAACTATAAATAAAATGTTTTAAGTACACCAAAGAGAATGTGTTTGGAACTCAGAAAAGGCACACTAAAAAGGTTTTCTTCCTCTTTGAAATTTGAGAGGTAACAGTTCCTCCAGTGCTTTCCAATACTTCTGTAATTCAAGGGCAGGCGTTACTGATTTTGGATTGCTTCTTTCTCGCTCATTTATTCAATGATATTTATGTAATTCCTACTATGTGAAAGATAATCTATCAAAGTAAGGATAACACTTATAACCACTACAAAGTAATTTCTCTTTCCATAAGAACCTCCACCCAACCTTGTTTTTTTAATCTTCCCAGGCTTGGTGGCACATTCCTGTAGTCCCAGCTACTCGGGAGGCTGAGGCAGGAGGACAACTTGAGCCTGGGAGTTCAAGACCAGCCTGGGCAACATAGTCAGACACTGTGTCTAAAAAATTTTTTTTAAAAAACTGTTTTTAATCTTGTCCCACATAGATGACCACAAATCATACACATTCCCACTTTTAAGAAAAGAAAAACAGTCCATAATAACAAACGCTGAGGAGAATCTCCTGAAAAATGGTAGGAAATTTTAGAAATCCTTAATAACTCATGAGTTACTGTTACTAGAATAAACAGAGTCTAAAATATGATAGATATCAGAGCCCAGAAATAAAATACCAGAGTATCATTTAGTATGAGTAAAGGGAAGTCAGAATAAAGAGAATGGGGTAAAGAGGTCATTTAAATTATTGACCTATAAGATTATGAAAGGTCAAAGGGCAAAGAGAGGGAACTTCGTGAGAAGGTTTCCTCTGGAACATGGTGAGCTGTGGAGCTCCATCATCCTCCTCTTCCCCAGTAGCAGGCGTTGCTGCCACTTCTTTCCTGGGGGTTTCAACAGGACCTCTCAGAGATGTGCGTCCCCTGAATTTGGAGGGCTTGGTCAATTGAAACTAGACTCAACTGATAAATTTCAAGCAGTCCATGGCAGCACAGAGAGGGCTGTAGCTGGGATGTAAATGCACTTCTCTCCCACATTAGGTCAAAGAGTCACGTTCCAGAGACCAGATGTTCAGTCCATGATAGACATGCCAGGCAGGGGGCATTTAAAATGGAAATGTGCCTGAGAGAGCAGCCTGCCAAGGTGAAAATGGGACCACAGGAATAAGAGACTGAGACCAGAACACGAAGGGGCAGCACGAGTGCTCTCAGCAAGTATATGTGCCCTGAGTCTTGAACATTTATCATCAATTTCCGTGACTCTAACATCCAGACATTAGATCAAAGACCATTGTGTCAGGGTGGCATCTTTGTTGGTCTTTACCCTCTGGAGTATTCCACCTCCAGAAACTATGGAGTATGACAGTAATGAGATCATTGAGAATGTCAAGTCAATATGGCAGGACTGAACTGACCAAGAACTTTCCTTTATAGAAAAATTAAACAAACTCTAACAATAACAAAAATTTGAACTAGTCAAATTTCAAATCCAGAGTGTGCAATCCCTGAGTGTGAAAAAAGTCAGAGAAATGAATAAAAGCTTAAGCCAAAGCAGCTCATGGTTTTTATCCTTAATGGATATGGAACCTAATAGGGGCAGGGGCTTTGGGGCCATCACAAGCAAAGGAGTCCAAAATGTCATTCCATGTGTGCAGAGGGGCAACATAGACTGACAGAAGATGGCCCATTGGCAGCAATAGATGCTAGAATGCAATGGAGCAATATTTTCAAAGTGGTAAAGGAAAGTAACTATCCACCAGTTAAACCATGTCAAGTAAAGGTAAATAAAAACAAAGACTGAAAGAGTTTACTAGTCACAGAAGCTTAGCGAAAAAAATTATTAAATAACATTATTCAGCAAAAATAATGGTAAACCTTGAAGAAAAGAGTAAACGCAAGAAATAATGGTAAGAAAAGAGGCTGGTAGGCATATTAGTAAATCCAAAATAAACTTTGGCTGTAAAATAATGATAATATTAACTAATTTGGGGGTTTCAATGTAAGAAATAACTAAAATATTACATTATAATTTGGAATATGGGAAGGAATAACCATTCCAATTCCAGATATTGTTAAGGAAGAAGACAGAGGATTTGGTTAGCTTTACATTTTAGATCTGATATGCATGTTAGAAATTTAAAGGGTAACTACTATAAGGAACAAAAATTAAATATATAATTACAAATTATTTGAAAGAAAGTAGAGAGAATAAGATTTAGTCAATTCAATAAAAATGAAGAAAATAGAAAAAACATAAAATCAATAGTACAAGTAAGCATTAATATAATGGTAATCACAGTAAATACAAAAGGTTGAAATCTCCTCAAATTGGATTTTTTGAAAAGAAAATGACATCTATTTTTTTTTATTTTAAGAGATACATACAAAACATAATGATACAGAAAGGGATGGACAAATATTAATATCAACCAGGCAAATACTGATCAAAAGACTGATGTTGCAATATTCAAAGCAAACAACATAGAGTTTTAAACCAAGAGGCGTGAATAGAAACATAGACACATAAGATGAAAAGAACTCAATAAGAAAATAAAATAATCACAAATTTATATGTACTTAACAACATAGTCTCAAAATATGTAAAGTAAAATTGACAGAATTACAAGGAGGAATAGAAAAATTTACATTCACAGTGGGAGGTTTTCATACACCTTTCTCAGAAACTGATACATCAGGCAGACAAAAAAAGTATTACAGATTTATAAAATATTTGAGCAACACAATTATACAGCTAATCTAAAAGACATACTATATATATTTCTGCATATAATGAAGAGTAAATACAAAATATACATTCTTTTCAAGGACAAATGGAATTGTCTGAAAAAAATGACTAAATACCAGGACACAAAGGAAATTTCAAGAAATATCAAAGAATCTATATCATAAAAATAATTAGTAGTCAGAGAAAAAAACATGAGGAAATTATTTTTAAAAAAAAAACCTTAAATTATACAACAATAAAAGTGCTATATGCCAAAATTTGGGGATGTTTCTAAAGCAATACTTCAGCCTTAAATGAATTTACTTAATGAGAGAAATTGAAAATAAATAAGCTAAGAATTCCATTGAAGACTGGGGGGGGCAGAAATAGTAAATGCAAAGAAAGTAGAAGAAAGGATGTAATAAAGATAACAGCATAAATTAGTGAAATAAAAAATAAATCAATAGAGATGAGGAGGCCACCAAAATATTTCATCTGGCTCCTAAAGAGTCCTTCACTGTCTGTGACGAAGGCCAAAGCTGTCTTCATATTTCAGCTGCCTCCTAGTGTAGAGCACACAGCAACACTGTCTAATAGAAATACAATGTGAGCCACATATGCAATTTAAATTTTATAGTAGTCATATTAAAAAGCAACAAGAAACAGATGGAAATAAGTTGAATAGTGTATTTCATTTAAGCCAATATATCAAAAATATTATCATTTCAACACACAATCAATATTAGAAATTATTGAGATATTTTACATTATTTTTCCATGCTAAGTCTTTAAATCTGATTTATATTTCACACTTGCAGCACATCTGAATTCGAGATAGCTACTTTTCAATTGCCCAGTAGCCACATGCTACTGGCTAGTGTCTATCAAACTGGACAGAACAAACCTGTTCTCAGATGGCATGCCATATAATTTCAGAATTCTTTGGTCTTTGTGTTCACTATTTTATTATATTTGTTTCTTAATTTGGCCTTTGGAACAGGATAAAGACTTGTATACCCATTTGTTTCATCCACATTCTAGGCCCCGCAAGGTGGTGGCAAATTTTCAGTTAGTTACCTAGGTGTCAATTTCTGAGTAAGTCTTTTCCAGCCAAATGCAGTGGCATCAGTTTAGCAGCCAAAGTTCTAATGGCCACACATAGTTGACAGCATCTCCAGAGTCACCTACTTACTTTTCATATTAGTGTTTACACAACAGAGATTCTCTGTAGGCATCTCTATTCCCCAAGAATTTCATGTTGAAATAACAAAATGCCCTAGATCCACTTGAAGATAAATTGCTTTAATTATTAGGCAGACTGTGAAGCTCACTGTTTCAAATACCAGGTCAGTGCAGTGCCCCACGTCCCAGTGGTTTCACTGTGATATTTCTCCAGGTGCTACTGTCGAGCCTTTATATCATGGGGACACTACCATTAAGGACTAGCTTTGTCTGTGTAATTTGTTCACTTCTTCAACAGAAGAAAAGCAAGCTAAGTAGTTGTGAGAAGAGACTGTGATTTCCCAAAGTTGTGAAGTTTACTGTTTGACGTTTTATTCCAAATATCAGCATTGTTGCTAATATCTATGGAAATCTCACAGGATAATTATTTCTTAGGTCTTAGAATTGATATAATAAAGCTACATAAATATCTATCAGCTCTTTCATTTTTAACACTTTATGTGAGATCATAGAAGAGAATGCAAGGGTTGAGACTAACAGCATGTGGACTTAAGTTGGACTACCTGGATTTGAATCCCAGCCTGACTGCTTGCCCACTGTGTCTGAACCTCAGTTTCCTCAGCTTTAAAATAGGGAAATATTAACTAAAGTTGCAAAGGGGATTACACATATGAGTAACATATGAGTAACACAGTGCTCGGCCCTCAGAAGTACTTCATAGACGTTAGCTAGGTCGATCTGTGGGTTCCTAATTCCTTTAGGCAAATTTGGGAACATTGACAAAAGCAAGCATCTGATAGCATTTCTAAAGCTCTGAAGACAATTTCTTCCCAAAGAAATTCCAGTTGTCCTGCCTATCTCTAAAGCTTACATCAGAAAATTTCCCTAACTGTGATGACCTCGACTTCCTTCCTAGATATTTATTACACAACTATGCTAACTAACATTTTGGTTTGGAAATTCCCCACTCAGATTTCATTATCAAGAACCAAGCCAGATTCAAGTTCTGTAAACATACTTGTCATCAGCTGGTGGAGTTATGCAGTTTTGATGTCACTTACCCTCATCTTATTTATCATTCTGAATCAGGAGTAGGCATTGTAAAGCTAAAGCTTTTTAAATTTTGTTTTCCCTAACTATATAATTTTTTATACCATTTTTGCTCAGGGTAAGGGGAGGTTGAGTCTAAATTGGGAAAATGAAATAATAGGGTTTATGTAAGCAAGGTACTCTGATGGGAATTCACCCCAAGGCAAAGTTTCTCCTCCCTTTACAAAGAAGATGAAGCTCACCTTAGACACTTACCTGTTGGGGTGGGCAATTCTCCCCTGTCTTGCCATTTAGATGTACAGGTCCTCTCTTTGAAGTTCACAGTCATGAAAACTATAAATTTCATGCCCACACTATCTGCTGAAATTATAGTATTCTGGAACTAAAATTGCACTTTCAGAGGCTATTGTCAATTAATCGAGAGTACGGTATAAAACTATACATGTTTTTGCAATTTTTCCAGTAAATCTGCTTTAATGTTACAATATTTCCTTCTGAAAATACTGATTAATAGTTGATATAACACTTAGTATGTGCCAGGTTGTTCTATTTTTTTTACAAAAATAATGCTATTAATCCTCACAATAGCCCTATGAGAGAGATATTATTATTATTCCCACTTTATCGATGAGAAAAGTCAGGCACAAAGAGGTTAAGAACTTATCCAAGATCTCACAGTTGCCAAGTGGTGAAGTCGAGATTCGAATGCAGATCTCATTCCAGAGCCTAAGGCTTTAACTACTATAATATATTCTACCTCTCACAAAAAAAAGCATTAGTAGCATACATAAAATCAAAAAGAAGACTTTGTGCATTAAAAAGTAAATTTGTCACATTTTAGCATATCTCTGGGACCAAAAATATTTAAATAACCTAATCTAAATTTATACATGTCTCAGAAACCATATGCCTTACAAACCACTAAGGGACACAGGCAAGAATAGCAAATGATTATGAAAATCAACCAAAAGGTCAATGTAGCTTCCACCACAGTTATTGTGGTGTTTTGGTGCTCTTATTTATGAATTAGGAAGTATTTTTCTTCCTCTCTCAACATACCCCAAATTATAAAAAGGTAAAGACATCTTATGCATTGAATGATGTTTACTTTTTTATTTTTTTAGTTGAGCAGGAAATCATTATCCAAGCCCAGCCTTGAATATGTGCTATACACAAAACAATTTATCTACCAGAGTTCATGGGCAGCTGGATTGGGAAAAAACACATTAATTATCATTCAAGTGGAAATGCCCCCATAGACATACCATTTAATTAACAGAGAGGCCAGTATTGGAAATGAATAATTTGAGGCAAGACAGAGAGAGATGTGCGTGAGATAAACCCTTAGGCGATTTAAGGATGTTATCTGTGGATAAACATTAAAAAATACGTGAAATATATCTCTACCTTAAAAATGCCTTGTAAACATAAAAAGATTCCTTAGAAGAAGGGCTCTTTTGAGCCTTTTCCTTGCCTGTTTTAAAAGTCATCACCTGTGAGCAGGAAGCTAGTTGTATTCTGCAGGAGCATCAGTTCCTTTAGAGTCCGGAAAATCCCACTCCCTTGAATTCAAACTCTGAAAAAATCAAAGCTAAAATCACTTCATGTAGAAGAGTTCCTCTGTCTTCAAAAACCCTTGAAATTTGTAGCTCTGCCAAGATTATAAATAGAAGTGATATGGCAGCAGTGAATTGATCATTCTGCTAAATGTGCTCACCCCATTTGGGATAGTTTTATGAAGCATGGCAGCAGCTGGGGCAGTGGTGGCTGCTCTGCCGCCATCCCCGCTGCTGCTACTGCTACAAAATGCCTCTCCATTTTTTACTTATTTACCAAGAAAAGCCAGAAGAGATTTTCCTAAAGCATAAAAAATAAAATAAAATAAAATTACAGCCCAAAGACTGTTTCTTGGAGTAGTCTGAATGACCGTCAAAGAGTCTGAAATGAAATCACATATATCCATTGGCTCCCTAAAGAGAATCCAAAAATCAGAATTCTGGGACCCAGTTTGGCAACATAGGAAGGCTGCAATAGGTTATTAAGACACTGTCAGATTTTGTGTTATGGTTCCTGAAAATATCACTCTTAATAAGATAGGCCAAATGCCACATTTGGCTGTGGAGATGGTGAAGGGAGGACAGGAGGGGAGGGGTCGGGTGGAAATTTTTGTTTCTGACCTTGGTATTTCCTTCCATCCATCCATAAAGAAGACAAGTTCATCTTCAATGAGCTTTCCTTTTTTTGTGTTTTTCCCCCCACTTTCAGCATCTCTTTAATAGCACCAGAGCAGAGTTCTTAATTTAATTCAATTCAAGAAGTATTTATATTTGGAGAAGAGGGAAAAATATATATATATAGCATCTTTATAATAAACTCTTTTTAGCGCTGGAATAAGAGATCAGGGTGGGGAGAAGAGCAGGGGAAGAAACTGCGTGACCCGAATGAGTTCTGTCCCCTCTTGCCAGGTGTGCTCTTCAGCTTGGAGGCCTTTCCCTCCAGTTTTCTCCATCATCCCCATGGGAACCTCTGGAAGGGACCTCAGTGTGAGCAAAAACATTTCCCACAGCCCAGCTAAGATACCTTCCACCAAGGTCTTCAAAATTCCAAGAATTAATAAAGGGAAATAAACATTGAGAACACAGAAATCGAAAGAATCCAGATTACAAAGAAGACCATTTGGCCCCCCTAATATTTTCTCAGCAGGAAAACCTTTATTTCTTTTTTTAAAAATTCTAAATATTACAGGGGTACAAACGTTTTTGGTTACATGGATCACTTTTATAATGGTTCAGTCACGGCAGTAAGTGTGCCCATCACCCAGATAGTGTGGTAGTTAGGTAGGTTTTTGCCCATCTCTTCCTCCCGTCTTCCCCCTCCCCCCTGCTTGATTTCCACTGAGTTTTATTTCCGTCTGTGCACATGTGTGCTCATCAGTTAGCTCCAATTTTATGGTGAGTACATGCGGTGTTCGTTTTTCCATTCTTGTAATACTTTACTTAGGATAATGGTCTCCAGTTCCATCCAGATTGTTGCAAAAAACATTAATTCATCCTTTTTATGGCTGAATAGTACTCCATGGTATACATATACCACATTTTGTTAATCCACTCATGAATTGATGGGCACTTGGGTTGATTCCACATCTTTGCAATTGTGAATTGTGTTGCAATAAACATTCGAGTGCAAGTGTGTTTTTGATCAAATGACTTCTTTTCCTTTGGGTAAATACCAGTAGTGGGATTGCTGGATCGAATGGTAGGTCTACTTTAGTCCTTTGAGGAATCTCTGTACTGAGGAAAACCTTTATTTCAAACAGAATCTTACACAAAACCCTAACAGATCAAACAGAAAACCCTGGAGCTGCTCTAGCAAGTGTAAAAGGAAGGTCCTTCAGGTTCTACTTTGCTACTGACCTGCACCTCAAGGAGACCACTGAGGCTCCTCTCTGGAACCCCTAGGGAGTTTCTGAGCATCATTTGAACACAACCTTAAGTAGAGACCTCCATGTGACAGATACCAGCTTTAACACACCTCATGACCACAACCTCCCCACCTCCCCCCCAACACACCCCTTAGACATTCCTACCCCCTCCTTCAAGGTCAAGACCAGGACAGCATTCCCTTACTCTCTCCTGTACCATCAGTGCTGGTCTAATATATCTATTCCTTCCCCCAGTGACAGATACTCGACTTTACCTTATTTTTCAGCTGCAGTTGGGTCGCTGGTGTGTTGTGACCTAGGCCCAAATACAGGTCCATAGTATAACATCATCTTAATATAAATATTAATAATAACCTCAGCATTCATATAATAGTGAAGTCATAGAGAGGAAGTAGTTTCCTCCCAAACTGAAGTGGTTCTCATCCCCTGTAAGACTAGAATGTTTTAGAGGAGACAAAAAATGTCTACACATGAAATAACCTGACTTGAAACAGAAAATAAAAACAAGGCAATATAAAAGATGTGTCTAAACTAAAAGCGGACAAATTACTGAACATGTAAGTGATGTGGGTGGTACGAAAGGGGAGAGAGCAATACTGGCTGGAGTGAGCAGTGAATATTTGAAAGAGAGGTTTAGAGTTAAGGTGGATCCTGAAGGGGGGATTTAGAGAGGAAAGATGGACAATAAGAGAAGGGTTTTCCCAGCAAGCATCCGGCAAACTCAGGTGTATTTTCCAGGAAGAAATTTGCCTATTATTCTATGGAATAAATGCCCAAATAGATCTAAGCTTTACTCAGAAAAACAAACTTATGAGCAGATATTTAAGTTACATTACATCCTTGATAGAGCAGAGATTTTCCCACTGAGAGGGTGTAGGTGGAGCTTCTCAAATCACTTTCAGCAACTCAGAGCCACCTCTAATTTCTGTGTGATGAGATCTCTGCCCAAGGCATTTTGGGGAGAAAGAAACTAGGTGCAAAACCTAGTAGTTTGCATTCCAGTGCGTTGCAATAATTTTGAAATATTAACCAATGTATTTCCCTTTCTCTTTTTACGTCCCTACACTTCCCATCCCAGCTGTTCTAAGCTCATGGCCTGGGAGAGAGGATATGATCACAGAAAAGTAGAAAAGAAAGGAGTCTTGTCTTAGCTTTGAACTTTCAAAAGCCTAGAGGAAAGATTTGGAAGAAAATGGGGTGATTCCTTGGAAGTTCTTCTTATCCACGCCTCCGTCTCCCATCCCTCCATCCTCTCAAAGCTGGAACAGAATCCCCCAAGCTTGGGGGAGGAGTGAGAGAATAGGTGGGAAGTGGTGTGACAGGAAGGTCCTCCTGGAAGAAGGCAGGGGAACCCAATGAGACCTCAGAAACAAGAGTAGAACTAAGTCTAAGATCAGCACAGCCTTCACCCAAGCAAGGATGTGTATTAGGGGCTGTGCCGCCACCAGCAACTAGTGAGGACGTCCCTTCCGGAGCACTCAGCACTTTGGTACTTGAGCTCCGTCTTTTTCTCCCAAATGACACATAGATAACTGCCTAGTCCAGTGGTTTTCAAACATTACTGTGCATCAGAATCACCTGGAGGGCTTGTTAAAATGCAGATGGTCACGCTCCACCCCTAGAGTCTCTGATTCAACGGGCCTGGGGGTGGGACTCGAGAATTTGCATTTCTAACAAGTTTCCAAGTGATGTTGAAGGTACAGGTCTAGAGATCACACTCTGAGAACAACAGCCCAAGGCAACATTGTAGGACATTCATACACACAGATAAGGGAAATGGGATTCTACATATCTATATTTCAGTGATAACAATAAACAAGAAAGTCCCCACATATGAACTTGGGGGCAAACCAGAACCAGCTTGAGATGTCCTCTGAGGTTGGGCAGTGGTACAACTCACTGGAAAAAAAAGTTTGAAAACTTTGGTGTAATTTATCCCTGGATACCCAACACAACACTCTCAAGTAGATATCCTTCATCTCCCTAGTTTTAGTAGCAAATTTTTGCCCCAGAAATTCTCTGAATAGATCACACCAGAGAAAGACATCTAAGGTCACAGATGCACTGTTCCATGTAGAGTAGCCCCTCCAAAATAACATATGTGCTCATTGGTGCCTGGCTCTTTACAATTGTGTAGCACTTCATAGAAAGAAAATACCGGGACGTAAGTATCCTTAAATGGGTACCAAATATGCCTAATTACAACTTGAGGGCTTCATATTTATGCTATTTCATCAATGAATCAAAATGCAAGGCAATGATTGATTGAGCGGGCTCTGGAGTTAGAAGGCTTGACCTTGAACCTCAACAATTTTACTTAGAAGTTGTGTGAAACTAGCCACATTTCCAAACCTCCCTGTCCCTCAATTTCCTTATGTTAAAAAAAAAATGAGTATAGTTCCTACTTCACACAGTTGTAGCAAAGATTAAATGAGATGTTGCTAAAGTATTTGGCAAGGGAATTGGCTCTTGGCAGGTAAACATTGCTGATTATTATTTATAACAGCACTTAATATACAGCCTCTCACATAATTGTTTTCAATAAATGTTTTCTGGCTAGTTGAATTGTCATCAAATTCTGACAGTCCCAAAAGAAATTCAGATGTATCTATACACTCCTGTCCCCCTGGACACTGCCCCCTGCCCCCGCCGCCCATTCCCATGTCCACACCTTAACAATGACAGGACCCAGAAAGTACCCTCTAGTTTATATTGCCGGAGGCCTGAGCATGTGTCCCTCTAAACCCATTCTTCCAGACCCTGCTAATGAAATTTAAAGAATGTCAGGCGGCAGGCCACTGTTGTCAAGAAGAGTTAACAAGGAGAGGCGCTCCCAGAGATGTGGTCCCAGTAGGTATTCAAAACCTCCAGTACTCTTAGCTCCCACTTATCTTGGGGTGAGCCTTTGTTAGGATTTGAAAAAAAGAAAAAGAAGCCAAGCAGTCCTTGTGAAAACCAGCTTCTCAGTAGGCTATATAGGCGCTTCCTGGTTACCCGTGATATGAGAATAACTTTTAAACTATTTCCATTTCTGATCCTGGCTGGAAACAGGAAACACGTAGGGTACAGCTTCAAACAAAAACAAAGGGACCAAAAGATAAACCAAATTGTCCCAGCGTTCAGAAGAGGTTTATGCTAAGTGTTAGAAGGTTCAGATTTAGTGAATCCTCCCCCACTTTCTGCCATTCCAGAAATTCCTTCTAGAGGAGGAGGAAAAAAAAGCGAAGGGTTGTACAAAGTTGCACAGCACTGCCATCTGCAGGGAAAATACAGAAAATACATCAGGGTCAACCAGATAAATCATCCTAAACACTTCATTGAAATATAATCAGATGGGCAAAAATTTGACAGCAGACATACTAGAACAGATTTTTCTACTGTTTCCAATGTTTGAAAAGTCAGTAGACACAGATTTTTGGTGGTGTATGCACATTTAAAAAAATATTTGCTGATTGAAAAGCCATTTACAATAAATAGGAAAGTTTAAATAGCTCAAACTGCATTGCCAAATGATGAAAGTAATGCAGGCACAAACATATTGTTCAGAAAAAAAAAATTTTCCTTAAAAAGAAAAGTATGAATTGAATGATTTAGAAGTGCTGTATGAACAGATGGTGTGATTAACAACTAGTGTGTTAGCCATCTCAGGATCTTACAGAGAAGTAAACAAATGCAAAGGGAAAAATCACTTTATTCCCCCAAAGAGTGTTTAGTTCATTTCATTATGAAAATTTGGAAGTCTGCATTTTGAAAGTTGGAGATCCCTAGGGGATATCGGGAATAAGAAGTGAAGGGAGTCTTTTGGGGGAAAGACCACATCAAGACAAATATGCTGATGCTCCCCACATAGGCTTAATTGTCATCCAAAATGCTGGAGGCAGGTGGTGCCCTGCAGAACACTCTGGCCTTGGAGTAAGAGGGCCAGGTTCCACCTCACGATAGCACCAGCTGCTGCTGACCTGGAGGCCATCCTTGTTCTCTCTGGACTTCAGTTTCTTTGTTTGGAAAAAAAAGAGTGAGAACCAGATGAGCTGTACAGCTGTGCTTCAGAAACTTTAATGCACACCTGGGGATCCCATTAAAATGCAAATTCTAACTCTCAGGCCTGTGGTAGGGTCAGAGAGTCTGAATTTCTTGCAGGCTCCCAGGTGATGCTACCGCTGCTTGTCCACAGGTCATGTATTTACTCCCAGGGCTCTAAAATCCCTGACATGCTAGGTGTTGCTCAGGCAAGATAAAGAGACCAAGTGTCTACCTCCCAAGGGTATATGACTCAGAAATGTGTGTGAAAAAAGTACATAACAAACCTGACAAATGTTGAATTGAATTTAAAAGTAAATCAAGTATTAACTTACATTATGTAACTAACAGTGGAAATTGACTTTTGTGAGCAGGCAGAGTGAGGGGGCGTCCTGGGCATCAGATATAGAGACCAAACGCTTCGTAAGGATGAGCCGGCGTCCACACGGCATATTGAAGACTGATCCTGAGACTTCAGCAGAATTCAAAACTTGTACTCTATGAAAGGCACTGTTAAGAGAATGGAAAAACTGGAAGAAAATATTTGCAATCACATGTCCGACAAAGGACTTATATCCAGAATATATAAAGAATTCTTAAAACTCGACAGTAAGAAAACATACCAATTTAAAAATGAGTGAAAGACTTGAACAGATACTTAACCAGATAGGGAGATATGGATGGCAAATAAAAGATGCTCAACTTCATTAACCACTCGGGAAATTCAGATTAAAACCATGTTGAAATACCACCACACACCTATTCCAATGGCTAAAATAAAAAATATTGACAATACTAAGTGCTGACAAGGATGTGGAGAAACTGAAACTCATATATTGCTGTTGAGAATGTAAAATTCTGTGACACTTTGAAAAGGCAAAGCTAAAGTGACAGGAAACAGATGAGTGGTTGCCAAGAGTGAGGGTGGCAGTGCGGAGGAGTAGCACGAGGGAGTTTTGGTGAGAGATGTAACTGTTCCACAGCCTGACTGTGATGGGGATTATACAAATCTATTCATGTGTTAAAATTCATAGATTTATACATCTAAAAAAGTCAGTTTTATTGTACATTAATTAAACTTTTTAAAAACTCTGATCTGAAAAGCATTCAACAATTGGCTTTTTAAAACTTGGAGTAGAAGTGAAATATTTTTGAAAGGAAGTGTTCAAAGTGTTTCCTAGCCACCACTATAATACTTTCCCAGTGACTACTCAGGCTTAGCTGCCACTTTCTGTCTCTTCACACAGCCTCTAGAGATATTCCTACACTGTCCCAACAGTTTATCCTTTTAAGCCCATGGTACCCGTTCCTTTTCTGATCATTTATAAGATGTCAAACAAGTCTTTTCCTACAAATTAAGGCCCAATCCTTAACACAAATCAGCAATGAGTCCAGGAGACCAACTCATCACTGACAAGGCCTTGCTCTCCAAGAAACTTAATATTCTTATTAAAATAAACTGAGTCAATTGATTTTCCCATTGTTTGTACCACATAATGCTCACTCAGAAATTTCACAGAAAAAACATGTACTAACAATTCCCCCCCCAAAAAAAGACAATTAGCTATAAGATATTCAACCTCATTATTAATTGAAGAACTGCAACTTAAGATGAGATGCCATTTTTTAACCTACCTTCATAAAGATTAAATAGAATGATAGACAGTGTTGAGGAGGGTGTAGGGAAATAGAGGGTGCAGGTAAACTGGTTTACCTTTCAAGATGCCAGTTTGGCAGTATGTAGCAAAAGCCTTAAAAATGTGCATCTCCTTTGGCCTGGCAATTCAACTTCTAGAAATGTATCCTAAGAAATAAGCAAGCAAGGATGTTTGTCTTGGCATTGTTTTTAACAGTGCAATATTGGGTACCAGGGCTCTAAAATCCCTTCCAGTGAGTGGATGAAGATACTCTATCATTCTCTGATAATGTTAGATGCCACACAGTATTATACTCTGAGAGTAGGATTCAGAAATGTGTATGGATTAATGTGCATCAAGAACATACCGAGAGTCAAATATCAAACTGATTTTAAATGGAAATTATTTAAATTATGTAACTTAATATAATTTATACATTAAAAGGCAGAAGATTCCTTAAACTACATAATGTCCAGGTAATACCACCATTAAAAATAATATATAAGTATGTTTTTTGACATGGAAAGATTTGCATTTCATGTTTTTAAGTGAAAAATGCATAATACAAAATAGTACTATCTCATCTTTATACAAAATTCACAAAAGACAGAAAATGTATGTGTGGGGGAAAATCTGAAAGCATATACTTCAAGGTGTTATCATGGGTATTGCTGGGTAGTGGAATGATACTGATTTTTATTTTCTTCTTTATACTTTCTGTATTTCCTTTTTTTTTCAATGAGGGTATATTGCTTTCATGATTGACAAAATTCTAATAAAACTATTTCTAGCAGAAACTAGCAGATTAATAGGACACAGTTTTCTTTATATTAACATTATCACCTTTCTCCCCAAAAAGATTATGCCTCTTGAGTATTTGGAATCCTACTTTTCATCACAGACTTCACAGGCTTATCAGAGGGTTTCAACCACTACCCCCAGAGTATTTAGAGTCACATGGCAGCCACTGGCACAGTGGCCTAATACACAGCTGGCAGTGTGTCTTGAGCAATGGCCATATCTGGAGTCCATTCAAAGATCTTGGGTACGCATCAGCCACTTCCAGTGTCTTGTTGTGCCCTGACTTTTTCCTTCATGGCTCACATCTATCTGCTTCCAATGTCAATTTGGAAATGGAATTCTCTCTTGACATCTTTCCCTAACATCTTCCTCTGAAATAAAAAAAGACTATAGAACTTTTTCAGGCAGTTTTCCTTAACACTGGATTTCATTAAAAATTTGGAGTGTTTTTAATTTTTTCAGGTGATAAAAAGCAAGAGGGGGAAAATCTGTCTTTTCTGAATTAATTCTTTTTTCTTTTTATATGCTGTTCACATTTCTATTCAGAAAAAAAAAGAATAAATGAATTAACTGGATCTACATTATTTCTTTTCATCCACACATGTAACTTTTCCATATCTACATAGCTTGCTGATTTTATGTATTTAAAAATAATCTTGTTATTACTGATTTCAGAAAACTTTGCAATGTGCTCCTAGAATAATTTATTTAGTCACTTAATTTCTAGTTTCTCCTTAATACCTGGACATTTTCATTTGTCTGTGTCCAACAATTTTCATATGTTTGCATTAATGTTTTTAATCAGCCTTCAGGCTTTTTAAAGTTATTTTAAAATCTATTTCAGCCAAGTTTTTCTGATAAGTGCTTGAACTTTGTCTAAATTGGTGTTTTTGGCTTTACACTACCTATAAAATGTTGGACTTAATTATGCTATGATTACCTAAAGGATTATTCATGAATACTGGACTAAACCAGTTCTTCTTCATGACAGAAACACTCTATGCCATGCAGGGTTTTCCTACTTTGTTAAAATTAGTCATTTGTCTCATCCTAAAACCTCATCTCTACATTTCATCCTGAATTAGGTAGCCTGACAACTGACAGGAAGGTAATTGAAGTTTTAAATTTCTTACTGATTGTCAGTACCCTGGTCAGGTACTTTTTTTCTATTTTTATTATTTGAAATTGTTTTATAATTATGGAGTTATGCTGACAGTGGTTTCAGAAAGAACACTTGCTTAGAAGAATTTTTGAGGTCATTTCAAATGGTATTTTCCCTCACGAAGAATGATACAAGTCCCTGAACTCCAGCCTAGATATACCATTTGTTACCCATCTTTCTCCAATTATATAAAGACCATTTATTATTGCACACTGTCCTCTCCCCCACCTACCACCATGCATCCCATATCATCCAGTTAATGGTTTCCGCATTTTTATATTTTGACCTGACTTTTCTCCCATTTCCCACAAATGTCAAACAGCTTTCTACTGATAAATTGGACACCGTTTTCCTCAAATAAATCATTGACTTCCCTTCAATGACTTAGCATCAAATTCCCTCCAATGACTCTAGCAACTTATCACGTGCTTTTCTTAACTTAGGAGTTTCTTTGTAATTTAAAAACTGCTCTATCAACTTAAAAAATTCTTAAACCCTCTTCCTGGTATTCTCCTTCCTTAATCTAGTCCCCAGGGCTCCTAAAGTCCTCTTGTTGACAATAATAGCTACTATTTATCAACTATTATGTGCCAGTCACTTTTAAGACATTATATTATCTTTGTAAGAACATTGAGGGAAAAATTGTTATTTCAGTTTTACAGATAAAGGAACTGAGGCTCGGAGAGTTTAAGTCATTTGCTCAGGCAAGCTCAGCTAGTATGTGACAGAGCTGGGATTCAGAAACATACCTCTGATGACAAAGCTACTTCTTCCTTTATGCTACGATGTGTTCTGTGACTCTACCATTCCCACCCAGGCTCCCATGTCTGACCGTCTTGTTTGGTCCCTGGCCCACTACTCCAGCATAACTGTGCAGTCTTAGCATCTTGCCTGCAACACCAACCTATGCAAAAGAAGACTGGCCTGAGACTAATCATATGTAAGTTACTCTTCAATTCCTATGATTTGGCCTTCTCTTCAGGTTTTTAAAGGTCCTCCCACATGCATTATATATTTTTTTTCTTTCAAGAGCTTAAACCCTTTCAAAAGTCTTATGTGGTTCCTCAAGCTAACACTACTTTTCCCTGCTTTCTAAATAAAGCTGGTTATTGATTTATTACTTTTTCAGGGTGGCAGCAAATCAATACACCAGAAAGCAGTTTGTCAGATGATCCGAAGAATGCAGAACAATTATTTTCTTGGGACAATGAACACCAGGGCTTCCTGTGTGAGACTTGTGGGTGATCGCATCATCCCAGCCCTTCTTTTGTCCTGGAGGAGAAAAAGCTGGCCTGATGATTACTCACATCACATTTCCAGCTTTGCCATTCCCTTGGGCACTAACTTCTTTTCTGGCATTTGAAAAGATAACTTCCCCAGGGTTTAATTGCAATTAGAAGAACAGGTTGGAGAGAACATCAAATTGCATTCTAGGAAAAAAATTAATGTGGAAAAAGAGGGCTAGGTGGTAAGAAGAAAAAAGTTATTAATTTCCAAAATGCATTTTACAGAAATACATAGCTAATAATTTAAACTTGGTGTTCCTTCTATTTCTATTTGGCTCTTGACAGGCAATTTTATTTGCCACTTTATAAATTAATCACAAAATCAAACTGCTGCTTGGCATGTCTACTCCCTCCCCAAATCATCTTGGCAGCCTCCAGCTGACATGTCAGTTCTGACACATGCAGATAGCCCCTGACTGTGAAACGCTAACCTGTGTTAATTCCAGATATCAGCATCTCTTCTCCCAACCCTTTAGGGGTAGTGTTACCACTTCCCCTAACAAATCACTGCTGCTTCAGCCACCTAACCTTTCCATAGGGTCCCTTCAGTCTTTTGGGCTCTCTGTGTTTTGAAGAAATACCTTTTAAGAAATCACTATTCTGTTAAGGCATTTTTTACTAAGGAACTCTTTATTATTATTACTATTATTGTTACTATTATTGTGGTAAAATATAAAGAAACTCTTTTAAACATATAAAAATTGAGATCAAATTCATTAACCAAACACCTTAAAATTAGATTCAGTCACAGATTGAGTCTTTGCTTACTCTTCAGAGATCTAAATTATCTACTCTTATGTGCTGGAGTCCTGGCTCCTTGATGTGATGCTCCCTTACTTCCTGTGTGTTTCATATTTCACACTATTTTTTTCAATTCTATTCTGTTATATTGGTTTTTTTTTTTTAATCTCTGTATAACTTGATATTCTCTTTGGGACAAAGAGGGGTATAAATTAATTAATTAAATGTCTGAAAGAGGTCCTAGACCAGGAATTCAGATTTGCCATTAATTAGCTACAGGATCTAGAACAGGTCTCTTAAATATTCTGGGTCTAAGTTTCTTCATCTGCAAAATTATAGGTTTGGCATGAAATTATCTCTAAGGTTTCGTTTTTGTTTTTGTTTTTCTCACTCTTACCTTGATATACTAGAACTGCCAATCAAAGGAACAGATAAAAACAGAACGAATAGCTCAACTAATGACTCAATGTGGTCAGCTGGCCTTACCATCCAATCCCACTTCCTTCTAATGTGTGTTTCTGTACTGCAGAGGCTACAAAGCTGAAAATTACATTCTTCAGTCTCTTCAAGGCTGAGTTCCGATGCGAATGAAATTCCATAATTAATACACTGGAATGCAATTTTAAAGGTGGAAATAAAGCAGAAACTATCTTGGTGCCTTTTGTTTTTTCATTTGCTGTTGAGAAACAGTGTCATAGAAATGCCAAACGCTTTTTCTTTGTCTTGTCACTTCTCCACAAATTTATCACTTTTTGTTAAAATGGTATATAAGCTCTCAGGCCTAACTGCTTCTTTGGGTTTTCACTTTCTTTTCTGTGAGAATCCCATGTACACATAAAAAATATTAACATCAAATAAAACCTATGTTCCTTTTCTCTTGTTAATCTGTCTTTTTCCAGTTTAATTTGCAGTGTCCCAATCACTAAACTTCAGACAATAGAGGAAAAAGGTTTTTGCCTCCTTTACAATCCTTAGAGTGTTTTTTAATCCTTTCCTCTAGTCTATATTTATTTTCAAGTTCTAGCTTCTTCTTTCTTGGTTCTTGTTAAGTTTGGTGTATATGTGCATATGTGTCCCAGTATATTTTATTTACATGATGCCAAACCTGCTTGAAAAGTGAATATATAATCAAATCAGGCTGTGAGAGCTTCTTTTGAACACCCATTCCAACTCAATTTTTTTTTTCCTTAATCAAGCCAAAGTTTCTTCCAGGCTTGTTCGGCACTCAGCATGATTATTTCCTGGCTACGTTTTTGTGCCATGGCAGGCATGACCCAGGATTTTCTTTGGAAACTATGTATACTATTTCTGTATTTCTTTGTCTCTGATTTCATCTGCTGTTTTGAGGCTAGGCTTTCCCCCTTCAAATGTCTGCATTAACATATGTAAGATCCTGAAATACATTATTATATTTTTTTTAACTTTTTACTTTGAAATAATTATAGATTCACAGGAAGCAGCAAAAATAGTACTGAGAGGTCCAATGTATTCTATATTTTAACAAATGCCTTTTTTACCATCAACAAAATTTTAGTGACTAGTCCTCTAATTTTTCTAACACACATCATACCACACTGTTTCCCTCCTCAAAGACCTGAAGTAGAAAGTGACATTGTTGAAAATGGCAGAGTAGGGAATTCCAGGGCTCCATCCCTTCATAAAAGCAACTAATAGATAGTAGCAATGGTTGCACAACAACACGAATGTAATTAGCCACTAAATCGCACACTTTAAAATGATTAAAATAGAAAATCTTATGTTATATATTTAACACAGTAAAAATTTTAAATATAGTTTTTAAATGCAACTCATAAGCTAGCAAAAGTTGTCGGAATCAACATTTGCAGAACTCTGGAATCTAGTCAAAAATTTGCAAGAGCCAGGGCAAACTTAATGGTGAAAGAAGCTGCTACACTGTGGTAAGAGAGCACCATGGCACTTTGGATTGCTCATCTACCATCCCAGATCAGCAGTGGCCATGAAGATGAGAGCATGCATGCCTGGTGCAGGTTGCTGCTGCCAAAGGGGGCACTATGGATATTATTCTCAAAGAATTGTGGTTGTCTGTTTCAACCTCTTTGATGGCTCCCTGATGGTGCAAGGGCTAGCCTTTGCTTTGCTTGACTCAGAGGATTCCCAGAGCTGGGGAGGTTTCCTGGGCAACATGTGCCAAAAGCATTTAAAAGTCAAAGTATTAGCCAGAGGGGCTGGGGGCAAGGGTACTCAGGACAAGCAATAGACAGACTGAAAAACCTGGGGAGAAAGGAGTAGAGAAAGGAGATATGTAAGAAGATAAAGGCTTTTAAAAGTTCTGACATATACTGGGGAATCGACAAGACTACAAATATGCCTAGAGCTGGATGAATGCTAAGAAAAGTCCTGAGAAGACCCTAAGTTTTCACCTCTGACTGACCTTCAGACTCTGAAAAAGCAGGAATTAAAGGCTAAGACAAAGTGGAAAAATGGCCTGAGCCAGGTGTAGGGGCACATGCCTGTAGTCCCAGCTACTCAAAAGGCTGGGAGGCAGGAGGATTTCTTGAGCCCACGAGTTTGAGGTCAACCTGGGCAACATAGTGAGACCCCATCTCTAATACAAAAAAAAAAAAATTGGCCTGGCTAAGCATTGAAGTTGTGCCTTCACATAGAGCCAACAATGAAGTTGGACCCTTACCTCACACCATATACAAAAAATTAACTCAAAATGGATCAAAGACCTAAATGTAAGAACTAAAACTGTAAAAGTCTTATAAGAAAACATAGGGATAAATCTTAATAACCTTGGATTTGGCACTGAATCTCAGACATGACACCAAAAGCACAAGCAACAACAATAAAAATAGATAAATTAAACTTAACACTAAATACATTTGTTCATCAAAGGACACTATCGAAAGAGTGAAAAGATAACCCACAGGATGGAAGAAAATATTTGCAAATCATATATCTAGATGTGTGCCAGATAAGCATCTAGCATCCACAATATATAAAGAACTCCTACAACTCAACAACAAATAGATAAAAAATTCACTTTAAGAATAAGTAAAGAACTTGAATAGACATTTCTCCAAAGAAGATATAAAAATGGCCAAGAAGCACATGAAAAGATATTTAACATCACTAATCATTAGGGAAATATAAATCAAAACCACAACAAGATACCATCTCACACCCAGTAGGATGACTACATTTTTTTAAACTATAAAAGTCTCATAAGAAAACATAGGTGTAAATGTTCCATTTTTTTAAATGGAAAATGACAAGTGTTGTTGAGGCTGTGGATAAATTAGAACTCTCATACATTGCTGATGTAAATGTAAAATAGTACTGTCATTGTGGAAAACAGTTTGGCAGTTCCTCAAAAAGTTAAACATTGAATTACCATGTAACCTAGCAATTCCACTCCTGATTATCTACCCAAAGAATTGAAAGCAGGTATTCAAATAACACCTTGTACACAAGTGTTCATAGCAGCACTATTCACAATAGCCAAAATGTGGAAACAACCCAAAAGTCCATGAACTTTTGAATGGATGAAC
The DNA here is from genome assembly GCA_023783475.1 of Daubentonia madagascariensis. NCBI lineage: Eukaryota > Metazoa > Chordata > Mammalia > Primates > Daubentoniidae > Daubentonia > Daubentonia madagascariensis. The sequence goes on along the minus strand of JAKFHU010002088.1, from coordinate 45,646,400 downwards.
AAAATGTGGTATATCCATACACTGGAATATTATTCAGCCATAAAAAGGAATGAAGTATTGATACATACTACAACATGGGTGAACCTCAGAAATATTACACTAGGTGAAAGAAGCAGACATATAAGGTCATATATTGTATAATTCCATTTATATGAAATATCCAGAATAGGTAAATCCTTAGAGACAGAAAGTAGATTAGCAGTTCCCAGGGGCTGAAGGAGAAGGGGAATGGGGGGTGACTGCTTATTATGTTTCCTTTCAGGTGATGAAATGTCTTGGAACTAGATAATAGGTGATGATTGCACACCATGTGAACCTACTAAATGCCACTGACTTGTACGTACACTTTTAAATGATTAGTTTTATGGTATGTAAATTTTATCTCAATTTAAAAAGAAAACCAAAACAAAAAAACCTGGCATACTCTCCCTTGTCTGCTGAATAAAGTACAAACTCCCTACTTAATCTGGCATTTACTTTTCATTATCTGTCCCTGTCTCTTTCCAACTTCATCTCCTTCCACGTCCCAAACCCCGCGGGGATGCACTGATAACTGTTTGAATCTCCTATGCTCTCACTCACCCCCGCACCTTTGAATGTGAAATGTCCTTTCTCTCCTTTTCCTATTTTGCTGGGCTAACTTCTACTTCTTCAAGATTATGCTCAGATTTACCCTTTCTGGAAAGCATTTCCTAGTTCCCTCCCGCAATCTTACTCCCTGGCGCCAGCTGGAGTATAGGTTTCTAACACGGGCTCCCATCACACCCTTTGCATACTGCATTTGTCATGATGTCTTCTAATTATCTCCCCCTCCAAACTGTGAGTTTCTCCAGAGCAGAAATTGTGCCTTTCATCTCTATTAATAGTTCCTGGCAGTGGTCCTGGCATACAGCACATGCTTATGGAGTGTTGGATTGTTAACTTGATCACCACTTTCTCCAGCATGATTTTTGCTCATATGCTTCCTCCCTTGTTTGAACATCAGCCTTCCTCTGTTTCTTTACCTCAGACCACAATCTGATATATTCAGTCCCCTCACCATTGTGGGCAATTGATCACCAGGAGATACAGGAGCGTGTATGACTGGACCCTGACACACACATGACCTCTGCAGAAACAGCTTGGCATTTGTGCCCTTTTTCTGGCAGATGACCAATGTCATCTTTATTCAAAGGTATACAAGGGGAGAACATGAGGGCCTTGGAGTCAAAGAGTGAAGTTCAAGTTCCTATCACACCATGCACTTGTGCAACCTTGATCAAATCACCTCTGCTCTATGGGATTCATTTTCCTCACCTATAAAAATGGGTATAAAACTAAGTGACCTGTCTTATTCATGGAATCTCTTGAGGATTAAAATGAAATAAGACAATGTATTCATATAGATAGTATTTTTAAATGTGTAAATGTTATAGGCCTCAAATCTTTTAAAATTCATTCACTTTATAAACTTCATACTAGAGTCAACCAGATTGACCACCAGTCATGGTCGGTCATTTTTTATGTAATACAAATAAGTAAATAAAAATTCTAACATGGCATAGAAATGTGAATGATTATTATGTATGCATCTCCATCACCTCCTTAAAGCATTTTTATTGAGACTTATTCTTAGACAGGAATGTTCTGAGGAATTTCTGTTCCATATACATGAGTAACATAAGTCACTGAGGCAAGCTGGAGGATCTGGTGAATCCTGCTATCCTGGTACCTGATCAGTGACTCCATTGTTGGGAAATGGTCTGGTGTGGAGGAGCTATGCTATTTCACACGATGAAAGCTGCTTAAACTCCTGCCCAGATAAGACAATATTTTACCAAATAAAATCCCCAGTAAATGGCTCTCTAGCTTGAAATTAGAGTAAAAAGTTTTTAGCAAATGGAGTTGTTTAATTTTACTTTATTGGGGAAATATTGTTTTACACTTTTCCAATGAGTTATATTTTTTAAACTTTATTCTTGCATTGAAATACTTTGTAATTTCCATTTTGTGACTCCCACTAGTGATGACTTAAGGGATACCTTGAACTTATCCATTCATCATAAAAACCTAGAGTCAAGCAAGATTGATCACTTTTCCCACCTTTGGTCAGTAATTGTTTTTTTCCCTTTTAATGACAAGCTTATAACTATAGTAAAATGGATAAATAAGGACAATAATTAAGTGATTAATTTGGATATTTTATTTTAGTTTAGTTTAGTTTAGTTTTTGAGACAGAATCTCACTCTGTCACCCAGGCTGGGGCGCAGTGGCATGATCATAGCTCACTGCATCCTTGAACTCCTAGGCTCAAGTGATCCTCCTGCCTCAGCTTCCTGAGTAGCTGGGACTACAGCACATGCCACTATGCCACGCTTTTTTTTTTTTTCTTTTTGATAGATACACGGTTTCTCTGTGTTGTCTGGGCTGGTCTTAAACTCTTGGGCTCAAGTGATCTTTTCACCTTGGCCTCCCAAAGTGCTGGGATTACAAGTGTGAGCCACTGCACACAGCCTAGGTTCTTTTTGTATTTGGTTGCTATAGACAAAAATTGAATCCAGTTTAAAGGAAGTGATTCTTGCCGTAACCTATCATAGAGCATGAAACAGTCTAAGAAAAAGTTCCAAGCCATGCAAGTCAGGAAAGTTTGATAAAGTAAAGGAGAAACCACTTCTAAAAGTAGGAGAAATATTGCCTCCCACTTGCAGATACCAAACAACCTGAGAGCTGTTCTCTTTTCCATCAAAATTAAGAGTTGCTTATACAACTTGCCTCTTCCCTAAGCCTGTCTCTACCAAGAAATCACAGCATAACCAGAGTGAGGAAAGTGAGAGACCTAGAGGCAAACCTTTCCTGGTTTGCCAACTGCAGCTTACAATTTGCAAAGAATATTGGAAAGAAAACAAACTTTAAGTTCCAGCTTTGCCTGAATCAGTGCAATAGTAAATTGGTGACAGCAATAGCTTGAGCAATAGAAATATAATGCATAAGGCTTATCTAAATCTAAATTTAGACTCAAGTCTAAACATTGAGCAGTTACTGACTCCCACAAAATTAATACTAAATTCTTAGGCAAATCTGCATGGAGCAGGGCAGAATGATGAACTAGAATGATCAAAGAAGATGGAAGGTGTTTGTTTCCTAAATAAGGAGAGACTAGAAGTTAGCATCAAATGGTATCATGTGTTATGTTTAAATTAAATGTTAAAGAAACCCCAAAATATGGCAGATAAGAAAGGCTTTTCCAACTAGTCCCAATTGTTTTGTCTTACGTTCTCTCCTAGTGCCTACCCCAAACAATCACAGCCACACTGCCCCAAAACATGCCTTTATCCAGGCCATACCCTTAGCAAATCCCTACTCTTTCTCATGACATAGTTCACTTGTCATCTCTTCTGTGAATCCTTCTTTTATTCCCAGACACTTTGCTTCATGGTATCACAGAGATTTATTCGCTTCTCTATTAAAGCACTTACCACATTAAATTGCAATTCCTGAGAGTACGTGTCTGCTTCTCATGTCTTTTCTATTTTCGTGTTCCTTGGACTTAGCAAACCGTCCAGTGTTGAGTAGGGGTTCACAAATGTTTGTTGAACAGATGAGTGAATCTCTAGTTCCTCTTCTAGCCAGCCAGCTATCTACCTCCACAGCAGCCTTGAAATCCCAGTTCCTATGTCCTACACCAAGTCCTAGATCGTAATCCTCTTTGAGATACTAACATAGGGGACAAATGAGTAAGTTTTGGTTGCAAGATCTTACCTGCATCACTAACCGTAGTTATGGGGAACATGCTAATTGCCTAGCCAACGCCAGAATGTACAACCTTCCAGTCTTTATTGCCAGTGAATTTATATCAAAGGAGAACAAAAGTTAGACAGGGAATTCTGAAAATATATTTATTTTTACTATATATGCTCTACTCACTGGTGGTAGAAGAGAAGCAAAGCAACTAGAAGGAATAAAATACTACCCTACATGCTTTAACATTCTTCTGCAGAATTTTTAGTGAAGATGTACTATGAGAGTTTATAGAGAAGGGAGGGAATAAATATCTGATTTGTTATAAGTTACTTTTTAAAAAATAGCATATATACACTATGCTGCACTGTCATGGTCTATCATTCCTGAAGCATGGTTGCACTGGTTTGTTTTTGCTTGCCCCTCCTCAGCCATTTTCTGCCCTACTCTCTGCCTTGCTCTCTGCTCCAGAAGGCTGACTTGAATTTACTATATCACTGGCCTTGCTCTCTGGCTTCCATGTGGGCCCGACTCATGGGAGTCACCAGTTGAGATCAGAGGGCAAGGAGAGAGACTGGTTGGTATCTGTTTCCCCTGCGCTCTCCCCAGTCAGGGCTCTGGTGGTGGCTGCATTCCACAGCAGCCCCTCTTCCACGGCTCCAGCTCTCCCCAGACTCAGAATCCTGTTCCCGGCTGATTGTGCCATCTGTTTGCAGGAAGGAGCCGAGCTGATACAATGGTCACCTGCCCACCACTGGAAAAGTATGTGAATAAAAGAAATACTGCTTGGGTGCCTTTATTTCTTGCTCTGGTGTGTCTTCCACTAAGCAGTTTCTCCACGAAACCTTATACTGCTGAGTGGAGATTGTAAGGGTTGAGAAGTGCAACAGCCAGAAATTTCATTTCTAAGCCCCTTGATTTTTTCCGTCTCAAAAGGATCACAAGCTTTGGTGGAACAATAGACGGATCTTCTTGGTGACTGTTTTGAACACTGACAATTAGACTTCACCAAGGGCACATGGCTAAAGGCTCACCATTTCTTACTCCTACAACTGACCTCCTCAGAAAAGAGCTGTGCAACTGTGGCTCGCTTCCATTCAATTCAATAAACCTGCTTTAAACATCTTCAGTTGTTCATTAGTGTCAAAAAAAAAAAAAAAACCCAAAGAGTGAATATCTAGGGAGGCTTTTATGGCCATGTGTTATCTGTGTAAGATTTTATTTGTGCTCTTTTGTTTAGAAACACTTTGGATTCCCCTGAGATTATTATGATGCAGAACCATATTTTCAAAAAGATTCCTCAATTCTTGCCAGTAAAAGCTCATCTGATCTCTGCTCATTTTTCAAAATGGCTTGAGTTTCCTCATTTCCATGGCATTTCTCCCTTTCTAGTTGCTGAACGCTGATAGCAGATTCCAGAGGCGTGGGGATAATGTTGTCTGTCACTTAGAGAAAGGCAGATTCTTCTGGGAGTTAAAGGCAATGAATTCCAGAAAATGTTTTTCAGATGTTGGGGGTTTAATGAAACACAGGATGTGCACTGCCAGGTAGCACCAATGTTCATTTTTAAGCTTTCCTTATGTTACCATGTATTTGCCTAAAACACTGCCTTATGTTACTTTGCCTTTCTGTTTGCCTACATTTCTGTGCAACATTCCTAAGACTCCAGACTTTTTAAAGCCCATTTTAAAAAATAGCCACCAACAAAAGAAAGATTTTTTTTAAAGCCCTCAGGCGACTGCATTCAGGTAGGAGCAAAGAATTTAATTTGAAGCTCAGAAGTAATGAGGCTTATGGGAATTCCAAACATGGCTCAGTACTACAGGATTGAGAATTTCTTTGTACAAATATCCTTCTTGCTGTATTAAAATAACAGTTTGAGATATAAATGATATCTACAATATCAATTGGTTTCAGAACCACAAACCCTGGTATTATAGAGGTAAATAGCTGTTCTGAGCTCTGGGCCCCTGAAAACCTGATTTTTCTGGAGGCTGATAGCTTTAAGTTAGTAAGAACTCTCTGGATTTCTGTAGCAATTTTGGAGGCCATTGTCCCCCACCTGCCTCTGAGGGTCAGAAAACAATATTTACTTAGCCCTTGATCTATCTGGAGCTCACCATTAACAGTGCCATTAGTATAAAAAGAAGGAAAGAAGAAGTAGCACCACCCTGCCCTTGGGAACCTTTAAGAAGTCAGGAGCTTTCCAGACAAAGTGAGCCCACAGAAGCTGCATCCATATAAGGAGAACATTTCCCAACGCTATGTAGAACAGCCAAATAAGAATGCAGCCTAAAGGAGTTTATTTCATCCTCCACATTGTGTGTCTAGAAGAGAACTCTAATAAAGTATATGATCAAAATGAATTCGAGGCCAGGCATGGTGGCTTATGCCTGTAATCCCAGCACTTTGAGAGGGCAAGGCAGGAGGATTGCTTGAGGCCAGGAGTTTGAGATCAGCCTGGGCAACATAGTAAGACCTCAACTCTACAAAAAATAGAAAAATTAGCTGGGTGTGGTGGTTCACACCTATAGCCCCAGGTACTCAGGAGGCTGAGCCAGGAGGATCCCTTGAGCCCAGGAATTGGAGGTTACAGTGAGCTATGATTGGGCCATTGCACTCCGGCCTGGGTGACAGAGTGAAACCCTGTCTCTAAAAATAAAAAGAATTTGAGTTCACTTTACCACAAAGCCCTTCTACATTGCTGTGGCTAGAAGCATGCTGGGTTACAATCCTGATGACCACCAGAGTCCCTATTATTGCTTTTCACAATCTCATTTTGTAAGTTAATTAAGCAGGAATTGAGTCTATGAAACAACATTTAGTGAGCCCTAGTCCAGGTATCTGGGTGGAGGAATAGAGATAAATGACCAAATATGGCTTCCAACCTCAAGTTTGCCATGTGGCTGAAAAAGCAGCCATAATTAAATGAAATGGGTTGGGAGAATAAATAAGTACATGCTCCAAAGTACAAAGTAACACAATACATGTTGACTCCATTGGAGCTAAGGCAGACAACCATGTTAGTAACAAAAGTGATCGGATTGAGATCAAAATGCCTCCTGTCATCTAATCATTTGGTAGCATAACTTATGTGTCTCGGGCAAAACTTACCTTTGAGAAAATTATACCCCAGGCTTCCTACCAGCCCCTTCTATAGAGTTGCAGTTTTACTGTTCTTCACACTTGCTAGGATGCTTAGTTTAGACAAATGGCATACAGAGCTTCAAGATACACATGATTTCTCTCTTTCTCTCTCTTTTTTTAAATAATTCTACTTTACTCAGAAACCAATGTCTGTAAGACCCGATTTAAGTTCTTCCAAAGCTAAGGAAATAGTTTTCAAAATGTGTTTCAAGGCCCTCCTACATAAAAATCACTAGGGTACATGCTAAAATTCAGTTTTCTGGGCTATACCACCTCAAGATCTACTAACCTAAAATGTTTGGTGGAATAGCCCAAGAATCTTAATTTTAATGAGTATCTCAGGTTATTATTATGCACCCACCACCAATAGTGTGAGTACCCCTGGTTTAGGGCCTGTGCTGACTTTTTGAGCACCCTCAATTTAGACAATGAAATCCACGTGAGGAATCATCCCTTCTAGTTACACTCTTCTCTATATTGCAAGAATTCTTAGCCCTGGAACCATTGATTTCTACAGAATGCTGGAGGGGCTTCAAGACATGCTTAGAGGCTCTTGAATGTGTATGCAAAATGGTGAACAGGTCTATGTTTTTTCTGGGGTAAGAATCCATAGATATTTTCAAATTATCTAAAAGGCTCCAGGACATAGAATAGCTGACCCACTGCTTTATGGGACTGATAATATGTAAGCTCTAGGTTCCCACCACTAAAATTAGATTACGTAGATACTAAGAAACCTAAGAAACAGAATTCTCAAGCTAAATAATCAAAAGAATGGGCATTTGTTGAGCATAATGAGTGATTATGATGCACTGAACACATTCATTTCTCACAGCAACCCTTTTTAGTCCTTTAGAGTGCAAAGTGACATTATCTCCATTTGGTTTCTAATAACAGTAATAATGGTTAAGGTTATTGAGCACTTACTATTTGCCAGGCGCTACTCTAAGCACTTCCCCTATAATAGCTCACTTAATTCTTACAAACACTTCTACAATTCTTACAACACCTCTATAATCTATCAAGTAGATTCTACTATTACCCCCATTTCACAGATGAGGAAACAGACTCTTCATGAAGACTCCTTTTCTCATCTCTGTATCACTAGTAATAATAATGATAATAGCTAACCTTCATTGAAGTCATTATGTACTGGGCACTATTCTAAGCACTCACTTTTATGCAAGAGGAACCTAAGGCACAGAGAAGTTGAGTAACTTGCCCAAAGTCATCCAGCTAGTAGGAGACAGAGCTAGGATTCAAACCCTAGGCTGGCTAGAGAGCCCACATCCAGCCATGCTCGCTACTGCCACAAGTTCTAGCCTTTACTTTACTGGATAATTGTTGAGTCCACAGGCCTAAATTTCTGTGGACGCCTATCGCCAGTCTAATGGATTCCTTTTCTTTCTCCGTTTTAAAGCTCCATTTGCATCCCAGGCTTCCGGGCATGGCCTCCAAGTTTCCACACACATCCCCACAGCCACCTTGTGCTGCACATGGGTCCTGGGCGAGTGTGCCAGGACACCTTTAACTCTGTCCCAGTTCCCAGACCACACAAGGTCACACCAGTCGCTCTGGGATGTCAGAGCTCTCAGATGCCTTTTATGATCACAGACACAATAGGGCCTGACAGCTCTGCTGCTCGCAGGAGAACTGGGCAGTATCGCATTTCAAATATTGCCTCTGTGTAATGTTCTGAGACCATTCAGAGCCCGGTTAAAAAAACACAGTCACGACTCTCCTCAAGGCCGGGGCTGTTGATTTTGTTAGGTGAGATCACTTGAGGAATATAAAACGCAAGAGAAAGAGTGGTAAAGAGGAAAAACAATAGACATATGGGGTCAAACAAAAGTCACCAAGCAGTGGAGGAACCTCCTGGCTGCAGCGTGCCGCTCAGTTTAAACCTAAAGTTTAAGCACTTAAGGAATTAATCAATTTCTACCCGTTTCAATTCCTTCACAATTGTACAATGTTTACTTGCACAGTGGCTTTTAATTCTTTCTCTCTGTGTGTCTCTGTGTGTGTGTATAAAAGATAAACTATGACTATTAAAAAACCTGACAGTAGCCCATATTTCCCTGCCCAGCACACACACACCACACACACACACACATACACGCGCGCGCGCGCAACGGTTTTGTGTTCAAAGCACACATTTGTATGCCTAACCATCGATTTACGCTAGTCTTTTAATGTCATGCAAGACTTTTTCCTTCCTTTACTCACCACTGAGTGACTGTGCTGATTCAACATTTTATAGACGCATCAATTTTCCTTTAGAAGCTGTGCCGAGGGTGTGTGACTCCCTGGGCCAGTTTCTTATTGAAATCAGATGATGCAGAAAGTATCTCACATTTCAGTGATAGGCTGCCCCCTAGTGAAAATTCTCCACTACGCATTCAGCCTACAAATTTGTTGTTGCAAATACTGCAGAGCAAAATTTTTTGACACAAAGGACATGTCCTTCAGTTGCAGAGGATGTGATAGAATAGTGTAATTTAATCCCCAACCTATTTTCTGCACATTTCAGTGTTTTGTAAAATTTTCTTTGATAATTAAAGATTTCTCTGTTGTTAAAATACTGTCCTGCACCGCATAATTGCCTTTTGGTCAATGACGACCACATATACCACAGTAGTCTCATAGGATTATAATGGAGCTGAAAAATTATTATCACCTAGTGATGTCGGAGCCCCTGTAAGGTCGTATCACAACATATTACTCACTTGTTTGCCTTGATGCTGGTGTAAACAAACCTGTGCTGCCAGTCGTATAAATGTGTAGTACAGAGCCTGGCATGGTGGTGCGTGCCTGTAGTCCCAGCTACTCCGGAGGTAAGGCAGGAGGATCGCTTGAGCCCAGGAGTTCAAGGCTGCAGCAAGCTATGATCAGCACTCTGCACTCCAACCTGGGCGACAGAACAAAACCCAGTACATAATACTGGATATACTATGTTACTGGTTTACATATTTACTATACTATACTTTTAATTGTTATTTTAGAGCACACTCCTGTAAAACAACCTCAAGCGGATCCTTCAAGAGGTATTCCAGAAGACGGCATTGTCATCATAGGGGATGACAGTTCCATTCCAGTTCTTCCCCTGAAGACCTTCCAGTAGGACAAGATGTGGAAGTGGAAGACAGTGATATCGATGATCTTTGTGTAGGCCTAGGCTGATGTGTGGATTTGTGTCTTAGCTCTTAACCAAAAAGTTTAAAAAGTAAAAAAATAACAAATAAAAAAATTTTTAAATAGAAAAAAGCTTATAGAATAAAGATATAAAGAAAGAAAATATTTTTTACATCTGTACAATGTATGTTTTAAGCTAAGCATTATTACAAGAGTCAAAAAGTTAAAAAAAATCAAAAAGTTTATAAAGTAAAAGAATTACAGTAAGCTAAGGTTAATTTATTATTGAAGAAAGAGAAAAATATTTTCTCATAAATTTAGTATAGCCTGCATATACTGTACAGTGTTTATAAAGTCTACAGTAGTGTACAGTAATGCCTTAGGCCTTCACATTCACTCACACTTACTCACTGACTCACCCAGAGCAAATTCCAGTCCTGCAAGTCACATTCATGGTAAGTGTCCTATACAGGGGCACTATTTTTTATCTTTTATAGCATATTTTTACTGTACCTTTTCTATGTTTAGATACACAAATACTTATCACCATGTTACAATTGCCTGCAGTGTTCAGTTCAGTAACATGCTGCACAGGTGTGTAGCCCAGGAGCAAGAAGCTATACCATATAGCCCAGGTGTGTAGTAGCTGTACCATCTAGGTTTGTGTAAGCACACTCTCTGACGTTTGCATGCAGTGCAAACTAAATCACCTAAGGATGCATCTCTCAGAATGCATCTCAGTCGTTAAGCAATGCATAACTGTATACACACAAAATCACACAAAACATATTCTTTCCTAAGCCAGTAGAGCTACCTTCATGGAACTAAGTGAAGGATGCTGATGACCAGTGCCCTTCCCTGGTGAGCTGTGTGTGTCTTTCCATTGCCGCTTACCTTATTTGGCTATTTCACGGTATTTTTTCCTATCTAGGATAACTGCACAAAGGAAATGATTTTCCATATCAGCATTCTGAATACTTCAGTGTTCAATGCCTCTATTTTTTTTTAAGAGAGGGGGTCTCATTCTGTTACCCAAGCTAGAATGCAGTAGCATGATCATAGCTCACTGTAACCTCGACGCATTGGCTCAGATGATCCTCTCTGAGTAGCTAGGACTACAGGTGCACGCCAACACACCAGGCTAATTTTTTTAATTTTTTGTAGGACAGGGTCTCACTATATTGCCCAGGCTGGTCTTGAACTCCTGGCCTCAAGCAATTCTCCTGCCTCAGCATCCCAAAGTGCTGGTATTATTAGCCAATGCCTCTATTTTTAGTTGAATATTTGTCCTTACATAGGTCTATGAAGTAACTTGTATGAACATTTTGCGTTGTGTCTCCTATGGGAAGACTTAGAAATAGTCATTGCTACTATTATTATAGAATTATCCCTTTTAGACAAAACTTATTTTGAATGTTAAACAAGAATATAGTCAGTGTTTGGTTTACAGGTTACTTCTACATTGTTGTACAGAAGTGAAATAGTTCTCATGACAGAGTTAAACATGGTCTTTCCATAAAAAGTTAATATTTGGAAACTTGAAAACAGTGGCAAATTTGTCCATCTTTGTTATTTTATTTCTCCATCGCACACCCCCTCCCAGCTATCTAACGTCAGTAGAAGGGATAGTATATTGTCTGAATTAACCTTTTCAAAACTTATAGGATTTAAGGGTGAAAAATCAATGACACTGAACAACTGTTATAACATGTAAGTGTTTGGAAACTCACTCTTCTTTGCTTCTGTATTTAATTTTGTACAGATGCCATCCAAGATTAGGATCAAAGGGTACTCTTCTCTTTATTTTGGTGGTTCTTCCTTGGATTTTAAGCTCTCTGGAATCAAAGTTCTCTTAGTTTCTCCTACTCATGTACACTAATGAATACCTTCCACTTTGTAGGTAGCTGAGGGCTAATTTATGTGAAACTCACAACACTGTGAGATAGGCATTAGTATATTCACTTTAGAGATAATAAGACTTGGCTCAGAGAAGTCCCGTCACTCTCCCAAGGATACACAGCTCATTAATGGCCATGAGAATTCAAACCTTGGCCAATTGAGGCCAAGTCCCATGCTCTTTCTCATCAAAGTTGCTCCATATCTTGCCCTTGGCTTGTTTATTAAATCTTAGAGACATAGGCTGTGTTGTCCCCATTTTAAGAGAGAATATTACATCAAGAAAGAATAAAAAGCCAGGAAATACATATAAAGGTCAGCATTTCACCACTAAGTGTGTTCAGATGTTCTAAATTAAGGAAAGCAACTCTCACTGATCCTTGGGAGGAGTGAATGAGAACTGTCCCCAAGGAGGGGCAACACCTCTCTTCAGTGACTCTCCCCAAGGTTGTACCCTCCTTCCCAGCCATGAATAAGTTATGAAGGTAAAATTTTTCTACTTACACAGAGACATTGTCATAATGGAAAGAGAAAGAGAATTCAGATAGACACTGATTTATCAAAAACAACAAATAAACAAACTGCCCCTTGTGGGATTACTGTATCATGGGAGCTCAAGAAAGCTACTTGAATGACAATATCCATAAACTGTGATTCCGAACTGGGTTTGAAATTTCATGGCTGAGGGAGTATGAGTAATATTTTTTCCTTCAGTTATTAAGGTGGGTGAGGTTTTGTGGATTTTGGGTTTTTTTGTTTTTTGGGTTTTTTTGGTCTTGTTTTGTTTTGGTTTTTTTTGGTCCATTACCTACACTGTTAGGATGAATAACAATAAAGAGTCCTGGCTTTTGGAAGTTTTGAGATCTTACTAGAATGTGTAATCTGCCTTTTTTAACACCATGGCAAGGTGATCTGTAATTATTTTTCTGCTTTGAAAAATCTGAATTCACTTCTAAAAAGCAGCGGTTTATGGTCAATTAGGTAATGCTCAGCAAATATTCACTTGCTCTCTATGGTAGGAATATACTTCCCTTCCCCCTTCCGCCTCCTTTGTTAAGCTTGACCACGTGGTTTGCTGTAGCCAATGTAAGGTGGGTGGAAGTAAGAGTGTCCCAGCTCCATGTCTAGGCCTTAAGAGGCATCGTGTGTCTCTGCTCACCCCTCTTGTACTCTTATCTTTGCCTCCAATAGCTACTGGTCCAAGAAGACATGTTACAGCAGTCCTGTATCCAATCCACAGTTTTGAGCCAAGCCCAGCTAAACACACTTAGATTAGCAAAGCTCCAGCTGACCAGCAGACAAAGAGAAATAAATGCTTATTGTTGCATGCCGCTTAGCTTTGGGGTGGTTTTTTTATGTAGCCTTATTATGGCAATAGTTGACTAATACAAAGCCCAATAACACAGAGTAAAATTTACATCCTAGTGGATTCTACATTGTGTAAACAATACATTTACCTCTCAAGTACCAGGGAATCATATAACTGATCAGCTTGGGCACTGAGATCACAAGTGAAGAATAGGAAGAAAGCAAAGCTGGTCTCTGACTTACCAAAAGAGACGCTCAGTTGTCTGTGCACTAACACCTGCATGCATTATTCACAGGACAGACTCTCACTGAGGGTGTATCTACTATTATTCCAACAGGCTTTGTTACCTCATTTTCCAGCCACTTTACAGTAGGCAGGGAGAAACTGTTAGAAGCAAACTTGCTGGTAACAAGGGAAAAAAATAACTGCATCAGTGAAGGAAGAGACAGAAAAGCCACAAAAAAGGCAACACATGAATTCAAAATCATAGGAATGTAGGATTAATTCATAGGAAAACAATTTTCCTAAATGTATCAGTTTCCCAATTAGTAGCAAATAGAATAGGGCAGTTAATGATCAATTGCAAAAAATTACTTCAAGAATTGCTTAAAACAGTAGCTCTTAGTGTTTGGGGATCATGGCCCATTTTTGAAAAACTTGTAAAAATCATGGATTCTTTCTTCAGAAAAATGCATGTGAAAAAACCCCACAAAATATTCCCCATAATTTTAGGCAGTTCAGAAACTCCCCAGAACTAATTCATAAACCCGGGGTTATAAACCACTATTTTAAAGTAAAAAATAGTCTTAGTTTCAGGAGGTATATAATTTAATTATCTGAAATTTTTTATTTCCGTGAAACAGGCTTATTGCTGTGAAACATGATTCCAGATAAATGAGGTGTCCTGGAATTCATAAAGCTGTAAGAGGCCTTCCCAATCACCACCCCATTACTGGCTAGACTGGCCCTGGAGAGATTAATAACCTTTACATCTTCAAAGACTCCATGACACCCCTTAGTGGTACATTTCCACATCTCTCAGCTTCATTTTTATGAACTTCAAGTTTATGAGAGCTTAGTAATTAGATCATTCTTCTATACTCTTATAATCTTAGCTTCCATGTCACTGGTTCATTGCTTATTGGAAAAATGAAAGCCATTGGTGCCATTTTCTTCTTTTTGCTGATATATTAAGGGATTTTCTTTTTTTGCCATATCTGCTCCTTAACTTTAATTCCCCCTGTGAAATATGAGGTACGTATCTTGCTTTTGCTTATAGTGACCCCTAATACATGAGTAGTTATTAAGTTTTTCATATCAGATTCCTGAACATTTATTTCTACAACTCCTTATTCTCTCATCCAAAAAGAAAAAAAAGAGCCCCAAACTGACAGTTATTGTTATATAATAGATATCACAACAGTGCAGTGTTCTACAGCTACACTTGGTAGACCTTAGGATCGAATTTACAGATTTTGAAGACCAAGGTGGAAGTACGCCAATGATTGTTCATAAAATTACTGGTATCATGGTGCTATTACCACCAATAATAATACCTTATTATTATTACATTTTCAAAACACATTTATACTTTAAAAGAAATTGTGAGCAATTATGACACTTTTCAAAAAGGGAAGAGAAATTGTATTTGTTATGTGTCTACTATGTACCTGGCATTGAATTTGATTCCCTAAAACACTTATCTCATTAAATCCCCATAGCACCTTATGAGGTAAGAATTATTATCCCCATTTTATAGATGATGAATCTGATATGAAAGAAATGAATTGACCTGCCTAAGGTCACACTTCATAAGTGACTGTGCAAAAACTTAAACTGAAGTCTGTCTTATTCCCATTATATTATTTTTCTTAAGAATAGAAATGACAGGGAGATTTTGATAGCCTTTCAGAAAAAATTAAAAGGACTGTTTTCGAAAAGGGATTAGAATTGTCCAAAAGGTGCTATTTATATCAATGTATGAATATAATTGGAGGCAGATTTGGGCTCAAATATCAGAATATTGATGAGCATTCCTGAGACAGTAAACACCCAGAAAGTTGTGAAATCGATGAAAACAAACCCACTCACACACAAAGCTGGGGGTCTGAGAACTGCTAGGACTGCCTTATAATGAGTACCTCCTCAGAGTCCCTGCACCTGAGCAGCAACAAAGGGGGTAACAGAGATTGCACCATGACGCTGGGCAGAAGGGCTAAGGCAGCTGTACAGATTCCTATTGCCCCCATAGAGACATGAGGAACAAACCATTGGCTGTACCCAAGGCCAAGTGTTTGAACAGCGCTAGGAGAGGGCTGGAAGGACTACAGGAGCCTCACAGTTAGAATGAAGAGAGCTCTCTGTGTCTGGGCCAGCATTAATCAGTGTGGTTCATAGACTCCCCAGGGAAACAGAGACCCTTTCAGGGCATCCACAAGGTTAAGACTATTTTCATATTAATACTAAGATGTTGTTTGCCCTTTTCATAATGCTGATATATGCACCAATGATACAAAAGCAATAGTGGGTTAAACTGCTGGTGCCTTAGTATGAATCAAGTGGCAACAAGTTGTCGCTGTATCTTTATCACCACACACTCAAGTTTAAAAAAAGTGCCTGTTTGACTTAAGAACGTCTTTGATGATACAGTACAAATTAAAGTTTTATTAAATCTCTTGAGTGCATTTTTAATATTGCATGTGATGAAATGGATAGTATGCATAAAGCACATCTGCTGCACTTCAAAGTGCAATGGTTGCATCAAGGAATAGCAGGCGTGCAACTGAGTTGTAAGCTAAACGAGCTGCCTTTTTCACAGACATCATTTTTATGCCCATAAAAGACTGAAAGACAGATTATGGTTTTTAGACTTCAGTATTGGAAGACTTGATATTTTTAAGTATTTTCTCAAAAATGAACCAAGTGGGCCTAGCACATCAAGAAAACAATTGACAGAATTTTTTGTCCATAACTCAATTCCTGCTTTCAAGTAAAAATTAGAATTTTGAAAACATATCCACCACTGTGAACTTGACAGCTTTCCAGCACTTAAAGACTTTTCCCATGAAATAGATGATGATATAAATGAATGTGAGTTCTGATGTTATATAATGAAATGTGTCAGCACTTAGAAGATCTGCATAACTGAGTGAACCAATTTTCCAAATAACCAATGCATGATGTTACAAAATCATGCATGAGTAAAAAATCCATCCAAAGTGCAAGATACACCAGTGGATTTTAACATGACTGAACATGAAATGTTTATTGCTATGGTTTTAGATTCCATATTGCAACTAACCTGCAAGAAACTACCACTTGTTGAGTTTTGGTATAGTACTAAAGAAGAATATGAACAGTGTCTGAAAAGGCTGTTAAATATTCCTCTCTTTTCCACCTACATATCTGTATAAGGCCAGATTGTTTTTATATGCTCTAACCAAAACAGCATAGCACAAGAGATTGAAGGCAGAAACAGATTTTAGAATCCAGCTGTTTTCTATTAAGCCAGATAGTAAAGAGATTTATAGAAATGTTTTGTAAAAAGCTACTGTTAACATTAATTTTTTATTTTGTGAAATATAGTTATTGCATAAATAATATTTATGTCAAAATGTAGTCGTTTTTAGCTTTTTAATAAAGTAATAAATATTTCAAAATTCTGTTTTTATTCCCAACATGATAAATATTCATAGACGTAACACACAAAAACAAATTTACTGGGGTCTCAATGATTTTTAAGAGTGTAAACAGCTCCTGAAACCGAAACTTTAAGAACTGCTGGTCTAGGCTAATCTGAGATAAATGGGAACTTGAACGTCAAAGTGGGTACCAGTATGAAAAGGAGATAAACCCAGGAACCAGGCTGTCACAGTGGGTGCCGACACATGGCGTTTCTCCAGGACCAGACATTTCCCAGAAGCCTGATATTGCACAAGCATGCATAGCCTTAAGGTCTGCCACCTGAGAGATGGATTTGGCTGAGTTTAAAACCTGAAATGACTAAGAAACGTGGACTTGACTAGATTCATTTTTCTGTCAGTAGGTAGAATGGGACATAAGAGAGACACTCCTGTTTAATTATTGAGAAACAAAATTATATTGTTGGCAGGCCTCGCTTTATAGCTTTGAAACATCATGCCCACTAGATTCACCAATAGCCCGCAAGCAGAAGCCAAACGACTACTGGGTAGAAGTGATGTAGGGGCTTGCTGCCTGGGGGAAACAACACTATAAGTACTCAAAGTCCTTTCCCAAATCTTCAGAATTTTCTCTCTTCTTTTATTTGATGTTACCAAAAACCTTACCAAATAGATAAGACAGGTATGACTATTCCCATAGAAAGAGAGAGAGCACGCAAGACCCAGGAGGCACAAGTGTGCCAGAGATAGCCAAGGCGGCAGATCCACTAAAGTCCCCATTAATTAAACAGAAAATGTGTGATCAGCTGGGGATTGCAAAGCCTGTGAAATAATTAAATTCCCTCTCACTTCAGCTGAACAAATGTTCACTCTATACCTATCAAGAACAGAGAGAATATTAAGATAAACCAGGATGGTCACCACCCTCTAGAGACTGTCAGTTCAGGTTGAATGGAGGGTATGCTCCACTAAAAGTAGAATAATGTGCTATAGGAACACAGAGCAAAGAGAAATTAATTTTGACATTAAGAGTCCCACATAAGCTCTCCCCAGTCAAGGCCAACTCACAGTTCTGAGTCTAATAGAAACATGCAATCACTGCTCTGTAAGCCTCCTCCTCATGGTGAGGCTGCCCACTGAGTTGTAAGACTCACACCAGTTCTCATGGAATTTAGCAGAACACAGATCTTTCTACTCTGTGTCCCTGGGGGGCCCTGCACAGAACTTCACTGCAACCCATCATTCACAGCCCACAATGACATCGGGGCCCAAAGTAATTGGTACAAGTGGTTATTTTTCTTTATATGCTCATGCGACTTGGCAGAAAGGCAATGTATTTTGCATGGGGAAATAACAGTTTGTTAGACCAAATTGCCCCAGCAGTATGTCTATTTTTCTAGGAGGACTCCGGGCTTTGTGACCTTGGCTGCTGAGTGAAGTGCATTCTTTTCCTGGGATGAGTTACTCTTTCCCAAGGCGACCTCTCTACACTCACCAAGGGTAACCAGCTGCTTTGTATTCTGAAAATATGCCTCCCGACTGCTTGTCCCACCCAAAGATGGCTATTCTGCTGCTTTTCCAAATGCAATTAATATTAAAGCTGTGAGTGTCGTAGATGACTGATTGTATTAAGCTTTATGTTTGGGTCCTGGACACAGTAAATAAATCACAAATTTTTCTTTCGTTCACCAAAGCATAATTTGTTTTAGGAACTTCAGTCAGCCACATGAAAAAATGTATATATTTTGCAACAGCTGTTATATTTTATATGTTCATTCACCCCACCCACCCATTCATAGCACTACCCCCGCCTTCATGGAGGAAGGGGGAAAAAACACACTTGTGAATTGGTAACATGGTGAAATAAAAAACATATGTCCATGGTTAATAGTATACCAAAAAAAAACACTATATACATTTGAAAAGAAAAGAAAAAAACCCCATATACCTTAATATTTATCTTCGAATGAATATTTGATTTCCCAAAGGTGTGAACTATGGTTTAGTAAAAGGAAAAAAAGAACTTCTGAAAATGGTGCCCTCTTTCTTCAGATGTGTAAGAATCTAAATGGCTTATTTATACAGAGTGCTATGTATTGATTACATTATATTGAATACTATGTGATGCCGTAAAGCCATTGAATACATTCTGATTTCTTCAGGTTCTGTTTGGTGCTAAAAATAACCTCTAATTTTGTAGATTGTGATGAAGCAATGCTATCAAAATTGAATTACATAGTTGATTTATAATTGAATTCTTGGTTCCAACCCAGAGAGAAGTAGTCCAAAAAGATGTGATCAATGACAATTCTGTGAGTGATAACACCCTCACCCTATGCACGGACTATAAGAAAAATTAGGGGTCTTCTTCCTCTGGGCTGAGGTGCCACCACACTAACTACCTTCTCAGAGCACCAATGAGCAAGATGTCAGAGGTATAGAACTCCCTTGGGAGGATCTGGAAGTTCTAATTCACTTAGGGAGAATGGGAGCTCTATGAGGGTGGAGACCACCTTTATATTGTTCATCACTTTATCTCTAGTGCTTAACATAATGGTTTATAGGAGTTGCTCAATAATTATCATTGAGTGAATGAAGGAAAGGAACAATTTAAATGATAGGGCAACAAATCAGAGCAGATCGTTTGGTTCCAATGGGCTCAGAAAAGTAGGAGGTAAGACAGTCAGGGTGCTGCTGAGCTCTGACCCACAGAGACATACCGGCAGTATGCTGATGTTGGCTCTCATTGACTCTCAAGAGCCAAATATGTACATCTTTTCCCAATTCTGTATTCAGTGACATAAAGCTGGTAACCTGAAATTGGCCATGGTGGGAGTATTTACACCATAGAAATTGGCACACACCATAAATCAGGCTTTTTTTTCTTTTTGAGAGCCAGGTTTTTGTTTGTTTGTTTGTTTGTTGTTGTTTTTAAGAGAGCCACACAAGTGACATAGCTACCAAACTTATACTAATTCAGACCAGAAAGTCCTCAAAACCCTGATCAAAATGAGGAGGAGGAGAGAGCTGGGCCAGAGAGGGTGAGGAAGGGGTTTTCCACCTTCCTTACAAGATAATGAAAGAGCTTCTGATTTATAACTGAGAAAGTTAGGCTAATTGGAGAAGGTACCAAATACCTTCAGGAATTCTGTTTTTCTTTTCCTTCTAGCCCATGGGAACTCATAATTTCAAATATTGAATTTGGACCCTAGATCCCCTTCTGGCCTAAATTCAATGACTCATCATTAATTGAACAAATATTTATTGAGTGTGCACCATGCACTAAGGATAAAAACCTATGATAGATCAATAACAAATTCCCCCCCACCCTCCCCTATATCTATATCCATTGTAATGTGACATTCCAGCTTCCCTATCAAAGGATAATGTTTATTTCACCACCCCTTGAATGTGAGCTTGTCTTGCAATTTGTTCTAACCAACTGAATAGAGAAAAAGTGAGTAAGCCAACCCTGTGTTCAGGTCTCCATAGGCCCTCTTTTAACCTCTGCCTCTGCCTTGCAAATAAACCCAGGGTAGCCTGATGGAGAATGAGAGAGCACGTAGAGCAGAGCCAAGTCATCCCAGCCAAAGTTATCTTGGATCCTCCAACCCCAGTCGACCCCACAGCTAACTGCAGACACATGAATGAGCCATCTGAGATCAGTGAGCCTCACCCAGATCAACAGAACTGAGTCTGGCCAGCTGTGTAGATTCTTGTGAAATAATAAATAGCTAATTAAAAAAAAATGATTTACTGAGGTAAAATGAACCATTTTAAAGTGAACAATTCAGTAGCATTTAGTACATTCACACTGTTGTGCAACCATCACCTCTAGATCCAAAATATTTCCATTATGCCAAAAGGAAACCCTGTACCCATTAAGCAATTTCTCCCCATTTCCCAATCCCCTCAGCTCCTGACAACCACCAATCTGTGTTCTGCCTCCAAAGACATCTATTTTATTAATAGATATTTCATCTAAATATGTGACCTTTTGTATATTGCTTCTTTCACTTAGCAAAATGTTTTTGCAGTTCATCCATATTGTAGCGTATATCAGTACCTTATTCCCCTTTATGGCTTAGTAATAGTTCATTGTATATATACAAGTATATCTCATTTTATAGTGCTTCACTGTATCACACTTCACAGATACTGTATTTTTTTACAAATTAAAGGTTTGTGGCAGCCCTATGTAGAGCAAGTCTATCAGCACCGTTTTTCCAACAGCATGTGCCCACTTCATGCTTCTTTGTCACATTTTGGTAATTCTCCAAATATTTCAAACTTTTTCATTCTTATTATATTTGTTATGGTGATCTGTGATCACTAATCTTTGATGGTACTATTGTAATTGTTTGGAGGCACCAAAATTGCACCCATATAAGATTGCGAACTTAATCGATACGTGTTGCGTGTGTTTTGATGGCTCCACCTCCATCTCTCTCTCTCTTCAAGCCTCCCTATTCTCTGAGACACAGAATATCGAAATTGGGCCAACTAATAACAATGTCCTCTAAGTGTTCAAGTGAAAGGAAGCGTCACCTGTCTTCCATTTAAATCAAAAGCTAGAAGTGACTAAGTTTAGTGAGGAAGGCACCAGTTAGTCAAGTTGCAAATGCAAAGGGAATTAAAAGTGTTACTGCAGTGAACACATGAATGATAAGAAAGCAAAGCAGCCATGTTGCTGGTATGGACAGTTTTAGTGGCCTGCATAGAAGATCAAACGAGCCACAACATTCCCTTGAGCAAAAGCTTAATCCAGAGCAAGGCCCTAACTCTCTTCAATTCTCTGATGGCTGAGAGAGGTAAGGAAGAAAAGCTTGAAGCTAGTAGAGGTTGGTTCATGAGGTCGAAGGAAAGAAGCCATTTCCATAATGTAAAAGTGTAAGGGGAAGTAGCAAGTGCTAATGTAGAAGCTGCAGTAAGTTCTCCAGAAGATCTAGCTAAGATCATTGATGAAGGTGGCTACACTAAACAACAGATTTTCAATGTAGGTTAGGCAACTTTATATTGGAAGATGATGCCATCTAGCACTTTCATAGTTAGAGATAAGTCAACGCCTGACTTCAGAGCTTCGAAGGACAGGCTGACTCTCTTGTTAGGGGCTAATGCAGCTGCTGCTTTTTATTTGAAGCCAATGTGCATTTACCATTCCAAAAATCCTAGGGCTCTTAAGAATTATGCTAAATCTACTCTGCCTGTGCTCTAGAAATGGAAAAACAAAGCCTAGATAATAGCACATCTGTTTATAGCATGGTTTACTGAATATTTTAAACCCATTTTTGAGATCTAGTGCTCAGAAAAAAAGATTTCTTTCAAAATATTACTGCTCATTGACCATGCACCTAGTTACCTAAGAGTTCTGATGGAGGTGTTCAAGGAGATTAATGTTGCTTTCATGCCTACTAACACAAAATCCATTCTGCAGCCTATGGATCAAGGAGCAATTGTGACTTTCAAGTCTTATTAAAAGATACATTTTGTAAGGCTATGTCTGCTGTAGATAGTAATTCCTCTGATGGATCTGGGCAAAGTAAATTGAAAACCTTGTAGAAAGGACTGACTATTCTACATGCCATTAAGAACATTTATGATTAATGAAAGGAAGTCAAAATATCAACACTAACAGGAGTTTGGAAGAAGCTGATTCCAACCCTCATGGATGACTTTCAGGAGTTCAAGACTTCAGTGGAGGAAGTCACTGCAGATGTGGTGGAAATAGCAAGAGAACTAGAATTAGAAGTGGAGCCTAAAGATGTGACCGAATTGCTGCAATCTCATGATAAAACTTGAACAAATGAAGAGTTGCTTCTTAAGGATAAGCAAAGAGGTTTCTTGAGATGGAACCTACTCCTGGTGAATATGCCGTGAATATTGTTGAAATTACAACAAAGGATTCAGAATATTGCTTAAACTTAGTTTATAAAGCAGCAGCAGGGTTTGAGAGCATTGACTCCAATTTTAAACAAGTTCTATTTTGGGTAAAATGTTATCAAACAGTATCACATGCTACAGAGAAATCTTTCATGAAAGGAAGAGTCAATTGATACAGCAAACTTCATTGTTGTCTTATTTTGAGAAATTGCCACATCCACCCCAATCTTTAGCAAACACCACCGTGATTATTCAGCAGCCCTCAACACTAAGGCAAGACCCTCCACCAACAAAAAGGTTACAACTTGCTGAAGGTTCAAGTGATTGTTAGCATTTTTTAGCAATAAAATATTTTTAATTAAGGTGTATACATTGTTTTTTTTAGTCATAATGCTATTGCACACTTTATAGTATAGTTTAAACATGACTTTTATATGTACTGGGAAACCAAACTCATTTTCTTGTGATATTTGTTTTCTTGTTGTGGTCTAGAACTAAACCTGCAATATCTCCAAGGTATGCTTGTCCATCACAATTTGTTTATCCATTCATCCATTGATGGACATTTGGGCTGTTTCTACTTTTGGGTTTTTATGAATAATGCTGTGTGTACATGTACTTGTTTGAGTACCTGTTTTCAATTCCTTTGGGTATATATCTAGGAGTAAAATTGTGGTACCATATGGTAATTCTATGTTTAAATTTTTGAGGAAATATCAAACCATTTTCCAAAGCAGCTGAACCATTTTATTAATACATTCCCATGAACAATATATGAGGGTTCCAATTTCTCCACATCCTCACCAACACTTATTATTTCCTGGGGTTTTCTTTTATTATTATAGCCATCCTAGTGGGTATGAGGTGGTACTTCATTATGGTTTTGGTTTGCATCTTCCAAATGACTACTGACACTGAGCATCTTTTCATGCAACAATTAATGTTTTAAGTCACTAAATTTTGGAGTCATTTATTATGTAGCATTAACTAACTGACAAAAAAAGGCAAGCAAAATCAAATGTCCTGGTACTTATGGTGCTAACAGTCTAGTCTAAATGAAAGACTATAGTAATTATACACATACAAGTGAAGTTAGAACTGTGGTTAGTGCTATGAAGAAGAGATCTTCAGCGCTCTGAGAACACACGAGAGACCTGAGATGGAATGTCAGGGAAGGCTCCCCTGAAGAAGTGACCACCGAACTAAGATCTAAGGATGTGTAGGAGGTAATCAGATTAATAGGAGAGTGAAATGAGCATGTAAAAAAATGCCAGTACTGGGAGGGGAGATGGCAAAAATAGGAAGGATTGAATGAGGTCCCAGTGTGACCTAAAAAAGAGAAACCCAGAAAAACCAAAAGATACAGGTACAAGATGAGGCAGGAAATACATGCGAAGCCAGACCATGTAAGGCCTTGAAGGTCAAGAAATTTTACCTCTGCCCAAAAGCAATGAAATGTCATTAAAGGTTTTTAAGCAATGTGGTGACACAAAACAAATTTATGTTTTGAAAAGATCACTCTAATTACAGGGTGGAAAATAGATTGGAGGGAGGAAAGAATATTAGTTGGGAAATCATTTAAGAGATTATTTTAGTAGGGGAAAAAGCTTTGATTTGGTAACAGTGACATAAATATAAAGAGATGAGAAAATTCAAAAGTTATCTTCATAAAATCAACTGTTCCTAAAGATGGATCGAATAAAAAACAGAACAAGTTATTGAAGATGATACTTGGGTTTCTGGCTTGAGTAAAAGGATACAGAACGATGTTCCTCACTGAGATTGAGAACACAGACTGAGGATTAAATTTGGGACAGATCTAGAATTTGGTTTCAGACATGGTAAGTTTGAAGTATCATCTCATTAGTGCTATTAGGTAACAATTGTACCTCCAAGTTGGGTGCTTAGATGAAAAACTGGGTTTGAGATGACAGTTTGTAAGTGATGTATATGGTGTGGATAACTGAAGCGAAGGGTATGGATGAGATCTCATAGGAAGAGAATGTAAAATATCAACAGAGGAAGGCCAGGAGTGAGCCTTGAGGGACCAAATATTTATTGGCTGTGTAGAGGAGAATGAACCTGAAAAAGAGATGAAACAGAGCACTTGGGAAGGTAAGTATAAAGCTGGGAGCCACAGAAGACAGAAGAAAGTGTTTGATATAGGCAGCAGTGGACAGCAGCACAAATGCTGATGAGAATCCAAGTCAAACAAGGGCTTGCCTATCGATTTGCAACAATCAGTTACTGATGACCTCAGCAAGAGCTGTTTCTGGGGAGGAGGCAGGAGCCTGATTGGAGTGGCTTGAAAAGTGAGTAGAAAGTGAGTAACTAACTCTCTAGATGTACAGTAGCTCCCTTATCTGCAGTTTCCCTTTTTGTGGTTTCAGTTACCCGTAGTCAACCATGGCTTGAAAATTTTACATACAATAAGACATTCATGTAACTTTTATTATAGTATATTGTTGAAATTGTTCCATCTTATTATTAGTTATTGTTGTTAATCTCTTACTGTTCCTAATTTATAAATTAAACTTTATCATGGGTGTGTATGTATAGGAAAAACACAGCTTATAGATAGGGTTCAGAACTACTGCATCTGCAGTTTCAGGGATTCACTGGGGGTCTTGGAATGTATCTGCCATGTATAAGGGGGGACTACTGTACTATGTTAGTTACAGCATCATCTTCCTGAGCTCATCAAACTCAACTACTCTCAAGCCAACCTATCAGGGTTCATTCTGAGATTTCCTGCCAGCAACCCACTCCAAGTCCAGCCTAACCTAGGCCTATCTGGAAGCTGATGGAGAATCCCACACCTAGACTCGTAGAGCAGAAGACTGCCCATGTGCTGGGGAAGAAGTAATTTTAGAATATTAGAGTATGAAGTGACTTTTGGTCTAAACATTAATTTAGTCTAAATGGAATCTGGCTAGAAAGGGCACAGAACTCTCCCTCAAAAACATTGTCAATCAGATAAGTTACCTTAGTATGCCAAAACTTACTTAGACTAGGGAAAATTTCAGCCACGTGTGAATTGCCTCTATTCATTCAGCAAACATTTATTGAACCTCATAACACTATCTTCTAAGAGATAGGGATACACATTATATAACACACGATCCCTTTCCCTGAGAAATGTATACGCTAGAGAGGACGACAGAGAAGTAGACCCATGGTTACGGTATGGAGTGATAACTGTTCTGAGGGCAAAAACAAGGAAGGAGTGACTAAATCAGACTGGGTTTCAGGGGAGGCTTCTGAGAAGATGTTGTTCAGTGGCATTTTGAGTGGTGAATAGAATAAGATAGGGGGATGAAGAAGCAGAATAGGATGGTAAAAGCATTCTAGGCAGGAAGCATAGCCTGTGTAAGGGGCGTGAAACAGCATGGTGCCTCAAGGAACTCAACATAGTATATCCCAAGTACTAGGAGATGAGTCAGAAGAGGTGAGCCTGGGCCGGAGCACCAAGAACATTGTATACTAGTGTGTTAAGCAAGAATTTTTTGGCCTCAAGTCATAGAGGAACAATTCAAATAGTTTAAATACAATTTGGAATGCAGTGTCTCAGTTACTAGAGAGTTTAAGAGGTAAATGTAATCAGCATGGCTGATTACAGTATTTATCTGATCATCAGAATCTTTCTTCAACTCATGCCTAACTCACTTTGGCCTGAATTGGCTCTTATGCCCATCCCTGAATGAATCTCTAATGCTCAGATTAGCCAAGCCTGGGTCATATACCCACTGTTAGTTCCAGGTAATTCAGTCAAATCCATCCAAACTCTGCAGAGTGAGAGTGGGGCAGGAAAAAATAGTGGCCGTCCACCCCATCGTGCCAAGGGCTTTAAACCTGATCCTAAGAACAAGGGGAGTCATTGAAGGATTGTAAGCAGGGCAGTGGAGTGATCAGATTTGCATTGCAGAAAAATCTGTGCATTAGCAGCAAAGCAAGCGGGTCAGAGGAGTTCAGACTCAAGGCAATTTAAACTCCTGGAGTTGTCCAGAGGACAGTGGTTGGAGCCTGAGCAATGGCCATGAGGACAGGAAATTACCCAGTTTCCTTCATGAGGTTATTAAAAAGCCCATCAGCCATCCACAATGACTAGGTTTTTTTCCAGTTTCCACCTAGATTTTAGGAAGAGCCAGAGACACAAATCAGGAATGTTTCTTTTTGCTGGCAGTCGCTTCTAAAGGAATAGAACAGATTTTAAATCCTTCAGATCCTTTGACCCTACGACTCTACATATATCCAGAACAATTCAACCACACACGCATAATCTTCATGTTGCCAGTGTGAGGATTCTCGATACATAACACCACAGTGTGTTTCTCTACACACATCTGAACTGTTATCTTCTAATTCATTCAACTGGAGATAGAACTTGGAGCAACTGAGAGTCATGCCGGTCATCCAGTACACCCCTGAGTTTGGGGCATCTTCCCACTCAATGCTGCCTGAGATTATGGAAAAGGCCCACACATGATGGTCTTAAATATGTACAGCATTTTTAGCTTACAAAAGCACTTTCTTGTATGTTAATTCATTGAATCCTCCCAGCAACCCTATGAAATAGGCAGTGGCACCCCCATTTTAAAGATAAAGCATCAGAAGCTCAGAAGGGGAAGTAAATTGCCCAAGGTCACAGGTTAGCAAGTGGCCTGGTGGGAGAGGAGGGCCGTCTTTGGGCTAAAATCCTATTTCTTCCATGAGGCCTATTTTTGAGTAATGGTTGTGAGCAAGACTCTGGAGCCAGATTTCCAAGTTTAAAATCTCCGTTTGTCACTGATTAACTAAATACTTTAAGCAACAGATTACTGTACTTCTCTTTTTTTTTTTTTTTTTTGAGACAGAGTCTTGCTCTGTTACCCAGGCTAGAGTGCCGTGGCGTCATCACAGCTCACAGCAACCTCAAACTCCTGGGCTCAAGTGATCCTCCTGCCTCAGCTTCCCAAGTAGCTGGGACTATAGGTGTGTACCACCACACCCAGCTAATTTTTTTCTATTTTTAATAGAGACAGGGTCTCACTCTTGCTCAGACTGCTCTCGAACTCCTGAGCTCAAGCGTTCCTCCCGCCTCAGCCTCCCAGAGTGCCGGGATTACAGGCGTGAACCACCACATCCAGCCTACTGTACTTCTCTTGTCTTCAGTTTCCTCACCTGTAAATAGAAATGTTTAAAAATAATCTACTTCAGAGTGTTGTTGTGAGGATTAAATGGGTACAAACAAATAAGGTGACCTTATTGTTTATTGTCCAAAACAATATACTTCTGAGAGTAAAGAGAGACATTAAAAATAAGTAAAATACATATTATTTTTGAAATATTTATTTACTGACCAACAAAATTTTAAAATTTACTGGTGGATCAATAAAATGGTTCTATTCAAAAACTGTTTTAGAAATAAAGGTTTCCCCCGAAATAAAATAATACATAGCTTACATTAAAGCCTAAAATTATTTTAACTTTCTGAATATTAAAAAAACAATGTAAGCAGAATATTCATTTTGGCAGACAATCACATACATCAGTCTCTTGCCATGTTTGTACCCAGGGCCCTTCTTGCAGGCTGTGTTTCACAGGCCTTGGCACATCTGACTGGTGCAGCAAGTGACCAGCAGGGACAGCACTGTGGAATACTTTTCCTAACACCACCCAACCTGAAAGGAGTTAACTGTCCCTAGTTGCTCCTTCCGAGGAGCACTTCATTTTAACAGTGGGCATCCTAAATGCAGACTGTGAAAACTAAGTGTTACTTATGTTGTATCTGGAAGATGCTGGAAAAAAGAGGTCAGTCATCACTGGTTTATTTTATCACAAGTTAGGCAAAGCAATGACAGACACTCATTCTGACTTATTTTAACACAACTCTTAATACGATTACTGCTAAAAAGTGAAAAATCCAGGGTAAATGCTAACCTGCACAGGATACACCAAGGTTTTCCCAGGCAAACTGAATATGTAGCTTATTCACCTTAAGAATAGAGCCCTAGAACAGGATCTGGATTACAGTAAGCACTAAGTAAGGACTAGCTAATTTTATTGGTTTAGGCCTTGTTGTTGTTATTATTACCATGGTACCACTTTTGTGCACTTATTATGAACAACGCACTGGGCTTTATAAACATCTCATTTAATTTTCCCCCAAAGCCCCACCAGCTGCATTCATTTACTCCTGTCTGCATGACCCTTAAAGGCATTTGAGTTGGTAATCCCTGAAGCTAGTCCAGAGTCTGAATCCCTACACTCTACTTTCTCTTCCTATTCTCTATTCACGTAATATTTTTGGTATGAAGCACAATTTATTGGATATAATCTGACATGCTATTCTTACGTATCCCAGATGTTTCATGTGTATTAGTCACCTCCACCCCAAGATTATAAATCCCTTAGGGGCATGGGCCAATGTGTCAATTACAGTTCTCAGATGCAAACAACAAGAACCAACTCGGGTTGGTTAAAGCAGAAAAAGAATTTATTAAGATCTATTATATAGTTCACAGAGTCTCCAGGAGGGCTGGAGAACTAGGCTTAGAGGCTGTGCAGTTCAGAACAAGGTCCCAGATCACACCACAGCACTGACAAACTAGCCGCGTCACTGGACACAACCCCACCAACGTGCAGCTCCAAAAACCCCACTGCTAGACACTGGACACTGCAAATAAAACTTGTCACAACCACTTCAGAAATCTCTAGGTAGCTGCTGCCATGACCACCACCCTCCTTAGGATAAAATTTGAGTATGCTGAGCTTCTTTGTTTCATCAGCTTCCATGAAAGGGCTGAGTGCATCAGTTGGTAGAACCCAGTCACATGCCCATGCTCTGGCTGCAAGGAAGACAGAAAAGCAAGTATTTGGCATTTTCAGCTTCTTTGGTGATGGGAAACTTTGTCTCATATGATGAAAATTCCCACAAACCTAGGAAGGTGTTCAAGTACGAGGTAGTCAAAAATCATGACAAATGTCTACTACATCCATGACTTGCATTTCCTTAGTATCCCTCTCAGAACTGAGCAGCATTGAATCCTGAAGACTTGCTCTGCACTGACATCATAAATTATCAAAGTGATGCTGTGGAGAATAATTTAAAAAGCAGGACTTCAGACAACTGTGTAAAATGAGAATGTAGCTGTTAGCATCATAGAGCTCCTTCTATTCAAGTCCTCTGTGACAATACAGGGGTTCAAAGTAGTCTACAAATTCACTGATAAACTGATTAAAAAAAGATGACTAACTACTAGAAATTGCTTTGGTCTCTCGACTTTAAGGCAAAGTAGAGAAAAATAATAAAAGAAGGGAAAAGGTGTCTCTGTATCCATTAATCAAGTAGCTGCTTCCTAGTAGACCACTTGACTCCTTAACAGTCACTGTTCAGGTAAGCCTCAAATTCTTTCCTACCAAATCCCACTGATTTCAGGATAACTGAGGTTACAGCAGTTGGTGTATGGCATCTGTAGTACCATAATGCTGAGCGGAGAAACCCCAAGGGAAACGATAATTTAAATGCCCACGGGCCATAATCTAAACAAAAGCTAAAGAAGAGCACAAAACATACAAGTTGACCCCAAATAACTTGAAATAAAAGGTTTCAACTACTACTCATTAAACCAGCTAAGGCTGCAATACTGACTGGGATGTGAGAACTTAACAGGGAGTTGGGAATTGTTCCCAGACACCAGGTACCTGCCATAAAGCAGATGCTGTTGTCTGTTCATGGTTCGCATGCTGGACACTGAGAATCCAACTCCTTAAACATTTATGTGCCAGGCACTCTGCTTGGTAATTTGATGCAAAACCAAGGTTAAAAAATGCCATCCCTGATGCCTCCAAACTTATAATCTGTAGGAGATGAGAAGTCAAGAATTCAAATGGCTATAAGGCAGAACATGATAAATGACCTGAGGATTGCACAAAGCATGTAAGGATTCCATGGAGGGAAAGAGCATGGAAGTCAAGAAAGGCAAAGGACAGGAGAAGACCACAATGCCTGAAATCTCCTTCTTGACTGCAAGCCATTTGCTCAGATTATTAAAGACAGTTAGGGCTAGAACAGATCCTCCCACAGACCATCTAGCACAACCCGCTTTTTTGCACTTAAAGTGAGGCTCTCAAGTAAGTATCATAGTCAGAATTAGAATCCAGGTTTCCTGGCTCCAAAATCTGTGCAATTCCTCTATAGTCATGAGACATTTAAGGGAAAGAAACTTTTCCCATCCTTTCTTGTGGCCTAGACACCACGTATGTCCTTATATCCCAAATATGGAAAAAGGCCATTTGATCTCATCACTTGGTGTGGCAGTGAGGTATGTTTGTTGGGAGGAGGGTGACCAAGGGGACACAGAGCTCTAAGGGGCTGGTATCCTGCAGAGACAGAAGCTTAGCTTAGCTGAGATGCTGCCCAGATCTTCTGTCCTAAGAGAGGCCCTCAGCACATAGGTGCCTGGGGGTGGGTGACAGAGGGCCAAAGATTACCAATATCTGAACCAATATCAGGGGACTGAGCCTCGGAAGGGAGAATTGGAAATTCAATCTGAAATTGAGCCAGTTTGGCTGTAGTTCTGTCTGAGCAGATGTGACCTCTGGTGTCTTAGGTTCAGGATGTCGTCAGACGGCACCTAAGGACACAGTGCAGGGCAAGCCTGGCAGCAGCGTGGAAAAGGGTGAGAATGCCACACACTTTGTTCATAGCCAAGAAATCAGGGCCACAGGAGCCTAATTGGGCTTTGAAATTAGCACTTCATGAAGGGGAGATTGATTCCTCCTTGGTTCTGTTTCCCCCACTCTGGCTGCAGATTCCGTGTAGTAATTAGCTGGTGGTGGTCCGTGAGCTTTACAGTGTGCAGTCCCCACATCCGTGTCTTGCAGGCAGCCTGATCAGCATGAGAATCAGTTTTTTTCACATTTTACAGAATAAATTAAAACATGAGAAATTTGCATTAGATAACAAGTTACTTTCCTAATTGGGAGTTTGAACACTAAAATATTAGCATGATATTCCCCTGAACTCTTTTAAAATTAAGATTGATAATAACGTTTCATGTGCAATGAAACCAGATAATAGAAGAAACAGAAACTCTCATTTTTGGCTTAGATGTTATTAATGTGTCACACATTTATACACATAGCACTGTGGGGGAGGTATTATGATACCCATTTTACAAGGGAGGAAACAATGACATTCTCAATTTTATACATTTAGAATAGTGAAAATTCTACCTAGACCTGTCAAATATCAAATTTATTGATTTTTCCAACACAGCAATTCATCCAAAGAGAGCCATATTATCATTTCATCATATGCCTCTGATTCCGCAATTCTATTCTTAAATCCCCTTGTCTAGCACCATTTGACCTTTTATTCTTTGTTAGTAAACTACTTGCCCCAAGAAAGACTTTGCCTTTTTGAAAAATATTAGAAATCCTAAAATATCTTGGGAAATTGAAACACTTTAGAAAAATCAAAAAGGAAAGAACTGCCCGAATAAA
This sequence comes from Daubentonia madagascariensis, assembly GCA_023783475.1. Lineage (NCBI taxonomy): Eukaryota > Metazoa > Chordata > Mammalia > Primates > Daubentoniidae > Daubentonia > Daubentonia madagascariensis. The sequence goes on along the minus strand of JAKFHU010002088.1, from coordinate 45,614,192 downwards.
ATCTTTCGTGGCCTGACAAGGGTGATGGGCCATGGGGAAGTCAGCCAAAAGCTGCGTCAGCCCTAGATCCTAGGTCAGTTGAGAAGAGCGGGATAGAAATGAGCAACTGAGCAGGGATATCAAAAGTCCTGACAGATGGATAGTAGTCCTCAATTCTACGTACTAGTTTGAGTGGTGACAAATTCCCAAAAATCCTATCTCGTCAACAGGAATCTTGAGCAGTGAGAAACCGAGTTCACATAAGCTAGTTCAGAGGTTCCCCAATCTGCTGGTCCTACTACGGCTGTCTTGAGTGCTAGGATTTGGAATAGACAAGTCAGTTTGAGAAGGTTTCAAGCCCATGTTTGTACAAACATGATTTACTTATGTCACCTCAAAACAAAGGTAGTCTTCAGAAAGTTTGGTAACCCAGCATTTGAGATCTCTATAAAAAGATTGGCCCTGTCAGCTCACTCCCCATCCCCTAACCCTGTCCCTGATTGGCTTCCAGAGATGGTTGGCAGATGGGGTTCTCTCCAGGCCGGACATGTGGCCACATGCTACATCCCACCCTCCTTGCCTATGGTTCATATCATACAATTGATTGTAGTGCTCTTTCCTATTGAAGCCAGATGCAACCTGAGAATCCTTCCCAACACAGCTTCAGACAACCACTGCCAATCATTTAGAGTTGGCATTCAAGAGGAGATCTATGTGGCCAAATTGCCCTAGGGACTGCTGAATAGCGAGCTTCCCTTGTCAGATTTTTTTTTTTTTTTTGGTGCCCATTCTCCCAGGAACAGAGTCATTATTCAGAGAAACATCCAAAAGAAAGTGAAAGAAGAGCTTTGTCCATTACTACCTTAAAAAGGCTTGGGAATGAACAAAGCTATCAATCTTCAAAGTGCATATGAATCACCTAGGAATTTGTTAAAATACAGATTTTGTTCACTAGGTCTGTAATTTATTCTCTCTTAACTTTTCTTCCATTGGTTTCTATGTCTTTGTGCTGCATTTTGAGACATTTATGGTGTTGGTATTATAGTGCAGTGGTTAAACATAAGGGTGCTCCTTGGATTCAAGACTAGTTGCGTGACTTTTGGCAAATCATTTATCCTCTATTTGCCTTCGTTTCCTAATCAATAAAATGGGCATGAAAAGAGAACTTACCTTATACAATTCTTACAAGGATTAAATGAGATTATATATATTAAATGCTTAGAATAATGCCTGGCACCTAGTAAGAACTCAGTAGTTACTAGATAATATTAATATTTCTTCAGCTCAATTTTATGATTCACTAATTCACTTTTCAGTTATATCTAGTTCATTACGCTGACTCTTGTTATTTCAACAACCTTATTTTTCATTTCCATTATTCCTAATTGGTTCTTTTCCATAATAATACATTTTTTATTCATAAATCATATTTTCATATGTCTATGTCTATCTATCTAGATCTTTATATATGGGTACTTCTCTTTTATCTCTTTGAGATTATTAAATGTATTTACATTTTTGATCATATAAAATTACTCCATTTTCTTTACTTCCTCAGATGTAAGTTTGTTTGTTTTTTTAAGTTGTGTTTTCCCTACCTATCTGGAGGTTTTTAGCTATGAACTTATTATGGTCAGGAGATTTTTCAAGGCTTTCTCCTGGACTACGATTTCCACATACAGGCTTTGAGCAGAGCATAGTGCCCGTGCACAGGCCGTGCTCAGGTAGCCGTGTAGAGAACTACAGAGGATGCTCTCCCTCTACCAGAGGGTGCAGTTCCAGACCCTGTTCCTGCAGGCTCAACACAACTTTAGCCCTTGGGTTTAATGCAGGTGTCACTGCTGTGACTCTGGCTACGCAGCTCTAACTTCAGGTGGTTCCACTTACAGACTGGCGGAGCAGTTCCACTTGTGGTTATCCTCTGGCTTCCTGTAGACCCACCTTCTTGGAGCCTTTTCTTATATCTTCCAGGTTCAGCCACTTTGTTCAACAGCTCTGGGCCCTATTTGGCACTTTTTCTTTCTGCAGTATTCTCAGGCTCCTCCCATGTACTTTATCTCTTCCCACCCCCACTGGTTCACATATTCCCCTTAACTCTATCCCCAAAATTACAATTACATTTAATGAGACAAGATATTCTTCATCAGAGACACTTAGGGATAAGTTTGTCATCTTTTTCCTACCTCTACAGTCCCAAGTTGCAGAAGCTTTCAAACCTGTCATGCCATAGTCTTTTAAAAACCCTCAGTCTCTCCAAGCCTCCCATTTGCTCCACATTCTTACCAGAATCACCAGTACCAAAAGCTATTTGGGCCTTTGGCAACACCAATCACTTGGCATGACAAGTCTTGAATCCAGGAGGGAGGGGGGAAAAAGCACCAGGAAGTGGAGGAGATTACCATATTCATACAGATCTCAGCTTGCTACACCCCTCACTGGCTTTCTTTTTATCATGGCTACAGAATTCCCCTACAAGGTAGAGCTTAGACATACAGCACTTCGGAACACATTGACCATTATGAAAACCTCATGGTAGACACTTTTTTCCTCTCTCATATGGTATGCACCGGACTTTTCTTCTTCCAATCATGTATATATGAATAAAATTAGCTTGTGTGCGTATACACACACACACATGCACGCACATGCACACAAAAACACGCACACATACACATTTCTCAAGATGAAAAATCTTGTGTGGTAAGACTCGCTGCCTTCTTCCATGATTCATTTCCCCCTTTTCCATATGCTCTCTGCCTACATAAATACCTTTAGCCTGTTCATTAATTCTCTGGTAAATAGATTCAATTCTTCCCTCTGTTCCTTTTTTCCAACACTCCAGTTGCTTTTTAGAAGTTTTAGCTTTAACCTTATGCTCTCTGTCTCTCTAACCCTGCAGTGATTGTCACTATCTTTCTGTGTTTCTCTTTCCTCAAAGTCTTGTAAAATATAACATACTGCAAAGCAGTGGTGTTCCTGGGATTTAGCATTTGGGGTGGCAGATGGGGTGGTAACAAATCTGCTTGTGGGGGCTGGGTACATCCCCCAGCACTCTCAACCTATTGCATACATTTTGAATTAAAAATAGGAAAGATAATGGAATTAAAAACTTATTAATATTACGTTTAATCTATTTAGGAGAAGTGGAGAAAACAAACTCTTTACTAACACTTAATCTAACACAACTAACATATAGCTAAACGTAATCCCTCTGAATACAAACATGTATAAGAAATTTAACTTTTGTGGTCTCCCTACAACTTAGCCATTGGTGAAGAAGGCACCAGCAAAGGGGTAGCTCAAGTACAAGAAGTTGAGGTTGGCTGCCAATCATGTTTCACTTAGACTCTCTTCTTGAACCCTGGTTATCACTCATTCTTTTAACTCAAACTATCCACACGCTCATTTTTAAATAAAACCAGGACAGCTGTTGCTTAATCTTGGTCTTATAATTATTCTTTTTTATGTTCCCCCATCTAGATTGAAAACTCTCTTGAGGATAGGGCCTGTGTGAATCTGATGCCCACGTGCACAGTAGGAGGAAAGTGACTTTTGTTGATAGAGTATTTTCTATGTATGAGCAACATACACTGTGCAAGCATTTCACTTTTATATTCTCATGTAATCATCACAACAACCTATGTCCATAGATGTCAATGTGGAAGCTCATGAAGGTAAAGTAATTTTACCGAGATCACAAAGCTAGTAAGAGAGCCTGGAAGCAAACCCTAATTTTCTTGGTTCTAAAGCTTGAGTTCTTTACCCTATACTATGCCTCTCAATGCTGAATGAATGCATGATGAGTAATGAATGAATGAATCAGTCAAGCCTGGACCCAGACACTTAAGTTCTATCAACTAAATTCTCTGATTGCAAAATAAAGGGTGGCAACTTAATAGTGGATGTGAGAAATAGGAATGTTCTGTAAAAAGAATGACATTGAGCTTTAAATTAAGATTTTCAACATTTAGATATGTAAAACACTGACAGCAATAACTCTCCTTACAATACTAGAAGCCATATCAGTTTTATTATCCCATCTGACAATTGATTGAATGGAAACAGAGAGACTTAGAAAGTCCTGCATCAATGTCATATGAGCTATTGTCAATCTAGAATTAGAACCAAGAGCCTTTGAAAGCTGCATCTTCTGTTCAGAAATCCGTAATTTTTTAAGTGCTAATGTACAATTCTTCACCCTAAGCACTAATGGAAACTGTGCACCGGGAGGAAACCTTTATCATCAATTAACCAGTACTGAATACCTATTGAGGATAGACACTGAATGGGTGCTGTTGTGTTTTCTAGAGTAAAAAAACAGACTTCAGCTCCAGCCTCTTTTGTGATGTAACCATAGTGAGGCTAGAGAATTACATCAAGCACTGCAGATGATATAGAATATCTTAATTACAATTCCAAATTGCACTAAATGCTTTTTGAAATAGAAAAAAACACAGATAAATTAATTTGAAAGGACATATAAAATTGCAGTCATGAGAAGATAAATCTTTCATTAGCAAATCTTTCCATTTTGCCTGACCACTTCTAAGTAAGTTTTAGATCACTAAGGAGACACACACATACACACAATTTTCTATGGCTTATAAAAAAAGAAAAAGCATTTCCATTACGTCCCGTTTCTTTTGAAGAATTCCCTGAGGAATTCTTCTAAAGTTGAGGCAAATCAGCATACACAAATACGTCCATTACAATCTCCTTGGAAACTAGAATTGCTGGCCAATTCAGGCACCAAGCAGCAAAGTGTTTTCTCCAGGTTTACATGAAAAGAGAAAAATATTGTGAAAAATTCAAAGGAAGGTATATGTTGAGTTGCAGGGTTTGATGTGCTAGTCTCTAGGGCCCTATGTTTCCATGCACCAAAAAGATTTCTGCTTTATGCCAAGACTATGTGCTGTGCCATCGAAATCAGATAAGCCAAAGAAAAACGATCGTAAAAGTGGCTGCCATTTATAGAGCGCTTAGCAGGCGCAGGCACCACACTAAGCACCATACTTACATTATCTCATGTAATTCTCACAACCACTGTAGGAAGTAGGTATTATTTTCTTCATTTTACAAAGTAGGAAATGGAGTCTCAGAGAAGTTGATGAACTCACCTAAGGTCACACAGCTAATAAGTGATGAGACTTGGTAGAACTTGGTGCCTGTCCTCTGAACACAATGCTACATTCCCACAGGCACGACTATGTTGTCAACAAGACCACCTTGTCTTTCCCTCCCCAGTTCAATGGCATAGCTAATGCCAAGGTTCAGATGGGCTTTTCCATTGAAAATGCTTAATAGGACCCACAGGTTCTCAGCAATGACATTGAACCGCTAAAATAAAGACATAGGAGCTGTTCCCGCAGATTAAATGGCCATTTAGTTACCTATTCGTCATGACTCACTTCTGCACAAATCTATACTGTAATGAAAAATCCACAGCCAGAAAAGTAAATTATTTGTGCTCTACCTCTAGATGGACAAAAAGATGAAGAGGCATACTGACACACTCATGCACACACAAATGGAAAACACAGATTTGTTTTGACAACCTATTATACTACAAAAATATTTATGAATGTAAGCTGCAGCAAAGTGCATCCATCTTCCAAAAGCACATACACCCCGCCAAAGGCTGCTTGGAGTTGTGGAAGGTGAGAATACCCTCTCAAAATTAACTGCCCTCAGGCTGAAGGGGTGCATAAGAGGGAAGCCTCCAGTTTTCCCTTATCAGGATTTCTCATAATGTCGCTCTTTTCACAGAACACTCTTATTTTTCACATCCACTGTTAAGTGACCACCCTTTATTTTGCAATCAGAGAGTCGAGCTGGCAGAACTGAAGTGCCTTGGCAGCTGCAGAGATGAAACTCAACTGAACAAACAGATTCTTAAGTGATGCTTAGATGGAAGGACTTGGACATGGTTCAGATTTTTTTAAATTCATTTAAATGTGTGATTGAATCCTGCTCATTACCCTCTCAGCAGTATATTACAGATTCAGCTCTTTATTGTATAATAATATTGAAAGTGGAAAATAAGAAAGGTACAATATTACCAACTCTTCTTATTATAGAAGAAGAGCAGCTTTGTTTATGTCATAAACAATAGTCAATAAATGCATATAACAAGTTAATTTTTCACAGCAATCTATACCCAGAACTTGAAATATGCTATTTTGTTCTTTGGTCCAAATTCTTGAGACAAATAAATCCTTCTGTACAGTAATCATACTAAAATCTTGGAGTAAACAGTGAATAAGAGCATGCAGGCCCAATTTTAGAATGTTGTTTAATGCAGAGTGATGACAGACGTCTTAACCATGGCAATGCCCACCACCTCTCTGACCTCATTTCCAAACACTCCTCTCCCCTTGCTCACCCTCCTCCAGCCATGTGGACTCATTCATTTTCCATGAATGTCCCAAGCATGGTCTCCTCAGAGTCATCACATGCTATTTCCTCTGCCTAAAACACTCTTACCCCGGAGAGACAAGTGGCTTAAACCCTAGATCCTTCCAAATGTTGCATCTTCACCCATCACTCTCTATCCTTCTAACCTGCTACGTTTCCTCATATTTGCATCATCTGATAAATATTTGGTTGATTCTTGACTTTCTTCTCCCACTCGAAGGTAAGCTCCATGAGCAAAGGGACTTTGCTCACAGCAGTAACCCCTGCACATGGGACAGTAGTTGCACATAGCAAGTGCTCATGAATGAATATATGAATGGATATCACTAGAGCCAGTTTGGGGCTGGGGAGGTACAGCGAAGTGGCTGCTTAAGATGTCAGTCTATAAAAGGGTGCTCAAATATCATTGGAAGTTAATGAGATGGAGAATATTTATTTTAGAACTCCTCTCAAGAAAAGTGTTGCAAGTGTTTAGAAGGAATACTTTGATAAACCACATGAGCCTGGGGGAGGATGAGCCTCCACCCCCATGGAGGTGTTGCCTAACCTGCCCTTTAAGGAGGGAACATACAATTAGCTATAGAGATTTTCTTTTACTGAGTGGAGCTTGCAAGTTTGGGCCAGAGCAGAATTGCTTGGGTCTAACTAAGAGAGGCCAAAAACAACCACCAGTGGCTCTCCTTCTTCTCTCCTCCCTATGTCCCTGTCAGCCTCTCCCCTACATAAATGTTGCATGAATAGTTAAATAATACTGATTTGAAGGTATGTCATATCATCAACCCGTCCTGTGTACCTACATACCTCTCCTCTGTTTAAGAACCTACAATGCTTTTCAATTACTTTTTCTAGCACATTCAAACTCCTCAGCTTGTCACTCAATCCCTGGAACCCGAGAACATGTTGTCTTACATGGCAAATGGGATTTTGCAGATGAAAGGTTATGAACCTTAACATAGGGAAATTAGGAGATTATTCGGATTATCCAGTTGAGCCCAATGTAACCACATGGGCTGTTAAAAAAGTGGAAGAGAAAGGCAGAAGAATCAGTGTGATACAGCAAAAAAGGGAGGCACTGGAGTGATTTGAAGTACAAGAACTCAAACCACCGTTGTTGGCTTTGAAGATGGAAGGAAAGGGTCCATTAGCAAAGAACACAGGTAGCCTCCAAAAGACAACCACCCATCAGCCAAAGAGAAAACAGAGACCTCAGTCTTATAACCACATGGAAGTCAATTCTGCCAACAACCTGAGTGAGGCTAGAAGCAGATTCTCCTCCAGAGTCCAGCTGCACCAATACTTTAACCTTAGTTTTATGAGTTCAAAGCAGAGAAACCAGTTCAAGCTCACTGGATTTCTGACTTACAGAACTGTAAGATAATAAATTTGTGTTGTTTTAAACTACTACATTTGTGATAATTTGTTATGGCAGCAATAGAAAACTAATACAAGACCTTTAGCAATCTGGATCCAACTTATGTATCCAAAACATCCCACTACTATGAAACATGAATCCACCGTACTAGCCAATCTGGTCTCCTTCCAGTCCATAAATATGCTCACTTGTTATCAACCCCACACTGCCCCTCCACTCCAGCCATTTCTCCTGCCCCACAGATTCAAATCTGGTGCTCCAAGACTGAGTCAGACCCAAGTCCTACCTTTTTCACTTTTTAAGCTGGTTGCCCAACAGAACTTTTCACTTAGGGACTTCTAAGTGTCACAATGTGCTTCCAAAAATTATATATTTTTGTCAAGATTCTTTATCATTTTCTACCCTGACAAAACTTTATGCCCTTTATGAACTGAAAACATGTCTCCCTTGTGTCTGGAAAAGCACAAAGCAATGAATACACAGTAAACATTTCTTAGGAACTTGCTCACTTCACTTTAAAATGCCCACTTGGAGATTTTTATATATGTTTTCTAATTTACTAAAATGACAGAATTTGTAAAAAATATTTTGTTTGCAGCATAGTTCATTTCAGCTTGTATCACAGATCAGATGTGCAGAGTCCTAACAGATGTGATCAAGTGACAGGAAGCACTTAATTTCATTTATATCTATCAAATGGATTTTCCTTGCAGGGACAGAGTTCTCACCTGATGCCTGCTTTTCTACTTCATCCTATTTCTGAGGAATTCAATGCTAACAACATCAAAGTCATAATCATACCATATGGGGACAGCTCACCAACCTTAGTGACAGCCATACTGTGTCTCATTGCCTAAATAACATGTCCAACTTTCATTACAGTAGATAGACCAAATAAACAATGACACCTGCTATCCTCTCAAGAATAAGCTCCTACTTCTTATCATAAAGAGAACTTGAAGTTTTCATCCTGATACTAAGAGGCTCTTATTTATTTTTTAAAGGTATGAAAATAATTATATTAAAACAATGGCAAAAATTTGAGGAGGGACATTTAAAATTAAAATATTATATAATCCCAACAAAGACCAAAAAGATTCCTTGCTTTGCCCTTGGGCAACCAAGAAAAGTTGAAGTCTGTTTTATATCCCAAAAATATAAAAAAGAGACTTGTTGGAAATAAAAGTGCTTAGTGCTTACAACTCAAGTCAGTTTATACTCTTGTTAGATCAGTTCAAATTCTAAAGGCTACAAAAATTCATTTGTTAGAGCAAGGAAAAACAAAAATCCACTTCAGGACAAAGTTATTCACGATGAAAGGAAGGTGTATTTTCAGTGAGAGAACCACCTGCTGTCAGATGATTTCTTGCTAATGTTTTTAAAGATTTTGGCCTTCTCAACTTTCCTGGTTTTCTGGTGGCTGAATACACCCCCTCCTCCTCTCTTTTTATGCTTGCCTTCACTGCTGTTCATATTCAGATCAACAAAGGAGACACCTTGAAACCAAATGACAGAGCAACTTGAGGCAAATTTAAAGAAGTTTGAGAGAATGAGAAACATGCACTCATATGTAGGACTTACATGCTTCCTGGGCTGATTGATGAAGAAAGTAATTCCTTTCAATGAATTTTTCAAGCTGAGACTGAACGTCAGCTATTTTAGACCAGGAAAAGTCAAATTCACTTAATGGAACCTTGCATTGCTTCAAGGAAGGAAGGAAACCCAATTCTTCTGGGCACAAAATGAACAAGACATATTCTCTTCTGTTTGGGTCTCTGGCTATTCTACCCACACAATGAATATATTCCTCGTGTCACCTGTAGGATCATACTGAATAATCCAGTCCACTCCAGGAATATCCAGCCCTCTCCCCGCCATGTCTGAACACAACAATATCCCGAATCTGCATTGCAGAACTGGGAGAATGTGGTTGTATGCTTATTTTGCTTCTGCAAATGAATGGCCAACATAGGCAAATCAATATAGTTCAACAACTCAGTGGTATTTCATGGACTTACAAGATAAAAAGAAAACCATCGGTTTCTTCTTTTGGTTCTTCTTAAGGAATGTAAAGAGCAGAAGGAGTCTTTTTTTAGAGACATAAATAACATATCTCTGCTCAAGAACATCCCATCCGCTGTTGTGTTAGCTTCGTCTTCATCAATACCAACATACAATGATTCCTTTTCTGGAGAAATTCTTGCCAGGTCTTCAACTGTTTTAGTTTGTGTGGCAGAAAAGAGGGTGGTCTATCTCTGTGTTGGCAGAAGTTTAATAATTTGCTTTGATTTCTCTTCTAACCCGGCATCGAAGATGCCATCAGCCTCATCAATAACCAGACACTGTAGGTTTTTATACATAAACCCTGGGGTATTCTGTCTATGGTCCAAGAGATGGCCTGGTGTTGCCACAACGGTATTGATCCCATCTGCAAGTTTCTGTGTTTCAGCAGATCTATTACTACCACCCATTGTCAATCCATGTGTGTGAACATGGTGAGTCATTAGCTCCTTGAGAACACCAAGGGTCTGCATGGCCAGTTCTCTAATACATGAGAGAATAAGGACTCCTGTTCCATTCCTGGGCTTGTAACTTTAGGGTCTAAAATTGTGTCTAATATGTAGTAGAGTCTCAGTAAATAACTGTTGAAAGAAAAAGTTTTAAGCACAGTGGTTGTTAACTCCTAAAGTCACACTCAGGAAAGTCACAACATGGATACAAATATTAAACATCAGTATAAGATGTATCACAGGATTAAATGGGCATATTAGTTTCCTAGAGCTGCTATACAAATTACCACAGATGTGGTGGCCTAAAACAGAAATGTATTCTCTCACTATTCTGGAGGCCAGAAGTCCAAAATCAAGATGCTGACAGGACCATGCTCCCTCCAGGGGCTCTAGGGTAGAATTCTTCCCCTACTTCCCTCCTAGCTTCTGATGGCAGCTGGCAATCCTGGTGTTCCTTGGTTTGTAGCCACATAATTCCAATCTCTGCCTCTGTCTTCACATTGTTTTCTGTGGCTCTGTCTTATAAAGATATATGTCATGGCATTTAGTGCCCACATAGGTAATTCAGGATAAACTCCTCCTCTCAAGATCCTTAACGTAATCACATATTTTGCCGTACAAGGTAATATTCCCTCTTTTACCATATAGGGTAACATTCACAGGTTCCAGGGATTGGGATGTGGACACATATCTTCAGAGCCTCTATTCAATCCACTACAGTAGATGTAAGTTGGTGGCGTATCCAAGAAAAGTTATGGGAACTCAGGGAAGAGAGCCCAGTGGGCTGGGGTGATGGCTGCATAGTCTTAACACTTTAAGTGTTAAGGTAATTTGTAGTTAGTGCCATGGCTCCTGTGAGGTAGCCTGGTGATGCCCATTCCCTTAGAGGAGAAGCTAAGAAATGGAAAGGATTTGTGCATATTACAGAAAGGCTAACAATGAGGTCAAGATCTCTCTTCTCTTCAAGCCTTGACTTATTACCTATATTCTTTCACCATCCAAAACAAATTTAAGAAAGATTAAATGATAGACGCATCACAGAGCTCCCAACCATTATTTAAATGACAGGTTTTCACTTTCTTATTCTTTCATTCCTGCTGAAGTTCTCATAGTGGAGATGCTAATGCAACACACTGGACAAAAGGAATGCAGTACGAAAGCTAGGGGCTTCCCACAGTTAACAAATATTGCCTCAGCATCTGCCCTTAGCAAAATATCACGAGGAATAGGAAGATGAATTAGACATGCATTCATACTCAGGGAGCTGCCATCTCATAGAAGACATGAGATCAAGTGACAAGCACAAGACAGCATGTCTCGCAGTAGCCCCGACAGACTGTGTGAGAGATCAGAGCAGGAGAGATCACTCCTGACTGCAGTCACCAGGAAAGTCTTCAGGGAGCAGATGGCATTTGAACAGGGCATTGAAAAGAAAGCACTTGAATAAGCAGATCTGGAGGTGAAGAAGAGAGGGGGTGGGCTAGGGCAACTTAAGCAGAAAGGAGAATATATTTTTTAAAACCGCAGAGGTAAAAGACTAGAAAGTGTGCTGGGAAACAAGACATTCAGGGTACATGCAGGAGCACAATCAGATAAAAATGAAAAGAAAAACTGTTATATGTGGTCCTTGACTGTCGAGCAAATGATAATGGACTTTATTAAATAGGCATGGAGCTGTCATTAAAGATACTTTGAATAAGGAAAAGACATAATCAGACATAATCAGAGTTGTTTGAGGAGATCACTGTGGTGGTGGTGTGAGGATGTATTAGAAGTCGGGGCAGGCTGGATGCTGGAAGATTAATACAGACAGGAATTAAATAAGGGTCTTGATTAGGGAGGCAGCCATGTGAAAGGCATGTGAAAGGAGCAGAAGTGAGAGCAATTTCAAAGAAAACTCAATAGGATATTACGACTTATTGGGTATACGGGATGGGAGATACAGGAGACATCAGAGATGAGTTTGAGACTGAAATACGGCGACGCAACATAGCAATGCTGTTGAAAGGATTTGGAAAGTCAGGAGGAGGAACAAGTTTAACAGCAAAAAAGGATTAAATTAGTTTACAAATGTTAAGTTTTAAGAACCAGCAAGACATAGAGATGCTAAGAAGAAAGGACATGATTGGAATATAAATGCAGGAGTCATTCCCGTGGAGAAAATAATTGAAATCATAGAAATTTATAACATCACTGAGGGGAGAGAGAATTCCTAAAGCTTAAGGATTGTCCATAATTAATGAACGGTAGAAGAGCAAAAGCTAGCCAAGAAGATCAAGATCAAGAAGAAATGATTTGACCAAAGAAGTAACAAGAGTCCAAATGCTAAAGTGAACAGAATTTAAGGGAGAGGAGAATTTCAAAGAAAGGTCATCCCTATTGAGTACTTCAAATTTTAAAACTGTGTTATCAAGGGGGAGCTGGTCATGACCCTGAAAGTCACAATCCTGAACACTGTAATCCTAAATGTGGAAATCCTGAAAGATCAGCATCCCTAAAGTCTAAAATATAATTTTAAAAATAATTTTTAAAATTATTTGCATTTTTAAAAGGAGATTTATTTGGGAAACATACAAAACCATGACAGAACACGTCATAGGCCACTTTACGCAATAAAATAGGCAATAATAATAAACGGTGTTATGCAAGCATAAACACTCTGGTATACTAACAATAGTCACACAGGTATAACACTTACGAGCAAACAAACTGTATTCATAAAGAAATGGATCAAAAAAGGAAATATAAAAATTCCTATCACTATGATTGGTAATTGTGTGCACCCAGCTTTATAAACTGCAATCATCTGAAATACCATGACTAACAACCTAAGTCTTTTGATGAGATCGATCAAAAACTTCAATGGGTCACCACTGCATATGCAGTCACCCAGAGCCAAGATCTCAAACAAATGCAGATGTACAAGAAGGACATCTCTTCATTTGTTGAGGAAGTTACAATGTTTGTACATACACACATAATGCTTATACACAAAGTCAAGTTGTGATAATGCATTTTTGCAGAGTCAGATTTTCAAAAAATGCATAAAAGTAATTAGACTCTGTCTCTACATAATTTATACCTCCAGTATTGCAGGTGATGGCAAGATGAAATACATAGCATAGTGAATTGTAGAAAATAACACTGACATTTTAAAAGTGAAAAAAACTAAAAAAAAAAAAGAAAACAAAAAAAACTAAAAAGAAAATTCACCATATGAAAAAGTGCATTACAGGGGTAGATTATGGGCAATTGCACAGAGATAGTCTGTAAGAGCTGCCCTAATATGATGCAGCTACCCTGTGATTTTGATTTTCAGGATTTTAGACATTAAAAATTTTAGACTTTAGGGATTTTGATCTTTAGGTAGTTCAACATTCAGGATTATGGCATTCAGGATATGATTTTCAGGATTATGATCCAAACCTTAACAAAGGCACAGACATTGCATTTGTGTTTAGGAGATTGTTTTTTTGTTTTTGTTTTTATTTGTTTTTCCAATGGGCAGAGGCCAAATTGCAAGGAGATAAAGACTAACTGGTAATGAATCAGGACTGTAGATAAATTTTCAAGAAGTTCAAGGATAAAATATCGGAAGAGAAAACAGGATCAAAAGAAAGTTGATATGTTTAGATATTTGTTACTGTTTTCTTTTTAGAATAAATGGTTATATTCCAATCAACGTTTATGTAGTGCCTATACTGTGCCATTGCACTAGTTGGCAAGATCCAGAGATGATTAGAACTTAATCCTTACTCACAAGCAGTAAACAATTTAATAGGGAAAATAGAAATGTAAATACATTGCTCCACACAATGTGGTAAAAACTGCAGTCAGGTAAGCGACAGGCCACAGGAGCTCTGAGGAGGTGCACTAGCCTGGTGGCCTGGTCTGGAGGAAGGGAGAGGACAAAGGCTAAAGGGACTCCTGAATGATGCCCATTGCATCTTACAGGAGCACTGGAGGCCAGGCTAGCATATTTAAACAAAGGTGTCAGAGACAGAAGTACTGCATATGTTTTCTGCAAAGACAAAGAATCTTACAGCAGGGAAAAACTGAAGTTGATGAGAAAGGAAGCAAATAATGGCAGCTTGGTTCTGTGCGAGACAGGAAGGGATGAGCTCAGGCAGGCCAGTAAAGGAATTCGCCTTTCCCAGGAGGAGACAAGAGGGAAGGAGACAAAAATTGATGAAGAAACGGGACACTATTCCAGGAGCAAAGAAAGTGGCTGAGGGAACCAGGTGTTATGCCTTGTTCCTTTTTGTAAAATGGAAGGTCAACCATCTGCCAAGAACCAAGTCAGGGCTGGGCAGAGAAGTGATGATTAATAGAGTAATAGTCTTTCATTCTTTTAAAGTAAAAACATTTTTTTAAATCAAAGGTGGTCTGGAGCTCAGTCTCTTCCTAATGCAGCCAGTGTGAAGAAGCAGGAGGTACAGAGCTTGGGCTCTGGAGACAAACTGCCTGTGTTGGTCTTGTCTGTTCCACATATTAAGGATGTGATGCGCATGGTTTTATGATGTAAATAAGCTGTGTGCCTGTGTCTGCTCATCTATAAATCAGACAAATAATAGTACCTAGCCCATAGGATTGTGGTAAGGAGTAAGAGAATTCAAACATGTAAAGTGCTGAAAACAGTTCCTGGCACATAACAGGTACTCAAAAAATGTTAGCCCTTATCATTGCTAGACCAATGCTATCCACTAGAACTTTCTGAGATGACAGAAATTCCACTATGTTGTCTAATACAGCAGTCACTAGCCACATGTGGCTAGTGAGCACTGGAACTGTGGCTAGTGTGACTGAAATTTCAATTTTTATTCATTTAAGTTTAAAAAGCCATATGTGGCTAAGCAGAAGACTGAGCGACCATTTTAAACAGGATTTTACTGGTACAAGAAAAGGCGCTGAGTTCCATCCCCCAAGGACCCTGGTCCTGAAGTACTGTAGAATAGTCCCAGCCAATTAAAGATACGGCTGGAGCTCTTAGGACACAGCTTTATTTTGTTGGTATTGATAATCAAAGACAGCATAGAGAAAAGATGTACTCACAATCCTTGTGCCTGCAGAGGAGGTTTCAGTCGCCAGTAGGATATTTATTAGATAAACAAGAGGCAAGTGGCTTCTCCCCAAGGGAATAGAACAGAGGTTCGACCAGCTTTCTGCGGAAGTGGGTCAGTTGAGAGCCATTAAGTACCACTGGAGTTCGAAGCAAAACAGAGAGCTGCCACACAGATGTTTTCTTGAGCCCTGTTAATGTCTGATGACAATGGTGTTATTCACATCAGAGCCACCAAAACAGACAATATCATAGCCTGTGTAATAACACGAGATTCAAATAGTCTACAGTATTGATAAAATGCAAAGGGAGAGGGGAGAAAGGTTATCCATGAATAATGCATTTCCTTTTGTGGAAGCAGGAGGAGAAGAAACAAATGGATCATTAATGGACTTAATGTGATTAGGGTCCACGGTAGACGGGGGCCCAGCACCAGCGCCTGCCAGCGAGGCCACCAGCAGAGGAGGCTGCCCCGAAGTGGAAGGAGGGGAGGGCAGGAGTTGATGGCAGCATTATCTTGGAGTTGCTGCTTTTTCTTTCCAGGATTTCAAAGCCTCTTCTTGAATCCAAGATTAGTTGTGTTATCTCTCTTTTCTAGAACAAAATAGCCTAGTAGTGAAAACATCATATTCCTGAGAATTTGTGAAAAAGTATTATCACACTTGAAAAGCTTAATAATTAAGATGGTAGTGTGGGGAAATGAAGGATAAAGCAACCCAAATAAAAGGACAGGAGTAATTAAGTGAAGAAAAAAACATTCTTGAACATTGACAAGAAAACAGACACACAAAAGTTGCTGCAAGTTGTAGCTTGCTTTACACAATAAAGCACTTCGTTGTAAAGTAGCATATCTTGATTTTGCAAAATCAAATGTTTGAAATCCACTAATAGATTTCACAATGTAGGGGAATTCTGTGTGTTTAATGTATATGTACATGGAAAAATCCTTTACGATGTAAATAATCATACCTAATCACGATCCCACTACAGGGGTTTCTCTTCCTGTTCTGTAGAGTAGTTGCAAGCTTTGGAGTCCAGCAGACCTGGGTTCAAACCAAGCTCCACCTCCTGTTGATTATGTGACCTTGGATGAGTTTCTTTACCTCAATTAGCCTCAATTTTCTCCACAGTAAAATGGCAGCAATAATACACACTCACAGAATGTTGCAGAATCCAATGCCGTGATGTAGCCCTATAGAAAATGCCTGAAGGTACTGGATCACAGTAAGGGCATAATAAATGCTAGTTGGTCCTTCAAGAAGGGGTCAGGCTGTGCATTCTCCTGAAAGGAATCAGACTCTGCAGAAGCTCAATATGCCAAGGGCTCTAGTTCAGACACAGAGGCTCCAGGATTCCTTCTCCCAGACAACAACACTGGTGCTGGGGGGCTCTTGTAGGCCTTCAGAATAAATCAGAGAAGACCTGGGTAACCAGAAATAAAGGAGCAGCTGCTGTCTCAGGCTCCAGATAAAACCCTAACTGCAAGGAATTCTCCCTGAGGCTGTTGTGACCCTGGCTCCAGCTGGCTCCACTGGCATTGAACTGTGACCCACCCTGACTCCATCCACCATCCAGCCACCCAGTGTCAGGCTACTGCTGCGTGCCTCGTGTTCTCAACTGGTCAGCTAAGCTGATTGTTCCCAGCTAGAAAGAGGAGTGCTGCCTATCCCATTAGACTTCAGGTTTTGATTTTCAGATATCATCCTTCGTAACATTGAACAATGTGTGTTTGTACTATAGCAAAAAAAATAGAAGTGTGTTTTAGGGAAGCGAACTGCTAGTCTTGCCTGAAGCAGACAATGGGGATAGACATGGTCAAGGCTGGTGGTGGGTGGCATGGGGGTTTGGCATAGAACAGAGAAAGTTGGACACAGCTGGAACAAGGAGCTGCCCTAGAGTTATTCAAGCCACGTTAGAATGGCCTGACTCCAGAGCAGACAGAGGCCAGAGATCAGACACTGGCCCACTAGGCGGGAAGAGCTCCAGGCAGAAACAATCCTGTTCGTGCCCTAGGTTTTTGTTAGAGAAGTTGAACAGGAAGCTTGAAGCTTATGACTCTAGACTTCTAAACTCAGAGCCTCAATATTCTTTCATTAGCTCAGATTCCTCTTGGAACTCTCTAGATCTTGGAAGCATCACAGTCTTTGTATTCCAGCTCTGGTTCCTATGAAGTTGGAAAGCATCTTCCTGCCCCTCTAAGTCTCTGGTTTCATTCAATAGGAAGAACAATTGCCTAGCCTGACTGAAGCCTCCAAAGAAAAACTGTATCTTCACAGAAGTGTATCCTCATCATCCTTAGAAAATTTATGAGAATTCAAATTTTCTCCAGGCTCCTCTTTTCCTGAGGCAAGAACTTAGCATCAGGCTAGAATGCTAAAATATTTAGAAAACAGATGTTGGAAGAATGCTTAAAAGTGGCTTATTGATGCAAAGCAATTGTCAGATTAAATAGGGGAAATGTTTGGAAAATATACAGAAAGCAGAGCCCTCTCGAACATATGAGTCCTCTCTAACTTTGCCATCGACATGCCAACCATTCTGTGTTATGGTATAACACAAAGGCATGTCCTGATTTCAGGATCTGGCCTTAACAAACAAGTGCAATATCAGTGATATGTATCCAGGGGGGGAAATTGCAATGGTCCTGATCCTTGAGGATGAAACCTAGTGTTCTCATAAGTTCCATTAAGGATAGCTCTATTCTAGAACATAATTCATTTATAGGCCTTGGAATTCACTTAAAGATAAAAAGATATATTTACAATCATGTAAGAGCTGTATTCCATTTCTACCCAGTGCTTCAGTATTCTTCATACCCATCCAAGAAGATCATTACCTCCTGCACAAAATGAACAAGCAAGACACTAAACAGTCTAAGCCTTAACTCCCCACTTTTGCCTAGAAAATTAACAAGAATTTGGGTCTTATAGCGATCCAAAATGAGTTATATGATTGGGCAGAACACACCCATCACCCCTTTCCTTGAATTCCTTTTGGAAAATGCATATAATGTCATAGGTGGCTTTCCAACCTCATAAGACCTGAGAATTTCTAAAAGTCTTGAGTTCCTTGTAAGAAAGCCCACATCCCTGTGAAATACAAATAGCTACAGAAAAATGCCCTGAACCAAAACTTCTTTCCATTTCGAGGAAACTGGAACAAAAAGTCACTTTGAAATGTAGCAGCAAGATAACAAAAATAAGTAGCAACCCAGATGTTCTGTTTCCCTCTCAGTCGTGAATGCTTACAGAGAGTCTTGCTAGTCCTGGGTGCAGGTGAGGGCTGAATTACAATAATGGGAAACACCTGTTGACTCAAACCGCCGGTACTCTAACTCTGGCACTCTGGCCCCAGGTGGGCCTTTACCACAAAGCACTGGCTCTTCCCCTTTGCTAATAGAATAGCATCATGAACAGATGTGGTCCAAGTAATCGCCAAGAAAGGATTAAAATTAAAGCCTCTGTACTATTCCAAGGGTGTCTCTCTGTCATCCCGCCATCTCTGTGCCCTAATAAGTTCTCCTTTCCACTTCTCCCAATGCTTGTCTCTTCTTTTCCCTTATTTTGGTCTAGGAATTAAAGTGAGACTTGGGGGTAGGGGAGCCACAGCTCATATTTCATGTTTCAAGGACCCGAAGCTGGAAAAAGACACCAACTGCTTCCCACCCACTTTTCCCAACAGAAACCATCTTTTTCCAGCTACATCTCCACCCTTATTTATTGTATTTATTATCTGTGATTCACTTCACACACTATACATAGCACAGTTCCCTAAGAATGATCCCTTTAATTCATTGTTTTAATAACACATTTACTGAGCACTTATTATGACAAATCAATATATCAAAATGTTTCTCTTCACATGTGGTTTCATAGAACATACACACATATGCAAGACCTACTGTCTGAATATTACTCATCTCTGGGCCCTAAGAACTCTAAACAGCCCCAAGGACAATCAACAATCCCTCATTCACAGCTCACCTACAAAATCTTTTTGTTTTAGAAATGAAGCAGCCGATTATCTCTAAAGTGAATCATGTGCCTTTTTCCAAAATTTGGCCTGATATCCTCCCTTCTTGGTTTGGTTGTTTTTTTGGTTTTTGTAGATTTTGTATTGTTTTGGTTTTTCTACCATTTTCTTTTCTTCTTAAAGATTACAGACATGGTAATTCACTTGTGATGCACTGAGAATCTTAATCTGGCACCAGCATTACTGGTAAATTGCTTCCTTTTAGTGTGAGATAGGGCAGCTTGCACTTGCTGCAATGGATAAAACAGCCATTTTGGGGCATATTCATAATGACAAGCTGAAGCTCACTTTTTTTTAACATAAGAGCCATGTTTCTTTCTCAGAATAACAAATGAAAACATGACAGCTTATTTTGGAGGTGGAAGAAAGAGAATCCCAACAAACCACCATAGGAAAGCACCCCAGTTAGCTTGGATATTTGTGAGGGTTTGTGGGGAAGGGAGTGCAGAAGAGAAATAATTACTTGTTTATTATCTCTCTATCAAATTATAACAGTTCACTAACTGAACCCGAGAATCCCTGAATTCTAATTGACATCAGATGCTGGGCAATGAAAGATGACCAGGACTGCTAAACTCAATGTCAGAAGAATATATTATAATTTGTTGTATTAATTCTCTCTCTTTTTCCTGTTTCTTGATTTTCTAGTAAGAACGCCTCTAGTTGATCAACTTCTTCCAGGGCACTTAATGTTCTCATTTAGAGGGATTGGCTACTGCAATGTTCCTTTATCAATTGGAGATTGATTGTAAAAGCCAGCCACAGAAGTCTGGACCCCCCCTTGTCCTGCACCAGTTTGCCAAGTGGCATCACACAAGCCTAGTCTCTCTCTCATTTAGAGCAAACTTCCAGAGCTGAACAAAGGACAAGCCTCCTGTTAGTCGAGCTACACAGTCTTTAACAGCTGTACCAATGCAAAAGAAAATATTTTTTGCATTATCTGCCTAATGTGAGGGCCTGTGTAGCATCTGAGCACAGGGCCCATTGCTAGAGTGCACTGCATTTTTAGCAAGGCAGCCAGAATTTTGGACAGGAATATGCTCTTTAACGGGCAAATGCAGCATAGCTCTGTCATCCTAAATTTTTCCAAGAAACTGGTATTTTCAAATGTGTAAGAGGTACACCCTCAACCTTTCCTGCTTGTCATTTTTGGTGTTTTGATTCTGGCTACCAAATCCACAATGAGACCACCACCGGAATAGCAATTAGGCTATCGCTGTGGTCTCCCTTCCTTTTGGCTTGCCTGTTCTCAGCATGACTGACTAACTCTAACTTGCCAGATAGAAAACTACTCGCCTTCCCCCTGAGATAGGCAATGGCCTAACATGCAATCACTGGCCCCCTTTCTTCCCACATCCAGTTTTCGCTGCTGGCCTAGTCGCCTATCCCCAGACTGCCTGTACTGTTTTCTGATGTCCGAGCCCAGATCTCCTGCTTTTCGAGAGAAATGCCCCTTGTGCGGCTTCCGGGACTGCCACCCTGCTTCTCGAGGCTGAAGACATCCCAACTTCCTACCGACCGCGGGTACAGACACCGACTTCCACTATTGAAAGCGTGGCGGTTATACAGGAGTCCGGTGCCCCTAGTGACAGTCGGGCTTTTGTGTGAAGCTGAATCCTTCTAGTCATCAGGTTATCAGAGTGAAGAAAGCCGATAGAACCAGTTGACTATAAACCGAATTTACATAACCGTAATTTATAAGTATCCATGAAGTGAAGTAATCGGGGGAAATTCCTTAGCGAGCCCTATTGAATGCCAGCCAAGAATGGAAATCTTTTCTATTCTAGGAACTACAGTAAGGAATTTTAAACATAATAAATAAATATTTTTCAAGCCCTAAATGTTAGAGACTTTGCCAAGCTTTGAACATAACCTTTTAGGGTTTCTTGGTGACTTGGCAGTTGGTTATAAAAATCAGGCTTAGAAAGTTGCACTTCCCTAGATTTATCACTTATTTATTTAGGAGCATTAGGCAATTAAGTGACAAAACTTCCACCCCAGCACAGGCAGCTGGTACTCTGAACAGGATTATTTATCTGAAGCAAAGCAAATAGAGTAACATTAAATGGAGTGCTATAATTCTTCTCATAGATGTAATTATTTCTGTAAGTGTCCTATTTGTTTATAATGTGAGAAATTAAATACTGTGTGATGAATTATGTGAAGTAATCTTTTTCAGCAATGTTAATTCATCATGCTAGTGAAATTTAAAAATAAAAGTTTGTTTAATTATTTAATATTTAAAATCATTGATGTCAAATGGGAATAAGCATCAGTAACCTCTTTTGAGAGACCCTTTATAATAAGTAAAGAGCTCCTAGAAATCAATAAAAGATCAATAACTTAGTATTCAAAGGATGGGAACAGATGATTCGCACATTTAAAAATGCTTTTAAACACATGAAAGATGCTTGACTTCACTTAAAATTAGAGCTATGAAAATTAAACCTATATTGAGATATCATTTTCACCTTTCAGACTGGCAAAAAGTAAAAACTTTGTTAACGTACTCTTGATGTTATGAAGAAAGAGCACTCATAACATTTCTGTTTTAAGAATAAATTGGTATACTTTCTAGAAAGTGCAATTTAACAAAACTATCCACATCTTAAATACATATACTCTAGGCATCAGCAAATTTATGTCTTGGAATATATCCTACAGACATGCTTATACATGTACATGATGTATGCAAAATGTTATTAATTGCAGAATTACTTGTAATAGCACAAAATTGTAAGCAACCTAAAAGTCAGTCCATAAGAATACAGTTAAATAAAGTACATCCATATAATGGAATATTATCCAGCTATTAAGGAAAGAAAAGCATGTACAAGCTCTCCATGTACCGATACAGAGCATCTCCAAGATAAATTATTTGGGGGGAAAAAAAGGTATGCAACAGTATGCATAATATGACATTTTATAGTTACAGTAGGAGAGAGAATAACATATCTTCATTTTTGCTTTATAAACATAAATAAGTTTTAGAGAAATACCCAAGAAAGTAACAACATTTGTTGGTAGAAATAGTCAGACCAAGCATATTGTGGAAAGAAAACATTTCACTGTATTCTTTCCTTAATAGCTGGATAATATTCCATTATATGGAGAGGGAATATGTGGAAGTATCACATATACAAAAATCAAATGTAATAGAATCATTTGTGTCAGTAGATTAAAAAAAAGTCTCCTCTTCTCTCTTCAATAAATGTAATGAATTGTGTGTTGATGTGTAGGAAGAGTGTAAGTGAAAGTGTTTAAGGGCTTCATAATACTTATTCCTTAATGATAAAACCCTTGTCTGGCCCCAAACAAACTAAGGGTCCTGCTTCTCCACAAACTAACAGTAACAGAATTTGAGACCCACTAGAGCACCTGACCCCAAAATATTAATAAAAGCTCTGCTGATTGCCCAACTTTTCTTCAAGACCTCAGGCCATTTCTAGCATAAGACCAGATGTCCAACAGCCGGCAAATAAGTCAGTGTTGCTAGTTTCCATGTGAAATGAGTTTAACTAACACTTAAATAATTTAAAAGACAAATATTTCTCAGTCCTTCTGAGCTCTCTTCCTCCTGCTACTGCCAGTATTCATGCATTACTTCATAATTATGAGCACCTATGACATTTTCTGTGCTGTTCTAGCACCCAGGTGGACAGCTCAGGAGCACCCCAAATACACAGCAGCTTGACTGACACGCATTCCAGGATCCAGACTTAGCCCCAGGGCTGGTTCACTCCTTGTTGTTTACCTCTAAAAAGTTAGGATTTAGTTATTTGTAGCTTAAGGGTGAAATAAGAGCATAAATAAGCTCACCTACAAACCCAGAAAGAAATCAAGTTAAAGGGGAGGACATGATGGGATTGTTAAGCTTGGTAAAGTGATACACGGTTCTTGTGTCTTTTGACCTTAAAAACAGGGATTATTTTTTAAGTATACACATGCATATACACAACTAACTAGCTGTGTGACTAAGGCAGTCATTTCACCCTCTGACTTTCCTCATCTCTTCCCTAAAAAATGAGGGAGCTTGAGTCACGTAAGTGTTTCCCAACCTTTTTTCTCTATCACCCCACTAAGGAGCCTTTTTAGACTCTTTTGTCCCATATCACCCTCCATCATAAAATGTTAATGCCACAGTTTTATACTGTGTATCTGGGTATGTACTGCATATATAGCTGTACTTTATACACAAAGAGCATTTTTTTGCCCCCCAAGAACCAATTTTGCCCCCATTAAGAATGTGTGAATTATATCCACAAGAAGGATTCACAAGATTCCTTCTCATTTTAAAACCAAAGGGATGGTGCAGTACTATGGGGAATAAAAACATGTACTTAGGTGCCAGAGGGGTTTAAATCCAAATCCTGACTCTACCACTTTCTTATCACATGACTTTGAATAAGCTATTTAACTTCTCTGATCCTAAGTATCATATGTAAAACAGGTGTAATGATACCGCTCACAGGGTATCACCAACTGAGGCGAAGTGGGTAAAGCCCCTGGCACTGGACCTGGTACCCTGTAAACCTGCAGTCCCCAAACCCTGGGCTGCGGACCGGTACCAGGCTGTGGCCTGTTAGGAACCAGGCCACACAGCAGGAGGTGAGCGGCGGGCTAGCAAGCAAAGCTTCATCTGTATTTACAGCTGCTCCCTATTGCTCACATCACTGCATAAGCTCCACCTCCTGTCAGATCAGCAGCGGCATTAGATTCTCATAGAAGCGCAAACCCTACTGTAAAGTGCACATGTGAGGAATCTAGGTTGTGTGCTCCTTATGAGAATCTAATGCCTGATGATCTGAGATGAAGTTGAGGCGGTGATGCTAGCACTGGGGATCGGCTGCAAATACAGATTATCATTAGCAGAGAGGTTTGACAGCACAATAACTGTAATGTGCTTGAATCATCCCAAAACCATCCCCCGTCCCACCCTGGTCCATGGAAAAATTGTCTTCCATGAAACCGGTCCTTGGTGCCAAAAAGGTTGGGGCCCCTGCTGTAAACAATCAGTAATTGGTACTTTTTCGTTTGCTGATTTTAAAACAAATGTATACCTCACTTCTGTATATCTAAAAAATGAAACAGTGATCACAACATATGCAATAATTATAATCCATAACCCAACAACTTTTAATGTACTTTTTATTTGTGCCTGTAATGTAGCCCCAAATGCCAACTTCTATCAACTTCAAAATTCTATACAACTTTCAAGACCAAGATCAAATGTCACCTGCTCCATGGCAACTTTCTTCAGTTTCACCAAACGTAAATTTCCCCATTCCTTCAACTCCCATAGTGTACTCTGTTTACACCATTAGGGTATCAAATATATTCTGCATTATAATTTATATAGATTTTAAATACCTTCAGGATAGGAACTCTGTTTTATTCCTCTATGCTACACACACACACACCCCCCTCAACATAATAGATTTTAGTAAATATTTGTTGGATCAATGAATTAATGCTGCAAAATTTGATTCCAAAGATCAAATGTAACATTAACACATAAAAACAAAAGGAAAAAGGCAGTCTTAAATTAACATCTATGTTAACATAATGACCTAGAAGAGTAGTTAAAACATAGGTAGAATTTTGTTTTTATCATTATTTATCCCTAAAATCCTAAACATAAATCTCAAGTAAAACCCATCTTCCCATATTGTAGAAATTGATGAAAAATTCTTTTGGTGATAGACAATTTATGAGACACATGAATTTTTTAAAAGAGGATATTTCAGGGAGGGTTAGGTTACCTCCTAAAATGTATCAAACTTGAGTTCTAGTAAAAGTATACAGAGTCTCTGTGTAGCAGAGCAGTTTCCCGGATCTCCTACTTTATTATTATTATCAATGGTGGTTCTTTGTCATGCTCTTGCCTCAGCTGGGGAAATTCTGTGATAAAAGAAACACATACGTCAAATGTAATAGCAGAAAGCAAAGACAAGCCAGAAAGCGAGAGTGACTATGTGAAGCATTTGTTTTTTAGACCCTATGATGTTTTAAGCATATACCTAATGCTTTTTACACATGCTGAATAACCAGGCTAATTAAAAAGCCCATACAGCTCTTGTTAAAATCTGTTCAAATTTTTTGGAGCACCTGTTATAACAGAATGCCCACAGACTTGATAGTTTAGAGCCAAGACACCTGCTACCTTATGTCTCACAGTATGTTCAGTTTTATACTGTTAGCAAAAAAATAAACACTTTTTGACATTTAGCAATCTTATACAAGAGATATGAAATTATCAGGAAGGAGTGATAGTTTAACCCTTCCACCGCTGCTCTGGGAAACCACACCCTTTCTTTTCTAGAAGGAAGAGGATTTCTAATTTTGTCCTGCGAAGTTACTATAGCTTCTTTAATCATCCCTAATCACGCAGCTTTCTAAAGAGTCCAGATATCTTCTTGGAAATTTAGAGCAGGGACTTTTCTAGTTTAAAGTTCTCAGTGAGCTTACTTAATATACACATTTAAGTGACGGCCAATATACAAATTAGCCTTTCAGTAAGCCCTTTAACAGAGCATATAACTGTTTAAACTTTGTCAACTATTTATAAAACTCCAAGACAGGTTTGATGATTATTCCTGGTGCTATTTTTATCAGAACTTCACTTCAAAATGCATTTACTTTTGAAGGAGAAATATATAATAATTTTCTAAAGTTATTCAGAGTCCAGATACATACATAGGAACATTTGAATATCTCTTTTAGTTTCAATTTTATGACTGACAAACAAATTTTATAAGGATGATGTTAAAGGGGTTTTCAAGATACATGCTTTCTAACAGCTGCCATTTTATCTATAGCATTTCAGTTCCGTGAGGTCTGAAACCATGTCTCATTTGTCTGTGTTAGCTCAGAGTTGGACAATTGAGTGAACAAATATTTCACCTTAATTTTTTAAAAAGTCTTCAATTTTATGCTGTCACACAGTTTAAATTTTAATTCATGCTAATGACCTTTCTATTAAGAAAAAATGCCTTTGATCTAGCCATTCCACTTCTAGCATTATTCCAACAGTAAATTCACACTTTATATAGAAAGACTTAAATATAAGAATATAATTTCCAGGATTGTCTATATAGCAAAAGATTTGAAACAACATAAATGTCCATTGATAAGGAACCAGGTAAATAATTTATGATTGGTCAATACAATAGAATACTATGTAGTTGTTAAGTGAATAAAGAAATTCTGTAGATAGTAAAATGAAACAATCTCCAATATACATTGTTAAATGAAAAACACAAAATGTAAGAGCAAACAAATAACCAAACACATACACACACACACACAAACACACCCCTGAAAATTCAGAGAAATACAGACTCTCATTGGAAGGAAACGCAATAAATTGATAACAGTGGATATCTCTGAGGGGATAAATTCAAGGATTAGAAAACAGGGATAGAAGGAATACTTATTTTTCACTAAAAATTCCTTTTTTACCTTTAGCTATTTGTATTACATTTACATACTATCTATTCGAAATATCTTAATATGCAAATTAAAATATTGCATTAAATTTGGGAGGAAAGAAGAATATGATATTATGGGCATACTTTAATATAATATAATATCCTAAAGTACTCCTAAATTTCCAGACTGTTACTTGGTTAACTATATATCAGTATTTAACAATGTAAATCACAATTTAATGTCTAATTATCATGATGAAAACAGCTTTTGAATGTTGAATGTGTATAGCTATATTCAAATACAAGCTGTTTTGACTTTTAACCAACATGGCAGACCTAGGATTGATTTTATTGCATAATTAGAAAACAACCTAGAATATATTTTTCTAAGATATTTTAAAGATAATGGGAAGCATTTTTAAATGTTCAAGAGAGAAATGTTGTTTTAATTCCTGTACGTCTATCAGAAGAGAAATTCTATTTGTATTGGGCACCAGAGAATCTATAGTTCAGCATGCACCTCATCATTTTGTGCTGGAAGCATCCCAAACCTGGGACTTGTAAGGCCTATTTCCTAAAATGGACAAGAATGGATTATGTACCTGCTCCAGGGCTTGCAACAGCATAGTGCACAGCCCTATAAATCCCCACACCCATGGTCAGGGCCTACCCTGGGAAATGTATTAAAGAGATAACTTACTTTCAGATATTCTTTCTCTCCTTCATGGGAGGAGATTCCAGTCTTTCAAAAACAACTTTTCCATCCTCGAGAGCCCCACATCAACCAGCTCCCCAAAACCATCAGACAAACACACTAAAATTATACTATACTTAATGTTTATTTGCATTTTAAGAGTGAACACAAAAATATGACTAGAATAAGCATAAGGAGTAAATTCTGATGAAGGAATAACAGGCTTTAGTAGTTGATTGGGGAGGGTGAATGAGGAAGACTAAGGCTAGGAGAGACTGAAACCAACAATTACACCAATCAGCTCCCCAGCCTTCTTGGTTAATGCTGGGTTGACTTTAAGGGCTTATTACCACTTCATGCAAGTAGCAGTGACATGCTAGTCAGTAGTAATACTCACCAAGTACTTTTGGCCCGTGGTAGGATTTTATTTCTTGGCTCCCTTGTGGGGTAGGGCCATGTGACTATTCCAGCCAGTGTGTTGTGAGAAGAGGTGATGTATGACACTTCCGGGCCAGAGCGTTTCCTTGTTCTAGGCTGATATGAGACCCAGTAGAGCTCTCTTGCTTTCTGCCATGGAGACCAGCAAGCATCCATAGCAGATGTTCTGTCGACTGGGTCCTGGGGGAGGAAATAAACCTATGTGAGCAAGAAATAAATCTTTATTGTTTTAAGCTACAAACACTGGGGGGTCATTTGTTACCACAATATAACCCAGCCTGTCCTTACTGGTACATATGGGAGACACAGTAAACGTACACAAGTGACTCAGGATATCTTCATGCTTACAAAGGTAGTAATGACTTCTAGGTTATCACAACTGTCTAAGTATGACCTTTTTTTTCTTTCTAATTTTATAAAACATTTTTCCCTTGTTCATTAAGTTCTTTTCCCAAACACAAATTTTGACTACATCCCTGGAAGGTGGTAGAATTAGACAATTTGGAGACTGAGGAAATGAGACACAATGTCTCTCTCTCTCTCTCTCTCTCTCTTTTTCTTTCTTTTTTCCTCTTCCCTCCTGTAGTTTGATAAGGAATTCTCACTAAGAAAAGAAAAAACCAAGAAGTGGATATCTAAACAATTTAGCTATTAAAGTGCTATTTAGAAAATTGTCTATTCATGAGAAAAAGTTGTGTAATTCCATGGCCCTCTAAATTCCTCAGTTTGCCACATTGACCCCATGGAGGAGGTCACACAGCCCTGGAGTAAACTGTCATAGTCAGAGGAAATCTTGGAAAAAGTAGAACTTGATTCTAAGAATATCACCATCCCATATTTGTATAGCACTTTCCAATCTGAAGAGGACTTTCTTCAATATGACCTTTCCCAGGCTTGCTCTTTATCTTGCATGTGGCTCCTCTTTATATGTATATGTCCACACAATAATACTGTCCATTTTCTAGGACAAGTTCTCTTAATTCCGTATTATTGGCATGGAAACCGAAGCTCAGTGAGTCTAAGTGATTAGCTAACCCAAGATCTCATAGGCAGTAAGTAACAAAGTTAAGATTCAAAACCAGATTTTCTGACTAAGTCCAGGGAATTCACTCACTGTTCCACTCTGCTTCATGGAAATAGAGACAATGGAAAGAAAAGGCCCAGAGAAGCATCAGCCTATGGTCAGGGAAAGCTTCCTCGAAAAAGCAACACCTGTGCACATGCCTGTCGCTGCCTTGCCAGATGTCTGTCTTCCTACTAGTCAGCGATTATCTCTGTAGCTTCAGCATCATGCTTCATGTTTGTCAAACGAATGAGCAAATGTATTAGATGAGTAAAGATATTATTTTTAGATGTACATTCATCCCTCAGTATCCACGAAGGATCCTAGGACCACTCCCCCATACCAAAATCCAAGGATGCTGAAGTCCCTTAAATAAAATGGCTTAGTATTTGCACATAACCTACGCACATCCTCTTGCATACTTTAAATCATCTCTAGATTACTTATGACTAATACAATGTAAATGCTGTGTAAATAGCTGTTATACTGTATTGTTTTTTATTTGTATTATTTTTATTGTTGTATTTTTATTTTATATTGGTTTTTGGGTATGTGTGTATTTTTGATCTGTGGTTGGTTGAATCCACGGATGCAGGACCCACAGATACAGAGGACCAACTGTGTATTGAACTTTCCTTCCCAGGAGAATGCACTTTTAATTCCTGAACTCACAATCCCAGGCCTTGACCCTAGGCTCAAACTTCATATTTGCAGGACCCAGGGCAATAGTACAAATGGGACTCACGTATGATATGTCCAGTTGTTTTAAAAGTAGAAAACCAGCTAACAAGCGGTTAGATAAAATATAGTCTACTCTCCTACCTTGACAAATACATCTTCATAATACTAAAAAAATTTGAAAGTATGTGAAAAACTATGATTTTTATATACAGCAATTGAAATTAGGCAAAATACCAAAAATGAATGAATTTAATTTTTATCACACGTCTGTTCATAGGTCAATGATGTTTGGTTGGTAAAATAAAGGCATATATAATTCATAAATTATCATATATTTATTCCATAAAATTTTACTTTCTGGCTTTAATTTCAGTGGAATCACTAATAATGTTGTTATAATCAAGATTTTCATATTATTTGTGATTTATTGATAGGAATGCCAAATTAGACAAACTTTCTTGAGTCATTGTTTTTAAGTAGATTTTAATTAATTTCAGTTTGAAGAAACTTTGCTCTGCTAAGGCAATAGGGATAGGAACTGTTAAACTAGTGATACAATAGTTAGATTTAGAAATAAATAAGATATACATATCTTGTTCAAAGATATTACAAAATATTTTTAGTTTCACTGTGTGCATAGCTATCACTTATAACTTTTTACCATCTCTGAAAGCAATATGTAGATTCATTCAGTAATGTAAAGAATCAATATTCTTTACATGCTTCATAGATTTTAAGCTTTCACCTACATATATACAAATTTGATTAATATAAGTTATTTAATATTACAGAATATCTACAGCCTTGTGCAACTGTTTCAAATATTGTACTAATTTATGAGTACCTCTGGAACCGTGAAGTAGAACAAGAAGTGAAGCAAGTACTGCTAGGATACTTCATAACAAGAATCTATTTCATTCATGCTAATTAAGAAGAGGAATTTGACAAGTTAAACATTTATATTTTCACTTACCTGTTTCCAATGCTTAAATCACCCCCTGGATTCTAAGCAGTGTGTGTCTCCAATATCAGCAGTGATTCAGCCCATACATCTTCATGCTATTTGCATAGTTGACTTTTGTTTTGAGGCCATTGAGCAGATTTGGAGAAGGATTTCTCTGAGGCCTGAATGGTGTTGGTCATGAGAATAAATATTTAAGGTAGCGAGTGACAGAGGCACACATGTGTTCTGTAATGAATTTATTTTATGCATGATACATGCAACCCTCTAAAGTGTGCGACATGGACATAGATTCCTCTTGCCTGGGCTAAGAGTTGTACCCATTGCAGGGATGCTGAGGGACATTCCAAAAAGGATTAAGCCACTTACGTAAATTCTTCAGGAAAGGTTTTGCCAGCCCCCTTTTCACTTTAACTGTTTATCATCAATTATCCATGGTTGATGAAAGGTAAGAAAAACAAAATAGTCATAGTATTATTTAGCACATATATTCTTAAGCATTGATATAAGCATTTTACATGCACTATGATATTTTATCCTGACAACAACCAATGAGATAAAATAATCTTATTATTTCCCCTCTTGTAAATGAGAAAACTGAGACACACAAAAGTTAAGTGACTTGCCTCAGGCCACAGAAGTGGGAATCGATGGTACTGGTAGGACTAAAACTAGTCGTGATCCTTTTATTTCACAACTTCCTCCTTCTTCAGGTCTTACCTTTGATTTGCTTTTTGATTACTTAAAGATTTTCCAAAACAGTACACATAGAGGAGCAGTAGAGCAGTGTGTTTAAACTGCTTGGGTTTCAATCCTGGCTCCACCACTTACCAACTGTGTGACCTCAGAAGTCACACTTTGCAAAGCAGAGAAAGTCACAGTACCGACCTCATAAGGTTGATGCGAGGAATAAATGAGTTAATAATGTAAAACACTCTTAATACTAAGTGCCATGTCAATGTTTGCTTTTGCTATTGTTGTTATGTATGGTTTATTTTCTGAGCTGCCCAATAAGGATAAAAACAGTGCCTTCCTCCAAGCTTTGTAGAGTAGTGGAGTTAAAATATGGAGGACACTTAGGACAATGCCTGACACAGAGTAAACGTTGTATTTGCTAATTACATTATCATCATCGTCATTGTTTATTATCATTATTTTTATTATTATCATGAGTCGTGTATTTTCTGAGCCTCCCAACACATGAAAAAAATTTTTCATTTATTTCACTCATGAATTGAAAACTCAGCTCAATATAAATACTAATAGCTGGAGCACTACAGGTCACATCACCGCTCTTTGTTGCCGAAAACTTTGTATATCAGTGGGGTTCATCCCAACTTTTTTTCTTTTCCTTTGCCCTAGCATACTGAGGCGTGAGGCACGCCCCCAGAAATAGCAGGGGCTACTGGGATGTTTTGAGACCATTTAAATGGTGAGCAGAAGGAACAAATAAGGGGAGAGCAGGTGAGACACGAGAGAGAAGGCAAGAACCGTGGAGAGCGTGCGGCCGTGGAAGAAGCGTGAGGCGCGGGTTGCACGGGTCGTGGAGGAACAGGAGCTCCGCTTCACTTGCAGCGCGAGGGAACAAAGAAGGAGCGGGGAGAATACAGACGGGTTTGCACATCTGTTGACAGAATTTGGGGAAATTCTCTCTGGTGACCTCAATTTTCCCTTTAAAATAGGAAGTGGAGTCATCACAGGTAGTGAGGGTGGACGCGGCGGGAGCCGCGTTTTGAAGAAGGGATAGAGGAAGTTTGAAACTGTGTGTACAGAAGGGGAGCGATGACGGGACAGCGCGAGGGCCTAAATGACTTGACTGTGGTGCGGCACACGTGACGTGGCTGCGTGGCTTCCTTTGGCAGAGCTCAGAAACGCCGCCTGAGTGCAGGGGAGACAGACAAGAGGCTTTGGCTTTTGCAAGGCTGCTGCGATGGAAGGAAGCAGGAGTTTGATGATACTGACGACACAGGGGATGAAGTGCTAAACCATAACCGCTCAGATGAGGAGGAAGACGACTGGGGAATTAGAAGGGAGGAAGTGGGGTTTATCTGGGGACACGGGTGAGATTAAAGAACAGATAGGGTGGGAGTAGCCTAACGTGAAGGTCACAAGGCAGCATAACTGTGGTCAGAGATTAGTCAACAGTACAGATCTGAGTGTCATATTTCAGAAGTTAGCAGCTCTCGCTTAGGGCGGTTCTCAATTCTGACACCACCAGGGTGCTGCCCCCGGACGGGCTGGGGAGGAACAAAAGTGAAGGACCCTGGAGATGAGAAAATGAAGAAACTGAGGGGCCAGGCAATTGGACGGTGTATGAATTTGCTAGGGCTGCCACAGTGCCACAGACTGGGTGGCTTAGACAACAGAAATGTGTTTCCTCACGTTGGAAGCTAGAACGCCAGAGATCAAGGTGTCAGCAGGATTGATTTCTCCTGAGGCCTCTCCCCTCGGCTTGTAGGTGGCTGTATTCTTCCTGTGCCTTCACACGGTCTTTCCTCTGTGTGTGTCTATAAACTAATCTCTTATAAGGACACTCACCAGTCATACTGGATTAGGGTCAAATTCCAATGACCTTATTTAACCTCATTATCTTTTTAAAGGCCCTATCTTCAAATATAGTCACATTCTGAGGCCTCAGAGGTTAGGACTTCAGTGTGTGAATCCGGGGGACATGGAGGAGACACAATTTAGCCCACAACAGATGGGTCATCCACGAAGAGATGGAAGGCACCCAGAATGATGGGAGCATGCTGGGTAGGGACGAAGAGGGTAATTGAGGCACCAGACTCTTCAGTGATTAAGGTGACCAACCAGCTTGCTATTGTTTCGTACAGGCCGTGTCTTGTTGCATATTATTTATGATTCCAAACGATTTTCTTTTTGCAGTATTTTTTTCCATAGACCCATCACCCATGTTAGTTTTTTGTTGTAGTGTTAGTTTTTGTCTTTTACCAACTGCATCCATTTGGGTGTTGGTGTGAGCCCCTCATTGACTGTGCAGCTGCAGATCTGGCTGACGTGAAGCGTTCCTGGCCATGCCTCAGTATCTGACAGACATTCATCTCGAGTGACCCTGCAACCCCAAGGGAGAACCCACTCTGCCTCCATGGCTACATTCTCTGACACACTGAACATAGAGAGGGCACAAGACAAAGCTATAATCTACAACACACACACACTGCTGGAACTCTTGGAACGTTCCCATTTTCTGCCCTTCTTTGTCATGATAAAGATAATGTCAGCCACTTATTGAAAAAGCATTGTACCAGGCACCGTGCTTTGTGCTCTGTACTCATTGTCTCACTTAATACTAACAGCAACCCCAGATGAGGAAGCTGAGTAAAGAAAGGTTAATCAACCTCCTCAGAGACACCCAGCTGGCAGGTGGCAAGCCTGTCTGACTCTTAAGGACTGCACTCAACTACAGTGCTCTATTTGTGGGGACCAAATCTCCCCAGATGCAAGGCCTACCACCAGTCCCATTTCCTGCCAGGGTGTTTATGAATTGATGTGGAAAGTGGGAGGGAGGGAAAACAGTATGCCTCAAAAAGTACCCCTTATACTGTCCACTTTGCCCCCAATTGTTCTAAATCCTGGGCCAATTCAGCAGGGATCAGTGGAGAAATACATGACATTTTGCCTTCTTTCAGCTTAGCTGGCCTGTTTCTATTGCAGGAGGCAAAGATCAGTTAGGCTAAAAGTTGTTTTTTCTCAATCTACTTTTATTTTGTTTGTGGAAATGGGTAAATTCATTTTAGGTTTTAGCAATAGATTATCTGTCAGTTTTAGTTTCTAACATGATGGAATGTGAGATTTTGTCTTTTGTTAATGTTCCATAGACATTTTAGTGGGAGATTGGGAGAAGCTGAATCAGTGTCTCCTGATTGCATGCCATTTTATCATAGGATTTTCACCTTTTATGGTTTTCATACATACCTCTTTCTTTATTATACTTTCTACCATCTTAGAAAATCATTGGAATCATTGATAATTTGGTGTTTGAAGTTGCTGAGCTAATGCTGGGAGAAACATTAATGTTAAGTCATAGCAAGAATCCACCTACCCATTTATTAAGTAGGTTTTTTCTTTTTGTAGACACTTTCGGCTTTTAGAGGATAGAAGGACTAAGGCAGAATACAGTGGATAATTTCTTGCTATAAAAATTTGCCTTTGTAACACCCACTCTGCTCAACTTGGGTTCAGATTTTTGATCAAACTCATGAGACACAAAACTCAAAACTCATAAGACTTTACCTAACTCCAAATTTACTTTGTTTTAAGAAAGAATCATAACAAGTAATGGCACAGTATGCAAAATCACAGTAGAGGTTTCACAACTCTTAGGCACCGCTCCCAGTGTCCAGCTCCCTTGGGACACTCACGGTGATGGCAACAGATGAAGCTGTCTCAGACACAGACCCTCTCAGCTCAAGGAAGCCAAATGTCCTAGTCCATTTTCTGCTACTATAACAGAATACCACAGACTGGGTAAGTTATAAAGAATAGAGGTTTATTTGGTTCACAGTTCTGAAAGCTAGGAAGTCAAAGATCGAGGGGCTGCATCTGGGGAGAGCCTCCTTGCTGCATTAGAACACGGAAGAAGGAATTACATGGGAAGAGAAGGCAAGAGCTCAAAAAACAGACAGGAAAGGGGGGCGGAACTCCTGAAATATCTAACCCACTCCTGCAATAACGACATTAATCCATTCATGATGGCAGAGCTCTCACAACCTAATCACCTCTTGAAGGTCCCACCTCTTAATACTGTCACAACGGCAATTAAATTTCAACATGAGTTTTGGAGGGGAAATTCAAACCATAGCACCATCAGTTCCAGGGTACCCTCAGCTTTTATAGCTAGATAGCTGTGCAGCTAGCTCCCTTAGGGGTTCAGGACTCACACCCATTCTCTGGTACAGCTACGTGTCATCAATACT
The DNA here is from genome assembly GCA_023783475.1 of Daubentonia madagascariensis. Lineage (NCBI taxonomy): Eukaryota > Metazoa > Chordata > Mammalia > Primates > Daubentoniidae > Daubentonia > Daubentonia madagascariensis. The sequence continues at coordinate 45,578,622 of JAKFHU010002088.1, read as the reverse complement.
AGTTACTCAATACTTGATAAACAATCCCAACAGTAAGGTACAGGTGATAGGCTTGGCATGCGGAAGGAGTTGCATTTATTTTAGATCTGGTACCGGGAAATTCCTAACAGTTCCTTGAGTTGTATGGTAAAGAGGATAAGGCTAAGGGTCAAATCCTCAGGCATCCTGAGGCAAAAGGGCCTGACAGATGCTAACCCTTTCTTTCAGCCTACAAAGCCAACTATAAAAACAAGCTTCAGATAACCAAAAGTTCACTTAATTTTCCAAAAGACAAACACATCGTTTAAAAAACGGGGAATTTCAATTCCTGAAATTGTTTTTCTTTTCTGTAAAGATAAATAAATATTGCTCTCTAACCCAAAACACTGTTTTGTTTTACCTAGTATTCTATCAAATGAACTTCTAGAAATGTAGTAATTGGAGTAACATATTAGGGAATCTAATTGATCAGGAAAATCTATCAAAACTAAGACACAGCACTCACTTCTGCTGTTTTGATAATATTATACAATGGAAGATGTTGCCCATGATGTGGCTACTTTTATTTCCACATGTAGGTACTATATGTGAGTATGTGTAATATAAATTATATTGTTTAATCTACAAAGTATATAACAGCTTTCTTTTATATTCTGTTATCCCCAAACATTTGTTATGGTTATTTATCCAGAAAAAAATAATTAAAAATGTATGTGCATATATAAATAAATAAGTCTATAATCTAAATTTTTTTTTTTAATTCTTGGGAAAACTTTATCATGCCTTTAAAATCCTTAGTATTTTGACACATTTCACTACTAAAATAAAACTGTTTTAATTTAAGCTAAGGAAACTAATTGGTATCAGATACTAAAAGTTCTTATAAGTTGTTGAAAGTGTTAGTTTGGGGAATAGCATTTTTACATTTTTCATATTGATTTGCCTTTGAGACATACTGCAACAAGAAAGCAGGTGATAAGCCTTTGTTAATGCCTCTGGGAGAAAATGCCTATAGCTACAGACTATTGTTGATAAACAGATTTTGAATTAATTAGTTCTACATAATTATGTGAGACATCAAGTCTCTAAAACCATATGCAATTGATCTTATATTGCTGTATATATTATATAAAGAAGAACAGGAAAAAAATTGTTTTTAAATTTACCTCTTTTAGAGTATAGGTTTAATTTTTTAAAAGCAAAGATTGAAATTTTTAAATGGCATATGCTCAAGGCATATTAAATATTTATTCTTAGATTTATAAAATAAGATAAGAAGAGATTTGCTTTTAACAAATTGTTACCATTAGTGACAGAACTGGGACTCAGAGTGTGCTACTATTCCTGCCTCATACTTTGTGGAAGTTATATTTTGTTACCAGAAAATGCCAAAGTGAACATCTTCAGAAAAATAGCCTGACCCTAAAAGGGCAGGGCTTTCAATAAGATGCTTTTAAGAATTTTTCCTATACATTTACAATAGTAACAACAACAACAACAAAAATTAAAGGAAATTAGGAAAAAAATGTTTAAAAAGGAATAGGGAAAAACTATAAATATTTCTGAGAGACATAAAAGAAGCCTTAATAAAAGGAGAAATATATGAGGAAACAGCATAAGAAGATTCAATATTGTAGAGATGTTAATTATTACCAAGCCAATGTATATGTTTAATATAACTTAAAAATTTGATTAGATTTTTTGGAGTTTTGGACAATTTTTAAAGAAATTACCTAGAAGAATAAAGCATGAGGATAAGAGGATTATTCAAAAGAAAATTTGTGTGTAGCAACTTGCCCTATTAGAAACTGACATATATTATAAAGCTACAGTAATTATCAAAAAGTGATACTGACTAATCTAAGAATAGGCAGAAAGATCAATGAAACAGAACAGATGGCCCAAAGACAGACCAGTATAAATTAAAATTTACCCTAAGGACATCATCTAAGCTTTGCACTCAGAAATATTTGTTTTAATATTTCCTTATAATAAAAATCTTAAGAAACCCGTGAAATAGTCAACCAAAGAGACTAAGTAAACAATGATGGCACCTCTATTATTAAAAAATTTAAGAACAATAGATGTTGGCACAGTTGTGGCAAAAAGAGAACACTTATACATAGTTGGTAGGAATGTGAACTTGTACAGCCACTGTGGAAAGCAGTATGGAGATTCTTCAAAGAACTAAAAGTAGACCTACCGTTTGATCCAGCAATCCCACTACTGGGTATCTACCCAAAGGAAAAGAAGTCATCTTATCAAAAAGACACCTGCACCAGAATGTTTATTGCATGCAGCACAATTCACAATTGAAAGGTATGGAATCAACCTAAGTACCCATGAACTGATGAGTGGATAAAGAATATATGGTACATATATACCGAGTAGTACTTACTACTACTAAGCCATAAAGAAGGATGAATTAATGCCTTTTGCAGGCACTTGAATGGGACTGGAGACCATTATATAAGTGAAGTAACTCAGGAACGGAAAAACAGGTACCACACGTTCTCACTTATAAGTGGGAGCTAAATGAAGGATATATATGGTCATAAAGAGCTGTAATGGACATTAGAAATTAAGAAGGGGGAGAGTAGGAGTGGAGTGAGGGATAAAAATTTACCCATCAAGTACAATGTACACTGTCCTGGTGATGGGTACACTGAAAGCCCTGACTTCGGCATGATATAAAACACTGTACCCCCTAAATTTTTTAAAATAAAATAAATAAATAAATAAAAGTAAAACTCCCTGCAAAAACAAACAAACAAAAAACAATGATGGCACATCTATCCAGGTGATGGAGTATTATATAACCATTTAAAACCATAGTTTTGAAAACTAATTACATGGAAAAATGTTCATGAAAAAATATTAAGTAAAAAATACATGATTCAAGACTATGTATATACTTACATATTTTTACATCTTTATATCTTTATATATTTATATATAAATATATAATATAAATATAAATATAATATAATATATTAATATAATATAATATAAATACATTTATATATTTTTATGTACTTTTAAAAGATTTAAAGGAAATATGTGAAAGTATTATTTATGTGTGTATAATAGAACTATGTGTTACATTTTACTTTATTTTTTACATTTGTTTATATTTTTCAATTTTCCTACAATTGTTGGCATCTAAGAGATTTTATGTCTACCAATATCTCAGTAAAAGGAGGAGATAAACAAAAAAATTTAAAGCTGATTTATTTTATTTTATTTTATTTTTATAGTTAATTTATAGGTTCTTCAACTCTTCATACTAACTTCAGCAACTTAAAATGCAAAGTCAGTTTTCTCTGTTGCCTCAAATTCCAAAAATCAAATATTGTATTTTCCTTTGGGTATGGTATGAGCCACCAAACAACCCAACAAGAGCATATAAGTAAGGTATATGCCAGTGTAAGGTAATAATAATTTGCTGTTCCCGATCTGACTGTTGTACAATTGTGATAAGCCTAGTATTATACTTCTCAGTAGAACAGAGCCTACTTTTACATACCAGGATAATAATTCTCAGTAGAATAAGGCCTGTTTATAACACATCTTTGAATCATTTCATAGATATTTGGCTGCAATTAACAGAGATCCCCAACTCAAATTTATTTGAATAATGAGAACATTTATTATCTCACAGTCTGGAGCTTGGGTGGGCTCCCAGGGGTATGATCAATGGCTCAATTATGCCAAAAGGGGCCCAAGTCCTTTCCACCTCTCCACTCAGGCATTGTTAATGTGTCAGCTTTATTCCCAGGCTGGTTCCCTTCATGGGAACAGCAAGGCTACAGTGGTTTTAGTCATAAAAATGTCAGAAGGAATAAAACAAACCATCTCTTTCTGTGTCTCTTTTTAGAAGCAAGGAAACATTTCACAGAAGCCACCATCAGACTGCTCCTCAAACCTCCCTGGCCAGAACTGGGTCATGTGGCTATTTTTAAACCAATTGCTGACAAGGGGAAGGGGATTAACATAATTGTCATAGACAAATCAGGCTTGGGGGTACCTTCCCCTAAAACACTTGGAGGATGGATATACGCACACAATCTGGTTCTGAAAAAGGGAGAGGGGTGGGGGTGGGGTGACACATATGACACTGATGTTGGGTAAGCAATCCTTTCTGTCCCAATCCTCCATGTTGTTAATGACATGAGAAGAGGAAGGATTATTTTTTAAATAAAAACAGTGACAGACACTGTGATAGATGCTAATGGTATAATAGTGGACAGGACTAAACCTCTCTCCTCCAGGAGCTGACAGTTTTAAGAGAGAAGGTACACAAGTAAACAGACAATCACAACATAGAGCATTTCATCATTGTGCCAGGGAAGCTTCTTGAATGGGGCACTTAACCAGCCTTGATTCCCAAATGAGACAACATAACAACTGGGGTCCAGGAGTCAGTCCTGTGACAATAGGGAAGATGGTGTATCTGGGGAATTGGCAAGCCTGGAGACTGGAGATGTAAGCAGGACAGAGATTGTATAGGGCCCTGAAGGCTGTGCTAAGGAGCTTACATTTCATCCTGAAGGCAATGAGATTCCAATAAAGGGTTATAAACAAGGAAGTAACATAATCTGATTTCCTTTTTAGATCATCCTTTCTACCTGCAGAGTGGAGAATGGATTGGAGAGGGTCATACCTAAATTCAGAAAGAGCACTTTAGATGCTTTTACAGATACCACAAATTACAGTGTGATTCAGATCTATGACTCAGGCAACTAAATGGATACTGGTACTTTAGACAGAGCTTGGTTTGGGACATTGTGAGTTTGAATTGCTTATGGGACATCTAAGTGGATATGTGCAGTAAATAGAACTGTTTGATTAGGCCTCTTCTGATTATTACCAACATTATTAAATTGCTATTAAATATCCTCATGAAAATCGCAGCAAATTATATTAGTGATTGCCAAATTATCCAAGCTTTTTTTTCTTTCTAGCTCTGACATGATTTGAGTGATACGATGAGAAAAAGTCATAGCAAATGTTTTACATGCTGACAATTTAAACTAATAGATATTTTTAGATGTTGTGTAAGAAAAGAGCTCTGGGCTAAAAATGATGCTGACATTTAAAGGCTCTCTGTAAACTTCAGAAATGTGTAGTCTTAGACACCAAGGCCAGTAGTTTAGAAATAATACTTAGCATCTAAACTTAATGCTTTTCCAACTTTGCTTTCTGCCATGGCCTCAGATGTCCCACCCCTATACACTTCTAAGATATTTACTTTTCTACAGTGGTCCCCAGGAGCCTCACTCACATTGGGTTCAGGGTATTTCTGGCCAGGCTATCCTTTTAACAAGGTCCGTTGTCCCTCTGCTCAAGCTCTCTTAGAGTGCAGAAATTTTAGCTCTTGGGTTCCATTTGAGACAAATGTTTTCTATCTGAAGAACATGGATATAAATCCTTTTGATGGTCCATCCAAAATAGATTTTCAATAATATGTTTACTTTGCATAGTTATGTTATGTTATATTAAGGTTCATGGTAGAAATTTGGAAAGTAAAGAAAAGTATAAAGAAAGTTGAACATAATGCTACCACTCAGAGGTAACAATAGTTAACATTTTCCTATGTTTATAGTCTTCTTTCTGTCTATATATAAAATAAATATGTTGTTTTCTTACAAATTTGGAATTATACCCTACATATTATTTTATAAACCTGATTTTTGACTGCCATTTGTCATGACCATCTTTTAATCTTTAAATAGGTTTCAAGAACATGATTTTTAGTGACTGAACTATATTCCATCATATTGTATGATGGAAATGGTATTTTACCAAGCAGTCTCCCTTCCTGTGACCATTTAGGCAATTTTTAATTTTTTATAATATAAATAAATCCTGGCTGAACATCCTTGAACCTTTGTGACCATCTCTTATTATTCCCTTAGGGAAATTTCCAAATGTTGAATTACTGGATCAAAGGCTATGAACATTTTTAAAGCTTTTGATGCATGTTGTCAAATGCATATTGCTGACAAGTCTATATTTCTGTATATTCCCACCATTATATAGTTTATAATACTATCTAATGCAATGTAAATTACTTGTGTTTTTCCCTCTCAGAAATACTATAAGTGTTCTTTAATATTTTCATAGTTGTCAATCAGCTTTCTTAAACTGTGAGATTGACAGGTGAGGTCCTTTCCTTTACTCTGAAACCACAACCACCTCAAAGGAGGGAAGAGCCTTGGATTTGTCACTAGAGAACCAGATTCTAGCTCTTTCCAAACTCACAGTATTGATTCTGGCAACTTAACTTCCCTGGACATTGGTTTTCTCTATCCAAATAACAAGACTATACTAAAGATCTGTATAGTCCCTTTTGCTAAATAGAACAATAACAACAAAAATTTTGCAAAAAGTCTAATGGTCTAAATAATGTTGTAAAATCTGACCTAGGAATATGTCATGGTGGTCTTTTCAAAGTTTTTCTTTTTTTTACAAGCTAGCATCCTTCCCCAGCAAACAGATTCTAAGCTTAGGGCTGACATTGGAGGCAGTAGAGTGGTCAGCTGTCTAGGTGATCAGATATGGATAGACCTCAAAACCTCCACCCTACCTCATTTATTCCACTATTACAGCTTTAATCCTCACATCTTGAAGGCTAATAATTCTTGGAGAAAAATCATAATCATGGCCTTCAAGAGATTAGTCCTCTACTGCTCTGTTACCATTCTGTGGCCTGTTAAGAACTGGGCCACACAGCAGGAGGTGAGCTGCAAGTAAGCAAAGCTTCATCTGTATTTACAGCCACATCCCATCACTCGCATCACCACATAAGCTCCACCTCCTGTCAGATCAGCGGTGGCATTAGACTCTCATAGGAGCTCAAACCCTACTGTGAACTGCGCATGCAAGGGATCTAGGTTGTGAGCTCCTTATGAGAATCTAATGCCTGATGATCTGAGGTGGAGCTGAGTTGGTGATGCTGGCGCTGGGGAGCGGCTGCAAATACAGATTATCATTAGTGGAGAGGTTTGACTGTACAATAAATATAATGTGCTTGAATCATCCCAAAACCACTCCTTCCCCACCCATACACCTACCGTCCATGGAAAAATTGTCCTCCATGAAACTGGTCCCTGGTGCCAAAAAGTTTGGGGACCACTGCTCTGTTGGGAGTAGGAATCCTGAGTTTATATAAACTAGTCTTGGGTGAGGACCAACGATATAAAAATGCAAGAATCCCTTAGAAATCATCCCAAGTCTATCAACATTCAAAAGGATTTGACAGTGTAACCACAAGTCACTTGATTCCATCTCTTCCCTTTTTCTTCACCATCACCCAGGGACAATCAAAAGTGGTTTTTAGCTGTTTTTCTTCCTGCCAGATTTTCAAAGCCTTTAGTTCATCCTAAGAGGCATATATCTGTTGAGCAAAATATCTCAGCTATGTTTGGTTGACAGATTTTGTACAAAACATATTTTTCTTCTGGAAAAAGAAAAGCAAAGTATTAACAATACACACACACACACACACGATTCAATGAAGGCCCAAATTATCTTACAGATAATAGGGTACAATAGATATCTTTAATTCCCAAGGACCTCTGCTTTGCCCACTATTTACTCATGATAAGCAAGCAGATATGTAAGCACCAAGTGTCTTACGACTTCCATGACAGAACACAGCACAGCAGCAAGGGTTTGAGGTGAAGGGCAGGCAGCATCAGGCTGAGGCTACCCAGAGTGGGTCCCAGAGGGGACCTGGCCCTGGGATACCACTACATCTCACATGTATACTACTCAACTCTTAAACCTTGGTAGGCCGTTGAACTCTCTGAAATACTAGTACAAAGTTAAAATCAATTTTTTTTACCTTTTTAGAAAAGGTGGGCCAGGCACAGTGGCTAATGCCTGTAATCCTACCACTCTGGGAGGCTGAGGCAGGAGGATTGATTGAGGTCAGGAATTCCAGACCAGCCTGAGCAAGAGCGAGATCCCATCTCTACTAAAAATAGAAAAAATTAGCCGGGCATGGTGGCGTGCACACCTATAGTCCCAGCTACTCAGGAGGCTGAGGCAGGAGGATCGCTTGAGCCCAGGAGTTTGAGGTTGCATGAGCTATAATGACGCCACTGCACTCTAGCCTGGAAAACAGAGTGAGATTCTGTCTCAGAAAAAAAAAGAAAAAGAAAAAGAAAAGAAAATGTGAATTGCAACACTTTTACCTAAATAGATTCAATGAAGCTTACAGGCAGTGGTTGTCAGGCTTGGCTGTCCATTGGAATCACCTGGAGAGCTTTTAAAAATCCCAAAGCCTACCCTGCATATCTAACCAATTACAATCAGTATTTCTAAAAGTAGGAATCAGACATCAGTATTTTTAAGGTTCCCCAGGAGATTCCAATACGCAGCCAAGGCTGAGACCCACTAATACAAGATTTAACTCAGGTAATATACATTTGGGCTTATTGTGCTTATTTGAAAAACACAGAGCCAGAAATTATGGGAACAATTAATGAAATGACTCCCTCCGGGGAGACACAACTCTTTTGGCTGTTACCTTCTTCCTAGGCTATCAGCTATAGAGTTTGTCATATCCCAGCCTGAATCCTCAATTCCCTGCTTGAGAGTCCTGAGGTTATCCCAAGGGTTCTGACATACCTCGTAACATCTTTTGTTTATTCTCAGCCTACTGCCAAACCACTTAGCTCAGAATTCAGAGAGGGCCCAAAACCATTGCTTCCCCCGAGACACTGAAATCAGCCCAGGTGGATGGATGTAAATTGATGTGATCTTCTGAGTTCTTTTGCTTCTGTGAAGCCTTTAAGGAAAGTCTAGGGCATGGCAGCATCAAGGGATGGCTGGGGGTTGGCAGGAATGAGGGAGAATCTTGACCTTCCTCCATTTTCATCTCCTTCCCTCCCCCTATTCTTTGATATGTATAATTAACATTTTCTCTATGTCTTACGTATCTTATATAAGGTGCCATAAAAACACAGCTTCTAACACAGTGCTAAATTGATTCTCTTGGCCAAAAGGCAAGCACCCACTCTAACCTCCCCACTTAGTCACCTACACTTTCTCCTTAGGTGTACATAGGTGCCACAATATGAAAATAGAGTATTTGAATTATCCTGTTAGGTTTTTATTCATGACCAACTTATAAATTCACTATGATTTCTGCACAATTGGCTTCCCAAATTCAAAGCCAGAATTTTTTAAATGTTGTGGGTTGTTTTTTAACTTTGAATGACTACAGTTACACCTACATATTTAGGAAGTAGATAAATATTGTTTGAGTGCTGCAATTGTGACGAACATATTGAATACAGTGATTGTCAAGCAAAATTTCCATATGCAACTTTAGACAACAGACTCCAAAACATGACCATATATAACCACCCCTTTTTTACTGAGTTATGAGAAAGCAGGTAGTTAAAAATCATGTTTTAGTCCTGTCTCTTTATCTCAGACAATAGGAATCTGAGCAAAAATCTGTTTTGTTTAATGAACAACTTCAGTTTTCTCATAGTCACTGAACCCAGATTTGTAGTTGAAACTCGGCAGCTTTGTATTTCTGTCTGGTCTTTCATTTTCCCTAGCTTTGTTTACAGGCTAAAGTTGCTGCAATTGGGCCTCGTTACTTCATGCCTTGGTTCTACACATCATACATACGCTGAATCATCTAGCAATATAAAACCAAGTTAGTCCTTTTCCTGACAATTTACCTATTACACTTGTATGTTAAATTTCATTACCTTGGGACTGCATGTGCTTCCATGATTATGACTTGATAAAATTGCAGCTCAGTTCAGATCTCAACAACACAGAAAGAGGTTTGCAGGGTTTGTTTACAAGTAAGGATGCCATATGCTCCTCTAAGAAAAAATATGCTAATTACCAAGGAAGAAATGAGGTAAGAAAACATGGAATTGCTGCAGACCTACTAAGTAAACAAGCGAGGTACTTTCCATGTAATGGGAATAAACGTGGTGAATCTATTCCCTGGTGTTTTTATGTTCAGCTCAATCTATACAGAAAAGGTTAAAGAGCAATATAAAGCCACTTTCTCTAAGTTACGCATTATATATATAGATCGACATATTTCATATTTTAAGTTCAAACTACCTCAAAGCCTTGTTTTGGTCCTTGCTTATATATAAGGTTATAAAACAGGATATTAAATTTTAATAGCCGTGTACAGCAACAACCTGAACTGAATAATTACAATTAACCAAATAAAAGTAGGTTTTTCTGCTTTGCTTTATGCTCCTCAAACTTGCTGCTGTTTCCAAGGTTTTGTCTTCACACCAGCACTTGTTGCTGAGGGGAAATGTTAAATTCAGTCAATCATTTGTCTTCAAAATAACTGCTGGTGTTTGAATTTAACTCTTCAGGGTTTTTTCTTTCCTCCAGCTGGTTTGTGATTATAGATAAGGCTTTGTTTAAGGAAAGAAAAAAATTAAAGAGAAACCATATAGCTTTTTCTCCCAACACAACATTGGCAGGAAATGCTGGCACGGTAAGCGATGCATCAAAGCAGACTTTGCATACCAGGACACCTTCCTCCATGCCGTACACACTACCCAAGGCTCTCCTCTCTTTGAACACAGGCATCCACATGGAGGTTCCTCAAAAGGAAAACTCAGGCAATATGTCTAATTAGCCACTTATAATTTGGTATCCCCACAAGTTAGGATCTATACTGGCAGTCTATAACAAGGACCAGCCCTCAGCAACGTTGTAAAGTAGACAAATAAGCAAGTAGATTTTGTCTCTGTTTTGCTGGCAGAGCTAAAATAAGGAAAGGACAGGCTAGCCTTTAGCAAATGGCCCCTTAATGAGACAAAAACCTCTGGGGGCTACTCCACTTCTAGTCACTTTATCCTAATATTACAAGAACTCCAAAGGGGCAAACACTTCACATTTAGCCATGGGGTTCCCCAGGAGACATAAAGCTCTCCCAATCTCCTTAGGTCTCAAAAATTTACCTACCAAGGAGTCAGGAAGATGTACCACTTTGGAACCACATTCAGATCCTATTAATTGTGTAGCACAGGTAAGTTCAGCCTCAGTTTCTTTATCTCCAAAATGGAGATGATCATTTTGCAGCAGAAGCATGGTTATTTGGGGGATATTTTCTCACCACTTATTTTCCTTTGCCCAGAGGGAGGATAGAACACCCACCAAGCTCTCCCTCTCCAACAGGATGGTGAGTGTTGGAAGGAAAAAATACTGTTTTCATGTTGGCAAATTCAACATGAGCATACGGGTTCTTCTGCACTGAAATTTTTGGTAGGCTCAGTGACACAGTAAGAAATAAAACACAGAAGTAGATAACTGTGGCAGGGAAAGACTTGGTTTTATATGGGAATAGAGTGGAGACTTAAGGGTTGTCATAAGGCCATCCCTCGATGCTATCTTAAATTAGGGTAGGGAACGCACAGCTCTGGACTTTGACCTTGTGGAGTCTTTACTCTGCCCAGACTTCAAGATCACCAAACTGTAGGCACACATCTGTTTGCTAGTTAGATAATAAAACAAAGCAAAGTCACCTTAAGCAAGTCCAATTTACCATTCTTGACAATCCTCGAATCTGACTGGATTTGTGGTGAGGGGTCATTCTCCATGAAACTTGAAACTCTCTGTCCCAGTAGCCAAAAGAGTAGCTCTATAACTGTCCCATTTACAAATGAAAAATGCACAGAAACAGAGAGGTCCAAAAGGAGGTTGGATACTCACTAGACTGAACGTTGTGCTTACATGTGCTATTTACCACTGTATTCCCTATGCATACCACAGTGCCTGGCACATAGTAGGTGCTCAATAAATATTTTTGAATGAACTAATTTACTAATGATTGAATGAACAAACTGTCATGGTGTCTTAGTCTGTTCAGGATGCTATAGCAAAATATCCTGAAATGGGTGGCTTATAAACAACAAATATTTATTTCTCACTGTTCTAGAGGCTGGGGAGTCCAAGAGCAAGATGCCAACAGATTCAGGAATGGGTGAGGGCCCATTCCTCAAAGACAGCACCTTCTCTGGGGCCCCTTTTATCAGGACACTAATCCTATTATGAGAACTCCACTCTCATGACCTAATCACTTCCCAAAGACCCCTACCTCTTAATACTATCACTTGGGGATTAGGTTTCAACATATTAATTTTGCAGGAACAAAAACATTCAGATCACAGCACATGGGTTTCTCTCTCTAATCTTGGGTAGTGTGGGTAATGGTAGCATTGAAAGAAGAGTCTAAGGAGAGGATGATGGACATCCTTGGTTCCACATTTCTTTTTTCAGTTTGAATATCTAATGCCTCAAAAGTGATGTACGGTTTCTTGTAAAATAAAATATATACCTATGCTATGCCCAACAATTCCACTCCTAGGTATTTACCCAAGAGAAATGAAAATATATGTCTACAAAGAAGTTCATGCCAGAAAGTGATTGGCTGTTTTTGTGCAAATATGTTCATAGTAATTTTGTTTAAAATAGCTGGAAACTTGAAAAAAGTCAAATGTTCATCAGCAGGTACATGGATAAACACATTGTGGTATATTCATACAAAGGAATACTACTCAGCAATAAAAAAGGAACATACCCCTGTTATGTGCAACACAATGTCTTAAACGTCATATAAATTGAATAATACAATGCATACTCTGGCATCCTTTGCTTAACATGATGATTTTGAGATCTATCTAATTAGAGTCCATTTGCAACAATTCACAACAGCTTATTGTGCACATCTCTTCCCAAGTCCACGTTCAGTGATGTCACACTAGTAGTTTGAAATTGTCCATGGTGAAAATTGGCAAATGCTACCCAAACCTGAGCTTTATTTTTTTTTTAGAGAACCAAAAATACGAATATTTTATTTCAATTTTTTGTAAGTTAAAAAGAAAAAGATGCAGAAGTCCTGAAATCTTTCCACTAGCTCATCCCCTAATGCTTGTATATCCAAGTTGTCACTGAAAATACAGAGCCTTGCCTGGAATCCAATGGGCACTGCTTAAGTGCCTTTTGCATGGTGGACTTAATAGTCTCCACAATCTCTTAACTCAGCCAAGCTGCCTGTTCAGGATGAGTGCCTGGTTTGAAACCACCATGCTGCTAAAGACACCTAAAGATCTAAAGACACAGATGCCTCACACACTGGCTCCTACTTGTGTGAGCCAGTCCCTTTATAAGCAGCTTTTGTGTTTTACCACTAGGACTAGCAGTGGAAATTTCATGGTGATGAAATAAATCAACTTCCCCACTGCTTTGCCTTATCTGCTTACACTTTGATCTCTTCTCACCTTAGTCCCCAAATCCTTGATTCTATAACCTCAACCTGGACCCAAACTCTAGTCCCCCAGACTTGATGTTTACCCTGGCTGTCTGTTCTTGAACTTGGCTCACCCAGGCAACCACCTGTGGAGAGAGCTTTCTTTTCCCTTGAATAATTCACCTAAGTCATATAATGAGCCACAGTACAACTTCCTACAACATTGTTCTGAAACATAATAAAAATTTCCATTTGTGTGATCCCTATGGCATTAATGTTGTTATTAATGATTAATAGTTAAATATGAATTAGCAGCTTACAGAATGCTTTCATATACTATCTCCTTCAGCCCTCATAGCAACCCTGAGAAATAAGCATTATTATTATTATTCTCCCTTAACAGATGAGGAAACTGAGGCTGAAAAAACGTCAGGTCCCAGAATCATTCAACTAGTAGGAGGTGGACCTACCAGTGAGGCATCAACCTGATTCCTTCTATTTACCATGTAGCTGATCCTGAAGAATGCAGAATCTCTTTAGCTTTGTGAAGAATGTATAATGGCTTCAATCTTACAAAGCATGTATGGTAAGCTTCAACCTTGTGACCATGAAGCATCTCCAAGCCTTCAAGACACCTAAATAATTAAGATCATCTGACGATGGGCAATATACGTTGCTGCGACCATTCCTGAATTTTATTAAAATGGGATTGAGAAGGGGAAGGGAAGACTCTTTGTTACTTTATTTTATTTCAGCCCTTTTTATTATGAAATAATGTATATTTGTCATTGTAAAATAAATGCAGAAGTGTTCTACTTCAAGTCCCTTTCCATGTATCCTTCTAGAAAGTGTATTTGCATATACAAGCACATATGTAAGAAGTCTGTGCTATATCACTGGCCAAGTCTGCCTAAATATACCTGCTGGGCTGACCCTGCTTTACTCCCCGTGTTCCTCTGGACATCAAAGACTCTGATGTCTACATTTTTAGGAGGGGGGAAACCACATGAGGCAATCAGATGGGGCTGCATAAAGTATCAAGTCACAGCTAGGGGTCACTTCTGTTGAACAATCCACAAGCCATGTGCAGGCAATTTTTCATGCAAGACCCCCACCAGACCAAAAATATACTAGGTCATTAAATATGAAATGTCTGATTTTTAATCAAAATTTTAGTTTATTATATTTCAAACAAGAAGCAGTGCAATTAATCAAAGTATGTGCCTAAACTATGGACACAGTTTTGCCATCTTAACAGTAGCTTGCTTATGCCAGCAGCGAAGAAGCCTGGAGAGCGAGTGACGATGAAATCACGAAAGGCGTTTTCCACAGCTTGTTGAGAATTGAATATTTTTCCTTGCAAGAAGTGGTCCAAAGCCTGGAAGAAGTGGTAGTCAGTTGGTGCAAGATCTGGGGAATACAGTGGATGACAGAGTTTCCAAATCCAGCTTCTGTAGTTTGAGCAGCGTTGTTTGTGCAACATGTGGTCTTGCAAGAGGATTGGTCTGTCTCTATTGACCAATCTCTTGCTTGTTTAATCGAAAGCATCCTCATCATTTCATCCAATTGGTTGCAGTAGACATCCACTGTAATTGATTGACCAGGTTTCATGAAGCTGTAGTGGGTAATACCAGTGCTGGACCACCAAACAGACACCATTAGCTTTTTTTGATGAATATTTGGTTTTGGACTATGTTTTGGCACTTCGTCTTTTTCCAACCATTGTGCCGAATGCTTGTTATTGTCAAAAAGAATCCGTTTTTCATCACACATAACTATACGGTGTAGAAATGTTTGCCTTTATGTGGTGATAGCAAAGAAAGGCAAGCTTCAAGAAGATTTCTCTTCTGATGCTCGTTGAATTCATGCGGTACCCATCTATTCAGCTTCTTTACCCTGCCCATTTGTTTCAAATGGTCCAATATGGCTGGAATAGTAACATCAAACCTTGCTGCTAATTCACATGTAGTTTGAGATGGATTTGCTTCCACTACAGCTTTCAGCTCATCATCATCCACCTTGGTCTCAGGTTGCCCACGTGGTTCATTTTCAAGATTAAAATCACCAGAATGGAACTTCTCAAACCATCGATGTACTGTGTGTTCATTAGCCACATCCCTGCCAAACTCTTCACTGATATTTCAAGCTGTCTGTGCTGCATTGGTTCCACAACAGAACTCATATTAAAAAGTAACACAAATTTTTGACTTATACATGATTTCACAAAAATTGCTCTAAAAAATTTTTTTTGAAAGATAATCACAAGCCAAAACATGCATTTGAAAGAAAGAGGACATACCTTCACAATAAAAAGAAAGAAAGAAAGAAAGAAATGTCAAAGTGAAATGTCAGATATCAACTGTCAAATTTAGCACTTAAGGAAATCAGACATTTCATACTTAGTAACTTAATAGAAATAGTCACACAGCCTTTACACACAGGCTATGGGCAGTGTTCTCTGGATGACAATAGACAATCTGCACTGGCTAGACTCCCAGGGTACTCCTTGCTACCTGTGATTGGCAGTATTCAGCTGTCACAGTGATAACTCTGCTACTTTCCATATGATTCCTGCAAGTCCAGTCGCCTCACCTTGGGTCCTACCAACCTATTTCAAAGTCCTTTTCCACCCCCTCTTCTCTCACCTTTACCATCCCAGGTGACCCTCAGCAGCTCATGTGTGTTGCCTAGTTTTCTATAGGGTTTTTCAGCTTTTTCTTATTGATTTGTAAGCATTCTTTGTATATTAAAGAAGCTAGTTCTCTGTTTGTCACATTTATTGACGTTATTTTTTCCCAGTATTTCTCTCTTAACTTTTTTAATAGTGTGGTATTTTTCTATTCAGAAGTTTTACATTCTTACTAGTCAAATATACAGTCTCCTCGTTTATGATTTCTAGATTTTGTATCATGCTTAGTAAAGCCTTCCCTGCTCCAAGATTTTTTTTAATTGCCCATGTTTTTGTTGAGTGTTTTCTACAATGCCATTTTTTACATTCAATATTTGATTTGTCTGCGATTTATTTCAGCTATAGAGTAAGTTAGAGATACAACTTTACATTTTTTAAATGGCTAGCCAGAACCCCAACATCTTTGCTGAATGATGTGTATTTGCTCCTCTAATTTGAAATACCAACATTCTAAATTCCTTATATATTTGCATCCATTTCTGGACTTTCATTTATATTTCATCATTCTGTCTAGTTTCAAAATTTTTAAATTGCTATAACCTTACAACAATTTATTTTTTGGTATGGCTGTTCACTCTGGATCCCATTCCCTATAATTACTTTTCTGTTTCACAATTTGCCTGGCTCATTCCCTACTCCCACCCCAAGATAAACTTTGTTATCATTTTGCATAATGTTTGACTGCAAGAATGCAGCCAGGAATGGAATATAAGAGGCTAGTACCTGCTAGCAAGGTAACACATAGACTGTTGACCTTGATCACAGACTCTAATTAATTTTCTTTATTTTTATAGTTTCTATAGAACAGCAAGGCTGGCACTTGAAATTGAACCTGATTGATTATTCACTGGCCAGTCCAAGCATGTGATACAATTGCTCCTCCAATTATTAGCAAGCAAGGAGAACATATTGAAGTCAGCATTTACCTAGGCTACAGGCAGCAGGGAGGTCTGAGTATATTGCTATTGCCACTGCAATGCTGGTGGGTAGCATATGTGGATGCGAGAGGGAACAGGCAATGAAGAATCCATTTGTCATTCAAGAAACATAGTGTTAAGAGAAACTACATTCCTGTTCTTATTTCCAAGGCAATAAACCAAGGTCATTTCCTTGCTTCCTATAGCAAAAAGCAAATTAGACGAGCTATCCTATGGATTCAGAATGGTATAAACCAAATTGGAGTAAAGGATGTGGAGAATTTGATTTGCATATCACTGTGCAGGTCTGCTATACATTTCTTAGGACTTGCAACCCTGCTAGAAAGTTCTTTACTTTCCTGCTATGGAAAGCGTTTACAGTAATTGCAATAATACAGTCTTAATAATCAGAACTTTTTAAAGAAACAATAAAAATGTAAAATTTGTTTTTTTGTGAAATATGGTTAGAAAACCTCATTGTGCAATCCATATCAAAGGTAATTCTGCAAACCGTAATCTAAAATAGGAAAAAAAGTTTTTCAGAGTAGGAGCAAGTGGCACATCTGTGTAATAGAGGCAGTAATGCCTTCCCCATGGTATAAATTTCATATGTACAACTGAAGCCTTCAAATAGTCACTAATATTATAAGCTACCAGAACCAGGGACGCTTCCCCCACACCGAGCTAAGTTTTACTTAGGTTTTCTCATCACAGTGAAACAGAAGTTTTAAGCGAAATGCTTCTAGTCTGCCTTTATTCCCTAATACAGACAATGCTAAATAGTATTCCAGTAATAACTCACAACTTCCAGACCTCTGTTAAAGATAGGATACTTTGCCATCTAGGACTCCCTTCTGGACTGCTACTCCTGGCTTAAGGAATGGCTGCCAGGGAAGCATTTGCTCTTAAGGCTACAGCCAAGCTTTAAGGTGGCAAGTGGGCAATTGCTTCAAATGAAGAAAGATTCTATCCCCGTTTGTCATCTCCACTGAAGTAGAAATCAGGAACTTGCAGAGGTATGATATTATTTAAGCCAAGATGCATATTGATATCCAATCTCAAATTTCTTGATTTATTTAATGCACTGAAAATCAAGTACCTCTCTGTTCTCTAACAGACTCATTAGAGAGTAAACAAGCATAATTTCTTGATAATTAGGTACTTTTGGTGATCTTTGTGCAAGCATTCCATGATCCCTTCCCTTGCTGCCATATGTATAATTGGTCTTTTGGGAAAAGACTCACAAATCCATCTCCAGTACCTCACAGTTGTGGTCACAGTTTATTAACCCCCACATATGTCAACAATCTTTAAAACATACATACCCTATGACCTAGTAACGCCACTTCCAGCATTTTATCCAAAGTACAAAATTAGTAAGTCAAAATTTTAAAAAGGTGTATATATATCAAGGAATTCTTATAATAAAAATTGAAAAAAACTAAAATGTCCAATAAATAATGGTTTATGATAATTACACAAGTATTAAAGATCATGTTTTCAAAGAATAATTAATGATATAGGAATATATGCCAAAACTAATGTAGAGTATTTATTAAAATATTTATAGAGCATTTATAAATTCATAGAGTATTTATGAAAATATTGACATATAAATTCAAATTTCCCCTTGGTCCCATCAACTTGTTTGGGAGGAAGGCCACTAAATCCAAGGGATTGTTAGCTCTTAACATCTGAGTTACAAACACTTAGGCTTCCTTCTTCTGGGGTATGCCTTTGGAAGTACCCAAAGTGCACATGGGTTCTCCAAGATGAAGAGCGTAGCCAGGACCCAGATTGGGGTGGGTGTATGTGCCATTTCCTAAGTAGCCTGGAATTCCTGCTACCTCCTAATAATCAGTCCCTATGAGTGAGAAGGAAACAGAGGAACAGGTCCAGGGCTATCACCTTACAGAAAATGAGCAGAAATTGCACACGTGACTTCTGCTCGTGTCTCACTGCTGAGAACTTTGTTACATGGCCACATCTAGCCTCAAAGGAACCTGGGAAATATCCTTTTAGCTGGATTGTCCTGTGTCCAGAAAGAAAAATAAATGGAATTTTGGGGACAGCCAGTAGTCTGCCACATCCCATCTGTACAGATTAAAAATAAATGTAGGAAGGAAATACTGTACATCCAAATGTTCACCATGGCCATCTCTAAATTAGCAGGGTTTGTAAAGAGTTTTTCTCTTTACACTATCTGAATTGTCTAAACTTTGTGCAATGGCTGTCTATTTCCTTCATAATAAGATAATTTAAAACATTATTAATTTTTTTAAAAAGACTGGAAACAAATATTCTAAAATACTAATAGCAGTTATCTTTGGAAGATAATACTGCATGTAATTTTTTCTCTTTATTTTCCTATATTTTCTGAACTTTTCATAATTTATTTGAAATTTTAGAAAGTAGTTCACCAAATGTCTTAGTTCCTGCAGGGGCAGGTAGAAATATTGTTATAGCCTATATTTGGGTTTCACACATGGTCACAATTACAACGTACTCCAGTCAGATCCCTCTGTTATCTTTATGTTAAAGTAGAAAGTAAGCCTGTCTATAAATGACTCTCAGTAAGATGGTGAATGACATGAAATTCTTCTACCTGCCCCTCAAAGCAATGATGTTAGTAACTCATCTGTTCAATTTTAGAATGGAAGCTATATTCAACTGCTAACTAGTTCTCTTAGCAAGTTACAAGACACCCTATCTACATAACAATTTCTCACTTCCCTGCTCCTCTATCCTCTTAGAACATGGCTATCCCTTCTCCTATCCACTTAGTCTATATTACATGCCAACAGGGTTTATCTCACTGAAGTAAGCCTACCCCCACCCATCCACCCTGGTTTCAACTGATACAATTCAAGGTATTATTTTCCCTGTTATTTTTACATTTCAATGGGACATTTTTGAATACCTGAAGAAATCAGTTCTGAATGGTTAAACCATAGAGGCTAAAAGACTGAGAAACTAAAACATCTTGGAAGAAATAGGACTCTCCCAGTGAAACTGCCTTTACAAATTGATAAAGGGGTGCAAGGCAAGAACTGTGGTAAGGACCTAGCTAAAAATAATGATAATAATTAGTCACCGTCCCCCTGTTGACTTCTCTATAATTGCCACTCTGAGCCACGTAGCTGGTGGTCATAAAGATTCTCAGCATTCTTCATAGATAATATCACCTTTTTGAAACCTAGGCATAGTTTCTGAGACATCTTCCAAGTCCCACATCCCAGTGGAACAGCTGACCCACACAGACCAGTGGCCCATACCGAGGAACTGACTCAACTGGTCTTGTGACCCCCACCCAAGAACCTGGTCAGCAAAGAAGACAATTTCTACAACCCTATTATTCCACCCCAACCTAGCCAATTAGCAGACTCAATTGCCTACACCAAACTGTTTCTAAAATCCCTGTCTCCCAAATTCTTGGGGAGGCAGATTTGAGAGATTTCTCCTGTCTCCCTTCTTAGCGCTATGTGGAATTATTAAACTCTTTCTCTACCCTAAACCCTGCTGTCTCAGAGTATTGGCTTCCTCTTGGGCAGCAGGCAAATGAACCTGGTTGGGTGGCAACACCAGTAACACTTTAATACTACCATAAAGGTGTAAAGGGAAATAAAAATCTCAGGGCCACCCCCCCAACTCTTTATGCAAATGGGAAGGCCAAGCCTGGAGGCTGAGTCATGCACCACCCCCTTCCATCTGAATAGCTGTTATTAACATTATGCATTAGCCAGATCCCCTTGGAAAGGTAAAAAGCCCTGGCGTCCACAAGGACTCCCCCCACAGATCATAAGGAAATTCCCTGCTGGCCTCCCATGAACAAGGACATTCATATTGTAACTTTAGGTCTCTAGGCTAAGTCTAGCTCCTAAAACTAAAGCCTGTTCGATTCTACACTAATGATGTTGATTAGAAGTTTATCTTCCCAGGTGCAGAGACAAGACAAGATCAATCTTTCTTCCACCTACCCAGGGGCATCTACATAACTGATTCTTCCTTCACTCCCTTTTTCCCTTCAAACATTCACCTTATCTTATGTAAAATGCAGATTTCCTGGGCACTGATAACTAAAGTCGCACAAGAATGTAACCATTTGGCTTACTGCCCACCCCGCTCCTCCTTTTTCTTTCTGTATGCCATCTCCCTTTAAGATGCTGAATTCCCAAATCCCTCTTCAGAGAGTACAGGTCACAAATGCGTCTGTGGTTTGTGCTTTTCCTGGGCATGTCCTCAAACTTTGGCTTAATCGACCTCCATCGACTGAGATCTTTGCTTCAGTCACTTATTTTGGGTTGTCAAAGGTAACACTTCACTCATAAGAATAGCTCTGTTGAGAAATATGTCCAACAGAGAGAGATCAATTAAAACAAACTTTAAAAAAAAGCAGGCTCCAATACTCTGGAAATGTTACAAAATTGTAAAATGTTTTTCCTGTCTTTCCCCTTTCTTGCCTGTCCTTTCATCTATCTTTCTACTCCCGGAATACTCAGCACCTGAGCATCACACTGGATGCAAATAGCGTTGTACAAAGCAAATGATAGAAACTTGTCCTTTATCAGTATTTACAAGCACAAAAACTCCATCCTCACTTTTTCTGGGGACTAGCAAAGTGAATTAGTTCATATGTGGCATATTACCTTGCAATTCCCACCAAATGATTTAGTTGAAATGGGAGTGTTTATTTATTTAAGCACATTTCTCAAAATCAGAGTAAGGGATACTGACATTCTGGATGACTGTTGTATACCTTCCTGAGAAACAGCCCAGATTAACTCTTCTCCCTGACCTTCAACATGATGATTCAGTGGCAAGGAAGAAGTGAGAAAAGAGAGTGACAGAAAGGAATATAGGTCTACTTCACTTCTCACCTAACACTAAGATTCCAAAATGTCTTCTTTTTTTCTCATACACCTCCAAGTCTTTCCAAAACCTGCACACCGCTTTACTCTCAGTAATTTATTTTCTCGTTCAATTGTTCTCCTAATACTATAGTTCCTTTAGACTTCACAATGTTCTACTTGCTTAATCACGTCCTGGCATAGTCCTTATTTCCTTCAGTTTTCCTTCTTTCTCCCCTGAGAAACACAAAGGGCATTGATTCCTGCCAGCTCTTCTGTGTCTCTCATCGTAAAGACGGACACAAAGGATTAGCTAGGTCTGATAACATTTGTCAGTCCCATGTGATTTTCTATTTATAACCATTTCATTTATAATATAAAGAGAAAGTTTTATTTATTTCCTTACTTCCAGCTTCCATTTTCCTGGCCTGGACTATCATTCATGAAATAAAGCAGACGACCGAGACATAGGTAGACAACTTACTTATTTAAGAAAAAGAAAGAAGAGGAGGAGGAGACTTTCCTGAAACATCCAGTAACTCAGGCTTTGTCTGATAATCCAAGATTGTCATAGCTTTTTATAATCCCCAACCCTGTATAATCCCCAGATCCGAGAACTTTTTGGCATTCTAAATTAATAATTATTATAATGTTGTATCCACACCAGTAAACTCCCTTTATAATGTTGGTCTAGGTAAGGCCAGACACAGTTCCCAGCTACTTGGGAGGCTAAGGTGGGAAGACTGCTTGAGGCCAGGAGTTTGAGACCACAGTGCACCCTGATCATGCCAGTGAATAGCCACTGAACTCCAGCCTGGTCATAGCTAAGACCCTGTCTCTAAAAAAAAAAAAAGGAACATGTTGGTGGGGTAGGTAACTGTGCTAGTTAAAGTCATCATTGTCTAGAAAATATTTAAAGAAGAGCTTATTTTTGCAGTCTATTTTTAGCTTAAGCTGACATAAGTCACTGCCAATTTTTGATTAAAGTAGTAATCTTTCCTTCTATAAATGGATCTTCCAGAAGAGAATGTCACATCCAGAATTAAGTATGTGATGGCTATGAAACATATTTCTTTATTTAAGTAGAGCCCACTTCCATTGTCTACAGAAAAGGAGAATTGTCCCTACAGGTTCCAAGACTGCAAAATGGCAGAGAACTAAGCCATGGAACAAGGCAAAGTCACTTAACTTATGCGCTCCTTTCTAAAATAAGAAAACATCATTGCTATTTGTTTTATAATGGGGAGGCAGAGCATTCTTGATGTAATTTTGATCTGTTAAATGATAATAAATTGTTAATCAGGGCTGAGAGTTTTCTTTATGAGTTCTATGAAATCATGAATACACAACATGTAAAGAAAATTTAGTTGCTACTGCCATCTGGAAGGCAAACTAGGGAGGTCAAAGACATTTAAGGCCTAGAGAAATGTAGATGAGCCGATAGGATGAATAGCTGCTCCTTTTTCAAAAGCTGTTGATTTTCTTAACAACTAGCAATCCTAGACTTTTTATTGGATGCTTTATTGATTATTGTTTATAGCAGCATATGATGAAAAAATATAAATATGTAGACGAGTTTTGAACAGTGAATCTCAGAAGGAAATGTCAAAATTTTTAAAATAAATCTAAACAGGGAATATAAATGGGATAATTCATTTTGACATCCAAAAGCAATTCTACACTATAAAATAACATAAAATTCACATTTGCCTCTCTTTAATAAATGCTGCCCAGATTTGCATGGCCCTAATACCATAAGATTAAGAATATTCTATCATTGTTTATCCTTTGTGATCAGTTGTTTATCCCGTGTTAAACAAATATTGTGGGAAGAATAGATTGGAACAGGCTTCAGAACTATTCCTTGGATGCTCATCAACAGAAACACAGAGAGACAGCAGAGCTCAGAACTTGGACAGATAAAATCCAACAGGAAAACTAAAAGAAAACTGACTAGAATTTTAA
Organism: Daubentonia madagascariensis; assembly: GCA_023783475.1. Taxonomy (NCBI): domain Eukaryota; kingdom Metazoa; phylum Chordata; class Mammalia; order Primates; family Daubentoniidae; genus Daubentonia; species Daubentonia madagascariensis. The sequence goes on along the minus strand of JAKFHU010002088.1, from coordinate 45,554,970 downwards.
ATCTTCAACAATGAATAGAGTCGTGGGATTACTGGTATAAATGCAAACCTGATGCTGCAGAAAATAACTTTGAATTTTTGTTTCCAAAAAATAAATATATCAACTTGTCTTTCCAAGGAGATCCTTAATGATACATGTGCCAGGGTAATGTATGCATGTATATATATAATGTGTGTATTTTATATATAGTCTTTTTTTGAAAAAAGCAAGAGAAAAAAAAAAGCATGAAGAACATATAACATATGGCATTCCCTGTCGCCTCATCTGGTGTTTGCCATTTCCTGCTTGTAACTTTCTTAATTTTACATCTTCTCCTCAATTTCAATATACTAGACATTTTAATCAGATTTGCAAGTTGGCCTTCCCCTTTCTTCATTCGCTGCCCCTGCTCCTATTAATCTTTTTGGTTATATGACTAGGCCTATTTGATTTAAAGAAGAGCTAATAATTATTTAATACAATGCCTAGGGTGTCTTCATGAATAATCAATAATGTGCTCATTGTGATGTGGCTCTCTGGGTAAGCTACGCTCAGATGCAAAAGGCAATGAAATAAAAAACTATTCTAATAGCTTAAACAAATTTTATAGGATTGATATATGTGATGTTAGTGAAAGTAAAAATCAGTGAGTGGCACAGAGGCAGCCTAGGGAGTGAAAAACAAAACTTACTTTGAGTCGCTCAAGCATTGCCCCTCAAAGTTAGGGCTTGTTTTCCTAACTTCTAGCCCTGACCAAAGCCTGGCTACATAATAAAGCAGTTCCCTTTAGGAAAGTCAAGAGAGCAAAACCGGTCATTAATCCTCAGGCAAATAGGTTGAACATCTTCCCCAATGAAACTAACTAGGATTCCAGAGTATTAGGATCCTATCCTTGGCTGGCAAAACCTTCTCATCAATTGTAAAGTCAAAAGCGAAAGAAATAAAAAAAAAAACCCTCCACAGGTTCTAAAATAAATGTCTAGTTGTTGTCAGTTGCTGGGAAATATTAGCAACGTAGGGCAATCTCCCATTCCAAGCTTCTCACTGCAGTCCGAAGTATGTTGTAGTTCTAAGAGTTCTTGTAATTTGCTTCAGCAATTAATTCTGCACCTCTAGATATCCCAAGGAGTTTTCCCAGTAAATGCAAAGAGTAACCCACCCAAAACACATTCTTTCACACTCTGGCAGCAATGCCTAAGATTAGGCAATATCAGTTATAGGACTAATGTGACCAGCCAGGGTTCAATGTTGACATCTCAGATGTTAAGGTGTGCCTGCGGGATCCTGAGATAATTTCCTTAAAGTATACACACATATGCAGGATTCCATCACATTTTCTCCGTTTCACTAATTAAGGTAGTTAGTAGAGAGCTGGGACTTCACATTATCCTAAATTTCCTAGCACATGCAATTACAAACTCACCCCAGAAGCTTCCTTGTTTGCCTCCTCACAGGTTGTCTAATGGTGAGTGTTACTAGGTCCTTCTCCCCGTGAAAATGAACAGGTTTAAAGACACTAATAGAGGAGTCTATAAAATTTGAGAAGTAGATAAAAGAGAAAAAGATACACACACTCTAGGCAGCCAGTTTTAAGGTGTGACTAGTCATTTTCTATTCATCACCTGGCTCTTGATCTAAAACTTCATAGGCCAAACCATGAGTTCACAGAACCAGGGCCCCAATAAAAGAATAAAAATCACAAGAGAATCAGGCAGTATAGCCACAAAGGAGGGAAAAAACCACTACGATCAGAGGCAGAGAGCTATTACTTACCCTTGAGCCAACAACTTAAAATGCAAAATCATAGAAGAAATTTTCATTTCATAGCCATGAAAACAGCTAGTACCTATTGCTAACCCATATTTTCCATGTATCAGGCAGCATAGACATACTTTATCAGTTATAGAAATTAAAACTCCTTGATGTTCATAGTCAATTCAAAATTTTTAAAAATTTACTCATAAAAAAGAGCAGTCATTACCTTATGTCAATGTAAAATTAATTTCTCTACAAAAGAAAATCAACAAATTCAAAATTAAAACACTTCAGAATCTCACACGGATCAGAGTTCCAAAATTGGTAGCTGTAGTTAAGACTAGAGGTGTCAGAATGAAATTTTAAATCAAGAGAATCTTCAAATCTGTAAGAAATCATGTCTAAATAATGCTAAATATAAGAATTTACATTAACAAATGAAACAGGCACAAGGATAAAAATTACATAGTTAAGGAAAGCCCAAACTTAGCTTGTCTTCACATAAAATTTAATGTTTCCATCCCTTGCTCTATGCCTTACCGTAGCCTAGAGAATTAATAGGAAACTAAGGCCTAAGGCAATTAGGTACCACCATCTGTAAATCACCCAGAAAATGATTGAGCGTGTAGTATCAAAAGACTGACAAGAAGGAAATTCTCATGATGAGAATTTACAGCATTCAAGAAAAAAAAAAAAGCAGTGAAGCCAGATGTCAAAATATGTATTTAGTGACTCATAAAATTTCATTGCCCCAAAGTGAAAAAAAGGAATACCACCGTTAGGCAACATTTTCAGCAGATGCCCCTAAAATACTTCTAACTTTAAAATAGTTCTTCAGATCTTCTTGAAGCACTTCCTGTTCCTTTATATTCCTCTTATTTCATTGACATTTTCTTACCACTGTCCTAGAGGATTAGGAGTAGATCCAGGAGTGGAAGAAATTGAGATAACCTGAATGTCCAGTTCACTGTACCCTGTTTATCCTCATCTAACTTAAACTTGCTCCAGTCACGTATGTAATCAGATGCGGCAAACTAGGGGATAAAATAAGAGAAGGAAATGGATCCATTTTAATCATATTCCTCTCTGTCTTTGTGAAAGGCAATCTACAAGATACACCTCTTACATTTAATGTTTTAACATTGTTTTTAAAACCTCAAAAAGAAAATAGCACAGAGCATTTCACACTGGAGATGCTGAAAAACACTCTAGGCATGAAAAGAATCATCCCCCTTACCCCTAACCTCCCCAGAAGACTTTATACTTGGGTAAAACTAAAGACCAAGGGCCAAGTTTGTCCACAGATACGTTTTGTTAAACAAAGCGCCTTTCAACAGAGCTTCACTCTCCAGTTTGCCACAATCCCCACCACTACCTATTATATTTCACAGGCCACTTTACACATTTATCTTACCTGTTATTTCCTGTATGCATTTCGGATTTTGACCCCTGCAAGGGAAGATTTGTCTTTATCCACTCATATAAACTCAGCATTGGCAGAGGCCTTAGAGTCCATCCTCTAAAACAGTTGTTCATTAGATAATTAGATTCTCTAATACATTTCTGCTAGCTTTTTGCACATCAGAAACACCAGAAGAGCATCTTAAAAAACAGATGCCTGAGCCCCATCCCTGACCTACTGAATTAAAATATCAGGGTGCAGGGGGAGGAGAGAAGTGGTCTAAGCATCTATTCAGGTGAATCTAATGAGCAGCTAGAGTTACAAACTATTTCTTTATTATATCTAATCATGAAGAAATCACAGTTTTTTGGATAACAATGTAAGAAACTTCTTTCCTCAGGCAAATCTTAGTGCTCAGACTAAGATGGAGAAGTTACCTGCCTCTCAGCCCTGGGGTGGTTTGACAGTATATCAGAGAGCCTTGTCAAAACTCGGAGGGGTTTGTTACAGAAACCAGTCTTCACTTCTCCCACTTTCTGCCATATGTTTCATTCCCTGCTGGCTCAATTCTGAGAAAATTTTCCATCTCTATGTCCATGTGAAAGCTACAGCTACCTATTCAGGTGTTGCAGCTGTCACCAACAATATCCCGGTGATGGCATGAAATAGATTTTGCTTCAGAAACTATGAAAAGAAAGTCAGTGTGCAGAAATGACATGCTATGAAATGATGAAGTATAACATCTGGCTCATAAGTGAGTCAGACAGGTGCCATTAATGAGACAAACAGGAAGCTCCTTTATTAAACAGCAAAGTTAAATGTCCAAGCTATTTTGGACTTTCTCTATACAGGCCTATTAATCAATTCAGTCAAAATATCATTACAATGGATTTGACCAGACGTTTGGCTGAATTAGCTGAAATAGCTGGTTATTATAATGTGGCAAAGATTCCCCCGAATAATTGCCCACAGAAATTTAATAGCTGTAGGTCAAAAATAAATCATTATTATATTAAGTCAAAAGTTGTACACCACTTTACACCTTTGAAAGCACTCGCTCACAAATAATCTCATTGAAACTTTAAATAAATCCTTTTGTCAGGTGATAATAAACCCATATGATAGATGAAGAAACAGACCCTCCTGTCACATGACTTACCCAAATATACTCAGTTAGAATCAGAGCCTGCACAGATCCAAAATTGTCCAAATTTAAGGCCAAGGATCAAGCTCTGAGAATTGTCAGGTTTTTAAACTGCAACAGGAAGCTTAAAAAAACAAAAACAAACAAAAAACAAAAAAAAAATCGACATAAATCTAACCATGATTCCAGAACACATGTGACCAAACCGGAAGAAATGCAGAAAAGAAAGAAAATATGAGAAACATCTAGCCCTGGCTGCCAAGACTAGAAACTTGTTAGTTTTCAAACTGAGTTCTAAGGTACTGCTGGTACATAAACATCTGCAAACGATTCCCAGGCCCATCAGGAACTAGCTGTCAAAGTCACAGATGTAGGGCAGAAAACAGAAGAATGAAATCACGTTATGGTTGCACAGCACTTTACACAGCTACACAGAAGAGACACATTTTCCTGCCAGGTAAATACTGGCTGAGGAATATTGAGGCACAGGAATATTTTGGGAAAGAACATATGAAGTGTAGCTGAAAGGGCTTTCTGAACCTCAGCCACCACAATGCTTCCTGATAGGGGGTGGAACAGAGGCCCAAAACAAGATGCTCTCCTCGGAAAACAACTTTGAAAACACAGTTCATAATGCATTATTTGATTCTGCCATATTCAGTTCAGCATGCAAAGTTAAGTCATGGTAAAATGAGGGAGAATGTCTCTTAAACATCAAGAAGATCTTAACGCCCTAAATGATTAAGACCCTAGATCATTGGTCAGAGACAAGAAGAAATTGACAGTGAAAACAATAGTCCCTTCTCTATTAAAATGGATGAGAATGAAATTAAGTGTGGAATGACTCCCTCTTCCTACCTAATTCCTTGCTATTTAGGAAATTTTATTAAAACTCTGCCAAGGAATTATTAGCAGATTGTAAATCTCTTTTGAGTATGACCATATAATTTCATTTCTTTTTAGTCTCTGAATTTTATTAGTTTTCAGTGTTGATTTTAAGGATGGGGGAACTTGCTCAAAATGTTATGTATCCTTATACTAATATTTCTTAATAGGAGATATATATGTGTGTGTGTGTGTGTGTGTGTGTATGTGTGTGTATACATATATCCCTGCTTTAGGAAAAGATAATTTAGTTGTATACTATATATTCCAGCTTAAGAAAAAGACAATGTAATAAAATTCAAAATAATAAAATAAATGAATGTATAAACAAAATGTGGTATACACATACAATGGAATATTATTCATCTTTAAAAAGGAAGGAAGTCCTGTCACAAACTACAACATGAATGAAACTGAGGACATTATGTTAAGTGAAATAAGTCACAAAAAGACAAATACTTTATGATTCCACTTATATGCGATACCTAGAGTAGTCAAATTTGTAGAAATGGAAAGTATAATGGTGGTTACCAGGAGATGGAGGGAGGGAGGAAAGTGGAGTTGTTTTTTCATGGGTATAGAGTTTTAGATTTGCAAGATCTATTTCACAACAATATGAATATACTTAACACTACTGCATTCTACACTTAAATATGGTTTTAATATAGCATTAATTAACTAATTAACTAATTAATGAGAGAGAAGACCAAGAGATCAGATCAAATGTACTCTTTTCTCCCTTATCTCCTTAGGCTTAAACTTCAGATGGGCTGTGTGGTAGAAACACCCAAACTGGTTGAGGATAGCAGGATCCCAAAGCAGGAGCCTTTCTCCTGGTCAGGCTGTTGGCCTCTCAGAGAAACCCCCACAGTCATCATGGGGTCTTGTCCACATGGCACTTGAGCAATAGAGAAGTAACTAAATGAGGTGCCTGACCAGATGGGCCTAGGAGAGCACCCTGTTCTCCAGGGCCAGCATGTGACTAGGTTGGTCACAGAAGATAGTTCAGGGTGTTGGCTGTCAAGCTCATGAAATGTTCACCAAGAGCATGGGTGAGGTGACTCTTCAGCAAAGGACCACAAAGCAAATGCTAAGCCAGGGATCACAGCCAGACCCCAGAAGATTTGCCTCACTGCAACTCCTAAGGTGAGGTTCAAGTCAGCAAGGAAGAACAGTGTTCCATCATAGTTCCTGGGGCTAAGGGCACTTCAGCAGCTCCTTCAGCAAGAACCCAGAGTACAGCACAAAGGCAGACATCCCTTTCCCATTGCCAAAAGGATAATTGGCATTTCCTTTCACCTAGATCCCACCTTGAAAAGAAGAAGGAAAGGAAGACACTTAAGAAAGGGAAAGGAGAGGCAAATCCAGGTTTTGCCATGCCTGAAGCTCATACAATTTACAGAGTCCTCTTTAGGAAAAAGGATACAAAATTATAAATAGAAAATTGCTAGGGCCCCTCTCAGGCCTTGAAAGGGTCCCAGGAAAGTGAGGGGCCCTGAAGCATAAGCTTCCCATAAATTCATCTCTGGGAAAAGACCCTGAAAAACTGAGTAATTACTGAAAAGAGACTGTATTGAACCTACAGAGGTGAATGTATATGCCATTGGCATAGCCAGTGCATTTTGCCATCAGTGGGAAGGAGGTCTCCAGAGTACGATGAAATCGATTGTAGAAAATAAAGTGAAAATAGGAGTCTTAGTGTGTAAATTCCTACCACCTGCTACATTTTCTATGTTCAGAGATTTAAAAGTCACTTTTCAAATTGCTCAAAAAGGAACAAGCTGCTGGGAGGAAGATTTGAGTTTTATTGCTATGTGAGTTTTACCTGATGCATGCACATAACAGTGAGGGAGGTAAACTTCTGGAAAGTAATAAATGTGAAGATGATTAAGATCCCCAGATATCTAGCTACCCATGAAGATTTTTCACTTTTCCTAGAATTGTAGTATATATATACTGAGCTAAAAGCTACTCTATAATGGTGTGTTCTCAAGGGAACACGAGGTCCTCCCTTTTCCAACTACATAGCTGTGTAAGGATAGATTTTTAAAAATATACACTTCAACCAAAACAACATTTCACGACAGATTGAAATCTCTTGAAGCCAGACATTAAAGAGATTTGCAAAAACATGAAACAATACCACTCTCCTCACTAATTTTTTTGCTTTAAAAAATAATTATATTTATATATAAACATATAATATGTACATATATAATTGTGTTGCTTATGTTAACAATAATAAACACATCACATGTTATTTTTCAATAAATTAATAAATACATTTACATTTCTCTAATTTCTAATACAGTAAATGTGAATAAAACCCACATAACCCAAAGCTCTGCGGGGATCCTCAACAATTGTTAAGTGTGTAAAGAGACCTGAGACCAGAAGGTTCAAGAACTGCAGGTCTGTGAGAACCAAAGTGTGTGTTGTATAGCAGGCTTTATTCCAAAGGAAACAATAATGAAATATTGTTCTACTTTTACAGCATAGGGGACCCAGTAGAGATTAAAGAACACATAAATATCATAGATGTCATATGAACAATGGCTTTAGGCCTCAGCTTCAAAGTCACTCTCTCAAAAAAGTCTTTCCTGACCACCTTGTTCAAAGGGTCTTTTCCCCGTTTCTCTCTCTCTCTCCTTACCCTATTTCCTTCAGGGCACTTTGTAAAAATCTCTAATTATCTTATTTCTTTGTTTGGTTTTCTGTATGTTTATTTTCTGTAGTTCCCACTTTTTTCTTGTTTATCATCTATCTCTTCCCCTGAACATCAGTTCCACACAGACAGGGAGCTAGGATGTCTTGTTAAATGTTCTGTCCCCAGCACCCAGACAAAGTTTTCACACATAGCAAGAGCTGATTAATATTTGTTGATTGACTGAATAAACTGACTAAATCATTAAATACTTGCTTTCAGAGCTCTAAAAATGAGTAAAATTGAGAAGTCTAGAGAACATTTAAAAATGTGATATTTGCCCTTCCTTTCTGAGACACTAAACATTTCTTGACTATTAAAGGAGCCACTGTTCTCTCTGAGGTTTTTCTTGTGGAGCACGATGGTCTTACCCACAGCCAAGTCTATGTGGACCTCCAACTAAGAATATTTCCATTAGTGGAAGATGATACCCAACTGCAGACCCCAAGGAAACCTGCTGGAGTACATCTACAAGTGTCAGAACCTTGTTACATACTGGTCTCTGACCAGATTTACTTTTGCTTTTTGTCTTAATTTGTTCTCATAAAAGTAGCTTACCCTCAGATTTGGTCAGCATATCAAAAAGTTCCACACCTAACATATCTATATCTATATCTATATCTTCACATATATGCACACATGTACATGTGTACATACATATATACACATATACATGTATATGGGACTGACACTGACTATGATAAATGACTATTTCCATCAAAGATAAATATGTGCTAGAGAAAAGTCTTTAAGTGTTTTCACCCAGGCAAAGGACATTTATTATGCATTTACAAAGAACACATATTATTATATATGCAATTAGCATTCCCTTAAACAAAGGATCCACTCTTTGCCCACAAGTATTTTATGAACAGTGCTGTTTAGGTCATTAAATTACATCCGGGACTATGTCTGCATAGATCTAAACAGTGTAGCTGCTACAAAGATGTACTATAGTTATAGTACTTAGTATACATCCTCTAACTGCCCTGGCTAACGATATGACCTTGCTTAAATCACTAAACTCTGTGTCATGGCATTTCTATTTGTAAAACATAGATAATAATACCTGTCCCAGGAACTTGCCCTAAAAGGATGTTGTAAAGATAGATGAGGTTAGTGATGGCACAGCTCTTTGTTTGAAAGGTGCTATTTAAATCTCAAGTACTATTATTAGGGCTCTCTGCAATTTCTCAGCTAATGGATTATGCAACAGATGGGGCCTAGAAGATGTTTGATATTATTGATATTTCCCTTGGATTTTTTTCTTTTTCCCACCTCTCTGATTTATTATTTATTAAAATTCTAGCTCTGATCTATATAACAAGAAAAAACAGAAAGCTTCTGTGTTTGGGCTGAATTTGCCAAGATCAGACTGAATTTGCCTATCTAGACAGCTTAAAATGTACTACTTCTATGTATTTGTAAATGTGCTGAGGTCTTACCAGTAGGAACAACTGAAACAGTTGGATTAAGCAGTTACCAATGTGCCAGGATTTAATGCTGGCTAGTAGACAGATTGTGGGTTACTCTCCTTTCTTTTAAAAATGTTCCTTTTTAGTGTTTGATGTTTGTGAAATAAAATTGGAAAGAAAACAATTTAAAATCCCCACTTATACTAAAAATGCTTGTCTGGGAGGCTAACATGAACACGATAGGCTAAACTAGCAGAGTAGTATTAACTAGTGACCACAGATACACTTGGCCATTTACAGTTGGACAAAGGAGGGAGATCAGGAAGGCTCAATAATGGATGCACTAGCCGCCCAGAGACAGAGATCTGGCAGGTGGAGGTGTTACAGCAGGAATAGGATAGGTTTTAAAAAGCCTGATTCATAGCCCTACCCACCCCCCACATGCTAGCCTGATCCAGCCACCAATTTGACTGATTACTCTTAAACAGTTATTTCAACAGTTAACTCACTGCCATGATGCAGCTTAATACTGAAAAATACACCTAAGATTTGAGAGGAAAATGCCTAGCAAGACACTTTACCTGGCCCCAATCTGGTTTAACCCCATCACCTAGAGGATGCTGATGCTTATGAAGCAGCTACCCAGTGAGCAGGCTGCTGCTGGGCAGAATATGAGAAAAAGGAACACGTTGTTGTGCCTGTTTGTTGCTGCTTGGTGTTGTTCCCAAATAAATCGATGCTAATTGAGAAGGAGTGTGGCTTCATATTTTACGACACCCTGGGTATATGCTAGGGAGTCTCAGGAGAGCTGCCTTAAATTAAAGCTAATGTTAAACTCTGCTTAATTAGCATCGCCATAGCAGATTTCACTTTTCCCTGTTAGGGGAAGAATGTGCTATGTTACAGTTTTCCTGTTGCAAAGTACTAAATTATATGACGGAGGTGAAGAAGTGATTTGGGAACTGAATGACTTGCTGGCAAGGGAGAATCAGACAGGATGGCATTTTGCTGATTAAGACGAGTGGTGTGCTAACCAGGTGGGAGAATACAGAACGGAACAATGGAGAGAAACCCTCAGAATGACATCATTATTTTGGAAACTATTATAAATCAGCTGGGGTTGGGGAACCTATAAGCAACTCTCAATAAAAAATGAGTCAGTCACTCCTGAACATTCTGTGATAAAAAGCATTAAGAATGCTTCAAGCTAAAACCCTTGAATTTCATATAATTCATCCATACCTGTTGGAAGTACAAAAGAATAGCAGCGATGGAAATAGCTCCTACTTTTGCCAAATATCACCAATTGCTCTCCCTAAATCTCATGCTCTGACACTTGCTTTTGCTTTGTTCGCATTTACACACAAACTGTGCAGTCTTTATTCCTTAGATCAAGTTCCTTCCTTGAGTGCCAGAGCAAGAGGTGCCACGCTGGCTGCCAATCTGTTGCTGAATTCATCTGCAGTGGACTAGGAAGCACAAGATTAGTTGTTTCTGGACAGGTCACCAAACACTAATTTCTGGCTATTGCATAAAGTACAACCAGGCCAGAGGAGTTTTCACAGATTGACACAATAACCAGTTGACCAGAGAAAGAAATTCAAGCTTGTAGTTATCCTACAAATGGTTTGCTAAGTGAACTGTCCTGCTCACAGTCTCAAGTGAAAAATTCTGAGGTTGACCAGTCCTCAGCTACCTACCTCTGCCAAAGGGGACTATTGTCATCTCAGAATAAAGAGACGATTATCACAAGTCAAAACACAGTCGCATCTCCTGCTCACAAGGAGCCAGCATAAAATGGATACTGAGCTGGGAGAACAGGTGTGTTTGTGCTTGGAGAAAGCAGCTAGGGATATGAAAATGACTTAGCAGCTGGTGAAAAAGAAGATTGAAGTTGTGCCAGGCAAAGGGTGTTTTTTCCCTAATTATGCAAAAGCCTTAATTTCATTGATCATGTTGTTCTCTTCTTTCTCCATCTAAATAACATGAAATCTATGTAACAACTCTTTTGGGAAGTCAAAAACATTGCCAGGGATGCTTATTAAAGGAATGAGGGTTAAGAAACACTCTTTAGTGGATAACCTGGCTATTTTCTCAAGGTTTGTGAACCATGGTAAGTTTAATGAGAAAACAAAAAATAAAAGACGTAATAAAATGAGATGTAGTCATTCAAGCTGGAAAAAAAAAATGTCAATAGAAAGAGAAACTTCTGAAAACGACACCCAGGAAACCTGAAAGGCTCTTTTTATATTTGCACTGCTGTTCAATTGTTGGCATTCATTCATTCTCCCATTTGGTAAGAATTTATCAAGCATGTATTTTATGCCAGGCACTGAGTTTCACTTTTAGAAAACAAGGATGAAAAAGGCAGTCTCTGCCTTCTGCAATGGTTCACCATCTGGGGGTGAAAAGATGTTTCACCCTAACTCAGTTGAAATGTGGTTGGGGTAGCTGCTTGGATAGAACTTCATTCTAACTGAAAAGATTGGTCTGTCCTTTCATTCCAGGTGCAAATTCAATTTTTAAAAGTAGAATACTAGTTGAATTTTTCTGATGATTGGTGAGAAACTTGGTAAAGGATTTGAATTGAGGACAAGAACCTTGTTCACTCATGTATGACCATGTGACTCCTCGGCTTGCTCTGTGATGCTGTAAGTGGTCCTACATGAGCGCGTAACCCAGATATGCTCATCTTTTCCAAACCCAAATGAAGTAAAAGACAGAAAATAACAAAATCAGAAAACCTCCAACATTCACACAGAAAAAGAACAACTGCTTGAAAATGTGTTCGTGACATCACTGTCCTTTGCGTCGGTTCTCTCTCATTCAAGGAAGCAATGTGTGCCAAGTGACCAAGGAGTTGAGGCTACCTTCTGACTCTACAGCTTGTGGTTGTGAACCAACATTACACATCTCTCCACACTGCCAGAAACTGTATCAGCAGTCCTCAGAGCTGGAAACAGCAGTCACAGAATGAGGTTCCATGTCTCTCTGTGTGACTTACAAAGTGTCAATCATTGTGTGGTCTCAGATACACTGACTTGCTCACTGTTTGGTAACATTGCAATGACAATGTGTTTTAAATATATGCTGGAAGGACAATTTAAACACTTGACAGCAGTGAGAGTCAAGACAGACCATATTTTCTTTTCTGAATCTAGTATGCAAGAGAATCTGCACACACTGCCAGTGTTTTATTGTCATTTACATAGTCTTCAATTGCAAAAGCGTTGGTTAAGCAGGCATTTTGCTGGTTGGTTTTACCTTGAGAGCCTAATATAGGGCAGAAGGGTTACTAGCTGAAGAACACAAAGAGGGCTAGTGCTTAAGGGACCAACCTACAGGTTTCCTATTCATTTTGCTTGCTCTCTGGATCACCTTTGTGCTTAAACTCCACTCCTACCCCCAGGCTATTGTCCTGGAACTTGCACCCTTAAAATGATCCATGTAACACTCTAAAAATGGTCAGCCATTTTTACTAGGGTGAATGATCCAAGAAGAATGTAAAAAAGGAAAAGACGTAAAACACAGTGTAGCAGGATTATTTATTGAGATATTTAATTGTGCTTTCTTCTCAAATTATTTTCCCTCTTAAGCCCCTTTCCAGAAAATAAGCCAAACCCTTTGGATTCCTTTGCTGCAGGATATGTTTTCTTCCTGACTTTGTTTTCCAAAAATTATTAGCTCCTTGAAGGTGTTATGTTATGAGGATGAAGAGAAACAAGTTGGCCTGCCAGAGAAAGAAGGTTTTCTCTCATCTAGAAAGAGAGTGAGGACCCTGAGACCAGCATCTCCCTCCTTGGGACAGCGGAGATGTCCATGGCCAAGGTCATCACAAAAGCAGTACAGTGGGCTGCTTCAAGGGGACCACACTGGCTTAGACAAAGAACACTTCAAAAGTAACCATAATGGACCGTACTGGCTCTGCTCCAATTTTCTGGGCAAAATTTAAACCTCTAGAAGGAAGAAAAAGGAAAACAAAAAGGACAAAGATTGGATTTCCTACCAGCTCAGTAACTTATAGAAAATAAAGTAGTATGTCATTCCTTATTCACACAAGTTTGTGATTCCAAATTCAACAGTTTCAAATACAAAGTAGACTAACCACATTTGTTAGCAATAATTCTGCTCGAAAAAGGTGTCTTTTTCTCTCAGGGAATGTGTGGCTGCTCTTATTTCTTCCTTAGCTGCACTTTGTAGGGTAGTGCTGACTTCACCAAGAGCCATAAATTTACAGTCAGAAGACCTAGAGTCTATTATTTGGGTCTTGATTCTATTTCACAGTCTCTAATTGAACACCATTTCATGGCTGCCAAAAACTGCAAAGGCTATAAGATTTTACCCCATTGGTTAGCTGACAAGTTAGCCTGTCACAGTTTCACAGATGCTGGCTGATGACGTGAGACTCTTGAGTCAAAGACAAAGGACTTTATTATGAGTGGCACAGAAAGTAGCATGAGTAGCATATTTTTTGTCAGTTCCTCCTTGTCCCCAGGTCCCATGGAGGCAACATAGATGGGCCCAGATGGATTCCTACACATGTAGTGGATTGCATTTCAAGAAAGGGACCCTGAACTTAGGGAACCTGAATCTTTTATACTGGACAGCAAGCACGTGTGGCCTTTGCTCCAGAGGGAGACACTATCTCTGTCTTCAAAGGCAGTTTGCTGTACAAACTTAATTGAAAAGACATTCCAGAGTAAAGTATAGTTCATATCTCTGCTCCTAAGACATGCAGAAATGTGAGTGATCCACGGAAAATTGTCTCCCAGCAGTGCTAAGCCTGCTATAACACTTATAAAGGCTAAAGAAGCATGACCTCAACCATCCAAGAATTCTGTAAAAGAGATCAATTAGCTGATGTGGGGCTACAAGCAAAGAACTCCACTTTTCAGTGCTTCTCTTTCTGTGATTATAAAACAGGAACGATGTCTGCCCACTCACTGCTTATTTTGAGAAATAAAGGAAAAAGAACAGTCTGACAAATGCTTTGAGTTTCATGATGGACACTCCAAAATAGGAGAATGCCATATAAAAACATACTGGGTTCTAATCACACTTTTATTCTCTGATGCCTTTGGGGGAAGTGTGATAAACATACAGATACTTTCTTCTGATAAGGTGGAAATACTGATTCTTTTTGTAAAAGCTGAACATGAGTTTAAGCCATTAGTTTCATCAAACTATAAAGCCAACTAGAATATGTTTAAACACTTGTTCTTATTGAAACCATTGTTTAGATCTCTTAAGAAATTAAATAGGTTTGCTATCTCCTCATCACATCACTTTGTAGCTGGAAAAGAGTACTGATCTTTGGGTCCTCCTTACAACATCTTCTGCAGACCCCACATCATCTCAAACACATAGTTGGCGAGACTTCCACCCTTTCTGTCTTCCAGCTTAGGAGTGGGGGCTCTCCTTTTCATTCTCCCGCTCTTAATTTCCTCTTTGCTGCCTGGCGAGTTTGGACATAAAGTCAAACTAGACTGCTTTTATAGACACAAGAATCATTAGATTATACAAGCTACCTTTAAAAGTTTACCTAAATTCAAGCAAAGATCCTCCAGCATTCTATAGTTAATTCTACTAGTAATTGTGCTCAAAGATATCCTAAATTTTCCTGAAGACGGTTTCAATCTACCTGTGCTCTTTAACCCCCTACATGAGAATGCTTAGGCCCACACCCCAGGTCTAGCTCATCAGAACATCTGAGGATATAGCCCAGAAACATTCATTTTAACAAGCACCATGGGTGATTCTGAAAGGCACTAAGGTTTAAGAATCACTCCTTTGACATAATTACCAATGGAATTTCAATAATTTTGTTTATCTTATAAATTGGAGAACAAAAGACACAAACATAGGCCATTCACTAAAAGGTAAAACCAAGAAACAAAAATATGTTTTTCAATTAAATAGGGTGACTTCTAAAGACCAAGCGTATCTGAATGATACACATATACAGCCCGATTTCCTTTATTAAAAGGCAGAAAGTCTAAGAGAATTAAATATCCAACAATACAAAAACAGTTAAAGTATAGCATATCAACTCAATGGAATGTTTTGCAGTTGTTGTAATCATTATGAAACCTATTAAGCAATATAAAAATACACATGAGAAAATAAACAAAAATGTATTGGTTCCTGGGAGATCTCACTGTGAAAAAGATCTGGCACCTCTTCCCCCTCCTCTCCTCTGCTGCCATGTGAGGTTTGCTCCCCTCTCCTTCCTCCCTGGAGCCCTCACCAGAAATGGATGCAGACGCCCTGCTTCTTGTACAGCCTGCAGGACTGTGAGCCAAATAAATCTCTTTGCTTTATAAATGCCCCAGCCTCGGGTATTCCTGTATAGTAACGTGAATGGACTAAGACAGCAAGAATTATGAAATAAGAGAATAGGTGAAGGTGACTAATTCTGTTTACTGTGATTCCTAACAGGGCCTCGACTTCACTTTAATACATTATGATCTTTTCAGTTCCCATCCTCTTTCCACTAATATTCAGCCGCTTCTCGTCAACACTTCCAAACTCACCTCTCAGATTAGAGGTGACATGTTCTCCCTCTTCTCCTCCCTCCCCTAATGGCCTCAGGTACCTGCATTTTTCCCTCTTTAGAAACCCACAGGTCATCTGGCCAAATTTAGAATTCACAATAAATTTTGCTGTGCAGTGCAAAAGCCACTGATTGACCTACCAAAATTGGACATACTTTGTTTTTATTGTAGTTGTTCTTCTTGGGTTTTAAGTTAGGAAGACAGAATTTTTTTCCTTCTACTTACAAGTTGTAAGCAGATGATGTAGAGAATCTCAAGAGGAAATACTCTTCTTCAACCAGCCCTTTATTTTATAAGTAGCACTGTATCCTGTGTCAGGAAGACCATGAAATGTTCAGGAGGTACACTACACAAAAAAGCCCAGGTGAGAGGTTAAGAGGTAGCTGACATCCAGCTGGAACTCTGCTCACCAGATCTGTTCTTTGATGTAATGCCTGGAGGGGAGTGTACATTCCCTTGTTGAGAGAAGAAATCTGCACTATGATTGTCTATTTTGAAAGCTCCTTGATCGCATGATTTTCACCCCATCAAAAGTGCCTGCTCAGGCAATGCTTCAATGTAACAGATGACCTGTGAATACAGAATTGTTCCCTTTTTTAGTGCTGTTTTTTTTTTTTACTGTGCTAGGAAACAAAGGAGCTGGGTCAGATTCTGCCAAGACCACTACTGGTGTTGAATTTCTTCAGTGCACAGAGACTCCTGAACAGCATATGGCTTATATTTCCCTGACTTAAAGGGAACAATCTTCAACTCTAGCATCTGTCCTATCCAAGCACAGCTCCAGGGAAGATAATGATGCTGGTGTCTCTGGAAATGGCAAAGCTCCTTCAGGACATGGAGTAAAAGATGTAAGTTGGCACTATGTAGCTACAATAAGTCCTCTCTATTTATGAGCTTTAACTTCAGAGCTAATGTATAGAGGCATGTAACACAATACCTAGGACAGTTGTGTATCTAATGAATCATATTACCATTCTTGTTTCCCTCATGTAAACTCTGAGTGAAGAGGAAATCTGTCAAACATTAAATTGGAGGCAGGAAGAACCCAAAGTAGTGCACTGAGTAAGTTTCACACTAATTACAAAACTGTATTTTCCGCTTAGCTAACCCCTACCCAGATTAATGAATGTTCACAATATGCTTAGTATTGAAACCATAACTTGTGACAGTCATGTGCTCATACAGCTGTCCCAAACTACCACAAGACTGTTTCTATCGCTGAACCCATATTCAACTGTTCCCAATTCTTTAATCACTGATAATTTTTATGGAATTGCTCATTTTTAGCACTCTCTCTAGTTCAGACCCAGCAAAACTACAGCTTCCATTTTAGTTATTCAATATTTCGTGACCATTTTGTGCAGTTGCCATCAAAAATATTTTCCTCTGAGCTTAGCCTTAGTGACTCAAGCAGTCTTGAACACATCAAATTACATGGAAGAGGAAGTCCCAGACTGAACCTTTGAGAACAGTCTGTTTTATTCAATCCTATCAATAATTCAGAAATACACAGGGTCTCAGGAATCCATGATGTTAACTATTAAAGCCTGAATTAATCTCTGAATTAGAGTGTAGTAGCTATAGGGGTGGAAAGATTTCTTTCCTCACCCATTGCAAGGTTTATGGCTGACACTTCTATAACAAAAGACAGATTAACAAGAGACAATTATACAAATTTATTTAGTAAAAGTTTTATGTGACACCAGAGCCTTCAGAAATGAAGATCCAAAGACCCAGGAAAAACTGTATGTTTTTATGGACAGTCCTGCAGAAGTAAGATTGGAAGACAAAAGGGTATGATCTAATGGTAATAAACTGGGGGGAACTCAGCAAGGTCTGTTTGTTCAGATTCTTCTTGGCCTCTCTGTGTGACAGAGAGGTCCTTCAGGTAAGGACAGGACACCAGTCACAAGAGGGTCTTATGACCTACTTTCAGGGGATGTAGGTCGGAGAATTCTTTTACAGCCAGCTCTCAGGGGAGAAAGGCAGGTGTAGGTCAAAGAATGACCTTTTGTTTTGGCCGTTTTCTCAATTTCCAAGGCACTATATTTTGAGGTATCACGTTCTGAGCCCCAACAGAGCCTGTAATTCTAATCCAGTTCCATCTGGGTATAACTCATATCAAGGTTCAAACACCATGCAGCTCATCGAATTCTCTTAGGCACGTCCACACCTGGGCCAGCATGACTCTCCACCTGCGCTTTCAAAGACTAGGACCAGCAGTAAGAAGAGTCTGGGAGCGCAGCAGGCATTTGGCTCTTCGGCTCCACGGGGAGAGAAGGAGCATATCACAGGATGGGAACAGTCGAAGAAGTACCAGAAAGAGAAGGACGGGAGATGAGAAGAAGTGAGGGGACACAGAGACCATGGCCCACTGCCGCAGTGTAAGACACAGCTGTACACATCTGCCTAATACGTGTTTCATATGCAACTCACTCGTTCATTCTTAAAGAAATAATTGGCAGCCGTCTACTGTGTGTAAGACCTATCTTAATGCATGTAAAGAAACATGCCATAGCAGGCCCCTCTGTCCTCTGGAGAACACAGTATGTGTGCCATAGAAAGATCCTACGCCCTGAAGACAGACATACCTGAGTTCAAACCCTGGCCCTGCTACTTACTGTCTATGTCCAAGTTACTTAGTCTCTGAGCCTGCTTTATCATCTGAAAAATATCCAATTCATGGGGTAGTTGTGAAAATGAAATGAGAAAGCCTAGCCTGGCCCAGAATAGGTACCCAATAAAAGTTAACTTCTTGCTCCTTTCCTTCATGGGAATTTGCAAACTAGGTGTTAAGATAATGAAAAGATTCTCCACGTTTCCAAGATTAGCCTTTTGTGGAGCTGCTCCACTTCAAGGCAGTCTAATTAACACCCGTTCTTCACCTTCAACCCCGCATTCATCAGTTTCAATAACGGTTAATCACTAGCAGGAGGTCGCAGAGCAGATCCAGGCCTCCCAAGTCTCAATCCCAATTTATACCTCTGAATATCTGTTTGTGATAGGAGAGTTAAATAAAATGAAAGTAATACTTGTAGTTTTTAAAAAATATATAAACCTTCAAATTCATGCTCCCCCTCATCCTTCTAAATTCTAACACAATAAAAAAATTTCTAATTATTTGCTTATTCTGGTTTTCATATTAATTTATATAGAATATATTTAGGCTATGGTAGAACTGCTTTTTTGTTGACTGTAAATACTTATTTTTTCTCCTTTGGGTCTTTAAAGCAATAAAATGTCAGAGTTTGCAATGCCGACTGCATATAACAGTCAATTGAGGAAATTTTAAAAATATTGATGGTTGGACCTCAGACCAATTAAATCAGAATCTCTGGGGGTGGCACCCAGGTACTGGCAGGTTTCTAAAGCTCCCCAGGTGATTTTAATGAGCAGCCGGAGGGATATAGGATGAGGGAGCCCTGACAACTTTTTTCCCTTCTTATTTATTACACCTCAGAGTCCTGCTCCCCATGGATTAATCTCTGAGTGCCAACTCCAGCCAAGACAGTGGATGAGATTATAGAAAAGCCACATCGTCTCTTCCAGGAAGGAGACTTGTGAGTTTGCTGTGACTTTTCAAGCTTACCCTGGCAGCATTTCCTATGAAGCAGCCATTCCTTTCAACCCTTCAGATGACTTAGCCTGGCCCTGTGTCCTGGCTGCACTGGGCTCCTCCTAATCTTGCCCTGAAATAGTTCCCATTGTGTGGTCATAACAGACTTTGTTCTTTCTTCTAGTCCTCTAGGCCCTGTTTTTCCTCCACAAAGCAAACAAAGGTACATAAGAATCACCTGGAGATATTGTTAAAATGCAGGTTCAGGTTCAGAAATGCAGGGATGGGGCCCTGAGATTCTGCATTTCTAACAACTGCCCAGGTGATGTCGATGCTGCCGACCTACCAACCACACTTTGATAGCAATGACATATATGGTCTTTTTCACCTCTAAGTCTAGGAAAGAACATAATTCAATCGTTTCAAGCTCTTTTTTCTTTTGTGAGACATTCTTTGTTTGCCATTTCTGATATATTCGATGTTGAGGCTTTCGGTGGAAATGTATCACACAATTAAGGCATCACTCCTATGGAAAAGCACAATCCGTTTTATGATGACCTTCTTTTATATTCAGTTCACAGGAAGCACCACGGTGTAAAGGGTGACTTTTCTGTATAAGCTGATAACTGTAATCTAGAGCAGTATATTCTGAGTGTCAAATAAGAGTACTGACCTGGGATAACAAATACATGGCCACCACAAAACAGTCATAAAATTCTCTCTTTGAGCCCCTATTTAGTCTTAGAATCCTTCCCAACACAATAAACTACCCAATATCCAAAACTGGCATCTCTAATATGGATATGAAGAGAGTTCAGAGGAAGAAATAATCAATTCCAAGTAGGGGCATTTTCTGAAAGAAATTGATTTTGAATCAGTCTAAACCAGACAACGTAACATCATCTCTTTCTTTGTGATTCCAACCTGCCAGTGGTAATAAAGTAGTATGTCTAAGTGTTTGCACACTTGAGATAATAACATTAAATATTCATTTTACCTGTAACTATGCAATTATGACTTGTGCTTTATCAATACTTAACATGAAATCTTTGATTTCTTCTACCTGATTTACTATTAGTAATAAACAAACAACAACAATTTCAAATGCTGCTCAGAAGTCATCCATAGAAAACCCACATGTGACATTTATGATGGGTTTAGCGCCTGCTGCTGACTTAGAGAACTGGGTCTGGAGTTTGATGCCTCCCTTGCCCCATCCTCTGCTTGCCACCATTCAAAGAACATAGTCCCTTGCTAATTAGGTTTTCTATTCTTTGCCAATTAGTATATCACCGGATAGTGTGTAGCTTAAGTCAGAACTTCCAAAATGTTTAGATTTTATGAACTAGTACTATTTTCAGAAACATTTTGGGGACTAATATAAGGTTGTTAATCTTTAATTTGCTAAGCAAAGCTATAAAAACAAATAACTACCATTCATTAACACTTTTGTTTTATTTTTAAAAAGTACATATTAATACCAAAAAATAAAGTAGGAGGGAACTAATCTCAGAATAAAAAATAGTTCTTTAAATGTGAATAAATTTAGCTTTAGAGGAAAAAATCACTACATTGTCTTTGTTCTTCTCATTTCATGTGGTCTGATAAAAACTTCATCATAGACAACAGCCCATACACTGTCCTTTGGGTACTACCAGCTTACGTAATAGGAGGAACTTTTGACAGCAGACAATATTTTCTTCATCCACAACAAAAACTAGGGTTTTTGTCTAGAGAATGAATTGGCTCTTTTTCAATTAGGTTTGAAAATCAGGACCTATCTAAACCACTCCCATGCCTATCATCTTTTTTGTACTCTGTGCAGTAGACACCTAGCTGTCCCTGGAAGGTTGGTGGCCGTGTCTATTTACCCCATCCCAGCTTCCTTCTCCAACCTGCTGGTCCATGTTAATAGGTTCTATCATGTCCAAGTTATGGCAATCCTCTTTCTTATCTATTTAGGAAATGCCAAGCTCCGGACAAAAAGAGTTTATTGTTTTTTCAGTTTTTCCAGAATGTGAATCTATGATTTCCACCAAGTTGCCACAGACTGCATTTATGAGCAGCCCACACAGTATAAGTACCTAGAAGAGAAACAAGTTTCTGAGTCTGTGTCAGAATTTAATTCTGCCATCACTTTTGTGTTGACATTGTAGAGAAGGCAAAACTATGTTTTTTCTCATGCTTTAAAACTGGCTTCAATGACAGTAAAGATGAAGCCAAAGAAAAGGCTTTTGGAATTAGAGATATATTAACTTCTGAAATCTTTACTAATAGACAAGCTGTGAAAGCAGTGGCAGGGTCCTTCCTACTGAGTCACAGCAATGAGATGAATCACACAGTCAAGCAAATTCAAGGCCACAGACAACAGAACTCAAGCAAAGGAAGAGCAGGAATCAGGCTTAGATTATAAATTTAGGATTGGAAACATGGTCATTGAAATCAGGAGTACAGCAGAAATAGCACAGGAACACAGGCTCTTTGAGTCTGGTGATCATGGCAAAATATTAGGAATGCAGTGGATCAGAATTAGGTCATTATTTGAGGATCAGGAATACAGAAGACCAGACATAGATGGATGCTAAGTGAAGCCCCTTGGTTCAGGATTTCTGGGGGAAAAGGCCTAAGAGACCTTAAATAGATCTCTTAGAAATCTTCTTTGTCAGCCCTACCCTACAAAATAACTCCCATTTGCCCAAGTCTATCAATCTGCCTATATGGGAACCACCCTGAATGATGAAAGTCTCTGAGACTAATTCTGCACACCAAACTGGTTGGACTGTATTGACTGAAGCAATACTTTGAGAAAAAAAATCCATAAATCAAAGCATCTGGTTCTGTTTATAGATATAACCTGAATCTAAATTTTATGTTTAAATTGTCTCAATAGTAAAATTACTGATATGTATAGCAGTATAGGCTTTTTCCTGTTGCTTCTGGTTTCCATCTGAAGCCCTAGAACCGAGAACAGTATTAAGAACCCACATAATCTATAAATTTTCTAAGGGGTCACCCAAAAAGCTGATCTAGAGATTCAACCCAAAAAATAAAAGGAGGCAAGATGATGAATCCTAACAAGATTATAGTGGGGGGGCGTTGTACAGAGAGAGAAATCAGATCATGATGCATTTTCTCTAGCTGTCTTATGCTAGCATTTGGGAGAATAGTCTCACACACACACACACACACACACACACAGACACCCCTATCAAGCCAAATTAAAGGGAAAGCTTCAAGAGAACGTCTCCGAAAGCCTGAACAGTGTCTACTTCACTGAAGTTGGTGGCGTATGGGGACTCTTACCTCAAAGTTTAAAAGCAAGAAGCTGCCCTGGAGCTGACCCTGAAAACAGAGCAAAGACAGAGGGTTGTTATGGAACAGGCCCACACTTCTTGAGCTTAGTAGGGCAATAACGCAGGTTTTCTGGTGATCAAAGGGAAAAATAACAAGGTTTCTTAGTCCATTCCTGCTGCTATAATGAAATACCCTCAACTGGGTAATTCATAAGCAACAGAAATTTATTTCTCATAATTCTAGAGGCTGGAAAGTCCAAGATTAAGGCATCTGCAGATTCTGTGTTTGGTGAGGGCCTATTCCTCATAGATGGTGCCTTCTTGCTGTGTCCTCACATGGTAGGGCAGAAAGGGCAGAAGAGGCAAACAGGCTCCCTTAAACCCTTTTATAGGGGCACACATCCCATTCATGAGGGTGGAGCCCTCATAACCTGATCATTGCCCAAAAGCTCCATCTCTTACTACCATTACCTGTGGGTTAGATTTTAACATATGAACATGGGAGGAACACAAACATTCAGACCATAGCATCAGGTCTAAGTCTGGGTGGGATGTGCTGTTGAAGCGGGGGCTGAGGAGCAATAGTAAGAAGTCAGACAGATTGCTTTGCTCACACCAGGAACAGGACAAGTGTTTCACAGACAACTGGACATCTGACCTACACAGAGGCCTCCAAAGTCAGATCACCACTTCAGCCCAGCAGCAGTACATCTTCTGTCCCATACTTCTCCTCCCTCTTCACAACCCCCTCCCTAAGACTGGGAGATCCAGAGGTAACACAGTAAGAAAAATTACTGGGGAGTAAAAGGATGAGGCAGAAAAAGAACGAAGAGGTTTATGTGTCCCTTTCTGCCCCCTTTCCTCACTGCAGTTTCTGAGCCCTAGTCAGGCCCAAGCTGGAAGAAAGATTAGAGTTTTGATGTAGATGAGACAATACTTTTTAAAACTTAAAATAAGACTGTACATTAAAAATGGAAAGAATGGAAAGGATACAGGGACATTGGAATTTACCCAGACTTCACCCAGGGCCAGGGAAAATTCAAATAGCACAGAAGACACTGTTAACAAAAAAAATTAAGTGGATTTCTGCTTGTACCATGCCTAACTTAGTTCACCTAATGGTGTGGGCTGAATTGTGTCCCACCAAATTCATGTGTTCAAGCCCTAACCCCTAGAATATAGACTTAGAACGTGACTGTATTTGGAGATAGGACTTTTAAAGAGGTGATCAAGTTAAAATGAGGCTATTAGGGTGGGCTATAATCCAATCAGACTGTCCTTATAAGAAGAAGAAATTTAGACACACAAAGAGACATCAGGGACATGCCTGCACAGAGAGACCACCATGTGAAGGAGCAAAAGAGGGTGGCAGGCTAGAAGAGAGGCCTGGAACAGATTCTTTCCTTTCAGGCCTTAGAGGGAACCAACCCTGCCAGCACCTTGATCTTGGACTTCCAGCTTCCATAATTGTGAGAAAATAAATTTCTGTCTTTAAGCCACCCTGTCTGTGGCATTTTGTTATGGCAGCCCTACCAAACTAACACAAGTAATAAACCAGTTAATGGAGGGAAAAAATTCTACTGTTTATTAGTTTAATTGCTATATATTTCATAGCTGCACAAACATTTTGAACCATACCTCTATCACATTTTAAATTAACCTAAAATTTCAATTTAGAATATATCAGTATCTTTTTAAAAACTTTACCATCTTTCTAGAAGGAATGAAATTCTGTATCTTCAAATATTCTATCACATAAAATCTAAGGTTTTGTAGCCTCTTACTGCATCTTATGTCAGAAATATAAATAATTTTTCTCCCTCCGTAAAGATAGGCAAATTTTCCTCTATTAACAAGAATATATGTTCTGACAGGAGTACAACATTCAAGGTTTTAACCATGTTTATGTAGCTAGAAAATAAGACAGAATACTCTGAAAGCTCATCAAAATGGTTTGATACTATACTATTTGTCGAAAATTTCAAAAGGGAACGTTGATTAAGATACAGAGAGTCTTCTCACCCTCTTGGGAGAATTTACTGCCTTCAGTCACCTTAAGGTTTAATGGGCGATAACAGCATAATAATTCTCCTTCATGAGGTAGTTACACTTTAACTGGGGTCAAAGTCTTATATTGCAAATAAAGATTCAGATATCAGTCAAGGATGATTCGGGGAGCCTCAGTACTTTGTTGGGGACTACACTTGAAAAGACTTTTATAGTTAATACCTGCTTCACTCACCTTCCAGTAATACAGGTAACGTATTTAAACAAAAGCTACTGTTGAAAGTTGATGTAACAGAGTACAATGAAAATCAATCCCCTGCATTCAAAAGTGTGCCAGCTAAAAATGCATTGCATCCCAGCTCCAAAGCCACCTTTTAATGTCTGCTCTGCAAAAATGGAGTTGGAATGTTGAAATATTTATTCTTTGCAGTGAGAACAATGTTAAGCTTTGTCAGTATAGGGAGCTAGAGAGACGCTATAAGAGGAACAGGGCTTCTTTTCCTGGTTCTGGTGTTTCAATTTGCTTCTTTTTTCCTATATCATGGCTGCCAGCTGCACGTGTGGGGTTCATCTAGTGACACCCTATCAAGTTGCAGTGGCAAGCATGTGGATGGCTTCTCATCAAATTTCAGTGGCATTCCTAGTGACAGCTTTGCAATGAACCTCACAGGTATTCCAAAGGTCAGTTTCCTAGCCTCAGCCCACCTGCACTTTGGAGGAGTGTTTATTGCTTGCCCAGCATCTGTGGACCAGTTCTGATCTGGGCAACCAAGTAAACTTCTCTGAAATCTAGTGGTCCCCAACCACACCTTTTTCGATGTGGTCTCAGTTCCAGCCTGGGGAAGGAGGGCTCTTTTCCACATTTGTTCCTTCCTTGTATAGTCCCCCTGAGCCCCAGGATATTCTTTTGAGTTATCTTTACTCCTTTATAGATCATCACCTGGTATAGTTAATAATTCTTTGTGTTAAACTTTCCTGCTCAACCTGGGCAATCACAAAATAGGCCACAAACTGGCCATGTTGGATGTACAACATCTGCAGTTATGATACTTTGCACATGGTATTCAGAGTCCCACACTCCAAATGGTAAGGAATAAGAATTATGACACCTGTCTCGCAGGGTTGTTGTAAAGATCAATACTTAGAGCAGTGTTTTCCAGGTAGCAACTTCTCCAGAAAGGCTATTTGTCTGGTTATTATTGTATTCATGACTCTTTTGTTACTATATTGAGTACTATAGCAAGAATATATCAGTTGCTAGTAACAGAAAACCCAACTCAAACTAGCTTAAACAATAAAAGGGAACCTTGAGGATTACATAATGGGAAATTCAAGAGGTAGAGGGAGCTTCAAAGTTGGCTGATCCAGTGGCTCAGCGATGTCATTAAAGACCCATTTTTTTCATCTCTCTTTTTGGCCATCCCACAGTGGTAGCTTATGTTAAGGCTGAAGCCCTTTGCAGCTTTAGGCTGGCTGCCTAAAGCGAGGGGTGTGCCTCACTGTTTCCTGTCAGTGGGAATGTAAGCTCTGTATTCCAACCAAGAGTCCTGGGATTCGCCCAGATTAAACTGGCTTGCATCATGTACTCCCCCCTGAGCCAATAGCAAAGGCCAGGGATATGTAATGTACTCACTGATTTAAGCCAGTTCTAGCCTACCCATGGGCAGTGTGTGCAGTTAGTTTCCCAAAAGGACATAGACCTTAAACGGAAAGAGGAAAAGCCAATATGGATGTTTCATAGACAAATAAAAGCAATCTTGCTTAAATAATTTCCCTCCATCTAGTTTTCCTACAATACTGGTATGATTCACATTATGAGTTTACAGAGATAGTGAAGAAAAATATAACAAGGAATAAACAAGTAAAAAAACCCTCTTATATAGTCTCACCATGTGCTCAGGGTTTAAATGCTTTACTACACTAATTAATTCAATTCTCAAAACTATTGTAAGATTTAAGCAAGAAGTTATTCAAGAGTGGAGTCAGTATTTGGAAGCTAGGCATTATGGCCCCAGCACCTGTGTGCCTAACCCTTCTTCTAGACTGCCTCTCAACAAAGAGGGGGTTTTTAATACAGCTTTCCACAGACAGTGCCACTGAGCTTGGTTCTATGGCTCCCTTTCCCCAGAGGTGATCAGCATATAGCAATTGATGAATGAAGGATTAATGAATAAATGAATGACATGGAAAAGAGTTGTTCCTAAAAGGTTTTTTTTTTTCCAATTTAAATAATATTTTAAAATCTGAAACCCAATGGCAAGGAGAGAGACAAAACACACAAGCCTTTACCAATAGAATAATTAGAAAAAGCTCACCAATTCCATCCCATTCAGTTTCCAAACCTTAACAGCATCTTCAAATTATAATACCAGGGACAATCAACTCCTTTGGAGCTAGGACCTGTAATGCAGTGGAAATCTGTCAACACCATCAGTCAGCTGTTTGGAAAATCAATTAATCTCTTTGTGTCTCAGTTTTCTCCTCTTTGAAGTGAAGGGATTCAACTAGGTTATCTAAAAAATAGCATACCCCCACACATAATTACTCCTACACTTTTAGCACTACCTCAATCTTTCTTCCTCAAACAATAGCTTGTGATTTTATCATGGCTCTGGCATCCCGCCAAATATGATCAAATTAAAAGGGACCTTAACTGGTAAACCAAAGGATAAATAACACACAAGTTACCTTGAAATCTCTCTGCAAGCTTCAGCTAGTTAATCCTTTCAACATCCCCCTGGAGTCAAGCTAAACAGTTTTCAAAGGTCAGACCTCATTGAGAGTCTGACTTATTTTATTAAAGTCATAGAAAAACCCAGAGTTTATGGATTATCCTCTCTGTCTCTCCCTCTTTTCTCTTCTCTCTAATTTCTGTCTCACTGTCATTGTGTCTTAGAGGTTATAGATGGGCTAACATTTTTTATCTTGTCATTTATAGAGAATTACAAGTATGAACTATTAATCCTGCCAATATTAGAAATTGTATCAGTACTAAATTCCTGTACTGTTTGTGCTCGTATAAAAAATTATTGATGACCTTAGGCATCTCACAGCAATTTCAATTTCATGAATTTATAAATCCAAAAGAAATATATTTCAGGTAATGCAAATTTTTTTCTACCATTTACAAATTCTGAACCTCTGTGAGGGGAGTTTAGTAATTTCTATTTTATCCTAATACCTAAACTACTTTTCTGGGCTTCTCAGTGTAGAAAGAAAATGCCTGTGAGACTCATTCTTTTGGTTGGTGGTTCTCATTAACCTTAGACAGGAGAAATCCCAGTACATAGATCAAAATAAAAGGGGTATTTGGCAATAAACTAAATGTATTGCTACCTTGGCCTCTAAAAGAGAAAGCAGAATGTATAATACCTGAAGCAGACTCTTCTGTGGTGAGATGCCTTGTTCTCTGATGAAATTCTGTCAGCTTACAGAGATTTTTTTATGGTAACATATATAGTTCACCTTGTACCCTGTATAAAGTAACATGGATTTTTTTGATGAGACTTACTAAGCTATGCATAACAGATTAGAAAGGAAAAAATTGAAGGACGAGTAAATCTGGAGAAACAAATGTGCACTATCATCTTTCTTGACTAATGGCGTTGAATCTGCACCACAGCTGCCCTATTTTCCTAAATTGGCCTTTGAAAAGAGAAAGTAAGTTTAATTCGCTCCTCCACTTCTCAACAAGCATCACCCTCTTTTCCCCTTCCCATCCTCTTGCTGACTGCAGTTATATTACTCTTACATGCCCATCCCATGCCCAAACTGGAAGATGTTGAGCAGGGATTGAAGGTAGGATATTCCCAGTTTATTAACTTCTTGTCAGGCTGGAAGTTTCCAAAACTGGGCCTAAGAAGGAATCAAAAGTGGTAGAAGCCAAGTGTGGTGGCTCGCTCCTGTAGTCTTAACTACCCAGGCCGCCAAGGCGGGAGGATCTCTTGAGCCCAGGAGTTTGACTCTCCAGCCTGGGCAACATAGCAAGATCCCAACTCTACAAAAAAAGGGTGGTTGAGATAGCATCTGAATTTCTTTTCACCTCCCCTAAAATTTCATGCTATCAATGAATGAGAGGATCTCCATTAGATAAAGTGCACAACAGTGGACATTCCAGCTGCACTATAATAAAGTTGTTAAGAGTATGAACTTTGGAGACAGACACCTGGGTTTTCATTTATTAGCTATGTGTACTTGGTCAAGTTAGTTAACTTTTTTATGCCTCCATTGAATCTATAAAATAGCACCTCCTTTACAAGGTACCTATAAGGATTATATAAAGTGATTTTATATATCACTGACCATTGGAATGTTGATCTTTCTATAATTAACCAAAATTTGTTTTCCTTATAGTTTCTGCTCAATGGTATGAGGCCTACCTTGTAGCTATATAGAAGAATTTAATTGATATTTGAATACAGTTATTTGCTTCCCATTTTCTCTAAGCCAAACATCCTCCAATTCTGCAATCATACACATACAACATGGATGAGTATTTAATAACTAGTTTGTCTGTGATCTTAAAGAGTGGTACCTAGAAAGATGAGTCAGAAAGCAGGACTAGTGCTTCCCTCAGTCTAGAGGGAATTCTAAGGTCTTATTAATTTGGGGATTTTTTTACCATCCCATGTTATCATCTCAAGTAAAACTCAAGTCAATTTTGTATGATTGCTCCTAAATTGCATCTCGCTAACCCTTCCTGGACTTATGCAATTTTTTCTGTTTTGTTTGTTTGTGGGATGGTGGTAGACAAGGGAAGTAGTTTGTGGGATGGTGGTAGAGAAGGGAATACTCACTAGACAACTTTATAATTATTCCTGTTAAATTTAATTTTGGCATCAGCCTATTACTTGAGTTTGTCAAGACATTTTTGGATTTTGATTCTATTAACCTTTGTTTTATCATACATCACTAAGTGTCCTCTTTCTTTTGACAGCCAAAAATACCTAGCTACCATATAATGAGGACATGGTTCTTGGGAATCTAGGGTCCTACTTTTATTCCTATTCTCAAAAATAATAGGCCTAAGGTACTTCTTAACTGCAGAGTCTATCTGTAAACCTCACAGATTTATTTTTTAAGAATAGATGCCAAGAACACTAAAATGGTGTCTATCTAACTATCATCAAGACTATAAATAATCCTCTACAATGTTAAAAATCAAATTAGGATTTTTAGAAAAATTTTACTTATAAAGCTATGGAAACGAGCAAAAAACCACAAGTTTAGTCTTAAAGACATCAGAGTAAATTTACTGAGAATATGGAAAAGGGTATGAAATAAATTTTTAACCCTTAATCCTTCGGCTTATTTAGTGCCTGGATATCCAGGCATCTCTTCATGGGTAGCTCCAGCTCTAAGAACTGCCTCTCTGCCCACAGGGCACCTTGTGCATATCACTGCTGTCCTCTTTGTCAATGGAGTAAAATATTGTTTGCATGTCTGTCTCTTCCTTAAAACCATGAGCTTCTTAAGGGCAAGAAAAGCATTTTAATAACCCCTGCAGTCAGCATGGAGCCTAACACAGAGTGGATAATAAATGTTTATTGAATAAATACAGTTGCCCTTTGAACAACACAGTTTTGAACTGCATGGATCCACTTATACATGAATTTTTTTCAATAAAAGTTACTTTGTGTGTGCCTGCCTCTCCTGCCTCCACTTCCACCTTCTTCTCCTTTTCCACCTCTGCCACCCCTGAGACAACAAGACCAGCCCCTCTACTTCTTCCTCCTCCTCAGCCTTTCTCGATGTGAATACAAAGGAAGATAAAAACCTTTATGATGATACACTTCCACTTAATGAATAGTAAATATATTTTCTCTTCCTTTTATTTTCTTAATAACATTTTCTTTTCTCTAGCTTACCTTATTGTAAGAGTACAGTATATAATACATATAGCATACAAAATATGTGTTAATTGACTATTTATGTTATCAGTAAGGCTCCGGTCAACAGTAGGCTATTAGTAGTTAAGTTTTGGGGGAGTCAAAAGTTGCATATGGATTTTCAACTATATGGGGGGTTGGTGCCCCTAACTCCTGTGTGGGGTGCGAGTTCCGCGGCCAGTGAGGGTGCTGGAGCGGGTTCCGGGAATTGGAAGAACAGGCGAGCAGCAGCAGGCAAATAAGACATACTCTTTATTGTCAGGGAGCAGCAACAACCACAGCAGCAAGCAAGCACGAGTAACATGGTGAGCACTCATATACATACGGCTCAGGACAATAGTGGCAACGTGCCCAATCAAAGGGTGGGCACGTGGATCTTACATAAGAGGTTACATCACAGTTACGTAAGTGTGCTAACTCATCTCTCACCAGAAGGCCGGGCCAGAAGACACACCAGCAGTCATCTTGGTTTGGCCTAAGAAACCTATTGCCTATACGAACAGGTTTCCCTTACCCTGAGTTGTTCAAGGGCCAACTGTAATTGAGAGAGCATGCTAACTATGTGCCCCTACAGATATAAGGCCAATCATTAACTTAGGTCACAGCTTAAATATAAGAATTATAAAGAGTAAGGACATTTTCCCTATCCTTCCCCCCACACACACACACCAACTCCCCTTCATCCATTCACTGTGGCTAGAAATTCCATTAAATAGGAGGACACGTTTAATTCTACAACTAAGACATAAAATGCAAATTTTCCCACTGAAGCAATACTTTGGCATAAATTTATGTTAAGTTGCAAATTAGTAATACAGCTACTCTCCCCAGTGCACAGTTAATAGAGGTTGGAGTGGTAAAAAAAAAAAAAGTATCCATCATCCCTGCAAGTCTCAACCCTTCCTTTATAATGAGATCTTACAGCTTAGGGTTAGCCCAGCTGTGGCCATGGGCCAATAAAATCCCGAAGCATCAGCCCACCAGCAAGTGGAGCCTAGAAAATCCTACTGCTTCCACAAACACCATGCCTAGAGCATGGATTCATCCTGGAGCTGCCCGTGGGATCATCTGAACCAAGTTTCTCAATCAAACACCCACCCCATGCAGGCCGGCTGCCTAACTGGATTCTTGGCCAGAGTTGCAGGCACCTGGGTCTCCCTCCTGAAGGAGGGAGCCTATCCCTGACTCCCACCTAGCAATTTAGAGACCTGGCTTTCTCACCTTCCACTTTCTCCAAGAAGACTCAGCTTTCCAGGATTCTTCTTCGGGAGGCCTTTCACTCAGACCTGCCCTGAGTACCCTGCCCCCTGGTGGTGAGGTCCTCATTCTTTCACGAGCAACCCCCTTGGCCATTGGTCTCTGCCTGAATGGGAACCTGACTATTGCCTCCCACCCTCCAATTTAGGCTTGGAACCCCTTCTCCTCCTCCTGCCCTGGTCATTGTACTCTCACCCTGGCCCATCCTGGCTTGGTGCCAGTTTGCTTCTTTCTCCCCTGCAGGAGTTTCTGTGTTTCTATCTGCCCTGGTCACATGGTTTATGACTCTGAGAGGAAAAAAAAAAATGGTAAGAGGTGGGGATAGGAAAAGGAACCGCTGGAGACAACAAAGATAAAAACTTCCGTCTGCCTCACATATTTTGCCTAGAGACAGAACTGGTTGGTGGCAAAGGTTTTAAATTTCATGCACTCAGATAGAATTTCTTCAAAAAGCATTTCTAACTACAGCTTATCTGCCCCCTTGGCCTCAGGACCCTCTCTAAGCAGTGTCCCACCAGGTTGAGGCAAACATGCCCAGATCTAGCCAGTTCTGCTGGAGCTTGGGTGCCAGCCAAGCTCAAATGCCAAAGTAAATAGAAGAGGGAGGGGGCACAGGATGGAGAGACCAAAGAAAGGGGCATTTCGCAGTTTAGACAGAAGCACTGCTTTTAAGCAGTGTTTTTAAAACTCTGCTTGTTCAAAAATGTAAATTCTTGAGAAGTTTTCCTCTCACTTTTTTGTTGGTTTGTTTTGCTGTATTTACAGCACTTGATAGGTTTTATTTTTTCATTGCACACAAGGACACTTAATGTTTGATATTTTTTCAGTAAGATAGTTATAAAACAGTCTTGAAAAAATATAACACTTCATTATATGTTAGATGCGTACATAGAAAGCTTTTAATCATAAGCTTACTCAGCATTTTAGATACTTTCAAAATTATTTATTTTATAGAATAATTTCACCATAAGTAGCAATATCTTAGATTAATTTAACATATAATTTAAGAGAGGGCAGTGTTTTAAAGTGCAAAAGAAACTAGACTAAGAATCAGAAGTTCTAAATTCTACCAATGGGTGCGGGGCGCGCTGTCTGGGAAACGGGCACGACTGGAGCTCTGACTTGGGCAGTGCACAGGCAATACATGTGGCCGAAGTGTTTGTACCCCCATAATATTCTGAAATTTAAAAATAATAGATAAGTAAATAAAAAAAGATAAATAAAATAAATAAAATAAAATAACTTCTCATGATATGCATGGTCTTAAAAGATAAAGCTGCTGAAGCACCAAAAAAAAACGAAAGCGGAGGAGGAATAAAGACTTTCTCAGACAAAAATTGAGAGGATTCATTGACAGCAGACTTCTCCTGCAGGGAATGTTTAAAGAAGTTCTTCAGGCAGAAGGAAAGTGACATAGGTCAGAAGCTGGGATCTACGTAGAGAAAAGAAGCACATCGGAGAAAAAAAATAAATGAAGGTAAAATGGAAAAAAAAAAAGAAGTTCTAAATTCTAGTCCTTTTACTAACTGGGGAACTTTGGGTAAGGCCTCAGACTTCTCATCTGTAAAATGCAAGAGCTCAACAGGGAGACTGCTTAATTGCTACAATCTTTTTCCAGTTTAATAATTTGGTATGCCAAGAGTGTAGCACAGGAAAGAAAAGAAATATACTTGAATTCAAAAGACTCAGACTTGAATCTGAGTGCTGTAGCACAGGAAAGAAAAGAAATATACTTGAATTCAAAAGACTCAGACTTGAATCTGAGTGCTGCTTCTAACTTTATGTGTGACATTGAGCATTTACCCTCTCCTGTTTTCTCATCTGTAATAAAAAGGAAATGGAACAGATGGTGTCTAAGGACATTTCCAACTCTAAAATTTTATAACAAAGAAAAATGTCTGTGGTGCATATGCTGTCTTCCATTTGCGTGTAAAACTTGATGTTTGCTCCACGGAGCCTGAGAGAAATACATGCATTTGTAAAGGATTTTGCCAGTGTGCAGGAACACACACTCTTCCCATGAACAGCACCTTAGTTCTTAAAGCAGAAAAGCTGTCTTAAGAACTTTCTTTGCTTCACTCCTCTTCTGCGTACCTGAGGTCAGGCTCTGGAATCTAGCATGGACCTTGTTGTTATTAGGCTTCATTCAGCCAGGTGACCTCTGTAGGCCATAAAGCAAAGACAACTATACTCAAATTTGGTCTTTGCCTGCTATTTATAAATAACAAAGTGACTTCTTAAAGGCTAAAAAGCCATTTATCAAAGAAATTGACTTTTAAATTTTCTTACATGAAAATGTGCTTAATCCAAAAACATTTTTGTGTTTACAATTCTTGGTTTTTTGTTAAAATGCCTTAACTAGTCAAGTAAAGTATCTTTGCTTCAAAAGGAAGTCAGAGCTACAGTCACGGGTGGTTTACAGAATACTTTCTGGTAGTCTTCGCTTCATTTCATTATCTTGCCACGATTGGCTGTTGATAGCTACAAATAAGGAAGTCTTCAAGTCAGGGGATTTCTCAGTGGAAGTTCCCAGTTCAACATGAGGGAGAGCTCAGGACATTGTGGGCGACATTGGTAGAGACTGTGGAAAAAGCTTCCAGACTGTGTAACTGCGTATACCTTTAAAGAGGAATAGTCTGTGAAGGAAGATTTGTAGCCTGGAGAAGAGGTAATCCAATTTAAATTAGAATTTCATGAAATTTATGCACTTATTTGAGGGAAATGATCATCCTTATAGCATAGAACTTTCCTGTCTGTGAACATTCTATGTCTTTCGTGCATTAAGGACTCAGTAAACATAAAGGTTCTTTGTTTATTGTAAAATATATTCCAATATATTTTGTCTTGTCTTCTTCTTGTGGGTATAGTAGGGGTGCTATCTTGACAGGGATATTTTTTCTACTATACTTTCTAACTAAATACTGCTGGAATCTTGATTTCATAATTTTATCTTTCATCCAGCCATTTTATTGATGTCTCATTTGTTCTAAACTAATTTAGGTCATTCACATATGATGCCTAGACTGCAAAAACATAGTTATATCTCCTCCCTTTTTTCTTCACACGACATTGGTCAGAATTTCTGGAACAGTATTTAATAACAGAGGAGAGAACATTCAGTCTGGTCTTATTTCAGATCTCAGTGGGAATTTCCCTAGTGGTTAACATTAAGAATGACGTTGACTGTTGGTTTGAGATAAATACATTTATTATAAAAACCAAATAACTACCAAATATCCTACTTTTAACAAGGGTGTTTCTAAGAAAAAATCAAGATTTTATGCTAAACTATATTCGATAACTTTTTGGTATCATTAGAGACACCTATATGGTTTTTCTACTTCAAACTATATAGTGCTCTGCTGTTATACAATACAGTAATTGCATTTTTTAAAATTCCATGTTATCAAAAATCATGTTATTAAAATGATTGCTTTGGTAATAATGGTAAGTTTATGGCTATAAACCAGATTTCGTTATTGTTCTAATTAAAATAATATATTGGTTGATCAAAACAAACCAACCAAACCTACACATTTTCTCTTTTTCTCTTCAATCCACATGCGTAGATGCCTCTTCTCTAATATTTTGGCTTCACAATTCTGTTCACAACTCAAACAGAAAAGAACGAAAACAACGTAGCATAAGCCAAGGGACTCTATCCAGGCAGAGCAACCAGATAAACAAAGCAGCTGTTCCTATGCTTTGTGCAAAAAGCTTTCTTCCTATTTTGACAGTGCTAGCTGCAGACTACCATTCAGTTACAACCAATAGTGGTATGCAAAATATATGTCCAAATTGATTAATCTTTTTTCTTTTGTTAATTTTTTTTTATTTTGCCTTCCTGGACTTTTCCACCTGACCAAATTGATTAATCTGATATGCAATTTATATTAAGAAAATATATGCTAAAAAAGAAATATTTGTAATTTACTGAGAATTTCTGAATTCACATTCATAAGTGAAATTAGACTGTATTTTCTTTCCTGGAACATATCATTGACAGGTTTTAGTATTAAAGTAAAGTGATAAAAATACCAACATGTTCAATATTCTAAAAACATTTAATGGGAGTTATCTCTTCCTTGAAATGTTTAAAGAGCAAATCCATAACACTGTTTGGCCTTGGTACCCTCTTTTGGAAGTAATTCCTTAAAAGCCTTTCCAATGTCTTCTATTGTTATTGACCTATTTGGGTTTTATGCTATTTTTTTCATGCAGTTTAAATTATTTATTTTTGCTTAAAAATGATTCTTTTTATCAAATTTTTCATATGTTTTGGCATACATGGTATTCTCTTGTACTTTTTAAAATTATCTCCATAACTAGATGGATAACTCCTTTTCATTACTCATTTTTTCCATTTATGTTTTCTCCCTCTTTTTTTCCGGATTGGACATGTCACAAAACTAATCTCTTAGATGCATCCCTTTTATGGCTAGCTCTTTTTTAAACAGTTTTTGCTTTTATCTTTATTAATATTTTCTTAATGCCTTTTTTAGACTATTTTACTTTTCTCAGTTTGTGAGTTGAATGCTTAGTTCATTTATTTTTATTCTTTCTTATTTTATAATGAAAATATTTAAGGCTAGGAATTTTTTAGTACCATTTTAACTACATCTTACAACTTTTGATATGCTACTTTTAAATTATTATTATTTTACAGTTTTTAATTGAAGTTTTATTTCCTCTTTGATCAATGAGTTATTTAGGACAGTAAAGGGTTTTTTAAAAAATTAATAGCCTTTATTTTTTAGAACCATTTTAGATTTAGAGAAAAATTGAGCAAATGCTGCAGAGAGTTCCCACATACCATCCTGCCTCCCCGCACCACTCAATGTCCCCTATTATTAATATCTTGTGTTAGTATGGTACATTTATTATAATTAATGAACCAATATTGGTACATTATTATCAACTCAAACCTATAGTTTATTCAGATTTTTTTCCTTTTTTCCCTTTTTAAAATTAAGGTAAAATTCACATAACGTTAAATTAGTCATTTTAAAGTGAACATTTCAGTGACATTTAGTACACTGACAATGTTGTACAACTACCACCTCTATCTGGTTCCAAAATATTTTTATCATCCCAAAAGGAAACCCTGTACTAGTAAGCAGTTGTTCTGCCTTTCCTGCTCTCCTCAGCTCCTGGCAACCACCAATCTGCATTATGTCTGTATGGATGTACTTATTCTGGATATTTCATATAAGTGAAATCATACTGGCTTCTTTCACTTAGCATAATGTTTTTGAGGTTCATCCATGTTGTAGCATGTATCAGCTCTTCATTCCTTTTTATGGCTAAATAATATTCCATTATATGTGTTTAACACCATTTGTTTATCCATTCATCTGTTGATGGATAGGGTATTTGGACTGTTTTCGCTTTTTGGCTATTGTAATAGTGCTGCTATGAACATGTGTTTACATGTATTTG
Source organism: Daubentonia madagascariensis (assembly GCA_023783475.1). Lineage (NCBI taxonomy): Eukaryota > Metazoa > Chordata > Mammalia > Primates > Daubentoniidae > Daubentonia > Daubentonia madagascariensis. Next base: position 45,517,692 of record JAKFHU010002088.1, on the reverse strand, counting down.
TTTGAGTGCCTGTTTTCAAGTCTGTTAGGTACATACCTAGCAGAGGAATTGTGGGGCTATATGGCAATTCTATGTTTCACATTTCAAGGAACCACTAAATTGTTTTCCACAGTGGCTGAACCATTTTACATTTCCACCAGTAATATACAAGGTTTCCAATTTCTTCACATCCTCGTCAACACTTGTTATTTTCCATTTTTTTTAATAGCCATCCTAGTGAATGTGAAGTGGTGGTACCTCATTGTGTTCCTGATTTGCATTTCCCTATAGACCAATGATGTTAAACATTTTTTCTTGTGCATGTTGACCATGTGTATATTCTCTTTAGATAAATGTCTATGCAAGTCCATTATCCATGTTTTAATTAGGTTTTTTGTCTTTTTCTTTTTGAGTTGTAAGTTTTTTTTAATATTCTGGATATTAGACCCTTATCAGATTTATGATTTGCAAATATTTTCTCCCATTCTGTAGGTTGTCTTTTCAGTTTCTTGATGTCGTTAAATGCCCAAAAGTTTTTTTAAATTTTTATGAAGTCAAATTTATTGTTTCTTTTCTTACTTGTGATTTTGGTGTCATATCTAAAAATCTATTGCCAAATCCAAGGTCATGATGATTTACCCCATGTTTGTGTCTAAGAGTATTATGGTTTTAGCTCTTATATTTAGGTAATTGATCTCTTTGGAATTAATTTTTGTATGTGGTATGAGATGGGGGTCCAACTTCATTTCTTTGCATGTGGTTATCAGTTGTCCCAGCATCATCTGTTGAAGAGACTACTCTATCTCTATTGGTCTTGGAACCCTTGTAAGGGTTTATTTATGGATTCTCAGTTCTACTCCTTTGGTCAATATATCTATCTTTATAGCAGTACCACACTGTTTTGATTACTGTAGCTTTGTAATCAGTTTTGAAATCGGGAAGTGTGAGTCTTTCAACTTTGTTTTTCCTTTTCAATACTCTTTTGGTTACACTCACAATTCCATATGAATTTGAGGATCAGCTTTTTCATTTCTGAAAAAAAAAGCTGTTGGAATTTTGATAGGGATTGCATTGAATCTGTAGATCAATTTGTGAACTATTGCCATCTTAATAACATTAAGTCTTCCAATCCATGAACACAGGATGTCTTTCTACTTACTTAGGTCTTCTGTAACTTCTTTCAGTAATGTTTTATAGTTTTCAGTGTACAAGTCTTTACTTCTAAGGTTAAGATTATTCCTAGGTATTTTATTCTTTTGGATGCCACTGTAAATGGAATTGTTTTCTTAATTTCCTTTTAGGAGTGTTCATTGCCAGTGTATAGAAACAACTTATTTTTTAGTAAATTTATCTTATACCCTGCAACTTCATTAAATTAATTTATTAGCTCTAGTAGCTTTCTTATGGATTCTTTCAGATTTTCTATATATAGGATAATGTCACCTGAGAATAGTTTTACTTCTTCCTTTCTATTTCTTTTTCTTGTCCAATTGCTACAGCTACAATTTCCTAGACCATGTTGGATAGCAGTGGTAAAAGAAAGCATCCTTGGCTTGTTCCTGCTCTTAGGGAGAAAGCTTTCAGTTTTTCACCATTCAATATGATGTTACCTGTGGGTTTTTCATAAATGTTTTTACCATGTTGAAAAGGTTCCCTTCTGTTCCTGGTTCTCTGAGTGTTTTTTCGTTTTTTTTTCATCATGAAAGGGTGTTAGATTTTGTCAGATGCCTTTTTGCATCAATGAAGATAATCACGTGGGTTTTTTCACCCTTTTTTCTATAATGTAGTGTATTGTATGGAATGATTTTCTTATGTTTAACCACTCTTATATTACAGGGATAAATCACAATTGGTCATGATGTATAATTCACTTAATAGGCTGTTGAGTTTCGTTTGCTAGTATTTTGTGGAGAATTTTTGCATTTATATTCACAAGGAATATTGGTTTTTAGTTTTCTTTTCTTATGGTGTCTCTGTCTGGCTTTGGTATCAAAGAAATGCTGGCCTCATAATGAGTTAGGAAGTGTTCTCTCCTCCTCTGTGTTTTTCTAAAAGTTTGAGAAGGATTTGGCATTAATTCTTCTTTAAGTGAGTGGTAAAATTCACCAGTGAAGGCAGCTGGTCCTGTACTTTTCTTTGTTGGAAGATTCTGGTTATTAATTCAATCTCTTTATTTGTTACAGGTCTGTTCATATTTCCTATTTCTTCTTGATTCAGATTTGGTGGTTTGTATGTTTTTATGATTTTGTACATTTCATCTAGGATATCTAATTTGTTGATGTACAACTGTTCTGTAGTAGTCTCATAATACTTTTTATTTCTGTGTTGTTGGTGGTAATGTCCTCACTTTCATTTCTGATTTTATTTGTATCTTCTCTCTTTTTCTTTTCAATTTAGCTAAAGTTTTGTCAATTTTCTTGATCTTTTCCAAGAACCAACTTTTGGTTTCATTGAGTCACTCTATTTTCTATTTGTTATTTCATTTATCTCTGCTCTAATCTTTATTAGTTCCTTCCTCTGCTAGCTTTGGATTTAGTTTGCTCTTATTTTTCTAGTTCCTTGAGGTATAAAGTTAGGTTATTAATTTCACATCTGCTTTTTTAATGTGAATATTTTCTGTTATTAATTTCCCTCCAAGCACTTCTTTCACTGCATCCTATAAGTTTTGGTATGTTGTGATTTTGTTTTCATTTATCTCTAAGTAAATCTAATTTCCCTTGTTATTTCTTCTTTGACCCATTGGTTGTTTAAGAATGTGTTGCTTAATTTGCACATATTTGTGAATTTTTCAGTTTTCCTTATGTTAAATGATTTGTAGTTTCATTCCATTTTATTCAAAGAAGATACCTTGTATGATTTCAATCTTTTTAAATATATTGAGACTTGCTTGCAGTCTAATAGGTGGTCTATTCTGGGGAAGATTCCATGCCTACTTGAGAAGAATGTGTATTCTGCTTTTGTTAGATGGAATGTTTTATATATATCTGTCAGGTCTAGTTGGTTTATAGCATTGTTCAAGTTATATTTCCTTTTTTGATCTTCTGTTTTTCTATCCTTTATTAAAAATGGCATAATGAAGTCTCTAATTATTATTGTAGTACTGTCTACTTCTCCCTTCAATTCTGTCAATGTTTGGTTCATATATTAGGGGCCTTGTAGCTTGATAGGTATGTGTGTATAATTGCTATATCTTCTTGAATGACCCTTTTGTCAATATAGAATATGCTTATTTGTCTCTTATAACAATTTTTAACTTAAAGTCTATTTTGTTTAATATTAGTATAGCCATTCCATCTCTCCTTTGGTTACTATTTGCATGGAAAATCTTTTCCCATAATTTCACTTTTATCTATTTGTGTTTATATCCAATATAAGTCTCTAGTAGACAGCATATAGTTTTATCATTTGATCATTGTTGTATTATTCATTCTGCCAAGCTCTGCCTTTTAATTGAAGAGGTTAATTCTTCTACATTTAAAGTAATTACTGATCAGGAAGGACTTACTTCTGCCATTTTGCTACTTCATGTCTGTATGTCTTATACCATTTCTCTATTCCTCACTTCTTCCATTACTTCCTTCTTTTGTGTTTAATTGACTCTTTGCAGTATATTATTTTATTCCCTTCTCATTTTCTTTTGTGTTTTTCCAGATATTTTCTTAGTTGCTACCATGAATTATAATTAACAGCTTAAATTTATAACAATTTAATTTGAATTGATACCAACTTAATAACACACCAAAACTCTACTCCTATGCAACTTAATCCCCCCCTTATGTGTTGTTATCACAAATTATATCTTTATATGTTGTGTGTCCATTAACATAGATTTATAATTATTTTTAAGCATTTGTCTTTTAAATCATGTAGGAAATAAAAAGAGGAATTACAAGCCAAAAATACAATAATGCTGGCTTTTATATTTACCTATATAATTTCCTTTACTGACATTCTTTATTTCTTTGTATGGCCTCAAATTATTATCTAGTAGCCTTTTATTTCAGCTTGAAGGACTCCCTTTATAATTTCTTTAGGGTAAGTCTACTAGCAATAAACTCCCTCAGCTTTTATTTATCTCATAATGTCTTAATTTCTCCTTTATTTTTGAAGGATGGTTTTGCCAGGTATAGAATTCTTGGTTGACACTTTTTTCCTAGAACTTTAAATATGTCATTTCCACTGTCTTCTGGCCTCCATGGCTTCAAAGCCAAATGGGCTGTTAATCTTATTGATGAGTCCTTGAACAAAATGTGTCACTTCTCTCTTGCTGCTTTCAAGATTTTCTCTTTGTCTTAGGCTCTCAACAGTTTGATTATAATGTGCCTCAGTGTGGGTTTTTTTGAGTTCTTCTTACTTAGAGTTGATTGAGCTCTTTGAAGGTGCAAGTTCAGTCTTTTATCAAATTGGGAATTTTTCAGCCATTATTTCTTCAAATTTTTTTTCTGCTCCTTTTTTCTCACTTCTCCTTTAAGACTCCCACAATGCACAGTTGGTAAGCTTGATGGTATCCCACAGATACCATAAGTTCTGTTCACTTTTCTTCATCCTTTTTCTTTCTATTCCAACCAGATAATTTTATGTGTCTTATAGTCACATTCTCTGACTTTTTCTTCTGATTGCTCAAATCTGCTGCTAAACCCCTCAAACGAATTTTTCATTTGTTATTATACCATCCAGCTCCAGAATTTCTATTTGGTTCTTTTTTATGATTATCTTTTTATTGATATTCTCATTTTGTTCATACATCATCTTCCTGGTTTTCTTTAGTTCTTTGTCCATGGTTTCCTTCAGCTCTTTTGGCATGTTTAAGATAACTGATTGAAAGTTTTTCCTAGTAAGTCCACTATCTGGGCCTTCTCAGTGGGCACTTTTAAACACATTTTAAGGGGTAATTATGACTACTTATTTAAATTAAAAATCAACTGCATGTAGAATCACCTACTAAGTTACAGAAATAATCTATATTAGCCAATATTTACAGAGTTCCTCCTGTAGGTCAGACTCTGTTCATATATTATTTCACGTACAAATACACACGACTTTTGAGGCAAGTACCTGCATTTGACAGATGAAGAAACTAAGGCACAGGGTTAGTAAAGTCATATGGTTAGTAAATGGCAATACCAACATATGAATGAGGCAATTTTTATACAGAACTCTCACTCATAACTAGCATGCTTTAGCTTCTCTTAGCTTCAGTTTGCCTTTGTGGGGGCAATGACCACTTCGACCTCTGCCTGGTGGGTGCAAGTCTCTTTAACATCAGTTGTAATAGCCATCATAACCTCAAAAACATCCAAGTATGTGTCTTGTAATTTCAAGTGTGATACATGTCATAAAGGGGAAAGGACAGGGTGAAATAGGGACCCACAGTCCTTACCTGGACATCAAGTGTGGCCTTGCTTAGAATCACAAGAAGCTTGTCTGCTTCTTATACCTTTCAGCAGAGGCCTCAACAAAGCAGTTAAAATATGAGGGAAACATGTTCTAAGCTGAGGAAACCACATTAGCAAACACCTAAAAAAGACAGAAGAGGTATTGAAAGAAGTCCCAAAACCAGGAGAAAGAGGCAAGACATTAGTCTGGAGAGGTGGGAAGAGGCTTAATTCCAAGCTTAGAGTTTGGATTTTATCCTAAAGGTGATGGGAAGACATTGAGTTACTTTAGGTGATAAAGAAACATAATAGCATTTAGAATATGATAAGAGAGAAAGTGAGGAGAACAGTTAGGAGTTTAGCATGGTAATTATAAATTGATAGTAACTTGAATAAAGTTTGGCAATTGGAGACAGAAAGTGGCAATGGGGACAGAATGTGACAATGGGGACACAGAGTATATACATACAGGAAATATTGCAGAGAAGTACTCACAGGATTTACCTGATTGGATAACTGATAAATGTTGGGAATTAAAAGTTTTATATATTTGTTATATGGGCAATGTTTTCCTTTCTTTCTTCCTCCATTAACATAAAAAATAAACACACAATTTTTAATTCTACTTGTAGTTATTTACCTTCACTTTTTAAAAATCCAAAAATGATACATCTTCAATTATTGTAGTTAGAATGAGATTCTATCATTTTCTTATTTCCATATATAGAAGATGAGAAAATGAGTAAATTAGCAGAACACATTTATTTCCTGCCACCCCTCTCCCACTCTGTTGAATTTTGTTGCTATAATCAGGAAGTGCAGACTACATTATTATTATTAAACTTTTTATTAAATAATCATTTATATCTTATGTTTCAGAAATTACTTTACATTTTCCCATTGTTTGTATTTGCAACATGTTTTTACTTAATCCAATGTTTAAATTACTTTAAATATTTTCTAATATTTATTTTATATCAGAATTTCACCTTTCTTCAGTTTTTAATTTTGATTCCTTCTTGACTAACTGAAGTATATCTTCAATTGTTTCAAGAAACGGGTGGTATGATTTCTGAACCTTTAGGTATCAGAGAATGTCTTTGCTTTCCTTTTCTACATGAATGATAACTTGGGTAGGTATAAACTTTTTAGGTCAAACCTTTCCCAGGCAACTATAAATGTTATTCTATCCAGCTTCTGACATTTAGTGTTGAAGACAAGTCTATTTTTCTTCCTTCACAAGTAATTTATTTTTTTCCACCTGGATTCTTGTTGGACTTTTCCTGTACTTTATATACCAGAAGCTTTCCCTCACCCTCTCAAGCCTGGACTAAGGCCTCTCCAATGTGCTTTCAGGGTACCCTACACTTACCCCTATTGTACTACCACATGGTATATTAATTGCCTGCTTTTTGTACATATGTCACCCACTATAAAAACTAAGTTCTTTTAAGGTAGGACTGTGTCTTGGTCATCCTTACATCCCTAACTCTTAGCATATAGCAAGCATTCACAAAATATTTGCTGAATAAGTGAATTATTAATATAGCATTTAATATTGAAATTTTTATCAAGATAGGTCAAGGTGTTTGGACTCTTTTCATTAATATATTTCAAAACTCATTGAGTACTTTTCATCTCTAATGAAGTATTACATTGGATCAAAGTATTATTTCAGATATCTTCTGATATATCTTTGGCTGATATTTCTGTTCCATTTACCCCAATCTCTTGAATAGTTTCCACTATTTCTTTTAATAATTGTCATCTATTTGTTCTTTCCATTCACATCTTGAGAGTTTTTCAAGCTTTTACTCTAATCATTGATTTAATATTCTGCAATATTGATTCCATCCTTGATTATGTCCAAATAATATCTGAATTTTGCCATTGCATGTTCTGTGTCCTTACAGTCTTAACTTATCCAGCTTTGTTTTTATTTCTCCTTGTCTCTAGGTCCCTCCTTATCTTACTCTAATAGTTTGTCTTATATTTCATCTCTTTTAGCATAGAAAATAAAAAGCAGATTCTTTCCATTTACTTCTGCTTCTGGTAAACCATTTTCCAAAGTGCGGTCTTTCTTTGCATTCTGAGGACTCTCCTTTATGCAGCATAACCTTTTCAAAGGGATGCTTTGTCTTGTATTTATTCACTCCAAGTCTTATGTCGCCCTTACTAACTGAATGCGTGGATTTTACTTGGTTTTTCTCATTATCTGTCTGATTGCTATTAGTTCCTCAGCATAGATCTTGAGCTGGGGACAAATAGACATGCACAGTTCACAGCTAACTTTGTATCTTGCAGCTGACATTTATCAAGTTTGTCATTGTGGGTGCTGGGCCCAGGTGAGATTCCTTACCTTTACTGGCTAGTTATTTTGCTATGAAGAGGAGAATTCCTGGTTAATCAGAAACAATTATCCATCTTTTCCTTGATAAGAACCATGTATGAAAAATTAACCCCCCAGAGAGAGTCAAATACCCAGCTCTGTTTGCCCAGCTTCTTTCATTATTGGCTTCACATGCTTGTATACAGAGCATCATATCTACCCACTCTTTTTGGGGTAGCATTGGTACTCTCCAAGCTGTAGCTTCAAAATGAGTAACAGAGAGAGGTACTAAGGGAGGACATTGGGGCAAAGAGGTATAAAATACTACTTATAAGTCACACATAGTAGTGGAGTTACTGTTCAATTCACTAGTACTTGCCACGAGGCAGCTAGCTTCCTTACTATCCTTTAGGCCAGCAGGTTTGCTTGCCTTCAAACAAAAAAGTACATGTCCATTTCAGCTCCACAGTTCTTGCAATAGGTGCAAAATCCTATCAAATTCTGGCACTAAGGTGCTTGTCAACAGGGTTGTAGCTACTTTTATGGTGCGTTTGTGTGAATTAGAAAAAGCACCCCTCTGGGAAGACTCAGGCTGAAGGGGGCAAGGCTTGGCAAGTAAGTACAGACTGCTCAACCACATACCGTGGACCTAGTTGTCAGTCCTGCTTTCTGATGCTATTGTAACTTCTCATATTTTTCTAATTTTTCATAGGCATTTTAGTTGGAGAGTCTGAGACACAAACAGCTAGTCCAGACGTCATCTTAAATCAGAAGTCAACCAGATTCTATTAATAGTGATATTTCTCATCAAAGATTTGACTGAGATCATACCTGACATTCCAAGTTGTAGTAAGTGTTTATACTGGCAGGTTTCCCTGTCCTTAGATTTATATTCAGAACTCTCAATAAAATATTAAGCAATTTTAAAAATAGCTTCCAAAATATTTTTAATAAGCCTACAGTTCCTGTTTTCATCCCACCCTACCCCACCCACAATGCTACATCACTGTGTACTGACCTGAAATATGTAATAATAGGAGTGAAGAAAAACAGGAATAAAATTATGTCATTCTTTTAAAGGATTCTTCCTCAAATAAATGTCTCAACTAAATTCCTAACCTTCATAAAATAATCTGTATGTGAATTCTAAAAAATTCATCATCATTATAGGACAAGGAGAATGTTCGACACTATTTTAGCACAAAATTCATCCACCTAAAATAATTCTACCAGCATTAATGCATGCTTCACATATAGGGGAACTATGCATCCACTTCTCTTCATGACTAGAACATCATGGGAGTGGAAAGAGAGAAAAATTTATATATTTAACAAATGTGTATATTTAGTTTTTTCTTTTCTTATTCAAAGTTTTTAGCACCTCCATATTTCAAAATACCTATGCATACAGCTTTAGATTCTGAGTGTATTATTAAATTCTACAATTGCAATCAGAAATCTTCAAAGCAGCTCCTTCAATGTGTTCAAACAGTGCTGAATAAGCTGGACTTCATTAAAATTAAAAATTTCTGCTTTGCAAAAGAGAATTAAATAGAATTTTATTCAAGAGAATAAAATGACAAGCCAGAGACCAGGAGGAAATAGTTACAAAAGACATATCTGGTAAAGGACTATTATCCAAAATATACAAAGAGCACTTAAAACTCAACAATAAGAAAACAACCCAATTAAAAAAATGGTAAAAGCCTTTATAGATACCTTCTCCAAAAGATAACCAGATGGCAAATAGGCATATGAAAAGATGCTCCACATCATATGCCATCAGAGAAATGCAAATTAAAACAACAATGAGATCCTACTACATACCTATTGGCATGACCAATATCAAGAACACTGTCAACATCAAATACTGGCAAAGATTTGGAGCAAAAAGAGCTCTGATTCATTGCTGGCTGGAATGCAAAAATGGTACAGTCACATTGGAAAACAGTTTGGCAGTTTCTTACAAAACTAAACATACTTTTATGTACAATCCAGCAATCATACTCCTTGGTATGCCTTTACCCAAAAGAGTTAAACACTTCTGTCCATACAAAAACCTGCACATGGATGTTTATAGCAGCTTTTTTCATCGCCACTCGGGTGAGGGACATTGATACTGGTGGAAGCAATGCATGTGTGGGAGCAGAGAGTATATGGGAAATCTCTGGACATTCCTTTCAATTTTGCTGTAAACCTAAAACTGCTCTGAAAAAAAACACAACAAAGGGTTTAAAAAAATTTTAAGCAGTGTTGTATTGTCTTGTTTAACTCAATTACTTATTACAAGAAAACTATTCAACTAGTCAAAATATTATATTAATATATGAGAAGATTCTGTTAAAAATTTTTTAAACTATATTTTGGCTTTGACTTTTAAAAGTAAGCCCAATATTCAAGATAACCAGGTAGAATGCACTGTAATTTGGCAGGTTTTTAAATCCTTGGACGTACTGGCCTAAAGAAAAACGTGTAAACACCCACAATTCAGAAATACAGGGAGAAATTGTGGCAGCCAGAACCTAATCCTCTTGCTCCAAAGGGAAAAGAGTTTTCTTGCAGTATTTGACTAAAATTTCTACCTTGGAGAATATTCAAGCATGGATACAAAATGGAAGAAATGGGGAAGTCTTAATTCATGGGAAATTTTCTAATCAAGTTCTACTTCCATTTACCAACCATTTAACTTTAGCAAGTACATTTAGTGAAAAGCACTACTAGTTGGGGAAAAACCAAATGGGTTTGAGTGTAGTGTTTCTCAGAGTGTGGACTTTAAACACTTTAACCACATTCACACGAGGATCTGTTGAAAATGCAGTTTCCTGGGCTTCACCCCAGTTGCTCTGAAGTGGTTGGTTGGTGAAATTACCTGTTAACAAGCTTCTCAGGTGATTCTTGTGTACTCTAACTCGTATATAGGGTGATATTTATTTTTTGGTTATTTATTTACTGGTTATTTATTGTTTGGCAAAAAACCTAGCTAAGACCCTCAAGTAACCTTCGAAGGAGACACTTGATTCCCTTCCGCGTCTGACGTTTTCCCGGAGAGGCGGGGCGGGGCGGAGCGAGGGGCGGGGCGGAGCGGGGCGGGGCGGGGCGGAGCGGGGTGGGCGCCGGAGGGCCGCCGGCCTGGGCCCCTTGGCGGGTGGAGGGTGAAGAGTTAATGGCTCCGCGCGCAGGCGCTGCCCTCTGAACTGGAACGGAAAACAACTTCCGGTTGGAGTCAGTGGGCCGGGTGCCGGCGACCCGACGCTTGAAAGGCTGTAGCAGAATCTCTGAACTGTGAGTAAGAAACTTCGTGAGTGAGTTGGTGTGTCCGAATCTCCGGCGACGGAGAACTTGAGTGTGTGAGCGAGAGGGACGCGCTGGCAGTATGGGCGCCGCGGGGAGAGAAGCCGAGTAGCAACGGAGACAACTAGTTCACAAATTGGGGAGGGATTTTGTGCGAGACGAACCACCGGGGTCCGTGTCGCGGAGCGGACTTAGAAGGGGCTTTCCGGGCTAGCGACGTCAGCACAGCAGCAACAGCTCGCACCCCGACGGTTGCAGGGGAGGAACCTGGCCAGTCTCCACGTCGGCCGCTAAGGGTGACTTGACTCCTTTGCCCGAGAAATGGGGGCGGCAGGGCCTGCGGTGTCGGGGTGAGCAGTGAACCCCTTTAGGGGTGTCCCCGACTTCCCTTCGGGAGAGGGTCTGCCTCCCAGAATCAACTACTATCGCGGTTATTCTTTCGAAAACTTCTTAATAGGTTCTTTTTGTTGTTTTTCCCAAGGTGGTTGCACAATTCCGCTCTCTGCTTTCCTGTATGGTGTCATCATAGCCTGGTCAATGAGAAGTTTTGTAACTTCCCAGAGAGTCACCAAGAGAAATGGGTGGCCGAGGCGGAAAGAGCAGAGGCAAACCCCGCCCACAGTGGGAACCCGGGCATTGGGTAGAGGCCCCACCCAGGTGTAGACTGACTAGCAACTAGTTATAGGCGTACAAAGCTGTGCTTGTCAAAAAGTAGAAAGAAGGGGGAAGATAATCAAAGAGGAGTTATGCTGTCTTACTGTTAGGCTGTAACAAGCAAAAGTAAAGCAGCCTTGCTATTTAAAGTGTCATTTATCTCACAGGAGATGCTTTTGATTACTTATCATAAGGGAGAAATGGTAGTAAAGGAAGTTAAGTGACTTGAAATTGAAGGAAAAGAAAATGATCTGCCTCCCTACCACGATTGCAATATACATACAAACAAGAGGTGGCAGAGAAGCAAGCAGTGTATTCTGTTGAAAAACTATTTTGTCCACCTCATTTGGGTGGGACCCTCAAATGATAGAACCATGTATAAAACAGAAAGAAAAACCCCTCAGTTCCCTCCCCAACAATATATAATCGAAGGCCTTCCACATCTCTCCTATATGTGCATAATCATGTTATTTCCCTTTCTTATGAAAATGAGATTATCTGTACATACTGTTCTGTGATCTGTTGTTTTAGATTAAAACTATATGGTGGAATTCTTGCCATATGTAGCTCTATTCTATTGTAATGTCAGTGTGTTATTCATTTTTGATGTACCATAATATAGTTAACCATCGCTTAATATTTCCTGTCCATATATATTGTCCATTATTCTTCAAAATTATCTGTTTCTCATTAGAATACAGATATATTAATCCTTTGTGAAATATATGACATATTTTCAAGAACTATCAGTGTTTTGGTTTAAAGTGCCCAGGTTTTGTATCTCATGTAAGAAGGCAGTCCCCACTCAAAAATTATTAAAATCTTCTTCTATATTATCTGTTAATTCTTTTCTTATGATTTATTCAATACAACATCTGAAAATTATTTTTGTACATCGTATAAGATAGAGATTCAATTTTTTTCTTTTTTTCATGAATGAGTAGCCATTTTTCCAGTATCATTTGTTGAAATTGGTTCTTTCCCAACTGACTGGGAATACCTCCTTAATATAGTAAATTCCCATGTGTACATGTGTCTTTTTTTAGACTCATCTGTTGCTTTGATCCATTTGTCTCTCCCTTTAGAAATACCAATCTGCTTTGATTGTGGCATTTTTTAGTAATTCATAGGGCAAGTCCCTCTTCATTTTTCCTTTTCAAAATTTTCTTGAATATTATTGCATTTTCTTTCAGTTAAAATTTAAAATAAATTGTTCATGTTTCATTAAAATAATCCTTTTGGATTTTAACCATTATATATTCTAATATTTTGTGATTGGTATATAGATGAGTGTTTATATATCTGGCCAACTTTCTAAATTTATTAGTTTTAATACATTGTTTAATACTCTTGAACTTTCTAGGAAAACAATCATCTACATGTAATAATCTTGTCTCTTTCTTTATACTTTCTTTGCTATAATGAATTGCTAGCTTCCCCAGAACAGTGATAAATAATAACAATGATTCAGGTCATCCTTATCTTATTTCTTGGTTTGGGGATTTTTTTACTATGTTGTCGTTATATAGAGAGTTTACTATTAATTTCTAATAAATTCTATTTATCAAGGAGGTTTCCTTTCATATTTCTAGCTTATTAGGATTTATACAGAGATTGTGTCCAAAATCATTTTTATAATTGGGGAGGGGGAGTGTTTGCATTGGCTTGCATTTTGAGAACAATTTTAAATAATAGATGTTCGATGTTCATTTGGTATATATATTTCTAGTGTTGAGATAATGTCTTTTAATTACTTCTTTTTGTTTGTTTTTAGAGACAGGGTCTTACTCTGTCGCCTAGGTTGGAGTGCAGTGGCTCAGTCATAGCTCACTGCAACCTCAAACTCCTGGGCTCAAATGATCATCCTGCCTCAGCCTTCTGGGTAGCTGGGGCTACAGTGCGCACCACTACACCCAGCTAATTTTTTTTTTTTTTTTTTTTTTTGTAGAGACAGGGTCTTGCTTTGTTACCCAGGCTGGTCTCGAATTCCTGGCCGCAAGAGATCCTCCTGCCTCAGCCTCCCAAAGTACTGGGATTACAGTCATGAGCCACCCCACCTGGCCTCATCTGTCCATTACTTCTTAACTGAACATTTTTATCAAAATTGGAGGTTGAATTTTGTCAAATGGCTTTTTGGCATCTCTCATAGCCTATCTTAGGTGCTTTTTTTTTTTTTAACCTATTACGATTGTGAATTATTTTAATCTATTTCCAGTTTGTGAACCAATGTTACTCTTAGTCGTGGTATAGTATTAAGCATATATTGATTCCTTTTTGGTAACATTTTTATTTAAAATCAATAATTGATACTCATCTATGGTCATTCTTTTTCTGTTATTTTTACCAGGTTTAGATATCAAGAGTATGCTGGTTTCCTAAAAAGAACTGGGAAGAGTTCCTTCTTCTTCTGCTCTGATGTAGTTTAAATAGCATAAGAACTCTGTTCTTTGAAGGTCTGAAGGAATTCACTCATGAAACTGTCTGGGTCTTGAGAGTACATTGTTCTTAAGAAAGAAACAATATTCAGCAAAATAGTCTAGAACAAACAAAAACTCCTTAGAGAAAATACAATTAAATGAAAGAGTCTGGAACATCAGTAATGTTGAGAACAAAGAAGTAGTGCTGTACTGATCCTGGTCATTTCTCTTCCACACACACACAACTTTTCTTTCACGGGCAAGGAAAAATGCTGTAGGTAGGCTGAGGCTGAGAAGTAAAATGCATTGCTATTTTCTCTCCTCTTCTGCAGTTATGTTACAAAAGAAAGGGTGTAGCTTCTACATGGGCAAGTTGGTTTATGCCATGAAAGAAACCAAGAGTGAAACTCAACTGGGAAAGCATTAGTTTCACTTTGTTGTCACTAGCTTCCTAATTTTGCTGGGAAATTTCTTATGTTAAAAGTAATAACCAAGCTGACATTTTACTGTAGCCACATCCCACAGAGGGTTTCAAAATGAGTGGGTGAGAAAATACACAAGCTTAGCATGCTTATACTTATTTAATATGAAGTGAAAATCATTAACACAGTCCAGGTATGTGTGTGGTGTGTGCACGCACGTAGAGCAGGGCTGACTCCTAAGGAATATAAGCAAACCATCTAACGAAAGGCCACCTTTTTCCTTGACTAATAGTTTACTGTTAATACTTAGATAATAGTGTTAAGTAATCTTTGATACAATTATTAACTTTTATAAATGACTATTTCAAACACTTTTTGATCATTTTCAAGAACATGACCTTAGGTAATGTAATTTACCAATATACATCTGTGAACTGTGGAGGATACCTCAAGACACTCATAAGTGTTACTTACGGTAAGATACAGGCTTTATGTGAATGCTTGGATGTTTGCATATTTTCATTTATGGGCTATTATAGCAAAAATAATAATTGACATGATTGGGAGCTTGCCCTATAATGAAGAAAGACTACATGTCTTTTAAAACCGTATCCGTTGTCTAAAAGTAAATAAAATGGCTTGTTGATATAAAACTTCACTATTGTGATACAATGCATTAGCTGATTGGCTATTAATACTATTTTGTTTTCTAACTCTTTTTTTTTTTTTTGAGACAGAGTCTTGCTCTGTCACCCTGGGTAGAGTGCAGTGGCATCATCGTATCTCACTGCAACCTCAAACTCCCGGGCTCAAGTGATCCTTCTGCTTCAGCCTCCCAAGTAGGTGGGACTATAGGCATGCGCCACCATGCCCAGCTAATTTTTTTATTTTTAGTAGAGATGGGTCTCGCTCTTGCTCAGGCTGGTCTCGCACTCCTGAGCTCAAGCAATCCTCCCGCCTTGGCCTCCCAGAATGCTAGGATTACAGGCATGAGTCGCTGTACCTGGCCTGTTTTCTAGTAAGCATAAATATTACTGCTTAATTTCAACTCGTTTGTTTCAATTATGTCAGG
This sequence comes from Daubentonia madagascariensis, assembly GCA_023783475.1. Lineage (NCBI taxonomy): Eukaryota > Metazoa > Chordata > Mammalia > Primates > Daubentoniidae > Daubentonia > Daubentonia madagascariensis. The sequence continues at coordinate 45,502,153 of JAKFHU010002088.1, read as the reverse complement.
CTAAATTTTAGTTTCTTGTAGGATTTATGCTGTGGCTGCCATTTCCCACCTGCTGTCTCCTATGCTTGCTGCCATAGTTTTGAATCATGTATAAAGGGAAAGAGGAGGCTATTATCTAGAATTGGTAACAAGAATGTCTTTAGAGTTCAGAACCAAGATTATGATTATCTTTAGGAAGGTATAACAGAATATTAAATGAACTACCTTTTAGGTGAATGGTTAATTAGTGTTCAGAGTCTTTTGAACTAGGTACAGTATTTGACAACTGTTCGAATAAATTGAGTGGGATTAGAACAGGTAATGGTACCAGGCCCTATGCACTGAAAATAAGCCTTTGGGACCTATGTAGTACATGTGTCATGTTTATCAATCCCTAATCTATAAAAACATTTTCTTAAGTTGTAGTAAAATACACATGACATAAAATTTACCATCTGAACCACTTTTAAGTGTATGGTTCAGAAGTGTTAAATGTATTCACACTGTTGTGCAACCAAGAAAAATATTTTTAAAGGTACTTTTTTTTTTTTTTTTTTAAGGAAAAGATTTTGGAAATAAATAATGGTAATTGTTTGTCTTATGGAAAATTTCCTGGACAGTAACCTTTTACCTTCAGAGATATACTCTCTATGATGATAATTATCAGTAATAAGTTTTGAGAGTAAGCAGTTTGAGTACCAGTGATCTGCAATAGCTTCTATTCATCACCAGTACTTTTTCTTTGCAAAAAAGAAGGGTCTACTGAAAATGAGTTGTTAATATTGAAGACAAAGTCTATCTTTTAAGTCTTTTCAGTAAGGAATTACTGGAAATTGAGTGGACAAAGAAAACTAATATGAGTTCCATTTTGGTGGTTCCCTAATAAGTTGAAGTTATGGGTCCTTGAAATATTTGCAGTAGAATGAAGTATGGAGAATTGTTCTATTGAGCAGCAGAACAAACACAATCAGGTAATTTTGCCATAGAAAGTGGCTTGCTATAAGGACAAAAGTTGGAGACTTAGGTACCTTCAAGATAAAGGATGTATTATTTTATATTGAAGAAAATTTTTGGAACCAGTCAGCAAATCAACTGTTATTGTGGGATATTTAAATGGTTTTACTATTCATAACCATTTATTATGTGGCATTTACTATAATGTAATTTCATGACTTTGTATATTTGGAGAAATACCCTCCACACTGATTACAAACTTTCTCTTTTAGTTCTCTTATCCATGAATATTCTGCAGAGCCCTGGTTTATATGATTGAGGAAAACAGATTTTTAATATTAGCCATTTTTAAATTGCATATCCCTCCTCCCCATCTCCAGATTCTAACATGGCCCCTACTCAGAGGAGAAACTACCCCTTAAAGATCACTCATGTGCCTGAGCACAGCTAACTAAGCAGTGTCGTGTATATATTTACCTCAGAGGGGTAGAACATCATATGCCCAGTTTCCCTTCTGGTATTATACTGTTTAGTTGTGCACTTGAACCCGTAGCACTCAATAAACAGTCTGAGAGAAAGAACTACTGGAGGAAAAAAAGGAAGTGGGGCAAAGCTGAGACTCATGGGCGTGGTCTTTGACTTTGACAGTGAAATCTTTTAACTCTTGGAAGATAACGTAGAAAGTTTCACCATGTTCTAACATCCAGCAAAATAGAGAACATTGACTGGGGAGCTTTGGGTTTGAACAGGGTGTTTTCTTACCTTGATTATCCTGATGCATTTAGCCAGCCAGCTCATAGAAAAAATACAAAATCCAAATTCTGACACTGCTGGATCTATGACATTTAAGTTTCTATTGTATCAGCTGCCAGAATGGAACACAGAAACAGTGTAGTGCAATGTGCTATGGGTATATCCATAACCAAAGTTTACAACCTGGAAAGTGAGACTATAAATGCAAACTATCATTTGAGGAATTGGCTGCTTGTGTTATGTATAATAACTCTTAAAATTGGAAAATGATTGTAAGTAAATGTTGGGAGTGGCAGTTCTCTTCCATTTCCTTTCTTCTAGTAAAGAAAACACACTTTATATTTTTTAGTGTATTTAAAGGTTTGCCTTAACCATCCAGGACAAAAGATGTCTTATTTATGTGTATGTACCGTGTTATTGACTGATTTTTTCTTCTTTTTCCTGATGCTTTTTGTGGGTGAGAAGGCATATAGCTAAGATATAGAAAAGACAGGATGTCTCTCTTATTCACTTATTCACCTCTTTGCTAAAGGGGCAACTTTTCTAAAACAAAATGTGAACTCTTATTATTCATAATCCAAGAGGTTGAGAAAAGCTGGTGGCTTTCTTTTCTAGGGTAGAGTGGAAGTTACTCAAGGTGATTTCCTTTCCCCATGCTGAAACTGCTTTGCATTTGAATTGGTCTCTCACCGCAAATGTGAACCCGGGCAGAACGTTTAACCCAGAAGCAGAATAGGCTCTTCAGTGGGGGAAACCCAGTAGAAGGGGGCCTTTTCCACCTCCCAAATCACCCACACTTGTCTCTACCACCTACAGAAAAGTAGACCTTCTAAAGAATTACAAATCATCCCAGGGTGGAGATGGTGGAAATATTACCTTAAAGCCTATGATTCTCTTCAAACTTGGAATCTCTCTCTATATATATAACTGATCAAAGTTCAGCTGTTCTGGTAGAACAGGTTATTGGGGGTGGAACATTGTTTGGCTCATACACCCCCAGCCTCTCTGGAGCGCCAGAAGCATCACTCTTTAACCTTGATAATTACTTTCTTTATCCAGGATTGGTTGACTATCATTTGAAAACATAATATTGGCTGCCAAAGACAACAGACTTAAGATAACATATTAATATCTATTGTCAACCTAAAGAAAGAAATTGCAGAATTAATATAGAGAGTTTTATTTGGGCAAAGGTTGAGGACAGCTGCCTGGGACACACTTCTGAGTTACTTTGGGAGTTCTCTCTTGAGCCTTCATTAAAAACAGATTTTTAAATGCAAAAGGGGAGGAGGAGTGGGCTGATACAAAGTTGTTTGACAGGAAATCTCATTGTTTTACAGAAATAACATTGATTAGTGATTGGCTATACATTGTTGAACTACAGGGTGTGAGATATGGTGTCTAGCATGTAGCTTTTATGGCTACTTGCTGTCAGTCTGGAACCCACATAGCAAGTGGCTTCAAGAGGTAATTATGGAGCTCACAGGGGAGAGTGCAACATGACTACTTTCACACACTGTCACATTTCAGTGCCCCTCTGGGCCTGATAATTAAAGAGTGCTCCCATTCCTCATATAAAAAGTTTCTTTCCTTTCTCACTATGAAATAAGGAGGGTAGTTCATTTTAAAAGGGGAAGAGGAGTAAGGAGAATTAGAGTATACCAGTTCAGAAGATTCAACATCCAGATAATAGGAGTCCCAGAAAGGGATACAAAAGGAAGGAAATTGCCCAAAAAATATTTCAAGAAAATTTCCAATAACTGAAGGATGAATTTCCAGATTGAATGGGCCCACCAAGCACTTACTGCAATGGATGTAAATAGTCCATGACAAAGTATGGTTCTGAAATTTCAGAATCCTGGGGTCAAACAGAAAAAAAAATCCTAATAGTTTCCAAAGAGAGAAAAATAGGTTAAGTACGAGATATGGAATCAAAATGGGTCTGGGCTTCAACAAAAATAATGGAAGCTAGAAGACAGCATAGCAAAGCTTTCAAAATTCTGAGGAAAAATTACTTCCAATCTAGAACCCTTAACCTGGCCAAACTATCAGTTAAGTCTGAGGGTAAAGATACTTTTAGTTATTCAAGGTCTCAAAAATATTTACTTCTCAAACACTTTCTTAGGAAGCTGTGGTAGGATTTGCTTCACTGAATGGGGATGTAAAATGAAAAAAGATTTGGGATACTCAAAATGAGGGATTCAAGTAGAGATGGACAAAGGAAATCCCCAAATTCAAGGTGAAAGAAGGTCACAAGAGAAAGGCCCTTCATTAGGCATAGAGAGCAGCCAGTCTAGACTGGAGCAAGTTAGAAAGCTCACTGAGAGATTCCTCTAAGAAGATGAAATTGATAGAATACTGAAGTGTCTGAATGTGTTGCAGAGTTACATTAGTTATAATAGGAAATAAAGCAAACAAAAATTTTTTTCAGGGGAAAGGTTTTTCAGGAAAGGAAAACCAGCTGTAGTATATTATATGGCTCAGCAGTGAATAGCATTACATAGTAATAAGAAAGTAAAAGGTAAAGGCTAATCTAACCAAAAACAGCATATAACTGTACTGGGGAAAATGGGAATCTAACCAAAAATAGTATATAACTGTACTGGGAAGAGGGGGAGAACAGGAAAGAGGGCGTGTTTAAAGAGCTCAATCCTTATTTTGCATAGAGAAACAGATAAATACAAAAAAGAATCAGCCAAACAAGTTGTTGCCTAGGTGAAGCAAGAAATGGGGAGGGGAGAGAAGAGGACTACTGTTTCTCTTAAGCCTTGTAGAGCTGTTTGACTCATTAAGATACAGTTATGTATAGTTTTGATAAAAATTTTTAAAAAACTAAATTGGGGGGAAAGAGCTAGAGATTGTGTTTTTGCATCGTAGGGACCTAGATTTATCTGGTTCTTCCGCTTTCTAATTCTGTGACCTTACACAACTTATTTACCCTTCTGAAGGTCAGTTTCTTCATCTGTAAAGGGAGAAGCAGAGGGAAGATTAATAAAAATGAGGTAGTTTGTGTAAAGCATGTGGCAAATAGATGTCAGTTCCTACCCACGTCCCCAGTGCTTCCTGTGACAAAATAGGGAACCACCTCTGTCATTGTTGGGATGCTTGCCATTCAAACAGAAGACTTAGATTGTCCTTTTGTCATTGGCATCTATGTCCTCTCTCAACTATCTGTAGGTAGTTTGAGAATTTAAATAGAATTGGGATGATGAGCATATTGATGGGGGAACATCAAGGGTCATTGCTGCTTGGTGGGAACAGGGCTGTGGTCACAGTCAAATTTCTTAACAAGAACTTTAGGACAAATGCCATTTAATAGAGAAAACACTTGTCGTATAGACTTATGAGTTGTAGAAATTTTAGGAAACCAAGATCAATAAAGTGCTGTTGCTCTGGGCCATCTGCCAAAGTATCAAAATACCTTTTTTTTTTTTTGGTTTTGTTTTGGAGAAAGTCTTCTACCTTAGCAACTGCTATTTTTGCTTCTACATTCTATACACTTCTGGAACAATTCAGAAAGCAGATCACTGTGGGAATAAAGGCCACTTTATGAAATCCTCTTTCCTTGCCTTGGTGCATATTTGTATGTGTTTTCCAGTGCTTTCCAAGTGTGACTCCACCCCCTAGGCAGTGATTTTAAATGTCTCACATCTCCCCTCTACACAAAATTATGATCCAGGAAGCCTTCGACAGAGTTTGCTAATCTATCATTTAAAACCACCCAGTGTGATTCTAATGTATTGAAAGGTTGGAAACCAGTGTCCTATAGCCTGACATTTCCTTAAGCATTTAAAACTGGGGCAGATGAGGTAACTTAGTTCCATGAAATAGTTAAATGACTTGTTTACTCTCACCCATCACCAAGTATGTCTAGACTGGACAGGTATTCTGCATTTCAACTCTGATTTTATCTTTGGTTGGCTAGGCTTTTTAATTTAGATTCTCTAATCTAGAAATTGTCTTAATAGAGAAATTAATACATTTTACACAAGATGTGGTATAGTTAAAAGCTTAGTTTGGGATCTATTTTCTAGCATCTTTTTATTTTTTTTCCCAGAGACAAAAGGAAGTGAAACAGCACATCAAAGTTTTTAATCAACTCTTGCTTTTCCACAATATGGTGGCACAGCACGTGTAAAGATTTACTAGGTCTGAATATTCACATTTGAGAAAAACTGGTGTGGCCCTGAAAGCGATAGAAAGTTGGATAATTTTGGCACAGATGCAGGTTTGAAAGTTTAGTTTGCAAGGCTACTTGGGGATTTTTGGGTACTGTCTTCAGGAATATTCAACAGTTTAAGGGAGCAAGTATATTGCATGGTGTAAAAATATTGGGCCTGTTTTTAAACTTACACATTTAAAGTCACACTCTAAACATCTTGGGAATGACTAGAAATTGAGATCTGGAAATCTCTGAAACCTTATTTATTTTCTCATTGGAGTTCTCACAATTATTTCTAATAAAACAAGTTGTGACTTGCAAACATTTGCCCAACAGCCTCTAAATGTCCTCAGGGAAATTAAAAGCAGAGGTATGAAAAGCTGTAGAGTCCTGTGCCAGTGTTTAAGAGCACAGAGTAGAGCTTTATAATTATGTAGGCTCTTGCCTCTTCCTATTTATCATCAGTAATATTCTCAAGGCTAAATGGCTGCTGAGCAATTTTAAACTGATTTGAAGAGAATTAGGCCTTTTTGTGGAAAGGTCCTCTATCTCTGTCCTGAAATTTTACTCTCTTTTCATAGAAGCGCTCTCTTTCTTCATAGTAGTTTTGTTCTGATATAGTAAATGACTCACAGATGATGGAGGGCTAACCTGTTAACTTATAAGATTTTAACTACTTCTATTTCAAAAACAAATTTGCCCTTTATGAATCTTGTGCAGCCTTTGACGTCTCTTACATTATTGTCTTGTGTTTTGGGAGAACCTTTTTAAGACTACTGAAAATATTTTTTTTTTAAACTTTTCTAGTTAAGACCAGAAGATCGATACAAACTCTCATGCTCTCTTGAAAAATCATTAGTAATACTACTTAATTATTATTTATTTATAAATTTGGTAGAGTTAAGGAAAGAGACTTAAGAAAAATCACATATCCAAACACTCTGCCAGAGAGTTATTTTTCCTGTTATTTAACAGTGTGTAAAGTTTAACAGAACAGAGCATTAGATACCATTCCTACCTATTTGGTTAATAGTCTTTTTATATAGGATAACAGACTTTTACTAAATGTCATACTATTTTAGGCATTTCCTAGTTTTCCTTCTGACATCTTCCAGATAAACAAGTTTGTGTATATTCTTTTTTGGTTTATATTTGGGAGGAAAAAAGTGTATCTTGTGATCAAGGTGGTATAATAATGAGTATTGCTTCTCTCTCTCTTTTGTTTTCTTTTCAAAAATATAGTTTTTCCTCCTTTTTTTTGGTAGAATGATTTTGGTCTGGTTGACTGCCCAAGGATGTACTAGTATCAGATCACATTGAAAACAGGACTTCAAGAATACAAACAGTAGGGAAGGCATATTTAGTCTTAATTTTTTTCCTAGAGATTATCACTCAATTGGTTCTTTCTTTGTCCTCGTTATTAATAATATATCTTCTAGCACTTTTGTCCAAAATTGAATTCAATATCTTCACCCCCTCTCAGGACCCAGTTTTAGTGTCAGATCCTCTGTGAAGCCTTCCAAAATCCCTCTCATTTTAATTGTTCCTCCTATTGAACCTTTACCTTGTTTGTACCTTTTACTTAACAGGTCTTTTTTTCTTCTTCTTTTGAGGTAAAACTTACACTGAAACGCACAAATCTCTAGTGAACCATGGGGTGAGGTCCTAGAAATGCTTATACCTGTGCTACCCAGACCCCTATTGAGATATGCTCATACCTTTTTTACACATTTGTAATTGACCTTTTAGATTGGTTAATTATCTCCCTGTGTGTCTGCCTCACTGAATTATAAGCTCTAATTGGAGAAAAAGGTAAAGACCATGACTATTTGTCTCCTTCTCAGGGAGAAAAGGAGCACCAACTATGTTTTCAACACTGAACCAGTCTTGATTATTGTATCAATCAGAATACAGCTCAGCTCCTCCTTTAGAGACACACAAGGCCGTGGTTAAACAACACAGAAATTGTGTTTCTCTTGAATATAACAATTCAAAGTATAACATGTCCAGAGCTGATCTGGCAGCTCCACAATGTCAAGGACCTAGGCTTCTTCATTCATGTTGTTTCACCATCCCTAAAGTGTTGTCCTCACCACGGTGTTCTAGGTGGCTTAACACCACAACATTTCATTCAGCTGAGAAAGGGAAAAAGGTGAAAGAAAGAGCTTGTTGTAGAAGTTACACCCATTTGCCAAAGACCAGAATGTAGAGTCACGTGACCATACCAGCTAAAAATCAGGAGTACTTATACTATAAGAGAAGGGGTGAATGGATATTGAGGAACAAATAATGTATTTGCTTATATATATGGTCTTACTTAATCTTCACAATAACCCTACAAACTATTTATGATGTGAAAACGGATTGATGTTCAGAGAAGTTAAGTGGCTTGAAAATTGCGGATCTGTGATCTGAATTTAAAGTTTGTACTATTTTTTACTCTACATAGTAAAGTATTTAGGAGGGAATATATAAATGTTGAATAAATAAAATCACAGTATTTTCACTGTATTAGAATCATATATTTTCATATCATAAATTTTTACAGTATCATATAATCTCCTTACTTCCAGGATACTCCATATAACTTTACTCCTTGCTTCGCACCACAGTGAAATGAAATACCATATCAACGGGTTTGCAGCCAATCTCTAATTTGTAATACAAATTAAAACAAAATGGCTACTCCTTTTAAATCTACAATATCATTTATAAGAAAAAATGTCATCATATTTACTGAACAAAAGCTTCTTTGCTGTGTATTTGTTTGGTAATGCTATATAATCATAAAATTGAAAGAGATTATATCATACAACCTCATCATTTTAAAAGCAAAGAAATCCAGGCTATGGAACTTGTCTTTTATTTCATTTCCACCCCTACTTGTTTTCAAGCATCATGGGAAACATTCTAGCCTAATCAATCATTTTTATAGTAACCATCATTGTTATACTTAAGAATTATCTCAGGTTTGCAGGGTTGTCCTGATCAGGAAAATCAAACTGAACAATGCATAAGAAATGCATGTAATTCTGGCCTGTTTTAATGAAGAATGGATATTATCTAACACTAAAAACATCTTTCTAGCAGAGGGAAACCTGTTTCAGAAAGGACAACTGCTCTTTGATAATTAAATAAAAGGAATGGATGAGGTCATTCCTACCCATACTTCAAAACCCTATTCAAATACCACCTACCTCTCAAAGTCTTTTCTAAACTTCATAAATAGATGTGACCCATTTCCTCTCCAAACTATAGCCTTGTGGCTATCTCAGGGTACTCATATAGGATATGCTTCAAATTACAGCTAATGGTACCTTCATGAGGGTAGGTTTTAGTCTGTTTTGTTGTCACAGCATCAGTGGCGCCCAGCACACCTTTGCTCATAGTTAGTACTCAGTAAATATTTTATCAAATGAACATATCAACCTTGGCACCCTGGGGGAATACTTTGCAACTGGCTGTAATGAACAGTCCTTGAACTAAGAATTTTAAAGAGTTAGTCTAGTTCATAATAGCTGTGTAGCTATAGGTTAATTGTTTAAGGCTTCTGAGCCTTATGGGCCAAATGGGAATATTAATATGTAATAAGAAAAGGAGAATTGGTAAAAATACTTGTAAAAGGAGCATAACTTTAAGGTAGTACTATCTCTGAATCCCTTGCTGCATCTTACATGTAGTAAGCAAGGACATTTTTTTTTTCTATGAATTGGTACTGATGACTTTATTAAAATCACTTTGGGCTGGAACTTGACCATATTGGGGTGGAAAAACTTTACCAAGGAGTACATCATCTACCCTTGCTCATCTGACCAACCCAAGATGTCATTATTGAACAACTGTCACAGAGTATGGAGCCTCTGCCTGAAGGTTTTGCATGCATGCTGGCTGGAAGGGACAAGCAGCACTGCTGGCTGCAGTGTGGACAAACCCGCTCCATTTTGCACTGTTGAATCCACGGCCAGTCCAGGTGAGGAAAAAGGTTACTGCCAGAGGCTCAAGGGGATGAGGGGGAAGGGTGGTAGGCTTCGAGGATTGAGGGAAGGATTGTACTCAGCTAGTTCTGCTACCTTCTGGGGCTTCAGAGTCTTTTCCTCATGTGATTGAAAGAAACCAGCAAACAAAATCCAAAAATAAAGTGAAACCCTAACTGCAAGAGTGTTTCCAAAGCTGAGATTGCTATAGCTTCACACTCCTGGGTTTGGGGAAGGATGCCATGGATTGGTTTGGCGTTTCTAGAAATTTACATTCCCTGAGCTGCCAAATTTGGCCTGAATTTGCCAAAATGTATAACTAACTAATTAATTTGAATTGCTACATGCTAAATAATAACAAAGGCAAAGGCTTAAATCAGGGATAATAGTTTAAATTGTCAATTTTAATTTAATCTGTCCCAATTTCTTTAGCTTGTTCCAGGACTGTCTTTTAACTCCCAATGTCTGTCTGTTACAGCCAATTCATTTGTTCATTTATTATTGTATTAACTACTGATCCTGGAACTCCTTTCCTCAGCATACATTCTTATTTCTGGAAATGGGATATATCCATGTGGAATTTACTCAGTAGCTCCTCTTGGTGACATTTGTGTGATCTAATTCAAGGACCTGAAGTGACGGCTCCCCATGATTTACTTGCGTGTGATGCAGCTATTTTCAGTGTTGCATTTACATTTTTAAAAACAAGAATGCACCTTCTTGATGGAACAGATATGCATATTTAACTCATAGATTCAAGAACTATAGAACAAGGAAGTTTCTTAGAAATTAAGTCCAAACATATTTTTTATACTGGAGAGAAAGTAACTTGGATTCCACAAGATTTTTAGTAGCCCTTAACTAAGGGTCAGTCAGTGATAGAACAAAGCAAGAAACCAGATGGATTCCCAGTTCAAGGCTCTTATTCGTCCCAGATTTTAAAAATACAGGTGTGATTTACACTGACAATTTGTCATGCTGTGAAGCTTTTTAAGGCAGTGATAGATAACTTAGCCACTTGGCTACTAAAATCTCTATTTTCTGCATTAATGTATTACAGTATATTATAGTCCCTGTGGATACCTACACATAATTTTCCTTCCCTCCTTGTGTACTTATTTTTAATCTCATATGTATTTTTTGTAAGTGGCTTTAAATACTTTTTTGAATGAGATAGTGTCTAAATAAATAAAGTACTCAAAGTGACACTTCATGTTAATGCTAATTCCTTATGTTTCCACAGTGTCTATAGTTAGGCAGGGATTCTAGCTACCTTAATTATTCCTACAGGATTTCATCTTATTCATCTATCATTGGTGGCAGTAGAAACTAACTTCCTAAGTGGAATACATAAAGAATTACTTTTCCTTTAGTTCTTCGGAAACTAATGACATTATAATCCTTGTACTAAAACTTGGAATTGTTTTTGTTAAGCCTGATAAATGACTTGGGAGGGTATTTAGTATCTTAAAGTGAAAGACCTGGCTGCTAGGATCGAAATACTACTTGTACCTGGGTATTGAGAAGAGCATTGTGAATTACGGTCAGTTGATTTTTGGCAAGTGTGCCAAGGCCGTTCAGTGGGAAAAGAATAGCCCTTTCAACAGATGGTGCCAGGACAACTGGATAGACTCATGCACAAGAATGAATCTGGACCCCTACCTTATACCATATTCAAAATTAACTTATTATGGATCAAAGACCTAAATGTAAATGCTAAAATTATAAAATTCTTAAGGGAAACAGGTAAAAATCTGCATGGCCTTCAATTAGGCAATAGTTTCTTAGATATGGCACCAAAAGCTCAAGCAAGAAAAGAAAAAATAGGTAAATTGGACTTCATCAAATTTTGAAACATGTGTCGAAGGACACTATCAAGAAAGTGGAAAGACATCTACAGAATGAGAGAAAATACTTGTAAATCATGTATCTGATCAGAGCCTAGTTTCTAGAAAATGTAAAAAACTCTTACAACTTACAATAAAAAGACAACCCAATTTAAAAAGTGGGCAAATGATTTGAATGGACATTTCTCCAAAGATATACAAATGCCCAAAAGCACATGGAAAAGGATACTTGACATCATTAGTCATTAGGGAAATGCAAATCAAAACCATGATAGAGTACTACTTCATACCTGCTAAGATGGCTTAATTTTAAAAATGGACTGTAAGAAGTGTTGACGAGGAACTGGAGAAATTGTAACCTTTGTACTTTGGTGGTAGAAATGTAAAATGGCACAAGTGCTATGGAAACAGTTTGGCAGTTCCTCAAAAGAGTTAAACATACATAGAATTACCATCTGACCCAGCAGTTCCACTTCTAGGCATATATCTGAGAGAACTGAAAGTATATGGTCATACAAAAATGTGTACACAATGTTCACAGTAGCTTTATTCATAAAAGCTAACTCCAGTGAAACAACTCCAGTGTCCATCAGCTGAGGAATGTATAAACAAAATATTGTCTATCCATACAATGGAATATTAGTTCAGCCTTAAAAAGGAAGGAAGTATGGTTGCATGCTACAACAGGGGTGAACCTCATAAGTGTTATGCTGTATGAAAGAAGCCAGACATAAAAACCATATATTGTGTGATTCCATTTATATGAAATGTCAAAAATAGGCACATCCATAGAGCCAGAAAACAGATTAGTGGTTGCCAGGAGATGGAGGGAGAAGAGAATTGGGACTAACTTTTAATAGGTATGGAGTTTTGGGGGGGGATGATAAAAATATTCTGGAATTAGATAGTGGTGATGGTTGCACGACACAATGAATATTTTAAAAAGTACTGAAGTGTATACTTTAGAATAGTGGATTTTATGTTATATGAATTATATCTCAATTGAAAATGCTAAAAATTAAAAGAAAAAACCATTGTGTGCCCAAAGAGAAAATGAAAGATGTTATGACAGATTAGAGACTGAAATTATGAAGGATTTCCAAAAAAGTGAAATAATTTGGTATTCCTATAACCAATAGAGAACTTTGTTCCTTAACTTCTAGAGGATTAAGAGAAAGGTCCTGTGTTACGGTTTTTACAGCTGGACATGAACAATCAGAGTCATTAGTTAACCATCTGCTCAGGGCCAAGGAATGTGGTTAGAGATATTGTGCAAACTGAGATGAGAAAACCAGATTACCTCCACTGAGCAAATGACCTGTACTCAGAAACAGCAGGAAAGTTGGAAAACTAACAGGTAGTGGGGGTAGGACTGAAAGGATGTGATTTTTGTTTTTTAATGTACAATCCACCAGCATCTCTCCTTAGATTTTGTGCTAAAATAAGAGCATTTTCACACATTTTAATTGCTTTGTGATAATAACAGTGTGAACTCCATCCACAAACATTTATTATCTATTTAATTTTGCTCTAATTTCACTGTAGCAAGAATTCACCTTTTAAATGGGAGTAAGAGTCCATTTCGTAAAAAGAAATCCCTTCCTGCATCGCCAATCCTGTTGTACATTTCATAATAAAATATTAATAATAAAATGGCCTTTTATATTTCTCCATTTTTAGGTTAAATTTATAGATTACTATTCTCAGAGTAGCATCTTTTTGAACTGGAACCCGCTTACTCCTTGCACATTAGTAAAGAATATTTTAAAAATTGTAGAAGTTAAAGTTTCATAATATTTCTAGTCAGGATTTTAGATGAGACTTTTATGCCTTTATAATAAACATTTTTTTTTTTTTTTTTTGGTGACAGTCTCACTCTTTCACCCTGGCTAGAGTGCAGTGGCATCATCAGAGCTCACTGCAACCACAAACTCTGGGCTCAAGCAATCCTCCTGCCTCAGCCCCCCAAGACTAGCTGAGACTACAGGTGCATGCCACCGTGGCCAGCTGATTTTTCTATTTTTTGTAGAGACAGGATCTCACACTTGTTCAGGCTGGTCTGGAACTCCTGAGCTCAAGGATCGTCCCGCCTCGGCCTCCCAGAGTGCTGGGATTATAGGCCTGAGCCGCCCAGCCCTATAATAAACCTTTATAGTAGTTGGTGATACAATGTTCGTAGTAAACCTTACAGGACTGTCTTTAAGATGCATTTTTAAAATGAGATTCATATAACTTAATAACTATCTAAATTGTTCTAATTATTTTCCAGACCTGTCGTTTCCTCCATCCTTTATAGTAATGCTACAGGACAAAGAGGAATGGATAAAAACATTGGTGAGCAACTCAATAAAGCATATGAAGCCTTCCGACAGGCATGCATGGATAGAGATTCTGCAGTAAAAGAACTACAGCAAAAGGTGTGTGGTTCTGGTTTTGAAAGGTATTCTTTATCCTGGTAAATGGAATTTGGGGGCCTTTTGCAACTAAAAAATGTTATATTGTTAGAAACTGCCTTGAAGAACTGTAATTACTAAAACACAGGGATATGTTAATGGATGAAATTTGAGATTTTTATTTGTCATCTTTTTAATTAATTTATAATAGTCTTCCATTCTTTATGACAGTTAAAAATAGACTATTTCAGTGAAATCTTTAATGACTTACTAAAAGTTCCAGTTTTAAAATTATCTCGGTACACATAGCATTTCTTTTAGTACTTTTAGTTTCTGAAGAAAATAAATTGGAGGAAAGGTATATACAGGCAAAAATTACTTAACCTAGTAGTTCCTAAGCACATTTCTGTTACTGGTCCATGATGAGGTTTTCACTGATCTGCAGCAAAATGAGAAAAATAAGGATAATGTAATGAACTTCTCATAATGCTAAATTTATTCCATTTAAAATTCTGCCTTCTATTCTGATATTATATTCCGTGTTTCCATAGATCAAAGGGCAGAATTTTATTAACATACACTTGTGAAATCATGATGATAGTGTTATTTGCATCCTTGTTTAATATTATTGCCTAATACTGTTTCAGAGGTCCCCAATTCCACCCACACATTCTGGGATTCTCCAGAAGGACTCATAGAACTCAGCATACAGTCATATTCATAGCTAAGATTTATCATAGCTACATGATAAAGATACATAGCCAGATTATTAGTGGAAAAAGATATCAGGAAGAGTCTAAAGGAATCCGTATTCAGTCTTCCTACATATATGTACCTTTTCTCCAGCTTCAAAAATTCAGTCATGTGTGCAGTACATAGAGAACTCCATCTGAAATTTAGAGTTCAGGGTGTTTTTTAAATTGAGGGCTGGTCACACAGGTACCCTCTATCAACCATAATTCCAGACTCTCAGAAGGAAAGGTGTTTATCATAAATCTTATTGTGCAATCTAAGTAGGCTGGCACAGCAGTCACAACCTTATCACTTTTTTTTTTTCCCAATTCAGGTTTACAGCATAACTTGGTTTTCAAAAGCTAAGTTCCTGATGCCAGCCAAGGGCCAACCTTGCAAGTAGACCTTTCTGAAGATAACAGCCTAAGGCCTGCTATGTTAAATTAATCCTGTGCAGACATTGGAAAGTAGGGGATATTATTCTGGCTCTCCAATTTAAAAAAAATTTTTTTACTAGCCTGTAGAATTCTGAAGTCTAAGAAATATGCTAGCTGTGAAGTTTCTTCCATAAATATAGAAACTATGTAATTTCCTTCCTTCTTTCTAGTTGATAAATCTATAGAAACTAGCTCATACATATCTCCCTACATTCCTCAGAAACCGTCATTATTCTTTGTTGAGTCTCCTCTTAGTTACCAAAAGAATACTCCATTATATAAGTAGACTTATGGACTGTAAGTCTTCATTAGGGGTGGATAGGAGGAAGATGGGCATAATATGATGGAGGACTGTCTAAAATTATTGAAATGAAGTTTAGAATTTGGGTTTCTTTTTTTTTCCCCCAGTTCAGGCTTACAACATAATCACTTTAGTAAAAAACTAAACTCCCAGCTTTTATTCTTATTTTGTGATTAGGTTCATTAAGAAACTTTGAGAGCCCTATATTTGTTCTAGGAAAGTTAGGAACCATAGAATTAGGAAAGAGAGGAATATTGAGATACTCTTAGGATAAGGCAGAAACAGGAATTCCTCTTAACTCCTACTCTTGTTGCACTGGCCATTGGTAAGCAACTGAAGATGCTGGTAATTTAATTCTTTATTTGCCATGGAAGAAGCCTTTGTTTACATTAGTGTATATTCCAAAGAAGGAAAAGGGAAGTTATTTTTTAATATTTATTTTTCAAAGTTGATGTTTGTTAAGTACTCAAGAATGGATGAATAAAAAATATATACTATGTATTCTTATATATTAAATTCAAAATATCCTGATAGATTTATTTAGGAAACATTAATTGGGTGTCTACTATGTACTGGGCCCTTGATGAAGTTTTGAGAATACTGAAGTAAATAAAACATCATTTATACCTTTAGGGAACTTTAAAAAGTTCAAAAAAGTAATAAATAGATATATTATCATATAATAAAAAAGAAAAGATCAGTAATTATCATAGTGGATTAAGTGCTACAATATAGATCAGTGTGGGATAATATATGAGAGAAGAGACACCTAACTCAGTCTGTGAGGATCAAATCATAAACTCAACATGAGTCAACACTTGGGCTAAGATTAGGAAGAGTTTAGTAAGCTGGGGAGGAAGGGTCCTGCAAGTAGGGGAGCACTATATAAGAAACTCAGAAGCAAGGGAACATAGAGTACATTCCATGTACCACAAGGTGATCCTATGGCTCCAAAAAAGAATGACAGGGCATTGCAGGAAAAGAAGCTGTAAAAGTAGATTATGGCTCGATCATGATGAATATGACTTAGTAGTGTCTACTATATCCTTATTTAATCAAAAGTTACTGAAGGATACGTGCTTTAGAAAAGTCTGCCTGACAATGGGATAGAGATAGATAGGATACAGAACAATATAAAATTCAGCTCAACAAATATACATTAAGAAACTGTCTCATGCTAAGCGATATTAAAGACCAAAGAATGTAAAATAAGTGGCAAAAATCCAATTGTACATTTTTCACTTTAATATATATTAATATAAAATTTTATATTATGTAATTGATATATAAAATATTAATATACATAGATATTAAATACATGCACACATTATTATACCTCAATTTAAAAAAACCAAAAAGTGAAGGACAATCATTTTGAGCAATCAAAATGAGGACCTAAATTAAGCAGGGATGAATTGGGGAAGAGATCTAAGGTTTATTTAGGAGGTATAAAATGGAAAGCATATGGCACCTGAATGCAAGCCACATCTGAGGGTGATAGAATAGACTCTAAGATGATACCCAGTATCTAGAATAGATGACTGGATTGATGGTGGTGCTGATGACTGAAACCAAGGATGGAGAAGAAGGTGCAGATTTGGGGATGGGGAAATAAGATCTGTATAATTAAGTTTTAGTTAATATTTTTAGTTATCTGTGGGACATAGCAGGTGAAAATGTCCAAGGGATGGTTGTAAATATGGATCTGGAATCCTAGAAAGAGTCCTGAATTAGAGATTATAGATGTGGGAATAATGAATTTTGTTGTAGCCCTATATGTTTATAACATTTCGCAGTTAGAGTATATAGGTTGAAGGAATATTTGAAGGACAGAAGTGGGGGAGAGTATAGAAAGAGAAGAAAGCCAAGCAGTTGGCCCCTGGAAATTCAGAACGTAGATTAACACATTGACTGCCACACTAGAAAAAAAATTTTTTGCCTGGGGCCACAGTGTTTTATTATTAAAACAAAACAGTCCTTTCTAATTTGTTATTTTTTATTGTTTTCTGTGTGTGAGTTATATGCAACGTGATCCATGTTTTTAGGATTAAATTGTCGATATTAATTGTAACAATAAGAACATCAACAAGTAAGATTTTCACAAACCAACTGCAGGGTTTTGCTTCACAAGCCCTCAGGCTCAAAACTAGCATGAGTTACTCAAATGGCAGTTAATGTGTTAAGCAGTTGAGAGGCATAGGAAGAGAAACTTGGAGAATACCAGTATTTTAAAGAATAGGCATAGAGAGAGGAACCATTAAGGAGACTAATAAAAACCACTCTAAAAAGTAGGAAACAAATTAGAGAAAGAGAGAATAATATCATAAAAGCCATTAGAAAAGAGTTTCAAGAAGGATACAGTAGTTAGCAGTACCAAATATCCAAGAAATATAGTAAGATGACAACTGAGAAGTACACATTGCATTTGGCTATATGAATGTTATTGACATTTATAAGGGCAGTTAAGTGGAGTGGGGAGGGCAGATTGCAGTAGGCTGAAGAGAACTGGGGAATAAAAAAGTAAGGACAATATAAACCACATAGTCAAAAAGCTTGACCACAGTGATTTCTATAAAATAAAAGCCAAAGCCCCTACTAGAGCAGGGCCTAATCTGGCCCTTGCCAGATACTCCATCTTTTTCTCCTACCACTCCATTCTCTCACAGCCTTCTTACCACATGGGCTTCCTGCTGTTTTTCAAATACATTCCTGGGGATGTATTTGTGCAGGATCTTTGTACTTACTACCCCATTTGCCTGGAGTGGTTTTCTGTGGATATTTCCATGGTTTCCTCCCTTATTGATTTCATGTTTCTACTCAGATGTCACCTCCTCAAAGAGGCCCTTCTTGACCATCCTAAATAATTCGTTTGTCTCCTGAATAAGAAACTAAGCTCCTATGAGGGCTGGGGCATTGTCTTGGTGACTGTTATGATCCCAGTAGCTAGTATATACTTAGGTGCTCAAATATTTGAAGGACAAAAAGGAGGCTGAATAAGAGGAAGAAAAGAAGGCCAGTCAGTTGACCTCTGGAGATTCAGACATAGGTTAAGGAATTGACTGTGAATAACAGAAGAACCACCTATTCCTCTCAGGACTAGAGGAAGCAAGAGAGAAAATAACTGCAAATGAAAATAAGCTTACAGGTGGTGGTGGCAGAAAGAGGAATTCAACAGCAGACTGAAACAGACAGAAGAAAGAATCAGTGAACTTGAAGACAAGTCTTTTGAAATTATGGAGTCTGGGGAGCTAAAAGAAAAAAGAATGAAGAAAAGAGAACAGAGCCTAAGAGACTTATGGGACACCATCAAATGGATCAATATGCGCATTATGGAAGTCTCAGAAGGAGAAATGAAAGAGAAAGGGTCAAAGAGATTATTTGAAAAAATAGTGACTGGAAACTTCCCAAATTTGAGAACAACATGGATACACAAATCCAAGAAGCTAAATGAACTTCAAATATGAGAAACCCAAAGAGACCCACATGGAGACACATTATAATAAAGCTGTCAAAAGACAAAGAGAGACTCTCAAAAGCAGCAAGAAAAAGGCAACTTGTCATGTGCAACAGATCCCCAATAAGACTATCGGTAGATTTCTCAGCAAAAATCTTACAGGCCAGAATGCAGTGAGATGACATATTTAAATTGCTGAAAGAAAAAAACTTGTCAACCAAGAATTCTATATCCTTAAAGACTCCACCAGAAAAAACCTGTTAGAACTATAAATGAATTCAGTAAAGTTGCAGAATCCAAAATCAACACATAAAAATCAGTAGCATTTATATATGCCAACAACAATCGGAAAAAGAAATCAAGAAAAGAATCCCATTTACAATAGCTACAAAAAATGTAAAATACCTGGGGATAAATTTAACCAAAGTAGTGAAAGATCTCTACAAAGAAAACTACAAAACACTGATGAAAGATATTGAGGAGGACACACCCTCACAAATGGAAAGATACTCCATGCTCATGGATTGGAAGAGTTAATATTGTTAAAATATCAATGCTACCAAAGCTATTTACAGATTCAGTGCAATCTCTATCAAAATACCAATGATATTTTTCACAGAAATAGAAAAAACAATCCTAAAATTTGTATGGAACCAAAAAAGACCCAAGTAACCAAAGCAATCTTAAGCAAAAAGAACAAATCTGGAGGCATCATCACACTACCTAACTGACTTCTAAATGTACAACAAAGCAATAGTAACCAAAACAGTGTGGTACTAGTATAAAAACAGGCACATAGACCAATGGAACAGAATAGAGAACCCAGAAATAAATCTGTGCATTTATAGCCAACTTATTTTTGACAAAAGCTCCAAGAACATTCACTGGGGAAAGAACAGTCTCTTGAATAAATAGTGCTAGGAAAAGTGGATAACCATATGCAGAAGAATGAAACTAGAGGCCTATCTTTAACCATATATAAAGATAAAATCAAAATGGATTAAAGACTTAAATATATGACCTGAAACTATGAAACTACTAGAAGAAAACTCTGTCCCCAGCAAAACCATCCTTCAAAAATGAGGGAGAGGCCAGGCCTGATGACCAAGGTGGGAGGATCACATGAGGCCAGAAGTTCGAGACCAGCCTGGGCAACATAACAAGACCCCGTCTCTACAAAAATTTTTTTTAAAAATTAGCCAGGCATGGTGGTGCATGCCTATAGTCTCAGCTACTCAGGAAGCTGAGGCAGGAGGATCGCTTGAGGCCAGGAGTTTGAGGTTGTAGTGAGCTATGATGGCACCACTGCACTCTAGCCCAGGTGAGAGAGTGAAATCCTGTCTCAAAAAAGAGGGGGCAATGGAGGAAAAATTAACATATTCCCAGACAAACAAAAGTAGAAGGAGTCTATTACTAGACCTGCTCTTCATGAAATGCTAAAGGGAGTCCTTCAAGTTGAAATGAAAGGATGCTAGACAGTAATGCACAGTCATGCAAAAATATAAAGTTCTGTGGTAAAGGTAAATACATAGACAAATATAAAATCCAATATTATTGTAATTTTGGTTTATAGATCCACTTTTTATTTTTTACAAGATTTGGAAGACAAATGCATACAAAATAATTATTAATCTATGTTAGTGGATATACAATATTTAAAAACTTAATTTGTGACATCAATAACAAAATGAGGTGACACTGTAAATGAGTGCAGTTTTTGTATGAGGTTTAAAGTTAAGTTGTATCATTTGAGATAGTCATTAACTTTAGGATGATATATGTAATCCCCATAGGAACCACAAAATATATCTAGAAAATGTGCACAAAAAGAAATGAAAAGGGAATCAAAATGTGTTACTACAAAAAATCAACTAAATATAAAGCAAGGCAGTAATGGAGGAAATAAGGGACAAAAAAAAGCATTAAAACTACAGAAAACAAATAGCGAACTGGCAAAAATAAGTACTTCCCTATTTATAATTGCTTGAAATATAAATGGATTACACTCCCCATTCAAAAGACATAGATTGGCAAAATAAATTTTAAAAATACAGGATCCAACTGTATTCTTCCTACAATAGACTTTAGATCTAAGAACATGCATAGATTGAAAGTGAAAGTTTGAGGAAAGATGCCATGCAAATAGTAACCAAAAGAGAGCAAGGGTAAATAAACTAATATCAGACAAAACAAACTTTAAGTCAAAAACTGTTGCAAGAAACAAGAAAGGGATATTATAGAATGATAAAAGGGCCAATTCATCAACAAAATATAAAAATTATGTATACACAATACATCAGAGCTCCAAAGTATATGAAGCAAACACTGACAGTATTGAAGGGAGAAATATACAGCTCTATGATTACAGTAATAGAATTCAGTATCACACTTTCAACACTTTCAATAATGGAAAGAACAACCTAACAAAAGATCAATAACAAAATAGAGGATTTAAACATTGTAGACCAATTGGACCTAACAGACATAAGTGAAACACTCCAGCCAACAATAGCAGAAAACACATTTTTCTCAAGGGCACATGGAACACTCTCCAGAATAGACCATATATTAGACCATTAAAAGTAACGATAAATTTAAAAAGATTGAAATCATGCAAAATGTTTCTTCTTGTCACAATGGAATGAAACTAGAAATCACAAAAAGGAAATTAGAGTGTTCAGATTAAATAATACCCTCTTGAACAATAGGTCAAAAAGAAATCACAAGGGAAATTTAAAAATATCTTGAGACAAATGAGTATGTAAATACAACATGCCACAACTTCTGGGATGTAGCAAACGCAGCCAACAGAGAAATGTATAGCTGTAAATGTATGCTTTAAAAAAGAAGAAAGATTTCATATCAATAATCTAAATTTATGCTTGAAGGAAGTAGTCAAAAAAGAACAAATTAAACCCAAAACTATTAATAGCAGAAGGAAGAAAATAATAAAGATTGGAGCAAATATAAATAAAATTTTAATAAAGAATAGAAAAACAATAGAGAAGATAAACAAAACCAAGTGTTGATTCCTCAAAAAGATCAAGAAAATTAACAGACGTATAGCTAGATTGACTAAGAAAAAAAGGGGGACGATTGAGATAACTAAAATCAGAAATGGAAATAGGGACATTACTACCAATTGTACAGAAATTTTTAAAAATTATAAAATAATACTATGAATAATTGTATGCCATCAAATTGGGTAAGCTAGTAAAAGGGACAAATTTCTAGAAACACACAGCCCACCAAGAATGAATCATGAAGAAAAAGAAAACCTGAATAGACCTTTAGCTAATAAGGATATTGAATCCATGATCAACCTCCTAACAGAATAACCTCCTAACAGAGAAAAGCGCAGGACCAGATGGCTTGACTGGTAAATTCTGCCAAACATTTAAAGAAGAATTAAGAGCTGAGCGCAGTAGCTCGCACTTGTAATAATGCCAGCTACTTGCAGGCTGAGGCAGGAGGATGTCTTGAGGCCAGGAGTTTGAGACCAGCCTGGGCAACATAGCAAGACCCCATCTTTAAGAAGAATTTTTTTTTAAATCAGCCAGGCGCCAGGCACAACAGCAGCAATAGAAGAAGCAATTCACACTTGTAATCCACCATTTTGGGAGGCCGAGCTGGGAAGATCACTTGAGGTTAGGAGTTCAAACTAGCCTGGGCAACATAGTGAGACCCTGTCTCTACACAAAATTTAAAAATTAGCCAGGGGTAGTGGCATGCACCTGTAGTCCTAGCTACTCAGGACGCTGAGCCAGGAGGATCGCTTGAGCCCAGGAGTTGGAGGTTGCAGTGGGCTATGATCATGCCACTACTCTCCAGCGAGATCTTGTCTCTAAAAAATGAAATCAGCCAGGCATTATAGCATGCGCTTGTATTCCCAGCTACTTGGGAGACTGAGGTGGGAGGATTGCTTAAGCCCAGGAGTTTGAGGCTACGTTAAGCTATAATCATGCCATTTCACTCCAGCCTGGGTGACAGAGCCAGACCCTTCTGAAAAAAAAAGAAGAAAGAAGAATTTATACCAAACCTCTCAGACTGTTCCCAAAAAACTGAACAGTATGTAACAGTTTTAGACTCAATCCATTATGCCAGCATTACCTTGATACCACAGCTAGACAAAGACACTACTAGAAAAGAAAACTATACACTAATACCCCTTATGAATGTTCACTATGGTTTGAATATTTGTCTCCTCTAAAACTTACGTTGAAATTTAATTTCTGTTATAACAGTATTGAGAGGTGTGGGACCTTTAAGAGGTGATTAAGGGAGGAAGGCTCCACTCTTGTGGGTGGAATTAATGTTGTTAAAAAAGGGTGAGTTTGGCCCCCTCTTGCCCTCTCTCTTTGCCCTTTGCCATGTGATGCCTGCCACCATGTGATGACGCAGCAAGAAGGCCCTCACCACATGCCAATGTCTTAGTCTTGGACTTCCCAGCCTCAAAAACAATGAAGAAATAAATTTCTTTTCTTTTTCGTTTACCCAGCCTCCATTCTTCTGTTATAGCAGCACAAAACAGGTTAAGACAATACTGATGCAAAAATTCTCAACAAAATACTAGCAAATCAAATTCAACAGCATATTAAAAGAATTACACAGCATGACCAAGTGAGATTTATCCCTGCAATGCAAGGATGGTTCAATATACAAAATTAGTCAGTGCAATATACCACATTAACAGGATTAAAGAAAAAACATGATCATCTCAATTGATTTAGAAAAGTATTTGATAAAATTCAACACCCCTTTATGATTTAAAAAACAAAACAAACACTCAACAAACTAGGAATAGAAGGAAACTACCTCAACAAAATAAAGGCCATACAACATATGAAAAACCCACAGCTAACATCATACTTCAGGTTGAAAGACCAAAAGCTTTTTGTCTAAGATTGGATTAAGACCAGGATATATGCTTTCACCAATTCTATTCAACATCGTACTGAAAGTCCTAGCCAGAGTAATTAGGCAAGAAAAAGAAATAAAAGGCCTCCAAATTCAATAGGAAGAAGTAAAATTATCTCTGTTTGTAAACAACATGATCTTATGTGTGGAAAACCCTAAAGATGCCACACACATCCCAAAGACTTGTTAGAACTAATAAATAAATTTAGTAATTACAAGATACAAAATCAACACACAAAAATTAGTTGTGTTTCTATGCATTAACAATGAGCAATTCAAAAGGAAAAGTAAATTTTTTATAATAGCATCAAAATGAACAAAATCTTAGGAATAAAAACCAAATAGGTGACAGACTTATACACTGAAAACTACAAAACATTGCTAAAAAAATTTTTTTAAGAAAAAATTATATAGAAAGAAATCCCATATTCATGGATTGGTCCCTTGCCTTTCTTCATATATGAAAATTAACTCAAAACAAATCAAATACCTAAATGCAAACTAAAACTATAAAATAAATTAGAAGAAATCATAGGGGGAAAGCTTCATGACATTGGGATTTGACAGTGATTTCTTGGATATGATACCAAAAGCATAGGCAACTAAAGAAAAAATAGATAAGTTGGACTCAAAATTAAAACTTTTGTGCATCAAAGGACACTATCAACAGAGTGAAAAGACAACCCATGGAATGGGAGGAAATATTTGCAAATCTGATAAGAAGTTGATATATAGAATATGTAAAGAACTACAGCTCAATAACAACAAGAAAAAAATGAACAACCTGATTTTAAAATGGGCAAAGGACTTGAATAGACATTTCTCCGAAGAAGTTATACAGATGGTCAATAAGCACATGAAAAGATACTTAGCATCACCACTCATTAGAGAAATACAAACCAAAACCACAATGAGATACCACTTCACACCCATTGATATGGCAGTTATCCAAAAAACTGAAAATAAGTGTTGGCAAGGATATGGAGAAATTAGAACTCTTGTGCATTGCTGGTGGGAATGTAATAATGGTACAACCACTGTGGAAAATGGTATAGCAATTCTTCAAAAAATTAAACATAGAATTAGCATATGATCCAACAGTTCAACTCTTGGGTTTATACCAAAAAGAAGCAAAAGTGGGACTCAAACAGATGTTTGTACACCCAGGTTCATAGCAGCATTATTCACATTAGGCAAAAGGTGGAAGCAACCCAGTGTTCATCAATGGATGAATGGATAAATATAATATATACATACAACAGAATATTATAACCTTAAGAAGGAGGGAAATTCTTACACATGCTATAACATAGAACCTTGGACATATTATGCTAAGTTAAATAAGCCAGTCACAAAAAGACAAATGTTGTTATGATTCCACTTATGTGGACCCTCGCTTATGTGAGGTACTGAGAATAGTTAGATTCATAAAAACAGAAAGTACGAGGGTGGTTGATTGCTAGGAGCTGAAGGGGAGAGAGGAATGGGGGGTTAGTGTTTAATGGGTACAGAGTTTCAGTTGGGGAAGATTAAAAAGTTCTGGAGGTCAACAGTGGTTATGGTTGCACAACAGTGTGAATGTACTTAATGCTGTTAGAACTGTACACTTAAAAATAGTTTAAATGGTCAATTTTATGTTATATACATTTTACCATAATTTTTAAAAATCTATTACAAAAAGAAAAAAAGAACTGATCTAGCCTAGATTCTCTTACTAGCCATGTTTTATTGCTGTTCATCTGTTATCCCTCAGTTTGTACAAACTCACCAGTCTTTTACCACTTAGCTGTCCATACTCCAAGCCAGTGCTTCTCTCAGTGTTTCTTCTAGTTCACTGCAATTTGAGACTCAGAAACTCCTCTTTGAGAAGTCAGGATGCTATATCCATTAAGGAGCATTCTGTCAAGCAAAGGCATCCAAGTATTCCAAATTGATAAGAGAGGTAAAGACAAATAAGGCAGGTAAGTGATTTTTAAAATATTATTGGCTTAAATTACAAAAGCAGCACATGCTTATAAAAAAAATTTTTTTTAAAAAGTAAGTAATTCAAAATGTACAGAATATAAAGTGACGGTCCTCTCCCTCACTCCCCAGGGCTAACCATTGTTAGTAATTTGGTATTCAGATCCTTTCAGATTCATATTTTTTCAAAATTAGAATCATGCTAATCTGAAAATGTTTTTAAATTTTTCAGTGTCATCTTCACCATTATTATCACTGAGATGTATTGAGTCTTCATTTGCGAAAGAGCTTTACAGTTATCTAATTTAATCCTTATACAAATCCTATGAAAAGTATTATTTTCATTTTTCGGATGAGAAAAATGAAATGCAGAGAGATGAAGTAACTTTCCCACAATCACACAGCTAGTAAGTAGCAGAAGTAGGAGAGCTAGAATTTGAAAAAATCTGTTTGACCACAAATTTTATGTCTATAACTTCTTTGCCAAAAGTCATCAATAGTCTTTCAGGTTCATACATATAGACCTACCTCATTCCATTAATAGCTGACAGTAACCCTTGTACTACCCTTCCTTCTTAAAACAGTATTTTTCTTTAACATTCAAGATACCATGTTTGATTTTTCTCCTTCCTTCTTGGGCCCCATTTTCTCAATCCCCTTTGCAGATTCACTCTCTACTACCACGCTATTAAATATTAGACTTCTTCAATGCCTTTTTCTCTTCCTACTTTATATTATATGACTCTTCTCATCTTCATCTGTGGCTTCAGATCTCTGTGACAGGGACTCCTAAATTTATTTCCCTAGTTCAAACCTGCCCTCTGCTCTCTAGACCTATATGTCTCACTGCCACTAGGAAGGCACATCAAACTGAATATCCAAACCTAAACTTATATATTCATTATTTTTTCTCACCTGTACCATTGCAAGAGAGTAATGAGTTTTATAAGCTGCTGTGTAGAATAATAATGGCTTTTATTTTTCCTAAATTTACCTCACAAATTTCAAAGGATAATCTCTCCAACTACTTACTACAAGTGTCCTATTATTGATTACCAAATGTATTTACTTTCCCTGGCCCCTAAGAAGTGTTTTTCTCTTTTAGTTCTAGACCAAATTTTCCACTGTTATACCTAGGCTCTCCTGATATTAAATTGTTTCTCTTTAGAACCTCTAGTCTTTAAGAAAACGTGACTGTTTTTAGCTTATCCTTCTGGTATAGCCCTCATTCTAGACCATACTAAAATATCAGGTAATCTCAGATGCATAGAACTAGTGCACATATCTGAAATACACTGAACCAATCTTCTTCCCTTCTTCAATCCTTAAATTCATATTACTTCATAAATCAGAAAGGAGAATTAACATTTAATGAATGAGCATATTCTATAAGTGCCATGTACTTTACATGTAAATCCTCAAAAGCCCTACAAAGTAGGCACTGTTGTTAGTCCCCTTTTCAAATGAAGAAACCGAGACTCAGAAATGTCAATTTTCCAACCTAAGTGGCAGAATCTATACTGAAACTTGGTTTATCAGACTCCAAAGTCCATATTCATTATACTACCCTAGTTAAATCATAGCCCATTGCAGGTTTTTAAACTGTTCTCTTCCCATTGCAATGAATAACCTAATATAGTCTCCTTTCTTCTTGCATAAATCCTTACTTTGTTATTTACACATCTCTTCTTACCAAGAGAGGTCAGAGTATAAAGCTTGTTATTAATATTTCTTTTATTCATCCTTTAAATAATTTATGATGTGCTAGGGACACCATTAATTCTAGCGATTAAAGATAAATAAAACACAGAGCATGCACTCAAAGGGTTCACACTGTTAATATTGCTTATTCCATTTCTTGCCATGTGTAACCATCCATATGTACCCATACTAACAGGTCTTCTGTTCATTACAAAATAGCTTTTAATCACAATAGCCCCTGACTAGACAACTTTTAATATGCAAAAGATTATTATATAGGGCATAGAGTATAGAGTGGTAGAGTTGGCTTGGCCCTTGATTTAGTTATTGTCTGGATAAGCTGCTGATATAAAGAGACCAAGAAATACAGTGCTTAAATAATATAAAAGTTCTCTCTCATGTAACAGTCCAGAGGTGAGTAGACCAGGACTAATAAGGCAGCTCTGCCATCTTTAAAATATGGTTTCCCTCTCTGGAAACACAGTGGCTGCTCTACTTACTACCATTTTCCCTGCCAGTGAGAAGGAGGAGAGAAGTGAAGAGCAGACAGCTTTCTTTTAATGATGTCCAAAATTTATACAGATCACTTCTGTTCACACCCTGTTAGCCAGAACTTAGTCACATGCTCATACCTAGTGGTGAAGAAGACTGGTAAATATATCCTCTAGCTGGGTGACCATGTGCCTAGTTAAAACTCTGTATTACTAAAAGAAAGAAAGAGAGTGGACATGTGGAATAATTAAGATGTGTCTGTGTCACGTCTTTTGACTGATTAGGCTAAAGTTGCCTGGAGAGTTTCAAACATCACAAGATACCATAATGTGGAATTAAATATTTACTCAGTTTTATTACTCATACCAAGTTGTTGTCAGTTTCTGCCACTATTTTGTGGGAGAAACCAAATATAGTTAACAAAGACTTAAGAACACTTCTATTGTTTTTTGAACATCTTTCCAAGAAAGAATCAGTAATAAAATAATAAAAACATCTGAAAATTTTAAAACTGATTGCCATTTACAAGTCCAAATTATCATAATCATAAGTAATCAGGTTATAGAAAACCTGCACTGACTTCTCCTGCTTATCTCAAGGTCCTTTGCATTATATAATCAGAAAATATAAATCTCTTTGTTGAAAAGAGAAATATAAACTAAAAATGGTCTCTTCTTGCCCAGCCTTGATTAAAAGAGAAAAATTGACAAAGTCTTACAGAATGGAAGTAATCTCCTTAATTCTAAAATAATTCAGGTGTTAAATTGCTTTTTCTTTGTGCTGATAAGATGAAGGTTACATAATATTTAAAACCATCCAGTTTGCTAAGCAAAGAGCTTTAATTGATTAACCGATGAGGCTGAGGTAAAGTCCTAAAATAAAACTAAATTTGACTGTGCTCAGTCTTTCTATCATAAATTACAGATCCTTTTTAACGTTTTTCTGACGATCAATGTAAAAGCAGTAAGGACTGTTTTGTTGTCAGATTGCTTTATTCAAGAGCTACTTTTGACCCATCTGAAATGTAAACTCTTAGCCTCAAAGCTTATGTTACATCTAAAAGTTTGTAAAACATGTTTGAAAGGATTGCATGAAGTCATAAAATGCCTTTATTGTAGGTATTACTTTTTTTTAAAAAGTACCTTCACTTTCACTTAAGATGTAAATAGCTTCATTATTTTATTGTTTACCACCCTTCTTTTTTTCCTTTCTTTGTTCCCCAACAACATATATACTCTGTGTAAAGTGTTGATGGGGATAAAGCAGTCCATTCTGGTTTTTTTCTTCTATTGAAGATACTGGTATTAGAATAAAGATGCTTCTGGTAATTTCTGATCAAAGTCCTTATTTCTTTTATTGTATATTGTCAGTACTTTGCCTAAACACATTATCTGTCTATCAGAATTTAAAATATTTATATCCTTTCTTCCAGGTTTTTATTTCCAGAAATGTGTCCTTTCTAAACTTTTAGGCAGGTATGTAGGGTGTACGTCCAAGGGGATCTGTTAATAATGAATGTTTAAATTATGATATTTGTTCAAAAATATATTGAGCACTTACTGTGTATCAGCAACTGCACTAAGTACTAGATCTGTAATGATAAGCAAACAGATAATGCTCCCTGCTTCGTGGAATGGTGGTACAGTCTAGTAAAGTAGAGACTGTTCAAATGGTCTCACAAATACAGATTCAAACTCTGAGAAATACCGAGAAAAAAGGTAAACTGCTATTAGAATGTCTATTGGGGACTTCACCTAATCTAGGAGGTCAGAGAAGATCGCCTTTATTTAGCGATTTTTTTGAAAGGGCAGGGTTGGGGGGCTTTCCAAATACTGGGACCTGCATTTTAAAGACCCATTGGCTTAAAAGAACTGAAAGTATAGGGGAGAGAGGGAAGAGTCAATGGGAAGAGTCAGAGGAAAGACTATGTAGGGACTTAGAGGCTATATTAAGAACTTTCAATTCTTTATTCTAAAACCAATAAGAAGCCATTTAAGGGGTTTTTGGGGGGGTAGGAAAAAAGTATGGGGTGGTATAATTACATTTGCATTTTGCAAAGAACACAATGGCTACAGTGTAGAGAATGGATTGGCTGATATATTTAGGGAGAGCAGTTAGACTGTTACAGTAGACTGTTAATGTTGTGGTAACTTGAACTGTGATATTTATATTGGAAATGAAAAAATGTAATAGATTTGAGAGATATTTAAGATTAAAATCGATACTTGGTAATGGGTTGGCTATACAACAACAAGTAGATATTAAGGGTGGTTTCAGCTTTCTGGACAGATAGTGGTGTCATATACTGAGAAAAAGATTACTAGCAAAGGACCAGGTTTTGAGGGGAGAGAAGTGAAAGGGAGAACGTCAGTTTTGAATATGTAAAATTGGAAGTAGCAGTTGGCCACATAGATCTGGAGCTCAGGAGAAAGGTCTAGACTAGAAGAGAAATTTGAGCCACTGGCATGGATGAAATTACCTAGAAAAAGAAGACATAGCAAAGAGGGGGCCTTGGGAGAGCTAGATATACTCACATTATATGGCATAGTGATTATTTAGGGGCTTGGGCTTTGTGTTTAGACAAACATGGACTCAAATCCTAGCTCTCCTACCTACTGGGAAAGCTTGGGCAGAGTATTTTGTACCTCTCTGAGTCTCAGTTTTCTCATCTGTAAAATGTGGGAAATAGTCTCCTCCGAAGGTTGGTTTAAGAATTAAATGAGGTAAAGAAAATAAAGCTCTCTGATTTTGGTACACAGTGTTAAGTGAAACGATCACATGATGATAATGTGTTGCTGAGTTGAAAAATTTGGTTGCAGAACAGTTCTCATTTTTTAAAAAGTATAATATACATATGCACATGAATATAGAAGTTCTGAAAGGGTATGTACCAAAATGTCAATAGTAGTTACCCTTGAGGAAAAATGGAAGGCAAAGTAAGGGAGGAGAAGATCACTTTTTACTTTGTACATATCTGTACATACTTGTACATACTTTGTTTTTGTTATGGTGGTGGTAGTGGTCATTTTGTTTTTTGCATTTTTCAACAAATATGCAGTTTTCATAATTTTTAATAGCCATTAATTGTTCTTTAACCATTTTCTAGTCCATTTTGTCTCTTTGTAAAGTGAACAACCAAGGTTTTTTTGTTTTTTGGGTTTTTGTTTGGGTTTTTTTGTTTTTTTTTTTTTTTTTTGCATTGACAGAATGTTTTTGATTCAATGGAGGTACCACACTGATTTCTTAAGAAGAAACTTCTGAGTCCTAGGTTATAATGAACTAGAAAAAAGACTGAGAGAACTGGCTTAGAGCATGGGTTGGTTGTGTGGTAGGTCTGGTGACAATTCAGTGATAACCAGAACTTTTATTGATGGATATGCATACTACATGCCATGTGTCTTAGTCCATTTGTACACTGTAACAAAATTCCTTAGATCAGGTAACTTATAAATAATAGGAATTTACTTCTCACAGTTCTGGAGGCTGAGAAGTCCAAGATCAAGGTGCCAACAGGCTTGGTGTCTGGTAAGGGCCCAGTCTTCACTTCCAAGATGGCACCTTGTTGCTGCATCTTCTAGAGGGAACAAACACTATATTCTCACATGGCAGAAGAGACAGAGGGCAAAAAGGGATAAACTCTGTGTGAAACCTCTTTTTTTTTTTTTAAATAGAGACAAGATCTCGCAGTGCTGCCCAGGCTAGTCTTGAACTCCTGCCCCCAAGCAATCCTTTTGCCTTATCCTCTTGAGTAGCTGAGACTGTAGGCACAAGCCACCACAGCCAGCTTGAAATCTTTTATAGAGGCCTTAATCCCATTCATGAGGAAACAGCTGTCATGACCTCTTCACCTCCTAAAAGGCCCCACCTCTTAATAACACCATAACAGGGATTAAGTTTCAACATGAATTTTGGAGGGGACACACATTTAAACTATAGCATAGTACCCCTGGCTCCCCAAAATTTATGTCCTTCTCATATACAAAGAATGTGAGATACATGTATGTGACATACATCCATTCCATCCCAAAAGCTTCAAAAGTCTTAACTCATTCCAGCATCAACTTTAAAATCTTAAGTCCAAAGTCTTATTTAAATATTACCTAAATCAGATATGGAGATGAGACTCAAGGTACAATTCATCCAGAGGCAAATTCCTCTCCAGCTGTGAGCCTGTGAAATTAAATTATATGCTTCCAAAAGACTATGCTAGGATAGGCATAGGATAGACATTCGCATTCCAAAAGGGAGCAACAGGAAAGAAGAAAGGGATAACAGGTTTTAACCAAATCCATGCCCCTCCCCCACCCCCAACCCCAAAAACCCCAACAAGGCAAACATTAAATACTGAGGCTTGAGAATGATCTTCTTTAATTCCATGTCCCATCTTCTGGATACACTGGGGTTGGGGGTGGGCCTCCAAGGCTCCGAGCAACCCCACATTCACAGCTTTGCTGGCTGCAGCTCTCACATATTGGAGTCGCATGTCTTTGACCCTTCCAGAGTGGAGCTGCACACTGGAGGCGCTACTGATCAGGGGTCTCAGGGGTCCTGCCCCCACAACTTCACTAGGCATTGCCCTGGTGGGGACTCTCAGCAGTGGCCTCACTCCCATGGCTCCAGATACCATGTAGATAACCTTGTTCATTATTAAAAGAAGGGAATTAACATTTGCAAAGAGTATATTGTGAAACAGATATTTTATATATGCCATTTCCTTTAATCCTTCAGGTAGATTTTATTTTCATTTCAAAGAGAAAGAAACCAAAGGCTCAAAGAGGCAAGTAAATTAATTGGGACCAAAACACAAGATTGTAAAATAAAAATAATATGTCATAGTTTACCATTTGGCATGCTGAGAAATTGGTTGCAGCACTGGTCACCTAATATTAGATAATTAGATTGGTAATCTGATCTGTCAAATTGCAAATCTCCTAGATAAGTTTTGGTATTGGAAGGCAGAGGTGTGCAGGACTTATAACCTAGTAGACAGAGAATGGTTGAAAAAAAGAGCTGTGTAAGCCAGATCTCTGAGTTGTTAATCCTGTTTGATCTCATGCGTTTTTTAAAAAACTTGAAGTTGATGCTTAGCTTACCAAAATTTCAAGATGGATTTTAATTAGATTGTGTCTAAATTAATTATTTTGTGTCTAAAGTGCTATGTATTGGGATAATTAATATTTCATTATCTTCCTTCATGAACTGTGGGGCTTCCTATTGAGAACATTTGTGGTAGCCAAGCAAATCTTTCAATAAAGCTTTCATTCTCTTTGTTAATCTTGGAACAGTTTGAAAGATTTTTAAATTGAGACTATTTCTTTTTTTTAATCCATTCAACATATATTAAATTCCTTAATAAGTTATTGGAGGAAAGTAGTGATATTTTTCAGGATATTGAGATTAATTCTTGAGGATGAGAAGAAATAATGTTTGACCTATTTAGAATATTATAGATGACTTAAGGACACTTAAATTTTTTTTAACCTATATAGGAAATAAGTACCTTGGAAAATATGCAAAATGAGAATGTTCAGTGTCAGCAAAAGGAAAAAAATTCAACTTATGGAACTTTATTTTAATATTTATAGAACTCATGAAAATTTGAACAGCTGTATTTCCAAAATTATAGGAAATATGCTGCCTTAGTTTCAAAAATGAAGTATTGAACTTGTGACTGGATAAAAGGGCAATTCTAGAAATAAGCCTTTTGCTTTATTTCTGATGGTCAAGCATATGTATGGGCAACCATTTTTAATAAATTTAAGATGTGTACTATATTTGATCACCATTGTCTTAAGTTTTGCTTTTGAACACTAGGAAAGAATACAAAGTACCTTATGGCACAGGTATCTAAGTACCTGCTTACCTCTTTAGATACTGGTAGACCACTTGTTTTGTTAGTCTTTGGAATTGGAAAGAGTGTCAGATACACAGAAGTCAGAGTCATCTTGGCCAGATGGTGTTTGATACAGATGGATGGTTAGTTGTCATGCAGATCTCCTAGTTGGTAACTTGTTGCTGCCATCTGACTCAAAGAATCATTCACACACACTGGCTGTCAAAAGCATCTTCTCTTCTGTCTGTTTTAGCTGTCATGTCTGTGCTCTGTACAGAAGTGTTGACAAGACATTGCTGTTGTACATTTTCAATGTGGTTGTTAGTGATTTTTCTGTTTTGTGGGGTCTTTGATAGTACTGGAATGCGCTTGCTTTGTAATTGTATTGTTTTTGAAGAAAATGCTGTGACTGTACAACAATTATCTGACCATTTAAAAGGACTTTTCAGCTTATAAGTTTAGTCAGATATGTTCAGTGGACAAAAAGCATTTAATAAAAAGAAAAAGTTAATTCATTTAGTTTCCAAACATAGCAAATAAACTGAATTCTACTGGTTATTTCCTAGTTTGATATGACTTTCCCTCTCATAGCCTGTCGTCAAAATCTTGATACTCTTTTCTAAGTATATTTTTTCTAATGGTATGAACTTCCTTTTTCTTTCCAAAAAAATCTTTAAACATTGCCTATCTTTTGCATCCGTTTTCTCAAACTTAATTTTTTTCTTATTCACCTACTGACCTTGTTTCTTTTTTTTTCTCTTTTCTTTATAGAAATATAAACAAAGCCATTTCTCTGTTCCTTCAGGTCACTTCTGAAGGCGTATCTGTTTCTCTGATATTTCTTTAATTACTTACTTAATTTGTTTATTCACCTAATATTTACTGAGCATCTCATTATGTGCCAGGCACTCTATGATACTATGGAGATATCAGGAGGAAATAGTCTCTGCCCTTGAGGAGCTCTGTCTAGAGGGAAATCAGACATTAGACAATTAGACTAGAATATTATAACTGCTGTAATGTAACTATGTGGGAAGTGCCGGAGGAGAACACAGATCATTGCTATTCTCTTTCCTCAGCTATACTTGCAGAATATTTATAATTGTTTTTATAATTGTTACAGAATTTGCTTGAGCTTTATAATAATTTATTAAATAGTTAAGAAATCGTCCAAAACATCGACTTGAAATAGCCATTAACTTACTGATTTTTCCCAGCTATTGAATACATTTTCAGCATTATGTGTTATATGCAGATGTACTAAAGTATGTTTTTAAGCCAGAGATTAGAAGATGAAAATTAACTGGCAGAAACTTTCTGCGTTGATTCCAAAAGAAAATATATGATCATTTGGTTTCTTCATTAAGATGGGAAAAATACCATAGTAGATGCAGAATGGGCTAAGGCTTGAATAAGTTAAACATTTATCCTGGGCCTATTTCTAACTTGCTAAGTTTTTTACACTGGTTACTTAATCCCTGGACAACAGAATATATATGCCAATCAAAATATAGTGAAAGAATAGGTACTTATTGGTTGATGTTTGTGAAGAACTTTTGAGTTCTTTAGAGAAAGTTCTAGTTACACAAAAGTATATAGAGAAGACTGTAGCGATTCTTCAGCCCTGGTGACTCTGTGTAGCCCAGGTAAATCTAAGGTATTAAGTAAGAATTTGCTATAGATGTTTGGATTCTTCTTTTAGTCAATTTACCCACTCTTTCTAGGGAGTTGGGTGTGAATTTATGTAGAAATAAGATGTCTTGTCCTGGGAATGCTGGCCCTCTACCAGACTTGCGTATCTAGTGATCAGTTCTGAGACTCATATTCATTGGATATATGGTTCAGACAGACTCACAGGATTCATTCTTCTGTTCATAATAATAAAATTTACTTGGAATCTTTATTTCCTTTATTTTTTTCAATAAGCATATACAGAACACCTCCTAAATGTAAGTTACTTTGCGGAGTTCTACAGGAATGTCAGATTATATAAGACTGCCCTCAGGCAACATGCAAAGACAACATACCACTTGGGTTACTTACTGGCTCTATTAGTTATTCATGTTTAAAGTGTATTACTTTGAAAAGTTCACCTTTTATTTGAGAAAATGTGGTATTTTAATTTTTTAAGCTGATTTATATTTGAGAATCTAGGAACAGCTGTGTAATTTATAAAAAAAACTTTAGGCTCATTGGTCTCTGAAAATAATAGAGCTTCACTAATTTTGAACTTTAAGAGTCAATTTAAAATAAAATATTAGTATCTACTGAAGAACATTCTGGGATTATTAGGACTGCATTTTGTATTTCAAGGAATTTACAATTTAGACATTTATTTATTTGTTCCTATAGGGATAGAAATTGACAAAGAATTCTCTATTATTTTTTGGTGATATGTTTTTAAGACTGTACTAATTTGGTCATTGTGATACAACATTTTCAAATTTTCTTAAAGATTTGTAGTATCCATATTCCTCAATACAAACTCGTGTCTTTTTTCACTGTTTAATTCTCATAGCCATTGTAATAAAATAGCAAAATGAATGGATTAAAAATATAAGTGAAATTATGGTATTTAAGATAAACACTAAAGATAAACCATGGTGTTCTCTTGACTTAGAAGTTTCTGGTCAGTATAGTTTTATAATTTTTATTTGTCCCTTTGATTTTCATAGTGTCTTAGTTACAGCTACTTATTTTGTGTTTTTATACTCTAAAAATAAATTCAGAAGTGTGTTTATCTGAAAGACATGAAATCTTAATTTTTTAAGTTAGTGTGTCTTTTTAAAGAGTAATATAGCTTCTGTTTTATCATTCATGTTCCTTTCTTTGTTGTCATTAAGGATTAAATTCTAAATTAAAACTTTTATCCTAACTGAAGGACCAAGAAACCATGCATTGAACTCTTGACTGAAATTTCTTTAAGTAATGTGATTTTTAAAAAATTTATGCTACTCTAAATGTTTTAAATCACTGATGTTTGTAATGATTATAGTACATTCCTGGAGCCAGTTTGTATTTCATAAATAAATACTTAATACCTGGGAAATGACAATGTGGGCTACTCATATCTATTTATAATTATTAATGGACAGTAAATGTATGTTCATGTCTGTTAGTAAATATCAAGCTAACTGGTTTTTATGTCAGCAGACTGAGAACTATGAGCAGAGAATACGTGAGCAACAGGAACAGCTGTCACTTCAACAAACAATTATTGACAAGCTAAAATCACAGTTACTTCTTGTGAATTCCAGTCGAGGTATGTTCATGTTAATTTTTTATGTATTTCTTGAACCTCTTGGAGTTTATCTATTTTATTCCTCTGTTCTTTCTCTACAGTTCGGATATAATAACTGGTGCAGTTATACATTATGTTTATTTAAATGAACACTTGCAGGATATGGGAAAATGGATTCCTATATATACTATATGGTGGAACTCTAA
Organism: Daubentonia madagascariensis; assembly: GCA_023783475.1. Lineage (NCBI taxonomy): Eukaryota > Metazoa > Chordata > Mammalia > Primates > Daubentoniidae > Daubentonia > Daubentonia madagascariensis. Next base: position 45,464,815 of record JAKFHU010002088.1, on the reverse strand, counting down.
GTTGATAAAACTTCCTTGCAATAAATAGCAAAAGCTTTTTAAAATGTCTGTGTCTTTTGAACCAAAAATTCAAGTCCTAAGAAAATATCATAAGAAAATATTGTTCAAGTACTCAAAGATATATATATGCAAGGATGTCCTTCAAAGTATAATATCTAATAATAAAAAACTAGAAACAAAGAAATGTCCTATAGTTAAGTTACAGTGATCCATATGAATACTATGTAGCCAGGAAAAGTGATGATAACAGGTGCTAACTTACTAACAAGAGATATGTTCACAGTATATAGCAAAGTGAACAAAGCAGTATATATAAATAAATATGTTATTTCATTTATGCAGGAAAAAATAACTCTTGAGTGAATTTATACGTATAGCAAAAGAAAAACTCTGATAGAATGGAAACCAAAATGTTAACAGGAATAATTCACAAGTAATAAAAATTGTGGGTAGCTTTTATTTTTTATTCTTTTTGGCATGTCTACATTTTCTAATTTTTCTTCAGTAAGCATGGAGTAGTTATGTACATAAATTATCTTAAATAAGAAATGCATACCTGAAAATATGACTTATATAAAAGTTTAATTGTTGCTGAAGGTAAGATGCAAAGAACATGTAGAGTTTTCTAAATTCTACATATTTTACATACCACTGTCTTTGGGAGAGTAGGGGTTTTGTGTGTTTAGTGGGAAGGAAAAACTGTAAATGGGCAACTTGTCAAAGTAACTATTATCTAAACAATTTTTTAAAACTCATAGCTTAAAATCTTTCAGTTTAAAATTATGGTTTTGTGTCTGTATTAATTTTTTTTCAGGTAATACCAAAAATAAAGGCTCCCTACTAACATCCAAGAGGCTTTTGTCTTGCAGATAATAGCTATGACTATGTTCCCCTGCTTGAAGACAGTGAAGCAAGGAAGAATAATTTGACTCTTGATCAGCCACATGATAAAGTGAAATCAGGAATACCAAGAGAAAAACAATCAAAGGTAGACATTGCTTCTGCAAAAAACAACATTCAAATGCTGATGCATAACACATTCTCCTCATTTTATTTTCCTGAAGTGATCCACCACTGGAATTCCAAACAGAAGTTTCATATATACAAAGATATGACTTACATGTTCCTAAACAGAAGAACTATTTCCAAGTAATATAAAAGCTTAGGTTTTATATTTTCTAGTGACCTTTTATCTGTATCACAAGCATGTAACAAAGAAAGAAAAGGTTCAACTAAGGTAGAAAGTAAGACACAGATTAGAAAATAGCTTTCTAGTGTTTTCCTCAATTGCCTATGCTTAGCTTAAAAAAAATCCACCTAACCAGCTTAAGCAAAAGTCTTCATTGAAGCAATATAGGAAGAAATAATCACATATCTGCTAGGAGACATATACAAGGACATTCATGCTACTTTGGTTAGAAACAACCTAAATATCCATCAATAGCAGAATAGTACATCTATAGAAAAATTAAAATAAACTAAATGTATGTTAATATGCCTAAATTTCAAAAGCAATGTTGAGTAAAAAATGGAGATTATGAAATGATAAAATGGGAATAATTTATGTAATTATGCAAACATAACATTAATGTTTGTGAAAACACAAATATGTAGTAAAAGTATAAAAACATAGGAAGGGTACGTATCTTTAGAAAAATTATCACCTCTAGAATTGGGGAGAGAGGAGACTGTATGATATCTGGAAATGGAGTAACGGGGGCTTCAGTTGTCTCTGCAACTTTTTTTTTTTAATAAAAGAAATCTAAAGCAAATATGGCAAAATGTTAACACCTATTAAATTAGGGTGGAGGATAGATAGATGTGCATTATATCATTCTCCATGTTTTCCTGAATCATTGAAATTTTATAAATTTTAAAAAGAATTTTTTTAATGAGATGAGTTGGGTTTTAGTGGGATGATACATCTTTTGAATAAAATATTAATAAGAAACATAAGGCTTCTTAGTATCAAGACTAGTTAAGTCAAGAGTGCTATATTTCTTTCTTTCTTCCTAAATAAGGTAGGAGATTTTAGCTTTGTTTGTCAGGTTTATTTGGTTACTGATTCCATAACTAAGACTATCTTGTTATTATTTTATGTCAAGAAATCCAATGTTGAAAGCTTTTTCTACAAATAAAAATTTTAGAATGAGAAGTTCTCTGTAATATCTCTCAGTTCATATATTTTTATTTGAAACCATTATTTATCTGAGACATTCAGTTTCCTTCACCCCCATTCCAATTTCCATTTATCTAAAAATGCTGATAAGTAAACACAAGAAACCATGGCATTAGAATACGTTAGGTTTATTTTGCAAAAAAGAAAATTCAGAAAAAATGATTCTGAGTTTTGTAATACAATTTTATTATTAGGCCTATTACAGTACACTATAAAATCACTGAAGTACTGTAAATGCTGGCCTATAAATTTAGTGCTTAAGTAAACAGTATTTATAATCAATTTTCTTATTTTAACAACTTCCAAATATCATTGTTTACCATTCATTTTTACTGACCAAAATTCTATTTCATTTATAGCATTTCTTTCAAGGTAATAGAATATCTCTAGTTTAAAATATATAGAAGGTAATTTTGAAAATAAAACCTTGGTTAGAACAAAAGGGATGATGTGAAAAGTTCTTAAGATATATTAACAATTTAGTTTATTTTAAATTTGGGTAATTTGTTGTTTATGAAAGTTTTAGAGTTTATTTTTCAGTCAATAAGTATTCAAAGGGAGACCTTCAGCAGAAATCTTTTTAAAATTATATTTGTTTTAATTTTGTAAGATAAGCATTTTATCTATAAAATATATCTGGCTATCTGGGCTGAAATTAAGTTTAAGTAACATGTCAGATATAGCTTATTTCCAAAGATTATTTCCAAAGAATTAATAATGTTGCATCAGTTGTAACTATATTTGTGGACAGACAATAAGAAGAAAAGTTCCAAGTGAGGAATAAAGCTCCCAGTAAGGAGTAAATCTAAATTCAGTGAGTTCTCTTAGTTATCTTTACTAGTAGGGAAAAGGTTATGTGATAGCCACATTTTTATACTTTGAATAGCTCGTGAACTCAATCTTCTTATACTATAACCGTTTAATAAATGTAAAAATTAACTGTAATGTATTTCAGCTTTCTTTTCACCCTTTAGACATCTCTAGCCAAACTGCTAATGAGCACTAAATGTATAAAGGATGAAAGAGAAAAGGAAATATATTCTAAAAGAACAGATAAATTAGATTTATTGAATATTTGAGAGCTGACTATATATTCGGTATAAAAAAATTAGGCCTAATTTAGGAAAAAAATTGGTCAATCAAGCAATTGAAATTGAAATCTTTTCCATTGGCATATGTGTTGACCTATAATTAAGTTCACTTTTAGCTACTACATGTGAAATCTTTTCCTAAAGAACTTTGAATAGTTTGGTTATATTAAGTTTTTCCAAAATGAAAAATAATCCATAGTGGTTGGTTGCAATTTGGTAAAAGTATGCATTTACATGGAAGAGAACCAGAAGGCATGATACAGAAATGGTTCTGTATCAAACAGGCGATGGTATGATTTTTTTTTTCTATTTTCAATGTAGTTTAATATTATTAGTCTTCAGAAAAACCAATCTATATCTAGAAACCACATTCCCAGTCAATTGGCCTAGCTTCTATAATGAAATAGTAAGTTAATAGAAATGCTTTGAACCAGTAACAGAAGGAAGCTACTACTAACCACCCACAGTCCTTTCCTCCTTCTGTTTGGTGGGTGGTTTGAGGATTTGTTTTCTTTAGACTATTTGTTTTGTTTAGGATTTTGTTTTGTTAGAATATTTGAGAGGGGAAAGACTTTGTGGACATTTTGGCAAATGGCAGCTGTGGTGCCTTGGAAAATGAAACATAAGTAGAGGAAAGAGGGATATGTGAAGGAGCAAGAGCCCCTTGTAGAAAATTTTACTTAAGAAACATGAAATTTATAGTTCAGTCTCTGTTCATGTTATTCCTACACAAAAAGCATGCAAGAGTTCTTTGACTTCTAGAAGAGACAGAAAGAGGTCAAGACAAAACAGCCTGTAACATTAGATAAGCCTTGGAACCCTGCTTATAGTTTGGATACATTAGGGAAGTACTCGATTTAATGGAAAACCTGAGTTTTACCCCTTGTACACCACGGAGTTAGCACAGTCTTTTGCATTATTTATCGTATAACAAATTACTCCAAACTTACTCCAAAACTTAATGGCTTAAAACAACAAATATTTATCTCAGTTTCTGTGGGTCAGAAATTCAGGAGTGACTTAGCTGGGTGGTCCTGACTCAGGACCTCTCTCTTGTTGAAGTAAGGATGCGGGCAAGGACTGCAGTCATCTGAAGGCTTGACTGTGGTTGGAGCATCCACTTCCAAGATGGTGCACTTACATGACTATTGGCTGGAGGCCTTTCCATGTGGGCCTCTCCTCAAAACCTGCCAGCTAACTTCTCTCAAAGTAAGTGATCCAAGAGAGAGAAAAAGGTACTTTCTATGACCTGGTCTCAAGTTACATACTTCACTTCTACTTTATTTTGCTCATTAGAAGTGAGTCACTAAGTGTTCCAGGAGCCAGGAATTAAGCTGCACGTCTTGAAGAGAAGAGTATCAAAGTTTTGTAGATATATTTTAAAACCAACACAGATATTGTAGATTGTGGTATACAGAAGAGAGTGCCAAAGATCAAGAGGCAGGGTGGGGGGCTGGTATTTAATCACACCATTTGTTAAATATTGATGACAGGTAAGGGAACTTGGCAGAAATTAATAGCGAATTTTAACTTCCTGAATCCTATCATTATTAATCTCAGAAAAAAGAAATATCATAGCTTATAATTTTAAGAACAATTTCAAAAATTCTAATATGAACATAGACTTTCCAGAAGAGAATAGCTGAGCAATGCTTAGAGAACCAAGAAACTGTTGCATGTTGTTACTAATTCTTTTTTATAACCAATTTTAAAAATTGAAAATCTGTGTAGATATGAAATCAAATAACACAAAAATGCACACTTATTCTTGACAAAAACTAATCATCTCTTGTTTGCAGAACACCATTGTCCAAGATAGTAACTTCTGTCTGTGATAGCAGTTATTATTCAAATAACAAGTTTTGTATTTATAAAATGACAAATACAAAACTATAAATTGTCATGGTCTAATTCACTTTTTAAAAAAAGTATTATAATGTACTGAGTTATTTTTATAATCTTGGATATTAGATTTTTATAGAATTTGTTTCTGGGTTGTAGTTCAGTTGCCAAACTAAATACTTATCTTTTGTCTAGGGTTGGACAGAAATTGTTTGCCCCAATCTTTCTATCCCACTTTTTGTTTTGGTGGAGAGTTATACAAAATTCTAGGGTGTTTTAATGCAAGAAAATATGTAGAGAGCAATGATATGGAACACAAAAAGGAATTTTGTGATATTGGTAAATTGTTTTTCTTCATTCATTCAATAATTCTGAATTCCTGCTGTGTACCTGACATTACAACCACTGGAGAACAAAGGGATGTTATCCCTGTCTTCTGGCTTATATTCTTGATTAAATAATCAAAATTGACATTATTTCAGTTATTTCAGATTCTAGGATCAAAAATATGCAGTAAACGTAGAAGTTTCTTTGAACTTTTAACTATTTAAATAAAGGTCATGTGTTCTTGTGTTCAAATAGCTGATTTTATGCTTCATTTCTGATTTTCTCTATATATGACTAATTCTTTATATATGTCTTTGTTTTTTCATTTGAGTTAATCAGAAACTTAAAAGTACAACCAGTGCAGTTGTTAGTATAAGGTGTCAGACAGTTTGCAGATTTCAAATATAGCTATCATTTTGATTAGATCAGCAGATATGGTAGCTTTGAAGAGCAGGAAAGATTTTGTAGGTTTAGAATAGTGAAACAGTAATGTAGCTGTGGAGCTGCCATCAGTGCTAACATTAAGGAAATAAGATGTGCTGTACCTGGCAATTGCAAGTAAATATAGAAGTTCTGACATGTTTGAAGAAAGCTGATATCTAAAAATTCATTTGTCAATCACTTAGACAAGAAGTATTTATTGAACTCCTATTTGCCCAGCCTTACTAGTCGTTGACAGAAATACAAAAAAAAAAAAAAAAAGTAAGACAACGTCCATCCCCTTTAAGGAACTATAGTCTGGTTGGGAAAACAAAGATTTGGAGCCCCAAAGCAATTAGCAAGCTTTTTGAAACAATGTGAAGTCCTAATTATATGACAAAGTGAAATCCTAATTATTATTTTATAGTACAGATAAAACATGTATCTTAATTTAAAAATTAAAATTCCTGGTGAGCTGAAGGTAGGCTTGAGCAGGGCTCAAAATTTAGTTCAAATAGGGAAAGAAGACATGTTCTTATTTGCCTTTATCTTGGTTATGTGTGTGTAGATATATAAACTTAAACTTTCTACAAGATTTTGATGGAAAAAGGATAATTTCTAGACAATAATGAAAATTATTCCAGGTCACTTTGGAGAACATTATATAAACTGAAAGCTAAAACTGAGGGTTTTGAATGAGCAATTTCATTTACCATAACCATTTTTGAATGACATAATCATTGCTTCAGAGGAGAGAGTGCTTCCTACCTCTTTGTTACTTTATCATAGACGGTCCTTCAGTGAGCAGCATTTACCCGTGGTGTGTTCCTTAAGTTATTATATGTGGCAGTTTTGTAAAACAGTGTATGAACTTGAACTCTGTTCTGCTTTCTGGCCTTCTGTAGCTTACAAAATCCTGATCTCACAATCTAGGTCTTGGATGGCATCCCCGTCCTTGCACTGTTCATATCTCATATACTCTGGACTTTAGATGCAGCTCCCACTAAGGGATGTCCATCTGAATTTTGGGCCCCCACAGCTTCTCTCAACACTCCAGACACTTTTTCTGTTGCAAGTCTCTTAAACTGTATTTGCTAAGCTGTGATATATTGTCCAGGTACCTGGTTTTATATACATTGTAAATGCTTTAAAATAGACTATATTTACGGATATATGATAAATATGTTTTTCATCATTTTGAACAGAAGTTAAAAGTTAGACCTTTAGTCAAGACATGTAACTACCAAGTGATTTCTGTGGGAAAGTCAAATCTGGTTTACACATAGCACCTTTTCTAAGAGAAGAACTTGAAATAAATTTGACTGCTTATGTTTATTACTCAACTTTTTAAAAATGTGTCCCTGTATTCCTTTAATGCTAGACTCTTTCTTTTCATCTTTTATTAGACAGAGTTGGTGATTGTGCACACTATGTAATGACACATGCCAACCTAGGCTGGGGCTTACAGAAAACTGCAGAAAAACATGTGTTTTTGTGTAGCACCTCAGGGAATCCTTACCTCCTCAGTCAGCAGATGTTCCATTCCTCCTGATTTTGTTTCTACAGACTGAATCATATATACCCTGTTATTATATATAACACTTTTGTATTCTCTTCTTTGGAAACTAGTCTTTGTTGATAGATCTCTGGTAGAATAGTAATTAGAAGAAAAATAATTGCTTTGATCAGTTCATTTATTAAAGTTCAGAGTCTTTTCCAAAGTGTCATAATAAAGATATCACAAATTTGGCCAGGTGAGGTGGCTCACGCCTGTAATCCTAACACTCTGGGAGGCTGAAGCGGGAGGATCACGTGAGCTCGGAAGTTAGAGACCAGCCTGAGTAAGAGCGAGACCCCGTCTCTACTAAAAATAGAAAAAATTAGCTGGACATGGTGGTGCACACCTGTAGACCCAGCTACTCAGGATGCTGAGGCAAGAGGATTGCTTGAGCCCAGGAAATGGAGGTTGCAGTGAGCGACAATGATGCCATTGCACTGTAGCCAGGGTGACAGAGCAAGACTCTGTCTCAAAAAAAAAAACAAAAAACACAAACTCTAAGGAAAAAATATATTGATATCCAAAGCATTTTAATGTTTACATTGAAATTTCTATTACAAAAATTTTATTTGCTTCCAAATCTGAGTTATTAATTCATCCTAACCCTTTCCTGGTCTGGGTCTGTGTTTCTGAATTCAGTATATCATTTTTGGGTTTTTGCTTTGTTATAATACTGGAAATATTCTCGGAGAAAAGAAGAAAATGAGAAGTGACGTATCACATTTTAAATTGTCTTCCCTAACTTCCAAGCAAATTTGAATATCTCTAGTGTGGCTTTTCTCCCCTTATTTCCCCCTATTGTGCCCTTTCTCACATTTCCCCTTTTTTTTGAAACTCTTCAAAGCCCACGAAACAGAGTTGGTATATTCTATCCAGCCCTGATTTCTCTTGACTAAGGCATGAATGGCTGTTTTCTCAACCTCAATAGGTAAGGAATAGCCCCCCATCTTAGTGCATTTGTGTTGCAATGAAGGAATACCTGAGGCTGGGTAATATATAAAGTGAAAAGGTTTATTTGGCTCACGATTCTGACGTCTGGAAAAGTTCAAGATTGAGCATGTGCATTTGGTAAGGGCCGCAGGCTGTTTCCTCTCGGGGAGGAACATGAAAGAGAACATGAAGGAGAACCAGTATATACAGAGATCACATGGCAAGACAGGAAGCAAGGGTGGGAGGAGTGCCAGACTCTTTTTTAACAACCAGCTCTCTCAGGAACTAATAGAGCCCGAGAACTCACTCACCCACTCTCCCAGGGAGAAGATTAATGTATTCATAAGGGATCTGCCCCTATGACCCAAACACCTGCCATTAGGCCCCACCTCCAACATTGGGGATCAAATTTCAACATGAGATTTGGAGGGGCCAAACATCCAAACTGTAGTACTTCCCAAACAATCTAGTTTCCCTTATTATTGTATTATAATCTTTTATCCTAAAAGTTCTCAAAATCTGTTTTGAAGGTGTTTGGTTTATTCAGTGTTTTGAAATGCTTCTGCATTCGATCTGTTGTGACTTTTTTTTTTTGGTTGAATTATATGATAAAAATCCAGCCTCATTTAGATAACGTAGTTAGAAAGTGGAAGAGTATTTTAATAGCTTTTTCAGCAATTGTGGATGTTCTTCTTTGATACTGCACCAAAACTTGATAAGTAGTAGTTTCTAAAATGTTAGCTACAGTGTGGAATCTGAAACCACATCTGTGAACTTTTCTGCTTAGTCTGTCTTGTACTTTGCATGTATCTTTTACATGTGTATGATTTTGTAACATCATGAATTGGTCATTTGGAAAATACTGGTTCATTGAGTTATGCAGATCTTCCAAATGTTGACTTATTTTATTATATAATATTTTAAAATCACATTTAACATCATGACTGATCTCATCAGAAAGGTCTTTTAAATATTGGGCAGCTGTCAAACTTACTGTGTCAGGTACAGGTTTTCTAAAATTTTAATTTTCACTTGAAAGCTCAAATTTTATCATTGGGAACAAATCTTGTCAGTTGTTTTCCTTAAAGTGACAGGCTAACTTCATTTGCTTTCTGAAAAATGTCTGACTAACCATAGCTTGTATGTCAGTCATTCTTTCAAGCGAAAATGGCATTCCATTAAAACAATGACTAGTTCAGCTTGCAACTCAAACAATTGCACAAGTGCTTTTCTCCAAGACAGCCATTGTACTTCAGTATGTAGCAGAAGTGTGCATACTTCCCATTTTGTGACACAAAATACTAGAAAGATGTTAAATTGGGATCAAAATTCAATGAAATTAATAATTTTTACTGCTTTATTAAGGACATTCTTAGATGAAACTGGCTTGCTTTTTGGTTTTACTCAGTGTATGGCATTGAAGAATACAGTGACTACAGTTTGGTGCTATGGCCTCAGTCATGCACAGGCATCAGCAGTTTTACTTGCCGTTGCTTTTGCATCACCATTGTAAGTGCCAACACAGTAAAAAATGCAAATAATATCTTAATAGTATTGTGACAGTAATTGACTTCAAGGATGTCAGGCTCTAGGATTTGATTTTACCCTACTTACAAGCTAATAGGTTGGCCAGTTAAAGACTGGATCAGAGAAAAGGGACTTTATTATTCACAGTAGAGCAAGCAGCAAGAACATCATATTTGCATTGGTCCTGCTTGGGAGGTGACACAAATAGACCAAGATGATGCATACATGCAATGGGTTGCCTTAAAGGAGAGGAATATTGAGCTTGGAGAATCCACCATTTTATAGCAAACAGTAAACAAGCCTGCTCTTTGAGAGGGAAACATTACCTTGTCTTTCAAGTTTTCCCTCCGCAAACACAAGCCTGAGAAAAGTCCCAGCTGAAGAACAGTCAGAGCCTTGTATTCTTGGCATGCAAAGCAAAAATGTGCAGGGACACTCGGGGCCCATGGCAGATTCTCTCTCCCAACAGTGGATCCCTTGAAAGGATCTTGGGACCCCCAGGGATCCTGGACCATATTTTGAGAACCACTGGTTTAAAGCAGATTATAATTTCCTGTTAGAAAAGTCATGTTGCCTTTTTCTCAGTAAGTTATTTGTTTTGCTTCCTACTGAAAAAATTTTATGCTCTAAGAATACTCTAGCATCTCCTCAGGAACCTTTATTTGTGCATGGAGGTCATAGTTCTTGCTCATCAGTCCTTTTTACATTTATTGGATAATTAGTTGTTTTACATCTTCATACTTTAAATCATGATACTTGTACATAGCTCCTGGTTATTTATCTATACCTATTTTATTAAATCTAGAGCAAACTCTGAATCTTAACTTTGTTAAAAAGACAGTGTGGTAGCAGAGATCTGCCTGATGCATTTCCTGGTATGTTCCACAAAACCCTACACCTGTAGTGTTTCAGTATGTACTCTGTGTGGTAATTTTTAAAGGCACAAGAATGTATATAGAATCTGAAATCAGTAAGAAAACCACTTAGCTTTGTTTAACTACAGGATCTTCAGCTAACACTTTTCCCAATGTTGTATTTTAACATCATTTTATTAAATTTGTAGTCCCCTCTAAGATATTGCTACAATTTGGGGGTAGAAGAGGGGAAGTCTCACCTAATTTTTCATTTGCACCTAATATGTTACACTCTCTGAACCTGTCTGTTGCTTGCTTAGGCAGTCTTGCTATGTTATGAAAGCTGACTTTTTCCCTGAAAGATTTCTTCTTTTTTTTTTTTTGCTGGTTAGTCATCTTTCCATATCTTTGCTCTAAGATATATATCCTAGAATCCTAACAAAACTGTTATAAAGTAGTTCCTACAATTCTGTCATTAATCTGTGATTTTTTTTCCTTCCCTGTTAAGTCCCTTTTAGAAACAAAATAATTCTAAGGTAGGTATCTTTTGTTTTCCCTTTCCTATTGTGTTTATCAGTAGTGGTGTGATTTTTACATTCCAACTCAGTTTCCTCTAAGTAATTCCATATGTGATGGGTTTACCAACTGTTATTTTACCCCTAATTGCTCTTCACAAATAACATTAAAGATAAACTGTTTCCCTATACATTTCATCCTATTAATACGACAGGGGACCACTGACTTGTCTATATTCCCTAGAAGTAGCATCTGGATAGTACTCCTGCTGGATGGCCAAATGGCTGCAGCAAATCTCCTTGCTTTCCATATTGCTGCTGCAAATTGAACATTCATTCTCTCCTCCCTCCTTTTTACCTATGCTGCAGCCTGAGAATCTTCATTCCTGTCCCCAGCCCTTTCTTCTCATCTTATCCTGAGGACAAACTGGTAACTTTCTTTTAAAGCTGAATCTAAAATTCTCCTTCTTACTTTTTTTTTGGATAAATGTCCATTCCTCTTTGACATGAAGAAGATACTACTAGATCTGGGTAGTCAGTTGTTTTTACTGAGTTCTTTCTTGGCAAAACAAAAGTTGGTGAGATCCCCAGTTTTATTTTGAACTTTGCTACTCCAAGAGAGCCTAATCTGTTTCTTTAGCTTTCTCCTGCCCTAAGATTTTTTGATACTAAGAAGAATTGCCTTACATTATAAAAGGAAAATGGAAATTAGAAGTATGAACCAGATTTGAGGAAAAAGTGGTTACATGTGTTTTAAAACTTTATGGTCTAGAGTAGACACCAGAACAAGTGAAAATGTATAGGACAGATTGAAACTTGACAATGGCTATTAAGAAAGAGTCTGGGTCTGAAGATGACAGACTTTAGGAGATGAATACTAAGTAGAGTTGACATGAAAATGAATGATTTAACTAAAGAAAGGTATATAATGAGGAAAGAGCAGTGCACCCAGGTCTGAACCTTAGAGGATGTCCATGTTTGTGACCTAGGAAGAAGAGGGACCAATGAAAATACCAGGCCAGGCATGGTAGCTCATGCCTATAATCCCAGCACTTTAAGAGGCCAGAGTGGGAGGATCATTTAAGGCCAGGAGTTCAAGACCGATCTGGGTAATGTAGCAAGACCCCATCTCTACAAAAAAATTTTTTAATTTTCCAGGCATGGTGGCATGCACCTGTAGTCCAGGCTAATCAGGAGGCTAAAGCAGAAGGATCGCTTGAGCCCTGGAGTTTGAAGCTATAGTGACCTATGATGACACCACTGCACTCTACCCTGGGTGACAGAGCGAGACCCTGTCTTTAAAAAAAAGAAAGAAAGAAAGAAAAATAAGAAAATAACAAAACTTTAGAAGAAGTGTCATATGATACTGGTAGCCAAAAAAAGTTTCAAGGAGAAACTGGTCAGTAGTGTGAAATACTGCCAAATGAGATGCCAAATTAAGCAGAATGAGAGCTTTAGAAAAAGCCATTGGATTGATGAATAAGACATCTCTGGAAAATCGTGAAATCTCAGAGGAATGGAAGGATAAAAAACAAAGTTTAGGAGTTCAGGTTCCATTGTGGAGGAGTGAGCACCTAACAAACCAGTCCTCTACAAATAACAGTTACAAACTCTAGACAACATACCAAAAAAAAAACAAACCTGAAGACATTGGAGCCTGAACTTTGCATATTTTGGAGGGGAGTAAAAAATATGGAGCAAGTAATTGGCTCAGAGCGCATTCCCATTTTTCTATGGTTTTGTCCTGGTGGTGGCCACAGTTACAGTGGAGGCATAGCGGTGGTGGAAATTCCAGTAGAAAGCCCATTATCATTCTGACTGGAAGAACCAGGAAGGAGAATGAGCCCGGAGTAACCATGGTCACCAGAGGGTGAGGGAAGGAGCATCAGAGAACAGGAACCCTAAATTCTGTGTTTAAACTCAGCCCAAGTCTCTGGCTGTCCCCAAGTTAGCAGGACTAACTAAAAGCAGTTTGCAGCTAAGGCTTAAAGGACTGAACTGAGATCTGAGCTGCCGCTCTCCATAGCAGTGACAGTTTAGAGTCTGGGCTAACCAAGTTAATTGCCTGTAAAAACAAAACCACCAACACCATTCACCACCATGTAACATAAAATCTCCATAACATAATATTCACAATGTTCAGAGTACGGTCCAAAATCACTCAACACATAAAGAACCTAGAAAATGTGACCCAGTTACAGAGGAACAGATACCAACCCTGAGATAATCCAGAGACTGAAATTATCAGACAAGGACTTTATCAGCTACTGTAACTATGCCCAGTCGCCTATTAAAAGATAGTTGGGGAGACAGGAAGGAAGTTAAAGTTTTAAGAGAGGTTAGAATTAATTAACAGTAAGGTACTCCATCTATTGTCATACTTTGCCAAATGCTTAACTTCTATATCAAGTATTAAGAAATACTTAAACTATGAAATTTTGTCTAAGAAACTATTGCCAAATTGCCTATGTCAGCAAGTGGCTGGTTTGGCAGAACCTTGAGTTATTTGGGGATGTAAATTTCTATTTGTACTGTACCTCCTTGAACACACACAAAAAAAGACCATACCAAAGGTTTTTTCCCCCCAGGCAACATTTAAAGATCAAAACTTGGCCTGTAACTACTTCTCATTGAGAAATATATTTTTCATTGTATGACAGGCAGATTTTAGGATCTTAAAATTAGTTTGCCTTTGTGCAATATATAAATGTTGCCATCCATTATCTCCCCCCTCCATGCTGGATAACTGTGCCACTTAGCTTCTCTGACAGCCAAGCACTATAGCTGAGTAGTTAAAAGCTGGGGCAGAAAGGCTTGTGTTCCAATCACAGCTACTCCACCTACTGGACTGTAGGCAAGTTATTTGATCTCGCCCAAGCAAACTTTAAAATCGTAATTAAGTATTTAATTCACAAGATTTTGTGGCTTAAGTTAAATAATTAATACATGCAAATTGCTTAAATAATAGCTATTTCCAAGAAGATATCTTCTGTTCATCATGGTAATGGTGTAAAACTAACTTTGTGGTTAAAGAAGAGAATTTTCCCAAGTCAATTGATTTTAAATGTAGTGTTTGTGGAAGGGGTAAAGGGAGTATGAGAAACCTTACTTATTTAAATTGGTCACTTAAGTTATACACTTTCCGTTTTCCATGAAAAGACATCCCCACTATTAAATATTTCTTACTTTTGAGAAAATTAGTTTATATGCAAAAGGTGCCTAATACAAAGTGAAAGACTTAAAAGATAGATAGTAGGAAAATATTAATCTCACTCTACTTAAAATTAACTTCAGTAGAATTGAAATTGCAGTAATTGTGGCAATACTGATAAAAGATCTTACCTTTTTAAAAATATGTATCTTATTTTAGCATTGAATTGATAGAGATTTGGGGGAGATTTACATTAAACTAGAACCCTGTAAAGACTTGGAAGTAATTGGGGTGTTTAATTTTATTTTTGTATTGTTTATTTTCTTGCCACTTCCTTCAGAACTCTGGGATGGATCCCATTTTGCCCTGGAGTTGTTCCCGCACTGGCAGTAGGTTTGCCTAGCACACTGTGTCTTGTAGAACAGACAAGGCTCCTAGGATTTGTGTTTCTCTTGCTTTGCTAGATTTTCAGGAATGTTAATGAGGGTGAAAAAACCATAGATTTCACATGGCCATAAATTCTTATAGATTAAATACAATTTCTTTGTATCTTTTTTTACCTTTTGTCCTCAAACTCTTAAATTACTATGCTTTTCTATTTATTTTTATCAAATCTCTTTTTATAATTTTTTTGGTCCTCTTTTCTACCTTAATCTTTTCCCTTTCTCAGCTCTTCTCTCACTTTCTCCTTAATTCAACCATATCCAATGCTTGACTTCTCTATAATATCTTTTGTCTTGATCTATATAAAACTGGTAATAAAATATTCAACCTTAGTTTCTCCTTTAACATTTCATTCTTAGATTTCAAAAATCTAAGTGATAAGTGAATCTTTATTTTCACTTTCTTTTTCCACTGCTCATTTTTCCTTTTTCTTTAGTGAATTTCATCAAGCTAATATTTATAACTATTCCACAGTTTATATTCCCTCTACCAATCCATCACATCTCCCTTGGCTTATATCTTGGTTTACATTTTTCCAAGTAAGATCATAGTTCTCTTTTCTGTTTTAAAAGCATAATTCTGTCAAGCCTCAGAAGTTAAATACAATATTGACTACACTCAGTTGCCTGAACCACCTAAAAATAAATATTCCTTTTACATGCAAGGATTCCAACTAAAGTTTAGAGGGAGTGTTTGATATGAACACTGCAGTAAAATGATAGGCATTGCTATAATTCAGATATATATCACTGAAAACTTACTTCCTTTTTACTGCCTTTTAAAGTTGAGGTTTCTTACATATGAGAAAATATACATTGTATTAATGAGTTTAGTCAGTATTATCTTTAAAAATTCCATAATTCAATTTAATTTTATTGACTTTAATTGCTTAAAATTTTTGAGAAAAAGTGATTCCAAATGAAAATTTTTCATTGCTTTTCTGTATTTTTAAAATTATTTTGAGGTCGGATGCAGTGGCTCATGCCCATGATCACAGTGTTTTGGGAGGCTGAGGCAGGAAGATCATTTGAGGGAGGCATTCAAGACCAGCCTGGACAACATAGCAAGACCTTGTCTCTACAAAAAATATAATAAAAATTAGCTGGGTGTGGTGGTGCACACCTGTAGTCTTAGCTACCTGGGAGGCTGAGGCAGGAGTATCGCTGGACAAAGTGAGACCTTATCTCAAAAAAAAAATCATTTTATAAAAGGAATAGAATACTTTCACTTTTAGTACCAACTATAACAAAGGCAGGTGTTGGGGAAAATACACATTTTTTTCTTTGAGAGGTTGATGTCTAACATATCCTACAATGTAACACAAAAACATTTTCTATTATCTTAGCATTAAGAATAATGAATTAATGAATAATGAAATGTTAGCCACTTCTTTCTTCTCCTTCCTAAATATCAGTGCATATTCAACTGGCCTTTGAATGTTTTTAATATAATACCCATCTATGAGAAGCTTAGACTGATTTACACTAAATCAAAATTCTCCCATTGCGCTTAAGAGGAAATTTAAGGAAACATTTTGCAACATCTTTCAGCAATTTCAGATGGGTCTATCTTACTACATTTAGTTGAAGGACTTGTCCAGTGACACACTGGAAGTGTGTATGAAGAGGATGACGTGTAAAACTCTTATCTCAGCATTCATTACACAAGTTTGGCGTTTCTAAACTAGCACTGGGAACGGTTTGTGATGTTAAGTATTTTAAGTTTTAGTACCTCAAAATAAATTCATTTCTTGAATGATTTTAATGCTTAAAATCTCCTAAAATATAATCTTCAAAATTCCCCTGCTTTCTTATTTGAAGTTACAATAACTTCAATTTCCTGCAGTTCAGAGCCCACTTGGATAATATTTGAGAAAAGAAAGAAAAATACAAGTTATCTCTTTCTTATGTTTACTTAACTCTCTGAGATTGCTAAACAAACTGATTAATCTTCATTAGGTAAGATAAATCATTGAAAAGAAAGTCTGAGTTTCTGGGAAGTGTTGAAATTGCCATTGACTATACTAATCCTAAATCTGTTGAAAAATTAATGATTGTTTTCAGAAAGTTGCATCAGACTGCTATAATGGGAAATAGCATTAACATGTTGTACCCATCTAAATAAACCCTACTTCAAACATCTGTCAGCATACTGCTTGCCTTAGATACTTTGTAGAAATTCTTTAATAAGTAAATGGTCCCTTTACACCCAAGGAATCTTTTCTCAATAAATTCACCCACTCTAGTTATCAAATCCAAACATCATAAAAGTAAGTTGGCACCAATTATTTACCAAGCCAAACAAAAGTTTATCATTCTTTTCCTACCTTTTCCTTCACCCCTGCCCATCCTCATTCGTTTTTTAATGCTTCTTTAACCTCAGAAGCAATCATTCCTAGTTTATGTCAAAATCAGGACTTTAGAGTCATGTTTACCACTTTCTATAACTATCGTAATTTTTAGTCTAAAACCACAAAGTACTTCTTTTTGGCTCTTTCTAGCTTCTAATAAAGTAATAAGGAGATAATTTCATTTGATATAATCGCTTGTTTTATTACGATTTAACATATCATCAAATGTTTTTATTCTCTCAATATACCTCTTCTCTGATTTTGTTGATATAAATTTAATGATATAATCTTTTAAAAGTTTGTTTTCATTCTTACAGTGTCATAACTGGTTGGCTAGCTTTGAAATG
Organism: Daubentonia madagascariensis; assembly: GCA_023783475.1. Taxonomy (NCBI): domain Eukaryota; kingdom Metazoa; phylum Chordata; class Mammalia; order Primates; family Daubentoniidae; genus Daubentonia; species Daubentonia madagascariensis. The sequence continues at coordinate 45,447,280 of JAKFHU010002088.1, read as the reverse complement.
TTGCTTTTCTTCCTAGTCCACACTGAAATCCATTGAATGTTCTAATTGCACATAACACCGTAGAAAAACCTTGTCTACCACTTTTAAAAACAAACTGTGAATGTGAAAATGTCTTCTGATGTGACTGCTTTATAAAGCTCAATAAAGCAGTTTTAATCCAGAAGAAGGCATGACCTAGATGTTTGTCAGACAGATATGCAGCAACAGAATCATCTTTATTTTACCTCAGTCTGATGATATAATATATAAAATCACAAATTGAATTGTCAAGGTTTTATTTTACTAATTCCAAGCTACTGTAAAATAATACTCTATATTTAAAGTATTAAGAAAAAGCTGGGAAATTAGAATAACTTCTTAAAATAAATTGGAGAAGATAGTTTTAAGAAAAACAAAGTGAAATCAAATCTTTATCTTAACAAATAAGACTCCTAAGAAATTGAAAGAAATCTTTTGAAAAGCAATAACAAATACAGATGTACTCAGGCAATAAGAAACAGTGAAATTAAATCTTCCATTTTAATAATAGCTACAGTGACCTTAATCGAATAAAATCAAAGTCTACTAAATATTTACTGGTTTTGGAATTATAGTTTTGGCTGAATTATATTTTATGACTGTAAAATATTAGGATTCTTGAAATCTCTGAATTTGTCAGTTGATAGCTTTAGAAAGCACACAAAGCTTTCTAGGTATGATTCAAAATTTTTTAAAAATCTAAACCATAGAATAGATGATTACATGTTCTTTAATGTTGATTTCTAAATGTTAGGATAAATGTAATACCAGTGTAAGCCACATGGTGGGAGTGAAAGGCAAGAACTTGTGTTGAAACAGCTTAAATACATAGTGCACTATCTTTACAAACCTTTTAAATGTTTGTTAAATGATAAGAAGTTATACTTTGACTTTCTTTCTTCCTCTAATACAACTACATTCCTCAGCAAAGAATCTATAACAAAAGACAAAGACATTGATATAGGCCATTTATAGGCCATCATTACTGAATATCAAAAGAAGTAAACACACACAAATTTTTTTTCCTAAAGTTTCTGGTCATATGAGGTACTTGGTGATCAGAGTATAGCAATTTTGATTAGTTGAATTTGAGATATTCCTTGAATCTCCAACACTGGAAAATAGTAATTGAAGAAGTTACCAGAAATGCTTTATGTCTTCACACTTTCTATCGTTTTCCTTTTTCCTTGATTGTTCTCATTTAAAAAAAAAAAAATCTATTGTATATATATGTAAGCTGCCTCAGCTTATTTTTCAATAAGGAAGATAAATAAATTTTCCTTTGTATTTTCTGTTAACTCAGTCTCATTTGAATTTGGAAGCAATTTAAAGTGGTAATTATTTTGTATCTTTAAGGTAAGAAGACAAGAGGTTTCTTCTCCTAGAAAAGAAACTTCACCAGGGAGTCTTGGCATTCCTTTATTCCATGAAAGGTAGTTCTACATCCTTTTTTGTCAACTCTTAAAAATTATAATTATTGAAATATATTTTAAAATTTTAGCAATTGTAAGAAAAAAGCAGCATTTTAGAACTGGAAGAGACCCATTCAAGGGTCTTATATGTTAAATGACCTAAATAAGTCATACAGTTAATAGCAGAGCTGGATCTAAAAACTGAATTCTGTAAATCTCTACTGTTTCAATATACCAAGAATTATGGCTGTATTGGAGGGATCCTAATGTGAACCTCACCAAAGTGAGGAATATTTCATATTCTATTTAAGATGTTTACAGAGAAACGCAATACACTGAAATTTCTAATGTGAGAATAAGACAGCCAGCATCAGTGTGATATATGAATAAGTAGATAGGCCAGTCTGCACTACATTTATGTATTAAAACTTTTGATTTATCACTTACTATGTGCCTGGCTCTCCAGAGTTGTTTTCTGGGATATTTTCCTGAAATTTAAAATAAATTTTTTAACATTCAACTTTTCAGTAATTATTTTGTAGTCCATAATTGGTACTATGTAAGTTTAATTATGAAAAAAATATTTGAAGTTGTAGCCTTACATTTTAAAATATTGATTTGTTTTTAGGGGTAATATAGAGAAGACCTTCTGGGATCTGAAAGAAGAATTTCAAAGAATATGCATGCTAGCAAAAGCACAAAAAGACCACTTAAGCAAACTTCATATACCAGACACTGCAACTGGTAAGGTTTGATTTAACTTACAGTAATATTAATTTTGTTGGTTGAAATTGATTTCTTTTTGAATGTGAAAATATTCCAGAATGCTTATTAAGTGCTAAGGATATGCAACATACCTCTTACCCACATATATTTGAATGAGTAAGTGCTGTTTAAATCCTGTAATGTATTATGTTCTGTAATTATTGGCTTTTTCTCTGTCTTCATTGTATGTGGTCTTATACAGGTTGAATTGAAAGACATAATTAGTAATCATCTTAATGAGAAATCCCACCTTAAAAAATACAAAATAAGCTGAGGCAGGAGGATCACTTGAGCCCCGGAGTTTGAGGTTGCAGTGAGCTGTGGTGATGCCACTGTACCTCTAGCCCAGGCAACAGAGTAAGACCCTGTCTTAAAAAAATAATAATAAAAATAAAAAATAAATATAGGATATATCTCTCAAAGTTTTCAGTTGCTATTTGGGGGTCTTAATAAACATTAACTCATCTGTTATTAAGCAACCTTAAAGCCACACTAGCATATATGAGCCAAGTAAAATTATAACATCAGGTTTGTTTTTAACTTCTGCCTGAAAGGTTATTAAACACTATGGAGATATATGGTTTTTTTGAGACAGAATCTTGCTATGTTGCCCAGACTGGAGTGCAGTGACTATTCACGGCCTCAAACTCCTAGGTTCAAGCAATCCTCCCACCTCAGCCTCTGGATAGATTCTTATAATTTGGTTCAGGAATAAAAATGTGACACTCACATTTCCTGAGTGCCAGTTCTGTTGAAGGCACAAAATACAAATTTAGTATAAAATACAACTTAAAAGGCACATCCATTTTACACATGTCACAGTATGTTTTTTAAAAGCTCCACCCTTCCCTAAAACCCCAGATTGGCTTTCTGATGTTTGCTTCAGTAGTTCAATATGAATAGCAAAATATCAGGAATTGAGTCTGGCAACCAAGCACATCTGTAAACAAAAGGAAGGTAAACTGATCATTTATACTGATAAATTCTCCTTGTGATTTGAGCTGTTCTGCATACAATTCCCAAGAGATGTGATTTACAGTTTTTAATCTGAGAGATGATGCAGCATTGCTGACTAGCACCCCTTTAATTAAAAATCACTTTCTATTTCTTACAGCACTTACATTTAGGCTATTTAAAAATCATTTTAGAGTATAAATTCACTTTTTACTACTACTACAATTTTATTTTCAGAAAAGTTACACAATGTGATGTTAGAGAAACAAAACAATCTTTGTAGACAGACATAATTTGTTTCTTCCTCTCCTATCCCCCTACCCTCCCAGAAAGAACTCATTTCTCCACCTTAATTTTTTATCTTTTTCAGAGAACTTGATCTTTTGTACAGACCACAGAATACTAGGTGCCTTTGAAGTAAATGAATTATTTTTATTTAAAACATGCTAGTTATAGAGATGTAGTACCTAGAATTCATAAACATGCTTTTTTGAACATCAACATCTTATCAAAGCATTGTAATGGTGATATACTCTTCGTTACACAGAGAACTTACCTCATTATCAATGGCTTAATACTTTGACCATTTTTAAATTGCACAGGTCTAAATCTAAGTATGTATCTGTCAACTAGAACACTGAGTGTTTAACTTCAATTTCTTCCCCACTAAAACTGCTTCCTAACATTCTTATGTTTTATATTAACTGGTCACAAATAATAAATACATTATTCTTGAAATATTTTAGATCTTTTGTGTTACATACTCCAGTGAAGTTTTGCTGCATCCAAATAGAAACCAAAATATCAAATATCATGCTCTGACAGTAGTAGATCAAAAGGAGAAGGAAAAAAGAAATATTTTTTTAAAATATGACTATTCAGGGTTTCCAAGTATGTATGATACATTGAATTAAAATATAGAAGAACTATTTCAAAAATGATTTGCATGATATATCTGGAGAAAGTATATGTATTATTGTCCTTGTGTTATTTTTTATTAAAATTTGATTTTTACTTTTAAATAACCAGATATAATTCATGAAAAAAGGCTAAGTTAGTAGAATTGTACATTTCCTTTTTTTTACTCTCTTTTTTCCTACCCATCCATGTATGGCAATAGCCTTGAGAAAGGATAAAGATAAACTGTACATTTATGCAAATATGGCATCAAAAATAAGTCCTATTTGGTTCATAAAGGAGTGTCCTATTTCAACGGAGATTAGGAGGGAAAAATACAGGATTGGGGGACAAACAACCACCAGGTCTTTTTCTTTTGTCAATATACAAGGTAATTACACTGAGAAGTAGTCTAAATGGGCAGACTATAGTTAACAATGGAAACCTACAAATATTTCTCATTTTACTTTTTTTCTTGCAAAAATAAGTATTTTTTAAAAATAACTATTCTTGAAATAGACAAAATAGAAAAGCCTGTTTGCTCACCTGATCCTGTTTCTCAATATGGTGTCAGGATGGCAAGTGCTTTCATGCACCTTGATTGAGTTAAGTTTTCTAAGCTTGGATTTCTAGTAGCATTAGGAATCTTAGTTTTAAGTCTTTTTTTAAAATATATTAACTCTCACCGCTTGAGCACGTTAACTCAGATCATTTTAATATGGCTGAGGTTGTGTGCCAGCTAGCTATGCTAAAGGAAAATATCTGCTTTATTACAGCTGTTAGATTTCTCCATGTTTTGTTCACAAGAGGGATAGGTCAACTGCTCGAAAAGTAATTCAAAGCACATTTCTGTCAATTTGGGGACTCCTGTCTATATATGGAAACCAGCATGTTCAATTTAGCATAGTGGTTTAGAGCACAGACTCTAGAGTTAGACTGTCTGGGTTTCAGTGCCATATCTATCATTCATTAGCTGTGTAGCCTTGGAATTAACCTCTCCATGTACCAGTTTTTTTACATGTAAAGTGAGGATAATAATAGTGCCTACCTCAGGATTATTTTGAGTATTAAATGAATTAATGCACATGTAATGATTATTACAGTGTATGGCACATGAAAGTGCTATTAATGGTAATAGTTGTTGTCCTTAGCAGCAGCAACAGTTCTTCAGCATTCACCCTGTTCTCCTTGAGAAGATCATTTGATGTCTTTCCTCCTTCTCAGGTGTTACAGAATTTGATTACCTCAACAATTGGTTTTCTTGATTTGTTATTTGCAATTAGCAAATGTTATCTACAAAGGCAGTACTGTTTCCTAGAATTTCCTGCCACTTTTAAGTCTATTGCCAGGAAAAAATGACTACTTGAGAGTTAATAGACTTTAAGAACCTCAGAGGTCAAAGAAATCCAGCTAACCAATTGAGATTGGTCTCAATTACTATACCACTCCTAGTCACAGACAGAATGTCTAGTAAATGTTGATTATATTATCCTAGGCTTTGTGGGGAAGATGTTACAGATTCACTCAGAATTCATTCATTAAGGGCATTTATTATATGCCAGGCACTGGGCAGGGTTCTGGGGTAAGTGGGGAACGAAAAATAGTTTAGGACCTAACATAATCTACTTCAATGGGAAAAAGAGAATAACAGTCATGTGCCAAATAACAACATTTTTGATCAATGACAGACCACATATAAGATTATAATGGAGCTAAAAAATTCCTACCACCTAGTGATGGCATAGTTATTGTAACATTGTAGTGTAATTACTTTATTTTTTTAATAAATTTAGTGTAGCCTAAATGTACAGTGTTCATAAAAGCTACAGTAGTGTACAGTAACGTCCTAGGCCTTCACATTCACTTACCACTCACTCACTGACTCACCCAGAGCAACTTCCAGACCTGCAGGCTCCATTCATGGTATGTGCCCTATACAAGTGTACCTTTTTTTATCCTTTATACTGTATTTTTACTGTACCTTTTCTATGCTTAGATGCACAAATACTTCCCATTGTGTTACAACTGCCTACTCTACAATAACATAGCCTGGGAGCAATAGGCTATACCATACAGCCTAGGTGTGTAGTAGGCTATTCCATCTACGCCTCTGTAAGTACACTCTATGATGTTTGCACTACAACAAAATCGCCTAATGATGAATTTCTCAGAATATATCCCAATTATTAAGTAACATATAACTGTATAACAGAGTGTTCAGTCCTCAGGACAACGAAGAGTCGTGGGAGATCCATCTAGAGAAACTCGTGTCTAAGCCAAGATATGAAGGACAAATAAGAGTTAGGCAAAGAGTAACAGGAGGGGACACGTCTGGCAATTTTCAGAGCATGTGCAAAGGTGCAAAGACAAGACAGCATGGCCATTTTGGAGAACTGTACAAAGTTCATTGTAGCTAGAGTATGGAATAAAGCAGGTGTACTGAAAGATGAGCATGGAGAGGTGACTAGGGGCCAGTTACAAACAGTTTTATATGCCTGGGCTGAGGGCTGAGGGCTGAGGGCCGAGGGCCTTGGAGAACCATAAAAAGATTTTATTAGCAAGGTAACATGACCAGATGTGTATTTTAGAAGAACTACTCTGAGGAGGGGATGGTGGAGAAGTTGCAATGAAGAGAGCAGATTAGACATGAGACAAATTTACAGGCAAGCAAGTAGTTCAAAATCTGCTATAATAATCCCATAAGAGAGGATGGTGTGGCCTAAAGAGAGGCAGTAGGTATATAACAGGATGAACCAAAGAAGGTGGTTGTATTGTACTACACATCATATCCAAACAGAAAATATCTTGTGTTGGAATATGCTGTGGCAAAAGATAGCTGTCATAAGACTGCAAAGACCAAAGGAATATAAAGGAATTGACATTCGATAAGTGCCTACTAACCTGGACAGACACTTTGCAAGATGCTCTATATACCCTGTCTACTTAAACTTGCATCATTAGTAAAGTCTCCGTTTTGAATGTATGACTTTACTGATGAAAATCTTTTTAAAATGCTAATTTTTAAAACTTTTACTATTCATTAAATAAATATACGTACATTACCACCATCACTGCCTTCTTGAGTGGACATTGTAGAACATAATTTAGCTTTTCCTGATGTCTCAGGATCAACATGGAGAGTACTTTGGTTTTTTTGTATCAAGAAATATAGCCCTTGTTGGCCCTATACTAGAGTGTAGTGTTTTCTGAATTTTTATATCTGCTCTTTTGTTTTTCTTGTCTCCTGTCATGTTTTTAGCTCTTTTTGATATCTGTGTCTGCATTTAACAACTCATATCCCCTTTTGATTTGCTGTTTCAAACCAGCTATGAACTAGGGAAACATCATCAAGCTTGTTAGAATAAAACTAAAATGAGAATAGGAGCAAATTTCATGTATCTATGGACCTTGTGGCTCTAATTCTGACTCCTCAGAAGCTCTTCTTTCTTTCTTTCTTTCTTTGTCCTAGAAAGCTGAATTTGGTATAGTAGATAAGTGGCTTGTAGATAAATGAGCTACAGAGGCCCTGGTATCTACCTGATATCTACTTGATATGTAAAAAAAAGGCCTTTTTTAAAATATGAGAAAATCCCATGTTCACATGCAATTTTCTTAACACGCATCTCAAAATTTCATTCTTCTTTTGCCTCCACTGTCTTTCTTCTCCCCAACCCCTACTACCACCACTCCCTCACACGGATTTTTAAGAGTAGGCAATGGCTAAACTGATTAGCAATATACTTAGTAAGGATTTTCCCTTTTAACAACTTATTTGTCTAAGCAAGCTCACAGTTGCAGTTTCCATTACTGACAAAATGTTTAAATGTATACACTACAGGCAAATGTTTTTTAAGTGTGGAGCAGTATAACTGTGAACAAGATGCAAAGTGTACGACAAAAGACCTAGGAAAAGACAAAGTAGTTAAATTTTGACTAATAGGCTACGTTTCAGTTAACCCACTGCAGACCGCTAATACACTGTGTAAGATGGTAACAAATATAAAAATCCCAGTTGTCTTCAGTTGCTATAAAAACCAATATAAAAATTAATACTCATCTGTCCAAAGCTGACTGAACAGATTTTTTAAAATGGTTTGAATGCAACTGTTTCCCTTTTGTGTTCTTTTCCCTGCAGAAACACAGTGCTCTGTGCCTGTACAGTGTACGGATAAAGCAGATAAACAAGAATCGCTGTTTAAGCCTCAGGCTAAAGATGATATAAATAGAGGTATACCATGTATCACATCTGTCACACCAAGAGGATTGGGTCGAGATGAGGAAGACGCCTCTTTTGAATCACTTTCTAAATTCAATGTCAAGTTTCCACCTATGGACAGTGACTCGACTTTCCTACATAGCACTCCAGAGAGACCCGACATCCTCAGTCCTGCCACATCTGCGGCAATGTGCCAAGACAGATTTAATATGGAGCTCAAAGATAACCCAGGAAACTTTGTTAAAACAGAAGAAACTTTATTTGAAATTCAGGGAATTGATCCCATAGCTTCAGCTATACAAAACCTTAAAACAACTGACAAAACAAAACCTTCAAATTTTGTAAACACTTGTATCAGGACAACTCTGGATAGAGCTGCGTGTTTATCACCCGGAGACCATAAAGCATTATATGTAAATACGTTCCCACTTCTGGACCCATCTGATGCACCTTTTCCCTCACTCGATGCCCCGGGAAAAGCTATCCGAGGACCACAGCAGGTAACTGTTTTGCATTAACAAATATATTATTACGTGTGAACACACATTTTACCATACATGCGCAGATATGCATCTCTTTTAGGTTATCGGACATCCTTATTAAACTAATGACTAGCCAAAGCTAAGGCTTTCACTAAAACATGAAAGTCCTGTAATAAATGACATGAAATTATAAAAGGTTAATATGGCAAAGCTCTATTATAAAGTACCTTGAAATTTATGGCAGAGTTTAAAATGCATGTAAGCCATATCCATATCTATTATGGTGTCACTTTCTTAGTTCCTTAGTCAAAGATTGTTTACACAGCATTAGTATGATAATAGGATTCTTTATTAAATTTCATACTGTAAAATAAGTGGTTTCTTTATTGATAAGTTTGTGTATATCATACTCATTTTTACAAGAATGCACAATTTACCATAAGTAAATAATTGCATCATATATTCCTAATTATCAAAATAAGTGAACTGTCTTTCAACTAATACTTCTGTTACAGTCTCAGTTATTTAGCACGTAGGTCTGTAGGGTTTAGTTTTGGTTGCTAATCTGGCACTGAACGTGCAGCCTCATGTATTTTTCAAATAGTCTCTGCATAGGTATGATTTCAATCAAATATTTTATTTAATGTTTCTAAAGCTCACAGACTACTCATAGCCTGACAAGCCATTCCTACCCTTCCTTTTAGATTCAGGTTCTATCACAGAATGATTCTTTTAGTTAAAAAAAAAATGTGTTTAATGACTAAAGACAAATGAAAAATATATAATTGTTACAATAAACAGAAGCTCATGAAAATACAGATTGATGTAAATGTCTATAATTTGCAAACATTTGTTTGATTTCTCTTTGACTTGAGATATTTAATTTTTAAAAAAACTTTATTAATACCCTTTGGCTTTAAGTACTCATAGATTATAGACTTTGAAATCAACATGCAAAGAAGGTAATAGTCGAGCTGTGGTATATTTTACTAGTAGGAAAAACTAGGCATAGCTGACAATAAGTTTTAATTATAAACTCACTTATGTTCCCACATGTACCTTATTTCACATCATAGACTCAGTTATAGTTGCTACTAAATGAAACAAATTAAACGATATCATTTATTGCAAGTAGAATTCCTGTGGAGCTGTGAAGTGCATCAGTTCTAATGCTTGTTACTTTTTTCTCCATTGTATTAATATCTCTTGCTTGTTCTTTTACTAGTCGGTGCATTCATGTTTCAGTAGATGGCACCCTGCATTGTACATTTGCTTTCTATACTACAGCAAGGGAAACAGCTGGTATGTGATTACAACTTGATGGAAAAGTATTCAGCTTAAAAAAATGCAGGAGAATTGGTGTTGAGCTGTCACAAGACATGGGGCATAAGGTTAGATAATTGATATTTTGGCAGAAAAAGCAAAGAAATTAGTTTGTTTTGAAGGCCATGTTACAGTTTAGGATTGAAAGAATGTTTCTTAAAATGGGTTTTAAAAAGCATTTTGCAATTTTATTCGTATTAATAAAGCTTGTATGATAAGTACAGAAATCTTGAGTTATTCATAGATACTAACAAAGAGATGTGAAATTTTAGTTACATATTTCAGGTTTTTACTTTATATCAATCATTACTACTAAACACCTCTTTTATACATTCAGCTATCATAACAAAGGCTAAAACATGTCAATTTATTTTTGTTCTGTGTGATTTTTTGTTTTTCTTTTTACTTTTGCTGAGTCAGTGATTGGGGTCCCAACTAAATTCTATGAAGAGATCAAATCTGAACTGATAGCTCTTAATAGAGATGGATAAATATGGACTTTGAACATAAATTGGCAATGAGAGATTAGCTTAACAAATTTAGAAGCTAAATTGCCTCTAAATTAATTTCTTTCTATTGTTCTAGATCTTAATAAGAATTCTCTTTAAAGTAATAATCTTTTATTTATAGCCATATCAATTTCCCATTAGAGTGATTTGTACTCTTTTGTTTAAACTGCAAACAGTAACATTTGAATCTACTTAATTCTAACTAGATGTTTGTTTATATACTCACAATTGTATAATTATTACTACCTTTTTTTTATCATGGAAGAAAGGTTTTTCTAAAGAAAACTATTTTACCCCAAATTTCATAACATTTATTTTAAATATTTTTTGTGTGATTGCCACTTCTCATGAAAGGAATTGAGTCAATATTGTTATAAGCCCTCTGTACTGATATTTGAATGTATCTCAGTGCCTAGACAGACTTTGTATATTTACACCAATTGTACACAGCTGTCCAATAAAATGTTTATAAGAAGACAGTAATGTTGTGAAACCCAAACGCTTCAATTAGTAATATACTGTTTATGTAAATGATCGGTTAACCAGAATGAAAGAACTTAGCGGAATGAAAACTAACACTGTCAGGTACTGGACTAGGCTGTTACTTTAAAAACAAATTAGTAATAGGAGCATAAGAGGTCTCTTTAAATTTGACTTTATGAGATGATTCTCCTCAAAGTATCAGAATTTAGCTATATCAGGATAATTTACCTGTCAAGGTAAGAAAGAAAATTTTAAAAATAATTAGGTTTATGCAATTTGGGAAAATGATACGTTTTCCAGTCAATGAACATTTATTGAGCACCTACTATTAAACTAAATGCTATTTCTTGTCCTTTTAGAAGTTTTTTTTTAAAAAAGGATAAATGCAGTGTGGAAGGATGTTCTGTGCTGGTTGTAATGGAGATGATTGTGTTAAATTACAATTTTCCATACTTCTTTAACCAGGCAACTATTGACAGGTTACACTTTACTCAACCACAAGAAAGAGTAAGGCCAAACTACTTATTATATAGTAAGAACAAAGCAAAAGGTCAAAAGAATGCATCTGATGTTAGAATTTGCTGAATTTAAATATTTGAGTTTTCAAGAAGCAAAAAAAATAACTGATCAGTGGAATTTGTTTAGTAGTTTAAAAGAAAATTTTTCTTTTTAAAAATCAAAATAATGATTCATATGATTTATTCATTGTGTATTTGCTTGCAAATATTAGTGAAATTTAACTTGCTTTTGATTAAGATGTCATGCATACATACACACATCATGTCTAGTGTATCACCATGTGATTAATAAAGGCCCTATAACTTAAGGTTTCTATTGTAAAATTGAAAAGATAGAATTTAATATAAAAACTTGAAGTATTGATTATTGTTCCAAAATTACTGCCACTGTAATAATTGAGTATCAAAAATTGCTGGTGCTAAATCTGCAACATTTTTAATAATGTAAAGATAAAATGCATGAGTGTGTGCCCCAAGTGATTTTTAATCAAAGTTTAGTTGTGCCCTTTATGAAAAAAAGAATTGAGTCATATCTTCATGCTGACTTTATAGAAAAGTACTTTGTTTTATTACTTTTACTTAAGTAGGGAATTAAATATATATGCTCATAACTCATTCAAAAAATTTGAATTTCAAATTCAGTGCTATTTGATTTAAACACAAGTAACAAAATACGTTTTTGTTTGTTTCCTGCAGCCCATTTGGAAGCCCTTTCCTAATCAAGACAGTGACTTACTGGAACTAAGTGGCACAGACTCAGAACTGCATATACCTCGAGTATGTGAATTCTGTCAAGCAGTTTTCCCACCATCCATTACATCCAGGGGGGATTTCCTGAGGCATCTTAATTCACACTTTAATGGGGAGACTTAAGACACATTTGAAAACAGACATATCAAGTCCTGTGCAATGATTTTGGGTTTGTAAAACTGCAACTACTTGATTATGAGCTAAATTCAAGATCGTTCATAGGAAAATCTAGTTTTACAGCTATTTGAATTTTTTTCTAAACTTATTTTGTAACTTTCTTTTATTATCTTTTAAAAGATCATTCTGTACTCATTGTATTCATGTTTAAAGTGTTATTACCATAATGCACAATTATGTATGTGATTTAGAGTTATATAATCATAATTTATGTTTGTTTCAAATATCTAAGCTTATTACTTGGATTTCTAGTGAGATGTATTGAATTTGGTGATGTCAGATGTTTATAGGGTTTTTTCCATTTGTTTTCACTGAAAAATTTAGATTATTTATGCTACAGGTGATGTTCTCTTTGAATAAATCTATAATAGAGAATAGCAAACAATAATGTAAACTTCTAAGTAAATGCCAAACCAAGGACATTTGTTGCCCAGTGATAAAATCACTGGTAGAATTATTTAAACATGTTAGATCATTTTTTTAATAATATACATGGCTTTAATTTTTACTATGTGTAGAGCTACATGATGAAATGAATATTAAAAGAGTTACTTATGTTGTGATCATTAGTGTGTTCTTTGATCCTGAGTTTTAAAAAATCACATTTTGGAGGAAGTTTATAAAATTCATGTTTTCCTTCTAGTAACCTGATAGAAGGGTGATGACCAGATCTGATGGCATTTATTACAATTAGTGGATCACTTTGAATTTTAAAATTATTTTTCAAACTCAACTTACTAAAGAAATTTGTTTTTAATGGGAGCAAGTCTAAAAGCCACTGTGAGGACTAGCCACATTAATGAATTTAGATTAGAAATGTTCACATTTTTGTTAGAAATTTGTTATTCACCGATAGCAGCCTGATTCATGGCCACTGTAACACATTTGAGAGAATGGATACCAAGTTCAGAAGGCTCTAAAAATTCTTTAAAATAAGACTTCCCTTTCGTTTTTCTTCCCTATGATTCTTGCTTTTTGGGTTTCTCTTTTCTCCTGAGTTTTAAAAAATGTTTGAGGCATAGCTTCCATTTTATGAAGTAAACGTTGATTTGCAACTCTCAAGCGAATTTAAGCCTTCTTGAAGCAAGTGTTTTAAGCTGGAGCGTTTGGGATAGGGGAATTTGAGCAGGCCCCTGTGCCACAGTGAAGAGCCTTAACTTGTGGAAGAAAGCGTGGTGCCCTCACTTCTCAGGATACCAAGCACATCACGTTGACATCTTCCTCAGCAAGGTGACATAGCGAATATTAGGTATTCACTGTGAAGGGTTCTGAGGCATGTACATCTTTCATTGCCACTGGGGCTGAATGGAAATGCCTACACAATTATCCAAGTCTCTTCCCTTCCCCCCACCTCCCACCCACCCAGCCTCCCCTCTCACTCCTCCCACACACACAAAATTAAAACTAAAAACTTCCCAGCGTGTATCAGCCAGATTATACCACTGTACCTATCTCGTGTAAGGGGATTCTTTTTCCCCCTCTCCTTTTCTACAAGGGGAGAGTCGTTCTCACACAGTTGTCATCTACTAGCTTGCTGACAACCAGAGGAAACTCTATAGCCCAGAAAGTGACTCAAATTAAAGTGTACCATTGACCCCTCGTCTGCAGTCCACCCTTTCCCCACCCCCAGCACTTTTAGTAAGAGCAAGGAGCTCCGCTTTCCTTTGGGTTCCAGCGGTACCCCAACGCTCCATCTTCTGAGGAACAGAGACCCTCTTGGGCCACAGGAGAGGCAGCCTGGAGAGCAGGCCCCCGTCCCACTGTACAGAGGTAGTGCTGGCCGGCCTCGAAAGGTGGAGAGGGCACCACCAGGTCTCTCCCTCTGTCTCTTATTACTGAGTCGTGCAGGGGCTGGCTCTTGGCATCTGCTAAGCGTGGCCGGGTAAGAACAGCTCCCAGGTAAAAAAGCTGCACACGCGAAACGCTGAGTCTGAAAAAACCACCCCCGCCGAGGCGAGGCAGTTGTGAGCGGGATGCCTGAGAAGTGGGAGGTGAATGTCCTCGGGAGGGCCCCCCCCCGGAGCAGCTTTCCCCGGAGGCTGAAGCTGCTGCCAGCGGGGACATCTGCTTTCTTACACTCCAGCCTGGCTCACCCCGCCCCCTCAGCCCTGGGTTGCGTGGTTATTTTACCAACACGGGGGGAGGGAGAGCTCGAGGAGGTAGAAAACGGGTTGATGGAAGCTTAGAAGATTTTCTTCCCACTCCCCCCACGTCCCCTCCTTTCTTCTTCACATCTTTTAACCTTCAAGGTAAAGACTTTATAAATAGGAAACAATAAACGTGTCCGGGGGCTCCCAGGCCCGCCTTCGGCAGGCCGGGGCTCTCGGGTGCGGGGCCTTGCCCCTCTCTCCGTCCTCCCGGAGTCGGGCTGGGCTTCGGCGGTTCGGCTGGGTGCAGGGGCCGGCCGGGTGCGCCCAGCCTGTGGCGCCTTCTCTCCCGGCTGCTGCCTCGACAGCTGCTTGTAGCTACAGTAATTAGACTGTCAGTGCTTGTTAGAGGAGAGACGGGAAAACACGCTTCTGACAGCAGATTCCGAGACTCCCCAGTTTGTTAATTTCTAAGAGATCTTTAAAGCATTAATTGAGGTCTCCCCAAGTCTCCCCTCCCGTCCCTCTCCCCAACTCCTCCCTTCCCCAAAATATCTTTAGAAGAGAAGTCTCTCCGCGTGGAAGCAGTGTTTCCCGCAAAACTGCCAGCCCGCCCCCCGCTCACGCACATACACCCTATTTTACATATACATATACATGCACCCATGTATACGCGGAAGGTTAACTCGGCGGAGGACTCGCCCAAATAGGCACTGGGATAGCATTTAAAATAATAATAATAAATAAATAAACTAGGAAGGAAGGGGGGAGGGAAGCAGAAGTCGGGAAGAAAAGAGAAAAAGCAGCAGGCTGATTACGAGGTGTCAAAACTGCCAGGAGCAAGAAGGTGATAGCAATCAGGGGTGAGAAGAGTGCGGCATTCGTGCGGGGCAACTAATTATCCGTCTCATTTGAGAAGAGCAGCATTTGAGGCAGCAGCGTTCGCCTGCTGAACGGTGACAGATTGGCGCGGAGGAGAGGGGAGGTGTTAAAACAATGGAGCCGGGCGCGCGAGCGCTGCTGCATGCTAATCAGCCCTCCCTCCGCCTGCCTGCCGCGCTCCCTCCTTCCTCCCGGCCTCCCTCCTCCGCGCTCCCTCCTCCCGCCTGCGGCGCTCCCTCCTTTCCAGCGGGCCCGTCGCCGCCGCCACCCGCTTCCTGCTCCCTCGCTTTCCCGCGCGTCCTTCCCGCCTCTGGCGAGTGGAACCCAGCCACCGCCACCGCGTCCCTCGCGGGCCGGGAGCCCCCCGCGGAGCCCCCCGAGGCACCCTCTGCTGGTCCGGCCGAGCGCAGCCCGGTGCTGATGCGCCCGAGGGCCCGGCCTGCGCCGAGCGCCCACTCCCCGGGGCGCCTCTTGCGGCGTGGCGCGAGGGCCCGCGTTCTCGCTTCCAGGTCGTGGAGAGGAGGCCGAAGAGCCTCATTTCTGCTGGTGAATCGGACGCGCTGGCAAAGCGAATTCAGGAAGGGCGTGGGACAGCCAGAGGTGGGAAGAGAGGCAGGACCAGAAAGGCCAAGAAAGGACCCGGGACTGACTGCGGAGCGGGCCCTAGCGGGCCGCCACCCAGAGGCCTCCTGGCGCCCCCAGCCGGCCCTGGAGCGGCCGCGCCCCCGCCGGTCTGGGCTAGTTGGAGGTCAGCCCCCAGCAAAGTCTCCCGCCTTGCGGTCCTCAGATCCTAGCACCTTCCCCTTTCCACCACAACTACACGTACACACTTTAAATAATCACAGAGGAGACACATAAAGGGCTTTAGCATTAGTTGTGTTTCCAAGGCCTGACCTCCTGACCCCAAGACTAGACTAAGGGGCTGTCTGGACCTCCAGCGATCCAGCGTAAGACTGTCGCGGGGGGAGAGAAAGGCCTTTACAGAAGCGGGCCACCCGACCCCTGCCGCGGACACTGTGGGGGCTATGGGGTCCCGGGCATGTCTGCCAGCACAGCTCCTTGCCTAGCTCCTCTGCTCAACACTCTGGCCCAGAGAAGCTGGCCAAAAACTGCAGCGCCCGGGCTGCCCCTCGGCAAAGAATCCACCAGAACCTGGGTCTCTGCTGAAAAAGGCCTTCCATACCTGTTGAGGCAGGTCCTGGACCGGAGGTTCTGATACAACTTCCCCCTACTTTTTGAGCTTAAAAGCTGATTGTTGAGCTTAAAATACACTTTTATTCCTACCATTGAAATATTTCACTGTTACAGATTTACATAAACTATCCTTAGAGATTAAAAACCATTGACGTTCTTATGGCTTAAGTGGATTAAACGGAACACAGCCACCGAGAACTGGTAGAAACTTGGACTGAACGAGAATGCAGTTGCTTCTGACTCCTGCCGGGCTCTTTAGCTAACCAGGTGTCGAAATTAACATAATAAAATTTCCTTCCCCCAAGCCATAGATGGAAACCGAAAGTAGCTGAAAGATAATCTATGCAATATAAATTTTTTCTGCTGACACTTACCTTTACACACACAATTGTTCATTTTAAAAATCAATTTAAAATGTGAAGATTTGATAAAGCTCAGTCATATATACACAAAGGTTTCATTCATACTATTTTCTCCACTCTTCTCTGTAATGTTTCACAATAAAAGTACACAAAAATAAAATAAAAATGACTTGAGTAAATTTTGGTATTTTTATATCATCATTGATCCTAGTCCTATGAAAACTACACAGAGTGAATCATTTTTCCTTTTAGAATATGCCCAGGCATACCAATATAGTAGCTGAATGTAAAATTGTTAGGATCTACTAAGATAATACAGAATGTTTAAAAGTTTTTAAATTGAAAATTCTTAGAAGAGTTACATAAAAGATTTTGTGTAAATAAATGTTAATGCTTTTTGGTTTCCACTCTGGAAAACCACTAAGCAGGCCTCTGCCCTTAGCACATCACAGACTTTTCAGTGTTAGAGTATTAGCTGGCATTTGGAAAAT
Organism: Daubentonia madagascariensis; assembly: GCA_023783475.1. Lineage (NCBI taxonomy): Eukaryota > Metazoa > Chordata > Mammalia > Primates > Daubentoniidae > Daubentonia > Daubentonia madagascariensis. The sequence continues at coordinate 45,429,760 of JAKFHU010002088.1, read as the reverse complement.
TCCCTGGTGTCTGAATCTGTTAAAATAGCAACCTATGTAGCAGCAAAAAAATTTTAACTTTACATTTATTCATGTAAACTTGGAGATTCAGATGCTCCATCAGCATCAAAATTAAGCAATTTATTAACTGTTCATCAGCCTTTTCTTCATTAACCACTTCTACAAAAGCAATGTGTATCTCCCTGAAGCTGTGAACCTATACAGTGTAAATAAATTTAGTTCAATTCCATGTTGTGTTATTTCTAATACTAATCAAATTCTTCACCTTCTAATAATTTGGTTTTTATGGGTTTAGTGTAATTTCTTCTCAGTCTACAGACCTCACAAATTTGCATGATTGTTTTAATGGTGTATTTACAGATAAGTTTTTATTTGCACATAAGGACAAAAAGGTGAAGTGAAATTTGGTCCCAATGGAAACCTGTTAGGTTCCCTGAACATATGGCTCATTGGGCTGTTACTTCCTTTTTGAGATCATTTTCCAAGATTTTTTAATATATACATCAATTTGACACCAGTTATAAAGAAAATATATTGGCTTTGAAGATGCCTCCACCTGGGGCATATCTCTTAATAACAAACCATGTAGTGAGGTGTACCTCTGAATGTACAGGTTTCCAGTCTCTGAGAACAGGGCATAATTTGAAAACAGTCAGAACTGCCATTTCATTTTACGCAGTCTTGGAAATTAGGTATGGATTCTTAGAATGCCACAATGGTTTGATTAATACAGTTTAGGGGTAACTGCCTAAAACTCTTTCTCAGAAGGCTATGCATTTGGAATCCACAGTATTACAATGATTTCTCTCAGTAGATAAAGTGATGTAAGTCTCATGTGTGGTGCCAGCTTAAGACTTAAGGGGAAAATCACAGCACTTTGAAAAAGATGTAAATGTTCAATTGGTAAAAAAGGGGGGAAAACCGTGCTAAAACATGTGCCTATTTCCATTATGCTTAATTTACTATTCAAAACAAGTTTTTCCTAATAAGCTCTATTGTTTCTTTCTGTTTTGTAAAATTTAATATGTGTGAGACAAAAACCAGATTCAGAATGTGAATGAAGTCTGTTTAGCGAAAGATTGTTGGAGCTTACAGTTCAAGAAGGGCCTCAAATTAAAAGAAATATCACCTTCTATCACTGGTAGGATATAAGGAAGCAAGTTTCTTGGGTCATTTCTAGACATAGTTACAACTAGACTGCCAACTTCTTCTAGCCTCAGAGCTCCTCGTGGATGAACTCATACACTTAAAGTGCACCAAGTGCTAGAATATTCAGAATGATTATGCCACATATATTTGCTAAATAGCTTTAGCTTTCATTTTATTGCAGTCCTCTTCTTTCTGAGGCCTCAATCCCCAACTAGGACTGAAGTTAATTCTCAAACATCTTATTCTCTTGTCCCGTCCATACGGGATTATTTGTCTTTAAGTCACACACTTCTCCAGAGAATGTGCACTGATTATGGAATCCCTTGCTGTTGAACCAGTCTCCCATGTTTGAATGTCCCCTTGGAATCTAGAATGCTTGGACAGCCTGGAGTGTGCCCATATGTCCTTTGTTGTTTAGGGCTATACTATGAATATATTCAGAAACTATCTTGCTGATATCCTTTCAAAGGAGTGTACAAAAGATGAGTTATCACTTATTAATTAATTCAAGGAATAGTTGTTTTAAAATAAAAAAATCTTAAAGATTGCCTACTTCAACTTTCTGTGTGAACAAAACAAAAAATAAACAACAAAAAACTGCATCTAAAGAGAATGAATGAGTCCCTCACACTTACTCAAATAGCCAGAACACAACTCAAGCTCTCCTGCCTTTCAATCCACTATTTTTTCCATAATCCCTTACCTCAAAGAAAGTGCACTTTTTCGCTGACTTTGTGCTTGGCCTCATAGGAAGCTTAAATCATATCCAAAGTCTTTTTACACAAAAAGACTAACCATTATTCTAAACCACAGAGAGAGTAGGGAGCCTGGCATTACCTGACAATGGGGTGGGGTTTATTATTTAAAGATTGTCAATTTATCACCACCCTAACAAGGGCCCCAGTACATTTCTGCTGGGAGAAGCACAGCACCTTAAAGCACCAGGTGTTAAGCATTTCTCAGGCCTGCTTCGATGAGGGAAGAGAGAGTATTGGGACATATTTTTGTAGTTTGGGACACAAACTAAGATAAGAAGGAAGGTAAAAAGGATTTGTACCTCTAAAGTATGGACTTAAACTGCACCATAACTGCCAAACCACAAGGCTAACTTTTTTAATAGTCTAAATTCTAAACTAAACGTTAAAGTTTGGGAAAGAAAAAAATAGCAAACCAGTATGAACTGGAAGTGAGTTTATGTATGTTCTAAAACTATTGATCTGGAACTAAAACATTATCTAAACCAAACAAATACTTCATTTGGTTCCAGAGTTGGCCTTCACTTGTCTGGAGATGGCCCTGTAGCTCAGAAGGAGGCCTCAGCCTCATATTATCTTCCCTTGAGTGTTGGTGAACCAAGTCTCAAAACAACACTCATTAGACAAATAGTTTCCCCATTTGCAGTTGTTAAATAGCACAGTGATGAAGGGGCATCCAGTGTGGGTGTATTCATACCACTTCAAGCAATTGGCTTAAAAGGAAGGCTAGCTCACAGGAATCCAAAGTATTAGTGAGGGATAAAGCTTGCTTGAAAAAGCTCTAACTGGGACTGGGGAAGAAATGCAAGCAGCAGGCTCCCTCCATAAAGCAGCTGTGTGACTCCCTCACACTCACACACCCTTCCACGTGCAAAGACCCACTGTTGTGCTTAGTTTTTCCTGAGGTTTTGCCATTGGCATTTTGAAAGCCTTTTCTTTCAGCATCTGCAAGACTCTGGATGAGATGTATTTCTAGGCTGGAGCCTTTGATAACTTTCAAAGCAGACTTTGCTCTATCCTTCCACCTTTAAAGTTTTAAAGTCCCAACTTTTTTGTTTGTTTGTTTTGAGACAGGGTCTCACTCTGTTGCCCAGCCACTGCAACCTCAAACTCCTGGGCCCAAGCAATCCTCCTGCCTCAGCCTCCCCAGTAGCTGGGACTACAGGTGTGGTTATCATGGCTCGATAATTTTTAAATTTTTTGTAGAGACAGTTTCTCACTACGTTGGCTGGTCTCCAACTCCTGGGTTCAGGCAATCCTCCTGCCTTGGCCTCCCAAACTGCGGGGATTACAGGTGTGAGCCACCTGGCCCAGCCCCAACTTTGTTTTCTTTCAAAATAAACTAAATACCAATGAGTAATGTGGCTCTATAGTAAAGATTTAGAAACAAATATATACACTAATCCTGACATGGGTACCATTGTGACTGACATTCTACTTGCAGACATGCTGTGGTACCATCTACTGGCTGGGAAGGGAGGACTTCCATGGGTGAGACTCAGTAAACGGATCTTAGGGAAATGACCCTGGGTCCATTTCCTAACAAAGAGGCAACAATGACACTGCCACTTCCTTCTCAGATATAAGGACGTTTCCAAATTTCTTCAGTCATATCTTCCTTCTCCTACAACATGCTTGGAAAAATATACCATAGGTGCAACTCATTTTCTTTTTCAAGGCAAGGTTTCATTAAAAATGTCCCAAACATCGTTTACATAAGAAAATGAGCCTTGCTTCTTGTATGGTTTCTTCAATGAAATATTTTTTAGAATTTTTAGAATTACCAGATTTAGCCCATAAAAATTCAGGATGCCCAGTTAAATTTGAATTTCAGATAAACAAGAAATAATTTTTTTACTAGATGTATGCCCCATGAAATATTTGGCAATCCTATTTTTAACATCACATTGACTGTAAAGATAGGAATCAAGTCTTACTTAACAGATTCTCCCCTGGCTTGGGGGTTGGGCAGTGGTTAGGTGTGGAGCTGATATTTTCTTTTCCCCGCCCAGAATATTCTTTCTTCCTTTCTCTTTCCCTGGGGGAAAGTCTCAGGGCCTCTTATCTCAGCATTCGCTGTACATACCACTCCCCTCGCTTTTGGTTACACAGTGATTCGTGTTGTGTTTAAATATGTGCTTATAGAGTCTCCTCCATGATAACTTAAGCTTTTAAAAGAGAGAGAATGCGTAGCACATCGCTTCCCCCTTCCAGAGAGTTCCCTGGCGTCCTTCTTGCCGGTGCTTCCAGGCCGCCTCAGGTGGGTCGGGCGGACTCTGCACGCTCACCCCTGACCCCGCCTGCAGGGAAACTGAGACCCGGCCTTGGGCCCCTGGGAGGTGCATGGAAAGGGAAAGGCGAGAGCGAGGAGGGAGTTTTAGGTCCCTCCCAGCTCCGCACTGGGCAGGGCTGAGGGTCGAGCTAGGCAGGCCCTTCCCTGGGGCCTGGCCCGGAGGCCTCCTCCAGGCGCCCGCGCGCGGCCTGTCCCCCGTGCTGCCCTACGGGGGGCCCGCGAGGCCCAGCCCGGCCACGCGCCTGCGCCCCGGGCCCCTGTGCCCGGTGCCTCCGGGGGACCGACCGCCCCAGGGCGCCCGGGGTCGCGCAGGCCGGGAACCCTGCGCTGGCGGCGCTCGGTGCCCCGGCCGCGGGCGCTCGGTGCCTCGCTTCAGCCGGGCGATTCTTCCCCTCATTTGTTGCATTGTTTGCATTAATATGAATATCTTGTTCTGTTTGTTTTGTCTCCTGGGAGCCAATAAAGCTGTGAGTTTTTTCTTTACACCAAATGCAGCTCTACGGGCGATCAATCAATGGGTAGTCTTCGGATAATCTGTGAGAGTGAGAAATCTAATAAAGCTAGCGACTAAAAAAGGAAAACAAAATCTATTTTTCTCTTAGGTTAACTACGTCAGGATTAGTGTGTTCCACTTCTGCTGCATGAGGTGGGTTTAACTCTTGTTCTTTTTTTTTGAACAAATGGATTTAAATGTCAAGATGGGAGGGAGGGGGGCTGAGGGGAGAGAGAGAAGAAAGAAGGGGGATGTTTAGGAACCTCTTAAACCCTCTCCTGGTTGGTGGATTATTTGAAGAAGTGGAAAAACGGTACTTTCTAAGGTTCCAGAAAATGAAGAGAATCTAGGATTCTGATAAAATGTACTTTGGCAAAGAGGTCTGTCCTCAGTTTTCCAAACAGACAGGAAATGTAAATTAATAATGAAGTTAACTAAGTGATGATGATAAATCAAATTATTATTAGTGTCCTCATCACTTGTGTGCTCCTGCTAGCCGCTAAACTTAACTCCTCAAATGCGTTACCTGGCAGGCCCCTCAGCTATCCTGGCCAATGCAAGAAAGATGAGAAAGATCTTCTGCCTGGGCTGCTGCAGCTCTCCCCATAGCACAATGCAAGCAAAATCATTTATAAACAGATCAAAATAACAATCTGAAGTATCTAACATTAACAGCTGAACTGAAGAGCCCAAGATTATGTGATGAATTGTTAAATTGCAGTAGCATTGTTTTGGATTGCTAATTAAAAAAAATAAGCAAACCCCATGACTCTAGATATGACAACTGAAAATACCCACAAATTATTTAATAAATGAAGCGTCTAACAACTTTAACACTTCCTGGTCGCCTTGTTAATAAATGTAATTTGAGGTAGATTTTTAAAATCTTCAATCTAAACAGTGAATTCATTACGCACCATTCAGATCTCTGGATGCCTATGGACTTCTTGGAATTAGGTGTTAAATAGACAAAAGTGAACCAAACTGCCTTTAAAAGCACAGCATGACCATGTAATTCTTTTTCCAGTTTGTGGTAAAAAATGATGAAACTTCTTTCCAAGTAGCTATCACCCAGATTTAGTGTGAAAAGTAGCGTAATTGTAATTCACGCCATCAGGGTCTATCGCTGATAGACGATCAGCTGTTCTGTAGTGGGGAGAGGCTTTCTTTTCAAATAGGAAAGCTGCCAAGTGCTCTGCGATACCTCCAGCAAGCTTATCGGATTGAGTTCAGAGCCAAAACAGCAGCTGCACACATATGCAAATTGGCAATTAATAGTATAACATTCTGCAAAAAAAAAAAAAAATGTTTAAAAAAATTTTTTAAGAAAATAGAAAGAAGCTACCTGAACGTTAACCTTAACTGTAACTGGGACTTCTGAGATGAATGACTAAGGATTAATTACTCTCTGGAGAGGACTTGCTCTTTATTACCTTCTCTCCTGCAGATCAAGTCTTTGTTGTCTTGCTGAGTTTTGTCTGTTCCATGGAACACAACAATGGGCTCTACAGGAAGAAGTTTAAACTAACTAAAAAGCCCTTATATTTTGATTCCAGAAAAGGGAGAAATTAAGTCCTTTTCATTGATCATTCTTTCTATACACAGAGATTACAAAGTAAGAGCTTTAGCATCCTCGTGAAAAAGACATTTTATTCTGGATGTCATCATCTCCTTCCACTACAGCTTGCAATAGAAACAAGCTTCACGTCCTGGGGATACTGCCTGTCTGTCTTGATTTCTGTCTGTCTCTTCCTCCCATTGACAGGAACGTCATTTGTATGCTTAACGCAGCAGTTTGCAAAAATCCAGCAAGGTTTATGGTTTATGTTGCCCAGCATGTATAAACATAACACTCTCAAATGTTTTTTTAAAAAATCATATGAATTTGTTACATTTCTTAACATCCTGGTCCCTCTACCCCACCCCAATTCTCACACACAAGTACACTGTTTTCCCTGATACAGTCTTACAATAGTTGTGGCTGGGATTAGGTTGACAACCTAAGCCCCAAGAAGGGCCTGGCATTTTCACAGCAGCCTTTCCCCAGTGCTTTGAGTCTTCCTCTCCTACTCCCTTTTTCTCCCTCCCTCCAGCATGGGGGGGGGGAAGGCGTGGGGGGGTGATTAGCAAATGTTTCAGATAATCTGTGAATTCTTAATAGATAGATCCATGGTTGAAGATCTCCCTATTTCTGTGATGTGACAGGTTTCAGAAACCTTGGTGTTAGAGGTTTTACAGATATTTCCAACTTCCAAGAATTTGAAATTTGGGTCAAGAACCTCATTCCCTTTAATATGTAAGGGCAAAGGAGGTTTTATTTTGCTTTATTCTTCTGAATGTTATGGGATGAGATTGTATCCAGGCCTGGCTGTAACCTGTACCATAAATGCAGAGTTGCAACCATTATTTCTGCCTTTTTCTCCTTTTATTACCTATACTTCTGTGTTATTAATTTTAGCTTTATTGCAAATCAACTGTGTCTTTAGTTTAAAAACATTCTTTTTCATACACCCTATCGGGGTACTTTTCTCATAATCTGAGACAAATTTTGGACTATTAATATTCCAACTGAAAGGATACCACACACTTTCATTGCCAATATGGGCTTTGAAGCTTGAATATCAACATTTTTATAGGAAATTCAACCATGTAGAATTTAAATGTATTTGCTTATATTTCTTGAAAAAAAGATTTTGGATAACTGTCAATTAAGCATCCAATTCCATTTGGGGTGCAGAAAATTTTGAGCCCCTTGATAAGAAGGAAAAAATTTCTTTCTTCTAAATAACCAAATCTCGATCCGCAGATTGCACTTTTCTAAATATTTATGATTAACAAAACTTTTTTTGTCTGATTCCAATAGAAGCATCCTATGTTCTGAAGACTATAAAAGTATGGGAGAAAAAATATAATCTAAATTTTAATCATAAGTAAGGTATTGTTTTTCTTGACTTGCAATCCAGTTTGAATGCATTGTTAGACTTTTCTATTTTCTTATGATTAAGTAAAAAATAGTTTAAAGTGATAGAGCAAGTCAATTGAAAAGTTGCTTTTGAATAAAACAGAAAAATGGGAATGCCAACTTTCTTTTCTTCCCTATAACTTCATTAACATGGTTGTATAGACATTTGCATGTAAAATGTAGTTAACAAAAATTACACAGAAGTAAATTTAGTCCTCTAGTGCTTACCTCTATGGTGAAATCAGACCATTTGGCATAGTTTGAAGTCTTCCAAGAAGCCTGGTTTCCACCTGGAAAATAAATTACTAAATTTGAATGTGTTACTTATACTATGGTGAGTTGTCTATCTGTTACATTTTATTTTAGTGCATATACTAGAAATTGTATTTAGAGTGTTCTAAAATTGTCATCTGTCAAGGTAGAGAATTATAATAATATAATTATACCCAGAAAAAGTGTTCTGACTTTAGATTATTTTGGCACTGTTACAAATATGATGCATTTTTTAAAATTCAGAATGTTTATCATGAATTTATATGTTTAATTTTCAATTTTTGAGATTAATTTAGATTAGCTGTAACCAAAGTTTATTTTCTACAAATTTATTGATATATAGTTAATGCTTATACATGGGCTTCAATATAACACATATGTACTATTGCAATATTTAGCTGTACTTACTTTGCTGTGTCTTTAAATGGTACTTTATCTCAAAATTTTCTAAGAGTTTGACAAATATCAAATATTTATCAAATCATTGTTGCATTCTCAATTCACCAATATATCCTACTGTTTTAAATTATAAACAGTTTGACTCTGAGTTATAAGAACTATTTTAAGTAATCAAAGATTCTATATTGTATGACATAAAGTATCATAATCAGATTATTAGTGAGATGTCATGGTCAGTGAAGACACTACTCAGTGCATTTATCCAGATAAAAACTATGTTTTATAATGCTGGAGGTATACACAGAAGGAGAAGATGAAGGTGTAGACCTTGGCTCTGTAAAAACTCATTACCACAGCTAGTGAAAAGAGGACACCATATATCTTATTAACATATGTAGGTTTTTCTTCATCTCAAATGATAGTGCATTAATCTCCTAAAGAAAGCAATTTTTCTTTCTGAAATGTACATTTTCTGAGTTGAGTTAAATAACCTGAACAATTATGGTTGTTGAACTTTATATTGTCAAGCCCAGAAACTTTAGAATTTACTGCAATATGCCCAAATATATCTAATTACTATAAAACAACCTTTGTAATTATTGTAATTTTGGTGTTTGTTGTTTTTAAAACCCTAAAGCACTTTGTGAATCCAGGTAACTATATAATAGATACCACCTTCTATGAGGGTAAAAAGAAGAAAAACTTGATTCATATTTAAAGGCACCATATTTAAGCAATGTGATGTTAAAATATTTTCTCTTAGCACAGAGCATTTGTTTAAAGAATTTATCTGGAGGACTCAGGACATATCCCACATAGTAAACTGAATTAGGAGCCGTTACTTAAGATGATAAATAGGGATTAATTTTAGAAAATCATACCTCTAGGAAATTTACTTGGCCATTGGGTTAATAGAAGTCATGGTGATAGAATAGTAATAACTTCTTAGTTAAGCCCTTTCTCTGTGCTAGACATTTCACATACATTCCCTCAATCAATCACAATAACCGCCTAGTGAGACCAGCATTAATATCTTTGTTTTACTGATGAGAAAAATGAGGTTAAGTTTAAGCCACATAGCTAGTAATGGATGAGCCCCTAGAGCTGTGGGACTCTAAAGTCCATGCTCCTATCATGTGATGTGGTTCCACTCTGGTTTCTGAAGGATAGAAGAATGGAGGAGGTTTGCAAATTGTTTCTTTCCCCTCCTAAAATTTCATTTTTCCTTTACTAAATCTAAAAGAGTAAATGAAGTAGTCCAGAAATTTAGCAGTGCAGTTGAGGTCCATTTGATTAGGAAGTCTTTATATGACTAGAAACAGGATTGCTTTGGCACATACATAAAGACTGGGAGATCTACACATCCATCCTCAAATTTAGCAATTCGAAGCAGTTAGCTACACGGACAGTTTTGTATGCATTGCTAAATGCAGACACAAAAACTGCATTTGCAAAAAGAGGAAACCCAGTTAAACTAGGTTGCAAATTTGGCCCTAATTTAGCGTAGCATTTGTGATACATATAGGTTAGAGTGACATTTATATAATGGTGTGAAACATGAGAAAGTTCCAATGCTAGACACAAAGACTTTTTAAAATTGCTTTTGCCTACTTTGGTTAGTTTAAGAAACAGGAGGAAGAATTTGGTTTTTCAAGTGATGGGAAGCCTTTAAGGATGTTGGAACACTGTTCAGTCCCCTGGGGTTCTGCCTGCTGTACGATTTTAAATGTCTTTTAGCTAAAAAATTGGCCAACAAGGGAAACATAGAGATGAAATCTCTTCTTTCTTATCGGGGAAATGAGAAACTATAGGTGGCTAACATAATGCAATTTTGATGGTCAAATCAGTGGTCCGCTTTTGGGATCAGAAAGTCAAAATCCTCCTGGTCAATGTTTCTATTTAACTGGAGTAACTACCTACGTATTAGAATGTATTTTGGAAATTTTGTCCTTATGCTTGATTGTAGACGTAAGTTTCAGCTTAAGAAATACAGCCAGAAATGAGACTAGATAAATACACTATGTTTCATGTAATGCTGCAATCATGGTACCTGAAACTATTTCCATTTCTCCATCGAGGACCACTGGAGGGCAGTGTTTTCTCCTTCGGGAGCAGCACCTGGTTTTAGATGGAGACTGCATAGATGTGTTAAAAAGGCATCTGGGTTATGGGAAATGAGTTGCATTTCTCAATCAGGCTTGCTTGGAATTTACCACCTCCTGTTTATGGGTCATTCAGATTGTTGCTTATCATACTGCCAGCCAACTAAGTTGTACCTAAAATCAGATTCCAAAAGATCATATACAATATTTATTTGCTATTTGGGAGTCTTTTCAAGCTTTATATTAATTAATGATTTGAGGATTGTGTAAAGTTTATTTTGCTAATATAAACAGCAAATGAAAGAAAGATATTCAAGCAAGAGTAGGTAGCTTTAATTAGCTGCCTTGCACTTGACAATTTCAAGATTTCATTAATTTTACATTATTTTCAGTATAATTTTATTACATATATGTATACATTTTATATGCTAATTGAATTCTTTTAATTATAATAGTCATTTGTTTCATTTTTAAACATGAAGATATCACATATTTTAGCTCTGTGATTTTTGTCTAACAAAATATTGCTATTTTTGCAAAATCAACATATAATTTTAGTCTAATGATTTACCTGATTTATTTTCAATACAGTGCCTAGAAGCTTACCTGGGACTTTGCCAAAATAAGGCACTTGAGGAAAAACAGAAATATCAATGTCTGTATCATAAACATTTTTTAAAGTATTTTATTTTTATAACATTATTTCTGATTATAAAAGTAATACATGTTCATTGTGGAAATTATGGCAATAAAAATAATAAAATAAAAATCACCCATAATGCTGTTGTAATCACTGTTAATCTTTTAGAATATATCCTTACAGCACATTTTCTATGCACTAGTATATATTTAAAATAATTAGGATATACAACACTACTCATTTGTGAGCAACACAATTTAAAATAGATCACATTTTCCCATATCATTAAATATTTTTCAATAGAATTATTTTGAATAACTGCATAGTATTCTATGGTATAAATGTACCATAGTTTATCTAACAAGTTCTCTAACACTATATATTTAATGATTTCTAATTTTTTTACATTTTAAACAATGCTACATGAACATCTCTGCAGACAAATATTTGCATACATCTAAATTATTTCCTCTAGATAAATTTCCAAAAAGGGAATTTCAAGGTCAAAAAGTTTTTTTACAAGTTTTAACCAGGCACAGTGGTGCGTGCCTGTAGTCCCAGCTACTTGGGAGGCAGAGGCGGGAGGATCACTTGAGCCCAGAAGTTGGAGTCCAGCCTGGGCCACATAGCAAGAACCTATCTAAAAAGAAAAAAAAAGGTTTTTTACAAGTTTTGATACATAGGCTAAAGTGTCTTCCAAGTGAAAGTATATGAGTGTCCATTTATCCATATCTTCACCAACACTAAATGTTACCAGATTTTTAAATCTCCTTTAATTTGATGTTTGAAAAAAATTGTCCTTTTACTTTTTGTTACTTTGCTTACTTGAAAATTTTAATATATTTCATATGTTTATTTACCATTTATATTATTGCTTTATAGCTTACTTATTCCTATAATCTTCCATTTTTTCTCTTGGGGTGTTTCTATTTTTTTAATTTTATATAAAGAGAGTTCTTTATATAATGAGGATGGTAACACTGTGCCATACATTTTAGAAGTATCTTTCTAAGCTAATCTTTGTCATATTTTGTTGTTGACTTTGTCTTTTTTCTTTTCCACACAAACAGCTTTTATTGCAGAAAAGAAGGGAGCTATACAAAGTGAGAGTACATTCCAGAGAGAAACGGGTCAGTCTCCATGAATGGAGAAAGACCTGACTTTTTCATTTTTAAATTGTCAATTTCTCAAGTGTTTTCATTAAATTTCTACCCTTGCTTGTACATTTAGGAAATCTTCCTCACCAAAGGTTGGATAAATATTCACTTCTATTTTCTCCTACATATATTGACGCCTTTGCTTTGATTTTTGTTTTTTGTTTTCGTTTTATGCATTTAATGCTTTAACAAATCTGCAGTTTATTTTGATTTATCACGGGAGGTGAGGATTTCATCATTTCTTTCAATTGTTAAGCAATTGTCCATGCATGTTTATTGAATAATGTACTTCTTTTCTACTGAGTTAAAAAGACTTTTGAATTTAGCTGAAAGCTTTTATGTTCTAGGGTCCATTCCTGAGACTCACTTCTGTTCTACTGATTTCTCTATTCTTCTACCTTTATCACAATATTTTAAGTGTACACTCTTCTATCTGGTCTTGCAAGTCCTTTTTCAGTAGTTTTAATCCCAAATTTTCTTTGTCATTCTTGACTATTTATTCTTTCATATACTTCAGTATTATTTTATTAAGTTAAAAAAGATTCACTTTAAGCACACATGTTTTGCTATGGAAAAATGTCCAAGATATATTAAACAAGAAAAGGAAGTTGTACAATAGTATGTATATTATCCCTCTTATAATTAAAAAAAGTCAGAAAAAGTATAGATGTGTGTACATGCCCATGTATGTGAGAATATACATTATAGATACATTAAAAATTTGTGGAAGAATGGGCAAAAAAAAATTTTTTTTTTTTTTTTGAGACAGGGTCTCGCTCTGTCGTCCAGGCTAGAGTGTAGTGGTGCCATTACAGTTCACTGCAACCTCCAACTCCTGGGCTCAAGTGATCCTCCCACCTCTGCCTCCCAAAGTGCTGGCATTACAGGTGTGAGTCACCGCACTGAGCCCCCCAAAATTATTAACAATGGTTACCTTTGGTGAGTGAGAATGGACATTGTAGGAAAGAGGAACTTTTGCTTTTTACTATAAAGAGTCTTTTTATGCAGTTTGGATTTTCTACCATAAACAAGCATTATTCTTACAATTTAAAAAAAGTCTTTAAAAAAGTCTTCCAAAAAGGATATTAAAAAGCTGTTTATGCATAAAAGGTAAAATACTGTGTGATTCCTCTCATGTGAGGTACCTAGAGTAGTCAGATTCATAGAGACCGAAAGTAAAAGGGTGGTTTCTAGGGGCGGGGGAAGGGAAGAATGGGAATTATTATTTAACGGGTTTGAAGTTTCAGTTTTGCAAGATGGACAAGTTCTGGAAATGAATGGCAGTGATGGTTGCACAACAACATGAATGTATTTAATGGCGCTGAACTGTACAATTAAAAATGGTTAAAATGTAAGTAGCTTTTAAAAAAAGAAGAAATGGTAAAAATGGTAAATTTTATTGTATGTATATTTTACCACAGTTTTTTTTAAAAAGCTGTTTACAGTGATTTACCTCTGGGGAGTTGGACTGAGGAGGCAGGTTGTAGGCTAAGGACAATATTTTTCACTTAACACCTTCTGCATGGCCTGAAGTTTTCATGAGAAGCCTATATTATTTTCATAATAAAAAAACTTAATGTCATAGCTAATTCAAATATTCATTGGAAATTCTATACAGAATTACATTAAATTTATAAATGACTTGGGACATCCTCATAATATTGTCATTTACTCATATAGAAATATTTTCAAAAATTTTTATTTCTTAGTAAAGTTTTTGAATTTCTTCATATGGGTCCTACACAAGCTCTGCAGTTTATTAGTTTATTGCTGGGTTTTATATGTCTGTATTTCTATCTATACATTGATATGTAGAGAATAAAGATGTATAATATTATTACATAATTGTCATTATTTGTAAAGTTAATTTGTCTCATTGAAGACTATTTTCTAATTGTTTTTTCTCTAAATAATTGAAGGAAACTATTGATTTTTAAAATTTTCTTGACTTTAACCTCAAAAATAATTCTAAAGTAATTGGTGAGTTCTAGTTGATCAGTTCAAGTTCAAGCTAAAATTATTGGTTTATATAGAAATACTCTAAGTTTAGTCAATGTAATTGTTTTTATTTATGTGATTTTTTAAAAATCATGTAAACGTGGCTTAAGAAAATAGCCATTTTGAGGAATACTCTGTAATATAAATGACTACAGAATATAATACCTGTCATTTTCTGAAAAGGAATGCAAAGGAATAACAAACAGAAAATAATTATTAGTATAGATAGGATTTCCATGAATAATTTATGAGAACCTAGACAAGGAAGAAACAATAAATGTGACCTATTTTGAGTCCAGTAGACCTTTTTTCCATATTTGTAGAAGATATTGCTTGTATATATTTTTTCTTTTCAAAAGGGAAAGTGTTATATTGTTCTTATTTCTGACTATAAATATATTATCATTGTAAAAAGCATTCAAATACTATAGAAGAAAAGTACTTTCTTATATGAAGATCAACCATAACCCTATCACCAGAAAAACTACCATAAATATTAACAGTATTTTGCCTGTTCTTTAATAATTAATTATATTAATGTTTTTCAGGTATTTATAAAAATCAGAACACATTGTACATACAGTTTTATAGCCCCCTTTTTTCTCTTAATGTATAATCACCGCTATCTTTTAATATCCATAAATATAGGTCTCCATAGTTCTTAATGGCTACCATTAAAATGTGTATTTTATTTTATGGATGTCCCATAATTTATTTGATTAATTCCCTGTTGATTAACATTGGGTAGTTTCAAATTTTTTATAATGAATGTTGTACTACATCTTTTAACATTTGGCACTTTATTTCTTTAAGAAATGAAAATGCTAGATCAATAAGTCTGCATAATTTTAAAACTTTTGTCTTAAAATTAAATATTTTGTCTTAAAATTAAAGTATATATTATTGCCAAACGAGAGTCATAGTGATTTTGCTTTCAAGCTTTTCCTATACTGAGTGTTAATATTATTTTTAAGATTTTTGACATTCTGATAGGTAGGAAATGGTATTTAATTGTCCTTTTAATTTCCAGAATTTGATTACTAATGAGGTTTATCATGTTTTCATGTTTGTGGCCTATCATTATTTGTACATTTATGATGTAACTGTTCTATCTTATTCAATGATATAGATGATAAATGTCAAACACATTGTACCTGGGGTTTAGTAATTCAATAAATGTTTACCTGCTTCCTCACAGTATACCACTTAAATTACTATAGCTTTGCAAGATATTTTAATATGTAGAAGGGCAGATTAGCTCCTGCACCATCACTCTTTCTTTTAAAGGATTTTTCTGACTATTCTATTCCATTTTTTTCTCCAGATAAACAGACTTTTGATTCCATCACATATGTTCATCTTTTTAATAAGTGAGGAAAATATCTTCTCAGTCATACTACTTTTAGACTGATGAGCAAAGGAGGTTGAGGGATGGATGACTTGGAACCCATAATAATCAACATATATTCTGTTTATTCAAAAAATTCAAAACTATACTGCACCAATTTGAAAATGATATTAAGTTAATTGGGATGGTTAGTATCTTGAAAAAATACATTAAAATTTAAATTAGGATAATGACCATATTAAAAAATTATGTTCAAAAAAAGCAAAGGCAAGGTACACTCATAAACACTCAATGAAATATAGGATTGCACAATAATATCTAGGCAAAAAGCACAGAAGAAAAAGACTTAAAGGTCTATCTACAGAATGCAAATGGTCCACAATACAGGTGAAAAACAATTTTTATGATTTCTTTAATAATTCTAAATAGGCAAGGGACAATTTCTCCTCTGTATCTTTTTTTTTTTTTTTGAGACAGAGGGTCTTGCTCTGTTGCCCAGGTTAGAGTGCAGTGGCATCATGGTAGCTCACTGAAAACCTCCTCCAACTCCTTGGTTCAATCAATCCTCGTGCCTCAGCCTCCTGAGTAGCTGGGACTACAGGCATGTGCCACGACATCTGGCTAATGTTTAATTTTTTGTAGAGATGGGTTTTTGCTATGTTGTGTAGTCTGGTCTCGAACTAGCCTCAAGTGATCCTCCTGCCTTCCTAGCCTTCCAAAGTGCTAAGATTACAGGCATGAGCCACCTTTGCCCAGTTGGGCATTTTCAGTCTTAAAAGGCTAAGATGTGACTTGATTTGTATTCATTTATAAGATTTATTTCCAGAGAAAAGATAGTAGTGGTTCTCTATATCTAAATAAGAATTAAAATTTTTTATTAAAACAGTTTATATAACTATAAAGAAGAATTGTTTAAGTCAAAGAAATACTAGAGATAAATATCAAGAAAGACTTAAAAATTTCTATTTCTGGAGAAAGAAATAGTCTATTTTATAAGTAGGAGAATAGACAATTATCAGTCTGGTTAAAACTGTCATTTGAAGGTCAGTGACAGACAAATGAATCCTTCTAACACTGTGAGCCTATGACTTAATCTCAAGATAAATTACCTAAAATTTTAATCTGCAGTATTCATTAATAAGTTAACTCAAGTATTTATTATGTAGTTTCATCATAGCAATATATCTGGCATATTTACATACCTTTTTAACATGAAATAAAATAGTATATTGTCAGGTCTGGCCTCTTGGTGGACTGTTGTTCTGGTTCTTTGACTCCTTGCTTAGAAAATTCATAAGCAGGGCTGGCGTGACGGAGTGACCACAGACAGGAAGCAATTCCACATAAACAGCTTTTACTGCAGAAAAGAAGGGAGCTGTACAAAGGGAGAGTTTGTTCCAGAGAGGAATGGGTCAGTCTCCACTAGTGGAGGAGGTCTTTGAAGACTCCCAGGTGGTTTCCTTTTATTGGCCTGGTCCAGGGAAGGACTTACGGGAGGTGTGGGATGTTACCAGGTGATTGATATACATGATTGGCAGGTGTTCTTATAACAAAGTTGCACTCCACAGGTGTGTATGCCTCAAACCCTCAAGTTCCTGCTGTTTGTGGTTGTTAGCTGCATTTTCCTACAGTCCCTCCTCCCCATCCTCCATCTCCCTCCCCGCCTTGCTTCTCTGCCCCTAGGAACCACCTTCCTGGCCTGTATCTGCCACCTGCAGATTTGGTCCCTGCCTAACAATATTTGTCTAATTTACTCTTATTTCTTCTTAATAAATAGCAATAGATACATTAGGAATGTATTTGGTAAGTTATGTTGTGTGGATCATTTTGGGCTATTATTCAGAAGCATTCAATAAAATGTTACTCAACCTATACCCATTTATTCTTGATTATAACAGAAATTTGGAATTTTTAACGTATCTTTAAGTGCTACTTTGAGGCTTAATTCTAGAGCCATGTATTTTAAGTTATTCTCCAAAGACCCAAGTTTTGGAACTAAAATGCCCTTTTAAATGTTATTTGTTAGTTCTGAAAAACTGAATTTTGAAAGGGGGCATCTTTGATGCATTTTAAAAAGGGGTCTGTAATTAAAAAAAACAAGAAACTCTCAGTAAAAGGGCAATTGGGAGGAGCTGTGACATCCTTTGCTTTCAGTCTTATGAGGCACTCTGTGTGTGTGTGTGTGTGTGTGTGAGAGAGAGAAAGAGCGATGAGAACTTTTAAGAGAGAATAAATGTCACTTTTCAAAAATATAACATAAACCTGTCAATTAATTTAGATCCAATCATAAGAAATGTGTTTTGGTAGAAAGCAAGAGTGAAGTAAAGTGGTTTTGTTTTTATTTAAACATCTGCCTATGGTTCTGTGAAATGTGTGTATATATGTGGAATGCACACTAAAGTTAGCCTATTCCCAACTCATAGCCCACCGGTATAAACTTTGTATAAGAAAGCAGTGCATTTGCAGATTATAAATGGGTCAATCGTGTTCAAATTTTTAAAAATATTCTTTCCAAACCACTGATATTATTGGCTCTGATTTCATTTTGGCCCAAGTGGGAAGGCCTGTTCTAACTTCTTTCTGTTTCACTCATCTTTACCTGATTAAATGGCCTTCACTGCTTGAAAGCCTTCTAATGCAGTCCACGTTTTTTATTGTGTTATCCCAAATGTTGCTCACTTCATATTTGCAAGACTAATAGGCTGTCAAAGTGTGTGGATGTTTGTGTTGATTGTGACTATCCCTTAAAGTGTTCTTTGCATTGAAGCAAGAAAAATCAACTCATTGAGAGAAAAGCTTGACCCAAAGTGACAGCTTTGCTCTCTTGGCCATAGAATCACCAATGTATGCAGATATATACACAAATTGTAAATAATGTAGGATGTCTACTTCAATTTCAAAAATCAATTTATTTTTATATTATTTTGTATTTTATTCAACATCGATTCTTTTTTGTAAAACAGAGATAAAATTATATTGTAGGACTCCACTGTCAGAACTGAATATGGCCTTAAAAGGGTGAAAATAGTGTTTATTTTGCCTTGTAACTTACTGTCCCACCACTAAACAGCACCTGAGGCATGACAGCACTCAACACTTACTTGTCAGTTGGGAGAACTGATAATGTAATATAATGGTATCAAAACTGACCCTTTGGTTCTTTGAACTTCTACATAACTTTGCTATTTTTAAAGCTACAGTTTAAAAATGTTTAGCTGGCGTTTTCATTTATTGTGGTTGGCAATTCAGCAGTGTTCATCAAAATTTAGTATATATGCATTTGATCCACTAATTCCATTTCTTTGAACCTATCCTATAAAATACTCAAACACCCACAAAGTTGGGTGCAAGGTTATTTGTTGCATCCTTGTTTTCAGCAGAAAATACTTGAAAGAACCTAAATATTCATCATAGACAGATAGTTAAATAAATTAAGGTATATCTTTACTTTGGAACAGTATGCAGCAGTTTTAAAAGAAGGAGGTAGATCTATGTATACAGATATGGAAAGATCCCCAAGATATGTTGTTTAGAGTTTACACAAACAAACAAACCTCTCCAAGCAATGTATGTAAATACATAAGAATATATTCTGAAATAATAGACACTGTCTTAGTCTGCTTGGGCTGCTATAACAAAATACCTTAGACTGGGTAATTCGCAAATAATAAAAATTTATTTCTAATAGTTCTGGAGACTAGGAAGTCCAAGATCAAGGCACTGGAAGATTTGGTGCCTGGTGAGGGCTGCTCTATGCTTCAAAAATAATGCCTTCTTGCTGGGTCCTTACAAGGCAGATGGGGAACAGAGGACTCTCTTCAACCTCATTTATAAGGGCACTAATCCCATTCATGAGGGTGGAGCCCTCACAAGTTAATCACTTCCCCAGAGACCCCACCTCTTAATGCTATGAATTTTGTGGAGGGTTGAGGGGGGGACACCAACATTCACCATCACAGACACCAAACTTTTCATCTTATTTACCTGTGCGATACAGGAGGTATACTGATGATAAAGTGATATGTTTTAAGACATGGGGAAGAGCTTTCACTTTGTAATCTAATGTATCATTGTATTGTTTTAATTTTTAACAACAAGCATGCATTTACGTATGAAATCATTAAGCCTCTGATTTTTTAAAATAATAATTTTTTGCATAGAGAAATGTTTCCCTAATAAACAATTATTAAAGTATAACATAAAATATTTATAATTATTCTACATATCTCTGTCTTTTCTGCCATTCCTCTCTTTACACATTTCATCCATTACAAAGCTACAAAAAGCAAACAAAGAAAAATTTCTTTAAGTCAGAAAAAGTGAAATAAATAAATATATGCTGAGAAAATGCTTCATTTAGATTATGCCGCTCTCTTTGTTTAGGGGCAAAAAACAATTTTCTATTTAACCCAGTAGATACTATTATACCACCAGAGAACCTGGAGTGTTGGTCTCACTTACTAAGCTTCTAGGTAGATACAGCTGACCATTTCTGCCAAAAAGTTAAAGACAGAGTAGTTCTGAAATGCTTCTGAGTGAGTTGATATATCCCACGTTAGCATTTTATCTGATTGTCTTCTGTTGAATAATATATGACTGGGTTAATATTTTTCTTTATGTACATCTGTTACTTGAATCCTAGTAGGTATTAATAATTATTAATGTATGTTCTGTCTTGATGTATAATTTCCTATTTGTTATTTGCCTGCCTCACACATGACATTATTTATTGTTGAGACTAAGTCTTATCCATGCCTTTGTAATTCAAATATAAGAACTACAAAAGGCATTACTTATCTCTTGTCATTTCTTATACCCTACCTTTATATATACTTGTATACAATCTAAAACTTAGCTATAAAATCATTTCTTGTTTGTATTTTATCATGAGAAATATTTTAAATAATGACTAAGGAAGAGATATGCTGACATATAACGAGAAATCGCCTTCCAAAAAATGTAAATTTTTAAAATGTTATAAATGCTTAAACTTACTTGTTCTACGTAAACTCGCACTAGATTTCAGCTGTAGGTTTTGATCTCCACTTTTTAAAATTCTAAACTAAGTCTTTCACTATTTTCTCTAAAGCCTAACTTAGCCTTAACAGAGCTCATCCTTGAAAAAAGGAACTTTTTTTTTATAATTAAGGTCCGAGGTTGCCCCATTCAAGGCCATTTTAACCTGGCTTCTAACAGACTATTAAGAAGAAAATGTAGGCATCATCTGTCCCGTATATAGTCTCTACAGAACCTTTTCTGGTCAGCAGAAGAACTACAAGCCAAATAATAATCATTTCTTGAAACTTACTGCTATTTTCTAAACGAAAAGTATTGTACTAATAAGATGGAACAAAATCTAGTGATAGTTAACCCTGTCTGCCATAACTATTACAATTCAGAAATAGCCACCTATTTTCCCAGGAAGAAAAATTGTTAACAGAAGAAGTAGAAAGTAAAACTGCTTTTATACATTTTTCTATAAACACATTCCAAGGAAGAAATAGACAGGTAAAAACCTTAAAGCAGAAAAATATAGCAAGAAACAGTGTGGCTTTTTGTTTGGTTTTAATCAGTTATATTATTTTCTTCATTCTTTAAATCCACTTCCCTTTTTCTTCTATAAGAGTTGTATATCCAAAGTCAATAGAGAGTGGAGACATTGTCACAGACCAACCAATGAAAGATATGTTAATGATGTGTAAAAATGTGAAAAATCCTACTTAAGTCTTAACAGTCTTTCAAGACATTGGCCTCTCCTTACTTTTTAATTTTTTCTTTTAGAGAAGAGGTCTCCCTATGTTGCCCAGGCTGGACTCAAACTCCTGGGCTCAAGGGATTCTCCTGCCTCAGCCTCCCTAAGTGGCTGGGACTACAGACAGGCACCACCACACAGGATACATTCCGTTTTCTCACCTCCCAGCAGGCGTAGCCAGGCCTAGTGGTGCATGCCTGTAGTCCCTGCTGCTGGGGAGGCTGAGGTGGGAGGACTGAGCCTGGGAGTTATATGCTGCAATGAGCTATGATGATGCCACTACACTCCAGCCCCGGGGAACCAAGCAAGACCCCATCTCTAAAAAAACTTTTTAAATAAATAAATGAAATAGAAACTGCAGTGTTGTCACAAAAATGATTGGTCTCCATGGGACAGCTAAAAATATACATATATAATATCTAACATATACACACACAAACACCTTAAGATGAAAAAACTTCCTATTTTTGAGTTTTGTTTCAAACTGAATTCAGATGAACTGGAAATAAGTTCATACACGAAGAAAAAAATTTCCTTCTGTTTTTCATTTCTGTATACAGTTTCATAAATGACTTCTACTTTAGGTCTATTTTTCACACAAATATAAAGAGTACATATTGAAAGAAATGTCCATTTTGTCAGCAGGAATGGAATTTTAAATGCCTTTACTGGAAACATAGCTAGTCCTCATGTAACCTTCACTCAAAAGAGCCAAGAGCAGGATAAATGAATATCCCATTTGCTGAAACCTCCATTTATCTTTCTAACTTTGATGATTTCAGTAATGTTATACTTTCTTAAAATTAATCGAATAAAAGGATTATATTTACCTGTATCCACATAAAGGAATAAATGAGACTATAACCAAATTTTGTATATTTGTTAGCTATCTATGTTTTTACAGGAATGGAGCGCCAATAAATCTCCTAATGATCTGCTTCTTGTCCTTGATAGGGTGAGTTGGAATACCATTTCTGATATTTTTTCTACTAAGGATATTTTCTTAGTACTTCAAAATCCAAATAATCTTGAAGTTCCCATCTAGCACAACTTTGGTTAAAGATATATTACCTACCTGTAATTAAACAACAAAGATAATTTTTTTTTTCAACAGCAAAGCAGGAAAAGTATTCTGAGTTTGGTCTGAAACTTGGTCCATTTTTCTTTACGGTACACTGGACAATTAAAATTTTTTTTGCCATTTTCTTGGTTAAATGGACATTAATAATAAAACAAGCCACCTCAATGGTTTTCCATTGAGATGAGAAGTTCTATACAGACGTTGGGTTATTTTACTCAACACTTTCTGCAGTGACCAACTCATGGTTATGTTCTGAACTAGGCTGCCACATGCCTTTCATGGTCCAATTTTAAAGGTTCTGAGGAACGGAGCTTCCACTGCTTTCCTGGGAAGACAATTCTCCAGGATAGCCCCTCTGATTATTTAAGGTAGGTCTCCATTTCTTTAAAATAGCTGAGTTATTCAAGTTTGAAAAGCAGCTACTGCGTAAGCAGCCTGACTTAAACTGACAAAAGCGAGGAAATTCTGGATCCATAATTCACCTTCCACCCCTTGACCTCACAAACCGCCATATTAGCGTGATCACACCAAAATACCAGCTTGTGTTTACAGTTTCAGTCCTCCTGATGGCGGACGGGCGCGTGTACACGAGCACTCGCTCTGTGTGCACTGAATAGGATCACGATCCGGAGAGCTGAAAATGTAAACACAAGCTGGTATTATGGTGTGACTGGCGGTTTGTGGTTCTTTGTTTGAATACTTTAAAAATGGGCACCCTGGCAAGAACAAAAGAGGCAGAAAGCAGAACTGCTCTTAAATGGCTTCTCTCGTCTTTGTCCCTCCTCAGGTAGACCCAAAATAACTGATCCACTTGACCGGCGTCCCCGGAACCATGTGTTTTTGCCTAGTTGGCTACACTTCAACGCAACAGTTTTGTTTTCAAATGCAGGCCGTTAATACTTTGCCTTTGGTAGTTTTAAATTATTTTCTGACTATTCGCAAGCACTATACTTCTCAAATTATTTGTATCAAAACCTTCCATGTTGCAAACTCATTGCGGTGTTTGATGTGTTTAAACAAGAACCTAAACGCCTTATATGGCCTTTTTCTTAATATTTGCAAATTAACAATGGTTCTTTCACCCCAAATGAGCACCGACATAACCCTATTAGACAACATATCTACCTACTGTTCTTGCTGATGCTTTTTTAGTTGTTGATTTTGAAGTGCAGAAGTTGACCTCAAGAGAAATGTGAAAGGTAAAAGGTTGAAAAAGTTAACATTATAAGCTTTATGTTAGAGTAGCATCTAGCTGCATAGCTGCTCCATTGGTTTCCTCTGCACTCTTTGTCATTTCTCCGTCTTAACACTAAATAAGTTTGATTAATGGCCCCTCCATTGTGAACTTTGATTCCGAAATAGATTTACTTATAGAGTGAAGAGATGACCATATAATTTTGGGGAGAAAATTAAGACATATAAAGAAGGAAGGTTGAAAAAAACTTATTTCCTGAGAAATGTCAACACAGTACATGACATGCTTGACTTGTGATAAAGTATTATACATTGTTTTGTTTATGTTTTCTTTTTTAAAGGACAAAATTTTCCATTTGAAATTAGGTATACCATTGCTACCAAAAATCAGTAACTAAAAGGACAGTGGGTAGTTTGGCACATCCCTTTTCTTAAATAAAAGTTACAAGTTGATTTTACACCTATTGAAACAGCCATTCGTCACTGTAAACTTATTTCTGACAACTGTTTCTTTTAGAATACAATAAGAATTGAAAAACAAAAGTGAATTTCTCAATACAGTTGAAAAGTAGTTAATGTAAAGACATAAATACAAACAACTCATGGCCGTAGACAGTTTTGATGCTGCAGTTCTTAATAAAGGAATAAAGAGGGATCTTAGCTTGGGATGTTTTAATGAAATGCCACTCAAATGGAAGCAAGTGATTTCAGAAGTGTTGTCAGTCACTTTAGACTGAAAGAAATAACAAGAAATAGCTTTTAGGATATCAAATAATTTGCACCAAAATGCTATACTGTAGAACCTCACCTTTAAATAGGCCAACAATTTGCCTCGTTTAAAATATACTGTACTTGATCACTTCACAAAACTGCACAACTTGACTGACCTTTGCCATCTTGTACCTTGATTATCTCTCTCCATGTGAGATCCCTCACCAAGACAGCTTGCAAGCATTTCACAAATTATAGTAAAAGAACCACCCACGTGTACACCAATAGTGACATATCTGGATCACCTTATTTTCACCTGAGATATGTTCAGGCTCAATTGAAAACTAAATTATGGAATGAATAGATTTCTTGGAAGAATGAGTTTGGCCTTATCTTACACATGTTTTGAGAACACCATATGAAGCTGTTTTGGAGATTCAATATCTATGGTAATATATTCAGCTATACAAATAATTAATGTACAAAGAATTGACATTTTCACAAGTTTTATCCCCAATATCATAAACTCATATTTTGTGTGCCATATTTCATATTCTGGAGAGAAAAATCAATGCAACAGGAATTCACAGCTGTAAGCTTTAGCTTTTCGAGTTTTTAAAAAATTCTTCATTTCAAATATACAATTATAATTTTACAGATAGTTGAAAATATCTATGAGCTTTCAGACATCTTATTACTCCTCATGATTTGCATTGGTCCATCCACTTTCTAATGTTATCACTTTCCTTAGCTACCTCATTCTATTAGCATCTGTTGCTAGCAAATACAGATAAATGGGGCCTTTTAGATAAGAAGATCTTTGGCAAATTTATCTGTGGAAATGTCTCAGAAAGGTAAAGCAGGGGTCACAAAAGCTGCAGCAAGGGCTCAACTCTACATCTCTCACAATAAGGGTTTAAAAAAAAAAGATGAGAAAGTTCTAGAGATGGATGGTGATGAGGATTGTACAACAATGTGAATGATCACAATGGTGTTTTATGTTATATATCTTTTACCACAATAAAAAAATAAGGTTAACATTAATTTGAATGAGAAATTAGGGACTGACTGTAAGAACCAACTTGCCCCACACAAAAGCAATTATACTGCAGAAAGTATGCAAATATATCTGAGAGATTAAGCAGGAAAACCAAGCATTCTTCCCAATTCACTGGAGCGAACACTTAGGAATTCTTTGCTAGTGGAGTTCATTCAAATACAAATTACCATGTAAAGTAGCCAAGAGATAACATTAAAGTAAGAGAAAATTTATTAAATATTTTTTCTTCCCTCTATATTTTTTTCAACTGGCCATCTTTTTTTTTCCAGGTTGTTATTTTTTTAAAGTCCATGCACATGAGCATGTAAGTTATCTGTATGACTATTTCTAAAAATGAAAAGGAATAAAGTAAAAAGAAGTGAAAAATAACACTGCCTTAAATACTAGTGAATTTTAAGTAGTTGAATTTTTAAAAGTAAACTCTAAGTCATACTTTAGGGCCTACTTTCCCACTTTTTAATAGCTTTCTAAAAAAACTCAAACCTTGAAGTGCATGCAATTAGAAACATGCAACAGTGAGGCTAGGCTTAGTCACAGTACTATTTCAATGCAAGCGGCTTCTATTTTTGGTGTCCTACAGAAAAATAGAATTAGAATGTTCTAACCTCTGCTCACTCAGTAGGTGAGAGTATTAAGCTGACTGTTTAAAAAATTTGGGGTTGGTTCCTTTTCTAGTCAGTTCTTATGTTTTTGTTATTAGGTGATTATTTTACTGTGATGTGGAGCATCAAGGACATATAATCAATTTTGTATTCATAATAATCTCTTGGAAAGATCACCATGAATGTGGCCTATCTATGAGCATCAGGATATAGTTTCTGCCTCGTACTCATATTGTCCCGCTGGTTTTGAGCCCTAACTGCATAGTTTTTAAGGCTCTCCATTATCTAAAATAGAGCACCATTACATAAATTTATAGAATCTCAGAGTTGGATGAATTTTGAATTCATCTAGTTCAAGCACCCATCTGATGTTTGAGTCGCTTCAAGTACTTACACAGCTTTGATGTTAATAATTCTAGTGATAGCAACACTTGCTATTGCTGGGACATACATAATTGAGAACAGAAAAACTAATAAGCCAGGAATAAATTACTATTTCCTCATCTGCAAAAAATGTATAAGATTGAGGATTAAATGAAATAACCCACATAAGCATTCCTAGCATAGTGCTAGAAATACAATACATATAAAAAATAGTTATATTTAAATCCATTTGCATCACACTCACTGCTCTTTATGTTCCAAGTATCTAGTGCTATTTAACGTCACATAGTTTTTTGGTACTTGGTTGTCTGTTATTATGTTAAGGTTGAAGTTGTTGAAGTGTCATTAATCTAATATGATATAGAACTAGTTCACAATTTTTTTAAGTGAAAGAAAAATGTAGATACTTCTATATATTAGATTCTTGTGGTGTTAGGGCTTTGGCTATGTCAAGATAAATTTACATAAAGTATTTACCTGTTCATTTAATTCACCTTCCCACTCACTCATTGTAATGCTAAAAGCTCAGTCACTACCTGTAAACATCACCAGAAGTTTTGGAATCTTATGATGGCCTCAATAAATGTTTGTCTTGAAAAATTCAAGGTTCCTCTTCTACTTCATTCTACATCTTGATTGACTAGATACTGAGGAATATGAAAATCTATTAACTTCTAAATCTAAAATAGCCGACGTGTCTATTTCTCAATTGCATATGTAGATATATTAAAAAAAAAACAAAAAACTTCCGTCTGGTAAAACTGCATTCAGCTAGGTATTATAGTCTTTGAGCTATGTTTTCAAATGTTCTTAAAGATTTCTAGTTCTATGATTAATTATTATTAAAGCAATCTGACTATAAGCAGTTTTGTAGAAGATAAATTAATTCAAATTATGAATATGTGACCTAAAATTTTTTAAAGTAATTATCAGCTCTGGTTTACCTGAAAGATGCAGTTATCAGGAGCATATAATTTAATATCAGCACATCTCTAATATCAATGTTATTTAAAGCCATACATTAAGAGTCATAAGCATCTGTAGTGACAGAAGAAGCATGCAGCAAAGTACTGAAAAACTGGAATAGAATTAATTGGTTTTGGTCTACCCACTTCAAATTAGAAAATAGCAACAGAAAAAAAAATAAACACTAAATGTATTCGTTAGGCAGGATCAGCAATCATGCTGCCCACACATGATCTGCAGTGAATTTGTAAATAAGAAAATTCATCACCTGGAGGATAATAAACTCTAGTTTAATGGCCCAAAAGACTAGACAAGTAAAAACCACTAATGAATGTACTGTATAAACACAAGGGCAAGAACGTACATTGGTTGAGCAAGTAGGATAACAAGGAGACTCTGTTTTGTTGTTAAAGTAGACCAAAAGATACATGACACATATCTGGAGATTTTTCTGAAGTGTTAACACTGCTCAAAACAGGGTCACTTAAAAGAAATGGAAAAGTGTTACTACAAGGTAAGGAGGGCAAAAGTTGATTTTTAGAAAGAGTTAGCATTTAAAAAAGTAAGGATCAGTGTAAAAAAAACTGAGATAGTTACCTTAATTTTAAATTAATTTTTCATAATTGTGTATTAGCAAGTCTTACTAATAATGGATAATCTAGGAAACTAAAGTGATTTTAGTTTGCCATCTTCATATGTGACTTGGACTATAAGGAGACATCAGCAAACATTTTTTATTGACAATAAGTATTAAATGGAATTTTAATTATTGCCCTACTTTGGAAGTCTTTGATGTGAAAAACTACATTTCCTCTTGTAAGTTATAGTTGTATAACACATCTTAATTTTGAATCTAAAGTAGAACACTCAACTTTACATCCATTCAAGTGAGAATTTCTTCTTTCGTGCAAACTAAGAACTTTGAGAAGCACAGAAGTAAAAGAATCAGTTGGGATGTTTATTTAAAATACAGAGTCCTAGTCTTTACTTCATACCAATTGAAACACAATATCTGGAAGTGAGACCCTGGAATCTGTAACAATTATAACAAGAACTCTACCTGATTCTTATGCATACTAAAGCTTGAGAATGACTTTACTGGTTAATATCCATGCTTGTCACAAATTTCTTCAAATATTTCCTTTTTATAAACAAAATTGTTTTTTCAATAGTCATATGGAAATACTTTTGTAAAGTTTAAAAAATTGACTTGAAGTTATTTATATGAAATAAGTAAATTCTCAGACCCAGAGTCACCTTACTGGGGTCAATCAATAATATTAGTAATGCTAAAATTAAAAGGAAAAAGAAGTCAAAGGGAAGTCTTAATATAGTAAATAACATTCAAGTTTTTGAATGCTCTAGAACTCAGTTATTAATTACAAATATAATCAATATATAAAATATATCACTTTTAAGCAACATTAACTATCAAAACATCTCAGTACTCAAAATAGATGTCATACAGCACTCTAAACAGATGCCATAAAATATATGAAAGCCCATGTAATTCACCAATATGACTTATATTAGACCCAATTCTAATAACTTTATCTGGTTTATTTGATCATAGTATATTAGAGGTAGCAATATTTCAAAACAAAAGTTGGAGAAAGAAAACATTTGCTGTTAGCTGTTACTTTTGAGAAGTAATATCTGGAAAAAAGAAAAAATTGCTTACTAAAAAACAAGCCCCCGAATATTATACTACTAAAATACTGTAAAGAGTAGATGCTCAAAAAGCACAGTTATCTGGGGCCATTTAATGTAGGGTCAAACACTAGAATAATTTGCATGTGCTTGTGTAGTACTGTGATTGACTTTTATGACGATCACTAGTAATCATCAGGAAACAGGTTTATATACCCTGGTTTAAGAAGGGAGAGAAATGTATATCCCATTTTAGAAAGATTTCAATATAGATTGTTTCAATAATTCTTTAAAAATTAATAATTCTGTGACATTCCTGTCTCGGAAAAAAAAAAAAAAGAAAAAATTAATAATTCTGGCCAGGTGCGGAGTCTCACGCCTGTAATCCTAGCACTCTGGGTGGCTGAGGCAGGCGGATTGCTTGAGCTCAGGAATTCAAGACCAGCCTGAGCAAGAGCGAGACCCCGTCTCTACTGAAAATAGAAAAATTAGCTGGGCGTGGTGGTGCACACCTGTAGTCTCAGCTACTCGGGAGGCTGAGGCAGGAGGATCGCTTAAGCCCAGGAGTTTGAGGTTGCAGTGAGCTACGACGACGCCACTGCACTCTACCCAGGGCGACAGAGTGAGACTCTGTCTCAAAAAAAAATTAATAATTCTTAAAGAGAGAAATTTCACTTATCATAAAAATTCACTGGTTGGATTTACCTCAAAGGAAGACAAGGTTTCTCTCCAAATAGTTTAACTTAAAAAAAATAGAGGTTGTGTTACTTAGACATAGTCGCCATCTAGTGGCAATCATCAATAGTTTGAAGGTAATTGTTTTGTCATTGGATTACGACAATATGGATCTGGCTACATCCAGAGGTTTTGCTAAAAGCTTTTAAAAATTGTCTATTTTAAATTGCACAGATTAAACTGAAAATTGTTAAGTTCAAAGTAATAGAGACTAATGAAGATCACAAAGTGAGGAAGAAGTTGAAGATGATGATGGTATTGTCAACATAAATAATGAAGTTATAGGACATAAAAAATGAAAGTCAATACCAATAGATTTTAAGAAAAAATTTTATTAAATATTGATTATAGATCTATTATTATATACAGACATTTTATGGGGAATGGTTTTCTTACATTTTATTAATATTTCCTTACATTTTATTAATATGGGGTGGAATTATCTCTTCTTTGATGAGAGTGGTTACATGAGACATTATTACACATTTAAAAATTAGCCCGTTATGAGACAAACTGGGTTTTCTGATTAATTATAGTTAACCAACAAATATTTATTAAATAACTACTCTATTAGACAAGTTCTAGAGAAGGAATAAGATTGAAAGAAAAAAATAGTTTCTGCATAATCTAACAAAATACAGCTGAAATGACAAGTAATTAGTCACAACAGATAATATTTAGTAGGAAAAATAATATAAAAGGCATCCAAACCTATAACCACTGTCTAATCAAAGCTGAAGAAAAGATGCTCTTGCTTATCCTGGTACTTTCCGCTAGCCTAAGGGAAAGCAACTCTATTAAAAGTTTATAGTGTGGGCTCATTATTTGGTTTGACATATATTACTATAATTTCTGACACTGCTATGTTCAAACATTAATACAAAATCAACTTTTTTCCAAAGTCAAACAGGAATTCTTTTTGACTTGGCCACCATTTTGAATTTGGAGGCAGGATGTGAGATGGGGAGCAGCTAGGGATTGGAGATAGATGGCCATGGGTTGAATCGTAATTCTGCCAATATTAAATTTCTAGACTGTTTGCAAAGTATTCAAATTTTCTGAGCCACAACCTTCTCTTTTGTGAAGAATTAATAAAGTCAATTATGTGAAATCATAAATGGCACTGCCTGGCTATGGTAGGTATTCAATAAGGTTTAGATCCTTTAATTCTTTGACTCTTTCATTAATATAGATAAGCAAGGCTAGTCAATAGTAAAAACTGAACAAATACTGAAGAGAAATATTTTATATGGAATATGATTAGATAAGGTAGGATTTAAGATGTTTTGAGTAAGATCTAGAAGAGAGTGATAGATATAAAATGACGAAGAGGGAGCAAAAAGTCATATAAGCTAGGAGCATAAAATTGAAATTAACATGCAATATTGATGCAGAGACCAAGGTGGAGCATAAAAAGAAGTAACACAAGAATGGCATTAGGGTTATGTAAGTAGTCATTTCTAAAAGATTTATTTATATGGTAGACAATAGGGAACCACAGTATTTTCTTGAAAACTAATGAAATACATCAGAAAAATAGCCGGTTTTCTACCTTGTTTTGCCCCATTGAACTGATTCAATCTAAATGCCCAGTGATTTGTGAGTCTTTCTAAAAAAAGAAAAAAAGTTAGAGGGTCAAGTACTTCATGTCTATATGTGGTCAGAAACCCTGAAAGAAAATCTTGTTAAAAGATTTCCTAAATTAGTTATTTTTTTCTAGCACCCACAGTGCTCAATATATATTTGTAGCAATTTCCTTTTTCCTTCCTTCCTTTCTTTCTATTTTGATAGTTAAGAAAAAGGCAAGGCATAATAACATTTTAATTTTGGTTAACAAGTATATGGAAATTCTTAGTGAAAAAATTGAGCAAGCAGTTATTTAGCTTTACCTCCAGTATCTGGAAACAAAGTAGGTATTCTAATCTTCCTCAGCTATCAAAACTACAAATCTATTCATTCATTTCTAAGCTATACTATTAACATTTCTATGTCAAATGATATCTATCACCTTAAAATTATTTTTTATTTTTATTTTTAATTTTATGGGTACATATCAGTTGAAAATATTTATGGGGTACGTGTGTTTTTTTGATACAAGCACACAATGTGCAATGATCAAATCAGGGTAATTGGAATATCCATCACTTCAGACATTTATCATTTCTTTGTGTTAGTAATATTCCAAATCCACTCCTCTGGTTATTTTGAAATATACAATAAATTATTATTGACTATAGTGACTCTATTGTGCTACTAAACACTAGATCTCATTCTTACTAACTGTATTTTTGTACCCATTAACCAACCCCTCTTTATCTCCTCCTTAAAATCCTTTAAAGTAAGTCATTCTACCTGAATATGGCCCTTGTCTTAGAAAAATAAAACAAAATAAGAAAAAAAACTGTCTCTAGGTAAATGTTTTGTATATTGATTCTTAATTATCATAAACTGTAGGTTCCGTCAAAAAGTATTAGATCATAGTTTGTCTTCAGCAGAGCATAGACGTAGTTGATAATCCATAACCTTTTCCTATCTCTTATAAAGTAAGTGCATGGGTTCTCATGTTTGCAAACTTCACACCTCTCTTTTTTAACAAAGTAAATAATTAGCCGAATTATGTGTGCCTCAGAGCAGTTCTTTTCTTTTTAGAGACCCAGTCGCTCTGTGTTGCCCCGGCTATACTCAAACTCCTGGGCTCAAGGGATCCTCCTGCCTCAGCCTCCCAAGTAGCTGGGACTGCACCCTGCTAATTTTTCTATTTTTAGTAGAGATGGGTCTCGCTCTTGCTAAGGCTGGTCTGGAACTCCTGAGCTCAAGTGATCCTCCTGCCTTGGCCTCCCAGGGAGCAGTTGTTCTTAACCTCCATGTTGAAGTTCATTGGTGTGGGTATCATGATGAACTGTGAGATTTGCCAAAAGTAATAGGTTACCAGTAAAGAATAAAGCTGCAATGTTTGCAAATAATTTACTTCTAAAAATTTACAGCAGATTCAAATTTACCTCTATAATGACATAACTTACCTGTTGGAATTCACGGGTTATTCTTAAAAACAAAAGAAAGGGCTAAAATAAACTTCTATTCCCATTTCCACCAATTGTCTGCATCCTTCAGAAGATAGAACTGCATTGTTACAGCACAGATATAAACTCTATTCAAACAACCTATGAAATAAATTCCTTCACTATCCACCCTGCAGAGTTGTTTTGTGGTTAACATTCATTCATTCATTCATTCGTTTATTCTAAGAACTGTGCAAGATGCTGGGATTTTAAAGATGGTTAAGATTAGCTTCCTGTACTGAAGGAGATCATAATAAACTAGGGTAAAAAGTTTGCTGGGTTTTCAAAATTACAGCTTACGGAGTTAATAGGAAGATGATTTAAAAAATGAAATACATTGACGTTCTTGTCCTAACATTGATAGAACAATGATAAGTCAAATGTGCATATTAAAAATTTAAGGGTAGCAACTAAAAAAGATAAAATGTATGACTTACAAACTAAATCAATTGATTTATGGATTGCATGCAATAATAACAACACATAATACTTACTAAGTACTTTACAAACATTAAGTCATTTAATCCTCACAACAACCCTATGGAATAAGTAGCATACTTGTCCTCATTCTGGCTTCAGAATTCATGCTCTTAGCAACTATGCTAATATTTTACATATAGAAGTCCCCCCCATATGCAGTTTCACGTTCTGCAGTTTGGGCTACCCATAGTCAATGATGGTCAACCTAGGTCTGAAAATATTAAGTGGAAAATTTTAGAAATAAACAATTTATAAGTTTTAAATTGCATACCATTCTGCGTAGTGTTATGAAATCTCACACTGTCCAGCTTTGTTCCACGAAGAAGTGAATCATCCATTTGTCCAGCATCTCCCCACTGTAGACGCTACCTGCCCATTAGTCACTTAGTAACCATCTCAGTTATCAGAGGGACTTTTGCAGTATTGCAGGGCTTGTTTTCAAGTAACCCTTATTTTACTTAATAATGTCTCTAAAGTGCAAGAGTAGTGATGCCAGCAATTTGAATATGCCAAAGAGAAGCCATCAAGTGCTTCCTTTAAGTGAAAAGGTGAAAGTTCTAGACCTAATAAGGATGAGATTGCTAAGCCGACATTGCTAAGATCTACGGTAAGAACAAATTTCTGTCCGTGATACTGTGAAGAAGAAATTCATGCACAGTATATATGGGGTTCGGTACTATCAGGTATCTGCTGCAGGTCTCAGAATGTATCCCCCATGGATAAGGGGGGGAACTACTGTATGTCTTATTTGATTGCAAACACAATAGATGACAATGTCTTTTACACAGTTGGCAATAAAGAATGATAAATGTGACATGCAAAGTTAAACAAACACTAACAATTTATGTACAGAACTGAAGGTCTTCACATTAAAAAAAAAAAGAACTATTATATTTGTCCTTCTTGGCCATTGGTGAATGGCAGAATGGGGAGGGATAGGTGCATCTCTAGAACTCAAATATCAGAAACAAAGAATAGATTCAGTGGTAGGTGAGAATTTACCACGTAAGAAATGTTAATTTCAAATCCGTAAGATAAAAGACAAATTACTTAATAAATAGAGGAAGAACTAGGTAGTAATCTTGAAAAATGTGAATTTGGAGTCTTTATCTGATTCTTTGCACCAAAATAAAATCCAGATAGATCAAGGATTTAAATGTAAAATTCTTTGAAGAAGGAAGAGATGAATGTTTTAAAAATTTTACACTCTAAATCATTTTCTGAATATAAGGGGACTTCAAAAAGTTCATGGAAAATGTGTATTATGAAAAAACTATGCATGAATTTCAAATTTGTTTTTACCAAAATAAACTTGTACTGACTTGTTATAACATGTCTTAACAGGATGTTTGTGGCATGAGGAAGGATAAGGCATCAATTTGAAAAGAGCCCCTGTCAAAGCAGCATGAATTCTGCAAAAATTGAAGCAAAAACAAACATCAAATTTATGGTGAACCTTGGGTGGAAGAATGGTGGAATCACTGATGCTTTATGAAAGTTTATGGGGACAGTGCTCCAAAGAAATCAGCAGTTTACAAATGGACAACTCATTTTAAGAAGGGATGAGACAATGTGAAAGATGAAGCCCCCAGTGGCAGGCCATCCACATCAATTTGCAAGGAAAAAATTAATCTTGTCTGTGCACTAATTGAAGAGGACTTGATAATTAATAGCACAAACAATAGCCAACTCCATAGATGTCTTAATAGGTTCAGCTTACACAATTCTAACTGAAAAATTAAAGTTGAGCAAAATTTTTACTCAAAGGGTGCCAAAGCCATTGTGCGTAGATCAGCTACAGACAAGAGCAGAGCTTTCAAAGGAAATTTTAAACAGGTAGGATCAAGATCCTGAAGCATTTCTTCAAAGGATTTAACAGGAGATGAAACATGGCTTTACCTTTTTCTTCAGTACAATCCTGAGGATAAAGTACAATCAAAGCAATGGCTACTGAGAGGTGGAAGTGGTCCAGTCAAAACAAAAGCAGACTGGTCAAGATTAAAGGGCATGGAAACAGTTTTTTGGGATACTCAAGGCATGTTGCTTGTTGACTTTCTGGAGGGTGAAAGAATGATAACATCTACTTATTATGAGAGTGTTTTGAGAAAGTTAGCCAAAACTTTAGCTGGAAAATGCCCAGGAAAGCTTCACCATAAAGTCCTTTTCCACCATGACAATGCTCCTGCTCATGCCCTTCATTAAACAAGGGCAATTTTTTGAGAGTTTCGATGGGAAATCATTAGGCATCCACCTTACAGTCCTGATTTGGCTCCTTCTGATTTCTTTTTGTTTCATAATCTTAAAAAAATGTAAAGGGCACCCATTTTTCTTTAGTTAATAATGTAAAAAAGACTGCATTGACATGGTTAAATTCTCAGGACCCTCAGTAATTTAGGGATGGACTAAGTGGCTAGTATCATCACTTACAAAAGTGTCTTGACCTTGATGGAGCTTATGCTGAGAAATCAAGTTTATATTTTTAATTTTTATCTTTTAATTTCATTTTTCCATGAACTTTTTGAAGTCCCTTTATATATGCAACCCAGAAGCAAAAGCAAAGGCATTAAATGTTTTTTGAAACAATTATACAGCAAAAAATAGCATAAACAAATCTGCAGAGGGTTCTGGGTCTTCCCACCTCAGCAGAGCAGCTCTGCATTTATCTATTTTATATATTGGTGCCATAGGTAAGATTCTATTTGACAAATGTTCCATTGCTAGATAAGAATAAGAATCGGAAGAGGAAAAGGAAGCAGTTGAAAACCACTCTCTATTCTTGCATACTGAGGCCCAGAGCAGTTAAATGACTTAAAGTCACAGAGTTAGCAGCATAAGGTGGTTCAGACTTCTTGTTCTGTTTTTTTCTTTTTACTATCCTTTTGTTAAGATTGAATGAAACACTACACTAGCCATTGAAATAAATCCTTTTTTGCAGTAATTAAACAAACAGCCTATTGGGTTTTTCAGTTTGTATAGGTCTTAGTGGTTTTGATTGGCTTTAAATCTTTTGCATGTGTCCCATTATTGATTGTTTAATTAGTTATTATAGCACCATAGAGTCTAAACATGTGCAGGTTAGAAAAAAACTGAATAGACTTTTCAAAGAAATATACAATGTGCATGTTTCTTTTAGAGTTATTTTTGAATTCCTCCAAACAATTCAAAATGCATTAGAAACATTTTATAACCTAGTGAAATTTGGCATAATGTACTGACTCCATCCAAATTTTCAAAGTATTTTATTATAAAGTGTCATCTTTGAAGCAATCCTATAGCACAGATACCATGGTTAGTATTATAACTCCAGCAAGCCTTTCCACATTCTACTCTCAAAGTTACTTTATGAAAAAAAAATATGTAAGATTTGATGTTGTCTTGTATGTTAATATTATTTTTAAATGTTTTTGGTTGTAACAGTTAATAGCCCAATTGCTCTTGTTAAGCATTAATGGTCCAATTAGTTTTGAAACATAAAATCAAAAGTTATTTCAGTAAGGAAAAATAATCTGCCCTTTATTAAATTATTAATCAAGTTATTTGTAGTCTCAAAATTACCACTTTCAAGCCTCTTCGTTCAACACTGAGATTTATTTTAAAAGTTACCATCACTTGGGAGGCTGAGATGAGAGGATGGCTTGAGCCCAGGAATTCAGTCCAGCCTGGGCAACATAGTGAGACCCTGTCTCTAAAAAAAAAGAAATTGTTACCATCTATCTGATCTCTAATGAAATCTTGTCATTTTGTGAACAAATATCAAATTCTTTCCATAAATGAGTTCATTTTCACCCAAATTGTTAGGAAATTCATCTATCACACTAACATTTTAAAGTGTTAAGATTATTGCTTAATTTATTAAATTCGCAATAATTACAGAAAGAAATAACAAAATGCTAAGAAAACTCACATAAAGATCAGAAGAGGTTGATAGTGAAATAGTCTACAAATCAAATAAGTTCATTATAGAAATAGTTACACTCTAATAATAGAACTCTTTATAGACCCAATTAATATCATCCAACAAAGATGATCTTGTTTAAGCTACCTCATTAGAGGCTAAGAAAGCTTTTGAAGTTTAACTGGAACAACATTTTTTGATACTTAACACATTTTGATTTCATCCTCATGTTTGTAAGTAGATCAAGCTTATTTTATAAAAGGCTTGGAAGCTTTATGTAAGTTCTAACCAATGAGTCACTAATATTTTTACTCTTAAAATAGGAACTGTCAGTTTGAAGATGTAATGAAATTAAGAAAAATATTTTTTACTCCAATTCTTAAGAAGAGAGTAAAATTTTATGCAAACAGTATTCCTGATATTGAAACAAAAAACAAATGATAATACCACATTTCTTTGAATCCTGGAATAAAAATCAATTCATTAAGAGTCCTTCAGTAGTGATTTGATGAGGCCAATTGCCTTAAGCAGGAATACACATAAACAGTGTCTACAAATCATATCTCAAGCTAGTTAAAAAAAAAATGTCATTGTCCAGAGACTGGGCTGTTAGATCTTCCCTCTTATACTTTCTTGTGGCTATTCTGCATCCTAACAATTTTAGGGGAGGTACATTACTTTCTTTCATCTACAAATTTCTCAAGTAGTAAATGGAAGATAAGACGCTATCATTCAAAAAAATGGGTACCACCTCCCCATTCATCTTATTTCAAAGCTCTTAAGAACTGAAATACTTTGTATTAGCCTTATAGTTGATGAAGTCTTCTTTATTTATCTTTAAAATTATTATTCTCTGTCCTCTATGGAATAGAGGTCATTCAGCATTTTTCTTGAAATAACTTAGCATTCACTTGAATTCATCCCTTAGTTTTATTTTCTAGGTTTTAAAAACCTCAAATTAGTCTCATCTTTATTCATGTGTTTCATTGTTAAAACAATTATTAGTGTTGCTTTTTCTTTTTCATAAAATATGGTGATAAAAGTTAGACACAGGATTCTAAAAGGGGTCCAGTCAATGCCAAAAATAGGAAGAGATTACTTTCTTGCACATATTTATTGTAAAAAATGGGGGGTTTTAGGAAGTACACAAATGAAAAATATGGAGATTTTGGTGAGCTTCATAATGGGAGGTAGATGTAAGGGAAGGGAAATATATTCTAAGCATTAAATGTGCCTATGAAAATGACCAGAAGTAGAACATTATATGGAAAGGGGCAGCTTTTTGGAATGAGCAGAGAAAATATGACGATTAATCCATCAAAATGGAAATTAAAATTTTTGAAGATTAAAATTAAATTTATTATTTATCAGTCCTTATGCATATAGAGTCGGTCTTTAGCTGTGGATGATCAATTATTTATCTCCTGATTATATTGGCAGAATTATATACCAGTTTCAAATTTATCGTAAAAACAGTCAAAATTTGGGACTATTTATGCAAAGTTAACAACACAAACTAGGACACACATATTTTGAAGTGAAAAAAAAAAACCAAGGATGAGATTTTAAAATTGACCCAGGACCAGTAAAAAGGGATCAGATGATTTTGATAGTGCTTTTAAGGGCTTGCTTGGGAGCATTTGTGTTGGGATTTGACATATGATAAACAGGATTCAGTCTCACTACAAAGTGAAAAAGGTGGATTCTGGAGATGTGAAATAGTTGCCATCAGATATTTTAATTTGAAATTCTTATAAACAAAATTCTATGCCAAACGACCCAGTATTATGCCACATTTTAAAATAATCGCCAGGCGTGGTGGTGAACGCCTGTAGTCCCAGCTACTCAGGAGGCTGAGGCATGAGAATTGCTTGGCCCAAGAGCTTGAGGCTAGCCTGGGCAATACAGTGAGATCTCATCCCTGGGGGGAAAAAAGTATACATATATATACAGAGCATTGCTAACACTTGTATATTCAGCTCATAGGCCACCAGGACTATTCTAAACATTCAATTCTGAAACTTGAGTAAATTTTAAATTGTTGGACGAAGTCTACCTCTCACACTCTACTCTTCAGTTATCCACATTTTTGCAAGCTGAATATGCTTAATTCTATTATAATACTATCCTATGCAAAATTTTACAATTCTGATTTAAAAATCATCCATAAATGAACATGTAAAGTATTCCAAAGTCAAAGTATTTGAGAATAAGAGAGCAAGTATGATATCGTACAAAACTATGATGTGGGATTCAGACCTGGGTTATCTGTATCTCATTTCCATCATTTAAAAAGTGGTGATGAGGCCGGGCGCGGTGGCTCATGCCTGTAATCCTAGCTGTCTGAGAGGCTGAGGCGGGAGGATTGCTTGAGCTCAGGGGTTCCAGACCAGCCTGAGCAAGAGGAAGACCTCGTCTCAAGGAAAAAAAAAAAAAAATCAACCTGGCGTAAGTGGCACGCACCTGTAGTCCCAGCTACCTGGGAGGCTGAGGAAAGAGGATCGCTTGAGCACAGGGGTTGGAGGTTGCGGTGAGCTTCAATGATGCCACTGTACTCTACCCAGGGCGACAGAGCAAGGACTCTATCTTCACCAAAAAAAAAAAAAAAGTGGTGATGTTAGGCTTTTAGATAATATCTAAAGTTCTTTAACTGTATAGTTAAATGGTTTCTTGTTAACTCTTTGTTTAAGATAGTTGAACCTCAGTATCCTTCCAAGGCCCTAAGGATAAAATGATAATCAAGACTATCAGATAAAGTCCCTGCCCTAAGGAGCCTGTAGTTTAGTAGATAATAAAGCTGGCATTTATTTATATAGGTTCAGTACTATGCTAAATGCTTTATGTATACTATTTCATTTAGTTATATAACCCTATGAGGTTGCTAATATTATTATTTTGATTTTAGAGATAAGAAAACTGAAGCTTATAGAGATTAGGTGACTTGCCCAAGGAAAATAAGAGATGGAATTGGGATTTAATTCTAGAACTGTCAAATGCCACAGTCTGGATTATTGTAGCTTTATGGTAAGTCTTGAAGTCAGGTAGTGTAAATCCTTCAATTTTGTTCTTCTTTTTCAGAGTTGTTTTGGGTATTCTAAGTCCTTTGTATTTCTGTGTGAATTTTAGGATCAGCTTGGGGAGAATTGATATCTTAATATTGAGTCTGGTTCAGTTACTTGGAATCAGTTTGATCATTTTGGCTCTTGCTTTTAAACTTTTTAAGCAGGACCAGACTTGTCTTTAGTCTCAGGCTTATTATTCCCCACTCCTGAAGCACATACCCTTCTTGGTGCTCTAACTGATGCTACCTGAATTAAGGTTTTTCCCTAAGTCTAGCTGTTAGGGACAGGCATTATTCTTACCCCCTAGAGTTCTCCCTGTGCATTTCTCGCCTCTCTGGTACTCTGCCCTGCATCTTTGGCTTCCCTAGACTCCCGCCTCTGTCTCCTTATTAACTCAGGTAGACCTCTGGGCTTTGCCTGAGTTCTCATTTCTTGTGCTGAGGCCTGGAAACTTTCTCAGGCAGTAAACTGGGACACCTAGGGGAACTACAGGGCTCCCTTTGATTGTTCTCCATCTCTCAGGGTCACTGTGTTTTGTTACTTTTTGGTTTTGTTATTTTTTTTTTTGAAACAGAGTCTCACTCTGTTGCCCGGGCTAGAGTGACCTGGCATCAGCCTAGCTCACAGCAACCTCAAACTCCTGGGCTCCAGTGATCCTCCTGCCTCAGCCTCCCGAGTAGCTGGGACTACAGGCACGCGCCACCATGCCCGGCTGATTTTTTTCTATTTTTAGTAGAGGCAGGGTCTCGCTCTTGCTCAGGCTGGTCTTGAACTGCTGGCCTCAAGCGATCCTCCCGCCTGGGCTCTCCAGAGTGCTAAGATTACAGGCATGAGCCACCACGCCCTCCCGGCCTGTCTTTTGTTACTTGACGTCCAGTGACTTGCGTACTATTGTTTCATTCCTTCCCGCTAGAGATGACAGCCTCTTTTGCAGGTTGCCATTAGAAGGTAAACAAAGTGATGTGTGTAAGTTCTAACCTTGAGGCCTTCTGATTTCAAGATTGTTCTTTTTTAAGCACCAAAGGAGGCAAGAAAAGCTTCATCTTTCTCTGCTGCACCCCTTCTAATAAAAGGATTTGTCCTGTAAAATTTGGCTTCAGTCAAAAGGCAGCACTTAAGGACCTAGAAGGCCACATGTGGCCTTAAGGCTGCAGGTTCCCCACCCCTGTATCTAGTTCATGCTCTCAACGCCTCCTCTTTTTCCCTTCCCACATGCTATAGTGTGAGAAGATGATGGAGCTGCTAGGTAGAAGGACCCCAGGCTCCCGGATGACCTCATGGGGGGCACTGCCATCCTGACTCCTTACCACCTTGAACTTTGAACTTTCATGTGACAAACATAGAAATGTTATAACTTGTTTAAGCCCTTACTATTCTGGTCTTTGCTGCAGCAACTAATATACTAACAAGTACAGCCAAGGAAGGTAAATAATTTGCCCAAATTCACCTAAATAGGAAGTGATGGAGTCAATTTATAAATACAGGTCTATCTACCATTAAAATCATCTATTATTGTTTTCCAAATTTTGGTCATTTAGGTATCACCTTCACAGTTATTTCCTACCTCCATACTACTTGTGTTATTGTTTACTTAATTTTTTTAAAAAATAGATGTTTTTAAAAGAAATTCGGCATTGTCTTAAGAAATAGTAGCCATGAAATCACAGGTCTGATATGCTCGTTATGTATTTTTCTATTATACATAAAAATAAGTATATTACTATTAATATAAAAATGTCCATGAACCATCTAAAATTATCTTGTGTACCACCTGTGGCATTCATGATAAACAATGAGAAATAAACTGTATTTTGCTTTTGTGTCTCAGTCACTTTAGACAAGAAGTAGATCAGAGCTGGTGGAAATATCAGACTCATCTCGGGGTCTTTATCACACTACACACTTCCCCACCCCATGCCCCAAATTTGAGTTTCCAGGATTGTTGTTAACACGTTTTCTTTGTTATTTGCAAATATAACGAACAGAGTTGTGACTTCTCAAGGTTCACTATTGGGTGTAGTCTGCCTGGAACACCATTCCAATCTCAGTGGCCTGCTAAGCCCATACATCTGCCTGGCTCAAGAAGGAGGTGATCATATGCAATCTGAAGTGTAGAAAACAATCTTAAGTGTCACTGAAATCTAATATTTTACTTGTTTCCACTTTAGAAAAAAATTATACCATAGAAAGAAATCACATTGGTTGCACATAAATTGCTTTTACACACACACACACACGCACACACACAAAATCAGTGTTACTATGAATTTTGATCTGCTTCTAACTAGCTATATGACCGCTCCCATGTCGTGTATCCTTTTTGGGTTTCATTTTACTGAAGTGCAAAATGAAGAGTCTGGAAGTATGAAAAAGGACAAATAGCTCCATAGGGAAAAAAATGTGCCAAAGTCATGAATTGGCATTTCAGAAAAGAAGAAATATAAATGGCCAACAACATATGAAAGGTGTTCAACCTTGTTAGTAATCAGGAACATGCAAATTTAAGCAAAATAATTTATCACTTTATTTTCATTAGATTGTCAAAAATGAACAAGTCTAACAACATTAAGTGTTAGTGATAATATAGAGCAATGAGAAATTTTGAACATCACATTGGAATACAATTTGATATTATCTAGTAAAATTGACATGTATGTCTTAGAATCTAGCAATTTTATATCTAGGTATATATTCTTGAGAATCTCTTGGTCAGATACACCAGGGGACACATAGAATATTCATAGCAGCATTGTTCATAATAGCAAAAAATTGGAAACAACCCAAATGTCCATCAACTGGAGAACTCAACTGGAGAATGGATAAATAGTGACATAGCCATACAACAATGAAAAGCCTGGAGAAGAGTTATGCACAGACAATAGAAATTTGCAAGTCTTCAGAATGTAGATGGTAATTCAGATTTTTAAGCCTGAAAGAAATTGGTCATGGAGCCCTGTAGCATGAGAAGAGAAATGGTGAAGGATGGCAGAGGAAGAGGGGCTGACAAATTCCCGTTTCAAAAAAGCAGAGGAAACAAAGGCATATAAAACCTTTGTTTTAATAATCATCTAATATGTTTTCTTTTTCCACTATAGATTGAATGCTATTTTCTGTGTCTTCCATGAGGTGTCTTTCATTAAAAATCTTTTTGTAAAGTGGAAAATTGTTTTGTAATATAAATCACTCTCCTTTTTTTTTTTTTAAGCTTAAGGATATACCGGGCTTCTGAACTTAAGGCAAATCAATTTAAAACCATTTGAGTTATTCTGTATGTTTTATTTACTTTACTAGAATACAGTAATTAAATTCTAGAGTCTTGAAAACAGAGGTTATGCTTCCCACCCAGTACTAACTTGAATATATACTCAGGATTCTGATTTACCCTCTTCATGGTGTCCTTTCTTTGTAGATGCTAAGGCAATTCTTCATTGAATTATTTTCTCAAACAGTTGAAGAGAACTAAGGAAATTTCTTGAAAAGATTACATTTTATTGACACCAGGGATACTTAGACTACATTACCAAAGAAATTTTATGGCAATATCAGTAGTGCCTTTTAAATTAAATGACAAATTGGAAGTGTTTAACAACATATGGTCGCTTTTCCTTGACATATATGATTAAGAATATATCTTTTTATCAAAATGTAAAATACCATCTGGCAGAAGTAACAATTATTCTATTGGCCTTATACATTAAATTAATTCACTGTATTTTAAAATGTAAATATTTTCCTATTTTTTCTTTTTCTTCTGCTTGATCTGTATTTATTTATAATACTCAAAAACTGCATAACTCATAAACTATAATTAGATATAACAATTAAAGCTGATTTTAAATTTTGAACAGAAAACAATGTGTTTCTTAAATTCTTTCCAAACATTTCTTAAAAATTCAAATGGCAACAGCCCTTTTTTGATATTCATGATTGTAAAGCTGGGTTATCTGAAAATTTACTCTTACAATTTCTAATTAGACATACAGTCAGACTTTACATATGAAAGGAGTTGTCCTTAGAACTCTGTAAAAATAGGAAGAAATTTTAATAAGATTGATGCATTTTAAGGTTTTGAACATGTATGCAGTAATGCTACTAGCCAGAGTCATTCATTCATTTAATAAACTTGCCAGGGTCAGAGGATACCAAATGAGCAGAAAAGTTTCTTTCTGATACAATATACAGTACACATTTAATAATGTGAACTTTTGTCAGTTTATTATTTTAGAAAACATATTAAACACTTCCCAGTTCTGTGCGCTATAGCATTTTCCAAAACCACATTGGGACTATCCCAAAGAATGAATGCTTTAAGCATTAGCATGTAATATTCATATCAGATATGTGGCCATATACATTTCTTAAGTTTGTTTTTAAGGAATTGATTTTTCAAGAGGAGTCATATCTGGATTTAAAATGTTCCTGATCTTTTTAAGTATTCTTAGCAAGCAAAGTACTTGGACAAGTATCTCCAATATTCAACATAAATTTTTTTCTTTTTATCTTTTTTTGGACACCATTGATTGGATCAACACTAATTTTTACTATCTACCATGGCCAGGCCATGCTCTCTGTTCTTAAGAAACTTAAAGTTTAAACTTACAGATGGCAAGGCAGACAAACAAATCAAGGATTATAGAATAGGATTATAAGGTAGG
The DNA here is from genome assembly GCA_023783475.1 of Daubentonia madagascariensis. Lineage (NCBI taxonomy): Eukaryota > Metazoa > Chordata > Mammalia > Primates > Daubentoniidae > Daubentonia > Daubentonia madagascariensis. Next base: position 45,384,905 of record JAKFHU010002088.1, on the reverse strand, counting down.
ATTATATGAATGGGTATTGACTGACTACCTCCCCCCAAAATGTGGGTGGAGTATGGGGAGAGAATATGGGAGAAGGACATTTCAGATAGGAGAAATAATAGCTTTGAAGATTCTAAAGTATAAAACAACATGATTTAACAGCAAATACTTTGGTACGACTGAAGGAAAGGGGGAAATTAATCAATTTGAGGGTTTTTTCTTCTTTTAAAACACATTTATAGAAGCATAAATCTTATACAATAAAATGCACCCATTTTTAGTGTACAGTTTGATAAATTTTGACAAACTACTACCATGATAAAGATATACATTTTCAACAACCCCAAAAGTTCTCTCACGCCCCTGTGCAGTCAATCCTCCCACCTAACTCCACTGTGAACCACTAAGACAACAACTGATCTGCTTTCTGTTACTATATATTTGATTTGTTTAATGTTTCATTAAAATGGAATTGTATAATATGTACTCTTATGCATCTCACTTCTTTTCCGTGATATTTTTGAAATTCATTTGTGTTGTTGCATACATCAGTAGTTTCCTTTTTGTTGCTGAGTAGTATTGCATGGTAAAGGCATACCATACTTTACCCATTCACCAGTTAGCAACCATTTGCATTGTTTGTAGTTTAGAGCTACTATTAGTAAAGCTGATGTGAACTATTATGTTCAAGTCTTGGTGTGGACATATGTTTTTATTTATTTTTGGTAACTATTTAAAGTGAAGTTTCTGGGTCAAATGGTAATTGTATTTTTTAAGTTTATTTTTAAAATGCCAGAACAATTTCCCAAGTGGTTATGCCATTTTAGTTACTGTTTGTATGGTATATTTTTTTCACCCTTTTACTTTCAACCTATCTTTGTCTTTGAATCTAAAGTGTATCTCTTGTGGACAGTATATAATTGGATTTTTTTTTAAAATTTCATTCTGCCAATCTCTGCCTTTTAATTGGAATATTTATTCCATTTATATTTAATGTAGTTACTGATAAGGTAGGATTTACATTTGCTATTTTGCTATTTCTTTCCTTTATGTCCTATGTCTTTTTTGTGCCTCTATTACTTCATTATTGCTGCCTTTTGTTATGCTAATTACATATTTTTTAGTGTACCATTTTAATTCCTTTGTCCTCTCTTTAATTAAATATTTTTAAAGTATTTTAAATCCCCAGTTGTTCTGGGGATTATAATTAACAAGTTATAACAATCTAGTTTGGATTAATACTAACATTATTTCAATAGTATATAAAAACTTGCTATAATATAGCTTTATTCTCTCCCCCTTCTTCATTCCTTTCTTCCTCCCTACTTTGTTATTATCATACTAATTATATCTTTAAACATAATATGCTCATCAACATAGATTGATAATTGTTTTATGCAATTGTCTTTTAAATCAAATAGGAGAAAAAATAAGTTACAAATAAAACATGTTTATACTGTCTTTTATATTTATTTATGTAGTTACCTTTAGTTATAAGTGTTCTTTATTCCTTCATGTAGATTTGAATTATTGTCTAGTGTCCTTCCATTTCAGCCTAAAGGACTCCCCTTAGTGTTTCTTATAAGGAAGATTTCCTAGTGACAAGTTATCTCTATTTTTGTTTATACATACATTTTGGGAATGCATTGATACCTCCTTCACTTTTTATTTTTATTTTTAGAGATGGGGTCTCTCTCTGTTGCCCAGGCTGGAGTGCAGTGGCATGATTAGAGCTCATGGTAGCTGCAAACTCCTACGCTCAAGCAATCCTCCCACCTCAGCCTCCCAAGTAGCTGGGACTACAGGCCCATGCCACCAAGCCCAGCTAACTTTTTAAATTTTTTTGTAGAGATGCGGTCTTGCTATATTGACCAGTCTGCTCTCAAACTCTGGCCTCAAGGGATCCTCCCACCTCAGCCTCCCAAAGTACTGGGATTGTAGGTGTGAGCCACCATGCTAGGCCTCTCCCTCATTTTTGAAGGACAGTTTTGCTCAATATATTCTTTTTTATTTTTATGCTTATATTTTGAAAACTAGACATTTTAAATAATATAATGTGACTACTCTAGAAATCAGATTCTACCCCTTCCCCAGAGATTGCTATTGTTTCTGTTGTAGTAGTTGCTGGCTTAGTGACTTTTCTGAACTCATTCTTTAAAAGTCTGTATTCTTTATTGTGTGTGACCACTTAAGTTTTTGCTCAGTTAGCTTAGTAGCCAGTTCATAATTGGACAGTGGTTTCCTTAAACACCTTCAACTAATAAGTCTCCCAGTCTTTCCCTAGGGCTTAGTATGTGTTGGGGCATGCCTTCAACAGGCAGCTAGACAGTTTATAATTTTGCCTTAGCCTTCACTTCTTGCTTGTGCAGAGCCACAAGGTCAGCCAGAGGTGCAAGCTCAGGGCCCTTAAGTCTTTTCTTAAATGTTTCCATAGCCCTAGGTATGTGCTCACTCTAAGCATGCATGCTACCTTCTAGATTTCCAGGAATATGTCAGAGTTTTTCAAAGCTCCCATGAATACCTCTCTCCAGCTAAATACTTTAGTGTGGCTAGAGCAAAGAATACTCCAAAGTTGAGGGGGTTTTGACCTTTATATTGAATGTTATGGAGAGCCACCAGTGGAATTTTAAGTTAAGAATGGGCATGACTGTATTTATTTATAGCACAAAAAGTTTTTGTCAATGAGGTGGAGAATGGATTGAAAGGGGACAGACTGATGGCAGGAAGATCAAAGAGATTATTGCAGCATTCTAAGAAAGAAGTGAGGAAGGTCTGAGTTAAGGCTGAAGTAGGGAGTGTGGAGAAAGGGGAGTGGTGATGGATTAGAAAAGCTATTATGGAGAACAGAGACTTTATGGTTTCTAGAGTGATTAACTGAGAGGCCAGTGGGGAGAGATGAATAAGAGGCAAATGTCTACTTTCAGATTCTGATTAGGGAACTTAGTTGGAGGATGGGTTTATTCACCGTAAAAAGTGAATACAGGAGGCACAGGTTTGGGAAGAAGCATAAAGATGTGGACCCAAATATAATTAATATTACCTATGAGTAGATAAAAGTGTGTTTTTTAGATAGAGGTGTGAATATCTGAGAGGAAGAATTCAATGTAATTGTGCCACTCAAATCACAGCTTTGGATCCAGATGCTGTAATTGCTCCTCTCCATCCAGTAGATTCATCACCATTCTTCATTTAGAAATGCTTGTTATTTGGAACACATTTAATAAAGTGACAGGGACTTGGTAAACATGTCGCCCAGAATAGAGACGGTATCTAGACTTACAGTGTGATAAAAACTTGCCAATAGTCATTTCTCGGGTGGTTTTGCTTTTTGAAAACCTAGCACAGAGCAGAAGATGGGTAAATCGTAAGCAAACGATTCCTTAAGCCCTGTAAACTAAATCGAACTTAAAATAGGTGGTTTGAACATTTGGGAAACATTAGTTTTCCTTGAAATCCAATCCTTGCAAAGAGGTAAAGACAAGAGGTGGGCAAACTGGACTGTGGAAAAGAGCGTCTGACCATTCCCCTCTAATCACACCGCTCACTTTTCTTTTTTTGCTTCTCAGATAACTAAATCAAGTCTAGTTCAAGTGAACCTTTTAGTTTTTGAGAGGGTCACAAGGGCGGTGAGCACCAAAACGAAAGGGGACTGGGCTCCGCAATACTAACAGTTTCAGTTCCTACCCAGTCACCTCCCGGGCTGGAAGCGCCGCCGTCCCACATCTCGGCGGCTGCAGGGGAGCGCGGACGTGGGGAGAGAAAAAGTAGGCTGTCCGAGGGGCAAGAGCGGCCCGGACGCCAACTTCCGCCTCGCCCTCCCAGCCGCGCCGTCTCTCCTCCGGGGCCACCCGCCCGACTCTCGAGTCGTCTCCAATTGGCCGTCGGGGGAACGGAAGCCGAAGTAGAGCAGTGAACCCGGAAGTGCTTCGCGGCGGAGGCCCGGGCAACTCTTTTGAATGGAATCGGGCTGATTCATCGCCGGTTCGCGGAGTCAGAGCCGGGTCGAGTCTCAGCTGCTGCCGCTGCGCCGCCGCCGCCGCCGTCGCTTCCACGTTCGCGTCACCGCAGTGGCAAGACAAGGGTCCAGACCGCGGCATCCCGCCTCTGCCTGCCTTCAGGTAAGACCCAGAAAACAGGCCGGGGGGGTCCGGGGAGGCAGTCGCGGTAGGCCGCTGCCCGCCCCGTGCTTTCCTGAGTCACGTTGCCCAGCGGAGTTGCCACTGGAGGCCCGTGCCCTGAGGGAGGAGCCCAGGCTCCTTAGTACTCTTACCCGGCTACCCGGGGTCTCTGGAAGGGTCAGGCCGGGATATGGTCTCCTTTCTCCATCTCTTTCTCCTTGGCTGAATTCACCACATCTTGGGAACCTCTCTTCCCTATACAGGGAAAACCCTTGTTTATGGCCTGTTTGTGTTCTAGCGATAGTTGTTCCTGTGTTGAAGAACTTCAAAGCAGGCAGGGAAACAAGGGAGAGAATAAAAATAACTTACCCATTGAATGCGTGGTTGCTTTATCATTTGTCCTCCTTATAGGCCTTGACCCTTTTTCTCTTAGTGTTAGGTATTCAGCTGCCTTCAAAAAATAAACAAAAGTCCTCGCACATGCACTGTTAACCTTGAATGTCTTCAAAACAAAGTGTGGTTATACCTGCTATGCCTGTATTAACTTACTTTTAATATTGTCCTAATTGAGTAGTTATTAGTGAATTGATTACATTTCCTGTTTTCAGTAAAGTAGAAATCTGCTATGTTACCTCTTGGAACTTAATTTTTCTGGGGTTGTACCTGTGTGTCTGTCAAAAGAATAAAAATATAAACTTTTTGAAAGAGTCAAATATAAATTTAGTGACTCAACAATTTTTGAACTTAACCAAAATTTGATAAAAGTTCCATGAGAAAAGCAGAGGAGAGGCTTTAAAAATTAGTAGAAATATAATTTTAGTGTGAAAAAGGTTCTTTTCACTGCTCGCAAAAGTATGTTTTTAGTACTGCTGACTTAATGTGTTTGAGTAAAACAACAAGACAGGCAATGATAATGTTGAAATAACAAAAAACTGAATACAGTTTTAGTGGTGATGATTAACATGATGGCCTTGTCACGTAAGGCTACCAACTGGTTCATTTAAAGTTTGAATTATATATGTTTTAAGCAAATTGCATGGATTATTGTGCATTTATAGAGATTAAGATATATAGTGGTTCAGAATTAACTATAGTTAAGGTGTGTTTAGTGAAGTAGTATTTTCGTGAAAAGCCTGAATGTTGTCTTGAATTTGTCCCAGAATAAAATTAAATCTTGCCAAGAGAAGAAACTTTTGAAGTCATGCTCTTTCACTAGTGCCTTACCTATTGAGTTTGGGAGATTCTCCCCCCATAACCCCACACACACCAAGGTGCTTGGTAAGTAATGTATTACCATTCTCATTGAAAAAGCTGGATTTTAACCTCTCTGACATGGGTTCATCCTATTTTAAACTTGCCATATAAACCTTGTGCTTATTATCTAGGTTAAGAACCACATGTGTGATAATCAGTAACAACCGATTGTGCTTTTTTTGTTTTCATTTTTATAGCAATGTTTGTTTCATAATTCATTGTCCACCTGTGAAAAAGTCTTGCCTGAATACTCATGTGATTTCTTGCTCATGAACTTGTCATATGCTGTTTGTTGCACTCACTTTGACATTTTATATTCTGCTTTGTGATACTTTGCTAACCCCATCTGTAAAATGAGGGAATTTGATTAAATAACCTCCTCCAGTTCTAAGAAAGTAATAATAGCAACAGCATCAACAGTCTTTATTGAGTACCTGGGATTTTCCAGGCACTGTATTGGATACCTTGGACTTATTCTTACAACAGACTTGCTAGGTAGGTATTATCCCCATTTTATAGATGAGGTCTAGAGTCTAGACTTGTTCCAGATCATATAGTGAGTAGGTGGTGAAGCCAGAATTCAAATCTAGGTCAACTGGTTCTAGAGGCTTTTCTACTCTACCTCACTGTCCTTTCACTTTACATGTTTTTTATGGGTTTATCTCAATTCCCCCCCACCCTGCCCCCTGTAGATTATAAATTCTGTCAGTGCAAGCCAGTAAGTTTCTTGAGTACACAAGATAGTACTGGTATTTTTTTTTTTTTTTTACTGTTTTTACCAATTAGTATTCTAAACATTACTGTATGTATGACATTATATTAGGTATAGGTAAACACTTTATTCATAGTCTGATAATGTTTAAAGTTAATTATATCATGAATGAGCTTTTGAGTCTTCTGTTTTTGATAGGTGTAAAAACTTGGTTTAGATCCATAGACCTTTTGTATTGCTTCTATTTCTAAGAATTGAAAGTGTTCTCTTTTATGTTAAATGTGTGTATAACACATTCCCTTAGAAAGCCTTTTTGCTAAGTTCTGTGAATTGCAAGTCCCTGGCTCCAATGTGATTGATTAAATAATTAATTATTTATTTTTAGAGACAGGGTCTCTCGCTCTGTCACCCAGGCTAGAGTGTAGTGGCACCATCATAGCCCACTGCAATCTCCAACTCCTGGGCTCAAGCAATCCTCCTGCCTCAGCCTCCCAAGTAGCTAGCACTACAGGTACGTGTCACCACACCCGGCTAATTTAAAAAAAAAAATTTTCGCGGAGATGGGTTCTCGCTATGTTGACCAAACTGGTCTTGAACTTTTGGACTCAAGCAGTTCCACCTCAGCCTCCCAAAGTGCTGAGATTACAGGCGTGAGCCGCGGGCACCCAGCCAGTGTGATTAATTTAGTACTGTGAAATATGCGAGGTGTTTTGAAACCCACTAAGTGCCAAACTATGTGAGGAAAGATCTGTGTTGGTAGATATGTTCATAGGATGGTGGTGCTGATGACAGCAGCTAGTGTTTATTGTTTACTTATTATATGCCAAGCATTGTGTTTAGTGTTTTTTATGTCCATTGTCTTCTTTAATCTTCTGAACAGCTCTGTGAGGTAAATGCTATCATTATCCCCATTTTGCAGATGAGGAAACTGAGGCTGAGAGAGGTAATTGGCCCAGGCATATAGAGTTAGTAAGTGTTAGAGCCGGTTTTTGAATCCTGGCACTCTGACTGCGGAGTCATAGCACTTAACCCTCATATGCCAGGAAAAATAGTCAACACCATTTTCCATCTTGGTCCGGTGGACCTTTTTAATTTTTTTACACCTTTAGGTCCATTTGTGAATAATTTACAGAAGGAAAAATAAAGGGATTGTGAAAAACTATTGGGAATAATAAAGCTTAAACATGGCAAATACAAATTTTTATTCTGTATTTTCTTGGTTTTGAAGGTATATGTGCCTGAAATGGGCAACATTGTTTGAATGTAATTAACTGCTCATCAGCCATCATGCATGAACCTGGAATATATCTGTCTTGTAAAGATCAGTTCTATATTTCAAATACGTCTCTAATAGGCCCTAGGTTATTACTTCTGGTTCTTCTTCTTGCAAGTGCTGTGTGTGTGTGGTAAGATATACGTCACATAAAATTTACCATTTTAACCACTTTTGGTGTACAGTGGCATTGAGTATATTCACGTTGTTGTGTAACAATGACTACCATCCATGACCATCCATGAAAACATTGAAAGCTCATAACTTTGTTGAAGAGAATGGCCATCATCTTTGCTCCATAATTGCAAAACATTTTTATTTTTAGATTTACAAGCACCAAATAGAATTAGTCCAGTGATTTTTAAAATTTCTATATTATCTATTTCCTTTTATTCACCTTTGTGTGCACTTCAGCATTTGTTCCTGTATAAACTGTATGAACGTCATAAAACATCAAAGAATATGTCACATCTCCTTTGCAAAAACTGGTTCTTGTTGCAAAATAACGTATGATGAAGTACTTCTTGAATAACTAGATAAGCATGTAGTTTTTTTTGGTCTTAGAAATAATTGTTCACGCATTGAACCTTTTTAAAAATAATTTAAATTGAGGGAGAAATTCATAACATAAAATTAACCATGTTTAAGTGAACAGTTCAGTGGCATTTAGTCCATTGACATTGTTGTACAATCCCTACATCAGTCTAGTTCCAAGGTAAAATCCCTTACCCATTAAGTAGTTTTTCCATTTTCCTCCCTTCCCCCAGCCCCTGGCAACCATCAATCTACCTTCTGTCTCTATGGATATATTGAATATTTCATAAAAATGGAATCACACAATATATGGCCTTTTGTACTTGGCTTCTTTTGTGATACATAGCGTAGTATTTTGAGGTTCAGCCAAGTTTTGACATGTGTCAGTACTTTGTTGCTTCTTAAAGCTGAATAACATTCCATACATTTCCTTGTGGGTATATGGTAGAATTTGTTTATCCATTAATCCTTTGGTGGACACTAGGACTGTTTCTACCTTTTGGCTATTGTGAATAGTGATTCCATAAATGTGCATGTACAATAATTTGTTTTGAGTATTTGTTTTCAATTCTATGGAGGTATATACCTGTGAGTGGAATTGCTGGGTCATATGGTAATTCTATATTTAACTTTTTAAGGAACTACCAAACTGTTTCCAGCACTCATTGGTTCTTAAGTTTGAGAAAATTGATCTAGAATATTGTCATCTCAAGATGCATAGTCTGTGATTTTGTTTATATCAGTGGTTCTCAATTGAGAGTGATTTGCTCTTCCAGGGGACATTTAGCAAGTTTTGGAGACATTTTTATTGTCACGATTGGGTAGGTGCTACTGGCATCTAGTGGGGCCAGGGATGCTGTTAAACATCCTATAATGGGCTGGGTGTGGTGGCTCATGCCTGTAATCCCAGCACTCTGGGAGACTGAGGTGGAAGGATCACTTTAGGTCAGGAGTTCGAGACCAGCCTGAGCAAGAGTGAGACCCCGTCTTTACCAAAAAAAAGAGAAAAGAAAAATTAGCCAGGTGTGGTGGTGTGCACCTGTAGTCCAAAAAACATCCTATAATGTACAAGACAGCCCCCCACAACAAAAGATTATCTGGTTCTGAATGTCAGTAGTACCGAAGTTAATAAACCTTAGCTTGTTCTATCAGTTATATTGTCGTCATTAGAAACTGGAGTGCTGTTATCTGTCTCCTTTGCCTGCACCTTGTGATTCTCTAATAATTGTGAAACTTTTCCTCCCTTTGCCATTATGGGTGGAAAATAAAAAATTCTGAATTCTTAACTGTGTTCAATGAAAGCTAAAAAAAAAAAAACTACGAAGACAGTGTCTGTAGTGTTTTATATCTTTTTGAAAGTTGAATCATGCTTTGGCCAACACAATAAGAACTGAAGGATGATGCAATAGTTGTAATTTATTGCATTATTTTAGACATTTCTTATTCTTCCATTGTATTGTTACTTTAGTCTTTTTTGTCATAATTGGGAATAATTGATTAAGAAATGATTAACTAATTCCTAGGGTGATAGAATAGCAAACCTTCAAGATATAAGAAATTAATACCACTGATATTCCATAATACATCATAGATTTGTAATAATGTGTATTGAACCTCTACGGTAATTGCATGATAGAATGAATTTTGTTCTATTTAAAAATATAAGTAAATTTTCTTTTTTTCTTTGAAAGACCTCTAGAAAGACTAAAAGTTATGAAATATTAGTCTCCAAACTTAGTGCTCAAGAGAGAAATACACAAACAAAATCTGGATACAGGGTAAATCTCTATGCTCTTTAGCTCCTTGGGATGGTAGATCATTCCATACTCAGGAAATTATTGTTAAAAACTAGTTTTGATTTCTAATTCATTTTTAGGAATTTTGATTCTTTTAAAAATTTTGGTATAAAAATTTCCTGCTTAATTATCAAAATAATTGTATCTTATTTTATTTGCCTTTCTTTAGGAGAGAAAGAGAAAAAAAATACCTGGGAAAATTATACCTGCCAGAATTAGCAAGAGCTTGTGTTAAGAAGAAATTTGTCAAACTCAACAAACTGAAGCTTAACGCCTTAAGAGTTACAGATACTGATCAGGTGAGGTTTAAGAATGTATTTTATTTTTAACTATTCTTTCAGGATATGATAGGGAGATATTACGAAAATGTATTATTTTAAACAGACATCAAATTATGACTATGTGTGATAGATAAAAACTGGTGTGATTTAGAACATTTATCAATATATTTCACTTCCAAGTGTTAGTATTTTTATCATACCTGGCTGTCTTAAATGTTTTAATTTGTTAAATGTTTTTTCCTGTTTGCTGAGACATCTAATTTTGCTAAAAAAATAAATTTGACCTGTCAGATTTTCTTTCCCTCTGCTCCTCACATCTCTCGTGTATATTCACAGCATCTGGAGTCGGTGTAAAGTCATCAGAAACAACAGCGGGGAAATAGATAAACTGAAAACAGCTGGGAATCAACTTTGGCCTAGAATGTATATATTCTAAAGTATACTGTATGTTTATTTTTTTCCATTGGTTCTTTAAGTTTATAAGCTTGCAGTGGTCCAAAAGAAATTTTTTTCTTCTTTGGTAATATATTCTAGAGAAATATCTTTAATATTATAAGTTATACAAGATTTTTTTTTTCTGCCTATAGCCTTTAAAAAGTGCTATGTATTGAATGTCATATTTGAGTTGAGTAATTTTAAGGAGAATTTGATGGAGATTTTATTTGTAAATGTTGCTGTTAGGAGGATGAGTTAAGATTGTGAAGTGGAAATTTTGTCTGGACTATCAAGTTTTCTTATTTGCCTTTTCATTTTTAAAAATGAATTTTTAAAATTGTGAATCTTGTACACATTATCTTATGTGAAAGAAGCCAGACACAAAAAGTATATGATTCCATTTACATAAAATTCAAAAACAGCCGAACTAAACTGTACTGTTAGAAGTTGGAATTTTACCTTTGCAGGGTGGAAGAGCCTAGAAGGGGGCTTGAGCAGCATTTCTGAGGTGCAGATAATGTTCTGTTTCTTCAGCTAGGTGATGGTTACATGGTAACCATGACGATTCCATGGATGTATCATTTGTGTTCTTTTCTGTATGTGGACTTGAATAAAGTTTGCAATATTAACATAGTTAAATATTAGCAGGATTAAATTGTTATCAGGATTCAACAAACATGTTTAAGAGGTAATATAATAATCATAAGTACATTAATGAGTTTTAGTTTGTATAGCATTTCTAACTGGTAAAATAACATAGATTAATGACAAAGCTAATCTGTTAGCATTTAATTTAGGATATAATTTGTAATGAAACCATTTTCTAAAGCATGTACTTAGGAAGAAGAGGAATTTCAGGGAACAGTAGCAATTTTCAAGTAGAAAACAATGCTTTATTGCATTTTTAAAGTAGTTGAACTGCTATTAATTTTTATAATTTGATTACTTCTTTTGAGGTTCTGAGTACACTTGCTATTTCTTTTCTTTGATTTTTTCTGAGTTTTTCAAGCTTATCAGAATATTTTCTGTAGTTATTCTAAACATTAAAAATAAATCAGATTGTTATTTCAAAGTTGATCCTCTTCGTATCTATTAACTCTGAAATTATAATTGAGAATAGCAGGTGAATTTCCTTAGTGAAAAAGGTATCTATTTCCACAACATCTGAAATAACACAAAATATCTGTGTAAGTTCTAGAACACTATCTTGACGCATTTAATGTTTATGCTATAGTATTTCTTTTAGTATAATGAGTTCATTTTAGAAAAGCCTTTGATGCTAATTCAGAGATCCATAATCTGCTCACAATGTCTTTCACATGTAGTTTTGATGATAACTGACAAGCTGTAAGTTAATTAGCACAGAACTTACTAATGAGGATGTTAAAATTTAATTTAAAAGTGAGGTTTTTTTATTTGTATACTCTGAACAAATTGAAGGAAATTCAATCATACATATGATAAGCATTTCAGGCACTTTTTCCTTATGCAGGTACTTTATTAGATAACAATAAGAAAATATAATTAACTTAATGATAGCAAAGTTTTGAAAGTATGCTAAGATTGCTTGTCTTTAAAACTGGGGATAACCCAAAACCAAAGCAGTAAAATAAGGTCTGTTAATTAGCATGGAAGACAGCTTCTTGAATTAATATGTGGTGTTAATTAACAGGAAGTCTGATGTTGTGTTGTAATTACCACCAATATTTTTGACATACTGAGTGACTGAAGGTGAATTATATAGATAGCAATTGAGTAAACACTTTTGTGCTTAGGAACGTTTTCTTTTGTTTCTGTTTTCTAGAAATATGGACAGACTTCTTAGACTTGGAGGAGGTATGCCTGGACTGGGCCAGGTTAGTATATAGACTCTGAGTATTTCTTTGTAAACTACAAGCCTTTCTGTAGTTAGCTGAAGAGAATGAAATCACTCCTGAGAAAAAGCACCTAACAGATAACTTTATGGCAAGAAGCTACCTTATTGATGTTTGCAACACTAAATAACATGTGGAAACCATTTTCTATTTTAGTTTACTTTTCTCCTGGAAATAAGAATTTTCTGTATTTGCTTTGTTTAAAATTTTAGGATATGTGAGATTATTAAATTTGCCTTTTAGGGAAAAAAGAACTAAAGATATCATATTTCTAGGTTTATAATATAAACTTTAGATGTAACACATGAAAACAGTAACGTGACATACTCTTTGCCAGATCCAGAAAATGTTTGTATAGACCCATAGAATGTTTGTGTGTGTGCTCTTAACACTGGTAAATTCCTGGCAGTAGTTATGATACATAGATGAATTAATAAGTAATATCTCTTTTTTCCTTTAAATTTGGTACGTATAGTTTTTTTAATAATCTTATTAAATGAGCTTTCAGTTGTCAGTTGTTTTAATATTATCATTTATCTTGTTCCATGTTGCTGGGCAGATGGCCTCTAGATAGATTTCTATCTCAGGATATTCGCCTCTTTTTTTTTTTTTAAAGAGGTAAGGTCTTGCTCTGTTGCCCAGGCTGGAGAGCAGTGGCTATTCACAGGCGCCATCATAGCCCACTGCCGCCTTGGACTCGTGAGCTTAAGCCATCCTCCTGTCTCAGCCTCCCCAGTAGCTGGGACTATACGCATGCACCACCATGCACCAGCCTCTACTGCAGGATATTCTATTTGCTTTCAGCTAAAGAATAATTTCTGTCTCTTCTAAATTCTACATTGATTATCTTTGCAGTCATTCATTCACTTAATATTAATTAACAAAAGAGATGACTGTGTTGTTCCCTTTCTGATACTTTTATGTAATGTATTTTATTGGAAAATATTTTTATAACCCCCTTTTAGAACCCTTTTAGTTGCCAGCTTTCCCTCATTTCTATATCACTTTCAATGACTTTCTCTTTTCTTTATTCAAAGTAATTTATATTTACTATAAGAAACAGTTTTTGATTGAGACTTCATGAAATTCTCAATGTCATAGAGGCAATTTTTACAAGAACTCTTTGATTAGGTATATGATGGTTTATGACTTTTAGAAGTCGAAAATTTTTTTGTGATTCTATATTGCATCCTTGAATTCCTGTTATTTTTCATTCACTTTTGTCAGTTTTATTTCTTATGTTTAGATTATTCCTCATGTTTCTTTGCTGTCAGCCTATTTTTTCGTGATTCTTCATTTTTGTAACAGGTTTGTAACCCATTCTCTCAAGAGGCCTAAGGCTCTCTGAACTTGACCCTTAAGCTGCTTCCATTCTTTTGTAAACATTCTAGATTGCTTCTGGATTTTCTCTAATTTATTCTGAAATTAGTAATAATGTTAAAGCACATAAAAATGTCAGAAGTGAACTGAGGTTGTATGTAGATACTGTAGGTTTACCTGCAAATAATTGTAAATAATTATAGATAAAGACGTTGCCTTAGAATTCTTAAGGAAAATTGCATCAAATTTAAATACTGAAATAACTTACCTTAAGCACAGATAGAATAAATTGGCCTACTTTTAGCTCTCTTTTAATTAGACTTCAATATTCCACACTTACTATCTTAAAACTTTCTCTTCCATTAACTTTTATCATGCTTCCTTTTTCTGGTTCTCATTACAGTGTCCATACCTATATATCCATCTTGGACATCCATATTGCAAAATTGCTGAATGTGAAATAATAGTTTTGCTGATCACAAATTGAGCTGCATCATAGCTCAATGACCACTGCAAACCATTGTATCAAGTGGAAAACTAAATGTTTGTTTAATAATCTGTCATTAATTTCTGATTATTTAATCAGCCCTTGTGTCCTCAGTTCGTCTCTTCTTTGAACTTAAAAATATGTTACTTAAGAACCTGTTATTTCAAGTATTTATTTCATCTCCTCAGTTAGATGACAAACTCTTAAAGGAATAATTTGTGGAGTTCTTATTTCTGTGGTATCTCCCTTATCAAATACTAGGTGTTCAATTATTTTTTTTTCCTAAAATTTTATTTCACTCTTGTTCTAGGACTGATTTGACAAACAAATACTTACAGTGTTACTTCTGCAACATGAAGTGTTAAGTGCAATTTTGAATAAATGAGAATGAAATGTTAAGTGTATTGTTTATTTTTAGTAGGAAGTCAAAGATCTTTGTATTTATAATAGCTATCTTTTCATTAGCTAATCTTAGCAACCAATAGTAGTGGAAAAGGAGACATAAGTTGGTCTTTCCCTCAAAAAATCAGTGGGAAATGTTAATATCTTACTGTATAATGGAAAAGGCAGAATTCTTCCACAAATAGGAGTAGGTCTTTTGCTGGTAATTTGGCAGGTGGCCCGTTTAAAATGTGGGACTAGATAAGAGCGGGACAGGCAAGGACCTTATATAATTTCATTAGAGTCCCTTTGTGATTATTTATTTAACCTTAGGAGTTGAATAGACTTTTGTTCCTTTTCAAGAATTTATTTCCTTGATTAAAGAATGAGAACCCATGTATATTTTATGAGTGAATGGGCCATCTTAAATCATTGTCTATGTGAATAACCTAACTTTGATGTAAGAAATGTCCAAGACTTTTTTTTTTAAATAACAATGTTCAACAGTTGCTGCTTTATTGGCTTAAAGACATTTTGTTTCACTCCCAATTGGATATATTGCAGTATAGCTCTGACATTAACCCAGAGTTAGCATCAGACTTCACAAGTTAAAGGCTCAGTCCTTCATAAGACTGCCTTTACTTCAGATGCCAGCCATACTCCAGCTGTCCCTAAGGCATCTACAGTTTTGACCAACACTTTCATCTGGCTGTAAATTTGGATGTCCGCGTGACATCGCCAGGTTTGATAATTCACTAGAACAATTCACAGAACTCAAGAAAGTATTATACTTATGATTACAATTTTATTGTCAAGGGTACAGATTAGGAGCCCAGTGAAATGAAGATATATAGGGCAAGATCTGGGAGGAAATGCAGAGCTTCTGTGCCCTCTCCTCATGGCATTAGGTCACCCTCCCTATACACATCAGTGAATTCACCAGCCAGGAAGCTTCATCTGTTTTAGTGTAGCTTCAGTGTTCAGAGTTTTTGTTGGGACTTCATTACATGGGCATGATCGATTAAGTCATTGCCACGTGATTGAACTCAAGTCTCTAGCCTCCCTTCCTTCCTTAGAAATGGGCCAAGCTCAAAGTCTCAACCCTCTGATCACATTGTTGGTCTTTGTGGTGATCAGCCCTCATCCATCCTATCTAGGGGCCTACTTGAGTCACCTCATTAGCATAACAAAGATACTCCTAACATTAAGGAAATTCCAAGAGTTACCAGACATTTTAATTTGTTTTCAGCCTTGACTGCATTATTTGTGTGGAAATAATTCAACATTTCATTTGAATTTTTCTTGTACCATTATTTGACACTGATTTTTGTGTCCTGTTTCCAAGAGACGTGGTCCAATATTTAGGCATAATGCTTTTAATATAACCCAGTAGTAGTAAGAAGCTATTTGAGCTTTGCTTTGTGTGCTAATTGGCCATGTTTTTTAAATGGAGAAGTTCACAGTAATAATATAGGCATACCAGTGTTATAATCATAGTGGATAGTGATATGTCATTGTTTGTGAGGTCACTTGGCCTTGGTTGTTTTATTTGGGAGTTATAGTAGGGCCAGTAGGTGAAAAAGGAACTTGTAAATAATCAAAGTCTCTATCCATTCTAGTCTCTTAACTTTCTCCAAATAGGAGGTAACTTTTCTCTTTTCCAAGGGTGATCCTTCCACTTACTCTTTGATCCTGTTCTCTTGAAACCTTGCTTATCTCCACTGACTCCTTTCTTTGCCTACAAAAATGTCAAAGTCTAAAGTATAGGAAAAATAAAACTCTACTGCATCTTGCCATTAAATCTTGTCTTCCATTTATTTCTAGAATTCCTGAAATACCACCTTAAACTCACATATTCTACTTCCTTACTCTCATGAGACTATATGCTGTTCTCCTCTTTTATGACTATATTGGAATTGCTCAAATTGCCAAGTCTATTGGCCTACTTTTAGTTCTCTTTTAACTAGACTTCAGTATTCCACACTTGCTATCTTAAAACTTTCTTTTCCATTAGTTTTTTATCCTGCTGCCTTTTCCTAGTTCTCATTATGGTGTCCATACCTACAAAACAACTTTCATTTAAAGTTTTATATTTTGTATTATCACATTTTGAAATGTTAATATGTGAGTAGTGGTAGGCTAAAAAAATTAAATTAGTCCACAATCCTCTACTTTAGTGTAACTTATCAGTAGTTTGAAGCTGAAACAAATAGATGTTTTATTAGTAGTATTAAAATTTGAAAAATAATAGCTTTAGATTTCAAGTGTAGTTTTTATATTTTATTTTTATTTTACACTGTGATACAACACTGTGACTGGAGTGTAGTGGCCACAGCTCACTGTAACCTCAAACCCCTGAGCTCAAGTGGTCCTCTTGCCTTAGCCTCCCAAGTGGCTGGGATTATAGGTGTGTACCACTACACCTGGATCATGTGTTTAGTTTTTGTGGGGGGGGGGGTCTCGCTATGTTGCCCAGGCTGGTTTCTAGCTCCTGGCCTCAAGTGATTCTCCTGCCTCGGCCTCCCAAAGTGTGGGGATTATAGGCGTGAGCCATTGTGCCCAGCCTCAATTGTATTTTTTTAAATTTTTTAATTTTTTTTGAGACAGAGTCTTGTTCTGTCACCTTGGATGGAGTGCAGTGGCCTCATCATAGCTCACTGGGCTCAGACTTCTGGGCTCAAGTGATCCTCCTGCCTTAGCCTCCCGAGTAGCTGGGACTACAGGCGAACCACTACATCCAGCTAATTTTTCTGTTTTTGGTAGAGACGGGGTCTTGCTTTTGCTCAGGCTGGTGTTGAACTCCTGACCTCAATTGATCCTCCTGCCTCAGCTTCCCAGAGTGCTAGGATTACAGGTGTGAACTACCATGCCTGGCCCATCTGTATTTTTTAATTTACTTTGATAAACTGCTTACAAACTTGAAATTACTAAAAGATATGAAATTATTGTATTAAAAGCATATATTGTTATAATTTGGCTACTTCATTGTCTTTATAACTATCCCTACCCAGGTCTTGGCAGCTATTTCCAAAAGCAGTGAAGACAGAGCCCAAGAGAAGAGAATAGCCAAAGCATAGTCCCCAGTTTTAAGAAATTTTGGTTTAAGGCCAGGTGTGGTGGCTTATGCCTGTAATCCTAGCACTCTGGGGGGCTGACTTCCTTGGTACTTTGAGCTGTCTGTGCTGCATTGGTACCACAACAGAACTCATAGTCAAAAATAACATGAATTTTTGACTTATCCATGGTTTCACAAAAATTGCTCTAAAAAAAAAAATTTGAAAGATGATCACAAACCAAAATGTGCATTTGAAAGAATGAGGATGTACCTTCACACACATGCAAAAAAAACCCAAAAAGTGTCAAAGTGAAATGTTAGAGATATCAACTGTCAAACTTAGTACTTAAGGAAATTGGACATTCCATACTTAATAACCTAATATTATTCCATTATCTTTGGAGTTAGCCTTACCATGATCTTGTTTTGACCAATGAAATATGATAACATGTCACATTTAGGTGGAGGCTTTACGAATCAATGTGTGATTTGCCTGCCCTGGTAATCAAAATATCATGAAGATGGAGCCTCTTTTAGCTGGGTACCTGAGTAAGAATGACATACATCCTGCAAGTTTTAAGAGCAAAGTTAGAAATTCTATGATTTTTGTGTGAAACACCCTAATTTTTTTGGTCTCCCAATTTTTGTTTTAAGACACACTGTGTAGGCCAAACTAAGCACATATAAAGCAAGCCTATATTGCCTGTAAGTTGTTAGTTTTTATCTTTCTGATATACACCTCAGTAATTTCAGGATGCAAAAATAAGGGAAAATTCAGAAGGCTTTCTGAATGTGGTGAGATATAATATACATTTTGAAAGATCATTTCAGGTGGCTAGATTTTAAAAAATAATTTCACGAATTGAATATGACATTTCATTTGTTATAACTACCAAATCCTCACAGTGTACAGGTTTTATGTATATTAAGTAATAACCATTTTTCTGGGTGCTTATTGTAGGTCTTGGAATAGGAATGTTGTTTCAGTTATTTGTCTTAGGTTTTGGTCTACTGCTTTGTAGAAAGGGTTAATTTAACATAGCAATGGAAAAAATGACTAGAAAAAAATGAAAAAATAATTAAGGAAATGATACTGCTTTCATGGATGAAGAGTCATAATATTATATGCCAATTCTCTCCAATTAATTGTAAGTTCAATGCAGTTCAATAATAATATCAACCAGAATTTTCATGGAATTAGGCAAACATTCTAAAATTTATATAGAAAAAAAGTTCAAGAACAGCAAAGAAATTTCTAAAAAGGACAAAGAAATTAGCTCTAGCAAATTCCAAAATATATTTTAATGCTATATGACTCAAGTGGTGTTATATTGTTCCAGAGATACTATGGGTAGATCAGTATAATCAAACAGAATGCCCAGAAATAGACCCATGCATATGTAGGAACTTGGTTTGTAATATAGGTGACATTAAAACTTAGTGAGGAAGAAGAGGCCTGTTCATTATATAATGCTAAAGCAAGTGGCTTTCAACATGGGGGGAAACTAAAATTATATTCCTGCCTTATTCTTTGCACAAAAATGTGTACCAGATGGGTTGAAGATGTAAATATGGTATCAAACTTTATAATTTTGGAGGACATACCCATTAGGCTAGCTATTATACCAAAAAGCAAAAACAAAATAAGTGTTAGTGAGGATTAGCAAAGTTAGAACTCTTGTGCATTGATGGTTGGAATGTAAAATGGTACAACTGATAATGGAAAACAGTTTGGTGGTTCCTCAAACTATTAAACATAGGATTGCCACATGATCCAGCAATTCCAATTTGGGTATATGCCCAAAAGGGTTGAGAGCAGAGACTCCACTGGATATTTGTATACCATTGTTCTTAGTAACATTAGTCATAGTAGCCAAAAGGTGAAAACACCAAAATGCCCATCAACAGATGAATGGATAAATGTGGTGGATACAGTTTTCCCTTGGTATGCTTGGGGGATTGGTTCCAGGACCCCTGCGAATACCAAAATCCACAGATGCTCAATTCCCTTATGTAAAATGGTATAATATTTGCATATAACCTACATATATTCTCCCTTATACTTTAAATCATCTCTAGATTACTTATAATACCTAATCCAATGTAAATGTTTTATAAGTAGTTGTTATACTGTATTTTAAAAATTGGTTTTTCTAATTGTCTTATTGTTATTTTTTATTTTTTCCAAATATTTTTGATCCATGGTTGGTTGAATCTGCAGATACTGAACTTGTGGATATGGAGGGCCAGCTATACATACAATTGAGTATTATTGAGCTTTAAAGAAATGAAATTCTGGCACATGCTCTAACATGAGTGAACCTAGAAGATATGCTGAGTGAAATAAGCCAGACACAAAAGGACAAATATGATTCCACTTACATGAGGTACCTAGAGTAGTCAGATTCGTAGAGATAGAAGGTAGAATGGTGGTTGCCGGCGGCTTGAGGGAGTGGAGTAATTGGAGTTATTATTTACTAGGTACAGAATTTAAGTTTGGGAAGGTGAAAAAGTTCTGGAGATAGATGGTGGTGCTGGTTGTACAACAATGTTAATGTACCTAATGCCACTGAACTGTTCACTTAATGGTTAAAATGGAACATTTTTTGTTATATTTTTATCACAAAAAAGACATTTAAAAATTCAATTAGCAAATGTCCTTAAAATGAGATTAATAATACCTACCTTAGATGGTTCTTATAAAGATTAAATAAACTAGCATGTTAACATGTCAAGAGCACAGTAGATACCCTCCCTCATCCCAATTTTTTTGGAAAAAATTTTATGTATTTATGACCTCAAGATAGGAAAGCACAACTTAAAAGAAAAGATTTATAATTTGACTACCTCAAGACAGTAGTACTAATTCTTGTCCCAAAAAGACATTAGAAACAAAAGACAAGCAAAAGAGGGAGAGAAGATATTTGCAGTACATTTATCTGCAACATAATCAGCAGAACCACAAATCAGTAAGACAAAAAAAGACAACCTCATTAAAAAAAGAACATGAAATGGTAGTTTGTAGAAGAAGAATGGCCCAAAAGAATATGAAGATATACTCAACATCACTGTATGTCAGGGAAATGAAAATTAAAACAACTATTTGATTTATTTTTTTTAAAAAACCTGTTGAATTAAGCGTTAATATAAATTTAGGGAAATAAAAATTCTCAAGTAAGCTTTTTTTCCTTGTATGTATGTGGGGGAGTTGGTTAGGGTTTGTAGCTCAGTGCTTGATCATTACTTGACAAACAGTAGACAATAAATACATGTTAAATGAACATACTATATGTAGTAAATGGTTAAAATCACTTTGGAGCAGTTTGACAATATCTAGTAAAGTTGAAAATGCCCAAACTTCTATGACCCAGCAGTTCCATTTATTTACCTTAGAGAAACTTTTATACATGTATATCAGGAGACATGTTTAAGGATATTGTTACAGCATTGTTTGGAATATTGAAAAATTGCAAGATACTTAAATGTCTAAATGTGTTATAATGCAATATTATGCAGCAATTAAAATGAACTAGATTCTATATATCAATGTGTGTAATAGACCTTAAAAACATATTAAGAGAAAAACTGAGGTTGTAGAAAGATATATACAATAATGTATATATTTAAATATATATACATATATAATAATACAATAATAATTTGTAAAACATAAAATAACACTTTTTTTAAGGGTATATAACTCTTGAGTAAAGGTATGACAAGTTCTATAGAAGCGCTGTCCAATACAACTTTCTGCAATGATGAAAATGTTCTATATCTTCACTGTTCAATATGGTAGCCACTAGCCAGGTATGGCTGTTAAGCACTTGAAATGTCACTGTAGCAGCTGAAGAACTGAATATTAAATGTTATTTAATTTAAATTTAAAGAGTCACATATACCTATTGAACCCATGAGATGTGCCTGGTATAACTGAAGAACTGAATTTTAAATTTAATTTTATTTAAGTTTTAATAGTCATATGTAGCTAGTGGCTACCATATTGTACAGCACAGACCTGGATAACCTATGCCAAATTCATGAGAAGGGAGGGAGGCAAAAGGAACTTCAGATTTATATATATTCTCTTAATACACAAAAACTAAAGCAAAAGAAAAGTCACGGAATAATACTAAATAGTATTAAATGACATTAAATAGCATTTTTCCCTAAGTACTTTTTTAAAAAGTTACCAAATGAAACAAAATCAGAAATTCATTTGAATTTTTTGGTACTTTTTTAATGCCTTACCAAGGTATTCCAGATCCTTTCCCAATCTTGGATTTGAAGGGGATAACACTAGAGAGGTTGCCAGAGACTGGATTTTGCAGGGCCTTACAGAAGATTATCTTCTCAGTGAGTTGGGAAGCCATTAGAGATTGTTGAGTAAAAATGGCTTATTAGGCTTCCATTGTTAAAGAACCTGGATACTCTGGAGATGAAGCTATGATACTACAATAATGTTTTAAAAAATTGTTCATTATTATGTTTTGTTTTTATTCTGTCTTTATCTGCTAGAGAAGTTGTACTGTGGCATGAGCTATCATAGATTAATGTGTATAGTCAGTCTTTACACTTGTCACATTTTTGAAAAGCTTTAATTTTGCTGTAAGCACTGGCACAATAGCATGATTGCGAGCAGGCCTTTACAAAAGGTTATGAGTTTCTTAAATATTCCTTGAGTTCTTTAGCCTACATATTGACAGTGTTTATATACTGATGGATGCTTCTGGTTACCTTTTTTCCCTTTGATTCTTTGCGTACCTGATGTGATCCTCTGTACATTTACAAGGAGCCTTTCTAAACATTGGTAGATTGATTTGGCCATTTTCCCTTCTAAAAGGAAAGTAGGGAAGGGTAAAAAATTTTTAATTGTTTTATTTCTTTGCTCAGCTACAAATAACTCAATAGTGATTTTGCTTTAGAAACAAAGCTAAAATATAAGATCCCTTTCATGTTTTTTCATTTGCTGCTCTTATCAGCTTATAATTTTATTTTTAAAAGTATAGTTCCTAATCATTCTATTCATGTACTCTCTGAAGTTTCTACTGTAGAACATTAAGAAAGAGGTCAGGTCAAAAGCAAGCTAATTAGAGCATAGTCTGTCTAGTTGTCATTGCAGTATACTTCTTCTGGATAGATATGAAACCCTGTGAAAAATGTGGTGGTCCTGAGAGATCTCAAATCTACTCTTGAGGGTTCTCAAATAAGTAAAAGGGAAACAAATTCCTAGTGGGTGCATTATAGTTAATCTGCGTCATTTTGTTTGAATATTCTAGTTGTGACAGGTCTTTCAATGGGAAAGGTCTTTGACACTTGTGAATGCTAAATTTCTATTTTGATATGAAATTATGATAAACAGTTTTGTTCAAGTTCCTTAGAACAGTGGTATCCAACCTTTTTGGCACCAGGGACCATTTTCATGGAAGAAAATTTTTCCACAGACCGGGGGTGGGGGTGGGGGTGGGGTTTCAGGATGATTCAAGCGCATTACATTTATTGTGCACTTTATTTCTATTATTATTAATGTAATATATAATGAAATAATTATACAACTCACCATAGGTTGGGGACCCCTGCCTTAGAACGTAAGTGGAGTGGTGATATATTTTCAATTGTAAATGAAACTGTCCTTCAGAATTAATCACATTCTGATGAAATAAGAGCACATCACAATTATGAGGAAAAATGAAATATTTAAGGTTTTAAATTTGAAGTCAAGGATACAATGGATCTATGACATCTGATACCATTTTATGTAGAATATGGGAATATTCCTTATACCATTTCCATAGAATATGGGTTGAAAGACAAGAGAAGATACCTCTGTCTAATCTAGGAAACTAAGACATTGCAATATAATCTCAGTATTCCAAATGTATGGGATGTTGTGATCATAAAAGATCCAATCTGTGTCTTTTCTTTCCCTACTGTCAACATTGTTATACATGTTTGATTTATGGGTTACATTGCTGATTTGGCGTCTTGATCTTTGGGTTTCTTATCTTAAACTTGCATTAACATAACTTCTCATTTTTAGTTCATATTATCATTTGGGCAGTTCTCTAGATATCATACCCATTTAAAACCTGAGCAGGTAGTACTGGTGTTCTTTCCAACATACATTCTTGGTGATTCTTTGTGGGACATTGTCTGGGTTGAGTGACCTGGAAGCGTGCCACCAGAGCAGGGCAGCGGTCTCCATGGGGCAGCCTCTCAGTGCTGCTTTTCAAACTATTGCTATTGATTTCATGGGCTCTTCCCTCTGAAAGGCTGAATGCTGATGAAGGGCACAATGGGAGGGCTTTTAGGGACAGTAGAGTAAATGAATGGTTATGATAGTTGTACTTTTCTCTTACTCATTGTACACTTTTCCCTCTTTTTACTTGATTACATTCTTACCTGCCTGTGTTAGCTCTCTGTTAATTAGGTCTTTATTCCCTAGTCTTGTAAACACTAGAGCCTGAGTAATTGGAAACAAAAATAGATAGCAGAATGACAAAACGTAGTTTTGGAAAAGTGCTCTGATCTGTTACATAGAAAAAGGAAACTTCTTTTACCTAATGGGAAACTGGTTATTTTATTACCTAATAGAATATATTTTTGTTACCATTGTATCACTATATCGCTATAGGGAGATGATTCTGATTTTACTTTAGTTTGCACCTTGTTCCACAGTTCTGGGCTACTGTTTCCTTCCCATTTTCATGTTGTGGTTACTAAACATATTTTCTAATTTCTCCTTTATAGTCTAACTGAGGTATTTGAATATTTTATAGCTCAGTCTTTCTATAAGGCTCTGCCTTAGAAGCTGTCAACTTGAAATGCTATGAAAATTGTAGTAATATAGGGAGACAGCCAGATACTCTGAATAGGGAATGCCCTTGTCTGTGGGATCTAGAGCAAATGTATGGATCCATAAAGAGAACCGAGATAGTTTGAAAATTGTATTAAAATTCCCCTCTAGAATTTATTGGAAGTGGAGTGGAGAAGCAGAAGACAGCCAAATGGACTAATGCTGAGTACCTTCTGTGTTGTGTTATACATGTAAGAATAAGAAAAACCCTCTTAAATATTTAAGGTGTTTATGTGAGGTGTTTATATATTTGATCTTCTCTTTTAATCCTCACAACAATCCTACATGGGTAGGGATAATTATTTCCATATCACAGGGTCGAGTCATGGAACTAACAAGAAGTGGAGCCAGAGTTGGAACACAAGTCTTTCTGGTGTCAAAGCCTATTCTACACCAATGTTTCCTCAGGTAGATAAAATCTATAGTGTCACTGGCTACTTGCTTTATAAATTAAAAAACTTAAATAACCTTATAATTTTTATTATAAAATATTGATGAAAAGTAAGACGCTTGTTTTTTAAATTTTTAGGAAATCTAAAATATTTAAGAGGGTTTTTCTTATTCTTACATGTAGTACTTGGTCCATGTTTTAAGAATCTTTAAGGAATAAGTGGCTAATTCAATTATTTTATTCCCTATGATAATGTATATCTTGACTCATTGATAAAGGTAGAGGTTATAAATAGTACAACATTTAGAAGAAGGTTTAGATTTATTACTCCTTTTAGGTCTTAAAATATTTTTCTTACCATTCAGAAACGGATTGGCTAAAATATAACTCTAAACTAAACTCTAAACTAATTGCCAAAATATGTTGTTTCATTAAAAAAATAATTTTGGGAAAGAGGCTTCTCTTATTAAGCTAATTTCAATGACCAGTCTTGTTGTACCTTGACTTGTAATAATGAAAAAAGAGGTACAGAGAGCTGTTTTATTTGAATAATAGACTTGCCAATTAGCCATCAAGTGCTTCCATCTGTGAAATTGTTGATCAGATGGGTTTGCTGGGATGTTTCCAGACTAGGGCATCATAAATGGCAATTGAAAACTGTCACTTTGATGGTGAGGTTTCAAGTATTACACTGCTTGATGCTGTGGAACCTTTTTTCCCTTTTGCAGCACCATGTTTTTTTAGAACATACTGATCCCATTTATGAATTCTGTGGCATCAATAGAACTTGGGAGACCTGCCACTGATGTAAAGTTCTGCTTAATCTGCTGCTCTGGCCTGTGCTGGGATTAAAGCAAAGTGGTAACAGCTTCTTCCATGGCCTTCACAGTAATGTTGGTTGGTGATCTGACTGGCACGGGCAGGCGATGCTCATTGCCTGTGGGCCATGGAGCTGGCACACTTTGGCAAGTTTCTTTGCACTTTCTCACTAATATAAACTCATTTTCAAGTATCTGACTCCCTTAAATAAATGTATAGTAGCCTGAGGCAATATAAGTGTTGAGATTTCTACATGTAACACTTGTGTGAAATGACTTTGGCATCTCTCCTATACATTTTTAAAGTATTTAAGTTACTTATTGATAATTATTACATTTTAAAATTTTGTTTAATAATAACTTACAAATATAAATTTCTGGAAATAATTGTTATATATCTTTCCTCATTATTCCATATCTTGCTTATTTGATCTTATTTTTTTCTTATTTTTTTCCTTTTTTTAACCAATTCATGGTAGAGTTTATGGCATTATATTTTATAGGAAGTTTTCCTTAGTAAGTTGACTTTCTCTAACACCTGTGGGTATGAATAGGTATTAGAGTCTCTGAATGACGGTCCTCTGTGGTAGGATTATACTATGCTTTTCTTTTCCCATAAATCCAGGTTCTTGAAATTTGGACAGGCTTCCTGGTTACCTGTGTGTGTGGGGACAAATTCGTGGCCCTTGTCACTTTGTGGACGCCAGCTTGGCCTTCTTCCTGCCCTGGCATGAGTCTCTGATCTGTCACACTTACTAGGAAAGGCAGTATGCGTGGACAATGGTGAGAAGCCAGGGCTCTGCAGCTGGGCTAGATCCACACAGTGGCTGGGATCAATGGGAAAGGAAGAGAGAATGAAAATGCGGCGTAAACGTGCCGGAAAGCGCATAGTTTGGGATCTTGTTCCTATTCTTCTTCCAGAGTAGATTTTCATGTTTTAGTGTCATCCCCAGACCCTTCAACCTCCTCTAGTGGACAATCTCCCAGTGAGAGAAAAGTATCAATTCAAATGTAATTTTTTTTTGGACTACCTGACCACTGTGTCTTTTTTGTTCTCAGAAGGTTTGTGTGTTGTTCCCTCATCTCAGCAAAAATGTCCAGTAGTTAATAGATAATCTTGATTAAGCAATAAGTTTCCCTTTATAGGTGAGGAAATTGAGGCATGTGACAATTAAGTAACTTGTTCAGTATGTTATGACATTTGAAAAAAAAATGCGGCTTCAGAGCAGAACTGGAAGACTATGTTGCTTTTAAGTGCTCCTCTGTAGAGCATTAAATGGCAGGACAAGAAAAGAAGAGAGGCTGGGTGTGGTGGCTCATGCCTGCAATCCCAGTACTTTAGGAGGCCAAGGTGGGAGGATCGCTTGAGACCAGGAATTCTAGAACAGCCTGGGCAACATCGAGAGATCCTAAAAAAAATTTTTTTTAAAATTAGCTGGGCATGGCGGTGTGCATCTGTTGTCCTAGCTACTCGGGAGACTGAGGCAGAAGGATCGCTTGAGCCCAGAAGTTCAAGGCAACAGTGAGCTATGATCGTGCTACTGCACTTTAGCCTGGGCAACAGAGGGAGACCCTGTCTCAAAAAAAAAAAGGAGAAAGGGAAATAGATGTGACAGTGTGGCCTATGCCTGCCTTCTCGGAAGAATAGAACTTTCTCTTCTGCCTTTGACCACTGCCACTCTTTCATGCTTTCTAAACATTTTTCTTCTGATGTGTTTTTCTTTCCCTGTTCCCTTAATTCCTCAGAAATAGGAACCGTGCAGTCTTCTGTGTGGTCTCCTAAACAGCGTTGTGAATAGATGAATGTAATGAAGTTAGGGTAGTGGTCAGGTAGTATTTCTGTGACATCTCAGAGAGATGATTTCTGTTCCTTAACCTCTACCATGCCTCAGAACTTCTGAGCCTTTATATTTCTGGTTAGCATAATTCAGGAAGTTTTTCTGAGAAACAAGGTATTTTTAAATAAATAAATAGCTATTTTTAAATAGGTACTAGTATATGACATGTTACAGAGTTCAGAAGTTATAAATGGGTATATGTTGAATACTGTGTCCTTGCTGTCCATGTTCCCTTTCCTAGAAACAACCTCTATTGTCAATTTCTTTATATCCTTCCAAAGATAGTCTGTGTTAGTGCTGTCCAATGGAACTTTCTGTAAAGGTGGAAATGTATTAAATCTAGCTGCCCGACATGGTAGCCATTAGCCACATGTGGCTATCGAGACCTGAAATGTGGCTGGTATGAGTGAAGAACTAAATATTTAAATTTTACTTAATTTTAAATAGTTGTGTGTGGCCAATGGCTACTGTATTGGACAGTGCAATATACATACTGAATAGTGTATCCTGAAGATTGTCCTATCCCATATCTGTACATACCTTTTTATTCTTAAATGATGGCTTACTTTTCCATTTTATTGATGAACCATAATTATTTAACCAATTTGCTATTCATATATACTTAGGTTGTTTCTTATCTTTTGATTTACTAACAATGCTATAGTAAATATCTCTTTGAAAATATTATTTCACATGCAAATTCCCAGAGATAAATTCCTAGAAGTGAAATTACTGTGTTTAATCAGCATTAAGGTTAGCCTAATCAGAAAGAGTACAGGCTTTGGCTTTGAATTTAGGCTTTAACACTTACCTTAGACACCTTGGACACATTGGTTAACATCTTTGAGCCTCATCTTCCTCATTTATAAAATAGGCACAATAGTATCCACTTTGCAGGATTACATTATTATTAGAAGTAATATATGTAATGGACCTTTCTAATAGTGCTAGGAGGTCCAGTTAGGAGTGGTAGATAATGATAGCCCTACTGATACTTATTTTATTTATAATGAAATGATAACAAGCCCAGAGGCCTATGTTTAATGTTAAATTGTGGCAGGACATGTAGAATAGCTTTGCTTAGCAGCTCATTTTAGGTTTGTAAGTACAGACAGTATCCACCTTTTATTCATTTGACTTCTCTGAATTGTATATAGCCACCTGTAAATTACTTTTCATATGCTCACTTAGAACTTTTGTATATCAACCAACAAAACTGTACCTTTCAAGCTCTATATAGTGGCTTGCCTGTCAGCCAGTAGTTAAATTTAAGCAGTCACTATCTTAATACAACATTGCTTATATTTGAATATTTTATGGCATATTGGTGTAAAACAGGAAGATGAAAATGCTAATACTATTTAGAAGCAGCTGTAGGTCCTAAAACTATATGGATTATGGAAGCATAAAATAAGTTTGGATATAATTTTTTTCTTTAGTATTTTCTATGATGTTACTTGAAACAAAACCCTTAGAATTATATTGAAGAAGTAAACTTTGAAACTTGATTCCTTTGCCACAGGTGATTTGTGATTTTTGTATTTTTAATATACCAGAAACTGTTAATAAGCTCATTTTAAGTTTTCCTTGACTTCATTTTTTATAAACATTAAGAAAGAGCTGTGTCAACCCTTTGCATTGTCATATGAATGGTTTACTTTAGGAATAACTCATTCAAAATCATTTAAAGAAAAATTTTAGATTTTTTTTAAAACATTAACCAAAATTTTCACAAGTATGATTAAGAATCTGTTTCAGGCATGCTGTATTATATCTGTCTGTATGAGCAAGAGAGAAACGTACTCAGTCTCTCTCTCTCTCTCTTTTTTTTTTTTTTTATTCTGAGTACGTAAAAGGCATGTTTGTGACAGAATCTCAGGTAAGGGAAAAACAAACTGTTAAACTTTTATATCTAAATTTAGTATTTATTTCTAAAGCATATATATTATATTGAAATTAGAATTACTGTTTTTTGGTGTCAGTAATCTAAATATTAAAAGGTTATTGTTAGAAGTAGTAGGAAACAGTAGCAGCTATGTTCCAGGCACTATAGCAAATACATTACATATGTTATCTTATTTAATCCTCACATTAACTGGTACCATGTGGTATGATTAGCCCCATTCACAAGGGAAAGTGAGTCTTACCTTTAAGCACTGAAGTTAGTGAAAACCTTAGATTTAGTCTTTTTTTTTTTTAAAGAGACGGAGTTTTGCTCTTTCACCCAGGCTGGAGTGCAGTGGTATAATCATAGCTCACTGTAACCTCAAACTCTTGGGCTCAAGCCATCCTCCCGCCTCAGTCTCCCAAGTAGCTGGGACTATAGGCATACCACCACGCCTGGATAATTTTTTTATTTGTTGTAGAGACAGGGTCTTTTATGTTGCCCGGGCTGGTCCTGAACTCCTGGGCTCAAGTGATCCTCCCACCTTGGCCTCCCAAAGTCTGGCCAGATTCAGTCCTTCTGATTCCAAAATATCTCCACACCTTATCAATATTTTACTTTGGGAGGGGGTTAATCAGGTTGTTCATAGGCATTGCCGTCTTTGTATATGGAATTTAAAGGGATTCTCCACTGCAAATGGTCATTCTTACTTAGTTCATGGTGATGGTCTAATGGCTGCCAGTGCAGATGACTTTGAGCAGTTAATAATATATTTTTCAAAGTGTGTAAACAGTAAGATACTGTTTGCAGTAACTGAGGTGATGCACTGTAGCAGAAAGGGGATTGGACTGTGGATCGGGATATGGGTTATGGTTCTGAATTTATCTCTTGACCTGTAAATTGTGTAAGTTAATTTATCTATGTTTATTTCCCTATCTGTATGTTTTTAAAAAGTATGATTATACTTCTGACTACTTCATTGTTATAAGGATAAATAAAAAGTGATGAGAAGATTTAAA
This sequence comes from Daubentonia madagascariensis, assembly GCA_023783475.1. Classification (NCBI taxonomy): domain Eukaryota; kingdom Metazoa; phylum Chordata; class Mammalia; order Primates; family Daubentoniidae; genus Daubentonia; species Daubentonia madagascariensis. Next base: position 45,354,599 of record JAKFHU010002088.1, on the reverse strand, counting down.
AATGTTTTATGAAAGCATCTGACACTCAACAGGTAATTTAAAAGATGGTGGTCTCCAAGCAAATAGCATTATGGTGAGTTGTAGAGCCTTGATGAAGCATCTCTATAGTAGATTTGTCTTTGTGGCCCAGAATTTCTGTCAAAGAATTGGAACTATCTCTGGAACTATAAATTATGAGAAATGAAATTTGAAAACTGCCGTGTGTGCACGTGTGTATATGCATGCCCTTGTGTACATAGGTGGTATAATCCAGTTACATTGTAGATAGGGTCAGGAGTATTTTTTTTGAAAGATGGAAAAACTGCTCTTAAAAATTTTTTAGTTGGGCCTTTCTGAATGAATGCTATTTTTAACAATGATAACTTGAATTTGCTGAGCTGCTATAAGAAATCATATTATCTATTCTGTTTATAAGCCTTTTTTTCTACTCTTTCGTACCTAGAAAAGCATTTTATTTTATAATCACTGTATTTGAGAATGATCACAAGAGGAGTCACTAAAAAATGTCATTAAATAACTAAAATATTTTTTGAGTTGTAAGAATTTCGGGATAGTAATATTTATAGGCCTTTTGTTTTTAATAGCTTTATTAAGATATAATTGATATACAGTAAACTGTACCTTTTTACAGTATATAATTGATAAGTTTTGAATATATATACTTGTGAAACCATTGCTACAAATCAAGGTGATAAACATCCATCACCCTCAAAATTTATTTATGCCCCTTGGTAATCCTTTCCCTCACGTTCCTTCCCCCATCCCCAGACAACCACTGATCTGCTGTCACCATACATTAGCTTGCATTTTCTAGAATGTTAATAAATGAAATCATATAGTGAATGCTTTTTTTGTTTTTTGGTCTGGCTTTCATTACTGTAATTATTTTGAGATTCTTCTGAGCGTATATCAATAGTTCATTTTTTTTTGTTGTTGAGTAGTATTTCATTGAATGAATATACCAGACTTTGTTTATCCATTCACCTTTTCATGGATATTTTGCTGTTTTCTGGTTTTTGGCTGTTATAAATAAAGCTGCTATAAACATTGTGTACATGTCTTTGTATAGATGTGTGTTTTCATTTCTCTTGCTTAAATATCTAGGAGTGGATTGACTGGATCATATGGTAGATGTATGTTTAACTTCTTAAGAAACTGCTAAATATCTTTTTCAAAGTGGTTGTACCATTTACATTCCCACCAGCAATGTGTGAGACCCAGTTCCTCCTCATGCTTGACAACACTTGGTATGGTTAGTCTTTTTAATTTTAGCCATTTTAGTAGGTAGTAGCATCTAATTGTAATTTTAATTTGCATTTTCTTAATGACTAGTGATATTGAGCTTCTTTTCATGTGCTTGCCATCCATATAGCTTTTTTTGTGATATATTTATTCAAGTCTGTTGCCCAGTTTTTTACTGGGTAGTTTGTTTTATTAATAAGTTTTATTAGTTCTTTATATATTCTGAATACAAGTTATCAAATATGTCATTTGCAGATATTTTCTCCCAGTACATGGCTTATCTATTTACTCTTTTAATAGTGTCTTTTGAAGACCAGAGTTCTTAATTTTGATGGTCTAATTTGCATAAATTTTCTGTTATAAATTAATAATGCTTTGGTGTGATATTTAAGAAATCTGTGCCTAATCCATTATCACAATGATATTCTCCTATGTTTTCTTTTAGAAGTTTTATGGTTTTAAGTTTTACATTTATGTTTGTGATCTATTTTGATTTAATTTTTTGTATATGGTGTAATTATGGATTATGTTCAGTTAAAAATTTTTTTGCATGTGGATATCCAATTGTTGCTGCACCACTTGTTAAAATCTAGATGTCCTTTATTTCTTGCCATAATGATCTGACTGGAACCTTTATTAAAGTGTTAAATAGAAGTAATAAAATGGACATTCCTGTCTTGTTCCTGATCTTAGGGGGGGAGCATTTTTTTTTCTTTTAACTATCAAAGTATGATTTAGCTGTACATTTTTTATACATATTCTTTATCAGGTTAAAGAAGTTCCCTACTATTCCTACTTTGTTGTGAGTTTTCATTAGGAATGGATGTTGGATTTAGTCACATGCTTTTTCTGCATGTATTCAGGTAATCACCTTATTGTTATAAGGTGACCTTCTTTATTCCTTTTATTAATTCTTTTCTCTGAGATTGTTTGATATTAGCGTAGGCATTTCAGCTTTCTTTTAATTTAGTGTTAATGTGGTATATCTTCTCCTGTCTTTTTCCCATTAACCTGTTTAGATCTTTATTTAACCTATTTGAAGTATGTTTCTTGTAGGCAGCATATAGGCAGATCTTGAGATCTTGTTTTTTGCTTTTTTTAAGAATCCAGTCTGATAATCTCAACTTTTAATTTGAGATATTTAGGCCATTTACATTTCATGGAGTTATTGAATGTGTTTAAGTTTAAATCTCTCATATTGCTATTTGTTTAATAATTTTCTCATTTATTCTTTAGTCACTTTTTCTTTTTTCTGCCTCTTTTTAGATTAATAGAATATTTTTATGATTCCATTGTATCTCCTTTATTGGATTTTTGGCTATAACTTGTTATTTTTTGCTTTAGGGTTTATAGTATACATCTTTAACTTATCATAGTCTACCTTCAGGTGATATCCTACTTCACTTACAGTATGTGATTATTATAATAGTGTACTTCATATATCCCCTCTGGACCTTTGTGCTATTTGTTGAAACTCCATACTATATTTTTATGGTTTTTGTTTAAATAGTCTATTATCTTTTTTTATTGTGGTAAAATACACATAATGTAAAATTTACCATTTTAATCATTTTTAAGTGAGCAGTTCAGGTACATTCACATTTTTGTACAACTATCACCACTGTCCACTACCAGAACCTTTTCATTTTCCCAAACCAAAACTCTGTACCAATTAAACACTTCCCCATCCTCCACCCCTTTTTCCCTGGCAGCCACCATTCTTCCAGTCTGTGTGAATCTGACTACTCTAGTTATCTCGTAATAAGTGGAATCATATAATATTTGTCCATTTGTAACTGGCTTATTTAACTTAGCATAATGTCTTAAAGGTTCATCCATGTTGTAGTATGTGTCAGAATTTCATTCCTTTTTTAAGGCTGAGTAATACTCCTCTGTATGTATATACCACATTTTGTTTATCCATTCATCCATTGATGGACAGTTGGGTTTTTTCCACCTTTTGGCTATTGTGAATAATGCTGCTATGAACATTGGTGTGAAAATATCTCTTTGAGTCTCTGCTTTTAGTTCTTTTGGGTATATACAGTTGGCCTTCCATATCTGTGGGTTCTGCATCCATGGATTCAACCGAGTACAGATTGAAAATATTCAGAAAAGAAATTACATCTGTATTGAACATGTGCAGACTTTTTTTTTCCTTGTTATTATTCCCAAAACAATATAACAACTATTTACATATTATTTACATTGTATTAGGTATTATAAGAAATCTAGAGATGATTTAAAGTATACAGGAGAATGTGCATAGGTTATATGCAAATAGTATGCCATTTTTCATCAGGGACTTGAGCATCTGTGGGTTTTGGTATCCGAGGACATTCCTGGAAGCAATCCCCCATAGATACAACTGTACCCAGAAGTGGAGTTGCTGGATCATTTAGTATCTTAGTCAGTTTGGGCTACTCTAACAAATTACCATAGATTGGGTGGCTTAAACAACGAGCATTTATTTCTCACAGTCTGGAGGTAGGAGGTTGGAGATCAGGGTGCCAGCATGGTTGGGTTCTGGTGAGGGCCCTCCTCTGGTTTGCGGACTGCTGACTTCTTGTATCCTCACATGGTAGAAAGAAAGCTAGAGAGCTCTCTGGAGTCCCTTTATAAGGGCATGAATCCCATTCCTGAGGGTTCTACCCTCATGACCTAATTATCTTCCAGAGGCCTCACCTCCTAATACTGTCATATTAGAGGGTAGGATTTCAACATAAGGATTGGAGGGGGCACAAACATTCAGTCCCTAGTAAATGGTAATTCTATTTTTAATTTTTTGAGAAAATACCATATTGTTTTCCACAGCAAACTATTGTCTTTCAAAGATTTAAATAAGGATAAAAAAATCATATTTACCTATGTAGTTATCATTTCCAATGATCTTTTCTTTGTGTAGATCCATGTTTTTATCTAGTATCATTTTCCTTTTACCGGAAGGACATAACATTTTTGTAATGTAGGCCTGCTGCCAATTTAAAAAATTAAGCAATTTTTCTTTTTATTATTGAGTTGTAAGTGTTCTTTATCTGTTGTGGGCACAAGCCCCCTTATGTGATTTGCAAATATTTTCTACCAATCTGTGACTTGTCTTTTCACTTTCTTTTTTTTTTTTTTAACCCAGTGTTTCTTTTCACCTTCTTCATGGTGACCATTGAAGCACAAAAGTTTTTAATTTTGACAAAGTCCAGTGTATCAATCTTTTTTGACTTCTGCTTTTGATACCATGCTAGGAAATCATTGTCTAACCCAAGTTAATGAAGATTTACTCCTGTTCTCTTCAAGAGTTTTATTGTTTTAGCTCTTACATTTAGTTCCATGATCCACTTTGTACATGGTGTAAGGTGGGAGTTCAAATTCATGCTTTGGATTGTAGATATTCAGCTGTCTCAGCACCATTTGTTGAAAAGACTATTCTTTCCCCATTGAATTGTCTTGGTCCCTTTGTCAAAGATTGATTGATCATAAATGTTAGGATTTATTTCTGAACTTTCAATTCTGTTCTGTCGACCTCTGTCCTTATTGTTGTATAATGCATTTAAGTTTTTTTTATCACTGATTTTTGGTTATGATATGCATTAATGTAGTTTTATTCATGTGCTTGTGGTTTGTTGAGCTACCTATGTCTGAAGGCTTATTATTTTCATCAATTTTGGACAAATTTTGGTCATTATTTCTCAAATATTTTTTCTGTTCTCCTACCACCCTCCCCAGGAATCCCAAAGGTATGTATATTTTTCTGCTTTAGTTGTAGATGGCTTTGTTTATTTTTTCCCCCAGTTTTTTTGCTTTGTGTGTTTCATTTTCTATTGCTACATCTTCAAGTTCATTGTTTTTTTGTGTGTGTGCAAGATTTAATCTTCTATTAATCCCACCCAATATATTTTTCATAGCATTTTTTCCTCTGGCCAACCGTTGATACCTTAGAGATGAAGTTTTACCAAGCCTCTCTCAATTCACTCCCTGCTTTGTCCTATTACCACTGATATATTGTAGTTTTCATCTCAGAAAGTTTGATTTGGGTCATTTTTATATTTTATATGTCTCTGCTTAATTTTTTGACAGTATAAAAAACTTTCTAATGTCTTTGCTAATTTTAACATCCATATCAGTTCTTGGCTTCAATTGATTGATTTAATCTCCTCACGGTGGGTCCTATTTTCTTGCTTCTTTGCATGTCTGGTAATTTTTTATTACATGCCTCACATTGTGAATTTTACCTTGTTGTGTGCTGGCTATTTTTTATTCTTATAAATATTCTTGATATTTGTTATGGGATGCACTTGAATGACTTGGAACCTATTTGGTTCTTTCCGGTTTTGCTTTTACCATTTGTTAGGTAAGACTGGAGCAGTGCCTTCTGTAGCACTCATTATTTTCCACTGTTGAGGCTAGACCCTTCTGTCTACTCTAATCAATGACTTATGAATTTTGAAATTTTCCACTTGGGTTGGTGGGAACAGGCACTGTTTCCAGTGCTGTGTGGGAGGTAGGTACTCTTCTCTCTAATCCTTTTGGGTGATTCTTTCCCCAGGCTTGGGTAGTTTCCTCACACACATGCACTGGTCAGTACTCAGCTGAATACTCAAGAACCCTCTGAAGATCTCTAGGGTTTTCTCTTTTTGCAGCTATTTTTTCTGTGGTACTCTGTCCAGATAACTCAAGCTATTTTGGTCTCCCAGTAATCTCAGCTCTGTCACCTCAGCTCAGAGAGTTCACTAGCCTATGCCTGGGTTCCTTCCCCCTGCACTGTAGCCTGGAAAGTGTTTCAAGGCAGTAGGCTAGGGTGGTAGTAAGGCACATCTCATTTGTTTCTCAGTTCTCAGGGGTCAACTGTTCTTTGTTGCCTGATCAGAGGTATCAAACAATGGTATCTTACAAACCATTGTTTCATATAGTTTTGTCTGTTTTTTATTTGTTTCAGGTGGGAATGTAAATTTAATCCCTGTTACTCTGTCATGGACATAAGCAGATGTCCCTTTTATTTACTTTTTAATGTGGAAAATTTGTGTTGGAATAGCTGTTCTAGATGGAATTTTTTACTTAGACTTTAGAGAGATTATCACTAAAATCATGCTGAGATTTTAAGAAAATCTGCTCAAATTAAATAGTTAATTGAAACCAAATTAACAGACAGTGCTATTCCTTAGCATTCAGAGGTAGTGAATAAACAAGATGATCTATATTGCTTTATGGATATTTAAAATTGAATGTGTAGGGCAGGATCTTCTTAAACAAGATAGCACAAATAATACAGGGACAGATGATTCATTTACATTGAAATTTAAAACTTATTTTCATCTAAAAACACCAAAACATAGTTAACATTTGTGGAACACTTACTATGTGCCAGACACTATTCTAAGTACTTTAAATGTATTAAGCCATGTAATCTTTACCACTCTGTGAAGTTTTGTTATTATCATAATACTCATTTTTCAGATGCAGCTGAGGCATGAAGAAATGTAAAAAGCAAAACAGTTAGCCACAGATTGGAAAAGATATATCTAACATACAATTGACAAAGTATTAGTTATCAGTACATATGGAACTTTTGCAAATCAATAAGGAAAATATAGATTTTAAAAATGGGCAAAAGATATGAACATTAGAAGAAACACGAATGTTCTATAAACACATATAAGCTAGTGGTAATATACAACCCCCTTGGAAAACATTTTGGCAGAATCTAGTGACAATAAAGATTTGCCTACCCTACAATGTAGCAGATCTTTTCCTAATTATATTCCCTAGAGAAAGTTTCCCACATGGATGCTGGGACATTCATAACAGCATTGTTTATAACAGGGGTTGGTACTCTTTTCTTTAAAGGGCCAGATAGTAAATATTTTAGTTTGTGGTCCATATGATCTCTGTCACAACTACTCAATTTCACTCTGCCATTGTAGTGCTAAAGCATCCATATATAATACAAAAATGAACAGGCCTGGCCATGTTCCAATAAATTTCATTTAAAAAAATAGTCAGCTGGTTTGTCCACAGGCTATAGTTTGCTGATTCCTAGTTTATAATAGCAAAAATTTGAAAACAACTTAATTGTCCATCAGTAGGAGAATGTGTATATAATCGTGCTTAACAATAGAATTTTGTGAAGAAGTGAAAATGAGTGATCTTCATAAATCAGCATGATTAATTCATACTAATATATTGCAGGCAAAAGCAAGTAGAGGAATAATACATTCTATATGATCGTTTTTATATACAATTTAAAAACATTAAAAATAATACTATATATTACCTGTGTATGCTTTATGTATTAAAAGTATTTAAAAAAAGCATTCACCAAAATTAGAGTAGTGGATAAATCTGGGGGTATAGAGTGGGGATGCAATCAATCAGGAAAAAGGACACAGGAGCTTCAACCCAACTGCTTTCGTGGTGTTTTATTTCATAAACTGGGTAGTGAGTTTATTGTATTATTCATTAGACCTCTTTGTATTTTTTAAATGTTTCATAATAAATTTTAAATGAAATAAAGTAAATAACAGTGGTTAGAGAAAACATTTGTTGTTCACTCTGGGTGGTTGTCACTTTGCTCTGCCTCTCTGCTGCTCACATACCTGCCTCATTGGCCTCTCTCACTCTCAAGGAGCCAACTTTCTACTCTTACACCTAAGACTGATCGGATCAGCTCTCTAAGTAAATGACCCCTGTGCCCAGTCTGCTGCCTAATTGGTTTGCCATCTGAGTCTCTTGTTTTGTAAGTATGCTTCAGTTCAAGCCCTGATAGTTCTCTTTTCTCTAGCCTCTCGTTTATTTTGCCTTTTGGATATACTTATCTTTCTAAGAGAAGGGATCTAAAGTTCTTAATGGAGACCACACAAGCAAAGGATTGCCTTTGGCATTTTCATGTATGCCTGGCTCATAGAGGCATCAGAATGCTTGCTTGGCATGTTTTTGGGTGAGAGAGTGAGTCAAAAATAAAAGCTAAAACTGCATTTATTTATAAAGAGATTGAAGAGTTATTTATTGACCATCTTTTTTGTGTGTGTTTGGTAATCTTTCTCTAGTGTGGGATTCTTTCAATTACATCAGTAGCCTTCTCTAAACTTTTTGACTTTTCTATTAAGATATTCTACCCAGGTAACAAATGTAGTATGCAGAGCACTGATCTAGATGCCGGGTGTGAAGTTACAAACAAGTAAATGCCAGAGTGTTTGACTTAATGGAGACTTAATGACATGATGAGGCAAAGAGTTGTAGCGGAGAAAATCTAGGGCAGTTACGGAGTGCTACTCAGGGTATGGGAGGAAAGTTCACTGTTAGCCAGACTAGGGGGAGCGATCAGAGAGACCAGCAGGGCTCTGTGCGTGGTGTGGTCTGAACTGTGAATGTTTTCTTGCCAAAAGTAAATGATGTATTTGTCTGTTAATAAATGATTATTTTAGTGTTTGGGAAGAGAAGATATTTCAAAGTAGATACTGCTTTCCAACAAGAATGAAAATATTGTATGTATGTCATTAACATGTAAATTTAATTTGTGTTCTTTTCATAAGAGGGTACTGTGAGTGTCTATTTGGTGAGGGTACTTTAATATTAAAGATATTATTTAAAGACAAAGACGTGGTAACAGATTTTGAAAAAAGTGTTGGTATGCTTAGTAATATAAAGTTGCCTATGGCTTAAGCTATGCATAACAAATAAAATGTGAAAGGGACTTAGAATAGAAAGTAGTTGTAGTTACTTGGAGATAGGTTTGCCAGATTTAGCAAATAAATACTGGATGCCCATTTAAATTGGAATTTCAGATAAACAATGAATAATTTTTAATATAACTGTGTCCCAAATATTGTCTGGGATGTACTTTATAAAAATATTTGTTTATATGAAATTCAAATTTAACTTGGTATCATGTATTTTTAAATGGCAATCCTGTTTGGGGTTGAAGAACTTTAGTAATTTATAGAGAAAGACGCAAACTAGTCCCACTAAGACTAGCTGTTACGATGTTTAATTTTGAGTGAATAACTGACTGCTGTAATGGTTTTGGATAGTCTTAAATTGTTTCTCTTTGGGCTGGGCTTAACCAGCCATTTGCAGACAGACTAGATATAATGTTATTACAGCTATGTTGACTTAACTTTGAACTTTGTAATGTCAGGTCTCAGTTAATCAAGGTAATAGGAAGGAAAGGAGATCTCAGATCATTTCCAATAAGAATAAAAACAGGATTTATTAAAATGAGGTATAAATGGATTTGATGCCCACATAAATATGCTTGTAGTTAATCACCAGAATGCTATAATGTAGGTGTGGTTAGAAGCAGTCAGATTCTGGAGATTTGGAATATGGCTTGAAGGTATTTGATATCTTGATTAATGGTATTGATATTTACTCAGCTGTTTAAGGCAAAACCTGCAACCACATTGTACTTCTCCATTTCCCCCACATATAATTATTAATAGTTCTCAGGTATTATACTATAGGGTCTGCTTCGAATGTATTTCTTCTCTTCTGTCATTGCCTCTGCTTAATTCACGATCTCACCTGTATCCTCCTTGTCACCAGTCTCTTAGTAAATCTTCCCACCACCAGAAATTCCATAATCCTTTTTAAAATGTGGAACCTGATTATTTTATTTATTTTGTTTAAATACCCTTGAAAAGGCGTCAGTCATTTTCACTGTAGGATAAAAATTATAGTCCTCAAGTCAAAGTGTAGGGGATGGGAAAGGAAGGGCCATGTCTCCCAAAAGGGAATGATAAGCACCATCTGGGAGCTCTCCAGAATGATACACATGGCAGTGTGCCACGGTTGCTGGTGAGAATGGTCTTATCACTTAGGTATACTAGGGCGGAAAGAAGGTCAAACACTAGTGTATCTTCACAGAATGGCCCCTTTGGTCCTTTTCTGAGTTGATCTGCTGTCTAGATTTTACATCCTTAATGATTTGTCTCTTTCCAGCTTCATCTTCTGCTTCAACCTTCTCATATCCAAAATTAGCCATGTTATACTATTTGTAATTCCTCAGGTGTCCCATACCATTCTGCCCATCCATTATATGACTTTGTGTAGGGTATTCTCTCTAAAGGAATGCCCTTTGCCTCCGTTGTTTGTTTAATGAATTTACTGCTTCCTTCCTTCCAGACTGCTTAAATGAGCCCTTATTCTACCCCTTCCCCTGGAAGTCTTCTATGGTGTGTCAGTTAAGAAGGGTGGGTTATACTTCAGGAACAACACCTAAATCTCAATGGCTTAGAACCACAAACCTTTCTTTTTCACTTATATTGCACGTCTGTCATGGCTCAGCTGGCTGCTGTGTTCTGTGGTGTCATCCTTACTCTGGAACTGACAGAGTACTTGTCATTGAACTCTGGCTCTTAAAAAGCTTTGATTGGAAATGACACAGGTCACTCTACTTACATTTCATTGGCTAAATCAAGCCACATGTTCATACTTAACTTCAGGAGGTCAGGGAAGTGCAGTCCTATTATGTGCCTGAGAGAGGGACCAGAAATAGTTTGTGGACAGCAGTAATTACCATATATGATATTTCCAACCTGATGAATCTCTCCTTCATACTTTTTTTTTAATTTCAGAATTTTACAGGGGTACACACATTTTGGTTACGTAATTTGCTTTCATACAGTTTGAGTCAAAGTTGTAAGTGTGCACATTTTATTAGTTCACTCATGTATTGATAGAGGTTGTTTCCACATCTTTGTAATTATGGATTTTGCTGCTGTAAACATTCGAGTGCAAGTGTCTTTTTTATAAAATGTCTTTCTTTCCTTTGGATAAATACCTGGTAGTGGGATTGTTAGATCAAACGGTGGGTCTACTTTTAGTTCTTTGAGGGATCTCCATACTACCTTCCATAGAGGTTGTACTCCTACTTCATATTTCTATAACAGTTCATAAACCTCTAAATTTCACTCAATTGAAATTATTATAAAAACCCTGTAGTAATGCAGAATCGGATGCCTTTGGTGATTGGCTCTAGACCTCTTAAATTCCTAGCCAGCTAGTTGGGCATACTCAGCCTAGCCATTTCAGTAACCTCACAATAATGAAATCCGTTGCTTTATAAGCTTCTGTCAGTGATTCTCAACCTTGGCTGTACTTTAGAATCACTTGAGGAGCTAAAAAATAAAAAAATATTCCTGAGCCTCACCTTAGAGCAATTAAATCAAAACCTCTGAGGGTAGGCCCAAGGCATCAGAATTTTTTAAGCTCTCCATGTGATTCTGAGCTATAAATAGGGTTAAGAACTACTGGCTTACATGTTCATTGCTTATTTGCTTTCTGAGAAGGCTCTCTGAAGATAGGGCCTTGCTTTTATTATATCCCCAAGGCTTACTCTCTTTTCTGTTATTTTGGCACCAAATCCAAGTTACAATCATGTATTCATTTTTATTTATACATGTGTATTGTCTGTCTTCTACACTACATTTTAAGGACTAGCACGACATCTAATTGGTTCGTTGTATACCTGGTGCTTGTCATAGTGTCTGCCACACAAGTTTCCCGAGTCTTTATTTTCCTTTTTTCCTGATAGCCATGCCCACATTCACCCATTTTTTTTGTATTCCCTCTCCTCTGTGTATGGTGCTCTGTTTTTTTAATATATTGTTCCTTTGTCTTTATCTTTTTTCATTAGATGAGATAAATAACATTTGAGAAATAAAGCAAAATACAAATAGAACATATTTGAAAGATTTAAAGGAAGATACACACATACAGGCAAGGTTATTAGTATTCTGTGTTAACACCTCCAGGGCCCAGCTTTTATGGCTGCTTACTAGCTCTAACAGCTGATCACAGTAGCATCCACTTAACCTTCAGCTCCTTTGATCAGTGATCCAGCTAATCCCAGCCTTGAACTCTATGTCTTCTCTTCCATTGGTGCCCATTACTTGGGTGTCAAATAATCCGATTTTTATATTATTTGTTAAAAGAGTATTTTGTTCTGAGAACTGTATGTTAAGGAGAAATAACCGGGCTTCAAGACCATGAGTCAGGTGTAGTATTTGTACCAGTTCTATAAACTGAAGAGACACTCTGTATCACAGTAGTGAAATTCTATTATGTCCCAAGATTTAACATTTTGTATGAAAAAACACGTCATCTTATCCTTCAAGTATTGTCTTATAACTGTGTTATTTATTTTAGGCGTATCAGAGAACAAACATACATATTCTTAAGTGCTGGATATTTTTCATAAAGGCAAAAGTGTGGGTAAGAAAAACTACTTCTACTTTTAAAGATGCCCTTTAAAAAAAGTCACATCCTCAAAAAAGCACCCATTGAAATTGAAGCGGTATTAACTCATGTTTGACTAATTAGGAATCCATGCTTTAGTCAGTCCATTTTATTGTTTAAAAAGCTTCAAATGGTAATGTGCAGGATGATTGCTGTTTCAGGTCTGTGTGCCTGTCAATGTGTCATTTTTTTTTCCTTGGAATGCCTTTCCCTGCCCTTCTTCTGTCTTCTAATTTACTTTTATTTTTTGCTTGGAAAAGGCCTACAAATCCCTCAATTCTTAGCATAAGGGAAGACTTTATCAAATAGATTGTTCTGTGCTTCCTTTACATGCCTCTATTTTTGTACTTAATCTGTGTTGCAATTAGGGTTTTTCTAATATTTCTTGCCTGCCCTCTACTTTGTGAACCTTTTAAGGGCAGGGAGCTGCTTACAGTTATTTAGACAATGCATGGCATATGGGCTCTCAAGTCTATGGTTGTTTAGTGAGTAAATAAAAATGTGCATTCTTTTTGTGTTTGTAACATTCCATAGAAGATGGGCAAATTAATGAATTATGGATGCTTCCCAGAATAACCAATTAATGTGTGGCTGATTTATTTTACATGTTTTGTAATTTAAATACATAAATAAATAGTGTCATAGTTGAACAGTATGAAAAAAAGGGCCAATGGTGACTATAAGAACTCTAAAGCCAGTTGCGTGGTCTGTTGCGGAACAGTTCCGGTACCTTAATGTTCTGTTGTAAGACGTTCAGGTTCTGCTTGATTCTGGGCCCTTATTTCCAGTTATAAAAGACAGCATGCTTTTGCCACTCCTAAAGGTTTGTAGTTATCTTCTGGTTTCTGAAGTTTGAAATAATCCTCTATGAATGATGCTTCTTTGTAACAATGATAGTCAAGCATTGTGCTTGCTTCTTTCTCATTGCCATGGAGCAATGTGATTGTCATTTAGAGTGGAAGACAGTCAGTCCCTATTCTGGTGAGACAGATTTCATAGATATCTAAAGTGATTGGTGCTCATGACATATTTCACACACATATACACACACATTTTTAAGTAGGTGAAAATTGTTTCAAAGTGAATGTCAAGGGTGTTCTTAAAGGGAAAGAAATATCACAGCTGGGCGTTGTGCACTGGACTGCCAGCCCCTATGTTACTTTGATCAGGTCTTTTTATAACCAGGTTATGGTGTCATCTTCTCCCCTCTTTCCTGCTATTACATTGCCTTACCCTGCTCCCTGTTCCCCACTGAAGTTTTTATATTCTCAGAATATTGACTCCATCGCAGCCACTTAGGTTTGCTATATCGAAGGAGCTCAGTAGGCCTAGGGAAAAAAAGTTTTCAGAGAGGCAGGAACTAAGTTTGTCAAATAATTGGAGGACTTAACAGGAGGTGGGTGAGTGAGGTAGGGAAAGGGGTATGGGATATAGTATAATCCCTATTTTTTGACATCCTTGAAACATTATATTTCCCATTATCTCAGTCTTTGCTAATCAAGTTAATAAATAAGCATATTGTTGGTTATAGTTAATCAAGAACCCAGCTATATTTTCAACAGTGGCTAAAATTATATCTCCACTGTCATGTTGGTAATTATTTATTGGTTTATCACAAGGTACAAAGTGTCAGGTATGATAGGTTTTCTATGTTTAGTTCTTACTCTGATACTGTGAGTTTTTATTAAAGTCAATACTTTCAAGATTATTCAGATGAAAGATGCAGCATATGCATGTTAATTTTTATTTATAATAGAATATTATTTATATAATTGTTTCATTTTAAATTCCTATAATGCTTAAAATATATGGCAATATTAGTATTTATAAATGTGGCATTTGAAAAGCAATGCATCATTATTTTGACATTTCCATTCTTATTTTCTTTCCTTCTTTTTGTCTTTTTTTTTTTCTTTTGAAGAATTAATGCGCCATCTGGAAACCTCTGAGATCATGCCATAAAAGGAATTTTGGCTTTTTTGGCAACCGGTTATCAGGCTATGCTGTGATTATGCACCTTATCAGAATAATGAAACATAATTAGAAAGGTGTATTAACTCATCTATGTTTCAAAACATTTTTATATTGGGGATTCTTGTATGGATGTTATGGGAATTTAAAAAATTATTACTATTCTATTTGAAGGTTGAGATGACTAATGGGACAGTTGTTGGATCCTCAAACAGAAATATAAATTGAACCCCTATATGTCTAAGTGGTTTCAAGCTATTTCTAAACACTATGTCCTGTATCTTCTTTTCAGTGTTACAATAGACAAATACAATTAGTTTATATGTTTTTGAGAGCGGAGAGTTGCAGTATTACATTGCAATTAACTTGCTCTGTTCTTCTGAATAATATAATCATTGGAACTCTCAGCCAGAGGATTTTTTTTGGGGGAGAACATTTTTTTAACTCTAAATAGTAACAAGTTTTTTAAGTTAATTGAAAGAAAACAGCTGAAATCATGCATTGAAAGGGTTAAGTCGACATGAAAGAATTCATTTCCACTTTAATGACCTAGCCTTGCTGGGTTAGGACGATGGGGAACATGCTTCTGACTTGTACTCCTATTGCCAATTAACACCTCCTATAACAGGTTGCCTCAGCTAGTCATTGAAGCTCAGGCAGTAGAAATAGTTTACATGCAGCTTGTTTTTCACACTAGTTGTTTAATACTCACAAAATTAAAGTATTAAAAGGTTGTTTCTTACCTTGCTGGGTAAGAGATAAACAATATAGTGGTAGTTATTTATATATGTTTGAATTCACTTATTTTGTGTCCAGTTTTTTTTTTAAAGGAGTTTTTTATTTGAGGAAACCAAAGGTAGTGGGTTCATCAAATTTTTAAATTTTATGATAGAATTTGTTGAGGATTATATTGGATACCATAACATTAAGAATTATTTTCTTTCAACTACTCAATAAATTGTATGTTTAGGTTTTATTTTGCTTTTAGAAATATAATCACCTTCATTTGTTTATAAAGCCTATTTTCTTTCTGTTAAAAAAACATGTATTTTAACAGACTTTTAAAAAGAATTCTAAAACACAGGACCAAATATGTACCTTTAAACAGCCATTGTAAAAATAAGCCCTATGTAATATTTTAGTATTAGAACAACTTTTTTTTTTTTTTTTACAAATTTTGAAGTGTTTTGTGTCATTTCCTCAGATAACTTTATGTTTTTAGATATTTTTGGAGTGTTGCAGATCAGTGATACTATTTATTTTACTTTTCTTTTAAGTGACACTTTGGTTCATGTTTAATCAGCAGGTATGTTAATAACATAATAAAAATGGCTAAATAATTGATACCAGTTCACACTAAGAGAAAGGTGGAGTAATATAACTAATAGTGTTAACAAATTTGTTAAAAGGCCTGAGTAGGTAACACTTCGAGGCGTTAGTTTTTATGCTGTTATAATGGCAAATGCCTTCTTTTTTTTTTTTAGCGCTTAGTCAACAAGGGCTGCCCCAAGTATAAGTCACAGCTTTTTATGCTGGATCAGATTTTAACCTTCTAAATGAAAAAACAAAACAAAACAAAACAAAACCAACCCATGTCTAGTTTAATTTAACCACATTTAAAATTTGTGACCTAGATGATAATTTGTTTTACTAAATGTGGCAGACCAAAACTCATTGTACAGTGGTAAGTTTGATGCCTTTGTGGAGTCCATAACAGGTTTTATATCACTGGTTGGTTAGATTTTCATGAATGAATAAAGGCTGGTCACACTGCTTGTGCCTATGGCTCAACTCTTTACCCTACATCTCTGTTAGATAGCTGACTTAGACTTTTAGTCAGTTTAAAGGCATGAATTTCCCTCCTTTTAAAACAAACTTATTTTAAATAAAGAATCAGACTTACTTGAGTGATTTCTAAGTTGCTTGTAGGAATTGAGTATTGAAGATTTATATAGCAAAAGTAATTATTTCAATTTCTTGTTTTTATGAGGGACTCATGCATTTTAGTTTCATGTTTTTTACAGAAATAGATAACTATAAGTCATATCCCGATTCTCAAATGGTAGCATTCATTTAAGTTTTAACAGTAGACTATAAAGTTGTAGAACATTCAGATGTCTCTTATTTTACTTACCTGTTGTCAGTGATGTGTGTGTTTTTATTTTATAGTGGCATTGTGTGAAATATAGACCAGTTTTCTTTAGTTTTCAGTTTATTTATTTAGTTGGCTTAAGTACCACTTTAGTTATCCTGGTGCCTTCAGTTATTCTAATAGTTGTTATTAAAGGACCTTGAAGTTTAATTTCATATTCAATGTCCAAAAAATGACTTTCTGTTCTTGTTTATTATGGTGGTAAGATAGTTGTTATAATGTTAACAGAGTTAACTGGAATAGTTCACATACTATATAAACTGGTAATTTTAGAGCTATGTTGTTTATTAAGCACCAGAAGGAAGACATTGTTTTCCATTACTGTATTTTTAGAATAATAACAGCCTAAGTCAATTTTAAAAATTCAAAAAGTAGTTGGCAGCCAGGTTTTCATTTGATTTATATCATTTTACAGGTTTTTTTTAAAACCTCAGTTTACCTAACATTTAGCTTAGTTTCTTAAATATAATTTCTCAATAAATGAAAGATTATTGAAGTGATTCACAATCTGTAAATTTTTTCAGGTCTTCTTTAGTCCTATGAATGGGACATGTATAATTTGTCCTCACGTAATAACATATGTCTATTTTAGTTGAGTTTAAACAGTAAACGTAGCCTAACAATAGTTAAGTCTAACTTGAGAAAACAGTTTGTATCAGTTTCTACTTGTGAAATCTTTTGTTTCTCATTAAAGTAATAGGTTTGGAAATATGAGACAGGAGGGCAAGGGTAGTTGGGACTTGGAAACTTTCTGTGGGTGAGGGATAAAAACCATCGGCTGTGTCTGTTCTACTGGGTAGCACCTCCCAATCCTAAGATTCTGTCTCTGTGCCTGTTACCACCTCATTGTCCTGACCACTCTTACTCTGTGTATTTCCCCTTTTGAATTCTCCTGACTCATATTTCTTTTTTCCTTAAGTTTTTAAATATTCAAAATAGAGCTATACCTCAATATCTTTATTTGCCCAGAGCATAGCTATCTAGCACTTGAAGTATCTTGAAAATTCTTCATATTTGAGACCTCTGCTTCTGTAATAAATTAGTGTCCTGTTTTTGTTTTTTACATTTACTCCTTCTTTAAAATACATTAAAGTTATACTCAAATTTTAATTTTATATGCCTACATATATATAGTCAATAGGAAATGGCTCCAGGTGGCAGAAGATTCTAAAATTATAAGTAATGGAAATGAAATAAGCTCCCAGAATGAAAGTCGCTTTGGGCATCTGAAAATGGGATGGTACGCTGTAATGGAATGAGCATAGTACCAGAAGTCAGAAATTGCATTTTAGTCCCAATTGTAATACTGTTTAGCTTTTTGATCTATGCCAGTGTATATTTTGAGTACCTCACAAGCTTCTTGATGCCTTTGTTTAACCACACAGCTAAAGTGCTAGGCACAAGGTGAATGCTTAAGTATTATTTGTGGCCTGGGATTGATCTCTGCCACACATTTGAAAAAAACGATATGTTTTTTCAGAGCCTGAAAAAGAAACTCCAGATTTTCTCTGATGAGACTGTGTGGCCCATGTAATGATTTGGAAAACTTTTGGTTAAACAAAGATAAACAGATTTTTTCCACCCTAGGATTTTTCTTAAAGCCTTCAATGTTCTAACATACAACATACATTTTTTGGTGGCAGGGTGGATACACAGTATATGCCAAACTTCGTTGCCTGGGAGTGAACTCTTTGGATGGTATTTTCTTGTAACTCATTTCTCAAAAATAAATATTTTAAAAATCTCTGCCACACTGCAGAATAACAAAGGCTTGATAAAACTGGGTGATATATGGAATATAAGGACTGAAGGAGAAAGTCAATTTTGCCTAGATTTCTAGTTTCAGACTCAAGATGTTAAATAGAATGATAAGTTGGACAGGTTAATTTGTAGAGAAAAATAATGAGTTTCATTTTTGAAGACATTGAATTTGAACTGTCTCCCTTGGGAGACAATATGATGACTGATAGTAAATTAGGAGAGAACCTAAAAATATTGTCTGATTTAATCAGTCATCGTATGTTTGAGCCCTTTTTATAACATTTTAACCAATTTGAATAGCTATGTTAGATTAACTCCAATTACAGGGAGCTGTTGACTTTAACTCTTCTTTAGATAGCTTAGCTAATGCAAGATTTTTCTTATATTGAACCCAAATTCACTATCCCATAGTTTCTTCCCATTAGCTCATAGTTCTCCACACTATAAAGTCTAAATCAATAGTTCTCAAACTTTAGTGAGCATCAGAATCACCTGGAGGGCTTTTTAAAAACTCAGATTTCTGGGTTCTGCCCCCGGAATTTCTGATTCAGTTAAGAGTAAGCATTGCTAACAACTAATGCTGATGGGACTGGTTCAGGGACTATACTTTGAGAACTGTTAGTCTAAACTTTGTTTATCAGACAACTTTTCAGGTATTTAAGGAGATGTTTTGTACCTTGAGTCTTGTCTTTTCCAAACTTCATCAAGTTCTTTTGAACCTTTCCTATGTATCATGACTTTAAGTCATGTTCCTGTCCTGGGTAGCTCAGATATTAAGAATGAAGAACTCTCTGAAATAGAATCCCTTACTTAGAGTCAAGAGTTAGCCCAAAAAAGGCTGTATCCTTGAGTGCTCTAAAATACTTTGCACCGGTAAACATAAGCCTACCTGGTTGTTGTATAGGTTAATTCCTAATTTACCTTCTTGTTGTTATCATAGCCTCCAAAAGGGGAGAGAAATCTGCCTTCATGTGAACGTACTTGGCAGCCATGCTCTTTTTTCTTAGTTTTCTTTTTTTTTTCTCCTCAGCTTTATTGAGGTATAATTGACAAAACTGTTTGATGTTAAGATGTACAATGTGATGATTTGATATACATGTATTTTGTGAAATGATCACCACAATCAAATTAGTGTACACATGTCACTTTACTATGCTGTATATTAGATCCCCAGAACTTATCCATCTTATAACCAAAAGTTTGTACCCTTTGACCCCCATCTCGCATTTTCCCCACCCCCCTGTCTCTGGTAAGCACCCTAACTTGCTACTATAGTGAATATTTTAACTTAAAATCTTGAAGGAGCCCTCCCCTAACTTAAAAAGAAAGAGGCAATGTTCTCTTCTACATTTTACTTTCTTGTTCTTTTCTTTTCTTTTTTTTTTCTTTTTTTGAGACAGGGTCTTGCTCTGTTGCCTAAGCTGGAGCGCAGTGGCATGATCATAGCTCACTGCAACCTCCAACTCCTGGGCTCGAGTGATCCTCCTGCCTCAGCCTGCCAAGTAGCTGAGACTACAGGCACATGCCACCACACCCAGCTAATTAAAAAATTTTTTGTAGAGAGAGGGTCTTGCTATGTTGCCTAGGCTGGTCTCAAACTCCTGGCATCAAGTGATCCTTCTGCCTGGGCCTCCCAAAGTGCTTGTAGTGAGCCACTGTGCTGGCCTACTTACTGTTTCTATGAGTTCAGCTTTTTAAGATTCCACCTGTAAGTGAAGTATGTGTCTTTCTCTGTCTTATTTCACTTAGCATAATGCCCTTGAGGTTCATCCATGTTGTTGCAAATGGCAGCATTTCCTTCTTTTTTATGGCTGAGTAATATTCCATTTTGTGTGTGTGTGTGTGTGTGTGTTGTGTGTATATATATATATGTTTCATTCTTTATTTGAAGAATGGAATTTCTTTATCCATTCATCTATCGGCAGACACTTAGGTTGTTTCCATATCGTGGCTATTGTGACTGCTGCAGTGAGCATGGGAGCGCAGATATCTTGCATGGCGTTGATTTCTCCTTTGGGTATATACCCAGAAGAGGAATTGCTGGATCATATGGTAGTTCTATTTTTAATTTTTTGAGGAACTTCCGTACTGTTTTCCATAATGGCTGTACCAGTTTACATTCCCACCAACAGTATACAAGGGTTTCCTTTTCTTTATAACATAGCCTCATTCTTTTTAGGTTAGGGGAGGGTTCCTTCAAGATTATAAGTTAAAATATTCAGTGTAGTAGCAGGTTAGGGTATTTACTTTTAACTTAAGGTTATATTGCTGGTTAAGATGGCTAGAGCCATAGACATCTCAGAGAAAGGGGGTTTTAACAATATTTTTAAATTATAGGTTAAGTTATTTGCATTGTTAAAAGAACTGTCATGAGTGTTCTGGTTCCTGCAAACATTTCTGCTTATTTAGTCAAATAATTGCTAGGAGTGAAAGAGTAGGTCAAAAAGTTTGTATAGTTGTAAGGCTCTTGATACACATTGCTTGGTTGCTTTTCTGATAGATTTATACCATTTTATATTCCCATCAACAGTACTGATAGTGGTTTTTTTTCATTATACCTTCTCTAAAATCAGGCATTGTAAAACTTATGTGGTAGGAAAAAAAACCCACAATGTTTTAATGTGTTAATTGGCATTTCTTTAATTAAAGAAGGTTAACTAGGGAGGTTGAACATTTTTCATAGTTATTTCATCATGTATTTCTTATGTAATTAGTCTCTTTATATTCTTTACCCATGTTTCCTTGCAGTTTTAGTGTTTTAAAATTTACAGTGTATTGACTTTTTGTCATAAATGGGAAAACTATTTTTTCAGGGTGTTTTGTTCTGCTTTTTAATTTTTTCAGTATTCATAAATTTTAGATTATGTTGTCAGTTTTGTGTTCCTTTATTTGTTCAGTTGGATTTGTACCTAAAATGTGTTTCTTTGCCCAGATCATATAGACATTCACCAATTATTTTTAGCATAGTTTTTGTTATGCTTTGATTTTTGAAAAAATGTAACTCTTTAATCCATCTGGGTGGTGGTATAACATGATATGGAGAAGCAAATTTAGTTTTAAATGCTTGCAGTATTAAAAAAAATGAGAAATTAAAATAGAATATGTTCAATTCTGTGGTGATAACTTTGAAATCTAAATGAAATGAAACTTTATGCAACAATATAATAGTCCATCTAGTCTCAAGATATAGATAACCTGAATTTATCAATACCACTGAAAGCTATAAAAATTAGCTCCAAAAAGAGCCTCAGAGCCAAGTGTTTTATTAATGAACTCTTCCAAATTTTAAAGACATGGATAATTTTTTATTCACACACATATTATTGGAACATAGAAAATGGAAAACTGTGCAATTGGAAAACTTGTAAAATTTTCCAGTTTATTTCATAAATCTAGCATAATGATATCAAACCTGACAAATTTAACAAAAAAGAAAATGCCAGATCAGTCTCACTCATGAGAAAAACCATGAATAAAAATGTAGTAAATAAAACATAAAAAATTAATCCAGAAGTACAAAGGCGACTTAACACTGGGAAATATTAATGTAATACATCACTGAAGAAAAGCGAGGTGAGTGAACCATATTGGCCATTGTGGCTTCTTTTACACAAGAAATGTAGATATCTCATTGACAAATCTTGCTCAATCTTTTTTGTTTTAATTGTTACTTTTAAGCAGCATATACATGAATTTCTACTTTAAATCCATTATGAGAGGCTTTTATCTTTTAACAAAGGACTTTAATCCATTTATATATTTTCATAGCAAATATATTTGATCTTACCTTATGTTGTTTGGTATTCTTGTTTTTCTTCTTTCTTGAAAGGTTTTCTACTGTTGTTTTATTGTCAATGTTTTTTCTTCTCCATTAACTTGGTAAGGTGTACATTGTGTTTTAATTTTTATTGTAGTTACTTTAAACTTGAGTTCAAAAAGCTGTTTAATCTACATTTCCAGAACAAAGTCAACACTTAGATCTTGATTTTCCCCTCTATATAAGATAGAGAATGTTGTATATGTTGTTTCTCTCCCCTGCCTATGTAGTTACTTGGATAATAATTGTGGATTTGGACCCCGGTTATTTATGTTACTTAGCTCTATCTCTGTTTTTAACTGTTTTCAATGATCTTAATAGATTTTTTAAAAAAATATATTGTCTTTTCCATTTTTTAACTTATAATTTTTATTTGGGGGGGTGAGATGCTCGACTGGGTCATTTATTCAAGAAGTTCTTTCAAGGAGGATTTACAGAAACATTTTCTGAGCCCTTGCATATATAGTAACGTATTTGTGGACCTTCAGACATTTTAAAAAATTGAGTGTAAAATTTTGACTCAGTTTCTCTCTGAAAACTCTGAAACTTTCTTTGTTGTTTTCTGCCATTTAGTGTGCAAAGAAATCCCAAGTCAACCTGTGTTGCATTTTTTTCTCTGCAGGCTCTTTGGTTTTCCTACTTGTATGATTTTTAGATTTTTGCTTTATTCATGTAATTAAGATTTAGCTAAGGTTTTTAAAGATATAGTACTTAGTCATTGGTATTCATTGATTGTTGCCTGACATACAATGATCCAAAAGTGAGCTTTTTTTTAAATTCAAGAAAATTTTCTTCAGCTTTCTCTTTACCTACTGATTCTTTACAATTCTTTTTTTATCCTTAGAAACAACTGTATTTTTTAGCTTAGAGCTCCTTTCTTTGTCCTATACTTTAATAACATTTCTCCAAGTTTTCATTTCTAACTTTTTATTCTCCATTCTGGGACATCTTCTGAAGTTTGTATTCTATATCACTGAATTAAATTTGTCATAATGTTTTTACCCTTGGTTCTCTCAGTGTGATTTTAATTCTAAATTATTTTTCATCTTTTCATCTTGGTCTGTTCTTTCTATTTCAAATATAAGAAACTTTCTTGTATTCTACTGATGTCAAGTAGTTTTCTAAGATTTTGTTTATTTTTCCTGTTTTTATATGACATTCTTCTCTTTGAATCATCAAAATGCTGTTCCCCAGCAGTGTCTGCCAAAAGACAATGGATGTAGGTTGTCCACAGCCCCACATTTTTCTCATCTTGGAGGCTTAATGGGTCATCTTTGCTCTGTAGCCATACAGGTTCTTACATACCTCTCTGACCTCAGTTTCCTGTGTCTTTGGTGGGGTTTTCTTCTATTGCCTGGTTGTGTGCTATTCTGAACAGGTGAGCGTGTGGGAAAACAACAGCTTCAGATATTCACTGCTAGTCGAGGTCCTTAATATCTGTCCCATAGTCAGTGTATCACATGGGGTGTCTCCCTTTTTCCCTCTTTCCCTTTCTGGATGCAGTTCACCACTACCAACTCTTCTTTACTTCTTACCAAGTTTTCGTCTAGGAAATTTAGTCTCTGACTAGATCAAGAAATAGTAGTAATGGGGGTGAAAGGAGCTACAGGATATATCACTGGCTGCAGCCTCAAAAACAGCACTCAAACAATAAACAAACAGCTCCATGATTTTTTCTTAATACCTGGCTTTCTGTTAGTATGTTTCTGAACCAGAAGAAAATAGATTGTGAGAGGAGCTAAGATCTCTTCACCTACTTGCATGTGGCTTTCTCTCTCTCTCTCACAGTGTAACTGGTTGGTATTTTTCTTTTCTGTTGTAGTACCTTAATTTATTCATTCATTCTTTCAGCCAATACTTAAGTTCTTACTATGTGCCAGGCACTTTGCTAGGTACTGGTTATATATAATGTTGAACAAAACAGAGCGTTTCTTCCTTCATTGATGGCAGAAATAGTTTCTGGATTCTGTCAGTAACACATTTTGGTGATGGTGTGATGTTTTATTTCCCTCTTTTTTCTAGATAAATATTTTCTGGCAAGTTGAGAAAGGCTGTATTAATAACTACAGTCAAGATACCAGTTTAACTTCTTTCTCCATATGCAATTTTTAAAATTGCTCTAGATCCAGGAATAATTTTATGAATAGTTTTCATTATCCTAACCTTTTTTTTTTAAGTTTTATATTTAATTGACAAATAATTGTATATATTTGTGAGGTACAGTGTGATGTTTTGATAAACATATACATTGTAGAATGATCAAAGCAGGCTAACATATCTGTAACCTCAAGTATTTATCATTTCTTTGTCGTTAGAACATCTAAAGTCTTCTTTTAGCTATTTTGAAATATACAATACAGGCAGCCCTGGGGTTACAGACGACCTGACTTACAGTGTTCTGTACTTACGAACGGGCTCCCAAGGCTCTCCATGAGGATAATTTATAATTAACACATTAACTGCCATGTGAGTTGTATTTAACTCACGCTAGTTTTGAGCCCTGGGCCTCATGAAGTATATGTAACTCAGTCTCCTCACCTTGGGAGCTGTGAGAACTATTTTTAAAGTTGCATATAACTGATGCACAGAAAACAATAAAAAATAAAATTTTCATTAAATTAGAAAGGATTGTTTTGTTTTTGAAGTTTTTATTCTATTTTCATAATAAAACACCGTGGCCCCAAGGAAAAATTTGTTTTTCTAGTGTGACAGTCAATGTGTTAAATTAATAATTCGGAAACTAGTTTCTTCCACGCATGTAGACAGACCTGCATGGCATGATCGATAGCGGCTAGTCTCATTGTTTATACAGTCGCTTATGCACAGCATCAGTTTTGTCTTAACTTTTTTATTAGCTTTTGTGAGTCTGTATTTACCCTTATGACCATTCCTCCAAAGTGAAAGTCCACTGCAAGTTTAGGTGAGCCTGCAGCTAAGAAAAGGTTATGACAATGGAAATAAAAGTAGAAATATGTGTTCAGAGAAAGACCAGATGCCATCATTCATTGGGAGAGCATTAGGTTTCAGTGGCTCCACTATGGGAACCATTATAAAGGATAAAGTGAGAATAATGGAACATGGGAAAGGCAGTGCTCCAGTGAAAGCGACAATTATTACTAAGCAGTGTAATAGATTAATTATTGAAATGGAAAGGTTATTATTGATTTGGTTAGAAGATCAAAATATGCATGACATTCATTTTAGCCTACTGTTGATGCAACATTAGGTGAGTGTTAACCTTTAATATTCTTTTTTGAAATTTCTCCTATCTGAACTTTTTGTATGAGTTTGGTTTTATGTTTTATTTGTTTGAATTAAAAGAAAGAGCACAATAGTTCCTGTATCTTCTTATTACAGTACAAGGGTATTATTATAGTATTACATGTATTATTATTACCACATATGAGCCATTATAGTATTGTTATTATGATTACCATATATGCGGTGTTCATCAGGGATCTGAGTTACATACAAATCCAACCTAAAGATATTCTCAGGAATGTATCTCATCTGTAATCTACAGAACGCCTGTACATTATTATTAACTATAGTCCCTATGATGTGTAGTAGATCACTAGAACTTATTCCTCCTGTTTAACTAAAACTTTGTCCTAACCTTTAAGTATTACTCCCCCAAAACCTCTCATCACAGCTTACTATTGTCCTCACCTTTTTCTTTATCTTTCTTAACTTTCTTAGTTAAATGAATAAAACTATCACATCACTAAAATTAGGTTTTATTTGAAGACTTCAGCAGATGCTTTGGTCTGATAGTACTTTAGCTTACTTTAGCAGAGTTTTCATTTGTCAGAGTTTTCATTCTGAAATATTCTTATCTATTTGAAAGATAAACAATAAACCTACATTAGGTGATAATAGATGAAGAATTTGGTCTTTTTTTCAACTTTATTGCCTGGCGTTTATAATTAAAAACAAAATTCAAGGGACTTGATTTTTCTCACTACTTTGTACAAAAGGAAATAAAAACAGGAAATTTTTATATGTGATTTTCTTTAGAGAAAACTTATTCTAGAACCTTTTATACTTAATGCTTCCAGTAAATATTATGAGCTTTTAAGCAAAACAGACCCACAGAACTTAGCATATAAATAGCATATAAATAGAAGGAGGACAAAGTACACATAGACCTGTAAGTGTGGAATGTAATGAGAAAAGCAATTGTTTAATTTCAGTAAGTAAAAGCATAAAAGAGAGAGAGAACATTGGCTTACAATTTGAAAAGGAAACTTTAAGCAACACAGGGCCTGACAATTATAAGTCATATCTCATTGTAATTTCCCAGACTGCCCAGTATTAAAAAACAAGACATTTTCTATGTGCACTAATTGGGGCAGAATCACATTTATAAGATTGTAGGCATCTTGAGGGTAAGAACTGTATGTAAGTTGCTTTGTTCAGGTAAATGTTATAGTCAAAAGATGTTTGTTTCTTTTCATGAAGAAGATAGAATTCTTAAGGAGAAACATTATCTTTCTTAGTCTGTAATAAGACTAATAGTAATATTTGTTTTAAAAGTAGTGGTCAGTGTTTTGGAAGTATTTTCATGTTAGCTACACCTGTCTCAACCAGTTTGTTCACACCTGGGGCAATTGTGTTAAATTTGTTGTGTAGGGGGGAGGAAACAACTGCATTAGGTGAAGTGCAGAGTATGTTGTTCACAGCTCTTTCACCTAGGGATTAGAAATCGTCTTCCCTCTTCTCCCTCCACTATACCTATGAATCTGCAAAGCGATCCCATAGCCCTAATCTATATGCTATCTTTAGCTGAAAGTCAAGAAGCTGAGAGAATTTGCTGTTTGTGTTGATCCTTCAGTTAATTGTGCTAGTCCAACAGCATTTTACATACACATTGTGGTAATTGGGGGCTAATTGGTATATTAGAATTATTTCGTGGCTGAGGTAAATTAACAT
Organism: Daubentonia madagascariensis; assembly: GCA_023783475.1. NCBI lineage: Eukaryota > Metazoa > Chordata > Mammalia > Primates > Daubentoniidae > Daubentonia > Daubentonia madagascariensis. Next base: position 45,327,495 of record JAKFHU010002088.1, on the reverse strand, counting down.
TGCTGAAAGACTTAAGCTTTATGTCCATTAGAAACTAACATGAGTGCTAATAAGTTTTATCTGTTTTTTACAGGTTTGAAATTTGCAAATGTGTTTTGATTGATTGTGTTATAACCAAATAAAAGGATACTTGACATGTTTTTCCAAAACTCTTTTAAAACAATCAAGTTTATATGACATATAACTTGAATTTTAAACTCTTGAACTCTGTGTGTTTATAATAATTGATATACTTGTTCCTAGGGGCCACCTACAGATGCTCCTGCAGTGGACACAGCGGAACAAGTCTATATCTCTTCCCTGGCACTGTTAAAAGTAAGTAATTAAGGTAGTTACTTGCTTAGAGAGCTTTGTGGCTTTCACTGTATCTTTTGCTTGGAATATTTGTCACCTTAAACCTTTCAGACATAAGCTCTTGTTTTAGGTGCATTTATAAAATAGAGTGTTTTATTTCCTCCAAAACAAAATTAGTTGTTTTTTGTTTTTTTTTTTTAAAGAGAGACCAAGGATCCAAAGATATATGCTTTTTGCCCACATATCTCCTCTTTACAGATGTTAAAACATGGCCGTGCTGGAGTTCCAATGGAAGTTATGGGTCTGATGCTTGGAGAATTTGTTGATGATTACACAGTCAGAGTGATTGATGTGTTTGCTATGCCACAGTCAGGAACAGTGAGTACTTTATGGTTGCTTGCTGCAAGTAACTGTGCTTCTTTTTGTTTTTCTTTTCCTATGCAAAATAATTTTAATCATAATATATTTTCTCTTTCCAATAGGAAAAATTTATCATAAGATTAATGATAGAAATTTTTAGATTATATTGAATTATATCATTAGTCTTTTAAATGCATCATGAATTCTTATAGGTCTACACACTGAATGATGCCAATGCTAAATCCCTTTACTCATTCCTTCAGCTTTAACTAGCATAACATACAAGATTAAAAAAGTTAGTTACCCTGTAGTAGTAGCAGGGTATTAGTTTGATTAGTTTGAATGCTTGGTTCAAAAGATTTCAGAGACTCTCTTATTTAGATTTTTAATTTACATACCCTGAACTAGTTCTTATGTCTGGTTTTCATTGTTTAGAAATATGCTGTTTTAAAAAATGTTCCTATATATGATGATAACTTGTAAGCTTTTCCTATTAAAAATATTAAGTTGTAAAAAAACCAAAAAACTGTAGTGAACTTTAGTTCTTTTTGGCTAGGCATGGTAATTTGTTTATATGAACCATATTCCGTACAGGTTTTGAAGGTCTTCTACTCTGTCTGTTGAGAATACATTATTCCTTCTAGAGGTTTTTGTTTTGTTTTGCCTTTTTCTTTAATGCATTGGACTTGTGTAGATAAATGTACATTTAGATTGAAAGAAAATGGCCAAAAAACAGTAACCATTCTATCTACCTTACCAAAAAAACCACACACATCCTTCTCACCTGCTTGCTTAGAAAATATAATGTGTATATTTTTCTGATGGATTTTTTTCTTTGATATGCAACATTTTGCTTATTAAGCCTTGTAAAATATTTGGCTTAAAGAAATTATTGTCATAAAGCTGTTTGCTTTTTTGAGGCTCCTTACTATAAGTTTATTTAGGTGCTAGAGAACAAATTATATTTTTAAGTAATGCAATATATATGTGTGTGTGTATATATATATAAAGTAAGCATTTTAAATAGAATAGTTGCTACAGAATGCATTATATTTACAAATAATGTAAAATATAGAAAAATACACAGATTTTTCTCTAATAGATGGGTTTGTTGAGGTAAACTAATTAGTATCTACTGATTTTGTCCACCTGAATATCCATTACATTTATTTTGTACATTTGGAAATAGAAAAACACTCTACATATTAACTAAAGATTTAGATTGAAATCTGAGACTATTACTACTTGTATATCTTTTCATGTCAGAATATATAAAACACATAATAAAATTAACTTATTTCTGTTACACGTGGTCCTTATGTAGATATCCATTACAATAAATGGTTCTTAGGCTTTAATATCATTATTTCCATGTAAATGCTTGTTTGACAATATAAAGTGGAAGATTTTGATCCCCATATTCACTCTATATAGTAGAATTAGAAAGTTTTTCTTCTGGCTTGAGAGTTAGCAAACTTTTTCTGTCAAGACAAATGTCTGTTGCTGCTGCTGCTTCTTTTTTAAAACAGCCCCTTTAAAATGTAAGAAATCGTTCTTAGCCTATAGGCAGCAGATTGCATACCCCCGTTCCCAAGGATGCATTCTCTATTGGAACTCAATATATACACTGTTTTGGTGGGAAGGAAGTGCTTAGGTTAACTGGTTTGTTTAAGTAGATTAGATTTAGATTGCTGATGTTAGAAGAAAGCCTGATAGGAGATACAATGACTATCATCTATCACCAGAGAGATGATATGGACTCTTTTATTCTTCCATGTTCTACTATCTTATTTTGGTTGAACTAGCAAAATAATGCAAATTTAAGAGCTATGGTTACTGTCTCTAGTGAGGAGTTTTTTGTGATTGTTTTTATATTTGAGGCAATAAATTATTTTCCTTCTTCAAAGTGTTCACGTCATTTAAAGAAAAAGACTTGAGGTTGTACCGTTATAATAGCTGAATAGTTGTAGAACTTGGATGAGACTAGTCGTAGTCCTTATCAGTTATCATAGGATGGCAATAGGAAGTATGCTTGCCCAGATAGGTCTTACCAAAAGTTATAGTTGGTTAAACTACTTGGTATTTCTGGTAAATATATACATAGCAATGGCCATAAATTCTTACAGGATCCTAAAAGTTGTTTTAACTCATTAGCTAACATCAGTTTGGTACTTGGCAATTTTAGAATCTTCATTGGCATAGGTTTGTAATTAAATGACTTTGGTGGGTATCAAATACAGATATCAAAACCTATAAAATGGTTTTGGTACCCCAAGATAATATACATAGCTGGGTTTTTTTTTTTTTTTTGGTAGCTTTCTGTTAGCTTATAATATGCAGTTGCTTTTTTTCAAAGTTACAAAAGCTAAATCATTTTTCTTTCTTTATAAACCAGGGTGTCAGTGTGGAGGCAGTTGATCCAGTGTTCCAAGCCAAAATGTTAGATATGTTGAAGCAGACAGGAAGGTAAGCATTTTAAATGATCATTTAAGAAGTAATGGGAAAGATATCTAGAAACATATCTCAAAGTTATGGTTGTTTATTAATATCATTCCTAGGAAAAAAGGTCACGTAAAGCATCTCTTCCCTTTAGAATCAAAGAAATTTGCCAATCAGAGAACTGCCTCATATTAAAATTCTTGACTGTCACATAGTAAGCTTGGGCTGTAGCTTCCCTCTGTTTAGCATATGGAGTTACTGTCTAGTCACTTATAATTGAAAGAGCTTGTATGTTCCATGTATTTGAGAGTTGCAACTGAATGAGATTATGAATATTTGATTATGTTTGTAGGCATAGTTTTAAAGACAGAGAAAGTATAATCCAAATATTCTAAAGTTCTTTTCCTCAGACTAAGTCTCTCAATAGTTGTCATTCTCTTGCTTAAATTCTTCTACTGTGGAAAAAACTTTAAAATTAATGTTAGCAAAAGGCTCAGCAGCTGAGCAGAACAGTGTAAATTGGTTTTTGACTGAGTTCCTAGTTCTACTGCTGGTTTAATTGATATTTAATCCTTTCACAACAGTAGATCCTGGTGTCCATTGTTAAAAATGTACTCTGTGACTGGAAAATCCAACTCCCAGAGCTAAGGAGTTAAAGAGTAGATATTTACTTGAATGCTGAAAGGGTAAAAACTGGCTCTGAGAAAGTGTGGTAACAAGGTGAAAAACTGAAAGCCTTATCTACCACTGCTAATGTGCATCTCTTAATGATAGCACTCCTTTGTCACACATATTCATTTCCATGTTTTCTAGATGATATGGTATAGGATTTCAGTGTTTCTAATGGTGCTTTTTCACACCTGTGTGTTTTTCATCTCTTCTTAATTTATACCCTGTTAGTGTGTTGTTTCTTTTCATATCATAAATGTATTACTTGTTCTGTACTGAGCATCTGAATGCCCTCTTTGTTTCAGGCCTGAGATGGTTGTTGGTTGGTATCACAGTCACCCTGGCTTTGGTTGTTGGCTTTCTGGTGTGGATATCAACACTCAGCAGAGCTTTGAAGCCTTGTCGGAGAGAGCTGTGGCAGTGGTTGTGGATCCCATTCAGAGTGTAAAAGGAAAGGTAGAGTAGATTCTATCTTTATTGCCATCTACTGCCACATTCTGTTTATAGATACATTAAATAAAAATCCATTTTGTTTAAAGCAGGATTCTTAATTACACAGAAAACCACTGTCTGTGTACTTAAAAAAAACAAAAAACTGTACAAGTCAATAAATGTGTCTTGGTATTATTGGCAATTTAACTATTTAGATATTTATTTCTACTTTAATCACCTATTGTCTAATTATCATGAATGTTTATCTCTAAAGTTTTAAATTTCATAAAATTAGGAATGCTAAACCATACTAAAAGCCTGCTATAAGCATTTCATTAATATTTTAATAAATACTGCTCTACCTTTTATTTTCAAATAGCGAATTTGGAATCGGCACAAAATTTTTAAAAATCTATTTAAAGGGCTCTGTTTTGTAGACATTGTGCAGGACATATTGTGGAGGTGTATTTTCCAAATATTTTAGACAATGAAAACTTGCCCCAAAGACTTGGTATAAACCATTTGCATTTTTGGAGTGAGGACGCAGATGAATGATTAAATATGCTAAATGATTCTGAAAAGAAATTAACTTGCAAAGCATATTGGGCTATAGTTGTTCTTTGTTGAAATCTCTTTTGTTCTTGTTTAGTTCTCTCTCTCTCTTTTTTGTTCCTTGGTTCGTTCTTTCTTTCTTTTTTTTACTTCTTTCTTTCTAGCCCCATATGCCATTTTCCTATTTCCTGCCTCATGACAGCAGGGAGCAGCTCTATTATCACCTTCACAGAGCTGTCTGCAAATGTGAGAGGCAATTCGATTTTGCTCAACCACAGGGAGAGTGGATTAGAAAAACTACAGAACATACAGAAATTGGCTAGGTAGTTACTGCTTTAAAATACTGCTGAGGTGTCTTGTTTGAGCATGTACTTCCATTGTAGTGTAGAATAATTGTTAAAATAAAATCACAGTACATTTATGGAATCCTTTTTATGCAGGTTTTACAAATAATTCTTAGAGCACTTAGAAATAAATATTAGCTTGATATCTATCAGACCTGGAGTTTGATAGAAGTGCAGATTACATTTATATCTGCTCACCAGCTCAAACAAACTAAACATGGCTGTTAAAATATGGAGTTTTTGTCATGAATTTGAAGTTGAATGTTTTCTGACATCACATCATTATGATGTATAAAAAGTAAGGTCTTCTCTAAATCATGATCCTATGAGGTGTGATTTAGCTTTTCAGAGGCAGAAACTACCCACAAAAACAATGATAATAGAAACTGATACACTAGACCATTCAGAATGGATAGCTTCTGATTCTTGCTATTACCTATATTTTAATTTATTTACTTTCTTTTTTACTAAGTGTATTGTTACGTAACCGATACAGATAAAAGCAGTTGAAAATCCTTGATTTTTGTTAGTTTTATGAATTAAAGTATAGTATAATACCTCTCAAGTTTAATTCACTGGTATCTAAGGTACCTTTTTAGTAACTCATAAGTAATTGATTTAAGTAATAATTTTTATTTTAGAAATATAACAATTATATGATAAAGCCCCCACCATGATATTTATAAGTAATAACTGAAGCTTAATTTTAAATGTAATTAGTTTTAATTTTTAGTTTTTGTTGGACTTACTTTTTATGGTATCTTGACTCATGTTATGGTGGCTACTTGAAAAAGGAAAATATAAGCTTAAATACAATGAAAGAAGGCATTCTCGAAATAGAATGTCATAATTAGTTTGTATTTTATTTTTGGTTATCGTGTTTATAATATTTAAAATGGTAGTTTTAGTTTCTAAACCTAGTTTAAGGACTGTATAATATTGCAATTTGCATTATTTCTAATTAGTGGTAATTTATATTAAAAGAGTGAATTTCATTTAAAAAAATATAGTTGTATCACATGACTGCTGACAATGTTAAATGTAGTTTTTAAAAAATAATATATCCAAAATTTATGAAATCATATATATCACTATCTAGTTTTATATGTCATAAAAAATCTTTTAGAAAAAATTTAGTATAAATATCTGTCACTGATGATTCATATCACTTGTACCTAACATTGAGATTCATACAATTATATCACTTGAAATAAGGATCCAGTTCTTTGTCAGTAATGCAGCTTCATCTGTAAGGTATCAGAGTTTGGTTGTAATTTATGGTTCTTTCAGTGTGGAGTCCTCTCAACACTATGAACCATATTAAAGGCTAGTAAATCCATTGCTGGAGTGTTCTAATTAAGCCATTAAAGTTAAGAATATAAACTTGTAAAAATGAAGCAAAACATAGGACTCTTCCTCTCCCTTCCCTGCAGGTGATTTATCCAAGCTGTCAAAATATTTAGTAAGGCAATGATTAGATCAAGAGTTAAAATGACAGTCTATATGTAGATGATTTAAGTTGGGTCTCTGTTCACTTTTTTAAAAAACCGTTCCTGTGTATTTTTTATATTTCAATTTTTATAAATTCCAATATAAATTCCACTCTGTTTTTGAGTGATTAGGTAAGCATGGGTTCTTTCTTTTATCTCAGTTCATTCACAATAAGTTTGATTTTCTTTTATGGTGACTTCTGTATCTTTATTGAATAATTGCTCTGTGCTCGGGATTGTAATCCTAGAGATAGATAGGCACTATTACTATTGCCTTTCATCAATGAGATTTTAAAATAATTAGGGCCAAAAAGGTTACTTTGCTGTAGACCATGAGTAAGCAGCAGAACAAGGATACAAATACAAGTCTATAAAATTTCAGAACTCAAGCTTTTTAACTGGCTCTTTAATTCTTTAATATTAGACTGATATGAATGATATAATCAGAGTAACTCAGGAATAGAAAATGATTACCAGAGCTCATTCATTGCAGGGCCTTTTCTTAAGTTACTGTGGATAAGTGTTAGTCATTCCCTTCAGCATAAGTCAGGAAGAGAGCTATACATTTTCTCTAAGCTTTCAATAGTTCTTTGTATTATTCATAGTAGATATTATATATTATGTATTAATTGATTCTTTTCATGTGGTATTGCTTTGTTAATTTTAAAAAACAATTTAGACTGACTCATCTCTGTCAGCCTTTGTGACATCCCTCAGACCAAACGTTGAGACCACCATAAATAATGAAGTACACTATATGATAAAGAATCCCCTGTCACTCTGTATATTATACAGTATTCTAAATGTTTTAAAATGGTAGAGGTGAAAATCAATGGTAATTGCATTCATAATTTAAATGGAGAGCAAGCTCATAGAAATTACCAGCGAGCTCTGCTTTAAACTAATCAGCAGAATCAGTTTTTCGTTTATTTGCAAAATACATCCTTTCAAGTATTCTAAACTTCAGTTCTCAAACGGCACAGTGGCAACCTCTTGCTTAATGTTTTATTATCTTGTATATTCAGCCCACAACTGGATCCAGGAGCAAATTGAGAAGTTAATTCAACTTTTAATATGACTATACTTCCTCCTTAGGGCAAAAAGAATTATCACTTTGGGCAAAAACATAAAACTAGCACACAACTTGATTATGATATTTTAATATATTTATTTAAAAGTATTATTGCTTTAGATAACTCATTTTCCTTGGCAGGACTCCTGTTAATAAAATGTTCAGTAAGTTGTTACCTGCTACCTCCTAGCAATCGTATCTGTTCTCTGTTTTGAAAACATAAAAAAAACCTAAGACCATTTAGTCCAAATATATCTTCACACTGGCTGGACTTTCTTGAAACATTTTTATTTAATCTGATCAGAAATACTCAATAGACTTAAAAATGTGATTTTTATCTAATTGCAGATCAGCTCATCAGTAGGTATTCTTAAGTATATTTGATGTGCCTGTATGCTAATGATTTTGAGATACAAAATAAATAAAAAATGTTATGTGTTTTTTTGAGGAGATTAAGTCATATACATTTAGTGTCACTAGTGAACAGGGTAACATTCTTCTAATTATATACTGATATTCTACATTGCATACTGATACAATGCAACATATACTGATATTGCTTGTTTTTGTAAGTATTAAATTGGTTGCAAGAGACAAAAATAATTCAACAAAAACTTATTCAGAATCTTATATGTGCCAATATACCATAAAATATTCTTGTATAGCAAACATGGTAAATGCAAATTAAATTAGAACAAGGGAAAAATCAGTATAGACTACACAAAGTAGATAAAGCTTGGGCTGAGCCTTGAGGGTGGGCAGGACATCACTCAGAAAAAGAGGAGCTTGTACCACATGGGAAGAATGTAGAAACATCATTCCAGGTGGCACTTACCTCTTGGTTCATTCTTCTTTCACCAGTATTAGAATGTAAAATGAGTGGTTTTATTGTTGTTATCGTTTGTTAATCAGCATTTTACAAAAGATGGGGCTTTGGAGTGTAAATGCAAATATAGGAGGAAAGTTAGGGAATGAATATTATAAGAGCTTACCTTTTATTTTCAGATATCTAGAAGGTTATGTCTCTTTCAGGGTAGGGGGGCAAAATTTTTACTTTTCCAAGACATTTTGTTGGAAAGTTTTAAGATGGTGGAGGTTTTAAGCTACTCAAATAGTAGTTTTGTTTTAAACCTTTTCTTTTCTTTCCTTTTCTTTTTCTTAAGAGACAGACTCTCGCTCTATTGCCCAGGCTGAAGTCCAGTGGCTCGATCATAGCTCACTGCAGCCTCAAACTCTTGTGGCTGGTTAATTTAAAAAAAAAATTTTTTTTTATACACATGATCTTGCTATGTTGCCCAGGCTGGTCTCAAACTCCTGGCCTCAAGCGATCCTCCTACCTCAGGCCTTTCAAAGTGCTGGGATTATAGGCGTGAGCCACTGCACCCGGCCTAAGTGGTTTCTTATTATTAAAAAAAGTATACTATATATATATGTATATAATGTGTGTATATATAGTAGGGCACAAGCAGGGCATAGAGTAACGAAGAACACAAACTTGGGGATCAGGCCTGCATTAAAATCCTATTTTTATCTTCTCCTTACAGCATAACCTTGAACAAGTTACCCTAATTTTCTTGAGCTTTCAGTTTTCTTATCTGTAAAACAAGGATCTTAGTACCTGTCTTGTAGTATCGTGGATATCAAGAGGTAATATATATAGTGATTAGAGTGCACATGTCATATTAGGAGGTGTGCAATATATGATACTTTATTTTTCTGAAGATTAAAGTAATTGATACTTTAAAGGATTAAGACAGCGTATTTTAGAAAATAGAATGTGAATATTTCTGAAAATTTTGCTAAGAACAAATCTATAAATTAATTAATTTCTAACTTGCTCACATTTAGGAAGATGATGGTAATTGACTACAAAAGAAATTAAGACTTCCCCTTTTAAATTTTATACATCCTGACTAATTTAGGAATAATTTTCTGATTCAGCTAATTTTTATTGAGCACTTACCATTTTCTAAGATATTTCCCATGGGCATGACGATGAAGAGCAAAATGAAGTTTTATTTTATAATGAATATTATTTTGAAACTCTGGCCTGTGAAGTGATAAATATATTGCACTTAGACATTTTTGTTTTATTCATCTGTCTATGTGTTGTCTCCCTCACAAGACTAGGATCTCTTTGAGGGGAGAAACAGTTTCATATCTTGGAATTTACATAGTGCCTGGCAGAAAGTAGTTTCTCCATAAATGTTTATAAAATAAAATCAGGGAAGTAATGTGTGTCAATGTGCAACCATTACCAATTCTGTTTTTAGCTTTTATCATATAAAAAAACTGCAGCCAATCTTGTAAGATTTAGTAAGTCATTTTTATATGTTAGCAGTCATAGAGTCATTTATTAAATGACTGAAACATGAGATTGACAAGGTTGGTTAGCCAGTTTGCTCTGGGACATTAACCTTGATGAACTTGAACTTTGTATAATCAGAGCTAGAGTTCAAGTTTAACGTGTCAGTTGTCTTCTAAAAGTAGAGAAAGATGTTTAGTATAGCTATTACATTCATAAGATTCTTTTTTGATCAGTATCCCACAAGGACCGATTAGGGCTGGATAGTCCTAATGCCAAATTGTACATACACATGCACACCCCTTTTCTTCATCTAGTTTTCCAGATTGAAAGAGAAAAATAGGAAATAGAACACATAAAAATTCTATTTCCATTCTTAATATAGCTCTGTGAGTGTACCCTTCAATTCTTGGAACAAGTTTAGTTACTGTATTATTTTTTGTTTGCTTCCTGTTTTTCACTCTTATTATCAGTTTGAAGTTTTATAACACTCTAAGGATCTTGTGAAGATACTTAAGAAAATATTGTAGGTGCTAATGTGCCTATATTATTCCTGATAGAAAAACTTAATATTTATAACATTTATTTAGGTGATATAATCAGAAATTGTCAGCTAGGAATGTAAAAGCAATTTCATGTTTAAAATTCTAAAAGCATAAATCTTATATAGAGCTAAAAGTTCTTAGTGGAGTTCTTTTAATCTAGACCTTCTGTATTAATAATATAATCTCTGAGCTAATTTATTATGCTTTAGTACTTGCTGTGCTTTTAGAATGATGTAAATGTACTTCAAATTAGTTTGAATCCAATTGTTTCAGTAAAAATATAGTAGTAAAACCCTTAAGACAATGTCCCATTTTCTATAAGAATATTATAATATTTATTGACTCTTTTGCTTCTTGAATGCTTTTCTTTCCCTAGTCATCTAATTATCCCTGGTCATTCATTCAACAGACACTTGTTGATCACTACTGTGTGCCAGGCATACATTAGAGATATAGCAAAGAATAAGATCTAATCCCTATCCTTGCTGCCAGTTTTGTACCAGCAAACAGAAGCTATGACTGATTAAGAGGCCTTTTCAGAGCATATATATTTTAATTTTTAAAGATCACATTCTAGATAATTTGATGTTAGCCATTTTTAATTGTGAGGATATTTCTGGACCTGGGACTTAGTTTTGGCAGGTTTAATGTGTTGTTGTCATTGTAATTTCCTAAAGAGGGTAGAATTGATTATGGTGGTAAATTTTCTTCAATCATTGTTAATTCCCCAGTGGTTATTCTTAGGCTACTAGTGAGCTGATTAATAGATGCTTACTGCCACTTTTCACATTCCAAATAGCTTTACTATATGTAGTTTTTATTCCAAATTAAACACAAGTCAGTGCTTTATGATGCTTGAGTTCAGTTTAGCATGGCATGGAAGAGTGTTTCATGAATTCAAAACTGAGTAGCGAAAAGGAAATGGGAAGAATATATATTGTTAAAGCTAGGGTTAGATTTTTTTTTAATAGATAATGGATAGTTTTCGTTTCTTTTTTTAAAGTAAAAATAAACATAAATGGTAACCCTTTATATAAAATAGTAACCAAAAATGCTTTCTTGGAGTTTTTCATTTCAATAGATACTTATTTTGTACCATATTTTGTGTGTTGGATACTCTTCTATGGAATGGATATTCTGTGACGAATAAAACACAAACCTTGCTGTTGAGTAAGTAAACTAATGGTAGTCTTTTCTTTGTGTTAGGATAGTGCCTTTGTTTAGGATAGCTGTATGCCAAATAGCTTGGTCATGAAGAGTACTGGCTTTGGCATGCTGTATAGGTACAAATCATAGTGGTATCACTTACTGGTTGTGTCATCTCATTTAATTTAGTAAGTCCTCTAAACCTCAATTTCCTCATCCATAAATTGATATCAATACCTATCTCTTGATTGTTAAGAGGATCAGGCAAGATAATTTCTGTATAGTATTTAATTAATAAGCAAAATAAGAATATGTAAAAGTGATACACAACAAAATAATAGAACTTTATTTATTTTTCCTGCTAAAATGGCTTTGCCTATTGAGGGATAGTAACTTGAAGGATATAATTTGCATTTTTCTTTAAAGGTGATGTGTAGGACAAGCAATGTATCTGAGTCCCTTATTCCCTCATTCACCTGCCCTATTGCCATCCTAGCATGGCTGAGCCCTAGTCTTTATTCTCTAGGGTCTTTTATTTTATTTTATTATTTTATTTTATTTTATTTTATTTTATTTTATGTGGAATTGTCAACAGGTGTGCCAATTCTATTGCTTTAGTTTGTCTACTAGAAAGGGATCTGAAGTCACTTGTTCATTTTATGTAGTCTGAATGAGTAGGCACCAGATAGAATTGGCACTCTTGAGTTGGTATCAGACCAGTGACCCATAGATGATGGTCTCCTATAGCTTATTAGTAGTCCCCTGAAGAGTTCAAATTTAAGTTCACTGTTTATTCGTTATATGTAAGTCGAGAAACAACTATCATGCAGGGTTATCAAGATTTGGGGCATATTAAGTCATTTTTTAAAAAGAGATAACATTCAGTACAGCTATACACTTTTTTCTTTATTTTAGTTAGGAATTTTCCTTAGGAAATACGTATCTTAAAATGTTTTTCCCTAATTTCCTACTGATTTTTCATATGCCAGGTATCTCTGGATGCCAAATTTATAATTGTAATTTGATTTTAGGGTATGTTTTTTCTAAATTTAACACTGTCTACGGAAGCAGTACTCTGCTTTGTTAACTTATCAGTTTGGGTCCTCCAAGGAGCAGATGCCAAAGTGAGATTAGACATGCAAGAGATTTATTGGAGGAAACACCCATGATGGATAAAGGGGAGAGCGTTCAGACAGCAGTGTAGATCTAACCCCATGAAAGGAAAAAGGGAAGGGGCAGATTGGGTGGGAAGAGCAACAGACTACCGCATAGTTCTGAGAGTTTCAGCTGGGCTGATGGGGAGTCCTTGAGCCAGAGTTGTCCTTTAGAGGAATCTCTTATTTGGCAGAAGTGGCTGGGTTCTAGTACCACTGCTGTGCTCAGTTGTTGTCTGAAAGCAGCCAGGGGAAGTATAACCTGGTGTGGATGCCCAGTGGATCCAAAGGTGTAAAAGCTGGAGGTTGTGAGTCAGCTGTGCTATCCACAGCAGGTTCTGTTGGAAGATTAGAGCTGGGCAAGTCCATCACTGTCACAGTTAATGATAATAGTGGCAGGCACACATGTATTTTTGATTTAATCTTATTACCAACTCTGTGAGGTATTATTCATGAGCAAACAGAGAGATTGAGAAGTTAAATAACTTACTCTGGGTCCCTTAGCTACCAAGTGATAGACCCAGAATTCTAACTTTAGGCAGGATTCTAACTACAGAGTGCCTCAAGCATTTAAACCCCTATACCCTACTGACTATGTGCATATGCTGAAAAAAATTCTGCAAAACTTTTATTTTTATTATGACTTAAGTAAATTCTTTTCAGAATGTTTCGTAAATCTAAAAATGTTTAATTACCTTTTGCCATACTAGTTTCTAAGATCGATTTGTTTTCATTAAGGCATATATGTTCAAAACTTGTGGCTTTACTCTTTGAATTTTGATGCATGTCTTCACTTGTCAAAAAAAGTACATTATGCTAGTTACACCCCATCCCCCTTTTCTCCCAATATATTGAAGTTGTACTACAGATCTCTAGCTACAGTAAGCAATTCTCCAAGGATGAAGGAAGAAAATGTACATACACATAGGAATTTCTTTTCCAGAGCTAAAATTGACATTTTATAAATAATTTCCGTGTTGCAAACTTGAGACCAAGAAATCACAGCAATTCAGTGATATGCATTTGGCATGAGTCAGTTTTAGTTCTTAGTGCTTTTCATTGGAAATGGCATAAAAAGTAAGATTTCTCTGAATTTTTTATGCTGTGGGCTTACAAGAGACATAAGATGTTTTTCTCTTATAGATGTCTGGCAGTGCATGGCAGCAGAAGTAACGAAATGGTCACAAACCCCAGCAGTACTTCCCAGGTCACAGGCACCCTTAATTTTTAAAGAATTTAGAAACAGCCTAAGCAGTTGATAACAGGTCATTTGGAGGTGATAAAGGATATTTGATATGGGGTGTTGCTTTTCTTTCCATACCTTTCATTCTTATAGTCATTTAGAGATTTACTTTATGTAGCAGTGGCTTTATATGTTTTAACGTATGTAACCTAACTGGTAACTGAATTTTCACTTTTTTTCTTTTTTTGGTATTTGACATTGATTTTGAGCTGTCAAAATTTTTGAAGCTTTACTTTTATGATTCCAGTTCATCTTATATATGTTATAGTGAACTGACCTCTAAGGTTATAGAAGGTTCAGATTGTTTAGTTTTTTTAAGCTCAAGAAAATGAATGCATTATAAGTTCTTAAAACATCAGTCCTATTCTGTCTTAAATACTTCCCATAGTCACTGCCTTCAATATAAGTGCAATTGGAAATGCCAAAGGCAACTACTATTAAAGAGAGAGAGAGTATGGATTACAGCAATTACTGCCAGAAGTGTTTATGCATTTTGCTTTGAAACACCTTTGTATTAAACTATTTGAAGAGCTTTGCTTAAAAAATAGTTTCCTTTGAATGTAAAAATGGGGAACTATACATTGGTGCTTTAGAAATTTAGTGTAGTCTTTCAGTGACCTAGCAGTTGATATGAAAACATGAATTTAAAAATAAATAGCATATTGGATGAACTGTACTATACTCATGAAAGAAGCCAAGAAATTATGGATTAAACTGAATTTGCAAATTAGTGTTTTAAGTCCTAAAGCAAATTAGTCATTAAAATGAAATGATAGGCCCTTGACCCTTGGGTGTGCTTGGAATAAATATGGAACTCAGTATTGTTTTAAAAACTATTTTGCTTTTATAATCTAAGACAGATGTACAAAAAACATGCAGTTTTTATTTTGTATTGGCAGCTTCCAAATATTTAGTATCTATTTCCAAGAGTTGCAATTAGTAAAGCAACCATGGTACTGAAATCTGCACATCCCACAAGCTAATTATATTTGCAAGGTCAGAGTGAATACATATTTTCAGAAAAATAAAGGGTTATATAAATATGTGTCTTCTACTTGGCTGTTATATCACAGTTTGTTGATCTGGAGTATAATGTGTACAATTCACAAATTTGTCTGATAACAGAAAGTGGTGTGTGATTGTGTTTATTTTACTAACCAGTATATTCACAGCAATCACTTCCAAATATCTCTCCAGTAAAGATGTGTTAATTACAAAACAGACAAGGTCTTCTATTATATTAAAGCTACTAACAAGAAGACAGCAGGAATCACACATGTAAATAGCATCATCAACCCCTATTTTAGTCCTCTGTTTTGATCTGTGAGTTGCGCATAGACCAAAGGTGCTATTAAAGACTGAGTGTATGAAATAGGCAGCATTATATGAACAAAATTTATTCAACAAGAAAACAGACCTTTAACATGAATTTAACAAGCCTGAGAAATTATAAACTATCATATGCTGCAGATTCATGCAGTGATAATAAACAAAAAAGGAAAGTAAGAGGTTTCCCTAAGCTAGCCAAACTGCTAATGGTTTTGTTATAAGCTGTCTACTGTTGCAGTGACCTCAGAAAAGTCTCAAGGCACTTGTACCAGAAAAAATTAAATGGTCAGGCTGGTGAATAGAGATTCAATGTGGTATGCAGGACTTCAGCGTGGAAAGGAATTTTTTAAAGTCTGGCATCATATTCCTGAAAATATTCTTCATGCTTTAGTGTGGAGGTTTTTGTTATTACATATTAGGGCAGTAATTTTTGTGCAGAGTTTTTTATTTAGTTAGTGTTTGAGTTTATAAGACATAAACTGAACTAATTTAATGTATATATACTTCAAAATGAACTGTTTAGAAAATTCAGAGAGCTCCAAAGAATTGATTATTTCCCCGCCCCTTGTACTCCCCCCCACCATACATTAATTAATTCTTGGGGGAGGTTCTTTGTTCAGTATGTTGAATCTAAAATTTCTGTTCTTAACCATGGAGTGACCGTTTTGCTGTCACTCTGTTGCATCCTGCTGTAAATACACAAACATGGAGAAAGGCCTTCAGCTTATACACACCTCCAAGTGCTCACTAGGGCCTTTTCTTGAATCTTACTGTGGCATAATTAACACCTTCTTCACCCATTGCTCATTAGTGTACTGGACACTAATGAGTCTATTTTAGCTCCAAAGAAGAAACCCACTTATTCTCACAGTGCAAAAAGCAATTATAAAATTGTACAGAAATTAAAATATAGCTTATATTTGCCATATTTATATTTTATTGCATACTAAATCTAATTTTGTTCTGCAGGTTGCTGAACATGTTAGTTTCCTTAAGACAGTTGCTATAGTGATGGCAGCAAATTCCTTTAAATCTTAGTGTAAAGTAATCATTTTCTATTGGTTATCATATTGCTACTCAGGAATTGTCAATCTAAGCATGTCATTTTATTAAGTCCTTGAATTTTTCTTTTAATTTCTTAACAGAATTAAAAAAAATTATTTCAGATTTGTTTTTAACAGATCATGATATCTACTTAACTGATATTTTAATTTTTTATGAAGTTTCACACCTGCTAATAATATTCCAGAGAAATAGTGTAGAGACTTCTGCAGGTACATGTCTGCTGTTTTAGTTTGGAAGCATTCAGAATAAAAAAGTATAGGAATTTTATTGTGATATATAATGAAATTTTCATAGTTTTATGGAAATTTTTTTTCTACAATTGATTTTATTGAAATCTTAAAATGGAATCATGAAACAGTTGGACCAAAATGAATTAATAGTTAGGGTGGCAGTTCTTAATTTTGTATTTAAATTATATACCTATTGTCCAAAATAGTCACTTCCCCCCTTCTTTGCCCACATTTTAATTTTATGTGCTTTTTATTACAAAATGTGAGAAAATTTTACTTTGTATTTTTTAAGCAATTGTTTTAAGTTATTTATGATAATATATGATTAAAGTATATCTGATATGAGTACCTGTTTTTATTCTTGCTTTATGAAAAAATAAAATATGATTAGAAATTTAAGTATAAGCAACCTGGGCCATATTTATTTATATATAAATGTGAAAGTTAAGTCTGGATTAAGGTTATTATATAAAAAGAAGAAAGAGTTTTCACAAACAATTAAATCATTCATGTTCTGGGGAAGCTCAGTTTTATTTTGAGGCAAGAGGAATGAATCTTAGGGAAAATTTGAACTGTTAGAAATAAAAGCAAAATTTGAAGTTGATATTTTAGGCCAACTGTAGTAGGCAGAGCCTTAGATTGATTCACTTGTCATAATGTTTTGGTCTAAATTTGTATTCTTTCTTATTGTCTTTGGGCCCATCATGGGTGATTTTTCTTTCATAGAAAGGGTGATTTTTCTTTCTTTCTTTAAATCTTGTTCTTTGGCATATAGCATGTAATAATACTACAAACAGATTTTCCAGACTTGTGTAGATTTCAATTGGCTTAATAGAATAAATACTACTTTTAGTTTCTTAGTATCCTCAAAAGATAATTGTATAAATGAGAACAAGTCTAGTTGACAATAGCTTTCAAAATGTTGATACATCTCAGTTGTTCAGCACTTTCAAAGGCAAGTCTAGGTGGGGCATAGTAGCTCACGTCTGTAATCCCAGCACTTTGGGAGGCTGAGGTGGAAGGATCGCTTGAGGCTAGGAGTTTGAGAACAGCCTGAGCAACATAGCAAGACCCTGTCTCTACCAAAACCAAAAAAACTTAGCCAGGCATGGTGGTGTGTGTGCCTGTAGTCCCAGCTACTTGGGAGGCTGAGGCGGGAGGATCAGCAAACTGGGGGACAGAGCAAGACCTTGTCTCTTAAAAAAAAAAGAACAAACAAACAAAACCCACAAATCTGTATTACCTACTATATTATCTTGCTTTAAGATTGTTTTATGTGACAAATGTATTAAGTTAAATTCCCTTAAAGAGGCAATCTGTCTTAAAGTCACATGGCTTTACATAAAACTTTATAATGTTTAAAAGCTTTAACAAATATGTGATTCTTGTTAATCTTTTAATATATAGGAGCCAACAGATGATATTGCATCATGGAAGAATTTGAAGTCTTTCTGTACACACAAAAAGAAGATACCTATTGTTATTTCTTTACTATGAATTTAGGGCCATATCATTCTATACCATATTCCTAGATTGTGGGTGACCTTGGTTTTCTTATATTGTGCTTCCTATGCTTGACAGTGACTTGGACATTTAAGGCCATCAGACGAGGTATAAAGTCTTTCATAGTCACAAGAAGTAAAAGGTATCTGACTAGAAGAGAATATGTGGGCAAGTGCCTTGCTGGCTGTAATTTTGTTGTCATTTCAAGTACTGTGGTGGTATAATTGATGTGACAGGGCTGGGCTTTAGATGTGGTCCCTTAACTTGTGCTCACTTTCAGTTTTAGTTTCTCTGTCATTCATTTTGATTAGGTAAAATTTAGGTGACAAACATATGCACACCAATGAAGGCTGTTTGGTGTAAGTTTAGTAGTGACATGTTTCAATAATAAAGATGCAAAGTTAATATTTTTTTTTACTGCTTCATGAAAATTGCAGTAATTGGTGTCACCTTACATTACAAGATAGAGGGTGGTGTGCTGATGGCACAGTCAGCAGGAGGTTCTTTTTTTATTAATATTATAATTAAATGATTTTCTGGAAATAGTCCAGAAACAGATGCAAGTTGATCATGCCTTGTCCACTGTTGCTTGGCATCATCACTTGCTTTTAAAAAAGAATTGACTTGACACCTTGTTTTTACAGGTTGTTATTGATGCCTTCAGATTGATCAATGCTAATATGATGGTCTTAGGACATGAACCAAGACAAACAACTTCAAATCTGGGTCACTTAAACAAGCCATCTATCCAGGTAATTCCTATATTTGATAATGTGTTAAAACTCTGTTTTACATGTTAAAAGCCTGCTATAATTAGTCATTTTAAGATCTAATTATTAGCATTTTAATTTGCTTATAATTTTTGTTATGTTTTAAGAGAATTATGGAAATACTATTGCAAAAGTTAGATTTGCACATATGTGAATCAATTTTTAATGGGTTATTTAAATTTTCCTACCATATTTTGAGGACACCCTTTTGGGGAGCATAGTACAACCTTTATCTTGGGAGTACCTTCTGGCGTTGCATGGTTAACATTGGAGAAAAGGACTGATAGGAGTTTCAGGGGGAGGGCATTAGCTATTACCATTGATGGATTAGTAGACATTTCTCATAGCAGAAAATAATGGGAAAATTGCTGTGTATTTTAAGAGATATTCAGAAACAATTCTTAAATAATACTTAAAATTTTCAACTTTCAAAAAAAATCCTCACCTTTAAAAAAAGTCCCATAAAACATATCTATATATTACTGTTGATGAGAGTTTTTATCTAGTTTTTTCTAGTGATGATATTAACCACCATTATTGAAGTTACTGGTATTCTGACATTTAATATTCTCTTGAGTGATTAATGTTTTCTTTGTATCATTCACGTCTTGTTTTTATACATAACCTTTATTGTCTCAAATATTATTTTAAATTTGTTTTTAAATGCACCACTGCCTTTGTCTACTAGTTAATTACTTCTCTGAAGATTAATTAAAGGACAGAAATACCATATTGGTTAAACAGAACACAGACAAAGACATTATAGTAGCTGTTGCTTCCCCCCCTTCTGAAACCTTGCTCTGTTGTAAGGTTGTCTTTGGGGAGTTGTGGCTTTGTCAGTTAACCATGGTTAAGCCATGGTTACACTTTGATAACTGTACTTTTAAATGCTTAATTTTACAGCAGTCACTCATCTGAATCTTCATCAAGGTGAAATGTTTTGTTTCAAAGGTTTCAGGTGTGTTGCTTTTGAAAAAATTTTTACAAGTCAGGGAAAACTGCTAAGTATAATGAGTATGAAATAAGCTACCAGTGATTTTGATTGGGTACAGACAAGCCCATACTTGCATGTTCCAAGAGAATATATTATTGGACCTGTTTAGCCTGTGATAATGACCTTTCTTACAAACCCCCATAGCATCATACTGCTTCATTATTTTTTGCAAAAGGTTAAGTAGCATCTCACAATCCAAGATCATTGTGATTACTACATGGTATGCTTCTGCCAGAAGTTTTTAGTAATTGCAAGTCACCAGCCACCTGTTGCAGATTTCATTTTTTTAAATTAAAACACTGCTTTTTAACCTTAAAATTGAGTACGATAGACATTGAAATCTGTTTCTTTCTATACCAGTCTAGTTTGTACTTTTTAATCCTACCTTATAGTCTGTAATTTAAGGTGGACTTTGAGTCAGGTTCCAAACCTAAGTTAAACAACCTGTGTAAATAACTGCTACAGCACCATTATTTTTCCTTTCATTTTAGTTTGTTTTACCTTCCAATTAGAATCTGTAAATATATTTATTTCACAGTTTATATAGTGTCCATCAGAACGACATCTATCTGGGTGCTTTATAGTTTTAAGACAATTTCAATACTAAAACACACAAATGGGATCAAGCCAAAAAGTGACAGGACAAGGTCACACCTTAAAACACTTTCTTATTTTTCTAAGAAAAGCTAGAAGGAAAGCAACTCAGAAGAGCTTGAAGTGAATGATAATATCCATAATAGAGTTTTACTGTATATTAACAGAGTATTTAACTCAGGGACCAGAAGCCTTTTAGAAATGCCATGCCTTTTATTTTGAAGGGTAGGTTAGCTGGCTGGTGTTAAGAGGAGCCTTTGCTCTTAAACTAACTTTCAAGAAATAGGGATAGAAGCCTGACAGTAACCATCAGCACACATGCTGGTGGTCACTAATGATTCTCCAACACTGATTTCTTTACTATTATAAAGTAATAGAGGAAAAATATATGATTACATCATAGACTACTATTTCATAATTTGGGGATGGCTGGGCGAGGTGGCTCATGTCTGTAATCCTAGCACTCTGGGAGGCTGAGGTGGGAGGATTGCTTGAGCTCAGGAGTTCAAGACTAGCCTGAGCAAGAGTGAGACCCCTCCTCTACAAAAAATAGAAAAATTAGCTGGGTGTGGTGGCAAGTGCCTGTAGTCCCAGCTACTCGGGAGGTTGAGAGGCAGGAGGATCACTTGAGCCCAGGAGTTTGAGGTTGCAGCGAGCTGTGATGCCATTGCACTCCAGCCGAGGCAACAGAGTGAGACTCTGTCTCCAGAAAGAAAATAAAAATAAAAAATAATTTGGGGAAAGTACAAAATATGTTAAGTAATAAAAAGATTATAAAATAGGATATACAAGTCCTCCATTTTGTAAATATATGTTTTATAAACTGTACCTATATTTTTACACCAAGATGTTAGTATTGATTACCTTTGGGTGGTAGAATTATGGAATTTTTTTTTTGTTTTTCCTTATCACTATTTCTTAAACTTTTTACAGTGAAACATATATTGCTTTTAGAAAATGTTATTTTTAGGCCCAGTGTGGTGGCTCATGCCTGTAATCCCAGCACTTTGGGACACCAAGGCAACAGGATTGCTTGAGCCCAGGAGTTTGAGACCAGCCTGGGAAACATAGCAAGACCCTGTCTTTAAAAAAATAAGTAAATAAAAAGAAAAATTAGCTGGGTGTGATGGTGTGCACCTGTAGTCCTAGCTATTCTGAAGACTGAGGCAGGAGTGTCCCTTGAGCCGAGGGATTCAAGGCTACAGTGAGCTACAGTGAGCTATGATTGCGCTATTGCACTCTGGCCTAGATGACAGAGCGAAACCCTCTCTCTTAAAAAAAAAAGTTATTTTTAAAGCACTAATGACAATGTTGAAGTAGTAATAGACAAAGTTTATTTTTACTTTCATATTTTATATAAGAGAAGCCATTAATAATCCTGGGAGAGAGGGAAAAGTATGCCTATGCTATAGGCTTTTCTATTAATATATGAGACTTTGTATTATTTTGTACTTGGAACATTTGACCATTATTGTCAAATGTTTAGAATTAAGAGTGAACAAGCATTTATTTTAGTAAATAACTTTTTAAAACTGTTCCATTAAAAACTGTTCAGTGATAGGTCTTTCTCCACTCCTGGAGATTGACCCGTTCCACTCTCTCTGGAATGTATTTTCCCTTTGTGTAGCTTTCTTTACTTTCATTCTTTCTTTTATGTGATAAACTGTTTGTATTAAAAAAAAAAAACTGTTCAGTGATATTTCAGACCCTTTAGTGTCACAGTAATTTGAAAATTGTTTGTCAGCCTCATAGAAATTTAGTAAATATTGATGCATAGATGCATGTGGTAGGGCTGTGAGCCTCTTAAGTGTAGTCCTGAGTTGAACTGCATTGTGTAATAGAGTTAAGCTATTTGAAAAACATTGTTTTGGGTAATTATTTGAATATATAGTTATAAAACAATGGTACTGGAGGAACCATTGTAGTCACTTTGTAGATGAAACTTAGGCCCATAAAGTTGAGTTGCCCAGGTTATCCAGTGAGTTAATGTAGGAATTGGTACTCATAACAAGATCTCCTCATTCTTTCATATTATAGTTGGAAATTTAATTAATTAATTAATTTTGGCATAGATAAGATATGTATACAGTTCAAAATTCAAAAAGTACAAGAAGTTATTTAGTAAAAATTCTCCCTTTCATGTTTGCCTTTTGCAACCCAGTTCTCCACTCTAGAGGGAACCACAAAACACATGTTTTTTTCCCCCCTTTATTCTATTTATATACAGAAAGCTTCATTTTAGAATGTGATTTAGGGCGGATATCATTTAACACCATATTTTCAATTTATCAATGTAAAATAATTTCAGGCAAACAAATTTATCTTTAGATCTAAGCACACCTTTTTAAAGAGCATGAAACTTTTTAAACTTACCAAGAACCTATGAATAGCTTATATATAATTCATAAGTTGCGTGTTTTATATTATGTCTGCTTTTCCTTAGCAATGAGTGTATGGAGGTATAGTCATAAGTAAACTGTCCATGGTCCTCCTTTCATGTGAACCCAAAAAGCACATGGCTGGTTTACTTATGATTTGGGATGAAATGCACTGGGGTTACACAGCAGGTGAGTAAGTGAAATTGGAAGACTACCTGAGAGTATCATTTGATTTAAACTTACATTTGTTTGTTATCATTATATTTACTATGCTTTCATGCTGCCTGTGTTAGTTTTACTACACTTTTATCTAAGTAATGTAATTGAAAATCAAGTAGATAGTGCGTTCAAATACCAAATTGTGTATTTCAGTAGTACAGTTAATCTCAAAAATGTGGGCCTATCTGTGGGCGCATTGACTGGCTTCTGTATGTATTGGCCACAGCTGTTGTTCAACAGTTGCATTTTAGTGCACGCACAAAGGTGGTAGGGTGGGAAAGCGTCCAGCTCAAGCCTCACTCTCCAGCAAGGCTATGTCTGCTTAGAGGACTGGATACCTTTTTCCAATTCTCCACCCAGAGGATATAACTCTTAATGTACACAAAGATGACGACAGATAAAGGGAAGCCCTCATTAGTTCCATTTTTTTATCTGTACAGTATAGCATTTTTGTGCACTGAAATTTAATTCACTGCTCTTGATGATTATTAAGATGAATAGGATTTAATAGATACTCTTAATTTCATGTATCAGCCACTTAAAATCAGTCACTACTTCCTATGGGATTTCATAGCCCACTGGAATTGGCCTACCGTACTGTATTTTTTGTGAAGATTAGAAGATGTAATGTGTAAAGCAGATACTAGGTGTTCATTAAATGTTCTCTTCCCTCCCCCTTCTTCCTCTACTTCAGTAACATCCTAAGACCTACACTGTAAAAATCTGTTGGTTACAGAGTGGTGGTTATATTTTGGTTAGATTTGTCTTTAGATTCCTGAGAGTTAACCCCAAAGTGTTTTTTGTTTTTATACTTATTAAAAATACGCCTAAGTTGTATTTCTGTACTTTCATGTTTTTTGAGGTCCTTTAGGTCCACCAGAATACTATTCTGAACTTCATTTTAACCTCTGTTGTAAGAGATGTATGGGCAGTTGTGAATTGATTCCAGCACATCTGGAGTTATTGTTTATTAATAAACCCATGCTATAAGATTAAGGTTTTATTATGATTGGCCTGTTTGTCTTGGAGATTGAGTGAGGTGAAAAAAAATTCTGGTTAGTGAGATTACATGTCACTGGATGAGAGCACGAGCTAGAATAGATAGACCCAGTAAATAACAAACTCCATTGTTAATTTGGAGACATCTGTGGATACAATTGTTTGAATAGACAAAACTGAATTGAGAAAAGAGAAAACCCCAGAGTAATGTGGATGAAGAAACAAGTGCATCATTACTGCTTTTTGGCTTTTCTTTTGAAATACCAAAGAGCCCCCTAGATATCATAAATCAGATATAATAAATTATGAATAGTTAATTTAACTTAGATTTTAATGAGATCAGATCTTATCTCTGACTCTGAGCAAGGCTACTGAAACTATTGAATTTGTGCTGTTCTATATTATGCTTTGAAGAATGTGTAACCCACCCCACTAAACCTTCTAAACTTGCAGCTGAGAAAAATATTTTGATTTAATTTTAATTTACTTAGGATAAAATGCCTTTTTTAGAGGATGGTAAAGGTATCATATGCAGGATATGTCGACAGTTTCAAACCTTTATTTATTTTATTAAATGAAAAATATTAATTTATCCTTTTAAAATCATTTATATAGGCATTAATTCACGGACTAAACAGACATTATTACTCCATTACTATTAACTATCGGAAAAATGAACTGGAACAGAAGGTAAGTTTAAATTTTTATCTTGGAGGAGAGAAATCTTTTTCAAACCATTACCTGGCATATGATTTAAATTAGAATTGTTGACCGCTTTTGATGTTTCTAAATATTTTTCCATTCCTGATGAATTGCAGCATAAAGTAAAGGAATTCTTTTTGGATATATTGAAAGATATATTTTATCTTATTGGTAGATGCTAAAGTGGAAGAGGAAGTAGGAAATAAACATTTCAGTTTGGTTACAATAAATCATAAAATTATTTCTCCTAGTTCTGTGATTTTTCTGATTAATTTATCTTCGCCAATGAAATGTCATTTTATAATTACTAAATTTGAGAGGAATAAATTAAATTGTGTGTAGTAATTTTTAAAAACATACCATGTTTACTGAGGGTAAACTAAAGGTGAGTCAAAGGGAAACAGTTTTGTGTTTTCAGATATTTTGAACTAGGTATTTATTCCTTTTTATACCAAACAATTTTCCAATTTGATTACTTTTTAACATTACCTAGCATTTTAGTACATTAGCATTCTTTTGTTTGTTTCTACTATTTTAGGATTATTTCTAGTACAGTTTTGTCTTTCAACTAATGCCAAATATTTAACTCTGTTGTTTTTTGAAATTACAATCTGAACCACTTTTTCCCCCTTTACTATCACAATTAGTCATCCACCAAATTAGCTGCTTGTATTTCTCTCTGGGAAAGACTTTTAAATTTTTTATTTTTTAAGAACATTAAGTTTACTGTTGATAGCCAGTTTTGGTTACTGAGTCCACTTTCAAGTCCCAAAGTGATAAGTAATCAGTAGCAAATAAGACCATTCTTACTTTGAAACTGTTTCTCACAAAGGAGCTTTAGAGAAGGGGATTCTAGTGCATGGCAGTCACGGAGCAGAGTAAGTTGGGCCCTCCAGACCTACCTTCTCTTTCAACCAGATCACTTCCATTTTAATCTAATTTGTATATTGGGGGAGGATGTGCAATATGATTTTCTTTGAACGAAGAATTCCATTTTTGTTTTTTAAAGTTTGATAAACCTCTGTTTTAAAAGGTCAAAGCCACCTATAAACTCATCTGAAGGGCCCAGGTGCTTGAGCATAGTGATGAATGAGGGGAGCGGGCGACCCTATGAAGCTCCTTCTAATTGCTCCTTATATCCCAAAGTTTATTTCTGCTGTGATAAATTTAGTTAATTGCTTGAAGTACATTTTCGACACTTACTTTTACTTTTACATAAAATGAGTTCAGGGGGTGAAAACGGTTACCATTCATGTACAAACTGAAAATTCATTTGGATAAATATTTTATCAGTCATATCTGACATCCATTTATTTGGAAATATGCAGCTAATTACATCAGTTTTTCTTTTTATTTCTTTTTACGGGAGTGGGGGAAGGTATCTCATATACTTAGCCATTATCCTTGGTATTAAAAACATATGTAAACATATTAATTAATGTTATGTTTATGTTCTTAATAGCTAAGTTCATCTGCATTTTTGGTAACAAAAGCCCTGCCTTTACTCTTATCCAGCCAACCTGTATACTTAACCCCAAGCCTTACCTGAGGGTTCCAATGGCATCCTTGCCCAGGCATGATGAGGGATATCCTGCTGTTCCTTGGGAACTTTCATTGTTTGCTTTTGATGTGGTAGAGAAATACAATTCTCAATACTTGATTATAGGTAGCTTTACAGCATAGGTAGTTGCAGCTTTACCAAAAATTCCCCAAGGATCTATTTTCTAGAATAGTATCAGTGGGGAAGCTGGGAAACAATCAAACAAATTGGAGTCACCTGTGTAGGGTTTTTCTAATTTTTTGGCATACATTTCTTGCCTCTGGAGCCATAGTGGGGGAATGGGGGAATTCTTGACCCTGGGCGCATAGGAAGGGAAATGGGGGAGCTTTTGTGTCTTGAGAAAAGCCTCATAGGTGATTTTGACATGCAGCTGATTTTCCACTATAAGAAACAAATAGGGTAATTTTTCTAAACTAAACCCATACACTTCCAAGTACATCTTCAGATTCTCATGGCTCAGGGATCTCATTTAAAGTATACTGGTTCCAATGGCAAAACAACAGCAATCATTTTGTAGCCACCATTTTTTTCCACATTTCATAATTTTGTCAATCATCAGAAGAAAAAAAACTTAATGATAGCCTGCACTTGAAGAAAATTTGTAGAGTAAGACTTTTAGGAAAAACAGTCTTAAGATTATAGACTTGAAAACTTATGAACTTCCAAGAATATGTACTCAGAACTCTTGAGTCTGATTTGAGAAACATTGAACTAAGGTGTTTAGTTTCATGATCACTAACTAATAATAGGACCCTACCCCAATTTGCTGATATGATTGCAAACTAAATGAAGTCTTTGATTTACTTCCCCGCTTCATGGCTTTTCATTCTGACAATAAAGAAGCTTTAAGTTTTTAAATTATAGATGGAATATTAGAATTTGAAGGAACTTTTGAGATTTTCTAATACAAACCCTTAAATCATAGGTAAATTGAGACTCAGAAAGATTGACACAAGGTCACTCAGGAGATGGGGCATTTACCTTCTCTTCTTGACATTTGAAACATAGGCTATAAGAAAAATCAGATCCTGTGTGTGCCATAAGAGTTTAATTAATTCATTAATTCAACAGATATTTATTGAGTATCTGCTATGATTAGATACTGTTCTAGAATCTAGATCCTGGTGATCTTGAGATAAACAGGGTAAAGTCCCTGTCCTCTTGATTTCCCTTTAGTGGGAGAGAAATGGAATAAACAAGGAAACAAAAATTTTCAGGTGTTTATAAGTGTTATAAAAATAATGCAGCAGGTAAAGGTAGAAAGACTTGTTTAAGATAGTGTGGGGTGACTTTTAGGTAGCATTATAAGGAAAGGCATCTATCTCTAAGGAAGAGAGGAAGGTGAGTCATGCAAAGATGAGAGTAGCCTTCCAGGTAGAAGGACAGCAAATACAAATGCCATGGGGTTGAAGCACTTGTTAGGTTAGGTTATATTATTAGTAATATAAATTTAGGAGAATTCTCATTGGAGTTTATTTGAATTAATAAAATTAAATTTAAATTCATTAATTCCAAAAGCTTTTTGTGAAGTTTTTTCTCAAGACAAGTGAAGGGAATATCCTCAAAGCAGAAAAAGAATTACTTTTTCTTTATGTTTTTTAGATGTTGCTAAATTTGCACAAGAAGAGTTGGATGGAAGGTTTGACACTTCAGGACTACAGTGAACATTGTAAACACAATGAATCAGTGGTAAAAGAGATGTTGGAATTAGCCAAGAATTATAATAAGGTAAAAGTTACTTCCAACATTTGTTTTTTATAATGTTTGGAATATGTATGATTAGCTGCCAAGCATTGTATAAATATATATAATTAAAAATAGGCCTGTTTTGTAAATCAGATTGTGAATATTTGCATTGCAGGCCGTTTGATCTCTTGTAACTATTCACCTCTGCTGTTGTAGTGCAAAAGCGGCCATAGACAATATGTAAAGGAATAAATGTGTCTGGGTTCTATTAAAATAGGCAGCTGGCCACATTTGGCCCATGGGCTGAGTTTGCCAACCCCTGTTGTAGACCATGTAATACAATTGGATGTTTGAAATCTCTTCTTTATTCAGGGGACTTTTTTTGGAAGGAAGGGGAGTAGGGGGATGTAGACAACAATAACAGCATTTTTTTACTTACTGTGTATAATTTGTTTTATGAACATTTCTGTTTTTCATTTAATAATTATTTATTGAAAATCTGTGTGCCAGGCACCAGGGATATGGTAAAAAAACAAGACATACAAGGTTCCTGTCCTCAAGGAACTTCTTTTCTGGTATAGGAAACAGAAGGTAAACAAATAAACACAACATAATACATTTTGATTAGTGCTATGAAGAAAATAAACAGGGTGATGTGAAGAAGAGTAACTAGGGGAGACCACTTTATATGAGAATGTTTAAAAAGTCATGTTTTGCAAAATCTTCTGAATATGTTTATTGTGTGCTAAAATATATATGGCCATGATAATATTTGTGTTCATAGATTTATATTATTTTTACAATTCTGAAATTATGAAAATAATTGAAATATGACTAAAAGATATCTTCCATGTTGTATTAGTTAAGCAGGACTGCCGTAACAAACTACCATGAAGTGGGTGGCTTAAAATAACAGAAATTTATTCTCTCTCAGTTCTGGAGGCTAAAAGTCCAAAATCAAGGTGTTATGTTAGCAGGGCCGTGCTCCCTCCTAAGCCTGTAGGGAAGGGAAGGGTCCTTCCTTGCCTTTTCCAGGCATTCTTTAGCTTGGAGCAGCATAACTCCAGTCCTTTACTGAGGTTGGGATTTCAGCATATCTTTTGGGGACACAATTCAACCCATAATATGTGTTTTCCAACTTTTTAGACCAAGACCCACATAAAAGATAGGGTTTACATTTTGACCTAGTACATACAAATGGCTATGTATGTATGTGTATTTAATTGCAACAAAAGTTTTACCAAACAATATTTACCCTATTACATGTGATGTATTCTATTTTCTTTCTCAGTTGACTCTTCCTGTTTCAGTTTTATACATACATAGTCACATATACATATAGATTGCAACCCACTAATGGGTTGAAAACCTGCAATTTGAAAAAACACATTTACACATTATACAGTGTTAGGTTTACAAATATTTATTGAGCATCTCTTGTGCAATTTGCAGTAGAAAACAGAGATCCATGCTTCGTTTATAGAAAAATGGGAACAGTTAGCTAAGGTAACCAGAGCACTTGGCAAAAATCTGTCTGTTCCATAACACGTTAATATTCAAGTTGTCCACAGACAAGCTGTATCAGCATCATCTGGGATCTTGTTAGAAATGCAGTCTCTCAGAACTGCTGACTCAGAATCTATATTTTAAGAAGATTTCCAGGAGATTTATGTGCTCCTAAAGTTAGACATTAGAGAAACACTGCCATAGAGAAGCCCATGTGAAGTCCTGTAGGGGCTCAGATCCTCTGACTTTCAGCTGGGCAAGACCGAGATTGTCTTAAAGCAGCAGTCCCCAACCTTTTTGACACCGGGGACTGGTTTCAAGAAAGACAATTTTTCCACAGGGCCAGGGGTGGGGTGGGGGTGGGGGGAATGGTTTCAGGATGATTCAAGCACATTACATCTATTGTGCACTTTATCTCTATTATTATTACATTGTAGTATATAATGAAATAATCATACAACTCACCATAATGCAGAATCAGTGGGAGTCCTGAGCTTGTTTTCCTGAAACTAGATGGTCCCATCTTGGGGTGATGGGAGACAGTGACACCCAAAGTGTGTTGCTTATGTCCATTCTACTCCATAATCTCATTTTGGTTGCTGTCACTGCAGAAAACCCTGTTTCACAAAGATAGGATGTTGGAAATGGAAGCAAGCTGTTCAGCACTTTTGTGGCATCTTAGGATATTCCACCTTGACTTTAATCCAGAATGTATATTTGAAGTTGTCTCAAACATACTTTTAAGGCCACTGTCATTTGCGATCTCAAGCCGTTCAACCTCTTCTAGCACGGACTAAGTCAATTCACTTGGCTTATTCACAAATAGGGCATGGATCCATTCCTTCCCAGTTCGGGGGTCTTTTGTGGTTGGGAAGTAATGCTCAAACTCTTTGAAAGCTGAGCTAGGTGATCATGCACCAGCAGGGAGAAAGAAGGCCCTGGCTCAGTCTCTTTCAAAATCTCTGCTAATGTTTGAAACATGTCAGAAATCCCAGTGTTCACTTGTTGCCCCCATAATTCCAGTTTGGCTTTGAATGCAGCCACTTTATCTGTTGACTTGAACACAGTTGTCGTTCTTCCCAGAAGTGACAGATTGAGTCTGTTGAGCAGGTTGAACACGTCACACAAGTAAGCGAATTTTGTGACCCATTCTGTGTCACTGAAATGTTCTGCCAGTGGTGATTGTTTTTCTAAAAGAAATCTCAGGAGTGGCTCTTGTAACTCAAAAACTCTGGCCAGTGATCTACCTTTAGAAAGCCATCTCATTTCTGTGTATAAGAGACTTATGTGCTCTGTGTCCATCTCCTCACAGTGCGGTGCAAACAGACATGAGTTAAGGGCATGTACTTTAATGTGGTTGATAATTTTAATCACATCCTGTAAAATGTTTAGTTCAGGTGACATTTTTTGGCTAGCCAGCATTTCTCTATGGATGACACAGTACATAGACTCACATTCAGAAGTGACCTCCTTGACCCAGGTAGTGAAACTAGAAAGCCATCCAGTCACGGCAGCTGCTCCATCTGTGCATATAACACCACTAAATGACCAATTCAGTTTTCCTGATATGTAATCATTCAAAGACTTGAGTAGTTCTGCAGCTGTGGTGTTGGTTGGCAACAAAAGTGCACATAACATATCCTCATGTGCATCCTCCTGAAGAATATATTGCACAAAAACAAGCATTGTTGCCTTGTTGCCAACACTGGTAGACTCATCAACCTGCATTGCGTACCATGATGAGTCATTAATCCTCTCCAACAATTGTGCCTCAATATCCTCTGCTGTTTCATCAATTCATCTAGTTATGGTGCTAGCCGAAAGAGGAACACATGCCACCTTTTGAACTGCAGCCTCTCCTAAAAGTTCACAAGTTTCCTTAGTAGCAGGCAGGATCAACTCTTCGCCAACAGTAAAGGGCTTCTTAGCTTTAGCAATTCAGTTAGCCACTAAGAATGATGCTCTCAGTGCAGACACATTTGATGAAGTGGTGGCCTTCAATAATTGCTTCTGTTCTTCATGTTCACATTTTTTTCTTTTGAAAAACTCCAAAGCCTTCTCTTTTAATGCATGGTGCTTGGTCTCCATGTGGCGAAGCAGTTTTGAAGGTTTCGTGGCTTCATTGGATAGCCAGTTGCCACATAGTATACAAAGTGGGCTTGGAGAATGTGAATCACCTGTTGCAATGAACCTGTAATTTAAGTAGGACTCTTGGTATTTTCTTTTAAATACAGCTTTCATTTTGTTGGCAGTCTTAGAGTCTTCTGCTGTCTCATCATTGGGTCTTTCCCCCTTTTCAAAGAAGCTCTCCAGCAACATTTGTATTTTACTCATTTTTGCTAGGGTTAGCTTGTGGGCTACCAAAACTGTGAGTGAGACAAGCGCACAGTGCAGGAAAGAGGCGCGGATGGAAGTGGTAAATAAAATAATGGGCGGGCCATGTGCAGACTAAAATACATGTCAGTTTCTGACTTAAAGCCCGCCACCAGATGTAGCTGTACAATTGAAGTACATAAACTCACTTGCCACTGTAAAGCCTGCCAAGAGATGCAGCTTTACAATTGAAGTAAGATGCTCACTTGCGCTATAAAGCCTGCCACCACATGCAGCTTAATTGTCACTTGCCACTCACTAATAGGGTTCTGATATGAGTCTGCAAGCAATTGATTTATTATGGTCTCTGTGCAGTCAAACCTGTCTGCTAATGATAATCTGTATGTGCAGCCACTCCCCATCACTAGCATCACGGCCTGAGCTCTACCGCAGATCATCAGGCATTGGAGTCTCATAAGGAGCATGCAACCTAGATCCCTCGCATGTGCAGTTTACGGTAGGGTTCACACTCCTATGAGATTCTAATGCCTCCACTGATCTGACAGGAGAAGGAGCTCAGGTGGTATTGTGAGCAATGGGGATCAGCTGTAAATACAGGTGAACCTTCGCTCACTCGCCTGCCACTCGCCTTCTGCTGTGCAGCCTGGTTCCTAACAGGCCACGGACCAGTACCGGTCCACAGCCCGGGGTTGGGGACTGCGATCTTAGAGAATAATAATATCTGAAGTAGGCCTTAAAGCATGAGTTAAGATTTAAACATGTGGAGGAATATCACTCTAGGCAAAAAAAAATCACGGTCAAAGGCTAGGAGTTGGAAAACACATAGGCCACATCTCACAATCCCACTACCGGGTATATACCCGAAGGAAATGAAATCAATATGTTGAAAAGACACCTGCACTCCCATGTTCATTGGAGCATTATTCACAATAGACAAAATATGGAGTCAACCTAACTGTCAATCAACAGGTGAATGGATAAAGAAAATGTGGTGTGTATATATTATATATACAGTGGAATACTATTCAGCCCTTAACAAGAAGCAATCCTGTTATTTACAACATGGGTGAACCTGGAGGACATTATGTTAAGTGAAGTAAGCCAGGCACACAAAGACAAATACCACATGATCTCACTTATATGGGGAATCTAAACAAGGTGAACTCACAGAAGTGGAAAGCATAATTATGGTCACTAGGGTCATGTCAGTGTGGGGAGGGGCAGGTTGGGGAGATGTTGGGGGAAAAAAAGGCATAGGACATGTTTAGGAAACTGTGCTTGACTATACTACATGAGGGTGCATAGTGGGGAATTAAGTTTTTTAAAGTTTTTAAAGGCAAGTATCAGGACTTGGAATGTCAGGATAAGAGTTATTTTTGATCAGAGGCACGATATGCCTAGAACCTGACTTTAGAAACATAATTTCACAACAGTATAGAAGAAGGAAGAATGCTGTAAGAGGAGATTTGAAATGGAGATCCGGTTTAAGAGGAGCTTGCTATTACCCATACAAAAGGGACTAAGTGTGTGGATTACTGTAGTGGCAATGGGAACAGCAGTATCAATAGGTAAGTAAATAAAGCATGACACTAGTTGGATAGGTGAAAGAAGGAGGAATCAAAGATGAATTCAAGGTTTCCTGCCTAGGTGAATAAAAGTATGTTGGCACCATTAGCATTTCCCATTTAGGTAGAAGTAGAAGGATTGAGGAAGGAGGTAAAGAGTTTTTTAGTGGTATTAAAAATTAATTGTAAGGGCTAGAGTTCAAGATTTCATGGTCATAGTTAAGATTGATATTGGGTGTTACACCAAAAGTAGTATTTCCCTTTTAAAATAAATACATCTTACAAAAAAATTTTATCCAAGAGATAGTATATAAAATTTACCCAGTGTAGCGACAAGTCTTTTGAGAGAATTAAGCTTTGAAATAAAGCTGATGGGCCCATGCAAACTAAATTCCAGTAGAATTAGGTTTGACTTTGAAGAGTATACCCTGATTACAGTGTTTTAACTGGAAATCTCCATTGGTGCTAGATTAGAGGGAAAATATTTTTAATCTTTCTAGTATATGTTTTCATGTTGTAGAGATTAGATAAAGAAATAGTTGATCATATTTAAAATAATTAACCTTTTATAAATAAAAAAGTTATGACTTAAGTTATTATTCAGCAGATGGTAGAAATGGTTTTCATTTCTCTGTAACATTACATGTGTAAGTAAATTTGTATTGATACTACTGCCAGGAAATAACCTATTTATGGTTACTGCTGCCCATCCACAGAAGTTTTTCCTACTTTACAGTTTTAAAAAATCTCTGTAGTACTCAAAAACTTGTAAGATTTGGTTATAAAATGAAAACAATGTGTAAGCTGTGATATGAAAGAGTCCAAATTTGGGAATGTAATTCCCTCTGTGATTGAAAGAAATACAGTGGATTTTTTTAGTAACACTTAAAATATAAAAAGAAAGGCCCAAGCTACCAATTCTTCATAGTATTCTTTTTAATTGGTTGGTGTTTTAAACTGAGGTAATTACTGTTAGGTACCAGTTAGATCCTAAAATGAAAGAAGGTTAGAAAATAATTAAATTCCTGTGTCCCAAGTTTTCAATGTCAAGTCTGAATTCCACACAGAAATTCTGCTTGATTATTATTAGTCATTTGATTGTTCTAATTACTGAACTACAAACACCCACAGTTTTGTTATTTCCAAATCTCCTCATTTATTCCTGCCAAGATGCATCTGCTATTTTTTTTTAATTTTGGTAATATTTGGTTACATATTTGTAAATGAACGTGCAGGTGAAAAAATGAATTGTAAAAGATCATTTTAAGAATAGCATAGAAACAAAAATTTGCCTTGTTTTGAAGCATGTACCATGTAGCTCTATAAATTCTGAGATCTGACAGTTTACTTTTCAGGTGGAAATATTGACCCACTTAGTAACCTGAAGGAAAGTTTGGATATTTCTTTTATGTGCTTACATATGAAATATGTAAATACACCATTACATTTGGTTTACTACAGTAGTTGTATTAAATGGGAAAAGCTCATTTTTTTGCTAGTACAATAAGATTAAAAAAACCCAAAGATGTACATATTGGGGAAAACAGGCCAGATTATCATTATTTAAATATGATAGGATGTGTTTGCAATCAAACATAGAAATCCAAGAGAACAAACTAGAAAACTATTTGAACTGTTATAATCAAGAATTATGTAGTTGGTAACCACAGTTACATAGGCTGGAAGCAATTGAAAAATATAATAGGCAAATCAGTTCACAATAGCACCTAAAATTATAAAATATTCAGGAATAACTGTCACAAGAAATATAAATATATATGACTTACGTAAAGGAAACTAATAGCATTTGTGAGTAAATTGAGACATACCATGTTTTCACATGGGAAAGACTCAATATTGTAAAGCTGCTGTCAAGCTTCTCAAATGTTACTATAATTCTAGTTAAGAATATCAATGTGAGCTTTTAAAAATTTGATAAATTGATAAAGTCTATCTTCAATACAAGTAATAATAACTAACATTTATTGAGTGCTTGTTAGGAGTCAGAGTGAGAGAAAATATTTGTACCTATAACACAGAGCTAGTACCCAAAAATGTATAATATCCAAAGAATTCCTATAAAATATTTTTTTAAATAATAAATTGAGCAAAAGAATTAGAAAACTCACTGAAGCAAAAGACAAATGGCATATAAACGTGAAAAACTTCCAACCTTATTAAGTAGTCAAAGAAAAAAAGTTAAAATAAGTAGAAAAAAAATTTTTTCTTTTTAAATTAAAAAAAAGGTTTTAGGAAAATGTACCACTAGAGGGAAAGTAATTGATACAACATTTTCGGAGGCCTTCTTTTAACTTTAAGTGCATATAACTCTTTAAACTAACATGTTCTTTTTTAAGGATTTATTATGAAAAATAAAATTCCACAAGAACTAACTTAGAGAAATATCTGCAATCTATTAGGTATAAAAAATTAAATTATATAACAAAATAAAAAAATTCCTACCATGTTACCTTCCCTCCCTTTTTCAAAGTATCTCTATCTCACATATATGTCAACATATTGTGTTGGTAACAGTGTCACCTTCGAGTTGGGAAGCAGGGGAATTCTGTATGTAACTCCTGAATTATTTTCAGTTTTTGCATTAAGCAAGTTAGCAAGTGTTACTTACATCTAAGGTTGTGTTCACTCAAAATAACAATGCCTTAAACAAGATAGAAAGGTATGTCTGTTGCACTTCAAGGATAATGTGAAACATCAAAGTCATCAGAGACCCAGGTTCTTTCTATCTATCTGCTCTGGTTTCCTTGTATTGGCCTCCATCCTTTAGGTCACCTCATGATTCAAGATGATTGTCAGAGCTTGAGCTATCCCATCTAAGTTTCATGTAACAGGAAGAGGAGGGCAAAAGGGGGATAAATCATTTCCTTTTCAAGATCCTTTCCATCACTTTTGATTACAGTTGGGCCTTGAAGAAAACAGGTTTAAACTGCATGGGTCCACTTATATGTAAATTTTTTTCAATAAATATATTGGAAATTTTTTTGGAGATTTAAAATGATTTGAAAAAACTTACAGATGAACCGCGTAGCCTACCATAAAACATAGGTAGGTACTAGTCTATTTTATCATTTACTACTATAAAATATATACAAATCAATTATAAAAAGTGAAAATGTATCAAAACTTACACAAACTTACAGATTGTACATGGTGCCATTCACAGTTGAGAGAAATGTAAACAAACACAAACATGCAGTATTAAATCATAACTGCATAAAATTAACTATATATATATATATATATAGTACTACTGTAATGATTTTGTAGTTACCTCCTATTGCTATTAGGGTGAACTCAAGTGTTACAAGTATCCACTTAAAACACCATATGATGCTAATCAGCTCTGCATGAACAGTTCATCTCTCCAGTAAATTGCATTTCACAATAAAAAGTGATCTCTTGTGGTTCTAGTGTGTTTTTCATCATGTTTAGAGCAATACTGTAAACCTTGAATAACACCATGGGACTCATGAAGTGCCACTAGTGATGCTGGAAGTGCTTTCAAGAAGCAGAGAAAAATCATGGCATGACAAGAAAAAGTTGAATTGCTTGATATATACCGTAGATTGAGGTGTGCAGCTGTGGGTGCCCACTATTTCAGACAGACAATTCATCTTGTAAACATACGACATAAACTTACAGTATCAATAATATAGTGCTGTAAATGTATTTTCTCTTCCTTATAATTTTCTTAATAACGTTTTCTTTTCTCTAGCTTACTTTATTGTAAGATTATATTGTATATAATATAAAACATACAAAATATATGTTAATCAACTACTTACAGTCAGTCGTACGCTATTAGTAAAGTTTTGGGGTAACTAGAGTTATACTCAGATTTTTTACTGCAAGGGGGGTCATCACCCCTGTGTTGTTCAAAGGTCAATTATATATCTCTTTGGCAGCACTTAGTCAATGGAGATACCTAGCTGTAAGAAAGGCTATGTAATATAGTCCTTTAGCTGGGAGCATTGATGCCTTTAAAAAAATCAGCATTATGTTACAAAAGACTAAGGGGAAGATGCATATTGGGTAGGCAACTAGCAGACTCTGCCATAGAAATTTTTTTCAACAAGCTGAACTATAATTTCTGTTACACACACACACACACACACACACACACATATGAGAATGCATGCATGTATGCATATGATCCATATTTTTCATCCCTAGTTCATGTAATTACATTTTAAAATTGGATTCTCTATAAAATTTTTGTAAAGAATATATGCTGTTCAGGTCCACTTAATAAATCATGGATTTGACTATCTTATTACTATTCTGGATGTGTCATTGAAAAGTAGTGATTTCCCTGATTGCCACAAATGTTTCTTTGAGGTATTTGGAGATAAATAGGACTATGTTTAAGCCACAGTTTCATTGCTTATTGCCTATATGGCTAGAGGCAAGTCAATCTCTCTGAACCCTGGCTCCTTATCTCTAAAATGAGGTTGTTTTAAGGATTGTGAAATACATGTGAAGCATCCAACACATGATAGGTGTTTAATAAAATGATGGCTACAACCACTTCTGTTGTTATTAATATTATTCTTGATTCCTCCTCCTTTCTTCTATGTCTAGTCAGTCAACAAGCCATTCTACTAACTAAATTCTCGAGTTGATCTGCTTCTTTGTTGTAGCCACTGCCACTACCTTAACTCCTAATTGGTCTCCTTGAATCTCCAGTATTTCCCATTCAAATTCATTTTCTATGCTGTAGAATGGTCTTTCTAAAATGCACATTGATCATGCATCAAAAGAAACTCAAAAAAAAGAAAAAAGATAACCTACAGAATGGGAGAAAGTTTTTGCAAATCGTATCTCTGACAAGGGTCTAGTATTGAGAATATTTTAAGAATCACTTCTTGGCCTTTTGGCTGAGATCAGGTGTAGAACATGTTAAGAATTACAACTCAACAACAAAAAGACAACCCAATTCAAAAATAGACAAAGACTTGGATAGACATTCCCCAAAGAAGATATGCAAATGGCCAAAACAAACACATAAAAAGATGTTCAGTCAACATCATGGTCATTAGGGAAATGCAAATCAAAACCACCATGAGTTATACTTCATACCTGCTAGGATGGCTATAATCAAATAATGGAAAATAACAAGTATTGCCAAGGGTGTGAAGAAATTGGAACCTGTGTAAATTACTGGTGGGAATATAAACGGTATAGCCATAGTGGAAAACAGTTCGGTGGCTCCTCAAAAAGTTAAACATAGAATTACCATGTTGAGACCCAGCAATTCTGTTCCTAGGTATATACTCCAAAGAATTGAAAACAGGTATTCAAACAAAAATTTGTACATGAATGTTCATACCAGTACTATTCACTATGGCCAAAAGGTGGAGACAACTCAAATGTCTATCAATAGATGATGAATGGATAAACAAATCATGGCATATTCATATAATGAAATATTACTCAACCATGTAAAAGAATGAAGTACTGATACATGCTACAACATGGATGGACCTTTAAAACATGGTAAGTGAAAGAAGTCAGACACAAAAGGTCACGTATTATATGATACCATTTATATGAAATATCCAGAACAGGTAAATCCATACAGACAGGTTGCCAGGGACTTGGGCAAGGGAAATTGGCAAGTAACAGCTTAATGGGTACTAGGTTTCCCTTTGAAGTGATGAAATGTTTTGGAATAGAGGTGATTTGCACAACATTACGAATGCACTAAATGCCACTGAATTTTACACTTTAAAATGGTTAATTTTATGTTATGTGAAACTTACCTCATTTT
The DNA here is from genome assembly GCA_023783475.1 of Daubentonia madagascariensis. Lineage (NCBI taxonomy): Eukaryota > Metazoa > Chordata > Mammalia > Primates > Daubentoniidae > Daubentonia > Daubentonia madagascariensis. Next base: position 45,288,224 of record JAKFHU010002088.1, on the reverse strand, counting down.
AAAAAAGGCAAATTGGTTTATGTCACTACCTTGCTTTTAAAAAGCCTTTGATGACTGACTTCTCATCGTCCTAGAATGAGGTCCAAACCTGAATTGGCTCCTGTTTGCTTCTGTAGCTTTATCTCTTATCACTGTTACACTGTCACGATATTGAGTAATTTGCAATTCTTCTTAGAATGCTTTTTTTTCCTTCCTGGCCATCATACTCCCATCCCAACTCCTCCTTTTCATTCAATTCTCAGCTTAACCCTCTCTCACTATTGAGACCATGCCACCAAATGAGTGCTGTTAACTCCTTTATATGCCAAAAGAACTTTGTCCTTCTGTCAAACTAATTCTTTTTTCTTAAATTTCCTGGTTTTACAACTAGTCTACAAGCTCTGTGAATTCAGATATCAAGTCTCATTTTATCTCCAGCACAATACCAGATAAATGGTAGATACTTAATAAGTATTTGCTGAATGAATTAAATGATGCAATACTTGTATTTTTCTACCAAAAATGTAACTTTGTTACGTGACTAATCATCAGCGCTAACTAGTCATTAACTAATATTAACATAACATAAACTGCTAAAATTTTTTAGGAAATGTATTGCCTTCTAAAGGTCACCTTCAGCTGTTCTCCATCATGGCAAACTTTGCCCCGTCTCTTTCTTAGGACTGTCATAAATCCTATAACTGGATGAAGTATAACCTCCTAGGTCACTGATGCTTTCCTTAAGCCTGCCTCCAGTGTTCTTAAGAGGCATAACCTTTCCATGACAGAGTAGGGTGCTGATGATAATTTACTATTTCCAGCTTGTTAAAAGAGGTGATTGATTTATTTTCTTAATACACTGAATCTTGCATCTCTCTTTTTCAGTTACTTTCCTTGTCCTGTTGCCTTCACTTCATACCTTGAAGTTCTTAAGTCTCTTGCCTTTACCTCCGTGGCCATACCCTCCTCTGATTCTCCTGACTTTCTAGCATTGACCACTCTGCTGCCTTTGCTAGCCAGACCCCTCCTGTACCTTTGCTATGAGCAGTTCCAAGGTTCAGCCTTTGCCCCTTCACTCTTCTATTTTTATACCTGTTATATACATATATACATATATATATATGTTTTCATGGTAATGCTAACAACTTTGAAATTTCTTTTTTTCCTCTCACTTGAAATTTATTTTCATCTGCACTGTCTCTGAGACCTTTCCACTTGCAGGTCCCATTTACTTCAAATGCTACTTTTCATGAGTGAACAGTGTTGTCTATCCTACCTTCGACTCCTTCAGTACAATTCCCTTTACCAGTTTGGTTGTGATTGGCACTCTCATTTTCCTAGGCATCATGTAGCCTTGAAATTGGATTTATCTTTCTTCCTCTTCTCCCACAGCCGGTCAGTCTCCAGGGTTTTTCTCTTTTCCTGTTACTACTAAATATCATATGTTGTGTTCTTCCCTAATGTATTCTGCATACTCTCACACTGTCTCCCTTTCCCAAGGCGATCTACAAGGAAGAGTTAGGTACATTTACTTACCTCCATGTACCCATCGTTCTTTGTGCACACTCCTTTTTTCGTATGTTTTGTTCTGCATTATAATATGAGATTTACAGGCAAGTAAAGCCCAAATGTAAGCTCCTTGAGAGCAGCAAGAAGAGTTTGAAAAATTCCTTTTATGGTAGAAGTATTTCTGGAATTAATTTATGCTACCCCAAGGAGATAGTGCCTAATTTTTTTCATATGTAAAATGTAGATTAACTACTTCATTGGGATGCTTTAAGAATTCAGTAAATTAATATTTGAAAAAGCATGTATATGTTGATGTTTAATTAGTGACAGTAGAGGAAAAACTAGTTTTAATGTTTTTCATACTCAAGCCTCTTACACCTTCTTCAGATAGTTTCCTGATTGCTTCATGTTTGTTAATTTTGCTTTCCCAAGTATGTTTTATAAAAGCTATTCCTTTAAACTTATTCTCTACCCCCATAATTCATAATGTCATTTTTTGTTATATAGTTAGTATAAAAATAAGTATAAAAATCACAAAATAAAATACATTGTCTTGAAATCCACTAGCAGTTATGCAGAGATTGTTTAATGGTGAAACAAAAATAGCATATGCCATTTTAGCAGTTTGTGCTTTGTTTTATGTCAAAATTGCCATATTGGTGATATTAAAAAGCATGTACTTAAATGGGATCATAGCATGTTATAGAGTGAAAAGTTAACATGTCAATGAGAAAAAAGAAGCCCAAGGAGTAGTCAGAGAACTATAAAGTGGAGTAAGGGACATGGTGTCAAAAGCAAAGGTTAAAGGAATAGAAGAGAAAACAGGTGTTGGAGTAGCTCTAAAGGTATTCAGAATGTTAAGAAAACTGAGTCCATTGGGATTGACACGGTAGAGATCCTTAAAACAGTGTTAGTGAAGTGCCAAAGGATCCAATCCATGCTTCTTAAAGGGTAAATAAAATGGTGGAATTTGAGGTATAGATTTTCCATTTGAGAAACTAGACCATTAGCAGTAAAAAGAGAATGAGGTTAATGGGTTTAGTAAAAGCCTCTTTAAGATATGGGGTACATCGGAGGGGATTATGATCATATAACAGACCAAATTCCAAGAATTTCTTAGAACTGTGCAGACCGTGCATGATGGGATAGCCATCTGGGGGTCTTTGTTGATAAACTGTTAAAAACGTTTCTAGTGTGAATAGCCACAAACATTTTCAGTGCTTTTTTGTTGGTTGAGTAAACCGAAGAGCATGAATGCAAAAGCAAAATTTGACGCCAAATCACAGAAGTTGCCATAAACACAGAAGTTCCCTAGTGAGGACACTGCCTGTGCCTGAATTTCATTTGTTTTCGCTACTACCATTTCTTAATTTTTCCTGGTGACTAGCCAGATTAGAACTGTGAATGAAGACAAACTGGTCTTGCCCAGATGGTAGATGAGATACAGGTAACCTAGGTAGATGGAGAAAATATTTAGGGGGTTGATGTGCCGATCTGGAATATCTTAAAATGGAAGGGATATGCTTACTCTTTTGTCATGGGGGTTTGCAACCTTAGTATATGCCTAAATCTACAGCTGCTCCTCATTTCCCAGATGGCATCTATGGCTGGGAGTACTTTTTACCATCTGCACTTCTCAAAGAGTTTGTGAACTCTCTCTTTTAATTATTGGGAATGAAAAAACTAATTGGTAAAGTGGTTAAATGATATAAAAGATTTTAAAAATTTGAGTTAGAGCGTTTTACACCTTTCAAGTAAGATCAGTGTTTTAAATGCTTTTGACCTTCATCTTTGTATATCTGCCATATTTAATATTTGCAATACTCCAAAATAGTCCCTAATATCTATTTTGTATGTGGATTGGTATTTTGAGCCAAATTCCAAAATTCTAGCCTCCTTCCAATACATAGTAAGTACTGTTGTTGGCATGTGCATAGAACTGCTAACACTGGATGGGTATGGAGTACAATTAGATGAATTGTTCCATTCATCTAATATGCTTAAGTCAATAAAGTATAGTGTCACAATTTGTAGAAGTAATTTAGAAAAACAAACTAATGTGTTGTCAGTGTTTCCATTTATGTAAAACATTGAATAGTGGGAGAAGCAATTTCCCCGTTAGGAAATACTTTTATAACTAGCTGAGAATAATAGAGTGACATCTGACTCTGAAAATGAACATATTCTCTGTCTAGGGAATTCTAGATTTGGCATGTTATTAACTTTTACTTTTTCTTCTTTCAGGTTTATGAGTCATAAATGCATTTTCTAATGATGTGTTGTAAATAACTTTCCTCTAATAATCAGTAGATACAATACTTATTCACCATCTTTTCTCTTTAGGCAGGTTCTACTGGGGGAAATTCTCTAGATAGTTTGTCCATTTATAAAATTAGACACTTGCCATCTTTGCTCATTTTCAAGTTCTCTGTTTACAAAACTATTAAGAAGGTGTGAAATGCAGCCAAACTTCCAGTTTATGGGAAATGTCTGATGATTGCATTTTCTACATGTTCATTGTTCACACATGAAGAAATTTGGCAGCTGTGAGATTATTAAGTTTAGAGTATCCAAATCTAACCCTCACTGGGATTTTGGTTTCCTGCTTTCTGCCACTACCATATCACCTCCGTTTGTGACCATCTTTGTGGTAAATGTTCTGGTGGCATTTCTTAAGGTTAGTGATCCTTAAATTTTCTTATTTTTCCATTTATCGGATGCTATGAATAAATCATAGACCAAGAGTTCATCTGATTTAGAGTCCTGTCATCAGGTCATAACATACCCAAACTGCTAAAAAGGAGGTTTCTTACACTTAAAATTCTCAATTAAGAGGTTTTGTGTTGGTGCCATTATTGGGAGAGAAGGACAGTGGTGGTAGCTAATTTGAATGTTGTAATTATTTCAGAATTGCTCTGCTAGAAAGTTATGATCATACATATATAAGAATTTGTAGCTAACTCTGAAAGTAGTAGAAAGTGGTTCACATGTGTTTTGGTTTGGTTAATTTGATTTTGATTTGATATGGTTTCTAATTCGGGTGATTTTTTTTGATGTTGAAAACTTCAAATGACTTTATTTCTTCATGGTTATTGAAGATTGCTCACGTGGAGTAGTGAGAGTTTTTTTCTGAACACATGTATTACTTTTAGAGATTTAAAGATGTGAAGTTATTAAGAGAGAAAACCTTGTGATTTGTTAAGTGGATCAAAAGTCAGCACCTCCTTTGATCCTAAGTGCCACTAATAGTTAAATAGGTAGTGGACATGGCAGGCTAGATTGACAAGAAAAAAGGAAACAAAGAAATGGGAAGTTGAGGGAGAACTACCGTGAAAGGAGAACTGGAAAAGGAGAAGATGACAGAAGAAAATTAGTTATTACCACAGCACCGTAAGTGCTCCCTCAGGTACTTCTATACCTGCCATCTCTCAAAGAATACAATAATGATTTCCAAACAGTTAACACTACCATTTTAGTCATCCAGTTTGATATTTTCAGTACCTTTTATATATTTCTTAAGTCTCGTTTTCAGAATGATGGTGATAATAGTTTTCGTTATCCTGAAGGTTATTCTGAAGATTAGCAAAATTACTTTTTCGCTCAACAAATTCTTTGAATAAAAGGTTCTATGAATGAAAATTATGATCACCATTATCTTTGGTGATTATTCTGCAGTGAGAAAAGTGAATTAGAATTTGAAACTCTGTCCTTTGTGTTTCATTCACAGGCTGTAGAAGAAGAAGATAAGATGACACCTGAACAGCTGGCAATAAAGAATGTTGGCAAGCAGGTGAGGTGTACTATAATAGGTTATGCAGTCTCATAATAACAGGTTCTTATAGAATTAAAACTATTTTAGGGCCCATATGATTTTTTTTTCCTGTCTATTCACTCTACATTTTTCTTGTCATGCAAATGTGATACTAATTTTAAAGGTCACTGGATTTATTTGATGTCAGATTGTCTTTGCCATCTACAGAGAAGTAAATCACAAATCTATACCTGTGAGATACTATCTTTAGTGAAAATAATTTACTAGAAATAAATTAGGACACTTGTGTCCTGAATTAATTTTTCAAGTATTATTTTTATTACAGACCAGGTAAGATAACAGAATGGTAGATTTATTTCATGTATATAACAGTTTTTTCAATGATATACTTTATCAATATGAGGTAATGTTCCCGAGAAAGCTTAGGGCCTTATTGGTATAAGATACACTGAGTGAAGAGAAAGGGTTTTAAATATTTGCTCTTTCATTTTTCTAAGATGAAATATATATTTTAGTCTCTATTATCTGAGGGGTGGTAGAGCATACCAACCAATTAAAGGAATCTACAGATTAATTAGACTGTTTTTAAAGAATGTTGATTACATTTTTTTTTTTTTCCATTTCATAGAACATGGTTATCATATTGCTGATGTTGGCAGAATCTTGATATTTCAGATGCAAGACACTAAGCTGTCTTTGCTTTCAGCCATCCTACCATATGCTCTGATCCCATCACATCTCACAAGCTATGTAGGTTTGGGCCAGGACCATTCTTGGATGGGAAATCTCTAAGAATCACCCAGCTGCCACAAGAAGTAATGTAGATAACTGAGGGAAGCATGTTATCAATTCACTATAAAACCAGTTACTCCAACAGAGCGGTAGGGGCAAAGGTCTGACTTTATCATATGTCATAAATAAGGAAACAAAATCTCACTATGTTCTGAATATTATAATTTAAAAACAAGTACCCCCCCAAATGACATGAAATATAGTTCATCTTATTTTCTCATCTTATGTGATATCACCCTTGTTATCTTTTCCCACTACTTATTTTAATCTAATATCTAATACTAGATCACTAACTCAGAGCCTTACACTTCACAGAGTTAAGTAACTATTTTTTGAATTAATGACTTTCTGAGGCTATGGTTTCTGGAAGTAGATTTTATTTAACAGCAGCAAATAAAAGGGCTAAATTAAAATAAAAGTAAAACTGAAAAATATATAATTGGCAAAGTTTAATAATCATCAGAATCATTTTTTAGAATATAGTACATACCTCACTGGTTGGGCCTACTGCATGGCAAAAGCAAAACTGTCTATAATGGAATCAAACCAATATCTTGTTTTCCTGCCGGTCTTTCTTAGTCTCTTTCACCTAAAATGCCCTAAGGCTTATTTCTGAAATTAAAAAATGTATATATATAATAGTCTAGTCACTTGAAATTATTTGTAGAATGTTACATCCCTGTGGTGTTTAAAGAAATCAGCGTATTGAAATTATGGGTTAGAAAAGCACAGCCAAGAAATAATTCCAATAATGAACATTGCTTAAAGTTAAGAATCTTGGGTATTTTAACAATAGCCATAAGAAAATAATGCTTTAAAGTTTTTTATTGTGTATAATAATTATCCTTTATTTCAAAGCTTTCAAATATAGCTGAAATAGCTAAACATAAATTTAAACTAAGCATTTTAATTTAAATGCCTTTATTACAATGCAGTTTGAAGCCTCATTTTTTAACTCAATCTATTTCAAAATAGATTTAATCAAGTTTAAGTTAAAGGATTGCACCTATATAATTTTCTGTGATACATTATTTTCAAAATAGCTGCATGAAACATTCTTAATATTTTAGAATTGATCCAAATTGTATTTAAATTCTTCAACTACAGTGACTTTTGATCCAAGAATATTTCTGAATCATTTAAAGCACTACTCTTGAAATATTAAAATTATACAGAATTCTGATTTTTACCAAGACACAGGAAGTGATGAGAATTCACATTGAACTCTTACTTATTGATATGCCTGCTTTGAATTAAGCACTCCCTAACATTCAAAATATGTGAATGGCAGAGAATACACACATATATGGAGGCATGTACACACACATAAATGCACTTTTTTTTTTAATCAGATGATTGCAAGCTGTATAGAGTTCCTTGTTACTCTTCATAAAAATTTCTGGTACGGAGTCATAGCATTGATTGTGTAAATCAATCTTTCATTGTGTAATCTATTATTTTATTGGCTACTTAACTTTTTAACAGATTTAGAAATCCTAAAAAATGTAACAGAATATTAGGAGGAAAGTTAAATTGTAAAATATATATAAATTAGGTCTGGTTTTCTTCACCAATTCCATCAGCTACTGAGAAAATCTAAGTAATTTATCTATCAATAATATGGTTCTTTTTTCCTTTTCTTTCCTTATCTTTTTTCTCATAGGACCCCAAACGTCATTTGGAAGAACATGTGGATGTACTTATGACTTCAAACATTGTCCAGTGTTTAGCAGCTATGTTGGATACTGTGGTATTTAAATAAAGCAACGCAAAAAGCTATTAGTGATACTTTCAGTGTATATTCCTCTGTTGTTCCTAATGCTCAAAATCAAGGGACCTCTGAAGGTGTATTTGGTTAAATGTAAGACATCTGGCATCATTTGCAGCACTGTAACACCTTCAGTCTCAGTTGTGCAATTACTTCTGTTTCTTTAGTCAGGGTCTTTGCAGATTCCAAAGTTGTACAAGAATACATCAAAGTGGACAAATTTTGTTAAGATCCCATTTCATATTTGAAAAAATCAGTAGCACAAATATATTTTGATTGTTGCTTACAAAATAAAATACATTTACAATCTATGTCTCCTGAGGTCTTTTTGGCACTGGGTGGAATTGACAATAACATTTGACAGTGCTCTAGAAATCTCACACACAGATATGTTTCCCTTCTAACTTCACAAATGCAAAACATAACAAAACTTCACAAATGCAAAATGACTGCCATTAATGAATGGCTACCTAATTAGCAAGTAACCCAGAAAAAATGTTGACATATTTTATTAAAAGCATTTGTCACAAGCTAATACGGTATACTCAGTATCTTCTTAACATATTATACTTTCAGAGGAATGTATTTCAGGGGAATGCATTTAAGAAGAAAAAGGGTGCGATTTTAATTGAGACTTTATCATGTTTTAAAAGAGTACATTCCACCAACAGTTTTGAGACTATCTGGGAGTTGGCTGCTGCAAACTCCACTGAACTTTCATCTAAGATAGCCATAGAAGGCATATAATGTCTTGAAGGCAAAATGAGAAAAGTAGTCATAATGTGAGTTTAATATCATGAACTTAAAAGCAATGATTTTGTTACTATTTGCTCTCATCTTTCCTAAATTATCTTAGAAGTACCCAGTTTTCTGATAGAGAAAAAAAATTTTGGTTAATGGCAGTTTTTGTAGATGACTTCAGCTTTCAACCTACTTCTAACCTGATGTACAAAAGTAACTGCCCCTGTTAATACTCGTGGTTCAGCACAATACTGGCTATACCAGAGGGTAAGGCAGAAGGTATGGAGTCAGACAAAGATTTAATTCTAGTTTGCACCCTACCTTGTGAAAATATTACTAAGGCTTTATTAAAGGAAGGTTTTACTTAGGGACTTAGAATTTAGACTTAACCTAAAGGAAGTATTATGAATACTACAGTATACCAAATTACTGTCCTACTTGAGCAGTTCTAGGTTCTTAATGGTTGCCTAATGAAGTTATCAGAAACTGAAAGTAGAAATGGCTTAAATTCCCAGTATATTTCACAGTGTCTTTTTTGGTGGAATAAGAGGTATTCTGAGCATTTCTTGCTTGTTCTGTGGTTTATTCTTTTAGATACAGTGATAGTATATTTTATGTAAGATGTAGTATGTATTAATTTGACTTGTTGGGATTACATCTAACCATTTAAAATTAAAATATAAGTGGAAGTTAGTGTAAGTTTTCCTTTAGCCTGATTCAAACTTGTATGCAGGCTTTTTGGATATGATTTTTTCCTTTATAAAGTTCTATAATTTCACAGATATTTTTGATTAGAGTTAGGCAAGATTTTTTGTATAGTATGCCCTCAGAAGAAGGCCTTAATATTTCAAGGGCTATTCTCAATATTCAGATTGAAAGTTTTGTTTTTTGTTTTTTGTTTTTTTTCACTTAGTCTTCCGAAAATATCCTGAGTACTGTGACTGAGAAGGCTTTTAAACAGTGCCTGTCTTTTGCCCTTACTTGATCACCTCATCTTTCTAGACTCCCCATAGCCATATACCACTTATTCCCACTTGGTTTATGTTGGAGATATTTCCAATTTCAGAACCTAGTCAAAATCTTTCCTAGCAAAATCGTCTGGTTTTTTTGTAGATTTGGAGTCAATCAAAATTAGGATGCCCTCAGAGGAGAGGCTCACTTTTGTCTTGGAATGTGTAGTTATTTTAGCAGCAGCCCGATACCCCAGGCCCACTTAGTTAGGTGTTGAAAAGATGTGTTTAATCACAAACTCAATAAGCTGTTTAAGATTGTATATGTGTGCTTGTGTGAGCACACACATGCATGCACGCACGGGCATGGTTACGTGAGCATCTTGCTCATCCACTATGCAGAGGTAAAGCAGCTCTCAGGAAACAAAACTCCTGCTTGCAGAAATGTCCCTGCTTTTCTCAGATTAGTATGGGGGCACAGAAAGCTCCAGCCTCACTATTCAAAGTGTGATCTGCCTGGACCAATAGCATCTGGGTCTTATGGAAGCTTGTTAAATATACAGAATCCAAGCCCCACCCCAGACCTACTGAATCACAATCAAGAATCCTAATGTGGTTCATAGGCAGTTTAAGGTTTGAGAAGCCCTGGTCTATAGAAATATGGTTCACAGGCAGGTGTGGTGATCCTGAGGAAAGCCTTTGTTTTCCTTCTTGAGTGTGTATAAATTCAAGGCACAGTCTACGTGGGAGTAATCACCGAATTCAGTACTGATAATCCAAAGTGGATCAGTCAGAGTGCACATTTATCTCCTAATTCAATTCCTTAAAAACTCGAGGAAGATGCACTCTATCCCTTTTCTATCCTTTAACACCTTAACATTTCATTTTAGCATTCTTCATTGTTTAAAAAGCCAGTTCAGAGTGTCTGCAATGGCAAGCCTCAAAAAGAGCCCAGGTGAAGTCTCACCTTCTTGCTACACACTTAAGGCTCTGTGTCCTACTGAGGACGGAGGAAGGTACCATTTGGAAGCAGCTGAGGGAGATACACTCAGGAGCAGAGAAGTTAATGATGGAAGAAGAGAAAACAAAAGTGGCCAAAATAGGTCAAAAAGCCTCTCATGATGACAAATGGAGGTAAAAGGTCAGGGGCAGAAAAACAAGTGTCAAGTGGTGTCAGCTACTCTTCCCTCCCCCGCACTCCAACGTCTCAACAGCTAAGATCCCGCTTGCTTATGAAGCTTTCTGGCCAGGAGCTGAGGTTTGCTTTCGAAAGGAAAAATGGGTTTGGCTTTGTTTTTCTCCCAGAAAATTGTCTCGGCTTGAGTCTGAGACAGCTGGTCATCAGCCTGTCCTGCCCAGGCCGCCCGCGCCGGGCCTTGCTCGCGGCGCCCTGCTGGAGGCCGCAGCTGGTGCCCTCTGCAGCCAAGGCGCCCAGCCGGCCTCGAGGGGCGCAGTCGGGGCTCAGCGCTGACCTCTCGGCCCACCGAGGCGCCGCTCTGAAAATGCACCACAGAGGCGAACCTGCGAGTCTGGTTAACCCCTCTCCGCCCATGCCCAGGACCCCCCGCCCCCGCGGCCCCATGTCCCCAGCGCCACTCTCCCTCGGGGAGCTGCCCCGGCCCAGGAAGGGCAGACGCGCTCGCTCGACGGCAGAGGCTCCGCCGCGCCGAGGTGCCCAGGTGTGTACCCTTGCGGTCTGCGCCGGACCCGGCTCAGTCTCCCCCGCGGAGCTCGCCTGCTGGTCTGCCAGCTCGCGGGGCCGAGCTGAGCTCTGGCGCTGCGCTCCTCCTCCTCATTCCCGCGCGGCTCGGCGTCCTGGAGGAAAGCTGCGGGAGGCAGCTTTGGGCAAATAAAGCCTCCGCCGCTCTTGCTTCTAGGCCGAGGACTGGGATCCTCTGTAGAGCCAATACTGGGAGATAGCTTTTCCCTACACCTCAGGGTCGCTTTAGGCCTCCTGCTATTTGTGCCAACATCCTTTTAAATTGATTCTTTTCTCTATTCCTCCTTAAATTCTTCCTCCTTTCAAAATTACTGGCATGGATTCTTTTTCTCCCCTCCAGATTATATAAACATTACACACACACACACACACACACACACACACACACACACACGAGTCTTCAGCAATTACTGTGTTGACACCACTTCCACTCTGTCTCCCCAGATCAGCCCTTCTGGCGAACCCATTTGCACGGGGATTCGGCCCTCTCTTTTCCTGGCGAGGCTTTTGAACCTGTCGCCAAGCCAGTACCTCCGAGAGAAGGAAGTGCAGTGGGAGGCGAAGGACGCATGGCGCCTGCCCCCAGTTAGATGCTCTTCAGATAATCTGCAACCAAGTTCGCTGATAAAATATTTAGTAAAGACCCGGTAAACATCACTGCAAATACATTAAGGCACTTCAGCCCGACAGCTTATGATTATTTCAAAACTTAAAAAGGAGATCATAGATTGTCACTGTTTCTGTGCTCAACCAAGAAACCGAACCTTCCCGAGGTGGGTGGATTGGTGGGTGAGTTGCTGCCTTTCGCCCCCTCTTCTCCCCCCTCCTGCTTATCACTGTGGCTCTCAGGAGCAGTGATTTATTATTTATGTATGTAGTTAAAAAGGTGGGGGTGAGGGGCGCCGAGGACACGCAGGACCTGCTCACAAAGCACCGGCTCAGGTGTTGTGTGCTTCTGTATTAACTGGAAAAGACAGACTCTGGAACTTTTACAGGGCGAGAAGAGGCCACCGGCTCGCGCTTTGTATACTTTGCACTTGAAATCGTTACATTCAACTGAATATTTGGCTCATTCAGATCCGAAAAGTCTCCTAGCATCGTTGAATTCCCTCCTCCGCCCCTCCGCTCTAAAGAGGGGAAGGGGAGGGGAAGGTAGGAAATGTTTAGTAAATTGCACATCTTTGAATCTTCCTAAAGCAGTGGTCACAAAGCTTAAAGGTGACACAACAGTGCTCACGTAAACCAACACACATTCCCCACCCCCCAAGCCAACAATAAAATCATCCCCTTCAATTTGCCATGATCGTCGCGACCAGGAGCCAGGTGATTATCCTAATTAATGTCTATCTAATTAAATTACTGTCAGCAGTTAACCAATGGCAGGAGCCGTTTCATCGGCTGCACAAGCAGCAAGATCAAAAGTGAGCCTTTTCTGATTGCTGCATAGTGTCAATTGGCCAATCTCTTCTCCCAGGGAAAAAAAAAAAGTAAATCAAACCTTTGAGAAGCATTTGCTGGTTGAAGTGCTTTCTGTCTAGTGAGGGGGTCTGTGGATTTCTAGTTTATGATAAATAGGACTTTAAAAACCAGGGACGGGAGGGCGAGTGTTCAGGTTCTAGAGCTATGCAGCTGGAGCACTGCCTTTCTCCTTCTATCATGCTCTCCAAGAAATTTCTCAATGTGAGCAGCAGCTACCCACATTCAGGCGGATCCGAGCTTGTCTTGCACGATCATCCCATTATCTCGACCACTGACAACCTGGAGAGAAGTTCACCTTTGAAAAAAATTACCAGGGGGATGACGAATCAGTCAGATACAGACAATTTTCCTGACTCCAAGGACTCACCAGGGGACGTCCAGAGAAGTAAACTCTCTCCTGTCTTGGACGGGGTCTCTGAGCTTCGTCACAGTTTCGATGGCTCTGCTGCAGATCGCTACCTCCTCTCTCAGTCCAGCCAGCCACAGTCTGCGGCCACTGCTCCCAGTGCCATGTTCCCGTACCCCGGCCAGCACGGACCGGCGCACCCCGCCTTCTCCATCGGCAGCCCCAGCCGCTACATGGCCCACCACCCGGTCATCACCAACGGAGCCTACAACAGCCTCCTGTCCAACTCCTCACCGCAGGGCTACCCCACGGCCGGCTACCCCTATCCACAGCAGTACGGCCACTCCTACCAAGGAGCCCCGTTCTACCAATTCTCCTCCACCCAGCCGGGGCTGGTGCCCGGCAAAGCGCAGGTGTACCTGTGCAACAGGCCCCTTTGGCTGAAATTTCACCGGCACCAAACGGAGATGATCATCACCAAACAGGGAAGGTAATACTACATTCTTGGCTGCCGCTGCTCCAGGCGAGATCCGGGGGCAAGCGCACCCAGGTTGTGACCGCCGCAGCAGCGACGATTTGGGGTCGGGAGCGGAGTGGAAGGCGCTCTGGTGCGCCCTAGGGTTGGCTGGTTTTGGAAAAGGGGAAAGTGGAAGGGATGACCACCACGGTGATGTTGGTGGGGGGAACTCCGCTCTTGGAACGTGGTTGGAGAGGCCGTCAGTGGCCAGAGGAAGGAGAGAAACAGGAAGAGCCCCGGCCAGCGGCCGGGCGATGGGAGGGACGCATCAACGCCGGCATGCACGGACAGGTGGAGATGCAGGTCGTCAACCCCGCTCTCCACCTGAGCAGTGATACCTGCCGACTCTCCGCGCCAGCTCATCCGCCCCTCTCCCAGACTTGAGTCCCACTTCTTTTTCTCTCCCACCACCGCGTTTCTAACCCAGCAAACATTCGCTCATATACGCTGCAAGAACAAGTTTTGCTTTGCTATCTGGCGCCCCGCTTCTTGCATTTAATCTTTAACATTTATGTTTCTTTTTTCCTTGTTTTCTCCCCCCCCCCTTAATTTAAATAGGCGCATGTTTCCTTTTTTAAGTTTTAACATTTCTGGTCTCGATCCCACGGCTCATTACAATATTTTTGTGGATGTGATTTTGGCGGATCCCAATCACTGGAGGTTTCAAGGAGGCAAATGGGTTCCTTGCGGCAAAGCGGACACCAATGTGCAAGGCAAGTCCTTCCAATTAACACATTTTCTTGACACTTATTTAGGTGAGAATGATTAATTAAAGCCTTTGTGGACTGGCTCGAGCGACTTTTAAAACGATCGGCCAATGACTTCTAAAAGGAAACGAGGGGGACAAGGGGACAGACTGAGCAGTGAGAAGGGGGAGGATTATGCAAAAGCTATTTTAATCACCCCCAGTTAATAGGAAGAAAGAGAGGCCTAAAAAAGCCCCAGCTAATAGGCCTCACAGTGGAGTAAGGGGTGTGTGTGTGTGTGTGTGTGTGTCCTACTTGATGAGGAGTTGGGACTGGGCAGTGCCCGGGGCATATGCAGACAACGTATTTCTTTCTCTAGGAAATCGGGTCTATATGCATCCGGATTCCCCCAACACTGGGGCTCACTGGATGCGTCAAGAAATCTCTTTTGGAAAATTAAAACTTACGAACAACAAAGGAGCTTCAAACAACAATGGGCAGGTCAGTGGCTCAAGAGCTCGTGCGCTCGCGCGCGCGCTCTCTCTCCTCTCCCACCCGTTCCTCCCTAACATCCAGTTCGTCAATTTGAAGCAGCATGCGAAACTGGGTACGTTTCTTTGCTTCATTAGAAAGACTTGAAAAATTCTATTTCCACCTTCCAAATGTATATTAAATCTGTAAAGTTGTTCTCCTTGACACCACCTCCCCTCGGCCCAAATGTGGAGTTCCCAACCTTTCCAAGTACAAATACTGTTTGATTTTGAGAAGGAAACCCACAAGATCTGCAGGTTGTGAAAATCTTTGTTCCTCCTCCTTAAAGGAGGACTGGGAGAAGGGCCCTGAGGATCGGGCGGTCGGGTTCCGTTTCCCTCCGGTGCCCCAGAGGATCCTCGCTCTCTGCCCCAGCCAGCCGGTCACCAGTCAGGCGAGTCCCTCGGTCGGTTAGCCGGGCCCGGGCGGGCCGGCGGGCTCCAGCCTGCCTCGGTCGGCCCGTGGAGCACAGCCGGGCGCACACAGCCACGCGGACAGCGACCGCATTAACACGCCGCCCGGCGCTCCCCTTTCTCTCCGCCGGACAGATGGTGGTTTTACAGTCCTTGCACAAGTACCAACCCCGCCTGCATGTGGTAGAAGTGAACGAGGACGGCACGGAGGACACCAGCCAGCCTGGCCGCGTGCAGACATTCACTTTCCCGGAGACTCAGTTCATCGCCGTCACTGCCTACCAGAACACGGATGTAAGGAGACCCATGGGCTGGACGCGCGGCGGGCAGCACAGACATCTCGCGCACCCGCCGGACAGCCCCCTGGCTATCCAGGGCTCCAGCCCTAGCAGCACTAACAGCTCTAACATCAGCAACAGCTGGCTCCGCTGAGCGTTTGAGGCGTAGGGCTGGGGGCTTGCTAAGCACCTCCCTAAATACCAAGCCGGTGGGAAAATGCTTACTATTTGTCTCCGTCGCGGGTCACCGGGGCCAACTTAGAAGGGGCCAGGATTTCTAGGGCCTCTTCTTTTGGGAGTTTTAATTTGGTCCTCAAACTAGAACAGATTAAAATTTTTTTTTTTAAGTCTCTCTTTCCTTTAGAAAACAAGCAGATTTCCCCTTGCATTATTCTTGGCAAGCTTTGGCATCTAAAAAAAAAAGTTTTGTTTTTTTTTTTTTAAATCCCAGAACTGATGGCTGAAATGAACAAACATCACTGTTCTGGGAGATCAAAAGAACATACACATTATTTTATGTGAAAACTACAATAAATCAAATTACTGAGGGCTATGGAATGAGTTTTTAGCACTTGAACCTCTTCAGTATTTGCAAGTTTGCAAAAACTGATTTTAGTGACAGATTTGACTACTAGGAATGATGATAGGGGTTTTTTGGTTTGTTTACTTAAATGAAAATATCAGAAATGAAAACATGCATTTATTTAAAAATCAAATCTGATTTTAAGATGCAACTTGCAGTTTCTCAGGTTGTGAATCAGAAGCAATCAACTTTTTAAAATATAGTGAAACAGTTAAAATAGGCAACATTTGATGATGAATTCAAGCTCCCCTTAAAGATTTTTACCTGAGTAAGTGTACTGTGTGTAACAAGCTTTTAAAAATGTGAGTTTGAAACAATTTAGAACACATAGGAGAGCTAATTGAAAGCGATCCTTTAGGTTTAGGCATCATTAATTTAAACATGTTCCTCATAACTTTCATTATACTTTCTCTTTTTTCCTTTCACTCCATTTCCTCAAAATTTTCAGTTAGGAAAACCTTGTTATTTAATAAAATTGTAGGCCTTAAGCTCCTGTAAAAGTGGCAGATGATATATTCTCAAACACCCGATCTTCCTGTATTGAAGGTGAGCTCACATTCAGTCTTTTTTCTCTTTCCCAGATTACACAACTGAAAATAGATCATAATCCCTTTGCAAAAGGATTTCGGGATAATTATGACACGTAAGTAATTTTGTACCTTCCTTCTCAAATAGTTGCGGAATTGGGCTTTAGGTCAAAGGTGGATTATTATGTACAAAGCTTTTGGAAATTAGAATGTGTGAAGACAGGGTTGTTTCAGAGGTTTCCCCTTTTTTTATTGGCTCCCTGGTGACCTTGTGGCTTGGTACTTGTGTGGTTTCGGTCAAAGTTTTCCTCCACCTATTTTTAGCTTTGCTGTGAATTACAAAGTTGTTGGCGAGCCTCTGGGGCTGGCTGGCTGGCTGGCTGGCTGGGGAAGCTGCCCCGGTTCCCGGGTGCGGGTGCTGTATGTGGCACTGCAGATGCTCAGCTCAGATTGTCTGTGTCTGAAACGGGCAATTCTGCCTGAAAGTGCATGTGGCTCTGGCAGTTGTTACAGTCTCCTTGGCATATGTGACTTTTATTTACCCATTTCCAAGTTTTGTGTAATAGTATTTCCTGTGCAAGTTTACCATGGACTGAATAAAAATGTGCACCCATCACAAACGAGTTCATGAGCAGAACTTCTGTTATGGTCATTTCAGGCTTTAGGAAGGACTCATATGCTATTGCTTGTGTATTATTTATAAGCTTCAAAAGAAAAATATTTCCTCTTATCTTTTGTATCTAGGTGTGCTTTAATTAAATGTGTTGGTTCCATTTTCTTCAGACCTCCCTTACCTGTCTCTATGTCTTTTCTATCAAAAGGCTATTCTCTGGGGGTGACGATAGGTATAAACTGAATGCTTTCTGGGCTTGTTCTGGCATTCTCCTTCAGGGGCCAGTCATGGTGTCTAAGAGTTTAGATAGTGTTATATAGCAAAATCTAAATCTAGATTGTGGGGTCCCCATACTTTTTCTGACCATAAAAGGGAAGGGTACATACATCTTAATTTCAGGACTTTCATTGAGTCCCTGGGATAGAGCTAAAAAGTTGAAGCTATCGTTGAGTAGGAATAGATTAAATATGTGGAGAAAGAGACAAGTGGCTGCCTCTATTCCATCTCCAGGCAGATACCAACCTTCATTCCTGATATTTTATAACAAATTGAAAAGAGAGTCTTGATATTACTGCTTATAATCATCATATATATCCCTCAAAAGCAGTCCAAAGGAAGCAAGCCTCATCAATATGATTCCCCAGAATAAAACTTGGCTACTCTAGCCCTTACAATCTAAAAAGGTGTGCCCAGCACAGTGAAAAGTGTGTGGCCCAAGAGACCAGAGATGTTGGAGGAGAGTCCTGTAGATTTTGAGCTTTTAATTCTGTTGTGAACATCTGTTCAAAAACATTTTATTTTGCACAAATCAATTCAGTAATCCCAGGTGGGTGGGACCTGGGTGGGCATCTAAACTGTATCTTTTGCAGACTGCTTTTTTCTTTTTAAAATACTGTGGTGATAAACAGAGAAGATATTTGCACCTTACTAGTTATGTTCCCTTCCTGCCTCCCTCTACTTCTCTTATTTGAAACTGGAATTAAATTTCAGGAGGGAAATTTTGTGCACTAAACAGAATGGAGCTGAGCAGCCACAGGCTAACTCTCGCCTGCCCCTCCTCCTCTGGCTGCCTTCTGTTTGAAAAGCCACTTCCCTCTGATCTTAAGTCACTATAAATTTTTCATAAAAGCATCTTTACCTACACACCCCAAAAAATCTTAGATTTTTAGGAGATAGGGAAGAGCTGAGTTGTTTATGACACTCTCCCTTTCCCCTTTTATGTTGGTTATTTGGACATGGCTCATTCTTGGAGGAATAGGGAGAGCTATAAGAGTTCAGAGGGTACTAGGAGCTTGCTTGGCCACTCACCAGGGAATCTCCTCCCCGAAGGATTAAGGCCTGACAAGACTGAAGCTCTCCTTCAAAACAGTCTGTTGACTAAAGATTAAAACATTTATGTGTGAGCTAAATAAAAAGGGAGGCATGTGTGTATGTGTACGAGAAAACACTTCCACCAATCTTCATCCAATCCTTGGTTTCCTGTCAATTCTAATGGGATTTTCTAGGCCCAGGGCCTAAAGTTAATCTTTGATTATTTTATTTTAGGTAATTCCCAACACCACAATCACTGTTGGTGATTGGGCAAGTTATTTAACTTCCCTTTGCCTCAGTTTTCTCATCGGTAAAGTGGGATAATAATAGTACCTATCTCAGAGGATTGCTGTGAGTTAAATAAGTTACCATCTGTACAGCCCTAGAGACAACAGTGCCTGGCACATAGTCAAGCTCTGTAAGGGTTAGCTATTGTTAGTGGTCCATTGCTTGGAGTAGGTTGATAACTGTACTATAAGTTTGCCCCCAAGTTTTTGCCGGTAATGGATCAAAAGCTGGGGAGAGAATGTCAGAGTAAAGAACATCTTTTCTTTGTAAAAAGATATTTTTGATTGATGACTATTGTTTCCAAACAGCACTTCTTGTTTCTGTTAGTAGAGGTGGGGCTTAAAGGCTCACACAGTGGAAACAATAGACTTTAAGTGCCTTGGAGGCTTCCAGCAGCAATTCCTGGGTCTCAGAACACTGGTGAAGGCCAGTTTTTGATGATCACTGCAAGGGGTGCAGCAGTTTTTTCCCCAGGAGTTTCTTAAACTATCTATAAAAAGGAGAGAAGTCACCTGAACAAGCAAATGGACACAGGAGGTCTTAAAAGGGTGGAGGGGTGAATACTTTGTTTAAAAATTTCTCTCAGAAACTCTGGCTGCAGGGGAAAGGCCGGCCGGGCACAGAGCGTCTTAGTCCCTGGATTAAATCTGCCTTAATACTGTGTACATATGTTGGAGGAGTGGACTTAGAGCCTCCTGCTTGTGCTCCTCTCTCTGTCCTCTGTACGCTTGGCCAGAGAGAGCAAGTGAAGAGGGAAGCCTTTCTCTTGATGTTCTGTATCTTGCTCAGGTCCCTGCATAGACAAATCGGCCCCTTTATAGTGCCACGATTTATTTTGGACAGAATAAAGGTCTGTGACCTTTTGTGGTCTCCATCCTGGACGGCAAACTACAAATGGAGGGTGTGGGGGGTGGGCGAAAGTGGAGGTGGCCTTCCCTTCTGCCCTCCCCCTTCAAGAGACCTCTGTGCCACCCCTGGGTTCTCTCTCTCTCTCCCTGCCCCACAGGATCTACACCGGCTGTGACATGGACCGCCTGACCCCCTCGCCCAACGACTCGCCGCGCTCGCAGATCGTGCCCGGGGCCCGCTACGCCATGGCCGGCTCTTTCCTGCAGGACCAGTTCGTGAGCAACTACGCCAAGGCCCGATTTCACCCGGGTGCGGGCGCGGGCCCCGGGCCGGGTACGGACCGCAGCGTGCCGCACACCAATGGGCTGCTGTCACCGCAGCAGGCCGAGGACCCGGGCGCGCCGTCGCCGCAGCGTTGGTTTGTGACGCCGGCCAACAACCGGCTGGACTTCGCGGCCTCGGCCTACGACACGGCCACGGACTTCGCGGGCAACGCGGCCACGCTGCTCTCGTACGCGGCGGCGGGCGTGAAGGCGCTGCCTCTGCAGGCCGCCGGCTGCACCGGCCGCCCGCTCGGCTACTACGCCGACCCGTCGGGCTGGGGCGCGCGCAGCCCCCCGCAGTACTGCGGCGCCAAGTCGGGCTCCGTGCTGCCCTGCTGGCCCAACAGCGCCGCGGCCGCCGCGCGCATGGCCGGCGCCAACCCCTACCTGGGCGAGGAGGCCGAGGGCCTGGCCGCCGAGCGCTCGCCGCTGCCGCCCGGCACCGCCGAGGACGCCAAGCCCAAGGACCTGTCCGACTCCAGCTGGATCGAGACGCCCTCCTCCATCAAGTCCATCGACTCGAGCGACTCGGGGATTTACGAGCAGGCCAAGCGGAGGCGGATCTCGCCCGCCGACACGCCCGTGTCCGAGAGCTCGTCCCCGCTCAAGAGCGAGGTGCTGGCCCAGCGGGACTGCGAGAAGAACTGCGCCAAGGACATAAGCGGTTACTATGGCTTCTACTCGCACAGCTAGGCCGCCTCTGCCCGCCACGGCCCCGTCGCGGCCCCGGACCCCCAGCCAGCCCCTCACAGCTCTTCCCCAGCTCCTCCTCCCCAGACCCCACTTTGCGCACCCCTTCATTTTATTTGACCCTCGATGACCGTCTGCAGCGAATAAGTGCAGGTCTCCGAGTGCGATTTTAACCTTTTTTGCACAGCAGTCTCTGCAATTAGCACACCGACCTTCAACTTTGCTGTAAACCTTTTGGTTTTCCTACTCACTCTCCTTCTGTGAAGTTATCCTCCTAAAAATCCTCCTCCCCCTCGTCTTTTTCTCACCTCCTCCTTCTCTCTCTTGTAATGAAACTCTTCACCTTTAGGAGACCTGGGCAGTCCTGTCGGGCAGCAGCGATTCCGACCCGCCAAGTCTCGGCCTCCCCATTAACCATAGGATGTTGACTCTAGAACCTGGACCCACCCAGCGCATCCTTTCTTATCCCCGAGTGATGGATGGATGGATGGATGGTAGGGATGTTAATAATTTTAGTGGAACAAAGCCTGTGAAATGATTGTACATAGTGTTAATTTATTGTAACGAATGGCTAGTTTTTATTCTTATCGTCAAGGCACAAAACCAGTTCATGCTTAACCTTTTTATCCATTTCCTTTCCTTTCCTTTCTTTTCTTTTTCCCCTCTCATTATTTCTTTATCTCTTTGCTCTCTCTCTTTTAATTTTCTTGTGAGATAATTAACAATATTCTAAGAGGTTCTAGAAACATGAAATACTCAGTAGTGATGGGTTCCTCACTTCTCCTCAATCCGTTGCATGAAATAATATGTGCCCTAATGCACACAAATAGCTAAGGAGAATCTGCCCAAACACCTGTAAAGGATAGGTGTCTGTTCATAGGCAAGTCCATTAAGTGGCATGATGCCTGCAAAGCAAAGTTAACTGGAGTTGTATGTTTCCCCCTCTTCCTTCTAAATAGAATAGCTCCACATCAGCAATATTATTTTGCCTTATTTGTTTTTCCCCAAAGTGCCAAATCCATTACTGGTCTGTGCAGGTGCCAAATATGCTGACAAACTGTTTCTGAATATCTTTTCAGTCCCCCTCCACCTTTCTATGCTGTAAATCTTTGTAATGAATACTCTACTAATGATATAGATGACTGAACTGTTGGTAACTATAGTGTAGTCTAGTGAAGATGAATTGTGTGAGTTGTATATTTTACTGCATTTTAGTTTTGAAAATGACTCCTCCACCACCTAGAAACAGCTGAAATTTGATATTCTTGGGAGAACACTAGCATTAATGCAAGTAAGGCTGATTTCCCCCTCCTTTAAGTCTTGTTATATTTGATAAGGAGCATTAATCCCCCTGGAAATAGATTAGTAGGATTTCTAATGTTGTGTAGCAAAACTATACCTTTTTTTGTATTTTAAAATTAATGTGAAATATGCATCATACACAATATTCAATCTAGATTCCAGTCCACGGGGGGATTTTTCCTAATAGGAATTCAGGGTCTAAACGTGTGTATATTTTGGCTCTTCTGTAAATCTAATGTTGTGATTTTTATATTTGTTTCGTTTTGTCTGTGAACTGAATAATTTATACAAGTACACACTCCATTGAGAAACGTTTTGTTTTTTGCTCGTTTGTATCGTCTGTGTATAACAAGTAAAATAAACCTGGTAAAACACTAACTATGGTGTTTGAAAGCAGTTTACAGTTTGAAAATAATTTAATTATTATAGGTGATTACTTTTAAGGGTTAAGGGAAGACTAGCCCATCTCCCCGCCAATACGGGAAATCAGTTTAATGGGAACAACCTCCCATTTCCTCTTTAAATTTGTTTTATAGCACTACCAGGAATTACTTTTCCCTTCTTATTTACAATTATTTAGTTCCCCATGAGTCAAGTTTCACTTTTCTGCGCTCATTTTTTTTTCCAGGAAAATATACGCGCTTTCCTCATCATATTTATCTGATTGTCTCTGAAGTTGGAAAGAATGTGAACAGGAAAAGGAAGGTCTTTAAATAAGGAGTTAAGAATTTCTTTAATTTTCATCAAGTAAGGCGAGAGGCGTTGGGTGAGAGTAGGGTGTGATTTAAATGCATGTCAAGATAGGCTGTTGACCGCAGATTTCTAAAATTCTGGTCTTACATACGAGGCCTTGGATGGAGATGGATGGCGAATCTGTAAAGGCAAACACAGAACCGCCTACATTTCTTGAGTGGATGGTTTCGGAAGACTGGGAGGGGGTGTGATGAGTACCCATAGAACAAACTCGGAGAAGGGTCGTTTTAATCACTGAGCTTAAAACTTGCTTTGGGGCGGTATCTGGGGGCACCGCTCTCTCCTTTCGTGGAATCCCTGTGCCAGTCCCATCCAGGCCAGATCCCCATCCCTTGAGAACAAATGCAGAAATTCGGAATTCCAGCCCCGGGGCGCTGCGTCTTAGTTAAGGAGTCCGCTGAGATCGCCTTCACCTCATGGAGAAGCGATTTTTGTACTTTTGTCTCCCCAAGAGAGGTGATCCAGGAAAGAGGCGGAAAATCGTTCACCATTCTTGCTCAGTCTGGGCCAGCCTCAGATTACGGGACTAAATTTACCTCCACCTAGAGATTGTCCTGTGTCCCCTTTGCAGTTTGACAGATGTAAAGAGGCTTCAAATATCCAATTAAAATGAAAATTCGAGGGAGGATAAAACTGACTTGCCGCCTCTGGACAATCTTGCCACTAGACGGCGTTCCGCGGAGTTTTGTCTGCCACACAGGAAAAAAAGCCATGACTGATTTTCCTTTGTGTTTCCTTCCTCCTCCCCATACCTAAGAACTAAACAAGAGGACGAAAAGTACCAAACACGGTGCAAGTGTAGCGAGTGAAGCGGAGCAGTGCATTCACGCAATCGCCGCCCCACCCCCGACCCGGGCTGTGCTCCTCGCCCCCGCCGCACACTCCCGCCGAGGGGGAGGCGCACGTGCGGCGGGAGGGCGCGGGCCAGAGCCAGGGGAGGCAGGGCCCGAGCGCGCGGGGCCGCGGGGGCCGCGCTCGGCTCTCGGACGGAGGCCTGGGCCGGCCCGTCGCCCTCGGGACAGAGTCATCGTGAGCAAAGGAGTCGGTGTCAAGTGCGTAAACAAAGCTCTTAGAAGCCGAGGATAGATTTCACAGGAACGTAGTGCCTTGTACTGAAAGGCGCGCTTTAGCTGATATTAGGAAGTACTTAAAAAAATTGGGGAGGTCGTTTCCCTTGCAGCTCCGCCACCATCTGCTGTGTGGACTGAGTCAGCGTGAGGTAAATTTGCAGCTTCGCGCTCCTCTCGGAGGCAGTGTGTTTCTTGTCCCTGTAAAACATGATCATTTCTCCTCGCTTCCAAGAAGTCTAGGGTGTCTAGTGAAGTGACGCTGTCAGTGTGTCTGAGAGGCTGCTGCTGGTCAAAGGAAATCAGAGTTCGGAGTTGGGAGGCCCTTTGGGAGTCAGAGTTCGCGTCCCGGGTTAGAACAGCGTTGCCTCTTTCCGTGAGGGTAGAGGTCAGTGTATGGCGGAGAGGAACGGCGAATTCTCTCCGTAAATTCAGATCTCCTCAGTTTTCAACAGTGTATTTTCAAAAAGAAAAAAAGGAGAAGAAAGAAGGCAAGCGTGCGACTAGCACTTTATTCTGGCTCGTGCCTTCCCGCCACTCGAAATCCGCGCCATCTTAACTCACTTTCAGTCTCACTCGGGGCCGAGCGCGGCAGCCTCAGGTGCTGCTCGGGCCGAGAGATGCTGCTGCCCGGGTTTTTAACCTTCCAGGTGGACGCTGCGCGTCGGTGTAGACGGAGGCGGGAACGGAGGGCGCAGCTGCGGTCGAGGGTTGCGGCCGCCGGAGGCAGGTCGGTCCTGCCCGCAAGGCGAGGCCGCGGCTTGGCCCCGGCGCACCCGAGCCCAGGCCGGCGGGGGCGGGCGTCGGAGGAGCTCGCCCCATATTGGGGCCGTTCCAGAGGCCTGGGCCGGCGCGCTCCTGCTTCGCCGTCGGGCGGGCGGGCGACTGCGCCCCGGTTGTCCCAGCCTGCGGTCCAGGTCAGAGGTCCAGGCTGAGGACAGGCACTGGGTTGAGACTGGGAGTCCAGGCCCAGGCGCCGGCCTTGGGTCCTGGCGGGTCCAGGCGGTGCTCTGAGTACTCCCCCCCACACCCCCCAAAGCCCCACGGGTCCGGAAGGGCCCCGCGGCCTTGGCTCAGGCCTTGGGGCTCGGCCTGTCTGCACGCCGCTCCTCGAGAGCTAGGCCGGGCAGCGGGTTAGGATTTAGGACGTGAATGCCTTTTTAGGACTAGCAGAAATTTACTGAACAGTTTGTTTCAAAAATCAGGCTGTTTCTGTCTTTAAAACCGACTTACATCACCGGAACTTTTTAAGATATAGTAATTTAGTGTCTGTAAAGAACTTTCTGAGCCCCTCACCTCCTGCAGTTACATTTTCTTACGATTCCCATGGCTAAAACTCATTGTGACCTACCATTTTTTTGGTGATATTTAAGTATTTATCTTTTTAGCACTGAAGCTTTCTTTAAAAGATGTTATACTTTCTGTTTAAGATGCGGGTTAGGCGCAAAAGCTTTGTTGAATAGAGGCCATTTATATTCCCAGAGGATTTAAACTGCTCCACATATATTTCGACAATGTATATGTGTTCATAAGCGATTTTTAGGAAATGTTCAACCTGTCCTCAGGTGCAGCAGCTTTTTAGTGTGTGTGTATGAGTTACTTTATCATGTAGGTATTTTGACTGTGAGATAGGATAAAAAATAGAACCCATGATCCTGTA
This sequence comes from Daubentonia madagascariensis, assembly GCA_023783475.1. Taxonomy (NCBI): domain Eukaryota; kingdom Metazoa; phylum Chordata; class Mammalia; order Primates; family Daubentoniidae; genus Daubentonia; species Daubentonia madagascariensis. The sequence continues at coordinate 45,262,777 of JAKFHU010002088.1, read as the reverse complement.
TGAAAACAAATCTATGTAGATTACCCTGAAAGAAATAGCAACAATTATTATTTTTATGACTACTTATGAAATAGTAACTTTAAAGCCTAGTGATTCAATTCGATTTTTAAAAATATTTAATTTATTCTGGTATGTTGGCAATTGCTTGGCTAATTTTGATTTTTGAAAGAGTAATATTTTAGCCTGATATCAGTGAAATCAGTTTTTTAAAAGGTAGTGAGAATTTTAAAGCAAGTCGAATCTATGGGATTTATTGAAGTTACAATCTGAGTACAAGATTTACTTTTGGACAGTCAGATTTTCTTTTGCCAGAACAAAATGAGAGTATGGGAGAAGACAGAGACAAACTAGGCAAATTTTAGGCATTGCATTATACTTGATTTAATTCAGTTGCTTTGAGATTTGTGTCTCTTCCTGGTTCCCGTCTTCAGTTTGTATGTTAGGTTGCCACACATATTTGAAAATATATTCACTTGAAAGAAAACCCCACTGCTTTCACAATAAAGTAAAGTTGATGGTGTACAAGTCACTGGTCTCATTTGAGCTGATTATATCCTCCTTGCGTGTATTTTACACTCACAGTATGGTTTGCAGCAGTGTTCAAGGCATGGTGAAAAATTTGATTTGAATAGTTCCATTAAAGCAATGAAAAAAAACCATGGCTTAATAGACCTTCTAGTGATAGCTCCCCCTCTTACTATGCTAACTCTGAAATAAATATGTAATCTAGTATTAGGAACATGCTAATTTAGAAGACCCTTGCTGGTAATATTTAATTTAATAAACATACTAACTGTGACATTATTAATGCAATGAAGCTTGTACCACAAGCTGATTCTTCCAGGTTGTTTGACCTATTACTTATCACTAGATTCCTTATAAACATATCCTGCAATTTCTAACTTGAATTGTATATTAAAATTATTTTGAACTTCAACTCTTTCAAAATATCTGCATGTCTGAGCACTCATTTTATATACAAAGCATTTATACTTGGGTATCATGGCACACCTTTTATGAGGAGGAAGACGGAGTTTAGGAGGGGTGAACATCTCTATATGCTTTTGGTTTTTTAGACAATATAGTTATTTTGTTCCAACACTAGTAGGAAGAAAAAGGAATATAAGATTAAGTTTTGGGGCAAGAGTTGACCCTATATTTTGATGGTTATACTAAGTTTTAAGAAATGGCAAATTAATTGAACTTTCTAGTTGAAAAAGAAAACAAATCTTGCTTATATTAGGTTTATTTAGGTTTAGGTTTAATACATCTTTTCGTGTTAGCAAAAGGGTGCTGTATGGGAAAAAATCATTTACATTACAATCTTATCAGGTGGCTAAAAAAGAAAAAAGCCAACAATGTTGTTCTCAAGCCACAGGGTCTTCCTAGCTCACATTTAAACTTTCAAGATGTATTTGTCATTTATTTTGCCATTCCTAGTATGAAAGGGAAGGCATTTTTCAATCTTAGGAAAATTCAGAAGCAATTTTTTGGTTCTCAGTTAATTCAGTTTCATCTTAAAAGTTCAAATTTAGCAAAGCACATGTTCCCTTGTTCATGCCAAGTGTGATAAAAACTAGTCGAAAAATAAAACCATTGCAAACAAGTAGAACACTGCACTTCACTGCACACTATACAGGCCACATCATTTCTAGGTCTGATGTCACTGCCTGCTGGGTTGCCATTTGTGGGCACATGTAAGTTTGCCTTTGAAAGCTGATAGAAGGCACTACTATTTCACATATGTATGTATGTGTATTTGAATTGTGTGTGTTTTAAATATCCTCTTTGAATAGAGATATGCACACCCATGAATATTCAAACATTTGCCATCTTTTATCAACAAAAGGTTATTCTTTTTAGAGCTCCAGGATGTTATTAATATTTGCTCTGTATGCATTAGGAGACAATATTTTCTTTGTATCTAAAATTTGAATTAGCAAAATCACCTCTACCCTTTTGTGAGATGGTCAAATTATAGGCTACTTTGTGGAATTTTAACTTTTTAAATTAGTTGTATTTATAATATTAAGTTACCACATTATTTTTTAGTTTAACATCCTTGGCCTTCAATGAATAAAGTATGCATGCATGTTATATACATTCATTTTAGGCCATCTACAATCAACACATTTTGTGAGAACTTTTCAGTTATCATATAGATTTCTGTTATTTTGAATGGCTTGCTCAATTGGGAATATACTGAAGGCAAAATATTATTTTTAAAAAATGTTTCAAAGGTGGCTAGTACTTTTATAACCTGATGTGTGTTTGAATTGAAAAATTATAATTTTGGATATTATTTTACCAAATAATAGCAATGTTTACTACTCAGCACCTTCCTTTGAGAAAATAGAAAGTATAATGAGGACTTATCCATTCACAGTTTACTTACCATTGAATGCTATATATTTTGTTCAAATAAAATCTTTTTTTTTCTACCTCTGTCTTAATTTGCTATTTTTTAAAATGAATGTGTTGTTAATAATTCTTAGAGATCATTCACCTTTGGGATTCACTCTCTTGATTTATGCTCACATTCTGCTTTGTTCCTGTAGAGAAAGGCAAAGAAACATACTGACTTTCCTCTCAACAAATTTGTTCACTCCTCCTCCAACTCTGTACTCTCCCCGACACTCATTTTGCCCTTGTTGACTCTCTTGCCAACAACTTTTTTTTTAACCTCCTCTTTTTTTCTCACGCTACCACCCTGAACCTGAATCTTTATAAAATCTATGCCTGATTCATCAGTTTGTTTATTTTGGGTCAGAACATTTATGCTTCGCCAAAAGCAATTGTAAAGTTTTTGGGAAAAACATCAGGTAGAATGTGTTTTTCTATTTAACCCCTCCCCTGTTTTTTAAAATTTTGTGCTTTTTTCTTATATACTTCTATAATCACTTCATCTCTTGATATTCACTTTTCTGTTGTCTAGTTTCTTTTTGTATTTGTAAAAGGATAACTTAACATTTTTATCTTTTATTGGTATTTCTGTTGTCTTCTTTACGCATAACATTCTTAGCTATGTAAGGAACTGCATTTATCCCTGCTTTCTTTTGTTGTACTTAGGACCATCTTTCAATGCTTTCTTTGATCCTTTTCAGTTCAGCTTTCTCATTTGCACGGACATTACAATCTTTCTTACTAAGTTCACCAGTGTACTCTTAACCAAATGTAATGGCCTTATTACAGACTAATCGTTATTCTCTTAGCTATTTTAAATCATAATTAGCCCTTTGGGTGATTCAGAATCATATATTCTGCAGATCCTTCACTCTTCTCTTCCTTCTTCCAGCTTTTCTTTCATAGCTCTCTCTGCTTGCTTGCTTGCTTGGTTATTCATCCATCCATCCATCCGTCCATTCATTCATTTTAAAGGTTTCTATAGTGTTTGCTTTTCACAGGGTATGTCCTCATATACCTCTACGAAGAAAACTTGCTAGACATGTGACATGCGATATGGAAGAATAGGGTGGGACAAAGATCTGGTAATGTATTTCTTAATATATATCTTCAACGCATTGCTTAACAACCTTCCCCTACTGGATGGTTTCTTATTTCTTGTAACCTGATATAGTTTAATTGACATTCTGGATTGTCCTTCCTTGAAACATCTGATACCAACTCGTAGTTCTCTTTACCCTTACGTTTAACATGATGATGAAGGTGAATTTTTAAAAAGTTAAATTTTCTTAGTTAATTTTAATTTAACCCCTTAAGAAGATGGCAAATGAAGTATACATGCCAACACCATTAAGAAGAAAGGGTATTTATGGCTATACAACTATACCTTATTAACTAAACACATTGCTATCAGCTCTTTCTCAACATAGCCACAAAAAAATAAAGTACTAAACCTAAGAGAATCAGGCCTTGCAGATCATGAGAAATAGTTTCACTTGCACAACTACTTCTTTAGGAAACTTTTTGTTCCTGAGTTTCAATGTTAAAGCTATAAACATTTTAAATTTCCTTTTCAGTTCTTTTTGCTTTAGGGTCATCTTTCAAAATGTAAGTTTTGTGTATGTGTGAGAGAGAGTGTGTGTGTGTATGTGTGTGCATAACAGCAGTGGCTTTCAAGTTTTTAAATTGGGACTCACAGTAATACATACACATATACATACACACAAACAAAAGTTTCACAAATAATATTTACCTTTATCACATTTGATATACTCTGATTTTTGTCCTTCATGTTCAGTTTCACTAAAACAAAAATTCTGGTTATGATCTAGTAAATTTATCTCATGATTCTCTAATGTACAGTGACTTGAAGTTTCAAAATCATTGTCATAGCGATACTGTTAATTTGACTAGCCTAGAATGCCCTCAGTTTCCTCTTATATCTCTACACACGTATTTTAATATGTTTTTTTCTAGAATGGTAGAATATGCATATTAGCAAAATAGAGGGAATCACTTCTTATTTAATAAGCCACTTGAGTATATGGCATAAAGATGGAGAGACTGTTTTTAACAATATTCTTTCAATGATGATCTGCAAGTTTTATTTATTTATTTATTTATTTATTTATTTTTAATCTTTATGGCATCTCTAAGATTGCTGTATTTTGTTTAGGACTTAGTCTTATTTTTTTTTTTAGGCATTTCATATTTCTCTTTCTCTCTTTCTCTTCTCCCCCTGCCATGCCTGCATGTACACACACACATCTTACTCCAAGCATACTGATTTATTGAAAATCAAGGTCACTTCTAGTCTTAGGGATCAGCAGGCCCATACTTGCTGCTGTGGTTATTTGCCTGAACTGCCACCTTCCCTTTCCTGACACTAAGGCACAGCTGAGTGGAGGGAAGAGGATAGCAGTAACTTCTCATATCCTCTAGGGTAGTGACTTCACATTAAAATCCCCAGGGGAGTTTTAAAAATTCCGATGGCCAGATTCACACCCTGTACCAAATAAATCAGGATGTGAATGTCTGGTGGTGAGATCCAGGCATCAGTACTTTTTAAAGATTCTTAGGTGATTCCAATGTGCTGCAAAGTCTGAGAACCATTCCTCTGGGTTTTTGTTTATTTTTTTGTTTTTGTAATGAAAGAAAAGGTAGAGTTTTTTTTTTTTTTAAAGTTTAATACTGCAGTCCCCAACCCTGGGGCTGCAGATTGGTACCTGTACATGCCCTGTTAGGAACTGGACCGCACAGCAGGAGGTGAGAGGCAGGGCAAGCAAGTGAAGCTTCATTTGTATTTACAGCTGCTCCCCATAGCTCGCATCACTGCCTGAGCTCCGCCTCCTGTCAGATAGCAGCGCTGTTAGATTCTCATAGGAGCAGGAACCCTACTGTAAACTGTGCATGCCAAGGATCTAGGTTGGTGTGCCTTGTGAGAATCTAATGCCTGATGATCTGAGGTGGAGCTGAGGCAGTGATGCTAGCACTGGGGAGTGGCTGCAAATACAGATTATCATTAGCAGAGAGGTTTGACTGCGCAATAAGCATAATGCGCTTGAATCATCCTGAAACCATACCCCCCGGCCCTGGTCTGTGGAAAAATTGCCTTCCATAAAACTGGTCCTTGGTGCCAAAAAGGTTGGGGACCACTGGTTTAATAGCTATTAATGGTGGCAAGCTGCATCTGTCCATTATAATTTTATGCCCAGGGACTATGGTAATGGTGACTTTCTTAAAAACAAAAATAAGTGCATAGATTTAAAAATAACTATTTTCAAATAGCTTTCTGTGTTTTAAAACATTGTGGCAGTATGGTCTGGTCACCTTTTAGAACAGGCAGTTTATCCCATTAAGTATAAGAGAAAAGTGACCTTAAGTACATTGTCTTTTTTTGTACTCTTCCTTCAGCTTATCATGAAAAAACATGATGATTCGTGCTTTCTCTGGAAACTCTACAGTCGTTCATGAGGTAGCCTGTATCTGGATAGACTGAAATTGGAAGGTCATCTGGAAGTATTGCATGTTTGACATCTGATGTCATTCTCAAAAGAATAAATGCTGGAGTATCTAGAATAGTTCTGATCCATAGAACAAATACAGAATTCTAAGGGTGGGAAGTCAGTAGAAGCAATGCCAGCCATATACCATATTTCAATTCAGTTATAGAGGGATTACCTCTAAATATGTCAGATGGAAAAATTTCTTCCTCTCAATATAGGCCAGATACAAGCAGCTTACTTAGCCAGATAGCTTCATAGTCCGTGGCAACCTCCCAAGTCATTCATTTTTAAGTGGTTGCATCCATTTGAGTCATGATGTGAACATTACCCAGCAAACTGAGTCACAAATTAATTTACATATTTGAGAAGTTGTTGTATTCAGTCTATTATGATAGAAATATCATAGAAACTTTGCATTGTTGTTTCATTCAGGTTTAGAATTCGCTAAAGTGTGGAGGGTTATTATTTGCTCTTATTAGCCCTAGGAATAGTAAGTTAACTTTAATTGGTTGTGCTTGTGTTTTATATAATTTTTATATGTGGAACCATTCATTATACCATAACTAGAAGATAAGCTGAAATGAGATATGTTTATTTGCTGAGAAATATAATTTAGAATATGAAGATTCACCAGTTCTAAGACTTTTAATGGTTAAAACTCAAAAGGATAAAAGGAAAAAGCTTGTTTAAATATATTGGGAAGCTTAAAGTATCAGAATTGCTAAGCTTAAAATATTAGAAAAGTCATATAGTTTTTATTTTGTGCAAACAATATAGCTTGTGCAGTCTTTAGAAATCTGCAGGTTCTGGGATTTAAAAATATAGAATAAGAAGAAAATTTAAAGTTATTGATTCTACTTAATTTTTACACTACCTATTACTTACCTCTCCAAATGCAACATTTCATCTGTGCTGGAATTAAGTATTTATTAATGTTCAAGAAACTAGGCAGTCATATGATCATGGCTTATTATAGCTCACTCCTAAATTTAGAAGTGTTCCCAGATTGAAAAATGGTAAAAGGATTAGAGAACAAATGCACTGTTTTTAGTTTATTCCTTGTTTTGGATTTTATATATTTTTCAAAACTAGATTTTATTATCCTAATCATACTGTATTGAACCTTTTAAGAGAGTGATGTAAGATTGTGCTAGAATTTTTTGAGATCCCCAAGTTTTATTTGTATAATCAATATAATTTATTTGTTTTATTAATTAATGTTCTTTCTAGAAATGATAACTAGTCCACTTTTTTTATTCAGGCATTTCCTATTTCTGAACTATCTGCGTACATTGCTTCTTACTTGCTTCCATCTGCCAATCTTTTGATTACTTTACTTCTTATTTTTACTTGATAACAAAAAAGAGAAGTTTATGGCAAAAATGAAATCTATTTATCAGTGAGTGCAATTTGGCAAGGAGAATATAAATATTTCTAAAATGAAATCTTTGGACTAATGGATTTTAGTTACCCTTGTTTTTTATTTTTTGGAGTCTTAAACTATAATTAAATGAAAAAGTTTTAGTTTATTTTTTTGCAAACTGAAGCAACATTGTGATAGTTCATTTCATAGACATCCTCGTGAATATGTGCTTACCAAGGTGAACTGTGTAAGACAGGAATACCTGAACCAAAGGTCAGGATTTCTCTGCCATTAATTAGAAAGCCTTCCTGACAGATCTCCAAACTGGTTGTCTGACCACTCCTCTTTTTTCCTGTGGATTGCCAGTTGAGAGAAGAGTAATAATGGACACCCCCATTTCATGTTTCTGTTTAGGGTTATTGTGGTTTAGATGAATTTCCTTTCTTTCTTTCTACCTCTGTTGCTCTCACAACTTTGATAAATGAAAAGTGGCTTTTCTTCACAGAACAATAAAAGATTGAGGATCCTTTATCTAAGATAAACTGATATAACAAGAATGTTCTATATGGATTTCATTATTTTAATTTAGCAAGCCTTTGTTGATTGCTGAGTATGATTGAGGTGTTATATAAGGCACAATGGAGATTGTAGGATGAATTAAATATGGATTCTTTGTGGCTTGTGAAAAGACTGTATTACAAGATTGAAAGTGGTGAGAGTGGTGAGTTCTAGAATAGAAGCACAGGAAAAATCCTTTGGAAGCATAGAGAAGGGTGTGATCACATCTAGGTGAGGGAATCACGGAAGACTTTTTGGATGTGATGCTTGTTGAGGCTGGACTTGCAGAAGTCCAGGAGGTTGAAAGGCATTCTGAACAGAAAAAAAGTCATAAGCAAAGTCTAGGAGGTAGGGAAACAGAGGCCTATTTGAGAAATGGGTAATAGTTGTAATGCTTGGGAAATGGAATGTGTAGAAGAGGTAAAAGGAGGGAAGGTTAGAATGGCTGAGTGCCATATAATGGGACACTTTGAATGTTAAGACAAATTGGCTTCTGATCAAATGAAAATAACTCAGTTTGATTAAACTTCATTGAATTTTACTATAAATTCCATTAGAAGAAACCATGTGTATTGTTGTGCAACTTGTATTTCCCACTTATTATATTTAGGCTGTATTTCTAAGTCAGTACACATTGATCACATTCTTTTTAACCATTGCATTGCATGGATAGACCATACCTAACTTAACTAGTCCCTTACTTATGTACATGTAATTGTTCCTAGGTTTTGCTGTTGTAAAAAATGCTACACTGTACATTTATCTCTGCACTGTATACTTGTGTTAGATATCTATAGAATAAGTTCCTAACAGTGGAATTTCTGGGCTAAAGGTTGTATCAATTTACAGTCACTCCATAAGTATATGAAAATTTGTTTCCTCACCCTCTCACTAGTTCCCACTATGTCAGTCTTGACATAATTAAATATTTGATCATACTGATAACATTAGAAATTGGCATCTAAAACAGGAAGATATCCACTAACTAGGGACCATATAACTCTGGGGGATGTGTAATCCTGGGATGGGATGGTATAAGAGAAAACTTATAGGAATAATATGACATGCCTTTCTAGATTGTTAATTTTTCTTAAGGATTTGGAAGGAATACATGTTATTTTCATTTTAAAACAAGTTGAAAAATATGAAGGTAGAATGTAGAATTTATGAGATTTCTTTTTTATTAATAAAAATGAAGATTTATTCTGTTTCATTATTAAATAATATATATGAAAGCACTTTGCATATCAGGAAGTACTATACAAATTTTATTACTATTAGCCAACAATCTATTACAGGGCATAAAATCTCTCTTTACTGCTCAAAAAACCATCAATACATAAGAAAAAGAAATGGCAAATTGTTTATTTATTCAAATGTTCTGATAGAATTGTCACATACACAAATCAAAAGGTATCATAGAGTAGAATTTAGTTAACACCTGCTTCTCTTTCTTTTTCCTTTCCAGGTTGTAAGTAAACTATTACATTGCTTTAAATAACTTCAGCATAACTTGTTTCTTACACACTTTGCTTTCAATAAAAAAAAGTCACTTTTTAAAGTTGTAGGTATCAGTTTTTTTCTGTCACCACATAATTTACACTGCTCTCTTAACTGGTAGATGAACTGAAGGGAAGAGAAGCTAATTCATATTTAATATAATACATTCAAAAAGGAAGAAGCACTAACAAAAGGTAGTGAATTTTCCATCTACAGTTCCCAAGGAGGATGGTGGTCTTCAGGCTTAAAAACTTTTTTAATAACAGAACTCTTTATCAAAATGCATTTATATTCATAATATAAAACATGTAAATGTGGAGCTGCTCTGTTGAAGCAAGGTGAGGTCCCTGGACTTCTGGTCACTGACCCTTTCTCCCTCACTTCCTCCAGTGACTCCTGAGGTGCCTCCAACAGTATCTAGGTTATTAGGAGCACAGTGTAGGAAAACTACTCTCCTAAGCAATTTTGGTGCCCCTGCTTTTCAGGAGACACTAGATGAAACCCCCAGATTGCTCAAAGACTAATCAACACCCTGCTTTATTCTAGGAAGACAATAAATCCTGAATTTGATATATGAAATGCTAAAGGCCCAAGGTTTTAGGTTCCAGGTTTCTTGACTGGAGCAGACAGGTCTTTGAACCTCACTTTTTCATATTGTTTATTAATTTCCATGAGCTGAGCAAGGATTATAATAAATTAAACTACCTCTGTGACCCTGAAAGAACTTTCCTATTGTGATTCATTGATCCTTTTGCTATGGATTTCTTTTAAAACATGAGACTTCAAAGAAATTTAACACATGGGCTATATGCTGTGGGCTCTGTTCCTGACTTGTAGGATCTCCTAAGCCAAAACAGTCATTCTGGTAGAAAAGTTAAAAAGAACTCATTAACTTGTATAACGTTTTCTTTTATAATGATCATGTGTTCTGAGATGAGCTTTGGTGATTGGCTCATTGATTCATTCTAAAGGTAGATTTATTCCAGAAATTTTGCCTTAAATATTCTGTTATAGTAATAGTACTTTTTTATGATCATGCTGCAGATAAACCTGGTCACATAGCCAGAGAGCAATGACATGTGGCAGATGACTAAAGCCACTAATGCCAGCTTAAAACTTGTGATTAAATCCAAAAGGAGACTGGAGGTGCATAAAGTGCTCCTATTGATGTTCAAAAACTTTGTCTATCAAGTACGAACCCAGATCAAATTGAAAAGAATAAACTTTACGGAGACTTTCTTATTTTTTGATCAATATTCTTTAGGATTTAAAATTATTATAGCAGTTGTTACTAATGATGGACAGAGGACTCTGTATAACCTGGAATGTTCTGGATAATTCTCAATATAAAAGTGTGCATGCCCATCAAATTAGCTTTCTTACTTAGTGCCATATCTCACAAAGGTATTAAGTTAACTATATTAATTTATGGATTAATTGGAAATTTTGTTGCTTTTTAAAATGTTCTTTCTACCTTCAACTAATGTATAGATAAAAGAGAATAGGTTATTCTGCATTTTCTAATGAAGTTCGTTGCTGAATTCTCTGACCATTTAAATAACATTTTTCTTAAAGAAAATATTTATGAAATGCTAATAAACTATTAAGTGAACAAGTAATACAATATGTGATAATTTTTACACCCTTCCTACAGTGCGTAAAATTTTAATAGAAACTTGGTGTATACTTGATAACAATTTACATGTTTATTTTACCATCTGGTAAATGTGTAAACGATATTTTGAGAAGCACATTTCATATTCACTTTAACAACTTATCCTTGACAATATGTGCCCTATCTTATGTATCGACTGGAAGAATCTTGGAAATTTTTGAAAAAGATGAATCCAGGGAAAAAAAATTCATGTCCTAGTTTGTTTGTTTTAAAAATATTATGGAGATTTAAGACTTAGTTTTTCATACCAAACTGAGGGCTTTCGTTGTTTGCTGACTTTTACCAGACATCCTGCTAATTAGGATAGAATAATCAGAGCAGCTTCCAAATATTATATCATGTACATCAAATCAGGTTTCCTGCTAACACTATAGGCCACATAGGTAGCAATAATAAAGTAAATATGGATCTGTGTGTTGTATAACAGTATCACATCTTTTCCAGAGTATTTGGCTTGCTATTGCTTATGTCTAAATATGGGAAGATCATTTTTCCCAATGTGTTGCAATGAACCTCAAGTGGATAGCTTTTATCGAATATTTTAACAGCATTTATGATACTTTGGCCTTCTGCCTTTTTTATTTCATTCTCTCTGCTTATTGGTCTCACTGGAATAAATCTCAGGGACTTACACAAAACAAGCAAACAGATAATTCCCTATTTAGTTTTGTTTTAATGCAGTCTTTCTTAGCTGATAATAATCTAAGAACCTTTGTTCTTAGACTATTACTACCTCTATGTGGGACTACTTCTACATCCTAATTGCCATCTGCCCATCTATAATAAAGTGGTTTGATAAGCAAATTGTAAATCTTGGCTTTAACAAATTTATTCCTCATCACAAAATATTTAAATTGAAGTAAAAATGAAACTCAAAGCCACATTTTTATCTATTAGGTTTAGAAATCAAAGTATAGGAGTATCTTAAAAATATTTAAGTGAGTCATATCATTAATTACTTTTTTATTCTAAATGGCAACTTGAAACTGTTTAAATTAGTTCTTATTATTTGCTTCCTCATGGAATGCTATCTCACTGTTATGATCATATAACATAATTCTGAGAAAAATTATCTGTGTGCATCTTTATCTACAGCTCTGATATTGAGCTACATTATTCCTGATGCTTTATAAAGCTTATAACCTACTCTCTACAACAACCCGGTAAGGTGAACATCAACTTCATTTTATAGATAAGGAGACTGAGGCACAGAAAACTTAAGCTATGTAAACTTTCCCATGGTTATACAACCAGTAAATGTTAGAGCAAGGATTTAACTCCAAGTTTGCCTTGCCTGAGACCATGCTCTCTTCACTATACTATTGCTGCAAATTTTTAGTCAGGAAGACATGGAATCTACTTTTCTTGAAAGGTCAAACACAGTGTCATTTAGTCTTAGAAGGATGAAGCTGCCTGATATAGGTGTGACATGGTGGGGGTAGAGATTGGGAAGAGAGGGAAGAAATGGAGATGACCTCTTAGAATACCTGCAACACTTTGATTTTACAGTTTAAAATCTGCCTCTGTTCAAACTATTATAACCATGCATCCAATCCTTACCTCAAACCAGTGCACTTAGGTTTAGTTTGTCATAAAAAGGATTTGAAATTCAAATTGTGTATGTAAGAATCAACTAATATTCAGATTAAAAAAAAAAACAAGCAAAAATAGTATCTCAGACACCATAGCAACTCTGGAAAAAAGCCGATTTTTTTGGAAATACCCAAGGAATTATAGTGATAATATTAATAACAAATACTTATTGAATACTTCCTTTATGACACTGTTCTAACTTTTTAGAACATATATTAACTAATTTAATACTCATAACAATCCTATGAGATTGATACTATTATTTTTGCATTTTGCAGGTGAAGGAACTGAAGTACAGACAGGTTCAGTAACTTGCCCCGATGCAGTAAATAGTAATTGATCCAAGATTTGAACTCAGGCAGTCTATTTTCAGAGTAATGACTATAAGTAGCAGTAGTGTTAAGTATTAAGATAAATGATATGGCAACTGATCTCTCTTTCAGGACTATTATTACAAAAAGCAGTATGAAGAAAAAAAATCAGATCAAATAGGAGTTAAGAACTTGAGGAAGAAAGCAAATTTGCAAGGGATCATTTAGAACTTTAGTTTATTTAATGATGTAAATATGAGCAAAACAAATAATTTGTTTTCATTTTTCAAAAAAGAATTAGGCTTTTATTTCAGGTATACAATATTCATTATTTCTTCCAAATGTAATAATAGGAAAGTATGTTGTTTGTGAATCTGCCAAATATGTCCTCTTTATTGGTCTTTCATGGTTCTTTATAGCTTCCAATAAGTGGAACTGTTTCAGAATTAAAAACAGTTTAAGCTATGTAAGTTGTTTTATAGATAATGAACTGAAATTCACCCTTTGTTCAGAATTATCAGTGCCTCAGTGATATTTTTGTTGTACAACTTCCTTTTTACAACAGATGTAAAATATATCTGGTAAAATAGTTATTATTTTGAATTAGAAAAAATTACTTTTACCAATAACATTGCACAATTTTAAAGAAAGAACATTATTTTCAGAATTAATCATAAGGTTGTTAAATTCATGTGGAATCATGGCAAATAACAATGGTCAGAACCTCTGAAAGAGATTACTAAAATAAAAGGTTTTAATAGTTTTTTGATGTTTTATTGAAACACAAGATCAACTAAAATACTTATATGGAACACAGGGTAGGCTTAATCATTGAGTATTTAAGCTTAGAGTTTAAGTTTTTCTGTAATAGTTTTTATCCTAAACTTGAACATCTATTTTATGTGATTTATATTACTAATCTCAAAACCTAAATCTACTTTTATTTTTCTTAGAAAAGGAGCAATTTCTTCAAAAAGGGAAACAAATAGGACATGTAAAAAAGAAAAACAGTAATAGAATTTCTTTTTTACTCATCTGGCTTATTTTTAGAGTATCAATGAAATGTAGCTATGTCAAATTAAGAAATTTTTTTCCCCATACTTTAAAAACTTTTATTTCTGTGTTTTTATGAATGGTCTTTTATTTTGTGGTCTCAACTTTCAAATAAGGCTGTAACAGGGAGTGAATACTTCAACATTAGTAATTATCTTTAATAGTTTATTTCACACCTTATTATTAATATAAAAAAACTCATTGAAACTGTTTGTGAGACAAACTCTACAAAACTCATTTCTATGACCGTGGTGGTAAAATGATTGGAAAGTAGATCTTTACACAATTTTTTCCAGCAGCACTGCTGCCCCTCCTTCCTGCTCTGACACTGTCCCTCTGAACAAGTTGTAGGTTTACGTTGGTGTCCAAAGGCAAAATTGTAACTCTTGCTTTTGACTACCCTAGCCTCCCAACTGTGTCTCTATTTTATATAATGCTTCTCTAGTCTCTTTTCAGTAACTTCATATCCTCTTGCTTTCTTCTGTATCTATTCAAATTTGCTTGAATATCTCACCAGTGATTCTTAACCATGGCTGTCCATTAAAATCACCTGTCATGCTTCAAAACACAACAAACAAAAACAAGACAAGAAAACCCCAGATGCCTAGGCTAATATAAGAATCTCTGGGGCTGAAGCTAGGGCATTGGTGTTTTTAATAAGTGTCCCATATAATTCTAATAATTAGCCAGAGTTGAGGACCATTGAGCTAAAAGGATGAAATGCTTTCTTTAGGAATCAGCAGATAGGGTGTGAAGAAGATATTTTGGGCCTGGTGACTTTCTGATGTTCCTAAGCTCACATTACATAGATGGTGCCTTCTTGGCTTATGCATAAAGCTAGCCATGGTGTTGCTGGTAACCCAATGAGGAGTGGCTATGCAGAAGTGTGTAACTATTAAAAGTCTGTAGAAGTTGCTTCATTTGTGTTTAGCATCCTCAAGTAGCTGGCATTAAGAAAACAAGGGGTCAGATTTATCTGTCCTCTTCTCCAAGAACATGCATTGTCAGTTCTCTTAAACTAACATTTGGCATTTTGAATAAAATAAATTTTTCTGATTTAGTCTGTTCCTACTTAGTGTTCAGAAAAATTTCAATACATTATATAATGGGAATTGATGCTGGTTTTGACAGCTTATCCATTATTCAAGTACCTTTGTAGAAAAAAATAAAAACAACAAAAAACCCTTTTTTTGGATAGGTCAATAAATAATAGCCAGAGCTTGATTAAATCTGGTCACAAGCTCTGGCATTTAGATTAGGTGTTATCTGAAACTTGCATGGATTAATCAATTCTTTCCTTTTAAAGATCTTACACTGAGATGCACCATAGTGGATCAAATACTTTTAATTAACTCAAATGAAAGCAGTATCCAGCATCTACCTATGGTTTCAGGAATTGTTTTGCTGTTTGGTTGAACTAAGAGTGTTCAGAATATTTGACATAACTTGTTCAAACTGGAATTTAGCTAATTTGAGGAGTCTTTAAACCCTATATTACTTTGGGTTAAGTAAGATTTTTGTGGAAAAATTATTTTTATATTGGGGGAAATAATATGTGGCACTGGGAGTCACTTCTGAGTTCTGTAAGTAATTTAATTTTGTTGAGCCACTGTTTTTCCACTAACAATTTGGGTGTAATGATGCTTAACCGGTACATATTTTAGAGGGATATGGAGAAGAAAGATCCTGCTATAAATAAAATATTGTTTAGCCTTCAGTAAAGTTTTGTTGACATCTTTTAATAAAATGTGTCATAAAGATAGTGAATTAGAGCAATAAAAATTACTAATATTATTAAGAAACCAATAGTCACAAATGGAGTAATGTGTCTCTATAGCACTTTGTACTACCTTTTCTGTGTCATATAGCAGACTGGTTTTTTTTTTTTTTTTTTTTAAAGAGACTAGGTCTCTCTATGTTGCCCATTGCCCAGGCTGGTCTCAAACTCCTGGGTTCAAGTGATCCTCCTGCTTCAGTTTCTGGAGTAGCACGGGCTATAGGCATGCAGAACCATGCCCAGCTTGAGATTGTTTTAATGAGTTGCTTATGTCTATTTCTTCTGCTGATAAGAAGAGGACTATCTTATTTACTAGATTTTCATCTTACCAGATTGATTTTGAAAGCAGGGGCTCTATTTGTCTTCATAGTGTCTGCTATAGACCTTGGTATATAATGATTCAATAAATGTTTGCTCAATGAATGTTTGTTATGTATTTTAGATAAAATATTAACTTAGTCATTTTACAAAATGATTATATCACATTTTTCTTTTTTGGGGAAGGATAGTGTTAGAAAACATAATTTTATGTGTCAGAAAGTATACAAACATAATGTATAAGGAGATTCACTGCTTTTGAAAATGCACATTGGATTGGGAAGTGAATTGTATTAAGTCAAAGTGTCCTAGTGGAGAGCAGAGGTGGCTATTTTATCGTAGGTAGGCAGTGAAGTGTTGAGGAAAGATCATGGACTTTGGAGCTAGATGGACCTGGATTTGAATTTGCCACTTTCAAGCTGTGTGACCCTGGGCAAATTTCTTAGTGTCTTAGTTTCAATTTCTTTATCTGTGAGATAGGGATAATACCATTTACTTCATAAACTAGTTGTAATGATTAAGTAGAATCCTTAGTAAAGAATCCAATATATATCTGAACATAGTAGGGGCTATGATAGTTGTTATTATTTAAATAAGTTAACAAAAGGATTTAAAAGTGTGCTTTTATTTTCCAAAGACAGTCTTCAATTGAATAGGAATCTCTGCCTTTTCTCTTTTTCTTTTACTTTAATTTGCTGAACGTTAGTTTCCAAATTAAATGTTATAAAAGATTAGAATGTATTTTACGCTTTGCTGATAAGGGATCTTGTACTATCAGAGGATTACAAGGTGAAGCTAAGCTGGTGGTTTTCATTCTAGCCCCTTTTAGTCCCTGTCACCAAACTACCACACAATTTGGAGCTTTTGCCAGAGTTGGCTCAAGAGAGGCCAATCGAGACACTAATAGATGCATTTTCTCCATGAATACACCCTTGGATCACACATAGAATTCCTATTAACAGCAATGAGAGTTAAACTTGTAAATCCCTTATGCATTGATGGGAGAATAGACCTTTTAGTTTACTTAGCCATCTTCCAGTTATTTGGCACTTTCCCCATCCCTTGTGAGTTCTCCAACATTTTCATTAAAGGCTTTTCTATTTTCTATTCTGCTTCATTCAGTTTGGGTTGTAATTCACGTTGGCCTGATGCCTTGGCAGCAATGAATGATTCTAATTGCCTCACTATCTATCTAGTCTGGCCTACTCATAAAGCCTTTCAACTTTTCATTCAAGCTTCCTGCAGTATCAACTTCATGGGTCACAAACTTCCCACTCATATCCTTTCATTGCATCTTAGCTGCTTACCTCTTATGTATTTAAGAAACTTGAGAGAGTTTATCATTATTTCATTCCTTTTCTGTTACACCACCTTATCTTTTTTGTAAAATTAAAGCAGCACTGCAGAAACCTAAGGATGCAAAGACGACTTCTGTCCAGACATTGTATCAGAAGAGCTAGATACCTTAGTTCACATTTACTTTGGTTAGCTAGAATAAAGGGTTAGAAATTAGAAAGTTTTAAGTATTCTTCTAAATCTGCTCTGTTACCTCTTTTACTATAGTCAGTTCCACTTTCTTGTCCACCCACTGAAGTATACATTTTTCTTTTCTGATCCTGAAGACATATGCAGTATCAGAATCATAATGATAAACTGAAAATAAAGGTTCTGCTTTGAACTTGTGATTTTTATGGCAGACAGGGAAGCTGTTCCTATACTTTATACAGTATGGGTGTTCTGTTTTGATTCTGTGTGACAATGCTTATTTTGGAGATTTTATGGGAATATATTTCACATATGATAAAAAAATGTATTGTAAACAGGCACAAAAGGTTTAAAAGGAAAGAATTACATTTTAATAGATTATGAAATATTTTATTTTTTGCCTTCTCCTTTTTTTAAAAAAATTCTTAAAATTTAAAAAGTTTTTTATTTTAGAAAATTTCAAATTTAACATAATAATATAACAAACTCCCATTTATCCATCCATTGATAAATCTAGGGGCTTTATCAGAATCAGGCTGGATTTTTGTGGCAAAACTACTTTATAGGTGATATTGTGTACCTATGCAATATCTGATTGTCTCTCTTTTTCAGCCAAAAGATATGTCTGTTTTGTCTTTCTTTATTAGCCAAGAATATTATTGTCAAGAACCATTGATTCATTAGATTTTGCAAAATGGGATTTTAAAATTCTATCACTTCATTTATTACCTAGAATACTTATAAAAAGTATTACCCTCCCTATTTGGTTACAACAAGGTAAATTAATCCTTTTCCTTTAATTTCCAGTTTTCAAAATAATGTGTTGGTTCCCAATATTTTCCAAAGGTGACCAATGAGATGTTTTCTTTTATCATTATGAACTTGTGGGTTTAAACATATTTGATGTGTTTTAATCCATTGTAGTTATTATCAAATTGTTCCATCTTTGGCTCATGATGGCCCATTCAATGTAAATCTTTACTACTTTTAACAGGACTCGATAGCATTTTTTCCTTTCTTGTATAATAAAATTTTAGCGTCATCTTGAGTTCTAAATGATTCGTTTAAATTTCATTTCCCACCTTTTACATGTTCTCTAATGAATTCTGCTTCATTTTAGTGGAAATGGAAATTAGGAACCACAATCTGGATGCTAAAGGTGCTCATTGCTACTGTATTGGTCCTTTTAGGGGATTGTTCTAGGGAATTTTACACACACATGTAATAAGATTATAAAATCAAATACATCATGGGTTTGTATGTATTAATACTTCTAATACCAATGAAGAACTCTAGAGTTTTTATTTAACCATTTTCAATCTTAACACATTGACTGTCACACTAGAAAAAAATTTTGTTTCCCTGGGGCCACGGTGTTTTATTAAAACACTCCTTTCTAATTTGTTATTTTTTATTGTGTTCTGTGCATGAGTTATATGCAACGCAATCCATGTTTTTAGAATTAAATTGTCAATATTAATTGTAACAATAAGAACATCAACAAGTAAGATTTTCATGAACCAACTGCAGGGTTTTGCTTCATGAGGCCCTGGGCTTAAAACTAGCCTGAGTTAAATACAACTCACATGGCAGTTGATGTGTTAAATTTGTACCTCTTTTCTCTCATGCTGAAATCCCTGTTCCCTACCTCAGCAATCTAATTATTTATTTGTGTTTTTCCCACAATATACATACAATAACAATACCAACAGTACTACCAATAATGTGACCACTGAAAACAGTTTCAGATTTCTTTACAGTTTTTTTCATCCCTAGGATATATCTCATTAAGTATGTACAGTCAAATTACTGTGTTTTAAAGAAATGTGTAATATTCCTTTTTTTGTGGTTGTGCCATCAACTAGTGGGGTAGGCAGAATAATTGCCTTCGTAAAATGTCCATGTCTTAATCCCTGGAACCTGTGTATATGTTATCTTACATGGCAAAAGAGACTTTAAAAATATGATTAAGTCAAGGACTTGAGATGGGAGAGTATCCTGGATTATCCAGGTGGGCCCAACGTAATTACAAGGATCCTTTGAAGTGCAAGAAGGTGGCAGAACAGTAGGTTGGAGTGATGTGATGTGAGGACTAAACCCATCATTGCTAGCTTTGAAGACGGAGGGGGGCCATTGACACTATATGGTACTGTTCTTCCTTAACGAGAATACACAGATATGGTAACTAAGGGCTTGAAAACAAAGTGAGCCTTGTGCATATTTCAATTACATATAATGATATATTTGCAAAAATATTACTAACCATGCCTATAATTTGAGGATTTGGTAGTAAGAGAGGATTGTTCATCAGAAGCAGGCATATGACTCTTCACTTTTAGAAAGATTAATTGAGCATTTATTATAAAAAATTATTGATAGTTTTGACTAATAACCAATGGGCACTGAATCTTCCTTCTTACAGTTTTATGTGTGTCCATCAGACTAGTTTCAGGTTCCATGTGTGGCTTCAAACATTTTTCTCCTCTAATCCCCAGATATTTCCAGTGTGTGAGCTGTAGGACACATTCATCATGCAATGTGACCTCTGCGGCTGTGCCTTTATTGGGTGAGTCAGTACAGTGTGGGGTATAAGTATTTCTGAAAGTCATTCCTATAGTGGGACGGCTAGAAATAACTTGTGGAAATGGCCACATATATATCCAATGAAATCAAAACTGAATATGTCCCTGACTGAACTTTCCTGTGACAGAATCCCTAAAATGCCTGTAGCCATTTTAGCACCACTCACTGTGAGAAAAGTGGAGAAGCTAGAGTGAAAAGAGACAGAGGTCTTAACTGATTATGATTAAAATATACTACCTTTGTAAATTTTACAAAATGATATTACTATATGTATCCATTGCTAAAACCATTTCCAGGAGCTTGGAAGGAGTTTGTATTAGTTTCCCATTGCTGCAGTAATAAATTACCACAAACTCGGTTGCTTAAACCGACACAAATTTATTATCTTACAGTTCTGGGGGCTCTCTATGGGAGAACGCATTTCTTTGCCTTTTTCACCTTCTAAGGGTTGTCTGTATCTTTGACTTGTGGTCTCCTTCTTCTGTCTTCAAAGCCACCATCTGCAATCTTTCTGACTGATCCTTCTGCCTCCCTTTTATAAAGGTCCCTGTGATTACAAATGGGCCACAGGATAATTCCTCATCTCAAGATCTTTAATTTTTAAAAATTTATTTAAATATATTTAGGGGGTACAATGGTTTTTCATTACATGGATGAATTGTATAATGGTGAAGTGAGGGCTTTTAGTGTACCTGTCAACCAAATAGTGTACATTGTACCCGATCGGTAATTTTTCACCCTTTACCCCCTCTCACCCTTCACCCTTCTGAGTCTCCAGTGTCCCTTATACCACTCTGTATGACCATGTATACCCAACATAGTATACCCACTTAAAAGTAAGAACATGTGTAGGAGAACACGTGTTTGTTTTTCTGTTCCTGAGATAATTCACTTAGGACAATGGCCTACAGTTCCATCCAGGTTGCTGCAAAAGACATTTCATTCTTTTTTTATGGCTGAGTAGTGTCCCATGGTATTTATATACCACATTTTCTTTATCCACTTATCAGTTGATGGGCAGTTAGGTTGGTTCCGTATCTTTGCAATTGTGAATTGTGCTATGATAAACATATGAGTGCAAGGTGTCTTTTTTTATATAATGACTTCTTTTCCTTTGGGTAGATACCCAGTAGTGGGATTGCTGAATTGAATGGTAGGTCCACTTTCAGTTTTAAGATCTTTAATTTAATTACGTCTGCAACCCCGTTTTTACTATGTCAGGTAACATATTGAAAAGTTCTTGAGATCAGGACATGGACATCTTTGCAGGGGAGCATTATTCAGCCTACCACAGGGCAGATGCAGACCCCTGAAACTAAGGAAGTTTTTTTTTTTAGTTTCACAGTAAATCTGCCCCTGTTCTTCCGTAAGATTTTAAAGTTTTCTTTACATAGGCCTATATGGTCTTTGTTAAATGTGATTTTAAATATTTAGTTTATATTTTATTGTTACAATTATAAAGAGTTTTTTCCCCCATTTCCATTTCTATATGGTTATGGTATTATAGAGAAGTTACTGATTTGTATAGGTTTCTTCTGTGTTAAAAAGACATACCACATTTTATTATTAATTCTAGTGTTTTTTTCACTAGAATCTAATGTTTTCTAGATATATAATTATATCATCAGCAAAAAGATTGTTTTATCTTTTCCTTGCCAATTATTTAATTTATTTTTTCTTATTGTATTCACAATCTGCACCCAATGCCCGGGCTTTGCTGAAAAATTTTATTACTTTAGTTCCAGATTGTTATTAGATTTTTTATAGCAGCATGTCTCTTCTATTTCAAGAATTCTTATTTAGCACTTACATTACAAATTTTTGTCAATCTGTTATTATCTAAATGAATAATTATAAACTATATCAGTGGTTCTTAACTTGGGGCTGCTTTTGCCCCCTAGGGAACATTTGGCAATGTCTGGAGACATTTCAGATTTTCAGGACTGGGGAGGGGTGATGCTACTGGAATCTAGTGGGCAAGAGCCAGGGAAGCTGCTAAACATCCCACAAGGCACAGCCCTCCTTTTCCCTTCCCCAGCAAATAATTATCTGATCCATAATGCCAAGTTGAGAAACACTGAACTAAATGAATTACAAGGTTTATTGCTTACCTGTGTTCCTCTCCTCTTCATTTTCTCCTATCTTAAGGTTGTCATTCTGATGCGTGTGTTGTTTTGTTAGAGTACTATCTTGAATATTTTTTTCCTTAGATGTCTTATGTTGGTGATATATTCTCTGTATTCTTATATATCTGCAGGCATCTTTATTATGCTCAGCAAGTGAATGATACAATTTTTTCCATTGTAAATAACTTGTTTTTGAATGATATCTTGGCTAGGTATAGGATTTTTGAATTGCATTACTTTTCAGCTGTCAATGTTGTATTCTTTCTATTTTCCAATGTTGCTGGTGCCAATCTGATATTTTTCTTTCCTTTTATTAAAAAGTTGTTCTTTGGCTCTGAAGTTTGTTATGTATATATTTCTTTTTATCCTTGAAACTTGGGACTTTTAGTAGGATATGCTTAGGTATATTTCTTTCCTTCCTTCCTTCCTTCCTCTCTTCCTCCCTCCCTCCTTCCCTCCCATTCTGTCAGTGAACTCTTTTAATTGTAGGCTTGAATGGTTTCTTATTCCAGAGAAAATTCCTTCTTTTATTTCTTGAGTTATTACCCCTCTTCCATGCTTAATTTTTATTATTCATATTTTTAAGCCTCCTGGATCTGTTCTCCAAGTTTCTAAACTTTTCCTCATGATTTCTTTTTGTATTTTTCTTTTGAGCTAAACAATAAACCCTTTAAAAAATTTTTAAATTGAGATATTATCTACATACAGTGAAATGTATAGATTTTAAGTGTACAGATTTGTAAGTTTTGACAAGTGCATAAACTCATGTAACCCACACCCTGCCAAGATACAGAACATTTTTATTATCACAGAAAGATCCCTCATGTCCCTTCCCAGACATTTTCAAGCTTCCCACCCAGAAACCACTCTTCTGATTTCCTTCACCTTGGATTAGTTTTGCCTGTACTAGAACTTCATATAGATAGAATTAAACTATATTAACTCTTTTCTATGTGGTTCCTTTTACTGGGTGTGATGTTCTTTGAGGTTTATTCATGGGTGTTGAATTTATCAGGAGATTATTCCTTTTTACTGCTAAGTAGTATTCCATTGTCTGGATATATCACAATTTGTTTATAGGTCATATGGTAAGCACATATTTAACTTTAGGAAAAACAGCCAGACCAATTTCCAAAGTAATTAGTGGGAATATAAGATGGTACAACCACTTTGAAACTTGCATTGGAAACTTGGTTGAAAAATCAGTTGATCATATCAGTAGGGGTCTATTTCAAGACTCACTATTGTGTGTCATTAATCTTTTTCTCTATTTTTACATCAATTCCATATAGTTTGGATTATTACAGCTTTATAATGTCTTGAAATCAGGAGTCTTCTTTTTCAAGATTTTTTGGCCATTCTAGGTTTTTTACATTTCCATATGAATTTTATAACCAGCTTGTCAATTTCTATAGAAAAGCTTACTGTGAATCTATGGATAAATATAGATTAATATAATAATATTGAGTTTTTCAATCCATGATCATGATATGTTTGTATTTCTTGGCCTCTTTTAATTTTTATTAGCAGTAGTTTTGTAGTTTTCAGAGAAGTCTTGTACATATTATGTTAAATTTGTCCTTATATAATTTTTTTTTGTAAATAATATTGATTTTAAAATTTTATTTTCCAATCATTTATTTCTAGTAGACAGAAAAACTATGACCACTGACCTTACATTTTGCAGTCTTGCTAAATTCACTTATTAGCTCTAGTAGGTTTTTCTCTTTAAAGATGACTTAGGATTTTCTATATACATGATTATTTCAATGGCAAAAACTACATTTTTACTTCTTCCTTCATAATCTGTCTGCTTGTTACTTCTTTTTCTTGTCTTATTGCACTTGTAATGATCTCAGTACTAAGTCAAAAAAAGAAGTGTGAAAGCAGAAGCCTTGCTTTGTTCTTGATCTTATTCTTGATCTTAGGGGGAAAGCATTCAATCTTTTACCATTAAATATATTAGCCATAGGCTTTTGTATATGCTCTTTATTTAGGTCATTAAATATGAAATGTATGATTTTGAATCAAAAGCGTAGTTTATTATATCTCAAACAAGAAACAATACAATTAATCAAAGTATGTGCCTAAACTATCAACACAATTTTGCAGTAGCTTGTTTATGCCAGCAGCAAAGAAGCGTGGGGAGTGAGTGGTGAGTCTCCAGTATCTATTATTCAATTCTCTTGTTGAGAATTGAATATTTTTCCTTGCAAGAAGTGGTCCAAAGCCTGGAAGAAGTGGTAGTCAGTTGGTGCAAGGTCTGGTGAATACTGTGGATGACAGAGAGTTTCTAAGTCCAGTTTCTGTAGTTTGAGCAGCATTGTTTGTGCAACGCGTGGTCAAGTGTTGTCTTGCATGAGGATTGGCCTGTCTCTATTGACCAATCTTGGCTGATTAATTGCAAGTGTCCTCATCATTTTGTCTAATTGGTTGCAGTAGACATCCACTGTAATCAACTGACCAAGTTTCATGAAGCTGTAGTGGATAGTACCAGCATTGGACAACCAAATAGACACCATTAGTTTTTTTTGATGAATATTCGGTTTTGGACTGTGTTTCGGCACTTCATCTTTATCCAGCCATTGTGCCCAGTGCTTGCAATTGTCAAAAAGAAGCCATTTTTCATCACACATAACAATACAGTGTAGAAATGGTTCGCCTTTACGTCATGACAGCAAAGAAAGACAAGCTTCCAGACAATTTCTCTTCTGACGCTCATTTAATTCATGTGGTACCTATCTATGCGGTACCTGTCTATCAAGCTTCTTTACCTTGCCGGTTTGTTGCAAATGGTCCAATATTGTTGGAATAGTAATGTCAAAGCTTGCTGCTAATTCACGTGTAGGTTGAGATGGGTTCACTTCCACTACAGCTTTCAGCTCATCATTATCCACCTTGGTCTCAGGTCACCCACATGGCTCATTTTCAATACTAAAATCACCAGAATGGAACTTCTCAAACCATTGACATACTGTGTGTTCATTAGCCACATCCTTCCCAAACACTTTGTTGATATTTTGAGCTGTCTGTGCTGCACTGGTTCCACGATGGAACTCGTATTTGAAAATAACATGAATTTTTGACTTATCCATGGTTTCACAAAAATTGCCCTAAAAAAATGTGAAAGATAACCACAAGCCAAAATATGCTTTTGACAGACTGAGGATGTGCCTTCACAACAAACATAAAACAAGAAGTGTCAAAGTGAAATGTCAGCAATACCAACTGTCAAACAGTACTTAAGGAAATCAGATATTTCATAGTTAATAACTATGAATAACCTAGATCGATAACCTTAATAGATAGATGAGGAAGTTTTCTTCTTCTAGATTACTGAGATTTAAAAAAAATCATGAACAGGTGTTGACTTTTGTCAAATACTTTTTCTACATCCATTGATGTGGTCATATATTTTTTCTTCTTTATTCTGCTAATGTGATGGATTACATTCATTGACTTTCAAATATTGAACTAAACTTGCATCCCTGGGATAAACGCCACATAATCATGCTGCATTATCCTTATTTCATATCTCTGGGTTCAGTTTGCTAATATTTTGTTAAGGTATTTTTGTGACTAGTAAATTTTATTAGTTTTCTTCCCTTGTAATTTTTAAATTTGGTTTTGGTACTGGTGGAATGCTGACCTCATAAAATGACTTGGAAGTGTTTCTTCTCTAATTTCTGAATGAGTTTGTACAATATTAGAATTATTTTTTTCTCAAATGTTTCATAGCATTTACCAGTGAAGCCAGGTGGGCCTGGAATTATCTTTGTAGGTGGGTATTTAGTAATAAATTTCTTTCAAGTATAGGGCTTTTTCAGATTTTAAAATTATTTTTGTGTCAATTTTAGTAATTTGTGTCTTTCAAAGAATTTGTTCTTTTTAATCAAGTTTTAAGATTTATTGTCATAATGTTGTTTATGATATTCTATTATTATTCTTTTAATATCTGTAATATTTATAGTAATGTCTCCTTTTACATTTCTAATATTGGTAGTTTGTGTATTCTCTTTTTTTGTCTTGCTAGTGATTTATCAATTTTGTTTATCTTTCAAAAAATCAGCTGTTGTTTTAATTAACTTTTATATTATTTATCTATTTTCTGTTTCATTATACTATTTTTCCTTTTTTATAATTCGGTTTTATTTTCTGGCTACTGAATTCTTGCTTGGCTTTTTTTTTAAAAACACATAAACCATGTAATTTATCCAGGCATGGTGGCTCATTTCTGTAATCCCAGGACTTTGGGAGGCCAAGGTGGGAGGCTTGCTTGAGGCAAGGAGGTTGAGAACAGCCTGGGCAACATAGCAAGACCCTGTCTCTACAAAAAAAAAAAAAATTAACTGGGTGCGGTGGTGTGCACCTGTAGTCCCAGCTATGCAGGAGGCTGAAGCAGAAGGATTGCTTGAACCCCAGAGTTCAAGGTTGCAAGTGAGTGTGATTGTGCCACACTCAGAGACAGAGATGTTACCCAGGATGAGTGCACAGTGCACACAGACTCTGTCTCTAAAAAAAAAAAAAAAAAGTAATTTCATTGTTTTCTAACTTGCATAGTTTTTGACAAGAAGTCTGAATTCTTTATGATGGTTCCTCTGTAAGTAATATGTCTTTTTTTTCTGTATACTTTTAAGTTTTTTTTCTTTATCACTGGTTTTCAACAATTTGATTATGATGCTTCGTGGCCTGGTGGTTGGTGGTTTTCTTTGTGTTTAATCTGCTTAGGCTTTATTGAGCTTCTGAGATCTGTAAATTTATATTTTTCATCATTTGGAAAAATTTTGGCCACAGTGTTTACATTTTCTTTCTATTTTTCATCTTTCTTGGACTCCAATTACATGTATGTAAATCTGCTTGACATTGTCTCACAAGTTATTACATTATTTTAAATTAATTAATTAATTAATTTTTTATTTTTATAGATTTAGAGAGTACAAGTGCAGTTTTTTTACACTGATATATTGTGTAGTGGTGAAGTCTGGGATTTTTGTTTAACCATCATCCAGATAATGTACGTTGTACCCATTGGGTGATCTCTCATCCCTCCCCTTCTCCCCCCTCCAACCTTTCTAAATCTCCAGTATCTATTATTCCACTCTCTCTGTCCATGTGTACACATTATTTAGTTCCTACTTATAATTGAGAACATGTGGTATTTGACTTTCTGTTTCTGAGTTATTTCACTTAAGATAATGGCCTCCAGTTCCAACCTTGTTGCTGCAAAAGACATAATTTCATTATTTTTTATGGTTGAGTAGTATTCCATATTTTCTTTATCTAGTCATCTGTTGATGACTTAGGTTAGACACTTAGGTTGATTCCATATATTTGCAATTGTGAATAGTGCTGCAATAAACATATGAGTGCAGGTGCCTTTTTAATATAATGTTTTCTTTTCCTTTGGGAAGATTCTCCATAGTGGGATTGCTGGATCAAATGGTAGTTCTATTTTTAGTTCTTTGAGAAATCTCCATACTGTTTTCCATAGAGGTTGTACTAACTTACATTCCCACCAACGGTGTATAAGTGCTGTCTTTTCTCCGCATCTATGCCAACACCTATTGTATTTTGACTTTTTAGAAATCACTGTTCTGACTGGTATAAGATGGTATCTCACTGTGATTTTAATTTGCATTTCTGTGACCATTAGTGATGTTGAGCATTTTTTCATATATTTTTTGGCTATGTATATGTCTTCTTTTAAAAAATTCCTGTTCATGTCCTTTGCCTAATTTTTAATAGGGTTATTTGTTTTTTTCTTGTTGAGTTCCTTGTAGATTCTGGATATCAGTCCTTTCTCAGATGCATAGTTTGAAAATATCTCCTCCCATTCTGTACGTTGTCTATTTAGTTTAATTAGGTCCCATTTGTCTATTTTTGGTTTTGTTGCATTTGCTTTTGAGGTCTTAGTCATAAATTCTTTGCCCAGGCTAATATCCAGAAGAGTTTTACCTAGGTTTTCTTCTAGAATTTTTATAGTTTCAGGTCTTACATTTAAGTCTTTAATCTACCTTGAGTTAATTTTTGTATATGGTGAAAGATATGGTTCCAGTTTCATTCTTCTGCATGTGGCTATCCAGTTTTTCCAGCACCATTTATTGAATAGGGTGCCCTTTCCCCAGTGTATGTTTTTATCTACTTTGTTGAAGATCAGTTGATTGTAAGTATATAGCTTTATTTCTGGGATCTCTATTCTGTTCCATTGATCTATTTGTCTATTTTTATACCAGCACCATGCGGTTTTGGCTACTATAGCATTGTAGTATAATTTGAAGTCAAGTAATGTGATGCCTTCAGATTTGTTCTTTTTGCTTAGGATTGCTTTGGATATTCAGGCTCATTTTTGCTTCCATATGAAATTTAGGATTGTTTTTTCTAATTCTGTGAAAAATGACATTGATATATTGATTGGAATTGCATTGAATCTGTACATTGCTTTGAGCAGTATGATCATATTAATGATATTTATTCTTTTGATCCATGAGCATCGGATGTTTTCCCATTTCTGTCATCTACAATTTCTTTCATCACTGTTTTGTAGTTCTCCTTGTAGAGATCTTTCACCTCCTTGGTTACATGTATTAGTAGGCATTTTATTTTATTTTTCATAGCTATTATAAAAGGGATTGAGTTCTTGATTTGGTTCTCAGCTTGGTCATTATTGATGTGTAGAAATGCTATTTATTTTTGTATGCTGATTTTATATTCTGAAACTTTACTGAATTCATTTATCAAATATAGGAGTCTTTTGGAGGAGTCTTTAGGGTTTTATAGTTGTAAGATCATATTATCATCAAACAGATCATTTGACTTTCTCTTTTCCAAATTGGATGCCCTTTATTTCTTTCTCTTGCCTCATTGCTCTGGCTAGGACTTTCAGTACTGTGTATAATAGAAGTGGTGACAGTGGGCATCCTTGTCTTTTTTTAGTTTTTAAGGAGGATGCTTTTACTTCCATGTTCAGTGTGATGTTGGCTGTGGGTTTGTCATATATACCCTTCATTATTTGGAAATATATTCCTTCCATGCCTAGTTTGTTGAGGGTTTTTATCATGAAGTGATGCTGAATTTTATCAAATATTTCATTATCTTTTAGTCTTTTACTTTCTGTGCTTTATTCTTAGATAGTTTATGTCAATATATTTTCATGTTTATTGATCTTTTATTTTCCATTGTCTGATCTGCTATTATTCCTTTCTAGTGAATTTATTATTTTTAATAATATATTTTTAATCTCTAGAAATTCCATTTGGTTTTCTTTATATCTTCATTTTCACTTCTCATTATATTCATGTTTTCCTTTAAATATTTGACCAATTTATAATAGCTGTTTTAACATTCATGTATGCTAATTCTATCATCTCTGTCATTTCTGTGCCTGTTTCTATTGGTTTATTTTTATCTAGTTATGGGTTACATTTTCTTATTTCTTTGATTGCCTACTATTTTTTTCTTCTGATATCTTTGGTTTTTTTTTTGCTCTTCTCTGTTTTATAGTTTCTTAAACTGTACATTAATGTCATTGATTTAAGCCATTTAAATTTCCCTCTAAACACTCCTTAACTGTATCCCACAAGTTTTGATACGTTGATATGTTTCACTTTATTTGGTTCAAAATATTTTAGCATTATCCCCTTTTTTTTGACACAAGGTCTTGCTCTGTCTTCTGGACTAGAGTGTAGTGGCATCATCATAGTTCACTGTAACCTCAAATTCCTGGGCTTGAGCAATCCTCCTGCCTCAGCCTCCCAAGTAGCAGGGAGTACAGGTGCATGCCACCATGCCTGGCTAATTTTTCTATTTTTTGTAGAGGTGGGGTCTTACCCTTGCTCAGGCTGGTCTCCTGGCCTTAAGCAATCTTCCTGTCTCCACCTTGCAGAGTGCTAGGATTAAAGGTGTGAGCCACTGTGCCTGGCCTAGCATTTCCCTTTTGATTTCCTTTTTTACACACTTATTTAGAAGTGTGTTGTTTAATTTACAAATATTTAGGAATTTCCTATTTATGTTTCTGTTATTGATTTCTAGGTTAATTTTATTATGGTTAGAGATCATATTTTGTATAACTTCAATTCTTTTAATTTGTGAAGGTTTGTTTTCTGACCCAGAATATGGTCTATATTGGTAAATGTTCCATTTGTGCTTGAAAGTAATGTGTGTCTGTGTTTGTTTAGTAGCAAGTTCTGTAAATGCCAGTAAGGGTAAGTTAGTTGATAATTTTGTTCAGGTCTTCTATATTCTTAACTTATTTTCGGTTTATTTTTTCTATTGATTGTCGAGAGGGCTGTTGAAATCTTCAACTATGATTTTGGATTTGTTTATTTTTCCTCTGAGTTATGTTAGTTTTTGTTTCATATATTTTGAAGCTCTGCTGTTGGCATTTACACATTTAGGATTGTTGTGTCTTAGTGAATTGACACTTTTATCATTGTATTTGTCCCTATTTATCCTTGCTAGTACTTCTTGTTCTGAAGTCTACTTTGTATGGTATTAAATAGCCACTCTAGCTACCTTTTGATTAGTGTTAGCATTGTACATCTTTTTCTACCCTTTTACTTTTAATTTGTCTGCATATTTATATTTAAAACTGGGTTTCTTTTCAATAGTACATAGCTGGGTCTTGCTTTTTTTTTCCAGTGCAATATTATTATTTGTGTCTTTTAAATGCTATGTTTATATCATTTATATTTAGTACAATTATTGATGTATTTAGCTTTGGGTCTATTTCATTATGTATTTTCAGTTTGCCTCCTCTTTTTTGTTCCTCTTTTCCCTTTCCCTGCTGTCTTTTCAATTATTTGTATAATTTTTAGTGTTTCCTTTTAATTCATCTGTTGACTTTTTCATTATCTTTGTTTTGTTAATTTTTTAGTCATTGCTCTTTGGATCACAATATACATACCAAATCTTTCATAGTCTATTTAGTATTGTACCACTTCAAACAAAACATAGATTTCTTTTATAGTTTTCCAGATATTTGTCATTTTATTGTTCATCCTCCATTCCTGAAATCAATATTTCCCTCTGGAATCATTTCCCTTCAGCCTGAACAGCTTCTTTTGGCATTTCTTTTACAGCAGATCTGCTGGTGAAAAATTCTTTTATTTTTCCTTCATCTCAGAATGTGTTTATTTCACCTTCACTCCTGAGGGATATTTTTGTTGGCTGTAGAATTTTGAGTTAAGAGTTCTCTTCTTTCATCACTTTTAAGATGCTATTCCACTGTCTTCTGGCTTTCATGGTTTCAGATGAGAAATTTGTGGTAATGCAAATTGTTGTTCCCCTGTGACCTCTGTGGGCCATAGTTCCCATCTAAGTTCATTTTTCAAAGGTATTGAAGTGCTGATTTAGTCTGTCTTGCATATGAACCATTATAGGTGATAGTTTAAATCTTAGTTCAGTTTCTAAAGCCTTTGGTATGCTACCTTTGGTTCTCTTCTATACATGCACATCTCAAAAGTGAGGTCATGATTGTTTCTAGATCCGTGAAAAATGATTTTGGTATTTTAATAGGGATTGCATTGAATCTCTAGATCACTTTGGGTAGTATAGACATTTTAACAATATTGATTATGCCGATCCATGAGCATGGTATGGTTTTCCATCTGTTTATGTCCTCTGCTATTTTCTTCCTCAGTGTTTCATGGTTCTCCCTGTAGAGGTCTTTCACCTCCTTAGTTAAATATATTCCTAGGTATTTTATTTTCTTTGTTTCTTTTTTTGGTTTGCATACAGAATTTGAGAATCCTCTTCTCTAGCTCTATCTTTTCTGGAGTCCCCTCACATTTTCTGGCCCACAAGGGTCCCTGTTCCTTACTTCTCTGGTCAGAAAGATGGAATTCATTTTAGAGTTTTAATCGGGAAGCTTACCCTCTTACAAGTTGCTTGTCCCAGTTTTAATCAATTTTAAAATCAGCCTACTTTTTAAAAATTATTTTAAAAAATTAAAGGCAGGGCGCACAGTTTGGGGGATGTCATGATTGTAGCTCTGACATGGGCAGTACATGGGAATATATATAAACAAAGTGTTGTGCCCCCATAACATTCTAAAATAAAAATAAATTTTAAAAAATTAAAAAATTTTAATTGTGTTAAAGATGTATAACTTAACATTTACTACTTTAACCATTGATAAGTATACAGGTCAGTAGTATTAAATATTTTCACATTGTTGTGCAGCTAATCTCCAGAACTTTTTCATCTTGCAAAAATGAAACTCTATACCCATTAAACAACAATTTTCCATTTCCCCCTCCCTCAGGGCCTGGCAACCACCATTCTACTTTTCATTTCTATTAATTTGACTACTCTAGATACTTCATATAATTGGAATCATACAGTAGTTTTTTGGTGACTGATTTTTTTCACTTAGCAGAATGTCCTTAGGGTTCATCCATGTTATAACATGTGTCAGAAATTCATTTCTTTTTTAAACCAAATAATGTTTCTTTGTATGTATTTTGTTTATCCATTCTTCCATTGATGGACACTTGGGTTGCTTCTACATTTTTGATATTGTGAATAGTGCTGTTATGAACATGGGTGTACAAACATCTCTTCAAGATCCTTCTTTCAGTTCTTTTGGATATATACCCAGAAGTGGAATTGTTGGATCATATATATGTTAATTATATTTTCAATTTTTTGTGGAGCCATTTACTGTTTTTCTATAGCAGCTGCCACCATTTTGCATTTCTAAAACAGTGCACAAGGATTCCAATTTCTTAACATCCTCAACACTTGTTATTTTATATATTTTTTTGTAGTAGTCATCCTAATGGGTATGAGGTAATAGCTCATTGTGGTTTTGATTTGCATTTCCCTAATGACAACTCAATTAATTTTGTTCACTTTTCATTGTTGACAGCTTTTTTTTTTTGTATTTTGTCCAGTTTTAAAAAGTTTTACTCAGTGGAAGAGATAAGCTTTGGTGGGCTAAACTTGCCATGGAAGAACGAGTTCTAGTAATTTTTAACTGGATGTCAGACATTTCAAATTTTATATTTTGAGTGATGGATTTTGTTGTGTTTCTTGAAAAAGTGTTGGATTTTGTTTTGGGAGGCAGTTAAGTTATTTGGGGATGGCTTGATTTTGGGGGGCTGATTTTTAAATCTTTTTGGGGGTGTTCTTGAGTAGACTTTATTCTAGGGTTAGTTTAGCCTCAGTACTGAGGCATATCCATGTAGCATCTTTACTGAATGCCGCATGTTTTCAACAAGATTTCTTCAGTCTAGTTAGTGGGAACTTGAAAAGTTCCTAAGTAAACTCTGGGAACCATTCAGCTTATTTAGAAATTGTTCTTTTCTTGGCAGTTATTCTTTGTCTGTCATTGTGGAATTTCACACTCTGGGCACACAGATTAGAATTCAGCCAGAAACTCAAACAACCCTGTAAAGGTTTCTAGAGCTCTTTCTTTGTGCAGCTTTTTCCTATATGGTATTATCCATAACTTCTATTCATCTTGGTTTATTTGAACCTCAATCTCTGCCTCCTCAACTCAGTGGGATGCCTTCATGATTGCCTTGTTTGTTTCCCTTCTTTTAAGGATCATAGTCCTGCACTACTGTTGTCTACTATTTGAAATTATTTCTTTCATATATTTTGTCCTTTCTTCTAGTTGTTTGTAGTACAAGGGTCAGTCCTAGGGCAGTTACTTTTTTTGTGGATAGAAGCAGAAGTCCATCTCTTTGTATTTTTGCTCTGTATTTTGAGCCATTTCTTCCACTTAGGCTTCAAATTTGATTTTCAGTAGTGATAATACTTCTTTTCAAAATTCAAAATTCAGCTATTGAATTTTGGAATCAGAAAATCATGCTTAATTCCAAAAAGTCCTTTCTGTGTTATAACTGAATCTCATGTATTCTTTTTATGGGTGTGTTAAAGCTGTTATGTCTTCTTTATCATTTCTGTTTCGTTAGTAGCTTCTTCTTAATTTTTTGTTATTATTTCTTGAGGTGTTTGGATTACCTTAAATATATTATTATTTTTTAAAAAAATTACTTGTATTCATTGTCAGAATTTACAGCTTTTGGGGGTACTTGCTCATGAATAGAAGGAGGGACAACTGTGTTTCCTCCTGTGGGTTGTTGATATATCAGCTGAAAATTTGTAACACATTTTTCCTGACAAGATAAGGTCCAAAATTTTTAGCATGGTATATAATGCCTTGTTATTCCACTGACTTCTCTTGTCATCTTCCCAAATTCATCCTGTGTTCAAGACATACTTTTTGAAATTCCACATACAACCCATTTTCTTAAGCATTTGTACTTTTGTAACTTCTGCCTATTATACTTTTCTGTACTCTTGTCCACCCAGAATATTCTTTCTTATTGATACTTTGAGATTCAGCTGGGCAGAGCTTTCACCTCAGGAGAGGTAGGGCATGGCCCAATGGACTGATCAGTGATGAGACAGGATCAGAGAAGAGAACACCCATTGGACAGTTAATTCTGAAGTAGAGAGCCAAATATTATCTGTGCTATGCATGTGTAGCACATTATTCATACTCAGAAGAGAAATATGCACAATGGAATATAAGTCCTTCTTCATATTTCCACATAAATACTAAGGAGAGGTGGAGAAATGACAGATGCTTCTTCACCAATACTTCTGGGAGTCCAGAAGTTTCATTTCATAGGACAAGGTGGGAACATTGAAGAGAAAAAAAAATGGTTCTTCCTACAGTCCTAGTTCCCCTCTTCACATACATACAACTCATGATGTTTTTCTGTTTCAGATAGGGTCTCTCTCTGTTGGTCAGGCTAGAGAGCAGTGGTGTCATCATAGTCACTGCAACCTCAAATTCCTCGTCTCAAGTAATCCTTCCATCTCAGCCTTCCATGGAGCTGGGACTACGGGTGTGTGCTACCACACCTGACTAATTTTTCTATTTTTTTATAGATAACGGGGTCTCGCTATGTTGCTAAGGCTGGTCTCGAACTCCTGACCTCAAGCAGTCTTCCTGCCTCGGCCTCCCAAAGTGCTAGGATTACAAGTGTGAGCCATTATGCCCAGCCACAACTCATGATTTTGACACCACACTCAGGGTCTTCTCTGTATTCCTAGTTTTGTCATCATCCTGGAAACTTCAGTGTCAAACAGCCATTCAAGTGTTCTCAACTTCGGGAATGTTCATTTGCCCTCTATATTCAAAAACATTTCCTAATGCCATACATGAATCGAATTGCCCAGATTTGAAATCTTAAACTTCAAATTTTATATGTTTTTTTACCATATGTTTTCTTTTTATAATACTAGTTCTTACACATCTCTATACATTATGCTTCCTTTGGTTCTTATTGATACTTAGAATCCTTGAAGCTTCATCTTCTTTCAAAGTGTCAGCACTCTTCTAGTTGTATTATTGTCCAGCCTGGACACAGGGTACTTAAATTCAATTACTTTCTTGTCGATACTCTGAACTTCCCTACCATTTGTCATTTCAGTGTACCTAGTCTCCACAACCTCAAATCAGAAACACTGCAACAGCCAGTTTTCTTTATTCCAACATATGGGCTTCTGGAAAAAATAATCACAACCATAAATATTAGAATAAAAATAATAGAAATGTGCATGTTGTTATCATTAATAATATTAATAATAACATTATTTTTATTCATAATATAAACCCAACCAATTCCTTTGGGAGATTCAAGTTTTCATGGTACTATGGCAAGACAAATATTGGTCACAAAATTCACATAAAAATAATAACATATTGTTTTGAAAATATTCTAAACAAAATAATGAGAATTTTGGAGGTGTATCACAACATACCATTGACGATATCACATGAAAGTTTACCTCAATAAAGACAATGTTAGGGGGTCTGCACAATATAATCAAGGCACATTAGGATAGTTACCTAATTTAATCCGTGGAACAATATTTTTATCATTTATTATTCTTGATTGCAAACAAAAGAAAACCAACTCTGTCTAAATAAAAAGGTGAAAAGCTGATAATTTGTTGTAAAGATATCACACAGAATAGTTTATGAAAAGTTTGGAGAACCAAATGGGTGGGAATCAAGGGAGGCAAGGCTGAGAAAAGATCCTATCATAGAAATAATCTGCAAAGAACACTTACCGTGCTGCTGCTGATCAACTTGACCCCATTCTGCTGATTCTCACTTCTTCTGCCACCACTGTGGCAAATAATCTCTGATTGTCTCTTCATCTTTGCTTCACTTTCTCATGATACACAGTCCCAGGATAGTAGATCATTCAATTGATGAAGCCTCAACCATGTGTATACATCTAGCTTCTAGAGAGTGGGGAGAAGGAATATTTTGCTCTTTCTTTGGTGTTTGTAAAGGGAAGCAGGACTCTGCCTCCCTGCTATCTTGGGATTTCCCCAATATAGGAAGGATATTTGGATGTTGAGCTGCCAAAAATAGCAAATGTCCACTCTATACTTCAAACAGTTCTCCCTAAATATTATTTATCTTGGCCAAGATTTTGATTGGTATTGGACAGCATGAGTTCAAGATTGTATTTGCTGACAAATACCTGGAGAGCTGCTAGTCTGTTGCCAATTAAATAAGTACCCATATGCTTTAACAGACAGTTGAATTGGGAGTGGGACTGATACCCTTTTGTGAAAGTTAAGTTTCCTAATATAGACATAGAGCTGACTAGAAGGCCACCTCTGGTGGGAAGCAAGCTGTGAGAGGACTCATAGGCATGGCCAAGAGTCCACTTTTAAACATGATTAAGAATTAAAAAAATGATTATGGATTTGCTCTATTGTACAGACAGAGGGAACATTTATGCCCCATCTAGCAAAACCCAACTAATATTAGCCTATAAAAATTTAAGACAGGTATAATTTATGCCTCCTTAGCCCTGAAAAAAAACTTAGTAAATGTACCCTAGAATACAATGCTTAGCTTTCAAAATCGCTACTATTTGGTATACTTTTCCAAAAATATTTGAGAAATGTACTTCAAAATAACTGAAAGAGGAAACTTTTGTGAGGTTTTTTCTTTTGAAAAATATGTATGTGAAAAAAATTTTATGTTAAAATTTTATTTTGAATAGATAATATGGTCACATGGTTAAAAAATGGTACTGTGTGCAAAATCTCCTCCTACCCCATTTGTCCAGTGATCCCTCCACCATAGTTAACCACTTAAATTGGTTTTTGTAATTCTCCCAGAGTTACTTTTATGCAAATAGAAGCAAATATGTATATGTAGTCTTGCCTACCCCCTTTAAAAAACACAAGTATCATATTAATACCATACTCACTTTTATGGACCTTGCTATTTTTTAAAAACTTAGATATTAGACGTCTTTCTATAAAGAACATAAAAATCTCATTTAAAAAAATATCATTCCCTTGTGTGGATGTAACATAATTTTAAAAAATTTAGTCCTCTACTGAAGGAGATTTGAGTTGATTATTTCTATACAAGAACATAGTTTGTTTTAGCATTTGGAATCAGGTATTTTTTGGTGTCTGTGAGTAGTGTTTTAAAGTTTAATTTTTATAGGTCTTGACCACTTCTTGTTAAGTTTATTACTATGTGTTATATTTTGGGAAAGGATATTGAAAGTGAAATTCTCCCTTTAGTTATATTTTCTACCCATTTTTTAATATATAGAATACGGTGATTTCTAGATAATGATTTTGTGTTATACTAATATACTGAGTTATTTTACTATTTTTGGTAGTTGATTATTTTGGGTTTTCCAATTCTGCATTTTTATATGATTGTATCATCTAACACATTAAAGAATAGTGATGATAGTTATCTACTTTTTCCTGACCATAGTGTCAATGCTTCTAATGTTTCCCATAAAACATGGGGGCTCCAGGGGCACAATAGAAACATTTTATCCTATTAAGGAAGTATCTTTCTATTTCTATTTTGTTCAGTCTCTTGTTTTTTAAATCAAAAATAGTTGTTGGATTTTTCAAATCCTCTTTAGCACCATAGAAATAAACTTTTCTCGTTGTCATTAGAACAACTAATACAATTTTTATATATTAGTAGATTTGAACCACTATTGCATTTCTGAAATGAATCTCTCTTGATCATTTTCAACCATCCTTGTATTTCTAGATCAGATCTTAATAAGTGATTATGTATTCATCTTTTAGTATGCTGCTGGCCTATGTTTACTAATCTTTTAGTTAAGATTTTTGTGGACTGGGCGGAGATATAGCTTCCCGGGACAGTGCATGGGAATCTGCAGACTGGCACCTTGCCACTAGAAGTCAGCGGGACTGGACCCAGGAGTTTAACGGAGAGTGGGACCTGCCCTTAGGGGCTGCTGGCAATTGCATCCACGGAACACAGGTCGCTTGAGAAAAGCTGCGTTCCTGGGCACGATCTGAGCCCTGCTGTGTGCCAGGCTGGCAGCTGGCAGCCATCTTTAAAACCTCCCTTCTGGAGCTGTGAGACAGGTCTCTAGCTCCACCCTGCCCCAGCCCAGGGGCTCTTCCACTGGGGTGTGACAGGCTTTGTCCTTGGTGGCCAGGGACAACTGCATCCGTGGGTTCCAGGTGGGACAAGATCTCAGAACTGTAGTGGCAGGACCGTTGTGTATTGGAAACAGTTTGCAGCCAGTCCATCTGGTCCTGCTACCCCGGCTCTGGCCTCTAATGAGTCCACTATGTGTTGGTCATAGTGCCTGCTCTTCAGGTCCCAGCCCTCCTGTACCCCAGAGATTGGTCATTTCAAAGGTTGCTGGTTATAGTGACTCATTGTGTATAAGTACCGGTTCTCATGGCAGCCAAATGCCTCAAAAGCCACAGGCTGACCCAGAGAGCTCCCCGTAACCTTGCTCACTTCATTAGGGAATTTTGCTCCATCCAAGAGGACTTCCAGTGGCCACTATTCCCCCCCATGGGAATATTCCCCTGGTGGAGACTTCTGGGGATAGAGACCCCCACCTGCCTTGCCTTGGGGTCTAGTGGTGGAAAAGGGGTGCACAACTGGAGAGCCCCCTATCAGCCAGTGTCATGCAGAGATGCACATTAGAGGGACAGACACACGTGGCTAGATAAGCAACCTCTGAGCTGTGTAGAATTTGTCCAGTTCAGCTCTCATGCTGCAGCCAAAAGAAATTGTGTTTCTACCTGCACCTCAGGAGAAGCAGGGTCAAAGTAACTTCTAGGAGCTACAAGACCTCTCCCAAAGCTTGGGGCTTTCGCATACCCCAATTTGGGGATCAGAGTCTGCCATGGACATAACAGAATACCTAGCTATTAGGTAGCTATGGGTTCATACCCTCAAGTACAATCCACCAGCTTGGAACTCAAGCTGGGAGGACAATCGCACTACACTCCACTGGGAAGAGGAGAAGACAACAGGTCAGAGGTAACCCAAGATCCACCAAACTTGCTAAAATACACCTAAGGCAATACAGGCCACTACTCCTCTCCTTGGCTCTGCCAAGGAATGAAGCTTGAGGGCTTGGAGACAGGGCCATAAACTAGCCCTAACACACCCAGCTCTCAACCAAGAGGCCATATGAGAAAAAACCAGCAAAAGAACTCAGGGAACATGAAAAATCAGAGTGAAAAGTCACCCCCAAAAGAAATCATCAGTTCCTCAGCAATGGATACCAACTCAAATGAAATGGGTAGAATGAAAGAAGAGGAATTTTGTTTATGGATTATAAGAAAGCTCAATGAAATTCAAAAGAAAATTGAATCCCAGCACAAAGAAATCACAAGAAAAATGCAAGAAATGAAGGAAAAATTTTCTAAAGAAATAGTATTACAGAAAAATCAAATAGAAATTCTAGAAATGAAAGACGCGTTCAAGGATCTACAAAACACAGTGGAAAGCCTTAAGAATAGGCTGGACCATGCAGAGGAAAGAATTTCAGAGCTAGAAGACAACTCCTATGCACTAAATAAATCAGTTGAAGAGAAAAAACACAAAAACAAGAGGCATGAACAAAGCATACAAGAAATGTGGGATTATATAAAGAGGCCAAACATAAGGATCATCCTGAGGGATCATCCCTGAAGGAGAGGAAGAAAATTCGCATGGACTGTAAAATCTATTTGAGGGAATAATAGAGGAAAATTTCCATGGCCTAGCCAGAAATCTCAATATCCAAGTACAAGAAGCACACAGAACTTCTGGGAGACCCAAGATGAAAAGGCATTCACTATGCCACACAATTATTAGACTGACCAAAGTAAACACAAAAGAGGCACTCCTCAGAGCTGTAAGGCGAAAAGAGCAGGTAACCTACAAAGGGAAACCTATCAGAATACCTGCAGATTTCTCAGCTGAAACCTTACAAGCCAGAAGGGAATTGGGAGCCATCATCAGTCTCCTAAAACAAAACAAAGGCCAACCCAGAATTCTTTATCCTGCCAAACTAAGCTTCTGATATGAGGGAGAAATAAAGACTTTTCCAGACAAGCAATCACTGATAGAATTTGCCAAGTCCAGACAGGCCTGGCAAGAAGTGCTTAGACCTGCATCATACACTAACCAGTACAACAGATACCCACCAATGTAAAAGTACCCAAAGCTAAAATTCCAGAACCAAGATTTTACAATGACTCAGGAAGTAAAACAGAACAAGAAACTACCCAACAGAATAAACAGAAATCTACCCCAACTATCAATTCTCTCAATAAATGTGAGTGCCTTGAATTGCACATTGAAGAGACATAGGTTGGCTGAATGGATTAAAAAATACAAGCCAAGTATCTGCTGATTCCAGGAAACACACCTTACACACAAGGACACATTCAGAATCAAGGTGAAAGGATGGAATACAATATTCCAGGCTAATGGAAACCAAAAGAAACCCGGAGTAGCCATCCTCATCTCAGATGGTGTAAACTTTAAGCAACAAAAATAAAGAAGAACAAAAATGGACACTATATAGTGGTGAAGGGAAAAATCTTACAAGAGGATTTAACAATCCTAAACATTTATGCAACCAACACAGGAGCACCCAGATACGTAAAGAAAATACTGCTTGATCTAGACAACATAATAAATAGCAATGCTATAATAGCAGGGGACTTCAACACCCCACTGACGGAACAGGACAGATCCTCCAAACAGTAAATAAGCAAAGATACAATGGACCTAAACAGGACTCTACAACATTTGGGCCTAACAGACATCTACAGAACACTCCACCCAAATAATATTGAATATACATTCTTCTCATCAGCTCATGGAACTTTCTCTAAAATTGATCACATCCTAGACCACAAAACAGATCTCAACAAATTAAAAAAATAGAAATCATGCCTTGTATCTTTTCAGACCACAGCAGAATAAAATTAGAAATCAATTCCAACAGAAACTCACATCTTCATCCAAAAACATGGAAATTAAACAATTGGTTGCTGAATGACTATTGGGTCAAGGAGGAGATTCAAATGGAAATCAAAAGATTCCTCGAACTAAATGATAATGGGGACATAAGTTATCAAAATCTGTGGGATACAGCAAAAGCAGTCCTGAGAGGAAAACTTATTGCCTTAAATGCTCACATCCAAAAGACAAAAAGGTCACAAATCAGTAAACTAATGAAACATCTTAAGGAAATAGAAAAGGAAGAGCAAAGCAATCCTAAAGCCAGCAGAAGAAAAGAAATAACCAAGATCAGAGCAGAATTAAATGAAATCGAGAACAAAAGAACAATACAGAAGATTAATAAAATGAAAAGTTGGTTCTTTGAGAAGATAAACAAAATAGACAGGCCACTCGCCAGGTTGACCAGAAGCAGAAAGGAAAGGACTCTAATAAGCTCAATTAGAAATGAAAAAGAAGAGGTCACAACTGATATCATGGGAATACAAAACATCATCTTCGAATACTACAAAAATCTCTATGCCCCAAAACATGAAAACGTGGAGGAAATGGACAAATTCTTAGAAACATACTACCTCCCTAGGCTCAACCAGGAAGAAATAGAATTTCTAAACAGACCAATATCAAGTACTGAAATTGAAGCAGTAATAAAAAATCTTTCAACAAAAACAAGTCCTGGACCAGATGGGTTCACACCTGAATTCTACCAAGCCTACAAAGAAGAACTGGTGCCTATACTGC
Source organism: Daubentonia madagascariensis (assembly GCA_023783475.1). Lineage (NCBI taxonomy): Eukaryota > Metazoa > Chordata > Mammalia > Primates > Daubentoniidae > Daubentonia > Daubentonia madagascariensis. Next base: position 45,220,476 of record JAKFHU010002088.1, on the reverse strand, counting down.
AGAAATTATTTGAAAACATCCAGAAGGATGAAGTCCTCCCAAACTCATTCTACGAAGCCAATATCACCTTAATACCAAAGCCAGGAAAGGACACAAAAAGAAAAGAAAACTACAGACCAATATCCCTTATGAATATAGATGCAAAAATTCTCAATAAAATCCTAGCAAACTGAATTCAAATGTACATCAAAAAAATAACTCATCAAGATCAAGTGGGCTTCATCCGCAAGATGCAGGGGTGGTTCAACATATGCAAATCTACAAATGTAATTCACCATATAAATAAAAGCAAGAACAAAGATTATATGATCCTTTCAATAGATGCAGAAAAGGCTTTTGACAAAATCCAGCACCCTTTTATGATAAGAACTCTTAACAGTATAGGCATAGATGGCTCATACCTCAAAATTATTAAAGCCATATATGATAAACCCACAGCCAATATCATACTGAATGGGGAAAAATTGAAAGCATTCCACCCTTAAAACTGGAACCAGACAAAGTTGCCCACTATCTCCACTTTTATTTAACATAGTGCTGGAAGTCCTGGCCAGAGTAATCACACAGGAGAGAGGAATCAGAGGTGTCCAAATGGGGGCCGAAGAGGTCAAACTTTCACTGTTTGTGGACGATATGATGTTATATCTAGAAAACCCCAAATATTCAACCATGAGATTACTGGAATTGATAAACAAATTCAGCAAAGTCTCAGGATACAAAATCAGTGCACACAAATCCATAGCCTTCATATATGCTAATAACAGTCAATCTGAGAAACAAATTAAAGACGCAATACATTTCACAATAGCACCAAAGAAAATTAAATATTTAGGAACATTACTAACTAAGGTGAAAGACCTATACAGAGAGAATTACAAAACAGTGAGAAAAGAAATTGCAGAGGATGTAAACAGATGGAAAACCCTACCATGCTCTTCGATAGGTAGAATCAACATTGTAAAAATGTCCTTGCTACCTAAAGTGATTTACAGAATCAATGCAGTCCCTATCAAAATACCAACATCATTTTTTGCTGATCTAGAAAAGATAATTCTATGCTTCGTGTGGAACCAGAGAAGACCCCGTCTAGCCAAAGCAATCTTAAGCAAAAAGAACAAATTGGGAGGCTTCTATCCACCAGACTTTAAACTATACTACAAGGCTATAGTGACCAAAACAGCATGATACTGGCACAAGAACAGAGACATAGACCAATGGAACAGGACTGAGAACTCAAATATAAAACCAACCTCATACTGTCATCTGATCTTTGACAAATACCACAAAAACATACACTGGGGTAAAGATTCTTTATTCAATAAATGGTGCTGGGAAAACTGAATGGCCATATGTAGAAGACTGAAACCAGACCCACATCTCTCACCTCTCACAAAAATCAACTCATCATGGATAACAGATTTAAACCTAAGATGTGAAACCATAAGAATTCTTGAAGAAAACTTTGGAAAAACTCTTATGGACATTCGCCTAGGCAAAGAATTTATGAAGAAGACCCCAAAAGCAATCACAGCAGCCAAAAAAATACATAAATGGGACCTGATCAAGTTAAGAAGCTTCTGAACAGCCAAGGAAACTATCACTAGAGTGAACAGAGAACCTACAGAATGGGAGAAAATATTTGCATGCTACATCTCTGATAAAGGGCTGATAACCAGAATCTATACAGAACTTAGGAAAATCAACAAGAAAAAATCAAACAACCCCATGAAAAAATGGGCGAAGGACATGAACAGAAACTTTTCAAAAGAAGACAGTATAATGGCTAAAAAGCATGTAAAAAACTGCTCAACTTTCCTAATCATCAGGGAAATGCAAATCAAAACCACAATGATATATCACTTAACTCCAGTGAGATTGGCTGATATCAAAAAGTCCCAAAACAACAAATGTTGGTGGGGACGCGGACAGATAGGAACACTCTTACACTGCTGGAAGGACTGCAAATTAGTAGAACCTCTATGGAAAGTAATACGGGGATACCTCAAAGAATTAAAAGTAGAACTACCATTTGATCCAGCAATCCCACTACTGGGTATTTACCCAAAGGATAAAAAGACATTCTATAATAAATACATCTGCGTGCAAAGGTTTATAGCAGTACAATTCACAATTGCAAAGATGTAGAAACAACCCATGTGCCCATCAATACACAAGTAGATTAATAAAATGTGGTATATGTATACCATGGAGTATTACTCAGCAATAAAAAACAATGGTGAATCACATCTGGTATTATCCTGGTTGGAGCTAGAGCCCATTCTTCAAAGTGAAATGTCACAAGAATGGAAAAACAAGCACCTCTGGTACTCACCATCAAATTGGTACTAACTGATCAACACTTACGTCACACATGGCAATAATATTCATCAGGGGGCGGGCAGGCGGGAGGGGGGTGGAGGGAATGGGAAAACTCTCACTGAATGGATGAGGGGTGCACAGTTTGGGGGATGTCCATGATTGTAGCTGTGATATGGGCAGTGCATGAGCAATATATATAGCCAAAGTGTCCTACCCCCATAATATTCTGAAATAAAAAGAAACAAAAGATTTTTGCATAAATTTTCTTAAGTGATACTGATTTCTGGTTTTCTTTTTTTGTGCAGTCTTTGTCAGATTTGCTATTAATGTTATTGCTTTATGCAAATATATGTAACCTTTGCATTTGTATACAGTGGGCAGTTTAAATAGCATTGGGGCCATATGTAGTGGTTCATGCCTGTAATCCCAGATCTTTGGGAGACTCAGGCACTTCAGGCTGGAAGTTCACTGGAAGCCAGGAATTTAGACCAGAGTTGGCAACCTAGCCAGAATGTGGCACTACAAAAAATGTAAAAAATTAACTGGGCATGGTGGTGTGCACACTAGTCCTAGCTAGGCTGGAAGGATCGCTTGAGCCCAGGGGATTGAGGTTACAGTGAGCTGTGATTGCACTACCGCACTCCAGCCTGGGCAACAGAGTGAGACTCTGTTTCTAAAAATAAACAAACAATTTAATAGATAGATAGCTTTGGGACCATCTTTCTTTAAAGTTTTCATAGACTTCTGGGACACTATTGTTTTTTGGGTGTAATTTCCCCAGTTGCTTCTAAAGAAGTTGTACTTTTAAGACTTTCTATGTTTTTTGTGTTCAGTTATGCTAACTTATATTCAAATACATAGTGTTATCATTAATATTGTTTTCAAAAAATTTTGCTATTTTGGTTTATAGGTTTTCTTTGACCTGACAGTTGCTTTGCAGAGACAGTTTTAAAATTTCTCTATGGAAGGGTCTTTTTATTTTCTGATTTTATTAATTTATAGTTTTATTACATAGTGGTTAGACTGTTGTTTGTTTATCTGCTTTCTGGAATTTGCAGCTTGAATGTAAAGCTGATATGAGAATCAAGCTGTTCTCTGAAGCCAGATATTAATGAGATTTGCAAAATAGGTAACAATTCTACTCTTTTTCACTAAACTTTTCTTTTGGAAAATGTAGTTTTTTCTAAAAAATATTTACATTGCTATGCAATGTTTGTTACTGTTATTTCTAAATGGATTAGTAAATATTATTTAATAAATAATAACATAAATATTTCAGTTTTAATTTCTAAAACAGTAAATATCATGGAACTTAATTCCTTTTGGATTTATTTTAGTGTCTTTTATTTTACCTTTAAGAGCTGTTCCTTCTTTTCCCTTTGTGCTTTGAATCTGTGCTTCTTCCTTCTTACTGAGATACTGATCCATCAGCTTCTAGTCTTTATCTTCAGCATCTCCCTTTCTATAGGAATTTTTCTTTCATCATATGAACATTCTCAAGTTTTTATCGTCTTAAGAAATAGCTTGAAATTTTTTTCTTCTCTCTTAACTACAGCAGTTGAGATCTCTTCTTTCCTCCTTACCAAATGGATAGTATATGGCTCCTCATCAGTCATTCAGTCATGAACCACTACAATTTGGCTTCCACCCTCAATCATGCTATTGAAAGCATTCTTATCATGACTTTAGTAATTTCCTGCTTATGATTTTCAGTTAATATCTCCATGAACTCTCTGTAGCATTTGACAGTGCTGACTACTCTATCCTCTCTTGGTTTTCATGATAGCATAATCTCCTGATTTTCTTCTCACCACTCTGACTTCAGAATTTTCTTCATGGATTTCTCTTCTCTTTGTACCTGCTCTGCAGGAGTAAAAAAATTATATCTTTAGTTATCTTCTTTTCTTTTTCTAATCTTCTTGGAAGAGCTCACCTACTCTTACAGCTTTAATTTCCACCTCAAAATAGTTCAAGACCTTCAGTATTCACAGATTTATAAAAAGTGTACAGCTTTAGCATAGCATAGAACATTTTAAATATCTGGCTGTTGCTTCTTTTCATTATTGCTCTTGGAAATTTATATATACTCACTGTAAATAAACCAAAAAATGTAGAAAAGTACAAAAATTAAAGTAACAAAATAGCCTAAATTACACTATTCAGAAATTACCATCATTAACATTAGGTGAATACTATTCCATATATATCTTTTAATGCAAATATATAGTCAGCCCTTCTTGTTCAGCATCCATGGATTCAACCAACTGCGGATCAAAAGTACAGTATTTGCAGGATTCAGACCCTGTGGTTATGGAGGGCTCCCTTTTTGTACTTGCAGGTTCTGCAGGGCCTATTGTGGGACTTGAGCATCTGTGCATTTTAATATCCTTGGGGGTTCTGGAACCTATCCCCCATGGACACTAGAGGATGACTCTGTGTGTGTGTATGTGTATGTGTGTACATATATATGTTAATATATAGTGAAACGTAGATATTAAAAAACAGTTTGTGTTGGAATATATAAAAATAGTTTTATAAAAGTTGATGCCATTTTAAATAAAATATTAAATTTAATTTTATGTACATTTAATAGATACCAGATATACTGAAGTTAAAAAAGCAATGTTGAACTTCACATAAATGCTTATTCACCAAAGGATTTAAGATTATTCTTATGGTTAAAAAGTATTATTTAAAAACCCAAGAAGTTGGAGCATAACATTTTATTAAATGAATGTTTAATTTTAGACAGTATTAATTGACATTCTGGTATGAAAAATGAGAATATTAGCACTCTTATACATCCTCCAGGCTTACCACCCTACAACTTTTGTAAGTTATATTATTATTGTTATATTGTCTGTGTTTGTGATATTCACAGTCTATTAACTGTAATTCCTGCAGTTGTTTTGTTGTTCTTTATTAGTAGTATATATAAATGAATTCACTGTTTACTGCCAATGTTATTATTTTTCATTGTAGCTTCTTCATTCTTGAGTTTTTAAAATATTTTTTAAAAAATTATTTATTTCTTTATTTTAAAAATTACTATGGGTACATAATAGTTGTGTATCTTTATGGGGTACATGTGATGTTTTGATACAGGCATACAATGTGGATTAATCAAATCAGGGTAATTAGGATATCCATCACCTCAGGTATTTATCATTTCTTTGTGTTAGGAACATTCCAGTTCCACTCTTAGTTATTTTAAAGTATACCCTAACTTATTGTTGATGATAGTCACTTTGTTATGCTGTCAAATATTTTTCATTCTATCTAACTATATTTTTTGCACCCATTATCCTTCCTCATTTTATCTCCCACTCCTTGCTACCCTTCACAGGCTCTGGTAACTATCACTCTACTCTCTGTCTCCATGAGATCAACTGTTTAATATTTAGCTCCCACATATGAGTGAGAATGTGTGAGATTTGTCTTTCTGTACTTGGTTTATTTCAGTTAATATAATGCTCTCCACTTCCATCCATGTTGTTGCAAATGGTAGGATTTGATTTTTTTTATGGCTATGTACTATTCCATTGTGTATATGTACCACACATGCTTTATACCTAGCAGTGGGATTCTGGGTCATATAGTAGTTCTAGTTTTAGTTTTTTGAGGAACCTCCACACTGTTCTACATAGTGGTTGTACTAAGTTACATTCCCACCGACAGTGTGCGAGGGTTCCCCTTTATCCAGATCCTCACCAGCATTCATTATTGCTTGTCTTTTTGATAACAGCCATTTTAACTGGGGTGAGATGATATCTAACTGGAGTTTTGATTTGCATTTCTCTGATGACTAATGATGTTGGGCATTTTTTCATATACCTCTTGGCCATTTGTATGTCTTCTTTTGAGAAATGTCTATTCTGATCACTTGCCCATTTTTAAATCAGATTACTTAATTTTTTTCTGATTGAGTTGTTAGAGCTCCTTATATATTATAGTTGTTGATCCTTTGTCAGATGGGACATTTGCAAATATTTTCTCTCATTTTGTGGGTTGTCTCTTCCCTTTGTTGATTGTTTCCTTTGCTGTGCAGGAGCTTTTTAGCTTGATGTGATCCCATTTGACCAATTTTGCTTTGGTTGCCTGCGCTTTGGGGGTATTACTCAATAAGTGTTTGTCCAGACCAAAGTCCTGAAGCATTTCCCCAATGTTTTTGTAGTTTCATAGTTTCAGGTCTTAGATTTAAGTCTTTCATCCATTTGATTTGATTTTTGTATATGGCGAGAGATAAGAGTCTAGTTTCTTCTTCAGCATATGGATATCCAGTTTTCCCAGCACACTATTTATTGAAAAGACTGTCCTTTCCCCACTGTATGTTCTTGGCACCTTTGTTGAAGATAAGTTCACTATAGATGTGTGTATTTATTCTGTTCCATTGCTCTATGTGTCTCTTTTTATAGCACTACCCTGCTGTTTTGGTTGCTACACCCTTTTAGTATAATTTGAAATCAGGTAATGTGATTCTTTCAGTTTTGTTCTTTTTGATCAGAATGGCTTTGGCTATTCTGAGTCTTTTGTGGTTCCATATAAATTTTAGGATTATTTTTTCTATTTCTGTGAAGAATGTCATTGATATTTTGATGGGGATTGCACTGAATCTGTAGATTGCTTTGGGCAGTATGGACATTTTAACAATATTGATTCTTCCATTCCATGGGCATGGAATATCTTTCCATTTGTTGTGTCCTCTTCAATTTCTTTCATCAATGTTTTATAGTTTTTATTGTAGAGATCTTTCAATTCTTTGGTTAAGTATATTCCTAGGTATTTTATTTTATTTGTAGCTGTTGTAAATGGGATTACTTTCTTAGTTTCTTTTTCAGATTGTTTACTGTTGGCATGTAGAAATGCTACTGATTTTTATATGTTGATTTTGTATCCTGTAACATTACTGAATTTGTTTATCAGTTCTAATAGTTTTTTTGTGGAGTAGTTAGGTTTCTCTAGATATAAGATCATATCATCTACAAACAAGGATAATTTGACTTTTTCCTTTCCAATTTGGATGCCTTTATTTCTTTCTATTGTCTGATTGCTCTAGCTAGAACTTCCAGTACTATGTTGAATAACAGTGGTGAAAGTGGGCATCCTTGTCTTGTTCCAGATCTTAGAGGAAAGGCTTTGAGTGTTTTCCCATTCAGTATGATACTAGCTGTGGGTCTGTCATCTATGGCTTTCTTCATGTTGAGGTATGTTCCTTTATACCCAGTTTTATGAGAGTTTTTATCATGAAGGGATGTTGAATTTTATCCAATGCTTTTTCAGCATCAATTGAAATGATCACATGGTTTTGTCCTTTATTCTGTTGATATGATGTATCACATTGATTGATTTACATATGTTGAACCATCCTTGCATCCCTGGGATGTATCCCACTTGATCATGATGAATAATCTTTTTAATGTGTTTTTAAATTCAGTTTGCTATTAGTAGTATTTTGTCGAGGATTTTTGTCTCTATGTTCATCAGAGGTATTGGCTTACAATTTTCTTTTTTTGTTGTGTCTTTGTTTTGTTTTGGTATTAGAATGATACAGGCCTTGTAGAATGAATTTGGGAGTATTCTCTCCTCCCTGATTTTTGGGAATATTTTAAGTAGGATTTGTATTAGTTATTCTGTGACTGCTTGGTAGAATTCAGCAGTGAAGCCGTGGCATCCTGGGCTTTGCTTTGCAGGGGGACTTTTTATTAATGCTTCTATCTTGTTATTTGTGATTGGTTTATTTAGGTTTTGGATTTCTTCCTGGTTTAATCTTGGTAGGTTGTATGTGTCTAGGAATTTATACATTTCTTCTAGGTTTTCCAATTTATTGGCATATAGTTGCTCATAGTAGTCTCTAATGATCGTTAGAATATCTGTGGTATCAGTTGTAACATCTCCTTTTTCATCTCTGATTTTATTTATTTGAGTTTTCTCTCTTTTTTTCTTAGTCTGGCTAAAGGTGTGTCTATTTTGTTTATTTTTTTAAAAAAACAACTTCTTGTTTTGTTGATTTTTTTTTTTTTGGCTTCCATTTCATTTATTTCTGCTCTTGTCTTTGTTATATCTTTTCTTCTATTAATTTTGGGTTTGGTTTGCTCTTGTTTTTCTAGTTACTTGAGATACATTGTTAGGTTGTTTATCTGAAGCTTTTCTGCTTTTCTGATGTAGGCACTTATTGTGATAAACATTCCTTTTATTATTACTTTTACTGTTTCCCATGGGTTTTGATATGTTGTGTTTTTGTTTTCATTTGTTTTGAGAAATTTTTAAATTTCCTTCTTAATCTCTTCATTGACTCACTGGTCCTTCATGAGCATTTTGTTTAATTTCTATGGGTTTGTATAGTTTCCAATGTTCCTCTTGTTATTGATTTCTAGCTTTATTCCATTGTGGTCAGAGAAAATACTGGATATGATTTCAATTTTTTTTTTTTAATTTTTAAAGACTTGCTTGTGGCCTAACATATGGTGTATCCTTGAGAATGATCCATGAGCTGAGGAGAATGTGTATTCTGTAGCTGTTGGATGAAATGTTCTTTAAATATCTATTAGGTCCATTTGGTCTATAGTGCAGATTAAGTCCAATGTTTCTTTGTGGATTTTCTGTCTGGAAGATCTGTCCAATGCTGAAAGTGGAGTGTTGAGGTTTCCAATGATTATTATACTGGGGTCTATCTCTCTCTTTAGCTCTGATAATATTTGTTTTATATGTCTGGGTGCTCCAGTGTTGGGTGCATATATATTTAGAATTATTATATCCTCTTGCTGAATTGACCCCTTTATTGTTATATAATGACCTTCTTCATCTCTTTTTACAGTTTTTGCCTTGAAATCAATTTTATCTTATAGAAGAATAGCTACTCTTGCTTTTTTTTTGGTTTCCATTTGCATGGAATATCTTTTTTCTATCCCTTTATTTTCAGTCTATGTGTGTCTTTATAGGTGAAGCATGTTTCTTGTAAACAACATATAGTTTTCTTTTTTAAAAATCCATTTAGCCACATAATGTCTTTTGATTGGAGAGTTTAGTCCATTCACACTCAATGTTATTATTAATAAGTGAGGACTTACTACTACCATGTTGTTATTTGATTTCTGGTTGTTTTATGGTCCTCTCTTTCTTCTTTCCTTCTTGTCTTCCTTTGTTAAAAGTGATTTTCTCTAATAGTGTGTTTTAATTTCTTCCTTTTTTAGTTTTTGTGTATCTTTTGCAGGTTTTTTGATTTAGGGTTACCATGAATCTAGCACAAAAATTTTATAACCAATTGTTTTAAATATGTGACAACTCTGCTTATAAACAAGCAAATAAACAAGCAAAGAGAAATCTAGCAAAAATTCTACACTTTAACTCCATCCTCCCTCCCCCACACCCCCGGGCTTTTTAACTCTTTGTTGTTTCCATCTATATCCTTTTATACTATGTATCTCTCAAAAAGTTGTAGTTATTTTTGATAGGTTTGTGTTTTAGTCTTCCTACTCAAGATATAAGCAGTTTATATACTGCAATTACAGCAATATAACATTCTGTATTTGCGTACTTACTATTACCACTGAGTCATATACCTTGAGATGATTTCTTTTTGTTCATTAGTGTCCTTTTCTTTCCTGTTGAAGAACTCCTTTTAGCATTTCTTGTAGGATAGGTCTGGTGTTGATGAAATCCCTCAGCTTTTGTTTGTCTGAGAAAATTTTTATTTCTCTTTCATGTTTGAAGGATATTTTTGCAGCACATATTATTCAAGGGTTAAGTTTTTTTTTTTTTCCTTCAGCACTTTGAATATGTCATGCCACTGTCTCCCTACCTATAAGGTTTCCATTGAGAAGTCTGTTGCCAGATGTATTGGAGCTCCTTTATATGCGATTTTATTCTTTTTTCTTGCTTCCCTTAGGACCTTTTCTTTATCCACAGCCTTTGAAACCTGGATTATTAAATGCTTTGAGGTAGTCTTGTTTAAGTTAAATCTGCTTGGTGTTCTATGACCTTCTTGTACCTGAATATTGATATCTTTCTCTAGGTTTGGAAAGTTCTCTGTCATTATTTCTTTGAATAAACTTTCTACCCCAATCTCCCTCTTTACCTCTTCTTTAATGCCAATAACTGTTAGATTTGCTTTTTTGAGTCTATTTTTTTTAGATCTTATAGGCATGCTTCATTCTTTTTTATTCTTTTTTCTTTTTTCTCTTCTGACTGTGTGTTTTCAAATAGCCTATCTTCAAGCTCACTAATTCTTTCTTCTGCTTGATCAAGTCTGCTGTTGAGAGACTCTGAGGCATTTCTCAGTTTGTCAACTTAATTTTTCAGCTCTAGGATTTCTGCTTGATTTTTAAAAAATATTTCAATCTCTTTGTTAAATTTCTCTGATAGGCTTCTGTGTTCCTTCTGTGCATTGTCTTGAAGTTCACTGAACTTCTTCAGGACAGCTATTTTGAATTCCTTGTCGAAAGGTCACTTATCTCCATCACTCTGGGATTGGTCACTGGTGCTTTATTTAGTTCATTTGGTAAGGTCATGTTTTCCTGGATGTTCTTGATGCTGTAGATATTCATCAATGTCTGGGCATTGAAGTGTTAGATATTTATTTTAATCTTCACAGTCTGGGCTTTTTGAAACTATTCTTCTTGAGAAGTCTTTCCAGATAGTCAAAGAGAATTGAATGTTGTGATCTAAGTCTTTGGTCACTGCAGAGGCTGTGACTTTTGCAGACTCATGGTGATACTGCTTTGGTGGACTTGGTAAGGCATGGGAAAACTTCCTGGATTACTAGGCAAAGTATCTCACTCTCTTCCCTCTCTGTGCTGGGCTGCTTTAGTTGGGGGAGGAGTGATGTGTGTACTCCCTCATGGCCACCAGCACCAGGTCATGCCTGAAGCCAGCCCAGTCTCACCCAAAGCCAGTGGTTTGGATGCCTGGCTACCTCTGATTTTATTCAAAGCCCAAGGGTTCTTTAGTCAGCAGGTGGTGAATCCTGTCAGGAGTGGGTCCTTCCTTTCAGGGCAGCATGTTTCCTTCTGGCCCAACGTGGATCTAGAAATGCCATCACAAAGGCTTGGAATTAGGGGCTTCAGGAGTCTGCTTGGTACTTTATTTTGCTGTGGCTGAGCTGGTACCCAACTTGCAAAGCAAAGTCCTCTGAACTCTTCATTTTATGTTCCCCAAGCAGAAGAAAATTCTCCATGAGCTGCACTGCCTGGAATTGGGGTAGGGGTGACACAGGCACTGGCTTGGCTGCTACCACTAGTATCTCACTAGGTCACATACACCCCGCGACCACTAGCTCCAAGCTGCAGGAATTGCCCAAGGACTGCAGCCTTTGTGGCCTGACTGCCTTAAAAATTTATTCCAGGCCACAGGCTGCTTTTTGTTCGCAGATAGTGAGGCTAGCTGGAACTCGGGTTTCAGGTTTTGGGGTGGAGGATTTCCCTCTGGCCAGGCTGGTGTAAATGCTTCCTCTGTGAGCACTGGTAGAGTTCTGCCCTGTGCTGTGTTCCTCTGTGACAGAGCAGGTCTGAGTTCCAATGCAAAGTCCCACAGTCACTTCACTCTCTCTGCCCCAGCACACAGATTCTCTATCCACTCAGTATGCTGGTGAGGCACTACCACGGGATGGGAGAGGGGTGGCATAGGCAACGCAGGGCTATCTTTTCTGCCCCTTTTCTTGATATGTTAAAACCAGGTAGTATGATCACTCACCTGATTTTTCATTCTTCAGAAGGGGCTTCCTTGTGTGGATAGTTGTTGAATTTGGTGTTCACGTGGAGGGATGATCACTGGATGTTTCTATTTAGTCATCTTGCTCTGCCCCCTCTCCTGGATTTTTAAAATTTGATTCCTCTTCTAAATGGCTAATTTCATTGGCAAGAAGGAGTTGTGGCTTTGTAATCTCTGTGTTGTTTAATATTTGATAATGTCTGCCTGTTGTCTTTGTATATGAGTAACATCTTGACTCTTACTATGTCCCCTGGTGAAAGTATGCCCACTTTGGGGAGCAGATCTTTTAGCTCTGCCAAGCCCACCCAAAGCTACAATGATGGGCAACAAAGTCCTCCAACATGTCATTGGTAGTGTTAGGTAGACAGCTAGGGACCTCTGGCCTCTCCTGGGGACAGAGTGGTGACTGCCATACTTGGGAGAGGAGGAAACACCCTACAAATCTGCCAATCAGAACTTAGCGTGCCAACTGCAAAAGAATGCAGAAGACTCTCTAGCCCATGGGCCAAGCAGCATAGGTATGATACAGCCTGGAAAGTGACTTAGAACAACCAGCTTTCTGAGAGGCTCATGGGAGATCTGCATGTGCAGTAAGACTCAGGTCATATAACTCCCAACTGTCCATCAAAGTGGTTCCATGAGGACGTCTGAGCCACGGGAAGGTTCCTATCAGGACGCTATAAAACAAGACCCAGACCATAACCGAGGTCTCTTTTGCCATGACAAGTGGTCCAGTTGTCATCTGTGGCGTATGTATCTTGCTCTGTAAACCTATATCTTTCTCTTGCTCTATGATCCTATTGTTCCCTTCAATAAATTTCACCTCATGCTTGCCTTACTTTGGTGTGTCTGGTCATTCTCCAGCCAAGAGCACACTAAGAATGAGCTTGCCAAGCCAGACAGTAGCATTGGTAAGTGAGGCCACTCCTGCTTCTGCCTTTTAGTTTCCAGAGCATATATTCTTTCTGTTAGGGACATTGGTCCATATAAAAGTTTTTGATCCAGTGAGTACTGTGCCTGGAGGATGACATTCCATTCTTGAAAATTATTGTTGAAGAGACTTGGAGCAAGATAGTGGACTAGAGATGCTTGACACTTGTTTTCCTCACAGGAAAGAACCAAGGCAATGAATAAACAGATAAGATTTGACTGGAGTGTCAAAGGGATAGTGTTGGAGTACAGTGGGGGAGTGGAAATGCACCTATGGTGATTGGAAATCCAGGAGGATAATGTGGAGGCACCTGGTCTTTGCAGCCCCATCTTCTTTGCCTGGATCAGATCTGCCCAGAGTCAGGAGGGACTTCCCATTGTGGGGAAAAGGTAAGCAGAAGAACCCCACCAGTCCCCATTGTCATTGCAAATACCTGCAGTCCTTACTACAGAGAATACCACAGTCCTCTCAAGCCCTGAGCCCATTTTGGAGAGCTGCAGGGAATTCACAGAGCTGCATTGCCCCAGATTAGGAGCAGAAGGTGTGCACTCCCCACCCCCCACCCATCACTTGTACATCAGCTGAGCTGGTGTTTTAGCTGTGCCTTTTAGCAGGCCATTTCAATGCTCTATCAGGACCTTAGCTTCTGGACAGTATGGAATATTTTATGACTATTGGATCCCATGATCATAGGCATACTACTCCATCCCTTTACTGAAAAGTGAGTTCCCTGGTCTGATAAGATATTACCTGGGATCCTGTGCAAATGGATCAAACATACCATAAGCCCTCAATTAGAGTGCTGGATGAGACTGCAAGCAGGAGAGGCAAACTCATACCTGAAATATGTATCTATGTCTATGAGAATGAACTACTGGCCCTTTAAGTTTGGAGAGGCCCAATGTAGTTAACTTGCTACCAAGTAGCTGATTGGTCTCCGGGAGGAATGATGCCATAACAGGTACTCAGCATTGGACTTTGTTGTTGGTAGGTTGAACATTCGGAGGCAGCACTAGCTATAAGAAGGCTAATACTCAGCTTGTACTGGAATAAATTAAATAGAGATGATTGGAGGCTGAGAATGGTTGGGCACACACAAAAAATTAACAACTCCTAACCTAGCTTCAGGATCTGAATCAATTTTCAGAGCTAGACCCCAGTGACTGAAGAGGTGGCCAGGTGTGAAGAATGAAAGACCCTATAACAACATGGCAAGGCTGCAGGACTATAAGTGGAAGCCCATGTTGTTGGGCCTATGTGTAACCTCCAACTCTCCTATTGTGGCCACTTAATTAATGTGTGTCAACACTGGCGTGGGTGATGACAGAGCCTGGATGGCATCAACTGACAAAGTCCTTTTGTCTACTTGGCTAGTTTGTGCCTCTTCTTTGTGAATGCTCTCTGATAGTTGTTAACATGTGAATCAAAGATCTTCACACTTTGTGCCCACTCCCACATATTCATCCACATGTCTCTAACCCCAGACCTCCTTGGTCCTGATCTTCCAATCTTTTTACTTTTAAGCACCTGGTGGGACTTCCAGGCCATTCACCACATGCTCATAAGTTTGTATATATTTTAACCTCAGGCTTCTATTCCCACACAAATTAGAGAACCAGGTGCACCACCTAAATTTCTAATGTTTGGAAGGATTTTTCCTTACTGCTATTTTTAGGCCACCCTTGAATGATGCTGTAATGCAGCAGCCATCCATTTTTGCATATTGAGCTGTTCCATCCATAAACTATGCTCAGGCTTTGCCTCTTCCTTTGCCTGCTTTTACAGGCTCACCCCAGATAGCCATACCAGCGAGATGGGGGAGCAGCACTGATACAAGAATGGTGCATGTCATGGGGGTCTGGACTACTTGCTCATGCAGCTTGTTTGTACCCTCTGGTCCTTCTTGTTCTTTATTCTGTATGTATCAATTCCATCTTATGATGAATTATTGATGGGCTGACCTGACCTTATGACTTTGTGGGTCTGTTAGAACTCAGTTTATGATGGGCAGATTTATCTACATGATCACTTGGTGTCCCATAGTCAGGCATTTCATTTCTGCCAGGGACCAGTAGTACATAGGTGTTGTTTTTTTAAAGGCATATAATTCTCTGCTGCAGTTGGTAAGGCCTTCCTTTGGTAGTCCAGGGGTCTTCAGTTGCTCCCAACTGAGACTGCCACAAACTCCATGTGGCATCTTTTTCTAACACTGATACTTACAACACCATGGGATGGTTGAATTGTATGTACCAAGCAGCAGGGATGCTTGCACTACAGCCTATACTTATAGTACAGCCCTTTCCTTCTCTGGGCCCCACTCAAAGCTGTCACCCAGCATGTGGGCTGAGACAGTATTTCTAAGGTATAGAATATGCTACCTCCAGAACCTAAAGAAGCTCATCAAGTGCTGTGATTTCCTCTTCCTAGCAGAAGGTACACCATTCACCAATTTGTCTTTTACTTTGAACATGCCCCTGACCATTGGACCCCTAAAAATATGTTGATGTTACAGACTCCTAAATCTTCCTAGGGTTTATCTCTCATACTCTGGAGTGTATGTGTCTTACCAAGACCTCCAACATTCTGGCCACCTCTTGCTGATTTGGCACAATCAATATAATGTCATTGATGTGATGGACCAATGTAATACTTTTTGGGATGTCCAAATGGTTTAGATTTCTTTGGACAGACCGCATGAGTTAACATAGCCTTGGAATAAAATTGTAAATGTTTAGTGTTGCATGGTTCCTGTGAATGAGAACTCCTTTTGGTCCTCTTTTCTGATTGGGATAGAAAAGAACACATTCACTGTATCAATGGCTTATACCATATATCTCAGGCCATATTACCCCTGGCAAAGATACCACATCTGGCACAGTGTCTGTGATTAGGGCTATTTGTTGGTAGAATCTGCGGTGGTTTACAGTCATCATCCAGGATTCATTCATTTTCGGAAGGGGCTAGACTTGTGGATTAAATGGGGCCAACATCCTTGTGTTTTTTAGATCCTTAAAAGTGCTATCCTTTTGGAGTATGATATTGTTTTTGACTTGCTATCGTAGCTGTGAGAGAGGGTAGTTTCAGGGGCTTTCACTTGGTCTTTCTCATTATACTAGTTCTGACACCAAGGACCAATATGGAGCTTGGATCAACTGCCAAATATGTCAATCTTATTTATACATTTGAATACCAGGGAAATGGCCACTGGAGGATCCACTGTAAGCTAGATCTTGCCCAGGACTAGATTTATTACTTGATTCCTATATATCCCCATTCTAATAGGGGAAATATGATGATATTTCAGCTTTCTAGATATTAATGTCAATTCAGACTGTGCCCAGTAGTTCTCAAAATATCTGAGTATGCCCCTTTTCTCAATTAGTAGCTTCCCAAATAAATGTTCATAGGTCCCTATGAAGAAGGACTGGGGAGATCATTACCATGTCTAACTTGCCATGTTGTTATAGGGTCTTTCATTCTTCAGACCTGGCCACCTCTGCAGTCACTGGGGTCTAGCTCTGAAAATTGGTTCAGATCCTGAAGCTAGGTTAGGAGTTGTTAATTTTTTTTGTGTGCCCAACCATTCTCAGCCTCCAATCATCTCTATTTAATTTATTCCAGTACAAGCTGAGTATTACCCTTCTTAGCTGCCCATCTAATTTTCCCCTTAAGGACTGCATGTTTTATTAATCATCTCTATAACTCTCTGCACACCAGGATCCCCTTGGCTGTTATTCCTGCCTTGTTGGTCATTATAATAATTAGGACTCCCTGGCTTCTGGCAGTAAAGTGCCATCACTTGGCTTCGATTTTGGGGGTCCTATTATCACCATTGCTATTTGTGAACCAAGTTCTCCTACTGTCATTCCTGGCCAACAGAAGAGTACCAGCATCATCTTAGTGATGCTGGTGCTTCTCTTACCAGTGTATTCCCTATGGCCTTGGTAAATTAAATGGTTTGTCCTCTTGGCCTTCCAGTAGAACATAACTAGCTGGTGATTCTTTTAGCTATACATCTTATTTCAGTGTGCCTACTTCCCTGAGCCTTTTATTATTATTATTATTATTTAGAGATGGGGTCTGACTATGTTGCCAAGGCTAGATTTGAGCTCCTGGTCTCAAGCGATCCTCCTGCCTCGGCCACCTTAATAGCTGTGGCTATAGGTGCATGCCACCACACCAGCATGACTCCTTGAGCCTTTTAATCCTATCTTCCACTGTCTTCCACAGCCATTCTGGCATTTCAGCTTCACTCAGTGTGGACCATCACTTTTTTCATGTTTCTAGGAGCCATCCTAGTAATGAGTTTACATTATCTCCTAGGGGTCCTAGCCTGGGAGACAGTTTAATAGTTCTGCATCTTGTAAGACTGTTCCCAAGTGAATAAACTATTCCTTATCCAATTTAAGTTCTGGTGCCCTTACTTAAGCACCTTAAGAGCCTGGCCCTACGTGTACTCCCCATGTTCTTGTTGGTATAAACTGCTTAGATTTTATAGCTTCTTTTGAGTATAGTCCTTTTTCTTCCCTATAAGGGCCAACATCTCCTCTTTTGGATTAGGCTGCAATTTAATCCTAATTACAGGTCGAGTAGCTCAGAGGGGAGTTGGGGCTAGGTCCTAAGGAGGACACATGTTGCCTTGCAGGGCAGGGGCCCCCTGAATTATCTTCTAGCACCTGGGGTGGGGATGGGTGGAGATGTGTAGGGGCTGGGTGGAGGATGGAGGTTGGGGTTACTAGCTCTCAGTAAGAAGAAGGCACTTCTATAGGTTCAGTAGGTTAAGGAGGAGTCTAGGGAGTAAAAATCTTTGGGGATACTTACCAAGATGTCCACATCCCATGTGTCCTAGTTGCAGATTTTCCCAACCAAATTCCTGACCATTGTGCACAGACCTGCTTTTGTTGCATATGTAATCGTCTTTGACGTTCAGCCACTCTGACGATTAAATCCCATGCTTGGTTGTTGCTTTCTTTGCCCTCCCACTGTGAGAGATGAGAGCTTTTTTTTGTATGCAACTGAAGAGGTCTGCTGGCTTTCACATCTGGCTTTCAATTGCCTGTCACTCCCTCTTGTTTGTTCATTATCTACTGTTGAACATCAGTGGGGATTGGAAATACTGAACTACCTTCATTACCTTTACAGCCTCTATTTCTTCCATGCTAGTGCATTCTCTTCTACTAGTATATCCTCCCAATTCATTATCAGGAAAAGTTTTAACAACTTTAAACTTTGTTAAAGGTGCTAGGCTGTCTGTGCACCACCTCTAATATTGATGAAAGTGGTGAGCCTTTTACTCACCTTTGAGATATAGTTTGTGATGCTAAAGCAGTATTTTGCTTTTTTTTCAGCTAATTGAGTATTACAGCACTTGAACTCATACCTTTGGCTTAATTAGCATAATGTTTCCCAATTGAGTTAAATGGCTTAGATATTTGATCTTTGAAATGTCATTACAGAAGATAAAAATGTCGTGGAGATACGAAAAAGTCTGTGAACATGAGGATATTAGAATGTTATGAATGTTTTCAATATGCTTAAGAGTCAAAGCAAAACATAGCAATGATTTTTTGGAGGAGAAGAGGTACAGAGTTTATCAATGTCATTCCACTGATGGCATGAGAAGAAAGGTCTTATGCAGTCTGGCTGGAATTAAAGGCCACATCACCAGGATGAGAAAACTTGCTGAAAATGATGGTGTGTGAGATGAAGTGATCATTTCCTTTCTGACAATTATGAAGTTAAGATAGATAGTGTGGGAGGTGTGAGGGTTACAAAGAGCATTAGGTGTAAGAATAACAAGGCAGAGTGGGAGGATAGCATTTAGTGCAGATGGTAATGTAATGTATTGTGGCTATATTGTTGGGCATATTAAAACTGGCTAAAGAGATGATTTTAAAGCTGGTGAAAATGAACATTTTTCAAATTATCTTTATAAAGAACAAGTGTTACCTTTTAATCAAAATTAGGAATGGTTGATCCATTTAGGAAATAAAACATATCTTGACCATATTAACAAAATGAATGGTTATCATGGGGACTTATGGAAGTCTTAGTGAAGTGTTTGTACCTGTTCTGATTAAATCTGTATAAATAGTGTATGCTGAAGCATGATACTACTCTCTTTTAGTAAATACTGATTGAGACAGCTATGGCCTAAAAAAGTGCAAAATAGATTGTTGAGCAAGTTGGATAGAGTGCAGAAGAAAATCCACTTTCTCAACTAAACCGGCAGTGACACCGTAGCTCATGGATTTATACATTAGAAAATTTCCCCCATAAATTTCATAATTTTGTAACATCTGTACTTCTTCAGTGAGCCTGCAAAGAAGTGCTCCGAAGTAAAGAAGTCAGAATAATCCACACTGATTGCTGCTCATAAAACATGCTTCAGCAATGCAATGTATTTATTCTGAGAAACATCTAATAACAAAATATTAGGAAGGATAACTTTCTGCTGAAATGAAAGCCTGCCCTTCTGTGGTCAACATATTTATGACCCAAGAACACTGCATGGTGCCGTGCTGATAGTAGGCACTCAGTAATGTTTATTGAGTGACTGTGAATGATTGAGAGTTGCACACAATAGGGGTAATTTCATAAATAGTCTAGCAATAGTCACATAAGTGATGTCATTTGAGGAATTTTAAGAAGGCATTTCTGCTTCATTATCACTAAGATCATCATCATATTGCCTAAAATTAAATATTAGGGGTTCTTGCTGTTGGGTTAAGGCATTGATTTCTATAGAATTCCTTATTAAAATGAGAAAAAAATCTTTAGAAAAAGGTAATAAATTACCTACAATACACCATAGCACATGGATTTATAGATTAGGAAAATTTACCCATAAAACTGAGGAGAAGTGAGGAATGCAGGGTTAGGAGTTTGATTAGAGGTAGAAAGAGATAGCAATGAGCATTTCGATGGGGAGAAGAAAGGAAGTTCTTGGGATGTCTGGCTCTATTCGCTACCTTAGGTAGGTGGCATGAAAATTCATAGCCCTTAATGGGAAGAAGAATGAAGGAAAATCATCAAAGAGAAAGATCTACTCTGTTATTGTTATATTAGAGATGAGTCCAAGTATCTAAGTGCCTATCACAGTATTATACAAACTCTACCTGAGGAAAATAGCCATGGTTGATTCCTTGAATATAAGGTTTCATGTTTTATGCCATGTGACTCTGGTACTCTGGCCATAGACATTGGGATGTTATAGCCAAGACACCCATCTGGCTGCCTATTGGGTGAACTGACCTGAATAGACACTCACTATTGAATGGTGATTAACTCCTGAAAGAAGAGTTTCTCTCAGAAGTTTTGAATTCAAGACAAATAGAAGCAGAATCAGTAGAGAGAAAGGCAGACACAGAGACGCAAGAAGTAATTAGTTCATTAAAAAAATATTGAATATCTACTATGTGTAAGGCACTGTTCTAAGATGCTCATGATTGAGTAGTAAATAAGTTTGCCTTCATGGGCTTACATTGTAGTTGGGGAGACTGGAAATAAATAAATAAATGATGATTATACAATATTATTTCAGGTAGGAACAGTCCAGAAAGAAAAAAAATAAGAGGACTAGAGTCATTTTTAGGTTTTGGTAGTTAAAGAAAAAAAAATGGCAGAATTACTATAAGAAAGGCAACACATACTTGAAACAGAGATCAATAGATGAACAAGTTATCAGGGCTGCTAGAGCTTCAAGTTGGGCTTTAAATCTGCTGTTGTATCCCAAAAAAGGAGCTGTTTTTATACTTCTCCGCGTTGTCTGGTTACATAGCAGCTGATTCAGTTTCCTGAGTTTTCTTTCTTCCCCATGTATTCTTACAGTAAATATGCATCACTTTAGAGCATGTGTATTCCCAGTAACATGAAAGACCCTAAATAGTACAGTTTTGCTGAGTACGTCCCAGGTTCACATAAATATTATTGGTGTTTATAATGCTTAATCCAAAGTCTTGGCAGTGTTATCAAACATTAGTCTTTAATCTTTAAAAACGCTGGTAGTTCAGTTTAATGCTAATGTTACAGGTCTTAATAATGATTTTACAAAGCAAATTTAAAAGTGTTTGGAATATTAAAAAATACCTTAATATGGGCATGCCATGACCTTTTTCAAAATTATTTAGTTATTTGAATAGTAATATATTCAATACGCTGACAACAGGGTAACCTCCTTGAGAATAGGAACTATATTTTTTCTTTCATATATCATTAGTGCTTTGCCTGGTACCTGACAAGCAGTAGATTTGTAATAGATCTTGTCTTAAGGAATGAATGAATTGATGCATGCTAACACTTCATTTGTACTGTTTAATATATATACACACACACGTGTACACACACACATACCCACACACACACACATATATTAATATATAACTTTTTTCCCCTAGGTACCCTGGCGAGTTTAGTGGGTTGGCAGAAAACTTACTCATTCACACTCAATGTAGTCATTGATTTAAATTATAGATAGATTTCAACTTGGAGGAGTTGAGCCAGAAACTTACTTGGGTTTAAAATGTAGATGTTATTCGTTTTCTTAAAAAAACCCAAAAACCATAAAAATAAGATAATTAGAATAATAAGAGGCTGTACACATCTGTGTACAAATTATTATTAGCACGGCTAATCCAAGAGCTTAGTCATTGGCATGATACCTGTATCACTACCAAATGCAGCTTTCTGAACCTAACAGTAAATAAATGATTTTGAAAAATTTTAGTATAATTTAAAAAAACCCCAAAATGTAAACATTTTTCCCCTAAAGCTAGCTCATTGGTCCAAAGCTAGCCCATTTATAAACGAATATTCTAAAAATGTGCTATTGTGTTTCTAAGTTACAGGTTTCTTTTCATATAAAAAAATAGACATCCGGGAATAGTAGTTGTTATGAAAACAGAGTTTTAGTAGATGCACCAACAAAATTAGAAAAAATACAGAAAGATTTCAAACAAACTCAATCCTAAAGACAAGAAACTAACTTTTGTTAAAAATGGAAACCTACCACCAGCCACATCTGTCAATGAAATGTTTTGTAGACAGGCTTGGAATAAAATAGTTTTGAAGATTCAAATTGTCTTATAGAAATATAGTGAGTTAAGAATATAAAAACTTCTATGTGGAGTTGGTCCACTGTTTTTCTTACCCAATATTTAGTTTCCACTAGTAGAACCAAGGAACATGTTGTAGGAGGCAAGCATTTCTTTTCCTCATATCAATTGTAGAAGGTTAGGTTTGAAACAAACTAAAACATTGTAAATTTGCTTAAGTTATTAAGATTCTATCATATTTCACTTTCGAAAATTTTGAAGATATTTACATTATCAGTTTGTACTTACTTGGGAGTAACAATCCCATGTATTTACTACCTCTTACTATTATAATTCACTATATTTTAAAAAAATCAATTATTCATTGTAGCCATGAAAGAAAAGGTCCAGACTATCTTTTATTTTGCCCTCTCTTTGAGTCTTGGCAGTAAGCTTAATACTTTACACAAACTTTGAAAGCTTTTGTAATGATTACCAATTTTCTTATTTCTGGAAATCTATTTATAAGGAAAGTTCGTGTTACTAATTTATTACCATTTGAACATGGTCATTGAACTTTTTTTCTATATATATTATTATGGTCAAATACATATAACATAAAATTCACCATTTTAACCATTTTAAAGCATCTAATTCAGTGGCATTTAGTACATTCACAGTGTTGTGCAACCATCTCTACTCTTCAGTTCCAGAATATTTTCATTACCCCAAAAGTAAGCCCCATATCCCTACGTAGTAACTCCTCATTCCCCTCTCCCCACAAACCCTGGGAACCATTAATCTACTATTCTGGATATTTCATGTAAATGATATCATACAGTGTGTGGCCTTTTGTGTCTGGCTTCTTTCACTTAGCATAATGTTTTCAAGCTTCATTCATGTTGTAGCATGTATCAGTAATTCATTCCTTTTTGTGGCTGAGTAATATTGCATTGTATGGATGTATTACATTTTGTTTATTCATTATTCTGTTGATAGATGTTAATTTCACCTTTTGGCTTGAATAGTGCTCCTATAAACATTTGTGTACAAGATATTTTTGAACACCTGTTTTCAGTTTATTTGGTTACATATTTAGGAGCAGAATTGTGTTTTCATATGGTAACTCTATGTTTAACTTTTTGAGGAACAACCAAATTGTTTTCCATAGTGGGGGTACCATTTTACATTTCCTCCAGCAATGTTTGAGGGTTCCAATTTCACTACATCTGTCACCTTGCCAACACTTATTTTCCGTTTTTTTTAAAAAATATTTTTAGCTATCCTAATGTATTTGAAGGATTATCTCATTGTGGTTTTGATTTGCGTTTCCCTAATGACTAATGGAGCTGAGCGTCTTTTCATGTGCTTTTTGGTCATTTGTATATCTTCTTTGGAGAAATGTCTATCAGGTCCTTTGCCAATTTTGTATTTGAGTTTTTAGTCATATTGTTGAGTTGTAAGAGTTCTTTAAATATTCTGGGTACTAGACCCTTATCAAATATATGATTTTCAAATATTTTCTCCTATTCTGTGAGTTGTCTTTTCACTCTATTGATAGTGTCCTTTAATACACAACATTTAAAATTTTATAAAGTCCAATTTATCTTTTATTTCTTTTGTTGCTTGTGCTTTTAGTGTCATATCTAAGAATCTATTGCCAAATCCAAGGCCATGATTTATCCTTATGTTTTCTGCTAAGAGTTTTATAGTTTTAGCTCTTATATTTAGATCTTTGATCCATTTTGAGTTAATTTTTGTATATGGTATAGGTTAGAGCACAACTTTGTTCTTTTGCATATAGATTTTCAATTGTCCCAGTACCATTCATTGAAGAAACTATACTTTCCCCATTGAATAATTCTGGTACCCTTGCCAAAAATCAGTTGACCACGGATTTATGGGTATATCTGTGGACATATTAATTCAATTCCATTGATGTATATGTCTATTTTTATGCCTGTACCACATTGTTTGATTATGGTAACTTCATAGTAGGTTTTAAATCAGGAAACCCAAGTCCTCCAACTTTATTTTTCTTTTTCAAGATTGTTTTGGCTGTTTGGGGTCCCTTGGAATTCCATGCAAATTTTAGGATGAGATTTCCGTTTCTACCAAAAATTTTTTGGGATTTTAATAGGGATCACATTGAATGTGTAGATTTTTTTTAGGGGAGTATGTCATCTTAATAATATTAATTCTTCTGATCCATGAACACAGAATGTCTTTTTTTCAGCATTATAGAGGTATAGTTGACAAACAAAAATAGTATATATTGAAGACGTACAATATGATGTTTTGATGTATGTATACATTGTGAAATAATTACCACAATCAAGCTAATTAACACATTCGTCTTATATAGTTAACCTTTTTTTAAAGTTCAGATATACTTTCTTAGTAAGTTTCAAGTGTACAATACATGATTATTAACTGCAGTCATCTTGCCATACATTAGATTTCTAAAACTTATTCATCCTGCCTCACTGAAATTTGTATGCTTTGACTAATATCTCCCCATTTCCCCCACCCTTTTGCCCCTGGCAACCACAATTCTGCTTTCTGCTTCTATGAGTTTGACGTTTTTAGATTCTACATATAAGTGAGATCATGCGGTATTTGTTTTTCTGTGCTTAGCTTATTTCCCTTAGCATAATGTCATACAGGTTCATCTATGTTGTTGCAAACGACAGGATTTCCTTCTTTTTTTTTAAGGCTGACAATTTCATTGTATATATGTACACCACATTTTCTTTAACCATTCATACATTAATAGATATTTAAGTTGTTTCCATATCTTGACTACTGTGAATAATTCTGCAATGAACATGGGGGTGTAGATACCTGTTTGAGATAGTGATTTTATTTCCTTTGGATATATAACCAAAAGTAGGATTCCTGGATTGTATGGTAGTTCTTTTTTTTTTTTTTTTTTTTTTTAACATTTTCAGGAATCTCCATACCGTTTTTCGCAATGGCTGTGCCAATCTACATTCCCACTAACAATGTATAAGCATTCATTTTTCTCCATATCCTGGATAGAACATGTTATATTTTGACTTTTTTGATACATAATAGCCATTCTAACACTTGTGAGGTGATTTATTATTGTAGTTTTGATTTGCATTTCCCTAATGATTAGTGATATTGAGCACATTTTCATATACCTGTTGGCCATTTGTGTGTCTTCCTTGGAAAAATGTCTATTCAGGTCTTTGCCCATTTAAAAAGTTAGGTTATTTGTTTCTTGCTAATGAGTTGTATGAGTTCATTATATATTTTTGATATTAACCCCTTATCAGATATATGGTTTATAAAATTTTCTCCTATTTTGTAGGTTGCCTTTTCACTTTGTTGATTGATTTCTTTGCTGTGCAGAAGATTTTCCATTTAGTGTAGTCTCACTTGTTTATTTTTGCTTTTCTTACCTGTGCTTTTAGTGTGATATCCAAAAACTTACTGCCAAAACCAATGTCATATAGCTTCCCCTTATGTTTTCTTCTAGTAGTTTTACAGTTTTAGGTCTTATATTTAAATCTTTAATCTATTTTGGGTTGATTTTTGTTTATTGTATAAGATAAGGATCCAATTTCAATTTTTTTATGTGGATATCCAGTTTTCCAAAATCAGTAATTGAGCATACTGTCCTTTTCCCATGAGTATTCTTGGTGCCCCTGTAGAAGAATATTTGTATATGGATGGATTTATTTCTGGGCTTTCTATTCTGTTCTGTTTGTCTATGTGTCTGTTTTTATGCCAAGATCATGCTGTTTTGATTACTGTAGCTTTGAAACTTAATTTGAAATCAGCACTTGTAATGCCTCCAGCTTTGTTCTTTTTGCTCAAGTTTGCTTTGGCTATTTGGGGTCTTTGTGGTTCCATGTGAATTTTAGGATTGTTTTTATATTTCTGTGGAAATGACATTGGAATTTTGATGGAGATTACATTGAATCTGTAGATCACTTTGGATAGTATGAACATTTGGGCAATATTGATTCTTCTGATCCATGAACACAGATGTCTTTCCAATTATTTGTGTATTCTTCAATTTCTTAATGTTTTACAGTTTTTAGTGTACAGATCTTTGAACTCTTGTAGAATTTCTTTTTCAGTATTTTATCCTTTTTGATATTATTGTAAATAGGATGGTTTTCTTAATTTATTTTTTAGATATTTTGTTGTTAGTATATAGAAACACAACTGATTTTTGTATGTTGATTTTCTATCTTACAACTTTACTGAATTTGTTTATCAGTTAAAACAGTTTTTTGGTAGAGTCCTAAAGTCTTCTATATATAAGATCATGTCACCTGCAAACAGAGGCAGTTTTACTTCTTTCTTTCTAATTGGAATGCCTTTTGTTTCTTTTTCTTGCCAAATTGCTCTGGCTAGGACTTCCCATACTACATTGAATAGAAGTGGCAAGAGTAGGCATCCTTGTCTTCTTCCTGATATTAGAGGAAAATCTTTCAACTTTTTACCATTTAATACAAATTAGCTGTGGGTATGTGACATATGGCTTTTATTGTGTTGTGTTTTTTTCCAATTAGGGAGGAACAATTCCTTCCCCATTGTTGAAAGTTTTTATCATAAAATGGTGTTGAATTTTGTCAAATGTCCTTTTTGCATTATTGAGGTGATAATATGATTTTTATCCTTTCTTCCGTTTATGTGGTGTATCACATTTATTGACTTGCATATGTTGAACCATCCTTGAATTCCAGGGGGTTTATCTAATTTATTGGTGTATAATTGTTCCTATTTGTCTCTTATGATCCTTTGTATTTCTCTGGTATTGGTTGTAATATTTCCTCTTTCATTTCTGGTTGTATTTATTTGAGTCTTTTCTCTGTCTTTTTTGATAAGTCTAGCTAAATATTTATCAATTTTGTTTATATGTTAAAAAATCAACTCAGTTTCATTGATCTTTCCTTTTTTTAGTAGTCTTTATTTCATTTCTTTCCTTATCTTTATTTTTTTCCCTCCTTCCACTAAATTTGGGCTTATTTTGTTATTTTTCTAGTTTTTTGAGGTGTAATGTTAGGAAGGTTTTTTGAGATCTTTTTTCTTTTTAATGTAGGTGTTTATCTCTATGAACTTTCCTCTTAGAACTGCTATTTGTGCATTGCACATGAACACAGAATGTCTTTTCCCATTTATTTAGGTGTTCTTTAATTTCTTCCAACAGTGTTTTATGGTTATAAGTGTAAAAGTTTTGCACCTCCCTGGCTGAATTTATTTCTAAATATTCTATTCTTTTTGTTGCTATTGTATATGGAATTGTTTCTTAATTTTCTTTTTTGGATTGTTTACTGCTAGTGAATAGAAGTACAACCAATTTTTGAGTGTTGATTTTGTATCCTGTAATTTTGCTGAAATAGTTTATTAGCTAATTTTTGTGGTTTTTTTAGGATTTTATATGTAAGCTCATATCATTTGCAAATAAATATTATTTTACTTCTTTTACTACTTGAATGATTTGTTTCTTTTTCTTGCCTAATTACTCTGGCTAGAACTTCCAGGACAATGTTGAATAGAAATGGTGAAACTGGTATCCTTGTCTTGTTCTTGAATTTAGGAGGAAACCTTTCAGTCTATAACCATTGAGTATGATGTAGGCTCTGGGTTTTTCCATAAATATCCTTTATAATATTGAGGAAGTTTCCTTCTATCCCTAGTTTGTTGAGTTTTTAAAAATTTTTAATTTTTACATTAAATTTTTAATAGACTTTATTTTTTAGAGCAGTTTTATGTTCATAGCAAAATTTAGCAGCAGGTACAGAGCTTTTCCATATACCTCCTGCCCCACACATCCATAGCCTCCCCCACTGTCAACATCCCCCACCATGGTGATGCATTTGTTACAATTGATGAACATTCATTGACATATCATTGTCACTCAAAGTCCATAGTTTCTATTAGTGTTCACTCTTGGTGTTGGATAGTCTTTTGGGTTTGGACAAATTTATAATGTCATGTATCTACCATAGTATCACACAAAGTGGTTTCATTTCCCTAAAAATCCTCTGTGCTCCACCGATTCATCCCTCTCCCCACTAATCCCTGGCAACCACTGATCTTTTCACTGTCTCTATAGTTTTGACTTTTTCAGAATGTCATATGGTCAGAATCATACAGTATGTAGCCTTTTCAGATTGGCTTCTTTCACTTAGTAATATGCATTTAAGTTTCCTCCATGTCTTTTTATGGCTTGATAGCTCATTTCTTTTCAGTGCTGAATAATATTCCATTGTCTAGAAGTACCACAGTTTATTTGTCATTCACCTACTGAAAGACATCTTGGTTGTTTTCAAGTTTTGGCAGTTATGAATTAAGCTGCTTTAAACATCTATGTGCAGGTTTTTGTGTGGACATTAAGTTTTTAACTCTTTTGAGTAAATACCAAGGAGGGCAACTGTGGGATTATATGGTAAAAGAATTTAGTTTTGTAAAAAACTGCCAAACTGTCTTCCAATGTGGCTCTACCATGCTGTATTCCCACCAGCAATGAATGAGAGTTCCTACTACTCCACATTGCTCCAGAATTTGGTGTTGTCAGTGCTTTGGATCTTGGCCATTCTAACAGGTAAGTAATAGTATCTCATTGTTCTTTTAATTTGCATTTCCCTGATGACATATCATGGAGAGCATCTTTCCATGTGCTTATTTGCCATCTGCATATCTTCTTTGTGGAGATATAAATGTCTTTTGCTCATTTTTAAGTTGGATTTTTTGTTTTCTTATTGTTAATTTTGAGTTCCTTGTATTTTTGGATAAGAGTCCTTTATCAGATTTTTCTTTTGTAGATATTTTCTCCCAGTCTGTGGCTTCTTTTGTCAGTGTCTTTAGCAGAGCAGAAGATTTTAATTTTAAAGAAGTCTAGCCTATAAATTCTTTCTTTTATAGATCACACCTTTGGTGTTGTATCTAAAAAGTCATTGCCAAACCCTACACCATCTAGATTTTCTATGTTGTCTTCCAGGAGTTTTATAGTTTTGCCTTTTGCATTTATGTTTTGATCCATTTCAAGTTAATTTTTGTGAAGTGTGCAAGGTATTTGTCTAGATTCCTGTGAATGTCTAGTTGTTTCAGCACCACTTGATAAAAGACTATCATTTCTCCTTTGTATCACCTTTACTCCTTTAACAAAGATCAGTTGATTGTATTTGTTTGGGTTTATTCTGGGTTGTCTATACTGTTCCATTGATCTGTTTATCTGCTCTTTTGCCAACACAATATTGTCTTGATTAATGTTGCTTTATAGTAAGTCTTGAAGTTGAGTAGTGTCTGTCTTTCAATTTTGTTCTTCTTTTTAAATATTGTCATAGCTATTCTGGGTCTTTTGCTTTTCCGTGCAAACTTTAGATTTAGTTTGTTGATATACACAAAATAGCCTTGCTGGAATTTTGATTGAATTTGCATTGAATCTATAGGTCAAGTTGGGAAGAACTGACATCTTGACAACATTGCGTCTTCCTATCCATGAACATGGAATATCTCTTCGTTATTTAGTTCTTCTTTGATTTCTTAGATCAGAGTTTTATAGTTTTCCTCATACAAATCTTGTGCATATTTTGTTAGATTTATACCTACCTATTTCATTTTTGGGGGTGCTAGTGTAAATGGTATTTTGTGTTTAATTTCAAATTCCATTTGTTCATTGCATATATGTAGGAATACAATTAACTTTTGTATATTAAACTTTTATCCTGTGGCCTTGCTAGAATTGATTATGAGTTCCAGGAGTTTTTGGTCTATTCCTTAGGATTTTCTACATAGACTATCATGTCATCTGTGAACAAAGGCAGTTTTATTTCTTTTTTCCTGATCTGTATGTCTTTTATTTCCTTTTGTAGTCTCATTGCATTAGCTAGTACTTCCAGTACTATATTGAAAAGCAGTGGTGAGGGGGAACAGCCTTGCCTTGTTCCTGATCTTAGTGGGAAAGCTTTAAGTTTCTCACCACTAAGTATGATGTTAGCTGTAAATTTTTGTAGATATTCTTTCTTAAGTTGAGGAAGTTTGCCTCAATTCCTAGTTTACTGAGAGTTTTTATTATGAATGGTTGTTGGATTTTGTCAAAAGCTTTTTCTGCGTCTATTGATATGATCATGTGATTTTTCTTTTTCTTTTTTCTTTTCCTTTCTTTTTTTTTTGAGACAGAGTCTCACTCTGTCACCCAGGCTAGAGTGCTATGGCATCAGCCTAGCTCACAGCACATGTGAATTTTCTTTGTTAGCCTGTTGATGTGATGGATTACTTTAATGGATTTTCAAATGTTGAACTAGGCTTTTCATTATTGATTTATTCTTTATTTCATTGATTTCTGCTGTAATTTTTATTATTTCTTTTCTTCTGCTAACTTTAGGTATAATTTGCTCTTCTTTTTCTAGTTTTCTAAGGTGGAATCTTAGATAATTGATTTTATATATCTCTTACTTTTTAATATATGCTTTTAATGCCATAATTTTCTCCCTAAGCATTGTTTTTGCTTTATCCCACAGATTTTGATGAGTTGTGTTTTCATTTTCATTTACTTCAAAATACTTTAAAATTTCTCTTGAGATTTTTCTTTGACCCATGTGTTATTTAGAAGTGTGGTTTCTAATCTCCAAATATTTTCAGATTTTCTAGTTATCTTTCTGTTATTGATTTCTAGTTTAATTTCATGATCTGACAGCAGCCATTGTATGATTTACATTATTTTAAATTTGTTAAATTATGTTTCATTGTCCAGAATGTGGTCTATCTTGGTGAATGTACATGTGAGCTTGAGAATAATGTGCATTCTGCTTTTTTTTTTTTTTTTAATGAAGTAGTCTATAGATGTCTATTATATCCAGCTGGTTGATGGTGTTGTTGAATTCAACTATGTCCTTACTGATTTTATGTCTTCTACATCTTCTATTTCTGATAGAGGGGTATTGAAGTTTCCAACTATAATAGTTAATGCATCTCTTTCTCCTTGCAGTTTTTTTTTAGTTTTTATCTTCTGTATTGTGATGATGCGTTGTTAGGTGCATACACATTAAGGATTGCTGTCTTCTTGGGGAAGTGACCCCTTCATTATTATATAATGTCTGTCTTTATTTTTGATAACTTTCCTTGCTGTAAATTCTGTTTTTTTGAAATTAATATATCTACTTTCACTTTCTTTTGATTAGTGTTAGCATGGTGTATCTTTCTCCATCCATTTGTTTTTTTAAAAAATATAGTTTATTATAGTAAAATACATGTAAAATTTACCATCTTAACCATTTTTAAGTGCAGAGTTCAGTGGTATTAAGTATATTCATAACATTGTTTAACCATCATCACCATCTATCTCCATAACTCTTTTTATCTTGTAAAACTAAAACTCTATAAATAATAACTTCCCTTTTCCCTTTCTGCCTTGCCCCTGGCAACCACCATTCTACTTTATGTCTCTATAATTTTAAGCACTCTAAGTATCTCGTATAAGTAAAATCATACATTATTTTTCTTTCTGTGACGGGCATATTTCCCTTAGAATAATGTCCTCAAGTTTCATCCATGTTGTAGCATATGCTGGAATTTCCTTCCTTTTTAAGGCTGAATAATACTATATGTATACCACATTTTACTTATCCACTCACTCATCTGTTGATGGACACTTAGGTTGCATCTACATTTTATCTATTATGAATAACGCTGCTGTGAATATGGGTGTACAAATATTTCTTTGAGACCCTGCCTTCAATTTTTTGAAAGTAGAAAGAAGTAGAATTACTGGATCATAGGGTAATACTATTTTTAATTTTTGAGGTTTTGCCATACTGTTTTCTACAGTGACTGTTACATTTTACATTCCTACCAACAGTGCACAAGATTCCAATTTCTCCACATTTTTGCCAATACTTGTTATTTTCTGTTTTTTAAAAAATAATAGCCATCTCAATGGGTGTGAGGTGGTATCTCATTGTAGTTTTGATTTGCATTTTTATAATGATTAATGATGTAGAGCATCTTTCCTTGTGCTTATTTGCCACTTATATATCATCTTTGGAGAAAGGTCTATTCAAGTTAATTTCCCATTTTTAAATTGGGTTGTTTGTTTTTGAGATTTAGAAGTTCACTATATGTTTTGGATATTAAATCCTTATAAGAGACATGATTTGCAATATTTTATCCTATTTCCTGGGTTGCCTTTTTACTCTGTTGGTATTGTCTTTTGGTGCCCAAAACTTAAAAATTTTATTAAGTCCAATTTGTCTATTTTTTCTTTTGTTCCCTGTGCGCAATTCCATTTTCTCTCTCAGCATATCATTTACTCTTTTCCTCTTAACTTTTTAAAGCGGTGGCCATAGAGTATGCAATATACATTTACAACTAATCCAAGTCCACTTTTAAAAACACTATACCACTTTATGGGTAGTATGAATTATTATAATATTGAAATAATCCTAATATCCCCTTTCCATCTCTTGTATCATTGCTATTATTTATTTCACTTATGCATAAACAAATATATGTGCGTGTATATACACACATATACACGCACATATATTCATAACCATAAATAATTGAATACACTGTTGCTACTATTATTTTGAACAAACTGTTGTTTGTTAGATCGGTTAAAAATAAGTAAAATAAAAATTTTTATTTTACTCTCACTGGTTCCTTCTCTGATGCACTTCCTTTCTTTATGTATATTTGAGTTTCTGACATAACTCATTTTTCTTCTTTCTAAAGAACTTCTTTTAAAATTTCTCATAAGGTAGGTCCACTGGCAACAAATTCCCTCCATTTTTGTTTGTCTGAGAAAGTCTTTATTTCTCCTTCACTTTTGAAGTATAATTCCTCATAGTACAGAATTCTGGGTTAGTGTTTTTTTTTCTCTCAACACTTTAAATATTTCATTCCACTCTTTTCTTGTTTGCATAGTTTCTGAAAAGAAGTCTGAAGTAACTCTTATCTTTGCTCCTCTATAGCTAAGGTGTTTTTTCTTCTAGCTTTTTAGGATCTTTTCTATATCTTTGATTTTTTGATGTTTAAAAATGATGTGCTTAGGTGCAGTTTTTTTAAAAAAATTATTTTGCCTGGTGTCCTCTGAGCTTCCTGAATCAGTGATGTGTTTCTGACATTAATTTTGGGGAAATTATCAGTCATTATTGTTTCAAATATTTCTTTTGCTCCTTTTACTCTTTCTTCTCCTTCTAGTATTCCCATTATGTGTATGGTACACCTTTTGTAGTTGTCCCACAGTGTTTGGATATTCTGTTCTGTTTTTTTCCAGTCTTTTAAAATTATAAATGTAAATATAAACATACTTTTGAGTTTTGGAGATTCCTATCAATATGTCCTCAAGCTCTCAAATTCTTTCCTCAGCAGTGTCCACTCTACTAAGCCCATCAAAGCCATTCTTTCTTTCTATAACAGTGCTTTTTTTAATCTCTAACATCTCTTTTTAATTCTTTTTTAGACTTTCCATCTTTCTGCTTACATTGCCCATCTGTTCTTGCATGCTGTCTACTTTTTCCATTATAGCCTTTAGCGTATTAATCATAGCTGTTTTAAATTCTGGTCTGATAATTCTAACATCCCTGTCGTGTCTGTCTGGTTCTGATGCTTGCTTTTTCTTTTCAAACTGTGTTTTTCTATTTTTTGGTTTTTAGTATGTCTTGTAATTTTTTCTTGATAGCTGGACATGATGTACTGGATAAAAGGAATTGCTTTAAGTAGGACTTTAGTAATGTGGTGGTAAAGTGTCAGGGGAGGGGAAGCATTCTATAGTCCTATGATTAGGCCTCAGTCTTTTAGTAGCCTGTGCCTCTGGGCTGTGAACTTCACATGTGCTTCTCAGTTTTCCCCACTTCTCACCCCTCTTAGGTAGGACAGGGTGGCTAGTGGTCTGGAGTTGGGTATTTCCTTTCCCTAACATCAGTAAGATTCTGATAAAACCCCAGAAGTTTCGGCTCTGATTAAATAGTTTCTCCTGAGGGTAGACCTTGTTAAGAAGAACAGAATGCTGTGGTGTATTTCAAAGTGGTTCCTTTTCCTCATCAGTACATGAGGGGATTTTTCTTTGATCTTCACTGTGGTAGAGTTCCAGGAGGTAAAGTTCACAAAAGTGCCCACCCCCAGCCCCTGCCAATGTCTGCTTGTCCTTGGAGTTTGTAATCTTTCAGGCTTATCTAAACAGCCTCCTGAAATTTGTCAGTTATGGTTTTGGTTTTCCTACCTTGGTGCTGGTTTCTGCAGAGGTTTCAGCTTGTGGTTTTCTGCTCTGGTAAGTTATGATTCTCTGTGTTCACCTGTTGGTCTTTACAATTTTGAGGGCACTGGTTTTCCCTGTGAGATTGCTTCTCTTGTGGATCCAAGAAAAGTTGTTGATTTTTTGTCCTGTTTAGCTTTTTACTTGTTAGGACAGAGTGGTGACTTCTAAGCTTGACACCTTTGCCATTTTTTTTGTTAGAGATTCTGGATATTAAACTCCTGTGAGATACCTGGACTCTCAATTCTATTCCATTAACCTGTATGTCTATCTTTATGCCAGTATAACAATGCTTTGTTTACTGTAGCTGTGTAATAAGTTTTGAAATTAGGAAGTCTGAGTCTTCCAGCTATGTTCTCTTTCAAGATTGTTTTGGCTATTTGGGATCCCTTATAATTCTATATCAAATTGAGCATCAGATTTTCCATTTCTGCAGAAAAAAGTCTTTGGAATTTTGATAGGTATAGCATTTTATTTATAGATTTCTTTGGTTAACATTGCAATCTTAACAATATTAATTCTTCTAATTCATGAAAATTGGATGTCTTTCCATTTATTAATAATTAGCTGTTACTTAATGTCTTTCAGCAATGTCTGTAGTTTTTAGTGTATAGGTTTTTGGACATCCTTGGTTAAGTTTATTCCTAGATATTTTATTCTTCTGGATGCTATTGTGAATGGAATTATTTTCTTCATTTCCTTTTTGGATTGTGCATTGCCTATGTACAGAAATATCACTGATTTTTATGTGTTGATCTTGTATCCTGAAACTTTGCTCTAGTAATTTTTTTTGTAGGTTCATTGGAATTTTCTGTATGGAGAATCATGTCATTTACAATTAGAGATAATCTTACTTCTTCCTTCCTTCCTCTTATAATGCCTTTAATTTCTTTTTATTTCCTAATTTCTCTGGCTGGAAGTTTCAGTACAGTGTTAAATAGCAGTGGTGAAAACATGCGTTCTTGTCTTGTTCCTGATCTTAGGGGGAAAGCTTTTAGTTTCTCATCATTGGGTATTATGTTAGCTGTGGGTTTTTCGTAAATGCTCTTTATCATGTTGGGAAAGTTCCCTTCTATTCCTAGTTTGGTGAGTGTTTTTATTTTGAAAGGGTGTTACATTTTGTCAGATGTTTTTTTCTTTGTTGATCGAGATGAGCATGTGCCTTTTCTCTTTCCTATGTTCTATTAGTGTGGTGTATTACATTGGCTAACTTTCTTATGTCAAACCACTTTTGCATTCCTGGGATAAATCCCAGTTGGTTATGATGTATAATTCTTTAATGGGCTGTTGGGTTTGGTTTGCTAGTATTTCATTGAGGATTTTTCATCTATATTCATAAGGGGTATCATTCTATAGTTTTCTTTCCTTGTGGTATATCCTTCTAGCTTTGGTAATGCTGGCCTACAGAATGTATTAGGAAGTGTTACTGCCTCTTCTGTTTTGGAAAGAGTTTGAATAATATTGGTGTTAATTCCTCTTTAAATTGTTTGGTAGAATATCCCAGAAAGGCCATGTGGTCCAGGGCTTTTCTTGTTTGGAGATTTTGATTATTCATTCGATCTCTTTACTTATTAAAAGTCTGTCAGATTTTCTACTTCTTTTTGAGACACTTTAGGTAGTTTATGTGTTTATGAGAATTTGTATATTTTCTTCAGGTTATCCAATTTGTTGATATGCAATTGTTCATAGAATTCTCTTATAATCCTTTTAATTTACATAATTCTATAGTAAAGCCCACAATTTCATGTCTGATTTTAGTTATTTGTGTCTTCCTTCTCTTAGTGTTGCTAGTGGTTTGCCAATATTGTTACTCTTTTAAGAGAACAAACTTTTGGTTTCATTAATTCTTTTATTACTTTTCTATTCTCCATTTCATTTATCTCTGCTATATCTTTATTATTATTTTTTCCTTCTACTAGGTTGGAGTTCAGTTTGCTCTTTTATTCTACTTCCTTAAATGGTAAAGTTAGGTTGTTTATTTGAGATCTCTTTTTTTTTTTTTTTTTAACATAGGCATTTACAGCTATAATATCCCTCTGAGCACCACTTTCACTGCGTCCCATAAGTTTTGGTATGTTGTGCTTTTTTTTAATTCATCTCAAAATATTTTTTTATTTCCCTAGTGAGATCTTCTTTGACTAATTGGTTGCTTGTGTGTTGCTTAATTACCATACATTTGCATGCATTTCAATTTTTCTTCTGTTATTGATTTCTAGCTTGATTTCATTATGGCCAGAGAAGATATTTTGTATGATTTCAATATTTTAAAACTTATTAAGTTTCTAAAATAAATTAGACCATAAAACATATGGACTATCCTGGAGAATGTTTCATGTGCACTTGAGAAGAATCTATGTTCTGTGTTGTTGGGAGGAGTGTTCTGTATATCTCTTTTAGGTGTAGTTTATAGTGTTCAAATTCTCTGTTTTCATATTGATCTGTCTAGAATAGATGTTATATCTATTACTGAAAGTAGGGTATTAAAATCTCTAACTGTTATTGTAGAACTTTCTGTTTCTTTCTTCATTTTTGAACAGTTTTTGCTTCATATATTTTGGGCCTCTATTGCTATGTTTGTATGTTTATAATTGTTATATCTTCTTGATGGATTGATTTTTAAAATCAATATATAATGCCCTTGTTTGTCTTTTGTAATAATTTTTGTCTTAAAATCTATTTTGTCTGATATTAGTATAGCCACTTCAGCTCACTTTTGGTACTATTTGCATGGAATATCTTTTTCATCCTTTTATTTTCAACCTATTTGTGTTTTTAGATTTAAATTGAGTCTCTTTTAGGTGGCATAGAGTTAGATCATATTTTGCAAAAATCCATCTGCCAATCTTTGTCTTTTAACTGAAGAGTTTAATTCATTTACATTTAAAGTAATCACTGATAAGGAAGGTCTTACTTCTGACGTTTTCTCTCTCTCATATCTTTTTTGTTTCTCAATTTCTCCATCACTGCCTTCTTTTGTATTTAAGTAATTTTTTTTCTAATATACATTTTGGATTGCCTTCTCTCTTCCTCCTCCTCCTTCTTCTTCATTTTGGTATTTTTTTATTTTGTGTGTGTGTGGTTATTTTCTTGGTGTTTACCCTGACTATTACAACTAACATTTACAATTTATAAAAATATAGTTCTAATTAATACCAACTTATTTTCAATAGTATATAAAAAGTCTGCTATTAACCACTCCATTCCCTTTTATGTTTGCATTGTCATAGATTACTTCTTTATATATTTTGTGCTCATTTACATAGATTTATAATTATTGCTTTATGCATTTGTCTTTTAAATTATATAGGAAACAAAAATAATAAATAATAATTACAAACTAAAAATATAATAATACTACCTATTATATTTACTTATATAGCTACTTTTATTTTCTTTATATAGCTATGATTTTCTTTGTTTCTTTATATGGCTTTGAGTTATTTTCTCATGTCCTTTTATTTAGGTCTGAAGGACTCTCTTTTAGCCTTTCCAGGGCAAGTCTAGTAGTGAAGTCCCTCAGTTCTGGTTTATCTGGGAATGTCTTAATTTCTTTTTTATTTTTGAAGGAGAGTTTTGCTGGATATAGAATTCTTGATGAACAGGTTTTTTTCCTTTCAACACTTTAAATAGGCAATCTCACTGCCTCCTGGACTCCGTGTTTTTAAATCAGAAAAATGGCTGTTAATCTTATTGAATTCCCTTGTATATGACAAGTTGCTTTGTTTTTCTGCTTTCAAGATTCTTTGTTTTTGTCATTTGACAGTTTGATAATGATGTGTTTCTCAATACGGAGCTCTTTATGTTTATCGTATGTACCATTTTTTTTTTCAGAATATTATGGGGGTACAACACTTTGGCTGTATATATTGCCCATGCACTGCCCACGTCAGAGCTACAATCATGGACATCCCCCAAACTGTGTGCCCTGCCTCCATTCAGTGAAAGTTTTCCCATCCCCTCCATCCCCCTCCCGCCTATCCGCCCCCTGATGAATATTATTGCCATGTGTGACGTAAGTGTTGATCAGGTAGTATCAATTTGATGGTGAGTACCAGTGGTGCTTGTTTTTCCATTCTTGTGACACTTCACTTCGAAGAATGGGCTCTAGCTCCAACCAGGATGATACCAGATGTGTTAATTCACCATTGTTTTTTATTGCTGAGTAGTACTCCATGGTATACATATACCACATTTTATTAATCCACTCATGTATTGATGGGCACCTGGGTTGTTTCTACATCCTTGAAATTGTGAATTGTGCTGCTATAAACATTTGTGTGCAGATGTCTTTATTATAGAATGTCTTTTTTTCCTTTGGGTAAATACCCAGTAGTGGGATTGCTGGATCAAATGGTAGTTCTACTTTTAATTCTTTGAGGTATCTCCATATTACTTTCCATAGAGGTTGTACTAATTTGCAGTCCCACCAGCAGTGTATGAGTGTTCCTATCTGTCCACATCCCCACCAACATTTGTTGTTTGGGGATTTTTTGATACGAGCCAATCTCACTGGAGTTAAATGGTATCGCATTGTGGTTTTGATTTGCATTTCCCTGATGATTAGAGAAGTTGAGCAATTTTTTATATGTTTGCTGGCCATTATTCTGTCTTCTTTTGAAAAGTTTCTGTTCATGTCCTTTGCCCATTTTTTCATGGGGTTGTTTGATTTTTTCTTGTTGATTTTCCTAAGTTCTGTATAGATTCTGGTTATCATCCCTTTATCAGAGGTGTAGCATGCAAATATTTTCTCCCATTCTGTAGGTTGTTTGTTCAGTCTAGTGATAGTTTCCTTGGCTGTGCAGAAGCTTTTTAATTTGATCAGGTCCCATTTATTTATTTTTGTTGCTGCTGTGATTGTTTTGAGGGTATTCTTCATAAATTCTTTGCCTAGGTCAATGTCCATAAGAGTTTTTCCAACGTTTTTCTTCTAGAATTCTTATGGCTTCACATCTTAGGTTTAAATATGTTATCCATCGTGAGTTGATTTTTGTGACAGGTGAGAGGTGAGGGTCTAGTTTCAGTCTTCTGCATATGACCATCCAGTTTTCCCAGCACCATTTATTGAATAGGGAACCTTTTTGCCAGTGTATGTTTTTTTGGAATTTGTCAAAGATCAGATGACCGTATGAGGTTGGTTTTATATTTGGGTTCTTAGTCCTGTTCCATTGGTCTACGTCTCTGTTCTTGTGCCAGTATCATGCTGTTTTGGTTACTATAGCCTTGTAGTATAGTTTGAAGTCTGGTAGATTGATGCCTCCCAATTTGTTCCTTTTGCTTAAGATTGCTTTGGCTAGACGGGGTCTTCTCTGGTTCCACACGAAGTGTAGAATTATCTTTCTAGATCAGCAAAAAATGATGTTGGTATTTTGATAGGGACTGCATTGATTCTGTAAATCACTTTAGGTAGCAAAGACATTTTTACAATGTTGATTCTACCTATCGAAGAGCATGGTAGGGTTTTCCATCTGTTTACATCCTCTGCAATTTCTTTTCTCACTGTTTTGTAATTCTCTCTATATAGGTCTTTCACCTCCTTAGTTACGTATGTTCCTAAATATTTAATTTTCTTTGGTACTATTGTGAAAGATATTGCATCTTTAATTTGTTTTTTGGCTTGAATATTATTAGCATATATGAAGGCTATGGATTTGTGTGCATTGATTTTGTATCCTGAGACTTTGCTGAATTCATTTATCAATTCCAGTAATCTCTTGGTTAAATCTTTGGGGTTTTCTAGATATAATATCATATCGTCCACAAATAGTGAAAGTTTGACCTCTTCTGCCCCCATTTGGACACCTCTGATTCTTCTCTCTTGTCTGATTGCTCTGGCCAGGACTTCCAGCACTATGTTGAATAGAAGTGGAGATAATGGGCAACCTTGTCTGGTTCCAGTTTTAAGGGGGAATGCTTTCAATTTTTCCCCGTTCAGTGTGATATTGATTGTGGGTTTATCGTATACGGCTTTAGTAATTTTTTAGGTATGAGCCATCTATGCCTATATTGTTAAGAGTTCTTATCATAAAAGGGTGCTGGATTTTGTCAAAAGCCTTTTCTGCATCTATTGAAAGGATCATATAATCTTTGTTCTTGCTTTTATTCATGTGGGAATTACATTTCTAGATTTGCGTATGTTGAACCATCCCTGCATCTCAGGGATGAAGCCCACCTGATCGTGATGAATTATTTTTTTGACATACATTTGAATTCAGTTTGCTAGGATTTTATTGAGAATTTTTGCATCTATATTCATAAGGGATATTGGTCTGTTGTTTTCTTTTCTTTTTGTGTCCTTTCCTGGCTTTGGTATCAAGGTGATATTGGTTTCATACAATGAATTTGGGAGGATTCCGTCCTGGATGTTTTCAAATAATTTCTGCAGTATAGGCACCAGTTCTTCTTTGTAGGCTTGGTAGAATTCAGGTGTGAACCCATCTGGTCCAGGACTTTCTTTTGTTAGAAGATTTTTTATTACTGCTTCAATTTCAGTGCTTGATATTGGTCTGTTTAGAAATTCTATTTCTTCCTGGTTGGGCCTAGGGAGGTAGTATGTTTCTAAGAATTTGTCCATTTCCACCATGTTTTTGTGTTTGTGGGCATAGAGATTTTTGTAGTATTCGAAGATGATGTTTTGTATTTCCATGATATCAGTTGTGACCTCTTCTTTTTCATTTCTAATTGAGCTTATTAGAGTCCTTTCCTTTCTGTTATGTAGCATTTTTTAAAACTTCTTTGATGTGTAGGTTCATGCCTCTGAAAATTTATGACGCTATTGCCATTATTTCTTAAAATATTTTTCTTGTCTCTCCTTTTGGCGTTTCATTTTGGGTATGTTGTTATACCTGATGGTGCCCCACAGGTTCATTATGCTCTGTTTACTTTTACTCATTCTTTTAAATTTTTTGCTCCTCAGATTGTATAATTTCAATTGCATTATCTTTAAGTTCTCTGATTCTTCCTTCTACCTGATCAAATTTGCTGTTGAACCCCTCTAGTGAATTTTTTTACTTTAGCTAGTGTAGTTTTTAGCTCCAGAATATTTATTTGGTTTCTCTTTATAATATCTGTTTCTCTGTTGATATATTACTTCATCACACATCACTCTTCTGATTTCCTTTAGTCTTTTATCCAGAGTTTCCTTTAGTTCTTCAGCATATGTAAGCCAGTTAGTTTAAC
The DNA here is from genome assembly GCA_023783475.1 of Daubentonia madagascariensis. Classification (NCBI taxonomy): domain Eukaryota; kingdom Metazoa; phylum Chordata; class Mammalia; order Primates; family Daubentoniidae; genus Daubentonia; species Daubentonia madagascariensis. The sequence continues at coordinate 45,179,075 of JAKFHU010002088.1, read as the reverse complement.
GTCTTTGTCTAGCAAACCCGTGTCAGTGTTTCCTCAGGAATGATTTATTTCAATTTCTTTTTTTCTGTGAGTGGGCCTTACTTTCCTATTCTTTTGTATGATTTAATAACTGGCCATTGTAAATGTTGTAATGTAGTGACTCTGGAAAGAAGAATTTACCCTTCCCCAGGGAATGCTGTTGTTGCTTTTTGAGGGCTGCAGTCATCTGTTTCTTTAGTGACTTTTCCAGATTATTTTTACAAAGCTCTACTTTTTGTCATGTGTAATCTTAAAGTTTCTGCTCTGTTAACTTCATGGTCAGCCAGTGATATGACAAGAGATGTCTTTAAATGTCTGATCCAGTAAGAAAAGAAATAAAAATGTGTTCTGTCCTTAAATTCTTTTGACAGAGGCTTCCTAGGAATCTGCTTCAGGCTGATGGAGTTGAAACAATGGCCAGCCTCTGTGCCAATCCCTAGGTGTATAAAAACACATACCCCAATTTTTGGAGGACAGAGTTCTTTTTGCCCATTTTGGCAACATCCAGCTATACCAAGAATATAGGCTGCTGTCCACATGACTGCCTGCTGTATAGCTGGGGAATGGGAGAGGTAGTTGTTATGCAAAAAACAAATTTACCAAAATTTACTAGCCTCTTCCTTCACCAAGCACTCACTTGTTTGACTAGATGCTGGGATTCTGAAATAGTTGATTTTGAGTTTTGCAAGTTCCATATTTGTCTCTGTGTAGGGATCAATTCCTGGAGCTTCCTATTCTGCTATCTTCTGTAACATCACTCTGAGCTATGATTTTTAATCTATTATGCTAATTTTATCTTTTAATTAGTATATTTAGATCATTTACCTGTAATATAATTATTGATGTGTCTGTTATTTTATTGTTTGTTCTGTCTGTTTTTCATTCTTTTATTTCACTTTTCTTGCCTTTCTGTTGGTTACTTGAAATTATTTGGAATTCCGTTTTGACATCTTTAGAATTTTTAAATGCGTTTCTTTGTATAGTTTTTTAGTGGCTGTTCTAGGTATTACATTATGTGTACATAACTTATCACAGTCTTTACCGGTGTCAATGTTTTACCAGTTCAAGTAAAGTGTATGCACCTTACTCCATTTAGGTCCTTTTATACTCCCACCTTTATAATATAGTTGTCTTAAATACTACCTCTACCTCTACCTCTCTACCTGATGAGAACTACATTGAACAATGTTATAACTTTAGCTTTACTCACTTAACATAATTTAGAAAACTCAAGAGGAGAAGGGTAATCTATAACATTTGTCTATATTTTTACCCTTTCCATCATTCTTTCTTCATTTGTGATATTCCAAGTTTTCTTTTTTATCATTTTCTTTTCTCTTTGAAGAGCTTCCTCTAGCCATTATTTTTGAGTAGGTCTACTGGTGACAAATCCTGTTAATTTTTTTCATCTGAGAATGTCTTGATTTTTCCTTCATTTCTGAAGGATATTCTTATTATGCATATAATTCTGGGTTAATAGTTTTTTGTTTTTTTCCCCAGAATTTAAAAAATGTGCCATTTCTTTTTGATTATGATGTGTCTTTGCATAAATTTCTTTGGGTTTTGTCATTTTGGATTTGCTTAGCTTCTTTAATCTGTAAGCTTGTGTGTGTGTGTGTGTGTGTGTGTGTGTGTGTATTTACATACACCTTTTTTTGCTATATTTGGAAATTTTTCAGCCATTATTTACTGGAATACTTTTTCAATCTCACATCCTATCTCCTCTCTTTTTGGGACTCTGATGACATGAGTATTAGATCTTTTATTACTGTCCTATAGGCCCTTGAAACTTGTTCATTTTTTTCTAGCCAAATTTATCTCTTTTGCTCAGATTGGAAAGTTTTTTGTTCTATCTTTAAGTTCACTGATTCTTTCCTCTGTCATATTCATTCTGTTATTGAGACCATTCAATGAGGCTTTTAATTCAGGTATCATATTTTTTAATTATAAAATTTCCCTTTGGCTCTTTTTTATATCTTCTATTTTTTTGCTGAGGCTCTTTTTAAATTGGTTTTAAGCATGTCTGTAATTACTTGTTGAAGCATTTTGTAATGACTACTTCAAAATCCTTGTCAGGTAATTCTATCATCTATGCCTTCTCGGTTTTGGCATGTTTTATGTTTTCTTATTCAAATTAATATTTTCTTTGTTCTTGGTATGATGAATGATTTTTTTCATTGCATTCTGGATATTTTGGGTATTATTTTGTGAGACTTAGCATCCCATTTAATAGGCAGTCATCATACTTAGATGTAGTGCATAGGTCCAGGTGGGAGTGGATATTCAGTTTCCCACTGGGCCCTGCTGACATCGCCCTGACAAAAGCAGAAAACTGATTCACACTGCTTTACCCTATCTCATTGCTGATTGGTATGGGGAGAGAGAGTTCAGCTTCCCACTGGCCTTGCTGACATCTCCACAGCAGCAATGAATACCCACCTCATTGTGGCTGGTTGGGGGTACATGGTCAACTCTTGGTTACACTCTACTGATACTGGTGCAGAGTGCCAACTAGTAACCACCTCATATTCCTTCATTCCATTTTGTTGCTGCTGGGTAAGAGAGGAGGTTAAGTTCCCCATTTGGCCCTGGTGATACCTGGGGGTGGGGAGCAGGATGCCAACTAGTACTGCCTCACAGTGTTTCATTCTGTCTCTTTGCTGCTGAATGAGAATTGAAGTTCCACTCCCTACTGGCCCCTGCTGACACCAGTGAGGGTTGGAGTGGAGTACTGATTAGTGCTGCCTTGCAGTGCCTTGCTCTGCCTTATTGTTGCCATGTGGGGATTGAGGTCATTGCTTGTCTCCACTGATACCAGTAGGGGGAACGAGGACACCAACTAGCACCACTTAGCACCCCTTCATTCTATCTTATTGCTGCCAGGTGGGTGCAGAAATTTAATACCTCCCCGTGCCATTCCTCAAACCTTGAGGTCCCTAGTCAGTTCACTTTTTTTTTTCTACCTTTCAGAATCTTCCTATATTTGATATGTTATGTCCAGGGATTTTTCTTTGTTAGAGAGAGAACTAGCAAGGATTGGAAATATTCCTTTTTGGCTGGAAAAGGAAGTTGATTGGTAATTAGTTTTTATGTTATATTATTTTATTTTTTAAGAGCAATTGTATTACATGTTCTACATAATCTTTTATATTTCTTATCCTGAAACTTCACCCTTCTACAGGTTTGAAATACTGATACAGACTAGGAAGCAGGGATTCATTCCCCTTTTGCCACAGCCTCAAATTTATGAAAGTATTATAGGGGTAAAAAACTTCCCAGAAACAAAGCTTCTCTGAAGCAAAAGAAAATTCATCAGAAAAATTTGTTAATAAAGAAAGAATAATTGCATGACCACATTCCAACATAAATTTTAAACATTTATGAAGTAATTATAGCAATGAAAGTGTATCATGAAGCAGAAACAAAGGACTCAGAGAAGGGATTACCACACAAGAGGAGAGGTGTATTAGTTTTCTGTTTGCTGCATAAATTACCACGAACTTAGTGGTTTAAAACAACACAGGATTTTATCTTACATTTCTGTATGTCAGAAGTTTCATTCAGATCTCACAGGACTGAAACTAAGGTGTTGGCAGGCTGTGCTCCTTTTTAGAGGATCTGAAAGAGATTCCATTTCCTGCTCATTAGGATCATTGGCAGAATTTAGTTCTTCAAGATTGTAGGATTGAGGTTCCCATTTTCTTGCTGACTATAAACTGAAGGCTGTTCCCACCTCTAGGGGCTACTGCATTCCTTTTCCTGTGGTCCCCTTCCTCTGTCTTTAAGGGTTGGAAAAATAGGTCAAGTTCTCACGTTGTACTTCTCTGACCCAATCTTCTTCTGTATTCTATTTTAAATGACTCATGTAATTGGATTGAATCCACACAGAAAATCCAGGGTAGTCTCCTCTTCTCAAGGTCAACATCATTCACATCTGCAAAGTCCCTTTTGCCATATAAGGTAACATATTCACAGGCTCCAAAGATTAGGATGTGGAAATCTTTGGAGGGCCATTACTTTGCATATCAAGTAGTCTAAAGAAAGAGAGGTGGAAGGGTCTTATTATAAATGTGTAGTTTAAAGATAACAACTAGAGAAAAAAATAATAACTTTCCTTAATATCTGAAAAAGTATAAAAATAAAAAAACAAAGATAACTGTGAGATGTTTTAAAAAATATGGTATTGGATAGAGTGAAAGAAGCCATAAATAGACACATCCTAATTTCAGAGATGCTCAAAGGGGGAGAAAATGTCCAAAATTGATTGTAAAACAGTAACCAGTATCAGTGATCTCAAAATGTGAAAAAATGTGTTTCTAAGAATAGATATGCAGTGTATATAACCATAACACTCATTTGTCACTATTTCAGGTCATTATTAAACCAAAAAATTAATTGGAAAATTGTTAACTGGGGGAAAATAATTAAACATTTGTCTTGTCTTTCCAGTGTGAGCTAGATTTCAGGGTAACCAAAAAGAGAAAGCTCTATTTTACAAAATAATCCCCCAGTTAAAGGGGAAAGCTCTATTTTTATAAAATAATGGTATGTATAGGTAAAAAGCTAGAATCAGAAAAGCAACATTTCACAATCCCTAATGAAATTATTATTTCAGAGAATGAGTATTAATTGGTGTTAAAACTAATAGATGAATGGTTGAAAGCGAACTGGATGTTTGAATGGTGCCAAAGTAATACCACATAGATTCTCCTTTGAAAAAAGGGAAGAGGCAATGTACAATGGAGGGTTTCACTGTCACCACCCTAATGTAGTGGTCAATGATAGGAAATTAGATCTTTTGTGTCTCCAGCTACAGTGCAATATGAATGATGTGACCTCACTTATGATGTACTTTAGCCAAAAATGTTGAATTTGAATCCAGGCAAATCCTAGAGCTAACTTCCAGATGATTTTTTCAGGAAATCCAAGGGATAATTAATGAAGTAAATGAACCACAAGGAATCAATCAAATAAATAAATATAGAAGATGAGATTCTATGGGACCCACTTGTTACTATTACATCAACCAGTTGGTGTCATGAAAAACTGAAGTGTTTAAAAGAAACTTAGTGTCTGAACAACCAGATACAATGTATGGTCCTAGTTTGGATCCAGTTTTGGACAATTGGACAAGATATTTTGAGAGCATTTGGGGGGGATTTTTATGAATGGGATATTAGATGATCCTAAGGAATTTCTGTTATATTTTTGAAAATATTATCTTGACGATATAGAAATGTCTAATTATGATAATGTGGCACGGAGATAGACAAGTTGACTGATGAAAGATTAAAGAATCCAGAAACAGAATGAGGCTTGATGTAGGACTAATATGGCATTGCAAATCATTGGGGAAAAGTGCTTTATTCAATTAATGGTTCTGAAACAACTGATTCACCATATAGAAAAAAATGAAATTGGATCTCTACTTCACACCATATTTAAAAGTCTGTTACAGGTGCAAAAAGACTTAAATGTGAAAGGCATAACTTTAATACTTTTAAAATATATGATATCCTGATGAATTTGTTATGGGGGAGAAGTTCTTAAACATAACTAAAAAATTTTAACCATATATAAAATAAAAGATTAATACATTTGATTTCATTAAAATTAAGAGCATAATAAGAAACTGAAAAAACAAACCATATCCTGGGAGAAGGTATTCACAAGACATAACATTGGCACAGTGTTAGTATCCAGAATATGTAAAAAAATTTTTATAATTCAATACGAACAAATAAGCCATTTGAAAAAAATAGATAATGAGCATTTTAGAGGAGTTATGAATGGCAAATAAATCTATGGAAAAGATTCTAAACCTCACTAGAAATAAATCATTGATTATAACGAGATACTATGTTACACCTGTTAGTTTGGTAAAACTAAGTCTAGTAATGCAAAATCTTGATATGTATGTGGAACAACAGGAACTTTTTACGTTCAGCTAGTGGGAGTGTAAAGTACTCCTTTTGGAAAAAACTTTTTGAATTCAAAATTTCACTCACACATATTCTACAACCCAGCTATTTCATGTAGGTATATGTTTTAGATAAATTCTTGCACAAGTATATCAGCATACACAAACAAACATATTTGTAGTAACATTGTAATAGCAAAACCTGAAAATACATTAATAGTCATTTGACTAACTGTCATGGTCATACAGCAAGAATAAATGTAATACAGCTTCACATAATAATAAAGATAGATCTTAGAAACAATGCCAAGTGAAGAAGTCAAATCAGTATGATACCAATTTTATAATACTTTTTAAAAGGCAAAACTAAAGAATATATGGTTTAGTGATCCATATACAGGTGGAAAAAACTATTTCTTTTTAAAGCAAGAAAATGGTAATAAGATAGTGGTTATTCTGAGGGAGGCAGGCATAGGATTGGAGAGGAACACAGTTTTAATACTGTTGGTAATGTTCTCCTTTACTTCACAATAAAAATTAAAATAGAATTTATGAAAGGTTTCTGGTGAATCCTGGATTGCATTCTTCTGTATGAATATTTATTCACTAATAGAATGAAAAATAATATTCTTGCTTTTCTTTGATGTTGAAAGTAGTTTAGTAGCTAAATAGTTGAGATGGTGCTACTTTTAATAGAACTTTCATCAGAAAAAAAAAAGTGTTAGTTCTGTTTCTCTATCTGGATAGCCTAATGTGCATTTCCTAATTCCTTTTCCCCGTGGTATCTAAAATGGCATTGTCTCTGAGAGGACACGCCTGATTTAAATATTTACATGGTTGTGGAAGTGAACTTTGGTATGAATTTTATTTCATTTGATATAGTACCTTAGAATTCATTAGGATGAAATTTATGTAGGAAATACAGTGAGAGTAACTATATTTTTTAGTCTTTTATCACTATTTCATTAAGGATTTTTACACTTGACTGATATTTTAGAAATGTGTATTTTACCAATTGTATAAATATAATTCCAAGATAATAATATGGAAAAGTTTGTTTCTTTTTCTGTAGTATATATTTGGAGCCTCATTACAAAAATGTTTTTCAGAACTGACCTAGGTACTATATAAAAACTTTGTAAATTCTATTTGTCAATGTAATATAAGGCACAGCTCACGGAAACAGCCACCAAATTCTTATATGATGTCAGTTCATTCATTCATAACTAGATATGGATAATGTTACCACAAAATATAAGCCAAACTTATTCCTAAGGATCTCCATAAAAGGTTGCTTAGACTTTATAGTGCTCTCAATTTCTATTTGTGTAAGGGTGCTGTCTCTGCTTACCAACAAACAAAAAATCAAAGAGAAATCTAACACAAATTCTACACAACTCTATCTTCTCCCCACATTTTAACTTTTTGTTGTTTCCATCCATATCTTTTTATACTGTCTCTCTCTCAAAAAGTTGTTGTATTTATTTTTGATAGGTTTGTCTTTTGAAAGTCTTCCTACTGAAGATGTAAGTGGTTTATATACCGCAATTACAGTAATATAGTATTCTGTATTTGTGTACTTACTATTACCACTGAGTTATATAATCTTTCAGATGATTTCTTATTGTTCATTAATGCCCTTTTCTTTCAGGTCGAAGAACTTCTTTTAGCATTTCTTATAGGACAGGTCTGGTGTTGATTAAATCCCTCAGCTTTTGTTTGTCTGGGCAAGTCTTTATTTCTGTTTCCTGTTTGAAGGATATTTTTGCAGGATATAATAGTCTAGGGTTAAGGTTTTTTTCCTTCAGCACTTTGAATATGTCATGCCACTCTCTCTGGCTTGTAAGGTTTCTGCTGAGAAGCCTGCTGCCATACATATTGGAGCTCCTTTATATGTTATTTTTTTCTTTTTTCTTGCTTTCCTTAGGACCTTTTCTTTATCCGTGACCTTTAGAAGCTTGATTATTAAATGCCTTGAGGTAGACTTATTTGGGTTAAATCTGCTTGGTGTTCCATGATTTTCTTGTACCTGAATATTGATATCTTTCTCTAGGTTTGGAAAGTTCTCTCATTATTTCTTTGAGTAAACTTTCTACCCTAATCTCTCTCTCCATGTTCTCTTTAAGGCCAATAACTGTTAGACTTGCTTTTTTGAGGCTGTTTTTTAGATCTTGTAGGTGTGCTTCATTCTTTTTTATTTTTTCTCTTCTGACTGTGTATTGTCAAATAGCCTGTCTTCAAGCTCACTAATTCTCTCTTCTGCTTGGTCAATTCTGCTGTTGAGACACTCTGATGCATTTCTCAGTGTGTCAGTTGAATTTTTCAGCTCTAGGATTTCTGCTTGATTTTTTTTTTTTTTTTTTGAGACAGAGTCTCATGCTGTCACCCTAGGTAGAGTGCAGTGGCATCATCGTAGCTCACTATAACCTCAATGTCCTGGGCTCAAACAATACTCCTGCCTCAGCCTCCTGAGCAGCTGGGACTACAGGCACACACCATGATGCCTGGCTAATTTTTCTGTCTTTAGTAGAGATGGGGTCTCACTCTTGCTCAGGCTGGTCTGGAACTCTTGCCTCAGCATCCCAGAGTGCTAGGATTACAGGTGTGAGCCACCACACCCAGCCCTCTGCTTGATATTTTAAAATTATTTCAATCTCTTTGTTAAATTTCTCTGATAGGCTACTGAATTCCTCTATCTTGAAGTTCATTGAGCTTCTTCAGGACAGCTATTTTGAATTCTTTGTCTGAAAGGTCACCTACCTCCATCACTCCAGGATTGGTCACTGGTAATTTATTTCCTTTGTTCGATAGGATCATGTCTTCCTGGATGTTCATCAATGTCTGGGCATTGAAGAGTTAGGTATTTATTTTAATCTTCACAGTTTGGGCTTGTTTGAACCTGTCTTACTTGAGAAGGCTTTCCAGATACTCAAATGGAATTGAGTGTTGTGGTCTAAGTCTCTGGTCACTGCAGCTATATTGGCACTGGGGGTGCCCGAAGCCCAGTCATGCTGTAACTCTTGAAGACTCCTGGTGGTATTACCTTGGTGAGCTTGGGCAAGATACAAGAGAATTCCCTGGATTACCAGGCAAAGTCTCTCATTCTCTTTCCTCATTTTCTGTACTGGGCTGCTGGAGTTAGGGGAGGAGTGACATGTGCACTCCCTCGTGGCCATCAGTGCCTGGTCATACCTGTAGCCAGCTTAGTCTCACCCAAAGCCAGTGGTGACTGTTGCCTGGCTACCTCTGATGTTTATTCAAAGCCCAAGGGCTCTTTAGCCAGCAGGTGGTAAATCCTGCCAGGAGTGGGTCCTTCCCTTTTCAGGGCAGCATGTTTCCTTCTGGCGCAGCGTGGGTCTAGAAATGCCATTCAGGAACAAAGGCCTGGAATTAGGGGCTTCAGGAGTCTTCTTGGTACTTTATGTTACTGTGGCTGAGCTGGTACCCAACTTGCAAAACAAAGTCCTCTGAATTCTTTCATTTCCTTTCCCCAAGTGAAAGAAGACTCTCCCTGAGCTGTACTGCCTGGAGTTAGGAAAGGAGTGACACAGGCACTGGCTTGGCCACCACCACTAGTGTCTCACTGGGTCATGTGCACCCCAAGTCCACTGGCTCAAAGCCAGCACAGCCACAGGAATTGCCCAAGGACTGCAGCCTTTTGTGGCCCAACTGCCTTATGAATTTAGTCCAGGCCCCAGCCTGCTTATTGTCAGCTTGTGGCGGGGCTAGCCAGAACTTGGTTTTAGGGTGGAGGATTTCCCTCTGGCTAGGCTGGTCAAAATACTCCCTCCATGGGCACCAGCAGAATTCTTCCCTGTGCTGTGTTCCGCTGTGACAGGGTGGCCCTGAGTTTCAATGCAAAGTCCCACAATCACTTCACTGTCCCTTCCCCTTGCACACAGATTCTCTTTCCACTCAGTGTGCTGGTGTGGCACTGCCAGGGGATAGGGGAGGGGTGGCATAGGCAATGCAAGATTGTCTTTTCTGCCCTCTTCAATGCCTTTTTCCTTTATATAATGTTAAAACCAGGTAGTATGATCGCTCACCTGATTTTTGGTTCTTCTGAAGGTGCTTACATGTGTGGATAGTTGTTGAAATTGGAGTTTGTCCAGAGGGACGATTGCTGGAGGTTTTTATTTGGCCATCTTGCTCCTCCCCCTCTTTGCGGGTGCTGTCTCTAGGCAAAATCTCTAAGTAGGCAAAATTTGTCCTTAGTGTTACATGTATCTTACCCCCAACCATCTTTAAAGTTTGTTTACAACTTGTATTAGTTTCTGATTTTTCCTTTCAGGGTTTCTTTTGCAAGCTAGGCAAATACACACAAACACACACACATACACACACATTCTTGTATATCCTTTCTTGCGAAAAAGATAGCATGTCTTGTATTTTGTTTTTTTCATATAATATATCCAGGAGATCACTCCATGTTAGTACATAGAGACCTTCCTTATTCTCTTCTGTGGCTGGATGGTATCTATCCATTTCGTGGATATACCATAGTTTAGCTAACCTGTCCCTATTAAAGGATATTTGAATCGTTTTCAATTGGTTGGTAGGACAGAAAATGCTGCAGTGAGTAATATTGTGCACATGTTGTTTCATGTTTCTGCAAGTGTACCTTCAGGGAAGATTGCTAGAAGTGGGATTGCTCGGTTGAAGGGTAAACACATTTGTAATTTTTTTGATATTACCAACTTCTTCTCAAGAAGAGATCACACCATTTGGTACTTTTACCGCAAATGTTTGAGAGTGCCTGTTTCCCTATAGCCTCGACAACGGAGAATGTTTTAAAGCTTTTGGATTTTTTCCAATCTGACAGGTGAAAAAAAATTGATCTCAGTGTAGTTGAATTTGCATTTCTCTTATGAGATAGGTAGAGCATATTTTAATCTGTTCAAGGGTTATTAGCGTTTCTTTTTTTGTAAGCTGTTCATTTATTTTCCTATTTTTCTGTTAGAATTTTGGTCATTTTTATTCTCTAGGATCTCTTTGTATGTATCTGTAGCTCTACACATACATACAGACGTATATATTTTTGTCATTCAAATTTATTTTGTATTTATAAAGTCAAACTTACCTTTAAACATCAAATCAATATTTTATTTTATGCCTTCTGGATTTCAAGTCATAGTTAGAAAGGCTTTACCACTTCCAGGTTAAACGGTGTTTGGCCATATTTCATTCTCATATTTATATGGTCTCAATTTTTGTATTTAGACCTATGATACATTTGGAGTTTGTTCTATATATGATGTGATGGATTAATCCAATTTTATCTTCTTCCAAATGGTTATCTAATTGTCCTAGCATCATTTATTAAAAGTTCTTTGTTCCAATCTTTTGAGATGGCATTTTTATGATATACTTAATTTTGATATGTACATGGGTCTATTTCTAGACTTTATAGTGTGTTCCATTGGTCTATTTATGTGTCAGTACATTTCAGTATAAAGACTTTGTAGTATTTTAAGATCTGATAAGGCTAGCCACCCTCATTCCAATTACTCTTATTTTTCTGTGGTTTTATGGCTAGTCTTACTTGTTTATTTTTACGTATAAACTTTAGAATCATCATACTATATCTAGATCCAAGAACATTTTGGTATTTTTTGTTGTTATTGTTGAGATTGTAAATTAAACTTTGGGAGAATTAATAATCTCAAGACTATTACACATATTTTTGTTCATGTCTATTTTTGTGTATTTAACAAGAGTTTTATAGCTTTTTACATATAAATTTGCACATTTATTTTCAGTTTAGGGGTTTTCTATTATCTTCCAATTGTTTATAGTTTGAACATGAAAGCTATTGATTCTGTTACCTTACTAAATCATTTTATTGATGTTTTACTGTTGATTTTCTTGGGATTTCCAGGTATATCATTGTGTCATCTGAAAATAGTTTTTTATTTCTCTCTAATTTTTATTTCTTTATTTTATTTGATTGAGTTGCTAAAATTTCAGTACAATTTATATATTAGCAGAGCTTTTTTCTGACTTTAATTAGAATGTATTCACCCTTTTTTCAGCTTCCCAACGCTCCTACTATGACCCATCAGGCCTCAATAAACTCTTTGCTTCTACTAGGTCTTTCTTACCCATCTTCTTAGCCTTTATCCCAGTCAAAATATGCTTTCCTTTGGCACACTTACCAAGAGCTCTGTTTTTCCTTCTGATTTGTAATTTTGAAAATTAGGAAAATTTCCTTGTGGTATTTAGTTTTAGTCTTTCATCAAGCTGCTTAAACACAATTCTTACTGTTAGTTTTTGAGTAGAAGTGGATAAAGGAATAGTCTTTCTAAGTGTGAAAACTTCTCATGGTTTATGACTGCTGTTAAAGTATCACTTGGTTTCTACCATATAGTAAGATAATATATATTTTCTATGGGCAATTAAGATATAATTAATAAAGCAGGATTACCATCTTTCATGGCTCCTGGCTAAGCTTTTATCACTCTCCTCTGTTTTGTTCCAAACTGTATGCCAGTTGGCTATGTTCCTTCAATCTCTGAAGTGGCCATACTGTATTATTGGTGTGAACTTTTTAGGATATAGAGGATTGATTAGGATGCAAAACTAATCTTACAAAGGTTGAAAAAAGTGAGAAGATGAGTCTTACCATTGGGAAGCAAATAATTTAATATCAAACTTAATTTTCCCTTTTAAATGTTTAGCCTCAAGTCTGATGTGAACAGCATATCGTCTTTACTCTTTATCAATTTTTCTGAAAAAAAAAAAAGATTTTTTTACCTTGAAATTTCATCACAGTACACTATGCCAAATATGATTGACTCATAATGACACTTTTGGTATATGAAAAGAATATGAAATACCAATTCCAAACAAGTCTACACCAGAGATTGCAAATAGGTCTCATCTCATGCTGACTTTCATTGCCTGGCTGCTTAGAAGATTATGTTAAGAACGGTTCTGAGGCTGCATCTCAGTTGAAAGGAAAGAGTATTATGATGTCTGCCATGGGCAGGGATGGAGACGTAATGGCATAAATGCCTATTTGAAATATCTCATCTATATTTCAAACCTCTAAATATATGGGGTGGCATTTATGAACTATATTTGCTATATTTTAAAAAGTAGCTTTTTATGTTTAAAAAATAACTTTATTGTCAGTAACAAAATTTCAAGACTGTGTCTCAGTCTGAATTTCTAATGTCCATCTTTTTCTATGGCTTTAATATGAAAACCACTAAACAATTATGGAACATCTTGTAGATGTTTCAGTAGGTCATTTACATGGATGATGGTGTAGTTGATCTTTGTCACATGGGAATGATGGCAAGCTATCACTCAAAGTTTTTAAAAATTGGCATTCATTACCTTGGGATCAATCCCTCAGCTCTGCAGATTTGTTTCTTCATTAAACTTAATCCATATGTCATGGGTAAATTCACAGTAACAAAGCTCATAAAGTGTATTTGTTAACTTGTACTGAGAACTTTAACTGGAATAGGGACTGAAAATTCTAGTCAGCCTGATTAGCACATGATACTTGTCGTGAAGTTACTTGGCAAGCCAAATCTTAATTCAAATATAAAATTATTAATTTATAATAAGAAATATAACCACCATTAGAACTAGAATACTCAAATCTATGTGACTGATCCATCTTCTCCTTGTAGGCATACCTACATGGGAAGTAAAGTCGTAATGCTCTTTTTTGAGCATTAATTAGAACGAGGGGAATTAGATTCATTGAATCTAAGAATAGATTTTCCAGTGGGTTTGGTTTTGGCCCAAACATATTCTCCTGTGTACAAGTGCTTGGATGAGCACTGCCAAAGTGCTGCTTTATGAGGCTTCTTTTTCTATTTGCATTTGATTGGCCAATTCCCCTTTTGATTGACACATTTAATAAAGCATGGTAATATAATTAATCAAATAGCGGCCAAGTCTTTCAAGCCTATTTTACATTTGTCTTTTAAGGTGACTTTCTATTTCTACTCTGGTCCATTAGGCATTTAGACTTTTACATCCACAGAGCATTCTTATTTCTCTAATTTCCAGGTTATTGTAGGAAGCCTCACTACTCATAAGTACTTAGAATACATCTTATTAAAGAATTGTGTTTAGGCTTATTTTTAGTGAGTAACTTGGGAACTGTTTAGTTATCTCAATTATCAACAGATAATGCAGAGTGAGGGGGGGAGAGATGGGAAAAGATTATGAGTTGTGTTCAACACAAAGAAAGTTTTTAATGGATGTTAATATTCAGTAAAATATTTCAGAAGTACACTTCTTTTCGCACATTTTTTGCTGCATGCTCTAGCTTTAGCCCTCAGACCTCCCATGCAGACAGCACATATGCTCAATGGGGCTGTGTTGCTAAAGTTAGTGTCTAATGATGTGTGCTATTAGTCTGTGGTAATGGTCTTAGAGAAGCTGAATTGGGCTTAGGATGTTATCTAAGCAGGACTTCATTGCTTACTAAAAATTTATTTCTGTTTATTTTTCCCCACTTTGTTTGAGACTACGTTTCTAAGACTTTTCTTTCTATAAACCTCCATGTTTCTCAAATTCTATTCTACTCAACCCTGGAAAACAAAAGCTGACCTTATTACCACAATTTCATAGTAAACGAATACTATTAAGCTTCACAGCAACATTTGGTCTTTTGCAGCAATTTCTGGTTGAGGAGTTCTAGACATTTTATAAATACAGCTTTCTAGTCTTCCATTTAATCAGAATTGGGGCTGAGAGGGCAGGGAAAATGGCAGGTTTTAAATTTACTTCAATTCTGTGGTTCTTATATAGATTATGGGGCACATTATGGAAGTCATTTTGCATAATTTGTTATAGTGACAACTTTTCCAAAAGGAAAAGAATTCTTTTGCAGGAAAATTACCACTGGGGCAAATTCACAGATATAGCTTTGGGACTTACTGCTTTTTCTTTGTAGAACTGGGGAGATTTACAAATAATTTTTTGTTTTAACTAGAAAAATATCTTATGGTTATGTGGTAAGATAAAACAGTAGAAAACAAAAACAAAAACATTCCATTTTAAAAATTAGCTATTTCTGAGTTTTGGGGTGGGAGGTGACCAAAGGAAGACTGTTTTATTTAAGAAGACTGTATTGCACTTGGATTGTATTTGTTATACACCTGAAGATCATTGGCAATATTTCTAGAAGGAGATGAAAAAAAGAGATGCCAATGTTATTCCCTGTGATTTGAAGTTAGAGAAATCTTCCTGGGATGGGCAAGGACTCTGAGAGGGGCAGGATAGACAGGGAAATGGGACTGTGGACAGAGTGAGGCAGAAGTGGGAGTGGGAGCAGATGGTGGAGGTGGTGGAAGTAGTGAATCTTTGAGGCAGTGCATTCTGGACCTGATTCCAATTCTTTTGGGACCAGTTTTAATAAAGGGAAGAGATTATATGCGTGAACCCAGAGCTGGGCCTAAGAACTGAAATGTTTGACACTTGGGCTTGTTAAGTAATGACTCTCCCTCTCCTGAGCATTACTCTAACTTCCGAAAAAGAGGACTCAGGCTCTAATTCTATGTTCTATTTCTGTCCTTCAGGGATAGTTTTTCAAGTTCAGAAAACATTTTCTGAGTCTAGGCAGCGTTTTGCTTCCTTGAAACTTGTTTTAGTTCAGAGATTTCTTGTAGCCGGATATTGAGTTGGATTTTTCCTGATGATTAGGACCCAAATGATGAGGTTGGGTATAAAGGCAGCCTTTTGTGTTTTAAGGCATGAAACAAGTGGAGGCTAGACCTTGTACCTGGTTGGGGCTTATTGAGAGGTAAACAGTGTAAGAACCAACCTTATCATTCTCTCCTTTCTCCTCCCTCCACAAAACAGAAGACCGGAAGACCGCAGTGAAAAAGGCAAAAGCACTGGAGCTATGAGTCATTAGACTAGGGGAGTGGGCTATGGTTTTTCTTTTCTTTCCTTGAGGGGAAGAAGAGAGAATGCTCAGCACCTCTAAGCCACGTGAGAGGGGGTTACTTGTAATGATTTTTGAGTTCTCCTGGTTTGATGTCTGCTTATGCTGTAGACTTGGTGCTCTGCTCAGTGCCTGTTCAGCAGGCGGGTAGAGAATTGGAGAGGGAGTGTGTGATGGACTGAGGGGTAGTGGGGAGCAGCCTGCACTCTTGTGTTAGGCTTAGAAAGGATGTGTGAATTTCTCAAGAGTCAAGTGGAAAGGTAGCTGGGCCTTAGCCATCTTGACAGAAGCCTACCAGCTTGACAGCTTGCCACCAGGCAAGTATATCCTGGCAGAAAGAGGATGTGAAGTGAAGGGATCTCCAGGGTACACACTGAAGGGGCATTGGAAGAGGATAAGCTGAAGACAGATTTTCCACCTCATGGAACCACATTTGCCTAATGAAAGAGCCAGCATTTGGATGTTTGTCACACAGGGGTCATCAATACCCAGCTTTGGACAAGAAAACTTAATAACAGGGATCAGATAAGAAAGAGTCACTTGTCCTGTTCCAATTTCTTCCTCCTTTCTACAACAAGCCAGAAGAGGCCTGGAAATGGGACTGGGGAGGAAGAGTGAAAGATTAGATCACTCTCTTTCTTACTCTGAGTCTTTGAGGCTGAGGTCTGGACAATACTGAAGGGGAGGGGATGAAGTTTCCAACTGGACTGGGCTATGTTATGCCTGAAGGATGATCCAGAAAAGTCTGTAAGTCTGCAATCTTTCTGAGATGCCCGTAAGTGATGGGAAAGGGAGAATGGAGCTAGTAGAGATGAAGGTAGTGAGTGGAGAAATATGAAACCCTTTAAAGTCTGTATCCTATCTGGGTCAGACTGTTCTGCATTCTGGAGCTGCCTAGCCCTCTGTGTTCCATAAAAGCCACTGCTCCATAAAACCCAAAACTTCTCTTGATTCATGCGTGTGAGTTGACTGTCACCAGAACCTGTCTCACCTTCACCTGTAGCACTGTGTGAAAGTGGTTGAGGGAGGAATGAAAGGGATTATAACCTAGTAGGTCCTGTTCAACTTGACTGGGAGCCATCTTCCATGATTAGAATAATGGAATTGAGATTCTAGAAGAATTACTACCACCAGTTCAAGGTGTTATCCCAGCACCCAGATTGTTACAGAAGCAGGAACTCTTATCTTAGATTCTGGCTTCAGTCCCTACCTGCCAAGGCTAGCTTTATCCAGCAATAATACTTCTCTGTCACAATCAGTGTTCCCAAATAGGATGGACATCTTAAATTTTCTTCCTAAAAGAACTGGGGCCCTCTGGGTATACAAAGAGTATAAAGAGGAAGAGCTTTTACAGCCCAGAGAGGGGGTAGACTGTTTTCCCAACTTCCTTATTACTAGTGGCTTAGACAAATGAACATTGCCCTCTGGGAGGGATTTTTGCTCTCCTAATTGTGGTTACATTATATCCTGCTTATGTATCATAACTTTTTCATTTTTCCATGTAATTTACATAG
This sequence comes from Daubentonia madagascariensis, assembly GCA_023783475.1. Lineage (NCBI taxonomy): Eukaryota > Metazoa > Chordata > Mammalia > Primates > Daubentoniidae > Daubentonia > Daubentonia madagascariensis. The sequence goes on along the minus strand of JAKFHU010002088.1, from coordinate 45,161,710 downwards.
TCTTCATAATTATTAAACTACTACATAATATTCTATTAAGAATATGTGTCATACTTTCCTCAATTTTTCACATTATTTTTTTCTTTAGAAATGTTGCTGTAATTTTGTGTACTTACCATTTGCCTTTTGTGAATTTTTTATTTCTTTAAGAGGATTTTCATTTTTGAGGATTATTTCTTCAACAGAATAATTTACTGTGTGTAAACATTTAACATTTTTAAGAATCTTGAAATATATCTATCATGTATCTTCAAAAATATTTTAAAATTGTCATTTGCTACCTCCAAACTTTCCTGCATACCCCTGTCCGATTAATCTTCTGAATATACTATTTTTTAAAAGTATCATTCTTTTGTTTAAAACTTTTAATGGTTCCCATTGTCTCTTAGTTTGAATGAGTTAAAACTCATATTATATTTTTTATTCCAGCCTGGTTCCAAAAATTCTTTTAATCCTTGTACTTACTACTTTCTTATGTGAATTCTTTGTTCCAGCCTAATTGCTCTGTTCATGGTCTCCAAAATATACTGCTTCAACATCTTTGCTCACACCATTCCATCTACATGGAATGCCCTGTCTCCACTTTTAGGTCTGTGGAAATTCTATCCACTTATTAATGTATGCTTTTCAAGAGCATACTATTTTTATAAAGTTTTATTTGCCCATCCTGCCTGGTACAAATCTACTTCTCCCAACTCTGAACATTTAAAGTACTTATTTCTTAAGTTAATTTTTACCATCATTTATTTTGTTGCCTCATATTGTAAGTATAAAAGATTGCCCAGGAAAAAATGCTCAAGACTGAACAAACAAAACAAAAACCAACCAAACCAAAAAGCCCCCCTTAACATACCTGCCTCAGTGGTACTAGTAGAAGCTAGAAAAACTGTTATTTTAAAATGGAAGCAGTCTGTCTTGCAAGAAGAGATAGAGATTTGAGTAACTCTGGGTATAGGCTGTTTATTTTGGGGAAACAACATTTGAAAGTGTCCTTTAATTGAAGTGGAACTCCAGCAACAATGTACCTTTTTATCCTATAGTGGTGCAGTGGCATAACCAAAAAAAAAATGTACAATGATATTGCTATCTTGAGTTAACAAGACTATTACATATGGTGAGTAGTATAGCTAAAAATCCTGTTCTTTTAAACTCTGAGTAAATGTCTTTTGAATTATTTAGAAAGTGCCTATAAGGGATGGAACATTATGCTGTTGTCTAAAATGTATGCATGTCTAGGAAATGAGGTCTATAGCTTGTGAGCATTGGGGAAATTCTTATATTAACCTAAATCTTTGTATGCAGGGTGCAAGGAAGTCTGTCTTAATTCTTCCCTCAAATGTTCAAGCATGAATGGAACCACTCTGGCACTGGCATTTCATACAGTATCAGCTCAGCTTGAAACAATGAAAGTAGCATATCTGATCACAAGCAGTTGATCCCCAGACATGTTTATTGATGGCACTATCAAGGAAAACAGCATACTGACATACAATACAAAGAAACTTGGCAGACTTTATAGTGGCAATTCAGTTTTGGCATTTATATTGGTAAAAACAGATTACGAGGCTTAGTGTAGCTCAAACCTTATTTAAGCTTGCAAAATGTCTGATTTGATCAGTTGGCATTCCACCGAGAGCAACACCTCTATCTCTAGGAATTCCTCTTATGCAGTTTACACTCTTGTAGTGCCTGTGCTTTGCTTTGAGTGTGCATTATATAATCTAATCTTTTTTTTTTCCTGATTGACCCCATTCAAAAGAGTCTACTGAGTCACCATGCCCATCAGAACAGCTTCAAAAATTTTGAATGAACAGTGACACTTAGTGGTTAGAAATATTCATTACAGTGATCTTCTGTTGGAATCTCCATTAACACATCCCATGGTAATAAAGTAAATGATACCAAAATTTAGTCTTCTTGGCAAAGTAATATATAGTATTTGAAGTGTTGTTGGTTTTGCAGCAGCTGTCATTCCATACCAATCCATTTAGTTAAAAAGCAAACAGGTGGCTCACACATATTGTTTTTACTACATAAATTTTTAAATTTTCTTCAGTCCTACTGAAATAAATGGGGCATTTTTGCTGTTGATTTTAATTTACTAGAAAAATATATAACAATACAGTGAAGATGTTATTAATTAAGAGCACTGCTCAAAGTGCTTTCTTTCTTTTAGGCAGATATCTATTGACCTGAAATATGAACAACCAAATATGAACAAACAAATAAATTAAGTGAGATAAGTAACTTACATTTATACCTGTGAGACTGAAAAAATAAAACAAAACATAAGATTAATGTGTCCTTAGTTAACCTCTTTGTTTTGGTATTATGGCACACAAGAAGTTAAATTATAGTGAGGTTTTAAAATATTTACTCCAAGATTAAGAGTTTATTCCTTTAAGGTCTAGGTTAAGTATTCCCTCAATTTTATTGCATTTATGTATTTTTGACCTTTAAGGAAGGTTTGGTGACAATAATTAGTGTTTTATTTTCCTGCAAAATGAAAACATGCTATCTTGCCTGAGGTTAATGTGTTTTTAAGTCTCTTGAGGTGCCGTGATTGGAAAGCAATTTAGAATATTGTCTTCTGCCAGCTTCACATACAACAGAGAGATGAGTGGAAAATATCTGATTAGTGGGTGTGACAAAATATGGCAAGACAGTTATGGAAATATATGTAAACCATGTTGTTTGACTTACATATTGGTTTTTTAAGTACCAAAACAAATACAATGAAAAAAATTTTTGACAGAACTTAATTAGGGAGTGGGAAGGGGGAGGTGATACAGTAGTCTTTTACTACAAGTGTAGTGAGAAGTCTTTTTTAAGTAAATCCCATGTGTAAAAAGCTGACTTTACAAAACAGATAAGTTAGTGTATGATTATGAGGTTTATATAGGCATTTGCCGAAGGCTCAAATTAAACCATGTATCCCCCAAAACATCCAAAACAATTGTTTTGTTTAGATACTTTCCAGTTGATTGAATTGAATGATCAATTTGCTTAATTCTCCACTCACTGGTTAGATAGAACTCTTACTTCTTCCTCCTCTGCCTCTCCTCCCATTTATTCCCTCCCTGGACAGCAGGGGATGCTGCCTGTGCTCTCAGGGTATTACAGATATACTCTTAACCCTTCCTGTACTGTATTGTAATTGCCTGTAATTGTCCTTTCACATATGGCAAATTCCTTGAGGGTTGGGATTGTGTATTCTATTCACTGTCTAGCATCTAGCATAGTGCTTGGTATGTTATAGGGGCTCATTAAATATTTAGTATTTGTAGGTGCCAGAATGTTGGAATAGAGCTAGAGGGAAAAGGCAAAGTGAAATTCTTCTCTAGTCTCTGAGGGGCGAGGGGCCCCCCTACTTGTGGGGCTCTTTTTTGTGCTTGTCCAGGAGAGATGATGAGCTTTCAGGCTATTGATGTTTCCTTTTGCTGTTGAGAGCTTCGAGATACAGGTTTGGATATCAGCCATCCTATATAAAAGAGGCCATTCTGTTCCAGAGAGTTTATAGTTGGAATTTAGCTTCAAATGGTATACAGCAGATTCTTTAAATAATTCTTCATTTAGATAGACTATAAAGGAGACTGTCTCCTCTCTTGGGAATGTGTAAAATAAAGTACTATGATGAAAAGAATGTTGTATTGATGAATGGGAGCTTGGGCCCAGTTTTACTACTAATTCTGTATTTAACCTTGACCTTATCATTTAATCTCTTTGGTCCTCAATTTCTTCTTTTACAAAATAAAAAGTTGAATCAGATGACCTCTAAGATCCCCTCTGACCTTATATACTAAGCTTGCATTGTTTACTAGGACACGAAACAAAGATGTTGAGTTTGATTTTAATTACTTGCAAGATCAAGATAGGGCTGTCTATCAGATGAAGCATAGGCCAATAGAATTGCCTAGTCATTTAATCATTCTTTGATTTAACACAGACGTTCAGCAAGTATATTTTGTTGACTAATGAGATAATATTATTTCCTTCTTCTAGTTCTTTAAGCAAAAGAATGGGTTTTTAAAAAAACTTTTAAATTTAATTTTATTGTAGATTTACATACAGTTATAAGAAATAATATAGAGAGACCCTATGTACCCTTACTCAACGGTAACATCTTGCAAAACTATAGTACAATATCACAACCAGGATATTGAATTGATATAGTCATGATGCAGAACATTTCCATCACCATAAGGATCCCTCATGTTGCCCTTTTATACCCACACTCAATTCTCTTCTGCTTCCACCCCTTCCTTAAGCTCTGATAACCCTAATATGTTCTCCATTTCTATAATATTGTCATTTCAAGAACATTATATGAATGGAATCATATAGTATGTAACCTTTTGGGATTGGCTTTTTTCATTTGTCATAGTTCTCTGGATATTCATCCAGGTTGTTGCATGTATCAATAGTTCATTCCTTTTTATTGCTGAGTAGTATTCTATACTACTATGGACCATGGTTTGTTTAGAAATTCATACATGGAAAGACAGGTGGGTTATTTCCAGTTTTTGGCTATTATGTTTAGCTGCTCTCAACATTTGTGTTCAGGTTTTTGTATGACTACATCTCTGGGATAAATGTCTAGGAGTGCAATTGCTGTGTCATATGGTAGTTGCATGTTTAGTTTTAAAAAGAAACTGTCAGATTGTATTCCAGAGTGGCCATACCATTTTACCTGCCTACCATCAATATATGAGTGATTCAGTTTCTCTGCATTCTTACCAGCATTTGGTTTTGTCACTATTTTTTATTTTAGTCATCTGATAGGTGCATAGTGATTTCACATGGTTTTAATTTGCCATTTCACTAATGCCTAATGATGGTGAACATCTTTTCATGTGTTTCTTTGCCACCTGTATATCCTCTTTGGGGAAATGTCTCTTCATGCCTTTTCCCCCTTTTCTACTTGATTTTTTTTTTTAACTGCTGAGGTTTTAGAGTTCTTTATATATTCTATATACTGTCCTATATATACTTTATATATTCTATGTATTCTATATAGAGTTCTTTATATATTCTATATACTGTCCCTTTGTTGGGTATGTGGTTTGCAAATATTTTCTCCCAGTCTATAGTTTGTATTTTCATCTTCTCGACAAGGCATTTAACAGAGCAAAATTTTTTAATTTTGATGAAGTCCAGTTTATCAATATTTCCCTTTATGCATTGTGCTTTTGGTGTCAAATCTTAGAACATTTTTGCCTAGCCCTATATCCTGAAGATTTTCTCTCTTTTTTCCCTAAAAGTTATACCATTTTATGTTTTCTTTTAAACTCTGTGACCCATTTTGAGTTAATTTTTATATAAAGTGTGAGACATGACACTTAGTTTGAAGTTCATTTTATTGCCTATACACTATACGGTAATACGTACCATTTGAAGTGTTGTTGGTTTTGCAGCAGCTGTCATTCCATACCAATCCATTTAGTTAAAAAGCAAGCAGGTGGCTCACACATATTGTTTTTACTACATAAATTTTTAAATTTTCTTCAGTCTTACTGAAATAAATGGGGCATTTTTGTTGTTGATTTTGATTTACTAGGAAAATATGTAACAATACAGTGAAGATACTATTCATTAAGAATGCTGTTGAAAGTGCTTGCTTTCTTCTAAGATATCACTCCAGCACTATTTGTTGAAAGGCTGCCTTTCTTCCATTGACTTGCTTTTGTACTTTTGTCAAAAATCATTTGGGCAATTTGTACCGCCCTATTTCTGTGTTCTCAGTTCTGTCTCATTTATCTATGTGTCTATAGACCAGTATCACGTAGTCTTGATTACTGTAGCTATATAGTTAAGTTCTGAAATCAGGTAGACCGATTCTTCTTATGTCGTTCTTCTTTACAAAATGTTTTAGCTATTCTAGCTCTTTGCTTTTACATATAAATTTTAGAATAATCTTGTCTGTATCTAAAAAAAGCTTACTAGGATTCTGATAGGAATTACATTAAATTTGTATATCAATTTGGAGAGAATTAACATCTTTAAAATATTGATTCATGAACACAGTAGTTTTTATTTTTTTAATTTTTGGTCCTATCTTTGGTTTTGGCATTAGTGTAGTACTAGCTTCATAAAATGAAGTGGGAAATGTTCCTTCTTTTTCTATTTTTTGTAAGAGATTGTGTAGAACTGGTATTAATTCTTCTTCAAATATTTAATAGAATTCTCCAGTGAAACCATCTAGGCCTGGATATTTCTTTTTTAAAAATTAAAAACTCAATTTATTTCATAGTTGTGGGAATTTTAAGTTATGAATTTCATATTGGGTGAGTTGTAGTAATTTTTGTTTTTTGGGGAATTGGTTCATTTCGTCTAAGTTGTCAAATTTATGTTTGTAGAGTTGTTCATAGTATTTCTTTATTATCCTTTTGATGTCTGCAGAGTCTGTAGTGAACTCTCCTATTTTATTCCTGATATTGGTAATTCGTGTCTTCTCTCTTTTTTTATTGTCAGTCTTACCTGAGGTTTGTAATTTCACTGATCTTTCCAAGGAATCAGCTCTTCTTTTTTGTTTATTTTCTCTATTGTTTTTCTGATCAATTTTATTGATTTCTGCTCTTTATTATTCCTTTCTTCTGCTTTCTTTGAGTTTATTTTTCTCTTATTTTTCTAGTTTGTTATGGTAGAAGCTTAGATGATTGATTTGAGATTTTTTTCTCTTTTCTAATATATACATTCAGAGCTACAAATTTTCCTTTCAGCATCATTTAGCTGTGTCCAACAAATTTTCATATGTTATATTTTCATTTTTATTCATTTTCATATATTTAAAAAAATTCCCTTGAGACTTACTTTTTGACCTATGAATTACATAGGTCATGGAGGTGTATTTAGTTTCCAAGTTTTTAGAGATTTTCCTGTTATCTTTCTGTTTTTGATTGCTAGTTTGATCTAGTTTTGTCAGAGAACACATTCTGCATGATTTTATTTCATTTAAATTTGTTGAGGTTTGTTTTATAGCCTAGTAGATTGTCTCTCTTAGTATATATGTTTCTTGAGCATTTGAAAAGAATGTGTATTCTGCTCTTTTTGGGCAGAGTGTTCCATAAATGTTGATTAGATCCTGTTGGGTAATGGTATTGAGTTCTATGTCCTTGCTGATTTTCTATTTATTCTATCAAGTCTTCAGATAGGGTGTTGGAGTCTCTAACTATAATTGTGTATTTGTCTATTTCTCCTTTTAGCTGTTGTTTGGTGCATTACCATTTATGGTTGCTATGTCTTCTTGGTGGATTGATCCTTCTATCATGTCTTTCCATCCTTTATAAAGTCTTTCTTTAACTCTGGCAATTTCCCTTGTTCTGAAATCTGCCACTTTACCTGATATCAATATAGCCATTCATGCTTTCCTTTGATTAGCATTTGCATGATATATTTTTCCATTCTTTTGCTTTCAGTCTACCTATATTGTTTTATTCAAAGTGAGTTTCTTATAGACAGCACATAATTGGGTCATGTTTTTAAATCCACTCTGTAATTCTCTGTCTTTTAATTGGTATATTTACTGTTTACATTTGATTATTGGTGTTAGGACTTAAATTTACTCTTTATTTTTTGTTTTATGTTTGTTCTCTCATTTTTTCATTTATCTGTTTTCTTTTTCTTGCCTTCCAGTGGGTTACTTGAACAATTTTTAGAATTCCAGTTTGGTTTATTTATAGTGTTTTTGAGTGTATCTTTTTGTATAGCTTTTAAAAAAATGGTTACTCTAAGTATTGCAATATATATGGCTTATCATAATCTACTGATGTCATTATTTTACTGGTTTATGTGGAGTATATAAATGTTACCTCCCTTTTTGTCCCTTTCCTCTCCTTTGCTTATAATTGTCATAAATATTTCCTCTATGTACATTTAGAACATTGCTCTTATAATTTTTGCTTCAACTGCCTATCATAATTTAGAAAACTCAACAGGTGAAGGAAAGCCCATTGTATTACATATTTTTGTTACTGCATTCCTTTTTCATTTCTGATGTTCCAAGATTCCTTCTCTTAACATTTCTGTTTAGAGATTTTTTTTTTAAACTATTCTTTTAGGGTAGATCTACTTTTGAAAAATTCTCTTAGTTTTTCTTCATCTCAGAATGTCTTGATTTCTTAATTTCTGAGGGATAATTTTGCTGGGTATAGGGTTCTGAGTTGAAAGTTCTTTTCTTTCAACACTTGAAAAATATTGTGCCAATTCTTTCTGGCCTCCATGGTTTCTGATGAGAAACTCACTGTTACTCAAATTGTTTTCCCCTACAGGCAAGGTGTCATGGCTGCTTTCAAGACTTTGTCTTTAGTTTTCAGAATTTTAATTATGGTATGTCTTGGTATGTATTTCTTTGTTATTTTGTTTGGGGTTCACTCAGCTTCATGAATCTGTAGGCTTATGTCTCTTGCTAAATTTGGAAAGTGCTCAGCTATTATTTCTTCAAGTACTTTTTCATCCTTGCCCTCAATTCTCTCCTTCTAGGACTTCAGGGACACAGATGTTAGATATTTTGTTATACTCCTGCAGGTTCCTGCAGCATTTTTTTTTCCATTCTATTTTCTCTATGTTGCACATATTGAGTAATTAGTATTATTCTCTCTATTAGTTTACCATTTCTTTCCTCTGTCACCATTCTGCTGTTGAACTTATCTACTGAGCTTTGTTATTTCAGTCATTGTATTTTTCAGTTCTAAAATTTCCATTTGGTTTGTCTTTATATCTTCTGTTTCTTTGCTGAGTCATTCTCTTTCTTTGCTAATGCTTTCTATTTTTTTCATTTGTTTCAAGAATGTTTGTAATTACTCACTGAAGCATTTTTATAATGGTTGCCTTAAAATCTTTGTTCAGTAATTCTAACACCTCTCTCATCTTTTGTTGATGTCTATTATTGTTTTTCATTCAGTTAGAGACCTTCCTGGTTCTTAGTGTGATGAGTGATTTTTGGTTGAAATCTGGACATTTTCATATTATGTTATGAGACTCTTAATCTTATTTAAACCTCCCCTTTTGGTTGACGTTCTCTGACACCACTCTGACAGTAGAAGGAGGTGGGTGCTGGCTTGTTAATGTCAGGTGGAATAGAAGTCTGGGTCTCCAGTTGGCCTTGCTGACATGAGTGGGAGGGACTCCTCATAACTGCTGGGTGGAGGTGGGAATTCTGGCTCCTCAGATGGTCTCCACTGACACTGTGGTGGGGGTGGCCTCATTACTGCTGAGTAATGGTGAAAGTCCTTACTCTCCACTAGACCTCCTCTAACAGTACCCCAGTGGGGTGGGGAGGGTAACTCATTATTGCTGGGAGGGGGAGATCATGTTACTGGCCAGAGGGATGGAAGTCTTGGTTCTCTAATTGGCCTTCTTTGATACCACTCTGCTGGGGGTGTTGGAGCACCTCATTGCTGTCTCATAAGGGTGGAAGTCTAGGCTCCCCTCTTGGCCTTTGTTAGCATGGATGGGAGTGGAGCCACATTTTTTTCCTGTGGTGTTTGGCTGGAGTAGAGTGGTTCTTGTCTAAAAGTTTCTGTCTCACTAGCCTGCCCTTTTCCTGGTCCTTTTGCTAGAGAGAGCAAACTTTTGTTGGGCTATGTTATCTGTGCCTGTTGGTATTCCCATGTTTCTGGTTACTTCAGCTTCAAGTCTTGTATACATGAGGAAAAAGAAAACCCAAGGAACTCACCACCATGCTGTCCCTTGGGTTTTGATGTTCCTAGCCAGTGTGTCTTCTCTCCACCTTGTAGAGTCTTCCTTTGTTTGCTTTATATAGAATGTCCAGGGGTTTTAGTTGTAGTAAGTAGGAGGAATAGGAAAAAGTACATCTACTCCATCTTCGTGGAATAATGTGTCTTTTAATGTCTCAAAATAGAAAAGACTTTTATTTGCTGCTGAGATTAGGAGTTTTTGTGGACAAGAATGGGGTAGTGTGGGGAGGGGGAAGAGAAAGGAGAGGAAAGGCAAACAATTGTGTCACTTCTAGAGGAAAAAAAATCTGTGAGTCCTGATTGAATATTTGTTCATTCATTCATCATTTGGCAAACATTTATAATTCAACACTGTATGCCTAGCAGTGTGTTTGGTACTAGGAACACAAGGATCAGTAATATTATTTTTGCCTTTTAGGAGCTCAAAATCTAGTCTAGTGGAGGCTAGCACCCAAATAAGCATAAAATTGTAATGTAATAAGTGAACTGAGTCCTAAAGGATGAGAAGTTCTTTAGGTTAACTAGAAGAAGATGATCTAGGCATCCTTTAATATGTTTTTACATGTGCTGGATGTAAGACTTGCCACTCTACCTATATCTGTGTTTTCCTGTTTACCTTTTCCTATATGATTGTCTGTGGTTGGAAATGGGGGAGAGAAAAGTTTGCTTAAACATCTAGAGTTACTACATAGAAATGTGTAAATGTAAGAGATACTCAAGTGCAGCTCAGGATGAAGCTATTGTTTCAAATCTGTTCTCACGGACAGTTCCATTTTCACTGATTGTGAATGTGTGTGTTTAAATATGGTAGCACCCAGTTAATCCTAGTAGTCATCTCACAATTCCTTCACCCCCTCAGTCATTTCAGCCTACTTATCAACAGTGGTTTTTCACAGAATCTACTAGAATCGTACACTTATGGGACTATATTAATTTTAGGAAATGAAAAACCCATATTTTCCCTGAGAAATGGGAATGTATGATTTTAGTTCATTATATCAAAATAGATAAAATATTTTTTGTTATGCTGACCAGTAACGTTAATTTTTCATTGCTTTCTTCTTCATCATCTACATCTATGGTTATTCTCTCTCCTTGTCTTGAGTATTAGTATCTGCAAACCCTCTCTCTCTTCTGGAAAAGCATATATTCAAACATTATGATATCCCTAATGTATTGGTATATTTTTAAAGAGCCCATATACAATAACACTTTATTTTTATGCTGTCTAAATCTTTTATTTAAAGACATCTGGTATGTTTGGCTCAGCGGACAAAATATGACAGTGCTGAAAAGTAGTATTAGCAATTCTTATGACTTTCTACATATTTTAAGATGTTTATGGCAGAACTTACATACTGTGGTGGATAGAGTAGCAGACTAAGAAAAATTTATCACTGATATGCTATTGCTTACTTATTTGTGACCTTGAGAAAGCCAGTAGCCTTTTCTATGATTCTGATTTTTAACCACAATTTTATAGTTATGAAAGAGGAAAAACTTGCCCCACATATCTGCATATTAGGAATACTAAAATTTTAAACATAGCTCTTTGGTGTTTTACTGTAGCATAATATAGTGCTACTGTCAGTGTTTCCAACGTGGTTCATTTGAATTCAGTTTCTTGTAATAATTAAAAACATGTCCTCTAAATGACCAGTAGTAACTTTTTGGCTTAAACTTCTATATGAATTATAAATGAAAATATAATATTTAACTGAACTTCCACTTGTTATGAAAATTCTTTAAATATTAAAATATTTTAGATATTAAAATTGAATTAATATTAATCTAAATTTGAAAAATTTTTATAAAATCTCATTTATGTTTTGCTGCTTAAAGTTTTAATTCAGAGACATTAGTTGACTAAATACTATCTCTGTAATGAGACCATGAGAAATAATGCTGTCATATTAGATGTGTATAAGAACCAGGTAGTAGTTTGGTATTTCCGCTTGTGTGCACTGTCCTCTGCTGGATGGAAAACATCATCCTGGTTCAAATGATCAGTACCTTGCTAACTTATTAGTGATTTGCTTTGCTTAAACTTTGAAAGTCTCTCTGTTACATTTGCTGAGAGTAGCTGAAGAAATTTGTACTCACAAGCCAGAGTTACTCAGATGTGAATGATTCTGGGAAATTACTTGATTTATGGAATAATTAATTTCATTATAAATATTTCACAATCATCTGGGAAATTGGTGAAAAAAAGAGGAAATTAATTTAATTTACCATAGTATTTCTATATTTATATATATTCAGGGAACTTTTATTTAAGCCGAAGGTCAAGATCCAGATAAACCAGGCAACTTGACAGGCCATGATCATTGGAAGTTTTGTGTATGATGACTTGACATTGTGGTTTGTGTGCATTTCCTTTTCAGACTGAAGTTATTTTAAAATGGTGCATGCTTAGTAGAGGTACATGAGAAGAGGAATGTTGGATTTTGATCTTATTCACAATACACATGCCAGATATATTTTGCTTTCCTGAAAAAGTTGTACTATCTTTACTCCTTCTCTAAATCTGTTGCCTTTCTAAGCATGATACCAAAGGCAAATATCCTGCAGAAAAGAGTGATAGATTTTACTACAAAAAATTTAGAGCTCTGTCTGCCAAAATCCACTATAAACAAGATTGAAAGGCAACTGACAACTAGGAACAATGGGTGCAACACATATGGTGAACAAAGGATGAAAATCCTTCTTACAAAGAGCTCTTAAAATATATAAGAGCACGTAGTACATGGAAAGCGGTCATTTCATCTGGAGAGCTAGGTACTAGTATTATCTTTATTTTACAGATAAAAAAATTAAGGCTTATTGAGATCTTACAGTTAGTGATGAATGAAAGCTTCAAATCCAGGTGGTCTGACTCCAGAGTCTGTGCTCTTAGCCACTAACCTATATGGCCCTCCATTCTTATAGATAACCAGAGGTGTTAACAGGCAAAGGAAAGGACATCCCATGGCCAGTAAACAAAATATTTATTTACTCTTCTAGAAATCAAATAAACAGAAATAAAAATAATGACAGAACATTTTTGTCTATCAAGTTGACAAAGATTTTTAAAAAATGGCCACGTTTGTTATTGGCAAGATATAGGAAAACTAGACAATTAATAAATCCTTTCATTGGGAAAATTATCTACAAAATCCCTTAAAACTTTGTACAGTTTTTAACATTGCAATTCAATTTTTAGTTATTTATCCTGAGAAAATGATTGTGTATATATGAGATTTAGTTATAAGGATGTTAACTCAATATTTGTTTATAATAGCTAGAAATTCGAGACAGCCAAAATGTTCAACAATAGGGGATTGGTTCAATATATTAGTGTACATCTGTGAAATGGAATACCAGTAGTTCTTTAAAGTGATATTTTAGAGGACTATTTGATGGCATTTTATGTATTAAGGGAATAAATCAGGTCATAAAGTCATTAAGGTACCATTTAAAATGTATATTTTTGCATTGATAACAGACTGGAAAGGTTTGAATCAAAATATTAACAAGTGATTTTTCTCTAGTTAGTGGGAATATGAGTAGGTTTTATTTTTAATTTTTAAAATTTTCTACAATAAAGACATTTTAATTTTTTAAGAAGAAAAAAGTTACTGTAAAATTTCCTTTAAATTGATTTTTTAAAGCATAATCACAGATTTGAAAAAGAGAAATTTTAATTCTTCCATCTTTCTGTAACTTCTAATGAATAGTGCATTGTGGATCATTATTTTAGTCTTAAAATGGATAGTTATCAGTAATGTTATGTCCCAGGTAAATGTGAATGATTTTTTATTCATAATTTGCATGTGAATTTTTCTGTCTCATTTCTTGGCCAAATTTTTATATTTTTTTTCTTTTCTTTAATCTCTCCCCATTTATATTTGCCTTTCTATTCCTTATTCTTTTTAATGTATTTTTCATATTTTCTTCTTTTTTAAAATGCCTTTCCTGTTTTTAAATTCATTGTTTTGTAACATAATCTGTCAGTGCTCATCCTTCAAATCTTTCTTTTTTCTACACAGTACAATTTTGCAAAATTTGCATGGAATTTGTTGTGAGAAATGGGAGATGCCAGCTTGCTTATCTTATCTTATATTATTTAACAGAATTAAGATCATGTAACCTAGTTCTCAATAACTGGCGACTTAATTTCAGTATTTGTTTGTAAGCTACCATTAATATTTTTATTTCCTGTTAATGTGGGACTTATTAGGTCTCATTTCTGAATGGTTGTACTTCCCCCCTTCCCCCAAAACTGATCTCTCTCCCCTCTGCTTTCAGTAAGTCAATTTATATTTGGAGACATGACACAGTACTAGATGATTCAAGCTGAGAAAGAACAAAAAAAGATCTCTGGGACTCATTCCCTGCTTTCCTCTGAGCAAGCTCCGAACAGGTGTCTACTATATGCTGAGTTTCTCATCTTGCTCATACATATCAGGCAGAGTAAAGCAGGTAGGAATCAGAGACCTCAAACCAATGCCTTTAAATCCTGAGGAAATATTTTGAAGTTGCAATACACTACTAGACTAAGACAGATTTGCTGGTTTGATTTGCTGCAATTCTATCATTTGAACACTGAGTGGCACTAAAGCCTAGGTCACAGATAATGTATTGTCGATTCAAATTCTAGGATTCAGGGGTCTATTGGTGGGTAAATGGCTTTGGGAAAGTGCAAAAAGGTTCAGTAAACAAGTATTCTGAGCTAAAAAAAAGGTAGAAAAGGTAGTTTGACAATCAATTATTTTTGGTAACTGGCGGTTTAACCAAATTCTATTGCTTCATTAATTACTTAAAAGAAGTAAACTGCTTAAAATGACCAAAAATAATTAACCTCACTGCAAAATATTTTTGAATATTTTTCCTTTTTCTTTGCAGCGAAGGGAAATCTATGCTTAGAAGAAGGTTTTCAGGTAGAATGCACCCATATGTATGTGGAACCATAAGCTCCTGTGTGCCCATAGTTAACAATGCCCATGGTAAACATACTTCTGTATTCAAGCATCTTTTGAAGCTATTTAATTATACCTATAAATGTAGGTATAATTACCTACATTTGACTGACTTTGGGAGGTGTCAGTGTAATTTGAATTTGAAAAAAATTAGCATTTGGTTATTTGGGAGGAGGAAGAAAATCATTCTTATATTTTGTTGCTTCTCTGAACTTTTTAATCTTCAAAATTCTTTCTCAAGCTTTATTGAAATATAATTGACAAAATTGTATAGGTCTACAAAGTGATGATTTGATATACATATACATTGTGAAATGATTACTACAATCATGCTAATTAACATTTCTATTACCTCACATAGCTATCATTTTTTTGTGGTGAGAACATTTAAGATCTACTTTCATAGCAAATTTCAAGTATGCAATACATTATTATTAACTATAGTCACCATGTTGTACATTTGATCTTCAGATATTTCTGTGCCTGGCTTATTTCACTTGGCATAATGTCCTCCAGGTTCATTCATGTTGTTGCAAGTTACAGAATTTCCTTCACTTTTAAGGCTGAGTGATATTTCATACTGTGTATAACATTTTCTTTATCCATTCATCTATTGATGGACATTTAGGTTGATTTCATATCATGGCTATCGTGAATAATGCAATGAACATGGGACTGCAGATATCTCTTCAAGATACTGGTTTTATTCTCTTTGGATATATACATAGAAGTGAGATTGCTGGATCATATGATAGTTCTACTTTTAATTTTTTGAGGAACTTCCATACTGTTTTCCATAATGACTGTACCATTTTACATTCCCACCAACAGTGTACAGGAGATGCCCTTTTTTCACATCCTTGCCAACATGTTATCTTTTGTCTCTCTGATAAGAGCCATTCTAACAGGTATGAGGTGATAGCTCATTGTGGTTTTGACTTGCATTTTCCTGATGATTAACGATGTTGAACATTTTTTCATATATCTGTTGGCCATTTGTATGTCTTCTTTTGAGAAATGTCTATTCAGGTTCTTTGCCCATTTTTAATTGGGTTATTTGTTTTCTTGCTATTGAGTTGTATTAGTTCCTTATATATTTTGGATATTAACCTGTTAATAGATGCACAATGTGCAAAACATTTTTTACCGTTATATAGGTTGTCTCTTCACTTGGTTGATTGTTTCCTTTGCTGTGCAGAAGCTCTTTAGTTTGATGCAATTCATTTGCCTATTTTTGCTTTTGTTACTTGTGCTTTTGGGTCATATTACAAAAATCATTGCACAGACCAATGTCAAGAAGGTTTCCCTCTATGTTTTCTTCTACAAGTTTTACAATTTCAGGTCTTTTGTTTAAATCTTTAATCTATTTTGAGTTGATTTTTGCATATAGGGTGAGATAAGGGTCCAATTTAATTCTTCTGCATATGTTTTCCCAAAACCACTTATTGACGAAACTGTCTTCTCTCAATTGTGGGTTCTTAGCACTTTTGTAGAAAATTAGTTGACTGTAAATATGTGGGTTTATTTATGGGCTTTCTAGTCTGCTCCGTTGGTTTATATATCTGTTTTTATGATGCCAATAACAGGCTATTTTGAATACAATCACTTCGCAGAATATTTTGAAATCAGGTAGTGAGATTCCTTCAGCTTTGTTCTTTTTGCTCAAGATTGCTTTGGTTACTTAGGGTCTTTTGTAATTGCATGTGAATTTTAGGATTGTTTCTCTATTTCTGTGAAACATGCCATTGGAATTTTGATAGAGGTTGCATTGAATATATGGATTGATTTGGCAGCATGGATATTTTGACAATATTGATTCTTCCAATCCATGAACATGGATATCTTCTTCAATTAATTTCATCAGGGTTTTATAGTTTTCAGTGTATAGATTTCTCACCTCTTTGGTTAAATATATTCCTAAGTATTTTATCCTTTTTATGCTATTGTAAATGGGATTGTTTTCTTAATTTTGTTTTCAGATAGTTCTTGTTAGTGTATGGAAATGCAACTGATTTTGTATGTTGATTTTGTATCTCATGGCTTCGTTGAATTCATTTATTAGTTCTAACAGGTTTTGGTGGAGTCGTCAGTATTTTCTATATTTAATATCATGGCAGTGTTACTTCTTCCTTTCTGATTTGGATGCCTTTTTTTCTCTCTTGCCTAATTGCTCTGGCTAGGACTCTCAGTATTAGGTTGAATAGAAGTGGTGAAAGTGGGCATTCTTATGTTTTTCCTGATCTTAGAAGAAGAGCTTTCAACTTTTCATGATTGAGTATAAGGGTAGCTGTGGGATTTTCATATATAATCTTTATTATGTTGAGGTAAATTCTTTCTATACATAATTTGTTGAGAGGTTTTTATTATAAAAAGGTACTGAATTTTGTCACATGCTTTTTCTGCATCTATTGAGATGATCATATGATTTTTGTCCTTCATTCTGTTATTATGGTGTATCACATTTATTGATTTGTGTATGTTGAACCATCCTAATATCCCAGGGATAAATTTTAATTGGTCATGGTGTATGAACATTTCAATATGCTGTTGAACTTGGTTTGGTAGTAATTTTTTGAAGATTTTTGCATGTATGTTCATCAGGGATATTGATATGTAAGTTTTCTCTTCTTGTAGTGTCCTTGTTTGGCTTTGGTATCAAGGTAGTGCTTGCCTGATAAAATGAATTTAAAAGTGTTCCCTCTTCTTCAGGTTTTTGGAAGAATTTGAGAGGCAGATTGACATTAATTCTTTTTTTTTTTAAAGTAATTTATTTATTTCAGAGTATTACAGGGGTACAGACATTTAGGTCACATATATTGCCTTTACTCTGCCCGAATGAGAGCTTCAAGCGTGCCCATCTCCCAGAGAGTGTGCTCTGCACCCCTTAGGTGTGAATTTACCCATCCCTTCCTCCCCCCTCCCACCTGCCCAACACCTGCCCAACCTGATGAATGTTACTTCCACATGTGCACGTAAAAGTTGATCAGTTAATGTATTACTTCCATATGTGCACATATAAGTTGGTCAATTAGTATCAACTTGATGGTGAGTACATGTGGTGCTTGTTTTTCCACTCTTGAGATACTTCACTTAGAAGAATTGGCTCCAGTTTCATCCAGGATAATACAAGAGGTGTTAGTTCACCATTGTTTTTTGTGGTTGAGTAGTACTCCATGGTATGCATGTACCACATTTTTTTAATCCACTCATGTATTTATGGGCACTTGGGTTGTTTCCACATCTCTGCAATTGTGAATTGTGCTGCTATAAACATTCAAGTACAGATGTTTTTTATTATTTATTATATATTTATCCCATTTATTATGGGATGTCTTTTCTCCTTTGGGTAGATACCCAGTAGTGGGATGACTGGATCGAATGGTAGTTCTACTTTTAGTTCTTTGAGGTATCTCCAGACTCCTTTCCATAGAGGTTGTACTAGTTTGCAGTCCCACCAGCAATGTATAAGTGTTCCTATCTCTCTGCATCCCCGCCAACATTTGTTGTTTTGGGACTTTTTGATATAAGCCATTCTCACTGGAGTTAAGTGGTATCTCATTGTGGTTTTGATTTGCATTTCCCTGATGATTAGAGATGTTGAGCATTTTTTCATATGTTTCTTAGCCATTAGTCTATCTTCTTTTGAGAATTTTCTATTCATGTCCTTTGCCCATTTTTTAATGGGGTTGTTTGATTTTTTCTTGCTGATTTTCCTGAGTTCTATATAGATTCTTGTTATTAGTCCTTTGTCAGATGTATAGCATGCAAAAATTTTCTCCCATTCTGTAGGTTGTCTATCCACTCTAGCAATAGTTTCTTTGGCTGTGCAGAAGCTTCTTAATTTGATCCAAATTGTTTATTTTGCTGTTTCTGAGATTGCTTTGGGGGTTTTCTTTATAAATTCTTTGTCCAGGCTGATGTCTGTAAGAGTTTTTGGATAGCCACATGTAGAAGACTGAAACAAGATCCTCACCTCTCACCTCTCACAAAAATCAACTCACAATGGATAACAGACTTAAACCTAAGACATGAATCCATAAGAATTCTAGAAGAAAATATTACACATTAATTCCTTCTTAGATGTTTGGTAAAATTCACCAGCAAAGCCTACAGGTTCCAAGATTTTCTTTGTTGGGAGATTTTTTGTTATTAACTCAATCTCTGTACTTGTTATTTTTCTGTTCAGATTTTCTA
Organism: Daubentonia madagascariensis; assembly: GCA_023783475.1. Classification (NCBI taxonomy): domain Eukaryota; kingdom Metazoa; phylum Chordata; class Mammalia; order Primates; family Daubentoniidae; genus Daubentonia; species Daubentonia madagascariensis. Next base: position 45,142,863 of record JAKFHU010002088.1, on the reverse strand, counting down.
TTTCTTCAAGATTCAGTCTTTGTGGGTTGTATGTGTCTAGAAATTTATACATTTTTTCTGGATTATCCAATTTGTTGGCATATAATTGTTCAAGTAGTCTGTTATTATCTTTTGTATTTCTGTCATATCAGTTGTAATGTCTTCTCTTTCATTTCTGATCTTATTTATTTTAGTTATCTCTCTTTTTTTCTTAGTCTACCTAAATGTTAAAATTTGGGTTAACTTTTCAAAAAACCAATTCTCAGTTTCATTGATCTTTTATGTTGTTTTTCTAGTCTCTATTTTATTTATTTCTGCTCTGATCTCTGTTATTCCTTCCTTCTTCAAACTTTGAGCTTAGTTTGCTTTTCTTTTTCTAATTTCTTGAGATGTAGCAGTAGATTGTCTATTTGAGATCTTTCTTCTTTTTTCATGTAGGCATTTATTCCTATAAATTTCCCTCTTAGAACTGCTTTTCCTGCATCCTTTTAGTTTTGGTATGTTGTGTTTCCATTTTTTGTTTGTCTCAATGTATTTTTTGATTTCCTTTCTGATTTCTTCTGTGGCCCATTGGTTGTTTAGAAACATGTTATTTAATTTCCACATATTTGCATATTTTCCAAGATTTCTTCTATTATTGATTTTTAACTTCATGACATTGTGATCTGAAAAGATATTTGATATGATCACTATCCTCCTAAATTTGTCATGATTGGTTTGTGGCCTAACATGTGATCTATCCTGGAGAATGTTCTGTCTGTGCTTAAGAAGAATATGTATTCAGTTGCTGTTGGATGAAATATTCTGTATATGTCTGTTAGGTTTATTTAGTCTAAAATGTAATTCAAGTCCAATATTTCCTTATTGATTTTCTGTCTGGATGATCTGTTTCATTGTTGAAAGTAGGGTATTGCAGTCCACTACTATTATAGTATTGAATTTTATCTCTCCCTTCAGATCATTTAATTGTTGCTTTATATATTTAGAGACTCTGATGTTGGGTGAATATATATATAACATTGTTATATCCTCTTGGTGAATTAACCCCTTATCATTATGTAATGACCTTCTTTGTCTCTTTTTATAGTTTTTACTTAAAAATCAGTTTTGTCTGATACAGGTATAGCCACCCTTGCTGTCTTTCATTTTCTATTTGCATGGAATATCTTCTTCCATCTCTTCACTTTTAGTTATGCATGTCCTTACTCATAAAGTGAGTCTCTTGTAAGCTTTTAAAAAAAAATTCTTTCAGCTACTATATGTTTTTTTTATTGGAGAATTTAATCCATTTATATTCAAGGTAATTATTGATAGGTAAGGACTTGCTACTGCCATTTGGTAATTTGTTATCTGATTTTTTTTGGTAGGTCCTTTGTTTCTTTTTTCCTCTCTTGCTGCCTTCCTTTGTTGTTTGATGGTTTTCTGTGGTGGCATGCTCTGAATCCTTTCTTTTTATATTTTGTGCAACTACTATAGGTTTTTGCTTTGTGGTTACCATGAGGCTTACATAAAATATTTTATCCTTATAACAGGCTACTTTAAGCTGATAATAACTTAAATTTAATTGCATATAAGAACTCTACACTTTCATTCTCTCCTCCCACCTTTTATGATTTTGATGTCAAAATTTATATTTTTTTGTAATTTGCATTATAACTACAGTTGTTTTTTAAAGAATTTTGTCTTCTAACTCTCCTAGTAGGGATAAAATTGCTCTACATAGTACCCTTACAGTATTAGAGAATTCTGAGTATGATTATGTATTACTTATACCATTGAGTTTTTTACTTTCATATTTAAAAAAATTAATTAGCACCCTCTTGTTTCAGATTAAAGAACTCCCTTTAGCAATTCCTATAAAGCAAGCCTACTGGTGATGAACTCCCTTAGGTTTTGTTTGTCTGGGAAAGTTTTTATCTATTCCTCATTTCTGAAGTATAGGTTTGCCAGGTAATGTATTCTTGGTTGGCAATTTTTTCCTTCCACACTTTGAATATATCATTCCACTCTTTCCTGGCCTGCAGGGTTTCTGCTAAGAAATCTGCTGAAAGCCTTATTAGGGCTCCCTTGAATGTGATAGGTTTATTATCTCTTGTTGCTTTCAGTATTTTTTTGTCTTTGATTTTTGATAATGTGATTATAATGTGTCTTGGTGAACTCCTTTTTGGTTTGAATTTGATTGGCCACCTCTAAGCTTCCTGTACCGGGATGTCATCTTTCTCCAGATTTGGAAATTTTTTAGCCATTATTTTCTTAAATATACTTTCTAGGCCTTTTTCTCTTTTCTCCTTCTGAAACTCTTATTATGTGAAAGTTTGATGATGTCCCATAATTTCCATAAACCTTCTTCCTTGTTTTTTATTCTTTCTTTCTTTTTGCTCCTCTGATTGGAGAATTTCAAACATCCTTACATAAAATATTTGAGCTCTCTGATTTTTTTTTCCTCTGCTTGATCAAGTCTGGTGTTGAAGCTATTTATTAATAATTTTTTAGTTCAGTTATTGTATTCTTTATTTCTAGGATTTCTACTTTTTTAAGAAATCATTTCTGTTTTTTGTCAAACTTCCTATTTTGTTCATGAATTATTTCCAAAATTTCATTTAATTTTCTATTCATATTTTCTTGGGGTTCCTGAAGTTCTTTAAAGGATTATTCTGAATTCTTTGTCAGTCATTTCATAGATCTCCATTTCTTCCAGGTCAATTAATAGAGTTTTATTAGTTTAATTTGGTGGTATCAAATTTCCCAGATTTTTCATAATCCTTCCATCCTTATGTTGATGCCTGTGTATTTCAGGAGATGGCCACCTCTTCTGGCCTTTGTAGGTATTCTTTGGTGGTTATAGACCTTTACTGTTTAGTCTAGCCTGGGATTTTGGATGGGCTGCCTGGTAGCTACACTAAACAGGCAGACCTTGATGTCAGGTTCTCTAGTTGGGCTGGATCACTTCCTATGCTCTTAGGTCAAATGGTACTGCTGGCTGTGCACTGTGGTCTGATAAGACTACTGACTGGATCCTATCACCAAGTGGAGCTGCTGGCTGGGCTCTGCAGTTGTCTCTGATTGAGTGGAGTGGCAGGTTATCTTCTTTGGCTGGGCAGTACTGTTGTTTGTAATCTGCAGTTGGGCAGGGCCATGTGCTGGGCTCTGAGGCTAGGTGAGTTTTCTGGAGTTGCTGCTTGGCTGCATGGGGTAGGCAGGGCCAGAAGCTTTACTCCATGGTAAAGCTTGATTGGGCTTGATTCCTGGCCTACAGTAGGTTTAAGCAGGGTACTGAGGCTTGGTAGAGTTGCCACTCAGCAGCTAGGGTTGGACAGGGCCAGATGCTCCCTCTATGGGTAATTGCTGATCTGTAGTTGCCTCCCAGCCTTAGGAAGACTTAATGAGAGTGCCAGGGCTGTGTGGGAAAGCTGGCCAGACACTCGAGCCTGGTGGACCTGTGGACTATGCTTCATGTAGCACAATGCTGTTAGCTAGTTTCTCTTGCATGGCGCCTCTGTTGGCCAAAATGCAGAGCGATGGCCAAGATCTGTGCACTGGTTGCTGTGAGCCCTACTTTCATTCTTGTTTTTAACTGTCCCCAGGTGTCTGGCCCTGCCATTACTCTCAATGTTCCCTGAGAGATAAAATAGGAGTGAACCTCCTGCAAATGGTCCCAGAATGGTGGAGAAGCTGAATGTCTGCCTCCAACTCACTTTTCCCACTGTAGAAACTGTAGGTCCACAGGAATCCTCTGTGTGTGGTACTGTGCTGGTTTGAGGAGGGGTGGCACAGTCAACGAGAACTGTTCCTCTTACCCTTCAAACGTGGCTTTTCTCAGTTCTGTGGTCCAAAGGGGTGCCTTAGCCTCACATTCAAGTTCTGGGATATTCACAAAGGTATTCTTGCCTGTGGATAGTTGCTAGTTGGATTTCTGGAGCTGGGAGAGTGGAGCTAGAGAATGCCTACTATTTTTCCATCTTACTCCATGATGCAATTTTTTTTAAGAGAGTAAAACTATTTAGAAAGAAGGGTTGGAATAATCTTTTTCAGTTGATAAAGTTTCTTACTAATTTAAAATATTAGGACTTTTTCTTATCTCATATACTTAAGAGCCATAGGATACATTAGTTTTCACGGTTCCCAAAGAATAAAGTAAAGGTAAAAAAAAGCTAATTTTTCAATCTGAATATAAAAATAGGAATTTAGAAATTCATTGTGAGCAGCCAGGGAGAGAGTGGATGAGCAACTCATTTTGGACTTGGATTATAGAGGAGATGAAATAAAGGCCTTGAAAAGGAGTGGGTCTTATAAAAATGGCAGGGCGGTGCCTAAGGAAGAGGCAGATAGTAATAAATTCTCTGTGGTTGGAATGGGTAAGGTATTGTAAGAATAATAAAATTTAATATTTAAGTTCAAGTTATTTCCTGGATAAATATCCTTTATTATATCCAAAACATTGATATAAGCCTGTTGTAATGGCTGGTAATGCTTTTGGAAACAAAGGAGTTGTGGTTCTATCCTTCCTTGGGGCAGATGAGAGTGAAAAGAGAAAACTAACTGTAGGAGGTAAGATGGTGAGAGGGGATTGAGTGTGCAAAAGAAGTGGGAGTTCAGAGTAAAATGTGATTAAAAGTAGAAAGTGGGCTTTCTTAGTCTCCACTGGAACCCTTTGAAAATATTCGGGCAGGGGTGGGGTACTAGAATTCCCATGGTTACATGGAATGGGAAATTGAATCATTTTATTTGGCTATTAAGGGAAAGGCTACAGGAATTTAGAGAACTTAGGGACATTCTAATTATAATGAATGAGTTATGAAAGTCCATGAAAACATCTAGAATAGTTGCATGTCTGTGGAGGGTTCTGGAGAAAGCACCTAGAACAACTCAAAGTAATGGTAAATTCTGACTGATTATTGACATTATATATTGGTTCAAGCTGGAACCTAGTGGTGAAGGGAGAATGGTTCTCTGCCTTTGGAGATCTTTATAAATATTTGCTTAGAAAACTCTTTCAGGGATGTCAGAGTATAATCTGCTGAAAATGGATGGCTACCTTTTGTGATGATCACTGATTCTTTTTTTCAGGCAAGTGTTAAACTTTTAAGTTTCTTCCCCATATAACTATTTTATATATTTGTATATTCAAATGGATCAGTCTTTTCCTTCATGGCTTTTGTGTTTCTGTTTTACCGAGAAATTATAAAGAAATTCATTCCATTATGTTTTCCTCTCCTGCATACACATATGTGTTTCATCTGGAACATGTATTTTTAAAACATTTTTTATTCCTTTTAGAGATGGGATCTCACTATATTGTCCAGGCTGGCCTTGAACTCCTGGCCTGACATAATCCTCCTGCCTTAGCCTCCCAAGTAGCTGGGACTATAGGCGTGAGCCACCACACCTGGCTTGGAGTGTGTATTGATGTAAGAAGTGAAATAAGAATTCAACTTTATATTATTTTTAATTAATAAAATGACTACCCAGTTAACTCATCATTTTTTGTGAATATACCTCTCTCTTATTTGAAATGGCCACCTCTTTTTCATATAGTAAATTCTTGCATGTTCCAGTGGTTCTCAAACTTTAGTGTGCGTAAGAATCACCTGGAGGGCTTATTAAACTATATATTGCTGAGCCCCACAGTTTTCTAACAAGTTCCCAGGTGATGCTAATGATGTTGGTCTAGGGAAATCGCACTTTGAGAACAGCTGCTAATTCTAATCATTAGCGTGGTTATTAAGAGCTCAGGATTTGGTTTAAATGATGACTCAGCCAGTTAATTCTTTGGGCATATCGGTAATTCTCTCTAAACTTCAGTTTTGTCATTTTAAAATGCAGATAATAATTGTGTCTATCTCATATAGTTGTGAGAATTAAATGGGATAATATGTATAAATCCCTTATATTGCTTGGCAAATAATAATAGCTTCACAGCTATTTATTATCATCATTATCTATTTGTGTATTCTCTTCTGTCAACAGATATAAAGGTTATTTCCAGTTTTTGCTATTATGAATTTTGCTGCCATGAACATTTTTGTACATTTCTCCTAGCACACTTATGCAAAAGTCTCTCTAATGCATATTCTTAACAATGAAATGTGGGATTGTAAGATATTAACAAGTTCAATTTTACTAGGCAAAACTAAACTGTTTTCCAAAGTGATTGTGTCACTTTCCACAGTCAACGGTTAAGGACAAAAGTTCCTGTTGCTCCATATCCTTACCAACACTTGGTAATTTCCATTAAATTTTTTCTTGCCAATCTTGTGGGTGTGAAATTGTATCTTGTAGTTTTAATTCACATTTACTTGATTACTAATAAAGTTGAGCAGCTTTTCTTATATTTATAGGCCATTTGTGTTTCATCTTTGGTGAAATTTCTGTTGTGTCTTTTGCCGATTTTTTAAAAAATTGTGTTTTTCCCTTTTTTTAAGCAATCCTTTATATCCTTTGGATACTAATATTTTGTCAGTAATGTATTATAAATATTTTCATCAGGATTAATTGCAGTCATATGTGTGGACAGAGAGTATGCAAAGAAGTATTAGTAAAGGAAGGCTTTTCTTTAGAGATAAAGCATTTCAAGGTCTTTCATTTTTGGGTGACTGTCTTCTCCCAAAGCCCTGTCATGATTTGAAGTCATCTTCCTCGGTTACTGCTTTGGTTCTCTCTCCAGCTCTTATATACACATTAGAAGCCATGCCTTCCCCTTACTGTTCCTACCAATCGAGTGGATTTCCACTTGTTCAAAGAACTATCATAGCTTTATCACATTAGTGATAAAGCTTCATTTCATTAGCGAAAATGGCCTAAGCAGTTGCCTTGTGTTCATAAGAAGGGAGGTGAGGAAAGTATATGTTACTCAGCATAGATCAGGCAGACCCTGGCTAGAGTGTGGTGGTGTGATCATAGCTCACTGCAACCTCAAACTCCTGGGCTCCAGTGATCATCCTGCCTCAGCCTCCTAAGTAGCTGGGACTATAGGCATGCACCACCACGCCTAGCTAATTTTTCTATTTTTTGTAAAGATGCGGGGGGGGGGGTCTCACTCTTGCTCAGGCTGGTCTTGGACTCCTGACATTAAGAAATCCTCCTGCTTTGGCCTCCCAAAGTGTTGGAATTACAGGTGTGAGCCACCACGCCCAGCCTTATTTTACTATTGATTGGTCCAGTGGTTCCCAAACTTTACTGCACTTTGGAATCACCTTGGGTCTTTAAAAAATACTTAATGTCTGGTTCCCACACTTCTTTATTCTGATTTAAATGGTAAAGCCTGTGACCTGTAAATAAGGAGTTTTAAAAATTTCCTCAGGTGGGTTTAATGTGCTCTGGTTAGTTCTTGAGACTCAAAGTGTTATATGTGAACCAGCAGCATTGATGTCACTTGGAAACTTGTAAGAAATGCAGGATCTTAGGTCTCATCTCAGAGTTTGTATTTTAATAGGAACACTAGAGGATCTGAGTGCATATTAAGGTTTGAGGAGCACTGGCTTGTCCACAGTCAGCTTTTACTCTGATTGTTAACCCAGAATTTCAACACGGAATTCTGGTTGGAAATCTTGAAGGATGTTACCTTGTTAATAGCTCTCAGCTGCACCTATTTTGGTTTGGTTTCTCTGCTCTGATTTCTCCCTTTTTCTGATTCCATTAGCTTTTAGTTACCAGAAAATATTCAAATTTTCTTCTCTAGTCATGGCTTCTTTCCTGCTTCATGGCATGGTTATGGATTCATTCTTTTTCTTATGTATTTTCTTTCATTTCAAAGCAAGTTTTTTTGAGGAAGACTTAATATTAATATGGCAATACCCCCCAAAGTGATCTACATATTTGATGTTATCCCTATCAAAATCTCAATAGTCTTAGAAATAAACTCATACATATATGACCAATTGATTTTGAAAAGTGTGTTAAGATCACTCAATAGAGAAAGAATAGTCTTTTCAACAAATGTGCTGGGACAACCAGATAGCCACACATAAAAAAATGATGTTTAACTCTCAAGAAATTGAATCCTCCTATATTACTAGTGGTAACATAAAATGGTGGAGTCAGTTTGAATAACAGTTTGACAATTTCTTAAAAAATTTAACAAAGACTTAACATATGACCTAGCAAGTCCACTCTTAGGTATATACTCAAAAAAATAGAAAACATGTGTTTCCTAAAAACTTGTCCACAAATTCTCATTGCACCATTATTCATAACAGCCAAAAAGTGGAAATCCAAAAGTTAATCAGCTGATGAGTATATCAGCACAACATGGTGTATCCATATAGCACAATATTATTCAGTAATAAAAAGAAATAAAATACTTATACATGCTACAACATGGATGACCTTGAAAACATTATGCTAAATAAAAGAAGCCAGACACAAAAGCCATGTATTGTATGGTTCCATTTATATAAAATGTCCAGAATAGGCAAATCCATAGAGATAGAAAGTAGATTAGAGATTAGCGGTTGCCAGGGATTAGGGGAGGGGTTTCTTTTTGGGGTGGGTGATGAGAATGTTCTGGAATTAGATAGCGGCTATGGTTGCACAACATTGTGAATATACTAAAAACTATTGAATTGAACACATTAAACAGTTAACATGGTGAATGTTATGTTGTGTGAATATGATTTCAATAAAAATTGATCTGATAAAAAAGAATGATGTTTGACTCTTATTTCATACCATATACAAAATTAACTTAAAGTGGATCAAAGACCTAAATGTAAGAGCTAAACTATAAAACTCTTAGAAGAAAACATAGGAGTTCATGACCCAGGATTTGGCAGTGGTGTCTTAGATATGACAACAAAAGTACAAACAACAAAATAAAAAATAGACAAATTGGTTTTCATCAAAATTTAAATTTTTGTTCATCAAAGGACACTATCAAGAAATTGAAAAGACAACCCGTAGAATAGGAGGTAATATTTGCAAATCATCTATTTGGTCATGATGTAATATCCAGAATATGTAAAAGAAAAGCCTGACAACTCAACAGCAAAATGACAAACAGCTCAATTTTTAAAATGGGTATGGGCTTCCTTTTGGGGTGATGAAAATATTTTGGAACTAGATAGTGGTGATGGTTGCACAACATTGTAAATACCACTGAATTGTATACTTGAAGATGGCTAAAATGGTGTATTTTATGTTAAATGAATTTTTTCCTCAATAAAGAGTATTTTGATTATAAGATGGCAAGCAATGCCTGGATTTCTTATAAAATTTATTGGGATTAATTAGCCACTTCTCTTTCTTTGTCCCTATCTTTAAATTGTTTTTTAAGAAATTGTGATTTGAAAACTAAATAGTATCTGGCTCTTATTAAATGAGATTAAGCAAATCTGTTCTATATTATATAAACCTTAGTCACATTTTAAAAAATTCCCATATAATACATTGCACTAAATTATAAGTCTGATCATTTCATCAGGTCTGAGTTGTCTATTCATTTATCTTCTGTGAAGGAGAAACATACATTTAAGATGTTATTCATAAAGCAACAGTTGGGGTTGGAACATTTCTCACAATTTAATGATATATTGAGCCATGTGCTTTCATATTAAATGGCTGATATTTGCTTAATAAATAGTGTACTTGTTAAATGGAAAATTAAATAATATTTAAGCGAATTTTTTCGAGACTGGTCTCATTCTGTTGCCCAGGCTGGAGTGTGCAATGGCATGATCATAGTTCAATGCAACCTCTAATTCCTGGGCTCATGTGATCCTCCCGCTTTAGCTTTGCAAGTAGCTGAGACTATAGGTGTGTGCCACAATGCCTGAGTTGTGAAGTATTCCCTCCTTGTCTATTTTGTGAAAGAGTTTGTGAAGTATTTGTGTTAATTCTTCTTTAAATGTTTGGTAAAATTTACCAGTGAAGATACATGGGTCTGAGCTTTTCTTTGTGAGGAGATTTTAAATTAATAATTTAATCTGTTTTGTTATAGATCTATTCAGATTTTCTATATATTTTTGCTTCAATTTCAGTAGTTTATATCTTTCTCAAAATATTTCCATTTTATCAAAGTTATTAAATATATTGGTATATAGTTGTTTATAATGTTCCCTTATAATTTCTGTAAGGATAGTAGTGAGGTCATGTCTTTAACTAAAATAATTAAGTATTCTTCTACCTTCTGGAAGTATGAAATATAGTTATAATAATTGTTTTGTCTTTGTCTACTAAGTTTATTTATCTTTTTTATTTCTGGGTCTATTTTTCTTGATTAATTTTTTAATCTTCATTATGGGTTATATTTTCCTGCTTCTTTTTATGCCTGACAATTTTTTATAGTTGCTAGACATTGTGCATTTTACTTTGTGGGGTAATGAATATTCTTATATTCCTATAAATATTCCTGAGGTTTTTTTTCAGGACACGGTTAAATTACTTGCAAACAGTTTGAGCTTCCCAAACCTTATTTTTAAGCTTGATTAGGTAGAAACAGAAAAGCCTTTAAACTAGGGCCAATTTTGCCCCATTCCTGAGGCAATATATTTCTGAGTACTCTATCCAATGCCCTGTGAATTGCAAGGTTTTCCACTCTAGATGATAGGAACATGTAGTATTCCTGGCTCTGCTTCAGTCCTGAGGATTGTGATTATTCTCCTGCTCCTCTCAGGTGGTTTTCTCCACTGCCCTGTCCTCCCACCTCCCACCCAATTCAGGCAGTTTCTTCACACACCAGTGCTAATCATTAACCAGCTGAAAACTGAAAAGACCATCTGCATATCCCTCTCTGTGCATCTCTCTCCTCTTCGGTATCTGCTTTGCTAACCCTAGCTACCAGGGCCTGTCTGGTCTCCCAGCTTCATCTCTTTAACTCAAGGTGATTATCAAGCTCTGCCTGGATTCCCTTTTCCTGTGCTACAGCCATTCTGTAAGTGGTAGATGGGGCATTCAGAGGGCTCACTTTGTTTTTCTCTCTCAGGGATCACTGTTCTTCTTTGTTTGATGTCAAAGGTCAAAAAACTATTATTTCATATTTTTTTTTAGGTTTTATGTAGTTTCATGCAGGAGAGTAAATTTGATCACTGTTACTCCATAATGGCTGGAAGTGAAGTGGAGCTTATACTTTAGTAGGAGGAAACAGTAAATAAATTAATAAGATGATTAATGTAAATTCAGTTTTAGGTTGTTTAGAGAGTGTTTAGGGAAGAACTCTCTAAGGGTGGGCTTTTAGCTTGAGACTTGAGTGTTGAGAAGGAGCAAAGATCTGGAGGGAAAGAATTCTGGCATAGGGTAAAAATCTGGCTAGTGCAAATGCCTTAAATCTTGAACAAATTATTTGACTCAACACTCCATTTAACCTCATCATTTGTAATTGCCTGATTATTATGACAATCTGAGCTTTTTTCAATCCTTTATTTATACCTCTGCTTTTCCTTCTCCACTCATGCCACACCCCTAAATTAAAATGACTTATTATTCTATTTCTACATCTGGAAATTTTATCCCCTTGTCAGGTAAGCCTAGTTGCTATCTCCTTCATGGAATCTTCCCTGATAACCTCAATTATAACTGATATCTTTTTCCTCTGAATTCCTATAGCACTTTTTTTGTGTGTGTGCTCCCAGAGTCCTAACCCCTTAATAAGTACCAGTTTTGGTACTTATTATATTCTGATTTTTTTTGGTATTTTGTTTTCTCCTGAATCCTTGTTGCCTAAAACATTGCCTGGCACAGAGTAAAAAATTAATACATATTTGTTGGATAAATGGTTTATTATACGTATTTATATCTATGTCTTTCTTTGAAATAGGACATTTTGATATAGCCAGTTTGAAGTGGCCATTTTAATGTCCAAATTGCAAAAATACTTTTTGCAATTTAAGAATGTGTGCAACAAAACTTTTATTCATCCATGAACCCTACCCTATGCCTCTCTTCCATCCAATTCCTGACCCCTAACCTATTCCTCACTTCACCTGCTGAACACTACTTCATAAATACATTTTGCTATGCTCAGCAGTGGGGTAAAAATGTCCATTTCACATATTCCTTGGTTGTTATGAAATTTTTATTTTATGCCAAAATGAAAGCTATCCCCTTTTCAAAATGTCATTTAATAATATTAGTCCATTCTAGTTTAAAAGGATGGATAATATGCATTAATTGTTTTATCTCCCAGAGTATTTAGTACTTTGCTTCTCAACATGTAGTCTGTAGACCAGCAGCATCAGCCTCACTTGGGAGCTTGTGAGAAGTACAGAATCTCGGGCCCCACTTCAGACCTACTGAACCAGAATCTGCATTTTAACAATGTTCCTGACTGGTTTAGTGTTTTATCTTTGCACAGAGTTGTCACACTAAGTATTTGATGAATATAAAAAGAATAAGTGTTTGTTGAGGATAAAAAGCTCCCAGAATAAAAAACAAATAGATAATAAGTATTTGTTGAGAATAAAAAGCTTCCAGGTCAAGTATGATGTGTACCACAAGTCATTTATTAGAAAATTATATTGAATAGAAACTGAGTTATGTAAGATTAACTCGTCTGCTAGGTAAAGTAGTTCTGCAAACTCTTAATCCACCAATTTTTAAGTCTTTTGAGTATATTTTATAAATATTCCAGTAAATGTCAAGATGCCCATAGTATAGTAATTTTAGCATAGGGTAGTGGTTAGTGAAGGGGAACTGGCTTTGGAATCAGGATATCTGGATTTAAATCTCAGCATTGTTATTTGCTGTCTTTTTAGCCTGGGTCTTGAGTTTTTGTTTTCCTATGAAAATGTAATCACTATGTTTCTATACCTTGCCAGTCTGTGGCAATAAAATGAAGTGACACTTCTTTTAATGCCTCTATTAGAAAGGATTCTTTTGATTGTAAGAGATAGAAATCCAGTTTAAACTAGCTTAGGAAAAAGGATTATTGGCTTTAGTAATCAAACCACAGGAAGTGCTGGACTGTATCTATATCTCAGGGATAATTATTATTTGTCACTCATTACAGCTGTCCTTGGTTATTTTCTGTGATTTAGATTCATTCTCCCTCTCACGTTTTTCCTATGGTGAGAGACATGGTCTCCACCAGCTCTAAAACCGTAAATTTCCTCCACTAGAGAGACATGGAGACTAGGTATGTCTCATATCAAGTTTAAGAATCCAGGGGAAGGATATTGATACTGATTGGCACATACGGGGTCAGATGCCCATCCCTGAACTAATAAAGTCTAGCTGAATGAAAGGTTAGGTGGAACATTTTCCAGAAGAAGAAAAGGACTGCTCTTCAGGACTGACAAAACAATAGATTCCCAGTATGATATCCAAAATATGACTGTAAACTTTAATCCCACAGATAGGGTAGTTAATTTTTTTCTGTTAGTTTCCTCCACTTGAATAATGTGTGGGACTACCAAAAGGATTTTTTATGTTCCATTAATCTGTCTTGTTGGTTCTTTATGCTCCCTTCTAGTTGTCCACACTCTGAATCATTGTTATTCCATCAATCCATTGATGAGTATAGACAGTCTTGTAATTCTCCAAGCTATTTTTCCTCATATCAATTTGCTTCCATGTGGCATCATGTGGCAGGGCAGGCTCAATCCGCACCAAAGAGATATCTGTGGGAATCCTGGGCTCAGAGTCTTCACTCTTTTTTCAGAGAAGCTTCTTTTCATGCCCAGTCTAAAGCCTGCCCCATGATGACTGATGGAAGTCTTTCAGGGGAATTCTCACCCACACCCACAGGTATGGTCTAATTTCCATTACCTAGACAAGAAAACAAAAATATTGAACATTATATTTCTAAAAGTCTGTGTTATTACGTGGTTGACATTAATACATATGTAGGACAACTTTCTCTTTTTTCTAGAAGGGCAAAGTTAGGCTAAAGATTAATTCAGTTTACATGGTTTAAATACCACACATCTGAATCTTCAACACCAACATTCATATTTATGGTAACTTCACAGATTTCTTCATGATCATTCTCTTAAAATATAGTCTTACTCTTACGAACAGCAACTGGTAGAAACCCCCTAGTGGTAATTTTGCTAAAACAAATAAGGCCAAATTAAGTTTTTCTTCACCGGGCACATCAGTGAGATTAGTAATAATATATTGTTTGGCTAATCAAAATAGACACCATATATGTAGTCTCTAAAGTGTTCTATATTTAATATGTGGTACAAATAGAGTTGGGTGTGGTGGTTATTTATTGTATAAGTGATTTATTAGATGAGACTGCCTGTGATTTACTGTGTAACGTAGTTTCATAGGGTTAAGGTGCTGTTTATTCATTTACTCATTTAACTAATTCTTGCATGCTTTCATTCATTCACTTATTCATTCAAAAATATTTATTGAATTCCTGTTATGCATTCAGCACCATGATAGACCCTGGGAAAATAGGAAACAAGATAGAGTTAGTCCATACTGTCATGAAACATAGACTCTAGTAGAATCTTTTGAATGAAGTCCCAAATCAATATCTTTTTTCACTCTTGGTAGAAAAAACAAAGCAAAAAACTTCCATTCCCTTATGAAGAGAATTGCATTGTTGTTATCCCTAATGTCCTGACCTGACTCTGGGAAATTATATTTAGTTTACCATAATGATTCATTCATTCATTCAGCTGAATAGCATTCTTTGCTTCCTGTCTCCAGCAGATCTATGTCTACCAGCCCACAGGAATTAAAATTTCCTGGTGAGAGAACTGATACCATGATACAGTTTAAAAATATTTGTGTACTTCTTATGTAATCAGTCATTTTAATAAAGGAAATAACTCCTATTTATTGCTGATCAAACCACTAAACTCTTTTCCCAGTGAATGTTTCACCCCCTCTTTCTTATAAAAAAGATTTTCTGTTTATTTTGTACATATTCTTGAAATTACTTTGGGGCATTATTGTTACACTGTTGTAATTTGACTTCAATGAGTCCAATTACTTCATTATTTCACTAACTTGCTACTTACAGGGAAGGAAGTAAAAAGAAACACAAATAGGATATGGTGAAATAATTTAAAAAGACAAGATAAGGTATATATTAATATTTTCACTTTATCTATGTAGTTTACAAGGTAAAAAATAACTGATTTCCTTTTTTGAGCCCACTTCTTCTCCAGCTCCTTTTTTTCTAATCTTCTGGGGTACAATTGTTGATGCTCCAATTTCTCTCCTCTTGTTGTTTCTTTTTTTTTTTCTTTTTTTTAATTTCAGAATATTATGGGGGTACAACACTTTGGTTATATATATTGCCCATGCACTGCCCATGTCAGAGCTACAATCATGGACATTCCCCAAACTGTGCACACCGCACCCATTCAGTGAGAGTTTTCCCATCCCCTCCACCCCGCTCCCGCCTGTCCACCTCAAGATGAATATTATTTCCATGTGTGACGTAAGTATTGATCAGTTAGTACCAATTTGATGGTGAGTACCAGTGGTGCTTGTTTTTCCATTTTTGTGATACTTTGCTTCGAAGAATGGGCTCTAGCTCCATCCAGGATAATACCAGATGTGTTAATTCACCATTGTTTTTTATTGCTGAGTAGTACTCCATGGTATACATATACCACATTTTATTAATCCACTCGTGTATTGATGGACACCTGGGTTGTTTCCACATCTTTGCAATTGTGAATTGTGCTGCTGTAAACATTCGCGTGCAGATGTCTTTATTATAGAATGTCTTTTTTTCCTTTGGGAATACCCAGTAGTGGGATTACTGGATCAAATGGTAGTTCTACTTTTAATTCTTTGAGGTATCTCCAGATTCCTTTCCATAGAGGTTGTACTAATTTGCAGTCCCACCAGCAGTGTGTGAGTGTTCCTATCTGTCCTCATCCCCGCCAATATTTGTTGTTTTGGGACTTTTTGATATGAGCCTATCTCACTGGAGTTAAGTGATACCTCATTGCGGTTTTGATTTGCATTTCCCTAATGATTAGAGAAGATGAGCAATTTTTTATGTTTGCTGGCCGTTATTCTGTCTTCTTTTGAAAAGTTTCTGTTCATGCCCTTTGCCCATTTTTTAATAGGGTTGTTTGATTTTTTCTTGTTGATTTTCCTAAGTTCTGTGTAGATTCTGGTTATCAGCCCTTTATCAGAGGTGTAGCATTTGAATATTTTCTCCCATTCTGTAGGTTGTCTGTTCACTCTAGTGATAGTTTCCTTGGCTGTGCAGAAGCTTTTTAATTTGATCAGGTCCCATTTATTTATTTTTGGTGCTGCTGTGATTGTTTTGGGGGTATTCTTCATAAATTCTTTGCCTAGGCCAATGTCCATAAGAGTTTTTCCAACATTTTTCTTCTAGAATTCTTATGGCTTCACATCTTAGGTTTAAATATGTTATCCATCGTGAGTTGATTTTTATGAGAGGTGAGAGGTGTGGATCTAGTTTCAGTCTTCTACATATGGCCATCCAGTTTTCCTAGCACCATTTATCGAATAGAGAATCTTTTCCCCAGTGTATGTTTTTGTGAAATTTGTCGAAGATCAGATGACAGTATGAGGATGGTTTTATATTTGAGTTCTCAGTCCTGTTCCACTGGTCTATGTCTCTGTTCTTGTGCCAGTACCATGCTGCTTTGGTCACTATAGCCTTGTAGTATAGTTTGAAGTCCGGTAGATTGATGCCTCCCAATTTGTTCTTTTTGCTTAAGATTGCTTTGGCTAGATGGGGTCTTCTACGCTTCCACACAAAGCGTAGAATTATTTTTTGTAGATCAGCAAAAAATGATCTTGGTATTTTGATAGGAACTGCATTGATTCTGTAAATCACTTTAGGTAGCAAAGACATTTTTACCATGTTGAGTCTATCTATCCAAGAACATGGTAGGGTTTTCCATCTGTTTACATCCTCTGCAATTTCTTTTCTCACTGTTTTGTAATTCTCTCTATATAGGTCTTTCACCTCCTTAGTTAGATATGTTCCTAAATATTTAATTTTCTTTGGTGCTATTGTGAAAGTTATAGTGTTTTTAAATTGTTTCTCGGCTTGACAGTTATTAGCATATATGAAGGCTATGGATTTGTGTGCATTGATTTTGTATCCTGAGACTTTGCTGAATTCATTTATCAATTCCAGTAATCTCTTGGTTGAATCTTTGGGGTTTTCTAGATATAACATCATATCATTCACAAAGAGTGAAAGTTTGACCTCTTCTACCCCCATTTGGACACCCCTGATTGCTCTCTCTTATCTGATTGCTCTGGCCAGGACTTCCGGCACTATGTTGAATAGAAGTGGAGATAGTGGGCAACCTTGTCTGGTTCCAGTTTTAAGGGGGAATGCTTTGGATTTTTCCCCATTCAGTGTGATATTGGCTGTGGGTTTATCATATATGGCTTTAATAATTTTGAGATATGAGCCATCTATGCCTATATTGTTAAGAGTTCCTATCATAAAAGGATGCTGGATTTTGTCAAAAGCCTTTTCTGCATCTATTGAAAGGATCATATAATCTTTGTTCTTGCTTTTATTTATATGGTGAATTACATTTATAGATTTGCGTATGTTGAACCATCCCTGCATCTCGGGAATGAAGCCCTCCTGATCGTGATGAATTTTTTTTTGATGTATATTTGAATTCGTTTTGCTAGGATTTTATTGAGATTGCATCTATATTCATAAGGGATATTGGTCTGTAGTTTTCTTTTCTTGTTGTGTCCTTTCCTGGCTTTGGTATCAAGGTGATATTGGCTTCGTAGAATGCGTTTGGGAGGATTCCATCCTTCTGGATATTTTCAAATAATTTCTGCAGTGTAGGCACCAGTTCTTCTTTGTAGGCTTGGTAGAATTCAGGTGTGAACCCATCTGGTCCAGGACTTTTTTTTGTGGGAAGATATTTTATTACTGCTTCGATTTCGGTGCTTTATATTGGTCTGTTTAGGAATTCTGTTTCTTACTGGTTGAGCCTAGGGAGGTAGTATGTTTCTAAGAATTTGTCTATTTCCTCCACGTTTTCATGTTTGTGGGCATAGAGCTTTTTATAGTATTCGAAGATGATGTTTTGTATTTCCATGGTATCAGTTGTGACTACTCCTTTCTCATTTCTAATTGAGCTTATTAGAGTCCTTTCCTTTCTGCTTCTGGTCAACCTGGCGAGTGGCCTGTCTATTTTGTTTATCTTTTCAAAGAACCAACTTTTCATTTTATTAATCTTCTGTATTGTTCTTTTGTTCTTGATTTCATTTAATTCTGCTCTGATCTTGGTTATTTCTTTTCTTCTGCTGGCTTTAGGATTGCTTTGCTCTTCCTTTTCCATTTCCTTAAGATGTTTCATTAGTTTACTGATTTGTGACCTTTCTGTCTTTTGGATGTGGGCATTTAAGGCAATAAGTTTTCCTCTCAGGACTGCTTTTGCTGTATCCCCCAGATTTTGATAACTTTTGTCCCCATTATCCTTTAGTTCGAAGAATCTTTTGATTTCCGTGTGAATCTCCTCCTTGATCCAATAGTCTTTCAGCAACAGATTGTTTAGTTTCCAAGTTTTTGGAGGAAGATGTGAGTTTCTGTTGGAATTGATTTCTAATTTTATTCCTCTGTGGTCTGAAAAGATACATGGTATGATTTCTATTTTTTTGAATTTGTTTAGATCTGTTTTGTGGCCTAGGATGTGGTCAATTTTAGAGAAAGTTCCATGAGCTGATGAGAAGAATGTATATTCAGTGTTATTTGGGTGGAGTGTTCTGTAGATATCTGTAAGGCCCAAATGTTCTAGAGTCCTGTTTAGGTCTTTTGTTTCTCTATTTATTTTTTGTTTGGAGGATCTGTCCAGTTCCGTCAGTGGGGTGTTGAAGTCCCCTGCTATTATGGCATTGCAGCTTATTATGTTGTCTAGATCTAGCAGTATTTGCTTTATGTACCTGGGCGCTCCTGTGTTGGGTGCATAAATGTTTAGGATTGTTAAATCCTCTTGTAAGATTTTTCCCTTCACCACTCTATAGTGTCCATTTTTGTCCTTCTTTACTTTTGTTGCTGTAAAGTTTATATCATCTGAAATAAGGATGTCTACTCCGGATTTCTTTTGGTTTCCATTAGCCTGGAAAATTGTATTCCATCCTTTCACCTTGAGTCTGAATGCGTCTTTGCGTGTAAGGTGTGTTTCCTGAAGACAACAGATACTTGGCTTGTATTTTTTAATCCATTCAGCCAGCCTATGTTTCTTCAATGGGCAATTCAAGCCATTTACATTTATTGAGAGAATTGATACTTGGGGTAAATTTCCGATTATTCTATTGGGTGGTGTCTTTTGTTTTACCTCTTGCATCATTGTGGAATCTGGTTTCTTGGGTTTTAGCTTTTGCGTAGTTTTACATAGGTGGGTGTCTGTTGCGCTGGTTAGTGTTTAATGCCGGTCTAAGCACTTCTTGCAAGGCTGGTCTGGATTTCGCAAATTCTATCAGTGATTGCTTATCTGGAAACGTCTTTATTTCTCCCTCGTATAAGAAGCTTAGTTTGGCAGGATACAGCATTCTGGGTTGGCCTTTGTTTTGTTTTAGGAGACTGATGATGTCTCCCCATTCCATTCTGGCTTGTAAGGTTTCAGCTGAGAAATCTGCAGTTAATCTGATCGGTTTCCCTTTATAGGTTACCTGCTGTTTTCATCTTACAGCTCTGAGGAGTGCCTCTTTTGTGTTTACTTTGGTCAGTCTAATAATTATGTGGCGTGGTGAATGCCTTTTCACGTTGAGTCTCCCAGGAGTCCTGTGTGCTTCTTGTACTTGGATATTGAGATTTCTGGCTAAGCCATGGAAATTTTCCTCTACTATTCCTTCAAATAGATTTTCCAGCCCATGCGAATTTTCTTCCTCTCCCTCAGGGATGCCTATGATCCTTATGTTTGGCCTCTTTACATAATCCCACATTTCTTGTATGCTTTGTTCATGCCTCTTGTTTTTGTGTTCTTTCTCTTCGACTGTTTTATTTAGCACATAGGAGTTGTCTTCTAGCTCTGAAATTCTTTCCTCTGCATTGTCCAGCCTATTCTTAAGGCTTTCCACTGTGTTTTGTAGATCCTTGAATGCTTCTTTCATTCCTAGGATTTCTATTTGATTTTTCCATAATATTTCTATTTCTTGGAGAATTTTTCATTCATTTCTTGCATCTTTCTTGTGGTTTCTTTCTGCTGGGATTCAATTTTCTCTTGAATTTCATTGAGCTTTCTTATAATCCATAAACGAAATTCCTCTTCTGTCATTCTACCCATTTCATTTGGGTTGGTATCCATTGCTGAGGGACTGATGGTTTCTTTTGGGGGTGACTTTTCACTCTGATTTTTCATGTTCCCTGAGTTCTTTTCGCTGTTTTTTTCTCATCTGGCCTCTTGGTCGAGAGCTGGGGGTGTTAGGGCTAGTTTATGGCCCGGTCTCCAGGCCCACAATTTTCGTTCCTTGGCAGAGCCAGGGATAGAAGTAGTGGCCTATATTGCCTTAGGTGTATTTTAGCAAGTTTGGTGGACCTTGAGTTATCTCTGACCTGTTGTCTTCTCTTCCCAGTGGACTGTGGTGAGAATGACCTCCCAGCTTGGGCTCTAAGCTAGTGAATAGTACTTGAGGATATGAGTCCACAGCTCCCTATTAGCTAGGTATTCTGTTATGTCCATGGCAGACTCTGATCCCCCAGTTGGAGTATGTGAAAGCCCCGTGCTTTGGGAGGGGCCTTGTACCTCCTAGGGGTTACTTTGACCCTGCTCGTCTTTTGGCTGCAGTGTGAGAGCTGAATTGGGAAAATTCTACACAGCTCAGAGGTTGCTTATCTAGCCGCGTGTGTCAGCTCTTGTGATGTGCGTCTCCGCGTGATACTGGTTGATGGGGGGGTCTCCAATTGTGTACCCCTTTTCCACCACTAGACCCCAGGGTGAGGCAGGTGGCCGTCTCTATCCCCAGCAGTCTCCACCGGGGGGATGTTCCCACGGGGAGGGGGGAATAGTGGCCACTGGAAGCACTCTTGGGTGGCGCGAAATTCCCTAATGAAGTGGGCAGGCTTATAGGGAGCTGCTTTGGTTCAGCCTGTGGCTCCTGAGGTATTTGGTTGTCATGAGAACCAGCCGTTATACCAAATGAGTCACTATAGCCAGCAACCTTCAAAATGACCGATCTCTGGGGTACAGGAGGGCTGGGACCTGAAGGGCGGGCACTAGGACCAGCACATAGTGGACTTGTCGGAGGCCAGAGCCAGGGTAGCAGAACCAGATGGACGAGCTGCAAACTGTTTCCAATACACAAAGGTCCTGCCACTACCGTTCCGGGATCTCGTTCCACCTGGAACCCACGGATACAGCTGTCCCTGGCCACCAAGGGCAAAGCCTGTCTCGCCCCAGCAGAAGAGCCCCGGGCCGGGGCGGGGCGGAGCTAGAGACGCGGCTCACAGTTCCGGGCGGGCGGCTTCAAAGATGGCTGCCGCCACCAGCCTGGTGCACAGCCAGGCTCCGATCGCGCCAGGAGCGCAGTTTTTCTCCGCCGGCAGTTGTTACCAACCTCTAAGGGCGTGTCCCGCTCATGGTTAAACTCCTGGGCCCAGTCCCGCTGACTTCTAGTGGCGCAGTGCCGGCTTGCGGGTTCCCGCGCACTGTCCCAGGAAGCTGTATCTCAGTCCCTGCCCGTCTGTCCACAGTGTTCGCCGTCCTGAGCAACCGCTCTGCCCCAACTCTGGGCTTGTCCCTGACTGAGTGGATGGGGAGGTGAGTAACCTCTTGGGGAGCAGGTCGCACCGCGCCTGATGAGCGCGTCCTTCCCATGCTCTGGGCTCTATTGTACTCCGTGCGCTCTCCGATCTTTGTGAAAATTTTGTACCTGTTTTCTTGCGCTGGGCGTTGGGCATTGTTTCTCTGTCATTCACAATGCTGTTTTCGGAGTGAGCGGTCCGTGCTTACAGGCAGCCGCTGGCGTTCTTCACCTCCTTCCCTGGGAGCGGTGCGGTGGGAGGACTCTATCAGACTGCCATTTTTTTTTCCACCCCCTTTCTATTTCTTTCATATACCTGTCACACTGTCCTTGGACATGTCTGATTGTCTGCCTTCTAGACTGAGAGCTCCTTGGGGGCAGGAACTTTGCCTTTCCAGAGCCTTGCACAATATTGAGTCCATAGGAGGTATTCAGTAAATATCTATTAAATGAATAAATCAATTTTTGTTTGTCTTTCTCAATTTATGCGATGATTATGTTCTTGAGAAATGGCATTGAATTCAAACACTTAAATAAAATTAATTTTTTCACAGAAATAAAGGCAAATTTCAGTTGTTTAGCTTTGTCCTATTAATATTGAATTAAGATAATATTTTTCTATCTTAATTAAGTTTTCCCCCTACATTTATTTAAGGTGCTTACATTTCTTCATTTAATCATTAGTATTTAATGTCTAATGTCTCAGGAATGGATGATACAGTAGAAATCCGGCTTTAAATTTCATAAGCCTAAATCCAGATGGACATGGGTTCCAGATAATAGCATTGTAAGAAAAGATGAAGAACCAGGCTGTCCATATCAAAAGATTCTCTGGAATAGAGGAAAGGAAAAATTGGAAGGAAGTAAGAGTTTTAGTTGCCAACGTGCACCCTTGAGAAAGGGCCATGTGCTCTTTCTCTACTAGTTGAGTCTTAGTTTGGGGTTGGTGAGAGAGAGAGAAAATGATAGATAATTCAGATAGGTTTGTAGATATTGAAAGTAGAGAGAAATTGTGTCCCATTCTCAAGTAGAGGCTTTGAAAGTTTCCCTCATTCCTGATGCAGCCTGGGGGAAGTAGGATAGATATATCTTGATAGTAACAAAAGATCAAATTTAAGAGGTTATTTGGATATTATATTTTTCTAATCAAGACTTCCATTTCATATTTATAACATAATCCCATTGCTTTCAATGCGGTAGAAATAATTAAAAAAAGAATGTTACCCATGCCCCTGAATTGTCAAAAGGAGTCTGTAAAAAAACATACTGAAATGTTAACTGTGAGTATCTCTGATTAGTGGGATTATGAATGACTGTTATTTTCATATTTATAAGGCTCTGAATTTTGAAAAATTTCCATAATGAAATGGCTTTTTCACCTTGCTTTGCTTGGCTACACATTACTCATCTTTTAGTTTATATTTCATAACCCCTAACCCCCACCTTACAAACTCATTAGATAGACAGTGTATCTCTACTTGATACTCCTTTAATATTCTGGATAACTCAGTCTCTTATCACCATAGTTCACTGAAATAATCATCTGTCTCCTTTTCTAGAGAAGCAGGGATCATATCTTATTCATCGCTGCACCAACACATAGCACCAAATAGATGCTTAATAAATCTTTGTTGAATTGACTAATAAAAAAGGTCAACATAAAATTTATTTTATGGTTTGGCCAAATTACAGTTATAAATAAGGTTTTCTGTCCATTGGGGAAAAACACCTCTGTTTGTAGATAAGTACTATGTAAAGATGTATGAACTGTGAAACTCTCAAAAATTACAGTAAAATCAGAACAAAAATTCAGGCTCATAGGTAGTGTAAGACCATGTAAAATGTATCTGAACTCTCTTTGTTCATTAATAGTTTGGTTGCTTATGATGAAGCTGAGAAATTGCTTGCTGAGAAATACGTTTTGATTTTTTCTTCTCTTTTTCCTATATGACATTTGTCATATTTCTTTGACAGAGTGCAAACTCAATAGTAAACACAGAGATTTTTCTTGTTTGTCATCATTTATGAATGTATAGCAAAATTTACACATGCAACACTGTGAATAATGATTATTTTAGTGTAATTCTTCATAACTTGGTATAGAAAAAGGACAAGTTAAGGATTATTTAGCTACAAGATTAACTCTATAATAAGTGTGATATTGATTATTTTCAAGTTAGAAATAGAAATGATACATTCAGGAGCATTTAACAAAGACAGTGATAATTAGGCTTAAAGGCTGATAATTGGAGAAGTAATAAGTTGAGGCATGCATATACTTCTTGTTTACATAATAAGCAAAGAAAATTAGATGTTTTCCCACAAAAATAAATCCGCTAAGGATTTTAAATCTCTACAGTACGGGTGAGAAAAATGCTATTAAAAGTTAGTCATTTTGTCTTCTGGTCTACCTCTGAGTTTTTCACATATTTTTAATTTAAGCACTTTGTTGAATGATGTTGTCTTTCTTCTCTTCTAAACTATGACCTCTTGGAGAACAAGATCCATGTCTTATTTGTTTCTGTATAGTTCCTAGCACATGGTAGGTACTCAAATTTTTATTGAATTAACTTGGTGTAAGATGCTGCCCTCTAGTACACAATTTAAAGAGTAGGTCTTCTATCAGTTTTCCTGTAGGGGTAAATTAGAGCAAAAAGTGAAAATGAGGTCTTTGTTCTGATCTTCAGGATTGGAAAAACGTTAGTTATGAACTAAGAGAAGTGGGATTTGAAGGGTATTTTAAACCTGGACATTAGCCAAACATTGGAATGGACTCCCTAATTATTATACTTATTTCGTGTATTTCTTTTCTGATAATTGATGGCTAGAATCGCTATCAGGCTGGGGCCACAAACATTTGTAAAAAAGGAGCCTGAGTTGACGCCTTTAAATTTTAGTACTACACAATGAAGTTTCTTATTGGAAACATTGTCCATGTTTTGGAATGGACATTTTTTACCCTTTTCCTTAGTTGTTAAATGTCATCACTTTATAAGCTGTCAAGAAAGAACATTTTTGGTATCTCTTGAGTTGGTCAAATTTGACTAAATACTTTTGGATTGAATGCAGTTTACCCTTGAACAACATGGGTTTGAACTGTGTGGGTTCACTTATACACAGATTTTCTTTGGCCTCTGCTACCCCTGAGACAGCCCCTCCTCTTCCTCTGGCTCAGTATATGAAACATGAAGATGATGAGGATGAAGACTTTTTAAATTATCCATTTCCACTTAATGGATAGTAAATATATTTTCCTAATGATTTTTAAATGACATTTTATTTTCTCTAGCTTACTTTATTATAAGAATACAGTATATAATACATATAACATGCAAAATATGTGTTAATAGACTATTATCAGTAAGGCTTCTGGTCAACAGTAGGCTATTAGTAGTTAAGTTTTTGGGGAGTCAAAAGTTATATATGGATTTTTGACTGCTCAGAGGGTTGGCACGCCTAACTCCCTGCATTGTTCAAGGGTCAACTTTATTTGCTAAATCTACATAATGTTTTAAATTGTTCAGAATGTTTGTATAGGTCCCAAAGGATAGAGGTACAAAGAAATAAAACATAAGTAAAGGATAGAAACAGTGCTGTGGTGCATTTTCGTATGTGAAAAATAGTAATTTTTTGAAATATTAATCTTGATCTAGTAATATTATCACTAACATAGTATTACTGTTCAGAATATATTTCTAAACTCATTGCCAACCTGAAGTTCAGCTATTTTATATTAAAATGGGCCAAAACAAAGAACTTTGAGATTTAAGCCAGAAACCCAATATCATGAGGACTGAAACTGTTTTCTTAAAATACTAATGTTGGCAATAACCTTTAGAAAACAGTGTTTTCTCCCAATACAATGACTATTAGATGGCCTTTTCTCTAAGATAAACATGATATTAATGTGCATATCTTAACCCCCAGGGCTTAAAATAGCAAAAGGAGGTAGGAACTGAAAGTACATTGAATCCATGATGACTTGCATACTTAGGGGATTAGTAAAAATTGAGGTCAGCAAGTGTCCCAGGATGCAGGACAGATCAAGGAAGGAAGCACACCATGGTGTCTGTATTCCTTTCCTATTGGCCATGACATGGGCAGCTGGAGAAGAAGGTGGCTCTTCTGTTTAGTGTTTTCTGTAATTCCTCTCTGTCTGTATGGTTGGCTTATGGTCAATCCCTACTTTTATTTCATTCTGCAGAGAGGAAAATTCCACTTTAATATTGCTGGGTATGACAGGAAATAGCATCAGTAGCGTAGTACCTCACACATAGTAGGACTGACTAAATGAAAATCAGACTATTGTCTCATTCTAGTACAGTGTCTGGAACATTTAGTTCCTTGGAGAAATTCAGTCTTGCAATACTTAGTGTGATGTGTTAAATTATGGCTGTCAAATTGTACTAATAGAATTTCATTGGATTTCTAAACATGAGCAGGCTAAACAGGAACCCATTTTTAATCATCTAGGATCCAAGGAAACTTTACTATAGTGGAAAGAGCTCTGGACTGGAAGAAATATAAAATTTACCTGGGATTATTTTTCAAAAAGTATATCATCACCTACTTCTTCTCCTAGCCTCCACCAAGGACATACTGGAATCTCCAAGGCAGGTAATATGTAGTTGAAAAAAAGCTGCTTATGCAAGTTAGATTTCTTCTTCCCATTTGTTTCTCTTCACCTCCTGAGTTTGAAAATCAATGGAGAAGGTGAGTCGTAAAATTCTTTGATTTTGTTAGAAACGATTCCATTACCTAGTGATGGTTTCTTCCCAGAAGTTATCAGTTCTATACTTATCTTCTTCACTGGGACTTGTGTATTATGTAGATGTATTCTCTCAGGTTATTGGCATTGATTCTAATGTATTCTATAAGATAGAGGTAGTGGATTAAATGAGGATCATTTTCTTTTTCTCTACTTTCTCTTTGCTAGGCTAGTATTCTATATCTTGGATCAGAGAACTTTAGAAATATGGGCTTTCTTGATCTTTAGAAGTAGAATATCTGCTCTTGCAACCCTGATTAAGTCCTATTATACTGGTAGAAATAGTACCTCTGGCGTACAATAACTCAAGCAATGGTTGTTCCAGCAAAGTACCTTCATGATTTAATAATACACACTGTAAGAAAATATTGATTAAAAGTAATTTAAAATACAATTTTAT
Organism: Daubentonia madagascariensis; assembly: GCA_023783475.1. Lineage (NCBI taxonomy): Eukaryota > Metazoa > Chordata > Mammalia > Primates > Daubentoniidae > Daubentonia > Daubentonia madagascariensis. The sequence goes on along the minus strand of JAKFHU010002088.1, from coordinate 45,116,113 downwards.
TTTTATTTTGGCTTTTGGAATAAGAATAAAACTTTCCTAGTTATAGTTAAATTAATCTTGAAGAAATATAAACTGGATGACTTAGGGCTTCTTAATAAAATAGAAATAATCTTTCTAAATAGAAGTTATTATTTTTATTCTAATAACTTATTTGTGATTATTGAGTATGGTCATTTTAATGGGAAGGGAGCTTTTATCCATCAGTATGTGGTAGAAAGTCAAGTTGAGCCCCAAATCAGTAAATCCCGAGTTAGATATCTTCTTATTTAAATCTGTGGTATCATCTCAATGTGCTGTACATAAAGGAGCCACTCAAATATATTAATCATTATGGTTTGAAAAACACATTTTTGCCTTATAAAAATAATAGAAGCTATTTTAGAGAATTGTATTGAGAAGAAAAACAGATGAAAGTTATCTATAATTCCACCTGTGATGAGCATGATAGAAAATTTTGGTGTATTGATGAAAATAATTTAATATCCAGTCCTACTGATTAAAGGTTTTAGAATCTGGTGAAAGTTTTCTTATTTATGATAAACTATCTTAATAATTTTCAGTCATCCTCTTTTAACTCCTGAAAGTTTTTTATCCCTCTTCATTTGTAACCTCCATACTTAGTCTGAGGTCCAGTGATATATGGGCTTCATTGTTAAAATACTCTAGATCTATAATCGATTTTAGGAGATATGTGTAGTCACTTAATGATCATCATCAACTATTCTCCCTATAAAAGAGCTTCTCTAATGGACTTCTTTTCTTGCATGGATTATTTAGATAACCCCTACCCCTCTTTTGTTGAGACTTTTAAGCTAAAGGAGTATATGCTTGGGCTACTCTTGTCAGAATCATTGTCTTTTCAAAGTGTTTTAGTATCTTGATCATTTCTACTATTAAAATATTTTCTTGCCCTGTCATTTTGGTGGGAAATCATAGAAAAAATATATTTTATTTTCAATAGTATATGAATTACCTAAGTTTCTTACTATTCAAATATTGAAAATATCATCCAATTCTTACTGAGTCAACAATACCTTAAATGTTTGACTTGTTGTTAATGAATAGTTCAGTCTCACTAAGACATACGAATCTTGAGGTCATCTTATCTTTTTTAAAAGACCTCAGGTACTCAGAGCAGGACACCTAGTAAACCTTCTTATTAACATCATCTTGTTTGAATTGTGTCTTCTATGGGGTTCTGGGAATGAAGCGAGTTGCCTCAAAGTGTCAAAATCAGGCTGAGCTGGTTGGAGGCCAGCTTGGACTAGTCTATATAAGAAGTCAGAATCTTAGGTGAGATTCTTAATGCCCATTAGACTTGCAGCATTGCAGTCTGTATTTTATACCAGTAGCTAGGTGTGGGCAGTGATACAGGGCTTGGGGGATCTCTCTTACCGGCCCAGGGATCCAAGGCATTCAGTGCAAAACCTGGCCAGCAGCCCGAGTGAGTAGGAGCCATGTGACTCTGGTGAGTTGGAGTGTGCAATTGCCTCCTGCTTCAGAGCTACCTGATCCGAATACTAAGCAGAGCGAGTGCCGGGCTGAGTGTAAGACACTGAAGACACTGCAGAACAAGGTGCTTATTCCAGAGGCGTTACAAAACATGGAGATTAAAGACCAGGGAGCCCAAATGGAGCCGCTGCTGCCCACGGTAAGAGACAACCTGCTGTCACATAGATTAACAGCGTTTGCTGCAAAACCTGTCAGGCAAGTGGTCTGCTAGCTAGGTGCAGTGAGTATACTTTTGGGGTGGTGGATAGCTCCCACGACATATGGACAGGGGTCTCCTCCCATCTCGGGAGACTGAAATGCATAAAGCAAAGCACATGATTTCCCCCAGCCCCCCCTTCTCAATATGGATGCACTACAGTGATGAAATGTCTCATGTTTGCTGCTATTTGAAGAAATGGCTAGGTTTTAGCAGCAGGGGCAGTTGCATGTCTCTCTCCCTGCCTGTTACTGCCTGTCTCTCTGTTTCTCAGGCTGTGCAGTGGCGGTTTTAAGCCCCTGCAAACAAGCCCCCTTTTATCACATTTAATCCCTGACAAATTTCCTCCCCATGCCTCATGCCCAGGCAGTGAGGTGAGGGATTCTGCTGCTGTTGCAGCTCTGGAGATTTAGTGTCCGCAGATACCAGGGGAAAGAACAGAAGGATTGTGTGTTTGTGTGTATGTATGTGTGTATGTGTGTGTGTGTTGTCAGTCTCCTTCTCAAAGGGAAATGGGTCATCGTTCATGTACAAAGAAGGTATGCATTTTGGGAGGACAGGCACACAATTCAGATTTGAATATTAGAAAGGTTCCTGAACTGTCATTTGGAAATAGCCCATCTGTTTATCTGTGGGTCCTTAAGCTGTCTCCCTAGATTTAATTTTTGGATAGGTGATTGATTTGTCTGTCCTCTCCACAATCCCTCTGTCTGGCTCGCAGACTTTGGAGATCTTCAGGCAACACCTTTTTCAGTTTGGAGCAGCTGATGTTGCTGTGTTTAAGGAAAAAAGAAGAAGAAAAAAACCCCCAGTATTTTCTTGACGCAACAGAGACGCCAAACGTAGCTTCCAGCAATCTATCAGCGCTACCACAGCAGAAATCCCCTCCCTGCACCAAATCAGACGGAGAGGCTGTTTGTCAGGCTCTCTCTTACTTAGGTTGGTGATCCACCTTACATACTAGGGACTGGCAGTAAAATGTCCATTTCCGAGTCCATTCTAGTCTTTGAACACACTTTTAAATCAAATGCTACAGTATGAGGAGTGAGCAAATTCCGGGCCACTGTATTTTCAGGGCCTTACCTCTCCTGCCGGGCTCAAATGCTGCAAAAAGATTCCAGTTTGCATCTCCGGAATCAGCTGTGCCTACTGAGCATGCCCAGTTCTCCGGACCCCAGGTTTGGGCAGAGAGGGAGCAAGCAGGGAGATAGGAAGAATGCAGGAGTCACTACTAAGAATAGAGCCTAAATAAAGGGCATGAGACGTGTCAGAGCAGGGGGGTGGGGACAGGGGAAGGAAGTATGTCAGTTAGCCTGCCTGCTTAAAAGTAGAGATATTTCTCTGGGGAATCAAAGTGGAGTTATACAAAAATAAGAGTAAAAGGTTTGTCCACTTTTCTAAACTTCAAACAGATAAACAAATTAGGATTCTGTAATTGCTCAGAATAAATAGTGTCAAGGATACTAGGAACAATTTCTCTGGATGAGAGAGGACCTGTACACAGGATTCATGGTATGGAGATTTAGGGAAGATTAGGTATAGGAAAAAAACCCTCTTTTTTGGCGTGTGTGTGTGTGTGTGTGTGTGTTGGAACCTGTCCTAGAAAAGCAGGCTGAAGCCTGTTTGATGTGGCTTATGGATTGTCACTTGTGGGGAATAGTTAAAGGGTTTAGGATCAAATGAGGATTAACTGGAGGAATTTAGAAAAAGATGACATTACTGGGCTAGAAGGGCAACTGGTTTGTGGCTTAAAAGAGCAGGGAAAATACACATTTACCTAGGAAAGAAGGTCTACAATAAATCTGATGAAAATTTTTGAAGGCCAGAGTCAAAAGTTTGCATTGCGTGGGGATAATAACCAGTTCGGAATAGTCACACAGTTTGATGGCAAGAGAGGATCATGTTAGCAGTTCATTATGAGAAAAACAAGCCTGAGAGGCTAGAAAGGATGCTGAATTATTGGTCCAGTTTTACACTCTGTATAGTGTTTTCATCTTCTTCAATTGCTTTTGTGGCTTTTTTTTTTTAGTTCTCAAAACAAGCATGTTATGTAAAGCAGATTTTATTTTCATTTTAAAGATGAGAACTTGAGGCACAGGGAGTCTGAATAACATGGCTAAGATCACACAGTGATGAAGCCAGGACCAGAATATAGGTCTTCTAAAACTAGTTAAGAAATTTTGAAAAAAATTCAATATTTTTTATATCACATTCTTAACCAGGCTTAACATGATTAGTTCTGGGACTGGAGTTTTTTGCTTAGAAGAGAGAGAAAGAAATAGCACTGGGCTCTGATTTAGAAAATTAATCAGATGACTTTGTGCATAATTATGTCAGAGGCAATATTTCATAATATTTAAGAACACAGTCTAGTAGGTCCCAGCACTGCTATTTATTTGCTATATGATATTGGAAAGTTATAAGCCTTAGTTTCTTTAACCGAAAAATAGAAAAGGAATGGCATATAGGTCTTGGGTTTTGTGATGAGTAAGTGAAATAACCTATGTGAAGTACCTGGCATTTAGTAAGTGCTCAATAAACATTAGTTGCTATTATCATTGTTAATGTTGGTATTATCATGTTGATATGAATATATTATTGCTATATATTCATTTCAATACAGACATTGAGATGAAATCTAGGTTTCAGGTTTTTATGAAGGGTGGTTTGTCAGTACTGTCTACTAAGAAAGAAAAATGGGAAATGGAGCACTGGAAGAGACTCTTTGCGGTGGAGGTGGGAGGTGGGGTGTTCTAGTTATAGTTATGGAAACTTTGCAATATGGTTGGAAAGCCAGTTGGAAAGACATTAAAAGCCAAGATTAGATATGGGACAGAAGCAGTCAGAGGTAGATAGAGAAGTGAGGGAAAAAGAAAAATCACAAGAAGGGACAAGTATGTCACATGAGTGAATGTATTAATTCTGATTCAAGTGAAATGGAGGAAAAGATTATCATTAAACTCCCCAAGGTTTACTACCATTTAGTATATATAAAGTACATCTGAAGGGGATGAGTGGAGGAGGCCCTGATATGTTTCTCTTTTTTCCCCAGACCTTCTTAGGAAGCTTCAAAGATAATTTTCTTTTACTAGACAAGCCATCCTTGCATTTTGTAGGCCCTAATCTCTCTGAGGGTGAGGGCATTCACTCTTCTGGGCCCAGAGCACAGCATGGCTTTGGTAGCAACTGACTGTTATGTCAGAAGGTATAGAACAAGCATTTCCAGAAGATTTATGCACTTATTAAGTGTTTACTATTGGCCAAACACGTTCTTGGTGTTGGAGACACAGCAATGAATTAGCAGGCAAAAACTCTGTGTATGTGGAACTCACGATCTAGCTCGTCTAGAAATAGAATTCAATTTAACTTTTTAAGAGACTGCTGCTTTTTCTTCAAATATGTAATCATTGTTATAAGCTTTTTGAGATGGGTGTATATGGAGAATGTATGTAACAGTAATAATGGTGATATCACTTTAGTAAGGATGGAATTAACCTTTTAAAAGCATGAAATCATATATTTAGGATTGCATTAATGATTTCACATTTCCCTTTGACATTCAGTATTAAGTTTGCTTCTAGGAGTAACCTAGCAACTTTTAAATTATCAGGCCATGGAAGAAGCTTCTAGGAGAATATCTTTATAACAAATATTTCTATCCTATGCCATTTAATCTTGGGTGATATATAGTGGGTCCACTTTGGATCCCTTCTAAGATTCCGATGCCTTAAAAGTTACTTCTTGTAAGTTGAGCTTCCTTATTAAACTTCCAGAGGTATGGAACTATAGTAAAGCTCACTTTTAAAAAGTAATTTAAGGCTGATGCAGTTGTTCCTGCCTGTATTTCTAATGCTTTGGGAGGCCAAGGCAGGAGGATTGCTTGAGCTCAGGAGTTTGAGGTTGCAGTGAGCTATGATTGTGCCATTGCACTCCAGCCCAGTGCAGAGTGCAATGAATGAGACCCTGTCTCAAAAAGCTAATAAATGAATAAATAAATAAATGATAAAAGATAATTTGATAGTATGGGATAGATGGTGGAATTTAGCACCTTTTGGAGATGCAGATTCCAGATTTCCAAATGGCCCAGTTTATTGAATTGTTTTATTTGTAGAAAAAGTGTTATAAAAAATCTATATTATTAAATTAGGGGAAGGAAAATGGAGCTAAAATGTCAAAGTAACAAAAAGAGTACATCAATTGGCTAGTTAATATTGTTTTTTCTATTTTATTTGAATTGAAATTTAAATTATAATCTGAATTTAAAGAAAACATACTCACTACACCTGGTAGTCCACAGGAAGCAAGATGCATTCTAAGAAATGAATCTTCATTTCTACTTTAATGACTTGAATTGTTACTCTAGAATGGTGAATGACTATAGAAATAAAATATATGTGTAGAATACTAAGGTCAGGAATGAGTGGTGGAATCTAAATGCTACAAGTATTAAGTTTATTTATTTATTGATTGATTAGTATGAAGGTCATGATAAAAATATTGAGATCAGATTAGGAAGTGGGATAGTTTATGACAAAAAGTTAGAAAATATCTGGTACAAAGTCTGGAACTCAAATAAAGTTACAGAGCATGGTCAGATATCATTCTTCTAATATATCATTTCTTTCTAACCTTGAAAGATGTTTGCTTCGGAAGTCTAAACTGGGCATATGTAGACTGCAGTGCATTACAATGTGCTGCCAGTGAATGGAGAAATGTGGGTGCCACTCTCAACCCTTCTGTGTAGAGAAATTTCAACTCTTCCTTTCTCATATTTCATAGGATACGTGACACTTGATCATTTCACTTTTTGTGAGGATGCCGCTTTCAATCTACATAATGAATGTTAGTTAAGTTTTATGTTTTTTTTTTTTAGATAACGTAAAACTAAATTAAAGTTTTGATATGTTCTCTTACCACAAAAAATGGTCTCAGATACTCTTTGGGGTGTGTTACTTTTCATTAGAAAAGGGAAATTGTTTATATATGTTGCATCTTTTGTGGAATTATATACATATATATTTTTAATAAGTATTATTTAGAGAGGTTTAGGTTCACAACAATGTTGGGCAGAGGGTATACAGATTTACCATATATCCCCACCCCTGCATATGCAAAGCCTCCCCTATTAAAACCATCCCCACCACAGTGGTATATTTGTTACAATTGTGGAACCTGTATTGACATATCATTATCACCCAAAGTCCATAGTTTGCATTAGGACTTGGTATTGGACATTCAATAAGTTTGGACAAATTTATAATAAAATGTATGCACTTGTATTGTATCATATAGAGTAGTTTCACTGTCCTAAAAATCCTATGTGCTCTGCCTATTCATCCCTCCTTCCCCACTAACCTGTGGCAACCACTGATCTTTTTACTCTTTTCATAGTTTTGCCTTTTCTGTAATGTCAAATAGGAGGAATCATACAGGAGGTAGCATTTTCAGATTGGCTTCTTTCACTTAGTAATATGCATTTATTTCCGCCATGTCTTTTTATGGCTTGATAGCTCATTTCTGTTTAGCATTGAATAATTTTCTGTTGTCTGGATGTACCACAATTTGTTTATCCATTCGCTTACTGAAAGACATATTGGTTGCTTCCAAGTTTTGGCAGTTGTGGGTAAAGGTGCTGTAAACATATCCATATGCAAGTTTTTGTGTGGACATAAGTTTTCAGTTTCTTTGGGTAAATACAAAGGAGTATGATTATTGAATTTTATGGTAAGAGTATTTAGTATTTTTAGAAACTTCCAAACTGTCTTCCAAAGTGGCTACACCATTTTGCATTCCCACCAACAATGAATGAGAGTTCCTGTTACTCCACACCCTCACCAGCATTTGGTGCTGTCAGTGTTTTGGATCTTGGCCACTCTAATAGGTGTGTAGGAGTAGCTAATTGTTTTAATTTGTATTTCCCTGAAGACATATGATGTGGAGCTTCTTTTCTATGCCTATTTGCCGTCTGGATATCTTCTCTGGGAGAGATGTCTGTTAAGGTCTTTGCCCTATTTTTAAATAATTGCTCTTATTTTTTTATTGTTGTTTTAAGACTTATCTTTATATTTTGGATGATAGTCCTTATCAGATATAACTTTTGCAAATATTTACTCCTAGTCTGTGGCTTGCCTTCTCATTCTTTTGACAGCATTTTTTGCAGAGCAGAAAATTTTAATTTTAATGAAATTTAGTTTATCAATTCTTTCTTTCATGGATTGTGCCTTTACTGTTGTATCTAAAAAGTCATTGCAAAACCCTAGATCATTTAAATTTTCTTCTATGTTATCTTCTAGGAGTTATATAGTTTTGCATTTTATGTTTAGGTCTATAATCCATTTTGAGTTAATTTTTTATAAGGGTATAAAGTCTATGTCTAAATTCATTTTTTTTCATGTGAATGTAAAATGATGTTCCAACATCATTTGCTGAAAAGGATATTATTTCTCCATTGTGTTGCCTTCGCTCTTTTGTCAAAGATCAATTGACTATATGTCTGTGGGTCTATTTCTGGCGTTGCTATTCTGTTCCATTGATCCGTTTGTCTATTCTTTCACCAATACCACACTGTCTTGATTACTGTAGCTTTATAGTAAATCTTGAAGTTGGGTGGTGTCAGTCCTCCAACTTTGTTCTTCTCCTTCAATACTGTGTTGTCTATTATGGGTCTTTTGCCTCTTCATATAAACTTTAGAATCAGTTTGTTGATATTGACAAAATAACTTGCTGGGATTTTGATTGGGATTGCATTGAATCTATAGATAAACTGGGAAGAACTGACATCTTGACAATATTGAGTCTTCCTATCCATGAATGTGGTATATCTCTTCATTTATTTAGTTCTTTGATTTCTTTCATCAGAATTTTATTTTTTTCCTCATGTAGATCTTGTGCATATTTTGTTAGACTTGAAGCTAAATATTTCAATTTTTTTGGTTACTGGTGTAAAGGGTATTGTGTTTTTAATTTTAAATTCCACTTGTTCATTGATGGTGTGTAGAAAAGCAATTGACTTTTGTATATTAACCTGGTATCTTGCAAGCTTGTTATAATCACTTATTAGTTCTAAAAATTTTCTTGTTGATTATTTAGGATTTTCTTCATAAACGGTCATATCATCTGTAAATGAAGACAGTTTTTGTCTTTGGGAAGAACTTCCCAATCTGTATCATTTTCTTTTCTTTTTTTTTTTCTCATTGCATTAGTTAGGACTTCCAGTAGACTGTTAAAAAGCAGTGGTGAGAGGGACATCCATGCCTTGTTCCTGATCTTAGTGGGAAAGTTTTGAGTTTCTCACCATTAAGTATGATAATAACTGTAGTTTTTTTGTAGATATTCTTCCTCAAGTTGAGGAAATTCCCCTCAATTCCTAGTGTACTGAGAGCTTTATCATGAATGGGTGTTGGATTTTGACAAATCTCGTTTGGTTGTGATGTATAATTAATTCTTTTTATACATTGTTGGATTTGATTTGGTAATATTTCATTGAGAATTTTTGCATTTATGTTCATGAGAAATATTGGTCTGCAGTTTTCTTTTCTTCTAATATCTTTGTACGGTTTCAGTATTAGGGTAATGATGGACTCATAAAATTAGTTAGGGAGTATTCCCTCTGCTTCTGTAGAGAATTGGTATAATTTCTTTTTTATTTAACAATTTGATAGAATTCACCAGTAAACCCATCTGGGCTTGGTGCTTTCTGTTTTGGAAGGTTATTAGTTATTGATATCATTTTAAAAAATAGATAGACTCATATATTTTGACCAGAGGACTGTAGATATCAACTGAAGATTGATATTGTAGATATCAGTATCATACTAGTTAATGTCAGAGCTTGGCCTAGAGTCCAAATCTTTTGATTCCTAGTTCATCAGTCTTTCCACTATTGTATCTTCCCTATTCTAGCATAGAGTCAACAGTATTGTGCCAAACTAAAATGGTAATTAGTCAATCTTTGTGAAGTAACAGTAGATATTGACTCTAGCTTCTGATAGTAGAAACATCTCTAATCCTTATGATAATCCTGAAAGGTTGCTAATGTCTTCTAGCCTTACAGATGAGCAAGTGAGGCTCAGAGAGTTGAGCAAATTACCCAAGTTCACATAGCTAATAAGTACTAAGCTAGGATTTAAAAATATTTCATCTAGTTAATAAGTGACTCTGTTCCTTTAAAGCCAATTAAACAATAAGAAGGAATTTCATTATAAAATAAACTTTCACTTCTACCATTTCAATCAAATATGAAAGTACTCTGATGCAAGGTGCTATAAAATGTAAAGTATTGTTGGCCCCATATATTGCATGATTCCATTTATCTGAAATGTCCAGAATAGGTAAATCCTCAGAAACATAGATTAGTGGTTGCCAGGGGTTGCAGCATAGGGGAGATGTAGGAATGACTGCTAAAGGGTACAGAATTTATTTTGAGGTGATGGTAATGTTCTGGAATTATATAGTGGTAATGGTTGTACAACACCCTGAATATACTAAAAACCAATGAATTATACACTCTAAAATGAAGAATTTTGTTATGTAAACTTTATGTCAAAAATTGCAAAAAAATGTGTTATTGTTTACTGTTATTACTAACAGGGAGAAGGCCAAGGATCTGAAAAATGCTTATCTCAGTCACATTTACATCAATTAAGAAGAGTGCAAATTAAATATTTATAAAATTTAAAAATAACTTCAGATAAACACACACACACATGCACACACACCCAGGTATACTTTAGCACAAAATCCATTCTCTTTGTGAATATAATGCTGAGGTTGGTCATGGTTTCAGCAAACTATTTGCAGATGTAGAGATCTCTTGGAATATATAACATATTCAAAGCTGAGTTAAAAGAGTATACGGCACATTCTATGTATTAGAGAGGAAGAAAACTATATATTTTACTTGGGTCAAATTTTATTTATATGTTCAATTTCTTGTGTTTTAATGTTTTGTAGTTTTGTCTTAGTGGGATCTTCTAGGCAATATATTAAGGATGACATGAAAATTCCTGAAATGCCATTTGTATTAATATAGTTGTTCCTACATTAAGCTTAAATACTAAGTTCATGTTGAAGTCCAAATAGTTCAGAACTCTAGAGATGCTCTCAGAGGATGAAAATGGAGATAAATCTATAGACTCAGTTGGATAGAGTGAGGATATATGACAGCTAAAGACTCTTTGTATAGTTTTGAAATAATGAAAAAGTCCCTGTACCAGTATGAGCAAAACTTACTCATTCATTATGGAAATTATACTCTAAAGATCTAATAACCCAGTTTTTAAGGCAGAATTTTCCCATTGCATATTGAATGTATTAGGTTGCTGGAGTGCCTCCAACATTTATTTGTAACTCTGCTTGTTCTTGCTAATTCTGAAAAACCAAAATTATTTAGAGAAGGCTATTTCTTTCTAATGGGTTTTTTTTTTTTTGCTAATGAGACTTTGATATCAAAGACGATGACCTAGTCAAATTTCAGAAAGCAAGTACCATAAAAAGTAGTTAGGTATATAACAACTACCAGATGGGATCAAAACATAACTCTGCTTACGAAGCACATTTCATCATTGTTAAGTTCATACTGCTTCCTTTATAAATAAAGTGGTGAATTTCTCTTGATATTTAAGTTTCTCTGGGAATAAGTCTATCTGAACTCATCTAATTTGCTCAAAAATAAGAATGTGCTGAAAAAAACAAAAACCAAAACAAAAAAAACCCAGAACAAACCCAACATGTAGAGAGCAGCAAGACATAGCTCTAATGTATATTATGTTCTTTGAATGCATACCATGTACTTTGTTCTTTATTAACATAATATAACTTTATAATATAAATGTCTGTCAAAAACACCTGATATTATATAATTGACAGAGAACTTCTAGTAGATATAAAATTTAGTATTTTTTTCCTCTTAAACAAAGGAATTATTGAAAACCTTAAACTTGAGGACCATCAACATCAGAGTCATCAGGAGGGCTAGTTAAAAATCCAAGTGCCAAGTCTTATTCAAGCCTACAGGCTCAGAATATTAAAGAGTAGTACCAGGAAACCAGCATTTTAAAAAGCTCTCTAGGTGATTCTTAGGTACATTAAAGCTTGAAAATTTTTGCTTAAAAATTAACAAAATAGAAAAAATCATTGTATCATTTCTTATAAGTCATGAGTTAGAAAATTAAGTGCTTATTGCCCATTTTGCTTATTTAGCATGTATTACATATTACTTTGAAATATCATATATATATATTTATGTATACATACATGGTCTCACCTTACAGTGGCTTGACTTATGATTTGTCAACTTTGCGATGGTGCAAAAGCTAGATGCATCAGTACTCTCCTTGACTTATGATAGAGTTAACTCCAGATAAACCCATCATAAGTTGAGAATACTGTAAGTGGAAAATGCACTTTTGACTTATGATATTTTCAATTTATGACGGGTTTATTGGGATATAACCTCATTGTTAGTTGAGGAGTGTCTGTATGTAAATTATTTTGTTTGTGTATAAATACAAATACATATAACTTGTTTCCTCAATCAGCATGTTAGATTTTTTTTTTTAAATAGGAAACATTAATTTGTTTGGGTTAAATAGAAATATCGGTGAAAATAAAGAGGACCCATCTGAATTTATGTTATTATGCATCTAAAATTAATCTAAAATACAGTACATTTTAAAACAAATTCATTAATAAAACAAGATTATTGTGTTTCCAACAAATTATTTACAATAAAAAATCAATTTAGGACTTTTTCCCCTTCTTATATAAGTTTTTATTCTGAGCTGCAAATGAACGGGTAACACCCCCTGCCCCAGTCTGACAGGAAGGGCCAAGATTTTTGGCTCTGAAGGGTTGTTTTTTATTTTATTTTATTTTTATTAAAAAATTTTTTTTTCAGAATATTACAGGGGTACAAATATTTTGATTACCTGGATTACTTTTGTACTGCTTGAGTCAAAGTTATAAGTGTTACATTATCACCCAGATAATGTAAATTGTACTCATTAGGTATCATTTCTCCCATCCCCTCCTCCTCCCTCCCACCTGCTTGATTTCCATTGAGTTTTATTTCCATCTGTGCACATGAGGGCTGTTTGGTTAGTTCCAATTTAATAGTGAGTACATGTGGTGTTAGTTTTTCCATTCTTATGATACTTCACTTAGGAGAATGATCTCCAGTTCCATGCAGATTGTTGCAAAAGGTATGAATTCATTTTTAATGGCTAAGTAGTACTCCATGGTATACATATGCTATATTTGATTAATCCAATTCATGAATTGTTGGGCACATGGGTTGATTCCACATCTTTGCAATTGTGAATTATGCTTCAATAAACATTCTAGTGCAAGTGTCTTTTTGATAAAATGACACTTTTTTCCTTTGGGTAAATAGTAGTGGGTTTGCTGGATCAAATGGTAGGTCTACTTTTAGTTCCTTGAGGAATCTCCATACTATTTTCCACAGAGGTCATACTAGTTTGCAGTCCCACCAACAGTGTGTAAGTGTTCTTTCCTCTCCACATTCATGCCAGCATCTATTATTTTGGCACTTTTTGATAAAAGCCATTCTCACTGGGGTTAGGTGATATCTCATTGTGGTTTTGATTTGCATTTTCTTGATGGTTAGTGAATTTGAGCATTTTTCATATGTTTATTGGCCATTAGTCTATCTTCTTTTGAAAAGCTTCTGTTCATGTCTTTTGCCCACTTTTTTACAGAGTTGTTTGATTTTTTTCTTGCTAATTTGCTTGAGTTCTTCATAGATTCTGACAGATAAAGAATTTGAAATGTGGATTGTAAGGAAGCTCAATGAGATCCTAGAGAAAATGGGAAACCAACTCAAAGAAACCAGAAAAATAATTCAGGAAATGAATGAAAAATTTACTAAAGAGACAGGTGTATTTCAAAAAAACAAACAGAACTTCTGGAAATGAAAAATTCATTTAAGGCTATACAAAACACAGTGGAAAGTTTTAAGAATAGACTAGACCAGGCAGAAGAAAGAATTTCAGAACTTGAAGACAACTCTTTCAAATTAACATAGTGAGTCAGAAATAAAGAACAAAGAATCAAGAGGAATGAACAAAGCCTATGAGAAATATGGGACTATGTAAAATGGCCAAATTTAAAAAGCATAGGCATCCCTGAAGGTGAAGAAGAAAAAGCAAAAGGCCTGGAAAACCTATTTGAGGGAATAATTGAGGAAAACTTCCCTGGTATTGCTAGAGATTTAGCCATCCACATACAAGAAGCTCAATGAACACCTGGGAGATTCATTGCAAAAAGGGAATCATCAAGGCATATAGTTATTGGATGGCCAAAGTCAATGTCAAGGAGGAACTCCTATGAGCCATGAGGTGAAAACATCAAGTAACTTACAAATAAAAATCCATTAGATTAACAGCAGACTTCTCAGCAGAAACCTCGCAAGCCAGAAAGGAATAGGGTCCTATCTTTAGTCTCCTTAAACAGAATAACTGCCAGTCAAGAATTTTGTATCCTGCAAAATTAAGTTTTGTAAATGAAGGTGAAATAGTCTTTCCCAGACAAGCAAACACTAAGGGAATTTGTCACCATTAGATCTGCCCTATGAGAAATGCTTAAACATGTTCTATCCATGGAACAGAACAACCCACAAGTGTAAATAAAACACTCAAAAGTTGAAACTCACAGCTCTCATAAAACATTAACACAAGGGAGAAAACAAAGCAATGAGGAAACAATCAACATGATGACCAGAACAGTAGCTCACATATCAATATTAACATTGAATGTGAACAATCTCAATGCCTTACTTAAAAGGTATAGCTTGGTTGAATGGATGAAAAAACAAAAATATATGCTGTCTTCAAGAAACCCATTGTACTCACAAAGAGTCTCATAGACTCAATGTAAAGGGGTGGAAAAAAATATTCCACACAAATGGAAACCAAAAGTGAGCAGGAGTAGCTATTCTCATATAAGATTAGAAAGACTAAATCAACAATGGTAAAAAAAGACAAAGATGATCATTATATAATGATAAAGGGACTAATTCAACAAGAAGATGTAACAATCCTAAATATATATGCTCATAACACAGGAGTTCCTAGCTTTCATAAAGCAAATTCTCCTAGATCTAAGGAAAGAAATAAAGTGCAACATCATTATAGCCAGGGACTTCAACACTCCACTAACAGAACCAGACATATTTTTGAGGCAGAAGATCAACAACAAGACACTGGACTTAAATGGGACTCTAGAACAAATGGGCCTGAGACATTAACAGAACATTCTACCCCAAAACTGTAGAATATACATTCTTCTCATCAGTACATGGGACATATTCCATGATAGATCATATGTTAGGCCACAAAACAAGTCTCAGCAAATTTAGAAAAATTGAAATCAACCATTTATCTTCTCAGACCACAGTGGAATAAAACTAGAAATCAATTCCAAGAGGAACTCTCAAAACTATGCAAATACATGGAAATTAAACCTGCTGCTGAACAATCCTTGGGTTATTGACAAAATCAAGATGGAAATCAAAATCTTTTTTGAATTTGAATGACAAAGGCACAACAAGATTTCAAAATCTATGGGATATAGAAAAAGCAGTGCTAAGGGGAAAGTTCATAGCCTTAAATGTTCAATCAAAAAGATGGAAAGATCACAGAATAACAAGTTAATGACACACCTCAAGGACCTATAAAACGAACAATCCGAGCCCAAAGCTAGCAGAAGGAAAGAAATACCAAAGCTCCAAGCAGAACTAAACAAAATGGAAACCAGAAAAACAATATGAAGGATCAATGAAACAAAGAGTTGCCTCTTTGAAAAGATAAACAAAATCAATAGACCTCTAGCTAGATTAACCAGAAATAGAAGAGAAAGGACTCAAATAAGGTCAGTCAGAAATAAGAAAAGGAGACATTACAACTGATACCACAGAAATACAAATTATCATCTGTAACTACTATGAAAACCTCTATGCACACAAGCTAGAAAACCTATAGTAAATGGATAAATTTTTGGAAACACACAAGCTCCCATGCCTGAATCAAGAAGAAATATTATAGAAATCCTGAACAGACCAATAATGAGTAGTGAGACTGAAACAGTGATAAAAAAAAATCCCCCAACGAAAAAAAGCTCTGGCCCAGACATATTCAAAGCCGAATTCTACCAGATCTATAAAGAAGAAATGGCACCCTTTCTACTGAAACTGTTTCATACATTCAGAAGGAGGGAACCCTCCCTAACTCATTCTATGAAGCCAGTATCACATTGATACTGGACTTAAATGGGATTCTAGAACAAATGGACCTAACAGACATTTACAGAACATTCTACCCCAAAACTGCAGGATATACTTTCTTCTCATCAGCACATGGGACATTTTCCAAGACAGATCATCTGTTAGGCCTACAAAATAAGTCTCAGCAAATTCAGAAAAATTTAAATTATACCATGTATCTTCTCAGACAATAGTGGAATATAACTAGAAATCAATTCCAAAAGGAACACTCAAAACTACACAAATACATGGAAATTAAACAACCTGCTGCTGAATGATACTTGGGTTAATGAGGAAATCAAGATGGAAGTCAAAAGATTTTTCAAATTGATTGACAAAGATGATACAAGCCTCCAAAATCTCTGGGATATGGCAGTGCTAAGAGGGGAGTTTATAGTCTTAAATGCCTACATCAAAAAGACAGAAAGATCACAAATTAACAACTTACTGTCACACCTCAAGGAATTAGAAAAAGAAAAACAAACCCAACCCAAAGCTAGCAGAATAAAAGAAATAACAAAGCTCAGAACAGAACTAAATGAAATAGAAACCAAAAAAGCAATAAAAGGATGAACGAAACAAAAAGTTGGCTCTTTGAGAAGATAAAGAAAATCAATAGACCAAATAAAGGGTATTGAAATTGGGAAAGAAGAGTCAAATAATCCCTGTTTGCCAATGATATGATCTTGTATCTATTAAATAGAAAACCCTAAAAACACCACCAAAAGACTCCTAGAATTGATAAATAAATTCTGTAAAGTCTCAGGTTATATATTAATGTACACAAATCAGTAGCACTTCTGTACTCTAATAACAGTCAAGATGAGAGTCAAATCAAGAAGTAAATACCATTTACAATTGCTGAAAAGAAAAGAAAATACCTAGGAATATAGTTAACCAAGGAGTTGAAAGATATCTGCAAGAAGAACTACAAAACACTGATGAAAGGAATCATAGATGACACAAACAAACGGAAAATATCCCCTGTTCGTGGACTGGAAGAATCAACATTGTTAAAATGTCCACACTGCCCAAAGTTATTTATAGATTCAATGCAACTCCTGTAAAAATACCAACACCATTTTTCACAGATCTAGAAAAAGCAATCCTAAATTTCATATGGAAGGAAAATATAGCCCAAGTATCCTAAGCAAAAGGAACAAATTTGGAGGCATCACATTACCTGACTTCAAATCATACCACAAGGCTATAATAACCAAAACAGCATGGTACTGCTATAAAAATAGACAAATAGCTGAATGGAACAGAACAGAGAACCCAAAATAAAACCACACATTTACAGCCAGCTGTTCTTCAGCAAAGCTGACAAGAATTTACAATGGGAATTTACTTCAATAAATGGTACTGGGTAAACTGGATAGCCACATGCAAAAGAATGAAACTGGATCCCTATCTCTCACCATACACAAAAATTAACTCAAGGTGGATTAAAGACTTAACCATAAGACTTGAAACCATATAAATTCCAGAAGAAAATACAGGAAAAACTCTTCTGGACATTGGCCTAGGCAAATACTTTATGACCAAGAATCCAAAAGCAAATATAAAAACATCAAAAATAAATAAATGGGACTTAATTAAATTAAAAAGTTTCTGCACAGCAAAGGAAATAACCAACAGAGTAAATACACAACCTATAGAATGGGAGAACTATTTACAAACTGTACATCTGACAAAGGGCTAATACTCAGAATCTACAAAGAACTCAAAAAAATCAAGAATAAACCAAACAACTCCATTAAAAAGTGGTCAAAAGACATGAGCAGAAGTTTTTCAAAAGAGGATATACAAATGACCAACAGACATATTAAAAAATGCTCAACATCACTAATTATCAGGGAAATTCAAATTAAAACCACAATGAGATATCACCTTACCCCTATCAGAATGACTATTATTAAAAAATAAAAAAACAATAGATGCTGGCATGGATGTGGTGAAAAAGGAATGCTTATATACTGTTTGTGGGACTATAAATTAGTGCAACCTCTATGAAAAATAGTATGGAGATTCCTCAAAGATCTACCATTTCAGCCAGCAATCCTGCTACTGGGTATCCACCCAAAGGAAAAGAAATCATTATATCAAAAATATACCTGTACCTGAATATTTATCATAGCCCAATTCATAATTGCAAAGATGTGAAGTCAACCTTAGTGCCCATCAGCTGATAAGTGGATAAAGAAAATGTGGTGTATATATGTATATACCATGGAGTAGACTACTGAGCCATAAAAACAAATGAAATAATGTCATTTGCAGCAACTTGGATGGAACTAGAGAACATTATCCTACGTGAAGTATCTGAGGAATGGAAAAACAAACACCACATATACTCATTAGTAAGTGGGAGCTAAGTGATGGTCATAAAGTGGTGTAAAGAACATTGAAGGGGGAGGGTAGGAGGGGAGCGAGGGATAAAAACTTACCTACTGGGTACAATGTACACTATTCTGGTGACAGGCACGCTAAAAGCCCTGATTTCAGCATTATACAAGTCATCCGTGTAACAAGAACATTTGTACCCCCCAATGTTTTGAAATAAAAATTATAAAAAAAAAATTAAAGAAAAAAAAACCCAGTAGCTTTTCTGTACACTGACAGCGAACTATCAGAAAAAGAAATCAAGAAAGCATTCCCATTTATGATAGCTCATGGTGACCATCTATTTCTTTTATTCTTTCTGCATTTATAAATCAGAATTCTGTAGTGAAGAGCTGTTATTTCTCTTCCATTTATTTATTTATTTAATTACATATTTATTTCAGTGTGGACTCAAAGGTATTTATTTTATTCTCTGGGCCATAATCCAATCTCAATATTTGTTTTGTTGCTCAGATTGTTTCATTTTTGGACATGAGGAGCTCCTTCAATTGACTTTCATGTGCTTTCAACATACTTCCATCCTTTTGTGGGCACTTCATTACAATATGGCACCACAAAGTTTTCCAGGGTCATTTTGTAATTTCCCTAAGTCAACCCTGGAATGAACTACATCATTAAAGAGCTACTAGGCTAATTTTTGAGGCTACTTATAAATATTGCTAAAATTCTTTCCAGAAAGATTGTATACCAGTTTTCACTTTCACTAGAAACTTCACTGATATTTAATGAACTTTGTCAATTGGCCTGGTAAACATTTCATAACCTTTTCTTTTGTATTCCATTTCTAACTTTGTTTGCCGTTAGTATTTCTCTATGAAGTAGTTTGTCTGTCTTTCTTTTTCTTTCTCTTTTTCTTTCCTTTCTTTCTTTCTTTTTTCCTCTCTTCTTTCTTTTATATTGTATTTTATTTTATTTTTTTTGAGACAGGGTCTCGCTGTGTTGATCAGGCAGGAGTGCAGTGGCTATTCACAAGTGCGATCATTACAGCGCACGGCAGCCTTGAACTCCTGGTCTCAAACAATCCTCCAGCCTTCGGAGTAGTTGGGACTACAGGCATGTGCTACCATGCCTGGCCTGTTTTGTTTTTTTTTTTCTTTTTAAATCACAGCTCAGAAGAAATACTGAATGATTTTAAAAGTTCTTTCACTTAATTCACCAGTAAGGTGAACTTCACAAGTAATGAAGATTTACTGAAATGCTGCATAAGAAAATTACTAACTTATCTCTTGTATACCTGGTTCCTTTGTACAGTAAAGATATGAATTTCTAGCCATGTCATGACAGATCCTCACTAGATACTGTTTTGGCTATGACAATTTTCAGTCTCTTTGAATAATGAATGGAATGGTTCTCCTGCTTCCTCAAATACCACAGACATTCTTTAAAAAAAAAATTTTTTTTTTAAGTAAAGTTGAGAAAGGTCCAATTTACAGGGAGTTTCAGTATCTTATGTTTTTCCTCAGGCTTACTGTTTATTACCTTATGATAGACTAGACATGGACACTCATTTTTCTTTGTTATATTAAGATGATTTTTACTTAGAGTACTTTCACCTATATCACTTCTTATGAAGAGACTATCATTCTTATTTCAACTATCCTGTGTCTTTTGTCTCATCCAAACCATGTTGAAGAAGTGCCTGAAGATCCTGATATATTACAAACTTGACAGAAGTAAAATTGCTAGACCTTCTATACATTGTTACTCAAAATACAACATGATGATTTGAACCCTGCTCACAATGCTTTGATTTAATAATTCTGCTTTTTATCTTTATATGGTTTGAAAAAGTAGTTTTTGGAAGTTGTTTTAATATTTAATAGTAATGCTAGTGTAATAAAGGGAGTTAGTATCTCCAGTAAAGACCATTTGTGTAATGTAAGGTGATATAATATTTTGCTAAATCTTTATGAGGACAAAGAAATGATGAACTTAATATCCACTTTGTCCATTAAAAACATTCTTGAAGCTGGCTTGTAATTCAAGAAATTATAATCATATGATATTCATTCAAACATATTGATCCAGCCTTGGACACAGCTTTAAAAAGATCAACCTTTCACAAAATTACTTTCAGTAGCTTATAATTTCACCTGTTTCCTTTTATTATTTATAAACATTATTTCATTTCTTTGTACATACTTAACCCTCACTATCTCTCTTCACAATATAATTCAGTATTCCTAACCTTCTTCATCTATCTAAACACATTTCCCCCATCTGTTCAGAAAGTAGCATGGTCTTATATAGGACAAAAAAGGGGTACTTATATCTTTTATTCCCTAGGATATTGATGTATCTCAATGTAGAGATGTCTAGCTAGCTCAGTAGCCCTTTTGATTTCAAATAGACGAAATATTTTAGATTGAATTCTACCACCTACCTTTCATGGTTGAAATTTTTGGCATTAGAATCAGCTTTTCTTGGAAAAATACACTTTCCTGATGTTTTCCTTGGTTCAAAAAATATCTTGAAAGGGAATGGAAAGGCTTCAAAAGTTTATTGAATCTGAAATTGTTCCATAAAACAATGATTTGATGATTATATTTCAATAATTTATCAATACACATTTACATTTCTCTTAAAAAGTACCTGCATGTCTAGAAAACAAGGCACACAAACATTTGGCAGAATGCAATTGAAATTTAGAACAAATGTTAACATATGAATTGTTCATGTAATTTAATGAATCTGAAATTTTAATTAATTCATTTACATTAATTACCTTTTTGGTAGTATTTTATTGGGTAAGAATGGAGGGGGTAAAGAAGTGGCTTTTCTATTTTTAAGAAGTGCAGGAATTCAACCCATTTAAGGAGGTATAGTGAAGTTCTAATCATGGGCACAAGAAACATTTTGTACTGCTTTGATCGTAATATCTTTGCGTGGATGACCCTGTGATCCATGATAAATAAGATCAGTGCAAATAAATAAGACTCAAAAGTTTATTCAGATTCTCTTTTTAAGTCAATGGTTTCTGATTCTGGTTTCTTAAACTTTACTAAGATTGTTGCAGAGAAGGCAAAATCCTTTCATTCAAAGTTTCTTTTCTCCCGTCCAGGTTAGAATAATAATTGATGTATCTCAATGTAAAAGCATCTAATTTCTTTTTTTTTTTAATTTCAGAATATTATGGGGGTACAACACTTTGGCTATGTATATTGCCCATGCACTGCCCATGTCAGAGCTACAATCATGGACTTCCCCCAAACTGTGCTCCCTGCATCCATTCAGAGAGAGTTTTTCCCATCCCCTCCACCCCCCTCCCGCCTGCCCGCCCCCTGATGAATATTATTGCCATGTGTGATGTAGGTGTTGATCAGTTAGTACCAATTTGATGGTGAGTACCAGTGGTGCTTGTTTTTCCATTCTTGTGACACTTCGCTTCGAAGAATGGGTTCTAGTTCCAACCAGGATAATACCAGATGTGTTAATTCACTATTGTTTTTTATTGCTGAGTAATACTCCATGGTATACATATACCACATTTTATTAATCCACTCGTGTATTGATGGGCACCTGGGTTGTTTCCACATCTTTGCAATTGTGAATTGTGCTGCTATAAACATTAGCGAGCAGATGTCTTTATTATAGAATGTCTTTTTTTCCTGATTGCTGGGTCAAATGGTAATTCTACTTTTAATTCTTTGAGGTATCTCCATATTCTTTTCCATAAAGGTTGTACTAATTTGCAGTCCCACCAGCAGTGTATGAGTGTTCCTATCTGTCCACATCCCCGCCAACATTTGTTGTTTGGGGATTTTTTGATATGAGCCTATCTCACTGGAGTTAAGTGATATCTCATTGTGGTTTTGATTTGCATTTCCCTGATGATTAGAGAAGTTGAGCAATTTTTTATATGTTTGCTGGCCATCATTCTGTCTTCTTTTGAAAGTTTCTGTTCATGTCCTTTGCCCATGTTTTAATAGGGTTGTTTGATTTTTTCTTGTTGATTTTCCTAAGTTCTGTATAGATTTGACCCATGAAATCTTCTCATGGAACCCTCATCTCAATTCTCATTTGTTTTTGTGGACCTGTATTTTACACTAAACTCTCTTTAAGTTTTTTTTGTTTGTTGGGTGTTTTTTTTTTTTTTTGAGACAGAGTCTCTGTTGCCCTGGGTAGAGTGCAGTGGTGTCATCGCAGTTCACTGCAACCTCAAACTCCTGAGTTCGAGTGATCCTCCTGCCTCAGCCTCCGGACTAGCTGGGACTACAGGTGCCCACCAAGCCACCCGCTAAATTTTCTATTTTTAGTAGAGACGGGTCTCACTCTTGCTGGGGCTGCTCTCTGGAACTTCTGAGCTCAAGCAATCCTCCCACCTTGGCCTCCCAGAGTGCTAGGATTATGGGCGTGAGCCACCACGCCCGGCAGTAGTATTTGTAAGTATTCTAACTAGGGATGGTGGAAAGGAAACAGCCTGATGAGAAGGTAATATGTAATTGAATATAGATAACTTCTGTTAATGCACCTGACCATTCTATGAAGTAAATCATGTTTCTTTGAAAATTCGATAGAAGCTCACGTTTCCTCTGAATTTAACAGTACAGAATGTGCCACTGAGCTACGACATGATTAGAAACCATGATTAGAAAGCCAGCTGGAGGAAGGCAAAAGTCCATAGGCTTTAATTTTTTTGTTACAGTTTGGAGAGTTAGCATTTAAAAAATCAATACTTTATTGAATATTAATTCAGAATGAGCATAAATTTGCTTTAAATAATTTGAAAATAAATTAATTTGAATTATGAATGCCAATAAATACTTAGTAGATTGGCCATTTTTAGCTCAGTTTGACTGGTAGTTAGTTGCTTGTAATGTGGCATAGTTGTTTCATATACGATGAAAGTTTATCAGGTTGAGGCTACTGGAGACTGGCTGGTAACTATGTTTGATTCTTATATTTGTTACTGATATGGTCTGCATAAGGCAAGATATTTGAATATTTTCCATTTCAAATATTTCCATGTTTTTATTATCTGCTTTCTAGTCTATAATGAAGTCATTTAAGGAACACTTTTATTCATTGGAAAGTAAAGTGAATTGATTCAAGTAGAACAGCTACTTTTGAACCCAATAGACTGGAGGATTTGCGGTGGTATAATTCATGTTTATGATGGCAGCACAAGTGTGCTTGCCTTTCTCTTTACCCTCCTTTTATGTCCTATAAAAGTTTATGTATGCTATACAAAGACACTCTTTCCTTTCCTTCTGGCCTCTAATCCTCTTCTCCTTTTTATTAACTATACTTATTAGACACTTACTTGTATATTTTGCAAAAGTGTTTATGACCTTACCATTTTGTTTTGGGGATATCTTGTACTTATAAGCTTCTGTTTTAAGTCAGAAGTTTTCATAGAAATTTTCATTTCTATCCTCTAGTCTTCAAAGAAAAAGCAAATACACAAATAAAACAAAATGGAATTCATTTATTAAAACATTTTGGAGACTTTTTGGACTGCAATTTGAAATGGCAATAAAGTTACAAAAAAACAAGAAGGAATGGATCTTAATCCATCGACTTCTTCATACAATAGGTGAGGAGGCATGATAGAGTAAGCCAGTTTGATTTTCACAAGTAATAATTTGATAATCAGAGGCTATTAAAAGTTGGAACGGACTATCTTTTATTCCTAAAAGTAGAATGGTTATGCTGTAATAATCCATAAATTGTCCTTAAAGAGGAAATTAAAAAAACTATCTGTCCAGCTGTGAACATCCCACTTTATTTATTGACATCCATGTGTGGGAAGGATTTTGGGAATTTCCAATTATTTTTTTTTCCTTCTTGGTTTAATGTGCTCCTATGAAACCATAGGCTTTGATAGAAATTTTATTAAACATTCCATATATAGCAGTAATATTTTTTATACTGCAAGACTTCTGGTGATAATATTGCCCATAGCCCATAGTATATACTCAGGGTTATACCTATATATATTGATTATAACAAAAAACATAATAATAAAGACAAAGGTAAAGAGAAGACAACATATAATTCTTATTAGCCTCATCCTGATTTTTTCCCCCAGTTTCTCACAAATGAATGAGTAATTATTTCATTTTGAGGTGACTTTCTAATTGCATATTCCTTTCTCAAAAGCTATTACAGTGGTTTTATATTGTGTGAATAAAGACATAAGTGTTCGCCTTTGGTTATTTTGGATAAAACCTGCACAAGAAAACATACTGTATTGTTTGAACTTTGGTATGTTTTCAAGAGGCTTAGATTTTTGAAAAATATAATGTTCCCAAAGAATTTAGTGCTGGCTAAGCATTCAAACTGAAAACCAAGTAAAGTAATTTTACATAAATCTGAGAGCCAGTCAAAATAATGAGCAATGAACATTTATCAAATGCTGAGGGTATGTTTGGAAACTTCATCTTAATTCTTGTTTACTTTTGACAACTCAAATTCATCCTTGCGTAGCCCATCAATTGATATGAAAGACCTATGTGTGAATCAAAAGAGATTTGAAGACATGTTTTCAAATGTCTAAATAAGTAAATATATATTTTGTAATCAGAACTGCTGATGGTGTTCTAAACTATAACTAGCAAATCATTTCTTTCTTGTAAATTAAATTAATTGCTTCAAAATTAGACATAGCCAATGCCACAAATATTTTTATCCTTAATATAGTAACAAAAGCTTATGGAAAGCCTAGGCACTGTTACATAAAAGCATTTCACATTTGTTAAAATCCTCCCTTTCACCTGGTTTTCATATGTATTGTTTCTGAAATTTTCATTATATTAGGTAGCAAGAGTTTCATGAGGGCATAATTTCTAACTTCTTTCTCATTTATTCACAGTTCTAAAATAGGTACTATTCTTGTAGCAGTGACATGTCTTTTATGCTCAGAGATTTTAGAGCAGGCTTTTTAAAAGTCAATTTTTTCTTTTTCTGGAATTACACCGGATCTTCTTAATTGAAGACTGTTAACAAAATGTGTTGTGGTTGTTCTCTCATTTGGAGAAATCAAATTATCCTGATTTAACTTTGAATCTAGGTAGTTCCTCAGATGTCCTTATAACCACATAGTTAATGACATTTCCATGCCTATCATGTTTAATAGTGTAATTCTTCAAACAATTGAACAGATTAATTTCAGGCATTTCAGTCTGTCAAGGTGATTGTCAAGAACATATTTATTTTCACATCCAAATTAGAAGAAGAGATTAAACCATGAAAAATTTGAAATATTAGTTGATAATCAAGATGATAGGTCCAAATCAATGTACAAATCCCCTTTTTTATACACACAACCAAAATGATAAAAGTAACTTTTTGATGTTGTGTTTGAACAATATTTTAAAATATTTAATACAAAATAATGTAAATATTTAAAGTAGTATAGACATCCACCAAAATCTGAAATTAATTTCAAAGCCAACTTAGAATGTACAAATTAATTTGTTTGAGAAAAGAACTCCTGAAAAAAGATAGAAGCACAACACGGTTATGGAGTGATTAGTTATCTTTTGTGTTCTTATTAGAGAAAAAAGGAAAATGTAGGTTGAGCTAAAAATAAAAGTATTAGCATGACATTATTGAAATTTATCATAATTCTCTTTCAAACTGTTTTCTCCATATTTTCAGTTTTTTGAAAATTTGAATATAGATAATATCTATTTCTGAATTTTATACATTATAAATCTTCTCTCCATCATGCAGATGTCATAGTAGTATAGTATCCATGCATTTTTCATTTTCATTTGCTGTATCTATGATCTCATTTCTGCCTCTGCCCCTATATCTCTATGAAGTAACGGGGCAGGCAGCATTATTTTCCAGAAAAAATGATAAACATACTTAGGCTCAGTTGGGCTGATTTGACCATCATGCAGTGGCAAAACCAGGACTAGAACTCAGATGTCTTAAATCTTAATTTGGTCAACTTTATTTTGTTATTCTGTGGAATGACAGAGTTCTCTTATATTTTCCTCAGTTGAGGCTTCAACTATACTTTCCAAAACAAATACCTTATGTGGCTCCTTACTCATTCACTTACTCCCCCATTCAAATATTTATTGAAAACATACAGTATATGCTATCGAGAGTTAAGGACTTGACTCAGCTGATTTCACTTTCCCACATAAACTTGGTGCTTGCTTGGTAAGAGCTTTGAAGGGATTATTGTGGTATTTATCAGAGTATTGTTACTGCTGACACTCCAGTGATTTATAAATAGGACCAAAATGTTTGTTAAAAAAAGACATTTTTAATACTTGAAACAATTAATGTAGTTTACTTGTAAAAAAAATATAGAGGCTAAGGTGTTGGCTGATCACTACGCTGAGTGCTGACTCCGTTTTCCTGAGAATTAATCATTGTTGTCAGTTTGGTAAGCATTCTTTCAGACCTGGCATGTACCCATAGATAATACATAACATTGTGGATGTTCCCCCAAATGGTACCATTCTATTTCTTTAAAAATTGACTTTTTAATTAAGCAATATGTTTTGGAGAACTGTATATGTTGGATGATTGATCTATTTCATTGTTTGTTGCATATTCCACAGTCTATGTTAACTATTTCCCTACTGATGGGCATTTAGATTAGTTGTTTTCATTTTTTTTCCTTTTATAAATAATGCCTCAGTGAAAAATTTATATATATTCTCTGGAGTAGATACTGAGATGTCCAATTGCATTAAAATTTTTACTAGATGTTGAGAAAATTGTCTTCCAGATTGACCCAATTTTTATGCAGTTTTTGAGATTTTTTTAACCCATGCCTTTTATGAAATGATATTATAAAAAAATTGTTTTTGCCAATCTAATGGATAAAAAGCAATATATGATTGTTTGTAAAATTTGTATTCCCTTAGAATATATTTTCAAGCTTATTGGCCATTTCTTCTGTGAATTTCCTATTCATAGTTGTGTCCACTTAAAAAATAGACTATTTTTTCATATAGATTCTTATAGATTTCTTGTGGATTCTAATATTTTGTTTATTAATTATATCATACATCTTATTTTTCAGGTTTGTTTTATTTTTTAATCAATTTTATTTTATTTTGCCTGTTTGTGATGTTTTTTCTACAGAAATTTTTCATCGTGAGGTAGTCAAATTTATCAATCTTTTCATTTGTCAGTTTTTGCTTTTTGTATTTTATGCAAGTTCATAAATATATTTTCCTATCTGTATTGTATTTTTAAAAATTTTTTGGTCTTTAACTTAAATAGACTTTTTTTTTGGTTCTGCTTTAAGACAGATTTTAACCTTATTTCAAACATAATTACTTTAAAAAACCTGACCTTTTTATTTTGGAATAAGTTTAGATTTATAGAAAAGATGCAAAGGTATAGAGAGACCCTATATATCCTTTACCCAGTTTCCTCTAATATTAACATCATACATGATACATTTGCCCAAACTAAGAAATTAACATTGGTATATTACTCTAACTAAATAGATTCTATTCAGATTTTGCCAGTTACCCACTAAAGGCCTTTTTCTGTTCCAGGATCTTATCCAGGTTACCACTTTGAATTCAGTAGTCATATCTCCTTAGTCTTCTCTGATTTGTGACAGTTTCACTCTTCCTTTGTTTTTCATGATCTTGATACTTGTAAAGAATACTTGTCAGATATTTTGCAGAATGTCCCTTGATTTGGGTTTGTCTGATGTTTCCTGCATGATTAGACTGGTGTTCTGTGGTTTTAGGAAGAACAACACAGAGGTGAAGTGCCTTTCTCATTATGTCGTATCACGTGGTACATGATATCAACATCCTTAACTTAATGATGTTAACATTGATCACTTGGTTAAAGTAATATATGCCAGTTTTCTGCACTGTAAAGTTACTATTCTACCTTTTCCATACTCTATTATTTAGAATCCACTCATTAAGTCCAGTCCACACTCAAGGGGAAGGGAAGCTCCATCTCCCGGAAGGGAGGAAGTGTCTACGTACATTATTTGTACTTATTCATTATTTGTACTTATTATTCTGTAAGGAAAATTAATCCCTTCTCTCTAATTTCTCTATGTTCAATCATTCATTTATATCAGTATGGACTCACGCATATTTATTTTATGTTGAGTTATAACCCAATGCTACTTTATATTGTTGCTCAAATTGTTACAGCTTTGGGCATTGGGAGATTTCAGTTTGGCTCCTAATAACTTTATTTTTATTGTTGTTTTGAGGGATCCTATTGAATGAAAGGGAAAAGATATATTTGTCATGGATTTTTTAAAACCTTAGAAGTAATAACATATACAAATATGCTTATTTTTCTTATATTGACTTTTTCTTTTGAAAATACTTAGGACTTAAAGTGATACAGGACATTTCACTTTTCAGGATTCTCTTTTTTTAAATTTTATTTTATAGTGGTAAGAAACTTAACATGAGGTCTACCCTCTTACATTTTTAGGTGTAAAATAAGGTATTGTTACTTATATGGGCAATGTTGTATAATTGAGATTTTATGACTGTTGATTAACAACTTCCTATTTCCTTCTTCCCCCAACCCCTGGAAACCACCATTCTACTCTCTGCTTCTCTGTGTTTAACTACTTTAAATACTTCACAGAAGTGGAATCATGCAGTATTTTTCTGAGACTTGCTTATTTCGCTTAGTATAATGTCCTCAAGGTTCATCCATGTTGTCAAATATGGCAGGATTTCTTTCTTGCCATGATATTCCATAGTATGTATAAACCACATTTTCTTTATCCATTCATCCACCAGTGGATATTTAGTTTGATTTCACATCATGGCTACTGTGAATAATGCTTCAGTGACCACAAGAGTACAGATATATCTTCAAGATACTGATTTCATTTCCTTTGGATATATATCCAGAAGTGGGATTGCTGGATCATATTCTATTTTTAATTTTTTGAAGAATCATCATACTGTTTCCCATGACTACAATATTTTGCATTCCCACTAACAGTGTAACAGTCTCACAAAAAGTGTTCCACTTTCTCCATATCGTCACTAACACTTGTTGTCTTTTGTCTTTTTGACAATAGCTATCCTAGTAGGTATGAAATGATATCTCATTGTGATTTGATTTGCATTTCCCTGATGATTGGTGACACTGTGAACCTTTTTGTACAATGTTGGCCATTTGTTTGGAGAAATGTCTCTTTAAATCTTTAGCCCATTTTTAAATTGGGTTATTAGGTTTTTTGCTGTTGAATTGTAGGTGTTGCTTATATATTTGGAAATGAACCCATTATCTGATATATGGCTTGGAAATATTTTCTCCCATTCTGTAGGTTGCCTTTTCACTCTGTTGTTTCCTGTGCTTTGTAGGAGGTTTCTAGCTTGATGTAGTCCCATTTGCCTATTTTTGCTTTTGTTGCCTGTGCTTTTAGTATCATATCCATGAAATCATTGCCAAGACCAATGTCATGAAGCTTTTTCCCTATGTTTTTTCTAGGAGTTTACAGTTTCAGGCCTTATGTTTAAGTCTTGCAATCATTTTGAGTAGATTTTTGTAAATGTTGTGAGTTAAGGGTCTAATTTCATGCTTCTGCATGTGGGTATACAGTTTTCCTAGCACCATTTGTCAAAAAGGCTATTCTTTCCCCATGTGTATTCTTGACACCCTCATCAAAGATCAGTTGACAGTATATGCATGGGTTTATTTCTGGGCTCTCTATTCTGTTCCATTGGTCTATATATCTGTCTTTAGGCCAGAAACATACTGTTTAAATTACTGTAGCTTTGAAATATATTTTGAAATCAGAAAGTATGATGCCTCCAGCTTTGTTCTTTTTTATCAATATTGATTTAGCTATTTGGGGTCCTTTGTGGTTCCATGTGAATTGTAGGATTGCTTTTTCTATTTGTAAAAAATTCCATTGGGATTTTGATAGGGAATTAGTTGAATCTGCAGATGGCTTTGGGTAGTATGGACATTTAAACAATATTAAGTCTTCCAATTCATAAACATGGGATGTTTTCCATTTTTTTAATCTTTTTAAATTTTCTTCATCAATGTCTTACAAGTTTCAGTGTACAGATCTTTCACCACCTTTGTTAAATTTGTTCCTAAGTATTTTATTCTTTTTGATGCTATTGTAAATGGGATTGTCTTCTTAATTTCTTTTTTATATAGCTCTTTGTTAGTGTATAGAAATGCAAATGATTTTGTATGTTGATTTTTTATCCTACAATGCTGAGTTTATTAGTTCTAACAGTTTTTTGGTGGAATCTTAAGGTTTTCTATATTTAAAATCATGTTGTCAGCAAACAGAGACAATTTCACTTCCTCCTGTCTAATTTGTATACCTTTATTTCTTTTTCTTGCCTAATTGCTCTGGCTAGAACTTCCAGATCTATGTCAAATAGAAGTGGTGAGAGTGAGCAGCCTTGCCTTGTTCCTGATCTTAGAGGAAAATCTTTCAGTTTTTCAGCATTGAGCATGATGTTAACTGTGGGCTTTTCAAATATGGCCTTTATTATGTCAAGGAGATTGAATTAGTAATCAAAAAGGTCCTAACAAAGAAAATCCCAGGATCAGATGGCTTCACTGGTGAATTTTACCAAACATTTAAGGAAGAAATAATGCAAATCCTTCTTAAACTCTTCTAAGAAATTGAAGATGAGGGGAGACTTCCAAACTCATTTTATGAGTCTAGCATTACCCTGATACCAAAACCAAAGACACTACAAAATTAAACTATGGCTGATATCTCTGATGAATGTAGATGCAAAAATCTTCAGCAAAATACTAGCAAACTGTATTCAACAGTACATTAAAAATCCTTTTAATACAGCGTGACCAAGTGGGATTTATCTTTGGGGTATAAGGATGGTTCAACATTCACAAATCAGTAAATATGATACACCACATTAACAGAAAGAAAGAAAAAAATTGCATGATCATCTCAATAGATGCAGAAAAAGAATTTGACAAAATTTGACATCCTTTCCTGATAAAAACTCTCAGGATTCTTTTGTATTTTGAGAAGTCTGTCTTTATTAAGTTATTTCAACTTATTACTATCTAGTTATATTTTAGTGGCAGAGTATTAAATAGTGAATGACTTGTCTACCATATATAAAGTTTGTTAATTTAAATTAAAAATATTCACACACAAGAAATATAGGAAATGATATCACTGATCAATTGCGCAATTATTTATTTTTAAATAAGTGGGGTATAGAATAGGAGGGAAAGTATGTCTGGAAAGTATCCGGCTATTGTTAATATGATTTTTCATATTACATGGCTGGATACTTTCCGGACAGCCCTTGTATATTAAAACAAATGTGATTAGTACTCAACAATTATTTATTCAGAAATTTTGGAAAATCTCTTAACTTTGAAACTGCATTGTAATAATATGTATAAAATACAAATCTAACCCATATAAAATTGAATAATATACTTTTGCATAAAAGTGGTAACTTTGAAATACCATTTGTGCATGAGTCACCTGTCATTTTAAATTTTCCAAGCTGACTGACATTCAAGACAATAGAACATAGGCCTGAGAAGTAGAAATTCTCTCATGAGAAGTTTTTAAAATGTGTTATACTTTATAAATATGTAACTATATTGTGAAATGCACATATGTTCTTACTTAATGTAGGTGTTTATTTCATTTTTTTTCACATGTTGAAAACCAAAACTAATTTAAAATAAAAAATCGAGATTTTTATAAGCTTAAAAATGGTGTTCTGAATATGAAGAAAATATACTATGTGGTCAAATTTGGGAAGATTTATAATTTGATAGTTTCTAAGATATACTATTTCAGAAGATATTCAAGAGTTATTTCCTGAGTTTTATTCCTACTTCAGACAGTGAGTCTATCATCATTAAAATGTTGTCTAATAATTGTGGCAAGCTATAATAATAAAAACAACAAATCTGCCGTATTGTAGAGTAAATGATTTTCCCCTCTGAATATTTGTTAGTTATTTGGGTTCTGAGTGTTAACACGCTTATTCTCTGAACTTTAGTTTATCTATCTTAAAAATAGAGATATAATAATGCCTACTTTGCATGGCTTTTGTGGGGATTAGTGAGATAAGAGTCATCTAGCCTAAAGCCTGGCACATAAAAATAGATCCATAAATATTAATTCCTTCCTTTTCTGCTATACCAGATAAAATTTATAAAAATAAAAGTGTTTTATAATTTATTGATCCAGATTTTTTCTAGAGTTAAGCTATTAGTTAAGTTTATATAGCCTACTCCTCATATTTAATCCACTGAGCTCACTATGAATACCTATGAAGAATAAATAGAAACAAAAATTTCAATTTCATCAGTAATTTTGGTTTTTTTTTAACAATGGAGCAAATGTTCATAATTGGCTGGGGACATGTTTATCAAGAAAATATCATAATATCAACTTTCTATTTTATGTGATATAATAAGCATTTATGGCAGATATGATAAATTTGTTAAAGCTGTTTCTGTTAGTTGGAACTTATTAACATAGGAAGCAAGTAAGATATTTCTATGAAATTAAAGAGATAGTTTAAAAAACTAACATGGGAAATTATGAAAGATATAGGGGCCAATATGCAGTCTTTAGTGTAAAGATAGTAATTGACAGAGTATTTTATTTGTTAATAATATTGCTTTTTGTTTTCTATTTATGGTGAGCTCGTGCCATAAATTCTTACTTATTTTTTCTTTTCCTGCAAGCAATGTATGGCTTTTAGATGCTAACTGACTTTTTAATTTAGCGGACAGTTACTCTTTTCAACATATATTTACAGATTCATTTGCTGTCCTGCAGAGATTTAATGTTCTTACTGTTTTGTCTGGTTTTTGTTTTGTTTTGTTTTGTTTTTGTTATTTGAGGTCTGTTTGGGCTTCTTGAATCTGTAGCTTGGTGTTTTTCATTAGTTTTGGGAAATTCTTAGCAATTATCTTTTGAAATATTTCTTTCATTTTTATCTCCTGTCCTTCTGGAACTCCAATTCACTGTAAGTTAGACCTTCTCATCACATCATCTATATCTTCTACTCTTTCTCCTATATTTTCTATGGAATGCTTCTCTATCCTTTTTTCTAAATAACTTATTTTGACCTATCCCTTATCTATTGAGGTCTTATTTTAAGTCATGATAGATTTTAGTTGTATATTTCTAGTTGATTATTTCACAAATCTGCAATGTTAGTTTTTAGTTTTAGTTACTTTCTAAAAATTTCAAGTTTGACTTTTATTTCCATAACCATAGTAAGCACAGGCTTTTTTTTTTTAAACATTCTGTCTCTGATAATTTTTCTACTTGGACAACTAGTGGGTCTGTTTCTGTTGCTTATTGTTTACGGTGGCTCTTACATTATCATGGTGCCTCATTCATATGATTAGGTTTGACTGTGTGCTGAATATTGTGTTTGTAAAATTATTCATAGAAATAATTTAAGGTTTATGATGATTTATAATCTTCCTGAGATGATTTTTCCCCCTGCTACTGCCAAGCATCCAGGGAACAAGCAATTCTGGATAATCTTAATCTGGTTTCAATGTGTGAGATTTTCTGTGCCACTCAGATAATTCAGTGCAACACTAAAATCAATGTGAAGGCTGTTTTACGTATAGCTCATCCTTACATCTATGTTACAGCGTTTTGCTATCTCAAATCATAACCACAAACCCTTCAAATTTTACTTTCTAACCCCAAGAGTCTGTCAGAAGTACTGTTCAGCTTCTCAACCAGATCAGATCAGCCCAGAACAAGTGACACCAAATGCTGTACTCATCTTTTTGATTTTCCCAAGTAATTCCTCACTATCTCATTAGCTTTTTTGTGTTTTTAGAAACATGTTATTTACAGTTCATCCATATTTTTTAAGTTCACACAAAGGATTTTAGAGTTGTCAGTCAGAGGGTTGTTTTGAATTACCTGGTCCACCATTACCAGATGTGTAAGTCTCTCAACAATACCTATTTATATTGACATTAAAATATATTTCTATGTGGTTCTTTGCAGGAAAACATGGACATAGAATTAAAATTTTATTCTATGTTGAAAATTAAAAAAAATCCTGAGGGCTATTTTTGTTAGTTCAAAATGGGATCTATTCTTAGTGAATATGTCTCCAAGTGAATTACTATGTGTAAATCCAGAGCTTTACAGGTATCTATAGCTTTGATAAATAATTAACTTTTAAAGCAGAGGATTAGTGAGTATATAAATGACCATGCTGTTCCATTAGAAATAAAATTTGTAACACACATTTAAAATTTGAAGATCTGAAACTTCCTTTGCTCTGAAACTTTTTAAAGGTGAAATAATGTTAAGTGTCAGAAAATAGCATTACAGTAATTAGATTACATCTAATAAGAAGATTTAAAATGTTAGTTCCTGTCTGTGGTGTTCAATTTGACTTTTCGTCATCCATTTGACAGCAATCATCCATGTACACTGTAACTAAAATGTCAAAGTCATTCATGATAAACTCCTATAAAAAGATGTATTTAGTTATGTATTTGAGTATGCTTTTATTTTTATGATACTTTATAATTTTTATAGGTATGGAAGCAATAGGTAAGAGTGATGGAAATATCCTTTAGTTGTATTTGGAAGAACCTATTCATTAGCTTTTAGAGGGGGAATATCTTTAAATATAACTTCATCATTTATTGCTGAGCATTGTGCTCCTTTCTCCTCCTGAGTCCCCATGGTTAGCACATAGATTTTAACAGGGTTTTATGTGATTACAAGACCTGTGTTCACTAGAAATAGTTTGACTGATGATCATAAAAAGCAGAGGCAAATTAGCGAGAGAGATTTTGGCCAGGAGGGGGTTTCAGTGCTTCTCAATTTGCCTTTGTCATGGTACTTCTCTACATTGTTTACTTACAATGGGGACCAGCTAGGAGATAACCAAATATAGCATACAAAGGAAAGATGCAAGTGAATTTGATAAAAGCTTAGTTAGTGGATATGTAGGCATCAAGGAAATAGAAATAGTTATTTTAAATATTCCAAAACCCATTTACCCTTTCATATCAAAGTACATGGCATATAAGTACTTGTTTTTTGCTTTTTTGTTCAGAAAAAATATTGAGTTAAAAACATTTTTATCTTATATTACTGGTAATATGACTCTTAGAGATCTGTGGAGGGCTTCTAGAACCAGGTATCATGACAGAGGTGAGTCTCTACAGGGAAAAAGGAGAAGATATGGTTTAAGAGGCTTAGGAGGAATTAGAAGAAAAATACATAGCAAATAGGAAGGAGAAATGTTTAAAGACAACTATGGATAGAGCAAGAATTAGCAAAATCACATGAAAGAACAAGAAGAGTGGAGAAATGGGGGCAGTCAGATTTTTGTGTCATTTTTGCAGAAGACTGGAAAGGAATAGAGAATAACAAAAGCCAGGGAATATACTAATAGACTCGTAAGATGACATTGTATCTGTGAATTGCTTCTACTTTTTCAGGATTATTAAAAAAAAAAAGAAAAGGACTGCATGAATAGAGAGAATTCAGTGACTGATGTAGGTAACTAGATGCTTGATTGTAGAAAATGGGGCTTCATCACTGTTCAAGAACAGATCCAATCAGTTTACAGATGTGTTTTCTTTCCTTTTCCTTTTTAAAAAATATTCTATCCTTCTAGGCTTCTATCTTAAGTGTTTTGGAGAACAGTATTGTGGAAAAAATGTGAGACCAGATGTTAGAAAGCCAGGGTCTAGTCCTCATTCACTAATTAAGTGACAAGTCAACCTCTGAATGGTATATTTGTGAATGGAAATTATAATAACAACTGTACTACTGTCTAATAGGGCTGTTTTAGGATAAGCTGAAATATTTTTGAAAATGCTTTGAAAAATATATAAAATGTAAGGCTTTATTTCATTAAATACTTACGAGAAGCAATATGTTATAGAATCTTAACAGACCTAAGGGTAACTTCTGGCACTCCCTTCTCCCATTCGGTCTAGTTACTTAATCTGTCTGATTAGAAGTATTCTTATTTATAAAATAAAGTATAGTAACTTTGCCTTACAGTGCTGTGAGAATTAAATATGACACTATGTGTGAAGAGTCTAGTGGAGTGCCTGGCACAGTAGGTGTTTGTTGAGTGCTAGCCCCTTCCTTATCTACAGTGACATTAGGAATCTGCTCCATGACCATCGGTCAATTTGTATGGTTCCATTTCTTTACTAATTATTTATATTTACCTCATTTGCACTATGATGTACTTTGTTTTTATGTTCCTTGTAGCTTATATGCTATGTACTATAGTTATCTGTATATTTCTGACTATGCCAATAAATGCTAAGCTGCTGAAGGATGCAAACCCATCTTGATCACTTTTATGTTCTCTACCATGCATAAATCATAGGCAGTTTGTCAACAAAAATAAATCTTCACTGTATTAGATAGGTCATCAATTAGATTCTGAATGAAGCTTTTGTGCTTGGTAATGTCTTTAGTTTGACTCTAAAGAGTATTTAACATCTATACTGTATAAGGGATAGTTATTTAGAAATGTAAGCATTTATTTCTTCATCTACTTTTTGATTTTGTCCTCATGCAGGTCCATGTAAGCATGTCTTTGATGGCATTTGGGTAGGTGTTGGATATTTCTGCAAGGTTGCTGCTTTGAGTCTCTCATCTCTAGATCCTCTTTTAAAGGGTTCGCTTGATTAGGTCAGGCCTTCCCAGAATAATCCCTCTTTTGATCAACTTAATATTAATTAGAGACCTTAATTATACCTGCAAAATCCCTTCACCTTTATCATATTACATAATCATGGGAGTTATATCCATTACTTTTTTCATATTATTTTGGTTAGATTCAAGTTACAGGTCCTGCCTGCACTCAAAGCTGTGAATACTAGGAGGCAGGAATCATGGGGCTATCTTAGAATTCTGCTTGCTAGAGTACTGATATAATTTTTGTATCCAATTGTAAATAAGTTAACAAAGAAGAACTTTTATGACTTGATAAGTTCTACGTCGTGAGTGCATTGAGATTTTGCATTAGAATAATTTAATCTGAATCTTTTAGATTACATTTTAGGTAGAACCTCAACCCAGAAGAAAAAAATATCAATTTAAAGAAAAATCCAGATGAATAAAAACATTTGAAATAAAACAAATGGTAGTGTTTGCTTTGCTGTTTAATAGGTTCATGCCTTTTTGGTTTTCTTGATAGAGAGCAGGAGATAAGAATTCTTGAAAAATTCCTGGTTTCGTATCTCTTGAGACTTAAATCTGTTGATCAAATTAATGAATAGTAATTTTGGCTGAACTCAATCAGCAAAATAAAAAAAAGGGGAACTGGATTTGCATATACTATGGTGAACTTTACCTCCATTTTATTTATGATTATAACCACCAGCAAAAGGTATTGAGACACTTATAAAATGTTTTTACCATATGTTTAAGAAAATGATTTCATATTTCTTTTTAAAAAAGAGTTTTTAAAAATTGAATTGCAAAGGAAAACATATGCCCACACAAACACATGTATAGGAATGTTCATAGGAACATTATTCATAATAGACAAAAAGTGAAAAACCCAAATGCCCATTAACTGATGAATAGTTAAATAAAATGTAGTATATTTGTACAATGGAATATTATTTGATAATTAAAAGGAATGAAGTACTGATACATGCAACAGTATGAATAAACCTTAAAACATGTTAACTGAGAGAAAGAAGCCAGTCACAAAAGACCATATATAATATAATTCCATTTATATGAAATGTTCAGAATAGACAAATCCATAGAGACAGAAAGTAGATCAGTGGTTGCCTAGCGTGGAGAGGGGAGAAGAGTTGATGGGGGAAGGAAAGAGATAGCAAACGGGCATAGGGTACTTTTTGGGGTGATGAAAATGTTCTAAAATCAATTATGGTGATGGTTGTACAACTCTATGTACATACTGAGGACCATTGGATTGTCCACATTAAATGGGTGGATTGTATGGTATGTGAACTATATCTCAATAAAACTGCTAAGAAATATGGACTTGCACGGCATTCTCGCATTTTGATGCAACCAAGCAAATTATTTACTGCTCTCTTTATCTCTCCTGACTTTGTTCTGGGCCTTTTTATCGTGAGCCATGTTTCGTCTGCCAAGATGTGAACATCCAGAATTAAAAAATGCAGTTATGTGTTGATGAATTTTCAGTAATAACCAGTGGAAGTATATGGGAACATTACTGTTGTCCAGGACTTCTGTCACATTTGGCCAAAAGTAGCATTTAATCCTTTTGGATGAAAAGTAAAGGACAAATGTACATTATGTGTTCACTAAATCTTTTGTCCCTTTTTCTATTGAATTAAATTTAGATATAAACTCTGATTATATGAATAAAATTTCAGGAATACCCCAGATCACATGTTGTAAATTTAAAATTATAGCCTTAACAATTTTTCATTTATATCATATAGTTTTCTTTTCCCACTACTGCTCATAAGGGTCTTTCAATTTAATTTGTTTCTCTTCTAGTGTGATGTTAACATCATAAAAAGGCAATATAAAAGTAATATTTAATGACAATGTTGATGAAACAGAATGGGTGCAAGTCCTTCTTTGACTAGATTCGGTTTAGAAATCTTCAAGACAGTCTGATACTTAGCTTCTGTGCTTTATGGAATTTTACTGTATGAGATTTTCTTAGAATGCCTCTGAAAATGTACTGCTTTGCATTTTAGCATTGTTTGTTTATGGATCTCTGATAATACTTTAATACTTTTAGGCTTTCTATTTGCTGGTTTCATTCCCATTTTGCAGATTGAATTACTCAAGCTGCATTGTTAACATGATTTGTCCAAAATTTAGTAGGCAGTCAAAGTGTTGAAACTTAAGCTTTCAGAAACGAATTATGGTTTTTTTACTTTAAATGAATATTTAGTACATTAGGCTACCTTACTTCAGGCAATGGAATTTTAGTTAAACTTGTAATGTTCATAAGCTAAATATGGGACCTCATGTCTGGTACTTTTTAAAAGTAAAAATGATAGTCTTAAAAATATGCCTTATGGAGATAATCTACTCATTAATAATTATTTTTAAAGTGACTGATATTCTGACTCTATGGAGTCTTTAATTTCTTCCTAATGCTATGACCTAATATGAATATCTTAAGTAATGTATACATTCTTGATATTATAACCAATTACTAAAGAGCCTCTAAGAAATAATCTAGGCCTTTTCTTTTTAATCTCTAGTTAGATTATGCCTAAATTGTCTTACAGTTTATTTTTTTATGGTAAAAAACATAACTTGAGCATTCTTTTTTTTATAATTGTATCTAAAGCAACCAAACCTCTTTATTCATTGTTTTGAGGAGACAAATACAGAATGGCTTACAATTTCCTTAAAATTGTAATTTATTATAATTACTTTGTATTTAAAAGAGTTTTCTCTCTAAGGAGATGCAGGGTTTTTTTAAACATTATCTGTCAGTAATTCTCTAACTAGAAATTATTCTACTCTATCAAATAGGTAGCCTGAATTATAAACATAATACAATAATAGTAGTAGTAATAAAAACAAACTACTTTCTACTTGTTCCTAATTCTCTTGTTTGCCTGCGTTTTCCCTTCAGGTATCTTGACCCATGGATAATCAGATTTCTATATGATTTGCTAGTCATGTGAATGCCTGTATATTTAAAATTGAAACCACTACATTTCAGCCTTGCCCACAGCAGGATCTTACAAAGTCATGTGCAGACAATACTTAAAAGTTTACCTCTAGGCCTAAATACATTCATATTCCTTCTAGAGGTTTTTTGTTTTGTTTTGTTTTGTTATTTTACCCAGGAACTGAGCCAGTGAATATATCACCAGTAACAGTTATCTATTGGTCTCTAAGCTGACAAACCATTGCTGTCTCTATATGTCCTAAATAAAGCTTCTTGGAAGTGTCCATTCATTGTGTTTTGAAGTGGATATTTATGAAAGAGTAACTGGTTGGTGAGGATGATTGTTAGGTTGCCAACATGTTCCTGTTTAACTTCAATTGAGAATAAAAATAGATGTGAACCTAGCAGTTTTGGTAGTGTGTGTTGTCCTACTTGCTCAGCTATGTGTCCTGTTGGAGTCCCCATTAGGTAATGTGGCAATCTGCTCTTGTAAATTAGATGAGGGATATTATGCTACTGCTTACAGTACCTCGCTTTCTTTTTAGATAATTTGTAAGAAATCTCTTTGTAACAGCCAGTGTATTTATATTCTGTTTCATTTCTGAAGGGACTGAAACAATTTTTAAAATACTGGAACCAAGTTTTTCAGAGGAAAATAGCCACTTAGCAAAACAAATTAAGAGAAATAAGAATACCAAACAAACACACAAAAAACGAAACCTGAAGAATGAGAAGTTTCACCTAAGCTTATTTTGTTTACACTCACTCATCTTTCAGATTTCCATTTTCTATATAGAATTATTTTAAGTGACTATTATCCACCATGTTTTTTCTTTCTGAGTTCTCACTTTACCTTTTAAGGGACATGTGTTAAGTTGTGGGTATAATATTGTAAATATTACTCCTCTTAGAATGAAATATCTAAAACTCCCTTTTAAAATATTTGAATCTAGACTTATTCTTTTTTAATGAAAGGAAGAAGAAATAAAGTGAAGGAAAATGTAAACTATAAAACTATTTAGTTAATGTAGGTAGAAGGGTGGGAGTATGCAGGGAAAGCTGGACATTCTCTTTGAACATATGATTATATTTTCTGTGTTCTGGAGTATTACAAAGTTGGAATAGTTATAAAAATTTGTTTTATCTGTACATTATTTGTATTTCAGTTTGTTTCTAGAGATGTTGAGGAAACAATATAATCTCGTCAAATTATTGCTATACTACAGTATTAAATTTTTTAAACAGCTGCTTGTTTGGTTAGAGACCTTGATATTTATGTAGAATTGTGGAGGCTGTAAATTTCATAATTGCATACATTTTTTGTTAATAGAAATTTATAACATTTATTTTGTACCTGCCAAGAAATTTTCTGAGGCAAAGGAACAGGATCTTGAGGAACATTTCTCAGGTTTGCTTTAGGTTTGCTTTAGATTCACAGTAGTGAAATATTAGGCTTTATTTAGGAAATATTTTTAATCGTGAATGTGGTCGACTGGATGTAGAAAAACTAGAAGTAAGAAGTTCTGGGAATCCAATGCTGACTCTTATTTTTTGATCTTGCATCTAATACTGTTTACTTAACAAAATGAATGAATGAATGACGGTTTTGGTTATCTCTCTGATGATGTCATAAAAGTTAATGTGAAGCAATGAACAGAATAGTTGAACCTTTTGTGCAGTGCTGTCATTGAACTCAACTAAAAGTTACTTGGGCCAGTAAATAATCAGAACAGCATTTGTGTTTCAACCTTGGTAAATTGTAGAATGTTCATACAAGGTAAAAGTGGATATTTGATATCTAAAGAATGAACCAATAGGAAAGGATTTTTAGAATTTGTAACCAGTGATAATGACACATGCAGGAACTATTAGGGATTCTATTACAGTGACTTTTTATAAATAAACTTTCTCTAGTATATTTAGAGGCTATGGTATCCATTGCCAGACCAAATTAGATCACTTAGGTGTGTAGTTCATATTTGAAAACAGACTTTTCCTATAATATTGCTTTTTAAAAAAGTGCTGTTAATGGAACATTAGAATTTAAAAAGAATGAAACATATTTATGGGAAATATTGACTTACTGTCTAAGTTTAGTGGGAATTTTTTTCTCCCCTTGGTCTTTCTAATTTTTTAGGGTGTTAAGTAGATACAATGTTAGAGATTTACATAGTACCACAGTTGCTTTTATGGGCAAAGTTAATTGCCTTAGCTTACCTGCATTTCATAAATTTTATTTATATATACACATGGTTTTTTAGTGAAGATGTTTTTTGCATGAGTTTTTGAAACTTTGAGAAACAATCTAAGAAGCATAGGCAAAGCCAAAAAGTCCTATTTAATATTTTAATTTTTATTTCACTTTAATGAATATCCTACAATTAAAATTTGAAATATATTTCTAGAAAATTCTTGTATGACATTTAATATGCAAATTATTTCAGAGATCAAAGAACATATTTCAGTAAGCAGAATTGCAGGAGTGTAAATGGAACCATCCCATGAAAGACAGGTTCAATCTAAAAATAGTAGCAGCTTTTGATAAATGTACTGAGGTAAGTCCCTAGAATAAGTGCATTTTCCCCTTAGAACTGATGATAAAGGAAATAATCATGTACTTAACTTTTCAAAAGAGGTTATTTTATTTTATTAAATTTCTTTGAGTTTTCAGGACCCTATATGTGAGAGGCAGTGAAGTGTAATGATAGTAAAGATAGAAGATTAATATTTTAGCCTTGCCTCTGGCATGGATAGTCATACTTTGAATGGAGCCAGCTGTGGTGTTCTGGATCACTACCTGAATATGACACTTATGTTCTAATCTTGGTGGAATTATTTTGTTTATATAGGTAAATTCTGTGTGAAGTGGAAATTATTTTTACAAAAAGAAGAGGAAATAGGAAAAAACAAGATGGAAAAAACCTATGGAAAAAACCATATTTGAATATTTGTTTCACTATTCATGTTGATCTCTGGGTTTCAATTAAGGGCTTTATATATAGTAGTAGATACTTTGGACTACTTAATTCTCAAAAAATGGCCAAATCTTAAGATATTTCACAGATGGAAAAAACTCAGTTATTTTCATTTTCAAGAATAAACTCCATTTTAGTGTAACAATTAAGGATTTTGCACAAGCAAACTTTCACATATAATACTAAGCCATGGAAATTGGCTTGTGTGGTTTAAATGGTAATATTTTGAGGTAGGTAGAAAATACTAAAAAGAGCCCCGAGACCATTTTTTCAGTTTGTATGTTGTTGTGTCAAAAGCATGCAAATCTGTGCTCTTTCTACATTCAAATTCTTTTTGTGGAAAACTCTTAATATAGTCTTTGAAAAGCTGTCATTTAGTAGGCAACTATTTTATTGAAATGAGACTATTTGTGATTTCTTTTTGCCTTACCTACAAATGAACTTGCATGCTTTCAGGTATTTAAATTTTTAGTGTTAAAAAAAACCCAGACAATAACACAAGGACAGGCATCATATATTTGTGATATGGGCCATTCTGAATTGAGATAAAAAAGCTGTATTAGTCAAACAGTAATCACTAACAATGAAATATTTTTGATAATATCAAAATTAACCTATAGTTTTCTCATGACAGAATATTGTACCAAGGAAAATTTTAGAAGCTTTGAAATGATATTCTCTTTGTTAGAGTGCCAGTTCCTTTGGTATGTGTTTCCTTTTGTCACCTGGGGCAATTTTTCCAACACGTAACACATGTGATTTTTTTCTGCATTTGGAATAATCAGCTTTTCCCTGTGCTCATTAAGGGGGAAAAAAACTGCAGCCAAGGTATTAACACAAAGCAAGGTATTAACAGTGCCCAATCTCTACCAAATACCAAGTTCCTTTGTCTACTACCTAATTAACATACTTTAATGAGTTCACCAAGTTTAATGAATACTTCATGTAAAACTCAGCAGTTTCTACCTCCAAGATTAATCTGACACCTGATGTAACAGAGCTGGCTGATATTATGAATAATTCATGAGTTAGTATTTCTCACATAACAAATAATAAAGAGTATGAAATATTTAATATGGAAGGCGTTCTAAAGGATTTGCTATATACTCACTTAAACATGCTATAATTCTTTCCAGCAATCTATTGAAATGTATGTTCAAGTTAATAATAGCTTGAAAGAAACAATGTAATTTATGTAAATATATTTCTATTCATGCTAATGATTTTTAAAACATGACGAACCATTTAATAGTAAAACTCACTGCTCATAAGTTATATTCTATAAATAGACTTGGTTACTTTGATACTATTAGTTTGGTCTACAAAGTCTGTTTTAGTTTCAAGGTGTGAATTATAAATATTTCTTACATTAAAAAATGGACTTTTTGACCTGCTAAAGTTGGAAAGAGTATTCATAATGATATTGTTCATTGTTATTGATATTGATAAATGTAGACATGTAGTTTGTGTGTTCACATCAATGTGAAGGATTTCATTTGCCATT
This sequence comes from Daubentonia madagascariensis, assembly GCA_023783475.1. Lineage (NCBI taxonomy): Eukaryota > Metazoa > Chordata > Mammalia > Primates > Daubentoniidae > Daubentonia > Daubentonia madagascariensis. The sequence goes on along the minus strand of JAKFHU010002088.1, from coordinate 45,071,682 downwards.
ATACTGGGGGGTATAATTGATCTGAGAATTTTAAGCATGCTGTCTTAAGGTAACTTCTGGGTGTTAGGATCTATTTTCCTCCCATTTCCTTCATCCTTCATGGTGGGAGGAGAAGAGATATAGATAAATTGTCTAATTTTATGATGTTATTTTAGCCAGTATTAGAAATAGCAAATGTTATTACTGTGTTCCAGATTCTGTTCTAGGAGCTGGTAAAACAGAGAGGAAAACCATCATCTCTGCCCTCAAGGAGCTTAGACTCTAATAGGGAAGATAAGTTAATTAATAATTGCAATAAAGTATGACAACCTATGGAGGAGGTTACCAGATACAAACACTTAATCATCTATGATTCAGCAACAAGAAGTAAGCTTTGATTTGACATTGCGCAGGTGGGGTAGGAAAACGTGACATCCCTACTTCACATGTCTGCTAAATGTCCAGTGTAAGCTATAGCCATTAGCTAATATTGAGGGTTTTTAAATGTTGATCAAAATGTACCTATCACGATAAGTTGTATAAGTTACTTTGAGAAAATATATTTATATATTGAATATATATGTGCATATGTGTGTGTGTATGTACATATATACACACTCAAGTAATACTGCCATCATTCAAAACTATTTTTGCTTTTCTTCTTTTGGACTTGTCTTCAGGTTCTGTGACATACTGTTTTGACTGTGGTAGCAGATTTTTGTGCTTTGAGGCTGGATTTAGTTTTTCAAAAGAACCAGAAATTATCCAGAACAAAATATGTCGAATAAGGTAGTTAAATAGAGTAAAATCATTCTTGTTGTTTCAAAATAATAATATAGTAACAGGTACAACAATCAAACAAGAGTGTGACTATGAGACAATGAGTCTAATTTTTTTTTCTGTACTTGTAAGCTGACTCTGAAGATAGTTTAAAAAAAGTATTATCATCATATATTGCATTGTAGCAGCAAAGCTGGTATATATTGCTTTAGTAACAGGAACTTTACAGTTGCAGTATGTATATGTTAGTTGTCTAATAAATAACTCTTGAGAGTAAAACCTTTAAATACTCTACTGGTTAAAGTATGGAGTGTCAGATTTTCATGAGTCCTGTTGTGGTCTGACTACCTGGAGTTTTGCATTTAAGAGAAGTGCAGCTAAGGGGGAAAGGAGGAGGGTGGAAACTTGAACATTTCCACTAGGAATGGGTGAAGGCATCACAAAAATTTAGGCTGGAGAAGAGAGAATTCAGGGAGGATACGACAGCTGTTTGAAATTATCTGGAGGGCTTTCATATAGAAGAATTAGGTTTACTCTGTGTGTCACAAGATAGCAAAACTAGAGCCAGAGAATGGATGATACAGAAAAACAGCTTTTCTCAAAATGGAGGAAGCAGCATCAGAAGTAGTGAGTTCCTCATCACTAGATGTATTCAACTAGAGAACACATGATCACCTGTTGATTATATTGAGGAGGGAACTCAAATATTAGATGATAATGTTTTATCAACCCTATGATTTTATGACATCTGAAAATTTTTCTTTCCAAAATAGATTTTACTGGTACAGGAAATCCATAACTTTCCTTACATATATTTCAATTATCATATCTTGGAATATACTCAGGTTATAATATAGTCTTTTGGAACACATTACTTGATTTTATTTTTTTATTCCCAGAGAATATGGATATGTACAATTATTCCCTTTTTAGAGGAATCTTTTATAGAAGATTTCTAAATGGATCAATTTATCCTTATTCCTGGTTCTCTACATTTAGTTTGTGCAGAGAAAGCTAAGGCTGCATCTTCTCCTTTCGGTTTATTTCACTTTGAATGTCCTACGAGATACCTTAGTTTATTACTAAATGTGTATTGTGTCATGCTATCAAGTTCTAGCTTTTTGTGCTTTATGATAAGAATTTTGTGTAGAAGGTCTTTTCCCCCTTTTAAATGAATTAGTTTATATCTGCCTCATGTTGAAGCTTGCCTTCTGTCAGTATTTGTGATAAATTAGCTTCTGAATATCATTTGAAATGCTAGACACAAGCTGTATGACTATAAAACAATTTTCAGTATATCAGATGAAGCAATTTGTTTTTAGCCCACTAGGTTGACTGTCTTTTATTTTTGTGAAGAAACAAGTTAAATTCAGTGTTTTTGCTACCAAATTGGGATTGTAGGATCGCGTAGGATTTGTGGCCTTTGTAGGCAAACATTTCTCATTCAGGAACACTGAAAGATGTATCCAAGTAAGAAGTCACTTTGTCTGTTTCATTTATTTAAGATTTTATATATATATATACACACATCTACATATATACACACACATATATGACTTATATATAACATATATAAAACACACATGTACATATAAAAATACAGATTAGTATTTTCTTGGATTGCCTCTTTTCAAGTCCAAGCAGATTGCTTTGGTAATTAAATGTGCCATGGTTACTTTTGGTGCAATTAATTTGGCACATGAATATTGTTATACACAGTGCTAATGTGAGTAACACACTTGGATTTGGAGATCATTTTATAGTGATGGGCAACATTTTGTAATATTAAATGGTAATAATATCATGTGATATATAAACAGGGCACAGCTGTTATTTAAAAATATGATCAACCTTTACTATTCATTTGGAGTAGGCAAAAGAAAGTATGTTAGTCTTATTTTTGTTTTAAAGATGAGGCTTATTGTTACCAATACTCTATAAAAAAAGTAGTGAGTTGAGTCATTATTTAGAATACCAATCCAGGCTTCAGCAACTGGGTGACTCAGTGAAACTCACTGGACTCATTATGAATCCATGATTTGATATATTCAGCCATTGTCTGATATGTTCTCCAAAGACTGAGGAAAACCATGACCTCTTTTTTAGGATTATAAGTGTGAGGACTGAGGTCAAATGGTCTGTGTTAAAATTCCAGTTCCATTGCTTACTGCCTGTGTGTGTCCTGCTGTCTCTCTGATTCTCAGTTTGTGTATCAATAAATTTTTGATAATAATTACACCTACTTCTTGGGTTGTGGTAAAGATTAAATGAATTAATAAATATAAAGTGCATATAACGGTGCCTGGCACACAGTAATACATAATATTATCGTTACTATTTCAGTTTCTAGGGTACTTTCACAGTATCTAGTTTTCTGAGAAGGAGCCTTTTAAGTTGCTACTATTCAGAGCTCTATTGCCCTCCCTCCCTCCCTTCTGCCCTTCCTTCCTCCTTTCTTCTCTTCCTCCCTTTCATCTTTCTTTTCTTCCTTTCATTGAATTTATTGAGCATTTACTATACTCTAGACACTGGATATGAGGGGAGGAAATTTTCATTTTCCCTGTTCATTAAGTATGAAAAATCTGCTGATCTAGAAAGAAGCTTGCTTTGAGTTGTTCAGCTATTCCAGCCAGAATGAATGATCCAAGGGTATTAAAATTCTTGATCTCTCAACTCCTCCTATATTTCAAGTTTTGACTCCTTTCTTGTCTCAGCCAGGTTTTGTCTCATGCTCACGTAGTTTACTCCCCTAGTGACCTTGTTTTCAGATACTAACCAATGTCACAAGATTAACTCTGTCTGCAAGTGTTTTTATAGTTTGGTCCAACCCAATTTCTTTTCCTTAGTTTGCAAAAATTGTTTGTTTCTCTTGAACATATCTGCCTCTATACCTTTGCTCGCACAGTTATTTCTACTTGGGTAGCATTTACCGTAGTTAGGAAATTAAATCCTCCAGGGTCCAGATCAAACTTCACTGTTCTATATAGCTTTCTTAGACCACTCTAAGTGTAAGGTGTTTCTTCCTCCTCTAAGACCCTGTTGTATTCATCTGAGCCACATATTAGGTACTTACTGAGTGTCCTTTGAATACGGGAGTGATTTTAATATTTCTTTGTGTCCTTTTCTCCAGAATTTGATACTGAACAGGCACAATGATAATAAGTCTTTTGTAAGTATCAGTGGTATGGTCCAAAATTCATATGTTGAAACTTAATTGCCAATGTGATAGTATTAAGAGGTGGAGCTTTTAAGAGGTGATTATGTCATGAGGGCCAAGCCTTCAAGGATGGGATTAAGGCCCTTATAAAAGGGCTTGAGAAAATGGGTTCCTTCCTTTCCAACTCTTCCACCGTGTGAGGACACAGCTTCATCCCCTCCAGAGGATACAGCAACAGGACGCCATCTTGGAAACAGAAAGGCTGGCCCTCACCAGATGCCAAACCTGCCAGTGCCTTAATCTTGGACTTTCCAGCCTCCAGAACTGTGAGAAATAAATTTCTATTGTTTATAAATTGCCCAGTCTCAGGTATTTTGTTATAGTTGTACTAATACACTGAGACAATCAGTTGATTTGATTTGTTGACATAAGGAGCAGTTCTTTTATATTACTTATCTCAGTGTTAAATATAATGTAAATTCAAAAACTGTCTGAAAATAATTCAACTATGTTAAATCTTTTCATAGCATTTCAGAGTTTAGGGAATTTATAGCTTTTAAATTATAGTCATAGTGCTAGGTACTAGAGGGGACAGATGGATAGCTAAAAATTATCTCTGATCTCAAGGTACTTGCAATTGAGAAAGAGGAAAAAACCATAATCAAGGCAGAAGAAAACAGATTCTTAAGGAGTGGGAGGGTAATATGTTTTTGTGTTGTGAGGAAAGGACTAATTTTGATTGCGTGAATTAGGGAATGCCTCATGAAGAAAGTGGCATTTGAGCTGAGCTTTGACTCCTGAAGGGAATTTGGGAGAAAGAGACTGGGCGTGTGGACAGGCTGTATGATGGGAATGTAAGGTACGTGGTAAGACATACTGAGAACTGGGGCTGGACAAGATAGTTTGGTATCAGTTTATTAAAGACCTGATGGCTCTTGAGAAGTAAAATAACATGGTCCAAACTTTTTAAACATGATAGTCCTGGTAGCCTTTTTGGAGATGAAATAAAATTTTAATGATTTGAAATGGAAACTTTAATTTTATAATAAGCATTTTTTTCTGCTTTATGCATTTGTAGAAACCTGCGAAATATATGGAGTGCCTTTCAAAATTTAATGTCTAAAAAAACCCAAAATTTTTAAAAGCAATAAAGTGACAAAATATCACTCTCCACTTTTTTTTTTCAAATTAGAGAATGGAGTCTTTCTGATTCACTGAATTCTTTCTTTGCCTTATTGATTTTCTGCATCAATTTTTACTTTGAGGTGTGGTAGAAACATGGAAACATTTTATGCGGCATTACTTAGCTTTTTGCATATAAATTTTTGTCCTTTCAAGATTATATACAAACCAGCAATTCACAATTCAGCAAATTGCATCATAGGCATTAACTTCATGATCCAAATTATTGATCTAATTCTGAGTCAGTATTAAATCACAATGCTAAATTGTATCAAAGTGAGTATCTAATTTATAGTTATTTAAGTATAAAGAATACTGTGAATGGATTTTTGATTTTTTCATTTAATTGTGTTTGTTTGGGCTATTTTTGAAATATATGTTCAGAGGTACAAGGTAAAAGAAAAGCATTTTGGGATGGTGCAGTTCTGGAAATGAGGACAGTTATTTTAGGTCATCAAATAAAGGTCACACCATTCTGGAGCTTTCTGAGTCTCAGGCCAATGCTTATATCATGTGGGTATGTGAATGCAATGTTATTGGACTGGGAAACTGCCACGGACAGGGAGATGAAGAATTAATTGTATACTAACTGATACACTAAACAGTCCAGCTAACAATCTTGATGAAGTAGTGGAATAACTAAGAATAGAGTTAGCTACAACATTCTTGGATGGGTGTTGAAAGAGTCTGAGGTTGCACATGGACTCTCCCTAGCTTACTGTGTGACCCTGAGATTTTAGTTTCCCCGTCTCTAAAATAAATCACACAATGCATTGCCTTGATTCCAGGTGATGGATGTGTTGTGAGGGTGAGTTTTATCAGGTCATTTACTGTGAAATATTTGATAGAAATACATGAGTGAAATTATAATCGTGGTTCCCAGTGTTGGTGGTATTTTTAAAAAGTGAAATTAAAATTAGTTTTAAATAAATGACTGGAGGTGGGAGAGGGGAGGAGAAGAATAAACATTTTTTAAAAATTCTATAAAAGATGTAACCTGGTAAGATTTTCCTAGCAGTGATGAATATGATCTACTTTGACAAACAGATTAAACAAAAAACAATGCACCTTTGCTTCTCTATTTCATTAAAATTCCACATAAACATTAAAACGGTTGCCTTGAAATACAAGAATCTTGGGTATAAATCCTTTAAGTAGTAATATATTTTTAAAATGAGGATTAGAAGTTCATTGTTTAAAAGATATGTTTGAAAAAATAAAATCTATATTTAAAAATAGATAAGTTTTAACATAATGATCACATTTATTATCAGCTGAAATGGTGAAAAAAATGCTTGTAAGAATCAGTTGGCTACATATTCATTTATCAGCTCTGAAGGAGGCAGTGTGCTGTACTGAAATGATGTGAAATGTGGCTTTATGCAGGTCTGAATTTGAAACCCAAATCTACTACTCCTAGGTGTGTGACTTTAGAAAAATATCTTAACCTCTCTGAACCTCTTTATCTGTAAAATGTCATAAAATTTCCTACTCCACAGCATTGTGAAGACTATTGATAGTGCATTTAATATAGCACCTGATAGGTACTAAATGACTGATGTGTTATAGCAGATATTTAATAGATAGTAGCTATTATAATTATTTCTGCTGCTGCTGCTATTGCTGCTAAGCACTGTGCTAGTAGTTTAGAATAAACGTCTTTCTGCACCAAAAGAAAAGAGTTTCCTTTTTTTTTTGGAAACATTGTTCTAATGAAAAGGGAGATATCAGGTTGGTCACCTGAAATTATATCACAAAATGTTTTGATTTTCATAATATGATTGGAAATAGGTGGCATTGGGGTCAAGAGAAGAAATAAATTCATAGCCTGTTTATATATACCCTGATCTGGAAAGAAAATCGTCTTACTCCCTGCCCTCTACAAATACACAAATATTTTTGTTTAGCACCTACTTGACACAAGCTACTTTGTTATGTCTCAGGGACACAGCAGTGAATAAGACAAATAATTCTTGCTAGTAAAGAGCTTACATTTTAGTCAGAAAGACAGACATAAAGAACTAAGAGAACTAATTTTGTTAAGTTCATTCAAGCATTTAAAAAAAAAAACCCAAACCAAACACATTTAAGCATGACATTTCTCAAAATGGGCAAGCATTGTTTCTCCTTCCAAGTTATAGCAGCTTAATGGGACTTTAATAAAAACTTCTTAACCCAGTAGACCTAACCCATTTCAATGATCTTAAGAAAACAAAATCCATTTTAAGATTAGAATTGTGAAGTTGCAATCAGGCCAGCTCACTGTAGCTGTGATTAATTTTGTGTGACAGTGGCCTGTAAGACCAGAGCTTGCATTATGTGATGAGGGGGCAACTCCTACTTGGCTACTGACTTAATTGTGCCTTTGAGGCCTTCTTGAAACCTCATGAGTTTCCTCCCACTCTATTTTTGTATTTTATTCTCCAAAGATGCCACAGATGACCTTCATCATGGTGATTATCTTTCTGACAGAGGAGGATGGACCTGAGGCTTGCTCACACTGTGTCTGCCCAGCTCAAAGAGCTCTAAGTATCAGGACAGAAATGGCACCCAAGGTTTCCTAGGATCCGTGTCTTTCCCTGGTAGCATCTTTCAAATAATAATTTTTCCAAGAATAAAAAAATCAGCTTCATTCTTGTTTTTATTTTTTATTTTGAAAGACAAGGTATAGGTTTTTTTAAAACTAAGGATGTAAAAGTAAAGAAACTATATATGTCATACTTATTAACTGTGTGACTTTATGCAAGCTCTTAATCTCTTTGGGTTTCCTTTGTTCTCATCTATAAAATGAGAAGGCTTGACAAGGTCTTTTTTAAGTTCCTTTTTCAACCTTAAAGAATTCCATACTTTTATAATTACATGGACTTTTTTCCTTATATTTTCTGTTAAATGATGTCTACATTTTGTTTATTTAAGTATAAAATAGTTATATTTCATTTATGTATAAAATAGTTATTTTTCTTCACTTTCACTGAAAAATCATGAAAAACATTACAGCATATGCTGTTTATTTTTACAAATTATTTCAAAATAAACATCATATATCTTGGCTTTGTTCCTCTATGCCTATTTTTAATTCTTCTGCCACAAATATTTGAAGCCTTCAATGAAATAATGTATTTTTTTTCTTTTGGATTTTTATTCAAAATTATAATTCTGCTTTTTAGTGAAGGAGGCTGGGAAAACATTCTTTATGCTAAACTGCTAGACTAGAATCTGAGGACCAAAGACCATGGGTTGATTTCAAGGGTTCCATGAATCACTCAAAATTGTAGGTATAACACTTTGTGGATGTGCCTTGTATACTTATGTGGGCAGAAAGCTGACATCAGATTATAAAAGGAGCCCATAATCTGCCAAAAGTTAAGAACTACTTTCTGCATCAGGCAGATTGGCAAAAAAGTGTTACTGCAAGAGATTTTTGGTAGCCTTTATAATAAAACACAGGATTGGGGGATGGTAATGACCAGCTTGTTTCCCTTCTGAGAAGAGTATGGACTCTGTCACGGACCATGGATACAGATGCTGAAATGCCATTTAAAATAATTTTCTCATTCATCACCTTTTTTGCTAGTCTTTTATTGCTGTTTGTATGTCAGACTTCTCATTTCTTTTCCTTACTTTGTCTTATGGCAAATTTGGATGATATGGTAATGTTTGATTATCTTTGCTATCTAAGAAATTCACTTTGTAGCTATTATTTTTTACCTGTCCAGGATGGATTGTGGGTTAAATAATGGTATTGGATTAATATTATATTTTCTTCTTTTGCTTAAAAAAAAAGAAATTCACTTTGTAGCCAAGACAGATTTTTAAAATTATGTTATAAATTAACTGAAGTTGTTTATTCTAGGGGCTAAGGCATTTAAGTTTTAAGAAGAACTATATGCACATAAATTGAGTGTAATTATGTATTACAAAATAGAATGTGCTGTCTTTCTACTTTGGAGAGTTTAATTTTTTATATGTTTATATGTTGACACATATTGATATCAGAAATTGAACTTGATTCAAAGTTTCTGAGGATTGTGTATACATTGAGTTACTTCACTGAAAGATATTCAGATATGTTTGGAAAATGCAGGGCTGTTCTACACTAATGTTTGTAGTTCTATGTAAATGCTGTTCTCTGGTAGTTCTATATGGTGATCCTGGGTGAATGCTATAAATATCACCTCTTAGCCTATTAAAGGCTCTGAGAAGATCTACAGTACCAGTTATAATTTTGGTTATTTGATCACACAACTTTAAAAAATAAAATATCTATTAATATCGGGTGAGGCTAGTGCTTTGCAGAATACCAGGAAATTATTATAAATTGACTTAACCAGATATCTTATTCTTGAGCTACAGAATCTTCCACACATTGAAATATTCAGTTTAGTTTAATGAACTGGGCAGACACCCAGACAGTTTCCCCAGAATCTCTGTAAATTTTTGGTTAAATAGTGGGAGGTAACATTTGTTAAGCACTTATTCTGTACAAGTCACTGTCTTAGTACTTTGCATCAGTTATCTCATTTAATCCTCAAATAAGTCATGTAATTGATAGGTGCTATTAGTATCTTTATTTTATATATGAGAAAACTGCTACATACAGATGGAGGTAACTGGACAAGATTTGGCACAGCTAGAGAATGACAGTCAGAAATCAACCTGGACAGTTTTACTATGGCACATGGAACTTTTCCATCCTTCAGATCTTTGATTTTAATCATGGCAGTACAATATTACTTTAAGAAGAGGTCATAGTTGCAGGGAGGGTAAAAGGTATGTCCAGAAACCACATAGTCCAACTTTTCTAATGTGCTCTGCTCATGGAAGTCTCTCAATTTCCAGAGGTTTAGATGGGAGGCCTTTTTGCCCATCATTTTCACCTGCCTCATTTTCTTACTTTTATCTTTTTCACTATGTATTTAAAAATGTTAATTTTAGACAGATACATATTTCCTCACAACCTGAATTCCTTTAGGTCCAACTGAATTCCTCTCAGGACCTGTATCTGTGTAATCTGGATGATTGGCTTAAATAATGAATCTGGGGAATTGGGAAGTGACAATGTACAAAATGGGAATAGAGCATTGCATCTGAGCTCTGAAGACCTCTGAAGACATCATAAGAGATGGAGAAAGTGCTTTGCCTACTTAGAAACTGGCTCATAATCAACATTGTTAAAATGTCTATGTTATCCAAAGTGATCTACAGAGTCAATGCAATTCCCATTAAAATACCAATGCCATTTTTTGCAGATCTAGGAAAAATAGTTCTACACTTCATATGGAACCAGAAAAGACCTGAAGTAGCCAAAACAACCTTAAGCAATAAGAACAAATTGGGGGGCATCACTTTACCAGACATCAAGCTATACTACAAGGCTATAGTAACCAAAACAGCATGGTACTGGCACAAAAACAGAGACATAGACCTATGGATCAGAACAGAGAACCCAGACATAAAATGATCATCATATTGCCATCTGATCTTTGACAAAGCAGAAAAAAACATACACTGGGGAAAAGAATCCCTATTCAACAAATGGTGCTGTGAAAATTGGATAGCCACATGTAGAAGACTGAAACAGGATCCATAGTTCTCACCATTCACACAAATTAATTCACAATGGATAACAGACTTAAACTTAAGAAATGAAACTATAAGAATTCTAGAAGAAAATGTTGGAAAAACTCTTCTAGATGTCAGCCTAGGCAAGAAATTTATGAAGAAGACCCCAAAGGCAATCACAGCAACAACAAAAATTAACAAATGGGACTTGATTAAACTAAAAAGCTTCTGTACAGCCAAAGAAACAATCAATAGAGTAAATAGACAACATACAGAATGGGAGAAAATATTGGCATGCTATACATCCCATAAAGGGCTAATAACCAGAATATACAAAGAACTCAAGCAAATCAGCAAGAAAAAGTCAAACAAACCCATAAAAAATTGGGCAAAAGACATGAACAGAGGCTTTTCAAAAGAAGATAGATAATGGCCAATAAACATATGAAAAAAATGCTCAACATCACTAATCATCAGAGAAATGCAAATCAAAACCACAATGAGATGTCACTTAACCCCAGTTAGAATGGCTTTTATCAAAAAGTCCCAAAACAATAGATGCTGGTGTGGATGTATAGAGAAAGGAACACTTATACACTGTTGGTGTGACTGCAAATTAGTACAACCTCTATGGAAAATAGTATGGAGATTCCTCAAAGAACTAAAAGTAGATCTACCATTTGATCCAGCCATCCCACTACTGGGTATTTACCCAAAGGAAAAGAAGTCATTTTATCAAAAAGACACTTGCACTTGAATTTTTATTGCAGCACAATTCACAGTTGAAAAGATGTGGAATCAACCCAAGTGCCCAACAATACATGAGTGGATTAATAAAATGTGTTATATGTATATTATGGAGTACTATGCAGCCATAAAAATGGTGAACTAATACCTTTTGTAACAACCTGTATGGAACTAGAGACCATTCTTCTAAGTGAAGCATCACAAGAATGGAAAAACAAACACCACATGTACTCAACATTAAATTGGAACTAATTGACCAACACCCATGTTCACATATGGCAGTAAAACTCAACAGAAACCAAGTAGGTGGGAGGGTGTATTAAATTTACACCTAATGGGTATAATGCATGCTACCTTGGCAATGGGCACACTTATAACTTTGACTCAAATTGCACAAAAGCAAAACATGTAATCAAATAGTTTGTACCCCTGTAGTATTCTGAAATTAAAAAAAAAAGGTAAAAAAAACTGGCTCATTTTTGCTATTTGTAGAAAGGAAGTATTGTACACCTGAAGCTGGATAATCATCAGTTTCCCTCAAAAATGACTTTAAATCAATGTAGCAAAAGTTGTTTTTATTAATGCCAAAATGAGGGAGGGGACATATATTTTATACTTTTAGAGTTATAATATACACACAATGAAGTGCATTAATCTTAGGCATACAATAAATAAATGTTCACATATACGTATATCTATGTAATCATCACTCCATATAAGATATACAGCTTTTCCAACGCACAGGAAGGTTTTGCCATTCCCCTCCCCAGTCAATGCCCTCTCTCACCCAGAGGTAACCATTACTCCATGTCCATCACCATTGATTAGTTTTACCTCTTCTTGAGCTTCATATACATTGAAATCATATGGTATAAACTTTTTAAACAAATTGAAAAAATTTTTTTCAGTGTGAGCTCTTTTAGTGTCTGACTTCTTTTGTTTATCATTATGTCTGTGAGATTTATCCATGTTCTTGCATGTAGGACTTCACTCTTTTTTTCTATGTAGTATTCCATTATATCAACATACCACTGTTTATTTATCCATTTTACTATTGATTAACATTGGATTATTTTCAGTTTTTTGACTATTATGAATAAAACTGATATGAAGATTCCTATACATTTCTTTTTTATAAACATATGGACACTTCCTCTTGGGTATGTAACTGGGAATGAAATTGTTGGGTCATGGGATATTTAGTTTAGTATCTAGTGTCTAACAGTTTTCTGAAGTGGTTTTATCAATTTTCATTCTTACCAGTAATATATGAGAGGTCTAGTTGCTCCACATAGTTGATAACCCTTGGTATTATCATTCTTAAAATTTAGTCATTCTGGTGAGTGTTCAGTAATATAGACATTTTATGCACAGGGAGGAAGACTTGTATACTTTAGTTTGTTTTTCAGTTCAACAAATACTTATTTTAAGCTTTTTGTGTTCAGTGTGCTCAAATGTACTTAATGCAGACTCATAGTCTAAGGCTATAAATTATGTTTTGCTTAATGGAGCACAAAATCTTTTATTAAGTGAATACTTACTAACACTTGCTAAGTACTTAGTAGTGTGCTTAGTGATGGGAAGGATACATAAGTAAAAGTAGAAGCCTAGTACTTGCCCTCAGTGATTGTACAGACTGTTTAGGTAGGTAAAAACAAAGTACATAAAATGAGCAATCCAAAATGACATGATGACATATAAGTGCTGAACCATATGTAAAGGGCTGTAAGTAGTATAGGAAAAGGGAATTGATATTGATGTTTCTCAGGTTATCTTTAGAGGCTCTTGTCTTCCTCAGTTTCCCATATTGAATCAAGCACTATGTGCTATTATTTCGGCTAAGTCTCTGGAATCTGCTTTTTCTATTGCAACTGCAGGTCGGCATTTGTGTGTGTGTGTGTGTGTGTGTTATGTATTAAAATTGCCTTCTAAGTGTTTACTCTCCCTACATTTTGAGTCGTTTTTTATTCATTCTCCTATCAGACTGTTCTTCCTAAAAACTGGGTCTCATCACTTGAAATCACTCTTCCACTTAAAATTTTCCAATTGTTTCCTATTGTTTTGGGGGCAAAATAAAAATTTTTTAGCATGTCAGCTAAAAGTTTATTGTACTCTAGCCCTAGCCTATATTTTTAGCCTCATATCTTGCCACCTTTCATAGGTGAACATAAAATTCTTCATATACCCTGAATTACTTTCATTTTTATGAACCCACTATGATGTTTCATACCTTTGCATGTGGTATTTCCCTTTGTGTTTCTCTTTCTTAAAGACTTAGATGAAGGTTCACTTCTTCTATAAAGCCATTTCTGATCCACCATCTATGTCTGGTTTAAATGCCCTTCTGTGTGCTCTCACAGAACTCTGTGTATCCTACTCACAGAGTATTGTAATTGTTGGTTCATTTATTCATTTTCTCTACTGGATAGTGACCTTCCTAAGGGCAAGGCTGCTGTCATTCATACTTAAAAGTCAGTAAATATGTAGAGGAGCTAGAATTTTAGCCATCTGTTGCTGTATGTACAGGATTTTAGTAAGTGAAGAGGAGGGGATAAAGTATTTCTAAAAGGTAGAACATATAGCAAAACGATAAAGGTGGGAATTAACATTGTATGTACAGGGAACAGGAGAGGTTAGTGTGGGGGGTGTATGAGAAGGGTGGCCTGTGTTGGAAGTACCTGACTAAAGTGCACAGTTTATGTTAAAGAATAGGAGTGAAAAGGCCAAAAAGGTGGAATGAGGTCAGATTATGGAGGGCCTTGAGAGTCTAATAGAGAGGTGTAGGTCTGATGTGGGTGGCCAGAGGGGGCCATTATAGGGTTGTGAATAGGGGAATAATGTGATGAAAACCAGTTTTAAGGCCGGAGTTCCCAACCTGTGGTAAGTTGTATAATTATTTAATTATATATTACAATGTAATAATAATAGCAATAAAGTGCACAATAAATATAATGCACTTGAATCATCCCAAAACCATCCCCCCCCGTTCCATGGAAAAATTGTCTTCCATGAAAATGGTCCCTGGTGCCAAAAATGTTGGGGACCACTGTTTTAAGGAATATTATTTGTATTTATTTATCCTCCTCTGGCTTTATTAAAGTATAATTGACAAATAAAAATTATATCTTTTTACAGCACAAAATGTAATATTTTGATATATGTATACATTGTGAAATGAGTAAGGAATATTATTTTAACGGTAGTCTGCAGGATGAATTTTAGAGGAAAGACTAGAGCTAATAAGATCAGATACAAGGCTTTTGTGGTAACCCTAAGTGAGATGCTGAGAATTTAGGCAATGATAATGGTAGTGCAGATACAGTGGAAGAGAAAGATAAGTAATATTTTAAAAAACAAATTAATATTAGCAGTAAATGAGACATAACTTAATTTTTTCAACTCTACTCAATTCAGTAAGAAGTCAGAGGGTATTGGATTAACCAGTGTTACTTAAAGGATGTCAAATGGCAGCCTTCTCTCTTTTTCATCTTGTTTGAAGTTGATGCCACTTACTTCAAATTCTCACTATCACTTACCATCCACCTTAATCCATTTATAACTATCATGAGGAACATAAGGGACTCTCCATCTTCCTTTCCCTCCAGTCGGCTGCCAACATTCATGCTCGTGATTCATATAATTCTTCATTGTCACCACTTCACATCAGCCATTCACTGTTAAAGACTTCACCACCATGTGGCATGAATCCATCTACAATCAGAGGCTCACAGAATTCTGAAAGCAGACGGGAATATGCAGTTCCTATTCATTTCGGAGATGAGGATCTGAGGCCAGAAATATTAAGTGACTTACCTAGTGTAACACAACTAGTTAGTTCTAAGTCTTCTGAGTTTTAGTCCAGGATACTTTCCATTAATATGTATTCTCTAACCCTAAATTTCTGTAGTATAAAACATAGTTAACCTTTCCTTAGATCAAAAACTTAGTAGCTTTGCTTCTGTATTCCTATACTCACTTAGCAAGCTCCTCATCTTTACCAGGATTCCTGCCTTCAGGAGCTACTTTACTCCATTAAACACCTTCTGGCCACATATGACTCCTTGTTCAATATGCAGGACATTTATAGCTATTTAAGTACTTTCCTCATTAATATAATAAGCTATTTCATATTTAATTTTTTAATCACTGTAACTCTTTTTTCCCTCTCAATTTCTGTGTTTGTCTTCTTAGAATACAGACTTAATTGAGGGAAAAAAGAATCATGGGATTATTGGAATTATGCTGACAAGAACCTCTTTATTTGTTCTTAGTATTGTCATGTCTATCCCTAGCTCTACTTTGACTTGATGCTCCTATTTTTCTCTACTTTTTATTAAAGTATAGTATATCTTTTAAAATGTTCTTTTGCTGTTGACTTTTGAGAAAATGAAGACCTTCAGGGACAATGAGACTTGTCCTATTTTTTCTTGACTTTAGTACTTAACTTGTCCTTACTTTGTCCATTTTCCCAAAAAGGCATTCCCAAAAAGTATATTATAAAAAACTAGTCCCACCAAATACTTCATGGAAAAAAGATTCCATGTCTAGTATGTTTGAGAAATATTTATTTTTATATCTCCCTCTTGAATTTAACAAGCTGAATAGCAAAGTCTCCAAGTAACCTAGTACTAAAGATATTTTTATAATTTCATTTAATCCAGTGTTTTAAAAACTTACTTGTCTCTGAAACCATTTTTGTTCTAACATTTGTTAATATCCCTCAGTACTAGTGTACTATAAAGTGGGTAAGTATAGATGATGTTTGTAGAACTCTGTGCTTATGAGAATGGTAAGTACTACAGGGAAAAGGAAGTTACAATTTCAAGATCGAACTTGAATGGAAGGCAAATGAACTCAATTGTCAGGTGTTAAGATTGAGGTGGTGACACATAAGTGGAAATTTACAAGATTTGAGTTTAAAAGATGCTGTTTTGTTTATCTATTGCTGCATAACAAACCACCCTAAAATTAATGGCTTAAAACAGCAATCATTGTATTTGCTCACAATTCTGCAGTCTAGGCTGGACCCATCAGTATGGCTTTTTGGTTGTTCTTAAGGTTCTCATTCATGTGGCTGCAGTCATCTGGAGTTGGCTGGGGGCTGGACTCAGCTGGAATCCTGGATGGCTGGGTTTTTTCTCTCTCTTCCCATGTAGTCTCAGAACCTCTCCACCTCTACCTGATCTCTCCACATGGTGTCTCTTGTAGGGCAGACAGACTTTTTACATGATACCTCATGGTTCCCAATAGTGCAAAAGTCAAAGCTGCTAGGACTCCTGAAGATGTAGACTCAGAATGGACCTAATATAACTTTTTTTTCTTTTTTAAGATTATTTCAAAATAGTATGGGGGTACAAATGTTTTTGGTTACATGGATTGCTTTTGTAATGATTGAGTCAGGGCTATAAGTGTGCCCATCACCCAGATAGTGTTCACTGTACCCGTAAGGTAGGTGATCTCCCCTCCCCTCCTCACCCCTTCCTCATGGTTGATTTCCACTGAGTTTTACTTCCCTCTGTGCACATGTGTGCTCATCAGTTAATTCCAATGTAATAGCCAGTACACGTGGTGTCTGTTTTTCCATTCTTTAGATACTTCACTTAGGAAAATGGTCTCCAGTTCCATCCAGATTGTTGCAAAATGCCTTAATTCATCCTTCTTCATGGCTGCGTAGTATTCCACAGTATACATTTCATATACCATGTTTTATTAATCCACTCATGAATTGATGGGCACTTGGGTTGATTCAACATATTTGCGATTGGGAATTGTGCTGCAATAAACACTTGAGTGCAAGTGTCTTTGGATAAAATGACTTCTTTTCCTTTGGGTAAATACCCAGTAGTGGAATTGCTGGATCAAATGGTAGGTCTACTTTTAGTTCTTTGAGGAATCTCTATACTGTTTTCAATAGAGGTTGTATTAATTTGCAGTCTCACCAACAGTGTATAGGCGTTCCTTTCTCTCTGCATCCAGGCCAGCATCTATAGTTTTTGGATTTTTTCATAAAAGCCATTCTAACTGGAGTAAGGTGATATTTCATTGTGGTTTTAATTTGCATTTCCCTGATGATTAGTGACATTGAACATTTTTCATATGTTTTTTGGCCATCTGTCTATCTTCTTTTGAAAAGCTTCTGTTCATGTCTTTTGCCCACTTTTTTGTGGGGTTGTTTTTTTTCTTGCTGATTTGCTTCAATTCTTTGTAGATTCTGGTTATTAGCCCTTTATCAGATGTATAGCTTGTGACTATTTTCTCCCATTCTGTAGGTTGTCTATTCACTCTGTTGATTATTTCCTTAGTTGTACAGAAGCTTTTTAGTTTAATCAAGTCCCATTTATTTATTTTTGTTGTTGCACCAATTAGATTACCCTTGGTGTCTTCTTCATAAATTCTTTGCCTAGGCTGATATCTAGAAGAGTTTTTCCAACATTTTCTTCTAGAATTTTTATGGTTTCATGCCTTACATTTAAGTCTTTTATACATTGTGAATTAATTTTAGTGAGTGGTGAGAGATATGGATCCTGTTTCATTCTTCTGCGTGTGGCTGTCTAATTATCCCAGCACCATTTATTGAATAGGGCTTCTTTTCCCCAGGGTATGTTGTTGTCTGCTTTGTCAAAGATCAGTTGGCTGTATGTGGATGGTTTTATATTTGGGTTCTCTGTTCTGTTCCATTGGTCTATGTCTCTATTTTTGTGCCAATACCATGCTGTTTTGGTTTTTATAGCCTTATAGTATAGCTTGAAGTCTGGTAATGTGATGCCTCCAGATTTGTTCCTTTTGCTTGAGATTGCTTTGGCTATTCAGGCTTTTTTCAAGTTCAATACAAAGTGTAGAATTATTTTTTCTAGAACTGTGAAATATGACCTTGGTATTTTGATGGGGATTACATTGAATCTCTAAATGACTTTGGGTAGTATGGACATTTTAACAATGTTGATTCTACCAATCCATGAGAATGATATGTTTTTCATTTGTGTGTCATATGTGATTCCTTTCCTCAGTGTTTTATAGTTTTCTTTGTAGAGATCTTTCACCTTCTTGGTTAAATATATTCCTAGGTATTTCATTTTCTTTGTGGCTATTGTGAATGGTATTGAGTCTTTGATTTGACTCTCAGCTTGACTGTTATTGGCATATAGGAATGCTACTGATTTGTGTACATTGATTTTGTATCCTGAGACTTTGCTGAATGTATTTTTCAATTCCAGGAGTCTCTTGGTGTAGTCTTTGGGGCTTTCTAGATATAAGTTCATCTCATCAGCAAGAAGTGATAGTTTGACCTCCTCTTTCCCCATTTGGATACCCTTAATTTCCTTCTCTTGCCTGATTGCTCTGGCAAGGACTTCCAGCACTATGTTGAATAGAAGTGATGACAGTGGGCACCCTTGTCTTGTTCCAGTTCTTACAGGGAAGGCTTTCACCTTTTCCCCATTCAGCATGATGTTGGCTGTGGGTTTGCCATGCATGGCTTTTATAATTTTAAGATATGTTCCTTCTGTGCCTGGTTTGTTGTGGGTTTCTATCATGTAAGGGTGCTGAATTTTGTTGAATGCTTTTTCTGCATCTATTGAGATGATCATATGGTCTTTGTTTTTGCTTCTGTTTATGTGGTGAATCACATTTATTGACTTCCATATGTTGAAACATCCTTGCATCACTGGGATGAAGCCCACTTGGTCCTGGTGGATTATTTTTTTGATGTGCTGCTGAATTTGGTTTGCTACTATTTTATTGAGGATTTTTGCATCTATATTCACAAGGGATATTGGTCTGTAGTGTTCTTTTTTATGTGTGTCCCTTCCTGGCTTTGGTATCAAGGTGATACTGGCTTCATAGAACGAGTTGGGAAGGATTTCCTCCTTCTTGACGTTATGGAATAATTTCTGCAGTGTTGGTACCAGATCCTCTCTGTAGGTCTGGTGATACTCAGCTATGAATTTATCTGGTCTAGGGCTTCTTTTTATTGGAAGCTTTTTCATTACTGCTTCAATCTTTTTGCTCATTATTGGTTTGTTCAGGAGTTTTGTTTCTTCCTGAATGAGGCTTGGGAGGTTGTATGTTTCCAGGAATCCGTCCATTTTCTCTCCATTTTTGAGTTTATGTGTGTAGAGATTTTCATAGCATTCACAGATTATATTTTGTATTTCTATGGTATCAGTTGTAATATCTCCTTTTTCATTTCTGACTGAGCTTATTTGGATCCTTTCTCTTCTGTTGGTTACTCTAACAAGAGGTATATCAATTTTGTTTACCTTTTCAGAGAGCCAATTTTTGTTTCATTGATCCGTTGTATTTTTTTTTTTTTCCATTTTGTTTAGTTCTGCTCTGACCTTATTTATTTCTTTTTTTCTGCTGGCTTTGGGTTTTGTTTGTTCTTCCTTTTCTAGTTTCTTGAGACGTGTCATTAGATTATTGATTTGTGATCTTTCTGTCTTTTTGATGTAGGCATTTAAGGCTATGAATTTTCCCCTTACAGCTGCTTTTGCTGAATCCCATAGATTTTGATAGGTTGTTTCCCCTTTGTTGTTCAGTTTGAGGACTTTTTGATTTCCACCGTAATTTCATTATTGATCCAATAATTGTTCAGGAGCAGGTTATTTAATTTCCATGACTTTGTGTAGAATTGAGTGTTTTCCTTGGAGTTGATTTCTAGTTTGATTCCACTGTGGTCTGAGAAGATACATGGTATGATTTCTTTTCTTTTCTTTTTTTTTTTGAGTTTGTTGAGACATGTTTTGTGGCCTAAGATACGTTCAATCTTGAAGAATGTTCCATGTGCTGATAAAAAGAATGTATATTCAGTAGTTTTTGGGTAAAATGTTCTGTAAATGTCTGTTAGAATCATTTGTTCTAGAGTCCCATTTAAGTCCAGTATTTATTTATTTTCTGTATGGGTGATCTGTCTAATTATGTCAGTGGCATATCGAAGTCCCTGGCAATTATGATGCTGCTGTTTATCTCTTTGCTTAGATCTAGTAGGGTTTGCTTTATGAATCTGGGTGCTCCTGTGTTAGGTGCATAAATATTTAGGATTGTTATGTCTTCTTGTTGAATTGCTCCCTTTACCATTATATAATGACCATCTTTGTCTCTCTGTACTATTTTGATTTACAGTCAATTTTATCTGATATGAGAATGGCTATACCTGCTTTCTTTTGCTTTCCATTTGCATGGAATATTTTTTTCCATCCCTTCACCTTGAGTCTGAATGTGTCCTTGTGGGTTAGATATGTTTCCTGGAGACAGCAGATACTTCGCTTGTATTTTTTCATCCTGTCAGCCAGCCTGTGTCTCTTGAGTGAGGCATTCAGTCTGTTCATGTTGATTGGTAGAATTGATATGTGGGATGCTGTTCTGTTTATACTGTTGGGTAGTACCTTTATTTCTCCTTCACATCTGAAACTTAGCTTTGCAGGGTACAAAATTCTTGGCTGGCAGTTCTGTTTAAGAAGATTGAAGATGGGGTCCCCATCCCTTCTGGCTTGTGCAGTATCAGTTGAGAAGTCTGTAGTTAGCCTGATGGGGTTTCCTTTGTAAGTTACTTGATGTTTTTCCCTCATGGCTTGCAGGAGTTCTTCCTTCATGTTGACTTTGGCCAGTCTGATGACTATGTATATGTCTTGGTGATGGTCTCTTTGTGATGAATCTCCCAGGTGTTCTTTGAGCTTCTAGTACCTGGATGTCTAAATCTCTAGCAAGACCAGGGAAATTTTACTCAATTATTCCCTCAAATAGGTTTTCTAGCCCTTGTTCATTTTCTTCTTCACCCTCAGGAATGCCTATGATTCCTATATTTGGCCATTTTACACAATGCTATATTTCTTGTAGGCTTTGTTCATTCCTCTTAATTCTTTGTTCCTTATTTTTGACTGACTGATTTAATTCAAAAGAGTCATCTTCAAGCTCTGAGATTCTTTCTTCTGCCTGGCCTATTAGGTTCTTAAAACTTTCCACTGTGTTTTATATTTCCTTAAATGAATTTTTCATTTCCAGAAGTTCTATTTGGTTTTTTTAATATGTCCATCTCTTTAGTGAATTTTTCATTCATTTCCTGAATTGTTTTTCTGGTTTTTTTTAGTTTATTTTCTATTTTCTCTTGGATTTCATTGGGCTTTCTTACAATCCATATTTGGAATTCTTTACCTGTCATTTCAGTATTTTCATTTTGGTTGGTATTGATTATTAGAGAGCTGGTGTTCCCTTCTGGGTTGTCCTTTTGCTCTGTTTTTCATACTTCCAGAGTTCTTTTACTGATTCCTTATTATCTGGAGCAGGTGTCATTTCTTATTTTTAGATTTTTTTTTTACATGGGCCTTATTCCTCCCCGCCTCTCACTTGTTAAGGAACATCTATAGCATATTTTGGGTAAGAACCTTTGGCTTTGCTTGTGGGTGTCTTGATGGTGATCTAGCAGTAGGTGGTACTTGTGAGTAAGAATTGACCACATTCTGTATGACTGGGTCAGTAAATGCTGTAAAGGGCTGTACAAATTGACCTCCCTGTCAGTAGGTGGTGCTTGCCAGAAGGAACAAGCTGCAGTGTTGTTTTTGGAACCTGTGACCAGTTCTTGCCCTTCAGGAGAAGCACCTGAATGCCCCATGTGGTGGGTGGGACCCTGGAACTTCCAGGTAAGTCCATATTTTCCACCACAGCGGAGGCAGGTTGGGGAGTGGCTGGGCACAGCTGGGTTGGGTGAGCTTGCCGTCAGGCTCCACAAAAGCTGGTAAGGTAGCTGTTTTGGCAGGGGTCAAACGTCTGTTCCCAGCTTCTGGGGAAAGCTGCCAGAGAGGGGCTGAAGTGGCCCCACCCAGCCAGAAAGTCTGCTTGTGTAGGTGGGGCCGTCTGAGATTCACAATCTGGCTGTCAGAAGCGGATTTCACACTTCTCCCCCTTCCCCTGCTCCACGGTCTTCCAGCAGGCAGGAGCTCAAACTAGCTGAGCTCCCCCACTATGGTGCTGCGGGCTAGGAGCTTCCCTGTCCAGGATCCTGCCCTGGGCTGAGAGCACGGCCTAGTATAATTTATAAATTTATAGTATATAAATATCATAAAATTTATATGTGATATATAATTTATATATATAATATAAACAAATTTATAATAATATATTGCATTTTTTTGCTTAAAGCAAGCCACAAGCCTAGCTCAGATTCAAGTGAGGGGACTATAGAAGCATGTGAATACAGGATGCATATTTGACTGGGGGCCACCATGCAGCAGACTACCACAGATGCCATATGGCAAATAGAATAGAAAGTACATCAGCTTGAGGAAGAGTTTTAAAATTTCCTATTTAGTTGTCTGTTTTCCACACTGTAATATTGAAGCAAAGACTGTATTTGGTTTACTATTATATTTATTCATAGCTCTTAGCACAGTACCAGGTACTGAGAAGGAATTCAATACACTTTTGTTTAATAAATGAATATATATAAAGAGAAGAACAGAGGGTTAAATACCTAACCTTCCTTCAGAAATAATTCACAGAGAGGGTATTTAGGGAATAGTCAGAGAACCAGCCAAAGAGTGAGTTTCAAAGGTAAGAATGGCATATGATAGTGTCTATTGTAGCAGAAAAGTCAAGGAGAATAGGGTAGAAAAAAGCCTAAAGGCTTTTATTAGCATTCTTTGAAGTTGCAAATGTTGTTCTTCATTCTCTCTTCTTTCGTTGGTTGGTTGAAATATTCAGAGATTTCTCAGGTTTTAAAATCTGTAGCCAAATTTTATGCTTTTGGGCACTTTAAAGTGTAATGGTTCCAGTGAATCTATTTCATGGAAGTTAGACTGAAAGAGGAATAATTTGACATAAGTTTTAAACATTTTTCTAAAATGTTATTAGTTTATAAAATCTTTAACAATATCTAGGGAAAATAAAAACAAAACAATCCCAACACTTTGGGAGGCTGAGTTTCGAGGATCGCTTGAGGTGAGGAGTTTGAGACCAGCCTGGGCAACACAGCAAGAGCCCTTGTCTAAAAATAACAACAACATACAACAACAACAACAAAAACCTAGTAAAAGCAGAAAAAGACTATAGACTCTAGAGTTACAATCATAGGTATAACTCACATTCAGTTTTTTCATTGTAGTAAAATATGCATAAGGTAAAATTTACCATTATAAACTTTTTTGATTGTATAATTCTGTGGCATTAAGTACATTTGCATTGTTGTGCAACCATCACCACCATTCAGAACTTTTCCATCATCCCATCCTGAATCTCTATACTTATTAAACAATAACTCCCATTCCCTTCTTCCCCCAGGCTCTGGAAACCACCATTCTTCTTTCTTTCTCTATGAATTTCACTAATCAGATACCTAATATAAGTAGAATCATACAGTATTTATCCTTTTTTGTGACTTATTTGACTTAGCATAATGTTTTCAAGGTTCATCCATGTTGTAGCATGTATCAGAATTTCATTCTTTTTAAAGGCTGAAAGATATTCCATTATATGAATATGCCACATTTTGTTTATTCATTCATCTCTTGATAGACATTTGTGTTGTTTCTACCTTTTTGTTATTATGATAATTTTTTTCTGCATGATCATAGTAATTTTGCATTTTTCCCTCCTTGTGGTCTATTTAAATTCTCTCTATTCCCTTTTCTGGTTGTGCTCATTCGGAAAAATTTCTGGCCCTGGAGAGCTTAAAGACATTCCCAGCCATAGGAAGAAAGTGGGGCCATGTTCTTTTCATAGTTGGAGAAGGGCTTGTACAGGGACTTGAAAGAAGAGGACAGTATTTTTCTGGGGATAAGGTATTATAAAAGGAAAGGAAAAGAATTTTGTCACTTAAGTAGCTATGTGACTTTGGGCAATGCATTTGATCTGTTTGTGTCTCAGTTTCCTCAACTGTAAAATATAGAAATAATATTCATCTCTCAGGTTTTTTGCAGGGATTAAATGAAAGTGCTTTGTTCACAGGAGGTTAATAGATAAAATGAAGTTTCTGTATGTGTGCTTTTGTTCTCACATCATGGAAAAAAATGGCTGGTGCATGTTCACAAATTTAGGCGGAATGCTTGGTATGACATAACTTAAAATACAGGTTGTATCATAATCATTCAGGGGACTGGGGATAGCATAGCCAGAAACAAACAGTCATCTTCCAGTGTTGCTGATTCTGAGGTAAAAAAAGAGACTGGGTGGGGGGGTCACATGATACACATGTTGAGATGCTGTGGAAAGTGAAGATAAACAGCAGGTTTGCACATGGACCCCATGGAGAGGCATAAGGCCAGAAGCCTAATTGTAGGTACTGATTTGCAGTTGAGCTGCTTATCACCTGGGCAACTCACTTTTGCTAGATCCCCACCAGAAGGGATTTATTTATTCAGTTATGGTTAATGATTCTTATGAACAATACTGGGTAGATCAGTAAAAAACTAAGAAGAGCTACCACTTAGTGAATATTTACTATGTTCCAGATTCTAGGCTGAGCTCGTTACATATATCATCTTATATTATCCTCCAAATCATTCTGTGAGCTATGTACCATTGCAAATTCCACTTTACAGATGAAGAAATTGAGGTTTAGTGAGATTAAACAATTTGTCGAAGATTGCACAGCTAGTAAGTGGTGAAGTTGGAATTAAGCTCAAGCACTTTGACTTAACTGTATTTTAACATCTACAAAGATGTTAATACAAAGATGCATTTTCTGCCTTCTTTTTATGTCCTGATACCTATCATCCAAGGTTATTTGACCTAATTACAATTAGATTTACACAGAATTTATTAAGAAATTTCTCAATTACTAAGATGTAAAAAGTATAATTGGGAAAGTTAAAGAGAGAAGGATCACTATTTTAGTTAATGTTGATTTTCTCTTAGATGCAGAAAATTAAAAAACTTCCCAAATTTCTACAAAGAGAGGTACTATACCTCAAAATGATTCAAGGTCAAAGATGTTGAGGTTAAGCCTGTAGAGGATGTTATAAAGTCACTTAATATTATATTTTCAGGTAATATCATTGATGAGAAGTTGCCCTCTGAAAATTGCACCAGAGCAAAGGCATATTCTTTCATTTTATTCGTTTAGTAAATACTAGACATTTACTGGAGATTATGTACTATAATGGTTTGCAGTATTAAAAAAGGCACAGTCCCTGCCCTCAAGGAGGTCATAGTCTGGTGATAAAGATGGACCAGCAAGTACTATAATAAAGCACAAGGTCCTGGGGCCAGAAGATTTAGCCCCAACAGGAAGGTGGAGAAAAGTAAGCTAAAGGAGAGAGACTCTGGTTGAAGCTGAGTTGCCTAAGGTTCAAGGGGAAATCATAGGAAATAGAATAAATAAAATTAAAAACCAAATGACAAACTTGGAAAAAGATTTGTAGCTTATATGATACTCAAAGGGTTGATATTTTTAGTATATAAACCACTTTTATAAACAAATAATCTTAAAATCAAATCCCTTGGACAGAGATTTGAGAGAGGAGGTTTTCAAAGCACATTGTTAATGTTGTTACGAGTGAAGAAAGAAAACAAGCAATTCTCAAAAGAATTACAAATGGCCTCAGTAGTAATAGAAATTCGTACAAAATTGAGACATATTTTTTCAAATATCAATTTGTTAAATATTAAAAGATTGATAATAACCAGTATTGATGAGGTGAGGATAAGGGAAAGGACACTATCATTCACTTACAGGCACAGATTAAATAGTTTCATCCTTCTTAGAGGAAAGTTTGACAATATGTATTGGAACCATTAATTTCTTCTACCAGATAAATTTTACTTCCAGTGATTCATTCAAAGGAAACAAATAATCAGAAGTCAAGAGTATGTGTAAGGGTTATATGACAGCACTGTTTACAAAGAAAAGTACCAGAAATCATGTTGGTTAATTACTTATGTGATGTCATGCCATTAGCATTGTAGAAGACTTCTAAAGAAGATGTCAGAAAACATGCATGATGAATTGCTAAGTGGAAAAGAAAGGTTACAAAAATATTAATATTTACATTATGATTCTGTGTGTGTATTTAAATATTGGAGGAACATCCCATTAAAATATATGCAGTGGCTTTATGCATATGGTAAAACTTCAGGTGAGTTTTTCTTCTTTATCCTGTTTGTGTTTTCCATACTCTCTGTAATAAACAAGTATTATTTTAGGAATTAGAAAAAAATATATAATTTTAGAATAATGTCTTGGTTTCATAACATAGAATGATCATATGAGTCAATTCAGCGTGTCTTTCATTTTAATTGATGTAATTAAGTGAATTATAACAATTTAAAACTTTAATATAGCCTTTCCTGATTTTTCTTGTTTTTCTCTGTAATCTATACTGTTTCCAAAGAAAATGTCTTGCAGACATTTTTTAAGCAATGTCTACCTATTAAGATACATGGCAAGCAATGGTGATCTTTTGACCAATGTAATTTTTTTATTGTTCATATATAAATAATAGTATAATTGTATTTTATTCAATGATAAGAATAAAAGGAAGTGGACTTAAATTATAGTAACAGAATTACTTAGAACATTACTTAGAATTTTTTTTCAATTTCAAAGAAAATACTAAATAGTGTTACCAAAGAAAAGCTTTCCATTCTCTATCTTGTCTAAAAATAAGGTGGAATGAAAAAAAAAATCTGTTTTAGAAGGTTTAGGTGTTAAATCTTCACTGAGATGGAATGGTTTGACTTAATGACCTCTTGCTACCTCTTATAATGTAATTTTATAGCCTTGAAAAAGAATTTTTTTTCATTTTTTTTGTATAGAATAATGAAAAATATATCCTGGTTCAATGATTATAAAGTTATTGACCCAAATGGAGTCTCTAAATACATCTCTTGTGTAGAGTATGAGATGCATTTGTACCCACTGAGGTTTGATAGTTAAGACCACAACTAATTTAGTTCTCTAAATTTATTAGGTTAAGCTGTTTTATAAGCAAAATTGTATTTCAAAGAATTTCGTTTTAGAATTTTTTTTTAATGCTAAGGAAAATAACTTTTTTTTTGGGTAAGAATCAATTAAAATATCTTTTTGGTACTTTTATGTCCTTTCCTTAGTCTTCTACTTATAACTAAAGAATAACTTATATTCACAATTTTGTCAATATAATTTAGTGGTTGGCTTTCATTAGTGGGAAAATCATAAAATGAGTAAAGTGGTTGTCCTACCACAGATTATTGATTTTCAAACAAAGTCATGTGTCACATAATGATGTTTCAGTCAATGAAGGACCACATATACCATAGTGTTCCATAAGATTGTAATGGAGCTGAAAAATTCCTATCACGTAGTGATGTCTTGATGATCCTTACTCTGTGTAGGCTTAGACTAATGTGTGTGTTTGTGTCTTAGTTTATAACAAAAAAGTTTACAAAGTAAAAAAAAATTTTAAAAATAGAAAAAAGGTTATAGAATAAGGATATAATGAAAGAAAATATTTTTGTATAGCTGTAAAATATCTTTGTATTTTAAGCTAAGTGTTATTATAAAAGAATCAAAAAGTTAAAAATTTTAAAAGTTTATAAAGTAAAAAAATTAGTAAGCTAAAGTTAACTTATTATTGAAGAAAGAAAGATTTTTTATAAATTTAGTGTATATTTTTTATAAATTTAGCTTGTGTACTGTACAGTGTTTATAAAGTCTATAGTAATGTGCAGTAATGTCCTATGCCTTCACATTCACTCACTAGTCACTGATTCAATCAGAACAACTTCCAGTCCTACAAGTTCCATTCATGGTAAGTGCCCTATACAGGTTGTATCATTTTTTATCTTTTATACCATATTTTTACCATACTTTTTCTATGATTAGATATATTTAGGGACACAAATACTTGCCATTGTATTACAACTGCCTACAATATTCAGTATGGTAACATGATGAACAGGTTTGTAGCCTGGGAGCAAAAGGCTACACCACATGGCCTAGGTGTGTAGTAGGCTATACCATCTAGGTTTGTGTAAGTATACTCCATGATGTTCACACTACAAAAAAAAAATCGCCTAGCAAAGCATTTCTCAGCATGTGATCCTGTTAAAGATTTAGAAATCGTAATCTGATAAATAAGATCTTTCCGGATATTGTAATATATTTTCTATTAATACTTTTGGTCACCCAGGCTTTCTATTAGTTAAATCAACATTTTAGTGGGCAAGACAACTATGCAGTCAGCACAGCAGGCTCTTGGCAAAATCATGAAGTAAAACAAATATGTCTTTGGCCTTTTCACCTTTTCTTTTGGTGCATTTCCATTCAGATCCTTTATTCAGATTCTTTTTTTGGCATGTTCTGTCCTGAGCACACCAGGCTTCCAGAATCCTTAAAACTTTCATATTCTTTAATGAAAGTAGCAGATTCATGGCATATGCTAATCTTCAAAATGAATTTAAAAGGTCCACCTAAGAAACATAATTTCTTAATCCACTAAAATAATTTAAGGCCTTTATAGTATGACAGCTGATGCTAAAAATTTCAGATACTGCTGGTACCTCTCTTGGGTCTTCTCAAATCACAGTGTATGAGCTTGCCCAATCTGTCTACTCTGTCCCCAAGTCCAATCATACAGAACCTTGTTTGTTTATTTGGTGTCCTTTTATACTATAGCAGGTGCCATTTGTATGCTAAAAGATCTGGGATCGACATCATAGAATAAATTTTCTTAAACTGGAATTTGAAACAGGTCACTGGGGCAAATGATATTATAGTATCCATCCAGTCCAGTGTAGGGAGTTGAGCACTCCACCCAACACCTCTAATGAGCTATCTAGATGTAGATGCGATGCCTTAACCTTACACAATCAAATATTTGAATCTTAACTAACTCATCCAGGTTTGATGCTACATGCACTAAACAAACTTAATTACAGTTTTACTTTCCATGGTGGTGTGCTGGAGAGGAGTCAGTAGCTTCAGGAGCGGTATATTATAAACAAATATATATATATATATATATAAAAACTTGGTGAGCAAAAAAAATTGCATTTCTTTTTATTTTTTTAACAATGCAGAAAGGAATTTCTTTATTTTCAGGTTGTTTTAAACTGAAACAATTAGCAGTGTTTCATGGATGACTGCCTTGTCCCCTTTTATTCCAAAAGGCAGACTAAGGAGCGATTCTATCAGAACTAGAGAATAAGGCAAGGTAGAGTGGCATTATTTTAAATTCTGTTATGATTTTTACACCACAGATGACCCCTAAATTATAAAACTTCCTTATGATTTCAAAACTTTACAGGGAAAAAGGGAGCATCTTGGTGGTTTGCTGGCGATATTGCTATATTTGGCTTTGGTAAACACCAGACATATGAATTGGTTGGGAATTCCAGAAGTTTTTTTTATTTTAAGTAATTTAAACTTTTAAGATGTTAATTTAGAGCAAACCTTATCCCCAGTATTCCCAAAACAACATTATCCCCAAAATGAAAAAAATGACACTTTAAAGTATCAGCCTGAAATTTCAGGTGTGAACTGAATTTTTCTCCACTTCCTAGAAATCTCTGGGCCAACTACGTTTATAACAAGAACTCATTGAGCAAAGATTTGCTGCATTTTTGTATGTGTGTGCTTTACCTGGCTTTTATTTTTTCCCCAACTTCATGGAGTTTAATTGACAAATAA
The DNA here is from genome assembly GCA_023783475.1 of Daubentonia madagascariensis. Taxonomy (NCBI): domain Eukaryota; kingdom Metazoa; phylum Chordata; class Mammalia; order Primates; family Daubentoniidae; genus Daubentonia; species Daubentonia madagascariensis. The sequence goes on along the minus strand of JAKFHU010002088.1, from coordinate 45,041,677 downwards.
ATGAAAAATGAAAGTTTGTACCATTGGCCAACATATTCCTATTTCCCTCACCCCTCAGCCTCTGGCAACCACCATTTTACACTCTGTTTCTACAAGTTCTACTTTTTAAAAATATTCCACATATAAGTGATACCATACAGTATTTGTTTTTCTTGTCTGGCTGATTTCACTTAGCAAAACACCCTTCAGTTTCATTCACGTCATCACAAATGGCAGACTTTCCTCCTTTTTTATGGCTAAATAATATTCCATTGTCTATATATACCACATTTTCTTTATCCATTCATACGCCCATTTATCCATTCATCATCACTTAGGTTGTTTCCATATCTTGGCTATTGTGAATAATGTTGGAATAAACATGGGAGTGCAGATACCAAAATTGTATCTCTTAGGGTATAAGTTAAGAGAAATACTCAAAACTTGGCACATTCACAAAAGTAGTGCCAATCAATGAAGTCACTTGAGAGACAACTGACTTTTCCAGGTGATAGACCCTTTTCTTTTATTTCTCACTTTACCTGCGTTTTCCAATAATTTTGTGGAGAACATGTATGACTTTGAGATACATCATTTGTTGCATTCAACTTGATATCATAGTTGCTTACTGTAAACAAATCAAAATTGTGGGGTCAGGGGAACAAATTATTTTAATTTGGAAGTTAATCATGGAAAACCTCCACAAAGCTTCAGACTCCTTAACTCCCATAAAACTTCTATGTACAACTCATTTATTTGTGCTATTATTTGTGCACGGTTATTTTTTTCCCCAAACATATTTTATGTTGCCTAAGGCCAAGACCATATCTTACTTCTTTTAGACCTCACAGTGTTAAAGCAGAAACATGACAAAATTGTTTAATGAATGAAATTCAGAAACTACGGCAGATTGTTTAAAAAAAAAAAAAAAGGAATAGAGCCCTTCTGTTTCTGTGAATACTGTATTTTTTTAAAAAAAGAAATTTACATTAGAAGTAACAGAAAAAAACCCAACTTGGTGAGGATCAAGGTTTTAGTGGAGAAACATGGAGGCATAACAAATATTTTGTTTGAAACTAATGGCCAGAATAATTCAGATTCTTGTTTTATTTATGTTCTGTGATGAGTTTGCTAGTTCACCTAATTAATTTATAACAGAATTTAAACCTTCTTAACCCAATTTTAAGTTTAAAAGTTAGCCATCAACAGAAGATAAAGTTGCAGAATTCTCTTCGAAAGAAATATTAACATATCCCCTTCTGTCATTATTATTTTAGTTTAAAATTACTGCTAGATGTAAGATAGTGACAGATTATTTTAAAAATCTTAGTATGTCAACATTGAATGATTTTTTATATCTTTGTGTCCTTAGTCAAAGTTATTGTGATCTTCGGCTATATTTGAATAATCCATTTAGTTCTCCATGTATCTATACACAAAAAGACTGAATGTGAAATTGTAACTAAGCAAAAATATTTGTATATGTGAATATGATATAGTAATTACTTTCTGTCCTCAAAGTAATAACAGTAAAATATCTGGAGTTCAATAAAATAGAGACTGGATAAATATTATAACTTTAAATACAAAGAAATTAAGAGTCCTAAGGTCAATTGGATAGAGAAGAGATTGCTTTTCTTCCTTCTCTTATTTCTGTGTTTCTGAAGTTTTCTGCCCTACTCCACGGACTGCAACTTATTTTTAGCACACCTGTAATCAGCATTTATTTTGAATATTATTTACAAATTTACTCTTACTGCTGACATTTCATTTATACCATTTAATTTGCTCTTATATACCCAATACTGGTTATTCTTAGAGGGGTGAGAGAAGAGCAGTGTTGGTGATTTTAAAAATTTCATTTTCTTGATGTCTTGTATCTAGTTTCATTTTCATCCTTCGGGAGGTACAATTTTGGAGACAACTCCTCCGTGGCCATCCCCTTAATCTAAAATCCCACTGATATCAACTGTCATCTGTGGTTCCTTAAAGACTTTTATCTATACCTTTATAACCATTTGTGTTTAACAAAACATTTATTGATTAACATTTAGAGGTTTTCCAATATTTTGCTATTACAAATACTGTTGCCATAAACTTCCTTGCACTTTTATCTTTGTGTTCTCATTCCTTAGGCTAATTTTATAGAATACATTCTCAATAGGTAAAATGTTTAAAATTATTACAGATCTATTTAAAGTCAGGCTTAAGAAGCCCTCTTTCATTAAATTTAAGAGCTTCCTAGTAGGGTAATTCCTGTATTCTAGAACCATAAGCACTAATGAGAACAAAAATTCAGGGAAACAAATATTTAGTGGTAGCAATTACATGGCTACCTGCCATTTATCGTGTTTCCCTTGTTTGAGTCATCTTTGAAACTGCTCTTCTATTTGCCATGAATACTGTACCAGTTTTGCAGTAACTATCCCAGCATATCTATTTTAGTGGCCTAGAAAGTGAATTCATCCTTATTTTGATTCAATATATATTTTCAAGTATATTTTAAGTTCCAGGAACTGTATTTATTAAGTGTGGGGGGGTATGAAAATCAATCACACATAGATTTTGTCTTAAGGATCTTAATAATTGAAAATGAGAGATAAGATTAAGTTTAAAAGAAGGTGCAAATGTTTCATCAAAGTCAGGAAGTTAAAGTTAAGGATTAAAGAGCTTTGAGAGAGGAAGGCAAGATCAAAGCGTATAATCAGGCAAGGTTTCATGGAAGATGTGTTTTTGTTAAACTTTGATGGACAGATTTAGAACTATGGAGATGAGGGAGAAAGGCATGCAATCTCATAACAACAGCAACAACACTTGTTAAGTACTTCTTATTTTCTAGATAGGAGGCACTTTGTAAATTAAGCACTTTATATTTTTAATTCATCTAATCCTCAAAAATCACTATGTAGATAGGTATGGTTGTTATCTCTACTTTACTGATAGGAAAACTAAGGTTCACAGAAGTTTCATAACTTGTAAAATGTCCCACAGTTAATAAATAGCAGCACCAAGATCTAAACCAAGAAGCAGTTGCAATAGCATGAATGAAACTAGAGGCCTTAAGACACAGAATGATTATTGGGAATAGTGGGCTATTGGGTTTAGGTGGAGTATCAGACAAATAAAGAGAGAGTAATGTTTAATGAAATAGGAACGGTCTGCCAGAGTCAGCCACAGAGGTCATCAAATATAATATCAGGGTAGGACATTTGTAGAGAGTTTTGACTAGGTAGTGAAATAATTTCAGATAGCTTGAAAGTAAGACTAAAGAAAGGTTACTGGATTTGATAACTAGCTGGCAATTAATATAGCAGCCACATTTATTCAGTAATTTCTCTATACCAGAATTGTGAGGCAAATGTTGCTAGTATTTAGGATAATGAGGGCAGAGAAATGACCACTAGAAGTGGAAAGGGGAAGGAACTGGTTCCATTATGTACTTTCTCCCCTACCTTTAGCTTATCAACTTTTTAAATGATCCATTGATTCTTCTCTCAATAGTGGAGATGATAATAGCAGTAATAATAAATATCATTTATTGAGCTTATCTGTGCTAGACTGTGCTGATTGCCTTATGTATATTATCTTATTTAGCCTTCAAAATAACTTTACGAGGTAGATAACATTGTTAACTGTATTTTACAAGTGAGGAAACTGAGGTTAGAAGCTTAAGCAACATGTTCATGGTTAACTAATACAAGATTTACTCAATGTTTGTCTGTCTCCAAAGCCATTAGAATGTAAAAGTTGTATTTCAGCACTGATTTTTTTTTACATGTTCTGCTCCACTAGGTCTGGAGTATATGCATTGCTACCCTCAGAGCTTGGACACTATTGCTTAGTTATATATTTCTGATTATTTCTTAATTTTATTTTATATAGTTGGTTTTTCCTTTTTTGATACTACAAGTCAATCTATCTTAGAATGATAATAGCAAAACATTTATTTAGCAATTACTCTGTGCCATTCACTGCTTTACCTGCTTGTATTAATCATATTTAATCCTTGCAACAACCCTACTAGGGTTATCATCATTTTACACTGAGGAAACAGGCAGAGAGAGTATATCCAAATTTCAAGGTCAAAACCAGGATTTGAACACAGTAGTCTGCCTCCATCAACTATCCTTTTATCCACAGACCTATGAGTCCTTTTGACAAATAGATAAAGGGTGGGTTTTGAGGTGTTTTTACTTTTTTCTTTTCAGTGTTTTTTTTTAACCATTAAAAATCGTATTTATTTATGATTTGTGAACCTGTCTACATTACAGACAAACGTCTTCAGTTTTTCATAAGTATCACTTTACAATCTTAGTGTTGCCAAGATTGCATTTTTCCACTGCACACTAATTTTATTTATTATTTATTTTTATTAAAATTTTTAATAATTTTTTTATTGATATATAATAGTTGTACATATTTTTGGGATACATGTGATATTTTGATACATATATACATAAATCAGGGTAATTGGGATATCCATCACCTCAAACAGTTTCTTTGTGTTGGGAACATTCTAACTTTTCTCTTCTAGCTATGTTTTTATTTTTTTATTTTTTGGAAATAGAGTCTTACTCTATTGCCTGGGATGAGTGCAGTGTCATCGTTGTAGCTCACTGTAACCTTAAACTCCTGAGCTTAGGTGATCCTCCGCCTCAACCTCCCAAAGTGCTAGGATTATGGGTGTGAGCCACCATGCCTGGCCTCTTCTAGCTATTTTGAAATATAGAATAAATCATTGTTAACTATAATCTCCCTACTGTACTATCGAATACTAGAACTTATTCCTTCCATCTAACTATTTTTGTATCCATTAACCAACTTCTCCTTATCCTCCCTCCCCTTTACCTTTCCCAGCTTCTGCTAACCATCGTTCTACTCTCTACCTCCATGATATCCTCGCTTTTACCTCCCACATTGAGTGAGAAATCATCAGGGATATGCAAATCAAAATCGCAATGAGACACCATCTCACCCCAGTTGAAATAGTTATTGAGACAAAAAATAATGGATGCCAGGTGAGGACACTGAAAAGGGGAACACTTGTATGCTGTTGGTGGAAAGGTAAATTAGTACAGCCACTATGGAAAACAGTATGGAGGCTCCTCAAAAACTAAAAATAGATCTACCATATGACCCAGCAATCCCACTGCTGAGTATATATACCAAGAAAGGAATTCAATATATTAAAGAGATATCTGCACTCCTATGTTTATTGCAGCACTATTCTAATGGCCAAGATATGGAATCAGCCTAAGTGTCCATCAACAGCTAATGGACAAAGAAATTGTGGTACGTGTACACAAAGGGATATTGTTCAGCCATAACAAAGAATAAAAGAAAATCCTGCCATTTGAAGCAACATGGATGAGACTAGAGGTCATTATGTTAAGTGAAATAGTCAAGATTGCATTTTAATGATAGCTGTCTATCCAAAAATTTCACTCAAAGTATCATTATTTTATTGTTTTTTCTAGCAATGAAAACTTTTAAAGATTAAACACATTATGAATTTTTACTTATATTTTACCCTCATTAGCACTGGAATGGTGCCTGGGAGAATAAGTTGACACATTAAAAAAATATTGCCTTTTCATACGATATTTTGAAGGCTTGTTGGTCCCCCTGAGAAGATTCTTGGCTGAAGGTATATCTGGTAGTCATTTGAAAGGTTTCCCAAGGCTACAAATTTCTGTCTTTCTGTTTCAATGAGTAAAATAGCATTGTTGTGGGTGAACGACTCCCTCTCTGTAGGTTCATTCATTCTACAGGTGTCACAGAGAAAAAATAAAGACTAAGTCTACATTTATCATTGCATTGGTTTTTAATTAGTCTCTTTTGCCATTTTTTAATAACTTCTATTCAAAGGGTTTTTGGTTAGCTTTACAATCTTGGGGACATTCCCTAAGGACCATTGTTAGTTATATCTTTGTCTATAAGCATAGAAACAAGGAAGGGTTGTTTATCCTAAGTTTTCATTGTTATTTTTAGAAAACTTATACTATATTTGGTTTAGTTATCCTTAATTTAAACCTTTGTGTTAATGTATGTTCTGTTTTCCTTTTTTATTTTCATATTAACTTATTGAGATTATTATTCTACATACAGACTTTGTGATAACCCAGTTTTGGCAAGACAATGAGGAAACGATATTTCTGTTTGATAGTGTAAATAGATATAATTCTTCTGAAGGGAAATTTGGCAATTTTTATCCAAAGTCTCAAAAATGTTTATATCCTTTGATGCAGTACATTTACTTATCAGAGTTTATTCTAAGGAAATAGAAGTTACGTGTAAAGCTGTGTACACAAAGATATTTATTACGCTGTTACTTGTAATACTGAAAAATGGAAAAAGCTGAAATACTCAGAATTGGGAATTGGTTAATAAAGTATGGTACCATAGAATAGCATTTAGCCTCTAAATGTTACATTGTAGAAAAATAATTATTGACTTAGGGAAATGTTCATGGTATAACACTTGGTCAAGATGAACAGTTTAATATAATTTTAAATGTATATTAAAATACTAAAAGTAAAAATCAATAATGGTTATCTTTGTATAATGGACTTTTATGAATGATTCTCTTCACCTTTTTGATCTTCTGATTTTCTTGCCTGTATAGATATGAAGTACTTTTGTAACTGGTATAAAAAGTTAGTCAAATACAAAGTCGGTATTTTCCAGCAAATTTTTACATCTTTTATTTTCCTCTATTGTGTGACCTACTATTCAGTTTTTCTAAGGGAACTGGTAGAATGATGATGAGATTATAAAAAATGGAATCTGTTAATAATGAGAATTTAAAAAAGACATGTTGTATTATTGAAGTTTGATGTTTTCATTAGCATTTTGAAAAGATACCATCTCTTTACCTGTTTAGACAGGTAAAGGCTTTGTGTGTGTGTGTGTGTGTGTTTTTAGAGACAGGATATCACTCTGTCACCCAGCCTGGAGTCAGTGGCACCATCATAGCTCATTGTAGCCTTGAACTCCCAGGCTCAAGCAGTCCTCCTGCCTCAGACTCCCAAGTAGCTAGGACTATGGGCCCACACCACCATGCTGGCTAATTTTTAAAGTTTTTGTAGAGACAGGGTCTTGCTGTGTTGCTCAGGCTGGTCTTGAACTCCTGAACTCAAGCAATCCTCCCGCCTCAGCGTTCCAAAATGCTGGGATTACAGGCATGAGGCACCACACCAGGCCTGGCTTCTTTTTTTTTTTAAGATACAAATCCATCATCTGACCTAACCTTTCATGTTGTGGCACCCGACAACATCTACCCCATTAAGCAGCAGTGATTATTTATCATAATAATTAGGATTTCAACAGAAATGTTCAGTTTCCTCACCATCTATAGATGATCTGCTTTGCTAATAGTTTTGCTGTACACTATATATACTTGGTGACCTATGTCCCCAAGTTCAACCATATTCCTTGTAAAAGTGAAAATAAGACAGTTTCACTACTTCTTAAAGAAGAGAAGTAGGTACCTTGCAGTACTCTCAGTACTTCCCATTGTCCTACTGTTTATGAAAATCACTTGAGATAAAACCACAATGACTACTTAGACAAATAGTGACACAAAGTCATGCCACACAAATTTTTCCCATTTTTCTTCATATAACTGTAAAACTGTTGTGAGAGCTAATTTGTCACAGTCTGTACCAGCTTTAACCCAATATAAATAAAGTGTGAGAATAAACAATCCATCATACACACATAATAAATGGTATGCAAGGTTATTTTTATTTTAAAAATGAATTATTTTAAAAAATAGATTATCTAATAGAAGTAGATTTGGATATTTTCATGAAAATGGAGCAGAAATATGAGTAAAATATGAGACTAAAATTTCAGACAAAATTTTTAGTGAGAAGCAGCCGCACATGAAAAACAAGGATATTTGTTCCACTATTAAAATACTCCTCAAAAACTAGTTCCTATTTTTATAAGAGAAACATGAAGTCTGTAGGTATATATTTATAAGATGAGTCATACTGGGAGGCCATCTTTTAGAAACTCTATATTTTGTCTCTTTTTTTCAGTATATTTTGCATAGTTGAGATTGTACTCCATAAATACATTGGGATCTTGTTTTCCATTTAATATTCTGTTATGGTGTATATTTTCCTTTGTCATTAACATCTTTTGTTCATAATATTCAATGGTTACATGGCATTACACTTTTGGTGTACCATAATTTAATCTTTCTCTTGTTTCTATTTTTTCTCTTCTAAATAATGTAGCATCAAACATCTTTGAGCATAAATCTTAATCTGCACTATTGTCTTCAGACACATTCTCCAAACTGGAAATAGACTTGAATATTTTTAAGAATCTTAATACATTTTACCAACTTATTTAGAAAAATTGAACTAATTTATGCTTTTTAAAACAGTAGCATATAAAACAAAATGAATTACTTCCATTTTCAGAGGTATTCTCTGAAGTAAGTCGTTTTTGAACACAAATAAAAGGTAAATGCTCTGATAAAAATGAATCCTAATAAAGAAAACTTGTGATTCCTATAGACTTTTTTTAAGTATTTACTAGGTTTCCCAACCTAACAGAAATATATAAAACAATATTAAGATGAATGTTACTTTAATTACTGAAGATAGCTTATTTTTACAAAAATATAATTAAAAGACAGTGATTTATATAGGGAAAAACTAGGAGACAGGAATTCTGAATTCTGGTTTTGGCTTTGGCTTTGCTAATCACTGACCTTGATTATGTCACTTAACTTCTCTAAATTTTAGTTACTTCATCTGTAAAATGAGGGCATTGGATCACATGGTCCCTGAGAGATGAAAAGTAAATGCTAAACATGTAGTAATTATTATAAAGTTCTTACTCTTTTAAAAATGTGATCCTTTATTATTTGGGATGTTCCACAAATCATTAAATGGATAAAATTGCCCTTGATGTGTGCTTTTTACTCTGCTATGGTCTGAATGTTTTTGTCCCCACGAAGTTCATATGTTGAAAACCCATCGCCAATATAATTACTTGGGGCATTTGGAAGGTGATTAGATCACAAGGGCAGAGCTCTCACAAATGGAATTAGTGCCCTTATAAGAGAGGCCCCAATGAGTTGCCTTGCCCTTTTTTTCTGTCGTATGGGGTTATAGTTAGAAAATAATCCTCACTAGACACCGAATCTGCTGGCACCTGGAGCTTGGACTTTGCAGCCTCCAGAGATGTGAGAAATAAATTCCTGCTGTTTATAAGCTACCCAGTCTGTGGCACTTTGTTATAGCAGACTGAGTGGACTAAGACACAACCTTTTATCTCTCTCTTCATTCAATCCAAGCATGTTCTTCTGCTAGGTTTTGGCTACTTCCCATCCCTTTTATCAAACATTTGTTAGACTTGTTAGAAAAAGCATAGAGACATTCTGCTTTGCTATTATGAACGTACCTTAATAACACTGCCATGAATAGAGTATTGTATGAGTAATTTTTTTACAGAGCAATAGTTATCTGAAAAATAGGTATCTTATAGTTTTAATTGGTTGGTCATGTTAAATTACTATTGAGTGGGTCAAGTAGTAGATTGTAAATAAGTAATTTTTGGGTTTAAATAGATTGTATCAACTAGATCAGCAGTCCCCAACCTTTTTGGTACCAGGGACCAGTTTCATAGAAGACAATTTTTCCACAGACTGGGACTGGGGGGGATGGTTTTGGGATCATTCAAGTGCATTACATTTATTACACAGTCAGACCTCTCTGCTAATGATAATCTGTATTTGCAGCCACTCTCCAGCACTAGCATTACCACCTCAGCTCCACCTCAGATCATCAGGCATTAGATTCTTATGAGGAGCATGCAACCTAGATCCCTTGCATGTACAGTTTACAGTAAGGTTCATGCTCCTATGAGAATCTAATGCCACTGCTGATCTGACAGGAGGCGGAGCTTATGCGGTGACACGAGCGATGAGGAATGGCTGTAAATACAGACGAAGCTTCACTCACCCACCACTCACCTCCTGCTGTGCAGCCCGGTTCCTAACAGGCCACAGACCTTACTGGTCTGTGATCTGGGGGTTGGGGACTGCAGAACTAGATAATAGAGACATTAAGAGCTTCTTTGCACTCTTGGTTTGGTGTTTTTATTGCAAAAATCAATTAAATGTGTTTGCAAGAAAACACTGGGGAAAATTAGATTATATATACTAATTAATAGCATCCAGAGAATGATAAAAACAAAGTTTGTATCCATGCTATGACAAAATGTCTGAAAGAAAATTTAATTTTCTTATTTCCTATTTATTTATTCATTTAATAACTTTGATTGTTCAAAATATGTACATTATGGGAGAACACAGAAAGAATGGAAACCAAACAGTCTTTCTTAAGATTTTCTAGCTAGTTTATAAAAAGTAAACATATGCACATGAAATGGACAGATAACAAAAACCAGAGCACGTAATGAAAGTCTATTGCTTGTAAAATGAGGTCTGTAATAGTGTAGGAAATTAGGAATGATCTGTGACGTTTCTCTTCCCCTCATTTCTTACATTCAATCCCCAAATTCTATCCCTTTTCACTAAGATGTATGTCTGGAATCTACTCATTTCTTTCCATTCCCCCTGCCACCTCTTTGGTTCAGGCCATCGTCATCCTCTGATCAAAATCATGTAACATGCTCTTAACTTGTCTCTCTTCCTCTGGTTTTGCTTTACTCATTTGCTGTCCACAGTGTAACCAGGCTAATCTAGAGAAACAAAACTGATTATGTTTATGGCTTCTCATTCCGCTAAGGATAAAGCTCAAACTCTTTAAATGCCTCCTGAGGCTTATCATAATTGGGCCTTGGCTTCTCATCTCCTGTGTTCTTACGCTTTATGGTCTAACCATGCTGTATTTATCATTCCTTGAGTGTGACCTGCTCAGGATCTTCTTAGTTTTAATAGTACTTTTCTAGGGAGGTCCTTTCTGATCCCTAGATTAGGGTAGGATGCCCTGCTATTTCTTTCATTTCTCCTTTTTAATTTTTCAATCAGAACAAAACATACTTGTTTAATTATTTACTTTCTGTGATGGCAAGTTTTGTGGTGTTTTTCATGGAGTCCCTAGCACCTATACAGTACCTGACACATAGAAGATGCTTGATATTTTCTACATGAAAGAATGAATATAGAAAAAGAGATGATGTAACTTAGGCAGGCCTCACTGAGAAGATAGGTCTTGAAGGATGAGTACATATTTTGATTACAATAAGAGGATAAATATTGCATAGATAAATTGTATTTGTCTACATGTGACTATTCATCCAGATGTGTCATTGTATGCATACAGCCAAAATACCAAGCCCTATGTCTGAACCTGTATAGTTATAGGCAGTAATTTCTGTAAAGGGATAGCATGGATCAGTCTACTAAAGAAGCCCAATTTTTTAAGATTCATTGTGACTAGTCTCTGGGATAATACATATTATACTCATCAAATATTGTGAGTGGGAAAAGGGAAATTATATTGATTTATTATTTGTCTAAAACATTTTCTGTACAGCACTTTAGCTATTATCAAATATCAATTATTTTATTTCACAGGCATATAAAGAAAGTGTTCTTAGTGTCATTAATTCAGACTGTATATAACTTGAGGGCTGTTTTAGGGTAATATGTTGTACTTGATGTCCTAATTTTGAATTTAGTTAAATTGACTATAGTCTTAGTCTCTTTTTGGTTTTTGTTTTCTTTATTTCTAAAATACAACCTTTTTTCACATGGTAAAGAGAAAGCATTTCTAATTATAATTTTACAGAATATTGATTCTCTATCATCAGACTACTAATCAATCTTAAAATTTCCTGATTCTATTATGCTGTGGTAAAAGAAAGCATTGTTAGAACCTTGATGAATTAGACACAGTGATAATTCTTAATAAAAATGCCAATAACTTACATAGATTTCATTCCTAGATTTAACTATGCAGTCTTGGAATTTGATAATAGCACATTATCTTTTGCATGAAAACTATTTAGAAGAATATATTAAGTACAAAAGAAAATATATGTTGGTCTGAAGATTCTTAAATACAAATGAAGTTCCTGAAAATTAAAAAGTGAATATGCATTTACCTATCTATTTACTATAATACACAATTGTCAAAGATTGATAGAATAAAAATTCTTCATTTTTAGGCACTTGTAATTATAATGGGTTGGATAAGTGATGATACATGGAAGATTCCTTTAAGAGAGTACAATTTTGCTTGTTAAATCAAAAAGCTTAAAGCTTAGTCATATATTGAGAAAGCCGCCTAATAATTAAGAATTGACATTTTAACACGGTATTTGCAACAGACACATTGGATGCTTAATTAAATAGAGCATTGTTTATTTTTAAAGGACTGAAAAAAACTCAAACTCTCCTTGGCAAGTTAAATCTTTATAGTAGCAGAAATGGAAAACCTGAAGGATGTGGCTCATTCTCTGTTTGGATGATGCAGAATTGCTCTAAGCAGTAAGCTTACTGTTTTCAGACAGCATTAGCAGCATCAGCAAATACAGCTGTGTCAGTCTCTCTTAGTACGGGGTGTTTGTAACTGCACAGGGGAGAGGATAAACAGTATATGAGATTTGATATCTTGATGGTGGCTTAAACAGATACTGATGGACAGATCTGCTGTTTGATATTTTCTTCACTAGCCCTGAAGATGCTGAGAGATAGAGATGGCTGTGATTGCCTTTTGTAAGACAGGAAATGCAATCTTTAGGGGTTTCTGGAAATAGAAAGGTCATGCAGTCTGGAACGTGTGAGCCTTTTCAATCTCTAAGTCATCAGGTATGACCTTGTGAATTATGATGATACTGTTAGAATGTAGGGGTTATTGTCTTTTATAGTTCTAACTCATTTAGAATATATTCATTAATGTAATTGTTTATTTTCAGATTTTCCTTAGGATATTTGAACAAGTAATATTTATAGTAATGGACAGCAGCTAAACAATATGAATTTTAGAAATGTGTGTGTATATGTGTGTGTGCCTGTGTGTATGTGTGTGTTTGTGTTTACTTTAGCTTTTTTTGGGAAGTGAGGGGTAAAGGAAGAGATTTTTTGGATGTGAATAAAAGCAAGGTTTGGGGCTTTTCAGATTTTTCCAGATTCAGCCTGAATAGAGTCAATCTGCATCTTTTACTTCAAATGATAAAAACAGCATAAATTGATCAAACTGATAAGGATACATTATAACTAGCTGCATACAAATAGTGATATATTTCAAATATTTTTATTATCTGGAATTTCTTAAGCATACAGATCAATGCTGCTAACATTGTAGTATGCCACATAGCAATAAAAGTTTGGTGAGTATATTCATGTTTACCAGCATCTAGGCTATAAGCTAATTTCCTGAAATTTATATTGCAATATCTGAACTGTTTTAAAAGGCATTGGTTTTAATCATTTCTCAGATCTATTGAAATACTTATGTTCTTAGTGCTTTTAATGTAGATATCTGCTAAAGCATTGCTCATAGATGAAAGCAGACTATATATCTGTTTTTCACAAAGAAAGCCTGTAGCATTTAAGCTTGTTGAAGATTTTTTGACCCAGAGAGCTTTGGCATTTGCTTACTTACATTTTCAAACTGAAAAGACTTGACTACATTAAACATGTTAGCTACAAAGAGTAGAGAATAATCACAGCAAAGGATTTGAATTTATACATCTATTTTGTCCTGAAAGTCTGATATTTATTTTAAATTATTTTTATCTATCAAGTTATAATGCATTTAACTTTGGTTTATTATAGCATATCCTCAGAATTACGTACTTGGGTAAGAAACTACCTATGTTTGACATTCAGATTTTGAAAGAAATATATATATATTTGGTATTATACATATTTCTGCCTCAATTTTAGAGCACTTGTCAGATGGTTCATATTAAATGATCAAAAAGAGATAAAAATGTTGTAGCATTTCTCAACAGAAAGATAGTTTTGTCTTCATGATTCTGTAGCATGATTATGATTTAATGCCTCATCAGGGTGAAATGACATAGATTTTGAAAAGGATGTATTTAAGGAAGTCTGAAACTGAATTGATTCAGTTAAGGGGTTTCTCCTTTTTAATTAAAAACACATTGAAAAAATTCTACCTAGTGATATTGGCTATAATTTATATGTTATTCAGGCTACTTAACCAGCTTATATTCTTATTAGTAGGGAAGATTGCCATATTCTTAAGCTTGATTAATTTTGGAATGATTTGAATATACCTTTTAGTTGCTACAAAACCTGTTTAATCTGTTAGAATTTATTTCCAGTATTTGCATGTATTAGTCACTATGAGTACATTCTGTTTCTTGGCATTGCTTTGGGATTCCTCTAGGTATTGGTTTCACAGCATTCTATTATTTTTCACTGTATTTGTGACCTTTCAAAAGAACCAAACCATAAAGATTTTTGGTTACTTTCCTTTAGTGGCACTTAAATGAGAATATCTCAATAATTTTCTAGGGTGAAAGAATTTGCGTCTTAGAATTGTCCTTTCTTTTACAAATCAGGGAGAAATTTCTCTGTTACTATGTCAAAATACATTACATTAAAAAGTAAAGACTGGTTGAATACAGCAGACATTTAAATGTAATGTCAACCTTTCTTCCTGTGTGGCAAGATGATCTTGACCTTTTGAATGATAAAATTGATTGTAAACCTGCCCAGTACTTATTGGTCATCTTTTTTTTTTACAAAGGTTGCCTATCTGTATTATTTTACACATGCATTTCATTATACATCATAAATGTTTCTAAAGGTAGGCTGTCTGTAAACAACTATTTGAGTAATTCTTCAATTCAGTAAACATTTTGTGAAAGCTGATCATTTGTATGATACTGTATTTGGTGTTGTAAGGAATAGGGAAAAGAAAAAGTCATTTCCTGCTTTCTAGGAGATTATGAGGAAATGTATACAATGAACTGTGCTCACATTCTGAACTGACTTTTCATAGGTGGTATGGTACAGTTTTAACTTAATCTGTAAACTGATGTTCTGAATCTGTAAATCTGAATCCTAGGATGAGTTACATATAACTCTCTTTTTCCTCATGTAAATTTCTTGGTATTAGAGAAATAAAAGTTTGGGCCAAACTGTATCATTATGCATTCCATAATTTTATTGACAACTCTTTTAGAATGCATAATTTGTTATATCAGGGCTTTATAAACTGTGAATCAGTAAAATAGTTAGAAGCCATCGTTATCGGTGGCTATACAGCCTCTCACTACAACCAGAGTGAAGGTGGACCTAACCCGTTGGCAGGAGGCAGAAGCAGGGACCCCGAGAATCAGCTCAAGATAGAGATGTAACCAATCCAGTTTAATTCCAGGCTAGGTATAAGTAATTAAATATTATGGAAGGGGGTTTTGACCTCTATTTCCATAATACTTGACTTTATTAAATATTAATGGGGATTAAACTTTGGAAATAAAGAGTAGCAACTGTGGAAGTGTCTGATACTAACTAGGTCATTTGGGGAGTCCTTTGAATAAAATGGGAAGAATAGTATTCACCTCAGGCTCTGAGAAAGGCTCTGACTGGTAGCAACTAGTATGGAAGCAGACCTCAGCCACTGACTGGTGGACAGTCAGGCATTAGCCTCATCTCTCTTATACCAGTATGCTTGCTGAAAGTAGCAGGGAGGAAGGTAGAGCAGATGCAAAACCCTTGTTTCTCCAGAATCCCAAACTGAGACATGCTGCATAATAGTGCCTCCAGTGTGCCTGTTTTCTTGTACTATAGCAATAGAAAGTTGGTTTGCAAATTCTTCTGGTTTGTAGCAGCTAGCTGCAGTAAGAAGCTGTATAGTACGGTTGTTCAGTGTCTGGACTGCCATGTTCATGGAGTTCAAATCTTAGCTATACTACTTACCAGCTATATGATCTTGGGTGGTATTCTCATATGTAATATAGGGGTAATAATGGTATCTGCTTCAAAGAGTTGTAAAGATTAAGTGAGTTAACATATATAAAACACTTTTAATAGTAGCCGTCATATAACAAGCACATTATTGTCAACATCATTTGTTGGCGGACTTTGTTATGTACATTTTAAGAGGTAGGGTGGGCTATTGGCAGGCTTTTGTAACAACAGTCATACAGTTTAGTTTTGCTCCCTCTCTCTCACTCCCCTTATCAAATAAGAAATTCAGCCAAAAACATATGCTACACTGAAATAAAGATTGTTATAAAAATGCAAAGAACAACATTCTACATCTGATTAAATTCTAACATTTACTGACAATAAAAATTGTGACTTAATGAAAAATTTTGTATTTAAAGTTTTTTTGCATCTGCTTACTAGACTGATTTAAACTCTGTTAGGATTTTATGTGTGTAGATCCTTTGTTTTCCTATATTATTAATATATCAACTATTTCATTCATGACAGAAAGATTACTAGGCCTTTGGGCAAATTCAAAAGCAGTTTCAGGTCTTTTTTGGTTATATGTTAAGATTAAAATTAAGGGGTAAAAATTGAGATTTAAAGAAATTAGGGCTAAGTTTATATAGTTTAGACTTAATGATCTGAGTTATTAGTCATCAAAAATGTCCAGGACAAAAAAATTCACTGAAAATTAACCACAACTTGTTTTAGTAATCTTATTTATTAGTGAGTATTTTTTATTCTAAATGAAAGGTTAAAATTAAATATGTTATGAATAGAATACTATATATATGACTAGGACAATTCAAGTTCCTATTTGATAAGAGTATAATATTTTCAATTGCTGGTGATTATTTAATGTAAAAACATCTATCTGCTTAAAAATTGTCAATAAACTCCTAAGTACAAGTGAGTAATTTGTTTTTTGGATGAAATTCAAATGCTTAAATGTTACATTTTGTTACATCTCTTAATTTCTCTTCTCTTGAGCAATTTCCTCAACGTGGAGCTATTTCCCAAAAATTGGCAGACAGTCAACTGAATCTCAGAATAATACAATTTGTTAAAACAAACAAACCGACCATACAAAGCCCTGAGATGTCCTAATAAGCACTGTGCTGGGCAAGAATGTAAAGATCAATAGGTCCATGCCTTCAGTAGTTCGCAGATAGTGAGTTATAAACGCTATCTGAGATATTATTTAGTGTTATAAACACTAAATATTATACAAGTAACTATAACAGAATGTAGAAAGTAGTGAATGCCATAGAGAATTGAAAGAGAGATGAAATAGGTACAAATTATCCTGCTGGAGTTCAGTGGGCAGAGTACTTCACACTAAGTGGGGAGGGGAGAGGAGAGGTTATGGGGAGTTGGAGAAGTATGAAAAAGGTAGCATCTGAAGTCAACCTTGAAGACTGGCCAAGCTAGGGAAAAGGTAATTTCAGACAGAGGAAACAACATGATTAAAGGTAAGGAGGTAGAAGGCAAATAATATACTTGAGTAGTAAAGAAAAGTCCATTTTGGCTATAGCCCAGTGGGATAATTCAGACTATCACAGGAAAGGTTTGTCAGGACCAGATAGTGTAGAGTCTTGGATGTTAGATTATGATTTCTAAACTGAGAACATTTCTTTGCTGATCTACTTATTCCTGGGGAAAATAAAATAAAAAACAAAAGAGCAGTACCTATATTTTGAAGTTGTTTTCAGAGCTCTAACCCTCTTGAGACTTTGAAAATGAAAATTAAATTCCTAAGTAGATTTAGTAGTTAGTAGACAAGGTAGGGGGTAGAAGCAAAATGAAGTATTTTAATAAAATTCTCTATCAGAATTGCACATGAGAGCATTTCTCAGCCTGTCCACAAGCACTAAAAAGTCCTAGATTTCAGATCCTAAGAGACCTCCTGCTTGTCCCTGATGTAAACGCTATTTTATTGGTAGGTAATCTGATTTAGCTTTGGCTTTGTTTTTGACATTTCCTAGAGCAAGGACAATATAGTAGGATCACTTTAATACAATGAATACTCATGTCACTATGGTGAATATCTGGATAAAAAGGACTTTGTTTTAGGGAATATTGGAAATAGAAATTGCTATTGCTAATCACGAAGTCACTGAATATTTTAGCTTTGCTTTTTGTTCAGTTAGAAATGATAAATTAAACCATCATTGCTAATACTTTTAATATCACCTTTTTCTACTCCATATACCAGAGGTATTTCAGTATTGCCCGAGGTTAGAGAAAAAGCTGGGTAGCATCCAAGAGCAGAAATCCTTTAGATGTGGCAGCTGCGACATGACTTTTAGTATCAGACCCAGGAAGATGTCATCTGTACATGGTAATTGTGAAAAACTGGAATCTAATACTCTCACTTAGTACCTCATCCACAAAAAATATGTCAGAAGTAAAACTCCTGGAATTCCAGAAGGGCGAATTAAAATAAAACCAGACACAGGTGCTCTTCTGACTCTATTTTTAGAACAAAAGGAGGCCCATATAATTGAGAATACTCTGTTTCTTTCTGTAGAAATCTGCATTATTTCAAAATCCTATTTTCTAAAAGTTTTTGTTAAGTTGTTCTTGTTAATCCTTGTGACTTCATGTTGCCTGGGAAACAGCCATACATGTGGTAGGGGCCCAATAAATTTTTAGTACTTGTTTTAGAATCGTAGGCCCATTTCTGGAAGACACCTTGGATATCATTGGGCTTTGAGTTGCTTTAAAACATTTAAATATTTAAACAGTGTTTTCTTCCTCAAAAAGCAGATAAAAGACATTTAGGGAAAAAGAACTCTTTCTTCACCCCAAGCCTTTAAGAAATGGTGATAAAGGAATATGAAAAAGAAGAATAAGTTAAAATATAATTGAATATTCCTTCATCAAACTCCTCTTTCTAAAAGGCAATAGAGATAGGTTCCAATGAAGTATATTGCTAAATGTGCTGCATACAAATGTGTACCATTATTCCTACCCATTTCTTTTCTTTTTCCAAATTTAATTCAATCTCAGAAGACTCTATTAAGTCTATTGTATAGTATGGAGGAAGGCAGTATAGCACAGGAGTTAAGAGTTCGGGTTCTACAGCCTGACTCCTGTGTTTGGATCACATATCTTCCACTTCCAAAAAAATTCTGCTGGCAATTTTTACTCATCACTCAGCTGCCAGAGTACTCCTTTGAAAATATAAACCAGGAACAGGCATTTGCCTACTTAAACTCATTCAAAGGCTCCCCACTACCTTCAAGATATAATAATTTTCAGAGTCATTTGCATGGCATGTAAGGCCCTTAGTGCTTCTTGTTCGTCTCCTGCTACGTCCTAACATATGCCCTCCAGTTACTCCATCTATACTGAGGCATTTGTAGTTTCCCCACATGTTTATTCTTCACTTCTTCACTTACTAAACACGTACTTAGTGCACATCCATTATGTGCTAAATGCTAGGGGATCAATAGCGAACAAGATGGATACTATCTTTACATCTAGTAGGGAAAAAAATTGGTGAAAAATTAATCCAAGTGTGGTGAGTTTCACAAGAAGAATGAACGTAAAGTTTGCTATAGGAGCCTGAAACAGTTAATTGACCAAATCTGAGGGTTGTCAAGAAAAGCCTCTCTGAGCAAGTAATTTTTAAACATAGTCATCTTCAGTTAAACTTAGTCTTAAATTCTACTAGTTAGAAAGATACAGGCTCTCTCAAGCCTGTTTGTTAAAATGCTATCCCTTCTGTCTATAATGCCGTTGGCCCCTCATTTCTTTTTGCTTTTATCTGGTTGACTTTTTCTTATTCATAAGATTTATTTAGATTAAGCATAACCTCCCTTTGAAACATTCCTTCATCCCTTTAGAGTGAATTAGGTGTTTTGTTCTTATGTTCTTCTGGATTCCAGGATTTGCCTTAATTGAAGCACAATACGTGCTATATTATAGTCATTAGTTTTCTTCTGTCTTGACTATGAACTGTTTAAAGGCAAAGGCAGTACCTTTTATTTCTTTAAAGCCAACACTAATACAGTTCTTAGTAGCTGGTAACTGCTCAAAGCATTTTGTTGTTGTTGAATAACAAAATGGGAAATGAGAAGGCAATGTTCATGGAAAAATCGGGCCTAAATCACTTTGAACACTAATGGGAATTCATTTCAGCTGAGGTGTATAAGGATGAATGGACCATACTCTGGAGTATTTTAAAGTTAAACTGAGGAATTTTAGATTTTATGCTTAACTAATATAATACCTTTATAGTGTAGCATATTGGCTAAGAGCATTGACCTGCCTTCAACCCAGTATCCACCTCTTACAGCTGAGTGTTCCTGGGAAAGTTTCTTAGCCTCCTTAAGTCTCAGAATAGTCATCTGCTTTAAAGATTTTTAAAGAGATAACATGTGCAAAGTTCTAGCACTGTGCCTGGCACATTGTGAACCTTAGAATGAATGTTAATTATTATTATTACTGCAATTATATGCAACACTGAGAAAAATCAGACAGCTAAGGAACTAACAGTTTCAGAATGTAGAGTTAGAATTATCTAATGATTGACCATTAGATGACAATCAGAAAAACAAAATTTTAGTTCTAGTTCTAGCTGTGCTATTGGCTTGAATGTATCTTACTTTTCTCCTACAAAAAATTTACAGTGAAAGTACTAGTGTTATGCTTTCCTCACAAGGATGGTGCAATCATTTGAGATGTCTACAGAAAAAAACTGTCAAATTAAAAAGAGTGGGGATTTATATCCTTTAAAGTCATTGATACCACCATGCTTTTGCCCAAGCTGTGCTATCTGTCTGGAATCCATTATTCACCATGATAATCCTGTTTGTCCTTGAACACGTCAACTGCCATGTGACTTGTGTTTAACTCACACTAGTTTTGAGCTCCGGGCCTCGTGAAGCATATGTAATTCACACATCTCTTCACCCTGGGAACTGCATGAACTATTTTTCAAGTTACATATAACTCATGCACAAAAAACAATAAAAATAACAAATTTTTCATTAATTAGAAAGTATCTTTTTGTTTTCAAAGTTTTTATTCTATTTTCGTAATAAAACACCATGGCCCCAAGGAAAAAAATTTTTTTTTTCTAGAGTGGCAGTCAATGTGTTAGGAGTCTTGGTTTCAGCATAAATTAGTGGGATCAGGTGCTCATTTATATATCCCTTAGAATACTAAGCCTACTTCTGGTGTAACTCTTACCACATATAGCATTTAAAAGAATACATACTTGCATGTCTTTTCTCTTAGAATGTGAAATCCTAGAAGGAAAGTCTGTCTTTTAATTAAGTATCCGCACTACTTAGTACAGATTCTGGCACATGTTAAATGATTACTAAATATTGGCTTAATAAATAGATTATGTTTTATAAATTTAAGAATACTGAAAAATGCTTTAGGGCAACAAAAAATTTCTGAAGCTAATGTCAGGAGTTGTTTACTGTGAAGTAGAGATTAGAAAAATGTGTTAACAATTATAGCAAATAATAATAGCAGAATAAATATTAGAATAGAATATTAAATATAGAATAATAGCGATAAGAATAAATACTATCTTGGTTGATATGTTTCTCTGAAAACATAATAGAGTTAAAGATGAAGTAAAATCAGGAGACTTTAGGTAATACTAGCAGATACAACACACTCAGCTACTTTTCTGTTCTCCAAAAATCATACAAAAAGATAACAGAAAGTATTTTTTAACTTTCTCTCTCTCCCAAAACTAAATGAGCACGGGGAGAATGAGAGAGGAAAAAATCAGTGACACAATTTTATGATCAGAAAAGCAGAATGAAAATGTTAAGTGTCTTGGCCTACATAACATAATTATAAACTGGCAGTGGCAAAAACTGAGAACCAATCCAATTTACATTGGAACATCCTGAAAAGGCACCAGGTACCTCTGTAAGAGAGAATCAAGTTGTTAAAGTAAAGAGTATTGGTTTAAAAGACAATCACATTTCTGGCTCTTCTTTCCCCCTCATTTTAGACAGCCAGGCAAATCTCCTACCCATACTCCAGCAGAAGACTGGCATTTTATTCTTTGGAGAGGTTTAAGCAGAATCTGTTTGGACTAGGTGACTCAGGCACAGTGGAGGGCAGAAAGCACTATATTGAAAACAGCTGGATACAGTGAGAACAGTGAGAATGCTGCAGTCCCAACTCTGTTCCTTCATTTTGCTCCTGGAGGCTGGCAGCCAGGTCTTCAACTAGGCAGGATATTGGAGGAGTCGTCTGTATGAAATCTCAACCAGGTAAGATGAAAGCCCCAAACATATTGACATCAGAGTTTCGCAAAGAAACAGCCAAACCAAATTACTTTACAGAATTCCTCAAGTTGACAAGACCCATCTACATACTCAGGGCTTCTAATCAGCTTTTTAGTTTCATACTCTTAAATATGAGTAGATAACCAAAGGTTATGAGACCTCTGAAGAAAACTTCTAACATAAAAGATAGAAGCCAAAACAAATAGGAAAAAAATCTTTTGGGAGCAGAGTAGGATGGGAGAAGAAAACTTTCCATATTCTATCATTAATACCCTTAGACATTTATAAAACACGGTTTTTAATACATTAAACAAAAAGGGGGTGCTATTATACAGGAACATTGAGAGAACAAATAAGAATTCTTAGAAATTAAAAATATGAGCGCTGAAATGAAAAACTAAACACAATGTAAGGATAATAAAGATGTGGTAATCTTTAAGAAAATTGAGAGGGAAATAGAAAATAGGACAGAAAGAATAAGAAAGTTAGAAGACATAGGTCCAATATCTGACATAGCAGTTACAGAAAGAAAAAACAGGAAAAAGAGAGGAAAAGAAATAATCCAAAATAATTTTTAAATATTATTAGAACAGAAGGACATGTGTGTTAAGATTTAAAGAGCTCACCAAGTGCCCAGCACACTAAATAAAAAGACTGAGATTAAAGAGATCCTAAAAGCTTTAAGAAAGAGAATTGACAAACTTCTATTGAGCTTGAAAAATAAAAATAGAGAGAAGACACAAATTACCAATATCAGGAATGAAAGAGGGAGTATTACTGTAGATCCTGTAGACATTATAGGGTTAATAAGGGAATACTAGGAAAAGCTCTATGTACATAAATGTGTCAATTTAGATGAATGGATCAATTTCTTGAAAATCACATACTACCAAAACTCACCCAAAATGAAATAAATTGAGTAGTCCTATAACTATTAAATAAACTGAATGCATAGTTAAAAATAGTTCAAAATAGAAATATACAGGCCCAGATGGTTTCACTGGAGAATTCTACAAAAAAATTAATGAAAAAATAATACCAATTCTATACAATTTCTTCTAGAATACAGAAGAGGAGGAAACACCTCCCAAATCATTTTATGAAGCCAGAATTAACCATTATACCAAAGTCACACAAATCATACAAGAAAAGAATATGTGTAAACCAATATCCCTCATGAACACAGTTGCAGTTATTCTCATCAAAATATTAGCAAATCAAGTCCATCAATTTATGAAAAGAATAATACATTGTGACCAAATGGGTTTTATCTCGGTAATGTAAGCCTGGGTCAATATTTGCAAATCAATCAAAACAATCCACATTAACAGACTGAATAAGAAAAATCACATGATCATTTCAATTGATGCAGGAAATTAATTTGACATAATTTCACATCCATTCTAGAAAATTCTCAGGAAACTAGAAGTAGAAAGAAACTCCTTCAATCTGAAAGGGCATCCCGCAAACCCACAGCTAATATAACACTTAATGGTGAAATGCTTTCCTCATAAGACGAGGGACAAGGTAAGGATGTGAATTCTCACCACTCTTACTTGATGTCATACTAGAAGACCTAGTGAGTGCAACAGGCAAGAAAGGGAAAGAAAACTCATACAGGTTGGAAAGAAAGAAATAAAACTGTCTATATCCACAAATAACATGATTATTTATGTAGAAAATCCCAAGGAATCTAAAAAACAAACAATTCATAAAACTAATTAGTTTAGCAAAAATTCTGGATACAAGGTCAAAATACAGACATCAACACACACGAAAGTGTGCTCAGAAAGGGATAGCATGAAAGAGTTTTTTGGGGCGATCTAATTATTCTGTATCTTGATTGTGATGGTGGTTACAGAAATCTACACGTGTGATAAAACTTATAGAACTATCTATCAAAATTTTAAAAATTGTAGAAGATTTTGAGATTTACAAGATGCAATATAATAGTAATAAGTGCAAAAAATCCTGACCATAGGTTTTAAAATGATTTTCAAAAATATAGTATGTTGGAAGTTTCCTCAAAAAAATTAAAAGTAGAATCACTATATAATTCAGCAATCCCACTTTTGGGTAACTATTCAAAAGAATTGATAGCAGGATCTCAAAGAGATATTTGCACACCCACATTCATAGCAACACTATTCACAATAGCCCAAGAAGTGGACACACCCAAGTGTCTCTCTACAGATAAATGAATAAAGAAAATGTGGTATATACATACAATGGAATATTATTTCCTTAAAAAGAAGGAAATTCTGACACATCCTACAACACGGATGAAACTTGAGGACATTAGGCTGAGCGAGATAAGCCAGTCACAAAAAGACAAGTACTGCATGATTCCACTTATGTTAGTGTCCAAAGTAGTCAGACTATTAGAAACAGAAAGTAGAATAGTAGTTGCCAGGGAGTGGGGGAAGGGGGAAAAGAGGAGTTGTTCAATGGATGTAGGGTTTCAGTTTTGCAAGAAGAAAAATTTCTAGAGAACTGCACATCAGTGTTCATATAGGTAACACTACTGTACTGTACACTTAAAAATAGTTAAGATGGTAAATTTTATGTTATATGTTTTTTACCACAATAAAAATATGTAATACATTAGAGAACTGGTTTAAGAACTGTTTTTACAGAGAAGCATAGGGATTTATTTGCTTTAATCTTTATGACTGAATAATTTTTAATAATCAACAAGAGTGCCAATACAAACTTGGACGGAATTAAAATATGATATTTTTCACCAGAGGAAGTAACACCTCTCTCTTCCTTAAGAATTGAATCCTATCTGAGAAATTGTGCTAAGATTTGGGTCCTACATTCAAAAAAGATGTTAACCAACTAGGTTTTCCACAGAAGATGATGCAAATAGTGAAAGATCTAAAAACATGTCAGATTAGGAACTTCTAGTAGGAGGCAGTTGTTGCCTTCTGACCGCCTTTCACTAGGTCTTTTCCACTGGACGAGAAGTGACTTATTTGATCGGTGAGTCTCTGAGCATTTGGCTTTCTCTGGTCCTCCTTTATCTATGGCACTGAGTTAATGTGGCTGCCCAAATCCATATTAGGTTTCCTGGAATATAAAGCAGGCCAAGATAAGGCTGACCGGGTTACTGAAGGCTCTGCAGATCTACACAGTCTAACACGTGGATCCCAAGGTCCCATATGGGAGGAAAGAATGAAAAGAGCATTTTAGCCTCAAGTCTAAGTTGTATTCTCCAAAACAATACATTAATAAATTAATAATGGCTGATAACTTGACTATTATCTTACACATTTAACTCTATTTCAGAGAGAGGAACATACTTCATTCTTCGCCGTTAGAAACTTAAATGTTCACATGGCAAAGAGGAAGCCTTTGGACTAATAGTATTGTTATCTTCACGTATTTAAAACATCAAATAGAAGGAGAATTAGAACTAATCATATAGCTTCAGAATGGGAAAAAAAACAGGGGTTGAAATCATAGACAGATTTTGGTCTTATTCATTCATTCATTTGTTCACTTACAAAATGATCTATCTATCTATCTATCACTTATGATCTAGCCATCTTCATTGTGATAAATCCTGAGAATACAAAGGTACTATTACAATCTAACAATATTTCTAAACATTATAACTTTTGAAAAATGGAGTGGGCTTACTCATGCAGTAGTTAGCCATGACTAGATTTGTTCAAGCAAAGGTTAGATATGTTATGGATGATGAGACATTGGACTAGATGACCTCTAAGAGTACACCCTGGAAAGCAAAAAATTGGAATTTCCCACTGGAAAATATGGGAAAAGCTAATGTTGGCAAAAGAAAATCAGAACCACCTCTCAAGGCACATTTTTGTTTTTCATGGATAATCTATTACACTATTGTTCCTAATTTTAAACCATATTCATAACAACTGGCAAAGAACTGTGAAGGTTGCCTCAGGAGAAATAGGTGGTATTATTTTTATTTTTCTTCTGCATGTTGACATATAGTATTTGCAGTTAGGTAACAATAATGGAATCCTAAATCCCACAACAGTTGACAAATCATGAAGATGTACATTTCTAGTCATATAATAAATGCTACTATGAATTGAAATTGTATTATAATTGGTTTGCTTATTTGATCAATCCAACAACAACTTCATGAAAATAAAAAGTATTATTTTTCTCTTTTTTAAAAAATTTTGAGTGCCTGGTAAATGGTAGGTATTCTATGAATAAATGTTGATGCATGATTTTTCTATAAATTAATTGAGAATCTGTTTTTTAAAAATAAAAAGTTTAGCTGATTTTGTGGGTTCATTGTACCACTGGTCTTTTGAATATTTTTCTTTCTTTTTTATGATGTTCATTAAAATGTTACACTTAAGAAAAAAAAACCTTTGTGATGCTGCTAAATCTATGCTTAGAGGAAAATGTATAGCTTAAATTTTATATGTTAGAAGAGAAATAGCAATAAATACATGTTATTTCATACCTTGAGGAGGTAAATAAAAAATCAATTACAAAAATTGGAAGTAGTTACTTCTAGGGAGCAAGAGTTGTGGGGGCAAGTTTCTTCATAGCAACCCTATATAACTATTTGATTTCTAAATTTATCTACACATATAACTTTGACAAAAGTAAAGATAGAAAGATAAGGTCAAAAATGGATGTTTACAGCTTTATGTAAATTAAATACATTTAAATTATTAGCCAGAAAGTGAATTTTAGTGAATAGGAGTCAGAAAATCTAATATAGTGAATGGAATGAATCAGGTCTATAATTTGTTTCTTTTATAATCTGTGTGGTTTTTGATGGGTTATGTGCTTTGCCCATGAAAGTATTCATGGTGTAAAATCCCCATCTTATTTTTAATTGTTTACTCTTTCTAGACTATTTTTCTATCAAAATTCCTTGAAAATAGTTTTAACTCAGAATTAGATAATATGCCAAATCAGTAGCACAGATAGTATTCAAAAAGTTATCTGTTATGGACTGAGAACCCAAATATAAAACCAACCTCATACAGTCACCTGATCTTTGACAAATTCCAGAAAAACGTACACTGGGGAAAAGATTCCCTATTCAACAAATGGTGCTGGGAAAATTGGATGGCCATATGTAGAAGACTGAAAGTGGACCCACACCTCTCACCTCTCACAAAAATCAATTCACAATGGATAACAGATCTAAACCTAAGACATGAAACCATAAGAATTCTCGAAGAAAATGTTGGAAAAACTCTTATGGACATTGGCCTAGGCAAAGAATTTATGAAGAAGACCCCCAAAGCAATCACAGCAGCAACAAAAATAAATACATGGGACCTGATCAAATTGAAAAGCTTCTGCACAGCCAAGGAAACTATCACTAGAGTGAACAGACAACCTACAGAATGGGAGAAAATATTTGCATGCTACACCTCTGATAAAGGGCTGATAACCAGAATCTATACAGAACTTAGGAAAATCAACAAGAAAAAATCAAACAACCCTATTAAAAAATGGGCAAAGGACATGAACAAAAACTTTTCCAAAGAAGACAGAATGATGGCCAGCAAACATATAAAAAAGTGCTCAACTTCTCTAATCATCAGGGAAATGCAAATCAAAACCACAATGAGATATCACTTAACTCCAGTGAGATTGGCTCATATCAAAAAATCCCCAAATAACAATGTTGGCGGGGATGTGGACAGGTAGGAACACTCATACACTGCTGGTGGGACTGCAAATTAGTACAACCTCTATGGAAAAGAATATGGAGATACCTCAAAGAATTAAAAGTAGAATTACCATTTGACCCAGCAATCCCACTACTGGGTATTTATCCAAAAGAAAAAAAGACATTTTATAATAAAGACATCTGCTCTCGAATGTTCATAGCAGCACAATTCACAATTGCAAAGTTGTGGAAACAACCCAGGTGCCCATCAATACACGAGTGGATCAATAAAATGTGGTATATGTATACCATGGAGTATTACTCAGCAATAAGGAACAACAGTGAATTAACACATCTGGTATTATCCTGGTCGGAGCTAGAACCCATTCTTCGAAGCGAAGTGTCACAGGATTGGAAAAACAAGCATCACTGGTACTCACCATCAAACTGGTACTAACTGATGAACACTTACATCACACAGGGCAATAACATTCATCAGAGGGCGGGCGGGCGGGAGGGGGGTGGAAGGGATGGGAAAAACTCTCACTGAATGGATGTGGGGAGCACAGTTTGGGAGACGACCACGATTGTGGCTCTGACATGGGCAGAACAGGGGCAATGTGTATGGCCAAAGTGTTGTACCCCCATGATATTCTGAAATTAAAAAAATAAATTATAAAAAAAAAAAAAAAAAAAAGTTATCTGTTAGGTATGTGGTCTTTACCCCGAGGGAAGGTTTGCAAAGCCAGAAAAGGGGATGGGAGGGAGAAGGGGAGATAAGAGGCAGCTGAGCAGGCAAAACGGGGAAGGTTTGCAAGCCTAAAAGGGGGATGTGACTGAGAAGAAAGACATCTCAAGGACTAGCCGTCTGCTACGGCACAACTTCCTCCCAAACTTCAAGGACTTGCTTGCCGTATACTGCAATTATTGTTTAATTCCCCCCCAACTCCACTCCCTCCTCCCAACCCACTGTAAAAAATTCACTAAACCTCATTTAGGTGTGGATGCCCTTTTCGGTCTCCACCTCCACCCACCTGCACCCAGGTGCTCAAATAAACAATTCTTTATATCTTTGGCTCTCACATGTTTTCCTCCTTGACTCTGGCCTAACATTATCCATATTCTCTGGTTTCTTATTCATTCATTTCATTCTTCATTTATTATTGTATACATTTAAGGTGTATAACATGTTTTTGAAAACATTTTATCAGCTTATTACAAAGGATATTATAAAAGATACAGATGAAGAGATGCTTAAGGCAAGGTATGGAAAGGGGCGTGGAGCTTCCATGCCCTCTCCAGGCACTCCACCCTCCAGGAACCTTCAAATGTTTAGCTATCTGGAAGCTTTCTGAACCCAGTCTTTTTGAGTTTTTATGGAGGCTTCATTACCAGGCACGATTATGTAAATCATTGGCTATTGGTGATCAACTTAACCTTTAGTCCCTCTCCCCTCCCCAGAGATTGAGAGGTGGGGCTGAAAGTCCCAACCTCTAATCATGTGTTGGTCTTTCCTGTGACCAGCTCTCATCCTAAAGCTACCTAGGGGCTGCCAGCCATCACTCAGCTCATTAGCATGCAAAAAGACACATCCCTTTGGAGATTCCAAGGATTTTAGGAGTTGTATGCCAGGGGACAAGGACTCAATATATATCTCACCGTATCAGTCTACTCTCAGTCTTCAAACACAAATCCCTTACAGCAAAAGGATGTGTAACTCAAAAGATACTGACATATCACTAGAATCCTACTCAGTCATCAATAATTAGTCCAGTTCATCATCATATTGTATGAATATGTCTCCCAGGGTGAGGCCACTCAGGTTTGCAGGCTTCCATTTATCTTGTCAACTCCCAAAAGCAGGAGCGGTCTCTGCAATCATATAGTTTCACCCTTTCAGACATCTGGTATAATTAAGAGACAACATCATCTCTTGCTTTGACCCTCTTTCAAGGAGTTAATGCAATATTGGATTTCCTCAATTCATAACTCAGTTATTCATTCCTTTACCCTCAGCTACTATTCTTCCTTCTCTTCATTTATACCCAAACTTTTCCACATTTCGAAGTGACATTAGGTTCAGCCACTGTGCTTGACTAGACTGTAGGCAGCAATACTAGTCTAGGAAATGCCTCCCCCTTAGTCCACTTGCATTTACATAGGGTAAGGTTACATAGGTGCAGAACTAGTGGGCCATCCTTACCACCAGGCAATATATAGCTGCATTCACTCTTATCCCCAATTTTGCCAAATGGGGTAAATGTACAACTCACCCTCATTAGGCCCTAAGGAATTCTGGCATAAGGTTTAAAAATATAGTTCGAATTTCTTGCTTAGGAATCATCCCTGCTTCTAGCACTTGTGGTTGTAGCCTTGATCTTAGGTCCACTGCATTAGGTAGGGAAAAAACGTTGAGGTGATATGGGGAAGAAAGAAAAAAAGTATAATCATTATACTAGCATACACCTCCCTGGGCAAGAACTGCTTAGTCATACTTGCATCTCTCCCCACCCTTCTTCTCTGGATCAACAAGAAAAAATAAAGGAAAATATAGTGGGGACACCCCCCTCTAGTCCCACTCATGTTCAGTGTGAGCACACACTCATGAAGGCATGTAAGCAAGCCCTCATGCTTTTATCTCCCCCTGTTTTAGACAACCAATGTTTTAAATGCCTATTACACTTCTCTGTCAAACTATTCCTTCTGAGGAGGACATCTCCCTGCCCGCTATTGGACATGATGAGCTGTATGGTGTGTTCCTTGGTCTGAAGAAATGATGGTTGGCTGTCCGAATCCATGCACTATATTTTGTTCTGGTTTGTTTTTTAGAGTACTCTGCATCTTCCATAACATCAGCAAAGCCCAGTCTAGATTCAGTGTCTATTCTTTCCAAGACTCCTTTGTAACCCCCTCCCCACCACTAGGCCTACGAGCATCAGTCTCGCTTACAAGCAATGTTCAGGACCTCCTCACCAGGGAGTCTGCCCCATAGACATCAGCAGTCTCTGTCTCTTTCCTGACAGGCAGAACATTTCTTATTGGCATTATGTGCCTGAGTGGGGTGCAAAAGTAATATGCTTAGATTCAGCCCATCTCTGCACTGTTGCAGTGCTTACATATCTACTCATTTCATGGGCCCAGGTGGCC
The DNA here is from genome assembly GCA_023783475.1 of Daubentonia madagascariensis. NCBI lineage: Eukaryota > Metazoa > Chordata > Mammalia > Primates > Daubentoniidae > Daubentonia > Daubentonia madagascariensis. Next base: position 45,010,752 of record JAKFHU010002088.1, on the reverse strand, counting down.
ACCTTATGTGTGCACATGGGGCTATCTACTTGATGATTCAAATCACCTTCCAAATCTGGAAGGGGGCTCTTTAAATGGGCATCAACATGTCCTACTGTAATGAAGCCCTCAAATTTCCATAGGGCCATGCCTGATATTGGCATTTCTTTAATAGGCTAGGTTTCCATTGCCCTCTTGCCTGAGTGCATGGCCAGGCCTTTGGTCACAGCCCCCAAGTCAGTAAAAACCCAAACACAGGGTTTTACCACTGTTTAATCTTCCATCACTGCTAGGAAAACAGCATGCAATTCAGCCCACTGAGCTGATTTGTTTTTACCTTGTTTGATCAGAGTGGCATCCTTCCAAATAGGATGTTGTCTATTCACCTTGGAACTGCCATCCACAAACAGAGCAGCTCTTGGTTGGTCAGTTGAGGGATGTTTACATGATACTGTAGAATCCAGCAGCTCCTCACACAATTCCAGAGTCAGTCCTAGCGGAAAAGAGGCTCTCTGCTTGTATCTCCTCCTTGCATTCCCCAGGTAGCATGAACCTGTATAAACCATTTCCATTTTATAATGAAACTTTTCTGAGCACTGTCATCCCCCTTAGAGTGTTTCTATGATATCACTCAAGATAGCATGGGTATTTCAGGTTTCAAGATTATTTTATGTCCTTCATTCATAGGGGTAGCTTCAAGTAATGTCTGATAGCGAGATAATAAATGCCCCAAGTAGAAATTCTCTAGTCCAAAGTCCTAGTAGTTGTCTCTGGGAGGTGCTTACAGGCTTTTGCCATAAGCTCCAGTATAGGTTTCACACAGGTCCCACACAGGATTATTGCATGGAGAATTTGTCCATGCCAGCATTCCAGCTTCTATTCTACACCATGTGGGCTTGAACAATCTTACTAGTTCCCATTTAGCATGTCCTATTAATACTGCTTAAAGGGCAGATTTATATGCCTTCTGTTTTACAGTACTGGGTAGGGGAAACATTCTCCAGTTAGATACAATGTTCATATATGTTTAAGGTGTGCAAAATGATATTCTGATATACATATGTATATACATAGTGAAATGATATACGTATGTAAATACAGTCAAGTAAATTAACATACCTGCATATTCCTCACCTCACAGTTACCTTTTTTTGTAGTAAAAGCACCTAAATCTACCCAGTAGTGGGATTGCTGGGTCAAATGGTAATTCTACTTTTAATTCTTTGAGATATCTCCATATTCTTTTCCATAGAGGTTGTACTAATTTGCAGTCCCACCAGCAGTGTATGAGTGTTCCTACCTGTCCACATCCCCGCCAACATTGTTATTTGGGGATTTTTTGATATGAGCCAATCTCACTGGAGTTAAGTGATATCTCATTGTGGTTTTGATTTGCATTTCCCTGATGATTAGAGAAGTTGAGCAATTTTTTATATGTTTGCTGGCCATCATTCTGTCTTCTTTGGAAAAGTTTTTGTTCATGTCCTTTGCCCATTTTTTAATAGGGTTGTTTGATTTTTCTTGTTGATTTTCCTAAGTTCTGTATAGATTCTGGTTATAAGCCCTTTATCAGAGGTGTAGCATGCAAATATTTTCTCCCATTCTGTAGGTTGTCTGTTCACTCTAGTGATAGTTTCCTTGGCTGTGCAGAAGCTTTTCAATTTGATCAGGTCCCATGTATTTATTTTTGTTGCTGCTGTGATTGCTTTGGGGGTCTTCTTCATAAATTCTTTGCCTAGGCCAATGTCCATAAGAGTTTTTCCAACATTTCTTCGAGAATTCTTATGGTTTCATGTCTTAGGTTTAGATCTGTTATCCATTGTGAATTGATTTTTGTGAGAGGTGAGAGGTGTGGGTCCACTTTCAGTCTTCTACATATGGCCATCCAATTTTCCCAGCACCATTTGTTGAATAGGGAATCTTTTCCCCAGTGTACGTTTTTCTGGAATTTGTCAAAGATCAGGTGACTGTATGAGGTTGGTTTTATATTTGGGTTCTCAGTCCTGTTCCATTGGTCTACGTGTCTGTTCTTGTGCCAATACCATGCAGTTTTGGTTACTATAGCCTTGTAGTATAGTTTGAAGTCTGGTAGACAGATGCCTCCCAATTTGTTCTTTTTGCTTAAGATTGCTTTGGCTAGACGGGGTCCTCTCTGGTTCCACACGAAGCGTAGAATTATTTTTTCTAGATCGGCAAAAAATGATGTTGGTATTTTGATAGGGATTGCATTGATTCTGTAAATTAATTTAGGTAGCAAAGCCATTTTTACTATGTTGACTCTGCCTATCCAAGAGCATGGTAAGGTTTTCCATCTATTTACATCCTCTGCAATTTCCTTTCTCAGTGTTTCATAATTCTCTCTATATAGGTCTTTGATCTCCTTAGTTAGATATATTCCTAAATATTTAATTTTCTTTGTTGCTATTGCAAAAGGTATAGCATCTTTAATTTGTTTCTCGGCTTGATTGTTATTAGCATATATGAAGGCTATGGATTTGTGTGTATTAATTTTGTATCCTGAGACTTTGCTGAATTCTAAAATCTACTCTTAGCAAATTTTCAGTATATAGTATTATAAACAATAGTCATCACACTGCACATTATATGTCTAGACTTATTCATCCTACATAACTGCAAGTTTGTACCCTTTGACCTACTTCTCCCCACTTTCTCCCTCACACCCCTGGCTCCCATAACCACCGTTGTACTCTTTGTTTCTAGGCATTCGACTTTTTAAAAGATTTCACATATAAGTGAAATCATACAGTATTTTTCTTTTTGTGTCTGTCTTTCACTTAGCATAATGTCCTCTAGATTCATTCATGTTGTCATAAATGGTAGGATCTCCTTTTCTAAAGACAATATTATTCTATTTTGTGTGTATGTGTATACCACAAAATACTTAGGTTGTTTCCATATCTTAGCTATTGTGAATAATGCTGCAATGAACATGGGTATCTCTACAAAGTGCGGATTTTATTTTCTTTGGGTATATACCCAGCAGAGGGACTGCTGGATCGTATCATAGTTCTATTTTTACTTCTTTGAGGAAACTTCATATTGTTTCCCCTAATGGTTGAATCAATTTACATTCCTACCAACAGTATACAAGGGTTCTCTTTTCTCCACACACCCTCACCAACATTTATCTCTTGTCTTTTTGATAATAGCCATTTTAATAGGTGTGAGTTGATATCTCACTGTAGTGTTCATTTGCATTTCCCTGATGATTAGTGATGTTGAGCACCTTTTCCTATAGCCACTGGCAATTTTTATGTCTTCTTCGGCAAAAATGTCTATTCAATTTCTTTGCCTATTTTTAAATTGAGTTATTTGTGTTTTTTGCTATTGGGTTGTGTGAGTTCTGTATATATTTTGGATACTAAGCCCTTATCAGATTTATGGCTTGCAAATATTTTCTCCCACTCTGTAGGCTGCTTTTCCATTTTGTTGATTGTTTTCTTTGCTATGCAGAAACATTTTAGGTTCATGTAGTTCTACCTGTTTATCTTTGCTTTTCTTGCCTGAGCTTTTTGTGTGATATAAAGAATTATCGCCAAGGCAATCTCAAGGAGCTTTTCTTCTATGTTTCCTTCTAGGAGTTTTATAATTTCAAGTCTTATGTCTAGGTCTTTAATCCATTTTGAGTTGTTGTTTGGGTATGGTGTAAGATAAGGGTCCAGTTTCATTGTTTTGCATATGGATGTCCAGCTCCATTTGTTGACAAGACTATTCTTTCCCCATGGAGTCTTCTTGGCAAATTTTTCAAAAATCAATTGACTGTATAAGCTTAGGTTTATTTCTGGACTCTATTCTGTTCCATTGGTATATATGTCTGTTTTATCCCAGTACCATATTCTTTTGATTACTATAGTTTTGTAATATAATTTAAAAAAGTATGATGCTTCCAACTTTGTTTTTATTTTTCAAGCTTGCTTTGGCTATTCAAGGCCTTTTGTGGTTCCATATGAATTTTAAAATTGTTTTCTATTTCTGTGAAAAATGCCATTGAAATTTTGATAGGGATTGCATTACATTTATATATTGCTTTGGGTATTATGGGCATTTAAACAATATTAATTCTTCCAATCCATGAACATGAGATATCTTTCCATTTATTTGTGCCTTCTTCTCTTCTTTAATATTTTTTATCAATGTTTTATAGTTTTCAGTGTACAGATATTTTACTCCTTTGATTAAATTTATCTCTAAGTATTTTTGTTTTGTTTTGATGCTGGTATAAATGGGACTGTTTTCTTGACTTTTTTTGGATAGATTGTTTTTGACATAAAGAAATGCAACTGATTTTTGTATGTTGATTTTGTATCCTGCTTCTTTACTGAATTCATTTGTTAGTCCTAACAGTTTGTGTGTGTGTAATCTTTAGGGTTCTTTACATATAGGATTATGCCATGTGAAAACAGGGATAATTTTTCTTCTTTTCTGAATTTGGATGCCTTTTTTTTTTTGTCTAACTGCTCTTGCTAGTACTTCTAGTATTATGTAAGTGATGAGAGTGGGCATCTTTCTCTTGTACCAGATCTTAGAAGAAAACTTTTGGGTTTTCCCCACTGATTATTATGTTAGCTGTGAACTTTTAATAAAGGGCCTTTATTATGTTTAGGAAAACTATGTTGAGAGATTTTGTCATGAAAGGATGTTGAATTTTGTCAAATGCTCTGCATATGTTGAGATGATCATGTGGTTTTTATCTTTCATTCTGCTAATGTGGTATATCACATTGATTTATTTGCATACCAAATTTGCCTCCCTGGGATAAATCCCACTTGGTTATGGTGTATTATCTTTTTGATGTGCTGTTGAATTTGGTTTGCTAGTATTTTATCGAGGATTTTTGCATGTATGTTCATCAGCGGTATTGGCCTATAGTTTTCTTTTCATGTGGTTTCTTTGCCTGGCTTTGGTATCAGGGTAATGCTGGCCTCATAAAATGAGTTTGGAAGTATGCCCTCTACTTTTGTTTTTGAAAACATTTGAGAAGGATTGGTATTAGTTCTTCTTTGATGACTGGTAGAATTCAGATGTGAAGACATCTGGTCCTGGGCTTTTGTTTGTTGGGAGGTCTTGATTACTACTTTAATCTCTTTATTATTGGTCTGTTCAGGCTCTTTATTTCTTTTTCATTCAGTCTTAGTAGGTTTTATGTTTCTAGGAATTTATCCATTTCCTATAGGTTGTCCAATTTTTTGGCATATAATTGTTCATAATAGTCTCTTATGATCTTTTTTATTTTTGAGACATCCATTATAATATCCCCTCTTTTATTTCTGATTTTATTTATTTGAGTCTTCTCTCTTTTTTCTTAATTAATCTAGCTAGGAGTTTGTCAATTTTGTTTATTGTTTCAAAAAAACAGCTCTTAGTTTTGTTGTTTTTTTCTATAGTTTTCTATTCTCCATTTGATTTATTTCTTTTCTCATATTTATTAATTCCTCCTTTCTGCTAATATTGAGTTTAGTTTGTTCTTTTTTTCTATTTCCTTGAGGTATAAAGTTAGACTGTTTATTTGAGACTCACTCTGTTGCCTGGGCTAGAGTGCAGTGCACTGGCATTATTATAGCTCAGTGCAACCTCAAACTCTTGGGCTTAAGAGAACCTCCTGCCTCAGCCTCCTGACTAGCTGGGACTGCTGGTATGCACCACCAAAAATGTCTGGCTGATTTTTCTATTTTTTCTAGAGACAGGGTCTCACTATGTTGCTCAGGCTGGTCTGGAACTCCTGGACTCAAGTGATTCTCTTGCCTCAGCTTCCCAAAGTGCTGTGATTACAGGCATGAGCCACCACACCCAACCTTTCTTCTTTTTTAATGTAGACATTTATTGCTATAAATTTCCCACTTAGTACTACTTTTGCTACATCCCATAACTTTTGTTAAGTTGTGTTTTTATTTTCCTTTTTGAGATATTTTAAAAATCTTTTTCAATTTCCTCTTTGACCCAGTGGCTGTTTAAAAGTGTGTTGTTTAGATTTGAATAACATGAATTTTCCCATTTTCTTTCTTTATTGATTTCTAGTTTTATTACATTGTGGTTGGAAAAGATACTAGGTATGATTTCAATCTTCTTACATTTCTTAAGACTTGTTTTGTGACCTAACATGTGATCTATCCTGGAGAATATTCTGTGTGTGCTTGAGAAGAATGTGTATTCTTCTGCTATTGGGTAAAAAGTTGTGTATGTCTATTAGGTTCATTTAGTCCATAGTGTTAAGTTTGTTGCTTGTTGATTTTCTGTATGGATGTTCTATCTATTAGTGAAAGTGGGGTATTGAAGTCCTATATTATTATTGTATTGCTGTCAAATTCTCCTTTTACCTGCCAATATTTGCTTTATGTACTCAGGTGCTCTGATGTTGGGTCTGTATATATTTACAATTGTTATATCTTTCTGGTGAATTGATCCTTTTATCATTATGAAATGACTTTCTATGTCTCTGGAGTTTTTGACTTAAAGTCTACTTTATCTGATGTAAGTATAGCTATTCCTGCTTTCTTTTAGCTACCATTTGCATAAAATACCTTTTTCCATCCCTTTAATTTCATCCCTTTAATTTATATGTCCTTGAATCTACAACAATTTTCTTGTAGACAGCATACAGTTGGATCTTGTTTTTTTATCCATTTAGCCACTCTTTATCCTTTTACTGGGGAGTTTAGTCCATTTACATTTAAAGTAATTATTGATAAAGAGGCATTTATTGTTATCATTTTGTTAACTGTTTTCCATTTGTCTTGTGGTTCTTTTATCCCTCCTTTTGTCTTTTGCTGCTTTTTTAGGTATGTTTTATTGTTTTGTTGAACTGCTAGGTTTGATTCTTTTCTCTTTTACTTTTGCATAACTTCTACAGGTATTTTCTTGTGGTTACCCCGGAGCTTACATAAAATATTTTATAGTTACAACTGTCTGTTTTAAGCTGATAACAACTTAATTTTCTTGCATGTAAGAACTCATCCCTTTTACCCTATACCCCTGATTACATGTTACTGATGTCACAATTCTCAGAGGGAATTGATCATGTGTAAATGTTGATTGAGTATATTTGTGGGAGGAAGGAAAATCAGGAACCTTCTATTCTGCCATCTTGCTGACATCACTATCTTTTTTTTCTGATTCATTTTTTATTTCATTGCAAATGCCTTTTTAAAAAGTCTAATATTCTCTTTGGATTCCCTAGGGAAATATTGGTAAGTTATATAATGTCCTCTCATTCCTTCTATTAAATGACGAATCAAGTGTTGTAGGTGATATAAAAGAACAGATAATCCAAATAAGGGTTCTTTTAAAAAAATATGAAATTCTGTTATATTAAATGCATACATATTTACTCATACACATCTTTATCCAGTCCTAACTTTCCCATGTCTTAGTCCTTTTTTAAATAAATTATATGAATCAATTAGTTTAGATAGAGGCCTTAGCTATTCATACAATAAGATTTATTTACTTTTTCTGGATCACTTGTTAAAGCTGAAATTTTTTATTGCTAAAGAAAAGGAGGTTTGAGTTAATATTTACATCTTTAAAATCTGATCCTAATTATCAGTCTATCTTAAAAGAAATACTAGTTAATTTTCAAAACAGGAGTACACATTGTATACAGCGCTGACCTATCTTACTTGAGTAGGTTTTACATACTGCATTCTGGCTTTGGTAAGGACCTACTATTTTGCATTGCCTAATTAATCCTCTCTTGAAGAGCATTTGCCCACGAAAAGCTCAAATCCAGAAAGCCTTAATATATCCTTTTTAAGGTGATGGATAGTAGTTTAAAATCAGATGGCCTCTCATCTCTGTTTAAGGTATTTCTCCTCAGATGATCCAGCAATTTCACTTCTGGGTATATACCCAAAGGGCATGAAATCAATATGTCAAGGAGCTATCTGCATTCCCATGTTCATTGCAGCATTATTCATAATTGCCAAGATATGGGATCAACTTAAGCAGGTCCATCAGTGGATAAATAGATAAAGAAACTGCATACATACACAATGAAATAATATCCAGCCTTAAAAAAGAAGAAAACCTTGTCATTTACCACAACACAGATGAACCTGAAGGATGTATGTTTAGTTAAATAAGCCAGGCACAGAAATACAAATACTTCATGATCTCACTTATATGTGGAATCTAAAAAGTTGAACAAATTGAAGCAGAGAGTAGTAGAATGGATGGTGGTTACCAGAGGCTGGCGGGTGGGGGGATTGGGGCGATGTTGATCAAAGGATACAAAATTTCAATTAGACAGGAGGAATGAGTTCAAGAAATCTGTTGTATATCATGGTGACTATAGTTAATTACAATCTATTGTGTACTTGAAAATTGCTAAGAATAGATTTTAAGTGTTCACACCACAAAAAATGGTAAGTATGTGAGATAATGCATGTTAACTAACTTGATTTAGCCATTCCACAGTGTATACATATATCTAAATATCACTTTATATACTATAAATGTATACAATTTTTATTTGTCACTTAAATAAACAAATAAGATAAAATTAATGGCCAAAAATGAGAGAAAAGTGAAATATTTCCCATATGCAGAGAAACAATTTCTTTAAAAAGCATTAAATTTTAAAACAATTCATAATCTTTGCTTATATGGTGTGAAATATGTAAGCCACACAATGATATTTATTATGTAGATATACTCTCATTTTCCAGCTTCGTTTTTATACTTTAATGGTCACCCTGTGCCCTAATAATCATATCAAAAAACTGGAGTTTCCCAATTAAGCTTAGCTTTTTTCTATGCCTTTGTGTGTGCTAATCTCACTGACTCATTTCCCATCCTCCTCACTATTTCAAAAACTTTATCTATTCTTTAAAACAGCCTGACTCAACTTCTCTCAAGATTTGTTTAGGCAAATAACATAGTTTATGGAGTTAAACAGATCAAAGTTCAAGTCCTGCTTCTGCCACTTACTAGCTGTATAATCTTGAGCAAATTATTCAATTACTCCAAGCCTCAGCTTCCCTATTTGTAAAGTGAGAATAATATTCTATAGGATTTAGTTAGATGACATTTGAAAAGCACCTAATATTGTCATGGCTATTATTATTATTGGTAATAGTCATAGTATTAACTATTGGTGAAAAAGTGACTGATGAAGAAATGACTGGACTTTACTGGTTATTTCACTTTTCTTCTGTAAACTACATAAATCCATAAATTTCAGGCAGAGGTTCTTACATAAAACTCTCAAGTTCTTTGTAAAAATGAACCTTTTCATGAAATTCCAAGATATTTCCATCTAAACAGTTGACTTTGCTGTCCACTGAGTTACATTGTCTACTTCTAAGTTGTGCAACCTCTGCTTTAACCTCAGGGGCTATAAAATAGACCTGTAAACAGTTTTGGGCTCTGAATGGGAGGCTGAACATGATGCTTTTTTTAATTACAAAATTGAAATTGTTCTATAAAACAGTTCCATGACAAAATTGGGAACCAAGTATAATAAAATTAAACTAGGGTAAAGAGCTTTGGAAGGAACACTAAATATCTGACTGTATGACATCGTTTCACCTATAAATTATGACTTTTTGTCTTAAAATGTGTGATCTTTAAGGCAGAAAGGCAATCAAAATTTCTTCTCAGTTGCTTGATAAGACAGTGGTAGCTAATTGTATCTGTCTGCTTGTCAATCCTGTGATTGACTGAGCCACAGAGATGTAATTGTTCTGTAGAATTTGAAGTCATGTGTCTTTCTTTGTTTTTCCTATTTCCTTTCCTCCTTGAAAATTCTGTAGAAACTTTGGAAAAAGATATATATGCAATGTACTTTAAAGCATTCTTTTCCAAGTTACTATTATATAAGAAAATAAAAATTTTTTTTTACGTATACTTTCGTGTATATAAAGTTCTTTCTTTAGCTATTAAAAGAACTTTATTCATTGGAAATAGCCAGATCATAAGTAATTAGATTTATTTTTAAATGTTTTATATTTTTGAGGAAGCCTCTGGGGGCAGATCTGGTGGGCTGTTGCGGGTTGGGTATGAGGGAGGGCCACAGTGCCAGGACAGAGTGTCAAGCTCTCTGTTCCCCAAACACTGTCATGGAGAGTGGGGGACCCCACGAGTCCTGTCTGTGCCAGGACAAGAAGCTAACTACCTTGGGATCCATGGCAAGATGGCTGACTGGAGACATCACTCGTCAGACCTTCCCAATGAGAAGGCAGGATATCAGACAGAGGAGCAGAGAGAAGAGTCACAGATGGCTGGGGACCCCACAGAGAAAGTTGTGAAGCCGAGAAATAAGAAGATAAAGAAGGAGAAGATATCAGGGGGGATCAAACCCAGAGGGGCTTGGAGCCTGGTGAAGGGGTAAGGTGGGATACTCCTCCCCCTCATAAGTGCCTTCAGTGAGCAGCAGGACACCAAGCATACTGAAGGCTTTTCCACCCTCCACGAGCCCAGGCATGGCAGCAAAATATGAAATAGTGGGGTGAACTAGTGAATAACCAGAGTTTGGGCAGCCTGAGTGGGACACCCTCCAGGAGAGTGCTATGAGAGGCCGGAGTGCTGGCTTTCTTCCATCCAGACACTTCCCCCCTGGAACCTTCCCTATCCACTGAAACTGAGAAAGTAGTGTAAACTCGGGCTGTCCGGGAGCTGTGGCCCCTCCCTCACCCAGTATAACCGCAAGCGTAGTTTGAGCTGAGAATTTTGGGAATGGCTGCTTTTTGCTTCTCTCTGGTGGGTGTGTGTCCCAGGCTGAGGTATTCTTAGAAAATGGGACCCACACCTCTTGCCCTGGAGGTCTTGTCAGGGAACAAGGGTGAACAATTTGGGACTTTCCTGCCCACAGGTGTTTCATGGGGTCACACACCAGTGGCTCAGAGAAGAAAGCTGGCCTTGGTTCACCCCAGACACGAGAAGGGTGCAGGGGGACACAGGAGAGAAGACTGGGAGCTGGACTCAGGTGGCAAGGAAGCCCACATGGACATGTCTGATGGGAGAGTATAGTGGGGTGCTGAGGAACCAGGATCTGAGAGTGTGCCCATCACCCCCATTGGAGAACCACCATATTGGATAAGGGCATAGCATCCGGAGAGAAATAACCTCACCCCTGGTTCCATGTCAACTGAACACTGGACACTTAGGCATGCTGGCTGACCAGGTGCTGCGGCCCCTCCCTCCACTAATTACAATAGGGAGGGCAGTTCATACAGAGAAATTCATGAGTGGCCGTTTCTCTTGGGCAGGTGCGTGCTATAGGCGGAGGTCTCCATAAATGGAGGGGCCAACATCTCTTCCTCCAAGGACTGGTTGTGGAACAGGGGTGCACAACTTTGGAACTCCTCGCCCACTGGTGTTTTGTGGAGATACACACTAGTGGGTCAGATATACAGACTGGGGAGAGGTTGAGAGCTGGACTCGGGTGGTGAGGGAGCACACATGGACTGAACTGATGGGAGTGTGCTGCGGGGATCCAGGGATTGATGACTTGGGGGAGTGCCCACCCCTCCCTGCAGAAAAACTGCACTACTGCATAAGGGTGGAAAGATCCCAGCCTGGTGCCTTAGCACTGAGCATTTAGGCCTCTCCCCTGTGATTAGTCCTCCCAGTTTGGTAAGCCCATCTGGACCTCATACCAGTGGCTCCCCCTAGAACCAGAGAAGCATTTTCTGAGCCTTGCTGAGGCTTTACAAAGCCTTTCAGGTTCCCACATCCTAGCCACCAACTGCCTTGCTTCTCCCTCCACCTCAATGGTGGTGGAGATCAAGCAACCCCCTGGGAGCTTCAGGATCTCTCCTAAAGCTTGGGGCACTCAAGTACTCTACCTGGGGGACCAGAGTCTGCCACGGGCACAAAAGAACATCTCAGCAGCTGGCTCTTTCATACAAACATCAACCAATGACAGGGAGAACAACTTTTTAGTGCATCCTAGCATCACCCAACTCAAGCAAATAGGGGTTGAGTGATTCGTACTCACAAGTACCATGCCCCGTATTGGGGATTAAACTACGGGACCCAACACAATTCACACTGCTGGGAAGAGGTGAAGACAGCAGGACAAAGGCAACCCAAAAGATCATCAAACCTGCTTGACACCCCATAGGCACCTCGAGACCAGCACTCTTCTCCCTGGCATGGTCAGGGATTGATCTTCGGGGACCTGGGGACAGGCCCACAAGCCAGGCCCGGTACCCCCAGGACTGGCTCAAGAGGCCAGATGAGAAGGAATCAGTGAAAGAATTCTGGAGGTATGAAAAATCAGAGCAAACAGTCATCCCCAAGAGGAAACAACAACTCTTTACCAATGGATACCAACCAAAATGAAAATATTGAAATGACAGATAAAGAATTCCAAATTTGGATTATAAGGAAGATCAATGAAATACATGAGAAAATGGAAAACCAACACAAAGAAACCACAAGAGCAATACAGGAAATGATGAAAAATTCATAAAGAAATAGAATTATCTAAAAAAATCAAATAGAACTTCTGGAAATGAAAAATTCATTCAAGGAAATAAAAAACACAGTGGAAAGTTTTAAGAATAGACTAGACCAGGCAGAAGAAAGAATCTCAGAGCTTAAAGACAACACCTTCAAATTAAACAAGTCAGTCAAAGATGAAGAACAGAGAAATAAAAGGAATAAACAAAGTCTACAAGAAATATGGGATTATGTAAAGAGGCCAAACATAAGAATCATAGGCATCCCTGAGGGTGAAGAAAAGAACACACAAGGATTGGAAAACCTATATGAGGGAATAATTGAGGAAAACTTCCCCAGTCTTGCTAGAAATTTAGATATCCAAGTACAAGAAGCTCAGTTTACTCCTTGGAGATTCATCACAAAGAGGCAATCACCATAATACATAGTAATCAGACTGTCAAAAGTTAATATTAAGGAGGAACTCCTATGAGCTGTAGGGTAAAAACATCAGGTAACATACAAAGGAAAACCCATCAGGCTAACTGCAGACTTCTCAACTGAGACCTTACAAGCTGGAAGGGATTGGGGCCACATCCTCAGTCTTCTTAAACAGAATAATGGCCAGCCTATAATTATGTATGCTGCAAAACTAAGTTTCTTATATGAGGGTGAAATAAAGACTTTTTCAAGCAAGCAAACATCGAGGGAATTTTTCAAGACTAGACTGGCCCTGCAGAAAGTACTCAGATCTACATTATATACCGATCAGCACAATAGACACCCACCAGTGTAAATTCACCCAAAAGCTAATGCTCAGAGCCCATACATAATAATAGCTGAAGAATTAAAACCAAACAATAAGGTTCCACCAAACAAGCTGAACAGAAATGCATCCCACTTATCAATTCTTTCAATAAATGTGAACAGCTTGAACTCCCCACTCAAGAGACACAGGCTGGATGAATGGATAAAAAAATACAAGCAAAGTATCTGCTGTCTCCAAGAAACACAACTAACCCACAGAGACTCATTCAGACTTAATGTGAAGGGATAGGAAAAAAAATACTCCACACAAATGGAAGTCAATGGAAAGCAGGTTTACCCATTCTCATATCAGACAACATAGACTTCAAATCAACAATAGTACAGAAAGACAAAAATGGTCATTATATAACAGTAAAGGGAGCAATTCAACAAGAAGACCTAACAATCCTAAGTATATATGCACCTAATACAGGTGCATCCACATTCATAAAGCAAACCCTACTAGATCTAAACAAAGTGATAAACAACAGCATAGTAATAGCTGGAGTCTTCAACACCCTGCTGACAAAACTCAACAGATCCTCCAAGCAGAAAATAAACAAAGAAACACTGGACTTAAATGGGACTCTAGAGCAAATGGGCCTAACAGACATTTACAGAACATTCTACCCCAGAACTACTGAATATACATTCTTCTCATCAGCACATGGAACATTCTCTAAGATCAATCACATCTTAGGCCATAAAACATGCCTCAGCTAATTCAAAAAAATAGAAATTATGCCTTGTATCTTCTCAGACCACAGTGGAATAAAATTAGATTTCAACTCCAACAGAAACACTCAATCTTACACAAAGTCATGGAAAATTAGACAACCTACTGCTCAACAATTATTGGGTAAAGGAGGAAATTAAGGTGGAAATCAAAAGATTCCTCAAACTAAATGAAAAAGGGGACACAAGTTATCAAAATTTATGGGATTCAGCTAAGCAGTCCTAAGGGGAAAATTCATAGCCTTAAATGCCTACATCAAAAAGACAGAAAGATCACAAATCAACAACCTGATGAATCATCTCAAGGAACTAGAAAAGGAAGAGCAAACCAAATCCAAACCCAGCAGAAGAAAAGAAATAACTAAAAAAGAGCAGAAACTAAATGACATAAAAAACAACAACAAAAAAAATACAGAAGATTAATCAACCAAAAAGTTGGTTCTTTGAAAAGATAAACAAAATTGATAGACCTCTCATAAGATTAACCAGAAATAGAAAAGAAAAGATCCAAATAAGCTCAATCAGAAGTGAAAAAGGGGATATTACAACTGATACCACAGAAATACAAAACATCATCTATGAATACTATAAAAAACTTATGCACATAAACTCAAAAACGTTGAGGAAATGGACAAATTCCTGGAAACACACAACCTCCCAAGCCTCAATCAGGAAGAAATAGAATTCCTGAACAGACCCATAACAAGCAACAAAGTTGAAGCAGTAATAAAAAATCTTCCAACAAAAAAACCCCCCAGACCAGATGGTTTCAGGGCCAAATTTTATCAGACCTACAAAGAAGAATGTGTACCTGTACTGCAGAAATTTTTCATAACATTGAGTAGGAAAGAATCCTACCCAATTTGTTCTACAAAACCAGTATCACCTTGATACCAAAGTCACAGAAGGACACAACAAAAAAAGAAAACTGTACACCAATATCCCTTGTGAATATACATGCCAAAATTGTCAACAAAATTCTAGCAAACCAAATTCAGCAGCACATCAAAAAAATAATCCACCAGGACCAAGTGGGCTTCATCCCAGGGATGCAAGGATGGTTCAATATTTGCAAATCCATAAATGTGATCCACCACATAAACAGAAGCAAAAACAAATATCATATGATCATCTCAATAGATGCAGAAAAAGCATTCAACAAAATTCAACACCCTTTTATGATAAAAACTCTCAACAAAATAGGCATAAATGGAACATATCTAAAAATTATAAAAGCCATATACAACAAACCCACAGCCAATATCATACTGAATGGGGAAAAGTTGAAACCATTCCCATTTAGAACTGGAACAAGATAAGGATGCCCACTGTCACCACTTCTATTCAGCATAGTGTTGGAAGTCCTTGCCACAGCAATCAGGCAAGAGAAGGAAATTAAGTGTATCTAAATGGCGAAAGAAGAGGTCAAACTATCACTCTTTGCTGATGATATGATCTTATACCTAGGAAACCCCAAAGACTCCACCAAGAGACTCCTGGAATTGATAAATAAATTCAGCAAAGTCTCAGGATACAAAATTAATATACACAAATCAGTAGCATTCCTATAAACCAACAATAGTCAAGCTGAAAATCAAATCAAAGATGCAATACCTTTCACAATAGCTATAAAGAAAATAAAATACCCGGGAATATATTTAAGCAAGGAGGTCAAAGATCTCTATAAAGAGAACTACAAATCACTGAGGAAGGAAATGGCAAATGATGTAAACAAATGGAAAAACATATCATGCTCATGGATCAGCAGAATTAACATTATAAAAATGTCCATACTACCCAAAGTAATTTACAGATTCAATGCAATTCCCATCAAAATACCAACATCACTTTTTGCAGATCTAGAAAAAATAACTCTACACTTCATTTGGAACCAGAAAAGAGCTCAAATAGCCAAAGCAACCTTAAGCAAAGGAACAAATCTTGAGGCATCACCTTACCAGACTTTAAGCTATACTACAAGGCTATGGTAACTGAAACAGCATGGTACTGGCACAAAAATAGAGACATAGACAAATGGAACAGAACAGAGAACCCAGATATAACCATCCACATATTGCCATCTGATCTTTGACAAAGCAGACAGTAACATACACTGGTGAAAAAATAATCCCTATTCAATAAATCATGTTGGGAAAACTGGATAGCCACATGTAGAAGATTGAAACAGGTTCCATACCTCTCACCAATCACTAAAATTAATTCAAGATGGATAACAGGCTTAAACCTAGGACATGAAACCAGTAGATTTCTAGAAGAAAATGTTGGAAAAACTCTTCTAGATATTGGACTGTGCAAAGAATTTATGAAGAAGACCCCAGTGGCAATCACAGCAATAACAAAAATAAATAAATGGGTTTTGATTAAATTAAAAAGATTCTGTACAGCCAAGGAAACAATTAAAAGAGCAAATAGACAACCTACAGAATGGGAGAAAATATTTGCATGCTATACATCTGAGAAAGGGCTAATAACCAGAATCTATAAAGAACTCAAGCAAATCAGTAAGAAAAAATCAAACAACCCCATTAAAAAGTGGGCAAAAGACGTGAACAGAAGCTTTTCAAAAGAAAATAGAATAATGGCCAATAAACATATGAAAAAATGCTGAACGTCACTAATCATCAGGGAAATGCAAACCGTTAAGTACATTGATATATCACCATACCCCAGTGAGAATGGCTTTTATCAAAAAGTCCCGAAACAATAGATTCTGGTGTGGATGTGGAGAGAAAGGAACACTTATTCACTGTTGGTGGGACTGCAAACTAGTACAACCTCTGTGGAAAATAGTATGGAGATTCCTCAGAGAACTCAAAGTAGATCTACCATTTGGTCCAGCATTCCCACTATTGTGTATTTACCCAAAGGAAAAGAAGTCGTTTTATCCAAAAGACACTTGCACTCAAGTGTTTATTGCAGCACAATTCACAATTGCAAAGATGTGGAATCAACCCAAGTGCCCATCAATTCATTAGTGGATTAATAAAATGTGGTATATGTATGCCATGGAGTACTACTCAGCCATAAAAAATGAGTTAATACCTTTTGCAACAATCTGGATGGAACTGGAGATCATTCTCCTAAGTGAAGTATCACAAGAATGGAAAAACAAACACCACATGTACTCACTATTAAATTGGAACTAACCAAACAACACTCATGTGCATATCATGTGCACAGATGGAAGTAAAACTCAAGGGAAATCAAGCAGGTTGGGGAGGGGGAAAGAGGGGATGGGTGAAATCACACCTAACGGGTCCAGTGTACACTATCTGGATGATGGGCACACTTATAACTTTGTCTCAAGCAGCACATAAGCACCTAACCCATGTTATCAAAACATTTGTACCCCTGTAATATGCTGAATAAAAATTAAAAAAATAAATGTTTAACATTTTTAAATTACAAATGCAAAGACTATATGCTCAAGTTAAGGAATTTAGCATTTCAGAAGCAGGCAATTTAGCATCATCAGATGCAGGCAAAAACCTGACCATAGACCCCAAAATAATATAACTGACAACATGTTCATGTTTTCTGAATTTAGTGTTAAGCATATATGAAAATGTATCATTTTAAAACAAAGAACTAATTCATACAAAAAATAAATTATACATCAGACTCGTTGACCACAACTTTTCTACAAGGAATTTTGTTTAATCAATGTCCATATTCCCCCTAAATTTCTTCCTGATCCCTCCTATGATTCTTCTATGTTGTTATCATGGGCTTCTGAAGCTGATTATTTGCCTAAATTAGAACCATTTATCTTCAGTGTCACATTAATTTGATTTGGTATGAGTTTTCCAAAATGGGACTGACTTCTTTTACAAGCTACTGAAGACAGAGGAATTGGAAGAATAGAAGAAACAGAAGCTGTGTTGTGTGATTAACTGAGATTTTTGGCTTAACATTTTGGGAACTTGAGTTTTCTCATCTTTAAAATAAGGATCAGGAATTAGATGATTTTCTTGAATCCTCCAGCAGTCATATTCTAAGCACATTTTTCTAATGTATCTATCTTTTTACTGAAGATAACCCTGTCTTTCCCCACATACTCACAAATATCTATTGGGAGCATCTAGATTTTTTTCATTCCTTCTTTTCAGTAATGTTGACCCTGTCTTTTAGATATCATTCATTTGTTTTTCTCACAACTCCAATATCTATCCCTTTTCATTTTGAAACCTTTGCTCTCATTCAGCTACTTCTGTACCAAAGAATATCTTCTTTACTGTTAGTTATCTTAACCTGTTCCTTTAAGACTTTTCTTATGTCATTAAAAAAATATGCTTTAGGCCAGGCATGGTGGCTCACACCTGTAATCCTTGCACTTTGGGAGGCCGAGATGGGAGGATTGCTTGAGGCCAGGAGTTTGAGACCAATCTGGGCAACATAGTGAGACTCTGTCTCTACAAAAAAAAAAAAAATCCCAGCATGGTGGCACATGCCTGTAGTCCCAGCTTCTCAGGAGGCTGAGGCAGGAGGATCACTTAAGCCCAGGAGTTTGAGATTCCAGAGAGCTATGATAGTGCCACAGGATTCAAGCCCAGGCAACAGAGGGAGACTAGTATGTTCTACCATTTGACTGCATTTCGATATCAAATAGAATGTTTTTAATTAAGTACGCAATTGTGTCCACTGTTCTGATGCAGTAGGCACCAAAGATAATAATTTATTTATCTTCTACATGCTTCTGTTATATTTCCAGTATTTAATCTCTACAAATATGAATTTTGTAAAATTATTTATATTAGTGAGTAATTAGATAAAAATTTAAGTGGCCAATACTAGAGGAAGAATTAATCAAACTTTATGATGTCAACTTGATAAACTATTATGTAGCAATTAGAAAGTATAATTTTGAGAAGTATGAATATGAAAATGTTTGTTTTCTTATTAGGATATGCTAACTTGGACTGCAGTAACAGCTCCAAATTCTCGGTGGCTCAATGCAACAAAAGTTTATTTCTTGCTCACACTACATTTCCAGGGTGAGTCAGGGCTAAGATGGGGGACTTCTGTTCCACACAGTCATTCAGGAATTTAGGCTGACTTTATAGCTGTACCATCTGGACCACCTGATCTCCTTGATCACTGCACCTGAGAAGAGAGGAGCATGGAGAAGTCACACCTGCTATTCTGTACTTTGGCCCAGATGTGACAAACTACATCACTTTAGCTTATACCCCTTTGGTCATCACTAGTCACTGCAAGGGCCTGGGAAATGTATAATTCTCTTCCTGCAGTACAGGAAGAGGAAGAGGACAGCAAGATATTGACTTCTTATTACATTTAATAGCAATTTTAAGCAAAGTGATTCTCTTAATTATACAAAAAAATCTCAAAATTCAAGATATAGAGAAAGAAAATAAAAATACTCTAAACATGGAAAAAATAGAATTAGATTTGAAATGGGACATGGGGGAAAAGGAAAAGGATGAATAAAAATGTATATTGCACTCGATGTAACATGATCTTTGCACTGAAGTAGAAACAACTTAATGATATTAGAGCACTGATAATATCAACCACAATTGAAGATTAAAATAATCAAAATATATAACTGTTTATGCATATATATATTCTTTATAGACATAGATTAGAGTAAAATGTGGAAGATTATAATATTTCAGAAAGAAGGCTTGAACATTATTTAGTTTTTTTCTATTTAGAATTTTTATTATTGTTACAATTAATGTTATTTATGTGGTATGTAAACATTGAAGACAAAAAGGCTAAGCTTTTGAGAAAATGAGGCAGTTTGTTGCACAACAGAAGCAACATGAATTTTAAAGTCAGATAAAGTTTGATTCAAATCTTAACACTGCTTCAGATTAGTTGGGCAAGTTATACTTTTGGACAAGTCATTTAACCTTTTAAACTAAGCTTCAGATTCCTCATTTTTGAAGTGGGGATAAAAATACCTGCCTTCTAGTGCTCTTGGGAGGATTAAATAACATAATGTATGTTTATTTAACCAACACTAACGTAGAACTCCCAGGTACTGTTGTAATCACTTCAGCACCATGTAACTCATTTAATCTTCATAATAACTGTATGAAGTAAGTAACATAATCCCCATTTTGCATATGAGGAAATTGAGGCACAAAGAACTTGCTCAAAGTCACATGACTAAATAAGTAGTAAGTGTCAGAATTGGATATGAACCTGGGTGGTCTGGTTTCAGAACCTTTCTTATGACCACTCTGCTGCCTCTTATAGATCTTAGCTTAGTGCCAATTAATAGTATGAATGTAATAAATGGGAATTATTTATAGCTATAATGCTAGTTATAAATTTAATAGCAATTTTATGCAAAGTGATTTTCTTAATTATACAAGAAAATCTCAAAATTCAAGATACAGAGAAAGAAAATAAAAATACTCTAAGCATTAATTATTTAAGCACTACACTTTTCATAACTCGTGCTCATAAGTACAGTATCTTTTTCCACAGCTTGTTTGCTTATCATTGAAGTTCATCTTCTCATGTTTTATTTATCTCCCTCCTCAGTTCTATTTCTAAAAATATCTTGAAATTTCCTCATTTATTTAATCCATAATGTCTTGCAAATATTATTTTTATAATTTTTACTCTGTTTTGATTCGTTGACTTTACTTACATTGGGAAACTTCTTTCCATCTTCAGTTTGCAAATTATTGACTGTTAAAATCTAATTCACCTGTAAATCATTAAAAATGCAGGCAGTAAGGGCTTATTTCAGTGTAAATAATTCACATCATTGACTATTGTGTATGTAGGCCAACTCTGAACTGTCCTAATTAATGAGAAGGCTGAATACTGTGTAGTACTCTGATTTTGTAGATTCTTACAAAGTTGTTAGGAACAAGCCTTTATTCATGATGGAAAAGCTAGAAATTGCTAATTGAATTTTAAAATGTATATGTCTACCTTTATCTACTTCCAAAATTGATCCTTATGTCTCCTCCAAGTCCATAGTATATAAGAAAAATATCAGGACTTTGGGTGGCAGGAATGGAGAAGGGTGTTGATATTTGGGATCATTATAAATGTTATCTTAGGCTAGATCACAGATAGGTACCTGAATACAGACAAAAAATGACCTTTACATTGAAGTAGAAAATAATTTAATGAAAAAATTTCAAGTATTTTACTATTAAAAAGTATCTAGAGATCATAAATTTTATTTTTAAACTCATTTTTATTTTATTTATGTTTATGTCCATCAATTTATTGGCTCACCATTTCCTCTTCCATCATAGACATTCCTCTGGGATCATTTTATTTTCTTTCTGAAGTGTATACTTAGAAATTCCTTTAGCAAGGGTGTCTTGGTGAGAAATTCTCTGTTTCTGTTTGTCTAAAGTTTCTTTCTTTTCCACCCCAGCTTTATTGAGGTATAATTGACAAATAAAAATTGTATATATTCAAAGTGTATACTGTGATAATTTGATATATGTATACACTTTATAACAATTACCACAATCAAATTAATGAACACATCCATCAGCACACATAATTATCCTTTGTATGTGTGTGCATATGTGTGTGTGTAGTGAAGACACTTAAGATCTACTCTTTCAGCAAATTTCAAGTAAATGGTACAATATTATTAACTATAGTCACCATGCTGTACATTAGATCTTCAGAACTTATTCATCTTATAACTGAAAGTTTGTACCTTTTGACCAACATCTCCCCATTTCCCCATTCGCTCGGCCCCTGACAACCACCCTTCTACACTCTGCTTTTATGAGTTTGACTTCTTAAGATTCCACATATAAGTAAGATCGTACAGTATTCATCTGTCTGTTTCTGGCTTATTTCACTTAGCATAAGGTTCTCTAGGTTCATCCATATTGTTGCATATTCTAGAATTTCCTTCTTTTTATGGCTGAGGAATATTCCAGCATGTGTATATGCCACATTTTTTTTAATCCACTCATCCATTGATGGACACGTACGTTGTTTCCATATCTTGGCTATTGTGAATAATGCTGCAATGAACATGGGATGTAGATATCTCTTTGAGATGCTGATTTCATTTCCTTTGAATATATACATAGAAGTGTGATTGCCAGATCATATGGTAGTTCTATTTTTAATTTTTGAGGAACCTCCACACTGTTTTCCATAATGGCTGTACCAATTTACATTCCCATCAACAGCGTACAAGTGTTCCCTTTTCTCCACATCTTCACAAACACTTGTTATCTCTTGTCTTTTTTATAATAGCCATCCTAATAGGTATGAGTTGATATCTCATTGTGGTTTTGATTTGCATTTCCCTGATGATAAGTGATGTTGGGGACCTTTTCAAATACTTCTTGGCCATTTTTATGTCTTCTTTGGAAAAATGTCTACTCAGATCCTATGCCCATTTTTAAATTAGGTTATTTGGTTTTTTGCTATAGAGTTGTGTGAGTTCTTTATATATTTTGGATATTAACCCCTTATCAGATATATTATATGTTTTGCAAATATATTATTTCATTCTGTAGGTTGCCTTTCGTTTTGCTGATTGTTTCCTTTGATGTACAGATGAAGTGTCTTTCTTCAATAATAGCTTAGCTAGGTATACACTTTTACAGTAACAAAAATTTTTCCTAGGTATCTTGAAGATATTATTTTACGGTCTTTGGCTTCTATTTTTGTTAGTTTGTCATTCCTTTGTAGGTGATCTTTTTTTTCCTTGCTGCTTCAAAAATGTGTCATTCTGCAGTTTCACATGATATGTGTAGGTGTGAATTTTCTTTTAATTATCCTGTTTGTGATTCATTGTGATTCCTAAATTTGAGGATTCATGTCTTCTACCAATTCTGGAAATTTTTCACCTGTTATTTAAAAATGGTACTTCTCCCTCATTCTCTCTACTCTTATCTTCTATGACTCCAATTAGGCATATGTTAGACTTTCTCACATTATCCTCCATCTTTTTAGTTATTTATTTTGAATTTTTAATATTTTTTTCATTCTGTGCTATGTTCTGTGCAATTTCTTCAGATCTTTTTCCTGGTTTCCTAATTCTTAGATCATCCATCTACTTAACTGTTTACCCATCCATGGAGTTTTTCATTTTAAGAATTACACACACACATAATTTCTTAAAGTTATACTTTTTCCACATCAGGATTTTCAATCCTGTCTCAGGTTGTGGGAGAAGTTTTCTTTCCAGCCATTGAGATTGTAAGAACAATCAAATCAGTAGCTTGGTGGTTTGGTAGCAAGTCAGTCTAGCTCTGGGTCCCCCTCATGTCTTTTATCCTTATTCAATAACTAGGCTCTTGTTTTGATACTTATGACCAAACTACAATTTCCTCCCTCGTCAGCCTGGCAAAGATCCATTTATCTTTTAAAAAATCAGCTCAAGTGTCTCTTTACTGACTTTTTCAGAGAGAAATAATAACTTTTATGGTTGAGTGTCACCTGTATGTATTTCTTTCACAATACCATTGTACAGTTGTACCTACCTAAAGTCTATAATCTCTTCAAGGGAAGGAGCCATATCTTATTGATTTTTGTGGCCCCAATGATACAAATAATAATATAAATAACAATAATAAATAACATTTATTGAGGACTTCCTGCATGCCAGGAAAATTCATGAACTTTGTATGTGTTAATAAGTCACTCAAGACACAGAGAGATTATATAAAATGCCCAAAGTCACAAATCTAGGAATTCACTGTAACAAGACTTGTGTCCAGATATTATGTGGCCCCACATACAAACTCTTAGTGTCTATCCAACATTACCTTTCTGATACCCTTCAGAATGGGAGAGTCAGCAGCAGATGAATAGGTCATAGCAGCAAGAACTTGGACTTGGGCACTAAACAAACTCATGGGGAGTGTGGCAGATGCTTAGACGCAGTAGGATAAATACAGGAAGGCCTGCAAGACAGAAGGAGCCTTGTGGTGGGGCATTTATAAGCAAGCAACATGAAGAGAGTAAAGCATGAGGCATCAATAAAGACACTAGCAGCAGTTAATATCATGTTCTGGGTACGAAATTGGAATCCTAGGCAGAACTGAGTGTCCAGAAGGACTTTTAAGAACAAGTCAGGAATCAAGGCCAGAATTAAAAACAAATCAACCTCGTAGGCAAATAATGCCTGTATCACTACCCTTAACATAGTTTTGTCTGATTAAAACTGTTATTAACTTTTCAAACACCTTTTATCCTTAAGCTACCACATGTCAGGCACACTAGCAGAGACAGTATCCTTTAGGTCCCAATAGCAGTCATAAGTATAATACTGTATGTTGTGGTGAAATTAATCCTGAGCCAGAAGTAGCTCCAGCATTAGTAGATTTTCAGCCCTGAACCTGACACTGGACTATTTTATTTCAACAGAACAGGGCCTCCCTTACCTAACCATGTGGTCCCCCAACTCATCTTTCAATTTTGCATGGGTGGAGTTTTGCAAGTAAACGAGATGAGAAAAAATGAGATTTTTACATGATGATTTAGTTCATGCCTTCTTAACACTATTCCTACAATAGCAGATTTTACTCTCCAATTCTTATTCTCAGTTATATTTTTTTCTTGTATGTGTAAAGATGAAATAGCACATTTACTTTGCATAAGTAAATGAAACCTAATTTGGCTGGTATGCCAACTTCCCAATTAGACACTTTAGAAGGAAACTCAAGTGCTTCTTTAATAAAAATACATAGGCAAGAGAAAGTGATTTATTGGGCTACCTTAGAAGAAATAT
The DNA here is from genome assembly GCA_023783475.1 of Daubentonia madagascariensis. NCBI lineage: Eukaryota > Metazoa > Chordata > Mammalia > Primates > Daubentoniidae > Daubentonia > Daubentonia madagascariensis. The sequence continues at coordinate 44,986,103 of JAKFHU010002088.1, read as the reverse complement.
AGACTTAGCTCACATTGTCATGAAATGGTATAGTCTATATCATAGAATAGATACCAGATTCTAAAAACCTAATTTCGAAGTAATATGCTAATAAAATGATATGGGTTCATTTATTTTATGGAACTATAATATATTCAGTGAAATTAAAATTTTGCCTTGACTTATACTTAGATTTCAGTTTAGCTAGTATTTATTGAAATCTTATAACATGCCAATTTCTGAGCTGATTTTTTCACATACATTCCTATTTAAAACAGCATAATACAATTAGAGGTTAAGCAGTTGAGATTTTTATATTTGTATTTTATTTTAACTTACATGGTAATGAAAAAAATGGGATGATTCTAGACTAAATAATGGATGCATATATTGAATATTAATATTGAATCAAAGTGTTAATGTTTAATTTTCTTAATCTCATAATTTAAAACAAAAGTAATGAGATGGATAAGAAAACCAAGAAGTTAAAATCCTATATCTGTTACTTAATGAAACAGCAGCAAAACATTACTAAAGCTGAGTGTGAAAATAATATAGTGTATGAGATGTTAAAGTCTGGAAAATACATGTTTTAACATAGTTAAATCAGTAAAATCAATCATAGTTTTCTATGTAGTATTTTAACATTAATGAGAATTGAAAAGTTTGGAGCCTTTGGAAATAATAACACTCAAAAAACTAGTTCTTATGTCATGTTTATAAAAATATATGTGTCCACATATTTCTACTGCTCCTTAAATTAATATTAGAATATGTTTTATTCATATTAACTAATATACTAATCAATAGGTTGAGAGATACTATGCATTCCTTAAGTTATGGGGAATCTTCTTTGAAAGCATTCCATACTTATATTTTATTAGTTACTGTTGTTCACTTCCTTTCACGCATCTAGAAGTTTATTCTATGTCCTCTTTTTCATTTCTGACAGAAATTAAAACTTTTATGAGTTAATCATGCTGTTGATAGTTCTTTGATTATCCAGAGTCTCTTCCCCACCATTTTTTACTCTACCCTTCATTTGGCAGTATTTTTTTTGGTAGGTATTTCTTAGTCAAAATTACGTACGTAAGTTGCCATTTTAATTACATGTCCATTTCCACACAATTTGAAGTAATGGATATTTAGTCGTTAAAATAATTGTGACACATATGTATAGGTCAGAGTCACAGCAAGAAACAGATGGTCCCTCAAAAGGGGGTGATAAAAAGAGTTTAATGAAGGGACTATTTATAAAGGTGTGGGCAGGAAAAAGGGAAATCAACTATGGTTAGTGAAATCCTGAAAACCTGCAGCAGCAGGAATCTGTTACTACTCCCAGGCCTAAAGGAGCAAGATGTGGGAGCAGTTAATGAAAACTGGCAAGAGCTATAGCTGTAAAAGTCATATGACAAGAGCTTTGGTCTTTGATAGAGGGACATAGCTATTGACAGACTATAGTACAACAGGGCACATGTCTCTCTCCTTCCACCCTCCAGTCCTCTGCCATTCTCTCTCACTGGCTGAATTCAGTTGGAAGCTAGAAGGCAAGGAACCTGGTGATTGCAGACCATGAAGACAGAGCATGATGAAGAGTGGAAAGTGGATCTGTAAGGGTTAGGAGAGAATATACAGTACACCATACTATCCTAATATCTAATAAAAAGTCAGAAAAAGTGGTTGCTTTTAAATAATGCAGGGGGATACGACACTTATGGAGAGGAATTTAGACCATCTGGCAGAATTGGGAATTTATCTAATCTTTGACATGGCAATCCCACTTCTAGGAATCTATCTCAAAAAATAAACTGGCAAAAATACAAAATGATATATGGTCAAGGATATCCATTGCCAATAATTGAGGAGAATGGAGACCATTCAAATGTCTGTCAATAGGGGACTGGTTGAATGAATTACAGTGCACCCATACAATGGAGTATTATACAGCTATAAAAGTGAATAAGAATGATCTCGATATACTTATGTCAAATAATTTCTAAGATGTATTATTAAGAAAACAAGGTACAGAAAGGTCTTTTTAGTATGCTGTCTTTTGTTTAAGAAGTGGGAGTATATGAATATATAAACATAATTGCTTAGATTACCAAGTGGTAATAATGGAAGGATAAAACAAAAATCAATAAAAATGGGGATTTATAAAGAGAGGGAAGGAACAGGGTAGAAGAGCAGGAATGCAAATAGTTGTAGGGAAGAAAGAATTCTGAATTGAAAACGAACTGTAGTGTCCTCTATCAATTCATTTTACAATGTGAAGATAATTACTGAAAGGATTACATAATGGACATGAACAAATTTGAATTTTCTTGCTCCTGCATTATTGTTAGATTTATTTTGTAAAACTGGAATAATTATATTTCATCGAAGATAGTGGACAAGAGTCATGGTAAATCAGAATAATGCATTTTTTTACATATTCATAAAGAGCATAATGATATTCACAAACAATTGTAGAAGAAATGGTTGATATTTTTATGTGAACATTTTAACAATTAAATGTACTGGCTCATAATAGTTACTCTTCCATGAGAGAATACACTGGTTTAAGAACACTACAGATGTGAGAGCTGAGTTAGAAATCTCTTTTTCTGCTATTGCTCTCTAATATTTGTTTAGTAAAAAATAACAACAACAATAAAAAATTCTTCCTTTTAAAGAAATTTTTGGAGTGGAGATGTTCCCACCTCCAAAAATATATATTTGGATTCAAAATACAAATGTCTTACTGTTTAGAAGTCATCAAATTGCAGAGAATCGTAGAATGCTTTTAGTTATGCCAATTACATAGAGTTTGTCTTTAAAATAGTTGAATACAAATTGTGTTTAATTATAATCAGAGTTTAACTGGTACAGGCATGTAGATACTCTTTGTTCTTCCTTTAGAAGGCACAGGGGATATGTACTTTAGTGGGACTAGGAAGAGCAAACCATTATACGCCTGATGAAGGGAAGAAAAAATTCAAAATAATTCAGCAAAAGATATGACTTGTGCAATTATAAATCCTAAACTTAACACAACTGAAACTTCAAAAATTGAAAAATATTAACTTGAAAAGTTACGAATTATAGTTTGTTCATTTGGTTAGCAGACTATGTAAATAGACTTAAGATGTGATTTCTATATGGATTGGTTACTGTTACTCTGTTCCAAGGCCATAGTCTTTACCAATGTTTTTCAAATTGCAGGTGACAACCCATTATTAAGACTTGAAATAAATTTAATGGATAGTGACTAGTATTCTTAAATGAAATAGAAAACCCTAGAATAGAAAATATCAGAGTGCATTGTTTATAGTAAGGGTAAGTATTGGTTTGTGAAACTTTTGTTTTGATTACATATATATGAATATGTGACTGTGTTGGGACATAAGATATATGTCTCACTATAAGTCATGTATGAAAAAATTTTAAAACATTGTCCTATACTACTTACTGGAATCAAGCATCTCATGAGTGTTGACCCAATGGTGTAGGAAGGGTAAATTGTATTGAGGGGCAACGTAATGTATTTATGTGTTTTCTTCCCTACACAGTGCTAACATGTATTCCTAAATGAGTAAATACATTTGGAAATTACAATGCATTAATGTGTTTGATGTTCAACAAATCTAGAGAGTAACTCAGTACAAAATGCAATAAAAATTTATCTTACTGGTATACTTGGGGTAACCAAAAGTTCTGGCACCCAGGGCTGCATTCCCTTCATCATACTTGCTGTTTATAGCAAGGGGGAAGGAAAATGCTCTATTAAAAAGTCTTGAATAATATTGAAATAATCTTTTGAACTATAACCAAAATAGAGAGCTTTTAGTATATATATTAGTATTAATTTGTATCTTGGGAATTTTGATCATACATTTAATGTTTCTATGGAACACCCAGTGACTATTTAAAGGGGATAGTATATATGAAGCTGCAAAATGAGACATTTACATTTAATTACATTCATAGTCTTTTATTTTTTTTCCTTTCAAAGAAACATTAAAATTAAGTCATTTCTACTTGCAACTTGTATAGCAATTAAGTAATTAACTATTTCTTATTTAGATTCCACTTCTACTGCTGCAAAATTTCACTTTATCTCAGTATCTTTCCATTAACTATACAGTGGAATTATTTTTTGTTCAAGGATAGCATACATGCTTTGTATAAATAAAGAGAAAAAACATTTTGTATAAGTTGAAAATTGATTCAGGCCCTTGGAATAAAAATTAAGTGTTTTATTGTATAGGAGAAAACATCTTCCCTATAAATCTTTCCATTTTGCAATTGTTGCCGTTGTGAGATATAGTAGTAAAATAGCCCCTGCTGACCTCTAAACACGGAAGCATGACTTAGCTTGTGGTATTCTGCCTAACAACATCCCAAGGGGCAGAGACGCATTCCAATGTGACATATATTTGAATATGTTTTGCACAAATAATAAATTTGATTTGTAAATACATCAAAAACAGATTCTAAATAGGGTGAAACTTGCATTTGTTTGGTTTATGTAAATCCCATTTTAGTATTTTTTATTGTTTTTATTTCTTGAACTAACAGCTAGGTTTTTTTTTGTATTGTAGTTTATTCTACTCTATACTTTTTTTAAAATTTCAAAATATTAAGCGAGTACAAATGGTTTTGGTTACATGGATTGCTTTTGTAATGCTTCAGTCATGGCTATAAATGCGCCCATCACTCAAATAGTGTTCATTGTACACGTTAGGGAGGTTTTCATCCTTCCCCTCCTCCCCCATCACCTCACTTGATTTCCACTGAGTTTTACTTCCCTCCATGCACACGTACACTCATCGGTTAGTTCCAACTTAATAGCAAGTACACGTGGTGTTTGTTTTTCCATTCTTTAGATACTTCACTTGGGATAATAGTCTCCAGTTCCATCCAAATTGTTGCAGAGGGCATTAATTCATCCTTTTTATGTCTGAGTAGTACTCCATTGTATACAGATACCACATTTTGTTAATCAACTCATGAATTGATGGGCACTTGGTTTGATTTCACATTTTTGCAATTGTGAATTGTGCCACAATAAATGTTCAAGTGAGGTGTCTTTTTGATAAAGTGACTTCTTTTTCTTTGGGTATATACCCAGTAGTGGGATTGCTGGATCGAATGGTAGGTCTATTTTTAGTTCCTTGAGGAACCTCCATACTGTTTTCCATAGAGGTTGTACTAATTTGCAGTCCCACCAACAGTCTATAAGCATTCCTTTCTCTCTGCATCCATGCCAGTGTCTATAGTTTTTGGACTTTTGAATAAAAGCCATTCTGACAGGGCTAAAGTGATATCTCATTGTGTTTTTAATTTGCATTTCCCTGATGGTTAGTGATGTTGAGCATTTTTTCATATGTTTATTGGCCATTTGTCTATCTTCTTTTATAAAGCTTCTGTTCGTGTCTTTTTCCCACTTTTTAATGGTTTTTTTTTCTTGCTGATTTGTTTGAGTTCTTTGTAGATTCTGGATATTAGCCCTTTATCAGATGTATAGTTTGAAAATATTTTCTCCCATTCTGTAGGTTGTCTATTTGCTCTGTTGATTATTTCCTTAGCTGTGCAGAAGCTTTTTAATTTAATCAAGTCCCGTTTATTAATTTTTGTTGTTGCTGTAATTGCCTTTGAGGTCTTAGTCATAAATTCTTTGCCTAGGCTGATACCTAGAAGAGGTTTTCCTACATTTTCTTCTGGAATTCTTATGGTTTCATGCCTTACATTTAAGTTTTTTACCCATCTTGAATTAATTTTAGTGAGTGGTGAGAGATACGGATCCTGTTTCATTCTTCTGCATGTGGCTATCCATTTTCCCAGCACCATTTATTAAATAGGGCTTCTTTTCCCCAGTGTTTGTTGTTGTCTACTTTGTCAAAGATCAGTGGGCTGCATGTAGATAGTTTTATATCTGGGTTCTCTGTTCTGTTCCATTGGTCTATGTCTCTATTTTTGTGCCAATACCATGCTTTGTTGGTTACTATAGCGTTGTAGCATAGTTTGAAGTCTGGTATTGTGATGGCTCCAGATTTGTTCACAGCTCAATTCTACCATACCTATGAAGAAGAGCTGGTACCAATACTGCAGAAGTTATTCCATAACATCGAGGAGGAGAGAATCCTCCCAAATTCATTCTGTGAAGCCAATATCACCTTGATACCAAAGCCAACACAACAAAAAAAGAAAACTACAGACCAATATCCCTTAAGAATAAAGATGCAAAAATCCTCAATAAAATACTAGCAAGCCAAATTCAGCAACACATCAAAAAAATAATCCACCAAGACCAAGGGGGCTTAATCCCAGGGATGCAAGGATGGTTCAACATCTGTAAATCAATAAATGTGATTCACCACACAAACAGAAGCAAAAACAAAGACCATGTGATCATCTCAATACATGCAGAAAAAGCATTTGACAAAATCCAGCACCCTTTCATGATAAAAACTTTCAACAAACTAGGCATAGAAGGAACAAGTCTCAAAATTATAAGAAGCCGTATATTACAAACCCACAGCCAACATCATACTGAATGGGGGAAAGTTGAAAGCCTTCCCCCTAAGAACTGAAACAAGACAGGGTGCCCACTGTCACCACTTCTGTTCAACGTAGTGCAGGAAGTCTTAGTCAGAGGAATCAGGCAAGAGAAAGAAATAAACCAAACTGGGAAAGAGGAGGTCAAACTGTCTCTTTTCACTGATGATATGATCTTATATTTAGAAAACCCCAAACACTACACCAGGAATTGATAAATAAATTCATCAAAGTCTCAGGTTACAAAATCAATGTACACAAATCAGTAGCATTTCTATACACCAATAACAGTCAAGCTGAGATTCAAATCAAAGACTCAATACCATTCACAATAGCTACAAAGAAAATAAAATACCCAGGAATATACTTCATCAAGGAGGTGAAAAATCTCTACAAAGAGAACTACAAAATACTGAGGAAAGAAATTGCAGATGACACAACAAATGGAAAAACATATCATGCTTATGGATTGGTAGAATTGACATTGTTAAAATGTCCATACCACCTAAAGTAATTTACAGATTCAATGCAATCCCCATCAAAATGCCAACCTCATATTTCACAGATATAGAAAAAATAATTATATGCTTAATTTGGAACCAGAAAAGAGCCCAAATAGCCAAAGTAATCTTAAGCAAAAAGAACAACAGTTAGATTTTTAAAACTTTGCTCAAGAGCAGAGCAGTGGCCTCTGAGTCCTATTTTAATTTTCATTTTTTCTCATTCATAGTTTATGTTTCTTTAACTCCTGGGATCTAATTATTCCCATTGTGTTTTAGGATCCCAGTTTGATGGCAGCAGTTCCTATTGTAATTCCTGACCTAAAGAGAAGAAAAACAACAGAGCTCTTCAAGGGTACTGGGGTTCTCATCATAAATTTATTTATCACAATCATGATGAAAGATGTGTCCTCTGGACCCTCCTGGCATGGGCAAGCAGGACTTAAGTGATGAACTCTAACATTTCAATCTCCTTAAGACTTTGCATAATTTCCTCTATAGTTCAGCAAAGCAGTTCTGGAATTTCAACTTAATTTAGTGTAGTCTACGTTTTGGTCCATGTTTCAACCAAATAACCAAACAGTTAGAGCCCTTTCTAACCCCTTGAACTACAACATTAAATCTAGAATCTCTGCTTAGTGTGCCCATATCAATAAATTCAGCCTGAGCCAATTTTATATTCCTTCCACTGTTATCCCACATCCTTAATATCCATTCCCACACATATTCCCTTGATTTCTATCTGTATAAATTGGAAAAATTTTGCAGTTATTTTGGAATGTAGCTCAACTCCTTGTGGGTCACATTTTATACCTCACCTTTTGAGGCCCACTGAAACTTAAGACCAGTTTTAGGTCTAAAAGCAAAGAGAGTTGTTGGGGCTATTCTTGATGAGAATCAGTAGTGTCTTTCAAGGCAAGATCTATATTCTCTTTCCTCATTTTTTCACCATAGATTACCTCATTAGTTTTGCCTGAGTAGATTTTGAATTTGGCATTTTCCTTATATGTTCCTCCCTCAAGGTTACCAGTGTTCATGTAGTCCAAGTATGAAAATAATTTTGCATCATTTAAAAAAATGTCTATGTGTAGTTTGACATTATTGATTCTTCTTTTATTTCTCTTCTCCTTACTCTAATTCTTCATGTTCCCTATTTACAAGAATTCTCCAAGTTTGAGACATCCTCCAAGGTTGAGGTTTGTTTTCTCCCTCTCTATTCTATTCGTGGTCTTGATTTCCTTCTTCTCTGGATTCCCATAACTCTGACTTTTCAGTACTACATATTATGGCACTTAGTCAAAGATTGCTTCCTTAATGAAGCAAAGGCAGGTCCCCAGTGTCTCATGCTCCAGTGAAGTTGATGGATAGAAGAAAAGATCAGTTTCTATTTATTTATTAATTTTTTACTTCTTTAGCACACTCTTTGGCTTTCAAAGAAGAAACAAAAATCTTTTTCTTTTCTACTAGTCATATACTAGGATGGACTTAGGAATAGATCTTGGAAACGTCATTCACCTTTAGTCTATCTTTTCATTTCTCCTTTTGTGCTCAGTGTTCACTTTTAAGGCAATTTTTACATAGGTGTTCACAACCAGATAAAACTTGTAGATATAATAGTTTATATTTTACTTCATTCAATATTTTGTATTTTGTCCATTCCTGCATGGTCAAAATGGATTATACTCAACCCTCTCCCCATTATTTTATTGAGTACCAAATTAGTGAGTGTATTGTTTTCAGCATGTTTACAATGTTCATAAGACATAGTCTTTGCCCAGCCATTCTAAATTGGTAAAATATATATAGAAACTAAATGAAGGTTTAATGCACGTCACTGTAGTTCACTGTTTAGTTTGAATAAAATGCATTATATGGAAGCAAAGTAATTAGAGTTATCATTTACCTAATAATTGCTACTAATTTCTTTCAAGGGATTAGATACCCCAATCCCGTTTTTAATGGCAGTGGAATTATTTCACCATGACATAGCATTAGTGGTGTTAATACTAATGATTTTCTATTTTTCTTATATAGTTCAAGATGTGATCTTGTTAACAAGAATTCTTTATCAGGGATAAAAATGTATTTTACTAAATTGACAGGATGACCATTTGTTTTCTATTTCTTATCTCACTAACAAATGATGCCAACTGAAATGTTTGAGTGCCTTCAATGTCATGAAAAATCAAATGACATTCCTTCTCTGAATATGTGTTCAAATTTATTTTACTTTCCTTTTTAAACCAACACTCAATAATCAATTAGACTACTCACATACAAGTAGATTTAAGGACTGAATTAAACTCCAAATTATTAGATCATAGTGAGGTATATTTTTTGAAATTAAGAGAATGTATACATTATCATTTAGTCTTCTTCCTCCTTATTCTACAGAGAAATGATGAAGAGGCAGTTGTGGATAGAGGTGGAACTCGTTCTATTCTCAAAACACACTTTGAGAAAGAAGATTTAGAAGGTAAGACATTTTTGTTGGGGTAGCTATTGTTGTGCTTTCTGAAAGTATTTCAAAGAGAAATGTGAAGTTTGTCACATTGTGAAGAATTGTAAAAGTTGATATAAGAGTAATAGTAGTGTGTTGGTGGTGGTGGTGGTAGGGGTAGATATGATTGTTTTGGTGCAGTCAGGAAAGCCAGTAGACCTGCAGACAATGAGAAGCCTTCATTCATCTAAAAGACATTTAGTGAACCCCCACTATATTCCAGGCACTGTGTTGTATGCCAGTCTTTCAACAATCCTTGCTTTAAGGAATTCTAATCAATTGGGAAATGAAAAGAAAAAAAACGATGACAGATCAGCATATCAAGTGCTATATGAGAGGTGAGTATAGGACAGGAGTGTCTAACTCAGCCTATGTTGTCAGAGTGGGCTGTCACTGGAAGAGAGTTAAGGACAATTGGAATTCTGGTTTTAGTCATATATATCAGAGAGTTAGAGGCACCATTTATGTGTGTTCTCTTCATTAGGAGGGGCAGCTAATTCAACAGGGAGGTAGGTATGGTTGAGTGGTTAACTATTAATTTCTCTGCACCTCAGTTTTCTTAACTGTTAAAATAAGGATAAGAATGGAATATATTTCCTAAAATTTTTTAAGAATTAAGGGAAAAGTACTTAGAATAGAGTTACCATAAGAGTTAAATAAGTATTGACAATTATTGTTCCACCATAATTTAATGTACTCACAGCATTAGTTCATTTTTATTTTTTAACCAGAACTTATTACTAGTGACATACAAGGTATATAGTAGTTGTCATCTTTTGACTGAAAAGTGAAACTGAGGTGATCTTTAGAACAAATAATCTGAGAAAGCTCCTAATAAACCACTGAGCTGAAAGGTTTACCTTTCACTTACCTCTTTGATGTAATATAACCATTTAAATTACAATTAAATTCTTTGTTCTTGGATCTTATCCTTAGCCACAACAATCACATAACAAAAGAGTTAATATAATATTTAGAAACAACTTTCAACAACTATACCTACTCTGTGCCTGACATTTTGCTTGGTACACAGAAAATACCCAGGTCCAAGAATGTTATACTCATTGGATTGGCCTAGTGATTTGCTATGCTATACCCATTCATTACATAAATTGAAGTGAGCAAAACCTTGAAAAATCTAAACTTGTAATGGATAATGTAAAAATAATTTCTCTTTTAGTTTGAAATTCCATTATATTACACTTTTTTCAATAGCATATTTGCCTTCCTACTTATGTCGTGCTGAGAATCTATCCTTATATTCACTAAACACACCAAAAAACCTAACAAAGCAAGAAGTTAGTCTAGAAGTATACTCAATTCCAGGGAAAAGCCATCTTGGTTTAAAGATTGTGATGCATAATCTACACATAGATAATTGGAAGTTAAAAATTAATAATTTATAAATAATTACAGTAAAATGCTGAATGGTTCTTTTGAACAGAAAATACTAATACATAATAAAAAATAAAATTTACTCAGATCAGTTTAATTATTATATCTGCATGTATTACATAGATTTTCCTTTGCTGAGCATGGTTACGGAATATAGGTGACAGTGTACAATGCTTATTAAAAGATATTTCTGATTGGTAGAACATAATTGGATTAACCAGATTTTGCTCTATTTATTGATGTTAATAGTGGGTATTTTAACCCCAGAAGCTAATAATTGTGGCTAAGTCCTTGGTAATGGAAATTAACCATAGAATGCATAGGTAATATTACATTTTAGAATTTTAAAGGAAAATGGGAATAAACCTTATTTATATTGACTTCCTAATATTTGTTCTGCTCCCAGCCCACACTAAATAGATAAGCAATTTACCACTTGAGGATGCTGTGGAGGGTTCTGCTGTGATGCACACAATGATTTAATAGATCTGTTAGTGGTTCTGGATTGATTACTCAGAATTAGAAAATAATGCAAGGGTGATGTGATGGATGTCATGGTTCAGGAAGAATCAGCTGGCAACAGAATATCAAATTAGTAAGCAGGAGAGCACCAATGAGAAGGGTAGAATTACCAAGGTAATGGTGGTGATAATTCCTCTTCTATTTTGTGCTGCTATAACAGAATGCCGTAGACTGGATGATTTATAAGGAAAAGAAATTTATTTCTCACAGTTCTGAAGACTGGGAAGTCCAAGATCGAGGGGTCCATATGAGGCAAGGGACTTTGAGCTGTGTCATCCCATGGTGGTAGGAGGAAGGGTGAGAGAGGGTAAGAGAGACGGAACAATGGGTTACAGAGCTTCAAGCCCTTTTATGATGAACATCAATCCATTCATGAGAGTGGGGCCCTCATGACCTAACCACCACCCACCAGGCCCCACCTCCCAACACTGTTGCATTGGGGATTAAGTTTCCAACCTGCGCTTTGTGAGGGACAAATTCAAACCATAGCATCCTCCTCTTGTTCAATTAAAGGAAAAGAACAGAACTACTTCTTAAGAGCTTCTTTAGTAATATAGATAATACGCAATAAATATTTTAAATGAAATAGAGTTGGGAATTGCTATTGTGGACAAACACATTTTTAAAATATAAACTCTTCTTTCAATTAAGATTTTAAATTTGAAAATCTCAGGATTTATGCATATATACTCAACTAATAAAATTACAGGTATAATTTAGCATCCTGAGTACAGCTTGTAGAAATGCCAGGTGGTTAAAAATACCTATAAAATCTCAGGTGCAATATATTTAATAGAAAATGATCAACTGCTCCATGACAACAGCTTGATGTAATATATTAGTTAATTTATTTATATATATTGTACATTCTGTTGAATGATATGTCAAGTGTTTAATTTTCTCCCTCCAAACATTTCTTTTTTTGTTTTATATATATTAATATCTTGTACCATTTTTATGTCTTCTCCTCCTACTACCTAAAATCGAAAGGATACGATTTTATTAGATTCTGTTCACTTCCTATTTTTGTACATGATGCAGTCAGTAAATTCTTCGAATCTATCTCAGTGGTGTCTCTTCTCATCCCCCCCGTTCCTTTCCCACTGCCCCTGCTCTAGTTCTTCCTCTCTTCTGTGTACGAGGGACCGTGTCTTGCCCATAATCCAGCCTCCTAAATAAATATTGCTACAGTGTTCCTTCTAAGCCTACCTCTGCTTCCTGTGGTAAAATGTAGTGAAGGGCACTGAATCCCTCTAATTAGATAACCTCAGGATTCTGAGTAGAGCAAAAATTGTTGAGGTTAACCATTTCCTATTTTTGATCTCCCATGTCCATGTGAGATTAGTGCTATCTAAAGTAAGAGATTACAAAAGGAGAAAGACATTAATACCCTTAAAATTCTTTCTTTTACTTGCCCTTTAATACATGTGTTGTGGATAGTGTTGCCATATAAAACATAGGATGCCAAGTTAGATTTGAATTTTAGATAAACAATAAATAACTTTTTAGTAGAGGTGTATCCCTTTACTTATTGTTTTTTATTTGCTAAATCTGGAAGCCCTAGTAGTGGATGTTACAATGAAATACCAATATTCCCCCAAAGGATTGAGGCATTTAGTTCCTCAGTTGCCAGAGGTGTTACCTGCTGATGACTCACACCTAAAATTTTCCCCAGGAATTGCCATCAGCTGACAGGAGCTGCCCCTTGCCTATGGGAGCTGCCTACCCTGTGGCATGCTAATTCAATGAATTATCAATGAAAGAATACAAAATCCTGGCCCCTTTGCCTCAATGTGAGACAACTCTGAAGGACTGTCCCAGCTTTAGAGTTCCCTGTGGAATTGACTGAGGCTTCTATTGCAACTACACCATAATTCAACTTCTCCCTGTACCAAATCCTGCTTCCCATAATCCTTCGCAGGTGTTATTGCTGACAGTTCTCTTCAACAAACTCCCTGAACACAAATCTCTAAGAGGCTGTTTCCTGGGGAACCCAATGCCTCCAATGATCATTCCCCTGACCCCTAAATAGTACCACCAGATAAACTTGGTAGTCAGTAGTACCTTCACATTGTTTATTTTGCCCGTAGGGTTAAGAACAAGTGGGTTAGAGGACTCTGAAACTACTTGACTTGGCCGTAATAGTAAATGAAAATCAGCATTGCATCTGAAGGGGAATGGCAGGGATTAGTGCCACCTTTAAAGATTTAAAGTATGCATCAGTCTGGCCACAACAGAAGCTTGTCAAATCCTAGAGGTTGATAGTGGACTACTTCAAACTCAACCAAGTGGTAGCACCAATTGCGGCTGCTATCTCAGAGGCAGAGACTTTGCTAGAGCAGCATGGCCTTAGGACCATGCTATGCAGCTATTGATCTCGAAAATGCATTATTTTTCCTTTTACTATCAAGAAGGAGTATCAGAAGTAGTTAACATTCCCTTGAGAAGTACAACAGTATACATTTATGGTTTTGCTCCAGAGCTGTGTTAACTCTCCTACCTTCTGTGATAATAGAATCCAAACAGATTTTCACTGAGTGGATGTTCTAAAGAACATCACATTGTTCACTTTACTGACTGGATGAACAAGAAATGGCAAGGTTGTTTGAGGTCTTGGTAAGATAGACACATTTCAGAGCCTGTTTCCCAGTGAATCTGATTAAAACATAACATGAAAGTTGGGCAGAGTGCCACGCTATACTGAGCCTGAAACTCCAGGGTGGATCGATAGATAGGTCAGGTCAGTTTCCACCTGGACTCAATAAAAATAACCCAGTGTCCCTTTAGTTACTCTTATTCACCTCAGTTCTCTATTTATTGTTTGCCCTTGTCCAGTTTTTCCTCAGAATGGATGACTGTATTTTTTATGAATTAAACAAATATTTTATTTTTTTCAGATATGACTATGGTTGTATTTTCTGCAGGCATACTAGTAAGTTAATGAAGTAAGTCCCTAAAACAGTATGTTCTATTAACTAATTAGGTGATCATAAAGAGAATAAAATTCAATAGCCAAATGTGATATGCTATCATTTTAGCCATTTTGACTGAACTGATCAATTTTTAATGAAGGCAATACTGTCAAAAAAACTAGATTACTTTTAAAATTTTTTTCTAAAAATGTTTTTTATGTTGGTCAAAAATGCACAATGTAAAATTTACTATCTTAACCATTTTTAAGTGTACAATTCAGTAATGTTAAGTATATTCACATTGTTGTGCTACCAATCTCTGTAACTTTTTCATCTTGCAAAATTGAAACTCTATACACAACCAACAACTCCCTTTTCCTTTCTCCCCCCAGCCCCTGACAACCACCATTCTACCTTTTGTTTCTATGAATTTGGCTACCTTTAGATACCTAATATTATACAAGTGGAATCACATAATATTCATCTTTTCGTGACTGATATATCTTGCTTAGCATAATGGCCTCAAATTTCAGCCATGTTGTAGCATATGTCAGAATTTACTTCCTTTTTGAAGCTGAATAATATTTCATTGTATGTATCACATTTTGCTTGTCCATTCAACTGTCAAGGGACTTGTTAGTTGCTTTTATATCTTGGCTATTATGAATAGTGTTGCTATGAACATGGGTGTGCAAATATCTCTTTGAGATCTTGTTTTCAGTTCTTTTGAATATACCCAGAAGTGAAATTGCTGGATCATATGGTAATTCTATTTTTGATTTTTTGAGGAAGTGCCATATTGTTTTCCAAAGCAGTTGCACCATTTTACATTCTCACCAACAGTGTCCAAGGGTTCCAATTTCTCCATATCCTTACCAACATTTGTTATTTTCTGGTTGTGTGTGTGTGTGTTTGTGTATTTTGATAGTACTTATATTAATGTTTGTGAGGTGATATCTCATTGTGGTTTCAACTTGTATTTCCCTAATAATTAGTGATGCTGAGCATCTTTTCATTTACGTTTTGCCCATTCATATATCAACTTTGGAGAAATGTCTATTCAAGTCTTTTGTCCATTTTTAATAGGCAAAGGATTTGAATAGACATTGAGGTTAAATAGAAATTTAAATTTGTATTAATTTAATAGAGTTATTTGTTGTTTTATTGTTGAGTTATAGGAGTTCTTTACATATTCTAGATATTAACCCCTTATCAGAGATATGATTTGCAAATATTTTCTCTCATTCTGTAGGTTGCCTTTTCCCTCTGTTAATTGTGCATTTTGATGCACAGAAATTTTTAATTTTAATGTAGTCCAGTTTGTATACTTTACTTTTATTGCCTGTGCTTTTGGTGTCAGATCTAGGAAATCTTTGCCAAATTCAGTATCTTGAAGCTTTTCCCTATGTTCCTTCTAAGAGTTTTAAGTTTTGGGTCCTATGTTTAGGTCTTTGACCCATTTTGAGTTAATTTTTGTATATGGTATAAGATGCCTGTACTTTTATCTGTTATATTTCTTTGTTTCCTAACATTGCACCTGTTATAACCAGCATTCCTCCCCTCATGTTGAATTTTCCCCAAATCATTTATATATAGAGAAGCTATTTAGAGAAAGATAATGTTATTCTCTATATTTGAACAAGTGCTTCTAACATAATTTCTGCTATTTTTCTACAGTCTGAGAATATAGAAGAAGCAGTAAAGCCTCAGGAATATTATTACAGACTTTCCATTGAAAATCTTTTTATATTGCTTCATACCAAATTGGTGCCTTCTCATCTCCTCCATTTGCTAGTGTTTTCCCTCCACGTGGAAATAGATGCTCACTCTGCCAATCCATTAGTGTTACCTGATCCTCCCCAGGAGAGGAACTGTCTTTCTCCTCCCAATTTCCTTTATGAGTTTATGCCTTTTCTTATATTACTGTTTTATATATCTATATATATTATCTTTTTTTATCTGATTATAAACTCTCAGAGGGACAAATTTTCATCTTACACACTTTTGCATTCCATCATGGTATTCAGCATGCTTTATTAAACTAGAAAGGTACTAAAAAGATGTGTTGCATTAAATCTCATTCATATACAATTCAAAAATATGTCACTAATTATGTAATAAATTAATTTATATAATGTAAATAGGTATATGATTAATGTTCATCAACTAATTAGCATGCACAGAAATTTTCAGTTTTAATGTAGTCCAGTTTGTATACTTTACTTTTATTGCCTGTGCTTTTGGTGTCAGATCTAGGAAATCTTTGCCAAATTCAGTATCTTGAAGCTTTTCCCTATGTTCCTTCTAAGAGTTTTATAGTTTTAACATGTAAATACAGAAGTTTCTGATTATGTTGCACTATACTAAGATAAATAAATCTGGTTACATTTTAATCTGATATTCAGGAGTTTCATAAATTTAAAACTTTAATGAAAAAGTTAAACTAATCATCAAATCTTGCCCCACAAATTAAATTTAAAAATACTTTAACTTGTATTTCTTTTAGCATATATTAAAATTCTTTCAGCAAGGATTTAATAGAAAAAATTATGTCCCTATCTTGATATTCTTTTGTTCATTCCCTGTGGGCAAAAAAATTGGTTTACTGCATGTCTGGGCCTTCAGAACTTCTTCTTTTTTTTTATTTCAGAATATTATGGGGGTACAACACTTTGTTTATATATATTGCCCATGCACTGCCCATGTCAGAGCTACAATTGTGGACATCCCCCAAACTGTACACCCTGCATCCATTCAGTGAGAGTTTTCCCATCCCCTCCACCCACCTCCCTCCTGCCCACCCCCTGATGAATATTATTGCCTTGTGTGGCATAACTATTGATCAGTTAGTACCAATTTGATGGTGACTACCAGTGGTGCTTTTTTTTCCATTCTTGTGACACTTCGCTTCAAAGAATGGGCTCTAGCTCCATCCAGGATAATACCAGATGTGTTAATTCACCATTGTTTTTATTGCTGAGTAATACTCCATGGTATACATATACCACATTTTATTAATCCACTCGTGTATTGATGGGCACCTGGGTTGTTTCCACATCTTTGCAATTGTGAATTGTGCTGCTATAAACATTAGCGAGCAGATGTCTTTATTATAGAATGTCTTTTTTTCCTTTGGGTAAATACCCAGTAGTGGGATTGCTGGGGTTGTTTGATTTTTTCTTGTTGATTTTCCTAAGTTCTGTGTAGATTCTGGTTATCAGCCCTTTATCAAATGTGTAGCATGCAAATATTTTCTCCCATTGTGTAGGTTGTCTGTTCACTCTAGTGATAGTTTCCTTGGCTGTGCAGAAGCTTTTTAATTTGATCAGGTCCCATTTATTTATTTTTGTTACTGCTGTGATTGCTTTGGCAGTCTTCTTCATAAATTCTTTGCCTGGGCCAATGTCCATAAGAGTTTTTCCAACGTTTTCTTCTAGAATTCTTATGGCTTCACGTCTTAGGTTTAAATCTGTTGTCCATCATGAGTTGATTTTTGTGCAAGATGAGAGGTGTGGATCTGGTTTCAGTCTTCTACATGTGGCCATCCAGTTTTCCTAGCACCATTTATTGACTAGGGAATCTTTCCCCCAGTGTATATTTTTGTGGGATTTGTCAAAGATCAGATGACAGTATGAGGATGGTTTTTATATTTGGGTTCTCAGTCCTGTTCCATTGGTCTATGTCTCTGTTCTTGTGCCAGTACCATGCTGCTTTGGTCACTATAGCCTTGTAGTATAGTTTGAAATCTGGTAGATAGATGCCTCCCAATTTGTTCTTTTTGCTTAAGATTGCTTTGGCTAGATGGGGTCTTCTCTGGTTCCACATGAAGCATAGAATTATTTTTTCTAGATCAGCAAAAAATGGTGTTGATCCTATAATTATGACACAGTATTTTATAACCAAAGTTAACAATAGTTTAAAAAATAAAGAAAAGAAAAGAAGAAGCCAAAAATTAGGGCTGGGCCTCTACTTTCTGATCTTTTACCTCCAAAATCTTATGTCAAGGGTTGATAAATTATGATCTATGGGCCAAATCTTGCCTGTAATCTTTTTTTAATGGCCTGTAAGATAAGAATGATTTTTACACTTCAAAATGATTGGAAAAAACCAAAAAAATAATAATATTTTGTTATATAAAAGTTATATGAAATTAATACTTCAGTATTTACTAATAAAGCTTTATTGGAACATAGCCATACTCATTCATTACATTTTTGTCTATGGCTGCTTTTCCACCACAATGACAGAATTGAAGAGTTGTGACAAAGAATGCATGTGGCTCCATATTTGTTCACACTGCTACACAGTGTACTATAAATCACAGTGAGTTTGAGTGACATGCATGTCACTGTACCATGACATTTTATTTAATTTTTATTACCAGTGCATATCTACCATTCAAAGCAAGAATATAAGAAGAATATGAACTTTGAAAGTCATGCTTTTATGGCATAGTGCATTGTAGATTATTTTGTTATGTAGTTACATGGCAAACCATTGTGTTTATTAGGTAATAACACTCTAGCTGTGCTAAAAGAATAGAATATGTCTCAACATAACCACACTAATCACTCATCACAATATTCCTGACTCACAAGAAGGCAAGTCAGAAAAATTATAAAGTTTAAAATGTAATATTACATCATAACAGAATTTTCTCACAAAATAAAAATGACAGTGAAGCTGCAACCAATATATATTTCTGGATTGCTCATTTGCTAGCCAAGTATGAGAACCTGATTGCTGTTGGCGAGTTAATGAAATCATTTTTAATTACAGCAGCAGAAGAAATGTACCAAGAGAAAATAAACTTGTTTAATATTATTAGCCTTTTGGTGAGAAGAGTTGCTTGAAGAATTGAGGACACTGGGAGCAACATAGTCAACTAAAAAATTACAAACGACTTACATCAGCAAGATGGCAGAGTAGGAAGCCCTGGGCCCTCCCCCACCCCTCACAAATCTACCAATTCAGCAACAATTCATGGAAAAATTTCCTTTGTGAGAAATCCAGCAACAAATTGAAAGGCTTCTGCACCCCAGGTGAGTGCAAAACCAGACTCACTGAAGCTGGTTAGCATATTCAGAATGCATGCTTGCCAGAATTTCTGCCCTAAACAGAACACCATACAAATGGGAAAAGACCCCCAGCTCCCAGCTCTTCCCAGAGGAGGAAAAGAGTAGGTCTATGTATCCAATGCCGTAGTTTGTATGAGGGCTACATAAGGGATTGGCTTCTGTCTTGCCTGTCTCAGAGTGCCAATGGTATGGTATAATCTAGCCACCTGGGGGAGAACAGAGATGGCAGCTTAGATTGTTAGCCACCATAGTCCCTCCACCCCAGCTCAACACAGAGCAAGCAGACAAAATCTCCATCCTCCACCTTCTCCCTGAGGACAGAAAGAATTGGTCCACACATCAAAAGATTGGCTTTTGATCCTTCTCAGTTGCCCAAAGTATTGGCTTCAGTCTCACTTTTCCTGGTGTACTGATAGGACCTGGAATACCCTAGGTGCCTGGGGCTACAAAGAACAAAAATTAAAAATGGATTGGACCAGTATGAAAATTGAGTCCCCAGAATCTGCATGGGCTGATTGGTGGGGGTCTTCTCCTGTAGGAGAAGGCCAGCCTGTGAAGACTGGGAGAGGAGGCTACTTTGTCTAATGTGACTATACCAACACAGAGTGTCAAGGAAGATGAAGAATCAGGAAAATATGCTCCCCAAAAAGGAGCATAAATCTCCAGAAATTTACCCCAATGAAATGGACATATATAATTTATCTGACAGAGAACTTAAAATAACTGTAATAAAGATGCTCACTGAGTCTAGAAGAATAGTACATGAACAAAGTGAGAATTTCAACAAAGAGAAAATATTTTTTAAAAGTATCAAATAGAAATCATGGAGTTGAAGAATAGAATAACTAAACTGAAAAATTCACTAGTGGGGTAAAACAGCAGACCATATCAAGCAGAAGAAAGGATCAGTGAATTCAAAGACAGATCATTAGAAATTATTCAGTCATAGGAAGAAAAAGAAAAAACAATGAAAAAGAGTGAAGAAAACTTAAGGGACTTATGAGACACTACCACATGGATCAATATAAGCATTATGGGAATTCCAGAAGGAGAAAGGAGAGGAAAAAGATCAGAAAGCTTATTTAAAGAATAATTGCTGAAAGCTTCCCAAATCTGGGGATCCAAGATCCAAGAATCCTGAAGAACCCCAAAAAGATGAACTCAAAGGTATCCACATCAAGACACATTTGAATCAAACTGTCAAAAGTCACAGACAAAGGGAGAAGTTTGAAAGCAGCAACAGAAAAGTGAATTGGCATGTACAAGGAAAACTTCATATGAGTATAAGCAGATTTGTCAGCAGAAACCTTGCAGGACGGAAGGGAGTGAAATAATACATTCAAGTGCTGAAATAAAAAAATGCCAACCAAGAATGCTATACCCAGTGAAACTATCCTTTAATAATGAAGGAGAGGTAAAGTCTTTCCCAGACAAATGAAAGCTGAGGAAGTTCATCACCACTAGACCTGCCTACAAGAAATGATAAAGGAAGTTCTTCAACTTGGAACAAAAGGATACTAAACAGCAGCATGATAGCACAAGAAAATATAAAACTTGTTGGTAAAGGTAAATATGTAGACAAATATAGAACTGTAATAATGTAATAGTGGTAGGTAAATCAATTTTAATTCTAGTAAAAATGTAAAATATTTTAATAATTAAACTATTTTTAATAAATAATATGTTAATAGATAATCAATGTAAGTAGATGTAAATTATGACAACAATAACACAAAATGTGTATGGGAGGGAGAATTAAAGAGTTGTGTTTTTGTATGCGATTGAACTTGTTATGAGAATAAAACAGGCTGCTATAACTATAAGATATATTTTGTAAGCCCCATGGTAGCCACAAAGAAAATACCTCTAGAAGATGCACAAAAGAAAAATAGAAAGGAAATAAAGATTATTAATGCAAAAAGTTAACAAAACATAAAAGATGACAGCAAGAGAAGAAAAGATGGACAAAAGAGCTATCTTAAGACTAACAGAAAATGATTAACAAAATGGCTATCATAAATTCTTCCCTATTAAATAATTACTTTAAAATTAAATAGATTGAATTCCCCAATTGAGGGACATAGGGTGCTAAACAGAGAAAAAGATAAGACCCAAATATATGCTGCCTACCAGAAACTCACTTCAGATTTAAGGAAACACATAGGCTGACAGTGAAAGAATAGAAAAGATATTTCATGAAAATGTTAAAAAAAAAAAAGAGAGAGAGAGAGAGAGCAAGCAGGGTGGCTACACCTATATCAGCCAAAACAGACTTTAAGTAAAAAACTATCACAAGAGGCAAAGAAGGACATCTTATAATGATAAAGGGATCAATTCATCAGGAAGATATGACAATTGTAAATATTTATGCACCCAACATCTGAGCATCTAAATATATAAAGCAAACATTGACACAACTGCAGGGAGAAATAGTTAGCAATACAAAAACAGTAGAAGACTTTAGTACCCCACATTCAATAATGGGCAAAACATCTAGACAGAAGATCAATAAGGAAACAGAGGACTTGAACAACACTATAGAACAAATAGATGCAATAGACATACACAGAATATTCCACCCAACAGCAGCATAATACACATTCTTCTCAAGTGCACCCAGAATATTCTCTAGAATAGATCACATGTTAGGGTCACAAAATAAACTGTAAGAAATATAAAATGATCAAAATCATACCAAGTATCATTTCTGACCACAATGGGATAAATCTAGAAATCAATAACAGTAGGAAAACTAAAAAATTGACAAATATGTGGATATTAAACAAAACACTCTTGAACAATCAGTGGATCAAAAAAGAAAGCAAAAAGGAAATTAGAAAATATCTTGAGAAATACAAAAATTAAAATACAACATACTAAAACTTAGGGGATGAAGCAAGAACAGTATTAAAAGAGAAGTTTATAGCAACAAACGTCTACATTAAAAAAAAAAAGAAATAAAGACCTAATTCTACCTTTGAAGGAACTAAAAAAGAAGAACAATCTAGGCTCAAAGTTAGCAGAAGGAAAGAAATGATAAAGATCAGAGCAAAAATAAACAAAATAGAGACTAAACAGAAAAAAATCAATGACACAAGAGTTGGTTTTTTGAGAAGATAAATAAATTTGACAAACCTTTAGTGAGACTTAATAAAAAAAGAGAGAAGATTCAAATAAATAAAATCAGAAATGAAAGAGGAGATATCACAACTGACAGCACAGAAATAAAAAAAGATCATAGGAGACTACAATGAACAATTATATGCCAACAAACTGGATAACCTTGAAGAAATAGATAAATTCCTAGGAACATACAACCTATGAAGACTGAATCATGAAGAAATAGAAAATCTGAACAGACCAATAACAAGTAAGAAGATTAAATCAGTAAACAAAAACCTCCAAAGAAAAGCCCAGGACCAGATGGCTTCACTGGTGAATTTTACCAAATATTTAAAGAAAAATTAATGCCAATCCTTCCCTAATGCTTCCAAAAAATTGAAGAAGAGGGAATACTTCCAAATTCATAGTAGGATGCCAAAATTACCCTGATACCAAAGCCAGACAAGGATACTGTAAGATAAGAAAATTACATAGCAATATTCCTGATGAACATAGATGCAAAAATTCTCAACAAAACACTAGCAAACAGAATGCAACAGCACATTAAAATGTTCATACATCATGATCAAGTAGTATTTATTTCTGGGATGCAAGGTACTCATACCTGGGATGGGGTTCAACATACACAAATCAATAAATGTGATATACCACATTCACAGAATGAAGAACAAAAAGCATATGATCATTTAAGTAGATACAGAAAAGGCATTTGATAAGGTTTAATATCCTTTCATGATAAAAATTCTGAATAAATTAGGTATAGAAGGGATGTAGCTCAACACAATAAAGGCCATATATGACAAGCCCACAGTTTACATCACAGTCAATGGTAAAAAGTTCAAAGCTAAGATCAGGAACAAGACAAGGATTCCTACTCTTGCTACTTCTATTCAACATAGTACTGAAAGTCCTAAGCAGAGAAATTAGACAAGAAAAAGAAGTAAAAGGCACACAAATGGGAAAGGAAGAAGTAAAATTGTCTTTGCACATGACATCATCTTATAAGTAGACAACTCTCAAGTCTGCACTAAAATACTGTTACTAATGAATTAATTAAATCAAGTTGCAGGATACAAAATAAACATACAAAAATCAGTCGCATTTCTATACACTAACAATGAGCTGTCTGGAAAAGAAATTATGAAAACAATTTCAGTTATAATAGCATGAAAATCCTTAAATTTAACCAAGGAGGTGAAAGATTTGTATACTGAAAACTATAAAACATTGGAAAAAGAAATTTATTATGACACCAACAAATGGAAAGATAGCCTGTGTTCATGGATTGGAAGAATTAATATTGTTAAAATGTCCGTATTACCCAAACTAATCTATAGATTCAATGCAATCCCTATCAAAATTCCAATGGCATTAGAAAAACAATCCTAAAATTCATGTGGAACCACCAAAGACTTGGAATAGCCAAAGCAATCTTGAGCAAGATGATAAAGCTGGAGGCGTCACACTACCTGATTTCAAAATATACTATAAAACTATAGTAATCAAAACAATATGTTATAAACAGTGTGGCATAAAAACAAACACATAGACCAATGGAACTGAATAGAGAGCCCAGAAGTAAATCCACACATTTATGGTCAATTGATTTTCGATAAAGGTGCCCAAAACACAATGGGGAAAGGATAGTCTCTTCAATAAATGGTGTTAGGATAACTTGATATCCACATGCAGAAGAATGGAATTGGGCCCTTATAGACATACATAAAAATGAACTTGAAGTGGATTTAAGACTTAAAGATAAGCAGGATGACATCAAACTAAGAAGCCTCTGCACAGCAAGGGAAAAAATCAGCAGGATGAAAAGGCAATCTATGGAATGGGAGAAAATATTTGCAAACCATTTATCTTATAAGGGATTAATTTCCAAAATATATAAGAAACTCGTACAACTCAATAGCAAAAAACTAATATTTTGATTAAATTATGTGCTAAAGATGTGAATAGACATTTCTCCAAAGAAGATATACAAATAGCAAACAGGTATATAAGATGATCAACATCACAAATCATCAAAATTTAACAAAAAATACACTACAGATACCAAATGTGGATATCTAGTCAATCCATAACTTCAAGTAGAAGGATTAAACCACTAGAAAATATTAATTTAATTAATATCAGGAATTGTTTATTAGCTATGGTGATTTAGATTTTATGTGTCTTTTTTATATTTTTATAGGGTACATATGATTAACACGTCTTTAGGTAAACATGTTGGTTGAGATTGTAGGTCTAGATATAAGCTTAAATAAGATGCAGCTTCTGCCCTCAAGATGCTTGTATACAGATAGAAGTTTGAGTATAGCTCAGTGCAATAAAGAAGTACAGTCATGCATCACTTAACAACAAGGATATATCCTGAGAAATACACTGTTAGGCAATTTATCATTATGAGAACATAATAGAGTATACTTACACAAACCTAGATGGTATAGCCTACTACACACCTAGGCTTTATCGTAGGTATATCCTATTGCTCCTAGGCTACAAACCTGTACAGTATGTTACTGTACTGAATACTGTAGGCAATTGTAACACAATGGCAAGTATTCATATATCTAAATATATCTAAGCATAGAAAAGGTACAGTAAAAAAGGATATAAAAGATAAAAAATAATATACCTATATAAGGCATTTACCATGAATGGAGCTTGCAGGACTGGAAGTTGCTCTGGTTGAGTCAGTGAGTGAGTGATGAGTAAATTTGAAGGCCTAGGATGTTACTGTACACTACTATAGATTTTATAAAATGCCGTACACTTAGGCTACACTAAACTTATAAAAATAAAAGCAATTGCGCTATGACGTTATGAAGGCTACGTCACTAGATGATGGGAATTTTTCAGCTCCATTATAATCTTATGGAAGCACCATCCTATATGCAGTCCATCATTGACTGAAATATCTTTATGCAGCTCATGACTGTATATTCAAATTGCCAGCAGAAGTAGAAAGTGGATTCTGCTGGGAGAAACTAATGTTGGCGTCACAGAGACAGAGGTGGGCATTGAAGGATGAATAGGAGTTCTGAAGGCAAAGAAGGAAGGATCTGTTATATGCTGGGAATGGCAAATATGATGTGACTAAAGCATTGGGATTGTTTGTGGGGGCATAAAGTGTGACTGGATATAGAGTTTCAATCCTTACATGAGGTAGGTCAGATAGTGGAGAATGAAATAATCCCTGAGTCACTCAGTGAGATAAGTACTATTATCTCCATTTTTTAGATGAAGAAACCAAAGCACAGAAGATTAAACAACCTGACCAGGTCACATGACTAGTAAGTGGTAGAGCAAGGATTTAAACACAAAAGGAAGGCTTGGGCATAATTATTCACTTTTTCATGACTATTTTTTAAAAGTTGAGACTGTCCTATTATGAAGCAATAAGGAATTTAGTATTTAGTTAGTACTTATATCACAATAGTTTGCCAAATAGTTTTGCAAAAGTTTGAAAAGTTTCATAGTTAGCAAGTTCCCATTAGACTGGGATTCATTCACATAAATAGGAAAGTCACTCTTCCATTGCAGTAGTTCTATTATCGCCTCGTGTTCTTTTATTCTAAATTCTCTCCTCTGCTGTACCACAAAATGAATAATGTTATGGTTTTCTTATTTCAAATATCTTTCTTTAAAATTTTTTTTCTGATATTATTGGTTGATTAATTTGTGTGCAATTTAGTATTATTGATTATAGGGTCAATGTCAATTGATGGGGCAGTTCTAAGTGGCATTTGTTCCATTGGTAATAACCACTAGAGTTCATTACACAGGATTCATTTGAAATTGTAGATTTTGCCTGCCATCATCCTGATACCTGAGGATGAGAACTAGGTTGACAGACTAATATTGAACATTTCAGAAAAAATAGCCAATAGTAAATTTCAGTCTCTTATTGAGGTATCTTTGACACCTATGCACATTTTATAATAAATTGTTCTATTTTCCCATGGGTATCTTAGGAATAAGAACTAAATAAGAGAATATTCTTTTAAAGTCTTTAATAATGGAATTTACTTTTGTTTCTAAAGTAACTCTCAGATGTTTGAAGTTTTATATTTCTTCATTTTAACTGTTTCACATAATTTGTGTGAAGCCCATCAATTCATTTTGATATATAATTTATTTCTGGTATTTGTTCATTTGAAGTGAGAGGCAACTTGATAATTATCTATACTTAGCTTTTACAGTTTATTGTATTTCAAAGTAAATTTCAAAAATCTAAAGGATTTTCTAAATTTGATCATCGTTTATTAGACCATTTGCAAGTACTTGTAGACACATGTTTGCATGAGGATAGTAACATATGTGTATATGTGGCTAAGAAATCCTGCAAATTTATAGTTTCATAATTTGGGATTTTTAATTATAGACTTTATATACTTAGTTTAGGATGCCAGCTTTTAGGCAGCCCACTTTAGAACAAGAACCCATATTGTTAATCTCCCTTCATAGTTCCTTATAAATCAGACTCTGGTTAGTACTATTCTCTACCTATCAAAGGCACAGTATAGTATTGGGGGTATTTGCTCTTTAATGTGGCATGTGACATATTCTTTGTGAATCACAACTGTGTGTGTGTGTGTGTGTATACGTAATATTTTCAATCACTATTTCAGAGATATAATAGATGAAAAGAAATTCATTTTTATTACATTAAATATAATCCTATAAATATTAAAAGAGGAAATTATACAGCAAGAAATTATTCCTTTAATCCTCAAATATTTTTCTTGAAAATTATTTAATACTTTGAAGACAAACCACAAATGACCAAAGCCTCTTAATATTTACTACATAGGTTTATATTAACACTGTACTTTTGTTGAGACTTAAGTACGTTCATTATTTAGTTATACAGTTTCATAGTGTGGGAGAAGTACTATGAAGGTGACATTCTGAAGGAGATCAACTTAGTCTACTTTTTCATTAAATTCTTAAATCTCTATTTCAGCTGCTAATCTTACCCCTACAGCTCTCCTAAGAGTTCTCCAGCTGCAGGCAATACAAAACCTTCACAGGTTATCTCCTTCCTACTCTCACAAAATAAGCAGGGGTAGCTACCAGTCAATTAGGACATTTCTTGGGAAGTCATCAGTATTCACCACTATTTATTAAGTGCTAATGGGGTACTGAGCCAAGCCCTGATGGCACTGAGCCAAGTTTCTGTTTCACGTTCTTCATTCTCCAGGGAGGTTTAGATAGTGATGCTGTCAATAGGGCACTTAAGTTCTAGACCCCATTGGGGGGAAAAATATTACTGTGGCCACTTTGCACATAGATGTTTACATTTAAAATATCAATTGATATACATACTGATAATAATGAACAAGTATTAAATAATAATTGAAAGTGGTGATGTTCTTGAGTTTTTGAATAATACACACCCATAATTTTAGTAGTACTAGAAACAATGGAACCCTAATAGAATTAATTCCATGTTGGGGTAACAGTTTCTAGGTTACTATTCTGAATTTTCTCTTTTATATTTTCTCCCAGTGAATTTTTTTGCTTCCCTACTCTTTTTAAAAATTTTATTTTTTTAAATAGATAAAATTATATGTATTTATCATGTACAGCATGATATTTTGAAGTATACATACACATTATGGAATAACTAAATCTAGCTAATTAACATATGCAATACCTCACATAATTATCATTTTTGTGGTGAGAACATAACATCCACTCTCTTAGTATTTTTCCAGAATGCAATATATTGTTATCAACTGTAATCACCACCTTGTACAATAGGTCTCTTGAACTTATTCCTCCTATCTAACCAGCGTTTTATATCCTTTGACCAACATTCCCCCTAACATCCCCCATTCCCCCAAACACCTCAGCCCCTGATAACCACCATTCTTTTCTCTAGTTCTGTGTGTTTGCTTCCCCATTCTATCTTCCCTTTCTCCTGACTACCTAGTCATTCCTACTGCCCATGGTGTGTCAGAACTGCCGACAGCACAACAAAAAAGTCTGATTCTCTTTCCTTCCCTTCTCTCTCATTCCTACCCCTTAATGAGTTTCAGGTGGGAAGATAAAAAGGAAACCAAAATGATTGAAATCATGAATAGAAGAAAGAAAAATCTCAATTTTCTGCTGGTAAAAAAAGCTTTTGTCTGGTCTCTGGAGCAGGAAGATTATGCATATTCTTTTTATTGCTTTCAAAGTGCTTCTAAATATCTCAGGTGCATTTGTAAAAAAAATATTACAGCCTTATTAGCAAAGAATTTCTAATTTTGAGCTAAATTATTTTAAATTATCCTTATGTTTTTCCTTTGCATAACTCAGTTTGTTTCTTGTAATGGTAAATTGTTGTGATTTAATTAGATGGTAATATAGCAAGAAAGCATTTTATGATATCACAGTGATTAATCCAAAACTGTAGCATCAGCAACACCAGTGAAGTTAATAACAGTATTGTTAATGAAAACAAAGGCATGTTTACAAAATTGAAACATCATTTATATGTGAATGGCTTCTCTCATGCTATCTCAGTAATTTTCTCTTAAGGTTTATTAAAATACATTCTATCTAACTATTAAAATAGTGCTCTTAATTGCCAACTGTAGTGGCCCTCTGTCCTCAGCCCTTTTTAATTCTCTGTTGCTTTTAAAAACTCTGACTGTTTTTATTTTCAAATTTCTCTTCTCTCAACTCTCTTCCCTTGGCTGCTTTTGCTCTCAGACCATTTTTTCCTTGATATTTTTTCTATGTTATCCACTAGCCACTCTTACCCATCCTGAAGCTCCTGTATTTTTATTTTTCCTAAAAATTAAAATAGTTTTATTGCTTTAAAAATTATTAAAATAATACTTAATTAGAAAAATCCAAGAAATATAGAAAAGTATAAAGAAGGCAAACAAAACAACAACATGAAAATCCACCAACCAGAAGTAATTACTACTAATAGTCTAAACAGAATAATAACAGAGTTGATATTATGAACAGAATATGAATTTAATTATGTGTCATAAACAGACACATAATTATAACTAAATTATATGTAAATGGAATTATGGCACATTTTATCTTTTAAGCTGCTCTCTTTTCATCCAAAAGATCAACATCTTTCCATGTTAATAAATATAGATATTATCCATTTTAATTGCTACATAGCATTTTATTGCACAGTTATACCTCACTGCATTTAAACAATTCCTTATCAATGGACATTTTAAGTATTTCCCATTTTTCTCTTTTAAACAAAGCTGCTATGAACATTATTATATATCCATCTCTGTACTTGATAATCTTCCTGATGTAAATTCTCAGATGGAAACTCACTGCTTCAAAATGTTATAAAGTTAAAATTTTGATACCATCTTGCAGAATGATTATACCTGTATACACTGCTATACATAATATGAGAGGTTGTATCTATTTCTTTCAACCATTGACATCTCTCACTTATCTTTTACATGTTGGTTTCTCTCCACATTTGTCTCTGATTTTTAAAATTTATTTATTTATTTTTTTGTGCTTTCCCTGGATCACTCACTTCTGGGAATGTTATTTCCACCTATAAGTGCTGTAGGAGTCTATATGTGCATAACCAAAATGTTCTGGGTGTGTACTGTAGCCTTTTATACATTCAGTATACCTGAGGTAGACACACTGAAGAAGATGGATATAATTGCAGTATAGTTCTAATATACTCACTTTATTATGGTAACTGATCAGACCCCTCTTTTGGATATAGAAAATTGTCAGTAACTTAAAAAAGAAAATTAGGGTGTCCCACCAGGCACCAGGTAGTGTTGTTCCAATAATCCTCCTGCTCTTCCCCCTTATCCCCTTACCTTCCTGCCTCCCCAATAGCCTTGATTTGTAGCATTTGACAATTTCTGTGGTTAAATACCTTCTGTATGGCTGATTTCATGCCACTGAGGTGTTTCCACTGAACACAGAATTAAGATGAGATGTGCACAGCTGGTTCTGGTGAGCTGGTGTAAGCCAGCTCCAACACACCACTACTGCCGGGTTAAATAACCTGGCAGAGTGCAAGCCATTATTTTTGTAAAAAATATCCTGTAAAAAAATCATTGAAAAATAAGAAACATAGTTTCCATATGAGAGTACAAGTCCATTTTTATTGCAGCTAATGTTTAAGGAAACAAAAATTCTTTTTACTTCCTAATAAAAACAGGTGAGATATGCTAACATATGTCTCTGGGCGCTCTGTGTTCCTGTGCCTCCCTTCACAAGGCATACTATCTATTTTTTACCTGCCAATACAGATCCTATCTTCCTTAAAGTCCTCTTCTCTGTGAGCCATTTTTTGAATATTCGAACCTACTCCAGCATATAATGCTATAAAAAAAGCTTTAGATTTAGTGTCATTCATTTTTTTATTCAATAAACACTTGCTGAGCTTTTAATGTGCCAGGAACTGAGATTATAAACATGATTAGACAGACCATGTTATAGCCTATAGAACCTATCATAGGCATTATACAGCTCATTATACTATGTTATTTCATTGAAATTTTGAAAAGTGTTATAAGCAAGTACAAAGTTCTAAGAGTGTATACTGATAGTTATATGAGATAAAATTAGACAGATTTGGTAGATCTGATTTTGACTTGATTTAGTTTCTGTGTGGTTTGGGGCAAGATGCTCCTTTTGTTTTTTAACTTTACTGAGGTATGATTAGCAGGTAAAAAGCTATACATATTTAAAGTATACAACTCACTGAGTTTGGGTAAGTATATACCCATGGAATCATTAGTAGCATCAAAGCCATAGATATTAATATTAATATATCCATCACCTCCCAAAGTTTCCTTCTGCCCCTTTTATTATTGTTTTTTTGTGTGTGGTAAGAACACAACGTAAGATTTACTCTCTTAGAAGATTTTAAGTATATAATACAGTATTGTTAGCTATAGGCACTATGCTATATGGTGCTATGCTAGATCTCCAGAACTTATTTATCAGCAAGACGCTTTTTTTGAACCTCATTTCCTTATCTGTAAATTAGGAGAAATACTCCACAGTTTATAGGGATTTTATGAAGAGTAATGAGAAAATATAAATGAAACACTTAGCATAGTGAGGGTACATTGTAGGTTCTCCATAAAGGCTAGTTTCTTTTTTTAGCTCTAAACTCTTACAGCTGTCTCAAGTACCAAATGACTTGGCACTTATTTATATTCTGCCTTGAATTTTGTTTGCCTTTTCTAGTATCCTCAGCTTGTACCCTTAAGCAGGTTCTTATACATAGTTTGTTATCCCTGTCAATGTCAGTTATATCATAGGATCAATATTTTTTTATTCTTGTTAATTTGTCTTCCCATTGAGATGTCTGTCATTAGTTAACATTTTCCAATTGTTTTCCAATTTGAATTACTTTCCTCTGTTTTTTTTTGACACTGTATTTTATATTCTGTCCAACCATCTTTTATAGTTTCTTAATTTTTCTTCCAAATAATTTTTATCGCTCAGCTATTGCATGTAACAAATCATCTCCAAACTTGGTGGTTTCAAATAGCAACCACATTATTTAGGTCACAATTCTATAGGTTGTCAATTTGAGTTGGACTCAGCTGGTTACTTCTTTTCATCTGAGTTGGCTGGCTCCTGCATCTATAATACAATCAGCTGATGGTTCGGCAGCTCAGGCTGGCTGCTTTATGAGGTCCTTGACTGGATGGCTGTCAAATATGGCTTCTCTCCACGTGATGTCTTATCATCCAGCAAGCTAGCCTGGGCATGTTTACATGCTGGTATGAGTTCCAGAAGCAACAGAGGGTAAGAACCAATGCATAAATACTTTTCAAGCATCTGTTTGTGTCCCCTTGGTTAAAGGAAGTCACATGACAAGTCCAGATTCAAAGGTTGGAGGAATACATTCCACCTGTTGATGGAAGAAGCTGCTAAAATATTTTGGCCATTTAAAAATATATACCATATTATCTATTTATTTCTCATTTGTAAACATCTCTGCAGAAAGGCCAAGTGTTTTTTATCTTTGCTTTCAGATGTTTTAATTGTTTTATCCCTTCAGTTTCATTGTTGAATTCCATCAACTTTTCTCGTGGAAATCTCTTGTTTTTCTCCTCAGCAATTCCTCAGTTTTTCCAAGCAAGCCTTTCTGTTCTTAATTACCGTAATTTTCAGAATGACCCATTTTTACATGTGTACGTGTCTTTTGAGTTAATATAATACAAAACTAAATCTGGAAAAATTTACAGTTTTAAATTTTTTGTTCATTTCCTAACCAGTTTCCCTGAAGCAAAGTAGCAGGATTGCTCAGAAATCGTAATTTAATTAAAACGGGGTTGGGGAGGTAAGGAAGTACCACCTTCTCTTTTGCTTTCATTTTTTTTAAGTATCCCAGAACAGACGTTGATCTATTTTTTCCCTCTTCCTTCCAAAATAAAACAACAAAACAAAAATATTTTAAAATAATAGTAAAATTTCAAGCTTTTGTGATTATAAAAATATATGCTCTATTTCACCTTGTCTTTTTCCCCCTGTTCTGACATGAGCTTCACATTCTCTCCCCAAATTGGTCTTCTGTTTTTGCTCACATCGTCTCCTTTTTCCAGACTTCTTATTCCTCTGCTGATTCAAAACCTACTTACTGTTTAAGACTAACTCAAGTCCCATCCTCTCCATGAAACTTTCACTGCTCATTATTCTTGATTTTACTCTATTGTGAACGCCTATAGCATTTAATTGCTGGTACCACAGCAATCAAAAGAATATTTGCATTATTACAGATTGGTATTGTTTAATGCTTTTTATGTGTATTCTAATTTGTATTATTTGCTGCTGTTTTCATTGCTGGACTTTTTTTTTTTACTGATTTGAACTCTAGGCTCTCTGAGCACTATAAACACCCAGCATTAAGCTGTTTTACCACCTACCAAAATTAGGAATTCTCATGTCTTTTTTTTCCTTAGAAAATACATATTATTAGGATTCATTCACTTATTCAAGAAATGTTGAGTACTTGTTATATTCCAAGATTAAAAATAACACTGCTATCTCAAGTTACAAAGTTAATTTAGTTGCTATGTTTTAGGTAAGATAGTGTTATAAACCTGTAAGAAATAGTTTGAAAATATGCCACAGTACCTTCTAAACTAGTAAATCTGAGACTATGGTTCTTTTGATGAGCAGTTGTAGGACTTTCAAGATTTGTACTTTCTATCTGGAATAGTCATTTTCATGAGGCCCTTTGTTTTGTAATGATTACAAATACCATCCCAGGGTCCTGCAACTGTGACCAGCACTGGTGTAATATTTTCTTTTTCTCTTAGCAAAACAGCATGAGGAACAGTGCAATAGCCTAATAATACCTCTTTGCTATACATACACACTCACACCCGCTTGGTCTCTTTCTTCTTTCTCTCTATTGCTCTCCCTTAGCAGAGAATTTCTGTTAGAGTTCTTAGATATATTATGATAAATGATGCCTTGTTGTGTTATCTGACTCTGTTAGAGTCTCCATGGAATTAAAGCTTATGTGCTTATTCAGCTTGAGGTACTTGACATTTTCCCATGATTGACACATCTAAATTTCTGTAGCAACTCAGTAATTATGTACCAGCTGTGTTATATTCATTTCACCTAAAAAAAAAACCACTATTCTTTTCGAAAGTAGATAGCTTGACCCCTTCCCTGCTAGGCAAATGAAGGAAAGTAGTTTATTACTAGTATTATTAATCATAGTCTCCAAATGCATCTCTTTGCTGATTGTATTCTGTAACCATTCAGTATACTATGACCACAGTCACATCAAGAATTGTTTCAGTACTGGTACTTATTATATAATTAAAATATTTTCAATAATTCTGAATTTACTCAACACAATAATATCCACACAACTTATTTTAAAAAGTACCATAAAAAATCCAGTATTTATTAGCAAGATTTGTGCTCAGAGAGCAATATTTATAAGCCTTTGTTTTTCTTTATGGGGAAATTGTATTTTCTCTCAACTGACATGTATATCTTTAACCTAAAGAGAAAAATGGCACTGAGATTTTTCTGGGACTTTTTTCCCATCCATGACTGTATTCTAACTGCATTTATTTTTCTAATAATTCATTTTGAAGTCTATATAGGCATCTGGAAACCAGATTTTGCTTTCTAACAGAGATTCTATAGGGAGAAGTTTTGGTTAACTATTTGAACAGTTACTTGCAGAAGGCATTCTAGAGAAGATTTACAAGACAAAAGAAAGGAATCATCTAATATTTAGTTCTGAGCCTGAATTGTGAGAATGGTTCTAACTGCAAATAAATTCTGAATAAATTCTAGTGTTCTGAGTTTATCTCAAAAAATCTCTCTTTTTTAATGGTGTTGTTCCATGCTCTACTAATGTTTTCAAAATGTATTCATATCTAAATGATTCTGTATTTTTATTAAATTTTGGGTTTTTAACATGATATAAAGTTAATTCTTGGGGAGGGGGATGGGGCAAGAAGGCTAACTAGAGACAGCGCTTCCTGGATCATTTCAGAGAGAAGGAAGGGTTTCGGATAGAGGAGACAGGAGAGGGAATACAGAGCAGGTGAATTTCAGTGAGAGAAGTGTCCGAGCCTGCCAGGGACCTCATGGAGGAAAATTGCAAAGCAGAGAAGGAATAGGATAAAGGAAAAGAAGATATCAGCAAGGACCAAACCCAGGGAGGCTCGGAGCCCAGCAAAGGGGTAAGGGGGGATCCCTTTCTCCCTTTCACAATCGGTGATCAGTGGGCTACCAAGTTACTGTGAAGCTTTTCCACCCCCACAAACCCAAGCACTGTGGCAACCATGAAATTGTAGGGAGAGCTTGTGTGATCCCAGAGCTTGGACACTCCGTGTGAGGTTCCCCTCCAAGGAGAGTGACCTGAGAGGCCAGAGAGCAGGCTTTCTTCCATTCAGGCTCTTGTCCCTCCCTGCCCCTCCCTCACCCACTGCAACCGGGAGGGTAGTTTGGGCCGAGAATTTGGCAAACAGCCCCCTCCCCCAAGCTGGCCCAATCTGTAGTCTGAAGTTCCCACAGAGACTGGGGTGCATGCCTTTCCCCTTGGGGACCTGCAGGGGACCCGGGGTGCCTGATCTGGGAGCTCCCTGCCTGTCGGCATTTCTCAGAGATGCAGGCCAGATTCCGTGCCCCCAAGACTTGAGCGGGTCACTGGGGAACACAGAGCGGGGTGTGGTTTAGGAGCTGGACTTGGGAGGCGAGGGAGCCCACATGGAACTGATGGGAGAAAACTGTGGGGGTCAGAGAGGTGGCAAACTGGGGAAGTGCTGTTGGCTAAGGTGGGTCCTCCAGCGGGGAAGATCCCAGCCCATGGAGGAGCCATAGTGACCAAGTGCAGCGTGCACTCCGGGGGGGGGGGGGTCCCAGCCAACGCCATGGCAACTGAGCGCAGCTTGTGCTCAGGAGGGGAGGATCCCAGCCCATGGTGCCATAGCAACTGAGTGCAGAGCATTCAGGGCAGGGGCAATTCGAGAGAGAAGCAGAGCTCACTCCCCACAGCCAGTCTGGGAAGTGTGACCCCTCCCTCACAAGCAGTCTTTCTGGCTTGGAGACCTGGCCTCAACCCTCCTCCCAGTGGCTCCCACTGGCGGCTGGGAAGATGATCTCTCTCTCTAAGCCCTGCCAAGGCTTTGCAAAGCCTTCCAGACTTGCACAACCTAACTGCACCCAGCCTCCCTCCTCCCCCCATCTCTGCTGTGGGGGAGATCAAGCAACCCTCTAGGACCTACAAGGCCCCTCACAAAGCCTGAGGCATTCATGTTCTCCACCTGAGCAACTGGAGCTTATCATAGGCACAAAAGAACATCTCTGCAGTTGGCTTTCTTCTGCAAGTATCAGCCACTGATAGGGAGAAAACTCTATAGCTCATTACAGCATCTAACGACTCAGTCAAACAGGGCATGGCTGATTCTTACTCACAAGCATCACCCACCATCTCAGAGATTAAGCTGGGGGGTCCCAGTACAATTCACACTGCTTTGAAGAGGGGAAGATAGCAGGATAGAAGCAACCCGAGGAGACACTGCTTTTTAGGAAAGAAACAAAATTTACAGGCAGCTCGATCTATAAGGGGTCTCCCTCCCCCACTGTAGACTTCTGGACTGATCAAGGGAGCTGCTCAGAGTCAGTGCAGAGACATTCCATCAGAGAGCAGGTGCAGCAGAGAGCTGGTACCTTCCAATCCCAGGTTTCTGCAACCAATGCCATCCTGACCATTATGGTGCACACAGCCAGGTCTGCATGGGACCCACCCTCCCAGCAATAGCCTTTGCATCACCGCCACCAAGCCAGGGAGGGAACAGATGCTCCCCTGTGTAGTGCCTTATGACTGGGGGCCAAGCACACCTCCTCCCCAGCATGGAAGCTGAACAGAGCAGGAGCCCCAGATGCCACAGGCACCACTTAGGAAGCCTGGGGTGACTGCATCAGTGGGTTCTAGGTGTGGGGGGAGAACCTGGGCTGAACAGCAGCATCAGCCCACCTATGTGAACCCTAGGCCACTGAGACTGTGTGACTGGGCATCAGCAGTCCCCATGCTGGTGGAATAGTCTCACATAAGGGTGGCCCTGCCCCCGAAATTTCCAGAGCCAGCTCTGAAGCTCTTACTGTGCCCAAGTCTGAGACTCTGCCGCTGTAGCTCCAGGAGCCCTGCCGATCCTGCAACTCCACCCCTGAGACTCCAAAATTGTTCCTGGACCCCGAGACCTCACTACTGAGTCCTACCATTACCACTGGGCCAGCAGAACTTCCCTGGGGTCCAACACCTCACTCAGCACCCCTCAGCCCTGAGCAGCTGTCACTCCTGGACTTGGTTCACAAGAGTCCCCAGCAAAGGAGAACAGGTGCCCTGCAATCCTATTAACCTAGATCTGAGAGAAGAGGATTCAGATGAGAAGAAAGCAGCAAAAGAACCCTGCAAACATGAAAAAACAAAGTAGTTCGACACCCCCAAGGGAACACAATGGAGCTACAGTAGTGGATCCCACCCACAAGGAAATTGCTGAAATCACAGAAATGGAATTCAGAATATGGATGGCAAATAAGATGAATGGAATTGAAGAGAAAGTTGAAAACCAACAAAAAGAAGTAAGAAAAAATTTTAGGAAATCAATGAAAAAAATGAAAAACTCACTAGAGAGCTAGACAACAACAAAAATTAATAAATGGGATTTGATTACACTAAAAAGCTTCTGCACAGCTAAGGAAACAATCAACAGAGCAAATAGACAACCTACAGAATGGGAGAAAATATGTGAAAGCTTCACATCTGATACAGGACTAATAACCAGAATTTACAACGAACTCAAGCAAATCAGCAAGAAAAAAAACAAACAACCCTCTTAAAAAGTGGGCAGAACACATGAACAGAAGCTTTTCAAAAGGAGAAAGACAAGTGGCCAATAAACATATGAAAAAACGCTCAACATCGGTAATCACCAGGGAAATGCAAATTAAAACTACAATGAGATATCACCTTACCCCAGTTAGAATGGTTTATCAAAAAGTCCCAAAACAATAGAAGCTGGTGTGGATGCAGAGAGAAAGGAATGCTTATACACTACTGGTGGGATTGTAAATTAGTACAACCTCTATGGAAAACAGTATGGAGATTTCTTAAAGAACTAAAAGTAGACCTACCATTTGATTCATCAATCCTACTATTGGGTATTTACTCAAAGGAAAAAAAGACTTTTCATCAAGAAGACACCTGCACTCGAATGTTTATTGCAGCACAATTCATAATCGCAATGATGTGGAATCAACCCAAGTGCTCATCAATTCATGAGTGGATTAATAAAATGTGGTATATGTATACCATTGAGTACTACTCAGCCATAAAAAAGATAAATTAATACCTTTTGTAACAATCTGTATGGAACTGGAGACCATTCTCTTAAGTGAGGTATCTCAAGAATGGAAAAACAAACTCCACCTATATCACTATTAAATTTGGAACTAACCAATGAGGACACAAGAGCACAGAGGGAAGTAAAACTCAGTGGCAATCAAGTGGGGGGAGGGGGGAGGAGAGGAGGGGCAGAAACCTACCTAACGGGTACTATGAACACTATTTGGGTGATGGGTACACTTTTAGCCAGGATTCAAACATTACAAAAGGGATCCATGTAACCTAAAACATTTGTACCTCCTTAATATTGTGAAATTTTTAAAAAGTCAATTCTTATTGACCACTTTATTAATTTAAGGTATTTCCATTCAAACAGATTCCATCTTTCAACTAAATTTTTGGCTTTTGTTTATAAAATAAAAATTATTCTCTATATAATCTTGAAATGTAATCAGATTAGGATTAATAATTGTTGTTTCAGAACAATGACATTTATTACTAAATTTCTTAATTTCTTTGTCTTCTTAAGTGATAGCTACCAGATTGAAAAACTCAAACATGGATATAATGTAGTTGGAAAAATTGATGATAATATTAATCTGAAAATGTAATTTGTATACTATTTTCTACAGGATCTGAGGTGATTCTCTAGTTCCTTACGCTGGTGTTATTGTAGTTGGGATTAGAAAAATTGATAATATAGAGAGAAGCAGGAAGACAAGAAAATGGGACAGGAAAATTTTATTCCCCCTTCTTATTCCTTTAAACCACTAAAAGTTAGCAGGATGAATGAAGAAGGGAACTTACATGTATTAGCGTCTACTATGTAACAGGCATTGTCTTCAATATTTTATATCTATTATATTATCTCATATAATCTTTGTTAAAAAAATCTCCTAAATCCATTGGCAAATTTTTAATATCTATGTCTATTTATCTTGTCCTGAGTTTTTTGAATTAGTGACCAACTGTTATTACTTACAGCAATAACCGCATAGGTTTTCCATGACCCATTCTTCTTCAGGAAAAAATGCACACAGAGTAATGTGCACAGGAAGGGAGCCCTGAAATTGTAAATCCAGGAGTTTATATAGGAACTATTATACAACTGTTTTCTCCTTTTCTGTGAGAGGAAGAGAAACCTTATTTTCCTTATATACAGTAAACAAATCTTAGGGAAGAGAAAGGGAAGGTCCCCAGTTTAAACTCTTTGAAATGTAAACCAGTAGCTCTGGGATTTTATTCTCCTTTGAAATGTAAACACATAGCTCTGGAAGATAAGTGTCTCTCTCTCTGGAGGTCTCTATCTATTCAGGCAACATTTAACCCATATGTCAGTTTTTCTTGTTTTATAGGTCCCTAACCATGCGGAAATATGAAAAAATTTTCTCTACAGTTCCACAGCCATGAATTGTGGCAGTTTTAGTACTGTTGCTATGAAGTTGTGGCCATTAACGTTGTTTCCACTCCTTGCTTAATGTGTTTAGTAGCATAATACATTATTAATCTGCTATTTATATATTTTACTTAAAAATCATCCTCTTTATGCAAAAGATTTATTTATTCAATAAATATTTATTGAGCATCAAAAACTGTCAAACACTGTTCCAGGTATTTAGGATACATTACTGAACAAATCAAAGACCCCCGCCTTCCTTATATTTATAAACTTTTTGGGGAAACTAGAAATTAAACACTAAACATAAGTAAATTACATGGCATGTAAGTACTGCAGAAAAAAATAAAAGTAGAGAAGAATGAGGGGCATGAGGGTTTGGAGAGGATAGGGTGTAATATTAAATAGATGTTTAGGGTAGGCTTCACTGAGAAGGTGAAATATTAGCAAAGACTTGAAGGAGGTGAGGAATTAGCCAAGTGGGAAGAATATTTCAGGCAGTGAAAAAAGACAGTGGAAAGTCCCTCAGGTGGCAGTAAGGACAGGAGGGAGGCCAGTGTGGCTGGAGTGAGGTGGAGTGAGGGGGAGATTAGCAGGAGAGATCAGAGAGCTAACAGACATGGGGTGTGTAGATCATGGAGGATCTTGTAGAGCAATAGAAAAACTCTGGCCTTTTCTTTTCTGAGTGAAGTGGGTGACATTTGAAGTTTTAGCAGAGGAACGGCATGATCGTACTTGCATTTTAAGAGGACTACACAGGCTGCTGTGTTTAGAGCAGACTGTAGGGGTGAAGGGTAGATTCAAGAAGACCCGTGAGGAGGCTACTGCACTAATCCAGGCTGGGGATGATGGTGGCCCTTAGCAGGGTAGTGCAGTGATATGAGAAGAGGCTGAATTCTGGCTATGTGTTCAAAGCTGTCCCAACAGATTTCCTGATGGATTGGTTAAGAGAAAGGGAGGAGTCTAAAATAATTTTAATATTTTTGGTCTGATAACTAGAAAAATGTTTTGTCATTGATGACTGAGATGGACAAGTTTGTTGGGGGAGCAGTTTATCGGAGGGGCTAGGATGGAGAAGATTAGGAATTTAGTCTTGAAGATGTTCAGTTTGAGATGTCTATTAGACATGCAGTGGAGGTGTTGAGTAAACAGTCAGATATGCTAGTTTGGAATTTGGAAGAGTTTGAGCTGGAGAAATAAAAATGGAAGCTGCCCACATATAGATCATATTAGTGGTAGATTTAGGTTTTATGGGTCCCAAAGCTTGTACACTTTTGAGGGTTCTCTTTAAGAAAAAGAATTCAAAATTTGAATACAGATTAGGTACAGAGGTAAATATTCATTTAAGAAAAAAAAGAATCAAAACAAATACTTTTTTGGAAATTGATAAATAACAAAACATCAAAAAATTTAGAGAAATAGCAAAATATATTTAATTAACTGCCTGACATACCTCTGCAATACTTTTTCCCCTACATTTTTACCTCCAATGCCAATGATTTTGTAACATTATTTTCGGTTGAGAATATGGAAAAAATAAATTAGTCCTTCCTCTATCATGAGTAATTAAAATTTATTTTTTATTAATGATAGTCTAGAAATCCTCTTTCATCTTTACAACTTAGTTACAATTTCATGACAATTTTCAGTGTTGTCTTAAATTTAAGAAAACGTCTATCAAAGTTTTTGCATGTTTCACCTGTAAGATTTGGAAGAATTTTTCAGAGACTAACTTTTGGCTCTGTACAATTCAAACCTTACTTCTTCTCCACTACCTGTATACCAGACAGATTGTGATACCTTTTCTTATGGTAACACTACTTCCAGCCCTGTACCTTTGAGTGATGATTCAGATAAATTTGGCACAGTGGATAGTAGGAGTATTCCTGGAAGCTATTTCTACTCCAGGATAGCTAACAATAACTTACTCATATATGGAAGTGACTGTGATCACATAAATATGTTCCACTAAGCCCAACATAAATATATCTCCAACTCAATTTCCTCTTGGTTCTTCCAAATGTTCACAGACACTTGAGTGCCCCCCATCGAGAAGGGAAGTATGATGAAACAGAAATGGAAGGAGACAATGGTTTTAGGCAATTGTGGTTAATGTATCTTGCATTCACAAATTTTCATAAAATATATAACCATGCAGTCACAGTGTTACCTACCCCCACTCCAGGGCCTTGGAAAAGGCCCATGCAAGTGAGGGTACCTACAACTTAAGCTTCAAAAAATATACAGTAGCATCAGAATGTTCATTAATGAAAATATTATTTTTCCCTGGATCATGTGATGCTTGTGCTGTCAGCTTTCTAAACCATGCAGTTTGTTGTAATATCCCTTCTTAGTCTAAATAAATATTTACTTTAATATCTAATTTTATATTCATAATTTTGTATTTTTTTCTTAAAGAGGGTCTCCAACATTAAGCTTCAGACTCCACACCATCTGGATCTTCCTTTGAGGTCTCAGTGGGACTAAGGGATATTTGAGGTCATGATACCACAGGGCATGAACCATAAAGACAGGAGATGGTAGGATGCATAAAATTGAGATTATGGAGGAGTTGCAATCATTGCCAATGAAAGGCCTAGGATGAAAAGATCATTGGAAGATAGGAGTTCAAGGAATTGAAGTGCCAGAGTGTCGCAAGAATCATCTACATGTATTTTGAAACCTCATGAGTTAAAGTGGGAATAGTACTGAAGAGAATGATGGTAAACAAGGAGCTCAAATCTTTTAGAAGTCAGCGGGAATTACCTGGACCTTAGTAGATGTCAGTAGCCATGCGGCAAAGCATGTAGTGAGTAATAGCTACCATGAGATTTAAATCTGAGGGATTTTAGGAAAGATATAGGGAAATGGTCTGATAGTATCAGAATGGAGCAAATGGACACCACATACCTATTCCACTCACCCAACAGAGGCAGTAGGAACAAGAAGGAGGCC
Source organism: Daubentonia madagascariensis (assembly GCA_023783475.1). Taxonomy (NCBI): domain Eukaryota; kingdom Metazoa; phylum Chordata; class Mammalia; order Primates; family Daubentoniidae; genus Daubentonia; species Daubentonia madagascariensis. Next base: position 44,943,350 of record JAKFHU010002088.1, on the reverse strand, counting down.
TTTCCCATGTTGCATGAGAACTGCGGGAGAGAAGCAGCCATCGCTGTGAGGTTGTAGGTGAAGCAGTGTCCTCCAGAGAAAGGCAGGTTTAGTTTGAACAAGAAAAGTAAAGGGAACACTTAGAGAATTGATTTTTGGCTCACTGGAAGGGTTTCAGCACTTGGAGAGAAATGAGAAAACAAAGATAACTTTTACCAGCTTGTAACTTTACGTACATTAAATATGTTGTAAAAATAATGAAACTTACTGTCTTTTCTCTTACTTTATCTGATAAAATAGATAAGGGTGTCACCTGTAATCTTGTTACAATATTCTTGAAGCCATTTTCTCATTGCCTTAAAACTCCTATACTTAATGGTTTCTTCTCCATTCATATTTTTTGTCTGTTTATCATTTTACTCTGCTTTTTAAAAATCAATTTTTGTCCTTTCATATCCTATTTGCCTCTTAACCTTTTCTTACCCATCTTCTTTTGCTATGTTTTGTCCTTTACTATTTCTCCTATCATTTTATTTTAAAATCACACTGTCTACTGTTTCCCTTTACCCCCATACCTTGCTTTAGTTGGGAATGTACAGTACGCAATCACAAAGGTAGTACTGATTTTGACAAGTAGCATCTCCACCCCAAACAAAGAAAGCTTTAACCAGAAAGGAATTACAGGAGGGCAGGCAATCTCTCAGGTTCCAGATGGTATTCTCTCCAACTGATGCTGACACTGCCACCTTCACTTTCAACACTTTCCTCCTCAACAAGTAAGACGTAGCAACTGGTTACTTCCCAAAACTCCCTGAGCTCTCTTGATCTGGTTTGAACTCCAAAGGCAGTGGAGTAGATTTGTTCGTTAATTGTAGGACTTAACCTTTTACAACCTTTGGTTTCATGAATGATAAAAAGCATTTTCTGATTGACATAGATACTAATGTTTTCGTTTTATAGATGAAATAATTGGCCTAAAGAGATAAAGTGATCTTTTTTCAAGGTTACATAAATATAAATGACAGAGATGAGATTTGAATGCAAGCGTTTGACTCTATCTCAGAGATCATGATTTTAATTATTATATTGCCCTATACTTCCCATATAATGTAACTTAATATTGTGGTAAGTAAAACAATAAATAGGACCAGACACACATAGATATTAATTCACTTTACATATTTTATTTGTCCAAAATCAAGCCTTTTTTATTATTAAGGGGCTTTTTGTGCACTTTATTTATCTACAATCAGTTAATTGAATCAATTACCATTTTTTGCTTGCCTACGTGGAACTGTACAGGATGGAAACCAAATATAGAAACCATTTTTCAGTGTGCAGTTTTCCAGAGGATTGATCTATAATTATTTTTAGGATTATAAGAGATTAATATTCCTTACTGACTGAAATATATTAATATATAATATCAGATTTTCTTCCAGCAATAGAGGAATGACCTATGCTGTAATTTCCTGCCAGTCCTGCTACAATTTGGAGGTATTTTAACACTGTCTCACAAAAATAAGTATTTCATTTTTTGTTTTTAATAAAAAATTACATAATTTAATTAAAAATATAGGCAATAAAGTAGGCAAATTCATTTAGTTATCCATTTAGTAGAATTTAGGTATCCACTTCAAAGAAACACTATCAGCCTAAATGTATATCGAATATTTTAGAAATCTCACAACTTCAGTTACTTGTCTTCTGAAACTTAATATTACTATAAGGATTTTGGTTCAGGCCTTTCTTGCTATATTAGTCAGCTGGAGCTGCCATAACAAAATACCACAGACTGGGTGGTTTAAACAACTGAAATTTATTTCTCACAGTTCTGAAGGTTGGGAAGTCCAAGATCAAGGTTGCTAGCAAGGTAGGTTTCATTCTGAGGACTCTTCTCTTGGTTAACCTTAATTACCTCCACAAAGGCCCTATCTCCAAATACAGTCGGGTTGGGGCTTCATCATATGAACTTTATGGGGACACTAACTTTCAGTCCGCAGTATTGCCATTATAGCATTTTGCGTTACTTGGCATTTGAGAAAGTAAGATTTTTTTTAAACCTAGTATATGTTTTCTTAAGAGGTTTTTTCCCCTCCAATACAATACTCTCATATATAATCTAGTTGCTGAAACAAATATTCCCTTATTTGCTTATACTTTTGCTTCCTCATAAAGTAAATTTCTCTATAGTTACTCAGTGCTATGAGTAACTATAAATGTTGACTTTAAAAAAATAACTTTATTTTTTAAAGCAGTTTTAGGTTTACAAAGAAATGGCACAAAAGTACAGAGAGTTCCTATAGTCCCCTCTCCCTGCTGCACACAGTTTCACCTATTATTAACATTTTTCATTAGTACAGTCCATTTGTTATCATTGATGAACGAGTATTCATAGGTTATTATTAATCAAAGTCCATAGTTTACATTAGGGTTTGCTCTGTGTTGTACAGTTATATGGGTTTTGACAGATGTATAATGGGATGTATCCCTCATCACAATATCATACAGGATAGTTTAACTTCCCTAAAAATGCCCTGTGCTCAACCTATTCGTCCCTACATCCTCTTCCTGAACCCCCTGACAACTACTGATATTTTTACTGTCTCGGTACTTTAAGCTTTTCCAGAATGTCATACAGTTGGAATCATATAATATATAGCTTTTTAAGATTGTCTTCTCTCACTTAACAATATACATTTAAGTTCTTCCATATCTTTTTGTGGTTGATAGCACATTTCTTTTTCTAGTAGTCCGTCCTTACCTGTGGAGAATATGTTCCAAGACTCCCAGTAGATGTCTGAAACCTCAGATAGTACCAAACCCTACATATACTGTGGTTTTTCCTATACATACATACCTATGATAAAGTTTAATTTATATATTAGGCACAGTAAGAGATTACCAACTAATAATAAAATTGAATAATTATAATAATATATCAGCATCACTACTCTTGTGCTTTGGAGACATTATTAAGTAAAATAAGGGTTACTCAAAGACAAGCACTGCAATATGTGACAGTTGATCTGATAACTGAGATGGCTACTAGGTGACTAACAGGCAGGTAGTGCATATAGCGTCAATATGGTGGACAAAGAGGTGATTCATGTCCTGGGCAGGATAGGGTGGGACAAAGGGGAACAGCTCAAGATTTCATTATGCTAGTCAGAACGGCACTCAACTTAAAACTTATGAATTGTTTATTTCTTGAATTTTCCATTTTATATTTTTGGACCTTGGTTGACTGCAACTAACTGAATCTGAGGAAAGCGAAACCACAGATAAGTGGGGACTACTGTATTGCTGAATAATACTCCATTGTATGGATGCACTACAGTTTGTTTATTTATTCATCTGTTGAAGGACATCATGGTTGCTTCCCATTTTTGACAATTATGAAGAAAGCTGCTATCAATATTTATGTGTAGGTTTTTGTGTAGACATAGGTTTTCAACTCATTTGGGTAAATATCTTATGAATGAATTAGGTATTTAGATTAGAATCTAGACAAAGACCTTATGCCTTTCATAAAGATTGACTCAAAATAGATCATAGACCTAAATGTAAAACACAAAACTAGACAATTTCTAGAAGATAACAAGAGAAAATTAGGTGACCTTGGGTTTGGCCAGGGGTGGAATGCTATGGATTGAATGTTTGTGTCCCCCCCCAAAAACTCATATTTGGGGTAATTAGGTCATGAAGGTAGAACACTCATGAATGGGATTAGTGCCCTTATAAGAAGAGACATGAGAGAGATAATCTCTCTCTCTGCTGTGTGAGGATACAGCAAGAAGGCATCTATCTGCAAACAAAGCAGAGGGCCTGCACCAGAAACCAATTTGGCCGTCACCTCGATCTTGAACTCCCCAGCCTCCAGAACTGTGAGAAATAAATTTCTGTTGTTTAAAACACCCAGTTTATGGTATTTTTGTTATAGCAGCCTGAACTGACTAGGACAACTTATATCCAAAATATACAAAGAAGTCTCAAAACTCAACAATAAAACACAAACAACCCAATTACAAAATGGGAAAATATCTGAACAGACACCTCACCAAAGAAGATAGACAGATGGTAAATAAGCATATCAAAAGATGCCTCTGTGTAGCAACCTGTTTGCATGACCACGTATAGGATCTTACTGTTATCCAGAACAGCACCTCTGAATTCTTACAATTCCCCCTGCGGACCCAGCCTCAGTCCTACTTTTTCACTTCCTTTGAGTTTGTTTCTCAGTTCCCTTGGGACCTCCAGCTCCTTGAAGTTTTCTGTCTCCTGGTTTATCAGGCTTCTCTCTCTTCATCCTGGATTCTGTGGTTAGCCATTCCAGCTCAAGTCTTGCCTTTGATACCCTGTTTTTCTATGACATCATCTTTACCAATCTCCAACCCCACGTAAGAACAGCATTAAGTAAAAGCAGAGAGACCTGGGAACACCTGGCTGTTCAGGTATGAGGGAGCACACACTGGCTGTAGTGTGTGAAGCAGAATGTATTTAAAAGTGTGCCTCGAGAAATAGGCAGAGATCAGATATTGTTTGGAGTATTAAAATATGAAAATATTTAGAGATTTTATTAAAAATATCTAAAATATATATTAAACTATTTAAAGTATGAAAAATTTTATCCTATAGGCAACAGAAAACAATTAAGGAGTTTAAAGCAAGGGAATAATATAGTCATATTTGCATTTTTTTTTTAAAAAAGGCATCAGCATTCAGGATGGACAAGAGGTGGGACAAGACTGGTGTTAGGAAAAGAAATGATAAGGAGAATGTTCTAATAGTCATGGTAAGAGATGATAAGGGTCCAAACTAAGACAGACCTGGTAGGGATATTGAAGAGCGCATGCTTTCAAGAGATGTTTAGACGTTGGGAGCTGGTGATAAATTCATTGAGCTTTGAGATGATTGGATAGGTGTTGCATTTCCTGAGATAGATGATAGACAGTTGATACTTGGAGGATAAAGAAAAGGATGAGTTCCATAGCAATGTTAAGTTTGACGTGCCTGTGGAAGTATGTGTAGGTGAATATGCCTAGTAGGTGGATGGAGCCAAGGAAAGGAGGTATAAAGTTTAAGTATCGGAGCCTGCAGCATATACATATGCTGAAATCATGAGGTCACGGACAGTTGTGGGTATTCCCAGCCTTGAGTGGGGAAGAAGAAGAATCAGCACAGGAAGTAATATGGATGAAACAAAGGAAAAGGAGGAAGAGAACTAAGAGAAAGTAATATCATGAAGAAGAGGGTTGTCACTGGTATCAAGTGCCACAGACAGAAACAGTAGAACTAAAAAAACTCCATGGGATTTGGCATTAGTAGGGACCTTGGTGAAATCTTTTTTATTATCAGATCTCCTGTGACCCATCTCCTGTGACCTTCGCTATCACTTTTTCACACACTTAACTGTGAAGGGAAGGGAATTGGTGAGTTAATACATTTAATACATTTAGTTGAGGGTAGGGAGAGGGTAAAACAAATTATTTTCTAATGAGAAGAGTATAATTAAAGTATGGGGAATAGACAGAGAGAGATTACAAAGACAGTAAATTAATGATGATTGCAAAATATATAACCAAATAGTTAGTATTATAAATACCGATTAAAAAGTAGACTTGTGGTATACTTAATTAGGAAATATGCCAAAATACAGTGCCAAGCCCCAAGCTTTACATATCATAAACACTCAAAAACAATTTGCTGGATTGAATTAAATTCAGTTTCTACTAACATGTAAATCATCTCCTGTGCCCTAAAATAATTTAGAGCTTAATTTGTGCATTTATTTTCTAATGAAGGTCATCGAACACTCTTTATTGGAGTTCATGTGCCCCTGGGAGGAAGAAAAAGCCATCGACGTCATAGGCATCGTGGTCATAAACACCGGAAGAGAGACAGAGAGAGAGATTCAGGATTAGAAGATGGAAGGGAGTCACCTTCTTTTGGTAAGAATATTTTTCCTGGTTTTTATGAAATTTATGATTGTAATGTACTTGCACATTTATAATTAGCAGTAATACCTCATACTTATAAAATTATTTATACTTTTATAAAAGAATTGGGAGAAGTGGGAGAGAGAAAGCTTGATCTTTGTTTTTCTCTTATGCATGTGCTTTGTGAAGGTGGCAATTGATTTAGATTTATGATATAGGAAATACAACTAAGTAGTAAAGCTTAGTTGTATAAACTCTTGAAAATTTATACAAATAATAGTCATTGCTCTAAGTAGTTTGAAAATCCAGGGGAACATGCCTTTATTCAGTTCCCATTTACACTATTGCTGATGCTGCCCAAATTTCACTCTTAGGATGCGAACATTTTACTATTAATATTTTGAATGTTCTTCCTTTGAAAGTATATTCAGAATACTACAATATGTGTTTTTGTAGTTGTTTTTGAGTGCCATGAGAGCCCACGTACATCACACAACCAAGAAGCTAGCTTTCAACTCCTCGACCTTCCCACCTCCTGTGACCTTCGCGGTCACTGCACTGAGCTCACCTGCTCCTCCGTAATTATTCCACCTCTGAAGTCACTCACTCACTCACCTTGCTCCCCGACCACAGCTTCTCTCCTCCTTACTTGCTTGTGCAACTACTTGACTCCTCTACTTTTTTTCTATCCATAAGTTGTTGTCTTTATTTCCTTATCTTACTCTGATTTCATAGCATGTAATTTTAGTAATACTTAAATATTACTAGTATTACTAGTATTCTATTAGTATTACTAGTATTCTATTTAGTAATACCAGTATTCTAAATGCCTTTGGTCCCCTGTTTTAATTTTAGTCATACATTTACCCCCTCTTTTAAATCATACTTATGTTGGGGTTCCTCTGTTTTCCCTCTTTCTCCCGGCCTCCCCAAGTAGAGACGCTGTGCTGGAAATAGTCATTCAACAGGGCAGATTGTAACCATTATAAATTCATGAGTCAAGCAGACCTTCAGCACTTCCTCCCAGTTCTATTGCATTCCTTTGACTTTTGAAAGGATTATTTTTCACCCTTTTGTACCATTCTCCAACATCCTTTTTTTTTTTTTTTCCCACCGTCACTTACCAGATAATCTTGCTTTCTGCTTCAGAGGGAAAACATATCATCGGAAAGAACTCACTTAACTTTCCTCCTATTAAACAGATAGACCCATGTGACTACATCTGCAACCATCCTCTCTTTTCTCTTAATATAGTAAGGGGGTTTTCTTTTCTGTTATGTTTATTTCCTCTTCCCTCTCACCACTTCTGGAAACTGATACCATTTCTAATCTAACTGACCTCTTCCTCTGCAACTGGATTGTTCTTATCACCTTTTATACATGATAGAGCCTCTCCCACTTTAAAAAGTTCCCCAACCTCCTTCCAACCCACATTTAGTCATTCAGATATGAAGTAAGGAAACTACATATAAAAGTTTGGGGTAATAATTTTACCTTTAAAACTGTATAGTTATTGCTTTATTCAATATCCGGCTTCACTAAGTGTTGCAGAGAAGTCCGTAGTCTACATTTTTTCATTTTCTGGGTTTATGTCCTTTAAGCCTGAATGCTTATAGACATTTTTCTGTGTCTTTTAATGAAGAAATGTGCTAAGATAGATCTGATGGTAGATGTACTAAAAAGCCTTCCTGACATGCATACACTGATTATTTTTCCATTTTGGGAACATTTTCTTATTATATCTCATTCTGTTCCATGTGCTTTGATCTCTTTGTGAATATTAATTATCTGCTTGTTGCATTTCTGATGTTTGCTCTTTGTCCTTTTCCTCTGTAGTTTAATGTTAATCTCTTATGTTACCATTTGAGATTTATATCTGCAGTATAAATTCTGCATTTTATTACTTCCACGATGGGTTTTGACTTTGCTTTGGATTTTTAGTTTTCTTGAATTTCTTTCTTGTCTCATCCTATTTTATTTATATTTCCTCCTGCCCTTTCCTAATTACTTCTTGTTTTTCTGCTTGATAGAGTCTATTCCCAGCTATTTCTGGGCATTTTCTTTTTATTCTGAAGTTGATAATTTTCAGAGCTATGATATTCCTTTGGGCTGTCAAGATTAGTTTTACTCTCCATTGGTTTTTAGCATTTTTATAGACTCCCAATTTTTTTCTTTTTACTCATTTTTAAACAAGGCAAGGTATATCCATGCAATGTCTACCTAGCTATATCCTAAGATGGGTTAGCCAGGCTGCTACCAGTATGCTCCTTGTCTTCATCACTGTGTATAGTTATAGGCATTGAACTTCTCCAAATACCATGTACTTCTCTGCTAGGGTTGTTGGTGGGGGAGTGTGTAAATAAAAGTACTCTGGGTATCCTGCACTAGCATGATAGAAAGATGGTTGTCTCTGAGTCAGTGAGCAGAGAGTAGGGGATGTACTAAGTGTTTCCCACATTTTCAGGTGTTTTCTGTTTCATGAGGTGGATTCTTGGACTGTAATAAGGAGACAATTGTGTATATTTTTTTCACTCAAGCTCCATCTGCTTATAGTTAGTAGAGACTCCGTCTTAGACTCTAGGAATCGATTTTCTGTTGGACTAAGCCTTATTGGTGAGTTTTCATCATCTTGTAGTATTTGAAAAAATGTACTTACATCATCTTGGAAATGTTTAGTACACAAATAAAAATAAATTGTGTTTATCATCGTTTGCTTATTCCCTCTGCCTCTTTTTCTTTCCCCCCCCCCCCAAGGCTCTGTGCATTGTGTCTGTTTTTCTATAATGGCAGTTCTCAATATTGACTGCACTTGAGAGTTCTAAAAATATACTAATGCCCAACCCCCACACCATTCAGGATTTCTCTGCCTGAGGCCCAGGCATGGGTATTTTTTAAAAAGTACCACAGGGAATTCTACTGTGCAGCTAAAGTTGAGATCCACTCTTCCAGAAACTTTGCTATTCAAAGTATGGTCCATGAGCCAGCAATATTGGCATCACATTTGAGGTTGTTAGAAATGCAGAACCTCAGGCCCCAACCCAGACCTCTTGAATCAGAATCTGTATATTGACAATATCCTTAGGTAACATGTGCATGTTAAAATTTGACAAGTGATGCTCTAGAACATTGCTTGTCAAACCTTTTTGCACATTAGAATCAGCTGAGGAACTTGTAAAAAACATTGATGCTGGGTCCCACCCTCAAAGACTTTTATTTAATCAATCTTGGGTATTTCCCCAAGCACTGGTATTTTTAAAAAGTACCTCGAGGGATTTAATATCCACCTATGATCAAGAATCATTGATCCTAAGAAGCTTCTGCCTCTCTATTTGGTGAAAGTTGGAAATAAGTCAGGTGGCCCAGATTCTCCCTCTGATGTGTCAGCTACTATTTTTGGATGCCACCTACCTCCTTCCTCCCCCAACCATCTGAGTATCTTTATTGACATTTAGACCTAAGATCTGTTTTATCAGGGACAAATGTTTGGCACCCTCATGGTTTCTAAGCAGTGGAACTTCCTAAATTTCACTTTTTTCAGTTTCTCCAGGACTAATTGTTTGCCTTTATCCTTATTTCACATTCAGTTCAGTTGACTTGATAATCAAGTACTCAGTCACATGCCAAGACTGAAATCATGTCCTAAACACCATCCCACTTAATTTGGGCTTTGATATTCTACATGGTGGGAATATATGAGATTTATATGCTGAAGGCCTCAAAGAAAATTTCTGTCCACTTAGGAAATATTTATTTTAATTGGAAGGTTTCAAAAAAATATTTTAAAGTCATTCTTACAAGTGTCTCAAAATTCTTCAGAATTCAACTTCCAAAGAGGTATTGGATAGAGGAGAATTCAAAGACCCCAAGGCCAATCATGGCAACAACAAAAATAAATAAATGGGATTCAACTAAATTAAAAAGCTTCTGAACAGCCAAGGAAACAATCAACAGAGCAAATAGACAACCTACAGAATGGGAGAAAATATTCACATGCTATATACATCTGATAAAGGGCTAATAACCAGAATCTACAAAGAACTCAAGCAAATCAACAAGAACAAATCAAACAGCCCCATTAAAAAGTGGGCAAAAGACATGAACAGAAGCTTTTCAAAAGAAGATAGACTAATGGCCAATAAACATATGAAAAAATGCTCAAAGTCACTAATCATCAGGAAAATGCAAATCAAAACCACATTGAGATATCATTAACCCTAGTTAGGATGGCTTTTATCAAAAAGTCCCAAAACAATAGATGCTGGCACAGATGTGGAGAGAAAGGAACACTTGTACACTGTTGGTGGGACTGTAAACCAGTACAACCTCTATGGAAAGTAGTATGGACATTCCTCAAAGAACTAAAAGTAGACCTACTGTTTGATCCAGCAATCCCACTACTGAGTATTTACCCAAAAGAAAAAAGGCATTTTATCAAAAAGACACTTGCACTCGAATGTTTATTGCAGCACAATTCACAATCACAAAGATGTGGAATCAACCCAAGCGCCCATCAATTCATGAGTGGATTAATAAAATGTGGAATATGAATACCATGGAATACTACTCAGCCATAAAAATGAATTAATACCTTTTGCAACAATGTGGATGGAACTGGAGACCATTTTCCTAAGTGAAGTATCACAAGAATGGAAAAACAAACACTACATGTACTCACTATTAAATTGGAACTAACCGAACAGCACTCATGTGCACAGATAGAAGTAAAACTCAAAGGAAATCAAGCAGGTGGGGGGGAGGAAGGGATGGGCAAAATCATACCTAAAGGGTACAATGTACATTATCTGGTGATGGGCACACTTATGACTTTGAGTCAAGCAGTACAAAAGCAATCCATGTAACCAAAACATTTGTACCCCCATGATATTCTGGGAAAAAAAAAACAAACAGCACCAGGTTCCTCTACTGGGAACCTGGAGATTATATGCTGCAAATTGCAGTATGGATCTGTGAAGTCATGGAATAATTTGGGACCAAATTCTGGAGCAAGCGTCAATATAACAAAACAATTTTGGGAGAACTGTTTGAATTTTGGCACTCTTAAAAAGTTTCGTCACTCCAATATATGAACAACATCAGCAGAATCCTACTTTGTAATAAGACCCAATCATGAGAATGCAGTGTTGTTAAGAACCCGATTTTATTAGTTCTGCATAAAAGAATGGGCCTTTAATATAGTCAAAAGAGACCACGCTTATGTCACAGACAAACAATGACTGGTTCCAGCCCACCAGATCTGACAGTTAAGATGTGATTCCTAGGTGGGGCCAAAAATATACTCAGCTTTTTGGCTGTGTGGTAGTGTTGGTAGTGATGTTTTGATTATACAAAAAACTTTTGATACCCATGAATAAGTTCAACCTACTTTTGCTACTGTACTTAATAAATATAATAATTTGCTTATATGAATGTGATAATGATTAATTAATTCTCCTTCCTATTGCAATCAATTCCCCAATACCAGAAAACCGCTAAAATTTTGTACTTTGTTAATTTTAATGATTTTTTTATTCGACTGTATAATTTGAAATTATATTTTCAACTGGGGACATGGATGAGCTGTTTTAAAATAATAAGTTTGAAGCGTAAGCTTGAAGTCAGTTAAAATATAAAAGATAATGAGGGAAATTTGGAACATTTCAACATTGATTTTTTTTCTTCAGCCTCCCAGCAAAAAATGTAATAGGAAAGATGATAAGATTATGCCAATTACAATTAGCTAATCTATGAGAGGTAGAAATAAATCTAAAAGAACATAGATTCTTTTAAACACTTGCTTAAAATATGATACAAAAAGGTACTGAATAAATTGGCACAATCCTGAAATTAGACTAGGATTTTGCCGGTCTTTGATGGTAAATTGTGCACACACTTCAGGAGAAATGAAGCGAATATAGAATACATGACTTCAAAGAGCTATTTTTTGATAGGCAATGGCTTTCTGTTCCTATTTTAACTCCCAAGTAAGTGATATATAAGAATATCAAGGTATTTTTAAAAATTTACTTTATTGTAAAGTATAAGACAAGCATTCACAAGTGTTAAAGCATAGAAACACAAATGTACAACTCAATGAATGATCACAAAGAAACATCTGTGTAACTACCACCTCAGCAAGCACTTCAGTTTGTGCTCACTCCCAGTCACTACTTTCTCCCTCCTTCTCAAAAGGATCTCTGGCTGCCTTCTTACACTGGGTGTTTTGGTTGTTTTTGAATTTTATGTAAATGAAATCATACAGAAGGTATCTGTTGCTCAGTATTCTGTTTGTGGAACTCACCAATGTTTTTGGATGTAGCTTTAGTTTATTCATTTTCATTATTGTATAGTATATTATGTGCTTCTATATACCATTCCTTCTATTATTGATGGGCATTTGGATCATATACAATAATGAGCTACTATGAAAAATGTTGCTGTGAACATTTTTGTATATGTCTTTTGGTGTACATATCATTTCTCATATCTAGGAATCAAATTATCTATTGCTGAGTCATAGGGTTTGCATATTTTCAACTTTAGTAGATAATGCCAAGTAGTTTTCCAAAATGGGATATGTATTTACACTCTCACAAGCAAAGCATTAGAGCTAATGTCTTTTTACATCCTTACTAACACTTGATAATTTCATTCTTAAAACATTAGCCATTCTGTTAAGGTGTGTAATGACATCTTGTTTTAATTTATATTTCTTGATTACTAATGAAGTTGAGCAACTTTGCGTGTGCTTTTTGGCCATTTGCATATCCTCTTCTATGAAGTGCCTATCAAAGTTGTATGCTTTTTTTTATTGGATTGTTTTATCTTTTTGTAGAAGTACTTCATATAAATATATATATATTTTTTTTTTTTTTTTTTTGAGACAGGGTCTCACTTTCTTGCCCAGGCTAGAGTGCTGTGGTGTCATCATAGCTCTGCAACCTCAATGTCCTGGGCCCAAGAAATCCTCCTGCCTCAGCCTCCCAAGTAGCTGGGACTACAGGTGCGTGCCACCACACCCAGCTAGCTTTTTTATTTTTTGTAGAGACAGGGTCTCATTATGTTGCCCAGACTGGTCTCAAACTCCTGGCCATACGTTGTCCTCCCACCATGGCCTCCCAAAGTGCTGGGATTGTAGGCATGAGCCACCATGACTGGCCAAAGTCCTTTATATATTATGGATGCAAGTCCTTTGTTATTTTTACATGTTTTAAACATCTTTTTGTAATTGTGGGTTATGTTTTCACTCTGTTAATGGTGTCTTTTGATGTGTCTGCAGATTCCAGAAGAGTTTGCTAAGTGGTTGAGACCCGTATTCTCTAGGCAAATTTCTCCATGTTGTCATTTATTTCCATTACATGGTATAGTAAATACAGAAGCAAACTCTTATCTTGATCTACCACATTCTTGGCTGCAGCATGTATTTAAATGCTCTATGGTTTCAATGACTATCAGAAAGTACAATACCTATCAACATAAGAGAAATATTTATATTAACTTTGAAAATTCTTTCTGATTTTGATAGTTCTATAATTTACATGAAATATGTAATGCTATTTTAAAGTATCTATTTTTAATAGACATGAAAAAATAGGTATTGAATTATACATATTGAACATTTACTGTACTGAAACTTATCTGAGTCCCTCTTTAAGATGTTAAAAATATGTTAGTAGGATGATCATGAAAAGTCTTTTGTGAATACAACCTAATACCTATAAAATCATTTCTATTTTAAAGAATGAACAGCCAGAGTCAGGAAGCCATATATTATTCTGAATCTAAATAAAATATCTTTTGTCACTGAATAGATTATGCTGCTTTAATAAATTATCATTTTCTATATACCATTGCTGTTATCATTCTTTTAGAGATGTCTTTTGAATGCCTGATACTCTATCTCATACTTTCAAACCCTCTTTATTCATAACTTTAAGGGTGTTATTTCCTCATGTTTATTTTATGACTAGTATTTTAAAGGTGTGTAGTGAGTAATGCTCATGCTTTATAAGGGGAACACTGATAAGCCTTAAAATTAACACTCATGTACTTAGCAATTGAGTATTTAGGGTTTGATGCATGGTATTATACATACCTGAATTATTGATGCAGAGTAAACTGAAATAAGTCATTGGAAACATTGATGAGAGAAAATGTTTCAAATACATTATGACCATAATATCAGTGTTGAGGCATGGCTGCTATGAGATGTGGCCTCTGGCAAGTGATTGGGTAGTCAGAACAGGCTGTCATGCAACACCAAATGGCTATGTCTGCCCACACTGGGTAAGTCTAATGGAAAAATTTAATTGATTTCCTAGTGTAACTCTAAAATCACAAATTATGCTTTTTTTATGGCTATTCAAAGTACTGATTTTTTTTTCTAAAACAGCCAGTCATAGAGATAACAGGCTAATTAGAAATAAACAACCCTTAAACAACATGGGTTTGAACTGTGTAGGTCCACTTATATATGGATTTTTTAAAAAAATATTTTGGAAAATTTTTTGGAAATTTGAGACAATTTGAAAAAAAATGAACCATATAGCCTAGAAATATTGAAAAAACTAAGTAAAAGTTATATATATCATGAATGCATAAAATATAGATAGATGTCTATTTTTCATTTACTACCATAACATATACACAAATCTATTATAAAAGTTAATATTTATCAAAAGTTACATACATGAAAACTAACAGACTAGACTATACATGGTGCCATTCACAGTTGAGAGAAATGTAAAAAAATTTAGATGTGGTATTAAATGATAACTGCATAAAATTAACTGTAGTACATACTGTACTGCTGTAATAATTTTGTAGTCACCTCATGTTGCTATCATAGTGAGCTCAAGTGTTAGTAGCTTAAAACGCCCTGTGATGCTAATCATCTCTATGTGAGCAGTTCATGTCTTCAGTAAACTACATATCACAGTAAAAAGTGATCTCTGATGGTTCTTGTGTATTCTTCATCGTGTTTAGTACAATACTGTAAACCTTGAATAAAACCATGGGACCCATATGAAGTGCCACTTGTGATGCTGGAAGTGCTCCCAAGAAGCAGAGAAAAGTCATGCCATGACAAAAAAAAAATAGAAAGATGAATTGCTTGATATGTACTGTAGATTGAGGTCTGCAGCTATGGTTTCCCGCCATTTTGAAAAGATGATGTAAACTGATGACGTAAACTTATAGTATCAATAAATACAGTACAGTACTGTAAATGTATTTTCTTTTCCTCATGATTTTCTTTGAGGAGAAAGAATGTCTGCCTGAACAGGTTTTTAATGCAGATAAAAGTGCCCTATTCTGGAAGAAAAAGCCACAAAGGACATTTATTAGTAAGGAAGAAAAGTGCGCATCAAGATTTAAGGCAGGAATGGGTAAGCTAACTCTACTGTTTGTGCAAATGCAGTCAGGTTTATGATCAGGACTAACCTTATCTATAAAGCTACTAACTCCCAAAGCCTTGAAGGGGAAAAATAAACATCAGCTTGCCAGTCTTTCGGTTGTAGAACAAGAAGTGCTGGACAATGCGAACACCTTTTCTGGATTGGTTCTGTTGATGCTTTGTCTCTGAAGTCAGGAAGTACCTTGCCAGTAAGGGACTAGCTTTTAAAGTTCTTTTGATTTTGGACACTGCCCTGGCCACCCAGAACCCCACGAGTTCAGCACTGAAGGTGTCAAAGTGGTCTACTTGCCCCCAAACACAATGTCCCTTAATCAGCCTCTACGTCGGGGAGGGGGTGGTAAGGATCTTTAAGGCTTATTACACACAGTACGTTATGGAATGGACTGTCAATGAGTGGAGGAGAACCCGATAGAGAGAACATCATGTAAGCCTGGAATGATTACACCACTGAAGATGCCACTGTTGTTATAAAAGAAGCCATGAAAGCTATCAGGCTCAAAACAATAAATTCCTGCTGGAAAAAACTATGTCCAGATGTTGTTCATGACCTCACAGGATTTGCAACAGAGCCAATCAAGGAAATCGTGAGAGAGATTGTGGATATGGCAAAAAAAAAATTTGGGGTTGAAGGGTTTCAAGATATGGATCTTGGAGAAGTTGAAGAACTATTAGACATCAATACCAGAGGAATTAACAGAAGATGACTTGATGGGGATGAGTGCTTCTAAACCAGTGCCAGAAGATGAGGAAGACGTACAAAAAGCAGTGCCAGAAAACAAATTGACATTAGGCAATCTGGCAGAAGGATTCCAATTATTCAAGACTGCTTTTGCCTTCTTTTATGATATGGACCCTTCTGTGATACAGGCACTGAAACTAAAACAAACAGTGGAAGAAGGATTGGTGCCGTGTGGCAACATTTTTAGAGAAATGAAAAACCAAAAAAGTCAGACAGAAATTACAATGCATTTCCTTAAATTTAAACTATTAATAAGTGTGCCTGCCTCTCCTTCCTCCCTTTCCACCTGTTCCACCTCTGTCACCCCTGAGACAGCAAGACCAGCCCTTCATCTTCCTCCTCCTCTTCAGCCTATTCAGTGTGAAGACGATGAGGATGAAGACCTTTATGATGATCCAATTTCACTTAGTGAGTAGTAAATATATTCTCTCTTCCTTACAATTTTCTTCTTATCATTTTCTTTTCTCTAATTTACTTCATTGTAAGAATATGGTATATAATACCTATAACATACAAAGTATGTGTTAATTGACTGTTTATGTTACTGATAAGGCTTCTGGTCAATAGTAGGCTATTAATAGTTACATTTTGGGGGATTCAAAAATTATACACAGATTTTTGACTATGCTGGTGGTCAGTGCCCCTAACACTGCATTGTTCAAGGGTCAACTGTAGTTGCTTTTCTTTTTTTTCCCAATCTTGAACATCTTGTACTTTCTCTAGACGGTCCAACGTCTTCCCAACTCTAGTTTCTGATCCCTCCATTTGGAGCATAGGAAAGGAGAGCTAATGGGGGTAAAGCAGGAAAGTTCTGACTTAACTGCTACTGTTGAAAGCTCATGTCACCCACTCTAGGCTTAGCAAGATTGCAGTTAACTCATTCTCTCCTGGAGGTTTCCTCATCTGCACTCTCTTCTACCTTAGTATTCATTCCTCTTTATCCCCTAGGTGTTCAGTTATAGTGATATGTTCTGTCTGCTGAAGTCTTCTCAGTGCTCTGTAGCAGCCTCTTAGGATCTAAGATGACTCCATATTCCACATTCTCTCTCTCTCTTTCATGTGTGTGGCCCATATGTGATTCACAGAAAAACACACACACACACACACAAGCACATAGTCAATGCCCTGATAAATTCTAGGAGTGCGTGTTACTCAAAGCAGCAATCTCAGCCATCAGCAGCCAGGCAGACATTATATTTCTCAGGCAGGAATCATATTTCATATTCTGTTTCATAGCAGGAGACATATCAAGCTCCTCTTGTGCCTGTGGAGCTCCACTCACTTGGTTTAAGGGAGGGGCAGGCACCTCTACTATCCTCCCTTTTTAGGGGAATAAGGAAACATGAGACTCATGTCACAGCACTCTATGAAGAAATCTACTCCAAAATGTGTCTACTGTTTCCAATTCATGACCCTTTTATAGCCTTGGTGTGGGTGAAGAGTTAGAGTCACATAACTGGGTTTTTAGGAAGTTGATTTGTAAATTCTGCATATAATCTTACGTCCCCTTTGGAAAGAGATATCTATTGGTGCTTCAGCAGAAACATTCATTTTATAAATCTATTAACCTGTAACAAAATTACTAATTAGCATTAATAACAAGTATATTATTTCAGTTATATAAATAAATTAAAATATAGGAATTCAAAGGAGCAGATTATGTATGACATTCAAATAATATGAGCAAAATTTTAAAGTTCATCTGGAAATGGAAAATATTATTGAGTTCAAGGAGACTGGAGATCTGAATTTGAAACAGAACCACCAAACTTGCTATCTTTCATGGTTTCATAAGACAGGTTATCTGAACACTGACTAATCTGAATTATAATGAGGATAAAGAGGGAGAAAAGTGTCTGGGATCTACAAATGCATAATGGTAAACATTTTGTGAATCTGTTCCCTTAAACTAAATGTCATAGTGCATAAGGCTTGTCCCCAATTCACTTCTGTCATTATACTTGTTATGCTGGCATGATAAATATATTTCTCAACATATTTGTTGACTATTTTCCAGAAAGGGCCTGAAAAATGGAGAACTTTTGGATAGAGCCTGCAAAAAGGAGAGTATTTTCACTGATTATTAGGAACTATCTCTTTAAGACCCTGGTTAATTATTAAATAGTATGTGAATTATTAAAGTGATTTCAGTAACATAGCTAATAATGCAAAGATGAAAGTTTACCAAGGAACATGCTTATTTCCAGTTATGATTCTACTAGTGGATTTCCGCAAATACTGTAATTATTTAAATTTTATTTTCTTAGATAACCATTTGTTGAAAATATAGTCTATATTCCAAATGGAGAGAGCTTGTCTATTTCTGATTATGAAAGTAATACGTGTTCTTTGGAAGTTCAGTGCTATTTAAAATTAGTTTAGCCAAAGCCTTTTGCTCTTACTCAGTTTTCTTCACTGACCGCTCTTCAGCCTCTGATGTTATTAATTGGCTTCTTATTCTTTTTGAAATCCTTTTCTACTTTGTTACCAGGCACACTACTCTCTCTATCAGATGTAAACTCCAGGAGGGCAGAGATTTTTTCTGTTTATATGTGTCTCATTCACTACTTAGAATAGTACCTGACAAAAAGAAGGTGTTCATTAAATATGTGTTTGATGTATTAATCCTTTTACATGTCTGTCTATTCCTCTTCTGTTTCTTTTGACTCTTCTTCTTCCTCCCAAATCTTAAACCTTCTTATTCCCTTAATATGAAGTTGTCTTCGCTCTTCATTTTTTCATTTTTGAGTCATCATCCATTGTAATCATATGACCTCCTTAGTTAAAGGCCACCTGTGTCTCCATCTCTGACCCTGTCCTCTTTTCCAGAATCCAGTTTCAAATCTCCAACTGCCTTATGACCTTCTTCATATGTTGGTTCCACAGTCACCACAAACTCAGCATATCCAAAAGTTGCCTTTTGAACACTCAACCTACAATACTGGCTCTTCATTCTGACTACCCTTTTTTAATTAATGGTACTTCAAATTCTAAATCTATTTCTGGCAGTTAAGCCTGTATCATCATTATAACCATCACCACTACCACTATCATCAGTATTAATTAACCATCATCAATAATATTTATATAATGCTTTATAGTTTGAAAAACCTTTTTGCATCCATAATTTCCTCTCCTGGGGCTTGGTCCTATCTTATTCCAGGAGACTAATCTGGTAGGTGGGATATAAAGAGCCCAACGTTAATAGGTTGCTCACTCACCATTGCAGGAGTCTGACTCCTAGGTCCCTCTGACATTGACGTCCAGCTCTCCAGTGCTATTCTTTCTTTGCCTTTTTCCGGGTAATTATGTTCCTGTCTTGCAAACACGTTTCTCTTTAATGATATATTTTATTGCACTCCAGTTGTCCTATGACGGAACCACTTTGCTTGAGAAGGTCTGCTTATTTGGGCTTGTGCTTATTAGTTGATACAATCTGGTCTGATAAACCTGGACTTAGAAAACAGTATTCAAGACTCACTTGTTCCTTCTTTCCTTTGAACTTATCTCCTGACTGCAGATCTACTTTTTAGAATTTCATTCTTGTAGTACTGACCCTTGAATTTCCTAACAGAATTAAATTAGTTTTTTCTTGAACCTAGGAATTCTCAGTATTGACTGCTTTCAGTTTGATCCACCCTAATTTCAACTAATCACTAGTTATGAAAGATATAATCCTCGTTTATAATTTTATATCTCTATATTTGTATTTTTAATTATATATTTTCTATATGCTTATATATTTATGTGTATAAATACATATATATTTTTGTATCACATATAGTATATATAGATGCATAGCAAAGGATTTTTTCTGGTTTCCTACAATTGGACTTTTTGCTTGTTTTTCTGGCATTTTTTAATCCTCATTTTATTCAGATGACCTGGCTATTGTTTTACTGCTTACCCTGACTCTAACACTTTACGTTTCACCAGATTCTAGCTTTCCCTTTGTTCTGACTCCTGGTCCAGGTATATATATTATCTGCATAAGGTCCCTCTCTAGAGCACGCAGCTGATTTCAGACCTGAGATTTCATCTTGAACTTCAGTTTCTGAGATGTTTTCTTGCATTATCCTATTTCTAAATCCATTGTCTAAACCAAACCATTATTTTTGTCTCAGTAATTCTGGATCTTTTTCTTTACCTTATAGCCAAAAATATTATGTTCCCAATGCTGATGTGCCCTAGCTTAATCCTACCTCCTCTTGTGAAACCTGCCTTGACCATTGTAGCCTTCATTTATTTTTACTTCTCTTTACTCTTACAGCACTAAGCACCAGACATGTTGGTGCTTAATTATTATTGCCTTACATTATCTGCTATTATGTATTCATTTTATCCCCCAAACCATATTATAAGCAATTTAAGAACAGTAATTGTGTTGTAGCATTTGAATGAACTGGAATAGATACTTAAGATACACAGTTAATGAATTGACCAAGTGACTGATCAAAATACAACCAGGCCAAAGACTGCAATATGTGATTTTTTTAAAAAAGATACTACTTTATTTACTCAAGAAATATAAGAAGAAATCAGACTCATCTTTGTTTTTTTTTTCCTGGCAACTTCTTTGCTTTCTATCATTTAATCAATTGTTGCCTGGTAATAGGACCCTCTTGGCTAATAAGACAGCAAAACTTCCACGTATCCTCATGAATCTCAATGTAATTGAACATCTAATTCATATAGATAATTCCACTTTGTTTCTGTACTATTTGTAGTGATTTCGTTCTGCTTCCATAATAATAAGAGAATGGTTTTTCATGTTGTATAAATATATTATTTGAGGATATTTTGCTTTTATACTTCTGTATATATAATATACATTTAAAAATTGACATAAGCATGCTAAGTGCTCTGAGAGTTTCTGCTCCCAAGGAATGCATATTTTAAGAGCCAAAACAAAATAAAACAATAACAACAACAAAAACCAAGGCAGTTTTATTGAGTAAGGCAAAGGATATTTTCTCCCGTATTTTAACAATCACATCCACTCTTTTCTGACTTACTTAAAGAAGTTTTGTTTTCTTCTTTAGTACAATTAACTAATACTATTTATTATGCGATGGCAGTCTTGAATATTAATGCAAACATTTTAATTATGATTTTTCCATCCATTTTCATAAAATGCCTATGTTATATTCAGTCTAAAGACCACAGTTAGCTTTCATATTGACTGTATTTATTCTGAACTTCTAGCTGCTTCTGTAGTAGATGGGATTTTTTTACCGTTATTGTAGTCACGTGTTACAGAAAACTGAAAACTTTGAACAAGTTTATTTTCTCCTTTAAAAAAGATTTAAACAAAACTCAGAAACAAACAAGCTGGTATGTTTACCAGATATATTTTTTCACCCTATCCAGAAAGCAATGCATAAACTGCACACAATAAGATAAAAATTTAAAAGACCCTTAGTTTACAAAATATATCTTTGCCATAAATTAATTAATATCTGTACAGTGCTTTCAGATAAATATCCCTTAAATAAGTATTTATTAAACTTTTGATATTTACTGAAGCTATAAAGCTAACATGGTCCCTGCCTTTACATTCTATCAGAGGAGATAGACATAAAATCAATTATTGCATAATTAATTATTTATTTACAATTGCAATAAGTATAAAAAGAAGTATAGGGTGCTATGAATTTGGATAACAGGGGCTTGACTTAATTGTTTGTATATGAATATGTTTATAAGTGGCATAAAACATATGTGTTTTTGTGTGTGTTTTGCAAGGGTGATTAGATAGTTGTGCTGCAGTATTTAAGCTTTTAAGCAGAGAGCAGATATATAGGACCGCTAGAAGAAACTGTACATGCAAAGACCCCGAGGTGGGAAAGAATGTGATGTTTGCAAGAATCGTAAAGAAGGCTAATATCCCCAGAATGTAATAGCAATGGAAAGAGTGGTAGATGAGGCTAATAAGGTGGGCAGAGGTCATCACAGTTGTTTATTCATACAGAAATATGACACTATATTATAATTGTGTGTATATTTTTCACCTTTGCCCTTTGAAATCCTAATCAGTTGTGCCTTACTTATAACCTAAATCTTTTCAATAACTTATTAATTGGTTTATTTTCATAAATGAAATGTTTAACATTATAGGTTTCAGTAATCATGTACTTGTTACTGTTTTACTCATTTTTTTGTATTTTAAAATGTTTAAAAGATATTAGATATCTTATTGGACTAACATTGAATTTATAAGATTTTTTTCACTATTGAGTCTCCCCATCAGTACATATTTATTCATTTATTTAGGTCTTCTTTTACATAATTCAATAAAGTTTTATAGTTTTCATCACAAATGTATTGCCTAATTTTGTTGGATTTATTCCTAGATAACTTAAAATTTTTCTTCTAAAGTAAGTGAAATCTTTTCCTACTAGACTTTCCATTAATAATAATTTTTATTGCCATACAGGAATAGTATAGATTTTGCATTTTGACCTTGTACCAAGCAACCTAGTAAAGACTTCTAGGTAAACAATCATATAATCTTTAAAAAATATAAATGAAAGAGGAAGTGATGAAAACAAAATCCACAGGAATTATTTTTTTAGTCTTCAGAGAGTGAACTGAAGAATGAGCAAATAAAGCTGAGAATATTTAAAAGCAGAAAGGTGGTAAAAGGTTCACAAAGAAATTTTAATTTGAACAGAAAGCTTTTATTCAAACAAAGATTTTTTTTTTTTCCTGCAAGTGATCAGAATGGAGAAGATGTCTCCCATGAAGATGGCTATTGGGAAACAATTCCCCATGGATCTCTCATGCTCCTTCACATCTTGTGAGCAGATGCACTAACGGTCTTTGTGCCTGACTATCTTTGCAAGGATATTTGTATAGTGAACAGACTAGGAAGATATAGTGTCTCTGTCTGGAGTAAAGGGCACGTTAGTTTGCTGTACAGCATAAGAAAGATAATGTCTCCTTATGGGCAAAAATTGGGGAGGGTTACTGTCCATTATAAAAGAGTTGAGTTCCCTAACCTTGGTCCTCCCCTGTAACACATCCCACTGTATGAGCAGCATCTCCTGGCCCTTTGCAAATCCTTCTGTGGGAGTTGGGGCTTGGGGTACAACACAAATGGTGTTACTCTGAATACCGTTATTCCGTGAGTAATAAACTATCTTTTGTCTCTGACTCAGGAGTGTCATGCCTTTTGCCAGCATTCATAAAACTGGCAGGGTAAATGCTGACATCCTTCAGTGCTTGACAATTTTGGCAATGAGGAAGGAATGCTGACAGAGACATGGCTTTTGGAGTAAGAAAGATGAGGACCTCACAGATAACTAATAGGACTTGAGAGAATTCCATTGGTATTAGTAGCAAACATGTTAATGCAATTGTATAGTAAGCAGAGCAATAAATGTTCCTCCACCTTATTGCCTGTTAATGAGGGGGAATTGGGGAGGTAGTTGTAGGCTGAGAACCAGGGAGTAGATTTAATGATCAGCTACATGAGTGGTTGGTGCTAACTCTCCTCTAGGCTGGGAGACTTCTTTGACAGTCTGGCAGTAGTCTCGGGTTCACTGGATTATAACAACCAGTACTTAGATTCATTTGGGTTGCCAGGTGGGGAATATGAGAGAAGAGTAAGTTTTCATTTTCTCTCAGACAACAAGTTCAGAGATACATACCTATACTGAGCATGAGAGGGAAATTCGTAACAATTACATACAGAAACCAGGCAAATCATTAGAACTTTGGCTGGCTTTCTTGGGAAGTGAATGAAGTGGGTCATGTAATGCTAGTTATAGAAGAACGGCAATATCTGGGACATCTTTTTGCTCAGATTCTTCTACTCTCATGCCAACTTTGAATCCATATGGAGGTGAGAGTAAAAGGTCTTGAAATTTCCTGCAGTGCATTCTATCTGCTACGAGAGAACTTTGGTCCTCTTATGGAGATTTCCCTGGAAGAGACAAAATCAAGGGGAACCCATAGATGAGGCATTGATTAGGTTTAGGCTCTTACTGCCCAGATTGGGTTTACAATGCTGATATAAGTGACCCACTGGAGAGTGAAAAATTCAACCAAAGAATTTTAGATGAATTCTTGTGGTCAGTCTGTGGCCCTGGAAAAGTCCTATAGCCTTTATGTTGAAATCAGGCAAGAACTTAATAAATGTTACCTTAATAGTAGGGCAGCAGATGTCTCATATTTGAGATTGTGGTGTTGCTGTTGCAGCCTTATTAGCTCATTCTAGACACACCATTGTGGCCCTTTAAACTAATCTGTATTATGTATTCAGCTTTCAGAACCATTTACAGTGAAGTAGTCATGCACTTTTTATCCCCCAAAGCCACCCAACAATTGGCTGATTTTCAAGGTATCTGATAGATCTTTCACATTCCTATTACCCATGGGCATCTGGTATTGTTAAGTGTTGGAAGGGCTTTTTCAAAAATGAAAAAAAAAAAGATTTCCAACTCTGCCCCTCTCATTTCCTCTTGGTCACTGAATGTGGCTATCCCCAGAAGGAGATCATCTCCTCTTAGCCTCTGTGTTTATAATGATAAGGATGAAAGAGTTAAGATTTTGTATAAGCATATTTTGAAAATTCGGGATTCCACCATGGCCATTTCTGAACATGATGCATTATTATTTCCTCTTACAGAAACCTCAGGTCAGCCTGACTGGTGTACCATCTGAATGGTAACCCAGCTAAAAGGGGGCCTCAGGAATTCATATTTAATTCTTGTTTAGCCACCTGGATACTTTTGTTGGCTTGACATGGTTCTAGATTATAAGAATAATAATCACTTGGGTGATTATACTGCTTGCCAAGTCCCTCGGCAGTGGCCCAAATGGCCCACTAATGTGGGGGACATATGGGTCTCTACAAATTTTGTTAAAATGCCCTTTCCTGCCTTACTTCTGACCCTTTCCCGTGAAAGGTCTGCATGTGAGTAGGGGATGATTGGAAAAAAGTTATAGCTACTGGAATGGAATACACTTGATAGTTCAGATGTGGGAGTGAAATTAATGATCTTTCAGAACTTCTCCTGCAGCCTTCCTCATAAAGAAAACACTTTGGTGTGGCTTTCCCTAACTGTGGCAAGTGCCTTAAATCTAACTGACTGCTGGCTTGCCATTCTTCATCAGATGGCTTTTCCCGTTACGTGATCACCACTGCTTTTAACCTTAAGGAGAAGTTTATCAAAACATCAGGGATAGTCCTAAGTTCCTTCATAACCTACACACAATAAAACCCTATGAACACCTTTGGATGTCTTCCTTACCCCCGTTTCTATATATGTCACTCAGTCATTCCATGGGATGGATGCATGCCAACTGGCGGGTGGCATGGACAAACAGGTCAAATTGGACTGACAGTCCTCAAGTCATTCCTCTAAAAATAGGGATAAATTTAATTATCTTAACTGAACTGAGAATCCTAAGGCCAACTATCTGGCCCGGAGGATATGTTGGAGACTCTGGAAACCTACATCTGCCAACCAATGTAGGTCCTTTTTTAGGGCCCCAGCCATGGTAAGCAACATGTTCTTTCTAGGGACATCATGTGAACCCCTAAGACTGTGTGTCTTGTGTCTTGTGTCCAAGCCACACATTGTTTGCCTTTCTACCAAGAACACAGTGACTTGCAGATTAGGGATGGTCATAAAAGACCTTTGAATGTTTAAGGAAACACCACCAGTAGATTATGTAGGCCTCAAATGATTCCAGAGATCTCTCCAAAATGAGGCTTACACTTGGCTATTAGGGTAAGTTTCCTGGAAGAATAATTGACTTATTTATGTGTGCCCTGCAGGCAGTTATCCCTACAATGGGAAATATCAAATTAGAAAAATTGGTAAGAAATTTGTCCCTGAATTTAGTTTAAGAGGTAAATGACACTACTTCAGTCTTCTTCAGACTCAACTCATTGGCTAAGGTTTTTGTGGATGATAAGAATTGTCCTTAATTTCCTCCTTGTGGTCCAAGGAAGAGATTGTGCAATTGCTCATAAATCCTGATGTAACTGACTGAACTAATGCCTTAGACCAAAGTGGAAAGATCAATATTGAAACTCAAGGAGAAAGTCACATGGCTTTGCAAGGTAGAACGTTATGGTTTTGGGAATTTGTTCAGCTGGTTAGTTTTAGAAACCTGGCAGCATGGTTGATGTATATACTCTAGGTTGGTCCATCCTTCATCTTTGAGGCCTGTTAATAGTAGCCTTAAGTAAATGCTGTATGAGACAAAGTGAATGAATTTGTTTCCAGCCTCTGTTGATTATATTATTCAGAGTGGCTAATGACATGGCATACTTATGGGAAAATTTGTCAAAGAAAAGATGATGTCAAAACAAGGGGCGGGTATTGTTGGTTACCACTCTCAATGGATCCTGCTAATAGAGTATTAGAAGAAGAGAAAAAGCATGGAGTAAAAAAGAAAGTATTGATGAAATAATGGCTGGAAACCTTTCTGAATATGGCAAAATATCATAAACTGACACATTCAAGAAGCTCAGTGTTCCCAAACAGAATAAATGTAAAAAAAGGAAAAGATGCACACACAGAAATATCATAACCAAGCCTCTGAAAACTAAAGACAAAGAAAAACAATCCTGATAGTAGCCAGAGAAAAATGATACATTTCATATCAGGAACAATGATCCCAACGATTGCAGATTTTTCATCAGAAATCATGGATGCTAGAAGGAAGTGGAACATCATTTGAAAGTGCTGAGAGAACATTCAATCCAGAATTCTATATCCAGTGAAATATCCCTTAGGCATGAAGGTTAAGTAAAAGTATTCTCATGTGAAAGAAAACTATCATCATACTTATTGGTGAAAGATTGATGCTTCCCCCCTAAGACTAGGCAGAAAGTAAGGATGTCAATGCTCATCACTCCTACTTAATATCATACTAGAATTCCTAGCCAGTACAATAATGAAAATAAAGGGGTGGAGGGGAAGGAAAAAGAGAGAGAGAAAGAGAGATGAGACTGGAAAGGAAGAAATAAAGTTGTCCATATCCACAGATGACATGATTTCTGACATAGAAAATCCCATGAAATCTACCAAAAAATCCTAGAAATAATAGGTTGCAGATACAAGATCACAAAAAAAAATCACATTTTATACACTGGCATTAAAAATTGGAAATAAATTTTAAAATATAATTTATAATAGCTTCAAGAAATGAAATATCTAGGTATAAATTTTATAAAATGGAAGATTTGTATTCTAAAAATTACAAAACCTGGTGAAATCAATGATTTGAAATCAAAGAAGACCTAAATAAATGAAGATACATACAGTTTCCATGGATTGGAAAAATAATTACAGTTTAGATACCATTCTTCACAAATTGATTCATAGATTTAATGCAATTTCAATCAACCTCCCAGCAGGAATTTTATAGATACAGAATAACTGATTTTAAAATTTATATAGAAAGGCAAAAGGAGTAGGATAGCCAG
The DNA here is from genome assembly GCA_023783475.1 of Daubentonia madagascariensis. Classification (NCBI taxonomy): domain Eukaryota; kingdom Metazoa; phylum Chordata; class Mammalia; order Primates; family Daubentoniidae; genus Daubentonia; species Daubentonia madagascariensis. Next base: position 44,915,835 of record JAKFHU010002088.1, on the reverse strand, counting down.
TTTTGAAAAAGAAGAGCAAAGCTGGAAGACTCATACAATTCGATTTTAAAAATTACTTTAAAATTATAGTAATCAAGAAAGTGTGGTATTGGGAAAGGGATAGACAATGCAATGGACTGAATGTTTGTGTCGTTCCCCCCCACCAAAAAAAAAAAAACTCATATGTTGAAATTCTAATCTCCATATGATGGTATTAGGAGCTTCTGCCTTTGGGAGGAAATTAGGTCATGAGGGTGAAGGTTTCATGAATAGGATTAGTGCCCTTGTAAAATGGATCTCAGAGAGCTCCCTCATCCTTTTCCACCATGTGAGATTACAAGAAGAAAATAGCAGTCCGCAAACCAGAAGAAGGTCTTCACCAGAACCCAACCATTCTGGTACCTGATCTTCTTGCCCCCAGAACTGTGAGAAATAAATTTCTCTTGTTTACAAGCCACTCAGTTTATGGTACTTTGTTATAGCAGCCTGAACTGATCAAGACAGACACCTAGATCAATGGAAGAGACCGGAAAAACAGTCCAAACAAACATGGCCAATTCATTTTTGAAAAATGTGCAAAGGCAATTTAATGGAGAATATACTTTATCTGAGCCTTTTATTTTTGTCTTTTCAACAAATGGTATGATGTTGGACCAATTTAACATCCATACGCCAAAAAAAAAAAAAAACCTTGATCCTCATGTCTTATACCAAAATTAACTCAAAATGGACCGTATCTCTTAATGTAAATATAAAACTACAAAACTTTGGAAGAAAACATAAGAGAAAATCTTTGTGACCTTTAGGCAAAATTTTAAAACTTGATACCAAAAGCATAATCCATAACAGAAAAAAAGTGATAAATTGGAATTTATCAAAATTTAAAACTTTTGCTCAGTGAAAGATACTATTTAAAAATGTAAAGACAAGTTCCAGATGGGGAGAAAAGAAAATATTTGCAAATCATATGTTCAATAAAGTCTTCTGTCCAGAATATATAAAGAACTCTCAAAACTCAAGAGTAAGGAACAACCCAATTAAAAATAAGCAAAATATTTTAACAAACACTTTGCCAGAAAAGAAATATAGATGTCAAATCAACATAAAAAAGTTTCAACAACAGCCATCAGAGAAATATAAATTAACAATGAGATATCACTATATAGAATGGCTAAAAAACAATTGATGATACCAAGTGCTGCTGAAGATTCAGAGCAACAACAATTCTCATACATTGCTGGTGGGAATGCAAAATGGTACAGCCATTCTGGAAAGCAGTTTGTCAGTATCTCATAAAGTTGAACACACACTTACCATATGACCTAGCAATCTTACTTTTAGATATTTACCCTAGAGAAATAAAAAAATAGGTTTCCCCCAATTCTATACAAGAATACTTCTATTCATAATTGCCAAACACTGGAAACCCAAATGTCCTTCAACAAGTGAATACATAAACAAGGTGTGGTATATTCCTACAATAGACCATTACTCAGCAATAAAAAGGGATGAACTCTGATACACACAATGACACAGATAAATCTCAAAATCTCAAAAGCATTATGCTAAGTGAATAAAGCCAGTCTCAAAAGGTTATATGCTGTGTTTTCACTTACATGACATTTTGGAAAAGGCAAAACTAGCAGAGACCAGATTAGGGGTTTCCAGGAGTTAGAGGATGCATGTGAATATGTCTACAAAGGAGCATCACAAGGGAGTTTTTTTGGAGACTTATATTCAGCATAGTTTTAAGATAAGTGAATTTTATCGTAGACTACTCTTCTGAATATTATCAATAAAATGTAACATATATGATGAAAGAAAATGTGTATGTGTGTGAGAAATAGAAATAGTTTTCATGATAAGTGTTAGAAATAATCTAAAATAATCATTATATTTGATTTTTTGGATAATATATATGAATTAATATTTCCATTTTACATATTTATGCTCCCAAATCATGCTAGACTTAATGTAATGATAAATTTAGTTTTAATTCCTGCATCTACTCTGGATGAGTATTGCAGTGGAGGGCAGGGTGGATGTGAGTTTGGGGTGGCAATAAGATAGTGACTAGGACATTTTAAGCTCAGAGTCATTGTAATACATGTCCATATCTCTGATTTCCTGTAGACACCCCATCACAGCGGGTACAGTTTATTCTTGGAACTGAGGATGATGACGAGGAACACATTCCTCATGACCTTTTCACAGAACTGGATGAGATTTGCTGGCGTGAAAGTGAGGATGCTGAGTGGCGAGAAACAGCAAGGTGAGGATTTTTGTTGAAGGGTAAAGGTATACTAAAGAGTTTTCGTGTTATTAGAAAAGGAAATTCCTAATGCAATGATTTTGCAAACATCCGTGACTGCTGCTGCTTTCAGAAGTTGTTCATCTGGCCTGGGCATATCCTATAATGGGATATGGGTCAGAATGAAATGTGAAGGCAGTAATTATGGTAAACAGTGATGCAAGCCAGCAACAGCTGCAGTCTTAAAGATAAGCAGTAACATAATTTGTGTGTCATCAACAAAACAATAGAAATCTAAAAGTAATTTATTTCTATCTTTTCAGCTGCAGGCTTGCACCCAAATTAGTGATAATATGTGATAATTTGAGTATGGGGCTTTTTTTAAAAGGAAGGGCAAACGTTATGATAAAAGGCTTTAGGTACAGTCCTGGATTTCATGTACTATTTGGTGATGATAAAAATATTTTGTAATGTGTTCCTAAGACACATTCAAACATAGGTTTTACAAAAAATCTTTTTAAGAATTACTTTTTCTATCAGGTGTAATTAATATTTTTCTATTGACATATAGTTGGTGAATTGCTATAAAAAGTTAAATATTAAATTTTGTGTTTACTTTTCATTTAGTTTTGCTCATTTCTCATTTAACAAACCTTTATGAAGTATCCATTACAATAGATATAGAACAACAAAAACAAAAATCTTTGATGTTGCCTTTAGTCTAATTTAGACAATTAAACAACATTGTAAATGCTGTATAATGAATGCTGTGATACAGGAATACACAGGGAACTGTGGGCACACCAAGGGTTGTCATTTACGCACTGGCTTTCCAAAGTGTAATGCGAATACCAATCACCTGTGGTATTGTTAAAACGTAGCTTCAGTAGGCCTCAAGTATAGAATCTAAGATCCTGCATTTCTAACAACCTTCCATTTGATGTCATATTAAATGTTTTTGGTTTGAGGATCACACTTTGAGTAGTAAGTATCTAAACCACAAGAGTGAAGGAGAGAGGATCGGGCCAGCTTCCCTGGAGGAGGTGATTCCTGAGCTGACCACTGTAAGTTCAGTTGGAGTTAACTAGGCAGAAAAGCAGAGGGGCCAGTATTCTAGGCAAAGAGAACAGGACGTGTGCAAACACATCATTGACACAGATTTTATTGCTTTCTTAGGCTATCCCTTCCGTAGTCAGACAGTTCTACTAGAAATTCTTTCTGTTGACATATTTGTTAGTGGTGCTCAGATTGCAACAAGTTTCTGAAAGCCACAGTATTCCATTGGATCATGTTAAACTTGTGGCTGCATTTAATCATTGACTTGACTCCATCTGCACAGAGTTAGTGTGGAATTAAATGTTCAATCATGATAACGAATGTTGTGAATAATAATGGCCCGGTTAATTCTTGTTTGATATATTTTGAGTGGCCTTTACAATTCTCCTTTATTGCAAAAATACTAAAAGTAAATAGAAGAAAACCATAATGGCTATCACCTAGTTCATCCCTATTAAAATTAAAAAAATAAAACTACTAACTGTCAATATTTAAAATTCAAAAAGTATAGGAGGATAGAAAAGTAAAAAGTATTTCTCTACTCTTATTGACAGTACCTCTTTTCAAAGTTAATCACTGTGAACAGTTTTTGTGCATCTTTCCAAAAAAATTTTAACACCTAGATCTGCATGTAAATATATGCCCTTTTTAATTTACATAAAATAGGGATTATATAATATACAGTATTTATACCCTACTTTTTTCACTTAATAATATATTTGTAACATTTTGCATATCAGCAATACAGACTTATACAATCTTTTTAATAACTGAATTGCATTCAATTATATGGATGTACTTTCATTTATTTAGCCAGTGTCGATAGACATTTAGATGTTTGATTTTTTAACATAAAAATTGCTACAGTGATCACTTACAGAAATACTTTAGCATTATTTTGTAGATATTTATAATAGGGTGAATTTCTAACAGTTGAATTTATGAAGCAAAGAGAGCAAACATTTTTTACTTTGATAGATATTGCAAAATTACTTTCATAAAATGTTTTGGTAATTTACACTTCTGCTAATAGTGTATGAAAATGCTTATTTCTCCCAGATCCTTGCTGCAGTAAATTATCAAACTGTTTAAAATGTTTGTCAGTTTTATAGATGAAACATAAATCTTATTGTTTTAATTTGATTTCTTTAGTTATTATTGAGGTTTAACATCTTTTCATATGTTTTTATTTTTTTCCTGTGAACCATTTCATTTGTCTGTTTTATGTCAAATCATTCATTATTTTCTTTATTTGCCTTTTTGAATACTTCAAATTGGTTGTATGTTATTCTGTGTGAATTATCTTTTTTAATGAAAAAATTTTACATAAATTAATTTTTGCTATGATGCTTTCTATTGTAATATTACAATAGAGACACTAAATTTAAAATAGTTTTTATATGACATGGTACATTTTAAGATTAATAGCCTTCTACCTTAGTTTTTTTTCCAACTGCATCAAAAAGTAACCATGTGGGAGTTTATAAATATATATATACTTATCATCTTTATTTGGTGACAGAGAAGCAATACGTGATCATCTTCTTCACAAATTAGTAATATAATTTTTGCTCTTTCATGATTAAAGAGTTGTTGATAAGGAAGTGCACATCTCCCTGTTTAAGGCTAGAACCATCTGTCTTCCACTGGTTGCAAGAAACAGGTGTTCCTGGATGACTTGAAAGAAGATCTGATGGTTGTGATGATTAGACAGTCTGGTTAGTTAGAGTCTCTTTAATCTATTACTAAGAAGTACTTTTTGGAAGCATTTCTTTTAGATTCCTTTCTTTACCCTCATGTTATATAATACAGCTGAGAAGTAAGATTGGAATATGTATTTTGGCATGAGTAACTCCCTTTTTCTTAAAGTAGTTGGTGCTTTTTCATCTTCCAGATTAAATTGTGATCCACTCCTTTTAACCAATAACTTCTTTGTAACTTGCCCATTCTTATAAAGCTAGGAGATGGCAGAAGCAATACTAGAATCTAGTTCTTTCACTCTGTCACAATTGAGCAGGTAGGATTTTATCATGCGCTAATGGATTAACTTGAATACCATGTTTATCCTAAACCACCAAAATATATTGCTGTTTATTTAAAAGAATAAAAGAGATGACCCAGTTAATTATTAGCATTCTCTAATGTTATTGATTGGACCTGTGTTCTTAGGCATGCTTCTGGAACCTTATGCATGGTACAGCTGTTTGAGGTTCAGTGAGACATCTGATGAGTGATCAAAATAGTAACAGCCATTGAAGAAGTGGGTAGATGAACTTTAGCTGAGATGCAATACTTCAGGAAAGAGTAGAATGTATATATTGAGGACTTCACAATGTTGTGAGTTTTAAAGTGGCAGAAGTAATTTTGTTCTGGTTGCCCTGGTTCATCTAAAAAGGCTAATTTTAGTTAATTCATGACTCCATCTGATTTTTAAAATGTAATTTAATTCTAATAAATCATTAGCATAACTATTTGAAGTACTTCTTTCTTTTGGCTAGTATTCCAGGTGGGATTAATAATTTTCTACCTTAATAGTAGAAGTAAAAAGGATATTTTATCAACACATTGCACCCATCACCTATCACATCTTGAATAATTTCTGCCCACTGTCATTGCCAAGTAAAACTCAAAAGTTTTAGATTTTCAAGCTAAATTTTGAATCATAATTATTTAATAAATGTTTGTGAAAACCAGCTGTTCACTTTTAAAAGCCTTAAAAGAAGCCATATGAAGAGGCTAATGAAATCAACACAATTACAATGTCCTGCTTATAAATAACATATAATGTTATTAATAGAAAAGTGAGTAAAGCTACCAGAGCTGTGCAATTGTGGGGACAACATGCTTGACTCACTGTGGTTGCCCTTTAGAAGTGCTTCCCACAAATGATCTCAGAAGAGGAAAAGTAGGGGTAGCAGTTAGGCCTCTGATACATACATGGTAGTATGGAAAAGGATTATTATATCAAAACAACTGCTGATGCAGTGAAAGCATTTGATATTCAAAATTAGTAAAGGTTTAAGTCATCTGGATTTTTCAATGGAATGTGAGGTAGGACAATAATATTAAGGACAGCTAATGTCTATAAACAGTAGGTTTTGATATACTTCATTTCCTTTTAAGATGATTATAGGTATTATATGATTACATGTTATTCTCTAGCCCCATCCTATGTCCCCTCACCTGCCATGTTCCCCAACTCTCCTGAAAGAGGATGTTTTTTCTTGAGACATTCATTATTTCCCCCAAGTCTGTAATTTTGGATGATATAGTAACTCTTTTTTGTTTGAGTAGAATCAGAGAATAAAAATTCTTAGAAAAGTTAAACTGAGTTAGTGGGAATAGAATACACAGAGTTAAGTTCTCTAGAACACACCTATTTCTAATTAGCAGAAGAATTTTATTTTGTGTATTTTTAATATGAGTATTTTAGAGGAGATTATCATCAACTTAATCTTCAAAGAATTCATGAAACACCTATTTAATGTTGTTTAGTAGAAAGAGACTCCAATGTGCTAATCTTGGATGAAAAACAGATCCAGAAATACTGAAGGAAATGAAAATAATCTGCTCAGGGTTTAAATCCTCCCCTATCCTCCATAGAAAAGGTCATGCAATTGGCCTACAATTTGGATTTTTTTTTTTTTTGCAATGTCCGTCACATCTCACTTATGCTTTGAGACTATTGTTTGCTTTGTTTTGCTGTTCAAACAAATGTCAGCAGAGTTTATTTGAAAACTGGAACAAATTGCAGCACTTTAGGTCATTAACTGCAATCAGGCATTTTGCAACTGACAGTATAGTCAGTGACTACAAATCTTAAAACAGTATCTAGTGTGTTCCAAGATCAGTTAATTTCTATCTGTGAAGGATGAAATGGAATAAAAAACAGAAAAAAGAGATATACTTATGTATTTATGTATATATATTATTTTAATAGTTTCTTTAAAAATATTCATTTAAATATCTCTTAAAGCTTTTGGCATCATTCTGGAGCTGGCATAAAGCACTGAATCTTGAAATGTTTAGTATCTTTAGTAACTTGATATTTGTAACTTGTGGGTTCCTTTTTATGGAAAGTACCTTCTGCCTTCTCCTATAATACTCATAAAACCCATGGGTACATCAAACCATCCGTGCATATAACTTATATTTGGTTACCTTAACTACCAAACCAGTTGGAACTCCCCAGGACTCCATTCTTTTCTAGTAGAACCAAGCCCCCAATTTGAAGAAAATTATTCTAAAGGAAGGAACATACCTCTTGATTTGTTTTTCAGATGTCATTTTGGATAGACACATGGATCACTGGAACAGAATAAAGAATCAAGGAATAGACTAACACAAGAATGGCTAAATGATTTTTGACAAAGGACAAAAAATATTAACTGGATGAAGAATAATCTTTTCAAAAAATGATGCTGGAGCAATTAGACATCTATAGGCAAAAAAAAAACTAACCTCGATCTAAACCTCACAGTACACACAAAAATTAATTCAAAATAGATCATAAATCTAAATTTAAAACATAAAGCTATAAAACTTTTAGAAGAAACATAGGAGAAAATCTTTAGGACCTAGGGCTAAGGTAATAAATTTTTAGACATAATACCAAAAGCACAATCCATAAAAGAAAATATTCATAAATTGAGCTTTACCAAAGTTAAAACTCTTGTGCTGTGAAAGACCCTGTTAAGAGAATGAAAAGACAAGCTAGACATAGAAAATATTTGCAAACCATATACTCAACAAGTGTTATTTGTAGAATATATAAAGAACTCTCAAAGTTTGACAATATGAAAATAAACAAATCAATTAGAAAAATGGACAAAAGACATAAACAGACATTTCACCCAAAAAGAGATACATATGAAAAATAGTGCATGAAAAGATGTTCATGGGCCAGGTGCGGTGGCTCATGCCTATAATCCTAGCACTTTGGAAGGCCAAGGCAGGAGGATCACTGGGGGCCAGGAGCTTGAGACCAGCCTGAGCAAGATAGAGAGACCTGGTCTCTACATAAAATAGAAAAATTAACCAGGCCTGGTGGCACATGCCCATAGTCCCAGGTACTCGGGAGGCTGAGACAGGAGGATTGCTTGAGTCCAGGAGTTTGATGTTGCAGAGAGCTATGATGATGCCACTGCACACTCTAGCCCAGGCAACAGAGACCCTGTCTCAAAAAAAAAAAGTGTTCAACATCTTTAGTCATTGGAACTACTATGTGATACCACTGCATACCTAATGGAATAGTAAAAATAAAAAATAGTCATAGTTGCAAATGCTGGTGAGGATAGGGAGAAACTGGATCTCTCATACACTGTTGGTGTGAATGTAAAATGGTAGAGCCACTATGGTAAACAGTTTGGCAGTTTCTTATAGAACTAAATATTCGTTTACTATATGACCCAGCAATATCCCTGTTGGGCAATTATCCCAGAGAAATGAAAACTTATGTTCACACGAAAACTTCTGCATAAGTGTTCGTGGCAGGTTTATTTGTCCTAGGAAAACCTATGAATAACTTGAATGTACTCCAATGGGTGAATTGTTAAACAAACTGATACATCTATCCATATAATGGAATATTACTCAACATTAAAAAGTAACAAACTACTGATACATACAACTTGGATTGATCTCAAGGGCATTATGCTTACTGGAAAAAATATCCATCTCAAAAGGTTGCAAACTGTATGATCCCATTTAGATAGCATCCTCAAAATGACAAAACTATAGTAATGAAAAATAGATTAGTGGTTTCCAGGAACAGAGTGAGGGCTGAGAATGTAAAGATGTAGCATGAGGAATTTCCTTTTTGGTGATGGAACAGCTCTGTATCTTGATTGTGGTGGTTACATGAATCTATACATGGGATAAAAATGCACAGAACTACACACATACACACACACATATATATGCCCTCACACCCCATATCTTATTGGGGTTCTTAAAATTTACATTTTTACTTTCAAAGGAGCCAAGATAAAATGATGTAGATGCTTTTTCACTTCTTTAATCATCTTCACTGTTATCCAGAAGTCAAATTTAACCATAAATTTCCTTATAAGAAAGGATTTGATCATTTTATATAGATCAAGAGGCTCATGAGTATTTTAAAAATGAATTTGTTGTTAATGTTATTAAAACTTAAAAACAATATTAATGAATAGGTAAGTTTATAGATTTATACTTAAGTGATTAAGAAACAATATTGTTTTTTAGTAACATATAAACACTTTTCAGGATTTCGTACTTGAGTAAAATTTTTAAAGGCAGTATTTTAGAAGCAATTTTATATATAAGGATGACAGCAAGTACTATAGCTCCAGAAATCTTCATTGGGGACATTTTCCCATAAAGAAATATCTATATTCCCCCAAACACTATTACACACTTTCATTATCCTAAGTCTTCTTTACCACCCAATGATTGGAAAGTAGATTTCAAATCTAAAAATGTTTTTCAGTCAAAATGACACTAGCATAAAGGCTGCTATATAATCTCCCTTTCTTTTGATCTTTTTGTTTGAAAACTACTAGTATGGTAGGTAATAAAGAAAAAAAATGTGGATAATGTAAAAAGAGAGGGAGAGAACAAAGAATGTTTTTCAACTTGAGATTAGTTCCAGGCAAGGATAAAAATTAAATGTTAAATCATTGTTTCTGCTTATAGGTATTAGCATGAGATCTTTGAGCTGAAAAGGACCATAAATTTAATTCAAGTAATTGTATTATGGTGGGAAATGAGCACAGATTCTGGAGAAAAACAAAATGAAAAACAACTTGAAGTTGAATCCTGGTTTGACAAGGTGGTTAGGTGATCTTGGGGAAATTATTTAATGGGTTGAATTTGTCTCATCATTTTGCAGATGAGAAAACTGTGGCCCAGAGAAGTTAAAAGACTTTTTCTTGATCACAGGGTGGTTTAGCTATAGATTATGGACAAAACCTATTAATAGATTTTTTTTTATTCTCAATTAGTCCAAGGCACTTTCTACAATACTATTCCATTTCAAAATGTCTGCCAAGAGGTTGATCCCTTTTAATATTGACATTCATAATGTGACCATAGCCTTACTCTTATATCTGGCAAGAAATACTAATTTATTATATTTATTAAAATCATATTTGCTCTCACCATTAATTCCAAATAGGATTTTTATGTTGGCATGAATAGCTAAAATGGTGATGTATATCAGTTGGGATAGGTTAAATTATGCTATAAAAAAATATCCTGCAATCTCAATGGCTTAAAACTGGAAAGGTTTATTTATGGCTCATGATCCATGTCCATAATGGGTCAGTGGAGGCTCTGCTCATCTTTTCATGGCAGTTACTTAGCGACCACAGCTGATAGAGCAGCCTCCATCTTGAACTTTGCTGGTTGCTATGGCAGGGAAAAAGAGAGCTCCACAGGGTCTCATCTTGGCAATTAAATGCTCCAGTTTGGAGGTGACACACACATAATTTCTGCTTCCAACTCATTGTCCAGAACTAGTCACAGACACATGGACTCACCAATGAAAAAGGAGCCACATAGTGATGTCCTACTTTCTACTAGGAAAAGAAGGAAAACCAGTTATAATTCATGAACAATATTAATGACCATCACATGATTTATGAGGTATTATGGCCCTGTTAAGGGCTGAAAAACCTTAGAAATCACTAATTTAAAATTTTCTAACTGTGTAAGTAAAAGTGTTCTATAAAACTCCCAGCCTTGAAGAGATACTGTAAGTGATTTGGGGCTTACATGTAAGTGTTTTCAGCCTCCGTGTGTTCTGTATAGGCATAGCTATTCTTCCTTATTGGTTTCCTTTTCACTTTCTAACATTTTTTTTTTTCTTCCTGAACACTAGAGACAGATCCATAGCTTTCTTGATCTCTGTTGCTACTTTACACATTAATCAGTTTGATTAGCTCTTTTGGTTAGTTACTTTTGGCTAATTTACCTAATTCCCCAACTAGTTACTCCAACATATTTATTGTTTGTTGAAGTTGGGTCATTTGATTACATAAAACAGTACTATACCATCATATAGAGAATTTGAATTATATTTCTTGGAGAGAGGAAGTAGGGCCAAAAATGACTAGGCAGAGAAGGAATGAGGGAAATGATGGGGATGAGATTGGCAGAAAGCAATTTAGACTCAGTTTCATTAGAAACAGTGAAATTAAATTGGTCCTCTATTAAGATTAGAGAGCAAGTCTCTAAGAGGAGAAGAGATTGAGTGGCTTGTGCCAGGACAATACAATCACTGGTTTCTCTTTACCCCTTCCATTTATCTTGCTTACATACAATCCCAGGTATTACTATTTGTGTCGCTCCAAGAAAGCAATGGCCTCCCATTTGGCATCATGATATCAAGGCTCTTCTCCTCATTGTCCCTCCCTGGGAGGCACACCTCGGGAATGGAGGGTGCGCTCAGTTCTCATATGTTCAGTGCCTAGGAAGTGACCGCTGTCACTAGCTTTCACCCAAACAAGCCTAATAAGGATTTTTTTCTATAGAATAGTCCACAAATTATACTAGCCTCCCTAAAAATCTAATATTTTACCAAGAGACTAAAATATTCAGGTTGAAGAACTTCCACTAAAGAAAAATGAATATTCTTTCATTTTCTTTTTCAATGATCATTAACTTTCCATGAAGAAGTACACTCTATTAGTTCTACAAAAGATTCACTGTGACTACTGGTTACACATTTTTGTTAAAACGTTTCTTCAGAGCTAGACAAATTAGCAAAAATAACATGAGTTTTGGTTCTAAATTATTTTTCAATTACAAGAAGAATGCTAGTTCAATGGAATTAAAATGAAATAAACTGAATACCTTAGGCTAGTTTTTATATACTTCCTAAACCCATAAAACCAAGAAGCAATATGAATATCTTTCTATTTCTACCTTTTGTTATTGGGATAAAGGATCATTCATCTACAATATAATATGCAATGTGCTGGTAATAGTATTTTTTTGTATAGGTGGTTGAAGTTTGAAGAAGATGTGGAAGACGGAGGAGAAAGGTGGAGCAAGCCTTATGTGGCTACTCTTTCATTGCACAGCTTGTTTGAGTTGAGAAGTTGTATTCTGAATGGAACTGTGTTGCTGGACATGCATGCTAACACTTTAGAAGAAATTGCAGGTATGTCTTTTTTCCTTTAAGTTTATTTTACTTGTATGGGTACAGCTGCTTTTTTTTACTCTCTTTCCCCTATAATTCCATACAGGAATGAACTTTGGAAAATAAATTCTCATGGTGTATGGGGCCTTAAAAGTCATTTTCTCCTACCCCTTCATTTGAGATAAAAGAAGTTGAGTCTCAGAGGAATATGGTTTAGCTTGTCTGTGGCAAGCCTAGGACAACAGCCTAGATATCCTGACTCCTATTCAGTATTTATCATTTTTCACTATCATATTTAGATGATCACCATTAGAAAATTGAAGGAAAAAACCTTAAAGCTAAAGATTGATTTTCCAATAATCAAACACATAAAATAACCAAATGAAAGAATTCCAGAAAACATGTTGGTTTAAAATGGACACAGAAATGTCTGGCCATTTATTTTAAAGTGAATTAAAACTCCTGAATTCCAGAGGAAGCCAAGTGATACAGTTGAGATTTGTTTTGTAATCTAATACTATGACTAGCCCCTGGGATGAATGATTTGTATTAGAATCCTATTATGTTTATATAACACACATAGTTATATTTAGGAAATGCAGAGAAATTACAGAAATGGAGTCCGAGAACTCTTGTATCTTTTGATCTAGGGGACAACATATTTAAAAAAAAACAAAATAATAAAAAAACACAGAAATGAGTTTTTAAAGAGTATAAATGAAATGATTGATGGAGGTTTTAAAAATAAAAACAAAGAAAAGACTGAGGCAGTTTTTTTCTTTTTAATTCCTAGTTTGGGAAAATAAAATCAGTTCCATATGGAATTTATTTATGAAGTAGAAAGACTTAAGGGAGACTTGAATATCTTAATTATATTATAGAGTTGGGGGAAAAAACCAAACCCAAAACTCTGTTTTTTTGAGTGTATAAATAAGATAATATAATAGAAAAATGACATATCTAAATTAATCTTCAGAACAGCCTCATAAAGTAAGTGTCATTCTGATTTTTCAGTGAGAAACTAGAAACTCTAAAATTTTCATGGCTCAGATTCCATCCAAGGACCTCCGACTTTAAGCCCAGTGTTCCTTCTATTACACTATAACTGCTGTCTGAAGAAAAAGAGATTGTCTTGAAGTAGTCGTTGCCCAAATTTTCATGGCAGGTTGATTACTTCAAAAATTATTGATTTGGTCATTGGTGCTGATAGGCATGCACACATTGCAATATGTATGAAAAGAAAAGTAAGTATGGAAAGTTTTGTTGGCTTACGATATTAAGCAAAAAAATTAAAAAAACAAAAATAAACCCACACAAAAAAACCCCAAACAGAAAAGATAAGCCTTCCTCCCCTAAGTTTCATATAACACCTATAAAGAGGTAACCCTTTAAATTCTATAATTGGAGCCTAAAAGACCTTATAAAGTTGAATATAGTATAATTTTCAGAAGAACACATCTTATAGTAGTAGTTTGTACTAAATCAAGACTTAGAGAAAATGGTTAAACTTAGAAATTAGCGAACTTTCTAAGAATGCTGGACTAGTAGCTATGCAGATCAATTTCTTAGCTTTATATTATAGAGTCTTGCTAATACTCAATACACATTTTTATATTGTAATTAGGAATGAAATGACCGGGCTTCTCATAGTACTTTGAAGTTTAGGAAACTCTTATGTTTGTACATTATCTTTTTGATGCTGAAACCTGGGGCTTGGTGTTATTATTGTTACCCTTATTTCACAAACAAAGAAACTAAGACTCAGAATGTGAAAGGTCTTACCCTATGGAGTTTATTTCTGCTGCTTAACTCAGTAATAGCATTGCCTTTGAAAATGGATTAGTCCAAATAAGTTTTGTACTGTTTAGATATAACATAGCTGTCAAATTCCTCAACCTGACAAAATTAGCTTCAGAACGTACCCTTTATACTTTTACCAGGCTTTAAATTTCTTAAAGTATATAATTTCTAATGCTTTCCTTAGGAAGTTATTCCCATGAGGAAATTTTCTTTCAGTAATTTGACTAAAACTCTATTCATTTTATTACCTTAGTTCAGTTTTATTGTCTAAAACTATACTTCTTTTCCCTAGTCCTGCTCCCCTTCCTGAGCTCAAGTCTATGGAATATGTGAAGGTTTAGCTGTGTTAAATCTAGCTTTTTCAGGCAAATTACATTCTCTAAGTCTATCCTTACAATGAAAGTAGTTCAACTGAAGTCTTGATACTCCAAATAGCATTTTAGTATTCTGCTCTTCTAATTAGTCTGTATCTTTCTGACTCTGAAGTAGCTCAACTTGAATGTCCCATTTTCAGTGGAGAGCAGCCTATAAAATGACATTCAGAATATGTCAGTAGTTTAGAGCTAACATCACATAGAAAAATATGATTATAAATATTTGTGTTGATCATTATTACCTTAGTTTCCTTTGCAACATTAATGAGAAGAGATTTCCTCTTATTAATTGTAATTTGACTTTATTTAAAATAAAATTTATTTACTTCTGTCCTCAGTAAAATTTCATTAACATATTTTCTCCCTATAGCTCGTAATTATTATCTTATTTTTTACTTACTGCTATTTTTACTTTATGACAACTGAGCTGCCTTACTAGGTGTGTAATAAATACTTATAAAGTTAGGAGGAGGCCATTTCTCCCATAAATAGTAAATTGAAAGTGCTATATCAAAGGTGACATTTGCAGAAATGGAAATTTCTTTTGATTAACCTATAATCATAAATTTTGTTTTATTTGGTTTCATGATAATTTGTGGCCATAGTGATTAACAATAAAACCTGGAATTTTTCCTTACCTCCTAGTTATCATTATTTTTATATGTTAGGCAGTTATTAACATATATTTATCACAAATTTCAATTTTCCAAAAGTTAGATCTGATAGTTTATCTTTTAGGGCTCTAACCTCTAGTACTTTGTGAATGCACAGGCTCTGCAGCATTAATGTTTTTCAGACATTTCCTAGTAGAGGAATATGACCCAGATATTGTTTTTCAATGATCAAGGATTTTTATATCAATGTTCTGATATGTTTTTAACAGACTCAGCTAATTCCTTAAAGGGAGTTTTGTAGACTTAGTAGTAGAAAATCCCATTCGTATCTTGCAGGTCTGTCAAGAATTTCTGTTATAATTAAAGTAGGATTTTCTTTTGGATAAAGTTAATTTAAAATATATCTATTTATTTATATCTAAATAATTTATATATTTAAAAATATATCTATTTCCCAATGTTTCAGGGAACTCAATAAATTTAAACTCATTCTTCAAAATATTACTTAACCTTTTCAAATCCAAAATTCTCCAGATATATTTTCTTACCACAATTTAATATGGAGATTAATTATATTGAAAATGCTTCTTAATTATATTCATGTAAATTACAGCCAATTTTATGGTCTATGTTAATCTCTTTGAAATTAAGCATTATAAAGATTAATAATGGAAATATTATCTCTGCAGTGTATATACTTTAACCTAATTTTGTCAATGAGAATTAGCAAAAAATTAAAACCAAATCAAAGTTCGTACCATGGACAGGTTATCAATCATTGCTCTCAACTCATTAAAACAAGCTTTGTTGTTTAAAAATCTTTCATTGAAGTAAAAATCCACAGTTTGTTCCACTAAATATAATCTGCGGATTTAGGGGTATGGAAATAACCATATATTTTTTAACATGCTATACTGCAATAATCCGTGGCCTGAAAAATAAGTATACCATGATAGTTTACATCTTTAGTACACACACTCCTGTTAGTGCGGCAAATAGACCATAGAATTTAGAACCTTCAAAATTCCCATTATTTCCCCAATATCTTTTTAAGTTAAGACAATGGGTTTTCAAAACATTTATGTGATAATCTTTAAAGACGCAGAGATTTATATAGAATCTGCAAAATCTCCTGGCTTTTAGGGGCTTTCATTCAAGATGGATTGGTTATGATAAAATAATCACCTGACTAGGATGAAAAATAATTTTTCATTTTCTGAGGCCTTTTTACACAAATGCTACTAGTTTTTAAGAGGCTGCTTAGTGTTAGAAGAGAGTGACCTATTTATCCTTTTTCTTCTTGCTTTTCCTCTTTTCATCCAGATGCCTGCATTGTGCTTGAGCAGCCTAGATCTTGTTTAGGCATCACAGCCTGCTGAGATTGCAGGACTTGCCTCTGGACCCAAAGCCATTATAGTTCACTGTCCTTTCCTACTTTTCAAGTTAACACTAATATATATTGTGGCGGTGAAGAGAACCACTTAAGTGATTACTGAATCATATTCCCTTTGGTACTTAAATCTCACCCTGGTATAACTTATATTTTTAACTCTTCCAGTTAATTAAGATATTATTTGGTATAGTTATACTTTGGAGGAGTTTACTGTGTATTTCTGTGTGACTAATGAACAGATGAGAGTTTTTCAAAAAATATTTACTTTCCCTATGTAACTTTTTCAAATGAAGACCTTCTCTCTGAAAAACTGTGAAGCTAGCGACCTACAGGTTTTTTGTAGTGCTCAAGCCTGGAAAGATTGTCCTTTAGTAGAAATTAAAAATCATAAACATGTGCAGGGATTATTATATGATTACTTTTGATTCTGATTAGAATAACAAACTGGAGATTCATATTGTAGCTTATGGATGGAACTGCCTTACAATGATATCTTATCAGTGTTTTAATAACCTACTTTACAACTTTCATTATGAAGTATATAATATACATTTTTATATTCACTATTCCATCTTAGCAATGTTTCAGTGTAATGTCATATATGTTGATAATTTATCATATCCTTTATTTCAAATTAATCCAGGGGTTTTACAACTACTTATCTCCAAACAACTGAAAAATAAATTTAAATATTATTTTATGGTATCGTACATTTTCAAAATTGGAAGGGACCTTTGAGGTAATTATAGTGACTAACTTTCAAACATTCCGTGTATATATTATGGCTGACTCCCAAATATTCATTTTACCTCTTTCTGTTGTAAATGGAAAAATGACAGATATAACCATGTACCAAATATGGCCTACTGCCTGATTTTTATAGGGCTTTTAAGGTAGGAGTGGTGATTACATTTTACATGGTTGAAAAATAATAAAAAGAAGATTAATATTTTGTGATGAAGATTATGTGAAATGCAAATTTCAGTGTCCATAAAAAACTTTTATTGGAGCACAACCATGCTCATTTGTGTACATGTTGTCTGTGATGTCTGTGGCTGCTTTTGTGCTACAAAGACAGAGTTTAGTTGTGACAGAGATCATATGGCCTAAAATGTTTATTATCTGGCTCAATACAGAAAAAGCTTGTCTTTCTATGCTTTACAGAATTAAATCCAGAGTGGAGGGCAGTTCTTCATTAGCTTAAGCCAATCATGTGAATCCCTCTCCTTTGCCAGTGACTGGTTCAGGATGGGCAGGGCTATGTCAGATGGACTTAGAAGAATTTTTACTGGACAAGGGAAAAAGAACTTTTCTTTTAAGAGGAAGTCACAAAAAACCAATATATTTCAAATATTTATAAACAAATAAATTGTGCAATATATTTCTCACTGGATATGAACAAAGACATATATTTCCTTGGTGCTGCTGGAAGCCACCTTATGACCATAAGGAAAATCAGCCTGAGGTTAAAGCTTATACCTAGAGGAGGAGGAAGCTGACCAAATCATAGAGAAATGGAATTAAAGCCAATTTAACTTTGATCTTTCTGTTATGTGAGCCAATAAAACTAAATCTTTTAGCAAGTTTGATTTGGGTTTTCCATTATTGATAAGCCCAACTTTGTCTCTACTTAATATAATATTATGACATATGAATATATTAAAACCACCACAAATTTCAAACCAGGAACCCATAGCTTATTTAATGAAAACTTCAAGGAAAATCCTGTACTGGGAAATATTCGCTGATGGCCTCAATATTCCAATCAGTGCATTAGGTGCCTTATATCATTAGTCCTGGCAATGACATATGAGATAAATATTGTTATCTCCATCTTATAAATAAGGACACTGAGGTTACTCAACTTTGCAAGATCACACAGCTAGAATGTGGTAGAATGGCCCAAACTTGACTCTCCAGTTCATTTCTCTTTCACACTGAAGGAAAACATTGTTTATAAGGGAGAATTCTGCTAATTTTGAAATCTTCAGTGTATTCAATAGGGCAGTAGAAAGCAGTTCATTGTGATTTGCTTTGCATAAAGAGTTAGTTCTTCTAGAAAACCAATTAGAGTTAATATTTGGTAATAAGAAAGCTGATTACACTGAGGTTTATTGAGGCAATGTTTACATTACTGAGAAACTTAAAATACCTTTACTAATTTATTTAACCTTATTGGCATTTCTGACACTACGTATGGTAAATATCAATCTGCTTAATTATAGCCTTATGAAATCTCACCTTCTATTCTTTGTTTTGCAGTTATAGAAAATTATTTTTTTTAATCCAACATTTTCAAGGAAATATGTTGCAAGGAAAGTTTGAGAAAGGGCTGACTTTCTACCAAAATGAAAGAAAATTGTTTACTCTCCAAATGTAGGCAACTAGATAGCTGCCTGGGCCTCCTTGCATCAGATTTTCACAGATGGACTTTTGCGCACTTACAGAGGAAACAAGGAAATTATTCTCTACTAGAAAATGGAAGAAAACAATATTAAAATATAAATATAAAACCACTTTCCAATTTCAAACATACTAATGATTTTTTTTTTTTTTTTTGAGACAGAATCTCACTCTGTTGCCCTGGTGAGAGTGCAGTGGCTCACGCAATCTAGTTCACTGCAACTTCCAACTCCTGGGCTCAAGTGATCCTCCTGTCTCAGCGTCCTGAGTAGCTGGGACTATAGACATGCGCCACTGCACCTGGCTCATTTTTTTCTATTTTTAGTAGAGACAGGGTCTCACTCTTGCTCAGGCTGGTCTCAAACTCCTGACCTCAAGCAATCCTCCTAGCTCGGCCTCCCAGAGTGCTAAGATTACAGGCACTAATGATTTTGATATTATCCCTACAACTATTCCCTCCCATCAGTGTGAATAATGGAGAAATAAAGAACTTTCTTTTCAATACAACTATGTCCACTTGAAAAATAATATTCCATAAGAATTATATATTTAAAATTGAAAGGCTTATAATGAAAAATTGTCCAAGTCTTTCTTGTGCAACATTTCTTTTTTTTTTTTTTTTTCTGGTCCCTGAAGCCTCCCAGGGCCCTTTCTGCGGTATCCCCAGGACATAGGACTTCTCTCTCTACCAAGCCCTTCAATTCTTGTGCAACATTTCTACAAAGGAAAATAAACTTCTGTTTGTAACACCATACTTAGATATTTTTTAAAGGAAGTCATTCCTATTTTAAGAAGAATAATATTATTTAGAGTTTGCATATTTGGACTCTGGTTCACTGCTGGCAAATGTACGACAGAAAAACTGTGCTCATCTTCTTCCTGCCTTTTCTCACAGATATGGTCCTTGACCAACAAGTGAGCTCAGGTCAGCTGAATGAAGATGTACGCCACAGGGTCCACGAGGCACTGATGAAACAGCATCACCACCAGAATCAGAAAAAACTCACCAACAGGATTCCCATTGTTCGTTCCTTTGCTGATATTGGCAAGAAACAATCAGAACCAAATTCCATGGACAAAAATGGTAAATGTTTCTTTATTGTGCTCTTTATGTCAACTATAGGTCTCTGAAATATCAAAGTGCTTCTAAATCCTTTAAAACATGTTTTATTTGAAACTGATTTATTGAAATTCAGATTGTTATAGGAGAATTCTTTTGATATGCATGTATAGTCCTATTATCAAGCATCAAATTGTAGAAATTTTAACACAGAATTTAGATTTCCTGAAAGCTAATGAAAGAATTCAAAAAACCCTGATATCTAATAGGAACTCACAGATTTAAATGCAGCAAACATAAAATGAGCATCTATTGCATACCAAACAAGGTCCTGGTTTCTGTCCCACAGCTTGAAAATGTAATGCAACGCTTTGACTTATGCCATAGATGGTCCTGGGTTAAAAGGAATAATGATCACCATCTAGTGTTTGTGGAAAAAAGATATTGGTTTCATGTTGCTCATAGTCAATAAATTCCATTAGTGATAATGATTGAAAAGACCAGCGAGTACATTGTTTGTGGCTCTATATATATTAAGCCTGATTCCAGTTCATGGGCTCATTGCTGTTTGCAGTACAGCATATTCATCCACAGAGCCACCCCACTTGCCATCTTCACATACCAGCATAGATGACCACCATCATCTCCTATCAGTCATGACTTACTATGATTTATACTTCAGATTGTTTTATCTTTCCTGTATTTTTTGTTCTTTCCTTGAATCCATTTAACCCTTCATCATTTGCACTAAGAATGTTGTTCAGAAATCTCCTGTTATCATCCATCCTTTCCATTAGTCTCATGAAGGAAAATGAAGTTACCATGAAGATGATATGAATTTGTTAAACTTCCATCAGCTATAAAAGTTTCCAGTTCTAAAAGATAAAAATTAATGAAAAGTATTTTGAAATGCTTTACTGGAAAGACTCTGATTTCCACAAATGGACTAAAGCACATGCACTGGCAGCATGGAATATCATGTAATTTCACTTTTATTTTCAAAAGCTTCAGAGATGCCTTAAATACAATGTATGAAAATGAGTTTTCTCCAGACTTTGCTTCATATGGGAATTTTTACCAGTTTTCATATTACTGAATGAAATATACACAAACAAATATAGAAGAAATGCTTTATTAAATAGATGAAGATGATTAAGTGTAATTTTATCTCAGGACATAGAACCAGTTCTTAATGGCAAAATTATTTTTTAAATACTCATGTGATTTTTAAGACCTTTCAATGACTGGATAATAATCATTGTTGTTATATAGAAGAGTCTGTAGTTGTGCATATATTAATTTCACTAAAAGTGTTATGAGTATCAACTTATATTTATAGATTCCACTGAACATTTTGAGGATGTATAACTTGCTTTGAATTAAATCATATATTTAAAATGTATTTATATTCTAAATCATAATTTGCTTTAAAATATGTGATATATAAAATGATAAAACTTGATGCTTTGATAATCTGAGAGACATATTATAGATGTAGTGCTTTTGTTACACTTACAATGCTAGTATTTATTTGATATAGTGATGTTAACAAAATATATTCAGATATTTACTGATTTTGACTACGGGTTTATGTCTATATGATTCCCAAAACCTTATTGAAATATATCCATCATGAACAAACTCTCTAAGAAGGGAAGCACATTTTATAAAAATGAACTTTTGATTCATTTCATCAGTTTTTCTGGAACTCAGATAATAAGATATATGTCTATAAGAAATATATGTGTTTCTTCAAAGAGGCAAGGATCTTGGATTGTGAAGTAGTTAAAATATATACCTCAAATTTCACTGGGTATAGTGTTTATTATACAAAAAAATTCATGCATTTTGTTTTTATGAGGGTAGAGGGTATGGAATTTTTGGATTAACCATTTATTGTAATATCATGCAGACCTAGACACACTGTTAGTACTTTAAACTTCTATTAAACATAGGAAGAGATGATAGAATTACAGTTGTGAATCACAAGTCTACATATAGATACATATAGATAGAAGGTTTTCTGAGAGCCTGTTTTTTGTCTTATTTAGGAAATGGCTTAGTTTTCCCAAAAACTAGAATCTGAGTGGTTCTGAAGTGATTCTGTCACCATCTGTACAATCAACCGTTATCTGAACACATACAAATCTTTTCAAGGCATACGTAAGGGTAATAAAAACTTGGAAACATTTCTAATAAGATTCACATACCCAATTAAGTATTGTTGTGTAGAGTATGCTGTCAGAAGTGGTTTTCTAAGCCTAGGCTTATAACACCTCCTTATGACTCTGTTTTGCTTCCTCACACACTGTGCATAATTATGTGTGTTGAGAATTCTGAAAATATGTATAGACTTCACGAATTTAGAAATAAATCTCCTACCCAAAAGTGGAAAAAAAAGTGCAAAAGACCTTTACTACTAAGGTTCTCAATCTACTTATGAACTCTAAACCTGACAAACTCTAGATGAATAAGCAAATTGAAATTAATTGCCATAAATATAAATTTGATATTCAATATGCAACAGAGATTTAAATTTTTTTGTGTAGTAGAAAAATGCAAAAGGATTTCAAATATCTAAAAAAGGTAAAAATAATTTTATTTTTGGAAATCTCTAGTAAAATATTTTATACAAAAGATTGACTTTTTCTTTTAAGATTATAGAATAGGAATTAAATAGAGCAAGGATTTTCTAGAAACTTGAAAACAGAACACATTTTCCTTCCCAAGCATGGGAATAGAAATAAGTCCCCTTCTCTTATCTAATGTGCTTTTTACTTTAGAGGCAAAACAATTGAAGTTAACTCAAAAACAAACTAATGCGTATGTTAAGACGTCTAAAAGAGTCATATAGAATAGGGTTTCCACTTCCTTAATTGAATTGTTCCTTAAGCATGCTACCTTGGTAGTACTTCCAAGGGTTAAACATTCAGAACCTGTATTTCAAATGTGAATCCGCCCCATTTTATAGATTAGATTAACAAGTTAGCGTATTTCCTTGCTCCTCTCCTCCTCAAGTCTACATTCTTTTGTCCATACCTTTTTTGAGTGATTTGTGATAATTTGTCAATGTCACCTCTTAATATGCTAGTTTTCTTTTTTGTATAATTTTCTTCTTGTTATTCTGCATTCTCTTCAGGGCTAAGATGCAGGATACTATGGATTCACCATGCATTTTTAATGCCACCATGCTGTGTTTAACTTTCACTTTTCATTAAGCATCAAAACTGTGAGAATTAAATGCCTGATTCTGATGTTTCAATAAAAAGTGACAGTTACATTTGGCAAAACAACAGCAAAAATAATAGAAAAATAATATCTACTTTGACACCAGAACCTGAAAATGGTATGGGTGGAAAGCACTCAAAATAAATATATCCAGTTATTCAAACAATTCTTTGAATCTAGGAAGAGTTTCTAAAACTAAAAATAAGACTTTCATGTTACATGATCTAGAAAGCAAAATATAGCAGTATCTGTATTATTTAGGTATTACAATTACATGTTGAGACATCTGGATTACAAATCTATTACAAAATATTATTACCCTTGTGATAACTTTTATGTTTTTGAAAATAATTTGAGAATCTTAGTTTCCTTAAGTATAGGGTGTCTTTATTCCACCCTGTCCTTTACTATAATAATAATTTCTAGCTTTGTTCCTTTTCCTTCACATATATTTTCTCCCTTTTAATCCAAATACTTTCCAGTTGTACGTCTAACTTAGGATCTCAAAAGGAGTTACAGAGCAGAAAGTCTTTAATTTACCATTCAAAGCTATAGCTTCCCAAAGAACATTTAGATTTGTTAACTATGGGGTATTAGTTCACTCTTTAGGCCTGGGTAGACTTCAGCCTTAAAGCAATGTACACGTAGGTATTGTGCAGGATTTTTACTTACCATTTTGGAAATCAGATTTATTGCCTTATAATCACTCCTTTTTATTTTCAGATGCGTGATGTTTTTATATGTTTAGATATTTATTTGCTTTCTTGTTTTTTAAATACTGTGGTCTCATAAATAAGATACCCAGGGTTTAAATATATCCTTCATAATGTTCTACCTTTGAAGAAAAAAATAAATCTAAAATAATAATTCTTAGAATCACTTGGGAGAAAACATATTAAAAGATTCATGCATATGAAAGAATTAAACATTGTTTACTAAAGTTGATATTTTCCACTGTTCCAAGAAAATCAAGATGACATTGTTGACACAACTGATGGGTCTGTTCAGAGACTGTATTGTCATTACTGAATTTTGGAATGTTAAAACTACATTTTAACAGCAAACATATTTCTAGTGTGATGGGTTTGAACTTGTTATGTCTTATATTACATTAATTATTTTCAGGTGTACTAATTTTCTCCAAGTTTAATTATGTGCATACTTTTCATGTTTTTGGAGTATGCCTCACCTAATCAACATTTTCTAAATATTTAGCCCTTCTTTCTTCACATTTTCTATTCCCATGAATAAATGTATTGTTACACATGTATGTAACTTGGTCATTCATCTTTATATTTCTTTATTTTGCTCTGTCTTGTGTCTGTCCCTAACAGGCTCATCTCATCTCTGTACCTCCCTCATCTCCTACCCTTTGGGTACTCTAAGTGCGTTGAAGGTTTCTGAGGTAGCGTAAACCAGCTTGGTCTCTAGGTTAACAGTAATGTGCCTCCATGTCTTCATCCCAGTTTCCTTCTAGTACACGGGATTCACAGTGGATTAAGCAGTAACAAATAATAATATACTTAAGAGATACATTCTTCTATTGATTTGAATTTGGCCAAATATAAATTTAAAAGATGCTGTTTTGTAATACATATGTATATAATTTACTTAAAGAAGAAGACTATAAGACAGATGAGTTGATATACTTCTCAACAGGATTTTTGAGAACGTATTTATTTGTAGTTGTGTTTCAATAATGACGTGCTTTTATGATACTGACATTACTTAAAGTCATGAAACAGTACTTTTGATGTAATCCCATGTTCCTCCCCACAACTTTATAATGAAGGAAATGGCTATTCCAGTCTCACAATAGACTTAGTGAACAATTTATGGTGTAACAAGCAGAAAAGCAGAGCTTCCATTTTCTGGTTACTAGTCACTCGAAATACTCTCAATTTTCTCATATGCTTGCCCCACATATTTTATAATTATCCCTAGAAAAATACATGGTCTATAATAACTTCTTATCCGACTGATATCCCTCCATGGAGATCTAAAGTAAAAAAAATGAATTCATGACTCAAAGAAAAGTAATTCAAACAGGTGCTAATATGAATACTATATAATATATACCTTAATTGATAAGATGTCAAACAAATGTTAGAATTTTGGATTTAAGATGAAGCACTCTTTGAGTTTACCAGGTCAGAAAATAAATGTATGTGGTAAATAGAGAAGGATGATGTAGGCTTCTCAAATGTTTACATTTAAATAGTCATAGACACTAGTTAATGATACCCACTTTTCATCGGTTTTGAATAATTTACCCTGAATGTAATAAGGTTACTGAGTTAATAAATGTCTTTTTTTCATAGTTATCTTCATACCTCAAAATTATATAGGTATTATAACAGAGGTAATTAAACATTGTAATGACATTCACTTGTAGGCAATATTAATATGGGCAGTGATCAGTGGGCAAAGTGAAGGTAATATAAATAAATAGGCAAAAGCATTCATGTTTGCAAGCATTGTGGCATAATGATTAGAAAAATTATCATATACAATTAGCATTCATAAAGCTTCCATACATATATGAGTGCTAAATACTAACTATATACTATTTTGTCCTGAAGGGGAAAATATCCTACCAAATTCTTTGTTATTCTATTAGGAACATATTTACTTCTGGTTGAAAGTAAAATCCTGTACCTGAAAACTATTATTCTATGAACTACTATTGCCTTAGATATCAGCAAGAAAATAAGAGATGTACTTTCAAAATCTAAATTTATTGATTCTTCTTATATAATATTATTTGAGTTAATGAAATTCATTTTGAAATTCAATCCCATCATCTTCTTCTGAAAGGTGGCAATAATTAGAATAAACTAAATAAATAAATATTTAGGCAAAGATTATAACTGATAACAGAATTATAAAAATTATTTTAATTTATGAGGTTTCTATTAGTTCTATGGACTATAATTCATGTGTGAATTTTAGTTTTATTTATATGGCAAATAAAATTTTAAGCTTTTTCAAAGGTTTGTACTTTTTCAAAATAACCTGAAGCAAACTTGTTAGTTTAATTTTTAAATAACTATACATTTTTCTGTATCCTGCCAAGTTGTCAAAACTGCCTTGAAGGTGGTACATACATTTAATGTGTATTATTTCATTTTAACATATTAATGTATATTTTTAGAAATAATACCAAGATTTGAAATTCTCTTTAAACTTTGCAGGACTTTTGATGTGATTAAATGTATTGAAATATTAATATTTACTCCTATTATTTAACTGCTACTCTGAAATATAAAAGATATAAAATTTGTAGTTTATACTTCTATATCATAGGCTGGTAGTTTTTGTGCTTTTTTTCTTGCATTAGCATACATTCTATGCACATATATAGGATCAAGAATTTACAAGGAATTTACTATGTCCTAGTATGTCTCCCGTAGTTAAATACTCTCCACTAGGTCATTATCAATATCACTTAAAATATTTATAAAAAATGGTTTCTAAATCTTTTCCTGATTATCAACTTTATAAGGTAATATTTTATAAAATTATCATCTTAGAATGAGAATAACACAGAACAATATGTTATTATAATTATTATATATAATATTAATATATTAATTACTACAATTACTTACAAAAAGAAACACAAGTGCCAATATTTTAAATATATTGCCTGGCCTGAAGGTAATTTATGAAATGTTCTGCTTATAGTATACAAATGAAAATATAAAATATTCAATTTCTTCAAATTTTAAGTGCCAGCATATTTTCTATCCAATTCAATCCCCTCAAAGTTGATGATTTTGCACTGGGTTCACTCTCTTTTTGTATGTGTTTGCTGATAGAATTAAATAATTGCTCCTCTATGTAGTTTTATACCACATGAAATAAATTATTACAGGAAAGCAGATATACATTTTTAAAATTTTTTGATGACTTG
Source organism: Daubentonia madagascariensis (assembly GCA_023783475.1). Classification (NCBI taxonomy): domain Eukaryota; kingdom Metazoa; phylum Chordata; class Mammalia; order Primates; family Daubentoniidae; genus Daubentonia; species Daubentonia madagascariensis. The sequence goes on along the minus strand of JAKFHU010002088.1, from coordinate 44,888,637 downwards.
AATTTCACCACTCAATTTTACAGAACATACAATAAATTTAGGTTTAAATAAGCCTAATGTTCTAACTCATGAAAATATGGAGAATGATGTGAAACTGGTGATTGAAGACATCTGTTAGTAGCACAAATGCATTATGTAAAAGATTTTTTAAAAATTACAGTTATTATTTTGAGAATGGTAAATTGAATGGCTGCTAATGAATAGTTCACAGTCATAGCTGCACATTGTAGTTAGAAATGGGAGAATGAAAATAATTGATATAACTTGTTTGACATTTCTCTGAAGTTTATATATTTCCCTGGAACATGCTCTATTCAGAATTTGTGTACATTGTTTTAGATGAACTTGCTCTAAAAAGTCATTTTATTTTCTGTTCACCAAATGTATTATTTCACTTTGTTGAGTGAAAGCATTTAAGTTATAGAAGAATCTTAAGCCTATTATTTTCTGGCAATATAACAATTTTAAACCATAAAAAATTATACTTATTAGTAAGTGACCCCTGTCTAAGAGGCTTAATGGTCCAAAAAGCAAAATGATAATAATATTTGAAAGTAAATAATTAGTGTTTTTAATCACACTTGGTAATTTCTCGGTAACAACGAATAGGTGGGTTTTCAGGAAAGAATTTAAAGAAAAGGGTTTTTGGTTTTGTTTTGGTTTTTGGTTTTTTTTTTTTGTATTTACACTAGGAGTTTAGAGAAGTTCAGACAGATACTGAAGTAATGGGAGAAGATGACACTAAAGGTGAACTTTGAATAAAATTGGGCTTTAGGTAAGTAGAGAGGAGAGCTAGGCAAAGAGAATATTTCTGACATCTAAGGCTGATGAGAATAAGAGAAGTATTTTGGAGTCACTGAATTATGATCATAAATATGGTGAAGGCTTCAAAGTTGCGTTATCATTACTCATTTCGTAATGAGTAACAACTGCAGATGGGGAGAGGTTTAATTTTCATTTCATTGCTGACTATGGACAGATTTCAGATGATTTGTGATTGCAAAGAATGTTTCATATTTAGTCAGTGATGTAATTTAACCCCTTCTGTCCATTTCACATTCCCAGCTCTACTATCCACTTAATATCATTATCTTCCCTATAATGGGGAAAATAACTATAAAGTAATTAAGTTTTACTTAGTATTAATGGAAAACTAATACAATTCAAGTTTATCTTCTCTCACATCTTATTTTGTGTCATTATGCTTACGTAATAGAATGGTCACAGGCATAAAGTCATATTCACAGTGTTCATTCTGTGTGAAATAAAGGAATTTCTAACTGAACTTCTTATATAGAAATCTCTAAAAGTTACTGCCAAAGAATTTTTCTCATTGGTTTGGCTTTTTAGATGCAATAGAACCTAAAAATACGCTGTGTAATTTTCAGATAAATACTCGTCCTTGTTTTAATGATTTACATTCTAAATCTTCAGTTTGAGCTTAAATCTTAATAGATGTCTATCTTATCTTTTTTCATATATACCATTAGTTTTGTCTGAAATTTAGAATCAATGATGTTTCAAAACCATGCCTAAATTTAGATAATTTTGTAGGCAATCTTTCTTCATAGAGAATAAGCTTTTAGAGTTTTAATCTGAAAATGGGTTTAAATTTTGTTGACTGAATTCTCCCATTTCTATCTGTAACTGATAAATAAGAATTTTTGTATTGATATAGATCTATTTATATTGACCCTTCATGCTGACATTATAAACTCATTAAGAAATGTACGTTAGTCTAGTTCAATTGAAGTTCATATTTTATTCAATATATTTAGAACTCTGTAAGTAATTGTTTGTATTTTGTAATAACAATCTCTTTTAGCAGGTCAGGTTGTTTCTCCTCAGTCTGCTCCAGCCTGTGTTGAAAACAAAAACGATGTTAGCAGAGAAAACAGCACTGTTGACTTTAGCAAGGTAAGCTTTTCTCCCTCACATCTCAGTAAGCTGCTAAATTACTACTAGATATTACTACCCATTTTAAGAGGTGTTGACACAATATTTTGCATGTACTTTTTTGTTGTTTCTTAGTCAAAACTTGATATTGTTACCGATAATGTTAGAATTAAGTCCACATGCAACATTTTGCTTATTCAAAAAACGGAACTCGTAAGTTTTATGCATAGTCTTCAGGTTTCAGCCACTTGGTATATTGTATCACTTCCAATAAAAAGAATAATGGGCTTTACAGGGAATTTAAGAGAAGTTTAATCTATTGTTTAAAAACTTTTGCTAGTTTTTTTTTTCAAAATAACTTTTCCTTTATTTGTGGGAAAGCAAATCATATCATGTAAATTTTCGTTGTCACTGTAATTCAGACAAAGGCATTGGTGTAAGGAAATCCTAGAAGGATGTAGTAAAACTGAGCAGAGTTTTGAATAAAAACATATTGAGGACTGACTATTGAGGAATACATCTAATTGGAGACAATTCTAATGAAATCATTTACTTGAATGTATTCTAAGAAAATGAGTCAGTGAAAATAACGTGATTTGGGTTAGCAAATTCCTGACATTGTATATGTGTCATGGTTAACTACGTCAAACTAAGAGTTAAATAGCAAAGAGCAGGAGTTTCAATCTTGGGTAAAAATAAGGAGGGTCAACAATTCTCTTTATCTGAGTGGCTGAAACAGTGGTAACTCAGAATAATATTTTAATAAAGCCCTTAGCACTGGCAATGATTGTATAATAGCAGTGGGAGGAGGCGGGAATGGGAGGCAGCAGTAGAGGAAGTAGCCTGAATCCGGGTTCTGAAAAGATTAACAGTTATCAGCTCCTTGGACCTGTTTCAGAATCCCTCTGACAATGCCTACATGATCTAGGTCTAGTTATGTGCATGCTCTCCCTCTGGTGCTTGGCGGAGTCTCCGTGGGAGCATGGTGTACCAGCTTAAGTCTGTTAATTATGCGTGCAGGGACTGGGAGGCCAACAAAAGGGGCATACTAGTCCATGTGGGATGAAACAAAGGCATGAAAAAGGACCTCCACACCAGCAAGAGAGAGAGGTGAGGGCATACTTGGGGGCATTTCTACAGTGGTTCAAAGCTCATTTCACTATATGGAGGCATGTGATTCAAACATTAAGCCAGTTCAAATGCATTTCATCTGCCACTCTAAAAGTTATCTTTTTAAAGCATTACATCTTCATTCATCTGCAAGTTGGAATAAAGTTGTCACAAACTGCCATATATTTAATTTCAGATATTCTTAATTTGAAACAATATCTTAAAAGCAATGACATAACAAGTTGCTTATTTATTTATGCAAGCATTAACGGTATTACGAAGGCATATTTAACATCTCAAAAACAATGGTTATAAAACACATAACTCATCCTTTCAAATAAATTACCTTTTAACTTTTTAAAAATAATATAACCTTTATACACTGAATATTATGTCTCCATATCATATTTCTTTTAGTTGTGTGTACTATTTTTGCAGCCTTCAAAAATATTTCATCACATGTGAAAGAAAATGAAGATTGCCAGTTGGAGACAGTAGTCTCATCTTCAGATCCCCCCAAACAATTAAAACCACAGAAGAGTGAAAAATAGATTTTCTTTCCTTTAACCCATTTCTTCCTCATTGTATTTCTGTTCACTGGCCCATTCAATCTTTTAATAAGCAAGTTGAATTTCTAGAGCTCTCTACTTAATGCCAGCCACCTGTATTCCTCAGTCCCTTGTTCAAAGCCTGGCACGTTGGAAAGAACATGACTTTTGTGAAAGACCATGAGATCGTAAATCCTGACTGTAGCATTTATAGACTATCTGATCTTGAAGAAGTTCTCTCAACTTCAGGCTTCTCATTTGCAAAGTAAGAATAAAAATACCTATTTATAGTTTCGTTGTGAAGATTTAAAGAGATAAGAGAGAGAGCCTGACAGAGTGTTGGATATTATAGTAGGCGCTCAATAGAAGGTGGTTACTGTTATTACTATTATTAATATTAGGAGAAATGATAGTGTCAAAATAGATACCAGACCAGAATTTAATATGTTTTGGTTTCTACTGGATGTTTAGTGCCTTGAAAAGTGTTTGGGATGTATTTCTTGAATGAATCCTGCAAGATTCAAAACCATTTAAGCCTTTAGTTTTGGAATTAAATAAAAAATAAAAAAGAGTAACACTTCTTACTTTATAACCTGGAGGGCAGAGAGGTAGGGTTTGGAAAGAACAGTTGTGATCCGTCACTATGGAAACAAATTTTAGTGCCAGCTTTTGCAGGTGTGTGAGTTAAGATTTTTTTTTAGCCTTATGATTTCAGTTTTGTAGTGAATTTATCAAAACTCAGCTAGTCCCCACGTTATTTTGACCAGTAAACCCCAGTAGAGTTTTGAGATGTTAAGGAGAAAAAAGGTCTTTATTCATTTCATGTGACTTGATCCTATATTCTGTCTACATTCAACCTACACGTTTTTAACCCTTCCAATGGATAGGCCCATCAAATATATTCATTTAAGGAATGATTTAGGATATAACATGAATTTTTCAGGTTTTAGAAAAAGCAGGTATGTCAAAATACTATACGTCTCTGTTTCAAATTGACAGTGGAAGATGGCTTTTTTACGTTGGTGATGTTTCTTTTATTTCAAATGACCCAAAGAAGGCTTCACATAATTTCATATGTAGAAAGAACTTTCCTCTTTATCTAGCTTTAGTGTGTGAAACATGTTACAAAGAATTGGATTATTAAATCCTAGAACTGTTAGATGTCTCCTCCTTTAGTCAGCAAAAAGCTGAATCCCAGAGAGATTAAGAGAGCTACTCAAGATCACTGGCTAGTTAGTGTCAAGACACTATTTCCTCTCTGGAGAATCTCTATTCATTTTCTTGTGCTTTCTATATTGGGCTTAAGACTTTAACTTTCTCTCTAAATTTCCATCCATTTTTCCTTCAACTCAGTGTCACAGCTTAAGTATCAAATACCCAGAATAAAGGACTTTTCCTTCTTAGTATGAAGGTGGGGCTTGGAGAGCCCAGAAGCATGAGTGTAAATCCAGACCCAGAATAGTATAGCTTGATTCCTTCAAGATCCTGAAGGACCAGAAACTTCCAGGATTTCTTTATATCCATTCCAAGTGTTTGAGTCCATTTGAGGATTGTCTTAGGAATGTAATTCAACCTAGATCCCAAGAGCTGTTTCAGGTAGTTATAATTTTATAAAAGATTAAATTGTGGTCCTTAAACATGATCTTTTGTTATATTGAAAGATAGTTTGCCAGATAAGGTTCTTTATGAATTATATAGTAACACAAATACAAAAATATAGGGCTACCCCAGGAATAATATAATATATAATAATATAATTGCATAATATATCATCTATTATCCCCCAAATATATATCCACTCCAAGAATAATATAATGCCTACCCCAAATATATAACTATAATTTATTACATTTTAAATCAAAAGATAAATTTACTAATCCTGAAATTAAATTCTGTATATTTTAATGCTTTTTCTAAATGACAGGTATCAAGGATATATTAGGTATTATGTAATTTAAAAAATCATGTATAAGGACCATATATTTCCTTTTATAAGATTAAACTAATTTGCACTACTGTATATTTCTTGATTTAATTAAATTTTATCTTAAAGCCGTGATTTCTATAATTGCCACCTGCCTAAGGCACAGACTTTAATAGTTAAGCAATAGATGAGTTTAAAGGAAGTTTTCTAGGTGGAATTTAAACTTCAAGTATTACCAATATAACTCATAGTGATCATCAATAATAGATTTTTTAAAAAGATATTTTTTCATTTTAAATTTTGTTCCAATGTATTAGTATTGTATCATTGTTCTTTTCACTGAGGGGAAAAACTTAATTGTTTATTCTTTTAGGCTCTTAAAGACTTATGAAGATTTGTTATGTTCTTCTCACAGGGCTAATAGTGTATAGGAAATCTTTTATACTTTTCTTGGGAATTTTTGCATTCTAGTGGAAATGTACAACATTACTAATTTAAAGCATTTTTAATGTGCAAATTTCTCCTAGCTAGAAATATACATGCAAAAATACCATAACAAATCCCATAAAATTTAACCTTATTAAATACTTTTGTTACCTATAAATTAAAAGGTTTGATCCTACAAAAGCAAAGTATTTGCTATATAATCCAATACAAGTTGTGAATTTACAAATTTATGTTTGGGAGTATATTTATAGTTTAAAAACTTTAGAATTTGTAATATTTGTCATTTATTTATTTTTATAAGAAGTTTTGCTTTGTTAAATCATTCTTCTTTTTCTTTAAAATAAAATATTGGTTTTATTTGGTATTTTTTGATGAAGTACTGTAGATTATTTTTATATTTAATCCTTGTGATAAAATACATACTCCATATGCTAGATTTTATGTTTTATGTTGCCCTTATCCTACAGAAAGATTAATTAGTTATAAACCTTCCAAATAGCTATACAGAGATCTTAATTTCAGAAAGCAACATATTTAAGGTAGTTGTTAAAGTGCTGTTACTGATTTTCTAAGTTACTTCTAGAAATTTTAAATTTCTTCATCTTAAACTTTTGGAATAAATGTTCTCAAATCATTAGACCCGCAAAAGAAATATCTGGCCTAAAAAATATTCTCAGCCTCACCCATATTTGCCAGAGCTCTTTTCTCTCTCTCTTAGCTATTCCCACTTTGATCCTTGACCCCCATTTTATTAACATGAGGACATAAAGCCAATTACTAGAGCAGATAAACTCTTTTTCCCTGAAAACAGAGTTCCATAAAAAGCAATTCAAATGAATTAGCAACAAGAAATAGGCCTTTTAAAATTTACTTTAGAGTCACTGCTTGATTTTCACTGAGGACTTGTGATGAAAATTGATATTTATTCTTAAGGATATTTTACATTCATTTTTCAGACTTCACCCTTTGCTCTTAGAATTTCTTCTTGTTAATGATTGCTTTTGTTTTGTGTGCATTCATTTCAATCACAGACATCTCATGTCAGAAATTCGACTATGGCTCTTCAGCAACTCTAAATGTTAATATTTTTATTCTTGTTTTCCCTACTCTGTCATATCTAAATTCTCTGATGAAAAAATAAAACAGAAGAATTATCAGACTAAGTATAGAATGTGAAGAATATAGAACAAATTAGAAAAATGATGAAGTCTAAAGTCATAATTTATAGTGTAAGGAGAAACATGATTATATTTCTTTTGAGATAAGCTTATTTTGAGGATTAATTGAAATATGTTGCACACAAAAATTAAGGTAATGTAGTATGAAATATTAAATCTGTTGGCCAATGCTAATTAAATTATACTTAAAGTATATTTATTTAACTGAGTACATATACTTCCTCCCCTAAAATTTCAAGATTGTTGACGCTGAAGAAGTTTCTTTTAAAAATAATGAATAGAAAAACTAGAGTATTTAGCTTATTGGTGACAAATTGAAAGAATCCATAATTAAAGAAAAAAGTTATAGAAAAAGGGCAAACGAAATGTTTATGTGTATATATTTAAACTATATTTATTGATGGATTGCTGTATGTGAAGCCCTGGGCTAGAATATGATTCATCAAATTTTTCCAATTTTGATTTACCTTATTTACTTTGTGATGATCACAGGTTGATCTGCATTTTATGAAAAAGATTCCTCCAGGTGCTGAAGCATCAAACATCTTAGTTGGAGAATTGGAGTTCTTAGATCGAACCGTAGTTGCATTTGTCAGGTTATCTCCAGCTGTATTGCTTCAAGGACTGGCTGAAGTTCCAATCCCAACCAGGTAAAATGTATAAGAGCATCTTTTACATTTTTCTTAAATTTTTTTTGTAGGAAAAAAAGGGGATTAAATATGATTTCCTGGTAAATTTGACTAGAAACTAATGTGTAATCCACAAAAACTATTGTTTCTTCTTGCTTGTGGAGGAGGGAAAAAAGTGTTTTAGAAATTATTCCATCCCTTCCTCCTCCCTCTCAAACATCTATGTTTTATTTTAGGCATATTTCTTATCCATAGATACCCTGGTCTATATAACCACACAAATCCTTTTTTAAATTTTTGGTAAAAGAAGTGATAAAGTGTTAGGCTTTTCTCAAAGATTAGATTAAACTGTATGGTAAAGAAAAGGAGAATCTTGTGTAGAGTGTTGTCAACTCAAAAAGATCAAAGTTTCCAAGGTTTGGCTTATGCTTGAATGAGTAGGCCTTCAAAATGCATGTAAGTGCCCTCAGTAGGATAGTCCCTGCCATATCAAATATACTGTATGTTTCAACTCTAGGCAAACTGTGCCTCCCACACATGGGGGTCTAAAGAATCACTGCTAGTAGCATTATGGTAGTGTGGTTGAATCCGAGTCAAAAGTACAAATTTAATTTGATTACCTGAACTTGTTTTACATTTAGCTACACATAAAAACTAACATTTTAGGGATAATACAAACTGAATTATGTTGTTTATCATCTATCCTTATTTTAAAGATATAAGGCTGTCCATGGGTAAAATTGGTAATAAAATGAAAAGAAAAAATAGAATATTGACTTTAGCACATTGGGTTCCTCACAATTTATCCAGGAATCTTGGTTTCTTCTCCACATTGAACATCATATGCAATTCTTATATGCAGATAGCCTTTCACTGTAGTCCTCTTCCCACAGCAAAACATATCTATTTAGGGCCCCATTTCACACATGACTGGTGCCCTTTGTTTGATGCTACAGCTGTCTCAGATGCTGTTAGAATGCCTCTTCTTCCAAATTTGCTTTAGCCAAGTTAAAATGATGAAAGGTTCAGGTGCTGTGGCAACTGGGTTTGTAGAATAATGTTTCCTTTATGGATCTTTGGCCTTAAAATGTAACAGATTATATCACTCCATGCTTTGATTATGTATAAAATATCCCAGAAATATGGAATAGTGCAGCCAGGAGAGGCCTCGTTTTGTAAAAACTCGGCTGACTCGAATGGGACTTAGTGTTCAAATACCTATGTCTGTCTCTGTGGTTTGAGGGAGGAACCTAGTTACCATTCAGATTATAGAAGGAAGTTTCTGTTTATCCTTTTTGAGGGCTACTGAGATTTCTGATGCACATCAACTTTTATTAAAAAATGAAAGGGTGAATTGAGCACATTAAAGTGGCATGACTGATTAAGGCTGTATTTTTCTACGTGCAACCTATAACCTATGCAGAGTTTCTGTGAATCTGGGATTCAGATTTAAGATGTCAGACTTACTAATTGTAGAGGTATTATTTTAGCAGTTCAAAATTCCTTTTCAGTCTTCCAAGCAGTACTTTCTCATTCCACCATTTAGGAAGGTGTCTGGGGAACTATGAGTAAATGATGGCTATTTATGACAATGATAGTTCCAGTATTTCAAAAGAAAGAAAAGAAAAATTTCTAGGAGTACAGAAAAGCCATAATGGGGTTATATACTCTCACTTTGAAAACTGTCAGGGTTAGGTGACCTCATTTCATAGTGACACAGCAAAGTATGTGTAGAGAACAATGGAGGAAAAAAATTAGGGGCACTGGAGACAATTGTGTAAGGGGAGATTCAAAGACTAGACTATTTAGTTAGGAAAGGTGAAAAATGGAAAAAGATTAGTTAGACAAATAGAATAAAGAAAGCCATTCAGGGTTTCTAATTATCCTTTCTTAGGAAGGCAAAAGGGCACCCCATCAATATAATGGCAACACATAGTAGAAATATTAGAAAATAATCTTTTAGAACTTTATAAATAGCCCATGGAATGGAAACCTGAAAAATAGCAAGACGTACATAGGTTAGGAAATTTCTTTAAAGTATTATACTTGATAAAGCATCTGTCACCACATTAAACTATTCCTGTTTTTAATGTATTGTGACCATTTCTATATAGCAGAAATTGGCTTGGATTCAATTACAACTGACACAAAAAATTAATGTCACATCCTCTAAGATTGTGTAATATATGCATCATGTAAAAACATGTACAATTTCTAAAGTTTATAACTAAATGAAGCGTATAATTATAGTAATTATTTTAGTATACCTTATAAAGCCATTAGTCTTCATACTTAATAGCATAAACCATTTAACAAATTAACACCATCGAATGATACCGCATAATATAGGGCATTCTTTAATTTTCACAATTTCCCTGAAGCATTGACCTTCTCAGAGACAGGGCAATTACCAGTTCTCTAAAGTTAGAGCATATATTGATTTCTTTAAAAGCACAAGTTGTGATGATAAATTTGCCAAACCTTTGACCTAATTTAGATGGAATATTATAGTGCAGCTGCTATTTTTATTTCTCTAGCAATGGAATTAATAGATCATTAACTCCCCATTTTCTTCTGCCTAACAGATCTTTGATTCCTGACAATAATTTTTTATATTTAATGTAAATTTTACATGAATCTACTGTTTTTTGACCATATATTCTTTCCTTGTTTATACTACTGTGTTACCTTTTCCCGCCTTTGAACTGCTCTCCATTTTATATATATGTGAGTTTTCTTCCTTCCAATTTAGAAAGGTTTAATAAGATTTTACTTTTCCTACCTTTATCCTCTAAGGATTATAGAATCCTTACAATTCCCAATAACAACTGCACAGGCTGTACAGATAACTAAATGGGGAAACACTAAGATAAAAATAACCATGCATTCCTATTGCTCAAGGATCTTAAGCATAAGAGTCAATCATTGTAAAATGTTCAAAATAATAATGACCTATGAAAAACTATGGGAGTATTTCACACCAAAATCCCCATTATCAGTAATTCCTTTGAGATGAGTGATTCTATACTATTTAAATTATTTTTATATTTCCATCTTGAAACATTTCTTTTTTCTTCTTCTTAATTACAGATTTTTGTTCATTCTTCTGGGACCCCTGGGAAAGGGTCAACAGTACCATGAGATTGGCAGATCAATTGCAACCCTAATGACAGATGAGGTATTTATTCCAGTTCATTGGGAACATTTTCCCCCACTAGGTACACCTACCTTTTGGAGGTCCTGTTTTCCTGACAGTTTGCTGTGAATCAGATTTCTCTGTATTGAATCCCATTCTCCCATGCTTCCACTATAAAATTTCCTTTGGAAAAATTTGTTCCAAAGGGGTAATAAATTAACACACATGAATATAATATTTTAAAACCTAATAATCTAAAGAAAATTTTTTAGTGGCACTTTGAATATATTAATTAATATTCCCCTTGTAGTACATGTGTTGCCATAGTAAGCACCATTGTTAGTATCATTGCAAATCTTGTTTGGGGCAAAATAATTTTAAGGTCTAAAGGAAAAACAATGGCAGTAACATCTGAATAGTATGTATTACACCAAAAAGCCATACAACACCTACCAACTCTCTAAAGTTACCTGAATATAGATGTCTTAACCTGAGAGTTTTTGGACTATTAGAGGAGCCCTAGATGGATTTCAAGGGACTTGTGATCTCTCTGATATAGCACACAAATTTTTTCTGTGTAAAAAATTTATATGTAGATTTTTTTGGATTGGAAAAAGCTTTCATCAACTTTTCAAAGAGGTGGATATCTCATAAATGTAAGATCTTAAATATGAGAACATAAAAAGTAGTATCATACAACTATTTTCTTTGACTTGGATTCTTCAACACATTATGGAAATTTGTTCTTATTGTTAAAGGGAAGAGCAGATGCAATAGATCACAGAAGGGGCATTAATTCAAAATTCAGTAGTAAATGAACAAATGGGATTATGCATTTTCTAGAATATCATCTAAATAATTTAATAATGTATTTATTGAAATACATGGCTGCAGATACTTGAAAATTCTGTAAAAAGAGCCAATTAGTATTGTACACTACTTTTCCTACACTTGTGAAATATAAAAATATGAACTTATTTTTAGGGTTCAATGCAATAAATTATTTTATCTGTTTGAATTATATATTATGGTTTTATATGAATTAGTTATTGATTTTTACACATAGGGAAACCAAAAACTGGAAGAAAACATTTTTTTTTTATCAGTTTTCAAAAAAACCCAACTTAATGAGTATATTAGTGTCCTATGGCTGCCACAAAAAACTACCACAAACTGGATGGCTTAAAACAACAGTAATTTTTGTTTTCTCACATTTTTGAGGCCAGAAGTCTGAAGTGAAGGTGTCAGCAGGGCCACGCTCCCTTCAAAGGCTGTAGGGGAGGACCCTTCTTTATCTCTTCCATCTTCTCGTGGCTCCTGTTGTTCCTTGGCTTGTGGTGGCAGAACTTTGATCTCTGCCTCCATCTTCACATGGCCTTTCCCCCTGCCTGTGTCTCTCTATGTCTTCTCATTTTCTGTTATAAAGACACTTGCCATTGGATTTAGGGCCCACCCTAATCCAGGATTGTTTCATCTTGAGATGCTTACCTTAATTACATCTGCAAAAACCCTTGTTTCAAATAAGGTCATGTTCTGAGGTTCCAGGTTGACATACCTTTTGGGAGGACACTATTCAATCCACTACAATGAGTAACTTATTCTATTTAGGAAATCTTGGAGAAGACGGGAGAATGAATAAATGGCTTCCTGAGGACCGCAGACCTGCTCTAATAGAACTCTCATAGTATATTTGCTTTTAATGTTTCCATATTGATTAATATTTTGCATTTTTACAGTATTGCAAAATAAATGATACTGTGATTTGTGTTCTACAATTTAAATACTGTCACTTTCATCTGCATTTATTTCATGTTTTATTGTGTTTCAGACACAAAATTTTTCCCCATCTGAGAAATTAGGACATTACATTAAGACATCGTTGGGGCATAAAACATGTTGTAATGTGAGAGGAGCATATTATGTCATGGGAGGTACCTGTAAATCAAGGTATCTCTCTCTTCCTCATCCTCCCACTCCCCAGTTGGGAATCAAGATTTTCTCAGAAGGAAGAAGTCAGTTCCAAAGATTTTTTGACTAATCAAGTAGACATATAACAATAGGGCAACATCCATGTTTTATAAATTTTAAATTTAGAATGAGAGCAGAGAGGGGACTTCCATCAATTTCTTTGATTAATGAGAACTACCTAATTTGAGAACAAGCATCGACGTATCTAATAAAGACTGGAACATGAATCCTTTAAACTTGAAAGTTTAGAGCTTAGCTTTAGGGCAATTTGTAACTGTGGGTAGTGGGAGAGAGAAGCAGAAACCCAACCAGAAAGTTACTCTTTTAAAAGGTAAGAGCTATTAATTATAATAGTATATGTTAATTATAACATGACATTGATTGAATATCAAAGAATGTTTAAATACTTTAGAAAATGAAAACAGTTTTTTATTGTTCAAAGCCCAGGTAGAGCAACTGTTCTGCTCATCTAATTGCTTTGAAGGCTATTGAATAATCATACTGATCAAGAATAAAATTTAATATGTTGATTCGTGGAGTCTACTTTGGTTAAGAAAATAATGAATTGAACTGCATTATCAAACTGTAAATTCCATGAGAACAGTTACTACTCACTATTCATTTTTCTGTCCTGATTTTTCCAGGTGTTCAAATAAATATTTGTTGAGCTGAGATCTGTCTTTTCCCTCTGTGTACTGAGAACTCCTTCTAGGTAGACTGTCTGTCTTTTGTATTTTCAGACTTAGTATAGTGTCTGACCCTCAGTCAGGGTTCAATAAATTTTTAAAAAATGGATCAATGACTGGATGTGCTAGACATCCTACCAATACCCTATCTTGAATCAACCCAATAATCAATTTTATTCATTTCTGTTGCACTTTACTAGAGATAAATCATATGATTGTGGTTATTTGTATTGCTACCAATATATTATATATAGAGCCCTTCACATTCTCAAAAATTATTAAGTACCCCAAAGAGCTTTTGTTTATGTAGATATGTTGATATTTACCGTAATAGAACTTAAAACTGATAAATTTAAAATATATATATTTATGAATTCACTTAAAAATAACAATGAAGCCATTATATATTAACATAAATAATATAATTTTATGAAAACAAAAGCAAAAATATTAATAAAAACAAAAAATTGACTAAGAGTGGTGGTATTTTTCTTTTTCTTGATTTTTGAGCTAACGATTTGCTCTCTCTCCTAGATCTTAAGTCAACACTGACTCTTTCTGTTCAATCTACAATCATGCACAACACATAATAACTACTTCAGAAATACATATGAAATGAATGTCTAGGTTTTCCCCACCCTAAAAATAAAATCTCTTACTGCTTAACATAGCATCTACCATTGAAGAAGTGTTGGTTAAATCTGAATCTCAAGAGTTTTGAAGGAGTAGTCTCTACTTGATCCTGAGTATTTTAGCTTCATTCTCTCTTAATATATTACAGCCTGATTTTTGCCACTGTCACTGTACTGAAACTGCTCTCAGTATGGTCAGCATTTATTAAATATGCTATCGTATGTTCAGTTTGACATTATTAAACATCTCTTCTTTCTTGTTTTTCCCATGAAGAGCAGCTAAAATTTGTTTTGTGCTTTGTTTTGATGCTAAATCTGTGAGATTTGTATTATTGCTTACCTTGAGGTTTTACATTTATCCTTCTATATTGTGTTCAATGAGTTTTATACCTTATCTCTCATATTTAAATTTTTAATGTATCTGGAATTGCTTTATGTGTGGGATATGGGTAGAGATCCAATTTCATTTTTATGTAGATAATCACTTGGCTTAGTACCCTTTATTGACTAGTCCATCATTTTTTCACTGGTTAGCAATGCCTGCCTTTCAAAAATCATTTGTCTCTGGGCCAATGTCACACTATCTTAATTGCAGTAGGTTTATAATGAGTCTTGATCTCTAATAAGAAAAGTTACTCCCTTACTTTGTTCTTTATTATTTAATTCAATAAATATTTATTGGATGTGAACTATTTATCAGGCACTCTTACAAATGCTGGAGATATAGAAGTGAACGAAACGGACAAAAACTTTTTCTTTCATTGAGCCCATAGTCTAGTGGAATGACAGACTAACATATAAAAAGCAAAATATGTGGCCCATGGTGATAAGTGCTATGGAGGAAACCACAAAAGCAGAGAAGGAAGATGGTGTGGGAGTGGGAGTTGCAAGTTCAAATAAAGTGGTCAGAGAAGGCTTTCTTTACTAAGGAGGCATTTCAGCAAAGAACCTAAAGGAAGAAGGAGAACAAGCTGTGCAGATACCTAAGGGAAGAGCTGTCCAAGTAAAAGGATAAACAAACAAAGGTTTTGAGGCAGGACTGTCCCGGGAATATCTGGGGAACAGCAAGAAGGACAGAGTGGCTGGGCAGGAGTGAAGAAGGGAGGGAATAGCAGGTGATGAGATCAGAGAGGTAATAGAATAGGGGCCAGTCCATGTAGGGTATTTTTAGGTCATATAAGAACTTTGAGGGAGTTGGGAAACAAATCGAAGGTTTTTATTAGATAGTTGACATGATTTGTATTACATTTAAAAATGATCACTTGGCTGCTGTGTTCAGAATGAACAGTGCAGGAGCGAGGACCAAGGCAGGGAGATCACTTACAAGGCTTCTGCTACAGTCTAGGCAAGCAGTGCTGGTGAGAGAGAAAGCAGTGCAATTCCAATCCACATCCCAACAGGATTTATCAAGGAGCTCGAAAAGCTTATTCCAAGAAATATCTGGAAGAACAAATATCCAGGAATAGTAAAAACAGGCTTGAAGGAAAAATACAAAACCTTATATGCTGGAGTTTCTTCCTAATTCCTTGCTGCTTCTTCCCAGTCTCCTTCTCTGGATCCTTCCTTCTTCCCACCCACAGAATTGCGGAGAACTTTGCTCCTTAGTTATCCACCCGGCTCCTTCATCATCAGCTTCTGCCTCCTTACTGTATCGTTTCTATCAGTTCACAAAAATGACCTACAATCTCCTATCTTTTAAAAAGAACAAAATAAAAAGACGGAAGGGACAAAGGGAAGAAAGGAGATAGGGAGAGAGGAAGGAAAGGTACTTCCTAGTTGTATGACCTCGGACAAGTTAAATAATCTCAACCCTCTCTGCCTCAGTTTCCTTATCTTTAAACTGGGAATGATAATAATAGTACTAATTTTGTGTTGTTATTGTGATAAATATATATGTCTTGCCTACTATATAATGGAGATAAAGTGGTAGAAATTAAAGACATGGTCACTGGCCTCATGGAACAACCCTGAAGTCATCCTTGCCTCCTCTATTTCTTTCACACCCCAAATCCAATCTGTCAGTAAATCCTCCTGGCTTGACTTTTACGATATATCCAGAATCCTACTATAGTACTTTCCACTTTCTGCACTATCACCTGACTTTCACTATCGCTTAGTCCATGTCACCATTATTGTTCTATAATTGCAATAGCCTTTTAGTTGTTCTTTCTGCCCTTGCCCCACTTCATTCTATTCCCAGCTAGAGCAATCCCTCTTCTGCTCAAGACCCTCTAATGAATTCCTATCTCATTCACAGTAAAAGTCAAGGTTCTTATGATGACCTACAAAGTCCTAGAGGATGTCCTTTAACCTCCTTCGTCTTACCTCTCAGACATCATCTCCTGCTACTCTCCCTCTTGCTCACTCCTCCCCGGGACTCGGCCACTTTGCTGCTTCTCAAGCATGATATGCATGTTCTACACAGGAGATTCCGTCTGCCTGGAAAGCTCTTCCTCCTAATAGCTCCATGGCATGCATCCTTACCTCCTTCAGGTCTTTCTGAAATACCTACTCATTGAGACCTTTCTAATCACCCTATTTAAAATTGCAGCATCCCCCAGTCATACCCTTATTCCACCTTCTTGCTTCATTTTCCTCCATAGCACTTTCCATCATCCACCTAAACACATACTCATTTATATTGTTTATCTGCCCTCTCACCCCTACCCTTAGAATATAAGCTCCATGAGGGCATGGGTTTTTGCAGGTTTTGTGCACTCCTGTATCCCTAGCACTTAAATGGTTTGATAAACATTTATTGAGTATTTTAGCAGAGAAAACAGGCATTAAACATCTAATTATATAATTAACAATTAATTATAATAAGTAATTATATTTACAGTGAAAGCTATCAAGAAGGCGGCGAAGGTGTTAGGGGAGTATTAACAAAGTGTCTCATCTAGTTTAAGAGGGGGTCAGGGAAGGGTTTTCTGAGAAGTCAGATATGTGTTGAAATCAAAATGTTAGGTTAGCTAGACAAAGAGAAGGTAGAAAAAAATTTTAATTAATTAGGTTATTGGTGAAATTGGTAATAGGAAAACAAGAGTAAACACTGTTTATAATTTAAAATCAAACAAATTGTGTCGTCTGTTATCTTTAAGGAGCTTTAAAATAATAGGAAATCAGTTGTCCTAGATGAATTTGGACATTTGTCTATCTAAAGTAGAGTATAGGATCATGTGACCTCTCAAAACAATTTTTTTAATTAAATGAGATCAAATCAAGAAAGATTTCAAGAGAGTTGCTACTAATAGGAAAAGAGTAGAGTAGCCAAATTCTCATTAAGGATTAAGAACATTTGCAATTCTTAAGTGTTCAGATTTCGTTTCAGGGCCAGGTAAAGATCTTTAAAAGTGTATATTCTGAGCCATAAAATCAATGGCTTGTGGCAGGGAAATCTGTGTTTTTAAAATTTAAAAAATCTCTTTCTCAAAATACAACTAAGCCATTAATATATCTTTGATATTTTCATATTATCCTAAACAAAGACTACATATTTATCATGTCAGTGATATTTTGTGAAGTGTTCTTCATTGTAAAGTCAAGAAAAAGTCTTTTAAAATGTTCATTATCACTTCGGCAGCAGTTTAGATTGAGTATCAAGCCAGAAACTGAAACAAATGGCCTAAAAATGGAATAAAATATTTGAAAGCAGAATTTTCCTGGAAATGTTGAGATATCTGATCGCTGTAATATAGGTCAGCATAAAGAATAATATAGGAGTCCCTAATCTCAAATATTTGTCTATTCTGTTTCATCTTATATGAAATACAAAAAATATCAGCAATATTTATATTATGTTTACTGTAAATTAATTTTTCCTCTTTATCCTTATTTTTACTTTCCTCACTTATCATGTTAAATGTATCATTCTTGTGTATGTTAATAGAGATTAGGTTATGCTGCAGGAATAACCAACAAAAATCTTAGTGGCTTAAAACAATAAAGGTTTATTTCTATCATGATGAATGTCCATCACAAGCTGGCGGACAGACTCTGCTCATCATAATCACTCAGGCACCCAGACTCACAGAAGTCCTATTTGGGCCTGTGTTTTCTTAGTCTCTTAACCAGAAAAAAAGGTAATATGATAAGTCACCCATTGGCTCTCAACTTCTAGTCAAAAATGACATATGTACAGCTAAGTAGAACACATTTAATCCAAATATTAGACAAGGTAAGGAAATGCATTCCTACCATGTGTCTAGAAGATCTGGAATGTCTTTGAACAGCTTAAATGATTAGCACAATGCATGTGTATGTGGTGGGGGAGGGCGTAGGTGTAAAATGTAACTCATACTTTGAATGGAAATACACTTTCTGCACTGTATAGATATAATACACAGTGGGCCCTCCATATCCACAGTTCCACATCCTCAGACTCAACCAACCACAAATCAAAAATATTCAAGAAAAATAACCAATAAAAAATAACAATACAGCAATAAAAATAATATGAATAAAAAAACTATACAGTATAACAACTATTTACATAGCATTTACATTGTATTGTGTATTATAGGTAATCTAGAGATGATTTAAAGTACAGATACTCCTCCACTTTTGATGGGTTTATGTCCTGATAAACCCATCATAATTTGACTTCCAATATTTTCAACTTAAGATAGGTTTATACAGACTTAACCCCCTTAAAAGTTGAGGAGAATACTGAATGCATATCACTTTTGCACCTTCATAAAATCAAAAAATTATAAGACGAACCATAGGAAGTCAGGAACCCTCTGTTTACGGGAGGATGTGTATAGGTTATATGCAAATACTACACCATTATATATAAGGGACTTGAGCCTTCATAGATTTTAGTATCTGTAGGTGGTCTTGAAACCGATCTCCTGTGGATACTGAGGGATGACTGTATATCCAGAAAATACTAACTTATAACCTTATTATTTTCAAAATTGAAACAAAATTAACCTTTTAAATTAGTTTATATATGCCAGGATATAGATATTGCTGAAATTTCTAAAACATTCTATAAATTTTGATCTCTGTTTTTAAAAAGAGCTTCCTCAAGAAAGTTTGATTTTCCCACACATAAATAAGCTTTGCCTAGCTTAAATTGTTAATTCTAGTTTAAGGAGCTTCCTTTCATCCTCATTTTCCTTTACCTTACTACTTGCCTCTAGAAATTTCAGCATTCATCTTGCATCCTAAGAAAAATAGATATCTGTGTGGATTGATGATACAAACCAAATTATAAGATTTTACGTTACAAACTCCTGTAGTGTCAGAGCTGCCTATTTCTTCAAATTGTTATAATCACATGTGATTTATCTGGGATAAAAACACTGAACACATTAAGATTTTATAATTGTTTTTAACTACAAATGATATTTCTGTTCCTTCTAAAGGTATTTCATGATGTTGCTTACAAAGCTAAAGATCGTAATGACCTGGTATCAGGAATTGATGAATTTCTGGATCAGGTTACTGTTCTCCCTCCTGGAGAATGGGATCCAAGCATCCGAATAGAGCCTCCCAAAAATGTTCCTTCCCAGGTATGTATATTTGAAAACATTCTTCAAAATCTCATTATTTTGTTGTCTTTTGAATGCATGTCTTAAAATAGTGTAACCATCAAAAATACTCAAATGATTTAAGTTTTAACCTCTAGTAAAGCAGGGGCATGAAGGTACAAAATCTTCCTTGATGCTATTCACCACACCTCACTGAGAAACTTGGCATTTTGATGATAAGCTACTAAAAAAAACAGTCTCATATGCCTGGAAAGATTTTAGACCAAACTTAAAAGGTATTACAGTGGAGGAAAATTTAAATTTTAATAACAGTGTAAAATATGGCCTGAGAAAAAGTCCATTACTGTTTTTGTATGTTCTGATGCATCACTTTGAAATTG
The DNA here is from genome assembly GCA_023783475.1 of Daubentonia madagascariensis. NCBI lineage: Eukaryota > Metazoa > Chordata > Mammalia > Primates > Daubentoniidae > Daubentonia > Daubentonia madagascariensis. Next base: position 44,868,605 of record JAKFHU010002088.1, on the reverse strand, counting down.
GCAAGTATTAGGAAAATTCAAAGGCATGGCTTAATCATATTATACAGAAAACTTCCTATTATGGCTGATCACAGTAAACATTGGAAAGATTTTTAAATTATAATTCTTGTATTTATATTACTTTTGTGTGGATGTATGGTATAAAAATTATAAAAATTCTGCCTATGAAAATCTAGTGTGTATTTTAACCATAATACAATCCAGAAACATAGCAATAAAGAGCACTGCTATTGTTTGGGGTCATTTTTTTATTGCAGTCATTACTATTGAGAGTGATGGTCAAATGTTTGTTAAGCCCACTCCGAATATTGCCAACTCTATTCCTACTGAATCAGCCTCCCACAGCCTTCCCACTTGTTATGTACTCAGCCTTGCCTTTGGCCCTTTCCCTGTGAAGTCCAGCTTGGTCTGACTCTGCTGCCCTATTCAGAGTGACAGATGGCCTAATTGACCCAGCCCTGGATTTAGAAGTTTTTCTGGTTAGCCAGAGGTAGGCAAATGAGAAAGTGCACCTCTCAACCATGAGTACTTAAAAAGGTCGTCTCAAGCCCACTGTCATTTTAAAGAGAATAATCTATCTCATTTCTATATTTTCATTCTGAAGTCATTTCATAATTATTAAAGACTATCTACTTTCCTTTGCTCAACAATTACCATTTTGTGGTTCTATAACTGCAGCCACATATTTCAGTTGATCTATTATTAAAATAAAAGCAGTTGCTTAAGCAGTAATTGTAGGGGTTGTAGATTGTCTCATTTCTATTCTTGTATACAACTTTGCAATAATGATATTAGAAAACACAATGTAATGATTCCTGAAGTAATAAGATAGAAACTCTTTAATTGATGTTATTTGGAGAAATTCAGCAAAAATATTGATAAATTGAGAGTAAGACTTTAAACATCACTGTAATATCAATTTGTTCTTCACACATTGGAGGTAAAGTTAAGCACTTTTAAAAACACTTTGTTTTTGAAGAATGTTTTTGAAGCAAGTTGAGCTCTAGGAGGTCTATATTTTTTATTATTTTTTGTGAGACCCTTAAAATCAGAATTAATTATTGGATTCTGGGTATTGAGAGGCAGTAGTGGAAAGAGCATTAAATTAAGAATCAAGGCACCTGGGTTCTGCCATTATCCATTTGCATGACCTTGAACAAATGCTTTAACCTCTCTACTGATGTTCTGTATCAGTGCTGTCCAATAGAACTTTCTGCAGTGATGGAAATGTTCTATATCTATGCTATCTAATAATCAAGCCACTATTGAGCACTAGAAATCTTGTTACTGCAACTGAAGGACTTAATTTTTCATTTTTATTAACTTAAATTTAAATAGACATATGGGGTTAGTGGCTATCATATCAGACAGCACAATTCTATATAATGAGTTTGCATTAGAGATAACGCTGCATGCTACTTTTCAACATGAATACTTTTAAAATGTACATTGTAATTAAATAATAGATAATATGAGGCCATTTTTATTAGATGTAGTAAAATGAATTAATATGTATTAAGCAGCCTGACCTCATACTCATTTAAATAATATTTTCCCCGGTGGGATAATTTCCATGATTTTTATTCTTTTAAGATGTGCAAATCACGACATTTTTAAAACTTTTTCCTTTCAGTTAAGACAAGAATAACTTGTCACCTCAAAGGATAACCCAAGAATATTCATTAGAACTTTGTGTCAGTCATTACGGTCACTCCCTTGTATGTACTCTAAACTTCTTTACTTTCCTTTCATGCGATGTACTTGCTTGCAAAACCACAACCCTGTGAAAATCCAACTTTTTACTTTGTACCTGCATTGATACAGCTGAGGCTGAAGGAAAACATAACTACCATGACTGTTCTCACATAAATTCGTGACCACATACCTCAAGTGGGCCCTTAATGTTGCAAGTACATCATACCACACTTCCCTAGTCCAATCGTTCTCTCTTGATGACTATTCCATACCTGTTCTTCTCTCCTCAAACCTTCAGCACATCCTTTTTGACCCTCACTCTTATCTATGACTTGCCTCTTAATTCCCCAAGAAATTTGAAACAATCTAAAAAGACCTTCCATAGACTCCCACCATGGTAAGTATCCACCCGCCAGCATCTGCATCCAAATACTCTGACTTCCCGTATGTTACTATTGATAAACTATCCAAAGTTAGCCTTCAACTTGTGTACTAGATCCCATCTCCTCACATCTGTTCAAGAACATTACCAATTCTCCTCCTTCTCCTCTATATCATCAATCCTTTTGTTCTGTATTGTATCATTTTATTAGCATACAACATATTGTTATTTCACCAATTTAAAAAAAAAAAAAAGAACTCTCTGGATACCACTGCCCAACCAGCTACTCTTTTTCATTACCCTTTGCAACAAAATGCCACAGAAGAGTTCTCCATGCTACCTTCCTCCAATTACTCTCCTCCAATTTTCTCTTAACACCTGCTTCAATAGGCTGTTGCCCCTACCACTTCACTAAAATAGATGAAGGTTGCCAATGATCTCCACAGTGCTAAATCCCATGGTCAATTCTCAGTCTGCATTTTATTTAACCTATCAATCAGCAGCATTTAACAGAGTTGATGGCTCCCTTTTCCTTGATATACTTTCTTTACTTGGCTTCCAAGACACCATACTCTCTTGGTTTTGTCATTGTAAAACAAAGAGTTAACTTATCTCATAAGGGATCGTTCCCCCAGAAAACCGTATAATATTACTTGCTTTCTGAAACTTGTGGAAGCTATGAAATGTTTCCCTAGGTGCCTGGGAAGTAGGTATTGAAGGCCAATCTGAAATCCCTTCGCTAATGTATTCTATTTACTTATAAAGACAGTTCTTTTGTCAGTTGACAGAAGTCTTCTCTTTTATCTTTGAACTTCAGTTTCATTGTATCCATCCATATAGCTGGGTAAATTGTACAAATATTAAGCAATAAACTTTCCTGTATTGTGTGTATTTCAAAACCTATTTTTATTATGTTTTATACCTATATCATTCTATCTAAATGTCCCATTCTATGTATGATCAGTTGATGAGTCACTTTTGTTCTTCACGTTTATACTAATTCTATTTTGGAATGGTAGTCAAGTAAAAATCTTGATTGCACCAATTAAAATTTTCTTTATCCTTTGAAGTGCTTTCAAACACATTGGTGTGCTCTAAGATCACCATAGGCAGGATTTTTAGGTAGGACTTTCTGATTTTTAAAAAAATCTTTGTCACTGACAAAATGGGTCTAATAGACCTATGGGAAACAGCACTTATCTAAATCTCTGTTAATTTGTCATTGGTTCAATTCAAAACCTTATTTTTGGCAATAGTCTTTGGGTCTCTATGAGTCAAAAAGACCCATATTATGAATTATTTCCTGGGTGGAAAGATAACAGCCGGAATCACAGAGGGAAATATTATTTAATTTAATTTAATTTAATTTAATTTAATTTTATTTTATTTTTCTGAGACAGGGTCTCACTCTGTCCAGGCTAGAGTGCAGTGGCATCATCATAGCTCACTGCAACCTCAAACTCCTGGGCTCTACCAATCCTCCTGCCTCAACCTCCCGAGTAGCTGAGACTACAGGTGTGCGCCACCATGCCGGGCTAATTTTTCTATTTTTAGTAGAGACAGGGTCTTGTTCTTGCTCAGACTGGTCTTGAACTCTTGACATCAAGCGATCCTCCTACTGGGGCCTCCCAAAGTGCTAGAATTACAGGTGTGAGCCACCTTGCCCAGCCTGGGAAATATACTTTTAAAATAGTGATAATAGTTAATGTTTATTGAAAGGTTAAACTATGCCAGGCATATAACACCACCATGGCTAACACCTCCTCACTCCCACCCTGGTCTCTCTCTGCCCCTTCCCTTTTTTCATACCTCCCATCTCTACCTAATATTATAAATTTATTCTCTTTCCACCAACAGAATGCTTTTGCTTGCCCACCTTTGCAACTCTAGCATTCATGACAATGAATGACACACACTAGGCACTCAATTAGTATTAGTTGAAAGAATAAATAAACACCCATCACCTCACTTAATTCTCTCAGGCACGATATAAGATAGGTAACTGTTGTCACCCCAGTAAATGAAGAAGGGAACTGAAGCTTTTAGGAGGCTACACAACTTCCCAGAGTTCAAGCAGCAAATAAGTAACAAATCCTGGGTTCTTAGTCACTCTGCATATTGTTTGAGGAAAAAAAGAATTGTTATTGTTAGTAGAATTAACACCTGAAATTAAAACAAAACAAAACAAAGAAACTTCCTGCAGGAGAAGAGGAAGATTCCTGCTGTGCCAAATGGAACAGCAGCCCACGGGGAAGCTGAGCCCCACGGAGGACATAGTGGACCTGAACTCCAGCGAACCGGAAGGTTAGTGAAAATCACTTGCATGGGACTTCAAGGACCAAATGACATACCATTCTTGTCTGTCAGGAATTGCTATTTTGAGATCTAATTTGTTTTATACTTTTAATACCTGCTTTTTGGAGGTGAGAATGCCAATTAATTTGATTTCTCTGAAGTTACTAATGATTGTCATTACTGTTAAACTAAAACAGTGGATACACCATTCCATTTTATCTTATCAAGTTTTTCATTTTGCTGTGCATAAAATGCATTCCCAGATTCTTAGAATAAGAAAACTGTCAATTGACTCTTCCAAAAGAGCCCGTTGAAAGCGTCAAGTTCAAGATAGAAATAAAACTGAATACCAAGAACTCAGTCTTGTAGACCCTATCTCATTAAATGCAAGTAGGATGTATATAATGGTATTTTTTATTTTTACGGCTGTGATTTAAAAGAGCTATATGATTTATTTTTCTAATCACACATCTTTGAAGAGATGAAAGCTTCAATTTATTTCTTAAAATGGTTCTTTATGGTTTTTTGACAGCTTGTCTCTCTCCAAGCGATGTGTGAGCAGAAAATCAGAAACCCTTGGGTGGGTCTCTCTTCAGGGAATATGTGCGCACAGCCTCCATTGTAATTAAAGGCAATTGCAAGGGCTCTGCAGGATTGGTGCTCCCTGCCCTCCAGGCCGTTTCCAGTACTGCTTGCAATGTGTCCTCTAAGCTGACTTTCCAGTTCCTGACAACTCTGCATTTTAATTCTGTGTTCTTTCCCTTTATGTATGTTTTGTCTCTGAGGAAATGTCCTTTAACGTCTTCCTCAGGCTTGATGTGTAATTTGAGATGGTTCAAACAATTTTTTCCTTTTCCCTTCACTGGAAGCTTTGTTACTCATTCTGTTTGCTTTCATACTTTCAAATGCTGTCTTTTTATTTTTGGTGGTATTTTTTTTCTCTTCCTCAGGTGTAACATGCCACATAGCTTAGATTTTTTTCGAAGTTCACTTTTCCTTACTGCTTCCTAAATCCTCCCAGGTCACCAATATCCGGTATCTTCGCTTCTCCAGAGTTCTTCCACAGATTCTGTTGCTGACATGACTTGAAGTATCCATTACTCATCTGCTCTCCTGGAGTTGCTGGTGTACATCTGGGCTGCTCTTGCACTGTTCTCTGTAATGAACTCCCACTTCCGGATTTAGATTTTTACTGCTAAAACCACATTTATTACACAGTAATATAACAGCTATTCAGACTAATGTATGCTCTAATAAGTAATTAATTAGAAAGCAATGGTCTAATATAAAGTTCTATCAAAACTATAAATATTAATTACTAATTCATAGTTCATAACCACCTCAAATTCTTTTTGGGATTAGGTGGGATATAAATCATAAATGAATGTATAAATAGACTAGTAGAGTAAATCTGCTTTGAATTATGGCTTTGATAAGTTAATGAATTATTCAGAAATGATCCCCCAAATTAAAAATATGCATATGTTTTACCAAATACACGTAGAAAAACCTAAGGTGATCTTTGTGTGTGTGTAAATTTCACAGGTTCTCTGCAAGCTTCTCTGAGTTTCAAATGTCCCTTTTTTTTAAATTGAAATTTCATTCTCCTCAACCCTCTCCTACTCCATATCTCCCTGACGGAAGCAGTCACTAGGGAAGCATAGTGAAACTATACCTACATAATAGTAAGACGGTTACTAATATGTAACCATTAGGTCTATATCATATCAGGGAAATTAAAAATAATGGTAAAAATTTTCAGTTATTCTGAGTACATACATTTTTCAAGGCCAACCAGAATTTATTTCTCAAGAGAATAATTATTTTTTAGGTAATTCTAGGACTACCAAAGAATATTCTTATTCATAAAATAAATAACAAAAGTTTAACATTTTTGTATGATCCAAGTATATTCAGCATTCTGGCAGTATATTGGAACATCATAGGTTTTTTCACCATTAACTTTCATCTAGGAACTTAATCATAGTCTTATTCATTTTAATATCACATCTTTATTCCATGGAGCACAAAGGACTTTCAGCAGTCAAGTGTTAAGTCTGTATATTATTATTAAACGTCCAAAGAATGAGAATACCTGTTTATTAAAGTTCTCATTTCTAATAGATTAAAAAAATTTTAATCCTCAAATTTTAAGTACCATTTTATAGTTTAATACTTTTTCCCCCTAAAATATCCTTCTTTAAATGTTTCAATGTGGTTTTAGATATATTTAAAATAAATGAATTTATGCCAAGTAAAGTCATTATTGTCTTGTGAATCATAGATGTTGGGATAGGCTAAGGCAATAGTGGATCAAAATTACATTTATCTAGTTTGGTTATTATAAGGTCCCTTCCTCTAGTTTCCTAAAAATGAAAACAACTATGGAAACTATCTGTCCCTATTAAGTACTGCTGTTATCCAGAAGGCCATTTAAATGTCTCCCTGGAACAATATCTGGCGAGGGATTTTTTTATTTTTTATTTTTTTGGCAGAGAGAGTAGGCAACTGGAGCCATGGTTAAACACTGCTTTTTCTCTCTAGGGTGATGTTCACTATTGGAGTATACAAAAGCCAGTTAACCCTCCCTTACTTTCTGCTATGCTAAATGGAGTGTAAACAATTAGGAAATACTGCCAATGGTTGAGGATAGTAGGCCTGAGTTTAGGAGGAGTAGGTTGATGTAGAAATGTCACAGAGATTAGAGTGATCTTTGAATCTCATTATCTGAATTTTGATTGGTGAACAGCTCTGAACCTTGTTTGAGAGAACCTGGGATTTTTGGTTGTTGACACAATATTTGGTTAGGAATTGAGGTAACCTAGTGGTGCAAAGCCGTCCCTGTAGATCATGATATTACAACGTAGCAGGTTAATGTGGGTCTCACCTCTGCTGATGGAAAACGTATACTGTGACCTGGCAACAAAGCAAATAAGCATTTTGATTTGTGTGTTTTTTATATTTGTATTTCACTATTGTGTTTTCCCCCCTATTTTAGGATTTTTGGGGGACTTATTTTAGATATCAAAAGAAAAGCTCCATACTTCTGGAGTGACTTCACAGATGCTTTCAGCCTGCAGTGCTTAGCATCTTTTCTATTTCTCTACTGCGCGTGTATGTCTCCTGTCATCACATTTGGAGGACTGCTGGGAGAAGCAACTGAAGGGCGTATAGTATGTATTATGCTTTTCTCTGAACTTTGAAACTTAACCCATTTTTAGGATTCATAGTTAGATAAGCGAGTATTTAATTTTGGATTCTTTTGTGAGGAGAGATTTAATAGATGATCTGGCAGATAAACTTCATATGAATTTTCTGAATGGCTAGTGGAACTGGTAATCTGGGTGTGGAACAACTAGTTCTGAGTTTTATACAAGGTTCTGATCTGATGTCTTTCCCCCTGGCCCCCAATCCTAGGCTAGCTTTAGACTCAGTTCTTACCTCACAAGATGTCCATTTCCCACATACCCAGGCCATGTTTCTGTCCAGACATTAATCCTGAATATATTTAACCTTTTGGTAAGGTAACAGAAACATGAGATAAGAAGGTGGAGAGGACACCTCCCCATGTGCTACCATTCATTTTCTGCTTACTGTTGGCCCGTTTTCTTATGTTCCTACCCAACGTCCTGCCCAGGGTCGCTAGGCTTTTCACAATGAAGAAGAAAGTACATACCCGTGTATTTTAAATTTTTTCTCCCTAGTTACATGGCTGCGTATACAGCTTAGGTAATGGAACCATTTGTATCTCTACACAGAGTGCAATCGAATCTCTCTTTGGAGCATCCATGACCGGGATAGCCTATTCTCTCTTTGGTGGACAGCCTCTTACCATATTAGGCAGTACAGGACCAGTTTTGGTGTTTGAAAAGATTTTGTTTAAATTTTGCAAGTAAGTGTTATGTACTCTTGGTCCTTAGCCCCTTTCTTTTTCTTTACCGTATTTATACTTCTCCCAACATCACTTTTGAAGGACTGTTGGGAAAGGTGGAAGTGGCTGATTTGAATCAGTTTGTCAATTTTGTCTCTCCATGGAAATAGAGGAAAAGTAAAAGATTTGTGTATATAAATAATGTCAAGCTGTTAAATGACCTTCCTTCCACTGTTGTTTCCTTTTCCTTCTCCTAGAGAATATGGGCTGTCATACCTATCTTTAAGAGCTAGTATTGGACTTTGGACTGCAACCCTATGTATCATACTTGTGGCCACTGATGCAAGTTCTCTTGTCTGCTATATCACCCGGTTTACTGAAGAAGCTTTTGCTTCTCTGATTTGCATCATTTTCATTTATGAAGCCCTGGAGAAGTTGTTTGAGCTCAGTGAAGCATATCCAATCAACATGCATAATGATTTGGAACTGCTGACACAATACTCGTAAGTACCATTTCCCCTGTTGGCTGTTGGGCTTTTCTTTTTATTAATACAAATATTGCTATTGTTATAAGAAACATGAGGAACTTACTCAGCAGAGAATGTGCCTTAAGTTGATTCATGATTTAAATCCTGGACTGTCAGAGCTTAACAGGATTTTAAAAGTCATCTAATCAGCCACTCATCTGATATTTTTGTTCTCATTATACCATCTCTGCCAAGAGTATCTTTTTAAAGTTCTATTTGTCAAGTATTCTCTAAAATAAGGAGATAATGAACGAAGTCAATTTTAATATACACAAGTTTTACCTTCATAAAACATGTATTTTGGTCTTTCTTCTGGGTCTTTTTAATTTACTATACTCCAAAGAAACATAGTAATGAAAATGTAAGAGTTCAGATAAAGCAGTGAGGTAAAAGAAACTCATTGGCTCTAAAGTGCACTAGCTTGACATTTGAAAGTGTGATTAAAAACAAATCACTGAGTTTAATTTTGGTTTTGGAACTTGTAACACTTATGGAAATATTCAGGTATTACTTGTCAAAGGTGATATTACAGTTAAGGACTAAAAATGAGATTGGACCTATTGCTGCTCTTTCTAGTTTTGGTATCCCAGCAGTTTGAAATTTCTCTAAGTCTTTGTCTGCAGACTAAATGTGGCCATTAAATGACTCTTTCATTTAATTTTAGAATTTTTTTGTTGCATTTATGCATAGATTTTTATGCAGCAAATATTTGAAGCAATATGTTCTTTATCAGGATGTTAAAACCTCTACATCATCCATCAATGCTTTTCCTATAAACTGCTTGCATATGGCCTCAAACCCTTTGAAAAATTTTTATCTTTATTTAGTATTAGAAGTTTAAATTGTTGAAATTAGACCAAAATAGTACAATGTTATAATTTTGTTTAAAATGATGTAATGATACAATGTTGAAAATAACAATTTCTAGTATTCTGACTTTTTTTTTCTTTTTTGGTCTTTAGAGATAGCGTTATGCAGTGCACCCCCTTTTTTGGACAAGAAAAATCAAAGTTGAAATATAAAATAACTTTCCCATTCAAAGCAAATAGTGAGAGTGTTGTGAACATGATTAAGAAGGGACTAAGGCTAGGTGTCAGGGACACTCAGGAAGCAGGCAGATGGGAAGAGCAGTTTGATCAGAACCAGGGATAACATTCATACATGCCACTTCATTTATCTTTGCTTGAAAAGAGAGCATGTCACTGAATTTGGATATCCATGCTGGGAGATATAATTATCTCTGGTTGGATTTTCAAACCTACTACATGCCAGGGACTATGGAGGTGCTAGGGAAATCATGATTAATAATAGTCTGTCCCCAATGAGGTTCTAGTTTAGTAGGGAATGCAGACACAGACAACATAATGAGCCAAGTGCTGTGTTGAGAGGTTGGTATAGAATGCTATGGTACCACATTAGAAGAGCATCTACCCCATATTTATGGTTCAGAAGGCTTCCTGGAGGAAGTGATATAGAACAAAAAATCAGTAGGGGTTAGGAAGATTCTGGGAAATAGGGCAGAAAGCGGCTCAGATAGAGGGCATGCACAGACCTGGATACAAGAGATTCGTTAAAGCTTTGAAATATTTGCCCTAAGTCACATAGACAGTGGTAAAACAAGAAATTAAATTCTTTTCTGCACAAAACATTTACTCTGTTTCATTAAGTCCACGTGACACTTTTAGTGGCTTTCTTGTCATTGTGACCTTTTTACACTAAATCAGTTTTTAAGAGTCATTATACATAAATGCTCACCTAAAGTTTTCTACTTCGGATGTTGCTGGCCTCATACTTTTACAGGTTTTATTAGAAAAATTCCTATAATATGTTATAGCTAAGACATAATATGTCTGAAATTGTGATCTTTGAGAATTGAATATGCATATAATGCCACGTATTTTGTTCAGGTGTAAGATATTGGAAAAAGGGCATCATGTTTAGGATCTACATTTCAGATATTCTTTATACTTGGGCCTCCTATATTCAGATTTCCTTAAATTCATAATTTACCAACCAGATAACAAAATGTCTTTGATTTTTTAAAAGATTTTCCTAGCTCCTCTGGCATCCTAACCTTATAATGTGGTAATATGTAGACCTTATATTTGAAGATATAAGCTTTTCTTTCATTGTGCCAAGAGCAAGTGTCAAGATAATCTATTTAGTTTTGAGAATATATACGTTATACCAGATGATCAAGCTGAATATGTCAAGTTAGCAATAAGTAATGAGTTTGTGGGAATAATTTTTTCTTGGTTGCTTTGATTTTAGGAAATGGCAAAAATAGAATGAAGTTTTCTGCTTGTGTAAGATGAAATGTTCCTTCAATGTGTAGTAATAATCTAAAGTTCTTAAAGATGGCTAGCTAAAGAAAGATTAAGGATCTATATCAGTGTTTTGCAATCGGTTGGGGCAAAGCGAAGTGCAGGGTCTATTACTCTTGTTTCTAATATATATAGCGAGAGACCAGAGTTAAATAAAATATAAAGATTACCAAGCTGTTGAAGGAGTGATCTCATTACCAGGTTAGGAATAATGTTTGGTTTTGGTTTTATTTTTTTCTATCTCGTTTTTGTTTTTTCCAACACCCAGCCCTCTACATAACCCAGGATAGTGATCTGTTCTGAGTAAATGTTATTTACTAACTGACATTATACTCATAGAAGAACATCCTCTTTTCTCATATCCTCAACTAGATTTGAACCTCCCTTAAAGTATTAATAGAAAACATGTAACAGTTTTACCCCCCATTGTCCCAGCATAACACTGTAGACATGGTTGAGGGAAGCATGTGTTGAGTACTGGAACATGTTGCAAAATAATTGACGTCGCCTGGCCGATCTTGTTTGGCAAGTAAAGACAATTGCGCTGGTTTACATTATCTTTAACGGTACTCTTAAAGATTTCACCTAGAAGTGTTGAATAAATTTGACACATTGTGAGAAGCTTGACATGGGATAAAGATACATAAATTTGGATTCATAAATTAGTTCTGATTGAAAATTTAGACATGGTAACCAATATGGCGAAGAAATCAACTGGAAGGACCAAGAGAAGCAGGGCTGCAATTTACAGCAGAACTCTGAAAACTGACCAGAGAAGTGGGGGGAAAGAAGATGAATGGGAAGTTATCAGAGCTTGTGGACCTTTTGGCACTCACTAGTCAAAAAACAAAGAATGAAACAGATTTAAAGAAACCTCTGTGCTTTAACTTTTTTTAATCACCTTTTTTTGCTACATATACAACTTGACTAGATTTATCCATAATTTCTTGCAACACAACTTTTTAATTATATTTTTATGCATTCATTCAAGTAATATGTGTGTACCTCCACTAGATTAATCTTAATAACGGTAGGTCATGACTATTAGCCACACCTTTGTACCCACTGTACCTAGCAAAGTGCTCGGGACATATTATAATATATATGGACATGTTTGTTCATATTTTTACATTTCTGAAAATTCTTCTTACAACTGCTGTGTGCATTTGACATAAAGATCCCCCCCCGCCAAGCTGATTTTTAGAAAGTGAATTATCTAACAGCTTAGAATCAAATAAATACAATAGTAAGCAGGAATGATTATGCAATAAACTTCTAGCAACACACCTGATTCTTGGTTCTTGATCCAAACATTTGCTGTCTTTGTTTTCTGTTCCTGCTTTTGAACTAAATTCTTATTTTAATGATAAAGTCATGTTTTCAGTAGCACTTCTATCCAACATAATAGTTTATCATTTACTTGTTTTATTCTCATTGTCCCTAATGGATTATGAGCTCTTTGTGGACAGAATTAGTGTCTCTTCATCTTTCTACCTTCAGAGAGCTAGGTGATTGGTAGATAGCAGTAAACTTTTGTTGTGTCCTTCAATAATGTTATTCTTCATATGCATTTTCACCTACTATTTTCCTTTTCTATGACTATGGTTTTGAATTATAGATCTTAAATAGAATTATCTTACATACATTCTTGTCAAATAGCTATGAAAGGTAGCAATTTACATGGGCACCCAGTATGGGAGAGAGAGTGCTAATCAGGCATTGGTGGTTTCTTGGTTTCTTCCTTAAAGATGCATTGAATAGCTACAGTTATGTGGCCATATTTGGTGAGATGAGATAACTATTCTCAGAGTTCACAGTCTTTGAAGTACTGACCCTATTTCTCTTTGCTTCCTGAATTGACCTAAATTTAAGGATGTATTCTGAAATATTTAAAGCGAAATGTAATAGTGTTTTAATTTACATTAAAATACCTCACAGACACTGTGGTAAGAAATGTGTGTTAGGTTAAGTTATAACCACGGGCAGCTAGTATTCTGATCAGGAGTCCTAATTCCAGAAGTGGTTAGCTAGCATTAAAGCGGAGAGGCTACACTCTAGAAATGCTACTACAAACCCTGTGGTTATAGGCCATATCCCAGTCCACACTGAGGCTTTGCTGAATGTCAGAAATGGACTTTCACTTGCAAAATTACTGACTTGTTAATCCACATACTGAAATATACTGGTAAATTTAAAAGTATTCAAGATATGTAGATTTGATATGATATTTCTAATCTTGCCAGAAGACAGTATAAGAATCTGGCAAGTGAATCATGTAGTCTCGACTCCTAGATGTGGTATTCAAGGCTTAATTTGTAGCTGATCCTGTGTCCAGCCATTTTTGGTGACTGAAGTCACTAGAACTGTACCAGAATCCTGAGTGGTAATATTGTCATGTCATTCTTGAATAAACCTTTCATGCAAGATGAAGTGAAAGTACATAGAATAAGAGAGCTAGGGCTTCAATGAGCTGACAAAACAGGTTATAGGAAGAGTTTTTCCACATTTCTCAATAAATATTTTTTTATATATATAATCTGTGTATGTAATTGAAAAAATAGTACTCCTCATCTTTGCCGTCCTGAGACACATTGGAGCATAATTTAACTACGGTCTGTGAGATCATCCAGCTTTTTAATATTTCTTCTAACTACCAGAGTTTTAAAATTTCTCTAAAGCACTGTTTTCAACCACTGATACATATATCATCAGTGAAAAGAAGAAGTTTAGATAGGCAACAAAGTTGTTTTCTTTAAGGAAGTATTCATAAAAAAATCTTCTACCAAAAATTTCACTGGATTTTTATATCTTTAAAACCCATTGTAAATGAAAAATATAATGAATAATAAAGGCATATAGATATTTGAGTAGATAGAAATACATAGCTATAAAAAGTTTTGAACGATTGCTCTAGTAACTATCTTACAATTTCAGTTTCTAAAACAGTTAAAATAAATTCAGACACAACTGAAGTTTTAATTCCAGAGAAAGTAGCACTTTTTTTTTCAAAGTCCTTCTGAATATTTCACTTTATATTTACTGAAATCTTGTGGAGCAGATAAGATCTGTTTTATAGAACAAGTTAATGAGTTATGACTTACCAATAATCAAATGAAGCATAGTGAAGCGTAGAACCCACTTTTTTTTCAATGTAATGCTTTTCTAATTAGATGGTGTGATCTCTTTCTACCACTCAACTTTTTCTCACCCATTGGGTTGGGCATATTGCCATGGATTCTTTATGAGATTAATGTAATGCCAGTATTGGCACTTTATATGTGATTTGATAATGTTACTCAAGATATCTGCCATTCCTATTGGGTAATTTTGATCAAAGTATTTTCCTTCATGTAAGATGTTGATGCATCTTTCATTCATCCCTACTCTGATGGATGTTTCAAGTGTCACTGTTACATGCTTTATAGTATCAGTCATGCTAAATGAATGCTTAGAGACATTGCTAGTAGTTTGTTTTAATGGAAGAAACATCTCCCTTTAAATATAGAAATTAATACATTAGTTGCTCTGAACACCATTCTTACTAGATATTTATACAATAGAACTAGCCAAATTCAGTTAGCTTAGCATATTTTTATGTTTATAAATGCAATTCTTGATAATATAAGGAGTTCTGCTTATGCATTCTACATTTATTACTTAACACATGGGAAAACATCAAGTAAAGAAGTATATATACTTTACAGTCTATCAGAACTTTCCCTAAATATGATTAGTAAGAGGATGATTTTATTTCTTCCAAAAGTTTCCATTTTTATATCTAAATAATGAAGTACCCATAGTAGAATTTCCTTTTCAATCATAAAAGCAGATTTTTAAGAGATAGCAGGGATGTTCCTACCCACTTTGAAATCATATCACTGAACGTTATGGGTTGAGTTGTGTCCCTCCCAAATTCATATGTTGATGATCTAACCCTCGGGACCTCAGAATGTGACTGTGTTTGGAGATAGGGTCTTTAAAGAAGTGATTAAGACTAAATTAGGTCATATGGGGGGGTTCCTAATCCAATCTGATTAGTGTCCATGTAAGAAGAGAAAATTTGGACATACAGAAAGACATTAGGGATGTGTGCATACAAAGAAAAGACCCCGTGAGGACACAGGAAGGGGGTGGCCATCTGCGAGCCAAGGAGAGAGGCCTCAGGGGACACAAACCCTGTCAGCACCTCGATCTTGGACTTCCAGACTCCAGAATTGTGAGAAAATAGATTTCTGTTGTTTAAGCCACCCTGTCTCTGGTATTTTGTTATGGTAGGCCTAGTGAACTAATATACTGGAAAAACGCTTATAATTTCATCCTATTTATGTTTAGAGTTATGAGCAAACTCTTACAACTCTTTCCCCCTCAGTTAACGGTGATCCCGGCCTTCCAGCTATTCTTGTCACTCTCTTCTCACACATCCAGATTTCCCAGTAAATTCCAGCAGATCTCTACATAGAATGTGAACACTTTTCACCACCCTCTCTACCTTCATAATCTCTCGTCTAGGTTATTGCAATTGCCTTCTAAATGGTGTTCCTAGTTTTACCCTTGCTCTTCCACAGACTGCTCTCTACGAAGCAGCCAGAATTATTCTTTTAAAACTTAAGTCAGATCATGTCACTGTGCTTCTCAAAGCCCACTGGTGGCTTCCAGGGACCCTCAAGGTGTTACTTCATCTGTTCCTGGTGCCTCTCTGCTGTCTTCTCCTACTGCTTTACCCCTCTGCTCCAGCCACACTGATCTGACCTCCTTGCCCTTCCTTAAACACACTCAGCACGTTTCTGCCCTAGGCCTTCACCTGGCTTTTTTTTTTAACCTGGAATGCCTTTCCCAGATGTCTGTATGGCTTCTTCCTTCACGTCCTCCAAATCACCCACTTGAGAACTTTTTATCTAGAGTTAAACTCCCTTCTCTGTCTTCCTTTCCTAACATATTATGTAATTTATTTATCTTCTTAAGGTAAGGATTATTGAAGTATCATGTACATATAATAAAATTTTCCTTTTTAAAGTATATCCTTAAATGAGTTTTGGCAAATGAGTAACACTGTATTAGTCCATTTTGTGCTGCTGTAAAGAAATATCTGAGTCTGGGTAATTTATAAAGAAAAGAGGTTTATTCAGCTCTTGATTCTGCAGGCTGTGCAAGCAACATGGCACCAGCATCTGCTTCTGGTGAGGGCTTCAGAGAGCTTGCAATCAAGGCAGAAGGCGAAGGGGAGCAGGCGTGTCACATGGGGGCAGAAGGAGGAGCAGGAGAGAGAGGAGGTGGTGCCAGGCTCTTTTAAACAACCAGCTCTGCATGAACTAATAAAGTGAGGAATCACTCATTATTGAGGGGAAGGCACCAAGGTATTCATGAGGGATCTGCCCTCATGACCCAAACGTATCCCACCAGGCCCCACATTCAACACTGAAGATCAAATTTCAACACGAGATTTGGAGGGGCCAAACATCCAATTCATATCAACCACCATAATCAATCTATAAAACATTTCCCTGAAATGTTTTCTGATTCCCCTTTGCAGTAAATCTCTCACCCCCACCCCCTGACAACCATGGTTATGACTTACATCTCTAAAGTTTTGCCTTTTCTAGAATCACATTAGTGGAATCATAGAGCATACCTGGCTTCCTTCATTCACTATAACGCTTTTGAGATTCACCAATTTTGTTGCATGTATCACTTTATTCCTTTTTATTGCCTGGTAGTATTCCACTGTATGGATGTACCACAATTCATTTATCTGATCACAAGTGGATGGACATTTGGGTTGCTTCTAGTTTGGGGCTATATTGCTTCACATGCAGATCTTTATTTCAAGTATATTTTAATCTTCTCTTGGGTAAATACCTAGAAACAGGGTTGCTAGGTTATATGGAAAGTGTATGTTTAACTTTATAAGAAACTGCCAAAGTGGTTGTAGTGTTTTGTATTCTTACCAGCAGTGCATGACATCATATTCCAATTTCCTTTTTTTAAATTTTATTTATTTATTTTTATTTCAGAATGTTACAGGAGTACAAATGTTTTGGTTATATGGACTGCTTTTGTACTGCTTGAGTCAAAGTTATAGTGTGCCCATCACCCAGATAGTGTACATTGTACCCGTTAGGTATGATTTCACACATCACCCCCTTCGCTCCCACCTGCATGATTTCCGTTGAGTTTTACTTCCATCTGTGCACATGAGCACTGATTGGTTAGTTCCAATTTGAAAGTAAGTACATGTGGTATTGGTTTTTCCATTCTTGTGATACTTCACTTAGGAGGATGGTCTCCAGTTCCGTACAGATTGTTGCAAAAGGTATTAATTCATTTTTTACAGCTGAGTAGTACTCCATGGTATACTTATACCACATTTTATTAATCCACTCATGAATTGATGGACACTTGGGTTGATTCAACACCTTTGAAATTGTGAATTGTGCTGCAATAAACATTCGAGTGCAAGTGTCTTTTTGATAAAATGACTTTTTTCCCTGTGGGTAAATACCCAGTAGAGGGATTGCTGGATCAAATTGTAAGTCTACTTGGAGTTCTTTGAGGACTTTCCATATTATTTTTCATAGAGGTTGTACTGGCTTGAAGTCCCACCAATAGTGTATAAGTGTTCCTTTCTCTCCACATCCACGCCAGCATCTATTGTTTTGGGACTTTTTGATAAAAGCCATTCTAACTGGGGTTAATGATATCTCAATGTGGTTTTGATTTGCATTTCTCTGATGATTAGTGACATTGAGCATTTTTTCATATGTTTATTGGCCATTAGTCTATCTTCTTTTGAAAAGCTTCTGTTCATGTCTTTTGCCCACTTTTTAATGGGGTTGTTTGATTTTTTTCTTGCTGATTTGCTTGAGTTCTCTGTAGATTCTGGTTATTAGCCCTTTACCAGATGTATAGCATGTGAATATTTTCTCCCATTTTGTAGGTTGTTTATTTGCTCTGTTGATTGTTTCACTCAACAGAGCAAATAACAACAGAGCGAATAAACACAGCTTGGCTGTGCAGAAGCTTTTTAATTTAATCAAGTCCCATTTATATTGCCATCTGATCTTTGACAAAGTAAACAGCAATATACACTAGGGTAAAGAATCCCTATTCAATAAACGGTGCTGGGAAAATTGGATAGCTACATGTAGAAGATTGAAACAGGATCCATATCTCTCACCATTCACAAAAATTAATTCAAGATGGATACCAGACTTTAATCTAAGACATGAAACCATAAGAATTCTAGAAGAAAATATTGGAAAAACTCTTCTAGATATCGGCCTAGGCAAAGAATTTATGAAGAAGACCCCAAGGGCAATCACAGCAACAACAAAAATCATCTTCCAATTTCTCTGCATCTTTATCATCACATAGTATTGTGTTGGTATATAGTGGTACCTCAACTTATCAATCTATTATCTCTCTCCTCCCTAGAGTGAAGGGACCATTAGGGCAGGGGATTTAGTCTGCTTTGATCATTGCTTTCCCAGTACCCACATCAATTCCTGGCACAAATAAATGTTCAATAAATATTTGTTAAATAAATGAATGCATGTTGAATGAATATCACCTCTATTTAGAGCTAAAAAACAAACTGAGGCTCTGAAGGGTTTACAGCTTGCCCAAATGGAAGAATTAAGGTAAACCCCAAGACAGCTAACACTTCATTGAACACTTTTGACATTGCACTGCATTGTAGGTCAATGGTTGTACAAAGTAATTTTATGATTAATATTTAGAATATAGGAAAGTTTCCATAAATTATTAATGTACTTAGATCTCAAATATTATCTTCAAGCAGCTTTAAATTTCTAACAAGAAATAAAAATATGGAAATAGAGGGATTTAAAGCATAATTAAAATAATATTATACTTATGAAATAAAATACTTATTTTAGAGTTCATTACAGCATAATAGTGCTTATTTTGATTGTAATAATTCCTCATTATAGGTATGTGACAAGGAGGGGAAAAAATTATTGTCCAGAGATGAGTTTTGCTGCATCATATTAAAGCCCCACTTCTTGTTCTTTTATGAAGCTTGGTAATAACTCGGCTTAAAAAGCTGGGATAGGGATCTATGCCATTATCCTAGTTAGTGGCCTTGGGTAAGCCCCTAAGAACAGACTTCTAGATACAATGTTTTAACTCCAAAAAACAAACGAACAAACAAAAAACAAAACAAAAAACCCCAAACAAACAAAAAAAAAACATAGGAAGAACATGGAAAATATGTAGGGAAGAAGTCTGGAAGTATTATACCAAACTTACAATACTTTGGGGATAAAATAAAGGGTTGTGAAGGGGTTCACCTTGATGGTAAAAGATACCTTTTAGTTTTTATTCTTTGCGTATTTTGAATTGTTCAGCTGGCATTGGATGCATGCATTATTTTATAATTTCTTTCTAAAAATGAGTTTCATGCTGAGAAATTCAAATCCTGTAACAAACCATAGGATGAGCTAATTTGGGCCAAGTAGTGCTCTTCAAATCAGTTCCCATGTAATGAAATTTATTTTCTAATTCATAAAAATAGAAACCTACAAAATTCAGAAGTAGAATAGGCAAAATGTTTAAGGAATAATAAGTAGACATGCCTTTCTGTTCATACATTCGTTTACTTATTCACTCACTCAGATAATTCCTTCAGTATCCATTGATCTTCCTTATATGTATTAGCATTGATGGTATCAAAATGAATAAGATTTGGTTCCTACTCTCAAGGAGTTTAGTGATTATCAGACAAGGTCTAGAGATGTCCTTTGGGCATAATAGCTGCTCAGATAGTATTTGTTGACCAATAAGTGAAGGGGGAGGCTAGAGGCTACACAGTCAAATAATTACAATGTGATACAACAAGAACTATACTATATATATGCATGTATGATGGCCTAGGGGAAGAAGTAACAAACTATCCTGGGAAGCTCAGAAACAGTCACAGAGAAAAGAAAACCAAAGTTATCTTTTTATCTCTGTTGTACCTGCCACTTGAGTTTATTGTATGTTGCCTATCTATGTTTCTCTCTTTCTCTCCTTGTACTTGTGAGTTCCCCATGAGCAGGCCATCACTGGAGAGGAGGGTAGTTATGTAGATAGAATGGACCCCTTGGGACCAACTGGCAGAGAGCCTTAAAACTTGAAATAAGTCTTATCTGGTACAAAGGTCACTGGGGATGATGACAAGGCTCTGGGAAGAATTATATGACAATAGGTTAAAAGGTGATCCCAGGAAGTGAAGCAAGCAGCAATAACCTAGGCATGGAATGTTTATGTCCTGACTGTTGAAAGAGACAATGGTATTGGGAAGAAAGCAAAAAACTGGAAAAAAAGAAAAAAAAAATTGTCAAGGCTTTATTCATTTATTCAATAAATATAATAATAATGGAATGCCCTTTAGTGTCTAGGAGCTATGACAAAAACTTTGCATATATTACTTCATTTAAACCTCAGAATAACTTTGTGGGACAAGTATTACTCCTGCTTTACAGATAACCAATCTAGGGCTCCAATAAGTTAAACAATTTTCCCAATATCACATAGACAAAGAATGGTAAATGAGGGTCAAACCCAAGTCCATTTGGTATTAAAGCTCATGAACTTTCTCCTATGACAATATTAAAACAAAAATAATAGTAAAGGATTACAATAATTGGAACTCCTTAAAGGCAGGAACTATCATATATTTCTATGTATCTCCAATAGAACTTAGCATGGTACTCTGTTCAAATAATTTAAATTGTTATATTAATCAATGAATCAATGAACAAACAAGGCTGCCTGCTATGTACCAGGTACTTGGGTGAAAAAATGACAACATAGATGGGGCGCCCACTCTCACAAAACTTACTATCTATTGAAAGAGTCAGACATTAAATATTATACACTGAGTCTTTAATTGCTATAAGTGCTATCAGACAAAGGTATAAAGTGCCAAGAGAATGAGAAATATTTCCAAAGTTATATATTTAGAGGCTAAGGAGGAGATATGTCTATTTGAATGGAGATGAAATTCAGATAAGAAAAAGTTTAATAATTTAGTGGAGATAGTTTTATATTTTTAGTATTATCTAGTGGTGGTGGTGTTTTACAAAGTTATGGTGCATATTTTTGAAAAGCTATTTTCCTCATGATATAGTATAGTAATATGTCTGAATGATTATTGTAGAGAGAAATGTATAAGTACTTAGCAAATCTCATCTAAGAATAAAATCCAAAATATGGAAATAGATGTATTCATAAATGACTTGTCCCTGTATTATTTAAATAGTCATCTTAATAGGAACTAATTAAATGTTTAATAATAGAAGAATGAGTAAGTAAACTACGTTGCATCTCTTAAAAATGATGGTTCTAAAGGGTAATATAGCAACATGGAAAATGCTTGTATTATAGCACTATATAAAAAAAGATAAAAACATTGTATGCTCATAAAACTATGTTGAAAATATACATAAGAACTACTGAAAGAAATATACCAAAAAATTATAGCAACTATGGTGGAAAGACTATGAGAGGTTTCTTTTTCTTTTTTTTTATTTTATAAATATTCTGTAGTGTGGTTTTATTATTTTTGCAATTTGAGAAAAGAATAATCATAAAAAACATGTGTGGCTTCTACAGATAGATCAGGATTCTCTGATTTTATGTTTTGTATTAATACCTAACTTGCTACACAGCACTCTGGGAGCTAATTTAGTCAATTAAAAGACTTGGAAAAAAATGAATCACAAACCATTACTGTTCAGTGCACACAGGAAGGTACTATTAATAACTACAAAGACAAAAGGAGAGCATCTGCAACCCAGGGACTAAAATTAGTAATAATATTGAAGGGAGTTCTACCAAATTATGTTTTCCAGAAGACAGCCACAGGCTCTTCTTGTGTAAGGAAGACTGATCATCTCTATTAGCCTTGAAACAAAAGCAAAGACTTCAGGATGAGGGCATTTAATTATAATGTTTATCTAATCACTCTGTAGCCATTTATATAAACAAGATGGCTTGGAGCACTAGCATCTCTGTGGACAGTAAAGGGTAGTAGGAGATGTATTTTGTAAAACGTATATTTTAAGCCAAACAATCCAATATCCCAAGTTAAAATTATTGGCGTTTCGTACTGGTATTTTAAAAAATGAAGAGAAGTGTAGATACTGCTTTTTCTTCTGCTTTATGATTATTAGATTTTTTAGTCCATGAGCTTGTAATGGTAACGATAGTAAATGACCATAATGATGATACTTAACACCTAATTAGTTTTTATTTGTGCCGGGCCCCGTTCTAGGTACTTTTACCTATACTGACTCATTTTACCTCATCATAACCTCATGACGTTGATTACTACTGTTATCTCCACTTTACAGATAAGGAAACTGAAACATAGAGTGGTTAAATAGCTTGTCCAGAGTTGCTCAGCTAAATGCTTGTATTGGAAGGAATACAGGAAATCCGGCTGCAGAATCCAGTGTCCTAAGCATCAGGCTACATTATGTACCTAAAGATATTTTCTTTTTGCCTTAATACTTACGTCTTACTGCCAGAGTCACTAGAAATTATTTTGGGTAAGATTAATAGAAGAGCTTGTTCAACCTCATATTCCATCTCCTCACAGTGCTATTTCTATTTTTTTTCTTTTCTTTTTTTCTCTTTTCTTTACTTTTTGTAGTTTTGGATTGGAATAATGTAGAATAAGTTCACCAGTATAGAGGAGAGACAGGAAAATGGGGTTTTTCTCACTTTATTCTTGATTTACTTATTTAGAATATCTGCTTTCGATGTTTAAGAATATAAAAGCTAAATAGCCAGAAGCCTTCTTTGAGCAATCAAGAGTTGGTACAGAGATCGTGCTCAAACTTTCTACACAGTGGGCAGCCTCTGAGAACTATCTGCTGAGATTTCAGATATCAAGTGTGCAGACTCAGGAAAGAACAATGATTTGCTTGTCTATACATGGTATCTGTGATGTATAAAATAAATATTTTAGATTAAAAACATATTTTTCCACTTTGTAATTAATTTAGAGGTGAATAATGTTTTTAGCCAGAGATAGCCCTGACAAGGAGGCGCCTAAGTGACTAACTTCCGCTTTATAGACCCAACTCTCCAAAAAATGTCTCTCCTATGACATTCAGACATCAAATTTCTAACTTAGCACTTTCAGAAAGTCACTGTGAAAATGTAAATGTAAATACTCTACCAGAAGTGAGAGTTATTATGCCATTGCATTCACTAACACAATGCAGTCACTTTGGAAAGCAGAGACCATGGCCCTGAGAGAGCGGAACACCTGACAAGCAGAGTGAATGGAGAAGCCACACCACAGGTTCAGATGGGGCTGTGAGAAGCAGGAACTGGATGGTGGGGCTGAGGGCAGTGGAGGCGGTGTAGCCGTCATGTGAAGGCAGGGCTGCAGGGTGTTTTAGAGGGATTTCTTAAAGGAGAGAGGTCCTGAAAGGGGAAACTGGGAGGACCACAGAGTGAAAGGCAGATTACTTCATTTGTTCTGGAGTCATCTCACTCTTTTGCCTATCTTGATAGAAATGGTGCCAAGTTACATCTAGAGGGAGCATATTATAGATAAAAGCTCAGGAGTTTCAAGGTCAAACAGACCTGGACTCAAATCTAATCCTATCAGTATGGCCTTGGATAAGTTATCAAACATCTAGTTTCTCTCATCTATAAAAGGTAGAAATTAAATCATTAAACTGGAAAACAAATGCCTCCTGCAATGCATACTGTAGCTATATGCCTACCATATCTGTATGTATAGATGTACAGTAGTTATCGAAAGCATATATATGTAAACACACACATACAGTTGTATGTGTATGTATTCATACATCTACTATGGTACTATCTTTCTCCCTTGTTATGTTACTTCTGCAAGAAACTTGCCATATTTTTTCTATTTTACATTCTATCTATATACATATATATGTATATATATTTATTTTTACCAAATTTTCAGAATATGTAAATAATTTCCCATTAAACTAGCATTAGACCTTTTTTCCCCCTGTGGTAAACTGACTAATTTGGAGAATTCTAATTATTAGCTACCTAAAAAAGTAGAATGTTTGCCACTTGATATACAGATTCAGACAATATATTAGTAATTTACTTTAACAAGAAAGAGACTCTTGCTCTTAGTGAATGATATTAGAGATTTTCTTTTGGTAGCACTACTATGCAATGACCACCTGTGATATAATTATTTGAATTCACGACAATGCTGGTTTAGGATCTGGGGCAGGTCCATTGTGCTTCTTTGTGATCAAATGATTTAAATCAGAAACATAGCATATCTATGTGCCTAGGCAAATATCTAAAATAATTATTCTATTCTCCATAACAGTTTAAATATGTTTTATAATTCTAAAAGGAGACTAGAGAGCATATGGCAGTTTCAACCAACCACGTGCGTGTTCACGTGGACCTAAGTTAATGCCCCCTGACCAGTGGGTTGAAAATGTCTATCAGGAGGTCCTGTAGTCTTACCCGGAAGATCTCCAGGAAGCTCTCCACGCTATTTTCGGCTTCTTCACTGCCACATGCTTAGTTAGCTGGGATTCCCAGTAGGGAGGCAAAGACAGGTAGCATTTTTGTCCCTCCTGTTACTGCACTCAGTACACTATTTTCTTGGAACCATCTCCAAGGATATTAAAACTTCAAGAAAATGGAAAACATTTCTTCCTCACAAGGTTGGAGGTCTCAAACCTGAGCTTTGCAAGATTTATTTTTACTTTTTTTCCCTAAATTCTCACAATTTATGCATAAACAAATATTACAGAGTACCCGTCCTGGTTTTTATTTTTTTATTTCTTGCCATATGTATTATATAGCAAGAACATTTATAAGAATGAAGTCATTGATACATACTTGTTGTCTAAGTATAATTTGGGACACAATTATAAATCTTTTTGTTTATGAATTAACCTTGTCATCTCCTAACCTACCTGGTCTTTCTGGGAATAGTTAAATATATACCTCTTGGGACCAAGATCCTTAGTTCCAGAATATTCATAGCTTTCTGGTTCTGCTCTAGGGTAAAGTTATACTGAAAATAAGACAATGTTAAGTAAATTAACCTTCCTTCGCTTAACCTACCTCCCAAAGGCTCCATTTGTATTAATAAAAAGAGTAAAAACCAGAAATTGTAGGCTCTACTGGTTTCTTTCCATGGTACCAGCCTGTCGCTGAGCTCTAGTTTCTTCATTTTTTAAATAGGGACAAAAATTTCTGTCCTACCACTCATAGAAGTAATTTGTAGATTTAATGAGATTATATCAAAGTACTCTATAACCCATAAAACACAAACTTGTATAACAATAGCTACTTTGTATTGAGCATCTACTAAATTCTAGGAATAGTACTGCAAGCTTTACATATATAATGGTATCTCTTTTATTCCTCAAGACAACCCTGCACTGTTGTTATGATTATATTCAATGTATAATGAACGCTAGAGGTTGGGTGATTTGCTAAGATCAAATAGCTGGAAAGGGGCAGAATCGGAATTTAACTCAATGTTACTTCCAGATAGGGGATTTACTTGTCTTTTCTACTCAGAGCTAACACAACAGCATTACTTAATGTCCTTAAGAACGGTAGGTGGCATTAAGAAAGGGAGGAAATCACTGAATAACCTGCCCCTCCAGCAAAGTTGACAAAGAAAATACTCTGATAAAATCCATGCTTATATGTTAGAACAGACCACCTGAAAACCCCTGAGATTCATATTTTTTAAAATAGCTTTCATGTATGTATTGAGTATAAGGTAAAAAGTGGAAAATAGATGTTTCAGATGCAAGAAGAATATGGTGTCCTATCCCAAGCAGATCCAAGCCTAGATTTTTCATAAGTTCCATTCTACTCATTATTAAGCATATATACAAGTCACAAATGACATAGAAAATGAAAAACATAAGGACATTCTTTGCTTTTGGAAAACAGATAAGAAACAACCGAAAATTCTTATCGGAAATTGCATAAAAATCATTGTTTTCATAGTAGCCAGTATACCTTCCTTAGGTGTTAAGCCATATTTCTGTTTTTAACCTTAATACAGCCATATTTTCATTCTGTAGAAGAATCATATCTCCCAGCAAAAACAGGGTATTTTGCCACACTAATCTTTAAATTTCATCACTAAAAATGTAGTTATACACCACATTTTCTAACCTCTTAGAAAGTAGAACCTCTTTGCCCAATAGATAGTAGTCATTGGAATAAATAATTGCTCATAAAGGCAGCACTGCCTCAACTATGATATGATTTGGTAGTCAAAATTCTTGTTTTTCAGTAAAAAGATTTCATGTGCAGAAACATTGAGCTCCTTGAGGTTTGTTTCATTGATCAATAGAGTATTTCTAAGCAGCTTCTGAGCAAATATCGTAGCAGATTGATCACAGATCTGGGGTCTTCACTCCTCATAATGGCACTACCAGCCATAACCATTTTAGCTCTCACTTCTGCATATTGTGGACATTGTCAGTATCCAACCCATCACTGGCCTCTGTGTCCAAAGACTGGAACTGCATCCTCAACCAGTGAACATTTGGCATCGTATCTTTCATAAACTTCTACCCAGGCCACTGTCATAACCCCTTCTACCCCTTCAAAACCCAGGCCACTGTCATAACCAAAGATACCAATCTGGTTAAACCATGGTGCCACATACTCAAATGTGGTTGCTGGTTTGATGGC
Source organism: Daubentonia madagascariensis (assembly GCA_023783475.1). Lineage (NCBI taxonomy): Eukaryota > Metazoa > Chordata > Mammalia > Primates > Daubentoniidae > Daubentonia > Daubentonia madagascariensis. Next base: position 44,841,812 of record JAKFHU010002088.1, on the reverse strand, counting down.
AAGTCCAACCTTCATCCCATTCTCCCCAATGTTTTTTAATCAAAGCCCCTGTATTCTCAGTATCCTGAAATGAACAGTTATTGATTGGCTCCTGCTATAGCCATTGGCTTTAGCCATTGTTCTGGCCTGGACACCATCCTCTGCATGTCAAAGAAAGGATCCTGGCCTAGCTGCTTTTGGAGACTTTCTACCACAGCGTGACCCAATGTGATGTTGGGAACAAAATGCCCCTCCATTTCATCCAGGTGCAAATAATCAGCCCCAGAGTCCAGCACCTAGAGTTAGTTGGCACTTAAATGGGCCAGGTTACTGTTGAGGATGAATGGCCCAATCTACAGCTGGACACCCTGATACTGGTTCCCAAGAGTCAAATTTCCCCAAGAGTTCTTGGCAGGATGAAAATGTCACCCAATTCATCTTTTTAAAAATTTTTTTAAAAATATGTTAGTACTTTAAGCAGTGACTGAATTTTCTTTTTTCTTTTTTTTTAGTTATTTTATTTATTTTTTTATTTCAGAATATTACAGGGGTACACGTGTTTTGGTTACACGGTTTGCTTTTGTACTGCTTGAGGCAAAGTTACAAGCGTACCCATCACTCAGATAGTGTACTTTGTACCTGTTAGGTATGATTTCACCCATCCCCTCCTCCCGGCTCCCACCTGCTTGATTTCCATTGAGTTTTACTTCCATCTGTGCACATGAGTGCTGTTCAGTTAGTCCCGGTTTAATAGTGAGTACATGTGGTGTTTGTTTTTCCATTCCTGTGATACTTCACTAAGGAGAATGGTCTCCAGTTCCATCCAGATTGTTACAAAAGGAATTAATTCTTTTTTTTTTAATGGCTGAGTAGAACTCCATGGTATACATATACCACATTTTATTAATCCACTCATGAATTGATGGGCACTTGGGTTGATTCCACATCTTTGAAATTGTGAATTGTGTTACAATAAACATTCGAGTACAAGTGTCTTTTTGATAAAATGACATTTTTTCCTTTGGGTAAATACCCAGTAGTGGGATTGCTGGATCAAATGGTAGGTCTACTTTGAGTTCTTTGAGGAATCTCCATACTATTCTCCATAGCCATTGTACTAGTTTGCAGTCCGCCCAACAGTGTATAAGTGTTATTTTCTCTCCACATCCACACCAGCATCTGTTGTTTTGGGACTTTTTGATAAAAGCCATTCTAACTGGGGTTAGGTGATATCTCCTTGTGGTTTTGATTTGCATTTCTCTGATGATTAGTGACATTGAGCATTTTTTCATATGTTTATTGGCCATTAGTCTATCTTCTTTTGAAAAGCTTCTGTTCATGTCTTTTGCCCACTTTTTAATGGGGTTGTTTGATTTTTCCTTGCTGATTTGCTTGAGCTCTTTGTAGATTATGGCTATTAGCCCTTTATTGGATATATAGCATGTGAATATTTTCTCCCATTCTGTAGGTTATCTATTTGCTCTGTTGATTGTTTACTTGGCTGTGTAGAAACTTTTCAATTTAATCGAGTCCCATTTATTTATTTTTATTATTGCTGTAATTGCCATTGGGGTCTGCTTCATAAATTCTTTGCCTGGGCCAATATCTAGAAGAGTTTTTCCAACATTTTTTCTAGAATTCTTATAGTTTCATGTCTTAGGTTTAAGTCTCTATTATCCATCTTGAGTTAATTTTAGTGAGTGTTGAGAAGAGAACCCAGATATAAAACCATCCACATATTGCCATGTGATCTTTGACAAAGCAGACAATATACACCAGGGAAAAGAATCCCTATTCAATAAATGGTGCTGGGAAAATTGGGTATCCACATATAGAAGATTGAACAGGATCCATACCTCTCACCGCTCGCTAAATTTTCTTTTAAATAAGGATTGATTTCCCCAGTGTAAGTCAGAGCATAGGCATGAGATGGAGCTTTTAGGAATTTATTTTAGAATCAGTTATGTCTTCAGTTTACCAGCTTACTGTTCAAATGATTAGGACTAACAATTTGTTTTGGTTTTGTTACTTTGGGTGGGTAAGATAACTTAGAAGAGCTGACTTAGTGATATTGCTAAAATATAAAAATGGAATAACCCCAAATCTCTATTGATGTGGCCTTTGGTAGTAATATAAATGGGATCAAAGGGCTAATAAATGATGTTTGTTCCCAAATTCCTTTCAAATAAAATTCTGTTTTGTATATGATATAAAATTATATATATACATTGTATACATACACATCCATTTAATGTATGTATCTACTATAATGCTAGTTCTCTCTTACTATGTTACTTCTGAAAGAAATTTGGCATATTTTCTGTATTTTGCATTTTAGTTTCCTTTTATGATCAATAAATTTACTTATACTAGATTTTCTGAGTATGGAATGTTTCCCATCAAACTCCTATAGTGGTGAGCCTTTTTTTCCTGAGATAAAGTAACAGAGAAATCAATTTGGGGGAATTTCCTCATTGAAGGAACATACTACTCCTAACTAGTGAACTGGCTTACTAGTCAGAGTTTGGCAGGCTCAGATATGTATGAGCAGAACAGTAGCAAGGCATTTGAAGACCTATGATCCTTCCTTTTTTCACCTAATGCTTTTTTACCTAACGCTGGCACAACTGTAAAATTGGAGCAAGAGATTTAGGACAAGACATTACAGACCCAATTGACAGTTTTTTGGAGGCTGCCATGGATATAATATCTAAGCCTCCATTTGGAGGAGGATTCAAGATCAATGTGGATATTAGGTTCTACTTTTTAAAGTAAGTAGTCATCTTATTTCAGACTGTAGAGATGCTACCAGGAGCTTCACTATTCTTACTACTTAGTCCAGTACCTGGGTATCTTCATTAAGTATGAAAGGCTATTTCCATTAGGATTTTCTCTGGGTCTCAAACTGGGACTCAGAATCATGAGTTACACATATAAGAATAACAAGCAGCTCTTATATGGGTGACAACATGGATTAGGCATCTGTGGTGGCTCCAGAACTTCAGGACTCACCTGATCTGCCTCCCTTTGGCAAATGCCAGATATAGGTTCTTTCTACCACAATTCTTTACCACTGTAGAGAGTTTGGTCTACTGACTCTTCTCGAAAGAGCTCTCAGTGGTTCAAATACTTTCCTTTAATGCCATTCCTTAAAGGATATTTTTTATATGAACCCCAAATCACAGACAACAAAAGCAAAAATAGACAAATGGGATGATGTCAAACTAAAAACCTTCTGCACAGCAAAGGAAACAATCAACAGAGAGAATAGACAACTTACGTAATGGGAGAAAATATTTGCTAACCATCTAGCAAATATGGAGCTGGAGCTACAATTGCTCTAGATGTGTCTAGATCTGATCTTTTCTATCCCCACTCCCTGAGCCCCTGGTAACCACCATTCTACTCTCTACTTCCATGAGTACAACCCTTTTAGATTCTTCATGTAAGTGAGATCACAGGGCATTTATCTTTCTGTGCCTGGCTTATTTCATTGAACATAATGTCCTTCAGGTTCTTTCAATTGTCAAAATGACAGGATGTTCTTCTTTTTTAAGGCTGAAAAATATTCCATTGTTGTGTATATGCCACATTTTCTTTATTCATTCATCTGTAAATGTACAGTTAGGTTCATTCCATATCTTGGCTATTGTGAATAATGCCACAATGAACATGGAGGTGCAGATATCTCTTTGACATACTGATTTAATTACCTTTGGGCATATACCCAGTAGTGGGATTGATGGATCATATGGTAGTTCTATTTTTAATTTTTTGAGGAACCTCCATACTGTTTTCCATATGGCTATACTAATTTACATTCCCTCCAACAATGTGCAAGTGTTTCCTTTTCTCCACATCCTCTTCAACACTTGTTTTCTTTTGTGTTTTTGATTATAACCATTCTAATGGTTGTGAGGTGATATATCATTGTAATTTTAATTTGCATTTTTGTCATGATTAGTGATTTTGAGCATTTTTTCATATATCATTGGCTATTTGTATGTCTTCTCTTGAGAAATGTCTACCCAGATCCTTTTACCATTTTTTTATACCTTATCATTTGTTTTCTATTGAGTTGTTTGAGTTCCTTATATATTTTGGATATTAACCTCTTATGAGATATATGGTTAGCATATATATATATATATATACAGATTTTCTCCCATTACATAGGTTGTCTATTCACTCTGTTGATTGTTTCCTTGGCTATGCAGAAGCTTTTTAGTTTGATGTCATCCCATTTGTCTATTTTTGCTTTTGTTGTCTGTGATTTGGGGTTCATATAAAAAAATATCATTACCCAAACAAATGCCATGGAGCTTTTTCTCTGATTTTTTTTCTAGTTTTACAGTTTCAGGTATTTAATCCATTTTGAGTTGATTTGTGTGTATGGTGTGAGATAAGGATCTGATTTCATTCTTCTGCATGTGGGTATCTAGTTGTCCCAGTACCATTTATTGATGGGGCTGTTCTTTCCCCATTGTGTTCTTGGTAACTTTGTTGAAAATAAATTGACCTTAAATGCATGGATTTATTTCTAGGCTCTCTGTTCTATTACATTGGTTTCTTTGTCTGTTTTTATGCCACTACTGTACTTCTTTCATTATTATAGCTTTGTGGTATATTTTGAAGTCAGGTAGTGTGATGCCTCCAGTTTTGTTCTTTTTGCTCAAGATTGCTTTGGCTATTTGGAGTTTTTTGGGGTTCCATACACATTTTTTTAGGGTTGCTTTTTTCTATTTTTTGCAAAAATTGTCATTGGAATTTTGATAGAGATTGCATTGAATCTATTGAGTGCTTTGGGTAGTATGGACATTTTAACAATACTAATTCTTCCAATCCATAAACACAGGATATCTTTGCATTTATTTGTGTCCTCTTCAATTACTTTCATCAGGATTTTATAGTTTTCAGTGTACATATCTTTCACTTCCTTTGGGATAAATTTATTCCTAAGTACTTAATTTTTTTGGTAGCTGTTGCAAATGGAATTGTTTTCTTGATTGCTTTTGTAGGTAGTTTGTTGTCAGTGTAGAGAAATGCTACAGATTTTTGTATGTTGATGTTATATCCTGCAACTTTACTGAGTTTTATTAGTTCTAACAGTTTTTTGTTGAAGTATTTAGGGTTTTCTACATATAAGATCATGTCATCTGCAAATAGGGATAATTTTACTTCTTCCTTTCCAATTTGGATGCCTTTTATTTCCCTCTCTTGCCTAATGTCTCTGCCTAGAACTTCCAGTACTATGTGAATAGAAGTGGTTAAAGGGGGCGTCCTTGCCTTGTTCCAGATATTAGAGAAAAAGCTTTCAACACCACCATTGAGTATGATGTTAGCTGTCAATTTGTCACATATGGCCTTTACTGTATTGAGGTACATTCCTTCTATACTTAATTTGTTGAGAATTTCTATCATAAAAGGATGTTGAATTTTGTGAAATGCTTTTTCTGCATCTGTTGAGATGAACATATGGGTTTTGTACTTCATTCTGTTAATGTAGTGTATCACATTTATAGATTTGTGTATCTATCCTTGTATCCCTGGAATAAATCACACTTGATTATGATGAATGATCCTTTTAATGTGTTTTTGAATTTGGCTTGCTAATATTTTTTTTTGAAGATTTTTGCATCTATGTTCATTGGGATATTGGCCTGTAATTTTATTTTCTTGTGGTGTGCTTTTCTGGCTTTGCTATCAGAGAAATGCTGGCCTCATAAAATGAGTTTGGAGGTATTCCTCTTCTTCAAATTTTTGGAAGAGTTTGAGAAAAATTGGTATTAGTTCTTTAAATGTTTGGTAGAATTCAGCAATGAAGCCATGATGTCCTGGGCTATTCTTTGTTGGGAGGTTTTTGATTATTGATTCAATCTCCTTACTTGTTACTGGTCTGTTCAGATATTCTATTTCTTCATGATTCAGTTTTGGTAGGTTGTATATGTCTAGGAATTTGTCCATTGCTCCTAGGTTATCCAATTTATTGGCCTATAATTGTTTATAGCAGTCTTTCATGATCCTTTGTATTTATGTGGCATCAGTTCTAATGTCTCCTTTTTCAAGTCTGATTTTATTTATTTGAGTCTTCTCTCTTTTTCTCTTAATCTAGCTCAAGATTTGTTTATTTTATCTTTAAAAAAACGTTTAGTTTTGTTAATTTGTTCTATTTTTTTATTTCCTTCCTTCTGATAATTTTGGGCTTAGTTTGTTCTTATTTTTCTAGTTCCTTGAGGTGTAATGTTAGGTTGTTTATTTGAAATCTTTTTTCTTTTTTGATGTAAGCATTTATTGCCGTAAACTTAGAACTGCTTTCGCTGCATCTCGCAGTTTTGATATGTTGTATTTTCGATTTTGTTTGTCTCAAGATATTTTTTAATTTCTCTTTTACTTCCTTCATTGACCCATTTGTTGTTCAGGAGCATGATGTTTAATTCCCATGTATTTATGCCTTTTCCCAAACTCCTCCTGTTATTGATTTCTAGTTTCATACCGAAAAGATACTCAATATGATTTCAAGCATCATTTTAGTTAATGATATGGACTTTATATGTGGGCTGCATAACCAACATCAATCACAAAAGCCAAAGGCTTCTTAGTGTTTTCATTTTAATATTCAAAATACTTACTCAGGTTCCCAAAAATCAGTTGCACAGGGGGGCCTGCCTATCTCAGACCCATACCCCATCTCTTCCTCCACTCCTTCTGCTTCAGCTACATTGACACTGTTTGCTCCCTCTAGTTCACCATCCTCACTGCCCTGTCCACACTGTATTTTACTAAGTTCTGTTCCTTTTCAGATCTGTTTTCCTTGAACACCCAGACTCAAAGTGTGGCTTCTCTTTTGTTTACCTTGCTAACAGCCTAGATTTCATTATAGTACATTTCACAAATGTGTTCAAATAATAGTATAATAGGCTGTTTAATATTTTTCTTCTACATTTAAAGAAAGCCCCCAAGATCATGTCTATCTTATTCAAAACTACGCTTAGCATGGTATCTTACATGACACTCATTAACTTTTTATTGAATTAATTGAGCATTGTGCATAATGCCTTGATGACTAAGCTTTCAATAGATTCTTTTACTGTGTTGTCAAACATATGGAACAAACAATGCTGTACTCTGAGTTCCCCTGAAAGCATAGCCTAAGACAGAGGCTTGCTTGAAGGTTAATTTATTTTAGGGAGCAGAAGTGAAAAACAGGTAGAGTTATTGTTATGGACTGAATTTCCCCCCTCCCTCCAATCCATATGTTGAGGCCCTAACCATCATTGTTACTATATTTGGAGATAGGGCCTTTAGAAGATAATTAAGTTTAAGTGAAGCAATTAGAACAGAGCCCTAATCCAATAGGACTGTGGCCTTATAAGAAGAGGAAAAGAGAGATCTCTCTTTCTCTCTTTCTTCTCCACTGTGTCAGGACACAGCAAGAAGGCTGCCCTCTGCAAGCCAGGAAGAGAACCCTCACCAGAACTCAACCATGTTGCCGCCATGATCTCGGAATTCCACCCTACAAACTTTGAGAAAATAAATTTCTGTTGTTTATGCCACCTAGTCTATGGTATTTTGTTATGGCAGCTTTAGCAGATGAATACAATGATACTGGAAAGTAGACAAAGTCAGTAAGAAATTGTGTTATCTAATTGGTCATCAGCACATGTGAATGATGCTTGATTTGATGGGATCTGTAAGAAGCCTTATGAAATGCAGCTTACAACTGTTTGCCTTGAGGATGAAAAAGGAAAGCATGTATCTGTCAGTCCCTATCCTCCATTACTTAAGCGTGGCAGCAGCATAAGAAACACACTGTGCAGCCTTCAGCTCAAAATAATCCTTATGCCAAAGAGGAATATTTTGGGGTGGTTCTTCTGGTCTCCTACAATGACATGATAAGCTGTTTCTACTGTTGAAAATAATCCAAATATCTTGGGCATGTAATTCTAATTGTGCAGAGCATAATAAGTATAAAAGAAATATATACTCTCATGATTTTCTCATGATTGCAAACATTTTTGAGTTTTTAGAAGAGAAAAGAAAGAGACAAAGCTAGATATAAGAGGGACTTTGAGATAATTTGTACACACTGAAATGAGGAAGTAAATTTAGAGCTGCCACAAGAACCAATTATTTTTTCAAATACATTTTATTGTTATAAAAATAATCCATGCATATCATGAAAAAACACAAATAGCATAGAATGATTATAATTAAAAGCACCAGTTCACTCAAAGGCAGCACTTTTAACAAAGTTTTTGATTACTTTTGGTGGTGCCTCTAAATCTCTAAATAATATGCTTATGTTACTATTTCTTGTTTTACCAATGTTAAATGTGACTAATTTACTTTTTGCTCTTATAAACATGGATTTAACTCATTTTCTACAACCACCCCCAACCTTCCTTCTCACTCTATATCCCTGTTCAATGTAATTAGATAACATCCTAAGTTCCATCATCCCTATAACCTCTGTAGCCAAAAATAAATCAATCACCACAAATAACATTTATAAATTTCCATTTCTTGTTCCATCAGCCATAGACAGCACTCTTCACATTCTACCTTGTAAAAGGAGATGAATAACTCTCACCTTTCCTTTCGACTCTCTGTTCCTCCCTCTATCTCTTCATCCCTGATTCTACTGTAGTGGCTGTTAATATATCTTTTGTTTTGCAGTCATGGTTAAGTGTTAAGTAATTTGCCTAAAGGTTGATTCTAAAAACTAAAAAAAAAAAAAAAAATTAAAAACCTTTACATAATTATAGCCATGTAAATATTGTTTACTGTAGAGCCAAGTAGTGTGCAATGATTCCTTTCCTTCTCCATGACTGCAGTATCATGATTCCTATGACATTTAAAAATAATATTCTGAGTATATACTTCCAGAATGGTGGTAGAAGGAGCTCTGCAGACCCTCTCTCCAGTGAAACCACCATACTGGTGAAAATTATTTTAAAAAGCAATAATGGAAACTCTCTGTAAATTTCCTTAAGGGTGTGCTGCAAATGAAGAAAAATTTTTGAGAAAATCTATTTTCCCAGATTCATAAATCAGATACGACTAGATCTAAGCAAAGAAATAAACAGCAACATCATAATTGCTGGGGACCTCAACATTCCACTGGACAGATCAAGGCAGAAGATAAACAAAGAAACACTAGACTTAAGCAGGACTCTATAACAAAGGAAACTAACAGACATCTACAGAACATTCTACCCCAAAACTGCAGAATATACCTCTTCTCATCAGCACAGGGGGCATTTTTGAAGATAGATCATATGTTAGCCCACAAAGCAAGTCTCAGAAAATTCAGAAAAATCAAAATCATTCAGACCTGGAAAAGACAAGGATGCCCACTGTCACCACTTCTATTCAACATAATACTGGAAGTCCTAGCCAGAGCAATCAGGCAAGAGAATTAAACAAAGGGCATCCAAACTGGGAAAGAGGAGATCAAATTATCCCTGTTTGCCAATGATATGATCTTATACCTAGAAAACCCTAAAAACTCCACCAAAGACTCCTAGAATTGGTAAATAAATTCAGTAAAGTTTCAGGTTACAAAATTATGGTACACAAATCAAGAATATTTCTATATACTAATCACAGTGAAGCTGAGAGTCAAATCAAGAACTCAATACCATTTACAATAACTACAAAGAAAGTGAAATACCTAAGAATATACTTCAGCAAGGAGGTGAAAGATCTCTACAAGTAGAACTGTAAAACATTGATGAAACAAATCATAAATGACACAAACAAATTGAAAAACATCCCATACTCATGGATTGATAGAATCAACATTGTTTAAATGTCCATACTGCCCAAAGTGATTTACAGATTCAGCACAATTGCAATCAAAATTCCAACATCATTTCTCAGGGATCTAGAAAAAATAATCCTAAACTTCATATGGAACCAAAAAAGACCCTGAATAGCCAAAGTAATCCTAAGCAAAAAGAACAAATCTGGAAGTATCACATTACCTGACTTCAAATTATACTACAAGGCGATAGTAACCAAAACAGTATGGTTCTGGTATAAAGGTAGACACATAGACCAATAGAACAGATTAACAAACCCAGAAATGAAACCATATAGCAATGACCAACTGATTTTTGACAAAGCAGACAAAAATATACACTAGGGAAAGGATGCCCTATTCAATAAATAGTGCTGAGAAAACTGGATAACGACATGCAGAAGAATGAAACTGGATCTCTATCCCTCACCATATATAAAAATTAATTCAAGATGGATTAAAGACTTAAATTTAACACCTGAAACCCTAAAAATTCTGGAAGAAAATATAGGAAAAATTCTTCTAGACATTGGCCTAGGCAAATAATTTGTGAATAAAACTCCAAAAGCAAATATAGCAATAACAAAATTAAATAAATGGGACTTAATGAAACTAAAAAGTTTCTACACAGAAAAGAAAATAATCAACAGAGTGAATAGACAACGTATGGAATGGGAGAAAATATTCTCTCATGAACCACACAGCTGACAAATGGCTAATATCCAGAAAGAAATGGGATGGTGAAAAGTGACCACTTATACACCATTGGTGGGAATGTAAACTTGTACAACCACTGTGGAAAGCAGTATGGAGATCACTCAGAAAACTAAAAGTAGACCTACCATTCAGTTCAGCAATCCCACTACTGGGTATCTATCCAAAGGAAAAGAAGTCACTTTATAAAAAAGACACCTGCACCTGAATGTTTATCGCAGCACAATTCACAATAGCAAAGATATAGAATTAACGTAAGTGCCCATCAACTAACTGACGAATAGATAAAGAAAATGTAGTACGTATATACCATGGAGCACTACTCAGCCATAAAAAGGAATGAAATAATGTCTTTTGCAGCAACTTGGATGGAACCGGAGACCATTATCCCAAGTGAAGTATCTCAGGAATGGAAAAACAGATACCACATGTTCTCACTTACAAGTGGGAGTTACATGAAGGATATATGTGGTCATAAAAAGCAGTAATGGACATTGAAAACTAAGAAGGGAGGAGGGTGGGAGGGGTTGAGGGATGAAAATCTACCTATCAAATACAATGTATGCTATTCTGACGGGGTACACTGAAAAGCCCTGACTTCAGCATGACACAGTTTATCCATGTAACAAAAAAAACCACTTGTATGGCCAAGAAACAGGCTCTTCCCAGTTCATCCTTAAAACAGGGGCTAATTGTTCACCCAGAGCTAATTATGGATCCAGACCGTAACCAATAGCTATAGCTATGAGACATTAGGGAATTCAGGTGTGTTCCCAGCAGCTGTCAACTCTAGAGAGATCACATTACCTACAGCCAATTTAGGAGCCCAAGACTATTGAATGTAAGAATCCTAAACCATGATTTTGAAGCGACAAACATAAAGCTGGCATATGTCCCAATGCATGACTGCTAAGAAAAGCCCTCCTGGGTCAGAACAAACCATAAACACTGACCTCAAAAACTACCTCTGCAAAAAGGCTGGGATTTAATTGGATCAGACCACCAGAGCAATTTATGCCCCAGGGCATTGTAAAAAACAATAGAACAATCAGCTAGCAATTAGTGGAGCAAAATAGTTGGATGTATGTTGTTAGCCCCACAGCTACCACTAAGAAAATAACTAAAAAAAATATAGTGAGGGAAAGAAAAGAATGTTCTTAACATCATGGTCAAATGCATTCTCCTTTTCAAAACTTCATGAGAGGCTCAAAAGCCTTCCACATTTTAGTGTACTTTCCCTTTGGCTCATGCTCCTTTCTTCCACAGACTGTTATTTTTCCTGGAATTGCTGACTGTCTTTTGTTCCTCTTGCCTTCTATAATTGAATGTCTTCACGCTTCCCCAAGAATTCAATCATACTATCCTATGGACCCCTTATTTTTTCCTGAGGAGCTCCCTCATGGAGTCTGATGCTATTCTGTGGAGGGGGCGTATGTATATGAGTATATGTCAGTAGGGGGAGAATTTCTGGAATCAACAGTAGTGTATTCATACTCTTAGTTCCCTTATTTTCAGTTCTACCTCTTACTTCTATGAGTCCAGAGCCTCTTTGGAATTCTACTGGGCAGGCCAGATCCTCTCTTAACTGCAGTTGGAAGGAGATATATATCCTAATTAGTGATTAAGAGTAGATCACGTAGGTTCAGATTCTGGCTCTGATTTTTCTGCCTGTGTAACCTTGGCCAAGTCACTTGTACCTCAATCTTTTCATGTAAATATACTACCTATTGTAAAGATTATATGTAAAAGTACCATTATTGCCATTATAATTGCTCTGTTATGCTTTAGCAAACATCCTGCTTTCGTATGATTTTTGTATTTTATTTGTGTTTATATCTTTTTTTGTTGATGTCTCCCCTCATGGCTCCTTTTTATATTATTCCTTTGCTTAATGAATTGTAGTTAATGAGAGAAAATAAACACTATGTTCAGGCCTCCATCTTAAACCGGAAGCCAGATTTGAATTTTAATTTTAGAAAATATTCAGTGATTTAATGGTTTTACTGTTATTTCCTTTTAAATAATTTGCCTTTTTTAAACTAAATTATCCTCTCTATATGCATATATTATTTTTAATGTATTTGCTTTGTGATCTAATGACCTAGACTCAAATTAAACAGGAACTTTGCTTCTTTCAATAGGTTCTTTGTGATGGTAGCAAAACTGTTCTAATGCTGGTCAGAATTTAAGTTTCCTTAAAGCATTGGAAGCAAAATATAAAGAATACTAGAATATTGGAGAAAGCAATAGTGTTCCTTTTGTATTATATCAAGGTGAAAGTTGACAGTTTTATTACATCTTGTGAAAGACTGAAGAATGAACCATAAAATAGCAATGATAACGATCATGATGATAGCAGCCACGATCCCCAAACTGCCTAAGTGTATACTAGGCACCTAACACATATCATACCACATCCTATCTATGTATCTGATCATGTTACTTATTCCAATAGCTCTAGTAAGTAAGCATTTCATCCACATTTTACATAGGAGGAAACCAAGATTTAGAGTGGGCAAGTAATTTGTCCATGGTCACACAGCCAGTAATTGATAGAGCTATCTGACACAAAGGCCTGTGTTCAATGACTGTACAAGCAATCTGGGATTTAGGAACAACCTGCATTAATTAATGTCTTTTACTGCATCTCCGGTGTCTTTATTTTCCTTTTGCTGGGGCTCCTGTTTCTGCTATCATGGAGGTCACTGCAACTGACCATAGTATCTACTGCTTCCTTGTCCCATTTCCTTAAAACAGTTGCTACCAATTTTCTCACTGGACCTTCTGCCTTCTTAGAGGCCCAGCCCCAAGCAAGCTCAGCTGGGGAATCCTCTAATCTCCCTTAGTGAAAGCATGGGCATGTCTGTCCATACTGTGCAACTCAAGCAGAGTTTTTTGTTTTTGTTTTTGTTTTTGTTTTTGTTTTTTTGCAATAATAGGCATTCAGTAATTCTTTGAAAAATGAATAAGTAGTAGTGTTAGGTTCATCTGTGTGGATGTTCCCTGGTCTCCTGGTTCCCAGTGTCAAGAATGAGTACTGGTACCAAGTCGAGCTGATGACAGAGTGATCACAAGTACAGAGCAACTTAATACAGTTTACCACATAAAAGAAAGATTGAAAATAAAGGAAGTTATACAAAGGGAAAATACTTTCCAGAGTAGAACAGGTCAGTCTCCAGGAGTGGAGAAAGATGCTGGAGGCTGAGCACATGTTGCCTTTTATAAGCCTGCTTGTTTGTCCTGCCTTTCTCCTGGCAGGATTGGTTGCCATTTCCCATCTTTGGGGGTGATTGACAGGTTGGTGTTACATAACAGATCACGGGACAGGTTATATACCAGGGTAGGTTATATAACAGTTTCCCTTTCTGCGCAGAATTCTCCATGAAGCTCCACCCATGTTATGCTAATTAGATGGTAATGAGCGCTAGGTCAGTTAAAGGTTACTAGGAACTTATTACCACCTATGTGCCCACCAGGGAAGAGTTCCTAGCCACAATTTGGTTCTTAGCTACAGTTCCGTTCCTGCTGCTCTCTGCCCTTACTCATTTCCTTGCCACCTGTTTACTCTCCACCAGACCTAACAGTGGTAAAGTAAAATAGACTTAGTTCCTGATGTCGAAGACAAAAGAGAAACTATTGCTGAGGCAGACAAGTTTACCAAGTAGAAACTATAAGATGTTTTTCTGTAGTAATAATTTTAGAAATGACAGATTCTACAGTTGTATTAATATCACTAAAAGAGAAATCCAATGAACTTTCAAGTTATGTAGTGTATGTGGGTTAATCTGGGAGACTAACCACCATTTATGAAATGCTTCTATAAGAAAATGCTTTCTGAAGGGCAAATAGCAAGTTTATGAATGAATTTTTGGAAAACAAACTGTTCATAAATTGAGGTTAAATTCTGACGCCATTAATTTGTTGGTTATTTTTGCTTATACCTTCGTCTCATTGATCTATAAAATTATAAAGAACATGAGGTCAGAAATTGTGTTTTCTATTACATAATAGTACCACTATTTCCAAGTCTTTATTCTTCTAGCTTCCCCAACCCCAATCCAGCATTTAGCATGGTACCTTATATGTAATAGGTACTCAAAGAAATTGTGTATTGATTGTTTGATTTTTAACAGGGGTCCCACTCATCACAAAGAACAGATCCTTAGATACTTCAGGTTTTTCGTTTCAACCTAGCTTTAATTTTGAATTATGTAGCAAAATTATAAATGAACTATAGAATCTAAATTAAATATCTCCTTTAAATTGACATGATTATACAACATTAACTAAAGTAGGTAAATATTATAACAATAAGATTTGTATGTTTATAATTTTTCTACTTGACTTATAATTTAAGGGCAGATGTGTATCATAAGGACTGCTCATTCTAGGAAACACTAGAGTGATCTAGTAACCTAGCAATGTATCTATCTTGATTTTTGGAAATAGTTTGTTATAGAGTAGTTTGGGAAGACCTAACTACTTGTCTGTCAGATGAAGGAATGCTGTGATTGGGGAAGAAAAACCCATTATACATTTGTTTTGAGTACAGTGACAAAAAGCTACTTTTCACGAAAGATACTATCTTGCCTTTTCAGGTGTAACTGTGTAGAACCACATAATCCCAGCAATGATACATTGAGGGAATGGAGGGAGTCCAATATTTCTGCCTCTGACATAACTTGGGAGAACCTAACTGTGTCAGTAAGTAAAACATTGAAAAATGTCATATTTTGGTCATTATTGTAAGGGCTTTTGTTCACATCCTGAATCAATTACTGCCACTAAGGTAAATTTTTTTTAATGCATAATATTATAAAAGTGATAGTTTTTTTTAAATTTTAATTTAATCCATTTCAGATATTCATCAGTAAACTGGAGTTATCTTTCATTATTAAATTAAAGTGTTTCTAATAGTTAGTAGGTCTGAATTGCTCTAAAAGCCCACATATACAGAATGATATGACTGAAATGAACTGAAAATCCATTAAATATGAGTGGTGTTGACCTAAATGAAACCATATGGCAGAACTAAGTCTGCCTTCTGTGTAAAGAACCCAGAATGCTTTTACTTTACTCTGTAATACTGCTCCAGCTGTTCAGAATATGCTGAGGGGGAGGGAACGTTTTTAATATTTTAGTGTAAATACTAAAGGCTTTGGGAAGAACAAGAGTCACTTTTCTTAACAAAATTCTAGCACCTCCCTCGACAAGATCTTTCTCATTTACATTATCTTCCACTCCGCAAAGGGGATGGCAATGTATTTTTTACCTATAACAATTAAATTCTATACTTTTGTTTTATCTTCTTTGGCTTTTTTCTGCTTTGTGATTTCTTTTTTTCTCATAGCTGCACTTCTCAGTTTTTCTTAATCTATTATGATGTTTGTCCTTTTCCTGTGTATATTTGGATCCTTTGCTTCTGTTCAATAAAATCTTGTAATTTGAAAAAGTGTTCTGTTTTTAATAAATATTAAAACCAGAGTAACCCTAGTTTCTTTTCTGTTCTTCCCTGTTACAAACATTACAATCCAAAGCTTCTGCTACTTTATCTACCTGTATAAGCTCAAATTTTAACCATCAGCAAAAAAATAGGTGAATTCTAGTTCATTTGATCAAACACATACCATTTCTGTAAATGGTCCAGTTAGTGGAAAACAGAAATTTTTTTTGTTATGCAGATATTATAAAACTCTAAACATGATTCTTATAAAAGCACATAACCTATTGCCTATTTTCTCAATTTTCCCCATTGAATGTGTTCTTTTAAAACTGAAATCAAATTACTTACTCTTTGTTTAAAATTCTATCTTGACCTATATTTTGCTACCTTTATTCTTACCCTAGTCATATTCTCTATTAAGACTTCACTTACTCTTGTTGTTTTCTTTTGTTATTGTTAACATTTATTCTGTTCCATCTATTTTTCCCTAGAAAAATAACATTGCCAGGCTGCTTCCACTCAGAGAGCCATTTAAATTGAACAATAAAAGAATGATGAGCTGATCAAGAAAGAATGCTATAGTCATTCAGAATTTAAACATAGGATCATGATGGATTCATTCAGTAGTGGGTCTTCTACCTATATTCTTCTTTTTAAACTATATTATGTCTAAAGAGTCCCTTGCTTGTGTCCCTTGTCTTGATGTCCCCTTAAAACTCAAATAATCCCTAAATTATTTAATGTGATAATTTACTCTATGCGTTTTAGATTTTCTGATAGTTTAATATTAAATATAATGTTCATTCTATGTTTAGCATATCCTGACTAATAACCTCCTAAGACACAGACTTACAGCATAGATGACCTGGCTAGCCGTGAGTTAATTTTGGATATTAAAAGTTTTAGGGTCAAGCAGAGTACAATGAAAACCATTTTGCAATCAAAGCAAACGTAGCACTGTGTTTTGTTTTTTTTTTAAGTTCTGTACTAACTGTTAACATTCTGGCAGGAATTTTCATATTATTTTTCATTAGTTAAAAGCAGTTTTTGCAATTGATAACTGACCAGAAATAGCCTTTATAACCAAAGGGAATGCTATGTAATGAAAAAATCTTTTAACTTTTAAGTCAACAAAGACCATTAAAATTTTTGTCTTAATTGTAATGCTAGTTTTTCCTTCTCAGTATAATCATACCATCATCAAAAGCACTTTATTAATAAAGCACTGAGCTAATGGCTATTTTAACTAATTTTGTTAAAATAGTGATATAAGTTTAATTTACATATTATTTATTTGGCAGGTCCAGTATTGTTTTATTGAGTTGTTACATATCACATGAATTGTAATTTATACCTTGCCAACTCAGCAAGGGCAAAGAACTTAAGATTTCTTTGATTCTCCTAAACTGCTATATGCATAGTAAGTGTTAAATACTTGATAAATACTTAATGATCATTTTGAAAAATAGTTTCATCTCGCATATTTACTATTTAGTGCAAATATTTATGGCAAGCTAGAGTACTTAGGTATTCTGGGTATTTTTAGCAGTATCTCAAAATCAGCCATTATAAAGAATCCTTAGGCAAGATTTAAAATATTTACAAACAGTTAACTAGCAATTAGTTAAGAATTGTTTCAATGCCTGAATTATCTATTTAGCTTGTACATATATAAGGGGCAGGACACTAATTCCAACTTTAATTTCTTATTTTATCAAACATAATTTTTGCCGACTTATAGAATTGTTGAAACTTAAAATGTGTTTGAAGAGTAATTAACAGAAATCATTTTGTCAACAAGCATTTTTTGAGTACCCATTGCAAGTGAAACCATATGTTAGACTCAAAAGAAGAAAGCAGGATTTGGATTTGGTTATCACTTCTAAATTTCAGGACTTATTTTGTAATATGTGTGTGTGCATGTGTGCGTGTGTATATGTGCATGTACATGTGCATGTGTGTCTTTGTTGGGGATACAATTAGTATAAACCTGAAAATAAATGTCAAATTTAATAGGTTACAATTTTTTTTTTACTTAACACCCTGTTTCTTCCAAAAAAAGAAAAATAAATAACATTTTCAAATTTGCTTTGAATTAAAGTAACTAGGCAGGCCACTGGCAATTTATTAAAGATTATAAGATAGTTAAGTGATCCTTTAAATAGCGTCTATGTTCTGAAAAATTGAGACGAAGACCCAGCCAAATCCAAGGACCATTTAGAATGTACCCATTACATCGTTTAGTGATTGCTCTACTACCAGTTCTAGACAGGCACAGGAAAAGAGCCTGAAAAACACAAGGATTCAATTTTGCTACTTCATCTATTTTTACGGAGTTTTGAGAGAAGGAAAATTAAAGCTATAATTAAGGCCTGGGGGATTTTTCAATTAGCCAAGTTATAGTGCTCTGTGTTAGCTTAACGTGGATAATGAGAATTCAACTTTAGCTATCAAGGAAGATTTTTGCAGTTATATTAGAAAAGAGGGCAGATAGATTCTTTTAGACAATTATAAGGTATAATAACCATATTTCTCAAGAATCTTAGGCTTAGGGTAGCTAGCTACTCCAAGTAGATTTTACTAGTTGTTTGTTTTCAGTGGACAATGTAGCTATTTGTGATTTATTCTAGAATCTTTTGAAAATATTTATTTTCTGCTATCCAAGGATTCCAGGGACTGATGTCTGATTCATTAGGCAGACTCTGTGCTGGTGATCAATCTATCAGTCCTTAGTTTTCTCTAAGATCTCTCTGTACAATTCAGTTTTTGTTGAGGGCCAGAATACCTCAAGGACTAATGACATCACTGGAGCATTTAAACCATTCTTTTCTATATTTTGAAATAAAAAAGAAATACTTTAGTGATCTAATTTTTCAATAAAATAGAATAAACCAAAATGAGTTTAAAAGAATTTTTTTTCTTCCAAAATATTTAATGTTTTTCTTGGAGAAGGAAAATTTTTTTGACTTTGCTGCCACCTCATGGCTCAGACAGTAATTAGAAGTGATTCTTCAGGGGCTTATAGAAATATAGTACCAGAAAAAAAGACCATGGAGAAGTCATAGTAAACCTGAGCTTTGCCTTGCTCATGTATTAATTTTTTCTCATTTGTTCTGTAATCCAAGTTCAATAGTCCCTCTTTGAGTCACAATTTAATTTCAGTAATTATATTTCGTAACTTTCTTGTTGCCTTTCTCATCTTTCTTGGTAGTTTTGGACTAGATAATTCTACAAAATCATTGTTCTTTTTTACTATTCAATAACATTCCCACTTCAGGAATTATATTTTCATCACAGCTCTGCTGCCACTCAGCAGTGGTGAGGCCACAACAAACTATTTAACCTCTCCTCTCTATGCCTCAGTTTCCTCAGACATGAAATTGAAATAATAACATCTACCTATTTTATAGGGTTGGTATGAAAAATAATTAAAAGGATGTATTTAAGTGACCTGGCATAGTGTCTGACCTTAGTAACCATTCGCTATCAAATATGTCATATTTTCAATAAATCTGGTGTTAGGAACTTAGAAGATACAAGTTGAACACACATTAACTGGGAAATCAATTCGTTTTATAGATTTAAATTTAAAGTTTAAAAAATGGCTCATGTTCAAATTTTACATAATGTACATTTTTGATATTTCTTACTACCTATGCAAATAAAATTTGAAAAGCATAATGTAATGTCCTTTAAATCATTGTGAGAGCCATCAATGAAAAGCTTCAGCATCTCATTGCAATTTATCAGAAGATGTTAGTTTTCTGAAAGAAATGCACCCAGTTTTTTCTCAATAACTCCATTTGTTTTACTTCCTCTGGCAGGAATGCAAGTCATTGCATGGAGAGTATGTTGGACGAGCCTGTGGCCACGATCATCCATATGTTCCAGATGTTCTATTTTGGTCGGTGATTCTGTTCTTTTCCACAGTTACTCTGTCAGCCACCCTGAAGCAGTTCAAGACTAGCCGATATTTTCCAACCAAGGTACTCAGACTATTTAATTTTTCTGATCTAATTGTAAACCAACATACAACATGTTATGGAGTCCTACATGTTTTAGGATAAAAGAAAGAGCAATTGCTGTAATAAAGGAAGCCACTAAAAGGCTTTCGTGTGAGTGAGCTGCCAATTTGGGGGTGGGGGGAGGTGAGGGGAGTGCTGACAAAGCATTTTATGATGCAGGTTCCAGGACTGCACATTCTCTGTAGGCTTTTCTCCTCACTGGAGACCCCAAGGATCAACTCCCACTTTCCCACTGAGGTTTTTGGAAATTCACAGCACACATTGCATTACTGATTGTCACTTTCTTGCCCAGTGAACAGTGGGAACTATTCCAGCGTGACAGATACCTCAGAGGAACCTGTGCTACATTCTCTAATTGGGAAAGCCCTTATAAGACTCGTTGGAACACTGTTCTCTTTTTCAGTTTTTAAAGCGTCAGTCGCTCCCCCTAACCCACCACGTTTGCATCTGCATATTTGGAAAGGAAAGTAAACAGAGAAACAGCTTAGTTCAATATTTAACACTGCAAAGTAACACCTATAATGTCTGATTCCGCCAAAAAAAAAGAAAAAAAAAAAGAAAGAAAGAAACAAGGAAACAAGCTTTTTAAGGATGAGCTATAGATTATAATCAAAATTCTACTCTGGGAAAATGTTTCAACTGTTCCTTCCACAGAGGGCTTTTTTTTGTCACCTCTTCCTTCCCTAAGGTATAAGATTTTTCTGCCAAAAGCATAGTCTAATTAATACAAAAATTTTTTTAATAAACTGAAACAACAATCTCAAGCATTTTGTGTGTGTTTGTGTGTATGTCATAAAGGCATCTTAAAAGGAACCAGATCTTGTTGATAATTGTATGAGGATATTGGCATTATAAATGAAAAATGGCTTTAAAAATTGGCTTACATAGAATAAATTTAAAATTTGCCCACTCTGTTGTATATATTCCCAACTGCCATACTTATATCATAGACAAACTAACTAAAACATTATGCTTCTTTAATAAAAATAGATAATTTTATTTTACAGTACTTCAGGTTTATCATACTAAAATGTTACTTCTGTGAGAAAGAGCCCTAAAAGTCAGCCAAATTCTGGTCATTCCACCTTATCCTGTGTTCTAAATATTCACACACTTGAGTTCATAATAAACTTAGATTTTAAATAAATATTGAAAACAGCACAACCATTGTGTAGCTATCCCATAATGCCTCATTCTAGAAAGTTTGAGTATGTACCAATCTTAATGACAGTGATACATAAATATATATATTCAGGTTCTGACAGAGCTAATGGTAATCTTATAGTATGCATAAAATATAATATTAAGATATTATGTCATAAATTGTTTATAAAGTGTGACTCTAGATTATGTTCCTGAGTATTCCTTGATATTTTTACCTCCTTCAAGTGACGAGTATTTTCATTATTTTTAGGTTCGATCCATAGTGAGTGACTTTGCTGTCTTTCTTACAATTCTGTGTATGGTTTTAATTGACTATGCCATTGGGATCCCATCTCCAAAACTACAAGTACCAAGTGTTTTCAAGGTGAATTTATCGTAGTACTTACTCTCTATCTATCTCTCCATCTCTCTAGGTCTAATCTTCATTTAAGTGATGTCTATAACCCTAGTACTTATGATTTTCATGGAAATATAAAGAATATAGATCAGTAGAGCAGAAAATAAAATACACACAGCATGACTAAAATTTTGGTCTAATATTAAAAAAATAAGAATTACAAAATACAAACCTAATGGTTTCTTGAAAAAATTTCCTGTCAACTGTCCCAATTGATGTATCTATATACAACACTCCTAACAGATAAGGAAGCATTTCAAAACTAAGGGAAATGCATTATCTTGATGCACAGCAGATAGGGCTTGAAAAACAGATAAAGATAGGTCTGGAATAGAATTCTGACCGTGTTTCTAATGAGAAATAGGTTGAGTATCCCTTATCTGAAATGCTTGGGACCAAAAGTGTTTCAGATTTCAGATTTTTTTGGATTTTGAAATATTTGCAAATACACAATGAGATATCTTGGGGATGAGACCCAAGTCTAAACACAAAATCCATTTATGTTTCACATGCAATTTATACACATAACCTGAAGGTAATTTTATACAGTATTTTTAATAATATATGTGACCTGTCACATGAGGTCAGATGTGGAATTTTCCACTTGTGGCATCATGTTGGTGTTCAAAAAGTTTCGGATTTTGGAGCATTTCAGATTTCAGAATTTCGGATTATGGATGCTCAACATATGGTGACCTTGGCCCAGTTCTTTATCTTCTCTGAGCCTCCATTTTCTCATCTATCAAATAGGGCTGGGGACTTCTCATAGGGTTATTGTCAGAATGAGTTCCTTTAAGAATCATCTGACATCAGCCTTTGGGACCCTTCCTCGAACCTTGGTGTGATCGAGTGACATTTTGCCATTTTCGCATAATAGCCTGTGCACACATCAAAATAACAATTACAGTATCACATTTAAATATTCTGTTTATATGTCTGTCTCTGATTCTAAACTGAAAGAAGGCTCTGACTTATTTATCTTTGTATCTCAGTTCTAGCACAGTGGTCAACATGCTATTTGTAAATGTAAATAAATTTGCCAATAGTAAATGGTAAATACTAATATTATTTTGTTTACATAGATTTTGATTAGGAACATAGATATTTTGAGGCAATCTGTCAGAGTTCTAATCCCATCTCTACCACTTACTTAATTTGGGACTTTGGCAATTTGCTGGATTTCTCTGTGCCTCAATTTTCTTATCTGTATCATCTTCTTTAGGGTCTTGTGAAGAAAAAAATGAGGTAAAATATTTACAGCAGTTATGATGGTGCCTGCTACCTTATAAATGCTTTATTATTATTATTATTAATTATAGCCCACTCAGCTCATCAATTTATGATTAGGACTTTCCTTGTAGCATCTGTAAGACTTAATTTGATTAGGTATCCACTAATCCAGTTGATAACTATGTATATTCTTTTACTTTTTACAGCCCACCAGAGATGATCGTGGCTGGTTTGTTACACCTTTAGGTCCAAATCCATGGTGGACAGTAATAGCTGCTGTTATTCCAGCTTTGCTTTGTACTATTCTAATTTTTATGGACCAACAGATTACAGCTGTCATCATCAATAGAAAAGAGCATAAGCTAAAGGTATATTTTAACATCCATTTTAATGTAAATAATTCTAATTTAACTGATATCAGTTGATGTTCATTAGACTTTGCCTGTATTCTGTATTCATTTGTACAGTGAAATATTAAAATAATGCTTTTAAATTCAGAATTTTTATTGTCTCACAAGATATTTTGTCTTACAATGAGATGAAAATTTATTTGTTTGTAGCACTTGCTGAGCTATAAAGTCTGAGACCTTACCTTCAGGTCTTAAAAAACATTGTAAAAGTTTTAACTTTGCCGTGTTTAACATATTTTAATGAAATAACAGTCTATTCTAATGAAGTACAACCGTACCAACTTGTTTTACATCTGGGATTCCTTTATTACTCTATTTAACCCTAGGTATATTTATTACATTGAATTTATTAAAACAAAATTACATGTTCAGGTATTTCTCATTTTCTTTAATTATTATCCTCTCTGCTGCCTATAACAACAAAACCCAGCTATAAATGTTGTGGTTTGTAAGTGACATCTTTGAGTTTTATTGCAGATTTCAATAAGTGTTTTTACAATGAGAATAACTAAATATGGATTATATTACATATTTCTGACCCTGGCATTTTGCAATTGTGAATAATCAAAGTTGTTTACTGGTATGCAATTTGTCTGAGGTATGCAATGTTAGCACTATCACTTACAGGAATTTGTTAAGTAAAATCAATGCAATCATTGAATGGTTACAAATAATCTGAATCAAACCTTGTAAAAACAGAATGTGCACAATCTTGTTTTGTTCTGGTATCATGGGGAAATTTCCAGCTATCTTCACATGCCCTTTAAACTCTAGGAAAAAAATCATTGTCAGAGCAACAGAAATTATGTTTTATAGAATTTTATAAGTATGTTAGAAAGATAAAAAAACTGACTAAACTTTTTTTTTGATTAAACTTTTTGATGGGATATAACAATTACATAAATGTAGGAAAGCACACATATTTGTAATAAGTCTTACTAAGAGGGAATTTTGTTATATATTGGAGAGAATGTGTGTCTATCTTAAAACAAAGGGCATTCTTCATTCTCTTTGTAGAAAGTAACTTAAGAGTTCTCAAAACCTTTTTAAAGAAGAGTTCGTTCAATTCACTTGCAGTTTTTAACAAATAAAATGTTTATTAAGAATATATTTTACAAAAATATCTCATAAAGTCTTAGGAACTAGACTAGTGGTGTGCCAGTACATGTTTAACTTCGGTGTATAAAAAGAGAGAACCCCTGATTTATAATGTTTGCCTATTTCCATGGTGTGAATACTCCTCCTATGGCCCATTTCAAGCTATCAAGATGGCATCAACTGACAGGAAAATTTTTTGAAAATTTAATAATTGCCTCACTAAGTCTATATTAGCTGGCTTCAAAACACCACTGAACTAAGCCATTCAATATCGGAAATTTTGAATTATTTATTGTTTCTCAAAATAAGTACTTCAGATTTCCAAGTTTAATAACCTAGTTATTTAATATCAATTGTTTAAAAATATTATTTGCTTTAAAATATCCCTTCTGCAAAAGCAAATATCACCATGACTTTATTATTGAAGTTACATAGTTAATTAAATAGATCTATAAAACAAGTTTAAGCACTTTATGTTGACTATTATGTTACTCTGCTACTCTATAAAAAGTAGGAAAACATTTTTCCTAGATACTGGTTTATTTTTTTAAATTGAAAGCATCTCTATTTTTCTGATTATAAAGTAATGCAGATAATATTTAAAAAGTTAAAAGACAATAGTGAAAAACAGTATGATTTCATTACCTAGATATAACATTGTTTACATTTTGATACAGACCAAATACATATTTTCATAGTACATATGTTGCTCATTTTTTTCACGTGAGGACATTATCATCTTAATCATCCCATATCAACAATATATGTCTGACTTACCATTTTTGAATTGCTATATATATTTCATTGTATGACACATGTCTACAAATGAACTAAAAAACTCCTGTTTTAGGAAGAAAGTAAGTTATATTATCATTGTTTACCTTTCAAAGAATGATTTTTTTAGCCTTTATGATTAGGGAGAAATCCCACCGATTTCACTGAAAAATTATCCTATGTAAAGGCTGTCAGTTAAACTAATTCAGCCAGCATTTTTTCTAAGTATTAATGAAATCGCATTAAAACAAATTTAGAAGTAAAAGATTTGCTGAGGGTGATATTACCTTTTTGGCTGTTTTGTATCCTTGCTGTTTCCAGGTCTCTCTGTCTCATACATCAAACATCACTTGCTCTTGCTCCTTGCTCTTCATGAACCAGTATTGGCCCTTGACATTCACAGCCTTTCCAAAGCTCCAAATTGACAAATACACTAATTTCCTCTTTTACATATAGTGCAGAATAACTAAAATGTAGTAAAGCAATCTTTAAGTGGTCCTTTCAAGTATTTGCATTATAGAATTAAATGCAGAACTAAAGAATTTAATATCTTTGTCAGTGAAATAAACCTGAGGGTACATTACTAAACCTTTGTACTGTACAAATAAATGATTATGTAGTTAAAAGATTCAAATATTTGCCCCTTAACATCCTGGATTTGATAAACAATGGAGCAAATCTGACTTAATCATAAACTCTGCTATATTGCCACAGGTAGAAGAGTCAGTCTATTCTTCACCACTATGACTCTGAACACTCCATGCTCCTCCTTGGATATGGATATATTCAAAGCAAGTTACTTCCAGTGAAGACATATCTTAGCTACATCAAACTCTTTTTGGGCGTATAGCCCTTGTCTCCAGTAAGCTTCAGTAGAGTGTGGTCTGACGCTGATGATTTGCCTGTTAATAATAACAAAATCACCTTCTCAGAACATTGTTAATTCAGAATAACAGTTTGTTCCATAGTTGTTTTCCCCACCTGTTGCTTCACTGAAATGTTTGCAAAGTCGCCTGGCTTTGACTTGAACCACATTTTCACTAAAAGATGTGTTTCTTGAGTTTATCCCCAGACCACAACTTAACTGCTTATGAAAACCATTTTCGGCTTTTGCTAGCTTTCTTTTCTTACTTGAACACCCATTTTTGCCTTGATTGGAGCCTTCCCTAAAATTGTTTAATGAATCATGTTTTCTAGTTCCTGTATCAAGCACCTGGTAAACTCCACATCGTGTATCTATCTAAGTCTACATCATATATCCAAGTCATCTCAGAATTCCTCATTTTGTGCTTCCTGTCCCCCAAACTTATATTTTAGATCTTTTCACTTTTTCTTCACCTCCATTGCCATAACCAATAGTTAGTTTTCTTTTAGATGATGTTTCTCACACCAGTAAAAATATTTTTATCATTTCGTGAGTGTTACTACATACATAATAAAGCTTTGCCGCGCTGCATCAGGCTAGGCCCAACTCACTAAGTGACTACTCCCTGAGAATGAGGGAGCTCAAAATTAGCAAAATGCCAACTCACTGCCCTCATGATCCTTTGGGTGGCTCAAGAGTGAAAGAAATTGCAAACATAAAAATCTGAGAATGCGAAGTATCATATATGTTATATATACATATACATATAAATCCATACTCTCTCTAGCATTTTGTTTCTTCCTTCCTTAGAGAAGTGGAATAGGCATAGGTTAACTGAATCCCTTTGAAAAGCATTAAAAATATCTGCTTGGTTTTTTTCTTGAGCACATTCTCTAAAAGTGAAAAGAAACAGATTTATTATCTTACAGAAAAGAAAGTTTCTGTTAAGATACAACTATGGGATTTCTACATGTTTCTGTAGACAGTTCAGGCTTCTTTTGACATCATTTTTAATAAACAGCAATACAATCCCGGATTACTTGAGTAAATGAATGCATTTGCAACATTCATTTGGCACCACATTCTCTTGATGATTATGGCATTTGATATGTTCTTTTTTGCCCTCTTTGTCAGCCTGGTTCTTCATGTCAATCTATAGTCTTTTATGTGGTTAACTTGACAGATGCAGGAAATTGCTGCCAAGCTTTGAAATGAATTTTTTCAGCAGTGGCATCTGGGTATCAGATGGTCCTCTTGGCTGGCCTCTTGTCTTGCTGCATGTTGGTTTTAGTGGGGTCTGGTGTAGCATCACCTGTTGCTATGCTCCCTTTTCCTCCCATATGTCCATTTCCCGTGATTCATGGATGAATGTGAAAATAAAAGCTCTAGTTCTGTCTTTATTTGAGAAAAAAATCTACAGAAATATGTTAGGAGGTGCAGAGTTCTTTCTCTGACAAAGGGATACTTCCCTTTGGTTGGCATGCCTACCAGCTAATAATTTGGTTACAAAGACCAAGTTTTTAAAGACATTTTAAAATGAAAGGCAAGAAGGATGCTGATTAATTAGTGGAAGTGCCAGAACTGCTTTATTTCCTTTGGTTTGCGTTAAATCAAGATGCTCCCATTGTTGTACAATATAATCAGGGGGAGATTATATTTTTGTTTTTGTTATATATTTGTACATTTCAAAGCTAGCTTTCTAAATTTAGAAAGGAAATTATTCCCTCTGAAAGAATTATTTTGTGCACTTCCTGCAATCCAGAATCCCACTGTTTATATTTGTATCATATTTTTAAAACTCTCAGTATGAGTTATGGGAAATTATCATCATGAGGAAGGCCTCCCTCATGTTATTAAGCTGTAGTGAGCTTGGACCCTGAAAAAGTTTTTGGTGTGCTAAAAAACACAAGACCTACTTTCAGGGCTCCAGTGTTCTGCCCTCCTCTGATGTTCATCTTGCAGCAACCAGCAACTCTTACATCTTTCATTCTTTCTTAGCAGTAGCACAACTTTGCAAAATAGCTCCAGGGGCACCATTCACGTTGTAATCCCTCAGAGGCAGGGGCTTGAGTAGTTAGGTCCTTCACTGTTCTATATCCTCACCCCAGAATGGCTAGGACAAAACACTCCTCAACCTGCTTGACATTATCCTTTAAAGCTACAGTCCCCAACCCCCAGGCTGCGGATAGTCTGGCCTGTGGCCTGTTAGGAACCGGGCTGCACAGCAGGAGGTGAGTGGCAGGTGAGCGAGGGAAGAGGGAAGCTTCATCTGTATTTACAGCTGTTCCCCATCACTCGCATCACCGCCTGAGCTCTACCTCCTGTCAGATCAGTCACTGTCTCCCATCACCCCCAGATGGGACCCTCTAGTTGCAGGCAAACAAGCTCAGGGCTCCCACTGATTCTGCATATGGTGAGTTGTATAATTATTTCATTATATATTACAATGTAATAATAATAATAGAAATAGAGTGCACAATAAATGTAAAGCACTTGAATCATTCCAAAACCACCGCCCCACCACAGTCCGTGGAAAAATTTTCTTCCATGAAACTGGTCCCTGGTACCAGAAAGGTTGGGGACTGCTGCTTTCATGTAACCAAAACTAGAGTTCTATTCTGTGGCACTACATCTTCCAAAATGTTTTGTAAAAGGGCCAAGAGACCATATCATGACCCTGGTAAAGCTTCTTCCTATGCCTTTTTGGTTATGCTGACACCAGAGTGTTTCTCTTTCCACTCTCCAGCTCTTACAAATAAAATTCTTTCCTGAGTTACTTGCAAAAAAAGGTTCCAGAGTCATAGTCATGAAAGAAACCGAGTTTAGACATTTTGGTGAACTGCAGCTTTGCCCCAGCTAAGCTGACCCAACGAAAGCTACCGCTGAAATGGTGACAACACAGGAGGAAAAGGTTCTTAGGTGGATATGTCCCATTTTCTTGTATCATCTCTTGCACTTGTATAATTTGGCAGGGATAAGCAGAGAGCAAAAGAAGTACAACTGACTTTAAGACTCTTTTTCTTAATAAGAAGACAATTAACAAAACAAAATACCGCAGAGAAAACTACCATAACAAATATGCAACAAATACTCAGTATGTTTCACACTCCAGGCTATATGAGTTTTCATATCAACTACAATTTGCTTGAAGTTTGGTAAAACTGCCTCTAAGAAAGCCAAAATTATTCTTCTAGAAGAATTGGTAATTTCTGCTCATGATCATAGTAACAAATTTAACTGCTATATTTATTTTAAAATTACACTTATTAAATTTAATTCTAAGAAATGTTTCAGTGATATATTTCATTATTAAAAAGTCATTCTGTAATTTTTATTGATTGCTTATCTTGTGCCAATGATTGTGGTAAAAACTATGGGAAATATTGAGAAATTATATGATAAGTTGTCTGTTCTTAAGAAACATATAGTTTTATTGAGGAGCCTTGAAACATAATGAGTACAAAAGAAAAATTTATTGTTTAACCACTAGAATGTAACAGTACCTTAGCATTTACTGGGTGCTTGCTATACAGCAGACATTATTTTAAATGATCTGCAAAACTAAATAATTTAATTCTTAAAGCAATCCAATGAGGTGCCTTCTATTATCATCATCATCATTTCTCAGATATGAAAAAAGAGGCACAAGAGGTTAAGTGATTTGCCCAAAGTCATTGGTTGTGCCAACATTTGATTCCAGGCAGTCTGTCACCAGAACCTATATTCTTAACCACTTTATCATACTGCCTCTTATGAAGTGGTCATTAAAAATTAAAAATAAAAGTTGGAACATAAAATAGGCCAAGACTTTGGCTACCTCTGAGGCTTTATAATTTCAATTCCTATGGGGCACAGAGGGAGAGGGGAATGGTGCTTTTCCTCGTCTTTGATTTCTCCCCTCAGAACCTTCCCTAATCACTCTATCCAAGAGCGCAGTCTCCACGCATCCCATTGCACCTATTTTTTCCTCCTTTAAATTTCCTGCCTGATCCTTAGAAGCACTTAAGTTTGCAACACCTGGGGGTCAGTGACCGTGGAGTAGAATCACAGAGGAGATAGAAAATACAAAAATTATCATTTTTAAGGGAGGCTGAGTTTTTCTAGTGCTGAAACTGAAACAAATGAGAACAAAATATCACTCTATTGATACCAAAATGAATATATGTAAGGGAGCTTAGGTTCTATGATATTATTCTTCCCAGTAAAAGTCACCCACTGAGATGAAAAAAGGCAATTGGAAATTGAGTGTTTAAGAAGATTTTATCTCCAGGAGATCTGACATGAAGGGTTTCTTGGGTATCGTCAGGAAGTGGTTTCTATTCACAATCGGGCCATTCTTAGCTCTGTTGTTGACACAGTTTCTTTCTTCCTTCCTTTCTTTTTTTTAACAGAAAGGTTGTGGGTACCATCTGGATCTATTAATGGTGGCTGTCATGCTCGGCGTGTGCTCCATCATGGGCCTGCCATGGTTTGTGGCTGCCACGGTCCTCTCCATCACTCATGTCAACAGCTTAAAACTGGAATCAGAATGCTCAGCTCCAGGAGAACAACCCAAATTTCTCGGCATTCGGGAGCAAAGGGTTACAGGGCTTATGATTTTTATTCTTATGGGTTCGTCAGTCTTTATGACCAGTATTTTGAAGGTAATGAAATTGGCCTTTATGATTTTGAGAGAAGGCAGAATATATTTATCATTGTTTAAAAATTTCATTTGAATCTAAGCCATACATTTGCAAATGCTGTATGGCATATGATGAAAGTGATGACTTTCTTGACCATGTCTATATAACCCTTCTTTACCTACGGGAGAGAAATTATGTCCTATATTTGAGAATCCTTTACATATATAAAAATTTATTCCTGCAAAATAAAATTTGAAGTGTAAATTATTGTAATAATTTTGAAATGGTGATCAAACTGTGGTAAAAAGTCACTCATTATTTCTAACAAAATGGTGACCTGAGTTCATTGCAAGCGTACATAAAGTTTCTATTTTCTTGTCAATGGACACATATATTAGCAATTAATATTATTTACTATAAGATAGAGGTACAAAGATGGTCTGCAGGGTCATGGTCACATATACAGTTTTGTATTTTAAGTGCTCCAAAAAACTACTGCATGAGAATCATCATTTCATGTACTTATTTTTTTCACACAATAATTGAAATCCATTTTGAAGAGCATTAAAAAGTAATTATTTTGTCCTGTAATTTTGGCAGATATTTCCAAGGTGTGTTAATTGCATTATAAATTATAACTCATTTTAATAGCCTACAATTTGAAATTTTTAATTAAGATATTTAATCATTTACACAAGTTTACAAGAATTAATTTCTATGTTATGTAAGTAATTATAGACATAGGATGATGGTGAACTATTCCAGTAAAAAGAGAGAATTTGAACAATCCACACGTTAAAAAATATCTGACATAATTTAGGAACAAAGTCTAAATGTTAGCTTTATTCTTTACCTTTAATTCAAATATTTTACCATTGTGAAACAAAATTCAAATTGTGTCTAAAGTGGCATAATAGTAGTTAACATTATTGTTCATTATATATCACATGGTTTTTTAAACTGGTTTTGACCTATTAAATACTTATAACAACCTTATTATTATCATCTCTTTTTAGATTCTGGGAAACTAAGGCACAGAGAGCTTAAGTAACTTACTTAAGGTTACACAGCTAAAAAGTGCTAGAGCTGGAATTTGAACTCATGTCTTCTGGTTCTGTACTATACTGCTTCTATTCTAAAATACCTTTTTTCCCCTGTTTTTCTCTTTGGTAAGTGCAAAATAGCATGACCACATTATATTTTAAAATAATTTGTGCCTTTTCTCTAATTGTTCTTTTACAGTTTATTCCCATGCCAGTGCTATATGGAGTGTTTCTTTATATGGGTGCTTCATCTCTAAAGGGAATTCAGGTAAATTATTTACAATATTGCAAGCCCATCTATCATGACTTATCTTAAGGTCTATTGATGATAAGTCATGTGACAGCTAAGAAAATGACATCACCCGAGGAGCAGATTTTAGACCACAATTAAATTTCTTCAAACTGATACAAAAGTTGAGGAAGATTCTCTCCAGCATCTAAGTTTCATAATCTTAAGAGAACTTTTATTTACCATATGTGTATTAAAACTGTAAGAGCTTTAGATTTTACAGCTCTTTTAGAAAACCAATAGCAGTATATTTCTAGATATATCCAAATGCTTATAATCTTTGATTCTAATCATGTTTATGGACCTCTATCCGTGAGTATAGAAAAAAGCTTTACACACAAAGATGTTCATTGTAACACATACTATTAAAATATTGGAAACAACCAATTATCCAAAAGCAATAAAATAATTAAGTAGTCTATGATACAGTCACTGAAAATTGATAATTATGATGACCACAAAAGCAACATGGTAAAAATGTTCATGACATAATGCAAAGTGAAAAACTGTCTACCACAGGTTGATAAAGCTATGAGTTTGAGCCAGATTAAAAAGGAAGATGGAGAAATAAAAATAATTTGTTGAAATAGTGAGATCCTGGGTGTTTCTTTTTTCCTTTTATGTTTGTTTTTCTGTTATAACTACAATTGTATTTGTAGAATTAGTTTAAAATTAGACTAACAGTGAAGGTATAGAGTAAGGCAGTTTTGAATATATGGGAAACTATGCATTGTTTAAGTTAAATATTGGTTAAATATTTTAGGCATTGTATTAGTTTTCTATTGCTGCATAACAAATTATTATACAACTTAGTAAGTTAAAAGAGCAAACATTTATTATCTCACAGTTCTGGGAGTCATGAATTTGGCAACAGATTAGCCAGGTGGTTCTTGCTCAAGATGTCTCAGGTGGTTGCTGTCAGGATGTGGACAAGGGTCACAGTTGTCTGAAGGCTTGATAGGGCTAGAGGATCTACTTTCAAGATGGCTATCACACAGCTGTGGGGAAGAGGTATCAGTTCCTTTCTGGTTGTTGGTAGGAGGCCTCAGTTTTTTGCCAGAGTTGCCTTTCCATAGAATACTTACGTTTCCTTGTGACATGGAACCTAACTCTCTCAGAGTGAGTAATACCAGAAAGATAGAGAGTGAGGATGAAGTCACAGTGCCTTTTGACTTCGTCTCCAAAGTTGCACATGGTCATTTCTACTCTTTTCTATTTGTTATAGAAATGAGTCATTAATTTCACTTTGCACACAAGAGAAGGGAAAGGGAAAACTCCATTTCTTGAAGAAAAGAGTATCAAAGAATTTATGGACACATTTTAAAACCTCCAGAGTATATTCCAAATCTTTACAGAAGTTGTTGGCAAATTCTTCCTGCTTATTTCTCTTATGATACTGTTAGGGATTGAATAGTGAGTGTTTCCACAAAATTTATGTCCACCTGGAATTTTAGAATATGACCTTATTTGGAAATAGAGTCTTTGCAAATGTAATTATATATGGATCTCAAGAGATTATCATGGATTTAGGCTTGGCACTAAATCTAATGACTGTGGTTCTTATAAGAAGAGGAGAGGACACAGAGAGACACAGGGAAGAAGGCCATGTGACAATGGAGGAAGAGATTGGAGTTTTGCTTCCACAAGCCAAGGATGCCAGGAGCCACCAGAAGCTGGAAGAGCCGAGGAAATTTTCTCCGCTACAACCTTCAAAGGGAGTATGGCCCTGCCAACATCTTGATTTCAAACTTTGGGCCTCCACAACTGTGAAAGAATAAATTTCTAGTGGTTTAAACCGCCAAGTTGTGATAATTTGTTATGGCAGCCCTAGGAAAGTAACACAGAGTTCTACTTAAATTGTCCTTTGAATAATCTTGTGTTATAACAACATTATTTAGTCAAAATACTCACACTTTATTGGAAATGAGGCTAGAGGCTTATTAATTGTATAGGGTTTTTTTGGTCAATAAAAAGGAAAACATAAATTGCAGCATTTTCTATGACATAGTTAGATTCATTGCTGTTCATAATATGTAAAAGAATAGTCACCTGACTGAAGGCCAGGTAGCACAGGATCTCAGTTCCTGAATGAACAACTAACTGGCTTGTGACTTTGGCAAAAGAAAGAGCACTCAGGCCTTAGGACAGTGCTGGATGTCAGACTGAGGCAAAACTTCAATATGAAGTCATTGTAAGACCACCGAACACCCAAAGTAGATAGTATGACTGACCATTCATCCCAGCACTGGATAAAATTAACTGGGAGAGAGAGATGGTTGATAAGTGTTATGTATTTAAATTTTACTCAAATTAGATTTAATTTGCTCATTTAAAAAATCTCACGTATGAAAAAGGTATTTTGATAGAATTGGTTTGGTAAGCCAAATAGGGAAGAGTACCAAAGAGGTTTTATTTATTTGTTTTGCTTGGGGTTTTTTTTGTTTTGTTTTTATTTTTTGCCTTTGGCAAAAGTTCTACGAGTACTAATTTCATCTGTAAGTGAAAAGTATTTATTATTAGGCCCCAGGCTTACATAAATACAGCAGCAGAAGTTTAAGAAACAAAGTAAAATCATTTTGATAGGTTTCAACAGATTTTTCCCCCTAATTCCACTCACATGATTTTATACCCATGAGTTTTAGAATTAAACAAGAATGTCAAGTGTTGGAATTATTTGGGGTGTGAATCTTTTAAATGAAAATTGAAGAAAACATTGTAAAAGGCCCATAAGTTAAGTATAATGAATTTTAAATAACATAAATGAAACAGCAAGCCAGGTCACACGGTGACAAACAGGGTCTCACACTGAAAAACAGGGTTTGTGAAAATGTAAGTGAGACCTAAACTCAGGCAGTTGAAATTCCTATTTGGAATTAGAGCTAACTGGGTAGGAAATGTGATACTGATATTGGGACATGCTAAAAGCCAAATGCAAAACCCAGGATACATTTACCATGGTTATTATTACTTAAATATGTGCTGAATATTAACAACTCAAGCAGCATGTTATTATACTTTGTTACCCTATATTTTGGAGGAATCTGTATGTTACCTGCTTGTTTGGCAATATTAAGAAACTTATTATCTAGGCTTCTCACTGTGAAACATGGCAGAAAAAACAGATCACAGTGTTCTCATGAATGCTGTTTCTGTATTCAGATATATAACCACATCTATATTCATTCCAACACTTCAGGAATCCAAAGTAAAGCAAATGTGCCATTTAAACAATAACAATTGAAGCACCCACACACTGAAGTACACTTATGCAATAACAGAACTTCACAAATAGAGAAATGGTGGCTGGGAAAAATTAGTTCTATAGAAAAAGAAATACTCAGTTTTAAGCTAGAGGATTTTATTTCTTTCCTATTCCCACCTCCATTATGCATCAAGTTTTATTTGTTTATTTAATGTCTTCTAATTTTAAAAGGTATTTAGGAAATAGAAATAAAAAGACCTAATGACATGTATATGGACAGTATGGAGAGAGATGAATCAGGAATGATTTCAGCACTTAGTATAGAAGTTTGCATAGAAGTTTCAATAAATGTTTTTGGAAGATATGAATGAATATGAATAAAGGAGTGGTCAGTGGCTGGACTAATGTGTGTGTGAGTCTGGTTGAGGTAACTGAGGTAAGAAAGATCATGCCATGCCATAGGACAGACAGCACAGAAGGAAAGATGGGTTTGTGTTGAGTTTGGGATTCTTATTATATGTACAAGCAAGTTTTGGTAAAACAGGATGTTTTGACTCTGACATTTTGACTCCATGGACATTTGTCTGTCTGCATATTAAAATGATTTTGGAATATTTGATAAGAATTGCTTACAGTTTTTTATAAGTTATCTAATAAATAAAATCTAAATACTCTTTTGAAAATGGGTGTTACTGTAGGAATGGCATGAAATAGAACAGTGACTGACAGTGATTGAAACCATTATTTTCTAAATAATCACCTCTTGTTGGAAACATTGAAAACTGCAAAAATGGGCCTGAGAAAAATTAACCAAATGATCCACATAAAATCAAACTAACATGCAGTATAATCTGTTAGTAAGTAAAATATGATTAAAGATTTAAGCTTCTTGTGAAAATTTAATCTATAAAATTCAAATTGAGCAAATTTGGGTTGCTTGATAAAAATGGTCTCAGAGGCAGGCAGATCACTTGAGCCCAGGAGTTGGAGGTTGGACTGAGCTATGATGACGCCACTGCACTCTACCCAGGGTGATAGAAGAGACTCTGTCTCAAAAAAAAAAATGGCCTCAGAGTCAAAGCTATAACAATAATATTAGGCAGTATGAAAATAATTGTACTATATGGCAAAATTGGAACATAAATATCATTGATCCAGATGAAAATAATTTTATTAAGATGCAATTAAAAATATATAAATGGTTTGTGCTGCATTGGACATTAATCAATAAATTAAATTGAGTTAAAGTTTGCTCTGGAAAACACTTTATTAACAAACATTTATCTAGGTTAAATCTGTATGGTTAAGATGTTTGTGTTTGTAAAGATAGCATCAAAACATTTGTTGAGGATCAAAGTGGCTAAGTCAAAAAAGCAGAGTCAAAACAAGGAGGTTAAAACATCTTACTCAGTGGCTAGATATGGGTCTAGAACTCAGAGAGAGAGAGAGAGAGAGTGCTAAGGCAGAGAACTAGGTCTGGGAGTCATTAGCAAGGACGTGAAAGTCAAAGCCATGTGTGTGGATGAGCTATTCCAGGAGAGAAGAGGACAGAGGATGGGCGTCCAGGAAGCCCAATACCTGAGGGGCAAATAAGGGAAGAGACTGTGATGCGACAATGGAAAAGAGGGTGGTGATTACGTTTTGATTCCCAGGACTCTACTCTCCGAGACAGCAGCACGTAGCATTGGCTTTACCATTTTTAAACTCTTCTAAATTATAACCATAGTCAAGAAAATGTGGGATATTATTGAACTGAAATTGTAGAAATTCATAGTGTAAGCGTAACAATCCCATTGTCATGGGGATGCTCAAATATCAACTTTAGTGGGATCCAGATATGTCATGTGAACCTGTAATTTTAGACCATATTAAACATCAATTTTTCCTACTTTTATTGTTGTCTCACTCCTAAGAGAAATTTAGTGTGTTTAATCTTTTAGCTCTTTGATAGAATAAAGCTTTTCTGGATGCCTGCAAAACATCAACCAGATTTTATATATCTAAGGCATGTACCACTTCGAAAAGTCCATCTCTTCACAATTATTCAGATGAGTTGCCTTGGCCTTTTGTGGATAATAAAAGTTTCAAGAGCTGCTATTGTCTTTCCCATGATGGTATGAAATTTCTGTCAACTCTTTTTCGCTTTCTCTGATTTTCTCGTCTCTTACATGAACTAAAATTGGAACAATAGAGTCATTTTGAACAATTATTGGAAATCCCAGTACAAACTTTGGTACTAAAACTAGTGACTTAAGATACAGTTTGAGAACATCTGTGAATTTTATCAATTCGTGTTAGTTTTGTCTCTATCATTCGGAATGTTTGTAGTAGTTTAAATTAATTGAAGCTGGATGGAAAAATGTAAACTTGAAAATTTAAGGTTAAATGTATACTAGCAAATCCAAAAAGTTAGGGAAATTTTAAAAATAAAAGTGTATTAAATGTTTCAGGCAATTTTCAAATACTTCAAAACTACAGTGAATTTGAATGACTATAATTTTTAAAATTATCAGCATAGATAAGAATGTTCTAATGTTCATTTAATATAGTACAAGCTATTAACTACATGTATTTAAATAAACACAGTCAAATACATTTTATAGTGTTTTAAATAGCTTCTTTAAATGACTCTTATATTGGGTAAAATCATAGCCATTATTCTAGGGATGTGTTAAGAAAAGGAAATGAAGGAAGCAAAAGACCAGACAGTGTTTTATACACGTCTCTTCAAATGTTACTTTAATCTCAGCCCTAATAGAAACTGACTTGTTTTTACCAAAAAACAAACAAACAAATCTACATCTTCTATCTTTTCCATTTTAAACTATTTTCTTACTTACTTCAGGTGTTAGCCCTGGTATTTGTAAGAAAGTTGATGGACTTGTTGTTTACCAAACGGGAACTCAGCTGGTTGGATGATTTAATGCCTGAGAGTAAGAAAAAGAAACTAGAAGATGCTGAAAAAGAAGTAAGTAAGAATAAAATCAATATTTTATAAAGAAGGAAAAAAGAACATAATAATAGCTCTTTGCAACTTTAGACAGTTAGTGATTATTAACAACCATAGGTGAAGTAGTTTGAAAGTTTAATGTTTAAAATCATAAAGATTCAAACAGAGGGAGAGTGAAGATCTTACAGGAGGAAACCAAATTCTAATGAAATATGCAAATACTTTATACTTAATTACCCTAAAGGCTTATTTTTGTGATTTTTCCCTTGTGGATGGCAGAAACTTGCTGATGCTTACCTATTTTCAAATTATGGTCTTGCAATGATTGCTTTTTGCTAAAATATGTGAGAAGAAAAAAGAGATGTTACTACTGTTGGTATTTTCCTAAGGAACAGAGTTTTAATCAAAAGATTCTAATGTAAAATTAGTTATTCTTGAAATATGTGAAATAATTAAGAGGAAAAATGTTGATCTGATTTGCTTTCAAAGTGATTTAAGAATGAGTAAATGTTTGAGAAACTTTTGGGATTCAATTATTTTCACAGACTGCTGATTTATCCTATTCTGTTTCATAAGTTATAACACTTTGTTTTAAGTTTTATGACATATTTAAAGTTCATATGTAAACTTGGGTCTATTTTGAAGGCTAATCATAGCATTTTTTAAAGTATATAAAAACTACAAAGAGTACAAATGT
This sequence comes from Daubentonia madagascariensis, assembly GCA_023783475.1. Lineage (NCBI taxonomy): Eukaryota > Metazoa > Chordata > Mammalia > Primates > Daubentoniidae > Daubentonia > Daubentonia madagascariensis. Next base: position 44,803,108 of record JAKFHU010002088.1, on the reverse strand, counting down.
AAAAAAATAATGACCAATACAGCATTCAACAAAATGATTGAACCCATACATTGTAAAATATAAAAATAAAATTTCTAGGTGAATAGAAATAAAATTGGAAGAAAATATTTGATGAGAATTGTGCATTTTTCTTTCTGTTTTTCTTGCTTCTACAGGTAGTCAGTAAGGGTATTTAGTTTCCTCTCTACAGAGTATTTTCTCAAACTATGAATATACTCCCTCTTTCCTTTGGCGAATTCATTTATAAATGTTTCAGGGGTCTTAGGTTTTGCTCAGTCATTTAGTGAAGCCAGATTAAGCCACAAAATCTAATGCAGTTTCTGCTCAGAAATTTCTATAAATATGGATACATAATGTGTGATTGGTAGTTCCTTCTCTTTCCGTGGTGTCCCATCACTGCCAATGGATTCCCACATGTACAGAATGTTCATAATGATGTATTTTAATTCTGTATGAATATTTCTAAGGCATACGTAGAATCATACTACTAGTAATATTAATGCAACACTAAAAATACCATGTTATTTATTTTTCTTTTTAATATATTCTTATTTAAGTATTAGAGTTTTAAAAAAATAATACTCTAGGCTATTTTGATATTCTCTATTTCCTTTTAGGGCTTTAGTAAATATTTGCTCTCATCCTCATATACCATTCAAGAAAAATATGACAGAATTTGGCACAAGTAAAATTTAAATAAGATGGACACAAGAATATGGAAATTCTAAAGCTGTAGGTTATCCGTACTTGATGTGATTAAAATTATTCAAATTGGAACGATTTCTAAGAAGGTTTAAATTCCAAAGAAAATAATTTTGAAGACAAAACTCATTGGCTATGAGCTTCTCTTCCAGTCTTTCTGATAATTTCAGTACAGCAGGTCCTCAGATAACATTGTTTTATTATAACATTGATGAGAAAAAAAAATTGATTCCCAGTTGGACGACTGTCTGTGTGGAGTTTGCACGTTCTCCCCATGTCTTCATGGGTTTTCTCTGGGGGCTCTGGTTTCCTCTCACATCTCAAAGATGTGCCATTTAGGTGAATTGGCATGTCCACATGTTCCCAGTCTGAGTGAGTGTGGGTGTACGTGAGTGCACCCTGCAATGGGATGGGGCCCTGTCCAGGGTGGGTTCCTGCCTTGCACCCTGAGCTGCCAGGGGAGGCTCCAGACACCCATATTCTGAACTGTAAAAAGCGGGTTGGGAAATGAATGAATAAATGAATAAAAATTATTGTAAAATAAAAATTCATCAAGTATGCAATAATCATATAAATGTACAGCAACAAACAATTCAGTATGAAAGTGCTCAGTGAGCCAGTCCATATTGTTATTGTTTTTGAACTGCTTGGTGATAGAATGTGCTCCTTATGATTTTCACTTTGTACACATTTATTCTTTGATTTAACTCACCACCTTTACCACCACTGTCACTCACTGATTCATCAAAATTTGGGTAATTCATTATCTTACTTGTTTTTATTAATCTTTCTTAAATGTATGTACAGCTCATGTTTATTCAATGTTTAGTATCAAAAGTGCTTTAAGTCTTTATTTGGAAGTTTGATGTTTTTGTGATCAGAAATGTGCTGTAGGGAATTAACTCTTGTTTATAACGGTTAGCCTGTGGTAAAATTGGTTTCATCATAAGTTGTTTTGTTTAAAGTCACAGTTTCCAAGAACCTATGAACAAGTTTAAGTGAGGACTTACTGTACTATTAATTATGCTCAAGCAGTAACGTACATATGTGATTTTGCTTTGTTTTCCTACTTTTATTTCCTTTCAAATGTCTTTACTGCTTTTAGTGGAATAAGCTAGCAACAGTGCCAGTCGTATAATCATCTCTTCCACAGCGTTCTCCTTAGGTGAGACTCATGCCATGAAACGTCTTGCCCTTAGAACTTCAAAAAATTAAAAATGATGTGTAATCTACTATATTATGTTTAAAATTCTTCCCTATTGTGATTCAAAGAAAATTTCAGGTTCACCTCTTATTTTTCTGTGTAATAGGAGAGAAGAAGTTTGGTTATAATCATAAATTTATTAGAATTTGACATTCCCATTGCCCAGAACCACTCACACAGCTGTGTAGTATGGTACTTGTATATATGTGTGCCATATGCCCATTTTGGAGTTGATGAATGAGCTTCTAATCTTTTTATATTATATACCCACTGTACTCCAAAGGGTATTTACTGTTTTCTGATTATGAAGATAAAGATTTTAGAAGTAACTAAATATTACTAAATTTCTTAGAACCCATGCTTTATGAAGGGATACAAACATAGATTAAAGATTTACTGGGGCAATTTTACAGCTAAATTCTTCCGATCCAAGTTTAAGGGAAAAACCTTGCAATACATTAACCACACAGGTTTACAGATCCTTAAAATCTCAGATGGATTAATATGATGATACTTTCATGCGATCCTCAGCACATGGAAAGAAACAAGAAAACCAATAATACAGTCAAGAAATAATCCATAATTGAACTTTAAAATATAGTTCCGACTAGTGCAAAGACAGCTAATTCTCTATCAAACTGGAGAGAGAAAAGGAAGTTTAATGATGTTCACTTTCTAGTTTGGAATTAGTATTACAAGAGTATGGTAAGTAAAGAGTGTAGGAAGATTTAAGAAGGATTATGTTAAATCTTAAATTCCTGATTGATTTTCTACTTGTTTGCCCAGATCTCAGTACTCTATTTTCTTGAGGCCTATGGACTCGATGGAAGGATATGATCTTACTGTGGCATCTTATAGCAAGACCCAGTCTTCAGGAGATTGTGTTTAAGGCGGTAAAGGGACAAGTTCTCCAGAAATGTTGCATTTCTGCAATTGCTCAAATTAATTGAGTAACTTTGATCGTGATCTGGCAAGATGGTAAATGGCAGAAATGTCTCAGCTCCCTGAGACTTGAATTTAAAGTAGGCTCACCTCTTGTCCTTTTGATGATTGTTACAAGCTTGTACCTTTGTCCTCCGGGGTTTTCCTATCAGTAGCCCATTTCTGGTCTTATGGCACTGAGAAAACATTCATTTGACCTTAAAATTCAATAATGAGTTAAGCAGAATAAATAGCTACACAGGCCAGTCCAAGGTCGCAGAGCTTCTGTTCCAAATTTTCATGTACTTCATGCATATGCATATGCATATGCTTCAGTTTTTAGAAAGAAAGGATTATAATCAGGGTAGAAATGAATATTGGAACCCTGACATTTTGCACATTGCTCTGTGTAAAGGGAAGACTGCAGAATCAAATTCTGGATGTCCAAATGTGCTCAGAGTACCAACATGCCTTCCTTCCTACTTAAATATTCTCTAGGACATTGTACATATTTGACAAAAGGCTACTGTTAAAAGCAGAAAACCCCAGCAGAATGTTTGCTTCTGGGCCGGGGGAAAAAGGGTTAATGTTAGATAACTCCTGGAAATTCAATTCTGTGGAAATGATCATGATACTGGTAGTTCTTGATTTACTGGGAGTTTACTCTAACATACACTATAGGAGTAAACAAAAAGAGAGCATGGAGCCTTTTGATCTATATAAAGCAGGATCATGAAAAAGGTCAAGAAAATATAAAAGCAATCTAAAAACAAGAGCAAGTGAAAAAATTACAGAGGATGTCTTACTTCTAACAAAGGTCAGAATTGGTTGTGAATTGGGAAGTGTGGCCAAATTATTACACAGATGAATATCATTTCTAATTGAATCTTAGGGTGGTACAAACATATTCTCCTTCCTCAAGCAGTGGTTTTCCAAAGTGTGGTTCTAGAACTTCTTCTGCATCAGCCAACACCTGGAAACTTGTTAGAATGCAAATTCTTGGGCCCTGCTATAGACTTACTGAATCAAAACTCTGGGGATGGGGCCAACCATCTGTGTTAGCAAGACCTCCAGGTGATTCTGATGCATGCTAACGTTTGAGATAAGTCCTTTCCTCAAACCACAGAATCTGAATCTCCAGAATATTATCTTCTAAATACAAGGACACTCTATCAAAATTAAAAAATTTTCAATAATATATATATAATCACTTAGAGACACTGAATCAAATATTGTGATGAACATATGCTACCTCCATGTATTTATTAATATGAATTCTATATGGAACCCCTCCCCACTTTTCCTTTTCAGCTTTTAGTGAGTAGTTTCATGTATTGACTCTTCTATCCATTGGAAATCATAAGAAATGCTTCTTATAAATATAACATTTGTGGTTTCCAGAGATTATATACATATATGTGTGTGTAATGTTTATAGCATTATCTATTTTATTAGTAGTTGGTGAAGGAAATGGTTTAACACTTCTTATGTTCTGTAGGCTTTGTTTTACTCTTGGGTAAAATAAAGGGGTTGAGTTTGACTTCTGAAGTCCCTTCCATTTCTTCAGATCTGTGAATTTTAAAATTGCTGAATATTTTCTCTCCCTAATACTCTAATCATCTTTATGAACATTGGCTCTCTGCTGTTGTTGCTTGTGCTTCAAGATATTTGAGGGCTCCTATATTTCCACATAGATACAGACTTTGCTGGAAAAAATGGATATAGTAACAGATCTTACCTGTTTCACTACAGGTAGGTAAAGGATAAAACATTTGTTAGGTATCATGATTATGAATTATAATTTTTATGCTATCACAAAATATAGTTCAGATTCATGGTATAATTTGATATATAACACCCTACTTATCAAAACACACCAGAATTTGACTTCAATTTTATTTTTCGCTTCTACTCAACACAGGCCTTTGGTTCCAACTAGGCTAGTTGCTCACTGTCATGCAAACACATCTTATTTATTCCTCCCTTTTATGGTTGGCCCACAATGTTTCTTCCCACCTGGAGTTTCTTTCCTTTCTACAGCCTCTGCTCCTGGGCTTTTCATGGTGATCCTTCACATCCTCTGAGAGTAGGGTTTATATCTTTCTTTCCATTATTGTATCCCAGTACCTCACAAACTACCTGTCATGTAGATCATGCTTAATACGTATTTGTTGAGTGGACTAATTAATAGCTCCTGGATTATTCTTCTTGTTCACTATGTGCCTAGCACATAATACTGCTCAGTAAATATTTGTGTGCCATTTGTTGAGTAGGCTTGTTTTTCTAACCCTCAATTTTCCTGCCCTTTACTGGATATAGCATTAATTGTCCTTCACTTATTTTATATCTGAAAAGTGCTTTCACTATCTTAATTAAAAAATGACATTTAAGTCACAGTAAATATCCCTCAGTCAAATTGGAGAAACCCCTCAAATGTTTTGGGGCAAACTTTGATCATTACCCCTTTAATATCTTCGCCATGTTGTAGAACTCAGCATATTTTTGATGGACCCTGTGTAAACTAAGTGCTGAATGGAACTCATTTTAAGGTACCTCTGACTTAGAAGGTGGCGAATACCCAGTCAGCTTTATGCTCTCACTGTCTTTTTCTTCTCTGGTACGACTGAGATAACCTAGGTTGTGATTGTCGTGACGGCTAGTGCCCGATTTGACGGCTCCTCCTCAGAAAGCCTCCCTTTTTGGCTTCCTCACAGTGCTGCCAGGATGCAGCCGGCCCTCCGTCCCGCGCTCCGGGGCCCACCCGGCTTCCTTCTGGCACTGCAGGCAGCGGCTGCTCTGCCACCCTTCTCTTCAGATAAGCATGGCTTGGAAAAGCTATCTTTAGAGGTGATGAGTTTTTGTTTGGATAGAATTATGACTAGTATAAAGCCCACACATGCTAACAAGCCACAGAGTGCAAAATAATTATTGAAAGCAATTTGAGAGAAAAGTGGAAAATCATCTGAAGAAAAAACAAAATTGTTCACAAAGCTTTGGTCCAATTTTTACTGTGAGATTGAATCTTGAGCTTTCCTTTTCTGCTGCCAGGTAACCCCAGCACTGACAACACTGTTCTCTTCGGATTCATGGAATTTTACTCTTTCTTAAACCTTTCTACCTGGCTTCTTGACATTTTATTCTGGATTGGCCAGAAAAGATACATATACTGGGCTTCACCTTTCAGTGGGCAACCAAGCAAAGAATTGCACTTTGCTTGTATCTTGGTTTTACTTATATAGCCTTTGGTATCACTGAATGTCTTCTCTTTATGTCTCTCCATGTGGTCATTGCTCCTATAGAAAAAGTAACCTTTTCTACCTGAAATGATACATATGCTCTGCCCATGGCCTTCAGGATGTGCATATAAGTTTATATGATGTATGTATTATATTCCATATATTGTGACTAACTGCAAGGCACGCCTCATTCTAGGCTGCATATCAGCTCTGCAGTGCTTGAATGGGTGATTTCAAACCAATGGTATTGTCTACTCACCTTGATTTAGTTCTAAAAATAGTACTGCCAAATGACAAGGGGAATAGGCATGAAACACAAGTAATAAAATACAAGTAATGGGCCCTAAATTTCTTTTTTCCCTTGAAAAACAGCAGAGAAAGAATTAAATTGATTCCTGGAATACAAAGAGGTAACACACATGCCTTAGCCCCACAGAGTATAAATATAACATAGGATTTCTGGGGGGAAGCTTATAAGCAGAGAAGTAGCAGAGGTCACATAATCCCTGGCTTCTCCATTGATTGCACAGCAGAGGAATAGAGATTCTGTATGCACCACAGCCAGAGTCCCAGCACAGAAGGGGACTTGGCCAGCAGGTTGCAAAAGCACTCCAAGAGTGAAATGAGACCTGCCCCCACATTGCATTATATATTCATAGGTTAGCTGAAGAGGCACTAGAAAACACTTTGTTCCTTTAAGGAATGAGAAATATGGCAAGGGATATTCAGACTATGGAGTGTGCAGGCGGAGGGCCAAGATCTGATTACCAAGGACCCTAGTAGCAGCCTTGCACACCGGAAATAATGACATTAACCAAAGGTCTCTTTGGAAGCTGGTTTCGGCCAGCTTAGCTCTGCTAAGCTGCTGAAAGAGGGAAGGAGGTGAGCCTTCAGGGCCATCCCTGTTTTCTCTCATCAGTTTCCATTTGGGCAGGGGTCACCTAGTTCTTCATGTCTCACATCATAAAATTCCATTTCTGGAGTTAGAGCCATTTTTAAATGACTCTAAATAATTTTTTGAACTTAAGCAATGCTAATTGACCCATTTGAAATTAAATGCATTAAATAAGAGCTATAATCCATAGATAACTGTCTCTTTTGGTGCATGGAAAAAGTTTGATGATAACATTATTTGAAAACTAAGCCAGGATAATTCAGTATGGTAGCCATAAGATTATCTTTATCCCAAAGATATAGTTTAAAAAATGTTATATATGAAGAAATGTATATATGAATATATGAAGCATTTCCACCCTTTGGAGAAGGGTGGAATATTGTCATTGTAAAAAGAAGTTTGAGGTATAAAAGTCTAAAATGCATCTAAGTGGAGTCAAACTACTTAGTTTTCTCCTCCATCAAGGCACACCTGTGTTTTGATCCATACAGGAAGATACCTCCCACTGTCCCTTTCCAAGTCTCCCCAGACCAGCATAGTCAAAATCACTTGGAAACTTGTTAGAAATATAAATTCTTGTGTCCTCTCTACTCCAGACTCACTGAATCAGAACCTCTAGGGGTGGGACCCAGCAATCTATATTTTTAACAAGCCCTCCAGGTGATTCTGATGTAGACTAAAGTTTGAGAACCACTGCTCTGAGTACATCCCTCATTCTCTCCTAATAGAGCATTCTGGAAATATAATTTCAACTTTATAACAATAGAACTGGTTATATTACCTATACTTCTGTCCTTGTAAAATTTAGATTAATTTTTTAAAAATCTGCTTGGAAATTAACCAGTTTTTTATTGAGTGACATGAAGGAGATAGTTGTTAGCTTTTAAATTACTTTGTGTTATGAGACTCTCATTAATTACTTATGTTCTTAGTAGCTGATACTTTATTGAAAGGACCTGTGCTAACATTAGTAAATGCAAACAGAGTGTAAGGTCTTGAGGTTAATGAGATAATGAAACATTAATCTGTGTTTCTTCTTTAATGTAAAATGGAGATTCATCAGGTTCACTTTGTATACTTTACATTTGTCTTTTCAGGAAGAACAAAGTATGCTGGCTATGGAAGATGAGGGCACAGTACAACTCCCATTGGAAGGGCACTACAGGTGAGATATAAATTTAAAAACACAACAATTTAAGTAATGAAATGTGTTGATATGTACTCTATTTAAGAATTTCATAGTGTGTGGACTCCCATAGAGGCTTGTTGAAGTTGTGTTAGAGAAGAAAGAACTGAAACTAACGATTGGATTACCTGAGTCCCAGTACTAAGTTCTGCCAATACTAGCTGTGTGACTATACCCAAGTAGCATATAAGGAAGCGGGATGGGGAGCTGTTATCTGAAGTATTTTCTTCTCATATTTTATAATGTATATGAAAGATGCCTTTTATATTCTTAGAAAGTAGCATCTGAAGAAAGGTCAAGATTCACTTTTGGTATAAATGAGCTAGGTATTCACCAAATTGATCACAGATAAATGCTTTAACTCTGGGAATTTGCCCCTAAGAAAGGCATTCCAAAGAGATAACCTATTTTTTGAGTTGAAGGATTAAGTTATTTCAGTAATTTTAGGAAATATTTATGCAATTCTCCAAAATATGTCAATCTTCTTTATGTACAAAGACATAGCAAAAGAAAGCAAACTACTATAAGTTAGAATAAAAAATTTTGCAAGTATTTGGCCCAAACTATCTCTTTTTCTCTCCCTCTCAGTATAATTTAAATAGTTTTCCTGTATATTTATATTTTATATTCCATTTGGTACCCAGTTTTATGATCTCAATGTGCTTAAGGACAATTTAAGGCTATGCCAGTAAAAAAACAGAGAAGTCTTTTCTCTGAGGAGGGAATTTGTCATAGCATGGAAAAACAAGATAGGAGAGAATCTTCTGGATGTTCAGGGTCTGACTCTAAAATCATATTCCCTAGAATTTTAGGAAATATAATTATATGCCATTTAAGGGTAAGCACAAATACAAAAGGTATTTTATCTTTTTTTTTTAACAACATTTAAATTTTAAAATCCTGTTGATTGTTTAGTTGAATCAGCATATTTCAAAGTATATTCTGTAGAAATATGTGGTACCACTCTCAAAAGGGCTTTGTGGTTAAATAAGTTTGGAAAATGTTCCATATTTGCATTCAAGTTTGGAGATTCACAATGCATATTAGCATATGAAACAATCTAAGTAGTACGGAATTTTCTAAAAACATGTTTAACTTTGTTTAATCTAGCATTTTTTAAACTCTTGTTCACAAGACTCTTCTTCACATAATATGAAAAACTTTTATTTTTCACGATGCTTTTTTGGAAATTAGTTGATTTCATGCTTTGAGTTACTAGCAAACTATCTTTCTAGGAAGACTAAGGGCTGGAGGGTGTAGAGGAATTAAAGAACACATTTCTCAATTGGGCAAGGAAGGGAGATCCAAGGTTTTGTTCCTCTTAAAAGTTGAATTTGTTACTCTCTTGTGAAGAAGAGAGGGTCATGTGAGGTCAGGTTAGGATCTCTGGAGTCATGATTTTCCATAGCAGAGTATTTTTCATACATGTAGTAAAGTGAGAGCTTTTCTTCTCATTCACTGAAACTCTTTCACTTTATCTGTGATTTATTGCTGCTGCCATTTGGTTATGTTTCTATCACTGGAGATGTTTTGGAGCATCCTGAATATTACCTGTAATTGGTGCCATTTTAAAATATAAAAAAAGCACCTAGCATAGTACAGGCCCTGCTACTGTAGGTTCCCCCAGCATTTGGAAAGACTTCTGTCAAATACACAGGCTGCTTTCACTTATTCAATAAGTACTCATTGAGTGAGTCCCAAAGGTTTGGCTTTTAGGGGAACAGCAGTGAACACATGGTCAAGAATCCTGGTCCTCATGAACTTATATTCAAGTAGAATAGAAGTAGAAGGAGACAGAACATAAGCAAATGAACAAGTAATATAGTACCGGATTTCAGATGATGAAAAGTACAATAAAAATAAATAAAAAGGATGGGAGTGCTAGGAGGGGATGGAAATAGCCATTTGAAATAGAGTTGTCAGCGAGAGCCTGTCTGAGAAGGTGACATTTGAACAAAGGAGGGGAAGTGTTGCACCATATGAAGGGACATTATGAGCAGAGGGAAGAACAAAGACGAGGCCCCAAGACAGCAGCAAGCTTGTAGTGTTCCAGAACAGCCAGCAGGCCATTGCACTGTGGCTGGAGAGGAGTGAGCAGAGATGCAATGGTGGGGGTTGAAGTCAGAGGGGTTTGGGGTGGGGAGAGGACAGAGACTTAAAGGTCATTATAGGGACTCAGCATTTATTCTGAGTGACTAGGAGCCACTGAAAGGCCTGAGCACAGGAAGGAAGTGACCTGTGATGCCATGAATGTTAGGGGCAAGAGCCTACGCAATGGATGTGCAGAACCTAATCCCTGTAAGTTGAAATGAATTAAGAACATTGCAGACCAAATTAGTATCTACACAGCTCAAACTTTTCTTTAGATTTTTTATTTTTCACAAATTTTTTAGATAATTGAGAGGAATATTCAATACTTCTCCATTTTAATTATCAAAAATACTGTACAACAAACAAAATGTGGTGTATATATATAATAGAATATCATTCAGCCTTAAAAGTAAGGAAATTCTCACGTATGCTACAACATGGATGAATCTTGGGGACGTTATACTAAGTGAAATAAGCCAGTCACAAAAAGACAAATACTGTATGATTCCACTTACATGAGGCACTTAGAGTAGTCAAAATCATAGAGACAGAAAGTAGATGGTGGTTGCCAGGAACTGGGGGGAAGAGGAAATGGAGAGTTATTGTTTAGTGGGTATGGAGTTTCAGTTTTATAAGATAAAAAGAGTTCTGGAGATGGACGGTGGTGATGGTTGCACAACATTATGAATGTATTTAATAACACCGAACTGGACATTTAAAATGGTTAAGATGGCAAATTTTATGTTATGTGTATTTTACCACAATAAAAAAAATTGGGAAAACATACTCTACATAGACATAAGATTGTCCTATATTTAGTTTCTATTGTTGAATAACTGCAGTTACTTCTCTAATGTTTATCATTTAATTTTGGATAAACTCCTATCTAGAGATGATCCATCTGTGATCAATATTTCTGATGAAATGTCAAAGACTGCCTTGTGGAGGAACCTTCTGATTACTGCCGATAACTCAAAAGATAAGGAGTCAAGCTTTCCTTCTAAAAGGTTTGAATTTTAAAATAATGAGAATTTATACTAATTTCAATTTTTTGACATAAATCCATTAGCAAAAGAATAATATTGGTGTCCATCAAATTTAGATCTAAAATATTTCAGAAAATTATTTTTGGAAGTGGGTAGAAATTATCATTTTCACAAATGTGGGTATGTTTCTCAACATCTCTCTTTCAAATTAAAAGCTCATTCCCAAATTATTATAGTTGGGGAGGGACATGGTGCTATAAATGAGTCCCAATGTGCATAGTCTTTTTGATGTTCATTTTGGCCTACTACATTGCAGTATGATTTTACTTTTTTCTTGCACAGGACCCCCTTAGGTATCTAACCACATTTTGCATTCCTTCATTTCCCTTTTTTAAGCCAATATGCATTGTATGTAAGCAATGATGATTTTCTATTTAGTATATTTCCAGTCCCCCATCCCAACCCCCTGAAAATCTTTTATAACCTTGTTACCCCAAAACTTTCAGCTCCCGAAAGTTCTATCCATTCTTACTGTTCTGTATGTAAACATACGAACAACTCCTGTAGTTTTGGATGGTAGTTTTAAGTGCATGCTGGGGCAAGAGTGTGTCGTTAAATAACAAGATGAGATTTCCAACTGAATTTTTTTAGAATTTATAAATAAGAGTTCAAATCACCCAGTCTCCTTAGATGCTGATCTGAAAAAAAGGAATTCCTATGTTATGCTAATATCTTTTCTTATTAGAGAGTGATTGAGGGATTTGGGACAGTGTTTACTATAATTATTAAGTTCCTTTATTTTTATAACCTTAAATTAACTTTTTCTACTTAATTTTTACATTACATTTTTGTCATAAGCTCCCCTTCCTAATCACTCTAGAAGCTGATTCCCCAAAGGTAAGAAAGACCCTCTCCTTCAAACCTATTCCTTGGTTGCATTTCCTTATGTTAAATGGTGTCTTCTAGAAACCTGGTTAGTCTATGTCCTCTGTGTGAGTTTTGGGGAGGCAAAAGGCATGGAGAGCCTTGGGCTCAGATCCAGTATCAGATCAAGTTTCATGGCATTTCTATAACTACTCACGTCTTTAAGTGGGTCTGAAACTTGAATAAAGTTTTTTCCCTCCATGATTTATTCAAATGCATCATGTATAAATCAATAAATGTCACAGAACTGTATTTGGTAAAGAGGCTGCATTAGATTTGGAGGATGTATTTCTATATTTCTTGTTGATGGTTTTTGTCACCCCAAAATGGCATGCTGCTTCAGTGTCATCTCTATACCAAAAAGCATAAACAAGACAAGACAAACAGCAAATGTGCAGAGTCTTCATCCCAGAAGCTGGGGATTCTGTCTCTCAACTACCTCCAAAAGTTACTCCAAAGTTGGTTAATATATGTTACTCAATAGGCTTTCTCAAAAACTTTTGGTTGGTATTTTCTGCCTTTTAATAGGACTTTAAAACCTTCGTATATTTCTTTGCTTAGCTGAAGCAAAAGTAACATTTTGTTCTAAAACATTCTTTAACTCCCTTTCCCAACAATCCCTGGTATAGTCTGGTAATTCTCAGCGTAATTCTCTTTTGCTAGAACTCTTGGAAGAAAATCAGAGTTATGAGAAGGATCATTTCTCAAGCCCATTGAAATATGTACTTGTGGGCCCTTTCACGTTAAAAATATGGCATTTCTCTAATTTTTAAAAAAATGTGAAGTCCAGGTTTATGAACTCAAAAAAAAAATGCCATCCATGGAAAATATGTGGAGAATTTGAGACAATCAAACCTGTAGATTGTTTTTCTTCCTATATAATATGGATTCATAGTCCTAACTCTTCCTCTGTTTTTCTTTGGTTCAAGCAAAACTTTTTATGACATGATATTTTAGGCACTCCTTAAAGTAAAATCAAGTGACACTCCACCAAAAAAATCTTTTTTTAAAAAAAATATGTATCTAGATGATTTCAGACAGTAGATTGACTCTAGTGAACAATACAATGTTCTTTAAGGAAGGTCCAATTTTAAATAGATCATCCTTTATATTTCAATATAACCACTTGTTTCTTCCTCTTTAAACAAGTATTTTCACCAATATGAGGTAAAATAATATTTCTTTATTTCTTGTTGCTGAAATAAAGCTATTTTCACTATTGTGGAATGAAAATTTACTTAACTTTCCTTTTCCTTTGATGTGATCAAATCTATAGCTTTCCATGTGAAAAATATCTCTTGGTTGGTGGTTAATGTCTTTTATCCTCATAATAATAGAAGCTCTGGAAGAAATGATATAGCTTACAGAAGTCCTCAAACCACTGATACTATTAGTAATAAAGCAATACCCTTCTAAAACTGCTGCTTTCTCTTGGTATCTGTTGAAGGCTTTGAAGTAGATGATCAGGAACTATGAAAATGTTAGAGTATGCATTGACAAAAACAGGCCTAAAGATCAGGTTACCAGGGTCTGTATCTCCTGAGTCCTAAGCTGGTTTCCATGCAGCCTTTGACACTCCTGTTCCCAGTTATTTTCTGTCCCATCCCTCAGTATGCCTCAGAGAATACTATAAAACTTTTCTTGGTGGAATTTGGAATAGAAGTTGTATTTTCTCAATTATTTCATTCATTTTTTGTTGTCAAAAATATTTTATCTAGTTTAACTGGGAGTAGACTCTAAGAACTAACTGCAAATTCTACCGTAACTGGAGGATGTCTAATTTTGATCCTAGCACCATACATACATGTGACAAGTGCCTCTGCAGCTTATTGAATGAATTGGTGGAAGTAGGACTCATTAAAAACTACATTGCATCAGAATAGGTGAACAACTGCTATGTTTTATAATACTGACATCCAAGATCAATGTTTCTTGAGAAGGTCCCTGGCAATGCTAGGAAAAAAAGCACTTAGTTTTGCCTCAGTGGCAGAGGCTAGGCTCTGGGACCACCCTCCTCCCCGCAAACTCCTCACCAACCCCTGCCCTTGCACTCCCCACTACCTCCTTCTATCCTGGATTATCCTTCTTTGCTCTGATTTCCTAGGCCTAGGCTCTCTAATAAGTGCTTGGCAAATATTGTTCCTAACAGCCATTTTAGTGCCATTGAAAAGTAATGATTTCATAGATTACTTAGCAGCGTGACAGTACCGGATCATTTTTTGCCCTCTCTTGAAATATTACTTCCTTATATTTTAAATTTTAACGCAAGGGCAGGGACAATCTTGGCCGTCTTGTATTCCTAAGTCTTTGCAGAGTTACTGGCACATAATAGATATGCAATATATGTCTATTATAATGACACATAATAGATATGTAATATATACATGTTATAATGGAACCCTAAAATTGATTGGCATCCAGAAAAATGAATGTAGCAAGGAATCCAGAGAGCAATAGCCAAACAGTAAGAAGATTCAAATTGAGAATATTTTTCACAGAAGTCTTGAGCTGGTTATAAAATTTGTGCTTCATAATTTGCTGAAATCTAATCTGATACCAAAACTGTGGTGCTAATGAAGAAAAAAAAAACCCAGTCATTTAATCGGTTATTGTTTTGTAACCAACCAACCAACATAAACAAAGCAGGGCATCAGGAGAAAGCACATCTGTGGATCAAGTTGACATTCTGAATCTTTTTATTCACTACTTGGTGATGAATAGTGCCATTGGGAACTCATTCGTTTATCAAAAGATTATGGAACACCTCCTACTATCCAAAGTTTTGTGCATATAGGAATTGTGCATGTGCATGTATAGAGACCAGTACGTCTCTGTCCCCACAATCTCCTACAGATAAGATCTGGTATTCTATCTTTTAAAAGATAAAGTTCACTGGAATTGGGAATACCAGCCTCAGAATTCTGGAATTTGAGCTACATAGAGGCATCTAGTCCAAAACTAATTTTACAGATGAAGAAACCAAGTCTCAGAGAGACTAAATAACTAGTCAAAGGTCAAACAGTTCATTCTTAGCTTCTGGTAACTGAACCCAGACCTTTCAACACTAAGCCCAGGGCTGCCCTTTTTCATTGGCTTTGTTTGGCAGAAAAGACTGGGAGCCAGGTAAAGCCCTAAGGAAAAGTTAATTTGGAAATCAGGAGAGCAGGCACTTGTCATATAAAAGGATCTTAAAGTAGAAGAAAGTGAGTCATACAGATAGAGGAGTTAAAAATACAGAGTTAAGGCTCTCAACACGTCATGTGCACACTGTCATCTCTTCTCATGGAAGGAGAAAAGAAAAGGGAAAAAAGTCGCTTTGCTCTGACCTGTAAGTAGTATGTGCTGAGAAGTGTGGCAGGCACAAACCCGGGCGCCATAGACATGCGCTCACACCAGCTCTCAGCGCTGGCAGCGTGCCACAGATGGCAGAAGCTCCAGCACTTCTTACCTGATGGTGCCGGGTGGTGGTGACAACTGAGAAGGGCTGTTTCTAGCTTGAATTGGAGTAAAAACAATTTAAAAAACACACTCTAAGAATGTGTCTGAGTTATTGACCACTAAGAAAGCTGCACAGAAGGCCCCATAGAAAAATGGAGTTTTATTACTTTATTACTTGGAGAAGAGTTATAAAACCAAGAGTGTCCCCATGATCAACTGCTTCATAAATTTATATTAAGAAGGGCTGAAGTTAACAGTAAAGATTGTAAATTCTTCCAGCTTAGGGCCTCAGAAGCTGGTTGTGAGTTTCCTTTTGTGTCCGCAGCGGGGAGGGTCACAGAGAAGCCTAGATGTAGAGGGCTTTGTCACCCGCTGGAAGTAGTCGGGAAGTGAGCAATTCTGCTGCCCCCAGGAACATACACTCTTGATGTGAGCTTGAGCCATTTGAAGGCATTATTTGAATTTTCCATGAAAACTGTCAATTTGAGAGTAGGAAAAATATACAGTGGAAAAATATTGGAAAAAAATAGACAAAAATGGTAGAGTCATATTCCCAGCGTGCCCATCGGTAAAGTTAATTGGAGGATGAGATTACACAGAAGCCATTTGGAATGAGTTTATTTAAGAAAGAGTGAGGGGAAACATCCTTCCTTTGGTGCACATAGTAAGGATTTGTCCGTAAAGAGACAGCACAGGTGTCTGGGGAGCAGTGTGCATGGTGACCTGTCCACCATGCCAGTGGAGATGTGTCTGTCTTACCCGACCAAGGTACAGTCCTCACCTAAGGTCAAGATCTCGACCATGCAAAAAGGATGAGCCACTTGCAGCAGAGCCCAGAAATGCCTCCTGCAACATCTTGTTAGTGTCGTTTATTAATACTAGAGTTGGCACTGTCTTAAGATGGGGTATGGTTGACATTTTCAGCAATCATCAGTGAGTCATTTGCCCAAATGAGGATCATGGTATTAATCTTGCATGCCTTTGGAACTGTTTAAAAAATGTCTGGTTTTTGTTGTTTAGTGTCTGTTTTTGAATACCCCCCTCCCTGCAGTTTTTGGTTTCTATCTCACTGAGTGCAGAGGATTTTAATTGTTGCTGTCTATCTGTGCTTTGCAGCATGAGAGAGTGATGCCTGAGGGCTCTTGCGGTGCTTTGGGGTTGATGGGTTTTGTGTCTGAGCAAGCAGATCTCACTGTAGCCATGTTGGATTGCAGTAATAAACTTCTCCTTTTTTCCCCTGTAGCACTGAAAGCCGAAAAGAGAAGAAAGCTGACTCAGGGAAAGGTGTTGACAGGGAGACTTGTCTATGACTTGATCTTCAATTTATTTTTTACATATATATGAGAAGAGTGTCACAATTATTAATAAAACTGCTTTGATCATGTATTGTAAATTCTGTCATCCCAAATCCACCTTCATACTGTAAGTAGTGCAATACTTGTTTCATTTCTGTGTTTAAACTTCTGAGCCGTGAGATACCCTTGTGAGCAGAAACAATAGGTAATGCAAGAATCTTTGTGTTCCTTGCTGTATGTTAGACATTTGTAAACATTGGATTCTCATTGTCAGTTTTACGAGAGCAATAGCTTCCTTAAAGAGATAAGTCATATTTACCTAGTTTGTATTTTCCTACTTTAGTGACCTGAAGATGCCTGATAATTTCATTCAGAAGAATTTTGAAAGGTAGTCTTACTTCTTTTTATTTTTTATAGCTTAGCGTTAGTGACTTATTTCAAAAGACCCAAATCAAAAAGTTAGTTTGAAAGCATTTTTTAATAATTGTATTTATGCAATTTGATTTAATATGATACATTTAATACTTAACAATTTATATGTAACTGAAACTTAAAGTCATTTGAAAAAATATGTAGAAACCTGTTCTCAACTTGTTAAAAAGAATCAGATACAATGCAAAGGAGTCAAGTAGTATTTGCTTAAAATTCAAGTTGTGATACTACATGATCAAATACTAGGCTTGTATGAAATGCTTTAGAGCAACTTTGTAACAGGTTTGTGGGATTTTCAATATAAACCTTTATCGGAAATGCCCTGTTAAGTTTCTCTCCCATTGACAACAGATGTTTTCCAAATAAACCTGTTATATACATACACGTGGAATATCACATGTGAATCATTGCACGTGAAATTCCGCTCCTGTACAGTTATCTGCTGCTAGTGGTCATGCACTGCTTAATGCTGATCCTGAATCACGTTCTAATGTTAGACCAACAGGTCTCCAATTGTAATTTTTTTTTCTGCAAAGTTTTTTCCACTTTTTACTTAATGCATGTTGTGGAAAACAATCTTTTAAATGAAAATTTTAGATTCTGTTTGAGAAGATTCTGTATATATTTCAGTCCAAATGGAATAATCCATCTTTACAAAGCTTATACAAGAGGAAGAAAAGTTAAGAAGTTTTGAGTATTACTAAAAATACAATTTCATTTCATTTTAGATGAATGTGAAATTAATAAAGACTAAATCTCATAGTGCTCTTGGTTCCTAAGTATGATCAATGATCATCAACTTTATAATACTTCAACGTTCAAGTTTACAATAATTCAGAGCCCTGTGGCTTTTCCAGACCATTATTATGTACTCTGTAAGTGCACATGAAAAGTGAAAAAAAATTCCTCTTGTGATTAAGCTAATGAGGGAAAAAAAATCAATCAACAAAGCCTCCATTAGGTTCAACATTTTGATACATTTTACAAATTACCCTTACAACCTTTAAAGAGTCCTTTTTTTCCTTATGGAACGTGAGCTTAAAAATTATGGGAAGAAGAATTTGCAGTTTATAATAAAGTTTGTATTTATAAATGCTGAAGAAAAATACAGAAACTTCCTGTTCCAGATGTGTTACCTTTGTGTATTTTATAATACAGATACTATATTGTAAACATTTCCATTGTTTTATGATTTAGCCAGTCAGTCCCAGAAGCAGCCTCTTAGTGTTTTAATATATTAATAACAGTTCTGTTAAAATGATCATAGTGAGTTAAAACCTTCACATGATCTCCTATTTGAATAAGCAATCATATCCAATGAAATTCTGTATTTCTGAGTATTTTTATAGTCATTTTGTTCTTGTGTGAATTTTAATGCTATCCCTATGTTACCCCAATATTTTGAAATCATATAAAATATAAGAAAAATGTAGTGTTATATATTTACTCCTACTTTCAGATTCCTGGTCAAAATTACTGAATATCTTGAATGTAATTTAGTGCAAAGTTTAAGTAATGTGTAAATGTGACTAGGATATTGTGTTTTTCACAACTAAGAACTGTTATGTGGAAATAAATATTTATCCAACTAATTTCCTTGCACATTGTAAATTGTGATACAAAGTGTCTTGTCTTTTTTCTTCATATTAATTAGTAAATCAGTGTAGAACATTTTGATTGTTTGAACATAATATTTAAATTTAGACACCCCCAAAGTTAAGAAAACTTGGTGATGTAAACATTCAAGAGTGTGTGTCAAGAGTAAACAATTTTAATTTTATGAACAGAAAATTATGAGAACTATATAAGGATGTACTTTGTCATTTTCCCAGAAATGGGGGCAAAGGACATTGCTCCCGTGACTAGTAAAAAGCTCCAAGGTCATTAGTAGGATTCCTCATTATTAGAACTCTTTAGACTTCTGTTTTTAACTTCCATGGGGAAAGCATTTCCTAAAAGTTATCTCCTCCCTATTTGTTACAAAAGTCAGATGGGACCATAATTCTTTTGTAGCCATCTGGCAGTATGTTGTGGAGATAATTACATTCAGAACTCTATCTTAACCTAGTGGTTGATATTTTTCTCTTGACTAGTGAGTTTACTTTGTAATTGCTAGTATTTAACAGCCTACAATATTGGGAAATTTTTTCCTAAATCTAATCTGAATGTCCCTTTGGTGAAGTTTTAATCTACAGTTTGGTAGAAACTTTCCACTGATGATTCACAAGCAACTTGTATTTCAACACTATGCCTAGATCTTTTAGGATTTTTCTTGACTCTTAAAAGTGTGACTTACTCTGTTTCCTATTTGCACCGACCTACCTTTGTTTTTGTTTTAACTTTAGCCTATTTGCCCATGGACACTTGTTTATTTTACTATCATTGCAAGATTGCTCTCCATTTTTTTCAATATATCTATTTCATATATTCACATGAAATGAAATTATCACCATTTGAAAGTTTTATGAGAATAATTTAGATAATATGATGATTCTTTAAATATCTACATTGAAAGGTTAGTTGTAGTCAGCCTCCTGAAGAAGCCTAATAATCAAGGATTACTGGTAATGCATTATTTTAGAGATCTATTTAGGTGTTCTCCATAGAAAGCTGCAGCTAACTGATACAGCTGCCATGCCAATTCAATTGGTATATTGGGCACTACCCGTTGTGCTGGAACTTTGAAAATTGGGCCATGATCCTTGCTTCTAAGAGTAGGGTGGAATACATAACTGTGATATAATGTGATACGTACTGAGTTAGTGGTATGATGAAAGTGGTGAGTAACTCAAGGATGGAACTTGAGTTTGAGGAATTTAAGGAAAATGTTATCGAAGAGGTAGCATATGTATTAGGGTAGAAATGGGGAAGGAAAGGTACTCCAAGAACTGCAAGGATTCTCAAACCTATGTCAGTATTGAAATAAAGATGAAAATAAAAAGTAAAGATATATGGCATAACTAGAGCCTGGTATATTTGATATATGGCCCAGTATGGTGGAGTGTTAGGAGGGTAGTGAAGACTTGTGGGAAAAGATAGAAACACAAGTTAGGGACATTATAAATGACATTAAATTCTATACTAGGACATTTGAATTTTACCCATTAAGAGCTTTGAGTAATGGAGAGAAATGAATTTTTGAAAAGATTAGTGTGGCAGCACAGTATAGAATATAGTGGGGGAAAAGTAGAATCATCTCCTTAGGGATCTTCCTCCCAGGATGACTCTTAGATGACAGAACCAAACTCTCTGTGAGTGGTCTATAAATTTCTATTAGGGTAGAAAGCAGACAGGCTCAAGCATACTCCTTGGGCACCTAACAAGTACCTCTAGACACACTAGTTTTATTATTATTGTTTTTATTTAGAGCATTATTTTATATATGGAGATGATATGTATATATATGCACATATATGTACATATAGTTGTATTTGAAAAAAATGTGAAAAGCACAGCAAGCCTGAGAGTACTAAAAAAATCTAAGATCTTAAGTGTAGTACAAAATTCAGCCAATGGCTGCCTCATCAGTGTCCAGAAACCACCTTCCCCCTGCCCACCTTTGCACCCCACCCTTGTGCCCCACCCTTGCACCCCACCCATCTCGTCAATTCTTACCATGGACCTAGCTTTCTGTGTAGGTACTCTTGCCTGCTGGTGTGTGTAGGGTCATAGGTTTCTTTCACGTGACTTCTTTCTTCCATTTGTTTATAAGCTCCTTGTGGGTAGGAATGGTGTTTGGTGTTTCACCCCTCCTTTGTGACTCTCCAGAGCCCACTTCTGTGCCACCAGCACAGCGATGGCTGTTGACTCATAAGTAAAATATATCAGAAAATTCTGCTGCTTAGTGCATTAAGAATGATTAGAGATCCACAAAGGATTCTCACTGACATGTCAAAAGTAAATACTTATTGAGTACCTTTATGTGCCCAGCACCTAAGGACACAGAAGCTTAAGGCAAGAACCTGTGCCACCTATGGAGCCACCAAGGCAAGAGGAACAGCTAAATAGCTGTGACTAGGAAGAGGGAAATATGAAAGAAAGGTGCCAGGCATTGTATATCTGTAAACCTTCACAGCAATGCAACCATTCTGGGAGGTAGGTATTTTTGTACTTTTTTCAAATTAAGACTCTAGAATTCAAAGAGTTTAAGTAATGTTCTTTAAACCTTTCCCAATAGTGAGCGGTGGTGCTGAGAACTTAACCCAGGTCCATGTGACCTGGGCTGCAGTGCACTGGGTCTCCAGCAGGAGGTGAGATGTGACTGACTTCCTCCTCACTAGGATAGTCATTCTGGCTCATGGAACCAGAATTAGGTTAAGAAGAGTAATATTTCCTCTTAATGTTACATTTTATTTGTCACCCATCTTTCTGTGATTAACAGTGGAAACCAAACCAACACAAGGAAATACTTTTTTTTTGCTCATGAGTCATAAATATCATGACTTTGGATAGAAAAAGCTTAAAAAAACAATTAAGTTTTGGTGGTTGAATGGTCACACTTCTCACCATGTTCACACATGCTTTTTAAATAATTTGACAAACTTGGAGAGTTGGTTCGGATGAAAGGTGGTGTAGAATACGAACTGTGACTGAGTTTGTTGAAGTTGAAAGCCTGTAAGTACCAGAAAACCTATGCTTCTCAATTAGTGGTAAGGAAGTTCTCTCTTTTTACTAATTCAAATTCTTGGGTTTAAATGTTAATATTGTCACAGAAAGATGACATACAGAAAGATGATAAATTTCTACTGAGCATGACATTGGTCTTATTAATACCATGCTCTGATCTTTTCTTGTTCGGTAGTGATGTTATGCTCTATAACCCTTGTCTGGCTCTCGTTCTCAACTGTCTGGATCCCTCAGACATTCTGAATACACACTCTAGGTCACTGAGATGTATGCAGAAAGGTTCTTGGACACCGCTGAAATAACTGTCACAAAGTTGGCCAACAAAATCCTCTTCCTTTATGGAAAAAGCCATGCTTGTGTTTTGGTGTTTTTCATTTAGAGTTTACTGAATCTTAAATATTGTACACATCTAGTAGTCTTATAAATCTGTATTCTCACATCAACTTAGAACAGAAGCAGCAACTGCCAAGAGGTGGAACTGGTAGCCTCAGTGACCACCTGTGATTAAGAAAAGAAACAGAATATATCCAGAATGACATACAGCTTGATGTGATAATTGATCTTTATGGCCGGGGCTCTGAGTCATCAAGGATGCATTGAATTATGTTCTGTGCCTGATATTTAAGAAAGCATGGAGGTATGTAATCACTTTTAGCAAGGTTTCCAACAAAAACAGTCCAAAAAAATTTTTTAAGTGATTTTCTAAAAATCTTGATAGAAACTTAAATAACAAACCCTGTGTTCAAAGAAGAGATGTAAACCCCGTTTCTCTATTCTTTTGGTGTATGTGCCCCTGGGCACTGATGTACTTTAACAGGGTGTTTATGAAAGGATACTTAGCTATGCATTTACCTGCAGAGCCTGCAATTATCAATGGCAAGATATGTCTGCACAACTTAGTGGTATGAATGTTCCTGTATGTTTCAAACTTACCCTGTCAATTTCCTTATCTTCTTTTTCCAATAAGCTAATTTAAAACTCTTATTGGAGAGTAAACCTTGTCCTGTGAGGGGCAAATGAAAACTACTTGGACTTTATTCATATCATTACCATTTTTAACCCCCAATGCTTGAAAAATATGTACTGGGATTACCTCTGGGCTCCAGAGAAATTATTTAGCATGTTTAGAAACTAAAGAAACAATGAATTCAGATAATTTTAATATTGTACAAATATTATACACTATCTGACTTAGATACTATTATTGTAATATCTGCTTATTGTATAATATCTGATATTGTACAATATCTGGAAGATAAAAGAAAAATTTATATTTAATTTGCTTTTATGACTATTAATTCTGTCTAGGATGTGAACATATATTATTACTGCTTCCTGATATAGAACTCTGCAAATATTGGTCCAGCTACTCACAATGATTGAGCTATAGTAAGAAATTTTGACAAGATCTCTATGGGTTTGAGGGTCAGTTTGTGGTTCCAGTGGATGAGTGGGATTTGAGATTTAATTAATGGAGGCTACTCAAAGGCATGCTCTGAAAATATAGCTGGAGATGGATTTCCCAATCCTCTGTCCATGCCTATGCATGACTCACTAGTCTCATGTTGAATTGATAGATTTTTTTCCATTTCTTCCATTTTTAGATTTTTATGCTGTAGCTCACCCTGTCTGGGAAAACTTTGTCTAGCAAATGGTCTGAAGCTAAGTTTAAATTCATAAAGTCAAGTTTCAAAAACCAAGGCTGTTTTGCAAATAATTGAAAGAAAAATCATGTTTCTTAGTTATCTAGACATTGCTTTGCTAGGCCAAATTCAGCATTTGAAATTTATGCTTTCATTTTTATGGTGATGTCAACCAAAAATAGTTGGTCAAACGCTTAAGTGATTGACTTGACTTTTTTTTTTTAACTTCTACTGAGGTATCAGAACTGCCAAAATGATGTTGCTGATATTATTTATTCTTATATGAGCCTCGTCATAGTTCACTAAAATAAAATTATAAATTATGCACTATATAAATAACTAAAAGTATTTTAAGTTGATTTCTCAAAAGCTATATGTATTTATGATAACAGAAATTATGTCTGTATTAGACAAAAAACCTCATGAACTACTTAGTTTAACACATTTTTGTGTATCTAATTTTTTATAAAAGCTGAACTCTTTCCATGTTTACAAGGTAGTCTGGGATTACTAACAAAATAAACATGAAGCTTTCTGGATAAATGTGTCCATATGCCAGTGTGGTTTAAGTCTGATTCAAGACATAACTCATTACTTCTGAAAAAATGAAGGCACATTTATTAAGTGACCAGGAGAAAACCCACAGTATGTAGAATGGGAATAATAATACGTAACATTCTAGTTTATTTTCCATTTTTAAAAATGAGTCCAAGGAAGTTAAAACATTCTTTTAATTAAGATGCTTAAAGAAATGAAATATGAAAAATTGATGCAAGACTCCTTCAAGTTAGGATTTGCGATACAAATATTTTCATCTTTTAACAGGGCAAGCTGATGTGTTCACATCTCAGTTTCAAGCTGCCTCTTTGACTAGGAACATCAGCATTTTTTTTTTTAAAGCACATTCACAATGCTTTCCCATCACCCTTGCTGTGTTTTTGTAGCACCTATAGCCATAACTGGCACCTGGGGGCCTGCATTGCTGGCAGTTTCCCTTACATTTCTTTGGAGTCTATTCAACTGCTGTGGTTTTACTTAGAAGTCAGTGCTTTGCATATTTGATTTTCTGAGACTGTTTGAATAGTCTTTCTCAGAAAACTGTGCCAGTCTGGCTGTGAACAGCTCTTCTCCGAGGGGAGCTGATAGTAGCCTGGTCGGGTTGGTATGCTTGGACTTGGGTTCCCGGCCATGCCCAGCTATCTTCTCTCCCTATTCCTTCTTATCTTGTCCCTGCTCACATCTTGCAGTCCCTTTAAAGAGAACAAAATTTGGACTAGTTCAGTTAGAAAAAATTAAAATGCTGCCAGGGAACCTATGTGAAGCTCATATAAAAACAATTCATATTTGTTGTTTCAGCAGCTGATGTGGAAATGATTTTAAATGATAAACAAAACCAGACTGGATAATTCAAATTTCTGCAAGCTAATAATCTGTTGTGAAGACAGAGTCCCTACTTTTGATTATAGGTATGGATTTGGGGAACAAAGGTAACCTTAAATTTCTTGATTTAAGTGCATTTTTTTTAAAGATCATCTTGACAGTGAGGTTTTGCGATAATGAGAACAAACATGGCTTTTAAAAAGCTGTAAATGGTATGCCGTTCTGAGGTGCTAAGGTAAAGAGAAGCATTGTTTTATGAAGTGGCTCATATGGGTATATATATGTTGGTGTGCTGTGCTGCTAGCGATTCCATGGTCTTCATCAGTATACCACTAGAGAGAGAAAGAAAAAGGGCAGAATTAGGAAGCCAGTTCTCTTTTTTAAAAAAAATAAGTAAATTCAAATGTGCTCTCCTAAGCATACGTGGTATAAAACAGAGTGTTTTAATTCCTGAAACAGTTTATACACTGAAATAGGATCAAACAGGGTGGGCGTCTAATTTTCCCCCAGAGCTCTTCCAGGGCATGTTGTTCTGTCCTACAGAAGTCTGATTCTCTTTTGCAGGTGCTGAGAGAACTCACTGTGAATTTGGCTTACTGCATAGTGCTTTAAGGATATGTAAATTCTAATTAAAACACCCAAATCCATTTCCAAGTTTGACTCAAAGGACACTTAGAAACATGCCATGCATAGGAAGGAATGTTTATCCCATTAAGCCCACTTGTTTTAATTAAGTGTTATCAAGTGTCAAATTTCTTTACACTCTAGTAAGATAAACTGTATTAAAATAAATGAATTTTTAGAAAGCATTTTTTCCTAATATATATCACTAAGAAATTGCAGAAGTCTATTTCAATATTACATATGTATGTCTAACATAAGTGCAGTCAAAAGTCAAATGTATTACTGCCTATGGTTGTTCAAAAAAGGTTACATGGCAAATGACACACTTAGACTTTACACTGGCTTTTTTTTATCTGTATGTCTGACATTTTGGTAGATGGAGTTTATGACCTGAGGCAAAAATTTATCAACTCATACTTTGTTAAATAATTGTCTGCTGGGCAAACATGTTATGGAGGCATAAGTTAACTTTTAAAAAATGCTTAAGTAAAGTATTATGTGTCTTTTCTTTCAATAGTGGAAAAATAAACTTCAACTTCTTATAAAAATGTGACCCAAAAGATAAGCTAGTTTTTCTCAGTATCAAATAACTGTTTTACTCCTATACGGTGGGCACTATTTGAACTGAGCACAGAGCAAATCATGGCTGCGGTTCCCAACCTTTTTAGCACCAGGGACCGGTTTCATGGAAGACAATTTTTCCACGGATGGGGCAGGGAGGTGGGGGAGGCAAAGCTCAGGCAGTGAAGCGAATGATGCTGTAAATACAGATGAAGTTTTGCTCACTGGCTTGCCGCTCACCTCCCACTGTGCGGTCCCCGGTTCCTAAGTTTCATGGAAGACAATTTTTCCACGGACGGATGGGGTTGGAGTGGGGGGAGCCGGCAGAGCTCTGCGGCCCAGTCCCTAACACGCCACAGACCGGTACCGGTCTGTGGCCCAGGGGTTGGGGACTGCAGTGTTAGAGGACACACATACACATATGTGTGTGTGCATATATATATTTCTTGTTCTTAATCTGAAAACCTCTAGTGCAGAAAATGTATTTGACTTAACACCCAGAAAGATCCTCTGTATAGCTAACAATAGCTCTAGCCATTTCTGACTTTATAAAACAAACCTGATTGTTTATTGCCTGTAGTTGTTCAACAGAGATAACATGGCAATTGTAAAAACTGAAGTGTGCTGATCATTAATATCCTACTGTTGTTAGAATGGCTAGTAATACATACTAGACAGAAATAGATTTTCATATTTGAGCTGAGCTATTATCATGCTGGTTTCACTTTAGAATTACTCTGCCACACACTTACTGAATAAGTGATTACTTTTGAATCAAAATAAGGAGAGACTGAAAAATCACATGAATAGGAGAGTAGTGTTTTGACACTCCCAGGATATGCAATATTGTGCTTCTCAACCCCAAACTCTCTAATATTATTGAATATTAATCTGTATGGCTCAAGGATAGCACTCCTCTGACTTCACATTGGAAAAATAAAACCCCATTTTATTCTGTCCTTGTCTCCAGTATTTCTAGGAGAAGTAGGCCTGAAAGAGGAAACTACGCCCCACCAGCAACTTCCCTTCCCTTGCACAAAGTTTTTCTATACCATTGCCTGGAAATCCACTCCAGCATCCACCAAGGCTTTGGAGATCTGAGCTGACTGCTGAAAGTGAACGTTATCTGCAGGGAGAGAAAGGAAACATAAAGTAGCTAATAGCTGTTCCACTTTTCTGATACCAAAGGGTGGCAAAGGCATAAGAAGAAAGGGACTGTTTGAAGTTCTAGAACTCAGCATCCCATTTAGCCCAAGACAAGTGAGTTGTGGAAAGCAACACTGTTTTATTGAAGTAAATGTAACAGTCTTGCCCCTCATGCTTTTGTTTTGTCAGTAGTGAAATTGCAAACCTGTCTGTGATACTAAAAAGTCTAATTAACTGAAACTCACCATCTGCTGTTCCATGAATAAGGAGGTACTCAACTTGTTTAAAATTTTCAGCTCTGCTCATGACTGTTGAATTCTGGAATTGAGAAAAAGAATGTCATTATTCAAAAAAGGATCTGCCATAAACTGATTTTTCACTTCAGTTTACAAAATAAAATGTTTTCAGCTGGGGCCCCCTTTGATACAAAATATAGCAAACCGATATTCAAGCAAATGCTGTCTGCATGCATGGCAGAATGCACAGCATGCCCTGTGCCTGGGAGATAGGACTGGAAAGGGAGGATGCCACATCTTCCCTGCACATTCAGGAAGAGGGCACCTGCCACCTAGCCTGCATGCAAAACCCCTTGAGTCCTACATCCCAGATTGGCTGTGTCCTATGCATTAGCACAGGGCAGAGTCTCATATTAGCAATGTATGTTCCATGGGCTTCTGCTGTAGTTCAGCCAAAAAGTGTATTACCATGGCAACCATGTGTCACATGGTGCCATACATGCTACATTTCAAAGAGCCTGTACATAGCATTTGCAACTAAACATACTCTGCAATATGTCATGTGAACTTTGGTCCACATTGCTAGGCTCTGAATGAAAAGCAAATATTACCTCTTTGGGAACAGATGTTAAAAACCTAGGCAAATGTAACATATGGGAGGGGAAAAGGGTAAAAAAGATCAAGAAGGGCCTTAGAAAATCAGTGGATTGTTGTCTGCCTCATTCTGTATATTGGAGGAAATGCTGCTATTGGATCAAATCATTCCCAAATCAGCCAGGGAAATAGCATAAAAAATTGGGTGGTCAGCTTTTTGAGACTGCTTTGTGGCCCAAGTCAAGTAGGGCTCCTAGAATGAGGGTATTGGATGAAAAAGCCTTTGAAAGTGTAGATCTAGTCATCTGATTTCCATTGGGGGATATTTACAAAGTGGGGGTGAGGGTAGAAATGTCACAAAGACACTGTAGTGCCTTTGGGAGGGAGTGAGCTAGAATCTGCTTTGATTGTCCTGTTACGGGTTGGGCCGGGCAAGGGGCAGCAGCCTCTCAATGGCTGGTCCTGCAGCACCTTGGTGAATCAAAGTCCACTCGATGAGAGCCAAGGTTTGTATTTTACAGATATCTTTGTAGCTAACAACAGCTTAATGTTTTTGATGGGAACCCTGGTGGCCTGGCAGGAAGGGAATAAGAGTGTTCCTATTCTAGTCCCAGCTTCAATATCAGTGAGCTGTACGGCTGGAGACATTCTGCTCTCTGAGCCTTGATTTCCGTAAAATGGGAATAAGAATTGAGTAGTCCCCCTTTATCCATGGTTTCACCTTCTGCATTTCAGTTCCCTACAGTACAGTACACTAAGATATTTTGAGAGAAAGAGAGAGCACATTCACATAATTTTTATTACAGTATATTGTTATAATTGTTCTATTTTATTATTGTTGCTCTCTTACTGTGTCTAATTTTAAATTAAATTTTATTATAGGTATGTATGTATAGGAAGAAACAAGGAACATAGCGTACATAGGGCTCGGTACTATTTGTGGTTTCAGGCATCCACTGGGGGTCTTGGAACGTATCTCCTGCGGATAAGGGGGCACCCCTGTAACTCCTCTTACTCTCTCACAGAAATAGGAACCAAGAGACATGGCAGAGCATTTTTGTTGTTGTTGTTAACTTTATGATGCTGATATGAGAATTCTGTGACACAGTTTCTGGAAAAAAGACATTCTGTCTACAACTTTCAGGACAGAGTCACCCAAAATGTTTCAGTGGACTGAATGTTCCAAGATCACCCTGTCCTGATAAGCTTAGAACAAATGCCCTGCCCCTCCTGAGTAGGCTAGTTCCCGCTTATCGTGACCATATTCCATTTCTGAGCCAAATTGAGGATTTATTCATGAACTTTCAGAATAAACACCGAGGACTCCTTAAAAGTATACTTTTACTTTATTTTTGAGAAACTTTTTATCTGGTGAGATGTCGCAGGTAAATATACCCATGTATGAATCCATCCATCCATCCATCCAACATCACCATTCATCTGTCCATTCATTTTTTCATCTAGTCAATCAATATTTATTTGTTATCTACTCCACTTTAAAAATCCGTAAGAAAAAAGATTTGTCTATATTGTTCATTATTCTTAGCATCTAATACAGTACTAAATATTTATTAATTAAATGAGTAAATGAAAGAACTTATTAAACACTTGTATTGTCCACTATATTTGGTCCTAGTTTTGCAGAGGCAAGTGTTATCAGCTGGGGTAGACAGAATAAAATAGTCTCATTCTGAAATTTACTGAGATACATTTTGCCCACTTGCAAGCAGTACACCATGCCATTAGTAATAATAGCTAACATTTATTGAGCATTTACTCTTATCACTGTGTTAAGCACCATGAAGGATTTATAAAAGCACTGTTGTATCTCATTCTCACAACACCCATGTAAAATAGGTCTATAACAACCCTGCTTTATAGATGGAGGCATCGAGATCCAGAAGGTGAGTAACCTGCACCAGGTACAATATAGCAAATGTCAGAGCTGGGCAAAACCTGACAGGAAAGCCCCTTTTACTTCGTAATGTTGCACAGTGTCTCTACTAAAATTCCAAGCTGCTTATGATATGGTCTTCCGCAAAGGAACAGTATGAAATAAAATGTTAATTAACTGTCCTGGAATTTGAAGTACACAATAATAGTAGGAATACTTTGGTACCCTCCTGAGACCCCATGCCTTCCCAGTCTGAAATAATCAGAAAAGAGATTGGTCTGCACAGCCCTGGGAGATTTGAGAGGCATATTTTCTGACTGTACAAGTGATGTATAGCCTAAAGTGGCAATAGAACTCTGAGCAATTTTCTGCCCTTCCGAGAGGAAAGGGTCAAAATGAATCTCCCTAAAAGGCATTTTTGTGCAGCATTCAAAGCTGGAGCCAGGAGAAGCTGAGGCTTGAATACTGACAGTGAACATTAACCTCCTGAATCCCTGAATCGCAGGTGCAGGTGCCCCGGTTAGAGTCCTCTTTAGTGATCCTTTCTGCTAGCCATGCTCTCAGCTTGTGCTGACTTCCTCCCTCCTTGTTTCTCCCCAAATTAAATTTAGCTCGTTGCTCATGGAAGATAGTCAACTTTAACACCCAGACCTGACCCAAATATACAACTGTGTCACCTCACCTCACCTCCAAAAGCCTCACGGGCCTGCCTTGCTTGGCAGCTTGAATAGCAAAAGCTGCTCCTACAACCTCCCTGAGCCATGAAACTGAGAAATGTCATTGAAACATAGAGTAATAGTTAGGAGACATATAAATACGCAGGACAGTTAGCAAGGAATGTGATAACTACTGGAGTTTGGACCAAAACAGTTTCTGGCTGCCTTTTTTTTTTCTTAAATGGAGTGAATACAGGCTGAAAGAAGACAATTTTTATAAACAAGTAAAACCCTGAGCCTAAGATAAATGTTGTGATGTACACACTGTAGCTGTGATGAACTAGACATGGTGAGAAATGCAACATACTGAGAAAAAGACGAAAACTGTGATAAAAGTGTCATGATGCAAATTGTTTTACATTAACAATATTACACTACAAAGAAAGAAAGACAAATACTTTAATGCAGCAAGAGAAAAATAAAACAAAAGCTTCCCCTGCAACTGTAAGATAAGTGTGCCATTTCAAATGCACACTTGCCTGCTCATTGGGAGAAGCCTCCAGAGGGACCTCTTTGGGAGAGGGAGGCAGGCAGCCGGGAGACACACACCCACTTTAAGGCTCTCGTGCTGCAGAGAACATTTTTCCCCCCCAGAAAAATGCAGCTGTGTCACCTTGTCTCTAGGACCACTGATCATTCCCTACTAGACTGTGCACCCTGGATTCTCAATTAAGACTCTTTACAGTCCACTGTATGGCACACTTTAAACTATAAGGGTAACATACAAAGCCAGGGAAAGAAATGCATGCATTAATTTAAGGTATGATTAATGATTAGAAAAAAAATTTAATTATGCTATTTTAACCCACCAAGATAGGATAATCCCCCTTTGCCTATCCATGGAAACAGAAATAAAAAAGGAAATGGATGACTAAGTTAGAAGCTGAATAGTCTATCACCAACTACTAAAAAGGAAACTCAGAGTGATAAATGGGCAAGGATGCAATGGTGGTGCAGTTGGCACTCTCCTGAGGCTAGAAACTTCCGGAGAGCCCTGCTGCCAGCAACAGTCTGGCAAAGAGAAGTGGGAAGGATTGGTCCAGTGGCAGTGCCGATTCCACAGCATCTCTGTGAGGAGCTTTTCCTTCAATCCCCAAGAAGAACCATCTGTAGCTGCTTGTTGGATCATGCTGGTTCCTCAGTTACCTTCCAACAAATAAATCTTTGTATTTTTGAAATAAAAGAGAGAGCTGATTAAGAGTAAGGGAGTACTATGAGAAACAGAAGGTATAACAATTTTTAAGCTACCCCTTGTGCCATCTAGGAACCATAAGGACAATTTGCTTCCTGAAGATCATAATGATGGCAGCCGCCATGTTTCGCAAGCTTGCTTCAGGGCAGGCACAGGTGTCTCATTTAATCATGTCAGTAACACTGCGAGGTAGGTCTGATCATCCCATTAGCCAGATGAGGAAACTGAGGTTCAGAGTGGTTAAAGAGCCTCCTCAAGCTCACACTGCTGGTAAGTGGTGGAAAGAGAATTTGAATACATGTCTGTCTAACTCCAAAGCCCATGCCCCTTACTATCACATTCTCCTGTCACTTGCCATCATTGCCAAACACTCATCACCACTTCCAGGCTCTTATAGAAAAGGCAAGTAGTCACTGGGTCGAATGGACGACAACCCAGCATTTCACTAAGAGATTACCTTGGGATTACCAGGTTGCTGCATGAATTCTCCTACTTGGAACCAAAGCTGCATAAATAATATTAAATGATGCCATTTTGGGAAGCATCATTAATGCCACAACAGAGGCCACACAAAATGTTTAAGAAAAAATGAATTCAACCCACTATATCGGATGTTTTACTTGTTTATATCTATCAAACAACTGTCCCCATGAGATGCCAAGGAAAGAGCTCCCATCAACCCCAGACAGAGGGCTCTACCTCAGGCCTTACCAAGCAACACTGGCTTCTTTAAAGATCACACAGCAGTCAACATTTTATCAGCACTCAACAAACAAGTTAAGGTTTGGCTTAAATCTGAAGGTCTCTCTCCCTTTGGCATATTCTGGGATAATAGAACAAATGTCAAATCAGTACAAGATGGCATATTTACAAAATTGCACCCTGTTTTGCATAACCTAACGATGCAGCAGTTCTTAAGGATTGAACATTTCAAATCTGCTAGCAGAAGACTGCCAAATCTATGACTGTTTCATACACTTGCCAAAAGCCTATCAAATTTTGAGCAAAATGCAAAATAAATCTCCTCTACAAGTTAAATCAGTCCCTTCTGTGTGTTCCAGGCTGCCCTCTTCTCTTGGCAACAAGGCCCAGGACTTGGGCCCCATTTCTCTTGCCCTTGATCTTATACTTCTCTCTGTGTGTATTCATAAAGCCATTCCCTTCCCAGGCTTATGTCCTGCCTTATTGGTCGCCATTTGGCCTGCTCTTCCAACAGCCCTTCTTCTGTGTTATCCCCCAGTTCATTGGACCTGCTTCACAAATCCCCAGAAAACCACTCTCCCTGCTACTCATTTGTCTACCGTGCTGATCTGCCTCTTCCCCTCTGCTTCACCTATGGAGAGCATCTGTGTTCTTTCTCTCCATCTTCCCAAATCTTTCCCTAATGATGCAGGTAAGTGCCCTCTCCTTTTCCTAACCCTCAATGTCTATATGTTACATAACATTTTTGTGCCTCAGTTTCTGTGTCAGTAAAATGGAGAAAGAATACTTGTCTCAGAGGATTTGGGGGAGAATTAAACCTGGTAACCCATGTAAAGAGCTTAGAATAATGTCTGCCCATAGAGGCACTTGAGAAACAGATAAAAAAATGAATGAAATATGACACTGGATCCCCCGTGGTTGAGAGGAGGGGGAGGAAGTTGAAACCCTAATTTCTCGGACATTCCTCTTCCCCTCTCAACACGCTCCCAGGTTATAGAATTTCCGGGGCTTTGCAGTCACAATTTGGAAACCGTTAATCTTTTTTATACATATTGGCTACTTTGTCATACTCAAGTTCATCTTTTATTACCTGTTCTCACTTATTTCTCTCCAAAAATCTTGCTTTTTTGCACTGACAAGGAATAAACTTCGGAACAATTAAAACACCAGGCACCTTGAATGAGTGAATGCAAGTCACGTGTTAATATTTTTTACAGTTTTGACTAAAAGATCTATAATTGAGCATATGAGAGGCCATTCATCAATGTTAGTCAGGAACCTACTCCTCACAGTGTGGCTACAGTTGTTGTTTGCTTATTGCTACTGGTTGTAAGTGTTGTCTCCCTGGATGTCTCATTTCTTTGCTCAAATCTATCACTATTTCTGTCTGCTGGGAATTGAGACTCACTGCAGAAAACATGTTTCCACAGAGCTGCACTACTCATTAGCTCAGATTTGTCACCCTTCCACTTTGGCTGCCCATTTAGAGCTTCTGGGACCAGCTCCTTGGGATTTTAGGGAGGTGAGCATCTTCTTTCCTCTTAGAGTTCGTGATATCCTTTAAAAGTGCTCCTGCCTTGCTGCTTGGCAATAGGTGGGTGGTTATCTCCAGAGTCTTACAGAGTCACTGCTGTGTCACTGCATTGGGTCTAAGCCTGAGTCCCAGGGGCCCCTAATCTGTATGGCAGCTTTGAAAGAACAGGAAAGGGTATGGTTGGCTGCAGCCCTGTGGGTGCATGCCTTAGAAAATGGAGTACAGACTGGCTTTCAGCAGGGCACAAGCTGAACGACTGCCTACGGTGTCCCTGCCTGTTCCATTCATGTGTACAAATGGTTCCTCTAATTCCTTTTCCTCAAGGGTGAGTAGGACCTGTATTGCACAAGATGTGCTTCTCTTGATGTTGTGGGTTTCTCTGCATTCTTTCAAATCCAGGTCATCAACGATCTAATAATGAATTCCTTTCTCATTTGAGTTTTATTAAAAATTGCATTCTCTTCTAAAGGCTATAATTCTGGCTACTGTTGTATCAATAATTCTTTAGCTGAAAAACATGGACAAAAATATCAAGGCCTTACTTATGACACACTTTGGGCATTCCTAATCTGCAGTGTACTGAAAAGAGTCACTGATCCAGACTAAATGTAAATCGTTTTTAAAATATTTCTTTCTGACCCACTGAAATGCACAGGGTGTTGAAAGCCTCTAAGGAGTTGTCTTCTTTGTCTTTTCAAAAAGGATGGGAGGGAGAGCGGGAAGGAGGCAGGAAAGGAGAGAGGGGGAGAGAGAGAGAGGGGGAAGAAAAACAACCTGGGAAAGAGAAGTAAAAGATGGGGTCCAGAGGGGCAGCTGGGGCCTTGGAGGAAAAATAGAATCTTTGAATGTATTCTTGCCAGAGACAAAAGCACAGGCTCATTTAAAAAACAAAGGAGGGCAGCTTTATTCTAAAGCCTGCTGTGCACCAAAAATAGGCACTTAGATTCAGTTCTCCACATAGATTCAGTTCTCCACGTTTCAGAGGAAGCAACTTACCAAGGTGGAGACAATTCAGTAAATGCCTTTGCCTCACTTTTATCCTGCCCACCTTAACTATCACCCTCCCAAATAATTCCTCTGAGTAACACATTGGGAACCTTTAGCTCCCCGGTACTGGCAGTTTTAATGTGTCCATTGCCAGCAATGAATTTCGTGCCAAGAAAACCCGACTCCTGGCGTGGAAGGATTAAACAGTCCTCGGGTGCCATCTGTGCAGTGAAGTGAGAGAGTGACTTTGTGCACCCCGTGTGCGTGTGTTGCCATTGGCAGTGGGAAGTGACTTCTATTTACATGACTACCTCATGCAGCGAACACCTAAGGGGAGATGAAAATGGCCACCGCGGCGGGGCAGGTTGGAGAGGAGGAATCTGTGTGGGAAAGCGGCGCCATAGGAAAGACCGGGGAAGATGCAGGTCGGAATGGCAGATTAAAACAAATTATCCTGTCTGGTTACAGAGGGAGGACTAACTGAAGAGGAAATATCCTGTTGGCTGATGTTCTTTGAGGAAGCAGATGTCAGGGTTTGGACTTGACCTTGTGCTTCTAAGAAGGTTCAAAAGACTTTTTAGAATGGGATTTTCTAGATGAACTTTTGACTCATCATCCACCATGTTCCAGAGTCAGGGATTAGGATATCTGAGAAAACCCTTTGGCAATCAAATTCAAGTATTCTAGTTGGGTCATTAACAAGAACGTTCAAGCTGTAAAGTGAGAGAAGTGATGAAGAAATACAACTTGGATAACAATGATTCCCTTCAAAAAGTTTTAAATTAAATTAAGAAAGGTTTTAAGTCTATACCTCATACAGGGAAATTCAAAGAATACGATGTTGAGGAAAGCCTTGAATAGCTCACAGTACTACAGAGGGGAAAACCCAGTACAAGATAACTATTAGTTCAAGATAGACTAAAGTGAGGATTAAGTGATGGACAAGGAAAATATCACGGGATTCAAGAGTGGGAGGGCTGCGCGGGTTTCCCAGCAGGTGGAGACGGAGGGGCAATGACATTCCAGGCACAAGGAATGGAGGGCAGAGGCACACAACGGAAAGCTGCAGAAACGTTCAGAGAACAGTGAGCATTCCAGACAAACTGTGCCATTCTAAGAACTGTGCTGAACACCTGGCTAAAGAGTGAGGATGGGACTTCGTTGAGTATACAGGAAAGGACCATGAGAGTGTTGGGTATGGGTGTTAATCTTCTAGCTCTGCACGCAGTAGACTGGAGTGTGGGAAGACAAGCTACCGGGAGACAAATTGGATTATTGTTATAAAAGGAGATAGGTCATATGACAGCAGCAACACAGTTATGAGAAGGGCAAGGGCATCAAAAATAGCTTAAGGGATGTGGGTGAGAAAGAGTGGGGAGAACTGAGTGCAACATATAAGATTAGGGACCTTCAGCAGATATGGGGACAACCTGATCATGGGACTGTTTTGTAGAGGAAGATGACTTGTGGCATCTCACTTTGCATATTGTTACCCTTCTATCTTGACTGAAAAACAGTGATGAAAACACACATGCAGGCACTAACACAAACACCTTACCACCACCACTCCCTGTGCACGCACACATACACACACACCTTCCTAAGTAAGTGAAAATTAACACGTAAAACTAGAAACTTTGCATTTTACTGTGTTTTGATCAGATGGCTTCACAATCCATAGTGATAATGATGACATCTTACAAAAATGCACTAATCTTGCTCAGAGCAATGTATTAATATGAAATCATGACACAGATGAGGAGAAATTATGTTCTTAAATTATTCTTGCTGTTTTTCTCTCTCGTTAATTCACTGTCCTGGGAAGAATTTTGAGCATCCTTTGGAGAATGTAAACATCAGAGATGATTTACCTCGTCAGCTGTAAGTTTCAGGGGTTTTGTTTGTTTGTTTGTTTAACTAACATGACAAATAGAATCAGGAAAGTTTTGGAAGGATGAAAATGCCAACACTTTCGGCTGCATCAGTGTGGCACCAAAGAGAACGCTCTGGCTTTGCCATGACATCCACACCAGCACATAGGGGGTGTCAATGATAGTTGTACCCACGCCCTATTTTAAATGCTGTAACCCATCTTTGGAGCAACCTGCCCCCCCTCCCGGTTCTCCCATCAGGCAACCAGTTTGTTGGATGCTATTCAGTAATTTGGGTTCAGGGCTTTTCAGGATACTGCCCAACTATACCTACCCCTTACCTGCTTGACTCAAATCTTACATGAAAAAACTCGGCAAATTTGGCTATGAGTAAGAAAATTATAGGCTTATATATAAATCTTACTTATGATAATATCATAAGAAATTTTGATATATAGCTAAAGGTTGACAAGAGTCTTCTGGACTTTAAAAGAATATGTTGAATTTGACGTTTTCTAAACTGAATTTTTATAATTAAAGTAATTATCTGATGTTGCTTTGTATTTCCAAATGAATGCATATTGTGACCTATATAGCATACGATAAAGACTGTAATTATGCAGAATATAGTAGGGGAAGCTATTGGAGTATCTCTAAACCACCTGTGTTATTTCTTTTTAACAAGAATTTTGTTGGAAATAAAAAAATATATTTTCTAGAATAGAAAAAAGGTTCTTAAACCACTTATAAATAGGTTATAAAATGGGTATAGTTCCTCATCTCTTACCCTGTAATGGCCAAGATTGTCTTCTGGAGTTGGGAGACCCATGTAACGTTCTGTGTACACTGAATCTGTGATGGAAAAAAGAAAAAAGCTTAATTCACACAATAACAACTTTTCTTCCTTTTATTGGGCTACTTTACGTATTTTCATGTGTCTTAACTTGTGTATAGAAATACAATGTTACCCTCAGAAGTGTCTTCTCCAGATCATTTTTATTTAGCTTGCTAATGTAGCCAGAGATGCCAATTCCCAGAACCCCACTCAGACTCATACCTTTCCATACTCAGCCCTAAGCCATTCCCACTTAGCCCTCATGATGGAGGCAGAGGGAGATCAAATTAGATGATCTAAAATGCAGTCAATAATCCACCTGCAGAAAAGTCAAACATGAAGTGCTAAGAGGTAAGGCATCTTTACCTTATCATATGACCTTCTCAAGGAATTTTAATTAGGAAGTCACTTAATGCCTCAATTGTCTTAATTTTTTTTTTGTCCTGACAGAGGTATATGCCCTAGTTTATAATAATCCATTTCCTTTCAGAAACCCCTAACAATGTTCAATTACTAGTTGTTTAGTTAGTCATATTTTATATTTTTGGCAGGTTGGGATTCACTATAATGAAAGGAAAGAATTCAGTTATCATTTATTTGCTGTATGTCCCCATATTGGCTCAGCCACTCCATCATAATGCAAGTTAAACATTTGTTTTCTCTCACTTTGTGGAGAGGCTTCAATTTTTGTGTTATAACAGTTGAGCATTGTGAAACAGATTACATTAATATCAGTCTGTTGAAATGACATAAGCTCTTTTATCTATAAATATGGTGGAAAAAAACAGGTTGCATAATTGGTTTGGTTATTTTAGATAGTTAAACATATTTTTGCCCAATTAAAAAAAATTAAATCATACATTGTATATATATATGCCATAGAATATCAGTCAGAAAATTTATTGGGGCCAAATTCCAATATAACTTAAGAATTCTGACGTAACTGTTTTGAAAGCTGCCCCCTTAAGTGACCAGATTACAGTAAATAAATACAAGAATATTGTATTGCCATTGTGCTATATAGGTTAATGGCTTCAATTTCACTGTCATTGTACAGGTGTTTCAATATTGATTTCATTAATTCTGTAAATGGATATATTATCTAAATTCAACATTCTAATGTTTTTTGAATGACTGGTGTGAAAAATTAAAAACTACACTGAGGGTGTTTTCCACATGTATTCTTCATGCTATTTCTACGAAAATCAAAATATTTTCCTCCAAAATGAGTAACAGTGATATTTTATCATTTTGATTAAAATGAATACAGACTATATGTAATTTTATATATTTAGAGGATACTAATATAAAATGTAATATATAAAGAATACTTAAAAATATAAGATCTTCATAATATGCTCATATCTTTTTAAACTTTAACATTTAAATATTAATAACTTAGGTGGTGGTGCATTTGATGGGAGGAAAATGGCCTTTAAAAGCAAAGTAAAATTTTCCCCAAATAGCTGCAGACTTCAATTCTGCTTGTCTTAGAAGACAATGCCCCTTTCTTATTTATGCTAACCAGGTTTACATGGGTAAGAAGATCTAAAACTTTTTAAATAACATTTTTAAAAAATTACACATAACTACATAATGCAATTGTAAACTTTTAGAAATATGCCTTGAAATACCATTATGTGTTCCTTTTATCCTGTCTTTGAGTGAAATTTTTCAAATTTATACATATATAAGAACTCTAGAAAACTCCTATGTGTTAGATTGAGCTATATACATTTAATGAAGTTTTCTTCTTGTCATTATATATTTTTATATTTTTTAAACTCACAATGATTGTTTCTATTATTTTATTGACCACCAGAGGTCTCCAAAAACAAGCCATCCAACAGAACAATTAATATCAAACAGAAAAATATTATATGAAAACAAATCCATTGTATGTAGCTCAAATGATAACTATGCCCTCTTAAGTTTTTTCTAACAGATAACAATGAATTTTTTACATTGGCTTCTCTTGACTGGGAGAGACTTTAAAAGAGGGTTTTCCACAGGGTTGGTACTACCACATATCAGGATACAAAATATTTAATGTGCTTATTCATCATCAATGAGTCTATCCTTATACTACACAGAGGACTTGAGATGGGTCAGAAGAGGTGCAGGAAAATCAGTCATCTCCTCCCCATCTCTGACTCTTCCCTCCTACTAGTCTTCCACTGCTCACTCCCTCCCACTTAGGAATTATAGCCTTAGAGGTGTACGATGCCTTATAGGAATAATATTTTCTTGATGATGAAGAGCATATTCTAGCGTAGCTTTCACCTGCTAAGAGAAAGAGAGAAAAAAACCACCCTGAGAATCCCACTGTCCCTACTCCCCTCTTTCCACTCCAAGCCCTACCTATATTTGACATGTAACTAAAGGGAAAGAGATATACACTTCTCTTATTCTGCTAATATGGGAAGCCCCAAAATCAAATTAGAGTAAAGATAAGGAAGGATTTATCTGCAGAAATGTAGCATTGGGGCTGTTTTGAAATTTGGAAGACAGAATTTGTTGATAAGAAACTAAACATGTGATAAAATATAATACCACCCAGCCTTGCACAATAGCAGAATAAATGAGATCGTCTTATTATAGGTATCCAAAAAGGACCTCTAAGATGAATCAGCCTATTATTCACTGTAGAAACAATGAAACTCAGAAAGGAATGGTTTGGTTACTAGCATTTTTAAGGTCAACACTCTGTATCTCTTCATACCTGACAGCAATTACATACCATAGTATTCCCACCGGGACACAGGCGCCACGGCTATTCCACACTTGAACACGCCACTTCCCGATCCCAGGACCATTGAGGTTACGTACCCTCCATATGACTAAGGAATGGAAACAGTTATTTTTATGGAGGTAAAAGAATAAGGACATATGGTAAGCGAGTCGCAGTTTCCACATTTCTCACATCTTTATATACTGTGCCTCTTTAGAGATAGAAAGCATGGTATAGGAGGCTTAAATTGGCCTTAATTGGACAGTGTCTGAAGACGACATTTTCAGAGGCCTGATCCCTTTTCTTGGTAAAATGTAAGGGGAAAAGCGTGGAAAATTTGCTGACCCTGATGACTGGGTAGCACTAATTAAAGAAAAAACCAAAAAACAATAAAAACAAAATCTTTACTGACTGACTCATGAAAACAAGTCTCCCTCCCTTCCGCCCTCCCCTCGTCTTCTCCTATGCCCCTTGTCCCTCCCTCCCTCTTTCCTTCCTTCACTCTTGCTCTCCTTGCCTCACCAACTTGCCTCATCATAATAAACAAAGGTGTTTAAAGCCTGGCTCAGTGGAGACTCTAGAGGGTTATGGCCCAGAGATCTAAGACTTGATAGACTCGATTTTCACCTCCAAAGATTTACATACAAAACATAAATTAACCTGCTCTGGGTTATATTCACTAAGGAATGCTACTCACCCAGCCCCAAATTGCAATTCGTTTGTTGTCCACAAATCCCATATTTGAAAATTGTCTAAAACACAATGAAGTCCACAAATCAGTATTGCACTGTGTAGAGAAAACTAAGATACTGCACAAATATGAAACCCAGCCATTTGTTCTTTATTTTGTTCCATTAGAAACTAAGATGAATTACTGCCAGCAGTCAAATAAACACCTGAGATAATATCTATCATTTTAACTTGAGATCCAGATGAACAAGGTTTACTTTTGTTGGAGTCCATAAAAAATTGTGTGTGTGTGTGTGTGTGTGTGTACGATTCACAGAAAACAAATGCTGGCAGTTTTTTTCACAGCTTTATACAAAAATTTGCAGCCCAGATGCACTTTTCTTAACATAATTGAATTTAAATCTCTCCAGATGTTTTTCAGTTTGAGAGTCTGCCCCTGCAATGGAGAAAGATAAGGGCATGAAGAATATCTGAGTAGGGCTTAGAAATGTCTCTGGGCCCCCTACCTGAGAACTTAAACACCATTCTCTAAATAAATCCTTTCTTATGCTGGGTGTTGATTAGTTAGCTCAGCACCATTAAATAGAAAGCAATTTTTCCTTGATGGATTAAGAAGTCTTTTTGCAACTAAACTGTGTTCAGAATTAGAATCCAGGTAAAGAAATGAGAAAAATGATTTATGCACCTATTTCTTAATCTTAGCCTTACATCAAAAGGAAATTTTTTTACTAAAAATATCTAGCAAATGAGACTCTTTGTGGAGGGTTAGGGGGTGTTTGTATTGACCTATATGTGACTTTGAGAGTCTTTATGTTTTCAATTGGTAATATACGTCCTAGGTTGCTCTAAGTTAAACAGTATTAGAAAAAATTAAAAATAGTTTTAAACTCATTATCTTCCCCATGTAAACATTTTAAAATTGAAGAATGCACACATACGAAATGTGCTTCCAATTATTAGTGTACAACAATAAACTTTTACAAAGTGAACATATCCTTGAAACCACAACCTGTGCATGCTATCACAAGCCTCTAGGCCATTTTCCTCTTTGCAAAGGGATAAAATAAAATGTTTTTCATTTATTGGATTCCACAAAAATCTCACCTGAATTTGTGCCTGGTTTTGATCTTTATATAAATTGGATCATGCAGGATGCACACTTTTGTGTCTGGCTTTTTTCATTCAACAGTATGTTTGTAAGATTCATCCATGTTGTTGTGCATAGTTCTTTTTAATTTTGAAATAAGGTTCTATTGTATAATTACACTACATCTCATTACTTTTTTAATCAGGTTTGTATATTGTGGGCACTCAATTCTGTAATTTTAGGACTTTCTTTGGTCAGATATGGGAGGCCTTGGAAACTATGCCTTCTCTCACAGAGGACCAGTCTGGACAGAGAAAAATTTATTTTTAAAATACCAAATCTTCACTCTTGAACAAATTTATCCTCTGTCTAATCTAAATCTCTATTTTTTAATTGTTAAGGAAAATAGCTAATCACTAACTTTGGTATAAGAGAATTTCATCCACTCGGGGATAATTGACAAATTGTCTCCTTTAGTTATCTCTTTTCTTTTCTTTTCTTTTTTTTTTTTTTTTTTGCATTTTTTCTATCTATTTAATAATTCATGGATCTTTCTGCATTTTCTCATCTATGATTGCAGCATTATTTTAAACCACCCCATCATCCCCACTATCATGGTTCTCTAGACATCCGTGCAGTTGGTTATGGAAACTCAAAGTTACATTTCCCATTTACCAGTTGAAATGAATTAAATGTAAGCTTCAGAATGAGACTGGATTCCAATCCTGATTCCCCTTGGCAAGTTACCTAACCTAAGAGCCTACATTTCCATACCTGAAATATGGGGTAAGAACACCCACCTCCCAGGGCTTCATTGACAGGTAAAACACTTCCCACATTATATGCACATTGCGGGGTAACCATTATTCAAGATTAAAATCTCTCTTAAGCCAGATCACATCTATTTATAGTCCCATAAGTGGAGAGCACAAGAATGTGATTCCATACTTAACGAAGCCCTTATAAGTGTGACAATTCTCCCAGAATAGGAGAGTCACTCCCATCCAGACTGTAGAGGCCACTCCAAGGACCCCTACAATGTAAATATACACTGAACTCCTCTGCTTATCCTTGACTGTAAAGGATGGGCTTGCTTGTTTCATCAGATTTTACTCAGAGTACATTTATCCCTCAGTTTGTCCACGTTTTTGATGAATTCCGAGTCTCTGTTCTTAGAAGGTTGTAACACATATGTCAACTTTCTTTCTAGAGTCACATACAGAGAGGAATTTAGGAAATGCATTTTTTTGAACTTCATATAAATCTATAATGTCATATATTTTTATCTAAACATAATATCCTCACTAAAAACCTACCACAAAAATGTGAGATTACAGATTCATCCCGGGACCCTTTATATTCTTTTTTATACTCTACAACTTTAAAACACAAATTGAGGGGGAAAAATCAGATGACCTTTGAATTTGTCTCCTAGTCACTCACCTGGCTGCTTCGATTTGATCTTCAACTTCAAATGTTCCCAGTCTTCTGTTGATTGCGTGCATGATCTTATCTCCTTGGTAACCACTTCCTCTGCCGTCAAAGCTAGCTACTATAATGTTTTCTGTGCTTGCAAGGTAAGTGGCCCAGTTGAGTCTGAAGGCAGCATCTGCTTTTTGACTACAGGGGCCTGCGTATCTATGAAAAATCTCAAATTATTAGCTTTCATGGTTTTCTTGAATCAAATGAAGAGACGAGTGCTTGCATTTCTCTTCCCTGAGGATAAGAAGTGTGCATCCTTCCCGATCATGAGCCTGAAACTGTGCCAGCCACTGGGGTGTACAGAATGGGTCCTCTAAAACTTAGCAACACAACTGGAATGGCTGGGTGTTTCTTCAAAGATG
Source organism: Daubentonia madagascariensis (assembly GCA_023783475.1). NCBI lineage: Eukaryota > Metazoa > Chordata > Mammalia > Primates > Daubentoniidae > Daubentonia > Daubentonia madagascariensis. The sequence continues at coordinate 44,758,905 of JAKFHU010002088.1, read as the reverse complement.
CGCATCAGTTTTATCTTTGAAGATTGCTAACAAATATAGATTTCACAGGCCAACATTTTTATAGTATTATATAACCTTGGAAATCTAAGAAATAATTTCTCTAATAGTTGGGATAGGGGAGTTTTGTTATGAAAAAATAACAATGACATTAAACGCAGTTTTGAATATATCTTTCCATCTCAGCTTACAAATACTCCTAGACTACAAGTTTATTTCCTAGGTCGTAACTTTTTTAAGGACTTTGCTGCATCATATGCTTTGCACTTCCCACAGTACCTAGGACAGTGTTGCTCACACTAAGACTCCATAAATCATTGTGGAATGGACACAAGTATGAATGAACGCTATTATTTAAAACTTCAAAGGTGAAAGAAATAGATTGTATTGGAAAATAGGTAGGTCGTTTGGCATTCTACTTACTAACAAGTTAAACTGCCTTGTATCTGCCATCTGCACAGCTCACATCTACCCTGCGCACAGCCGTGTGTGCAGTCTCCACTCAGCCCGCTCATTTCCATTTGTTATTAAAAAAAAGCACTTTATAGCTCATTGCATTTCATTTAAATATGTCATCTTTGCACCATCCGCAGGACTCTTGGGCACAGACCTTCTCCAATAACTATTGCCTCCCCACCCCATCTCCCCAGCTCATCTGCTCACTGCCCCCCACACAGGATTGGACAGCCTGTTGCCTGCCTTTGCTTATGTTTTCCTCCCTCTTCTTAGAGAGGGCAGTCAAAAGAAGTTTAGTTTTAAAGAAAATATTGTATTATTTTAATTTAAATTAAATATGGTAACATTCTAACTTTAAGCAGGAGAATGAGTTCATGCATTTTGGGGGCATGTAAACATTTTTTAACATACGAAATGGCTTGAGCCTCTCAATGATATTTAGTTTGGTAGATTATAAAGCTTGCCTTAATATGAGGTATGTGTCAAGTTATCTAACTCCAAGATTAAACAAGATTTTTTAAAAATAGAAAACAGAGATTTAGACATCAAAAAAAAGGAGGAGAAAAATAACTGAAGAGAAACAGGCGCTCAATTTACCTTTTTTTTTTTTAACCTTTCCTAATGAAGGGGGAGGGTTAATCATTACTTACTGGGGAGACAAGGAAGATAAAAATATCACTCTTTTCTAAAGGATGCTTTTTTAGTATCAGAGCTAAAGCCTAAAACAAATTAGTGTCGCTAATGAATTTGACTTTATTAAGTCAAAATTAGGCTTAATGAAATCAAATAGCATATCTGGAAGTTTAAAATATCTGTTTTTTCCTTTCTTTGTGCTTTTATGCTTAGTTGTTATGGAACTTTGAATATGATGGAACAAAGTTGTGTCTGATACTAATGTCTGTGCCCATCCTCCTCTCCTTTTTTTTTTTTTTTGCTAGTAACAACAGAAAAATTATGTTCCTAAGCTTCAGTTTCTCTTCCATATAATGGGCCAATAGAACTCACCACATGGGTTTGTTGGGTGAATAAAATAAGGCAAATTATGCTAAGCACCTGGCACGTGGCAAGCACCTAGCACACTTGTTGGTTTGTTTTGTTTTTAATAAAGGAAATGATGCAAGCTAGGACAAGAAGAGTATGACATTGTGGCATTATGGGTGAGACCAGGGCAATTTTAGAAGGATTAAAGTATAGTGCATTCTTAATAATTATCAAAAATATTTTACAGGGCTTCCATATTTAGAGTTCACATGAGTTCACATTCACTGTTCAAAGACTTGTGATTTCAGAACTTTCTCTAAGACTTGAAGCAGTTTGGATTATAATGAACGCTCTCCTTTATCACTTCTCCTCTTCACCAAAAAGGGAAACAGAAAATACCAGGCAGCAAAATTTCAGGAACTAAAGGAAGAGAAACTTGAGGCAACCAATGGGGGCTTGAGGTAGGGAACTATGAAGACTGTTAATACCCATCTCTTGCTTGTTAAAATGTCCAGAACAGTCTTCCTTTGCAATTCCCTTGGAATTCAGAGAAACAAACAAACAAAAAATCTATATGCCATTACGACAGAAGTGGAGTATCAACCTTCTCTATCAAGATGCAAGAAAATACAGATTGGGGTTTATGATTACAAAATGGAAGGAGGAAATAGTAGCTAGTGATTCAGGAAGAGAGAAAGGATGCATTTTGGCTCTATTTTTCAATAAGCTGCAATAGGCAAAAAATATATGACTCCAACATTTCAAAACTGCTCCCTCGTCTTGAATACTTACACATCCAATAGTAGAGGATATTTCTTAAATTTATCAAAATGGGGAGGCAAGATCATCTGATACCAAAATTCTAAACAAACAGAAAGATTAATTAGTGAGTTAAGAACAATTATTAGGCAAGATTTTGTTCCTTATCCCTGTCAGTGGTAAGTTGTGTCTAGAGTTTAACAATATGTTAAATTAGAATAGAAAAAGAAAATGAACTGCTTGGATTTAGCATATTTTGAAAATATAAAAACATTTTCTTTCAGGTTGAAATATTAGTTAATGTTAAAACAATAAAGTTGTTTCTAATGTATCTATTAAATACATTGGTGCCTTTTAAAATAAAAGTGCATCTTAGAATTTCTAATGTTTTGTTTTTATGATTCTGTTCTTTGGCATCTGATCTACTTATCTAGTTTGTTTATGGCTTATGTTCTAAGTTTTCCTCCAAAATGTTTTCCTCTTCATGAATTTTCTTGAAGCTGTTTAGGATTTTTAGTTGGCCCCAACTCTATTTTAAAATTCTGATTTAATAACATTTTTGTAATTCTTATCGCCATCCCAGACCGCAAAGCTGAGTTCCCATTTTCAGCTCTGTGTTTCACAGAATGAAATCGGGTTTATATGGAGCAAACTGTTGCGTGCATTCTGTATGATCTTCCACGGGTCTGTTTGATTCTCCGTGCTTGATTTAACATCAGTTTAATAAAATTTGTCTCTAAATAATGAGACAGTTTCCTTTGCTTCTGAATTAAAGATGAGTTATACTAATAAATCTTAAAAAAGAGTTTTCCTACATTTTAATAAGATTATTTCCAGCTACAGTAGATTTAACTGTAAGCAAAAAAAAAAAAAAAATCCTTATCTCTAGAGCTACTTCTTCCTAACATTTATCTTCCTGTTTGTTTTTTGTTTGTTACAATTATTTTACTTGAAAAGAAGAGAAAGATTTAGGAGTAAAATATATAGACAGATTTCAATTTGTATTTTGCTAATTATTGTTATGCTTTCTGATTAAATGTGCTTGTATGAACAAAAATTTTTCTTTATTATAATTTCAATAGAATGTCAACATATCAGTTGACCATGATATTTTTAATGAACATGCCAAACCCACCATTTGATCTCTGCTTTGTTTAACTTAGCACTAGTTGATCAGAAGGCTTTTCAGTTCCACTGTTTTGAAGATGTACACTCTTCTCTTGGGGGTTTCTTTTACTCCCACAGTCCCTCCTTCCCTGCTCCCTCCTCCCTGACTCCCTTCATACCCTTCTTTCTGCAGTTTGAGTGGTTATAAACAATGGGACATCCATTCTACACTCCCTATCAAGTTATGCATCTTATCATGAGCCTTCCCTGACCCTAAAACCTTCAGAGCTCCCCCACTGTTTACCAACCGAAACAGATGTCACACCTCAGTATAAAATGGCCTCTGCACCAGGCTTGCATCATTAGCTCTGGAAAACTCTAAGCTCTTGCCACTCAAGTGTGGCTTAAGGGCCAGCAGCACTGGCACCACCTACAAGCTTACTACAAACTGGGAATCCAGGACCCACCCTGACCTGGTGGGTCAGAATGTGCATGCTGACAAGGTCCCGGGTGACTCACATGCACAACCGTTTGAGTAGCACTGCCCTAAGCTGTTTGTCAGCAGTACCCTACTCTTTCCTGTGCTTTTCCTGACATTTAAAATTCGATGCATTGAATATTTTCTATTCTCCTAAATTAAAAATCAAATCTAAAATAAATAAATCCTAATGGGTTCCCCTCTCCCCTATAAACTGTTACCTCTTAGTGGAAAAAAACAAAGAAAATAAATAAGATTTTTTTAGTTTAAAAAACCCATTGTTCTTAGTGGTTTCTGAATATCATCCATGATTACGCTGCTAGGCCAGGGACTAGGCTAACTATGGGAGGAAAGGAGGGTTAGGAAAAATTCAAGATTTCTCTCTAGAGACTGACACTAATTTATAGCCAGTGCTAATTTTTTTATACAATCGTCTCAGATAATTTTGATCTCTTTGGGTTAAAGGTAAAATATATTAGGATATCATTAAGTTAAATGCACAATTAGTACTCATTAGTAAAATAACAGAGTTTACTAATGGTATAAAACTGAACTACCAATAGTGTATTTTCTCCAAATACCTTTCCTCTTGACAGAATAAATTTTACATGGAATGGTACTGTATTTTAAGACAAAAGAATGTAAAACTAGTAGTTCTTGTGACAGAACTATTCATGGAAAAATAGCCTTCTAAATTAGATTTATATATAATATAAAATGCACATTTTCAGATCAAATTATCATATATGGTTATATTTTTTAGTGTTTCCATGAAAAGTACTATTCTAGGAGGAATTTAACTTACTTGTTTCATTCAAAATAATAAAGTCCAGTTTTTTTGAGGGCATCTGGACATTCTGTAGCATTTTATCCAAAGCGGAATTGTCTTCCAGGACTCTCAGTTCTAAACAAATACGGGAAACAGCAGTAATTCACTACAATGTGATGAATTTGGATTCTGCAATGCAATAATGAGCAAACACAAAATTCACTGATGGGACTATATATACTTTAGGTTCTAAGCCTTGTACTCGAAACACTGTCAAGACGCTCTAAAGCCAAGGAAAACCACACGATGCTAAGTACTTGTTAGTCCTATTCCCATGCACCTTCCTAAAAGCAAATAAAGGGTAAAATATGAGAAAATACCTTTATCATTCGAGCTGCTATGCAGGGTGTAGAAGGGCAGACCAGGGCCTGTTAACACAATCAGAGAAAAATATGTTTTAGATGAGTATTTTTAAAAAACAGCATATATGTCTTTTCAAAAATATCATTTGTTACCATTTAACTTTGATGGGACACATGATTAATATCATTATGGATAAGAAGCTTAAGAGATGTTAGCTGTTTTTCCTGTTTTTTACCTTAAAATAATTACAATTTGAATGTAAGAAGTATTACTGAAAAAGCACAAGGCTTAGTAGCATGAAGTGGGAAATGAACCTCTGCTCTGCTAGGCGCTTTGGGCACCTTCTCATCTCTAAGCCCAACTTCCTCATCAGTGAGGTGAAATGCAGCTGCCATCCTTCCCCCACTCTAAATCTGTGATCTGAGATGACCACACTGTCTCTCAGGCCCTGCCTTCCCCCGGTGGGGGAGCCCTGGAGCCAGCTTCCTGGGGAGGGTGGGTTTCCCCTGCTGCTCCCACTCCCGGCGTCCCAGAGCCAGGCACACATCTGCATGGTGCCTGACTTGGATAAGCAATTCCTTTCTGGCATGCAAAAGTGTTTTTCTCACAAGCCCATATCGTCACTATTTATCCCAACTGTGGTAGTTGCAGAGTGGAAGGTAATGTATAGAAAAGCTATTTCATGAGCAATTTAATTTTGATGCATTTGGATGATAATATTAATTTTTACACTTGATTGGAACCACAGTGCAGGCACTATACAGACCTGGGTTTGAATCCTGGCTTACTTGCTGTGTGGCTTAGAACAACATATCTATGCTTCAATTTCCTCACATACAAAACAAAGATAATATCTACTTTATAGAGCCTTCTTAAAGATTAAACAAGATCATGAATATAAGGCTTTTAGCACAGTACCTAGTATAAAAGCACATGCCACAAAAACAATGACTAAAAATAGCCATAGTAAAGAATGTAAAAGAACATAATAATAAAGAAGAAAGATTCAGATAATTGGTTTGAAAACCTTTTTTTTTCTTTTGCTATTGGCAGTTCTTTTTAGAGTATCCAGGTTTTTTCTCTCATTTTGAGAAGTAACCTAGCACAGTGTTTAAAAGGGAGGGTTTGGGAGGCTGAGGCCAGTGTTTGAATCCTGTTGTGCCTGTAACTAGTGGTGTAACCTGCATAAGTCACTTTGCCTCTCTTTGCCCAGGTTTCTTCATTTATAATAAATAATAGCAACAGAACAGAGAGCAGTGAGCATTTTGGGTGACAGGCACCAGCCACATACATTGTCTCATTTAAAGGGGAAAGTGCATAAAATAATAATTTAAAACCCCATATATATGTGTATTTAAGGATGAAGTGCTTCTGTCATACATAAGGGTTTTGTGTGTGTGTGCGTGTGTGTGCATGTATGCGCATGTGTGTTCAGTCTAAAGTAAGCTATACAAGCCTTTCGGTCAGGAGGGGAAGAAAAGGTAGTTAAAACTTACCACTTAAATGTGAGTGGAGAGAAGGGGACTTAGGTGGTTTCAAGAGCTCCTCGAGTTCAAAAGGAAAGGAGTGAGCTACTTCAGATACACAGATGTACGAGTCACAGCGACTACTGCCCTCCCTCCCAGGTCCCGCAGACTTACCCAAACATCTCAGCTGATAGTACTTTGCCTCCTTACTAAATGACACAGAATAGTATTGACACCTTCCTGGATCCAGCTCACAGCTAAGGCACGTTACTTTTGTGTAGTCATTAAGTTGGATTCTGTAAAACCAACAGTGGAAATTAAGCGCCTGATGAAAGGATGAATGAAAGGTAGGATTTGAATAGTGCCACATTCTAGTCTCAAAGACAGCAGAATGCCAAAGCAACCCTCAAAATACTTCCTTTTAATGTGAAATAAATACATTGAATTAATAATAACCTCAAACCTCCCATTGTTTGGAAATACCACAAAACATCTAATAAAGCCGTTCTCTTTTGTTCACATGCAGACTGATTTATGAAAGAATAAAAGTGCTCAAGGGCAATTCCAGTTTAACATTAGTTAAGACAAGGCAAAAAAAAAGTCCAGAAATTGTTTATCAGCTAAAAAGACTCAAGTCAACATGACAGAGCTCTTACTTATAAAGATTTCTTCCTCCTGGTATTCCTTTATATTCATTACTAATGTAGTATCTAGGAAGAAAACAAATGAAATATATATTAATTATGTTTTTTTTTAAAGTCAGATTCATGCCACTGAACTCCAACACGGAGCCCAGTGTACGCACAGCACAGAGTCTGCTGCCACTGCTCTCCTTCCCCTCGCCCCCCAGAAGCCATTTTTCTCCATCATCTCTACATGGAAGAGATTTTATATATATTAATAGAAATCATACATTTTCTTAACAGACTAAAATGTATGAAACCACAGAGTTCTTCCTTAATTAAAGTGACAAATAAAAACTCAAAAGAAGCTTTTTGTAAGAAAACTATGACTGGACAGCTAGCCTGAAATTAAGACCCCATTTATCAATTCTGTTTTCTGTATTTTCTGTCTTATAACATAAGCTACCAGATGGCAGGAGCCCCATCTTCCTGAGAGCGGCAGAGCCACTTTTAAAGAGGGTCTTCAAAAACTACTTCAGGCAGTGGCAGAATTCCTCTGTGGTGAGACCAATAAGGGATCATAAAAGTGCCTACGATTCTAATGAAAAATAACACTCTTTTCCACTGACTCATATATGGCAGTTGACAGCCTCTGCAAAGCATTCCATTTTCCAAAGAGTAAGGCCGAGACATGGACAGATAAAATTGCCTTTCCAAGCCTTTCAAAAAATCCATGCCTGCTGAAATTTTACAAAATGCCTGATCGCTAGTTCAGTGTTCCACGATGTTCAAGTAAAAGAGGCTTCAGCTCTTGTAATGTAAAGCAGGTAAGAGCAAGAGGTAGAGCTGCTTAGTGGCATGGTATCAAATCTGCTAAGCATATGTGAAAATCATTAAGGCTTCCGTATGTTAAAAAGAAAAAAGTATTGAACACATTCCAAAGAGACTACTCTTTATTTGTAGGAGATTTTTCCCTACTTTTGGGCAAAGAGGGCATGATTACGATAAGTAGGTTTATATCCCACCGATTATTAGGATGCTCACAGATAATCGCTGTTAAGAGCTTCTATCCCGATGACTTCCCAAGCTCCTTTTGTAATAAATGTGCAGTCCTGATAGGGTTTTAAAAAAAGGGATTTATTAGACTTTCCTACTAATCAAAGTTAAGTGGAAGATTAAATCATTTATATCAGAAATTCCAATAAACTCAGGTTTTCTTGTTGGGGCTTCCCAGCTCATTCCACCTTACCACATATACCACTGAGGAATCTGAATTAGTCTGATTGTCTGCACACAGTGATCAAATTTACCAAATGATTTCCACTTCAAGTTAGTTTCAAAAAAAAGAAGGTCAACTTGAAATAAATTATGTAAGAATACTCACCTCATCATCTATTTGGAAATGGCAAATGTGTTTGTAACCCTCTTCATTGCTGATGATCTTGTAGAAGCTGTTACCATCAGAGGTAAAATGAGGTTCTGAAGGCCTAAACTAGAAAATAATAGATAACAAAAAAGCATTAAAGCACATTAATCTCATCTCAGTACCAACTTTAGTTTTAGAAAGTCCTCCCCAACTCCTATGCTCAAAAATCCATGCTTCATTTACTTGCTGAATGAAACTAGAGCATCTGAAAAAGAAAATTCTCTTTCTATAAAATGTGGACAAAAAGACCAAACTCATAGGTAAATTTTATGAAGAGTAAATGAAAGAATGCACATAAAGAGGCTTATAGAGCAAGGGTCCCCAAACTGTGCTGAGTTGTATAATTATTTCATTATATATTATAATATAATAATAATAGAAATAAAGTGCACAATAAATGTAATGCACTTGAATCATCCTGAAACCATCTCCCCGCTGCCACCCCGGTCCCTGGAAAAATTGTCTTCCGTGAAAACAGTCCCTGGTGCCAAAAAAGGTTGGGGACCACTGTTGCAGAGAACACTCAATAAATAGAAGTGGTTACTGTTATTTTGGGGCACCTTCTCTCTGTGCAGGATAACTATGACTTCTGGCTATACGTGTCTGGAAAATAACATTAACCTTTCAGTTTCAACGAGTAAATTTCCTCAGTGTCTCAAATGTGCTTTCTTGAAACAGACATTATTTTTGACTGTCTCAGGTTGAAAGTGGTTTGTAATTTGGGGGCATTTTTCTTTCCTGTTTTTTACACATATTTCTTTTTGAAAGTCAGACAGTATTTAACCATTTCTGGACTAGATACCATAAGGAATATCTGTTGTGTATTTCATACAGAAACATTTATACGGCTATTTTTATTATAAGCCTTTTCATTTTGCTAAGCATGGTCAATAATTTACAAAAAATATTTGTATAGAAATACAGAACAAAATTTCCATTTGTTTACAGTTCAATAAAAGACAGTACTCAGAACATAACGCAGTTTAGGTAGAAGAGAGTCTACCCCAGCCTGAAAGGAATATGTTGCTTTATGATTTCGATTTCCTAGCTACATTTGAGAGCAGGTAGGAGATGGTCTTTTAAAATTGTTGGTACACTTCGCCCTCAATGTTTCCTCTCTCATCAGCTCCCATTTTGGGAAAGAAGAAAAATGCTTCCCTCTTCTATTTAGTGATTTAAAGCGAATTCATTTATGGAGCAAGCTGAGGCGTGCGGTACACTTGGTGTTCTCATTACAGAGCTCCGAAACACATTCCCCTCTCTAGACCTGTGTTCACAGCCTTATCTTTTTAATACATTTCCCTGTTTCCCCTGGATGGAGTTGTGCCTAGTAGAAATGTGTGAAAAGTGGCATCTGTCTGGTTAAATACAGAGAGGAAAAAACATATTTTTTTCAAAGAGTCGTGAGGAAGTGTAGCATGTCTCTTGCCATGGAGGAAACCACTTTTCATGTTGGCAAACCTCTCCCCTCTGCCCAATCAATGCCTGAAGAGAAAGGACGCGTGAATGCCGCGGAGCTCCGAGTCCAGCTGGACGGGGTCGTCTTCCTGGACTGGGGCCTTTTACCTCTACAACCCAAGAGATGTGAAATCTTTAGATTTTTTTGAGTCACTTTGTTTCCCCCATAAAAGGGGCTTAATAGAAGTGGTCATAAAAATTAAGTGAGATTTATTCCTCATCTTCTATGTGAGCTGTCGCGATGGCTGCTGTTCCTTCATCAGCTCGCTTCATCCAATGGTCTTGTGGCACTGTGGTTGGTTATTCTGCGCATCATGTACTTAACGCAGTAGGATTAAGAAGCAGAAGTCTCTGAGGGTCACCATGCTTTCTTGGATAAAGCTCTGCATCTGGTTGCCTAATAAAATGTGAACCCACATGAGTATGATTTCCTCCTAAGAAAGGTGCGCAGCGGGTGTGACGTTGCTGCCGAGTTTCTGTGGGTTGTAGTCACATCTCCATAGCCGTTTGTGCATGCTGGGGACAGAAACCGTGTTTTCTGCCTTTAAAGCACATAACTTCAAAGATGAGGTCAACAAGCACATTCAATATCTTGGCCAACTTTCAGCAGTGGTTGCTTTTTCACTTGCTGGGAGCTACAACTTGCCCAGAGTATGTGTTTTGTTTTGTTTGCTCTGCTCTTGATTTTCACGTGTTCCCTTACTTTTTCCAACTGCATATGTTATATGTTCTCCATAGAAAGATATCTCTACAGGGAGCATTTAAGTATTTTGAGAAATAGGTCAATTAATATTGCTGTTAATAACAAATCACATAGAGCCCTAGTTTGGAGTAGCTACATATAAATAGCTGAGTAGCTGACCCATTGTCCATAAAATCCTGTAAGTCATAACTCTTACCCTGCCAACCCAGCCAGTAGTACTCCTTTCAATGTGCTGCCGTGCCTAGGAAGAGAAAAATTCAATGACAGCATTTCAAAGAGAAGTAGCTGATAAAATTGATTCTTTAGCCATAATTTGTGGTAATATAAAAAAAATTGTACTTACAATAAAATACTTGAAAACTATCCATTCATATATATTTCTTTATGTTAATATTTTGCATGTAATCACATTACAGATTATTTACCTTTCTTGCTTAGAGCTCTGTCCCGGGTCCATACCCACGCACTGTCCAGGAAGCTCCTCTGGCGTTTTAAATCCAACACGCACAGGACTGGAGAGAATTTCATTCTCTTTCCTGCCTCCCACCAGCCTGTTCTACTCCTTCATTCTTCTCCTAGTTAGTGGCACCTATTCACCCAAGCCAGAGACCTGGGGGTCATTCTAGATTCCTGCACTTTCCCCAGTCCCCTCCCTCAGCCCCTGTTGCCTAGTTCATTGACTTCTCTGTCCATCTCCACTGTCACCGCCTTTGTACATGTCCTCGTACATTTCCCGTGGTCCACTGCCACCATCTCCTTGTTGGAGATCCCACTGCTCTTCTGTCCTTCCTGTCTACTGTCCACCTGCTCCATCCCGGGCTGACCTCATGTGGCAACAGATAGTTCTATTTCATAATGATACTCTCCTACTTAAAACCTTGAAATAACTCCCCACTTCTTACAAGGTAAGTCCACACTTGTGGAATGGCATCTGAGCCTTCTTTACCTGTGCCTCTAGTCTACGTCCCCCCACTGTGTTTCCCCCAACTCATAATCTCTGTATGTCCCAAGCCCTTTCCACTGGCTGCCCTTCCACAGCCCTCTACTCATGAGGGCTTCTAGCCCGTATCTGCCCAGCACCTGGCGACTTATCCCATACTGCTCTACAGCTCTCCAAGTCATCTCCTTGCCCCACGCTACCTGTCTCCAGTAGAGGGGATCATCTTCTTTTGCCCTACATTCCCTCTGTACCTTGATTAAACCCTTTTATGGCACAAGCCTAACATTAAGGAGATTTAATTGGAAGGAAGTAAAAAGCCTGGGTTTTGCAGTTTGAATTCTGGCTGTGTCCTGTAAGCCAAGCAAGCTCCTTAAACTTATTGCCCCTCAGTCTCCACAGTGCCAGGCATACTGTAAGTGTTCAATAAATGGTAGCTATTATGATTTATTTTCATAATGGTATTCCCTACTAGAACAGAAACATTTTTGGGACAGGCATGTTGTCTAATTCATTTTTTTATACCCATAGCTTAGCACAGAGCTAGGAACATAGGCATTTAAGGTTTGTTGCCTAAATAAATGAACAAGTGAATCAAGATATATGGAGCTCAAGCTCTCCGAGGCAAGAATCTGCCCTGTGCACAGCCAGGATGGGAGCAGGGAGGGGAGATGTGTAGGTAGAGGGCCCATGACCAGAAAAGGAGGCTTGTAGAGGTGTTTTTGGCATATGCCAGCCAACCTCTTCCAGGCTCTACCCCTCCTGAGGCTGCTGGCTCCCAAAGGGGCCTTAATTTTGACCCCCCATTCTGGCTGGCCCTCCTGGTTTCCGGGCTGGAAACCCCCCAGCACCTCAAAGTTAGAGTAACATTGAATTTACCTCAGTGTTGGCAACCTCTCAGACTGGTACTTATTTATTTAAAGCTGTTTCTTGCTTAAAGATGGTCACAGTAATGGTAACGGATTTGTGGCCTCTTGATATTTGTTTCTTTTGATGTGTGCTCAGACAGTCATTCCCCACCCCCTGTATGTTCTCTGTGCAAACAGAATTCCTTGACCTTGCAGCTGCTGGTCCTCTTTGATTTCCTGAATGTGGACATCAGATTCTATCTCCCTGGTTTCCAGTCACCCTCTCTCCCTTTCCCAAGGGACAGTGGCCATAACTAACACAGTGTGACTAATGAGTTAAGGTGAAATAGAAGCACCACGGCATGGCAGGGTATCTAACGGTCAGACTTGCTGCCTCAGGTCTGACAGTCAGAAAGAAGAGAAACTCAAACCTAATTTCCTGATTCCCAACCTTTACTGTCCTTGATTTTATAAAGCCCTCCAATTGCGTGTTGCTTTAGAAGCAGAACATCCCAATTCAGTCTTACCATTAAGCAATTCCATCTTCCACTGGGCTTATCATAGTCACAAATATCCATGACTGAATAGTTCTGAATCCTCCTGAGCCACTGCAAAGAAATCCTTTCTGGTGTTACCCATGTCACATCACACAAGTAGTGATCCCTAGAAGGCAGAAAGAAAGGAAGGAAGGAAGGAGAGAGAGAAAGAGAGAGAGAAAGAGAGAGAGAGAGAAAGAGAGAGAGAGAATATTAATATGACCATTGCCAGGCCTTGGTAAAAATAGACATTTTACTCAGTGAAAAGAAATCAATCTTAATGGGAAGTAGAATTTTAAGTGGTTAATAAAAGCTTATAATACCATAATAGTTTATCTTTTCTTAAAGTGCAATTTAGTTTTAGAATGGAACAGGAAAAGCAGCACCGACATCCTAAGGTGGCTTAACATACGTGACTCAAACCATTTGCTCAGGATTTATCAAGTCCTCAACTCAGCCTTTGGGGGTGCCAGGAAGTCAAGGGTGATGTTTTCCCATCTCCTTTCTGCTGTCTTAAGGGAACAATATACAGTGAGGCTGCGGACACTGGCTGGCTGAAATGTGAGTATTTCTGGTAATTTGACGTGCTTCTCCAGAAAATTCTTCCTATTAGGGTGAAATTACAGCTGACCTTTTTCTCAATTTCACTTTCAAATGGATAAAAAAAATTGACTCACACCTCCACAATTTTGAAAATTAAAGAATTATATTCTAAAAAGACACTTCTCAAGAGTCAAAACATGAACCAAGTGAAGAAATTGAGAAAGCCTGTGGTATTTTAACATAAATTTATATAAATAGAGATATTTCTGGCAGTGCATCCTCCTCCAACACATACCTTTAAAATTTTTTGGAACCACCTTTTGATTTATAATGAAATGCATGGAATTCATAATTTACTTTTCTGCTAGCCTCCCCAACATTACTTGCTTTGGACAGTTGAATTTCTCCCCCCACCTCCCCCAGGGTGATTTTGGATGACTGTTCATAAACCACTCCTCTCCGGTGTCTGACCAAAGCCTGGCTCCCTTTTGTCAGAGTCTTTTCATCTCCCCTCTTCCCTCCTGGCCCGATGGCCACACCTTCTCTCCAAATGCTCTAACAGGCTCCCCTTGGCTTCCCTTCTCGGGTGGGGCCTACCCCTCCTCATGTCACCTGCTCTTTGCTTGACTGTAAGCTCTTTGAGGCAGGGCCCACATCCATCTTGTTCACGAGGCCGTCCCCAGGACCCAGCAGAATGCCTGGCTCAAAACAGACACTCACTACATTTCTGTGGAATGCAGCCCTGAAGAAAGGAAAAAAATCCTCTCCTGACTTTTGTGTCCTAAATAGCTCTGTCCTTCCTCAGAATCCATAGATCAATGTCCATCTCTGCTCCCTCCACAGATGCTTAGTCATGCAACAAATACTCACTGAGCACTCAGGATGCACCAGGTGCTGGACAAAGCACTTTGAACCCCTCACTGTTTTATCATCCCCCATTTATAGCTGGGGACACTTAAGATGTTAATGTGCCAGTGATATCTGGGCCTCCATGCTGTTCCTGCTGTAGGGTATAGGTACTGAAAGAAGAACAAACCCCTTCCCCCAGCAGCAGAGTACCACATTTCCACAAATAGGGCCTCCTTCCCGTTTAGTTCTTTTTCTCACTTCTTAAGAGCCTGGACACTATCTAGTCTGGGTGGCCAGTGCCCTCATGAACACCCCAGGAGGTTTCCCAGCTGCCCCCTCTTTACTCAACCTTGTCCTTCAGTCTGGAAGGACTGCCACGCTCTAACATCTTTAGGTCTTAGCTTAAATGTCCCCTGTCCACAAAGTCTTGAAACCCCCTCTTTCTATATCACTCTCCCCGTCTTCTGGTGCTCATCTCAGACTGCCAGGCTGCAGGGTCCAAGAGTGCAAATGCCTCTTTGCGTGCCTGGGAGCCAGGGTGCCTCGTCTGGTCTGACTCTTCTGCATTTGTGCGATGCAGAGGCCTTGAGGGAGAAGATGGAAAGGCGAATAAATCTTACCCAGGACAGGTCATCAATCCTTGTAAAGAATGAAAAACAACAGAGAAAATGAAGCTTGTGGAAATTAATTTTCCTGACCAGGGGTTGGAAACCTTTTCAGGTAAGGGTCAGACAGGAAATAGTCTAAGCTTTGTGGTCCGCATATTCTCTGCCACACTACTCAACCCTGCCTTCGCAGCACGAAAGCAGCCAGACACCATGCTTCAATGATGAGTGTGGCTGTGTTCCACTGAAAAGCTACAATTTGTATTTCACGTAACTTTCATGTATCATGAAATATTATTCTTCTTTTGATTTTTCTTTGCAACAATTAAAAAATGTAAAAACCATTCTTACATGTGGAATATACAAAAACGGGCAATGGGCTGGATTTGGCCCATGAGCTCTGGTGTGCTAACCCCATTCTATACCAGTAGTTTTTATTTTTTTTAGGTCAAAAACCTTTTGGACAATCTGATGAAAATTATGTACCACTCTCTAGGGGGAAAAAGGCTCTCCACTCACATGCACACGGTATCCAAGGGTTCCACATGCATAGATTAGTAACCTGGGCTCTAGAAATATCCTTCCTCTTTTTAAAAGTGTTTGGTAGGGAGAGGTGGCAGGTGACGGAGGAAGAAAACTCTTTGCCATGATTAGTGGGTCACCCAGTACTAAGTAGCTTTACCTAGTAAAAGTTAAAAATTATACCTCAGGTTTAGAAATCAGCAATATAAAAGCAACTTTTCCTCATTTGAAAACATTGAGTAATGGAATTTGGGAAGTTGGCCAGGAAACTCACGTGCATCAGCCTTCTTCCCTGCCGTTTCTAGAGCAAAGGCTAATGAACCTGGACCCTGCACCAACTTTGTCATCCCCCATGGTCCGAGGTGTACTCTGTACCCTGTGCACACTCAGCAAAGGCAGTTCACCAGTGGAGTAGACAGTAATTTTTGAATTTTCTTATAAACATACTCCTGTTCAATCATAGCCCTGAGCCAAGATCATGCCAGGCTGAGATGTCAAAGAGTCATGAAAAAGATATAAACCAACAGGTAATTGTATTTTTTACTGAAAAGTTTAAGTCCCCATTTCAGATCAGAAAAACCCAACAAGCAGGATTATCATCTACACCTTGCACACTACATGTTGATTTTATTCTGCAGAAACAGAGAGGCAAATACTGAGTAGACTTTCCTTAAGTAATGGTTGGGGGAGGGTGGAAGAGGGACCTTCTTGTGAGCCTGTACTGCTTATCCCAGGATAGACACACTGAGCCAGAAAGCTCTTCTAACTTCTGGAACTGGACTAGTCTAAGGGGAATATGGCTGATTTTAATACTAAAGCAATGGAGTAATTTCTGGACATAATAAGAGTTCACACCCACGTGGAGTCTACTATGCCCCAGGAACTATTCCAAGTGCTTGACATAAAGCTCATGACCACCCTATGAGGTATGTACTGTTGTCGTTCACGTTTTGCAAACAAAGAAATGTAAGTGCAGTGAGGCTAAGTAACTTGCCCAAGATCACCCAACTGGAAAGTGTTGAAGCCAGGATTCAAATCAAGCAGTTGGCAGTTGAACTTCCTGTTTGTACTCACTGCCTCTGTAGAACCTCCACCCATCCCTTTGGGAAACATTGCTAGCTAACTTCACCCTCTTGTTTCTTTTCAGCATAAAATTCCTCACTCAATGAAATCTATTTATTCCTAGAGAGTTGTGTGTAAACTGAATTTTATAAAGCAAATCATATTTGAATGCACTGAAAGAGATTTGCTTTTGAAAATCATGCTACAGGGAATCCCCTTGTAAAGTGACTGCCTGTCTTAACACAATGCCTTGTAAACAGTAAGCATTTAACAAATACCTGTTGGGTACTATTAATTCCCTTACTTTGTGTAAATGTTTCTTTTGGTACATCAAAGAGACTTAAAATAAGGTATGTATTACTAACTAGAAATAATATTGGAGGGAAAAATGCTACCAAGAGCAACTGCAACAGTGGAGTGATTAATTCAGTGAATCATCCGAGGAAGTGGGCGTACTGCCAGTGCTGGCCACGGGCTCCATGCCACCCTCTGCTCTGATGGGGATGCCAACCCTCCCGGGTTGCTGACAGATCGCTGCGGAGAGGAATGGGTGGGGCGAAATGGAGCAGATCTGAGGGATGTGGCACCCGTGGCATGCGAGCCCTAGTCTGCCTCCTTTCTTGCAGGTTTCACTAGCCTCCAGTTTATCTATCTCCTGTGTGACAATCTCAGGCCCTGATGTCCCTGCTTTATAGACTAGGGTACATCAACTCTTCAGAGGGTACATAGCATGTCCTTCTTTGTTGTGTCCCTCAGAAGCAGAGAGAACAGAGATAACAGAGGTGGGGCAGGTCATGATTTGGGTGTGATGAGCCCCCAGAGTCATGCAGCAGATGTCGGGTGGGGTCATCTCAGTAGAACATGCCCTCTCCAATCCTTTAGCTTCAGGCTGCAGAATCTGCAGATGGCTGAGAAGAGGTAGCAAGGAGGGATTGCTATGCAAGTTCATTTTGGAGGTCATCCTTGGTGCTGGCTCTGTGAACTCCTATTCCACACACCTGGATAACCCACCTCATCTACCCACCCATCCATCCATCCATCGACTTATCTATTAATTTATCCTACAAATATTGTTTGGGCACCTACTATGTTCCATATACCCTGCTAGGCACTGGAGATACTATTGTAAGATTGGTCCCTACCCTGTAGAACTTGTGTTATTTCAGTCAGCAATGAAAGCATGCTCTAAATAAAACCTGAGATTTATGATTTTACGTGATATGCTATCTTCTCTCAAATATTTTGAGCTCTCAAATTCCCATTATGAGAAGTCAACACAAATTACAGCTTAACAAATCTAATCAGCTTTAGTGCAAATCAAGGAAGGTGTCAGGGAAGCTTGCCCTGGTTCAGGTTTAGCCTGGGTAGTTGGACAAGTGTCCTTGCTGTGCTTCTCACTATCAGGGAAGCTGTGCTTCCTTTCACCCATCTCTACCCATTTCTGTTAATTCCTAGCAAAGTCACAAACCTGCTTCATCCTCCTGTGGGATTTCACTTGCTGGAAGTCCTGTGGCAAGGGACACAGCCTAACAGGAAAATTCACCAGGGTAACATGGGCAGAGGAGGGAGGACAGGTGCTGGTCCCGGCAAGGCCAGGTAACACAGCAGAGGGGCTGGGTGGTTTACTAAGGGGCAGGACTTGCCTGGATTAACATGGTCTTGCTGGATCTTTGCATGAAGCCAGAAAATGGGGCATCACCATCTACTAGGATGTTCTCCCCAGAGAGGGTCTAGAGTCTAGTTTTAGAAAAACTGCAACCTTATTGGTGTTAACAGAGACCAGAGCTATGTTTTAAATTCCCTAGACAACAGGTTCCTATGGCATTTCCAAAAACGACTCTTGGGTAATATAAATCCCACACAAAATATCCACAGTGAGTGAGGCGGTCCCCACCATACCATGAGTGCAGCTTAAACTATGAAGAACAAAGACTTAATGATGAATTTGCATAGGGCCAAAAATAAGTCCTGAGAATTGCTTAAGTTTCCTAAGCCAAGCACTTCACAACTGTGCCTTGGTAAGCGGGAAACACTTCGCTGCTTCATCTGTAAAACGGCCGTGAAGATGACACCACAGGGTGCTTGTGGGGAATCAATGAGGCAGGAAGAGCAAAACTCAGCACAGCCCCAGCCCACAGGCAGCGCTCAATACATTTTTAACTCGCTTATTCGAATATTCTGGTCTGGCAGGCCCAGGCCTCTGTCCTATTCCCAGCTCTCACAATGACTTGCTGTGTGACCCTGAGCAAATGATTTTACCTCTCTGAGCCTCAGTTCTCTCATCGGTGCCTCACAGTGGTATTCTGACTGGGTTCTGGGGTCGGACCAGGCTCTGTCTAATCTCTGGGACTCCTGGGGGAAGGGAGGGGCTAGGACTTGGTTTGCCCAACCTGAGCGGCGATCTTTCATGTTTTCTGGCCTTGCACTTACTTCTGTGTTATATCTCACTTGAACAAAGATTTCCAGGTCCTAAAAAAGTGTATAAACCGTTAATGAAGTCTAAAGTCCCTACCAGACGGAATATCTTTCAGAGCAGGCACTCAAGTCTCATCCTCTCTGCAGATACTGGTTCCAGACCAAGAGGCCACACCGGGCTCTGCTGTTCCTTCCCTGGACAGCCCCGCGCCTTCCCATGCTCTGTGAGTTCCACCTCAGCGCCTTCCTCCTCCCCATGCCCTGCTGAATCCCACCTGCTCCATCTGCACGTTCTGCACGAGGCTGTCTTTGATCCCCTCCTTGACTGTCTCCATCCTGTTGCTTATACCTCCATCATATCACTCTTGGGGTCACTTATCAAAATGTCTTCTATTGTCTATCTGATGACAAGTGCTACAAGGGCACAGGCTTTCTGCGGACATTGGGGAGTACAAATAGAGGCTGCTTGATCAATGTTGATTGAAGAGGTGGCTGGACAGAACCAAATGGCAGATTTTCAAACTTTTGGGTAAATTTCTACACCATTGGACATATGCAGGAAAATACATATTTTTTAAAAAATTTACTAATAGTTTACCCCCCGAATGAATAGGTCGATATAGATATTTCTAACCAAGTTAATGAGTTACTAACCACAGAACACAGCCCACAGCATGCCTGATGCTGTGAATGCAACCCCAGAGAGAATGGATGCTTCCATATGGCTTTGATGGTACCTTCAGGAATCTGAGGGCACCAGCTGTATTCACATAGAGGGAGGTATATAGCAGAGTGTTTAATAGCTCTTTGTTTTAAGTCAGAAAGTCAAGTTTGAATGTAGACTCCTACGTGGTCATTTTCTTAACCTCTAAGCCTCATTGTCTTATCCGTAAAACAGGCATATAGTAATAGTTGGTGGAAAGAAAGAGTTACTCTAAGGAGTCTTAAGATAAAGCCTGTGGTCATGCCCTATGTCTGGCACATAGTGAGAGCTCAATGCACCCTAGTTGTTATTTAGAAACAACAAAACCAACATAAGCAACACGAATGAATGAAAAAAGAGCCATGTGATAGCCACAAATTGCACCCAGTACATGTCTTCTTTACAGGAAGATAGCAAGGGGCTGAAGGTGCTCCACGGCAGAATTTCAAATCACTAAGGATTATTTAAGCAAGGGACATCTTGGGGCAAAAGATGACCTGGGGGCTCCCCAAATTTAATCCACATCTCCCTAAATTTCTCTCGGTCTTACAAAGCTCTGTGGGATCTGACTTTATCTCCTCCACTCTCTCCTTCACCCAAAAGGCTCCAGCCATGCAGGCCTCCTTGCGGTTCCTCCAATACCCCAAGCACATCCCCTCTGCAGGGCCTTTGCACTCGCTCTTCCTCTGCACGGTATTGTGCCCCAGCCATCATGTGGATCATCCTCCCTTTCTTCACATCACTGTGCCCAGCCTGAAGACATGATGTGGGTGCTCAAGAAAGAACTGCTGAATGAAGGAATGAGGGACTGTCTTTCGGGATGACACAAGGGGAGGCAGAGATTCACTCTGCCATTTTTGAAAAGTTCTCCCCTAGAAAGTGTTAAACTGTTCACAACCCAAGCACTCAGGAAGAGTCTTACCCTATTAACACAGAAGCAGGAGCAGTGATTTGTATGGAAGTTGCATTGGTGACTGAGCTGAGAGAGTCTGTATTTACAACAAAGAACTTTACAGTTGGATTCACAGCTCCTGCCTAGGAAAAAACAACCACAGAATTGGTATTGACAAAAAAATAAAATATTATTGCACAAATTTAAAACTTCACAAAAATGTCTACCTTATGGCTGTAAAATTATAACAATCAGATGCATTCAGACAATTCAATATAAATAAAGTGAACATTAGGGAGAATCATGAAATGCAAACTTTTCATGTTCAAGCAGAAACATAATATATATTTGTGTGTGTGTGTGTATATATACACACAGTGTATGTATGTGTATATAAAACTCAAAGGTCCAAAGCACTTCTGTTTAAATAATAAATGTTTCTATCTTTATAATTTATGTACTTGGTATAAGCAAGGATAAACTTCTTAAAATCAATTCTATTATTAGCAAATATACCCTGACTCCACAAGACCAAAAGCCTTTGATGGCTTTCAGTTATGAAGAACACCTTGGGTTCTGCCAAAGACATAATCCACCCGAAAAATCAGTTTACCTGAGCCAAGAGCCAATGATGCTAATTAGAAAGCCATCGTTCCCACTCCAAATTCAGGTTCACCATGTTGGAGCTTTACAATAAATATTATGACAGAACCTATAAAACCTTTTTAAATATACACATAGATCTCCAATTGACAGATTAGTTAGAAATAATATGATATTTTTAGTGAGAACATTTTATGGGTTTTTTTTTTGCCAGTTTCACTCATCAAAAAATAACATTCCACTGAAAACACATCTCCATATTTAGTCTCTGATCTTTTTTTTCTTTTAACTTCCTCTGTCTTCCTAAAATGGTAGCTCTTCATAAAGCAAATTGAGAGAGCTGGTAAAAATAAAAATCCCTTTTTCCAAATTGCTTACAGCAAAAACACTTTACTATTAGATTTTCCTATACTGTGGTCATTATTATTGCAGTACTAGTGAAGAATCCCTGGTTTTCTTCTAAACCCTCCTCTTCCCTGGCTTACACTGCTTAACAAAGCTCTTCAGTTTTAATAAATATGCATCTTGGGGGGGAGAACAGCTTTGAAAACCAAGACGTGACACTATTATTCCAAATGTAGGACCTGCAAAATTTACATTAGTGCCAAATCTATAACAGAACCACTAAAACTAAGTCCTGTATTCTGTTAATTAGTAATACAATCTGATATATAACCAAGCTTTGCAACTTCATCTAGGGCACATTCCGACTTGCACAAATGAGTCGAGCTTCTGATTCAATTACAGCCTCTCTTTCCCTCCATTCAGATATTTGCATTCCCCCATCTCTTTCAAAAGCATTTCCCCCATTTTTTCTGCTTGTCATTTCTCAAAGTTTTTGGAGAAATTACAAAACCTTAAATCACACTCTTTCCTGGGATAATAAAAATACTTTAAAATTGCCAGATGCTGTTGACTTCAGCAAGAGTAATCACAGCAAGCTGTTGAAGAGAGACTGACAATATTTTCATTAGCAGGAAGGGATTCAATGAAACCATTCTCTTCCCATCAAATCACGGAACCACTACACGAACAGGAGCACAGACCTTTGGATACGGAACCCGTACAGTCTTTGGGTACTGCAATGACTCATCAGAGTAGAAGGAGTATTCAATAAGTGGGACTTCTGTGTCGTTAAATTGGGCATATGCTAAAAAAGTGCCGTTTGGAGACCACCACAGAGCGGAGTAGGCACTGAAGACTTCCTCTGAAAAGAGACATAAATTGTTCTGTTACAAGAAGTAGCTGATAAATTGGCTTTGGCATTCAAAATATTGTTCTCATTAGCTTTAGTAATTACAGTAGAGTTCAACTAATGAACCACTTCGTGTTTGCTGGGCTTCCAAAATCAGAGTAATACAAATGAATAAAAATAAAATCTTCAAAGATATATCTGGATTGTAAAAATAAGTAACCCGTTGGACCATTTTAGAATATTTTAGCATGCAATATTTAATATAAGCTCCACATTTTTTTCTTTATCTTATAATCCTCTAAATTTATGCCTCAAAACATACTAAAAGTAAATTTCACACAGGAGGCTGATTCTCCTTTCTAATTTTCAAACAGTCAACATGCCAGCATACTCTCCCCAACTGGGCTCCGTTTGTGCTGAGCCCGCAGGGTACTGGTGGGTGGTGTGTAGCTCCAGGCTATCAAACCAATATGGTGCCCAGAGTTTACAACTCTTGGCACAAACAAGGTGTGGGAAGGATGGATTTAGAATGGCAAGGAACTCCATGAGACCCCTACTGAGAAAGATCTCCTTACCCAGCCCAGAAGCTGAAAACTCCCTTGGATTAACACCTCCTCTGGTGTGTATGCCAATGGGTATAGGAAGAGGGTCAAAGAGGGAGGAAATTGAGAGGAAAGATCTTGCTTTCAAGTAGATCGTTAGGCTCCTTCTCAAACCTTGGCAAAGGTAGCTCCTCCCTGTGTTTGTTATGGGGTCCGTTCATGGGACATTCAACCTTTGGCTCTTAACATGCTGAAACCTCTTTCACCCACTGGGAACAGAGGAGTCAAGTAGACTGGAGGGAGACTCCTGTTTACTCCACAAGTCTCATGCGAGTGTAAATGTAAAAGCAAAAGCATAGAAACTAGAATCTTAGAGTTAGGAAATCATATATTCCAGTCACTTTTCTGAGGCCTGACGCCTCTTTACAAGTTGCTTCCAAATACTCATTTTCAATACTGAAAATAATAATAAATTATTACAATAATAAAATGTAATAAGTATTGTGATGCGCAGCTGATGAGTACGAACTATGTGCCCGGCAGTGATAAGCAATTGACATCTATTATCTTGGTTAATCCTCACAATAACCCATTGTACTGATGAACAAAGTGAGGCACGCCTGAAGAGGGTAACAACTTGCCTAGGGCCGCATGGCTAATAATTGGTTGAATCAAAAATCAACCCAGACTTGTCAGATTTGACTTCATGCTTTTCATCTCCACGCTATACTTCCCTTTCTTGCCTCTATTTCAGCATTTTTAGTAGCAGAACCTACTACCTGGTTAGGCAGCCTAGGCTCTTTCAACTGCTTCTTACCTATACCATGGATCTATACACGTTTATGTAGCAATTTAGAATTTACAGAACACATCTAATTTAGTCTTCCCAAAGATCTCTGGATGAGTCTATTCACAACCTATTTCACAGAGAAGGAAACTGAAGCTTAGATTGAGTGAATTGCCCAAGACAAAAACTAGAACCCAGGCCTTACGACTCAAGTCAAGTTTTCCACTGAGAATTTCTTCATATACTGAGTCAATGTCTCACTCCTTGTAGCTTTTACCCAGTGATTCTAGTCTAAAATACAGCTGCAATTACAGAAAATCAATATAATTTGAGCAAGGTTTTGGTTTTTAAATTACTTGTGAGTACAGGTAGCAGGTAGTAGTCTATGTTTTGAAGTAGTGGTTATTTGGAATGCAGAACATAATTTTTTCATATTGACAAGGTAATAATTTCCCTCTAGGGACTGAAGATTTTAAGAGCAGTGGCCAAAGTTGGAGCTGCGAAGCCATTCTTCTGCACGTGAGTGGCTCAGTCATGAACATGCAAAATGAGATCCCTCTGACTATCATCTACTTCAGAAAGAATAAAAGTGTTAGCAGTGTTTTATTGTAGACAGGGCCAGATGCTTCTGAGGAAGGGTCACAGCTTTGGGAAGAGGCACTTCTTGGTGATGATCCTAGAGGCTGTGCTGTGCTATCCAACAAGTGTTAAAGAATCTCTAAGTAACTAGTGTTAGTAAATTTCATTACAGAGTTTTAATCAAACACTTATTTCTAGGGCATGGAAATTTATCTTTCTTTTAATGTGATTTTTGTTGTTGTTATAATGTTATCAATTAATTGAACTTGACTTGGACTGGGTAAGAACCAAAATTAAGTCATAAAGACAAGCTATTTTTTTAACTACAAAGAAGAAATAATATGGTGAAGTAAGAATGAGTCTTTCTAACAAGTATGAGGCAACCTTGTGAACAGTTTGGAACAGCCTCAAAATGCCTTTCATCTTGGTAACTATAGACATGAAAAACGTTTTTCTAATATTTTCTAAGTTTTTAAAATGTGTTCCTAATAGTATCTAAAACTCTTGATCCTAAAAGAGACAATATTCCTTTTTAACTTTTTTTAGTTTTGTTTTTTACTCATTTTTTCACAGCCTTTCTAATTATTTTTTCTTCTTTAAAATGAGGAAATTATAATTTTTCCAAATTGAAATTAAATAAAATCCTCTATAAAACAGACATTTTCTTCCCCTCTACTATCCAACCTACAGACAATATTTTACCATCTTTTAAATGTTGTAGGGGTATTTAGCTTTCCTGAGTAACTTCTGGGTTATGTAGGCCTAGTTAGAGAAACATCTGATGTTAATCTGAAGGCTTTTATGCCCCGGTGAGGACAGAAAAGGTACCTACACAGAAAGGCCCTTTGTGGCAATAAACCAAAGACAAGAGGAGTATTGTGAGACAACGAGGACAGAGGAGCAGTAGGTATTGTTAAGAAATTCTTGTTCTATGAGACATCTTGTACCATGAGTTCTAAAAGTGATTTGATGACATTTTGGAAAAAAAGGCAACTTATTTTGAATCTCATCAAATATTCCCATTTTTAAAGAAACATTTAGTTTTAGAAGCTTTAAAGTCTCTACCTTCATAAACCCAGTCAGTTATTCCATTATATATTACATCTTCTTTCCCATTCCATGTGATTCTTTGAGTTGGTGAATTTGGTTCAGCTTTAACATAAATGTCATTGTTCCAAACATAAGCCTAGAAAGATAAAAAAAGAAAAAAGTATTGGTATCAATAATAATATGTTACAATATATTCTATCCTGGAGTTTTAAAAACACTTATCTATGCAAATATAATGATTACCATAGTAAGATATTCAATTCCAGCAAGAAGAATCATTGACTTCTTCCCTCCCATTCTTAAATTACAAGTATACAAGCTATAATCCCAAAATAGTCCTAAAAACTTTCTTAATACGCTAAAAATAAGAAGTTCACAACTACCACTATTTGGATGCTAAAGTTTATGAGAAGACCTAGAAGACTGGTCACTTCTACAGGATGATATAAACTTGTGCATTTCTTTCTTGGGAGAGTAAGTAGAGGGAATGCAGTTGCATTCTGGAAGAGAGAGAAGTTCAACTGCAGATAAATATTCCATCTTCTTGTTTACATTCTTTTGGACTTCTAACATTCTTCTAGCACTATAGAACATGAAGATATGTCTACGGTGACACAGAAGTTACACAGAACTTGCAGAAAACAAGTGTGAGTCAAAAAGTATCTAAGTACAACAGATAATGAGTTTGATGAGCATTTTCCCAGTGAATAAACAATTCTTTATAGATATTTTCAGGAATTATATCTATTCCGTTAGGCTAGTAAAATCTTTTCTTGGGCAATAACACTATATTTTACAGTGCAATATTGACCTCCTAAAATGTCTGCTTTCTATCAGGGTTAGTAGCTTCTGTATATGAAAGATTTGAGCCAATATTTTTCTGACAACAGGAGAGACTCACTAACCAATTTATGACCCTCTGGTGACCATGTGATCCACTGTGTGTTGTTTGGAATTCTCTCTTCAGTAATCAGCTGCCTAGAAAAAAGATAAAAGGAAACATTACTAAAAGAATAACTCATAGTGGGGTTTCCTTTAAAAAAAAATTACAGTAGAAAAGCCTAATAGATTTTATGGGTAAGTCACTGACCTTTTATTTAAATCATAAATGTCATATGAAGCTGTGTAGGAATGCCTCCATTGCTATAAAAGAAAACAGACATTTCAGGCTCTGTCATTCTTGATAATTTGGCCACTTGCTATAGGAGCTCAAGATGATAGATACTGTGATATATGATCATATAATTCTCAAATTTTATCATATCTTATAATTCTCTATGTAGATTCCTGGAATTTTGGAATTTAAAAGTATCAAAGAGATCATCTAGTACAAATTCCTCTGGACTTCATCTATAACTTAGCTCTGGCATCACCTCCTCCAAAGAGCCTTTCCAGGACCACAGTGGGCCAAAGTGCCACTTTTTGAGCAAACATTATTCCTAGCACTTACCATAATATGTTAAGATTACCTGTTTAGGAAAATGCAAATTTTCACTTTACACCCAACTTACTGGCAAAAGATTTAAAAGATATATGATTCTATTGCTGATGGTGATGTAAAGAAATGTTTAACTTCATCCATTGATGATGAAAATGTAAAGTGCTATAGATTTTTTTGAAAGCCACCTGGTAATATATATTAAAATTAATATTAATATATCATCAATATTTTAAATAACCATCTCAAGAAGCCAGAAGTGAAAATCAAAGTAAATCCAAAGTAATTAGAAGAAAAGAAATAATAAAGGTACAAGCAGTAATCGAGAAAACACACACTAGATAAATATTAAGAAAGCCAAAAATTAGTTCTTTGAAAAGACTAGTAAAATTGCTAACTTCGTAAAAGTGAGGGGGAAGAAAAAAGTACAGATGACCAACATCAGAAATGAAAAATGAGACATCACAACAGACTCTACAGACATTAAAATATTACAAGAAACCATTATAAATGTTTTTGCCAATAAATTTTTTAAAATAGAAAAAAGGAGAAATTCCTTGAAAAGCAATTTATCAAGAGTGAGAAAAGAAAATCTGAATAGTCTTACATCTAATAAACAAATTGAATTCATGAATAAAAACCTTTACATAAAGAAAATAAATGTATGAGCAAACCCATTGTTATTTATCTGAATGAGTTGAAAACTTATGCCTACACAAAAATCTATACACAAAGGTTTACAGCAGCTTTCTTCATAATTGCCAAAACTTGGAAGCAACTAAGATGTCCTTCAATAGGTGAATGGATGGACAAACTGTAGTAGATCCATACAATAGAATATTATTTAGTAATAAAAAGAAATGAGCTGTCAAACCACAAAAAGACTTACAGGAAACTTTAATACATTTTGTTTAGTGAAATAAGCCAATCTGAAAAGGATACATACTGCATGATTCCAACCATATGAATTTCTTGAAAAGGTAAAACTATGGAGACAGTAAAAAGATCAGTGGTTGCCAGGGTTTGGGGGAAGGGAGGGATGAATAGGTAGAGTACAGAGGATTTTCACGGCAGTGAAACTACTCTGTATTATACTATAATGGTGGATACATGGCATTATACATTTGTCAAGACCCGTACATTTGTCAAAATCTACCAATATAATAGTAGATACATGTCATACATTTGCCAAAACCCACAAGAACTGAACCCTAATGTAAGCTATGGACTTGAGCTAATAATAATGTATCAATATCTGCTCATCAGTTGTAACAAATGTAGCACACTAATGCAAGACATCAATAACAGGTGAAACTGAGGGAGGGAGGATGAGGGAGTATATGGGAACCCTCTGCTTATTTTCTGTAAACCTATAGCTGCTCTAAAAAATAAAGTTCTATTATTAAAAAAAAAAAAGAATTGGAGCTATACCAGATGACTTAGAAGGAGTTCCACATGGTATCATTGAGCGAGAAATGCAATTTACAGAAAAGTATGTAAAATAGGATTCCATTCTTATAGACCATGGAATAACTAAAAAGAACCCCATATATTTTCATAGAGCTATATGAACAAAGAGAAAAATGCAAAATACAGAGAGATATACATTAGATAAACATTAGTATATACACATACCAGGGAGCCAAGTGAAAAGGGGAAAAACTAAGATTGAAGATAAAAAGTATGTAAATGACCACATATTTGCATTTATGAAAAATTATGTCTGAATGTGGATGCATATATAAATTAAAGATATTTTAAAAGAAATTGCTTGTTTATATATCTGTCTTCCCTACCATACTCTTAGAGGTAGGAAATTGTGTCTTCTTCATCTTTGGATACCTAGAGTCTGCCTTAGTGCAAGCCACATAGTAGGTGTTCAAGAAATAAACCAAATCTTTTAAAAATTCCAGTTGTACCAATTAGGGTGAGATAGATGAGCTATGTGGCCCAGGGACACCCAACTATATGATAGCAGAGCTGAGACACAAAGCCAGAGTTCCTAACCTTAACTACTTGCATTTCTTACCCTCCTATGCTCTCATGTCAATAAATATTTTTTGTTTCTACTTTTGCAAGTCATACATTCCTTTCCTGAATCCTGGATTATTTTGACACACCCATGCTTGTTTCTGGGCAACTTCAAGCATAACACTTGCTAATGCCAAAAGATGTGGTACAGGCTAAAAATATTAAGAAGGATTGAAGTCATTTTGGGATGACAAACCATCATGGCTTGTAAAAGGAAACCCAAGATGTTTGGTATGTTCACTCCATCTTTTGAAACAGACTCATCAATGTCTTTAGTCTATGAACATTGGCAGCTATCATCTACCAGACATAAATGGATAACACAGGCCCCCTCCCTTCTGAGCAGCTCATAGTTGAATGGGGGATATGGATAAATAAACTACAATAAAAGAATCACAATAGGATGTGCCAAGAGATAGAATGGAGGTGGGTGGGGAGAGGCAGGAATCATAAGTTAGGCCTTAGGGAGGGAGAGAGGCTTATGCAAAAGGTGATTCTTAGGCTGAGTTTAGTGGTAGAGGATGACAGAACGGGTAAAAGAGCATCGCAGCAAAGAGAAGGTGAAGTGCAAAGATAGGAAAGATCACGTTCAAGAGCACACGCTTTGCAGTCTTCTAACCCAGATTCAAGTCTCCACTGTGTAATCGAGGCAAGTTTCTTTCTAAGCTTCAATTTTCATTTTTGCGAAAATGGGGATAATAAGAGCAACAATCTCAGGGTGCTCCCATGAGAATGCATGGGAAATGCACAGTATGGTTTTGGAACACTGTTAACAAGGAATAGATGATACAAATATTATCATTGTCCCCACAGCATTAAGCAAAGAGCAGAGATGCTAGGAAAACATCCACACCAGACTGTATGGTACTTACTCACTTACACATGTATTCACACACTCACTCATTTCTTTCTTTTTAGCCACAACTTAGAAGTAATAATTGATCATTCTGGATATGCTAACTCAGTCATGGAGAAGTCATGTGATAGGATCTCAAAAACACTGGACAGTGGACCTCCAAGGAAATGTAATAAAATTATACTTTTCTTTCTTCTGGATATGTTTCTTGAGAATTGGTTAACCAAAACACTTATCCTACACAGAAAATTCCACTGGATACTCTTGGAAGTAAAAAAAGAAAATAGAAGATACAGTTCCCTACAATCAAAAACCTTATAATTTGGGGCTTTGCAATAAAATGTGTTATTCATTCAGTAAGTATTTGTTGAGCATCTGCTCTGTGGACCTATCCTAGGTGCTGGAGGTGCAGCAGTGATGAAAACATAGGGAAACTGGTGCTAAATAAGGCAGGTAAAAGATAAGCAAAGAAGTAAATAACAAAATATCACAAAATGTGAAGAAACTGAAACGGGCTAATGTGATAGAGAGTAATTTATGGGGTGTGGGTAGAACAGAGTGGCAAAGGGCAGTGTTAGATAAAGTGATCCAGCAAAGTCTGGACCCAGGTTAATAAAAAGGGATATGGTGACAGGGGAAGGAGGTTGCAGGGGGAAGCAGTAGCACAGGAATGACAGTGACGCCCGAGAAAGACAGAGAGCCATGCACTTACGGTTCTCAGCTTTGGATCATCGAATCACCTGGGAGCCCTTAAATCTACCCGCGTCTGGGCACCACCCATAGCTTGACTGAATTAGGTGCCTTGGGGTAGGCCACAGACGTCTGTGTTTTCTTAAAACCTGCCCAAGTGATCTGATGGCGAACATGGGCCAAGCATGGTGACTGCAGCAGAGGGGCCTGGCTGATGTGTTCAGACAGGCAGACTGGGCTCCAATCACACAGGCCCCACGGATGCCACGGCTAGATTTGGCGTTTGATTCTGAGTGTGATGGGTAGCCACTGGAGGGTTTAAGCACAGGTGTGGCATAATCTAATTTAGGATTTAAAAGGAGCACTTTGGTTATTGCCTGAAGCATGGATTGCAGGGGGAAGGGGACAAAGTAAATACAGCAAAAGTAGTTAAATACACAGGTAAACTCCAGTGACACAACAAATACAAATCACCAATGGTGGCTGCCCAACTAAGGTCTACCAGTGATATACATCCATTAGTACACAACAAATGGCACTGTTGAATGTGTCAAAAGAGTAAATTGAGCTAGTATTACCTTTCTGTTTCTATCTTACCCTCATATGTTAGTCTTTAACATGGACAACTGTTACTCTGGTTCTCAACCCTGGCTGCTGGCTTTACCCCAGAGACTTCCATTTATTGATCTGGGGATTGAACCTGGACACTGGGAATTTTTAAAAGTTCCTCAAGTGAATTTATTCTATAGGTAGCAAAAAGAAGCACTGAATTAATCAAATAATAATCCATTAACTAGCAACAGATGTGTTAAAGTTGGCATAGGATTCTGATTCTCTTATAGTTGACGAGTTTAGCAGAACACAGTCAGTCTTCTGTCCAGGAAATGGAGCACAGCACAGTGAATCCAGGGTAAATATTATCATCGAGGGTTGCCATCCTGAGATGATAAATGGAGTAGGCAATGGTTTGCTTGGCCTGAGTAGAGCAGTGTTGGTGTTTGAGATAAGGCGCCTCAATACTATTTATCCTGGGAAAAAAAGGTCAGGGGTGGGAATCCCCCACTTTGTATTTTGTTTTCAACACAGAGTATCTACACGTTTCTAATCTCCCCTACATGTCTCACAACTTCCTATACTTGGCAACTGTTGTCAAATCCATGAATAACCAAAAAGCTGCTGTTAAAGTTCCTGGCGATTTGCATACTAAACATGAGGAGGATGTGGGATTAAGCTGTAACCTTTCCTGAATGTTTGAGACTTCAGTGCTGTGCTGAAGGGGGAGTGCTCTTATAAGAAGCTTTGTGATGGGTGCTGAGGTTCCTCTCCTTAGAACGGTTTGTATATGGCGGGACCTGAAGGTTGGCAGGTGGTCTGGGCCATCTTGCAGAGTCTCTTCTGGAGGATGGCAAGTTTAACTCTTTTTAAAGCAAATACTTATTGAAGGCAAATACATATGTAAGGCTGAGACAAAGGAAATAAGGGGTTATATCACTAGATGGACAAGTCAGACATGTAAACTTACTTTTAAATTATATGATAAATGCCTATTACAAATTTTATTGACTTATTAGTATCTATAATAGAATATTAACTATGCTTTTTATTATTTGAAAACATTAAAATGAATTTCTTTTAAAACATTGGTTGAGCTTGTCTTTTATGAATGGGAATGACTCTCTGATTCTGAATTGATGAGTTTTTAGTGCCTATTATATTACTTAGATGTCAATCTTAAATATCCATACACTTGAAATCAGTTATAAAATTCCATACTCTAATATTCTTTAAATGTCACAGTAAGAAAGCATTTCTTTTACCTTCACAGAGTTGTATTCTAAGAGAATAAACTGTCCATCAGGAGATACTGAGTAATCATTTATAGAATGTCCAAACTCATCCTGTCAATCAAGAAGAAAAAAGAAAAATTGAACAATTCAATAAAACTGCCATCATTGAGCACTTACTACACAGAGGGTACTGTTCTGGACATGTGGTTCATGTCCTGGGAGAGCCCAGTCTAGGAGATGGCATGTTCACCCACACAAGTGACCATGATGCAAAGTGAGTGCAATCATTGTTAGAAAGCCAGAAAGGGAAGGATTAATCCTAACCGAGGAAAGATGGCTATGAGGGTGAAGACGAGGAAAAGAGAGAGAACTTTCTCAATAGCGGGAACAGCATGAGCAAAAGCTCATGTGTGGGAAAGGTGTGGGAAAGGGCATGCGTGCTTAAACAATGTTTAAGGGTTATGTGTAATCTGAATACAGTATGGGGGTGACAGACACAGTGGAAGGTGAGAGGACACCAAATTAGAGAAATAGCTGAGACCTAAATATTACCTAAGATGTGGAACTATGACCTATTTTTGCATATGTAAGTAATAGAGTCATATCTCTCTTTTACTGGCGACACAGTGGCTGAAATGAGAGGGAAGAGCAGAGGGTGGCATCAGCCTGGACGTGGGCAATGGAGTGGACTGGTCTACAGAATGCAGAGAGGGACACAAGTTAGAGCACGCACTACCACAAGACTAAAGGAGGGTTGAACCAGGACTGCACGGTGGAAATGGAAATCTGTGATATGCTTGACATGCAGAGGGTTTGTGGAGTAGCTAATTATAGGGGTTGACAGAGATGTTAAGGATGATTCCCAGGTTTCTAGCTTAAGTGACTTGGAAGAGAATTAAGTGACTATTTACCAAGACTGGGAACTCAGGGAGAGAAATAAGATGCTTTCTGTTTGCTAGGACAGTGAAGGGGAGTTAAGCAATTTTGCCTGGAATTGTGAGTTTAAGATGCCTGCAGGCCATCCAGCAGCAGAAGCCAGCAGGCTATTGGCAATGGAAGTTTGGATCTGGGGAGGGGGCTAGTGTTAGAATAAGTGTGTGTGTATGAGAATCAAGGCCAGAAAGGAGAGCGCAGATGCTGTGCGAGTGCATGAAACTCACCAGAGGAGAGCACGCAAAGCGAGGCGAGAGGCCAGTAGGTGAAGACAGAGCCCTGAGGAGCACTTACATTTAAAAATATGGGCAGAGTAGGAGGAATCGTCAAAGGAGACTAAAAAGTAGCCAAGACAGGGAGCATTTCAAGAAGGAGAGAAAGATCCACTGTGCCATATGCTGCAGAGAGAGTCCAATAGGATGAAAAATGATAGTACTCATGACTTGAAAGGCAGTGAAAAAAAATCCCCAGGCTTTAATGCATTAATTAATTATGTGATTAAACATACAAATGTACTGTTCTCCAAAAAAATGGAGCTGTTTCCATATTCAGCATTGAATAGCAAGATATTATTTTCCTGTTTGTAGAGATATTCATGATCTAAAGAGAGAAAACAATCAGATCAATATTTCAAGTTGCTATTAAACATCTTCATAAGCTGAAAATTATGAAATAAAATTTAAGATTTAAGTTCACACAAGTACTAAATAAGCATGTCTAAGTTGGGAAAACACGATGACTATTACGCTAGCATTTCCCTCATTTTTCCATTATTATTGTCAAGGTTTCAATTCACTTTTAACTTTTTATAATACGTGTCACAGAAATACTTGGGTTTCTTTCTGTCTTCTCTCCCTTTGCACCGTTAAGCAGAAAAAACAAAAATACTCTCCATAGAGTTTTAAAAAACAAGCATTATATCTTCTCAGAGCCATAAAAGTGCCGCACAATGCAACCTAACTAGAATGAACTTAAGCATAAAAATCACCCCCTACAAAAAAAAAAAATTCTTACCTGAAACCCACCGTAAGGAGTAGACCTTCACTCTAAGAGTATTTTTTAAGTAATCGGTTAGAGTGTAAGTTCTGCGACTGTCAGCTGTAGCATCATCTGCTGGTTGAAAAAAGAGCCAAATGTTCAGTAAGATGGAATAACCTAAGTTTTGGATAAAATAAACAAATGGATCACTACAATATACCCTGCTCACAAAATGCAGAAATGTATCACAAAATGCAAGACACATTTTGAAAGATTTCAGACTGGGTGGATGGAGTAAAAATGCACTTAACTATCAAGGGTGTGTGTCTGTTTCACTGTGTTATATTGGTGTTATATTAGTGAGCTTCACTGTGAAGGTCTAGATCAGCAATGTCTAATAGAAATATAATATGAGTACATTTTCTAGTAGTCATATTTTTAAAAAATTAAGGTGAAATTAATTTTAATAGCATATTTTATTTAGTCCAATATATCCAAAATGTTATCATTTCAACATGTAACCAATATTTAAATGTTATTAATGAGATCTTTCATGTTCTTGTTTTCATACTAACTCTTTGAAATCTGGTATGTAGTTTACACTTACAGCATATTTCAATTTGATCAGGCACATTACAAGTCAATAGCTACATGTGACCATGTGGCCAGGGACTACTGTAGTGAATGGCATAGGACTAGATCACCCTCTCCTGAGGCCTTGAGGTCCACTTCAAGCCCTCTTGCTCCTTACAGACCTTAAAGACATGCTAATCACCCAATTCATGGATCTTTTTTTCTATCATTGTTTTTCCTTGAACTTGGTGGAATTTGTGTGGTTCTCTGTGCTGCTACTGGTGACCTAAATTCAAAGTCTGAAAATCATTTTTGATGTCTCTCTCTCTTTTCCCACCACTCCTATCTAATGACCCCATTGATTCTTCCTGGGAAATCTTTTTTCCAGGTCCCTCTACCATCAAGTTCTCCCATTCCAATTCCTCCTCTGCACCACCACTGGAATGTCTTTCCTAAAACTCTACCTTCATCCTCACGATCATTTCCTCAAAAGGTTTCCATGTTTCCCCATTGCCTACAGGAAGATTCAAACTCCTTAGCCTGACAACTCGCAGCAGCCCTCCACAATCTGACACGAGACTCCCTTCCTAGGCTCATGTCCACTCCCTCCCTGCAGGAACCAGCTCATCCAAGGCTCATGGTCTGCCCACTGAACCCAGGAGATCTTCCTGGGCTTTTCCACCTCTGCTCCGTGTCCTAAGCCACTTCTCTGCAACGTCTTCCCTGCTACCCTGGCTGTCACAATTGCCACCCTCTGACTCCCATTGCTTTCATGAAGATTCAGTTTGGCCCTCCCTGACTTTTGCCCCCACACTACTCATTTGGCGCCTGTCATTTAATGACTTGGGTTGACAACTATTTTTCCGTGCCTACCTGCGTGGTGTCCTTGGCTAGGCCATGTACTCTTTGAAGACAAGACTTGTTTTCTGTTTGTTTGTTTTTTGGTTTTTTTTGCTTCAACCTTCAGCACCTAGCACAGTTCAATGTCACAGTAGGCACATACACACACATAGTTTTTATTGATTGATGTAGGATATCATCCTAGAAACATAATCAAGCCAATGTGATTCCTCTTCCCCAATCTCAAAGCCTATTTACTGAAGGCAAAGAGCTTAAAGAGTTTTTTCAAATCCTCTACTATGTCCACATACACACAACATACATTCATGCAATCAGCCAGCACCTACCATTCCTATAACTGCAGTTCTTACTCTTTTGGGGATTGGGAAGCCAGTAGCACCTTCTCTTGTTAGTTTTTCACAGCCTATGGGAAGGTAATTCTCTTATGGGAAATGTTCTTTCAAAAAATGTTCTTAATATTTTATTTTTTCAGATCTTATCTGATAATAGACTTGTATTATTAATATATCTGCCTATAAAACCTTCCATTTCAAAGGATAAAATTGCTAAAATTCCACTTTATTACTTTTTAATTGATTTTACTTACACTGAGTTTTTTAAGAGGTTAAAGAGATTTTAAAATATGATTTTTTTTCAATTTAGTCCTGCATTTCATTCCTGAAAATTAGTAAGATATTCATGTTTGTTAGTAGAAATCTAGAAAGTGGACAAAATCAGCTCTTGAACTTGCCAACCTACAAACAAGAAGTAAAGCCTTGTGCTACAGAAAATATTATTTGAAACTTACATTGAGAATAGTAACTACAAATCCAGATTTGTTCACAAAATGCTCTCAATTGTTTCTACCCACCCAACCATTCTGTCATACATCACATAGTTAAAAAGAAGTAATGTTTGAAAAATACTACTGAGGAGAATATACCCAGATAACAAGAGCTATTAGTCTAAAATGGACAAAAAACACATCTCCAAATTAGTGTAATTAGAGGAATAGATGGTTATAGGCATTCACAGTCCTAATATTGTCTGCTGATGTATATGTACACATAGACTTACAGATACAGACAGAAATAGTAATATATATATAAACACACATATACACATACATGTGTATAATAAAACAGACGTATCGACATAGAACATCTGTCATTGACTCTTGATTTTATAAGAAGGGAATTAACTGAATACCTGTAACAGAGCACATATAGTGTTATCTTATTTACATGCTATCTCACTTAAAGATATTTACTGAGGTTTTTCAGGGCAACACACTTATATCGTAATGTTAAAATAATTTGAGGCAAAATTTCCTTGACATCACCTGCTGCCCAGCATGCTGCTCTTCACGCTCATAATATGTTCCTCAGTGAGCACTTCCCTCTCCCACCCTCCTCAGACCTTGCTGGGTTCATTCTCTCATCAGCCCCTAGCTTTTCTAAACCCACCATCTCTACCACGTTCTGGCTCCCTCCTGCTCATGATGGCCCTCTGTGAACTGGGTCCATCTGCTGATGTTCCAGATACCAACATTGATGCCACACTCTTGCTACAGCCCAGGACATCCCTGCAAGGCCCATGCCCACCCTGGCTTGTACTGGGCTCACTCAGCTGCTTTACAATAACCCTGCAACCCAGTTTCCATATGTTAGCTACCCAGTCCCAGAGCAGCACAGCTACATTGGAGCAAGCAGAGCAACAAATGTTCCTTGTTTTTTGTCTTGCCATTTGAGAAGCAGGGCACATTGGAAGACAGTTTTGAAACATCTAGATAAGCGAGTTCTGTGAGACATGAGTGCCAAGTACAGGTTTTGACCTTTAGCAAGTTCATAGTTTGCTGCCAAGTTACAATCTATTTTGTCAAA
Organism: Daubentonia madagascariensis; assembly: GCA_023783475.1. NCBI lineage: Eukaryota > Metazoa > Chordata > Mammalia > Primates > Daubentoniidae > Daubentonia > Daubentonia madagascariensis. Next base: position 44,721,642 of record JAKFHU010002088.1, on the reverse strand, counting down.
CCCTTATAGGACACGCACACGTGTCTTCTTCCTTGTCTACTTGCTCACTGACAGGGCATTGATACAGCAACAGATGAAGGTCTTTGGCTGCTTGTGTGATTTTCTTGGTGTGGCCTGGCTCATGTCGTTCATTTGACTTATCAGTTCAAAGCATTGTGCAGCCAAGTAAAGCAGTTAATCATATGTTACCCATCAGCTTATACAGAAACTCTTAGATTTAAATCTTATTTAATTGAAAAAGAAAAAGAAAAAAAGGTTAGCAACTTCACACTTTACCTCTTTGGCCAGAGCGACTATTAGATTGAACCATATGAAAATATCATTTTTATCAGATAAAAAAGGTAGAATAGCACACTTAAAACAGCTCAACATAACAGTAAATTCTTATCAGGCCAGGGGTGGTGGCTCACTCCTGTAATCCCAAAACTTTGGGATTGCTTGAGGCCAGGAGGTCAACACCAGCCTGGACAACATAGCACGACCCTGTCTCTACTAAATTAATTAATTAATGTTTATCAAAGTGTTACGGCATCTTAATGAATTCTTGCTGTAGGATCAAAATCATTTCTGAATAAAAGTAATTCCAGAATGACAAAACCCAAATAAGAGAGTAGTGTTATTCCATGGGATAGTCTTGCTTTGATCAATTGTTACTATATGATTACAGGATATTGTAAATACTTTCCTATCTCCATTCATAATAAATATTTTTTGTCTGTATTAAACTCTGATATATAATATTTCCACTTCACAAAGATAAACTGTTTTTGTAAATAAATGGCTAATGAAATACATCTAAAAAGAAATGTGCTCTTAACAGCTCATAAATGCATAAAGTTGTTAAAAACGGGCAAAAGAGATATCTGGTTATAGAGTTCCTGTGTTCCATATGGTAATCAGTTAACATTCCATATTGATGCTTATATCTATGATGAATATAAAGAAATAAAATGAGTGTTACTTCAAAATTTGCTCTAGCAAAATAGCAGCCTTGACATAGGGACAGAGGAAGAAAAATAAAGAAGGCAGAAGAAGAAATTGACGGAAAGTCTTCTCATAGCTGTTTATCCAGCGGCAAGTGCAGGCTGCCACCATTTCCGTTGATGCGAAAAACACCCAGTAAGAGTTTAGTAGCTGGTGGCTTTGAAATCAAAGAGTCTGGATTTGAATCCAGGTCTACTTCTTGACTTGGGGCCTTGGGAAAATTACTGAACCTTTGCTATGGTTTGAATGATGGTGTTTCCTCCAAAATTCATGTTGAAATGTAATCCCCACTGTGGTGGTATTAAAAGGTGGGGTTTTTGGGAAGTGATTAGTGCCTTATAAAAGGGATGGAGGGAATTGGCTTAGGCCTCTTTGTCCCTTTGCCTTCTACCAGGTGAGGATGCTGCTGAGAGAGAAGATGCCACACACGGAAAGGACCCTCACTAGACATTGACCTGCCTGCACCTTGATCTTGTACTTCTCAGCCTCCAGAACTATGGGAAGTAAATTTCTGTTCTTTATAAATCACAGGTATTTTGTTATAGTACCACAAATGGACTAAGATAGAAATTGGTACCAGAGAAATGGAGTGTTGCTGTAACAATTACCTAAAAATGTGGAAGTGGCTTTGGAATTAGGTAATAGGTAGAGGCTGGAACATTTTTGAAGTACATGCTAGAAAAATCCTAGATTGCCATAAATGGACTGTTAAGCCCAAGCAGAAGAGGAGCACTGTAGAGAGAGTCTCAGTCTTCTTAGAAATTATCTAAGTGATCATGAACAGAATGCTGCTAGAAATATGGACAGTAAATGCTATTCTGATGAGTTCTTAGACAGGAATAAGGAATATCTTATTGGAAACTGGAGGAAAGACCATCCTTGTTACAAAGTAGCAATGAACTTGGCTCAATTGTGTCCGTTCATTTGTGGAAGGCAGAATTTAAGAGCAATGAAGTAGGATGTTTGGCAGAAGAAATCTCTAAGCAAAGAGATTAGACTCTAAAGCACCACCCTGAGCAGGGAGGGTGCTGCATGGCTTCTCCTGATTTCCTATAGTAAAATGTGAGAAGAGAGAAACTAATTAAAGACAGAATTTATAATCAAAAGGGAAGTAGAACTTAAAAGAATTGGAAAAGTCTCAGCCTGGCCTGAGCCTGGCAGGTTGTGAAGACTGAAAAGGCGGGTTCAGAGAGAATGCCAAGGATATGCCCAAGCAACCGCTTAATAAGGAGATCATAATGGATAGAAGGAAGCCAGACACTATTCATCGAGACACAGGAAGAATGATGCTGAAGGCATTTCAGAGATTATTGGTGCTGCTTCTCCCATCACAGGCCCTGAGTGCCAAGCCCTAGGGGACAGAACTATGTCAAAAGAGGGCCCTCGGGCACCCCTGAGACCTCAGCATTCACTGCCCTGCACCACCTCAAGTCTCTGCTCCCTAGATTCTGGCTCAGCACTCCTGGACTGCCCCATATGTGGCTCAAGCTGGCTCGACTGCCACTCCAGAAGGTACAGACTGTAACCCTCTGCAGCATTCACGTGGTGTGAACTCTGTAGGAGCACAGAGTACATGAACTGTGGAGGCATGGCCACCTCCACCTAGATTTCAAAGGACGCCTCAGACAGCCTTGTGGCCCAGGCAAAGAACTGCCACAAGGGTGGGGCCACTGCTAAGGGGCCCCACTAGGGCAATGTTTAGTGAAACTGTGGGGCAGGGTCACCCCTGAGACCTCAGAACTGTAGAGCCACCAGTGTGCAATGCCAGCCTGGGAGAGCCACAGACACCAGACTCCAACCCACAAGAGCTGCATTGTGGGCTGTGCCCAGCAAAGCCATGGAGGGAGAGGGTCCTCTGGGGGCTTGGGAACCCAGCCCCCACCCCAGTGTGTCTGGAGGTGGCGCACGGAGTCAAAGATTATTCTCAAGCCTCAAGATTTCATGTCGTTTGCCTTGCTGGAGTCTGGACTTACTTGGAACCTGTTAACCCTTTCTTCTTGCTATTTCTCCCTTTTGGAACGGGAATGTCTATCCTATGCCTGTTCCACCATAGTATTTCGGAAGCATGTAACTTGTTTGATTTCACAGGTTCATAGCTGGTGAGCAATCTGCCTCAGGATGAATCCTACCTTGATTCTCACCCATATCTGATTTAGATGAGACTCTGGACTTTAGACTTTAAGTTGATACTAGAACCAGTTAAGACTTTTGAGGCTCTTAGGATGGAATGAATGTATTTTGCATACAAGAAGGACATGAATTTGGTGGGCCAGGGGTGGAATGCTATGGTCTGAATGTTCCCCAAAATTCAGGGGTTAAAACTTAATCACTGTTGTGGTGATATTAAAAGGTGGGGCCTTTTGGGAAGTGATTAAGCCATAAGATCTCCATGCTCAAGAATGGATTAGTGCCTTGTTTTTTTCTTTTTCCTTTTTTTTTTTTTTTGAGACAGGGTCTTGCTCTGTTGCCCAGACTGGGGTGCAGTGGCACAATCATAGCTCACTATAACCTCAAACTCCCTCCTGCACTCAAGCAATCCTCCTGCCTCAACCTCCTGAGCAGTTGGGACTACAAGCACACACCACTGTGTGCAGTTTGGATTAGTACCTTATAAAAGGGCTGGAGGCAACTAGCTTAGGCCTTTCCTCTCCACTCTTCTACCATATGAGGTCGCAGCAAGAGGGCCCTCACCAGACACCAAATGCCAGCACCTTGATATTGGACTTCCCATCTCCAGAACTGTGAGAAAATAAATTTCTGTTGTTTATAAATTACCTAGTCTGTGGTATATTGTTACAGCAGCACAGACAAAGAAAGACAACCTCTTAAAGCCTCAATTTTTTAATCTATAAAATGAGAAATAGTGTTATTTAGCCCATAGGGATTTACCATGATTAAATGAGATAATACATGCAATATGCTCAGCTCAGGACTTAGAATTTGGGAAGCCCTGAGGATATGTCACACTATGCATTATTGTTTTGCTCCAAGCATGTGTTAGGCAATCAGAATTAAAAAGATGAATAAAAAAGCGTCTCTCCCTGGAGCACCTAGCACTAAGATTAAGAATTTAACTGCAATAAAATAGTAGCCAATTAAGTTTGAATATTCATAATCAAAAATGATCCTAGTAAGACAGCATGAGACTGTTACACTGAGAAAACATCCAGGATAAGTGCAATCTAATCATTTGCCAGGTGCTAGTGAATATCACTTTCTCCCTGCGACATGCCTAACACCATCCATAGCATCCATAGTGGGAGCCAGCGGTTTCCAGTATGAAGGGAAACACTGGACTTCATGGAATTAGAGACTATGGAGAGTGATTTTCTCCAATTACTATACACAAGAGGCATTAGATTATAACCACAATCAGCAGATTTACCTTCTCTACAAGAGAAACATCCCAGGTACATTCAGGGACATCTGATAAATGTACTGCCCTTGACCTGGAGGCTGTAGAATATTGGGACTGCGTACTCCAAACATCTACCTTAGGATCAGTGTCAGATGACCAAACTTTGGTTAGGGATGTAATCACTGTAATTTCAAATGTCCACCCTGAAAGGCCAACCAAATAGTACAACGCACATTTCCCAGAATAGCAGCAGTTTGGAAAAAAGGAAACAGTGGAACAGTCTGTCATGGCTCTAATCTCACCTCCTCCTCCTCCTCTCTTATCATTCTACTCCATCCACACTGGCCTCCCTGCAGCTCCTCAGACACACCAGGCTCACTCCTGCCTCAGGGGCTTTGCACTAGCTGTAGCCTTTGCCTGGAAACGTTCTTCCCCCCAGATATGCCCGAGGTTTTCCCCCTCACCTCCTTCAGGTCTCTATTTAAATGTCACATTTTTTCCCTGGACTAGCACTGCAGCCCCTTCCCTCATGGCACTCTCTGCTGCCCTTTCCAGCTTTATTTTTATTTTTTCCTTAGCAATGATACCATCTAACATACTATATATTTTTCTGATTTTTCTTGTTCATTGTCTGCCTCCCTTGATTGGAGATAACCTCCACAAGGGCATTGAGTTTTTTTACTATTGTATCACTACAGCCTGGAACAGTGCCTGGCACATAGTAGGCACTCAATAAATAGTTAAATGAAAAGAGAAAAGCCAGACAATACAAAAATAAGAACCAACAGCTCCAAACATCAGTATGTGAACTCCAACCAGCTGTGGTGTAGGAAGAGCAGTGAGCTTGGCCAGACAGGGCTAGACAGAGCCAGGACAGGAGCCTCAGTTTCCAGCCAGCCGCTGGCCACTGTTAGGCCAGTTCACTTCTCTAAGCATGTGCCAGCCACTCACCTCTTGTCTTTCAGCTCTATAAACACCTGCTTTGCTCAGTAATGCTGGGAAGGGGATCTACAGCTCTGTTTTGAAGACTCCTTCATCTGCGGGACTCCTATTGGGTTCTTCCAACAGGGAAAAATAGGAAAAAAAATTGCATGGCAATAGAAGAGAAGGACTCCCCTCCTCTTTCTTGCCGATCCTGCCAGCCTGCACCCAGCAGTGGCCCCTGCCCAGCCTCCAGCTTCCTTTGTCATATCCCAAACTTGCTGCATCATGCCTCCCAGAGGCACCAGAAGTAGCTGGGTGCCTTACACATTGTAGAGTTTTGAGCCCAGACCTTCAGTGTCCCTCTTTTTTCTCTTTGTTGCCAAGCCCTAGAGGTGGCTTCTTCTTGCAGTTACTGTCCCTGAGGTACCTCATAATTCCTCTTTTGCTCTTTTATCTGCATAACCAATTTTCTATTAAATCCCTCTGCTGAAATACCTAGTGGGATTTCTATATTGGTCACTATACCCTAACTGATGTAAAGACTTACTCATCTTCCCTATAAATAAAGTCTCTGTAAGCTATAAGAATACAACATCTAGACTTGGGGTTGGCAAAGTTTTTCTTCAATGGTTGGATGGTAAATAGTTTAGGCTTTGTGGGCCTTATAGTCTCTGGTCTCTGTCGCAACAATTCAAGTCTGCCATTGTTGCCTGAAAGCAGCCACAGCCAGTGCATGAGTGACTGGGCAAGGCTGTGTTCCCATAAAACTTTATTTACAAAAACAGGTGGCCAGCCCTGCCTGTAGTTTGACAATCTCATCTAGACATTCCTCAAAATTGTGAGCAACATTGAAAGAAAGAAAGAAAGAAAGCAAACAAAAGAAACTGCTCCCAAGATTGGTTTTGAAAGACAGATGTTAAGATTGAAACTCTGATTGCCTGGAAACAATATCAGCATAGGACTCCTATAAATGCAGCAGGAAAGTGCAAGTGGGCAGAATATTCATATCTCTATATTGGGTCAAGATGGATACCTTCATCTTGAGACGCTGGTGAACAAATGCCAGGCTGGAGGGGCTGCCCGAACTAAACCCGGTTTCCACTTCCGGTTCGCCCTGCCATCACAGCAGAGTCAGGAGGCCGCACACACAGGAAGCCGGCAGTAAACGAGGCAGCAGGACTGCTTTGTTCCCCTTTGAAATAAAATTGCTTTTTTTTTTTCTAATTATAGTTACTCTCCCTTTCATAAGGCGCTTCTGAAAATAAACAAGGCTGGTCCAATAATGGCCCAAACTAATATTTGCAGAGCTTCTATGCACCACTAAATTGACTGTAATCCAAGGTGATGTAATTCAATGTAATCTGAGATGATGAGAAACAGTTGAAAGGTGGAAAATCCTCAACTGTATGACTAAATGACCCACAGGCCCAGGAAACATGCAACTATTTTAGCAAAGGGTTAGTTTCTCTTGACACATACTTAAAGTAGTTGTAGTGACACATCAGTGGAAGGTATTATAATACAAGCTAAGAAAGGTCAGCTTGTGTCAGAAAGAAAACTGATTAGAGAACATCAGCATTTAGGGAAACTGAAAGCTGTAGTAATGACTCATTGAAGAACTTTCCAGAAGGTTTATAAGTGTAATCAGCAAGGCTACTGTTTGTGACAAGAATTGTAAGGAAAAACAATCTTGGGAAAACAAAACTGCCACAGAAATTTCCCCTTTCCCAGTATTTGCCAGGCAAGACATTCAGGAGTGTAGGGCAAATGTTATTATACTACGTGCCTCCAGGGCTGTTAAAAGAAGAAAAAAAGTTAAAAATACATAAAAAATAATGATTACACATTTTTATAGAGTTCTTCAGTGCACTGGGTTGTTTTAGGCATTAAATACTTTTTTTTTTTTTGGAGACAGGGTCTCACTCTGTCACCCTGGCTATAGTGCAGTGGTGTCATTATAGCTCACTGCAGCCTCACACTCCTGGGCTCAAGTGATCCTCCTGCCTCAGCCTCCTGAGTAGCTGGGACTACAGGCACGCGCCTCCATACCCAGCTAATTTTTCTATTTTTTGTAGAGATGGGGGTCTTGCTCTGTACTCCTGACCTCAAGCAATCCTCCTGCCTTGGCCTCCCAAAGTGCTAGGATTACAGGCTTGAGCCACCTTGCCCAGACCTTTAAATACACTTATTAACTAATTTATTCCTCTTATTTTTATCCCCATTTTACAAATAAGGAGACTGAGGCACAGACAGGCATAGCCAGTAACTGGAATAAAGTCCCATGATTAGTATGCACCAAAGCCACATTTGAACCAGACAATGTGGCTCCAAAGCTTGTGGTTACAACCACTCCTCTAAGCTTCCCTGAATCTTTGGGGCAGTGGATTATACATAGTAAATGCTGTGGTGGCAGTTTCTGTGAATTGGTGGAGATGAATTAGGCTTTATAGAAGTGTTTGAATTCAATGTCTGCAACCAATTTAAATAGGCAGGTCAGTAGTATCGTTTGGACTTGGGTCAGCTGAAACTTAATTTTTTCTAGTTCTCCAAAACCAAAAGGGTACAAGTTTTCTCTAAGAACTCTAGAATTTTCCCTCTGGACTGTATTAAGGGTGGCAGCTCCATGGCTTTCTGGAAAGAAAGCTGTATCATCCTTGTCCTCTTTTCTGTGGTATATCCAATAACCTTCATCATTCATCATCTTCCCCTTAAACTCATAAAAAAGTAACTATGTGTGTTTTAATCCAGGTTTCTTTTCTTTCTTTGCTTCCTTTTTTAAATGTTTCCTGGATTCTAAACGTTACACAATGCTAAATAACTCAGGCCCTGCAGTGTACATTTTGAAAAAAGTATGAAATTATCCAACAAAAGGATTCAATGATTCCTCCTTTATAGCAAAAGCTACCACAAGGGGCTTATTTTCTACCATGCTCGTCATATTTAGGGGTCTGTCCGTCCTGCCATTGTCTAACCCTTTCCTTAAAACTCAGGGGGAGGTAGGCTTCCTTCCTGACGGTGTCCCCCAGCCAGTGCCCCAGAGCCCTGTCTTCTTCACTGATGAGATCATTGATGAGGTCATTGCTGAGGTCATTGATGAGGTCATTGATGAGATCAAGGGCTTTTGTTCTCCTTTCGTCTTTTTCCTCTCAACTGTCTGCAGTGTCTTTTCACTGCTTACTTCTGCTCTGCTCTTAAGCATGCAGAGGGTGTCCCTACCTTAAAGAAATACCTGACCCTGTTGCCTCCTCAGCCATCTGGACAGACTTCTTGAATAAACAATCTGCGTCTGTGGCCTTCATTTTCTCCCTGCCCTTCCTCATGCCTCTTGATCTATCCGGCACCCTTTTCTCCCTCCTCCTCTTATTAAAATGCTTATTTCCTGTACCATATATTTTCCCAATTAATCAAGTCATTTTATATCATTTAGGTACTTAATTTGATCAGTCTTTTCTTAACTAGACTATAAATAAACCAAGAGGAGGAATGTATCATGTCTTTATCAAAAACTGCTAGCACTGTACTCCACAAATAGTAGGTATACGTGATCTAGTACTGGATGATTTGACCCCGTATTTATGAACATAAGCATTTGAATGAGAATTACAACCACATCAAAAAGTGCTCATCAAAAATATTTTTCTTGCCTGAGCTCTAAGATAATTTCTTTAATTCACCAGATATTTATTTAGCAACGATTGTGTTATTCAATGTTCTAGGCACTGGAGATATAACAGTGAACAAAACATGAAAAACTCCTGCCCTCATGGCGCTTACATTCTAACTGGGGGAGACGTATGAGCACACAATAAGCAATGCTATATGTTAGGTGGTAATGAGTGTCACAGAGAAAACACAGCAAGGAAGGGAAGAGGAATGTCAGGTTTGGGGTTGTTGCTGTTTTCAATAGGATGGTCAGGAAGCCCCGCTGGTAAGGTGGCATTTGAGCAGAGACCTGGAGGAGGTGCGGAAGTGAGCAATGCACTGCCCCAAAGAGGAGTATTCCCAGCAGAAGATCCACGCACACAAAACCTCTGAGGCAGGTGAGTGAAGAGGGAGGGAGAGTAGGAGAGGCGCTCAGATCTCAGGGCCTTGTCTGCCATTATGAGTGTGTGTAGTTTTTACTCTGACAGAGATGGGAAGCCACTGACTGGGTCTGAGCAGAGGAGGACATAATTTGACTTATGTTTAACTAAGATCACTGTATTAGCTTTATATTGCTATGTAACAAATTACTGCAAACTTAGTGACTTAACACAGCACCCATGTATCAGCTCAGAGTTCTGCAGGTCAGCAATCCAGCCCAGCATGGCTGGGTTCTCTCTTCAGAGTATTATGAGGTTAAAATCAAGTTTTGGCTGGACCGAGTTGTCAGCTGGAGGCTCTGGGAAAAAAATCTGCTTCTGGGTCATGCAAGTTGTTGGCAGAATTCGGTTCCTTGAGGTTGTGAGACTGAGGTTTGCATTTACTTGTTGACTGCAAGCTGGGGGCTGCTCTCACCTCTTGGAGACTACCCACCCTCCTAGCCACACGGCCCCTCCATCTTCCAGGTCAGCAGGGGCATCTCATGCCTGGGATGACTGACTGCCTCTTCTGTGACCAGCCCCAGACACTCTGCTTTTATAGGGCTCCTCTGATTCAGTCAGGCCTGAGCAGGTAATCTCTTTCTTAAAGTCAACTATACTGTATAAGGAAACCTAACCACAGGAATAAAATCCATCACATCCACAATCTCAGGGATTAGTACACAGGAGGGGAGGGGAGGAAATCTTGGGGGCCATCTTAGAATTGTGCCCATCACAATCACGTTGCCTGCTGTGTTAAGAATACACCGCAGGGAGGTAAGAAAATAAATATGGAGATTTTTGCAATAATTTATGTGAAAGGTGATGGTGTCTTGGACCAGTGTGGTAGCAGAAGGTGTTGGGTATAGTCAAACTCTGAAAGAACATGAAGCTAGAGGCAGGATCACATGGATACTGGCCTCAGCAACTGCAAAAATGGATTGCTACTTGCTGAGACAAGATGTTACTCATGGAGAAATAGGCTTTGGGGGACAAAGAGTTTTGAGAGATGTTATTCTAAGATTCCTATATCACATCCAAATGGAGATGTCCAGTAAGCAGTTGTATGCATGTATTCAGGAGAGAGGTCTGGTCTAGAGATAAAATTTGAGAGTTGCCAGGTTACAGATGCTATTTAAGGCCATGGAGTGGATGAGATCATCTCATGTAAAGAAGGAAGAGGTCTTAGGATGGAGCCCTGGAGTAGTTAGAAGGGGAGGCACAAGGAGGAGCTCCGAGGAGGTTGGGAAGCAGCCCACGGCGAGGCCGAGGGGCAGCTAGGAGAGAGGGGAGTCAGAGGGGAGGGGAGAAGGATGCCCGACTGATTGACGGGCAGGTGAGACACACGGTGAGAGCCCAGCTCCGGATTTGGCAACACCGAAGAGGAGGGTAGGGACTTCGACAAGCACAGAGCAGTTTTAGAGGTGTGGTGGGGATAACCCTTCCTCCAGTGGGTTTAAGAGAGGAAAAAAAGGGAGAGGGGCTGCTGACAGCAGTAAGACAGAACTTTTTGAGGAGTTCTGTGGTAAAGGGAGCAGAGAAGGACTGGCAGGTTGGCAGGGATGTGGGTGGAGATGTTTTCTTTTATTCTTTTTTTTTTAAAGAATGTAGGAGATTACAGCATGTTTACGATTGAATAAAGATGGAAAAATGATGTTGACACAGGCAGGGGAAGAGCTGGATCCTTGCCTTCGGGTAAGCAGAAGGGGACGGGAGGCGGCGCACCGCCTGGCCTGGACAGCAGCCCGGGTGCTCGGCCGTCCCCTGGGAGGCGCCAGTGCGGTGAGTGCACAGGTGGGCTAGCGGGAAGTGACGTTCTCTTCTGATGGTTTCGGTTTTCTCATTAAACGAGAAGCCTGGTCCTCAGCTGCGAGCGAGCACGGGAAGGTGGTGTTGGAGGGCCAAGGAGAGGCAACACCTGGAGTAGTTCACCAGGAGCACAGGCCAGTGAGAAGACAGGAAAAACAGGGGTGGACTGCCAAGGCAGCACTGAGGGGCCACTTGATGCTAGGCTCTGGATTCTCCTTTTAGTACAGTCAAACCCTTTTCATTTTAAGGAAATCATTACCATGCCGAGTAATTTTTCCCTCTGGAAATTTGACAACAAAGATTTGAGCCATTAGTTATTAATAGATTCTTTTTGTCCACGCCAAATTAAATTGGAGTTTCTAGACATTGTGAGGTTTTGTTTGCTTTTATTTATTCATTTATTTATTTATTCTGTTTTTATAGCCATTGATTATTTCAAGTCCTACTTTCCTCGGTTAACTTTTACAGATCTAAATTTTACCACTTTTTTTTTAAACTTTGTCTGTTTTATTTTTTGTTGACTCTTTCTGTCACTTTTTCCCATTATGAATTGGATAAAATGTGGTTAGTTTACATGACTTTTTGTGATAGAAAAGAGAGTAATTCCTATCAGATGTTTCTGACCTGCTGTATTGTTTCATATTTGTATCTTAAATATTGCAAATTCAATTCCTCCCTACTCTTGATCACTTTGGATGCCAAGAGAAAGCAAGTGCTGGAGTTGAAGTGCCCTTTTGATCAAAAAGGCAGCAGCAAAACACACTGCCTTGCAATAAACCTAGGTGGTTAGGAAAGAAAGTGAGAAGTGAAGGAGAGAGTTGTAGCATCGGATTCTTTGGAGATCAGAGCAGGCTTGATGTCTGTCCTCTTTTGTTGGGAAACCAAATTTTTCTAATGTAATTAAAAGAAAGCAATAACCAAATATATTATATGATATGCCTACATAGACCCCCCATTTCTGTCTTTCAGAATTCCCAATTCAACTTAAGTGTTTGCCCTTCCCCTTCCATGTGCTAAGGAAAGAAGTTCCCCTTGAGCCCCAGAAAGGTGAGCCTTGATTAGTCTAGCCCAATCATGGCAATTCATTCCTCTTGCCAGTGATTAGTTTAGGAATAGACAAGTGACACAAACCTACTCACTAAGACCTGAAAGTCTGCCTCAGATTAGAGGACTTCTGGAAATGGTTTTCCTCCCTGATACAACAGACCATGAATAAGGAAGAGCATCCTCTTTTCCTGTGAAAGAGCTGAACAAGCAAGTGCTGTGCTGAGTACAGCAGCCACGCTCAACCATGAGAGGACACGCTTGAGGACAAAAGTGAACAGTGTGAGCATGGCAGAGCTGAAAAATGTAAAGGCCCTGGGTTCTTGAAGATGGTGTCGAACCACTGCATTATCAAACTTAAGAAATGCTTTCCTTCTGCATTTTCTTCCAATTGTGTAAGATGCTAATAATCATACATGCTGGAGTGCAGTGGCATGATCATAGCTCACTGCAACCTCTTGAACTCCTGGGCTCAAGCGATCCTCCTGTCTCAGCCTCCTAGTAGCTGGGATTGCAGGTGTGCATCACTATGCCTGGCTAATTTTTTTATTATTTGTAGAGATGGGGGTCTCATTATGCTGCCCAGGGTGGTCTTGAACTCCTGGCCTCAAGTGATCCTCCCACCTCAGAGTCCCAAAGTGTTGAGATTGCAGGCATGAGCCATTGCACCCAGCCTGAAGCCAAAAACTTTCTATCTTATACAACCTTCATACAGAATCAGGGGGCTGTAAATTGGTGAGGACTGACACGGAGGTGACCTGCATGCCTGGGAGACAGTCCAGTGGCTGGAGGATTGGAAGGATTGCATTGAGGCCTATTACTTAGTAACCCTTTATACTTGATTGGTTATGTTCAGATTTTCTGGGGCAGCATTTATCCTTTGCTCATTAGTACTTCCATAGCACTTTGATCATTTACTAGAAGGGCACTCAGCTCTCTTGATTATAGTTAATGTTTATGTTTCCTTTAATATTGTGAATTATTTGAGGACAAGGGTGATATCTGTCATTTTTATATCCCCAGGGACCAACAAACTGTCTGGTATGTAGAAAACACTCAAAAAATATATTGGAGAATTACCTTCTGTTGATAAGTCTGTGTTGGGTGAATACGAGGTAGAAGGCCCTTATGAGCCTGGCTTTGGAAAGGGAAAGGCTGATCCAGTAGGAAGAGGGAGTTAGGCCAGAGGAACCTCTGCAGATTAGCTCTTGGGGGAAGGAAAGAGCCGTGAGGCAAGAGGAAAGTCTTCACTTTGGCTCTCCAGCCAGCTGTCCAAGGAGTCATCCCTACCCCCTTGCCTTCCCTCACTCTCCACATGCCCACAGACTAGGTCTTACCTCCAAAACACATTCTGCATATTTTTTTTTTTACTTATTTCCATCTCCAATGCTACCACTCTTGTCAAAGTTGTCATCATCTCTCACTTGGACAAACCACTCCCACCCCTAACCTTTATCCACACAGGAGTCAGAGATACATTTTTGAAATATAAATAAAATCATGCCATACTCATGCTCATGTTAAAACCCTCCAGTGGCTCAAAATCATACTTGGAATAAGAGAGAAATTCGCTTACTTTCTTGATCTGAGAAGATGAAAAAAAATTAAAAAGAGAGAGAAACTCCTTTCTGTGTCCCTCAGTCCTCTCTATCCAACTTTATTTTTGTCACAGCATATATTAATATTATCATGTAAAGTTAGTTCTGCACTTGCCTATAATCTTCCTGCCCCATGGATTGTCAAGGTGCAGAGGAGTAGGGTCCTCATCTATACTGCTCAGAGCCATATCTTAGTCCATTGCTTTGAAGAAATACCTGAGGCTGGTAATTTATAAAGAATAAAGGCTTATTTGGCTCATGATTCTGGTGGCTGGAAAGTTCAAGATTGGGCATCTGCATCTGGTGGGCCTACACTCATAGGAGAAGGGGAACAGGAGCTGGCATGTACAGAGATCACATGACAAGAGAGGAAGCAAGTGAGAGGGGGCAGGTGTTAGGGTCTTTTCAACAACCAGCTCTCATGGGAGCTAATAGAGGGAGAACGCACCCACCTCTGAGAAAGGGGATTAATCTGCTCATGAGGGATCTGCTCCCATGATCCAAACACTTCCCACTGGGCCCCACCTTGAACATGGGGATCAAATTTCAACATGAGGTTTGAAGGGGACAAACATCCAATCAAGCAGGCCATATTCCTGGTACCTACACCACCACCTGACATGCAGTAAGCATTCAGTAAATGTTGAATTTGCAAATATTGTTCTAGGACCTAAGCCCTGAAGAAGTATTAAATCTCATTCCTGAAAAAGTTTCCTGCCTGGAATCAAAGAATAAAGGACTAGAACAGAGAAATAAAAGTCATCCGTGAAACTCGTGAACCTGAGTTTGAGCAAGGTGGGCTTTAAAACAACTGAGGAAAACAAGAAAAGAAAGTTTTAGACCCACAGAAATGGTATAAGGGCTACAGGGGCCACATAGCTCAGTTTTGGGGGACCCAGTGTGCAGAACTCAGGGAAGGGGTAGATGATAGAACCCACTTGATACTAACCCCTCCTACTCCCTCTTCCTCAGTTATATATCCTGAGCTGCTACAGCTCCTAGAGTGCCAGAAACGAAACCCCTGATGGCTTTGGCTCCTCCTTGAATTACCCCTTCCTTTTGGTCCTTAGATGTTGAATTAAGTGACCTAAGCTCATAGGTCTACTTGCTTCCCCAGTGAGCCAAAAAAAAAAAAAAAAAGTGTACATTAATATATTCTGTTAAAGAAAGCAAATAGTTTATATTTAAGTTTTAAAGAGCTTCCTAGAAGTTATAATTTTGAAGTACAATATAAAACTGAAAATGTAGTCCTTGGCAGACAAATAAAACAACTAACTCAGAAGTTCTAGTTTTGTGGTTTCAGGTTACTCTCAAAATGAGAGACACACCCTCATTTGGAGGTCATAAAGGAGCTGTGAAGACTAAAGGTAAAAATATTTACAAGATATTGATTTACGATGATGAAAGGATTAACATCCAACCATAAAGCAATGATTAAACATTAACCTAGAAAAACTCTCACCAAGGCATTTCTTTAAGTCAGCTATTTATGGGAAGCAATAAACCCAGGGAAGGCTAGAAGTCAAAGGATTTGGATTCCCAAGATCCAGTGCTTACTTGCAAGCACCTAAACTTTCTATGCCTCAGTTTCTTCAAGGGTAAAAAGTCAAGATATTAATACATCTCTCTGACCTGAATTGCTCAGTGAAAATCAAAAAAATAATATAACTTGCATCAGAAACAAAGCAAGTTTAATTTAGCGCAAGTAAGTAAATGTGGACCTATTATTACTATGCATACTATTACATAAAACCAGTCAAAAGCTTGGGATGTCAGTCCTGGGCTGGAAGTTGCTGTCTATATACAGCTTTATATAGGAATGAAGTCATCAGCAGCAAGCTCTTTCCTCAGAACACTTAGCATACAGAGATTCGCAGGCATGAAATTATAATATAGCTATGTAAATGAGAAGTTGTAATAATTATGCTAATAAGGCCAAGTTGATTTTATACTTGATCACAAGCTAACAGGATAGGAGTTGCAGTACTAAGATAGCTCTACAGGCCTGCTGAGTGTAAATCCACTGAACTTGAGCAATCTAAAGTCTTTGTACATCCAGGTCCAAATGATCCTCGGTATTATGCCTGTAGGCCCCCAATTGTACAGGATGTCTGGTCACAGCCGCGAAGAGTATGGCTGCACTCGAGCGTAGAGGCGTGCTTCTGTGTCTCTCTGACCTATTCTAGGGAGGCGCTGCATGTTACCTAAGGGCCCATGGGACTAGGCCTTGCAAGTCACATGAGAAGCTTAGAGTGTCTGGCCAGTCAAGCTCAGATGACATCTTGATTACAACCTCAAAGAGATTGTGAGCCAGAACCACCCAGCTAAGCCACTCCCGAATTCCTGATCCACAGAAACTATGAGATAACAAATATTTATTGTTTGAGTTCTGGGGTAATTCCTTATGCAGTGATAGATAACTAAAACACCATCTCAGAGTTTCTGTAAATCTTCTGTACAAATGGAAGTGATAACAGCAGTTCTCTCAAAGGGTTATTGTAAGGGTTAAATGAGAAATACATTGAAAGTCCTCAGCCCAATACCTGGCACATAGTAAATTCATGTTGGCTATTGTTATATCCTTCTATGCCTTCTCATCCATAAGCAAGGTGGTCCTGCACGTTATTTACAGCCACATTCCCCACAGGCCTCAGCACTTCCTCCTTAAGTCATAAAATTTGAAGTACACTGATCCAGCTCCAGTCAGTCTTTCATATCATCTTTCTCTGCCCATCAATTGAGCAGTCTTTTCTTTCTCTCTCTGATCCCTTTTGAGAAGAAAGGCAGAGATTTCTAAGATAGAGAAAGTTAAGGCACATGCCATGGCTGGGGAACCAAAAGCCAAAATAGCTGGCCTGAAAAAGACCAACCCCCTGACGTTATGAGCACTCCACAAAGTCTGACAATAGTTAACTGAGCTAGCTGGAGTCAACTCGAGCTGTTCCAGAGCACACTGTTTAGAAATTGTCCCCTGAAATACACAAAGCTTTCATTCAGACTCATTTCTGTGCTTCTAAACCTGAAATAGATCCTGGACTTCCTCAGGCAAACTTCATAGATGTTATCTTTTCTCTCCCTGATTATTCCTGTCTCCTTCACATTTGGGTTTTCTTTTATTACTGATGGATGGGAGAGCAGTCAAATTTCCTGGGTACTGAAAGGAGGTACTGAGGAAATTTACTGCTAAAGTAGTGAAAAGAAAAAAAGGATAGATATAATTCTATCCCATAATAAAATTCAATAATAATAAAACTATTTGACAAATAACAAAATATTTCAAATCTCAGCCTATAACATAATGTAAAAGGGGAAATAAAAGAATCATAAATACTGAGTGAGAAGGTTTTATTACCACTAAGTCACGAAGATTTCTATTGTTCCATACAAGTATTTTTATATATTTCACTGGTAACTCTCCAGGAAACAATGTTTAAATATCCTCCTATAATAGGATAATTGAAAAAATTTAAAACAAAATACAATTATTTATTATATATACAGAAGAGGGAGAACTTTTAATTTTGCTTGGTGAAATAAACAATCTCTGACCTGAGGGAGTTTTTATTCTAAAAAAGATGACAATAGTTTTCAGCCACTCTCTCTCCCTCTCCCCCTCTCTCTCTTTCTCCCCAACCCTCCTCGCTCCCCTCCTGCTCTGGGTGTGTCTAGTTTTGTTAAAGTCAGCATTTCATATGGAAACACTTGACCTTCTCTAACCAACCTCTCAGGGGACTAACTTGGGTTTGCTTATTTCTTCCTCTTTCCTTTTGTTGGCTGTTTAGTTCTTTGCTTTCCAGATAATCTAGGTCTTTGTTTTGTTTTGTTTTTCTATCAAAGCTCCTTTCCTTTCCTTTCTTTTCCTTTCCCTTTCCCTCCCCCTTCCCCTTCCCCTTCCCCTTCCCCTTTCCCTTCTCCTTCCCCTTTCTTCCCTCCCCATACCCTTCCCATCTAACTTCCCAGTATTTGTTTGACACTAAGGTTGATTGACAGTATGGAGGGCATTTCTTGGGTGATGACTTTGAATTCCTCAAAGAATGCTGTCCCTTATGGTGGCATGCCCGGGAAAGGTATTGCTGACTTAGTGAAAATGCTGCATTCCTGAGCTTTCATCTCTGTCTTATGATAAGGCAGGAGTTGAAACAGGATGATTTCCCTTTCCCTTTAAACATACACACGTGCACATTAAGAAACACAAAAAGAGAAATAACTAGAGTGGTAAGTGTAAATAAAATCACCATGAAACCACATCTCCACCTGGCTGCCCTCTTCCTTACCTCCTTAAGTGTAACCAGTTACTAAAGTCTGGTGGTAGCTCTAGCCTCCAAATTCTGATCGGCACCATAGGAGACCTGGACTGTTTCCCTCACTGCCCCTGGAGTGCTGCTCCATTTTAGCCCACCTTCTCGCTGTCATGCCCAACAGTTCCACATGCTCAAAACTTCCCAGTAGTTCTGCATCATCTACAGGTCAGAATAAACTCCTCTGCCTGCTGCCCACCCTCCTTCAGCCCTGGATTCTTTTATAATCCCTGAATAGAGGATATGATGTTAGGTCTCTGTGTTGACCCACATTTTATGGAAAACCTTATCTCCTGAAACTGAAGTTAAATATTCAAGCTTCCACACAAAAGAAACTTCTTATGAGAGACTTCCCTGGCTCTCCCGGAAATGCTCCTTCTAATCTCCAGGGCAGTGTGCTCAAGCATCTCTAAATTATATTTTTGCATCATAAGAGTAGTTAGATGGAGACACCTGAGTGTCTCAAAAGAACATTCTTGAAATTTGTTCAAATTTCATTTGCAGAAAAGATTAGGTGCTGTTTAAGGGAAATGGCAAGACAGCCCCTCCCCCGCCGGTACACCTGACCCAGCAAAACAAAATCTCCTTAGTTAACTCCAACAAGCCCCAAGGAAGGCAGTGACGTGAACCAGGCCTCTAGGCCATTTCATTGCCCATTTGAAATGGCTTATTAAAGTACCATATTCCTTCCAACTTTCCTTAAGGAAAGTTCTGATAACTACAGTTTTACCCATTCTTCCAGTTATTCTGTGATGGCTCAGTGACGTTTTAGAGACAAACAAGCTATCCAGGTTACTTCAATTTATATATATGTGTGTATATATAACAAATCATATTTTTTGGCGTATTCCCACTAGACTATAAACTTCTTGATTTCAGGGACTTTATTTTTATACTTATAAAATTTAATCTTTGTATTTGCAGCAATTAACAGTGCCTGGAGCATAATATAAGCCCTATAAATATTTATTAATTATATGAATGGTCCATCCTTTTCCCACAAGGCTTTGTGTGCATTGTCTACAAAGTACTGCTTTATGAAAATAGTTGTATTTTAACAATCCACGAGAAAGAGTTCAACATAAGTGGACTGATGTCTGTCATTTAACAGTCTAAAATGGTAGGAACCACTGGTTTCTTTAATTAAATGTTGTTAGCCATAGGTTAATCCATTCAGTTATTGAACCTTTGGCACCTTTGCCCTGACCCAGAAATTGCAGGGAAAACATGGTTTTGATAGCTGTACAAACTAATTCTGATCTGTCACCTTGAAATCTGGACAAGATCCCCGAGAATGCAAGCACTGACTGTAAATTTCCTGATTAACTGAACATCCAGAGAGAAGGCTTCAGTTGGCTGACTAATTTAGAGAGTGTGTAATGCTGAAATGAAAGTAAGCGTTTAAAAGGAAAGTAGGACCAGAGGAGTCCCAGAGTAGTTCTTCTCACTTGCTTGCATCCAACAGTGTATAATCAGTTATCTGAATATTTTATATTAAGCAAAATTGGAACATTCAGACAACTTAAAAAGACATGAAAGTGGGTTTAAATGAAAGAGTCCACCAAACCATCACTGATTCTAGCCCCTTCTGAATATCATCATGCACAATTTAAGTTGTAGTTCAGCAATCCTCCTAAATTGATCAAATAGTTACTTCTCTGCATCCTCACCCTCCAGTTGATGAATTCCCACTGTCCCTGAAGGAAAAAAGGAAAACAACCTGGTTTCCCTGTACATTGTCTTTTCTCAAAATTGTATTTTGGGGCTTTCTTTCTCATTTTTTCTTTGCACTTAAGATATCCTTACTGGCATGTTTGGGATCTTTAAACACTGCCTTTTTCCCTTTGAAGATCATGGCCACAAACTTTTTAAAAAATTATATTTAATTTTTTTAAAAATCCCAAGATTTCCCCCTAATTTCAGGAAGTATGTATTTGTTACACATAGTAAAATGTGGCAGCTGCAAGGCTTGCCGCCTACATACTGGAGACCCAGCGAAGTGAATGTAGCCACCACTAGAAGCAGCAACAACGCCAGGGAAACCTCGGCTTCACCCAGACACACTGGTCCAAGCCCCCGGCAAAATCCCGTGTTTCCCTTAGTGTGATAAGACGGCGCCTGAAGCTGATCTCCAGTTGTCTTATCTTTTTCAAATGTTTCAAACTTACTGCCTTTGTTCAGCAGAACCACCGGCACGGTGATGATGGTGACAAGTGCAGCAGCAGCCAGCAGTCCCAGGAGAACCTTCCACAGTGTCTGCAAGCCGGTCAGATCATGTCCAATTAGAGGGAAGCGTTTGACCCCAGCATGGGTAAGAAGGTCGGGGCCTGGGCTGCTCCAGAGGTAGCGGGATTTGCAGATGGGAGCGCCTTAGAAGAGGGAGACAGTGGACTGGGAGGGTTTGGAGCGCGCCAGTCATAGTTTGCTAAGGCGGGTGCCCTTGAACTTGCAGTCCCTGAGCACGTTAGTGTTTGCTTCTCCACCCCTCTTCGGGTTCGGGCGTGCGTTTTGTGGGTGGCTCTCCGGAACCTCCAAGGCTCGGTGCCGGGGTCCTAGCTGAAACCCCAGGGGTCCGAGAGCGAAGCGAGGGCCCTGGGACGTCCCTTCACCTGTCAGAGGGTGGCCCTGGGGCTTCCGCCTAATGGGAGTCCCTGGTCCGGTTCCGTGAGCTTTAGGGCAGTTTGGGGGAGAGTTTGGCGTATGGGCAACTCTACCCTGGGGTTACTCACTCACCTTCATTGTAGGCGTCTGCTCGGAAGGGAGCTTTCCGAGCACGAGCGCAGGCAGAAGTCACCGCGAGTCCCGGAGACCGGCGTCCCGCTCGCTGCTCCGGGACGCGGAGTCACTCGGTGCTCGCAAGTTTCGGCCCCAAGTTAAACATTAGTGAGCTCCCGGCCGGCTCGCTATAAAGACTCCGCGGGGAGGCTGCGGGGCGGGCGGCGCGGGAGAAGGCGCGCTGGGCGCGAGGCCCCCGGCATCCTGGCCAGGGGGCGAGGCGCCTCCCCCCGAGCGGTGCGGGGCGCGGCGCGCTGGGTGCTGGGGGCCCCTGGACCAGCCGGGGTTGGGGATGGTGAGCGCCAGGGCGCCGGATGCACAGACCCGAGGCCGGCGACGCGGGGGCCGTGGTCCATCTTAGCTGAAAGGGAAGTTGGCACTCAGCTCCTGCAACCTCGCGTGGACAGGCGAGGGAACCGAGGTCCAGAGAGGGCATGGGGCTTAGCAAACTCACACAGCTCACTGCTGGCAGCTGGAATTAAAACCCAGGCCTCTGTTTCTTGCCAGTGAAAGGTATGTTGGGGGTGGGGGGAGTGGGGTATCTAAGGCTGTCTGGAAGGCAAAGAAAGAAAAAATGATTGTTCCCTATATATATATATATATATATTTTTTTTTTTTTTTTTTTTTTTTTTGAGACAGAGTCTCGCTTTGTTGCCGGAGTTAGACTACTGTGTCGTCATCATAGCTCACTGCAACCTCCAACTCCTGGGCTCAAGCGATCCTCCTACCTCAGCCTCCACAGTAGCTACGACTACAGGCGTGCACCACCATGCCCGGCTAATTTTTTCTATTTTTAGAAGAGACTGGGTCTCGCTCTTGCTCTGGCTGGTCTGGAACTCCTGGCCTCAAGGGATCCTCCCCCAACCCCCAGAGTGCTGGGATTGTTCACTTTTGAATGGTCCTGAGAGGCTGAGTGTCTGGATTCACCCTCCACAGGGAATTTCCAGCTTGTCTTGCAGGCTTACCTTTTCATCAAGATGTGGAAAATAATAGTACTGACACTCATGTGGAACTTGACTCTTTCCCAGGTGCTGCTGTAAGCATTTCCTGTGTTTGTTTTACAGGGAGGAAGCCTGTGCACAGAGAGGTGAAGTAACTTGGCCAAGTCATTCAGCTTGAAAATTGTGGAGCCTGAATTAAGAGTTCCTGTTCTTTTTTTTTTTAATTTTTATTTTTTTAAATTTTTAATTTTCTTTAATTTCAGAGTATTACGGTGGTACAAAGCTTTGGTAACATAAATTGCCTTTGCACCTCCTGACAAGCATGCCCATCCCCCAGACAGCATGCATGGCACCCGTTAGGTGTGGATTTACCCATCCCCTCCTCGCCCCTGCCAAGTTCATGTTCTTAGTCACTACTTCACATGGCCTCTCATCTTTCAGTCTTGTAAAGAGTTTTGGAGAAGAGAAATGGGTCATGTATGGCTTCTCTCTTCCCCATCTCTCTCCGTTGTGCCTTGTGGGGTTGTTCATTCATTCATCCTTTCCCACATCCTCCTGTTTGTTCCACTCATCCACAGATATGTGAGTGGTTACAATGTGCCAGATTCTCTTCTAGGTGCTGGAGATAAAGTGGGACAAGAGAGGTGGGGCCCGGAACCCTGGCACTTTCAGTGTAAAACACACAGGTAAACATTGCTTTTAGGGCCTCTGGATGTTTACTTCCCATCTTGAGGGTAAGAATTCCCACCCTCTGTGAGTCCTCTTCAGCTTGTTTGCTGAAGCTAAAAAGCAAAGCCTGTCTGTCCGGAAGAGGTAAAAGATTAAAAATGCAGAGTCCTAAGGGGGATTAACACATGATTATGAATAAGTTCATTTCATCCCTAATTTCCCATCCAGACTTTGCTTTTGAACTCAGGCATCTTTTTCCCCTTGCCCATTAGTTGCTTATAATACATAAATATCCTCACTCATTCCCAACTCCAGAGGCTCAAATTGAACTCTTTATCTTCTCCAGTAGCCTCACCCCACCCTTCTCTGATAATCTCTATCTTCATTAAAAGTGTCCCCATCCACCATTCACAAAAACTAAAGACTTCAATCATCGTAGTTTTTTTTTTCCACTCTCCTGCTACATTCACTTGGCCACCAATTTCTTTCAATTCTGCCTTTACTTTGCAAACCCATCTCCTCCTCCCTCTTTTAACTGCTGAGGAAGGTGAGTCAACAGTTACTGGAACCTGTGAGCTGGTGCTATGAAGAGGGGCCATCCAGTGAGGACTACAGGAGCAGTGTCATATTGGGGCTCAGTGTCCTCTGCTCTTGGCAGTTTGGGCGCTCAGCAATGGTGGTAGTCACATCCGCCTGGGTTAACGAAGTCCATATGGTTGAGACTGCTTAACCTCCATGCCTGTGCCAGGCTCTGCATTTGGCAAGCCCCAGGGAAGCTGTCAGGGGGCGGGGGGCGGGGGAGGTTGGCTGACATCCACAGGACAGATCATCTTGTTCTCTAGAGGGCATTCCGTGAGACACAAATATCTTCACACTCCGTGCCCATTTCAAGAGACTCTTTCACATGCCTCCCCCACCTGTACCTCTTTGTTACCAGTCTTTCAACCTCGTTTTCCCAAGTCCTTGAGGAACCAGTGGGCCAACACATTAGCCACCACTTATGAGTCAGTGCAGCTCTTACATCAGGCCATGTCTTTCCATGCAAAATGGAAAAGCAGACATACTTCTCAAAGTTCTGTCCATCAGTAAGATTTCCCTTTCTACTGTATTTCAGGGCATCCCCAAAGGGGTGTCTGATGCAGCAGCCATCTACTAATTACTAATGCCAATTTACTTTGCATACGGCCGACTCTTCTCCCTCTTCTGTTGCCTGCTTCTAGAAAACTCCCCACAAACCTATGACTGTGTGTGTTGAAGGAGAGACGTCGAAGCAGTGGAAGAAGGCAACATCCGGTCTAAGTTCTCCGTGCCTGTGCATTTCTTATGCCTTGTGAACCTGCTGGGCTTATCTCCTATATCATATATATACCATTTTCACTTAACAATAGAATGCTCCTGCACATGCCCAACTTCATCATCTGGTGGATCAGGTAACATCTAGTTCATTATGAGTAGCTAGGTTGTGCAGTTAAGTGGTATTAAGGGTCAAATTGTGTCCCCCCAAAAAGATACACTGGAATCCTAACACCCAGGACTTTAGAAGGTAACCTTATGTGGAGATAAGGTCTTTACAGAGATAATCAAGTTAAAATGAGGTCTTTGGGGTGGGCCCAGATCCAATGTGACTGGTGTCCTTATAAAAAGGGGAAATTTGTACAGAGAGAGACACACAGGTAGAGGAAAGACGATATGACGAGACACAGGAGAAGATGGCCACGTACAAGCCAAAGAGAGAGGCTTGTGACGGATCTTTCTCTCATATCCCTCAGAAGGAACCAACTCTACTGACCTCTTGATTTCAGACTAGTAACCTCCAGAACTGAGAGACAAGAAATTTCTGTTGTTTAAGCCACCCAGTTTATGGTGCTTTGTTACAGCTGCCCATGCAAACTACTACATTTGGTGCTCTGTGGTCATGCATTCAGTCCCTACCAGAGCCCAGGAACAAGAGAGCTGCTGCTTTTCAAGCACTGAATAGTCTCTGGCTATTGTAGCAAGCCTCCAAAATGGCCCCCAAAGTTTTGGGATAATTTATTAAAACTAATAAATTGGCAAAGAGAGTAAGGCTTTGCTCTAAAACCCTAGGCATCTGCTCTGTGATTCTCCTATTGGGGCTTGCCAGAGGCTCCATTCAGTGTCTCTGGCTGCCATAGACATTTTTAATAACTATTGTGTCTGTTAGGTCGTAAGATCCAAGTAGCAGGTGTGGGGGCCAGAACTTCCCCTTCGCCCTCTGAAGTTTCTCTGAAAAATGAACTCATAAAAGGCAGATTAACTGGAGAAAAGGCACACAAATTTATTAACCTGTACACAAGGAAAATCACAGAGTGATTGCCCACCTCCAAACAGGGTTTCAGATCCTGGCAAAGCAGGCTATGGTGGCAAAACAGGATATAGAGGAGGAGGAATTCTGTTGAGGAGCAATAGATGATTACTAGGGAGAAAAAATGGATCATCTGGATTATAGGGGATTAATTTGTAAATAGTTCTCTTTGGAATTTGAATGACCTGAGAAACAGACATTATTTTGTGAAAAGGTCTGTTCAGGTGTGGTTATGTTTTTGGTCTTCTTTTAGTAAGATAACTGGGAAGAGAGCAACAATTATTTTCCTTGGTGGGTCTGGACTTCTGGCAGATAAAGGAACTTCAGAGAATAACTTCATCCTATGCTTTGGGAGAGAAGGTGGGGGGAAATGTCAGAGAGACCTTGAGGCTTCTTCAGTTCAGCATGTCAAAGCACCATATTTTGGGGCATCAGTTTCTAAGCCCCAAACCAGAGGAACTTGTACCATAGCCTAGACTTGCAGAGCCATCTCTTGCTCCAGGCTCCATCCAGATCAGACAGCCTTATAGTTTACTGAGTAAATGATTGGAGAAGTACACACAATTGTGGTGTAAGATGTCTCCAAAATTCAAAGAGCTCTGGCAAAAGTTGCTCCTCTTTGTGGTAGGTAAACAAGGTGTAGGGACTTATCTTTCATATTAGAAGGGATGTTTTTACATGTTCCAGACCACTGAATTTCTTGAAACTGCAAAGTTTTCATAGGTTTTTCCTCTACCCTGTACCCCCATTTACCTTACTAAAGCATGTAAGACCCTTGCTACTTCCTGTTCACCATGTCCATTTAGCATCATGTCACCAATGTAATGTTCTGTGGGATATCAAGATGATCAAGGTTTTGGGAGACTATATTATGACAGAGAGCAAGAGAGTTGACATAGCCCTGGAATAAGATGGTGAAAATACATTGCTGTCCCTTCCAGGTGAATGCAAATTATTTTAGATACTTCTTATTAATTACACTCAAGGAAAAAAAGTGCTTCGGGTTAATAGCCCCAGATGCTAGTACCATATTGTTTGATCCAGTAAAATTACCACATATGAAATGGCAGCTGAGATTGATCAATAGGCATTTCCCATGGTCCATATTAATTTTTCACAAGCTAAACAGGCAAGTGAAGTGAGTATGGGATAAAGGGTACTAGCACCTCTGCATCTTTCAGGTTTTTACATAGTGGCACTAATCTCTGCACTTACCCAGGGATGCAGTCTTACTTTTAGTTTTCCATATTGGTGTGAAGGGACAGTACTAGGGGCTTCCATTTGGCCTTTCCCACCTTAATCTCTCTTCATGGGTCAGGGAATAAATGGGCCAAGGAGTGTAGGCAGCCTCTAGGAGCTGGAAAAAGCAAGGCTCCCCTGGAGCCTCCAGAAGGAACAGAGCCTTGCTGACACCTTGCTTTTGGCTCAGTAGGGCCTATTTCAGACTTCTGACCTCTGGAACTATAAGATAATAAATTAGTGTTGTTTTAAGCCGCTCAGTTTGTGGTAATTTGTTACAGTAGCAATAGGAAACTAACATACCACAGGACCACAGTGATGTTTTAACTCTATAGAAATTAGCATAAACCCGGGGCTAGTATTCAATAACCCTAGGGAGGTCTGTGTATGGCCCTTTTCACAGGGCATTTTCCAATTTACCTGTATGTCATGTATTTTTCTGGGAAAGGTTTGGAAGAAAATTTAAGGTAAGTACTCTGATGGCATTTTAGGGTCTTTCCTCAAAAAGATCTGACCTCCATTTCAAACAAGACATTCTAGGTCTATCAACTGGTTTGAGTTTGAGAATTTGGTAAGAAGCCAGGAATTCCTGTTATGAAAAGTTATAGTCAGATTTCTGCCCACCAGACCTAGAATTTTTCTGATTGTGGAGATCCCCACAATTTAGAATTATCAAACCATAATTTAGAATGCTGCCCATCTACTTCACTCTTAAATGCCCCGTGATAAATGAGCCACCACCATTGCAGGTCTAACACGCTGATTTACCACATTATCCTTGCAACTATTTATGGTAATAGCTGCTTTTGAGAACCTGAGTCTTGGAGATGGGATTACCTAGGGTGAGCTGTAGCCCTGGAGGGATACAGCCACTGCCAAACTGCAGTACAAGAAAGGAGATACAAGTCAGAAGGAGTAAATATTTCAGTCTCTCCTCCCTCCTTTCAATGTCTTGCTTTTGCCTCCCATTTGTTCATCCCAAATGAAGACAGAGCAAAGGAGCCCGGCTGATAGACAACGCTGTGTGCAGAGGCAGCCTCCAAGGCTGTGCTCCACCGGCCCAAGGAGTAACACACACCAGGGCTTGAGTAAGAAAGCTGGAGGATCTTTAGAGAATATCTGTTTAGTTTTTCCAGGACATAGAGTATTCTGGAAAGTATTGGGAAGTGGAGGTTGGTCACGGACATATTCTTCAGTCTTAAATTCAATATTCAGTATGTACTAGGGAGTCACTGAAAGTTTTGCCTGGGAAAGGACCCTCATCAGACTTGAACTTTAGATGTAAGAATCAGGCAATAGTGTCTGCTGGACAGATGAGAAAGTGAAGAACTAGAGATGGGGTGATTGTCAATTAACTCTGGATATTGCTAAATTAATTGGGTAGGCGCCTCTCTCTGCCCAGATTGTTGTAAAAGAATTTATACTTGTTAATATATAACTCTCTAAAAACTGTTTCCGAGCTACAGCCATGGCGTTTTCCTTGCCTCGGTCATCAGTAATACCCAATAAAGGGTCCTTCTCACACTCGATGCTCAACAAAGATCTTTTCCTACCCGTTAGACCAGACGTCGGCCAAGGGATGAGGAGACTTTTGTGCTCCTCATTTGATGGTGTCCTTTGGATATTTCATGGGTTTTTGGTTTTTTTTCCAATTTGGAAAATTTGCTTGTATTAGTCCTTGACTTAAGAAATAAATATGTAACTTTATGAGAAAATGTGTTTAGAATCCTTAGAGCCTGCTTCTCACAAAGTGGCTGTAGCTGTGATGACACCTCCTCCTTATTGTTTTCCACGCTGTAAACATGTGGTAGATGGGGTGGTGACAGTGTAGGGGAGCCAGAGATCACTTCCAACCCCTCTTTAGCTCTTAGTGGGTTCTTTGGCTGGATCCAGAAACCAGATTGACACTAGACAGATTAACAAAGAAAAGCACACAGACTTTATTAGTTTTACATGTACATGGGGATCTTCACAAGAGAGTGAAGTCCAAAAAAGTGGCCAAAGCAAGATGCTTTTATACTTTTTAAACAAGCAATGATAAATTTGAGAAGAAATGACAGGACAAAGGGGACCTGGCTAGGCGCAGTAAGTTTCTAGGGGAGTCACTAGGAGATATATGGAGGGGGCATGGAAGATAAGGGTCACTTTGTTAAGTATATTGATTCAAGTCTATTGCTGCCCCTACTTCCCAGTCTTCGGTGATAGAGGCTATTTTGTTGCCTTGGTATGGGGAATCTTTGTGGCTTGCTGCATGTGGGAAGAGACAGGTCAGCTAGCCCCTTCTGAAACTACAAGTTCTCCAGTGTTTTCAACTTGAAATAATCAATATACCAATTTGGCATATTTTGGGATGGCATGTCCTTCACTCCTTCATTTCCCTGGTCTGAAGCTTCAATAGAAGTTTCAAACATTAAAAGCTGAGTCAGTGGCTGTGGAGAGAAAAGTCTTGTTAGTAGCTGTGTCACGAGGGATCTACAAAGGGAGAGAACCATAGATTGGATGAGACTGAATAAACAGAAAAGAACAAATCTAAGCACAGTTCCCCATGCTTCATTGAACTAGCCTCCTATTCCTGGGAATAATATGTCTGTCCAATAAAATGGTTTAGCTTCATTTATTTGATGAAGAACATTTATCTTGTCTTTTAAAAGGTGCAGATTAGACTCTATTTGTCCCCAATGATTTACATAGAAGCAGCATCTTCTCCAGTGATCACACAGGCTCCTTCCTGCTTGGCTGTTAGTGCCGCCAGGAAACAGCAGTTCTGAAGTATTAGTACAACAGAGGCTAAACTATCAGCTTCTGATTCGAGTGTTTTCAATGCTTGAATAGCAATATTGAACTCTTCTTGAAAGATTTAGAACTGCCTTTTTAGTCTCAGACTCCAATGCTTGGGAAATAAGCTCCCGACATTGAAAAGAATTTAGAATTGTGATATAAAAGTGGGTTTTAAATATTACATCTAGTGTGTCTGTGTGGTACTACCTTATGAACAAAAAAGCCCAAGTTTGTGATTTGGCTAGCACTTAAAGTGGGGTACCTGGTGACAGAAGGTGCCAAGTCCACATCGCCCTGACCACCTAGGTGGCGATCCTTTATATACCTTATCACCACACAAGATATACAGACCAGTGCTGTTCACAAATGACATCAGAGTGGAATTTGTGAACCACCCCCACCCCCACCCCCAGGTTGGGGTTTGTTGTGTCTTGTCTCTTCTGTCACATTGACATTTGTGCATCTCCGTCCTTCCTGTGTCCCTGTCAGTCCATAGGAAATATCTGGTATAGGAGGACTTTAGTTCAGTTTTAGCAGCTATAGGGCTTAATTTTGTTACCTGGCCAAGTTAGTCCAGAATTTTGGTCTATCCACATGTAATCTTTGGTGTCTGCTAACCTAATGAGGGAAGTAAGTGAGCTTTCTACTCTACACAGGGCTGACTTGGGAGCCCTTTTAACATCTAATGATTTGGCAAGTGTTTGTACCATAAGAGTCAGTGTCAATACTGCTTATGGCCTTTGTGAGAGGCTTAAGGACACCATTGGTGGAATCAAACCACAGGGTTTGATTGCAATACCTCATTGGTATGTTACCTAAGAAAAGTCCACCATCATCCCCACCTTCAATGCAGAGGGCAAAATTCCTTTCTAATGAATTTACCAGAGCAAAGGGCAGTCCTTTAGCTCTCATAGAGATTCCTGTATGTCCAATTGACTCATCAGAAGGAGAAATAGTGTAAGGTTTTCTTCTCGGTGGTGGATGCCATACCTTGGCATACATTCTCTGGACTTTATCCACCAGACACTCGATTGGCAGGAACAAAAATAAGTAAAGGTTCTTTCGTATAATCTAGATTTTGACATAACCAACAATCAGATTGATTAGTTATCACAGCCAAGGTTTGGAAAACTGGTACAAAGGGTGCCGAGTCTGTGCCTGACCTGTTGGAAAGATAGTAAAAGCTAATCAGAGCAAGGCACGGTTTG
This sequence comes from Daubentonia madagascariensis, assembly GCA_023783475.1. Lineage (NCBI taxonomy): Eukaryota > Metazoa > Chordata > Mammalia > Primates > Daubentoniidae > Daubentonia > Daubentonia madagascariensis. Next base: position 44,691,633 of record JAKFHU010002088.1, on the reverse strand, counting down.
AGAAAAGGTCCATAATGTAGGATTAGAGGGAGAGTAGCGTAAATTGAGATGGTCTTCAGTCAGCTTTTTAAATGGGCTGTCAACAGACCAGGAAAAGCTTTGTCAACAAAAAAGAGGGTTTTTTGGTTTTTGTTTTGTTTTGTTTTAAAGGAAGAGTAGTAGGGAGACCTAAAAGGAGGAGAAATCAGGTAAAAGTAGAATTTCTTGATCTGTGTTCTTGGGAAAAGCTGTCTACTTCAAAGAAATACCATCTGCTATGGGGTCTTGGAATTGGCTCTAGAAATCCTTACTTTACAGTCACTTGTGGGGTGATTTTCCAATTGTCTTGGGAGTGCTGCTCAGGATCTAGCTTGGTGTGACTTGTGTGGATCCAGGAGGATCTTTCTTTTATTTTGATGGCAGTGAATTGGTCAGCAGTACTTCATATGGTCCTTCCCAGCGAGGCAACAGTGTGTGCTTTCTTCTAAAAACCTTGATGTACACATGATCTCTTGTTCAAAAAGGATGACAGGCCTTGTCAGTTGGCAGAGGCCATGCCCTTTTCACTTGTTGATGATATGTTCCAAGTATATTAAGTTAGTGCCTATATATAGCTAGTCATAGCATCAAATTGTTCACTTAAATCTCCATAATGTTCATTCAACCCAGGAAAGGAAGGTTTAGAGGTAGCAACAAGCATAGGGTGGCTGAACACTATTTCAAAAAGGGGTTAATTCATGTCTTCTATTTGGAGTATTTTGAATTTTTATAAGGGCCAAAGGTAATACTTTGGCCATTTAAATCCAGTTTCTTTACAGACTTTTCCCAAAGTCCATTTAATGTCTAGATTCTCATGTTTCATTTGCCCAGAGGATTGGAGATGGTGTGGAGTATGAAATTTTAATTAGTCCCCCAGAGGTTTTGCATGCAAGTGGTCTATCTCTGCTGCAAAATGAGTTCCTTGGTCTGACTTCATCCATAAGGCATGGCAAAGTGAGGAATAATCTCAGTTATTAATTTCTTCACCACTGTTGGGGTGTCAGCATGTCTAGTCAGATAGCGTTCAGTCCATTCACTACAGATGCAGACAGTAACCAAACAGTGAGAAAAGCCTAAAGCTGAAGGTAAATCTATGCCATCTATCTGAAGTGCTGCAGGGGTAGTGTGGGCCTTGGAGGGCTTCCTGAGGAATGTTGGTTTGCTCCAGTGATTTGGTGACATTTATAAATAGTGCACTGGGAAATGATTTGGTCAGAAATTTTGTAGATCTCAGGGAAAAGCCAACTATCTTTTAGTTCCTTAACTATGTCCTATCTGCACATATGGCCCATCTGATAGGAAATAAGTGCAAGCCAAAAGGTCAAAAGAAAAAGGGCACAGGAAGTCCCTTTGGCCCCATATATATCCCATCTAATAATTGTTTGGCACCCTTTTGTATCCATTTATCCTTTTCAGATTTAGGGGCATTTGCCTGATGATCAATAATGTTGGCCAGGGATAAAGGCAAGTTTGCAAATTGGGTGGCAAGAGAATAAGTGGGTCTGGATTTGGCTGTGTACTTAGCAGCCTTACCTGCCCTGTCATTCCCTAAAGACAGAGTATCAGCCTCCTTAGTGTGGGCCACACAGTGAACAACAATTTTAGTAGCAAACCTGTACTGAAACAGCAATTATATGTTCATTAGCAATGGGAGTACCAGCAGAGGTTAGGAATGCATGGGCTTTCCAGGTTGTGCCAGTAGCATGATAGACTCCGAAAGCATATCTGAAGCCAGGGTAAGTAGTGGCTATTTTTCCTTTTGCCAGTGTGCACGTCCTTCACTCCTTCAGTAGTATATGTTTATGAGACAGGGATTGGGGTTGGGGTGGAGTGGTGGGGCTGGGCTGTTTAGCTATAATTTAGGGAAAGAAATAGCAAGGGCCCGTAGAACGGGGCTGGAGAGAGGGCCCAAACTAACCTAAAAAGAGACATCTAATTTGCCAAGTGAAGGATCACCTATTTAATCTCTTTTGAGTGGCAGATCACATAATTAGAAAACCATGGGTAAGAAGGCATCCTAATTTTGTTGTGTGCTGTTTTATGAATAATAATAAGTAGGAAAAAGAGTTAATGCTTATTATTGAACTAGAGTAAAAAACAAGTCTGTCATCCACTTCTTTCTTTTTTAAAAAATTATGGTGAAATATATATAATATAACATTTACCATCTTAACCATTTTTAAATGTACGGTTTTCTCCTTTTTTTATCCAGAGTAATCTAAAGTTTATACTGTAATTTTAGTGAATTAAACATACAACTTAAAATTATTCATCTAGGATTCCCCTTTTTCTTGGCAAGATGGTGGAATATGACTTGACTACTTGTATCGCATTCTTTTTGGACTGGCATCTGATTTCTGCTGCTTGAGTTGCTCTTCATAAAGGAGATATAGTATGGAAAACAATGATTACATGGGAAGTTGGGTCCTCTTAGTGATGACACACGGGTAGCCTTTGCTATGGGTGTGTGCAAAGGCTGCCATACTGGTGATATTCCTCATTCTTTGAGAGAAGCAAGGACAATAGTTGTAGTCCTTCAAACAGAAACTCAACTAACTGAAAAGATGTTTTGGAGAGCCAGAAACTACAAGGCAAATGCAATCCAACAGAGATGATGAGATGCTGTTTGGCTGAAAAACATGGTTTTAGGTAGAAGTATTTACATGGGTTCTACAGCATGTTTCTCACATTTTTTTTTCTTTATTCTTTCCCTACCCTTCCCGCCCTAAGCCTTTTTAAGACTTTTTTTTCTAACCACCTCTCATGAAATTTTAATACTACAGACGTATTGTTTGTACTGTATGTTTTATATATATATATATATGCTTCCTATATGAGAAAAATAAGATTTTTTGCCCCCATTCAGAATGCCATCTCTTTTTTAATGTCTCTTCTATGTTAAGTATCCCCTCCTGTGATATTTCCTTCTAACCAGTCCCATTAGGCAAAGCCCAAACTCTTCCTCCCTTTCTCCACTATCAAACTCCATTGATTCTAACCTCATTTTATTTTATTTTTTCAGATTCCACATATAAATGAGATCATGCAATATAGAGAGATAGAGAATAAAACAGCGGTTGCCAGGGTCAGGGTGGTGGGGGAGGAAATGGGGAGATGTAGGTCAAACTGTACAAAGTAGCAGATATGTAGGATGAACAAGTCAAAAGCTCATATACAACAGGAGGACTATAGTTAATAACAGTGTATCATATTCATGATTTTTGCTAAATGAGTAGATTATAGCTGCTCTTGCCACGGGGAAAAATGGGTAACTAAGTGACATGACTGATATGTTAATTTGTTCCACTATAGTAACCATTTTACTCTATGTGTATATCTTATAAAATCATATTATATACTTTAAATGTACACAATAAAATGTATTTTAAAAGATAAAGTGCATCTATTCTGATAAACAGACTTGAGTGGAGGTTGGTAGGACATACACATTTTATCAGGACTTTTAAGGCTGGGAGGCCCTTCCTGATTCTAAAAAGTTGTGCCAAACACACCCTGCACATTCCTCCTTTGTTGTCCGAGCATATTTTATTAAAATAATCTCTTGACTTCTTGTCTCCCTTACTTTGCTTTGAGTGTGGCAGCCAGGCTGTATTAATGTTTGTGTTTCTAGAAACTTCACCGGTGCTAGGCTGGAGTAAACTTAGCAGTGTGCCAAAGCTCACAACACAGAGACAACTGCTTCTTGCGGCCACTCACCAGGCCACCTGGAAGGCAGCAGGGAGGAGAGGAGACAGTGAAGCCTGTGCAGTCACACAAGCCTGGGTCTGCTGTCCAATTATTACCTGCCCTGGGCTCTTTTTAAAAACCTGCTTCCCAGGGTTTTGGAAATTTAATGAGATAATAACCGAGTTATCTCAGCTACTCCCAAGCCTTCAGATGTGTATCTATGAGGACGATTTCTCCAGCTGGGATCTCTCTTCTGGACTGTGAGCCTCCAGGAGGTGCCCAACTGGATATCTCAAAGGCCTATCTGATGCAATTTAGCTAGAGCGAGTTAATTGTTAGCAGCACTACCTCCTCCTCACCAGATGTGATCCTTTCCCACCATGCTCTCCCTCAGTCAGAGGCATTGCCTGCCACGCCGCAGGGCCCCAGCCAGCAAGCCCGGCGTCCCCCTCCAGTGCCTACTCTCTCCTCCCCCCACACTCAAGCCTCTTGTGTCTCCCTTTTCTTTGTCCACATCCCTCGATGCTTTGTGTATCCCTCCTTCTTCGCTCAGGTCTTCTTTCCTCTCTTCTAGCCCAGGTCACGGCCCAGCCCTTCTGACTGGCCTCTCGTTTTGTCATTCCCCTCCAAGGTAGCCTCTGTGACTTTCCTGCTTAAAACTAGTGGCTGCCCTGCTGCAGGATCAAGTCCAAATCCCTTATTCTGCTCTGGTCTCTGCTCAGCCCTCCTTCTCCCAGCTCCTCCCCAACCTCCCACCACCTAAGCTAAGCTACTTGCATTTCTGAGAATTGAAATGCAACCTCTCCTTTGCTTCTGAGCCTTCAAAGGCAATGTTCCCTCTGCCAGGAATTTCATTTCCTTTGTATTTAATTTGGTTAGGTCCTAGTCAGGACTCTGGTGCCACCTCCTCTCAGAAGCCTTGCCCCCTCCTGTCCGAGCAAGGTGTTTGTCCTCTGTGCCCCCAGAGAGCCGTGTGCCTTGCTGCTTTTTAACAAAGCACTCATCACTCTGCAATGTAGTCATCTAATGTAATAATAGCTAAGATTCATGGACCTCATGCTACGTGCTGGACATTATTCTAAACTCTTATACTTGTGTTAGCTCATTTAATCCTCATAACAACCCTATGCAGTGCCATCCCTACTTTGCAGATGAGGAAATTGAGGCACAGAGAGGTAAATACTCTTCCCTGTATTGCACATCCAGCATTTGAACCCAGGAGGCCTGACTCCAGAGCCCATATAATTATCTACTATAATCCAATGATCTGCAAGGATTTTGTCTGTGCTGTTCACTGATGTACTCCCAGGGCCCAGAATAGTGTCTGGCACATAATAGCTGCTTATTAAGTGTTTACAGACTCACTGAATGAATAAATGCTGACTCATTTGTGTCTCTCCTTCCTGAAGGGCAGGGATTAGGCTTTATTCCGTTTATTCCCAGCAGCTAGTCTGGCACGTGGCACCTGATAAAATTGTTAGGCCTGTCTCTTTGCATAGGTTCAGAGCCACTCACGAGTTTCAAGATTCCATTTTGCTGTTCTGAGACCTTGCATTCACCCTATCACTCCATAACACCCTTTGCTGCATGTCAGTTTTCAGTATGAAGAAATAAATCTGGTCAACTGATGCTTTACAGCTGGAAAAACAGAGCCGCACCTGAGCCAAACAGTTTTGTACCTCAGAAAAGCTGGGAGGAGAGCCTCCCGCGGATGTGTGGGTGGAGGGCTGAGTCATCAAGTTCTTTGAGTTCCTTGGACAAAGATAACTCAGAGGAATATTACACAACATGGAGAAATAGGAGGAAAATAAACAGAGACTGGAAAATGAAGTGTTGAAAAATATGATCCACACAGCTAAAAATATACTGTAATCAAGTTTGGAGAGGAAGAGATGGGGGAGGGGTCAACGTTCCAGTGGCCTGAAGGGCTGGCACAAGTGGGCTTTGGTTGGAGGGATGGTGAGCAGATGTTCACGGCCTCACAGAGGAGAGGGATGTGCAACAGACCTAGAGGCCCTTTGCGGACCTGGGCGGGGGGAAGAGCACAGCTTCACTAGGGGAGAGACAGCCTGAGCTTCAGCAAAACATCATGAGAGAACGCCCTCAGTTCCACGTGACCCAGGCAGAGGGGAGGGAGCGCACTAGTGAAAACGGTAAACCCAGGTGGTGGTTGTACTGTGTGTTTTTCTTTTCTAAATGAGCACTTAAAATTCCCAGTAGATTTTTGTAGATTTCTCTAGGAAACTTTGAAAACTTCGGGTAGGAAAGGTGGGTCAGACTTCTTCATGGTCATGCAAACAAGCCAGAAAACAAACAAACAAACAAACAAACAAACAATTCTCATGTTGCAATCTCTAGCTTCCCTGGTGACTAACCTTTGAGAAACAAATCAGTGAGGTAGGTAGCAGATGGACTGGAGGTTCCCACTGCCCTGTCACCTTGGCGAGTTGCTTAAATAAGGCTATGTCTCAATGTCTTCTTTGAGTAGCACTTTGCAAGCAGTATTGTAAGGATTAAAGAGGTATAGAAAATATCTAAAACGCTAACTAAAGGGCGCGTGGTAGGCTCAATGAACCGGAATGGACTTGTCATCAGTGTTAGTTCTCTTTAGCATTATTTGCTTAATTTCTGAGGTATTGCCCTACCATAAAAAAAGAATAGATTAAGGTAGATCCCCAAATCAGACAAGTTTTTGATTAGAATGAAGGACCTGAATTGGTTTTCCAGATGGACTCACTTGTTAAAAGGGGATTGTGAGAAGTATTTATTCAACAGTTTGTTCCACAGACGGTGTTTGGGCTATTGGGAAGGAGGTGCTATGTAAGTGTATTGTAATAAGGAATGCCCTTAGGAAGGAGCGGAATTGTGTAAGAAGATGTGTTCTCTAATTCTTTCATGTATATTCATCTTTTCTGTCCAAGAAGTCCTTTACGGCCAAGGACTATGGCTTCTAATTTGTATTTATAAACTTTCTTTTTCTTTCTCAGGGTTTTCAAGAACTAAGAATGCACATATGGATAGAACAAATCTAGAGATTCAGGCTACTTGTACTGCTAAACAAGTGTAGAGTTTCATATAAATATAATTCATGAAAGGTAAAAATGGCAAGAGTCTCTACCCAATGATTGTGTGGAACACCTGGTATTCCAGCTGTTAGTGGCAAAATGTGGCATCCTTTAGCCGCACCCCTCCCCCCGCCAGAGGCCTCTGCCCTCAGCAGGTCTAACCTCCTTCTTGGATTTCAACCAACTGGACACAAGGGTCCAGTGTGCCTGCATCTCAACCATCTGTACAAACTGGGTTCTCAGATTAAAGTACATGAATCTTCCTGTTTTCTCAGGAAGAGCCTGGTTTTTTTCTGTACTCTACTGTAGGCATTGCTCGTGGACGGTTTTCAGTAGCTTTCTCCTCTCTATTATTGTAAAAAGCATTGATTAGCAAATAGGTCATTTATGTTCAGCAATTGCCCTTTGGGGTTTTATTCGAACACAGACTTTACTGTAAAACAAACCAGTCTTTATTATTTTAGTGAAAAATCATAAACTTAACTCAAACATATACGTAATCATATTTGCAGACCTGTCACCTACCCAGCCACCCCGTGTGAAGTTAATTCTTACATATTGCTAAACTAAAATACTTTTAACAAGTATTTAATACGATATATGCTATACGGATGTTACTTGCTTTAGGTATTTTACTTAATGATTGAGTGGCCACTGCTAATCCCTCTTGATAATAGAAAAGGGTAAGAAAAAAAGTAAAAGATTAGATTTGAAACATATGAAATTGCTAATCTTTAACCATTTGATTATAAAAATGAAAATTTAATATAGTACAACCTAATATGTCTAGGGTTTATTCATAAAACAATACATTCTGTATTACATCAAATATAAAATTGACATTGGAATATCGGCATAATACACTTAAGAAGATAAGTTCAAAAGTATTTTACGTACAGCCATAAAATGCTACAATGAGCCAGTCATTGATGAAAGAAGACACAATTATTTTTCATCCAGTAATTAAATATAAACCTTATATTTAATAATTATAAAAATAATTAGTTCATTATAAACCCTGAAGTCAATAACATTTTATGAAACCACTCTTTATTGTATTCTTTAAGTCAGAGGCAAATTGTGTTGGGGAGGTTTAGGAAATTTTCCTTCATCTCACTGAAAACCATATATTTGTCTTAGTTCAGGCTGCTATAAGGAAGTATCATAGACTGGGTGGCTTATAAGCCACAAACATTTATTCATAATTTTGGAAGGTGGAAGTCTGAGATCAGGGTGCCAGTATGATCGTGCTCTGATGGGGGTCCTCTTCAGAGTTGCAGACTGCCAGCTTCCCATTGTATTCTCATGTGGCAGGAGGAAAGTGAGCTAGCTCTCTGGCCTCTTCTTAGAAAGACTCTGATCATGAAGGAGGGCTCCTCCTTCATGACCTATTTACCTTCCAAAGGTCCCATTTCCAAATACCATCACATTGGGATTAGAGTCTCATAATATGAATATGGGATATGAATTTTGGGGAGATATAAACATTCAGTCCATTGCAATATTTCAACAAGAAATGCCTTAACATTTTTAAACTATCTTGTACATGATTAAAAAGTATTAACATGTAAAATTAATGAAATATGATTGATAATAATTTTAATTAACTGTTATAATGAGAATTCCAAGAAATATATGAAATATTTTTGGGTTGAAAAAGTCTGGCTAATGTCCAAAAGTAATCCCCTCCCCTCTTTATTTTTGGTCCCAGGTACCGTCATAAGTCACAACTTATTAACCAAAAGAGCTAACACTCCTCTTCAGTTTGTGTGCATCTAATAGACAGTCTTAATAAAGGAACTAATTAGTATCTGATGGCATGGTGCAACATAAACATAAGGAGAAACCTAACATCCTCATTAATCATGGAGTAAATCTGATTCTGTGGAAAGCAAGAAAATGCAGAATTGTAGAATGACTGCATCTTGACCAGAGAGAAAAGAATGACTTCTCCCCTATCAATTCCAGGATGTCAGATTAAGACCCCCACCCCTTAAAGATAAATACCTTAAAATTCTTGATTACTTCATTACTAGTGATTTTCTGTCTGGATGCTGCAGATTTTGTCAAAGGAAGAGTTGTGCTTTACCATTCATGATAAATCTTCACTTTCATCACTGGGGAGTGGTCATTTAGAATTGTTTCCCCATAAAGTTTTATGTGATGGGATTTGACCTATATTCATTGTTTCAGTGTTTTCCTCCCAATATTCCCAAGAAACTTAACAAACCTTCCCGGTAGCCTACAGTGTGCTTTCCCTCCCTCATCTCTAGTCCTCAGACTTGGCCTTCCCACTTCCCAGTCCTTAAGCGCCACTTAGGATTGCAGGCTACCATCACTTTTCTTAGCTTACCTCCCGGCTAGCGCCTGGCCCACCTCATCCCCTACCTTTCACTGATTTGCTGTACTCTGATCAGAGAGCTTGTCCTCAGATACAGGTGTGATACTATGCTTTCCAATCCCTTAAACGTATCTGTAGATTCCTCTGCAACATCACCTCCTCTGTCCACCGTCCCTACCACTTTCTCAGTGCTGCTGTGTCCTGCATTCAAAGCCTTTGCCCACTCAGGATCCTCTTCCAGGAACCCTCTCCCCAGCAGTACCCCCAATTTCCTACGCCTGGATGACCCATGTTTGTTTGTGAAGCCTTTGCTTGGATGACACTTCCTCCAAGTTGCCTTCCCAGATTCTGAAAATCAGTTTCCCTGGCACCTCTCCCCTCCTGCCCCTGTGGCACTGACCACATTCTATTATCATCATCTTTCTGCTTTTCTGCAATCCTCTGTAGTCTGTGAGTACCTTGAGGGCAGGGCCCCTTGTCTGCCTTGTTCACCATTGTATTCCCAGGGCCTAGCACAGTGCCTGGCTCACAGTAGACACTGAATACATGCTTGTTGAATGAATGAAAAAATGAATGAATGAATAAATACATATGTACAGATATGCAGACAGACAGACAGATGTAGTGATACCCAATAGTGTTTTGGGCAGAGCTATTTTTGAAGAGCTTATAGTCTGTTTTACTTTCTGTACATTAGATGATTATGTGGAATAATAAAAAGGACATGCTTTTTAATTAGATCTGGATTTATGTCCCAGCTTTATAATTTACCAGCCCTGTCAATTTGGGTAATTTATCCAACCTTCCTGAATCTCAAAATATGAACCAGTATAGGGGTAAAAGATGTCTCCCTGGTGGGGTTCTTGTGGGTACTAAAGTAAGCAATGCTAACAACCGGAACTCAAAGATGTTGGCTCCCTTCGTCTCCAACATGCAGCTCTGCGTCCACTTAAATCTTTGCTCACCTTGTCAGTGAACTTGAGATGCTCCTCCGCCATACATGTGATCACAAGCTTACACAATTTTGTAAAAGCATATTGAGGAGAAGAGGGTAAGAGAATTTATATTTATTAAAAACAATGTTCACCAATATAATACATTAAAAGAATATGTATAGATCAATAATTTATAAATGTTTAAAGCATTGTGTGTCAAATATCCTATCCTACTGAATAGGATAAGTAAATTTAAAATTAAATTTCAATGGGAAGAGCTCAATTTTATGGTGTGGGGTTCAAATTTTAGGCTGCTATTAAATGTTATAGTACATTATTTCAAATATAATTGTTTGTAACTGATGTAAACTTAAAATTTTACATTTTGAGTGGAAATTACAAAATATATTAGAATTTTATTTTTATACTTGGTAACTAATGACATCAATTTTAGACCAAATTTTTTCTCTAAATAATGATAGTAACTATTTGCTTTACTTCACTGTGTAATGAGTTAAGAGACATGCAGAAAAAAGATCTAACTCTTTCATTGCTATTATTTTTTCCAGTAAAAGTATATACCCTAAACTAGGACACAACACGGTGTACTGAGATAGCCTTATTTCCACCAAATTTACAACCCAAGGGATAGTTTTGCATGTTTTTCTTGCCGGCTGGATTGTGGCTAATCATGGCCAAGTGTTTTGATGCTGTTGGTCTGGCTCTTAAATGAAATTGGATCCTGACAACAAAGTTCAAGAATTATTGTCGGCTTCTCTGCATAACTTAGAAGCATCTCCAAAGGCATATGTACTATTGCCCTGGCAGACATATATACACGAGTACAGTGTAACACCTCCATTCTCCATGCTTGGCAAGTTAATGTGGATGTTCATTTTTATAGCCGCTAACTTATTAGCTGTGGATTACGTTGTCACTTTGTGTGTTACATTTCCAAGCATAAGAAGTGTGAGTGAGTTCTAAGACATGTGAAATGAAGGATCAGCTCGCAAAAGCTGGTCTTGAAGGCATCAGAGAGTAGGGATAAAGACTTCATCATGCGGTTCATAGAGCCTGCCAATTCCTTGATTGACAGCTCTCTGTATGGCAAGTCTTGAGGGATTGGGTATTTAAATCTTAATTACAAAAAAGTGTTACAGAATACTAAAAATCATTCAATGAAACTGGAAGGCTTATAATGTAGCATTCCTCTATTAATCTCTTATATAGAATAAATTTGATTGACAAGATCCATACAAATAGTGTAAAGAATTTAGGAAATCAGTACAAAACTGAAGGGAAAATTTTAAACCATGTGCCATAAACGTGTCCTATTTTATAAATTAAATTGTCCCGCAATTGTGTACACAAAAATAAAACAGACTAAAGCAAACTTTGTTCTGGGATATAATTCTAACTGGCCTAAATAACTAAAGTCTTATTAACAAGATTCAACCAAACAAAAATACAAATAGCTGAACTGTAAAGAAAATTTTTGAGGTTCAAAATTGAGGAATATTCATAGAACACCAATTGTCCTCTTGGTATATCCATGTTGTTCTCTTATTAATTCATTAATTCAATAAACACTTATTAAAGGATCTTAATTTAAGAGACATAAATTAAGAGTCCAAACCCTTTGCCAAGTGTAGAGAATATGGAGATAACAATGGCAGGGTCATACACGGTCCAGTGGGAAAACGCTCATGAAAACAGATCATAGCAATAGAATGTCATTGAAGGATAAGGTAAAAGTCTGGATATCTTTTGTTCTCTCACACCCTTGTATCCACTCTCCATCCTTTTCACCTTTGCTCTTTTGCTTGGGGAGATCGATATATATGGATTGTATCAATAGGTCCCTGTATTAGGGTTCTCCAGAGGAACAGAACCAACAGGACACATACAGTTGACCTTGAACAACAAAGAGTTTGGGGAACTGACACCCACCCCCCGTGCAGTCAAAAACCATATGTAACATTTGGCTCCCCCAAAACTTAACTACTAATAGCCTACTGTTGACTGGAAGCCTTACCAATAACACAAATAGTCGATTACCACATATTTTATATGTTATATACCATATTCTTACTATACAGTAAACTAGATAAAAGAAAATGTTATTAAGAAATTCATAAGGAAGAGAAAATATGTTTACTATTCATTAAGTGGAAGTGAATCATCATAGAGTTCATCATTCTTGTTGTCCTTATGTTAAGTAGGCTGAGGAGGAAAAGAAGGGGTTGGTCTTGCTGTCTCAGGGGTGGCAGAAGCAGAAGAGATGGAGGAGGTGAAAGGAGATGCAGGAGAGGCAGGCATGCTCAGTGTAAATTTTACTGAAAAAAACCCACGTGTAAGTGGACCCATCAGTTTAAGCCTGTATTGTTCAAGGGGCTACTGTATGTATGTGTGAAAAGAGATTTATTATGAGGGATTGACATGCCGTTATTGGGGCTGAGACATCCCATGATCTTCCATCTGCATACTGGAGGCCCAGGAAAGCCTACAGTGTAGTTCCCGTCCCAAGCTGAAAGGTCTGAGAACTAGGGGAGCCAATGGTGTAAGAACAAGTCCAAGTTCTGAAGGCTTAAGAAATGGAGTGCTAGGTCAAGGGCAGGAGAAGATGGATGTCTCAGCTCAGCAGAAGGCAAATTCTTCCTTCCTCTGCCTTTTTGTTCAATCAGGCCCTCAACAGATTGAGTGGTGCTCACCCACATTGGTGAGGGTGACCTTCTTTATTCAGTTTACTGATTCAAATACTAATTTCTTCCAGAAATACCCTCACAGACACACCCAGAAATAATGTTTTACCAGTTATGTGGGCCTCCCTTAGTCCAGTCAAGTTGACACATAAAATTAACCATCACAGGTCCTTGTCCCTTTGACTTCTGGTTGGGTTCAGCCAATGGGGACCCTGGCAGCAAGTCACAGGAAGGGAGAAGTGTGAGGTGGGGTATTGAGTGCCCCAGCTCTTTCTATAACCTACATTTGTTCATCAAAACCCACTGCTCTTTTCCAGTAATGTCCTCATATTACCCATTTGAATGTGCCATCTGTTTCCTACAAGGCCCAACTGATACATGTGGGAACACCAAATCCTGTGGGGATTCCAGAAAGACTTCATAGAGAAAGTGGCACTTGAGCTGGATCTTTATGGAGAAGTAGGAGTTCCAGGGGAGAAGTTCAGGGTGGTCTGAGCATAGGACAAGTGGATGAAAGGAAGGAATAAACTAAGATGATTTGGGGTATGGATAGTGAAGGGCCTTGTGTTTCCTACAGAGGTGTTTGGACTTAATCGAAAGAATACAGGCTATAGGGTGTTTTGGTGGGTTTTTAAGCAGAAGGTAACTGATAATAGTAAAAACAACATTTCTCAAATCTAATCATTATATTCAACCTTCTAATGGAAATATGTTTTGAGGACATTTTCAGACTGACTAAGATTATTTTTATTATAATGTATATCCTATATGTATCAGTTTTAGCTATTTATAAATTCCTTTTGCTTATAATTTTTATATAACTAAAAAACCAAAATTAATTTACATAATAAATAAAAACAAAAACATACAAACTCCAAAATCCAAATTAATGTTAATTTAATACAAAGGATGATGTTTTGCTGAAATAAATTTGTGAAAAAATGCTTAAGTTCATTATTCATAAAGGGATTCAATGTGCCTATATTACCTTGTGTTTTAGGATGATTCACTTTTTCTACTCTTTTTCACTGCTCTTTGCATGCATGTGTGTGTGTCTTTCATCCATACAACATGCTGTGGTGTCATTTGACCTTCATTTAATATATTGTCTCCCTCAAAATTTAGCTGCTGAAACAACAATTTTATTATGCTTATGAATTCTGTGAATCAGGAATTCAGACTGAGTACAGTGGGGATGGCTTATCTTTTCTCCATGATGTCTGGGGCTCTGCTGGGAAAACGAATGTTTTGATGTTGACTGTTGGCAGGGACCTCAGCTGGGGCTGTCACTGAGGTCTCTACACATGCCTTTCCATGCAGCATCCCTCAGCACAGCACCCGTAAGGTAGCCAGACTTCTTACAGGGCAGCTCAAGCTCCCATGTACCCCAGCTCACAAAGTGAGCCTCACGTTCTCTGACCTAGCTTCAGAAGTCATGTGATATCCCTCCACTGTATTCAATTGGCTACAGAGAGCTGCAACAACTCCACATTCAAGGGGATGAGGCATGGATCTCATCTCTTTATTTCTTGATGAGAAATGTGTCAAAGACTTTTAACCACTTTTTAAAACTACCATAGGCTATGATAGTTAATCTTGTTAAACACAAACACAGATATGGGACACTTTTTGTTGTTGTTGTTATATGGTGGTCATCTAAATAATCCAGATACTTATGTTTATTAACAGAATAATGACTAGGATATTTTCCTTAAGCTTTAAAATTGCTAATTAAAGTCCAAAAGCTGAGGGCAAATGTGATGGTAAGTAACTGCCAGTTTAGAGGACTTGCTGTTAGGCATTAAGTGCACCATTTAGGACTTAAGAATTGGCCAAATGGCTGCTTTCTCTTTTGCCATGGAAGGGAAAGTGCAATGAGATTTCCACGGAGAACATATAGCACTGTGACTCTGCCAACCACATTGCATGATCACATGACCAAGGTGGCCCTCTGCCATCTGCACATCCGTCTATCTACTTTCCCAGCCAGTGGTGGAACACTTATCCTGACAAATAGCCAACATTGAACACCACTTGCAAATCGCTCCAAATCCTCTCAGTCCACTTCCTCAGCCACTATTGGTGACCAGTGCCACACAGACCTACCAGCTTCCCACAGGTACAAACTGACAGCAGCATTCCTTGAGACTCCTCAGTGTGCCTCTTGCTTCCTGCCCCAAGGCTTTTTGGGTGCCATGACTTTGGGTTCCTGTGAGGACCAGCTTAGGTCTCACACGTGCACAACCTGGAGGTGTGGAAAAATGAACTCCCAGAGAGCCAGGTTGGGGACTGATTAATTAATGCTTGTCCTTTTCATTACTTGACAGCATTCTAAGACCAGAAAGCCCTGTTGGATTAAACACCAGTCACCCATAATGGCAGGCAATTTGTAAACACATCCTTTTATTGACTTTCCCTCCTTTTTGCTTTACTTTCCCAGGTCCTAATCCATGAACCCTACACTCACTTCCCAAATAAACTACCTGTATGCATGCAAGCTGTTATTTCAGGCTCTCTTGTCAGAGACCCAGACTATGATGGGGTCCATGGAGCTGCTAGAGGGAATTTATATTGTAGATGCCCAAGGAGCATTGCCTCAACCCAAGGCCAGCAGTGGGGAGAAAGAGAGGGTGTTAACAAAGCTAGGCTGGGGCTCCTATAACCTAAAGGCCCCAATCTTCATCTTCACTTATATTGGACATTTGTCCATTTCTGGCAGATTTGCTTTTTAATGGCATGGAAACAAGATAAGATGACTGCTCTGTAAGGTATAAATGTGTTCTATAAACTAGAACTTCAATATCATTTAAAATACATGATGTGTGTGGTACCTCTCTTCCAAGGTGGACCCTAATGATTCTTGCCTCCTCAAAGTCATGCCTTATGTAGTCCCCTCCCACATTGAAGAGGGCTCACCTGGGTAACCAGTAGGATATTGAAGAAACAATGGAGTGTTATATTCAGGACTAGGTCATGAAGGACATTGTAGCTTCCATCTTGCTTTTTTTTGGATCATTTGTTCTGGGGAAACCAGTTGGTATGCCATGAAGACATTCAAGAAGCCCTATGGAGACGTCCATGTGGCAAGAAACTGTGACCACCTGCCCACAGCCAGCACCAACTCACTAACTATGTTAGTTTCCTATTGCTACTATAACAAATTACCACAAACTCAGTGGCTTAAAACAATACAAATTTATTAGCTTACAGTTATGGAGATCAGAAGTCCAAAATCATCCTCACCAGACGAGTCAAGGTATTGGCAGGGCTGGTTTCTTCTGGAGGCTCTGAGGGGACAATTTGTCTCCACTTCTTTTTCAGCTTCTTGATTCTACCTGCATTCCTTGGCTCATGAGCCCTTCCTTGCATCCCTCCAACCTCTTGCTCTGTCTTCACATCTTGTACTACTCACCCTAATCTTCTTGCTTCCCTCTTATATGGACCCCTGTGATTATAGTGAGCCCACATGGATAATCCAGGATGATCTCCTATCTGAAGGTCCTAATATATCACATCTGAAAAGTACCTTTTGCCATGTAAGATAATATATTAACAAATTTTGGGGATTAGGACATGGAAATCTTTGGGGAGCCATTAATTCAGCCCACCACATTAACTAAGTGAGTGAACTACCTTGGGGTTAGACCCTCCATCCCCAACCAAGTCTTCAGATGATTTGCAGCCTCTGCTGACAACTTGACTGCAATCTGATGAGCGGCCTGAGCCAGAAATGCCCAGCTAAGTCATTCCTAAATTCCTGATCCACAGAAACTGTGTGAGATGATATATTTTTATTATTGTCATAAGCCACTAAATTTGGGGGTTATTTGTTACCCAGATAGCAACAGATAATTAACACAAAATGAAAAAGTTGCAGATGGGATCAAGATGGCTGACTACACACAGCTAGTATGTGCCTCCTCCATGGAAAGGAGCCAGAATAGTAAATAGATTCTCACATTTCAAACAGATCACCTAGGAGAGAATGCTAGGATTCAAGAGGGAAGCAACAGGAAGCACCAAAAGTGGGTGAGGAGAGGGTTCAGGGCAATTTGCCTAGCCAGGGGCTGGTTAACAACTGGGAGAAGCTCCTGAATATGCTGAAACAGTAAGAGAGAAGCCCCCAGGGTTCCACTCTCCTGGATGAGCTTTTATAATCTTGGTTGCAGGAGAACCCCCCAACCCATGCAGATCTCAGGCCTAACATGGGGAGCTGATAGAAGATTGCATAGAGACATTGTTCCAGAATGGGAACTCATGTGGAATCACACAGGTATCCAAGCCTAGAGCAACTTAAGCTGGGTACCAGTCTGAGAGGCTAGATACTGGGGAACCACAGGCTTGCCTGCATCCACTACACGGCTCCAAGGATGGATAGAGGAGCCCAGGTGCTCCTATATACCCCTGGGAAGGTCTCCACAGCACTACTCTGGGCTGCTTTTGAGACTGAGATATATTTTCCACAGTTTCTTGCCCATGCTACCTGCCTGGGTGGTGCCCCCCCGTTGCCAGTGGCAGGTCCAAGGTACCATTTTGAGGGTTTGACACTGGGCTGTGCCCCATCACTGAGCTAAGTTTTGCCTTGATGTGGCTGCAGCCTCCACCTGGCTGGGGAAAGGCAGACAAACCAGGCTTTCCAGCACACATCTGGAACAGTGCCAGCTGCTGTAGGACCAAGCCTTGAGCAAACTGCACTCCCCAGTTTCCTGCCAGTGCAGCCTGCCTAAGAAGGGTCCTACCTTCTCTGGTCACAGGCCCAGGGCATCATTTTGGGAGTTTGAAGCTAGACAGTGCCCTACCCTTGGGCTGAATTTGGGCTGATGCAGCCCTGCCCACCTAAGAAGGGACGGGGAGCCCAAGCTCTCCTACAGACACCTAAGACAATTCTACAATTGTACAATTCCTTGCTACAGGCTGGTGTGGGACTAAGTTGTGAATGGATGGTACTCCACCTTGCATCTGGCATATGCTATTTGCCTGGAAAGTTCCCCACCTTCTCTGGTCATAGGCCCAAGGTGTTAGTTGGGAAGTATAAAGCTGGGCAGCACCCCACCCTCAGGCTGAGTTTAGGCTGACACAGCCCTGCCCAGCTGAGGAGGAAAAAGGGATCCCAAGCTCTCCTACACACACCTTTGGCAATTCCCAGCACCCTACTACAGGCTGCAGTGAGACCAAGTTGTTGGTGAATGCACTCCTGTTCACATCTTGCCCACACTGTTTGCCTGGAAGAAACCTCACCCTGTTGAGTCACAGGCCAAAGGCACCATTTTGGGAGTTTAAAACTGGGCAACCCAGGAAGGGACGTGAAGACAGGGACCTCCCCTCCTCCAACTACCCAATGGTATGGACATAGCCACCTCTGCTCCCAGGCATGAACTTTTGGGGTAAGTGAGCTGTGGGATGGCCAGTTCTAGGCTTGAAGAGGGGGGTGGGTAAACCCACAATAGTACTCTGCTCACTGTGCCCCGGTCCTGCACAGAGGGTGCAGCTCATTTCCCTCCCTTCACAGACAGGTAGTATTTTTACAGCTGTCCTGACCTGGGAATCTCAGCCCCTGGCTCTCTACATCACTGGATCCCACAGCCAATGCCCCCCAATACCTACTCGGATCACAGCAACCATGGGGGACCAGTGGGTCCCAGGGAAACTGTGGGTCTCCTGGAGCTGAGCATTCATGGTGGGTAGCTTCCAGCCGAGAGAAGAGTGCAGCATGCCAGAGGGCCCCTTAGGACAAAGGGTACCAGGGCACCAGCTCCACACCATTCGGGGCCATCTCCTCCTTCTCCCCTCCACCACCTACTGCTGCCGAGGCAGCCGTGGCTATTTCCAATTGGGCCCAGCAAGAGCTCCATAGGGGATGATTAAGCCTGGGCACTTGGGAGTGACTGTCCTGCCTCTAAGAGAGGACCTATCACACCCAGGATCCCATAAAGCTTGTGGCTCACTCCTTTCCCACTAAAAAGCAAGTGCTTCTTTTGTGTGTCCCAAGGACAAAAGCTACCACTTCCCCTGAGGGAGGGCAGTGTAGCAGTCCTCTCCCCAAGCTACCTGTCTCTTCAGGGAGGAGCCTACCACCCTGGAGGCAAGTCTCTGACACAACCACACCTCCTCTGTTGGAACATTTCAGCCACAGTTCACAGCCAGTCTGGTAGCCCTACACACAGTGGGTTGAGCTGCCTCCACCACTTGTTTCAGCTGGATCAGGTTAGAAGCTGGGAACCCAGGCACTTTTGTGCCCCCAGACAGACTTCTGTCACTGCTGAGAGAGGGAGGTGTGAGCAGCTTGTGTGTCCCAGAGCTCCCTGCCTCTACTAATCTTATCAAGAGAGGCCCACCCTGTCTCAGGCTCGCAATGCATCTGTCCTTCTTCTGCTTAAGCATTCTTCTGGAGCATGAGATCATCCCACCCCTCACTATCACAGTCAGCACCTGAACTCAGGGAGGTTTGAGGGCAAGTTTGCCAGCATGATCACGGTCTGGTCCCCCCAGGACTCAAGCATGCCATCCAAAGACCTGGGATCTGGAGATTACCTAACCTAGTTCACCACTGCTGGCACCTAAATTCTGCCAGGGGCCTGAGGTCCAACTGACCCAAATTGCCAGCAGTTTCACAGTGGGTACCTATGTGCATGAACTGAAAGGCAGTGTACCTCTCCCTCGCTACACTAAGCACCAGAGTTCCTGGCAGAGGAGAGCAAGTGAACTGTAAAGCTATCATTTTGATCTAAGAGAAGAGGTTCTAGATGAGAAGGAACCAGCATGAGAACTCAGGCAATATGAAAAAATAGGCTCATTTGACACCCCCAAAGAATCACACTAGCTCTCTAGCAATGGACTCCAATCAAAAGAAAATTTTTGAAATGTCAGATGTGAAATTTAAAATACGGATCTCAAGCAAGCTTAATGGGATCAATGAGAAAGTTGAAAACCAGCACAAAGAAACTGAAAAAATAATTCAGGACATGAATGAAAAATTCACTAAAGAGATAGATATTTTTAAAAACAACATAACAGAAATTCTGGAAATGAAAGAGTTATTTAGGGCACTGGTCCCCAACCTTTTTGGAACCAGGGACCAGTTTCATGGAAGACAATTTTTCCACAGATCTGGCGGGCAGAGGATGGTTTCAGGATGATTCAGGCACATTACATTTATTGTGCAGTCAAACTTCTCTGTTAATAATAATCTGTATTTGCAGCTGCTTCCTATCACCACCTCAGCTCCACCTCAGACCATTAGGCATTAGATTCTCATAAGGAGCACACAACCTAGATACCTTGCATGTGCAGTTTACAGTAGGGTTCACGTTCCTATGAGAACTTAATGGCACCGCTGATCTGACAGGAGGCAGAGCTCATGCAGTGATGCGAGCAATGGAGAGTGGCTGTAAATACAGATGAAGCTTTGCTTGCTCACCCACCACTCACCTCCTGCTGTGCGGCCCAGTTCCTCAGAGGCCACGGACCAGTACCGGTCCACAGCCCAGGAGCTGGGGACTGCAGATTTAGGAAATTTCAAAATATAGTGGAAAGTCTTAACAATAGATTAAACCAAGCAGAAGAAAGGATTTCAGAGCTTGAAGACAAGGCTTTCAAATTAACTCAGTCAAAAATAAAGAAAAAAGAATCAAGAGAAATGAACAAAGTCTCTGAGAAATATGGGATTACATAAAATGCCCAAACATAAGAATCATAGTATCCCTGAGGGAGAAGAAGAAAAACAAAAAGCATGGAAAATGTCTTTGAGGGAATAATGTAGGAAAACTTCCCTGGTCTTGCCAGAGATTTAGACATCCAGATACAAGAAAGTCAACAAACTCCTGGAAGATTCATTCCAAATACAACATCACCAAGGCACATAGTCTGCAAAGGAAAACCCATCAGACTAACAGCAGACTTCTCAACAGAAACCTTACAAGCCAGAAGGCATTGGGGTCCCATTTTTAGTCTTCTTAAACAGGATAAGTGTCACCCAAGAATTTTGTATTCTGCAAAACTAAGTTTCATAAATGAAGGAGAAATAAAATCTTACCCAGACAAGCAAACAGTAAAAGAATTTGTCACCACTAGACCTGCCCTATAAGAAATGCTCAAAAGTACTCTAAACACTGAAAGGAGTGGTCAATACTCATCAGTGTAAAAATACTCAAAAGTGCAAACTCACAGCTGTCATGAACAGTAAGACAAGGGAGAATATAAAGCAACTAGGTAACAATCAACTTGATGACTGGAACAGTATCTCACTTATCAATATTAACATTGAATGTAAATGATCTAAATGCCCTACTTACAGTATATAGATTGGCAGAATGAATAAAAAACCAAAATCTAAAAATCTGCTATCTCCAAGAAACCCATTTAACTCATATAGAGTCACATAAACTCAAGGTAAAGGTGAGGAAAAAATTATTCCATGCAAATGGAAACCAAAACTGAGCAGGAATAGCTATTCTTATATCAGATAAAATAGATTTTAAATCAACAACAGTGAGATAGGCAAAGATAGTCATCAATTCAACAAGAAGATATGATAATCCTAAAGATATATGCACCTAACATTGGAGCTCCCAGATTCATAAAACAACAACTACTAGACTACTTCTAACTCATTCTGCAAAGCTAGTATCTCCTAAAAGCCAGGAAAGGACACAACAACAACAACAACAACAACAAACTACAGACCAAAATCCCTCATGAACATAGATGCAAAAATCCCTGACAAAATACTAGCAAGCAGAATCTAACAGCACATCAAATAAATAATTCACCACAAACAAGTAGGTTTCATCCCAGGGATGCAAGGATGGTTCAATACATGCAAATCAATAAATGTGAGTCACAACATAAACAGAATTAAAAATAAAAGTCATATGATCAGCTCAATAGAGGCAGAAAAAGCATTCAATAAAATCCAGCACCCCTTCATGATAAAAACCCTTAACAAACTAGGCATAGAAGGAACATACCTCAAAATAATAAAAGGCATATATATGACAAACTCACAGCTAACATCATCCTGAATGGGGTAAAGTTGAAAGCATTCCCCCTGAGAACTAGAATAACAGAAAAATGCTGACTTTCACCACTTCTGTTCAACATAGTTCGGGAAGTACTAGGCAGAGCAATCAGGCAAGATAAAGCAATAAAAGGCATCCAAATTGGAAAAGAGGAGGTACAACTATCCCTGTTTGTTGATGATATGATCTTATATCTTGAAAACCATAAAGACTACTCCCAAAGATGCCTAAAATTGATAAATAAATTCAGTAAAGTCTCAGGTTAGAAAATTAATGCACATAAATCAATAGCATTTCTATACATTAATAACAGTCAAGCTGAGAATCAAATCAAGAACTCAATGCCATTTACAATAGCTACAAAGAAAATAGAATACCTAGGAATATACTCAACCAAGGAGGTGAAAGATCTTTACAAGGAGAACTACAAAACACTGATGAAAGAAACCATTGATGACACAAACAAATGGAAAAATACCCCATGCTCACAGATTGAAAGAATCAACATTATTAAAATGTCCATTGTGTCCAAAGTGATTTACAGATTCAATGCAATTCCCATCAAAATATCAATGTCATTTTTCACAGAATTAGAAAAAAAAACCCTAAATTTCATATGGATTCAAAAAAGAGCCTGAATAGCCAAAGCAATCCTAAGCAAAAAGAAAAAAAAAAACTGGAGACATCACATTACCTAACTTTAAATTATACTATAATACAAGGTTATAGTAATTAAAACAGCATGGTACTGGTATAAAAGTAGACACATAGAACATAACAGAGAATTCAGAAATAAAACCATATTCTCACAACAACTGATGTTTGACAAAGCAGAGAAAGACATACACTGGGGAAAGAATGTCCTATTCAATAAAGGTGCTGATAAAATTTGATAGCCACATGCAGAAGAATGAAACTGGATCCCTATCTCTCACCACACATAAAAATTAACTCAAGATGGATTAAAGACTTAAATACAAGACCTGGCATCATAAAAATTCTGGAAGAAAACTTAGGAAAAATTCTTCTGGACATTGGCCTAGGCACAGAATTTATGACTAAGACCCCAATTAAGCTAAAAGTTTTTGCACAGCAAAAGAAATAATCAACAGAGTAAATAGTCAACCTACAGAACAGGAGATGATATTCACAAACTATACATCCAACAAAGGACTAATATCCAGAATCTCCAAGGAACTCAAACAAATCAGCAAGAAAAAAGAAATAATCCCGTTAAAAAGTAGGTGAAAGATATGAACAGACATTTTTCAAAAGAAGATATTCAAAAGGCCAACAAACATATGAAAAAATGCTCAATATCACTAATCATCAGGGAAATGCAAACAAAGCCACAATGAGATACCACCTTACCCATGTCAGAATGGCCATTACTAAAAAGTCAAAAAGCAATAGATGTTGGCCGTGGATGTTTGAAAAGGGAGTGCTTATACACTGTTGGCAGGAATAAAACTTAGTATAACCTCTATGGAAAACAGGGAAAACAGCATGGACATTCCTCAAAGAACTAAAAGTAGACTTACCATTCAATCCAGTAATCTCACTTCTGGGTATCTACCAAAAGGAAAGGAAGTCGTTTTATAAAAAAGGCACTCACACTCAAATATTTATCACAGCACAATTCACAATTGCAAAGATATGGAATCAACCTAAGTGTCCATCAACCGATGAGCAGGTAAAGAAAATATGGTGTATATGTGTATATACATATACACACACACACACACGTACATATACACCATGGAATACTATTCAGCCATAGAAAAGAACAAAATAATGCCTTTTTCGGCAACTTGAATGGAACTGGAGACCACTATCCTAAGTGAAGTATCTAAAGAATGAAACCATAGATTTTAATTGCTGCACAGTACTTCATTAAAAAATCTTCGATAGTGATTTCAGCTAAATTTTGTGTTATTTGGTTTTTAAAAGTAAAATCACTTTGACAATCACATGGCAAAGCCAAAACTAATAGTCAGGACTACAACTCTTAGTCCAGTGTTTATTTAACTACTATAAACTTCTTGAGTTTAGGGACCATGCTTGTTTGTCCTGGTTAGTCTCTAAAAATGGCCCCCCAACAAACCATACCAACCCTGCATTTATGGCCTTGAGTCATCCTCTGCCACAGTGAATCTGGGCTTGTCCTGTGTAGCCAATAGAATTCAGTGGAGGTGAGGTTGCATGACCTCTGGGGAAGCCTTGCAGCTTTTGTCTTCATGTCTTTGTGTTTTAGAGAAATTTGGAAAACATATGACTACCTGAAGACCTGCCTGGCTGTAAGGAAGCCCAAGTTGGCCATGTGCATAGGACTCATACAGGGGGAGAGAGAGAGAGAGAGGGAGAGAGAGAGAGTGAGTCTGGAGAGCCCCAGCTGTTTCTAGCCATCCCAGGTGTGAGCAAACAAGGCAACTTGGATGTCCAGACCTGTCAAGCCTTCATATGACTCCAGTTCCAATCACTATCTGATTGTAACTACATGAGTGACCCCAAATGAAAACTGCACAGCTGAGTCCAGTCAACCCACTGAACTCTCAGAGATCATAATGAACTGTAGTTTTAAGGCATTAAGGCCTGGGGTGGTGGTTTGTTATACAGAAATAGATAATCAAAATGCTGCTATAGCCACTTCTATATCTTTAGCACCTCTCATGAGGCTGGCATACTTGGTATATTGTCAATGCTTGAAAAATATCTGTTAAATGAGTAAATAAGCTTACAGGATTACTTGCACACACACACATGTGTGAATGTGTATAATTGTGAGATTTCCTTATAATTAGAATGCTAAGAAAATGATTCACTTTTTATTTTAATTTATTATTGTCTTGGTCTCACTTTCCACTCTGCTGACTGGGTAAGTGAAGTGGTATTTGTAAAGCAGAGTAAAGCCAAATGTCATAAATGGCTGAAAGTTTTCTTTTCAAAGTCATTTGTTATTTGGTTTGTGAAACTTCTTTTTTAGTAAGTACAATTTGGTTTTAGTTTGAAACTCCATAATTAAAAAAAATTTTTGAGCATACACACAAGATTGTGGAATTGGTGTTGTGTCTTGCTCATGTTTCCAGCACAGTACAGGGAGGACAGGTGATGTGTGACCATAGAGGTGGCATGGAGCCAGTGCTCCTCCAGCAGGTGCTTATGTGGGGAAGTTGAATATAGGAAAAAGTATGTTTTTACCATGGTTTCTGGAACTTGAAGTAAGGAGACAAGAACATTCTTTTCCCGATCCTATTGTTTACCCTCTTGTGGCAAAAGGTGAGTTTTAGAAAAAAAGCCAAGAAAATAAATGTGGAGGAGATCAACGTAGACAGAGGAAGAGCTCGTGCAGTTTGCACTTTCTCCCAGGAAGAAAGCATGGCAGCCATCACAATGAAAGCAGAGTGCTGTTTTTTCTGTTCCTTATTTTCTCCCCCACCTTCCCTCCCTTTATAACCATAGTACAGAGTCCACCAAATGTGGAGTTCAGCAGAATAAGAGAAACGATGTTAGCCTTCCCGTGACTTGCAGAAAAGAACTGGGACTTTTCTTCTCAGTGGGACACCACTGAGGCACAGAGGTGTGTGTTCCTACAGTGCTATGGGGACAAATTTTCAGGCATGGCCATTAGGGTTTTGGTATTTCAGAATCAGACAGTCCCTTGGCTTCTCTGCTAAGGTAGGCAATAGGTAAGGCCAACACAGAGCAAAGGCTCAACAATAATTGTTAACCCTTGTTGCTCAGACTCCTGTTGCAGAAGCCTCAGTGTTAACACAGTCAAGCTGCATAACTTCCAAGGACATGTTCTGTACATATGAAGTATCATCTAAAATGAGGAGCATCCTATGCTATTTAATATCAAAGTCCCTTCAGATGTTAGAGCAGGCCCTGAGATGGGCCCTGTCATGTTGTAGCTGGCACCCCTTTCACTCTGAACTTGTTGCTGTCTTGCTCCAGACCTTTAAAAACATGGCAAGTACGAACAAACCTCAGAACGCTCACCAACGATTCTCATGACTACAGATTTTATCCTGAGGGAAAATTTTAGTAGAAATTACAAGTGCCAATTAGAGACTTCTATAAAAACGACATGAAACACACTGGACGAGGTGGGCCTCCATAGGTTGCTGCCAAATTTCTAACTCACAAAGGGGTGCACTCTTCCTGGGGTTGTCACAGAGCCCTGGCTGCTTGCTGTGTACAATGGGAGATACCTGGAGAGGCTCCTTCTCATTTTACACTTTTTTCTAAGTAACCTAATTCTCATTTCAGCTTTCAACATTTCTCTGCTCAGATTATCCACTTTAAACAGACAACCCACGGACTCTCTTCTCTGTTCTCCCAGAAACTGTGGGAGCCGAGTGACTTTCCATGATATGCGCTGCTGCCTGGTCTCACCTGGAGCAGAGACGATTTTGCCTTGTACAACTTCAAAAGTCCCTTTGATAAGTTGATTTTGGCTTTTTACTTAAATATTGAACAATCCAGCTTATTATCACTTCTAGTTTGTTTTTTAAATGAATTATTTCTTTATCACACCCACTAAATTCATCCAAAGAATATCCAATTTCTCCTTAAACAACTAAGAAAAGCCGCCCAAGGTGTTAGCTACAGCAATGGTGAGATTTGTGGTGTGGTGCAATGTTTTGCAGTTGTCCCGCCTGCTCCAGAGTCTTGTCCCTAGTCCTACAAGTCAGAGTGTTCAGCTCTCAGGGCACCCATGGGGTCTTACTGCATACATGAGCCAGAACATGATAAGCAACTTCTGAATGGCCAGACTCAGCAGACTCGTTGGTGAAACAGTTGGCTAACTTGAATAATTTGCAATGAATGAAGTATTAGGTCAAACTCCAGAGCAACTGCTGTTGAATGGGATATTCCATCATCCACAGAATATTTATCATTATTAAAACTACATATTAGTGTTCCTCCGAGTGTAGTTTGAGAAATGCTGATTTAGACAAAATGAATTGGAAAAACTTCATCCATTTCTCTCTGCTTTAAGAATTCAGCTAAGTATCAGCTGTTCCAGGAAGCCCTGTCCAACCCTAGAGCAGTTTCTCTCTATTGTACACTACTTACACTGCAATGCAGTGTTTCAGTTGCCTGACTCTGTTCCCCACTGGACTGCTTTCTCTTGTTCTTGAGTGCATTAGTCACAAGTTTGGCTTTGAAGAGTTCATGAATGAATGAATAAGTATATGAATGAATGAATGAACGCAGTGTCAGCTGTGTTATATTGAAAGATGGTAGCTGTATAACTTCAGGACTTTTCTTGAGTAATGGTGACAGTATTACTCATCTTGCAAGGTTGTTGAGAAGCAAACAATGAGATAAGCTATATTATTTTACTTAACAAACATGTAATTGAGTGTCTACTTGGAGCAAAATACTGTGAAAACATTCCAAGGTGCTTTAAAAATGATATTGTTTCCCTTTATTTCATAATAGAATTTTATTGGCCAATTTCTCTAACTGTACATACACCACTAGGCAGGGCAGCTTTCCATTGTTCTCTAACATCCTGTTTTTGGATTTTCCAGCTAGGAATTCATATTTCCTCATAACTTATTGCTATTACTACTTTGTACTACTATAGCAATATGAATGGCCCTTTGGGAAACCTGAACTGTGAGTATTTTGATAACCCCTTTTTATGATCATGCTTGATTTAATTTGGACATGGTTCAGGAAAAAGAAAAGAGAAAAAAGAAAAATAAAACCTTTACAGATTTGTTTTTAATAATTCAAGATAATCCCTTAGGGATAAAATGCCATTTTATTTTAATTTTTATTATATTTGGTGTGTTCCAAATAATTATAGTTTGGATTTGGAAAACAAATTTGATAGAAATCTGAATTTAAGTTTGTTTGTTAACAGGATAACAAAGAGAAATGTAGAAATATTTTCGAGATTTGAGAATATTCAGGTTCTAAAAAGTATATACTATGTAAGTTAACGTTTATGTGGCTTTGAAATGGTACACGCACTAATATATGAGTAAAAGGAAAAGTCAGAGAAAAAAGACATCTTCACTTAGGAACAGCTGAATTTGGGAACTAACAAGAGCAGAACAGATAATTCAGTAAGTTGTTGCATGGAATAAATTTACTATGGTAAAAACATCATTTACTTTGAGAACATTCCTATATTTTTCAAAATAACTCATAACATCATTTTGTATAATGGATGAGTTTCTTTTAGTGGTCATGGTTTCATAATTTGTAAAACCTAAAAAATGTCTAACCTTCTAGTTAGAGTTTTTATTTTTGTACTTCTTTTCTAGAGTGCTATGACATACTAAATTGCTTTGGGTTGAGTGTTTTAAATTCCAAGAGATACAGCTTCCAAAGCACTCAAATAAGCAGGCAGAAAGGACAGAGTCATTGACTTCCAACAGCTATTTAAGTCAAATGGATTGTATGGCATCTCAGATTGGATTGTGGATGTTAAATAATGAAAAGTTTGGGTTTCAAAACTGAGGTTTGGGTCTCAGACTCTTGTTTTCATAGGAACTCTAATATAAATGATGTGTAAGTTCTGAATCTACTCCACCAGGCCAATTTAGTGGACGTGGTCACTGGAAGGGTAACCCCAAATCTGAAATTAGGAGACTCCCTTGGTAAGTTTACCTAAGGGTTTGCCTGTGGTATCAGGGCTGGGTGGTCTCTATGGTTCTCACGTTCTGAGGCTGAAACCCTGTGAAGGGAGCTGCAGAGCCTTACCATGGAGGACACTTAAAGTTTGATGCTGGTAAGAATGTCGAAAGCAGCAGCTGCTTCAGGCAGCAGAAGGCTGCAAGGGGAGAGGTTTGGGGTTATGTTTCTAGAGTGTTGTGGGGGTTGTAGTCCAGAGACTTGGAGCAACACTGAGGGGGACTCAGATGGTAGTGGAGGACATGCTGATGGGTAGATGCTCCCATAGCAGAGAGAGAGTAGGTGTGACTGGGTTGCATATCTTTAAGTCATGTCTGTAAGTCATGCTGTTCTAGTTACTTGGCAGTGCAACAAATAACTCCAAAACATAGAGGTGCAAAACAACCTTTCACTACGCTCATGGATTCTTTGGACAGAGCACAGTGAGGGCAGTTTGTTTCTATGAGATCAGGAGCCTCATCCAGAAGACCTTAAGGCTAGGGGCTGGAACCATCTGAATGCTCGCTCAACCACATGTCTAGTAGGTGATGCTGGCTGTTGGTGAGGGTATTTCTAGGGCTGTTGCTGTGGACTGAATGTTTGTGTCCCCCACAAATTCATATGTTGAAATCTAATCCCCATGGGATAGTATTTGGAGGTGAGGCCTTTGTGAGGTAATTAGGTCATGAGGGTGGGGCACTCATAAATAGGATTAGTGCCCTTATAAGAAGAGGTCAGAGAGCTAGCTCAGCCTCCTTCCACCATGTAAGGACACAGCAAAAAGATGGCTGGCTGTAAACCAGGAAGAAGGCCCTGACTAGAAACTGACCTTTCTGGCATCCTGATCTTGGACTTTCAGCCTCCAGAACTGTGAGAAACTAATGTTTGTTGTTTGAGACACCCAGTTTATGGTATATTTTAATAGCAGCCCAAGCTGACTAAGCAGCTGTCAGCTGGAATACTACACATAGCTTCTCCATTTGGCCTGGTCGTCCTCTCAACATGGAGGCTGGTTTTCAAGGGTAAGCACGGCTGGCTTCATGGGTTTGTGACCTGTGCAGTTATACAGGGCTCACATATAAAAGGCTCTGTGCTTTTCTTGCATGTCTTAATTTTGAATAAAGGGCTGTTCATTTTCATTTTGTACTGGGTCCCACAAATATGTTGGTAGTCCTGACTGAGAAAGAGAGAGAGAGAGAGAGAGAGAAATAACCAGAAGCTATACTGCCTTCTTTTACCTCATCTAGGAAGTCAGGCAGCATCACTTCCACTACGCTGTATTTTTTATAAGCAAGTCACTGAGGTGTCCCATATTCAAAGGGAAGAGAATAGATTCCACTGCTTGACAGAAGGATGTCAAGGTTCTGGGAGAGCATGTGGGAACATAAACATCGCTATGGCCATTTTTGGAAAATACAATCTGCCATACATGCTCTGCATACATTTCTGCAGGTGCCACCTACTGGGTTAGTTTTTATTTTGTTTCTTGTGTAGTAGAGTGTTAAAATTAAAGTTAGAGACTGAGGCACTGAGATAGAATTGATGTGATATTCTATATCCAGATCACAGTATGCAAAATTTACATTCCATGACTTGGATCACCTCAACCACTTTCAGAATGGAAAGGGTTAATGTGGAAGAGAATTTTCAAATGATTTCTTTGGAAATATTAGTTGCTCCACTCTAGTTTACCCCAAGTTTAGTAAGGGAGACCTCCATGAGTCCATTTGGAGAGTTTTGAACCATCTTCCTTGCAGCTAGAATTCTGAGAGAACTAGTGCTCAACTTATACCTTAAAAAGTCCAAGAGAATAAAGTGCTATCCTTATTTTTTATTTAAAATATTACTTTATTAAAATTCATTATTTATTATTTTATTTAAATTAAATTTCATTTATTATAATTATTAGTTTTTTAAAAGATGAATTAATCAATAAGGTATTTATTATCACAGTGTAGACAGACCAAGGTAGGTGACTGACTCCATGGCTAGGGTAATTGTGGGCTCACCAGACATATCATAAGGGTTACAGCAGACTTGGCAACATCCATGAGGAATATGCACCTTCCCAAGAAGCCCAAACTGGACACCCTTCGATGCCCCTTGCTGAACCTTCTCAGAGGTGATGGGAAGGAATCCGTTCAAATGGGCCCAGGACAATCCTGATTCTCTCCAGGAAAGAGGGAGGGAGCCCAGGGAGCTGCTTTCCTTGTGCATGTGGAGATTATCACAGGCAGCCTGAAGCACTTACTCCTTCAGATTTCAAAGGGAAAGGAACATTTTCTATGGACCAGATATGAGGGGTGCTCGGTCGAGTGAGCTAGTATGGGTTTTTCACAGATTTGTCTAATAGGGCACTAGAAGGGCAAAGGGCCAGAAGCCAGAAGTTGGAGTTAATACCAGACAATTAAGGGCTATAGAAGAACTCACAGGGAACCTGTGACTAGGAGTTGATAATCACCCATTCTTGTTTGCCTAAACTGAAAGGTTTCATAGGATGTGGGACTTTCACTGCTAAAATAGGGATATTTCTGGACAGACTGGGACGGTTGATCACCCTGCCTTTGACCATCCATAATAGGGTACATCTGCCCAAGACAGAGGACTGTATGGGAGGGGCCCAGCAGAGACCCTACAGGATGCCCATGCAAGTGCCTGTGAAAGAAAGACTCATTGGTGAACATTTGCCAGGCCCAGAAAGCCCAAAGCCAGTTCAAGAATGATAATTTCTTAGCTGCTTACCATGTCTCTCTTCTCCTAGCTCTGAGTCCAACCCAGAAACTGGCTAGCAAGCTGCGGGGAGGGTGCCGGGAGGGAGGAAGGAAAGCACAAGGTGGGGACATAGAGAATGAGCCACCCACAATGGAGCAGTTTGAGCATGGGGCAGGCGAGGGTTTGGTGCTGAGTCAGTTCTGGTTTCTGGCCATGTAAGATGTTCTGATTACTGAATTCCACCCTTATTTGTTGCTAAAAGGACTGTAGGATGTCCTTGTCCTGATAGACACCTGAGAGTATCTAGAAAAGTCCTGGGATGCACCAAATGTTCAACCAGGGGCAAGGGAAAGTTAACTTCACTGAACACATGTGAAGGGGGTGCTGTTATGGGTCATGTTTATTCCATATACCTGTTATGCTTGAAATTTCAAAAATCCTGCTCCAACAAGAAGTTGCAAATGGCATGTCAAAGAAATAATTTGTTGATTCCTTTGCTTCTTAAGGATTATGCACTTTCCGTGGACTGTTTTAAATCCTTCAGGTAATGATCTAGTCAGATATAGG
Source organism: Daubentonia madagascariensis (assembly GCA_023783475.1). NCBI lineage: Eukaryota > Metazoa > Chordata > Mammalia > Primates > Daubentoniidae > Daubentonia > Daubentonia madagascariensis. The sequence goes on along the minus strand of JAKFHU010002088.1, from coordinate 44,659,956 downwards.
GGAAAAAATCCACCCTTCTCACCCCTCACTCAGACTCCAATGGCAATTAAATGTCAAATAGTTGCCTCTTCCCTAGGCTGGAGACCAAAGGAGTTCAAGAGGTAAATGTCAGATCTTCCACAGACAACTGTGGCTTCATTTATTCTCTGGGATGATTGTCAGAACTTACTCAGCTTCCTCTACCTCCACACTACCCCCTCAGTCAGGTGAACCCACCCACCTGCTACCTTCACCTGTGCTCAGCTCAGTTCATCTGCTTCTACTGCAGTGCTGGCTCCCGTGGAGTGCCCCTTTCATGGGCACTGGCTTGTCAGTGCTGCCACTTATTCCTAACCAGCCCTGCACCTCCCACACCTGGCCCCAGTCTCAAGATCTGATGTCGATTTCCTGGTCTCTCTGTGCCAATGTGGCCCAGGACCTCTGTGTTAGGGCCTTGACTGGTGCTGCTTGGGCACTGCGTCTTGGTTTTCCTGGATCTGGGTTCTAGTCTCGACTCTGTTAAAACTCTCAGTATAATCTTAGACAATCGTTTTAATCTCTATGAGCCTCAGTTTCTTTATCCATACAATTGGGATAAAAATAGCTGTGTTGCCCAGGGATATTGTGAAGAAATAAAGCACTTTGTAAAAGTTAGGTAGTAAATATATGCGTGGTATTACTATTAGTGCAATCTGATTAGCGAGCTGGAGTTGGGATTTCTGATACTGTTACCCTTATCTCTACCTTGCCCTATCATTACTGCATCCCTTGGCCTTCTGCCCAGGTCCCTGACCTTCAGCACCTGAGGCGCTGAATGCCAATATCCGTCTGCCCACCTGGATCATCTTGCCAGGGTCAGTGTCTTCCTGTTGCATCATGCAAAGATCAATTCCTCGCTCTCTTTCAATCGCACGTGAGCCTCCTGAGCCTTCCCTGTCCACTCTTCTCTGACCTGATCTCCTAATGACCACAGAGACCAGAGACCTGTACAATTCCAGTTCAACCAACACTCTTCTCTTTTTTTCTCTCATAGCTATCACACACGAAAACCAGGACAGCAACGTGTTCTGGAAGCCAGGTGAAGAGTGTTTTAAGGAGGGAGTGAACAACTCCGTCAAATGCTGCTAATAGCTCAAGGAAGATGAGGCCTGAGAACTGATGACTAGATTTAGCAATGTGGAAGTTACTGGTGAGCTTGACAAGAGCAAATTTCAGGGAAAAAAGTGGGAACAAAATTTCGATTAGAGTAGGTTCAACAGAGAGCAGGAAGAGCTAAGTTAGAGACAGTCGAGTATAAGCAGCTCCTTCAAAGAGGTTTTGTTTTGTTTTGTGGTTTTTTTTTCTTAAGGAGAAGTATGGGAATAGCAGGAGAAACAAATAGAATGCAAAGAGTTTTTGTCAGAGAATAAAAGAATAAAAGAGAGGAATCAGTTGATGAGATAGGAGAGAGGAAAATTACTGCAACGATGACTTGAGTGGGTTAGAGCAGGCGGGATCTGGTGCAGTGTTGGCGGGGTTGGCCTTCAAGAACGTGGATGGATCAAGCAGAGTGCACGAAGAGAGGCGGAGTTCACGTGCACACGTGTGGGGCGTGGAGCCGGTGTGGAGGGGCTCTTCCGACGGCTGCAGTTTTCTTAGTTACATAGGAGGCAAGTCATCAGGTGAGAATGAGGATGGAGGAGAAAGTGTTGAAATTTGAGGGGAGGGAAGGTAAGAAATAGCCACCTAGGTGAGTAGAATACTAAATGATCTGGGGAAACACAATATAATTGCTAGGCAGTGTTAATCACCCTCCCAATATTAATGATCTTGAATCTACATTGATGTTATCAGTGGATTTTTCTCTGGATATGTTCATCTGTGTGGGTGTAGGCACAGAGTAGGCAGAATGTCGAATTTAACCAAGGTTGGACTTTATCCAAGAGAGTTCCAAGAAACAAGAGCAAGGCAGAGAAATTGGGGGCAAATTTAAGGGGCTGATTATAATGAATGACTATGAAATTTAAGCTGGGTGATGGACAAAGTGAGTGGGGCTGCAAGGAAAACCAGTGAAAATTTGCAGGATCAATAGACTGAAGGTGTTTGTGAGGTGGAAGGACTGTTGGAACTGGAGTACAGGAAGTGAGCTGAAAAAATAGTAGTTATTGGTCAGAAAAGTTAGACTGTTTAAAATTGAGATTATGGAGGTTGTGCAGTTAATGATAAAGGCTTAAGGGTATATCCATGGGAATAAGTGGCCAAGGTAAAGGGGAAGACAAGATCATTGGAAGAGGGGAGGCCAAGAAACTGAGAGAACAGACACTGGAAAGCATCATCCGTAGGGATACTGGACTCATCAAGAGGTAGGAGAGGAGTAGAATTAGAAAGAGTGAATCTTAGGCCAATTATCTTGAAAGAATAACGAGGAGTAACCAAGTAGTGGTGTGCTGGGCGTATGGGTGACTTCAACAAACCCAGTCACCTCCAGAATGCTTACAGATCCAGCTTAAAATGTTACAGTTGTTTCACGGAGGCAAGTGGATAATGAGGGACCATTGTTTTATGCTGGTGTTCTTATTCTCATTCTTATTATTTTGCAGTTTTAGTTGAGTTCAGAGTACTGCAAAAGAAAGAGAAAAGGAAATAATTTGGAATGATAATAATTCAGTTAGCTTAATCCAGCTAAGTAATTAACATCAAAGTGTGGTCTGGGAACCCCTGGGGTTCCCCCAAAACTTTTTCAGGTCACAGCTATTTTTATAACAACACTAAGATCCCATTTGTGGTTTTGCTCTTTTTGTCTTGTGAGTGTACAGTGGAATTTTCTGGAGGCTACATAACATGATAGTGCAAAGATTGAGTGCAGAAGGAGGCATGGGAATCCAATTGTCTTCTACTAAGTCGAAAATTAAAGAGATTTCAAAAAATGTAAAACAAAGACATTTTTCTTGGTTTTTTTTCTGTTTTGGAAAATGCAGTATATTTCATAAAAATCATTATTTATATTAGCTTGCAAAGGGACTATTCTTTTAACTTGAATGAATTAAATATTTAGAACTTTCTGTTTTAATTTTGAATATGTTAAATATTAACAGATATAACCCGTATAAACAAAAGCTCTTTGTGGATAGTCAATTTTTAAGAGGGTAAAGGGGCCCAGAGACCAGAAAGTTTAAGAACCTCTGATTTTTGTCACTTCCCAGAAGGTGAAGACTTGCTCTCAGGGAAAGTCTGAGAGGTTGGACACATCAACAGGAGTGGAGGGGGAGGGTTCTCTGTGAGCACTTCTGAGCCTGCCACCTGCAGCATGAGTCATATCATCTCTCAGAGGCTATAGCAGGGAACTCATGGAGAAAAAGTATCAGAAAGTTTCTCTTTGAGCTGTGGAATAAATATTCGCTAAGAATATTTATTTAATAAGTAATTGTTATAAAAATTGAGCAATAAATCAATCTATATGAGTAAATGGTATATCTGTGCAATCTCCGTGAAGCTCAATTGTAAAGGTTTAAGAGTTTGTTTTCCTTTTCAGATTTGAAAGCCACACATGTCATTGTAGAAAATATAGAACATTCTGAAAAGTATTAAGAAAATAGGAATTAGTTATAATTCTACCTCCTGGAGGAAACGAGTTAGCATATTACCTATTCTGTCTCTATTTTTTTAAACAAATATGTTATCATGTTGTAAATATAATTTTACATCTATATTTACTTAACCTTTTATTATGAGTATTTTTTCATTTGACTATTGTTTGAAATCATTATATTTAATGGAGCAAAATATTCCATTTGGATTATATTATAATGTATTTAGCCAATCTGCTATAGTTAGATGTGAAGAGTTTTCCCCCCCCAATTTTCCTCTTTTATAATGAATGTTTGACTATGCCTCTCTCTGTATCTGTCTATATTACCTTATTCTGTACACACACACACACACACAAATGCCAAGAACTATGCATATGTACTTGTCTACATCACTGGTTCAAAATTATACATCTCACTGAAGGAAATAAATATTGCAAAGATGTAACTTCCTTCAAAATTAACGTACAAATTTACTGTTATTGCTATTGTTAAATTTATTGGCAATTCCAATAAAAGTGCAAGTATTTTTTTTAACATGATTAAATGAGCCTAAATTTCATTTGGATAAATTAATGGGTAAGAAAGATTTTGAAAATGAAGGCATAATTGATAAGGACGTATGGTGGTAACAGCAGGTATTAAAATGTATTGTAAAACAAAACTAATTAAAACAGCATGGTTTTGTGATAAGAAGTGACAGATAAAGGAATAAAATTCCTGAGAGATACTGTCTACATATATAAAAGTTTAGTATATGATTAAAAGCAGTATCACAAATAAGTAGTGACATTAATGAATATTCAATAAATGGCACAGATATCATTAGCTCTTTGAAAAACAATAAACAAAAACAAAAAAATGCAAATCCCATTTCTAAAGTTAGTAAGATTAAAATTAGAAGAAAAGATGTATGGTGCCATCTAGTGGTTAAACAGATAACTGCATACAGTTATCTTTCAATGTGGCGTCTAATGGCAGAAATTAGAACGGGATGGAGAGTTAAAGGGAGGTAAATTATTCATTAATGAAAGGGTTTCTACATCACACCTCAGCGCTAATTTTAAATAAATCTGTTAATACTGACAAGATGATTTCAGTGTTTCAGAGAATATTGTAAAGGGTAACCTATGTAGTGATCCTAAGTGAACATACTAGAAATTACAGTTCCAGACAGTCACATAAACAAGCATGCCAACCTGTCAGACTTTTTTTAGTAACACAATGAGACAAAAGAACAATTTGAGTAAAAGCATGCTGATTGGAAAATCATCTATGGGAGCAGAGCCTGCCAGCAGTTGTAGTTTAGAGTAAAGAACACACACACAGAGCCCGTCCTCTGGCTCGCGGAGCCTGATGGAGGCCCACAGCTTGCCCCGCGTCTGGGCAGTGTGGCCGCGCAGCTCCTCGATGGAGACCGCAACCTCCTCCCCGACGCCAGGCGCAGCTCCACGCAGGCACCTGTCTCCACACTGGCTGTCAGCCTCGGTCTTCCCACCAATCCTTTCGGGCTGCTGCAGCGACACAGGCGCTAACCGCAGAGCAGCCCTTCCTTCCACCTCCGGGCACACGGCCTCCTTCCCCAGCCCGGTGGCTGCAGCAGCAGCTGCGCTGTTGCATGTGCTCTGCTCCCGGGCCGCGGCCCCTGGGTCCAGACATGAGCTGCTGGACTAAAGCGGGGCCTCTAAGTCCCCTTCCCTAGAATTTCGGATTTGGAGGCAAGTGAATTGGGCCAGTCTATCCCTGGGTTGTCAAGACTGAAAGCTTCCAACTGGGAAGCTTGGAGTGACGATTGATGTAAAGGTGGAGAAGCAGAGAAAGCCAGTGGAGGGGCTGAAGGCAGAAGGAGCAGGACGGGGAGAGCGATGGAGCAGCCGCCAAGACCCCTCACTCGCTCTGGGGCTCCGCCCCCCGGGACTGTCTGTTACGCCAAGGATTCCCAGCATTCTTCGATAAGCCCTTCCTTCTGCTGAAGCAAATGGAAGTATTTTCCTGTCCTATGATTTCAAAAGGGTACTAATAAATCTTTTGAAAGGACAAACCTAATCTCTGTCATTCAATGGCTGTTCATTACCTTCACATCGAGTCCAAATTCTTTAGCATGGCCGAGGAGGCCTCTCTCATGACCTCTGAAGTCTCACCTCTGACTTTCCCTGGTTCTCTCCTTCCTCCCACTCCCCCTCTGCCCTCCCTCTCCGCTCTCTGCGCTCCAGCTACCGCCAAGGCCTCTGGCTTCCCATGCCCTGGCATCCTACCAGCCTCACAGCCAGGCTGTTTCCTCTCCTTGAAATACTTGTCCACCACTCCTTCTCCTGGAGAAGTTCCTGTTCGTCCTTCAGATCCCAGCTTAGGCATCCATTCCTTCAGACATCCTGGTAGGTCCCCTAAGACTGGGTTGGTTGCTCCTCCTGTGTTATCCCACAGCACCTTGTCCCCATCACAACTTTCATCACGCGGCATCAAAATGGCCCATTTATTTGGAGGAGACTCTGAGCTTTGTAAGAAAAGGACAGTGTTTGCCTCAGTGTCATCTCTCCAACGTACCTAACCTGGACTACAATCCTGACTCAAATATTTGTTCAATATACAAATGAATATATACAGAGAACCATGTCTTGTTATCTAAGTGAGAAACGCTAAGGCCCAAGTAAGCTGTAAATCTTTTTTGCAGCAAAGTGTGTAACCAGCCTCATTTTTGCTTCGACTGGGGTCTGTAAATCTCTAATAACATTTTTGAGAGCTGCTGTCTCAGGTTTCACAACCAGACAAATACTTTTAATGTATGCAACTTTCTCTTAAGCTAAATCAAAGCTAAATGCACGTGAATTGATAGAAGGATTATCTATATTTTGTGGACATGGGTGGTCCAGACACCCACAAGGAGATAAATAAATGTTTGAGGTGGGTCCTTCAATGATTTTTACAATGGATGCCAATTTGGCAAGCATGACTGGGCCCTACCAGTGTGAGGAACCATGATTTTGGTATGATGTTGGGGAATTTGTGGCTTCCATCTGCTGGTTATCTCACAAAATGTAGAGCTGAGAAAAATCACATACTGATTAAATCATAGAATCCCACACTTGGAAGGGACTTCATGAGATGATCTGGGCCCGCCTCCTGAAGGTCAATGCATAAATCATCTTGTGCAGATGGCTGTTTATACTATTTTTAAAGCTCTTTAAGGATGGAGATTACACAGCTTCCCTTGGTAGTCTGATCTTCATGGTCAAGAACTTCCTTTTTTAAAAGCCCAGCTCCTCACTGCAGTTTGGCTCATTTTCCTCTTTTTTTCAGCTCTCTGTGAACATGGAGAGTACATGATCAACCTTTCCTGCTAATTATTTCTGGCCCACACCTCATACCATTGCAATTAATTATTAAGATTTATGCTATTTTCCCCCCTCCCAAGCTACACAGTTACAATTCCTTTATTTTTCAGAAGAACTTATTTTCCCCTTCAATAATTTTTGTATTTTATATATTTTTTTCTCCTTGGAGTCTATCCCATAGCTCACTATATAAAACTAGTAATAGCATTTCTCCTTAAGTCCTAATCAGCTGTAAATAAATAGCAATGCTTGCCTCTTCTCTTATTCCAGTGTCATATTTGCTGTTTAAATCACAGCATTTCCTTTTTGTTTCTGGTATAGATTATATTTCGCAGTTAATCTCAAGCCTTTTATTGTCATACTGCTACTTTCTAGATGCCATTCATATCTGTGTAATTGTCTTGGGTTTTTTGATAGACTAAATAAATAATCCCCCCAATATCCAAAGATGTCCATGTTCTGATCCCTAGAACTGTGAATATGTTACCTTGCCTGGCAAAAGGAATTTCGAAGACGTGATTAAGGATTTTGAGATGGGGAGATTTCCTGGACTTTCCGGGGGGCCCAATATAATCCCAGGGTTCCTTATAAATTATAGGCAGGAGGACCAGGATCCAAGAGAAAAGACAGGAGCAGAGATTGCAGTGATGGCTTTGAGGATGGAGGAAGCGGCTATGAGCCAAGCAATGCAGCCTCTAGAAGCTGGAAAAAGCAAGGGAATGAACTCTTCCCTGGGACTCCCACGGAGCGTGGCCCTGCTGACACCATGATTTCAGCCCGTTGAAACCCATTTGGGGCTTCTGACCTGCAGAACTATAAAGTAATCCATTCATGTTGTTTTAAGCAACGAAGTTTGTAGTAATTCATCACAAGAGCAATAGGAAAAAATACAGTTTATTAATGAAAATATCTGTGCTTGTCTTGCACTTCATGGTTTTATTTAACAGACCATTTTTGGATTTATAAAGGTTTCTTGGTATTGTGTTCTCATCATCCAAAACCACAGCAAAATTAGTGGGTATGTACTAGACTGTTGATAACCTTAATTCCTTATCAGTTGTTTTAAAGTAATTTATTTACTAGAGAATTCTGTTTATTGAAAAGGCTCTGTATGCTAGGTATTGCAGCATGAGCTTGGAATATGTTGTCTCACTTAAGCGCTACAACAAAACCATGAGGTGGGGATTATCATCCGCATTTTACTGGGGCTCAGAGCAAGGAAGCAGCAGAGTTAGTTGTCAGAGCTGACAGTCAAGCCCCAGATTCCTGACTTAAAATTCTCATCTTCTCTCTACGCTACCACTATGACCTGCCACTGTACTGTGTCCAATTTCCCTAGCTTCAGTACAAAATTGTGAAGAATTTGAAGAGTCATGAATTTTCAAGAAAGATGTGTTACTATAAATGTAACTTACTTGGAGAAAAAAAAAACGGTTTCCTAGAAATGCCATGTATTTGTTCCAGATGTCAGATGGAAATGATTTTAAACATCAAAAACAAAATTATAATAGTTGGAAAAGTGAGAAGGATCACTCAAAAACACCGGGGGAAAGCAAAAGTTCTCTGTGGCTGGTCAGGACCCTATAATTTCCCTGGAGATGTATCATTCCTAAAGAGCAAGACTTCTGGATTAGTTTTCAGCAAAGTATGATTTAAATTCTTCTTCTGCCCTATGAAAGTTTCTGAAATTGTGTTCTTCAGTCAAGTTTTGTTACCCACATAATTTGACATGCGAGACAAGGAGGGACGCTATTTTACTTCTGTGACCCTCTTCCTTCTCTCGGTTTTCTCTGTTTGGAAGAGAGGAGAGCACAATTTTATTTTTAATACTAATCTTTCCCAGCTATGCTTCTGATGTGGTCTGCCAAGGCTGGGAGGACGTATACATTTGTCCTTAAGTCATCTCATCTTAAACCAACCAACAAATATTTAATCAACCAACAACACCCCCTTGGTTCTGCTAATCAGCCTTCTACTTCCCTTTTTTACTGAAGAATTAATAAATTTTCTCACTTTCATATGAAACACTGTGCAGACATATCTTCAAGCTCCACCCATTTTCCAACCAGACTACTGCTTCTATGTCCCTCTTATATAGAAACCTTACAGCGGCCCTCACTCCTTTTCTTCCTGGCAAATCTTGAAAGACCACGGTGGTCTACACTGTCATCTGCACCCCTCATGTCCTTGTCTCTTCTTAATTCACTATAGTTCAATCTGCTCCATCATTCCTTCGTGAGACGATAAAACTTGTCCTACAAACACCTGGGCTCTTGTGGGGTGGGGGTGGGAGTAGATATTATTCACATGTCCCAAACTAAACCTCCGGTTTCCTCTCCAGCCTCTAAAACCTACTCCTCATCCAGTATTTACCATTTAGTTGTCAAGCCAGAACTCTAGGAAGTAACTCTATATTACCTTCTTGTACCCATGCCATCTCTTTAATATTTAACCTACTTTTTCCTTCCTGTTCACTCTCAGTTTCTTAATTCAAGTCTTCATCACTTTTGCAACCAAATCACTGAAACACTCCCCAAACTGCTACTTCCCTCCAATCTTGTAAGTTGTTTTATGAAATGAATAGTTCATTCCAGGTAAAAGAAGACAGGAGAGAGGGGCATGTTCAGCTGGAGGAGGGGACATAGATATTTGTCTCTAAAGCAAAAGACATCTAGAGCAATGAGATGGCCAAAAGAAGAATTAAAAAAAAAAAAACAAAACTGGCAAGAGACATTGAAATGAAACTGAAGACATGGGTTAAAATACAAGGATCACGGTGACAGCTTTAAAATATATGTGGACTAGTGTTCTCCTAAACACTCCCACCACCCTGCCAGCATACTATGGTATTGAACGACAGCAGACGACACGTAGTCTGTGTGAGCTATTACCTATCACGCCATGACAGGGTTTACGGTGATGAGAAGAATCATCAGCTATGGCTACAAAATAATGGATTATTATTATTATTCATTACGATCATTATTTTGTCTTTATAGCTGTTTTATTGCAAACTTGGAACACAATAGCCTTCATCTCTCTTTCTTTATCTTTATTTCATTTATAATTTATTATAACACATTTAAGATACCAAAAGATATGAAGAATGATTGAATGAACACCCATATACTCACCTCCAACCTGAATATAAAATTTCAAATGCCGCAGCAATTGGAGCACTGTGCACAGCATCCCCTTCTCCTCCTGACTCCCGACCAGAGGTGACCCACTATTCTGACGTTTGTTCTTTCATTCTCGTGTACATTTACTTGTAATGCACAAATTGCAATGGCTCTCACTTACCTAATGTAGTATCTCAGCTACTCCACCCAACCGCTGAAGTCAAAAATTTAGGAGTAATCCTTGATCCATCACTTTTTTCATCCTGTGGTGTGCTGGTGCAGGCTCGCATCCTGGGGAGAGGCGTGTGCACATCCCTTCCCAAATCCATGTTCAGTTTTAGATCTGCCGTGGTGGGAGTAGTTACATCATGAAAATTGGCAAATGCTACAAATCAGGGGTCTCCCCCGACCCTCCCAGGAGACCAGGCTGCTAAACATTTAGCAGCACACCGCCGCTGCCCGCTGCTCATCTCCCATATCCAACTAGTCCTGTTAGTTCTCCCTCCAGATTGTATTTCAGATTTGCCCATTGAGCTCAGATTGCTACATCCTTGGCCAAACAACGATTATCTTTTTCCTTTTTGGTTTTCTTTTTTACTAAGAAAATTTTCAGGCCAGGTGTGGTGGCTCACAAGTGTAATCCCAGCACTTTGGGAGGCTGAGGTGGGAGGATCGCTTGAGGCCAGGAGTTCCAGATCAGCCTGGGCAACATAGCCAGACTTCATCTCTACAAAAAAAAACCAGGCACTGCACCCCAGCCTGGGCAACAGAGCGATCCTATATCTTAAAAAAGTTTTTTTTTCCCAAACACAAACAAAAGTAGAGAGAATAGTGTAGCCAGGGCTCTTTGAGATTTTAGTGCAGCATTTTTAAATGACTGAAATAATGTAAAATTTGACGAGGCCCTTGCTTGCTTGCACATGGTAACTGTTTGCTTCCTGCCCAGCAACCCTTGTTCTCACAGTAATTATTAACTGCTGATATACTGTTTCCTGGTCAAGCAGGAGGAGATAACTCCAGGGTCCCAAGGAAAATCTATGAGTTTGTTTTGCAGAAGGAGTGAATGCCCTTGAGAAAATCGTGACTAGCTCCTGATGCCCAGAAGTCTGGTTACTGAAGGTGTTATCTGGGACTAAAAGCAAGACTGACTTCCCCCTTCAGTTCCCTGAAATCCTTCCCCCATCCCACAGTCCTGTATTCCCTAGTCGGATAAAAGCTCCCTGCTTCATTTCTTTGGGAAGATGGATCTAATGGATTTTGCTGTCCTGTCTTCTCCCTTTGGCCAAATTGAATAAACCATTCTCTGTCTCCAAGCACCGGTGTCACAGTGTTTGGCTTTAGCTGCGCATCCGGTACATGAGCCTGAATTTGGGCTTCTACAACAATAGCATAATAAACCCCCATCCACTCCTCACCCAGCTTCAATGATTGTGGACATTTTGCTAGTACTGTTTTATTTATTCCCCCTGCCTGTTTTTTTTTTTTTTTCCCGGAGGAGAAGGGGGTGGAATAATTGAAAACACATCCCATATCATTTCATCCATAAATTCTTAATATGCATCTCTAAATTACATCTATATCTATATCAGGCAATTACTATTATCCCTCAATATTATTTAACACACAAATTATTTTCAAATGTCTCCAATTTTATCAAAATGTCTCTCTGTAGTTTGAAAGAGAATCCAAATGAGATCCACAATTTATTGCTTTGGTTGCTATATCTTTACTGTGTCTCTTTTATTCTGTAATACAGATCTCTTTCTTTTTTAAAAAATTGTCTGTGCCCTTCTCACTCCTGGGTAAAAAAAAAAAAAAGAAAAAAATTTAAAAAAAGAAAAAATTGCCTGATAGAGAAACTGGATAATTTGTCCTATAGAATATTGTACATTTTGCATTTGGTCCATAGCTTCCCCCATATTCCTTATTAACTGGTATTTAGGTTAAGAGTTTTCGTGAAATTCAGGTTCAATTTTTTAGGCGGGGCTAGTGTGGTGTGGTGTGTTCTACTGCCTCACATGATGATTAGCGGGTTCACATGTTGTTAGTCCGATCCATGCACTACCCAGTTCCCCATTAATTTTTCACCTAGCGACTTTAGTATCTTTTGATGATAATCATTTGGATCCATTATTTTATTAGAGATTGAAAAATGATAATTTTTCTAATTCTTAATTCTAATAATTTCATTTTTATTATTTAGCTGGAATTCTATAAAAATTTTCTCTTAGCAACTATTTAGTTATTCTGAATAACAATTGATGCAGAAAAGGTGTAACAGATATTTGCTTCTTTTCCTATGTTTACCATTTTTTAAAAGTAATATGTTGATATCCCAGCAATCATCAATGGTAATGAATATTTTAAAAATTTATATAGAAAAAAATTTAAACTTATGAAAAAGTTGAAATAATAGTGCAATGAAAAATTATATATTGTTGTTCACATTCTAAGTCCAACAGTTGGACCTAGTGTTTCATTTTATTTTATTTTATTTTTTATTTCAAAGGATTATGGGAGTGCAGATGTTTTTGATTATAAGGATTGCTTTTGTAATGCTTGAGTCAGGCTTATAAGTGTGCCCATCATCCAGATAGTGTTCATTGTACCCGTTAGGTAGGTTTTTGCCCATCCCCTCCTCCCCCTCCCCCCTGATTGATTTCCACTGAGTTTTACTTTCCTCTATGGACAAGTGTGCTTATCGGTTAGTTCCCATTTAATAGTGAGTACATGTGGTGTTTGTTTTTCCATTCTTTAGATACTTCACTTAGGATAATGGTCAACCCAAATGCCCATCAATTCACGAGTGGATTAACAAAATGTGGTGTATGTATACCACGGAATACTACTCAGCCATGAAGAAGGATGACTTAATGCCTTTCACTTTGTATTTTACATACATTGGGGGAATCAAGTATTTATCCAAGGAGCCCATGATTTTTTAGTGGGAAATGGTATTTAAAACCAAGATCATAGTGTCTGTGTGTGTGTATATGTGTATGTATATATACATGTATACAGTCGTGCCTCAGTATATGCAGAGGATTGGTTCCAAGACCCCTGAATATACCAAAATCTGTGCATACTCAAGTCCCGCAGTCAACCTGGCCAAACCCACGTATATGAAAAATGGGCCCTCCAAATACTCAAGTTTCACATGGCGTGAATACTGTATTTTTGATCTGCCTTTGGTTGAGAAAAAAATCCATGTATAAGCGGACCCATGCAGTTCTAACCTGTGTTGTTCAAGGGTCAGCTGTGTACTTACATATTTATGCATACACACACATATATATACACACATATATTCATGTGTATGTATATACACAAACACGTATATGTTCATGTACACACACGTTCATACTAATATCTCCAATTCAGATCCACACAGTACTTCCCTACTTCCTCATCTTTGGTATTCCATACTTGGTTCTCCCTTCTCCCACAGTAAGAATCTTGATTGCTAATAAACTCCATGTATTTACTCATTTATTCTCTCCTTCAACACACATAAAGGAGTTTCAGAATTACTATAACAATGATATTGCTAAAAACAAACCTATCTTTATGAACTGATGCTCATTTATATTTTTTTCTATCAGGGTTGAATGGCAACATAGTTATCCTTTTTATGGATGTATCTTGATTTACTCAACCAGTATCCTGTGGATGGGTATTTAGGTTGTTTCCCATTCTTCACAATGAATGATCAATATCCATGAAGAATAAGCTTGTGTATATGTAGTTTTTTATTTTTGGATGTATGTTTTTAGGGTACATTTCTAGGACTGGGGCTGCAGAGTAGTTTTGGTGGATACTGTCAAATTCCCTTCCATAAGGGGTTATAACAGTTTGTCTGCTCATCTGCGATGTTTGGAAGACTCTATGGACTCACATCCTTATCAACAGAAGGTATTGTTAAGCTTTTGAATTAGAAATAATATCTCAATGTAGTTTTATCTTGTTTTATTCATATAGATTTTACATATTTAAATTTATTTATTAAGGCATAGTTTATATACAGTGAAATGCACAGATCTTAAGTGTTCATTTTGATGACTTTTTTTTTTTTTGAGATAGGGTCTCACTGTGTTGCCCAGGCTGGAGTGCAGTGCTGCAATCACAACTCACTGCAGCCTTCAACTCCCAGGCTTAAGTGATCCTCCTGCTCAACCCTCCTAGAGTAGCTAGGACTACAGAGGTGTGCCACCACACCTGGCTAATTATTTTATTTTTTGTAGAGACAGGATTCTCACTATGTTGCCCAGGCTGGTCTCGAACTCCTGGCATCAAGTGATCCTCCTGCCTTGGCCTCCCAAAGTGCTGGGATTACAGGCATGAACCACCACACCTGGCCCATTTTGATGACTTTTGATAAATGTATATAACCATGTAAACCACACCCCAATCAAGAGATAGAACATTTCTATCACTCCAGGAAGCTCTCTTATTCCCATTCCTACTCAAATTCCACACCTCCCTCTCCTAGAGGCAGTCACTAAGCCATTCTACCACGTTGCTTAGTTTATACTATTCTTAAACTTTATATACATATGTAATCGTTGTAGTATGTTCTATTTTGTATTTGGCTTCTTTTCTGCAACATGTTATCTGTGAAATTTGTCTGCGTTGTTCCATGTGTTTTATCGCTCTGTAATATTCTATTTTATGAATATATAAATTTTTCTACCTATTCTTCCATTGGTGGACATTTGGGTTGTTTCTAATTTTTTGGCTATTATGAAAGAACATCCTTGTTCAAATCATTTAATGGCTATGTAGTTCTTCACTTGGTCAATATAGCTTGATTCATTCACCAAGTATCTTATGGATGATAATTTATGTTGTTTATATATTTCTATTTCTCTTAGTTGATATATATAGGATAGGTATGTGTTTAACTTTATAAGAAATTGCCAAACAATTTTCCGAAGCAGTGGTCCAATTTTATACCATCACCAGGAGCATATGAGACTTCCAATTGTTCCACATTCTTAAGACCATGTAGTCTGCTGCCCTTTGCAGATTTGATACGAATACATAATGCATTAATTCTATTTTACTGACTGTTTATTATGAGGAATGGATGTTGATTTTTGTCAAAAATATATGTAGCATGTGTAAAGTTAATGATAAAAAATTTTCTCTTTAAATCTAATATGGTAAATTACATTAATAGATTTTGTCATTTGAAACAACCCTTGACAATTTTGTAATAAATTTTATTTGGTAATCATGTATTATTAATATTTTGAATGTGCTTTTAAATTCTACTTTCTGATTCTTTTAGGATTTTAAAATTAATATTCATAAATAAAATTAGTCCATAATTTTCTTCCTTTTTTCCTACTATATTCATCAAGTTTAGGTATCAAAGTTATACTCAGTTTATAAAAAAGAGTTAGAACATTATTTTTTTTCTAACCTCTGGAACAATTTACATAGTGTCATAATTTTCCACTCTTCAAAAGTTTGGTAGAAGTTACATGGGAAACCATCAAGACATTGTGCCTTTTTGTGAGATAATTCTTTTAAGACCTTTCTCCATTTCATCTATGTAAATTTGTTCATTTAAACTTTTTCTGTCTACTGGTATCAATTTTTAAAAATCACACTTTTTTAAAAATTTTACCCATTTTTTCCTAGATTTTCAAATATATTTGTTCAACATTTTCAATAATCTCTATTTGTTTTAATTTCCTCTGTTTCAATGGTTTTATCCCAAATCATTTTATTTTATATATTGTTGTTTCCTTTTTCCACGCTTTAGTTGGCTAGTTATTTTCTATTTTGTTGTTTTTTCAGAAAACCATAATTTTGATTCATTAGCGCTATTATTTTTTCCTTTTTTTGAAACAGGGTCTTGCCCATTAGAGTATAGTGGCATGATCATAGCTCACTGCAACCTCAAACTCCCAGGCTCAAGCGATCGTCCTGCCTCAGCCTTCTGAGTAGTTGGGACTACAGGTACGCACCACCATGCCCGGCTTATTACTATGACTGTTTTGTTTTCTACCTAACTTATTTCTGTTTTCATCTTTATTATTTCCTTCTGAGAGTTTTAAAAATCATAAATGGGTTTTGAATTTCAACAAATGTGTTTGCTACACTTATTGAGATAATCATATGAATTTTCTCCTTTTTATTTCTATTAATGTTGTGAATTATATCAGTTGTTTGGCAAATGATAAACCACCCCAGAATTCCCAGAAAACATCTTGTTTTTCTGTACTGTATTCCTTTTATATATGGTTGGATTTGATTCATTGATGTTCGTATAGGATTTGTCATCTATGTTCATGAGTCAGATTGGTCTGTTTCCTTTCTTGTAAAATCTTTGTCAGATTTTTGTATCAAGGTTAGCCTGGTTTCATAAAATGAGCTGAGAAATATTCCTTTGTTTTCTTCTGTCTTGTAGAATTTATGTAATGTTGGTATTTTTTCTTCCTAAAATGTTTAGAAGAATTCTCCTATGAAGCCAGCTGGTCCTAGAGCTCTTTTTTGAAAAGATTTTTAAAATAACAGATCCAATTTCCATAATAGACAGAGGACTGTTAAGATTTTTCTATTTCTTGCATCTATTTTAGTAGCATTTTTAAAAGGAATTTGTCCATTTAATCTAATTGACAAATTTATCAGGCATAAAATTTTATATAATATAGTCTTTTTTTTTTTTTTTTTAGAGACAGGGTCTCACTCTGTCACCCAGGCTGCCAGGCTGGAGTGCGGTGGCACAATTATAGCTCACTGCAGCCTCAAACTACTGGCCTCAAGAGATCCTCCCACCTCAGCTTCCTGAGAAACTGGGACTACAGGCGTACCACTATACTTGGCTGATTTTTAGAAATTTTTTATGGAGACTGGGTCTCACTATGTTGCCCAGGCTGGTCTTGAACTTCTAGGCCTCAAGTGATCTTCCTGTCTTGGCCTCCAAAAGCGCTGGCATTACAGGCGTGAGCCACTGTGCCTGGCCTTCTGTAATATATTCTTATTATCCTTTTATTGTCCACAAGGTCACTAGAGATGTCTACTTTTTCCTCTTTTTTTTTTTTTTGACTAGTCTTGCTAGGAATTTTTAAATTTTATTAACCCATTTAAGCTAACTTTTAGCTTTGATTTGTTTTATAGATTTTTCCCTATTTTGTTATTTTCTTCTCTTTTTTATTTCCTTTCTTTTACTTTTTGAGATTTTCCATCCTTTTTTCTTCAACTCTTTGAGGTAATTTTTTAGGCCTTTGATTTTTAAGCTTTCTTCTTTCCTACCATTGCATTTAAAGCTATGCTTACCTTTTAAACACTGCTTTAGTTGCATCTCAAATTTGAAGTTACTGTATCTTTATTATCATAGAATTAAAAATATATTTTTAATTCCTTTATAATTTTTTTCTTTGATTCATGGGTTATTTAGAAGTGATTGCCTAATTTCAAGCAGTTGTGAGTTTTAAAATATCTTCTGTTATTGATTTTTAATTCCACTGTGGTCAAAGACCATACTCCGAATGATTTAATCTCTAAAATTAGTTTAAGTTTTTCAATCCAGCATTAAGTCATTCTATGTGCACATGGAAAAAATATTCATTCTGTCGTTATTGGGTGTGATGTTTTATAAACAATAAATTTATTTTGTTGGTTACGTTTATCATATCTTACTGATTTTTCTGTCTATTCTGTCAGTTATTGAACAAGTTGTTTCAGTCTTTCACTATAATTGCAGATTTGTCAACTTCTTTTAATTCTGTCATTTGAAACCTCATCTATTTTTGAAGCTATGTTATTAGTTGTATAAAAATTTAGAATAATTATATATTCATGGTGGATCAATTTCTTTATCACTTTTAAATGCCCCTCTTTATCTCTAGTAGTGCTAGTTTTTTAAAAGTCTACTTCCTGATGTTAATATATCCACACAAGCTTTCTAGTGTTAGTATTTACATGTTATAAAGTTTGTAGTCTTTTTATTTTATTTTTTATGTATTTACATGTAAAATATATCTCTGTCACTTGTAATAGTTGGTTGAATTTTTTTCCTTTTTTTTTTCCCAGAGACAGGGTCTTGCTCTGTTACCTAGGCTGGAGTGCAGTGGCACAATCATAGCTCACTGCAGCCTTGAACTCCTGGGCTCAAGTAATCTTCTTGCCTCAGCCTCCACAGAGCTGGGATTATAGGCATGAGTTACTGCACCCAGCCAGGTTGAATTTTTTCAATCCAATTGAATGACCTTAGACTTCAATTAGAATATTTAGTTCATTTATATTTAGCGTAAAACTAAAATATATGTAGTTTTTTATAAATACATTTAGTTTTAGTATATTTTGGATTACATATGCTATCTTACTCTGATTTTTTTTGAACTACAGTCAATCCTCATTATTCACAGATTTCATATTTGCAAATTCACCTACTTACTAAAATTTATTGTAACCTCAAATCAACACTCACAGAACTTTCATGGTTATTCATGGACATGTGCAGAGTGGTGAAAAATTTGAGTCACCTAGTGCACATGTTCCCAGCTGAGGTTAAAAGAGGTGACATTCTACCTTGTTTTAGCTCTCATACTGTAAACAAATGTACTTTTTGAGGTCTATTCAGTACCACCTATTTCACATTTTTACACTTTTTGTAGGTGATTTCTTTGTTTAAAATGGTTCCAAAGTGTAGTGTTGAAGTGCTGCCTAGTGTTCATAAGTGCAAGAAGTGGCTAAACTTGTGGATTCATGAGATGACTACTGATTTAAAAAAAAACATAGTGGGAGGCTGAAAGCTGAAGAACTATACAGATACATAACCCCAGGACAAGAAAATGTTAAACCTTTCTGAGGTAGTGCAGTTTGGCTTACATATTTCAAAAAGTGATACAGCAGGGAAATGTTAAATTTGCAGGTCACCAAGGCAGATTCTGCAGATCAAGAGGCTTCAGAAAAAATTTTAAAATACCTGTTAGGTGTTATGAAGGAAAAGGCTTTGTGGAAGAGTAGGTTTTCAGTGATGATGAGACTGACTTGTTTCACAAGGACATTGGCAAAGAAACCTACATAAGGCAAATGGTGTTTCAATGTTACCTAAGGCTTGCAGGAACTTAAATCTGTATTCTCTCTAGGAGTAATAATTCAGTATTCACTAATTCAGTGTTCATGGTAACTTCACAGAACATAAATACCATGAATTAATGAACATTGACTGTATTTGTTTTATGTTTCTTTTAATTTATTTTCTTTATGAAGGCTATTGATGTTATGTATTTATTTTATAACCTTCTAATACACTACATTATCTTTTCATTTATAGTAATTTTCGATAGATTTTTTGAGTTTTTCAGATATACAAACATATCATCCTTAAATAGATAATAGTTTTACTATATTCTTTCTGATTGTGCATTTTCTCTTGTTCAGTTGTATTTCTTAAAACCTCTAAAACAATGTTGAATAGTAGCCAAAATAATGAGTGTATTTTCTTTGTTTCTGGCTCTAATGTGAATTCCTCCAATATTTTCCATTAAGTAAACTGCAGATTTTTAGACTGAAGTATATGTTTCATCATATTAAAAAGTATCTATCAATTATTATTTTATCATGGATGAGAATTTAATATTGTCAAGTACCTTTTTGGCTTCTATGAAGATGATATGGTTTTTGTCATGCCTATTAATATGGTGAGTTATGTTAAAAGATTTTCTAGTATTGAATCACTTTACATCCATAGCATAATCCTTTTTGGTCATTATATATTGTTTTTAATGTACAGTTGGATTTTCTTTGTTAATATTTTAAGATATTTGCATCTATGACATTCATCTGTAAAATTTTGCACAATTTATTTTCATATTTTGGTATCAATGTTATACTTAATTATTTCAGAAAAAGAATTTAGAAGTTTTTATTCTGTCAACATTCTGAAATATCTTAAATATCATTGAATTGTTTGATATTTCAAGGTTAAGTAGAAATCTACTGTAAAACTATTTGATCTGAATGCTTTTTTATAATGAGATCTTTCTGTTTCTTTAGTGGAAAATGACCTCTTTGGGTTATCTATCTATACTGGGGGCAATTTTGGTAAATTATATTTTCTTATGAAGTTTTTTAATCTAAGTATTTAAATGTATTAGTGTCGAGTTGCTCATATTAGTCCCGTAATTTTTTTTAACATTCCTTTACATTGATAATTATTTCTTCTTTGTTATTTCTTATTTTGGTATTTGCACTTTCTCCCTTTATAAAAAATAGAGTTTTCAGCTATTTGTCTATTTTGCTGAATTTTCTCCCCAAAGAACTAACAATTTTATTTAATCTTACATTCAACTGTTTATTCATTTTCTATCTCATTACTTCCTGCTTTTTAAATTAATTCATTCTTTTTACCTTTTATTTCTGTTTACTTTTAGTCTTTTTCTAGCTTTTTGAATTAAATGTTTAATCTATTACTTTCATTTAAATTTTTTGGTATAGTACAAGTATTTCATGGTAAAAATTTCCACTGCAGCCTTGCTTTAGCATCCTGATTTAGATTCTTATATGTAATAGTTTCTTTATTGTTATTTTCTATAAACTCTGGAAACTTTGTATTGTAATTTTCCTTTGACTCAAAAGTTGTTTAATATCGTGCATTTTAATGTACAGGTGAGAAAAAGGCTTTTAAAAATGACTTTCTTATTCATTTCTAGTTTTATTGCATTGTGGTCAGAGAACACCGTACAAGGTTTTCTTTGTTGCCTAAGATTTTTGTGTATGTTCCGTGTGCTCTTGAAGAACATGTATCTTCTTTCATCAGAAGTCATGGTTCAATTTAAATTTATAAGATCTGCCTTATTGATTATGTTGTTTAGGTCTTATGCATCTTAATTTTTGCTTCACTGGCTCTGTCTTGGACTAAGAGAGGAGTGTTAAGATCTCCTATTATTAGTGTATTTCTGACTATTTCTTCTTGAATTTCATGTAGTTTCTGCTTTATGAAAGTGGTTGATGTGCTATTAGGTACATAGATGTTAATAATTGTTATATATCTTCATCATGAATTATAACACTTAGAATTTTAAAGTGTCCTTCTTTTCCTTCCTTAATTTTTTTTCTTGATTTTACCGTTTCTGATGAAAAGAGTGCAATGCCTACTTTCTTTTATATTTACATTTGCTAGTTCCATTTTGCCTTTATTTTTAATGTTCCTGAATCTTTTTAAGTGTGTCTTTTATATATGGCATACAGTTGAATTTTGCATTGTTGGTTATTCTAATAACTTTTTTTGTTTTAAGGAGTGAGGTCAATTCATTTACATTAATTAATATGACACATTAGTCTCAGCTCTGTAATATTGTTTTGTAGAAATATGGGTATTTATATGGTATTATATATTAAAAAAACTATATGTTAAACTATTCAATCTGACTCCTTTACTCCTTGATCCCCATTATTTAGCTTAGTTCTACAGTTAAAGATATAAAATTCCATATAAGTCTTATGCTGAATATTCTTTAATAATTTCTTTTTTGGGTGTTTTACTTTTATCTCATCGTATTTGGAGAAAGTCCAGGGTTCTGTAAACCTACTTAGACTTAAACTAGGCTATCAAATCCCCATACTGCAAAGATGACACTCAGTAAAATGAATCTTGGGTATTTCCACTCTGACTGTGGAAATATGCCTTTTAATTTTAATTGCCTACATAATATTCATTCTTTCCCTTTTCCTTACTTATAGAATCCTGATTTTGCATGGGCTGCAATATATCCAGCTGAAAGACAATACTTCCCAGCCTCCCTTACAGCCAGGATGGGTCATGAGACACATTTCTGGGCAACAAGACATAGCTGAAAATCTGCTGGGTATTTCTGGGAATGTTTGGTTTCTCTAAATTGGTGCATTCCCTTCCGGTTGTCAATCTCCTTTCCTACATTTCTTCTTCTTGTTTTCCTTTTCCTCTTCTTGCTCCTTCTCCTTCTACTTATCTTTCTCCTTTTCCTACTTCATCTTCCCTGGAAAGTACACAGGAGCCGGGAGATGGAGCAGCCATATTTCAATCTCAAGGTACCATGGAGGAAAGCCGTGTGTTCATGATGGCAGAGCAGAAAGGAAAAGACCATATTAACATAACACATTAATGATATGTTTACACTTGGACTTCCTGCCTCTGGACTTCATAACCTCTTTTTTAGTATAGGCTCTGTGGCTGGGTTTGTATTACACACAGTGAAACATAATACCTAACTAATATATATTTAACTTCATTTCTATACGTACATTACTCCTCACTCACTTTTTTAGCTTTCTTTCCCAATGGCATCCCTTAGTGTGCCTCTTGAAATTAAGGGCAGATTCATTTTTTCTGATTTTGACCTTTGGCACTCTTCTGGGCTTGACTCATATTCCCTGTCTTATGCTCCCCTCTTCCATTCACCCCAGCTAGGTGCCAGTTTTCTTAGCTGACAACCTCCTCTCCTTGTATGAGGAGAGGTTCCAAAGGCTGCTGCTTAATTAGAGTCCGCACCGAGATGTTCTCAAGGTTTTGACTCTGGTATTATAAGAACACACACACATACACACATACAGTTATATATTCAATTTCCAAATGAAATTTTAGTTCAAAATGGGACCTGTTAGGTCTCCTGTGGATATACTGGCATAGGAATAGTAAAGGCAAAAATTTGCATAAAAGAAAACATGGTGGACATTAGAGAGTTGCCTTGAGCTCCTTCAGAACTGTGAAAAATATTTTACTTTGATCTTACTGGTTGAATGCCTTAACAATCAACATAGCCATCTTCCACCTAAAAAACAAGGAAACGAACAAACAAAACTCCTACTTTGAGGACGTACTTGTGTAGCATACAGTTGTGTTTGCTCTGTGTATTCCGTGAGCCTCCTTCATTGAGTTGCTTTGGAGGAAGATATGATGGTTTTGGTTCTGGAGAAGCTGACACACATAATTTTGATACATACAAAGGTAACTTCTTCCCTGAGCAGCTCCATGACAACCATTTTAGGATGAGTATTTCACGATCCTATTTTTACTGAAACCTCATTGTAAGGCAAATATAGTCATAAACAAAGACGTCTGTAAGATAGGGTGGTGATTGGACAATTTTAACCTTATTTTTTCACATGAGAAACTTAGAGAGCTTAAGTGACTGCTCAGGATCTTACAGCTAGCAGTAGCCTTACTGAGACAATTCTAGTCTTAAATTTTCCAGCCAACTCAGGAAAAGCTCATCCGTCATTATGGAAATGGGTGACAGTGATTACTACAGGTATTACTTCAAATTCACTACTGCTGATCAAAGCATATAAGTAATTTGAAAACTTTGGAATCTTATTGGTGGGTAAGTCTACCTTATAGGAGCACTATAGAGATAGAGAAAGAAAGTTGGCAAGGCTGTATACAGCAAAGAAAAATCTCAGGCTTAGCAATCAGCATCAGACTCGCCCAAGATGCCGACCATTGCAGGATAGGGAGACCAGGTGTCAGGCAGGTGCGGTGTGTAAGTAAAGTGGGCCAGACGTAAGTGCCTAGATATGCACATTATGTGAGTGGGGTATGTGAGCACACATGGGTGTATATTGGGGGCACTATAGGGATCTGGGGAGCACCTGACCCTTTAGAAAGAGGTAGCTGCTACTTAGCTCCAGGACAGATTTGCTTTTTGGGTCTAATATTGCCTGATGACCTACTTTTTCAAGAGAAGCCAGAAATCAAAAGTTTTATATGAAAGACCCTGATTTTTCAATATTGGCTCAAAATGTTAAAGTACTGTGCAACCATTCAAAACATGAAATCTTGCCTAGGCACCAGATTTGACTTGTGGGCTACCAGCTTAGGAAGGAGGGGCTTGGGGAAGGAGTAGGGACATGAGGAAGGGGACCCTACAGACAGAAAACAGGCAATGGTAAAGAAGCTTGAAAATTTTATTAAATGTATCTTCGATACATTGAAAGCGGAGCATTTTATGGCAAAAGTTTCAAGAAGAAAATTCTCTTTCCAGTTTTACCACTGTGGTTACCAGTTCTTCCTTTCTTCTATTATGATAATGCAGATATGTTGTGATTGGGATAATTTGCATTTACAAGTTATATCATAGGAAAATAATTTCATTGCCAACTGTAAACAGGTTGGGTTACTTCATCCAAAATAAGAAAATAAGACAATCTAGCACTTTCATATTTTAAAGCTGATATTTTAGCAATATTTTGATAATAGTTTATTCCATTTACAATCTTTTGGCTACACAATGCTAAAAGAAAATTTATTTATTGGCATGCAAAGCAATATGGCTTCAGAATACACCTCTCAAATTTACAGAACTTAAAATTTCAAACATCCCAAGTGGCTGGCAGGTGATGTTGTGAAGATGGTCTTGAATAGTGATGTACTTATTTCCTAGAGATAAAAAAAAAAAGACAATGATTAACCATAACTATAATAACCAGATGATATAGTTAACTTATATAGGAAAAAATTCAGTGATTTATTTTGACAAAAATTGTTTATTAATCCCTTCATCTGTAAATTCCTCTATCTTTTAGACTCTTTAAATATTTTCATGTTAAGATTATTTGTCGTAAATTCTGCTCATGAAAAAAATAAAGATTTATGAATAATTATAAAAACAATTAAAATCCATCAAGATAAGTTATTTTGGTGTTCAAAGATTGATGCTCAATTTTTACTACTATGTTTATTAAATTAAGTATATAATACTATAGATACTGCATTTCACCTTTGTGCTAAAATTTCAGCACACAGAGCAATTTTTGATGTGACATGAATATGTGAATGATTCAACATCTCCATTTTTCATTTGTATCTGTGTTCCTAGTGACTTATCTCTCATAGATAGTAAATGTTTTTGGAATAAATGAGTAAATGGATAAACTGTAATGATAAAAAACAAATATAATAATGTGCTCTCACATGATTTAAACATGCATAATTTTTATTATATAATGCAAGGTAAAGACTCTGTCCCCCACATGGAGAGCAGTATGACAAACAATATTTATGAAAGTTCTGATGGTTTTCAGAATTAACTGAAAAGCAGTCACCTGTCAGTGATTTTGTTCTTAATCAACCAGTTTATGAAGTCCCTGGTGGCAAGATTATCAAGAACTGTGTTCATCTCATCAGAGAAGGAACCATCAGCATGTCTGCGGCCAAGTTCTTCAACAATGGTGACTTCTTCTGGGAAACTAAGCAAAGAGAGTTAAAATTAGGGTTTTGTTAGACATTTTCAGTGAATGCTTGTGAATTGCCTACCATGGGTAACATGCACAAGTGTCACTGAGAAAACAGTAAAGAATTCTATTTACAGAGGGCCTATTATAAAACACTTCAAACCCCCATGTGAACAGGTGATTGCTGGAAAAGTAGAAAGTAGCAGAGCTGTGATCTGAAACCAAGCCTGTGTAACTTTATGTCCTTTTTAATATTTCAGGTTGCTTCAAAGATTTTAGTATATTGGCAATGCATAAGCTATTGTTGAGACTATTAATTTGTCTGTAATTCAACAAAATATATCATATCCCATAAAACCAGAGATTGTCAGAACAGCCTTGTAAAATGTAGTGTTAAGGGATTAAAGCTCAGTATATATTAAACTTTTTTTACTGGTTTTCCATAGCAAACTTTTTGGTATCCCTTTAAAATACTATAAAATATCCTCAAGTGTAAGTAACTATTTTACCATTGCTTTTGTAAGTCGATTGTTAATGTTTTAAAAATCAGCCACAATACTAGTTCCCTTTCATCTTGAGATCTCATTAAGTTTCAGTAAGCTTGTTGTAAATGTAATTTAAAAATCAAAGTTGAACATAAATTTCCTGGCTCTCATATTTCAAATGCCAATCAAAATGGTCACAAGAATATGAGATGGTTCAGAGGTCTGTTTTTTTGTGTTAAGATCCAAGGAAGTAACTAACAGTCTTCGTCTCAGTTTCAACTTTGATTATTTAATGGATATCTACATGATAGCCCCATAAAAAATTGTTGTTAAATATATGGATGTTTCTGCATATCTGTACTTTGGGTGTCATTTCATTAACATCTTATGTTTGGTTCCTTTCAGTCTTCATCACATTTTTATCTGAATGTTTGTTGACACATAAATATGAGTTGATCACATGTAAATATTTAAAGTCAAACTTTACATATTAAAAGTTTTATTTAAATTCTTAAATATTTAAAGTTTTCAGCACTATTTCTTCTTTTTTCCTTATCTCCAGCTTTCCTAGGGCAGTCCTAGCTTAAACTTATCTCAGTGTAGTTATCAAAAGCACCACATTTACTCTCAGAGGTGTCCTGGCTTGGACAAGAAATTCATGCCTGATTATAACACAACTATAATGAGAAATAAAAATGTAAACTGTGGTTCTATTTTAATACTCCCTACCAAAAATGACAGTATTTTAATACTCCCAAAAATACCACGGACTAGACTTTTTTATACTGTTTTTCACCAATAGGAGTTATTTCCTTACTTTGTGAGACTATACTAATTGCTTCTGTAATCCACATCCAGATATAGATGACTGGAGTCTTAAATTTTCTGCATCAAGGCAAAAAAAAAAAATGTCAAATAAGAATGTACAGACTTACTCTCGCCTTCCTCGGCCTTTCACCAGCCAAGCAATGAATTCCTTGGCAGCTTGGCCTTCCAAATAAGAACTTACATCACTGGTAAAGGTCCCTTCAGCATGTCTCTCAAATTCATCATGACGTTTGGCAATGTTATTCCTGAAAGGAATGTGAAAGTTAAATTGAAGATCTGTCTCTTTGGCAATATGGTTCTCACCTATAAGTAGTGGCAACTTTGGGTTCGGGATTCTATGTATTAAATAGGGCGTAGGAAGTTTAGGAGAGGAGGGTTGCTAGGGGATTGGTCTTGAAGCTACATTCCTTATCTGGATTGGAGATCGGTGGGAGAGGGCTGATGACACTGAAGGAGGGGCTCACCTCCCCTCCCTTCCCAGCATGCCCATTTCCGCCTCCCTGATTAGCTCTGCCATTGGTTATTAAAGCTGTGTCTCTTTTTGCGTTAGTTTCCATGGGTAGCGCTGTCTACTGTGCTACGCTAGCGAACAAGGCAGCTGTTTGTTATTAGTAAGTATGGCGTCAGAGTTAGTTAATTGACTCGAGGGAAAGCAAAGGACTATCTCGAAATGTCTTCAAAAGGACCGCATGATAATGGATTAAAGAAAATGTGTTCTGCTAGCAAAGAGGAAATCAAAGTTGCTGAGCCCGTATCAGCCTCAGGGTGTGCAGAGTGCTCTGTGGAGGTGGGCTGTCAGCTGCTCTCAGTCTGCCCGGCAAGTGTTAA
This sequence comes from Daubentonia madagascariensis, assembly GCA_023783475.1. NCBI lineage: Eukaryota > Metazoa > Chordata > Mammalia > Primates > Daubentoniidae > Daubentonia > Daubentonia madagascariensis. Next base: position 44,632,651 of record JAKFHU010002088.1, on the reverse strand, counting down.
TATTGCCCCTGCCAGGTTTCATCTGAAACACATAGCAGACACTACGTAAGAGTGAGGATTGCTTTACATTAAATTGCCAACTTGTGGCATTCCCATTTTAGAAGATGAGGACAGTTGTTTTCATTTTTATAAATTTGTAATTTGTCCCACTTCACTGTAGTCCTTGACAGGGACCTCTCCCAAGGGCTGCTCTGACCGTGACAGCCATCTTCCCGCAGTTGTACCCTCCACTTTAAGAAACTTGGGTTACCAGTTACCAACTCTATTTCTCCTGTTCCTCCTGCTTGCCTGAGCTCCCTCTCGCTCTCGCTCCCTCTCCCCTCTCCATTCTCTCCAGACAAATCTATGTCCTTTTCCTGATTTTCAGATTCCTTCAGCTACTTTGTATAACTTCCTTCCCTTTGTGGGCCACCCTCCAAAAAAATTGTGAAATTCCACCATCTCTGTGAAACCCTTGCAGATAATTTCCTCCAGTAGCCTAGATGCAGCAAAAACCCCAACACTCGTCAAAGAAAATCCAACATTAAAATGTATGCCTTACGATGGGCTTGTGTTCTTACTTGCTGCCTCCTCTCTTTATGCTGTGTAGCTAGGCTGTAATTTTAAATGCATATCTTAGATTTTATTCTACAAGAAAAGGAATGCATCTGTTTCCATTCCTTACCCTTGGCTAGGGGATAATTTGAATGTGATCACAGTCATAGGTTTGAACCCAATAAGGGAATGTTATATTTGCTCTGTTTTTTGGTAGAAATTAGATTCTTAACCCTGCAGGTCCGCAAAAGTCAGTTGTCAATTTTAAGAGAAAATGGGTAAGAAAGTAAATATTGCTAAGACTGCCGTTGGGAAGATAATTTAAAATCTATGTCACATTGGAGGGTGGATAAGAGGTTTTCAGGGATGAGGGGTAAGACATTCAGAGGCATAATACAAATTATAGCATCCCCAACCTTGAAAATCATCAGAATTGAAAGAGTTTATGGGCACTATTTGATGAGTATGATGGCTTAAGAAAGTCAGGAGAAATTGTAAACATATTCAGGATATTTGTGTGCAAGTTTTGGGCCAGGTTTAGACTCTTACCTGTTTCTCTTGGTATTCATCAACCACTGCACAAAATCTTGGGCACGCCTGGAGTCCAGATACTTGCTATAGTCACTGGTAAATGTGCCCTGCGAATGGCGCTTGTCTTCATTCATCTGACTGGGCTCATCAAGCGGGTCTGTCTGGGAAGCTGAGAATGATCTGTGAAGAGCAGTGATTGGTGCAACATAAATCTCCCCTTGAGAGTAGACTCACTTGAGAAGCAACAAAACTTGATTACAAGACACAGGACCATACGAAGCACTAATATTTCAGTAGGTAGTTTGGGGAGATCTTACGTAGCTTGTCTTGGGAATCTCATAGTTTTAGCATAGTTGAATACATTGTTATTCCAAATTCTAGTAATGAGTTTCTCAACTGACTTCTTTTTTTCTGAAATAGGATTAAATAAATCTTTTCCTACTAATTAATCTACTCATGATTATGCTAATAATGGTAGAAGAGAGCAATGACTTGAATATTTTAAAAGAGTGAAGAATCTCAAATCATTTGGGTAGCAGATTTATGTTCTCAATTCTGTTTCACATGTATTAATATGAAAACAGAGCACTTACCGAGTTACATGGTAGCTAATAGTGGAAGGAAGACAACTGAAAGTCCAAAGACACACAAGAAAGAGGACACTTGCTATTTTGAAACGGTATAGTGAATAATCCATGTACCAGTAGTAATCAGCAGTTGGTTGGCATGGTAAATATATGGGAAAATAGTCAATGTGATTAATACTCAGAAATGAAATACTATTTTTACCTGTCAAATTAGCAAAGATTTTATACTGGGGAGGAAATTGTGAGGAGCATTTCTAAACTGCTGATGGCAGTGTGCATGTGTATGCATTTTCTGGAAAGCAAGTTGGCAAGATATTATAAAAGGTTTAAACTCATTCAAACCCTTCGACACAGAATTTCTACAACTAGAAATCTATCTGCAAAAAATAGTAAGAAATGCAGGGAAAAGTGTATATATAAAATGTTATTTGCAACATTCTTTGTGGTAGAATTTGAAGTCCTCTTAGTGTCTAATAGAAGAAGAATAGTTATATAAATAACATACATTTATGAGATGAAGTAGTATGCGGCCTTACATTACATCTACATTAAATAGATATTTGTAATAATATAATAAAAATCTAATAATACAGTGTTAAAAGAAAAAGCATGATGCAAAGCTATATAGTGAGCTGAGGGATATTTATACACAGTATATGTAACATACAGGAAAGTAATACACCAACTTTTTTATTTTGAATACTTTTCTTTGGACAGTGGAATTTTGAGTACTTAAAATTTTTTGCATGTTTTTAATATTTTCCATCATGAACATGTATGACTTTTACAATTAGCAAGAAATGTGTTATTTTTAAAAGGAATAAAAAAGAAAAAAGAGTTGGTGTGAATAATTAAAATAATCTACTATGTAGTGTGTGAGTAATGAATGAGTAGATATATAGGATCATCTGAAGAAATCAAAGAACTATCATTTCCATGTCCATGTTTTTTAACATTTCCCTCCCCTTTGGTTGTGAAAAAACACATACTCTAATCTATACTCCAGAAAAGTCTGCCTTTATCACAATGATACTTTAACATTCAAAAATTTGCAGAGTATTTACTTTAAATTACTGAGACCCTATTCACTAATCATAGTTTTCATAGGCTTTATTCTAACTACAATGCTATGTTAGTTCAAATCTAGAGATTTAATACCTGGATTTCTCCTCTGTGTTTTGAAGGGAACGTTGCCAGGTGCCTTGTACCAGCATCACAAACAATCCAGCCACAAAGTAAATGCTTTTCATTTTTGCTGCCTGTCAGAACACAGAGTGGGGGTGGGCGTAACAGACAACCATATTTAAACATGTCAAGCTAAATTAGTTAGATTTTGACTAGGTAAATATTACAAATAGAAAGAAAAAGCTAGTTATCAATATTCTGATTATATTTCCAGCTGAATTTCAAATAGTGGATTATATTATTTCTCCCAATTTTTTGGAGGCAAGAAAAGATTCAAAAGATGTGTTCCATCATTAAGCTTTTTCATTAATGTAGGACACTTCTGTTAATGATTAGAAGGCTCATTTCCAGACTGGAAATTAAAAATGTCCACGATAAACATTTAAAATACCCACTGTAGATGATACGCTACATATGGTTAGCCTGAATGGCACTTTATCCACCATGCCACCCCCTTCACTATCAGTCTGGCTTTCAATTAATAGTCCTTCACTTCCAAGCATTTACATTATACTGCATTTCAACCATCTTAAAGCAGCCTCAGGCTACAACTTGGCATACCAGCTGTCGGTTCAGATGTATTATTCATTTATATTTTAAATAGTGTAACTTGGTCTAGACTTTGTAATTATAAAGCGGCCAACAGATTTGAGGTATTTTAGGGTGCTTTGACCTGTTCTAAATTAAAGGGAAAAAAATCATTTTAAAGACAAGCAATTTGCAACAAGAACTAATGCTTCTGGCAACGTGAACAATCACAACTAAGAAACTAAGAGATTACTATCAAAAAGAAAATTAGCGCTTGCTTCTGAAGCCTTGGAAGTCCCCAGGTTGGTTTATAACTGGACTTAGTCCAAGACATGTCATTCACTGCTAGTGACACCATAGACCTGGTTGTAGGATACACCTGATTGCTTGTCCTTGTATCACAAGCAGATGCCTTATGAAGTCATAGGATGCCAAGGACTTGATAATGCAATATTGATGGGGACTGGGACCAAATGACTGTGGGGCAGAATGTCCCCACAGAGCAGCTCTTCTATTTTCTAAATGGAAACCTCAAGTCCAGTATTGTCATGGGCTTCTCTCTGCTACTTTCAAACCCAACAGTGTGTTTTTTGGTTTTTTTTTTTTTTGAGAAGTGGGCATTTCAATTTGATTATGTTTATCCATAAATAATTTGAATGAGTGTTTTTAACAAATGACATTTGGTTTGGAATAAGGATTTTACAAATATTATCATTTTAAACTATCAATCTTTTCTTTAACATCTAGCCGTATTTACTATCTATCTCTGGCACTAAACCATAGAGACTGTAATACCTGCAGTGGTAAATTTTTTCTTAAAAATATTAAATTTTATAGATTAGGTGACCAATTAGATAAAGCAACATAATAAGAATTATATATTCACCTTTCTTCATTCATCAACATTAAATTACTAATTTGGCATTTTGCTGTGCTTCAGTTTAGCCAGTTGGCAAACTTTGGAAACCTTGCCATGTATTTAGGTGGTGTTTCTGATTATAACTCTCAATTATAATATCCATGCTTTCAGGAATATTCAAAAATTAAAGCAAGCATTTATATTTCAGATTATGCCACTATTGGAAAGCTTCTTGTAAACAAATGAAAACTGTCAATTCAGTCCTAAAGAATTCTTTCCACCCAAAGTCCCTAAAGGTTTTGCAATATCTCCTATTATGTTCCATTAAGGCAGATTTAGAGCAGGTGTTATTCTGCCACTTTGGGAGCTGATGGAAGAAGAAACAACCATAAAGAAATGAGTGTTCAATGTTTAGTACAAGCAATCAAATTAATTCTACTGAAAGAAAGAACTGACTTTTAAAATTTCATTTATTCATTTTGTGAAAATCTATGGAATCATTAAAAAAGTTAAGAATAGAGTTATTTAATTGTTTGAATACTAGTGCTGAGAAAGTAAACATTTGTTATTTTAGTATTAAAATCTTATTCAATAAGAAAAGAATTTCCAATTACTTTTCTCCTCTTTAGGTAGTCTAAGGAGAGGCTGCAGTTTTTTAAGCACCATAAATTTCCACTCGAATTTAAAAGGAAAAGATGGTAACAATAAACTGTAGGAAGTCTTTTAGAAAGATTAATCTTAGACCTAGGAAAGAAGACATTATATTGTATTCCTAAATATACAAGCATTATAGGACGCATAAGTACTTTTTAAACTGGTTAGCTCATTTCATCTAATAGGTCCTCAGTATGCGCGGAAAAACAAGCCACTTAATCATTTACTCCATTGAGGATCTTTGTAAATTTGTTCTTTGTCTTTAGGAGCTTAACTGGGTACTTTATAACATCTGATTCTTTTTTCTAAAAAGTTGTACTAAAATTTTATTCCAGAGTGTAGCTATTTTAGATTTTATTACTATTGGTCCTCAATACACAGTAAACAATTATTAATCTATGGCTTTGCTCAGATCCATTCAAAGAAATCCCCAATAACAGAAGATACTTGTTCTCTGCGACAAGTATGCTGTCTTATTTACAAAGAGCTTATTTCATGGGCTTTGATTTTTTGATTGACTTTTCATAAGAAATTTGAATATTTGAAAGATGATATTGAATCTGCTCTTTTGGAAAACCAGAGGTTTTAATTGTTAAAGAGCAATTGCTGTTATAGTCTCTCTAATGGACACATTTCTGCTGAATTTAAAAGGCGCCTTCTGTTCAAAGTAGTATACACATCTATCAAATCCAAGGAAAAATAATTTTTCAAAATGTTACCACTTATTTTAAAATGCAGTTCTCATAACAGTTAAGTCTTGTAACAAGGGCATTGATTTGAATCTTTGTTTCTCTATTTTATTCCTTTATATTGAATTATTTCTCCGACTCACTTTGCAGCTTCACTATGTTAAAATACATGTAAATGTATTTGAGATAATTTTTTCATCTCGATTCCTCCCTGCGTATTATTAGTAATAAAGTATAAGATGAAAGAATAACACTTTAATTCATAATACTTTGCTCCCTTAAAAATATTGTCCCCAAAACAGGATTTAAAATTTCACTATCATCCAATATTAGTCTTACCTTCTGACACAGCGGAGTGGCACAGAGCAGATGGAGAGAGCGCGAGCCCTTTTGGGGGACTTGAGAAGTGCTCGTTGTCCTGAGCTCTGCACTTCTGCTCCAGAGTGCACTGCTTTTATATACTCTCCAGCTCTGTTTAGCCTCACAGATATTATGCTGACAATATAAATTTCTCATCTGTAAATAATGAGTTTTTATTACAAATGATTTCCCTCGCCCATTCACTTTGCTCATCTGCATTCTACACTTACATTGGGTGAGACCTCAGAGACCCGGAAACTTTTTATTTACTCTTGTGCCTTTTTTTGCTTTTTTTTTTGGCTGGGAATGGAAAGAGCATTTTGGAAATTCACCTTCCACTCTCAGTCAGGCATGAAAACCACTTAAGTTCTCTCAATTCTCTAAATTTCAATGTTGAAGACAAAAGACCTTGAAATTACATAGCCCATGGCCAGCCCATTTTGTGCAGGGCCTCATTTGAGGTTCTTACTAGTCATTTGGTTTGCTACTTAGCCATGATGAGTTTACCTGAATATAATAATCAATTCATTCATTCATCTACCCAAATAGCAAATCATTCATTCAATACATACTTATTAAAAATCCTCTCATTAGTTCCCACTACATGTAATTAATTTGTGTTATTTTTGTGGGGAATTTAGGAACGTCAGTTAAGACATAATGTGCCCTGTTTTAATAAATTGGATTCAGGTAGAAAGGATGAACACAATGAAGATTAAACATCCAAGATAGGTGATGCTAATAAGACAGAGTCTAGGATTTCTTTGTCCTTCTAATGTATATTTAAAGTCTAATTTTACTGATGAGAGACTAGGGTACTAAGTTACAAAGGAATGAGGAAATCTGTTGAGATGAGTTGTATACTGTCATATATCCTGATTTTTGTGACCCGCCACATAGGCCTTTAATAATGTATAAGATTCCGCAGATATGATTCTGGTCACTTTAGAGAAATAGAAAAGTGGGAAATAATCTGGACGACAGCATAAGAACTAGTGTCAGCATAATTAGATTTTAGTTTTGCTGCTACCAACAAGCCATGTGACCTTGGGCAAGTCACATACTCTCCTTGTGCCTCTGCCTCCTGATTTGTAAAATGAGAGAGTGGGTAAATGTCCCATCTAAAATTAAAATCTTCTTCCATATGATGAAATCATCACAACATGTCCTAACTAGATTCCAATATTCCAATATAACCAACTGCATGATGTAACTGATGACTTGTATGGAAGTATATCATTGAGTCAACTGGAGAAATATTCCAAATGAACTTAATTGTTCAGTTTGTTCATCAGACCAACTGTTGGATGTAGAGCTACTTAAAGGCCATAGAGATCAGTTCCATGTCAAGTTGGTAGATGTCACTGAGGGGTTCTTGTGCTGGCGATTATTGATGGTATAAAGCTTTACTATTCAAAGTGTGGTCCAAAGACAAGCATCACCTAGGAGCTTGATAGAAATGCAGAATCTCCTGCCCATCTTGTATTTTAACAATTCATGGACATATTAAAGTTTGACAAGCACAGTTGTATAAAATATCCATTTTAATTTATCGCCTTGCTGGTACTGCTAGTATCTTGATCTGACGACTGCTTCTTGGCAACACCAGCAGAGGGGGTGAAAGAGCAGAGAAAGGCGTCACGCCTCAGGTCAGAGTGACACAAATACAGTAATGGCTTGAAAGTGTGGATTGGTTTAATATATGACTAAATTATCTTTCTTTCTGGCTATAATCTTTGTAAGTATGTTAGCTATATTTTTATCAATTGTTCTGGCAGATTCAGTTTTATTTTTCCCATTGTCTATTTGTCCAGATGTTTGTTTCTGTCTGTCTTTCTATCTCCGTCTCTCCTTCCTTTTCAGACACTACCTGTTTGTGGAGCAGCCCTATATAAAGCCCTTAACCCAGCACTGGCATCTCAGTAAATACCCTCTCCCAATATTTCACTACAAAATGTTTTTCTTCCCCTCCACCCAACTTGCTCAAATTCTTTTGAGAAATTTTCTCTAACCTCACCTCCAGTCTGCTAGCACTGATTCTTAGAGCCCCTCAATACCATAATGATAAGCATTCTGAGGATGCAGAAGCATTAAGAATCCCACTGTTCAGTGCACTGCTGTCCTTTCTAGTAGGGGCAAATCAGGCTTCTTAATGGGCACTGTATTGTCAGAAATTAAGGCAAACATCAAGTCCAATTTGGACTTACAGATCTTCCAATGACTGTCTCAACACCATCCTCTAGACTTGGCCTTCAATTCCCATCACTGTAGTTATTTGGTTATTTAGACATGAGGCAGGGAAAGAGGTAGCCCTGTATTTATGTGACTAGTGTCATATATGCCTTCTTTATGATGCTTAGTACTAAGGACAACTTCCATGGGCTCACAACCTGTGCAGTTGCATAGGGCTGCATGCTTGCCTTAATGTTCTGCTTTTGCTATCTTGAAATTCTTAATAATTTTTGAACAAGGCTCCACATTTTTATTTTGCACTTGGCCCCACAAGTTATGTAGATGGTCTTGGTTAGGACCTCCCAGTGTGTGGGATTATTGTATGTTTATTTTCTATAGCTGTTCAGAATACTTAGGTTGGAATATTTAAGAATGTCAAAGATCCAGGTTCACAGTGCACTGTGGTGGCAAGTCTACGGGCAAGGAAGACTCTCATGCATTCCTCGTGGGAGTACAAAGGATTACGACCCCTTTGGAAGGCAATTTGGTAATATTTATCAAAATTACAAATACCTATAACTCTTGGCCTAGTAACGCAAAAGCACTATTCTGAAAATTTATCCCATATGTATTTCTACATACATACATATATATAAAATAATGTATATATAAGGTTGTGTATAATAGTAACAGGTTGGAACTAGTCCATGGGGCCATCAATAGAGGATTGTTTAGAAAAAGAATGAGGAAGCTCTTTATTTGCCAATATGGAAAATCTTCAAGATATGTGGTTAGTTGAAAAAGGAAGGTGCAGAATAGGTATATAGTGGCCTACCTTTTGTGTTAGAAGTCGGAGGGGGGACAAATATATGTTTATTTACCCATAATTGCGTTTTAAAAATTGGAAGAATACACAAGAAACCGATGAAAGCCCTTACCTGTAGTGGGCAGTGTAGAGTAGCAGGGTAGACAAAGATAGGGTGCACGGTACTTCTGTCTCTCTTTTTTGCTCTCCTCTCTGTATATATATATTAGTAAAATATATATTTTATATTTATAAAATGTTATGTGGTTTGGATTTTTTGACCATTTGATTGAATTATGTACTCAAAACAAACAAAATATGCAATTTAAAAATGAGTAACAGCATAACTACCTTGGAAAAAGATTAAACTTTAGAGCTAAATTTACAACTACGCTTTGACCTAGCAATCTACTCCTAGGTATTTTATTCAAGAGAAATGAACACATATGTCCACAAAAAGACTTGTACAAAAATGCTCAAAGAAGTTTTATTTACAACAGTTAAAAATTGGAAACCACCGAACTATCCATCAATAAGAGAAAGAATAAACAAATTGTCCTAAGGAATTCATACCATAGAATACTACTTACCAACAACAAAAATGAACCAACAGCTGATACAGGCAGCATTGTGGATGAACCTCAGACATTATGATGCATAAAAGAAGATGGACACAAAAAACTATATACCGTGTGAACCCATTTATAGAAGTTCAAGAATAGGCAAAACTAAGGTTAAAAAAAATCAGAACTGTGGTTATTTCTTGGAAGAGGATGGGAGAAAATTGCCTGGGGAGATGGAAATATTCTATATTGTGATAAGGGTATGTGTTACCAGGTTTATCCAATTGTCAAAATAGTACAGCTAGGATTTGTGATTTTTAATTTATGTAAATTTTACCTAAAAGGAACAAATGAACAGTTAAAAAAAAAGTCTGAGGTGTGGGCGGAGGTACAGATGATACAAGCGTAGCAGAATTCTGATGATTGTTGAAGTTGGCTGATGGATAAACAGGGTTTATTGTGTGGTTCTGCTTACTTTATATATGTTTGAAATTTTCCATACTAAAAAGTTAAAATAAAATGATCATAAAATGATCGTGGGGATGAGGCATCAGCACTAATTAATCAGTTATCACTTGGGAAGCTTAAGAGTTGGACCTTCCAGTTTACCAAGTATTAGCTCGGTAAAAGTAGGTGAAGTTCAAAGACACCTGGTGGCAACAAAGCCCGGAGGTAAATTGATAGCACAGGCCCAGGTAGTGGAAATGAAGGCAGGGAGAGGGAGCTGCCATTTAAAGGTAATGGAATCAAGATTTCAGCTCCCTTCTCCTCAATGTTACTCAATACCTGTCCCTAGGTTACACCTCAGCTCTGTTAGATAAAACTTCAGTAGTGGCTAGTCAAGCTTTCCTGAGGAGTTTGAGGTCCATTTTCAATTCTCAGAGGTCATCTTAATATACTGTGCTCTTCCTAGGTTAGGAAACTCTTCTCCATTACAATGGGCTTCTGAAAATAGGTGGTGAGCCTTCAAAAGATAAAATAATAATAATTATGAAAAAAATTATGTACAGCATTTGAGGGAAATGTTAGTCACTAATTGAGATTTTTTTAATCTTTGAAAAGGGTAGAGGGTCACTTAACAACAGCCTTTGAAAATTTAAAAATCAAGTACATAGAATATAATAATCCAGTGCCCTTCACATCTGTATGAGTGACATGGGCTTGGGGAGATCTAAGGGCAATAAAGGAAGAACTTCCAGGGGAAGTTCTGAGTTTGCCAGAGGATGTGAGAAATACCCCTCCTGAGAGATATTTAAAAATCAGTTCATGACCCATCCATCTGGAATGATTCTGAGGAAGACTGCTGGGGTAGGGGGAAGATTCCATGAGAAGGTCAATGGACAGTCTTCCCGCCCTGAGGCTCCAAGACCCTGTAGACAGCCCGCTCACAAGTCTGGGCAGGGGACTGTGTGGCATCATGGCTTTGCATTCGTTGATTTTATCTTTTGCAAGATCCCTGGTATAATGAGATGTTTAAAATTGTTCTAAGTTTCAGTTGTTATTTTTATTCCTAAAGGGAACAAGAAAGAGAAAGAAAACAAAATCATATTTGTACAAAAGAATCTTATCTCACAATTTACAAGCAGAATATATATTTATATGTATAAATACATATATATCATTGAATACATGTGTTATGCTACTATTTCTTGCATATTGTAGCTATAAAAATCAAACCATATGTCATTACACTTATCCAACCTCTTGCTCATCTGGAAAGACTTTTTTTTCTTCAAGCTTCTAAGAGTCTTTAATGTGAACCAATTAAAACATTGCAATTTTTAAAGTCTTCTGTAAAAGGAAGTAACTTCAGCCATTAGAAAATTTAAAATTTGAAATCTGTACACTAAAAGAAATGCAGAAAATGCAAAATAGAGTTATAAACACTTTTTCCTATTCATTATGCCTTGTAATCAGACTTGCCCCTGCCTGAAACTTGTTCAATGTTGCCAATTCATATTTTCTCAGATGTATTGTAAAGATATGCTCAGTTTTCTGATGATATTGAAATGATACCAATAGAGGGGAGGATAGTTTATAAAGCCTGGGTTATTATCCTAACTTTAAGCAAAGCTTTATTTAATTTATTACAATCCGTTGTTTGGCTATTTTATTCTTCAAATAGAGAATGCATTTCTACATTTTCATTTTGGAATAATTGCCAAAACAATTTATTACTGCAGTCAGAAACGTTTCTATGGCCAGAAGTCCTCTGTACTGTGACCTAATCCCGACTCTTGCTGAAAAGCAAATCACTACTTTGTTGCCATGTTGTCAGAGGACGTGGAAGCTGACTTTTCACTTCCATTTTAATAAAAATCCTTTTCTATCCATAGAGTCCAGTAGATTATCAACTGTAAGCCCTTTCTAAGGCTGAAGAAAGATATTCTCCCTCCTTTCCTTCCTTCTCCGTCTGTCATATATCTGGTCCATGATCACCAGCATCCTCCTCCACAAACACTGATCAACCAAACTCTAGAATAAAAGACTATGGCTTTTACACCTTTTTTTGTACCCCCTTCCTCACTAGGCATAATGCATAATAAAAAAAAAAGGTGATGCAATGAATATCTTAAAAATTGGTTTGACTTATTAACCATCAATTTAAATCTAATGTTTTTATGGACACTTGTCCCAAATACATGTATTGTTTAAGAACAGTTGCCATTGATGCAAAGAATCAAGTAAAAATTGTAAATTCCAAGCCACAGTTGACGAAGTACCTGGGTGATTAGCACATAACACCAACCAGCTGATTAGTTGCTTACATTTTTTTTTATTTTTCACCTGGAATTCATTTACGGACTTGATTGTAGGCAACAGATTTTTAAAATAATGATAATTTGAGTGGAATGTAAAAAGATTTCTATTGTTTAAGGCCACAAGTTTTTACAATTCAGGGATGAGAAGGAAGCCCCCTAAGAAAAAGAAATAGCTGTCATTTACTGAATACCTGCTAAAGGCAAAGCTCTCTGAGTATATTACTGTCTAATCTTCACAATACACAGCAAGTTCAATATTTTTGCTTTCATTTTACAAATAACAAGATTGGGGCTTAGGACAGGCAACCAAGTTGCTTATAGACACATCTGGATCTGAATACAAGACCACACTGCCTTTCTAGAGCAAGGCTTGGCAAAGTAGTCGGATAGTTTATGCAAAATCTCCTAAGCTCCTCAGAATCTGCTTTGACTGCTGTCTGAATCCATTCACAGCCGCCAGATAGCTAAGATAGCAAGACATCTAAACACTAAACAATTGGCAATTGGGGTATTTCTTAGTTTAGTTTTTTTTATGTGTATGATTCAGTGGTTTTTAGTACATTCAGAACATTGTATAACAATTACCACTCTCTAGTACCAGAACTTTTCCATCACCCCCAAAGAAAATCCCCCGCCCATTAGCAGCCACTCCCCTTCTCCTCTCTCCCAGCTCTTGACAACCACTAATCTACTTTCTCTCCACGTATATTTGCTTGTTCTGTAATATTTTATACAAACGGAATCGCTCAATATGTAGCCTTTTGTGTCTGACGTCTCTTACTTAGCATCATATTTTCAAGATTCATCCATGTTGTAGCAGGAATCAGTACTTCATTCCTTTTTATGGCTGAAAATTATTCCATTATGTGTATTTACCACATTTTGTTTACCTGTTCATCAGTTGATGGACATCTGGTTTGTTCCACTTTTTGGCTATTATGAATAATGCTGCTATGAACATTCATGTACAAATTTTTGTCTGGACTATGTTTTTAATTCTCTTGTGTAAATACCTAGGAGTAGAATTGCTGGCTTATATGATAACTCTATGTTTAACTTTTTGAGGAACTGCCAACTGCTTTCCAAAGCAACAGTGGAGATTCCGGTTTTTAAGAATCAGATCCATGAATTTTGGATATTTCACACGATTGACTTTTCATCCTTCTCAACAGCACAGATTTCACTGAGGGCATTAAAAGAGCATAGAATCGAGAGCCCAGTTGTGGGGCAGGTCTTGGCAAGGAGGAGGGGTCATCCTTATACTTTTCTCTAGACTGAACTGGGTTATTAATAAGAAGGAGGCAAGATGAGGCTGAATGTTTAAAAAAGTCTTTTTGGAAAAGCTGCTCTGCTGAGGGCAGTTGAGCAGGAAGCTGGAAGACCAGAATGTGGGAGTCAGAGAACGGATTTTCTTAAATTTGAACGGTTTAAGCATTTTGAGTGCTCATGGGCTATATGAGAGGGATCTGGAGTGATGAGGGGGTGAGTCCTATGGGTTTCCTCTCTGCTTTGCACAGAGGTATGGTGATGTGAGTGGCAACTGGTTAAAATAAGTATAACTTAAATTTTATTTTTTTCTCTAATTGAGAATGAAAACATTCCTTTTATTGGCAATGAAAATGGATCAAAATAGATATTTCTAAAGCACCCAAGAGCCTAATTTCCTGGAATATACTATTCTCTTATATCAGAAGCTTGAGTGTACTGGTCTAGAAATGGTGCAATAATTATTATAGTTTACTTACACTGAAAATTACTACAAATAAAGTTTTTTAAAAAAACAGGTTTTTAAAAAAATTATTGAGGTGAAATTTACATGACAAAATCAACCCTTCAGAGGCGAATAATTCAGTGGCATTTAGTTCATTCACAAAGTGATGCAACCACCACCCTAGTAGGTACCAAAACAGTTCCATCACTCCAAAATAAAAACCTGTATTCAATAAGCAGTTTCTCCTCATTTCCCCCTCCCTGAATCCTGTGGGAACCACCAATCTGCATTCTGTCTCTATAAGTTTACCAATTCTGAACATGTTACATAAATGAAGTCATACAATAGCCTTTTGTGTCTGGCTTCTTTCACTTAGCATGTATTAGAGGTTCCTCCATACTATGGTATGTATCAATACTTCCTTCCTTTTTATGACTGAATAGTATTCCACTGTATTGTATATAACACAATTTGTTCATCCATTCACCCGCTGATGGACATTTGGGGTGTTTCCACCCTTTGGCTATGGTGAATAATGCTTCTATGAACATGTCTACACATGTATTTGTTTGAGTTCCTGTTTTCAGTTCTTTTGAGCATATGTAAAGGAGTGGAATTGGTAGGTTACATAGTAATTCTATGCTTAAATTTTTAAGGAGCTGCTAAACTTTTTTCCACAGTGGATGAACTGTTTTACATTCCCACCTGCAATGCACAAGGGTTCCAAATTCTCCACATCCTTGCCAATATTTATTTTGTTTTTTTAAAAATTATTATAGCCATTTTTGTAGGCATAAAGTGGTATTTCATTGTGGTTTTGGTTTGTATTACCCTAAAGACTAAGAATGTTGAGCATCTTTTCATGTGCTTTTTGGCCATTTGTATATCTTCTTTGGAGAAATATCTATTCAAATCCTTTGCCCACTTTTTAATTGTGTCATTTGTCTTTTTGTTGTTAAATTATAAGAGTTCTTAATATATTCTGGATATTAGACCCTACAAATGAAGTTTTATATATATATGTAAATATATATGTATGTATAGATATAGCTATAAAACATATACACAAAATGTGTATATAATATATATGAAGTTCTTTTCCAAAAATGAATACATTTTAATGATAAAAATTACACATTTTAATAAACTATACATCTTAACAATTACATTAATAGTTTCTATGACTTTACTTATTTTCTGGGAAATATGATGGATAATGTGAATATTGAGTTGCTATTTATAAGGTTTATTATAAAATTTTTAACACTTTGATAGAGATAAATTCCTATTTTTTGTTAAGAGGAATTACCACACAAAAGACTCTTAAGTGTACATCAAGTAACTGATACTGGGATTTCCTATAGCAGGTTTCACTGGGCACGGCTTTTTCACTAAAGAAGATTATGTAAACAATATTTTATGACTCCTGATACTGTAACTTGAAAAAGTAAATAATATAAGTACTCCGGATGTGTTAGAAATGCTTTTGCAACCTAGAGGTGACTTTTTAAAAGCACAAATTGATAGTCACTAACTAAAAACAGGGGAGAGATATAAAAGACTTATTTTACATGGAATCTGCTAAATTTTACTTTTTGTTTTCCTAAAAACCTGATCTGGAAGAATAAAACCTCAGGTTTACACATTCATTGTTCTTTATTTCTGGAGCCTTTGCTTTGGCAGCCTGAGTGCTGTTGGCATGACGCACCAGATGTCAATTTGGGGACCGTTCCTGTGTGATATCGTGAAGGCTTCCCCCCCACCCTGCCCCCATCTACAGTTCCATGGCCATGGTGTGGGAGTTGGCAGGGGAGAAAGTGTGGGAAGACACAGTGCAGGGGTAACATTAGAGCAAAGACATGAAGAAGAAGCACTGACGAGTGGAGGAGAGGTGACAGGAAGATTGGAACGCTGACGGCGTTTTGAGTCCAGTCACGAATTGGATTTACATACTGGATGGCTTGCCTTTTCATACACACAGTTTTGCTGGGGCCTGAAACAAGATGTAGACCCTGTAGAAATTACTAAGTTATAGAAGGAGGCATAAAACTTCTTTTATGAAACCAACCTACATGTGTTTATTTAGCAGTCGCTTAATGGCTACTTTATTAACAGTATTTAAATTCTAATAATGGCTGATAAGGGCCTGCTACTAGAGTTGTGTTTATTTATACTCTGTATTGAACATTTGATTAATGACAGTAATAGGTAACAAAGCCATCTGAAAAGGCATTTCATATATTCCTTCTGGAATACCTGAGGAGAGGCACTGCCAGTGTTACACAGAGGCATGATGGTGGTAGGAAGACCATGGTTCAGTAGACCCATGGAATCTCAGGTGAGTTCCATAACTCACACCTTATTTTCCTAATCAGAAAAACATATATTTTAATTTCTAATATACAGAGGTTTTTGTTTTTGTTTTTGTTTTTTTTGAGACAGTATCTCCCTCTCTCACCCAGGTTGGAGTGCAGTAGTGTCATCATAGCTCACTGCAACCTCAAACTCCTGGGCTCAAGCGATCCTCCTGCCTCAGCCTCCTAAGTAGCTGGGACTGCAGGCATGTGCCACCACACCCGGATAATTTTTGTATTTTTTGTAGAGATGGGGTTTTGCTCTTGCTCAGGCTGGTTTCAAACTCCTGACCTCAAGCGATCCTCCTGCCTCAGCCTCCCAGAGTGCTAGGATTACCACACCTGGACCAGAGTTTTGAAAATTAAATGGAATAATATATATGGGGCACCTGGTATACAATTCACATCCAAAATAAAGCAACCAAATTATTACTTAAAATAGAAATTGATACCCACAGGCCAAATCTGGCACACAGATGAGTTTTCTCTACTCATAAATTAGTTGTCCAGGGTTCAAAATTGAGAGAGAGTTTACATTTAAAAATCCAGTTTTCTGGTTTCTCTCAACAAAAGTCAGAAGGTCTGGAAACAATAGGCCTATATTTTTTCATGGTAACAGTTTGAACCCAGAGTTGTCATCCCTTTGGATGTGCTTACCAGCTCACCAGAGCCCCACCTTAGCTTAGCAGGGAACTTGCCGACCCCTTCTTGGGTTGCTTCATTCATTCTGATTGTCTGCCTGGCCTCAGCAGTTGCTTGAAATTGGGAGCTTTACTCTGAGGCATCTGTTACATTTATCCAATACAAGATTTTCAACTATCAATTTTTTTTTTAAGGCAAGCACGAAAATTAGGTTTATTGAGGAGAGAAAGATAGGATTATAGAGCAGGAGCAGGACATAGGTTTACAGAGCATGATACATATGCCACAGATGACGACCGGACCCATTGTCACAGCCAAGGGACAGCAAAAGGAAGGGACAAAAAAGGCACAACTATCAATTTAACTCATGTAAAATCAGTCTCGTCGAGGAAGATGGTGGATGGTGATGGTGATGGCAAACCCCTTGAGAATGTTATCATACCAGCATCAAGCAAGGTGCCACGGTGGGTCCCTGGCCTCACTTTTACTGTCTGTATCAGAGAGAACCCTTCAACTTCAGTGTTTCTAGGGATCTATGATTGTTACCCAACCAAGCATTTCCTACCCTATCCCTATAAATAGAGGCTCAAAAGAGACCCATGTGAGCTCCATATTGAGAGAAAACAGTGTAACCTCTGTAATGCCAGAAGCTGCTAAGATCCAGAGAAGAGAGGAGTAAATTAACACACAGGATTAACTCCTATTTATCCAATACGCAGGCCTCAGATTTTGAAAGAATGATTCAGGGTTTAGGAATTGCCTTGCACTATCCTCTAAAGGGACACAGAAGAATTCTTAGGTTTTGCGAAGCATGGTTTGAAAGCCGTAGGTCTAGCCTCGAAGCTGTGGCACACAGAGGGAGTAATTGAATCACAGGAAGAGAAAGAGCTTGTCCAAATCGTAAGCATTAGAACTCAATTCTCTTGATTCTGTTTGGCAGTTTTGCAGGTGCACAAGGCCACACTCAGTTGCATCAGTGGGATCCTAGAAAGTTTAATTCACCCATGTTGAATGGTTAACAAGAAAAATATGATCTAAAATGCACAACTTTTAGAAAGTGTATTTCACTGACTTATTTTTCATAACTCCAAGCTTAAAATACAAATTTAAAAGAACCAAACAACAAAACTTTTAGGGTTTGAAATTATGACCTGATCAGGAGATAGAATTAACATAATGCATGAGTATCCTTGTTTTATAATGTAAAAGAAACAATTAGTACTTGAAAAATATTTACTAAGTAAAATATATTTTTAAAACTAGTAATTTTTTTAAATAAAAGCTGCTAAAGTAATCAATAACATTCAGAGATTTATTTGAGTCTTTCCAGCCTGAACATTTTGTGCCAAACTTCCTCAGTCTGCAGTGTCCCGGTGGTGATTCATCGAGAGGCAGCGAGTATCTAAGTTAGGACAGTGCAGTAGGCTGTGTTTCCATTTCCTAATCCAAATTATTTTTGTTTCAAAGACCAACTTCTTTTAGATCTCTGGCTAAAATTCACGTCCTCTCTAACCCTATACTCCTGAACGGGCTGCCTGCTGCTCAGGGATTTTTCTTTCTCTTTGCTTTGAGCGGGACAGTAGCAAGTTCCTATTACATACTAAGTTCCAGAAAGGGTGAATATATTTCCACTGTAAGATTGCACATAAGGATTCTAGTTCTGTGGGTTCTCCCATCCACAGAAGCTGCGGATACATTCGGCAAATATTTCTTGAGTTCCTTCTACCTAATTCCAGATACTATCTAGGTCCTAGAGGCAGAGAGGTAAAAAGACAGACAAGCTCTCTGCTCATAGGGAGCTTGTGTTTGAATGGGTGAAAGAGGTAACAGACAAAGACATACAAAAATGAAATAATTTCTGATGCTCCTAAGTGTTATCAAGAAAACAAGATGAGATAATGTGGTTGGAAGCCTCCGGCTGTGGTAGAAGCAACATTAAATCCAGTGATCAGAGAAATTCCCTGTAAGGCAGTGACACCTGGGCTGAGACCTAGATGAGAAGAACACTGCCAAATGAAAAGAGGTTCTAGGCCCTGAAATAGAAATAAGCTTGGCCTGCACAAAAACCACAGAGGAGGCCAGATTTTGGTGGACAATGGGAGAGTGGTGGAGAGAGAGACAGAGAGGAAGGCCCTGTCCATACCCTTAAACTGCACATTGTCCTGGCAGTTTGTCTTCCCCAAACGTGTTTCAATCACTACTCTCAGATAGCAGACTCCTTAGACAGGTGTTGAGATACAAGGATGAACAACTCAAGGTAAGTGCCAAGGTATCAGATGAGCTTCCTTGGATACTCATGACTTCAATATTGGTTATTCTTAAAACGCCACCTTGTTTTACAAATAGGTAGAGATTGAGGATTCTGACACTTACACTAAATTCGCTGACATGGGAAAGAAACTATTGGCTTCTGACTCAGACTATTAATTTCTTGAGAATTAATTTTTTGAAAATGACCATTAAAAAGTGGTTTATATAATGTATCTAACAAATACCTACAAAATACTTACTATATGCCAGACACTGTTAGCTCTACAAATGATAACTATTTTAAACCTATAATCAACTTCGCAGGGCAGGAACTATTTTCTCCATTTCACATACAAGGATAGTGAAGCAGAGAGATCTTATGAAAATTGATCAAAATTACACAGCTAGAGTATTACTGAGCTGGGATTCAAACCAGGTAGTCTGTCTTTAGCCTCTATGCCCTTACCCCACTACAGTGCTGCATCTAAAATGATCTATAATGACCATGTTCTATTTAGAAGATTGACATGTGAGCTATGTTGTATTTCATTTGAAAGACAGAAATTTGTAATATTGCAAAGTATTGCTTTAATCTTCTGAAGGAAATGAGAGAGCAGCATTGTTTCTCATAGGTATACAAAGCACTTGTGTTTATAAAAGAATCATCACTGTTTAGTTATCATTTCTCAAAAGTTGGAAATTTAGCTCAGTTCCAAAGCAATATGTAAGGAAATTTTATAACATCTAAAATTTTCTGTTATGTCCATGAATATCTGAAAGGATGTTTCAATAACAAACTAAACTGTGTGAATGGTTTTCTAACATGAAAATTATTTTTTATATTCTATTAAATATTTATTTAAGACTTTTTTTCAAAAATTCACTTTCTGTAGCAATCAGAAAAATTCCTGCCCCCAACAAATATGTGGCTAGCAAAGATGCTCCTGTCTTTGCTGTCAACAAACAGTAATTAAAAAAGGAAGATGAGTTGTCAAGCCATTGTGGCATGATCTTGCCTTGATTGTACCTCTCTCTTATTCACAGACTTTCCATAACCACAGAGCAAAACAAGGAATGTGGTACCAGTGAAGATTTGTTAAAACATATACTGTCAAAGCAATTTTTAAGTAAGTAAAAAATGGACTATTAATTAGACGCTAATGGAATAAAACCATACTGCTCTAGCTTGCCAAAACACTACCTGTGTGTCAAAGAGAAGTGTTTATGACCAGCATGTTAGTATTGCATGCCAGTAATCAGAGCAGGTGGTCATTAGAGGCTTTTACTAGAAGCCAGATCGTTTTCCCCATGAATAGCTTGGTAAGGTCCAATCATTTATTTCTCCCTGAATTAAAAATTATTTCCACTTCCAATTGCCAAGGTACCTGTCCATAATGCCAAGGAAGTGTTTTAGCAGTTCTCCTTCACAGGCTGAGAATGATTTACTGAGTTCAGAATTTTTCAATTTGTTTTATTGGATAAACTCAAAATATCTGCTTTATTGGATAAATTCAAAATCTCTGTTAGGTGCCTTCTTTCTTCTTTACAAACAGCATAATTGAAAGCATTGTTTTGGTAGAATCTTCTCAGAAGACCACATTATCACCATTTAAATTAGCCCTAATTCATTTTACATTTGCTTATTTTACTGTTAACTTTCCCAGAACTATTTTTTTTTACAATTAGAACATCTGAATTTTAATTACATTACCATCAAGAAGCTCATTAAAGTCACTTAATTGGCAACATTTCCAAAAAAACCTTAGCTGGGTTTAATATATTTTAAAGAGTTACTGTCAAAGTATAATTTCACCATTACAAACAGCTTGGCAACAACATTTGCATAAAGATCTGTCAGTTTCTGAAAAATGTTCAAATGTTGGGAAAATCAGATTCGTTAAGTTGCCTTTATTGAAACAGTCTAGAAATGGAGAAATTGTCACATATATTCATCTTTATAACCCCTGCAGTACCCAGAATACTACCATGCACAGCATAGGTATTTAATAAATGTTTTTTGAAGGAAATAAGTAACACATTTTATAAATCGAAGCATACTTTTTAAAAAATTTAAAACCCCAATAAAAGTTCTCTCATTTGTGTTAAATTTAACCAAATACTCATTTGCTTGCTGCTTTTTTCTCATTCACTTTAAGGAATATTAGATGGTCACTTAGAATTTTGAAACCTTTTAAAATAGCTCTAAGGTCAGCATCGTGGGATAACAATTTGAGATTATTTTTAGAAATGAATTGTTTTATGGTTTCCTTATACATACTGGAATTTTTTTTTGCTCCCCTTTAGTACCTAAAACACTGGCTTGCAATTGCATTCATTGAGTAAATGAAGGAATGAAAAAAAATCTCAAGTTTATGATAGGTGAAGGATGATTATGCTTTGCCGCTGTAGTTAGGGTATTGGGCCAACCTTCTCCCTGAACCTCATATCTAAGAATAAACATGGTAAAAGGTAATTATTACTGCAATCCAGCTTCTTACAAATAGAAAAGACAAAATGGTTTTTAAGCATCCCTTTTAGTTTGGTATCTTCTACCTACAATCTCTTTCTTTGTACTTTATGCACCTTTTATCTTCCAAGCCAGAAGAAGAATCTAGCAAAGCTGGACAAAATGTGAACATTTTAAAAACTTGCCACCAGGTTGCTGCCTTGCTTTCCACTGCATCCTCTAGGTCTTGCACGGTGGCTGGTATACAATCAGACTCAATAAATGTTTGTTGAACGAATGGATAAATAAATGAACGCATGCTGAGAGTTTTGAGGAGGACCTGGGTGATTCTACCTGAGGGGGTCAGAGAAGGTTTCACCAACTGTGATGTAGAAAACCTGAACCTGCCATGAACACCGAGACATTCATTCAATCAACAATCAGTGAGTTTCTGTGATAAGTCACGCTGTAAGTCATGGGCTATGAAGATTTCTCTAGGGCAGTACTGTCCAATAGCACTTTCTGTGATGATGGAAATGTTCTACCTATACTGTCCTACATGGTAGCCACTAGCCACATGTGGCCACTGAGCAGTGAAATATAGCTAGAGTTTCTGAAGAGCTGAATTGTAATTTTATCTAATTTTAACTCATTTAAATTTAAATAACCACATGTGGTTCTTGGCTACCTACCGCATTGGGCAGCACTGCTAAGATTTCACAGCATGTGGAGATATGGAAGGACATATTTGAGGAAATAAAGGATCTACGGAGGCTGGTGTCAGGAGAAGGGTTTGGAAAATCTGCATGGGGACAGATTGTCAAGGGCTCCATGTGTCACGCAGCTAAGTTTGAAAATTATTTTGTACACAATGGAGAATCACTGTACAAAAAATTATTTTGTACACAATCATTTCTAAGTAGGAAAGTGACATGATTAGATTTGTCTCCTAGAAGTTGCCTCTGTGGCAATGGGGACAAAGGCCTGAGGTGGAGACCACTTACTGCATGCGGATATTAGAATCCAGCTTTACAAATTCCACAAAGGCAGAAAATAAGTTGAAGGAAGAAGATTTTTGTTCTTCTTCTTCTTTGTAATGACCTTGTGGTCTCCCTAGATAAAGTATCAGGAGATGACTTGGTTATTCTCCTTTCCCTAGTTGGAGACAGTGAATGTGAGAAAACTACGAGGAAATCTCCTACGCTTGCTTCAGAGGCTGCTCTGTGCAGAAGCGAGAGAGCAGGTGGCAGCGTCCTTTCACCCTCAGTGCTTCGGCCATCGCATGGAGGGGGACCAGAGGAGCTGCAGCCAGTCCTGAGTCTGGGAAGGTGTTGTCCCGGATCCCTGACCACCACAAAGCACCCCTTCCTCACGTGGGGGTGGGGCTGTGTGGCCTGAGTGGGAGGCATGGTTTCAGAAAGCAGAAGTGGCAAGAATGCCGGACTGAGAAAAGCCCAAAAACTTTAGAGAAGACTGTGATCTAGGATCACTGAGGCCCTTCTTGCTCTAACGGCCCATGCCCATTGGCTCTTCTGGCTATAGGACATGAGAGAAGGCATGAATGTATTCCACCTGCAACTGGAAAGAAAGAATCAAGCTAGAGACGGGGAGAAATTATCCAGGCAGTCCAGGGCTGGGAAACATATCAATGAAAAGTGCCTGAGACAGTGGCATGGTGCATACGTCCAACATTCATTGAAGAAATATCTTCTGGTGATCTGGAATGGTTCCTTTTAATTCTGTGGCAATCACAGAGGTGGCAGGCCACCCATAGTTTTTAATTGTTGGTGACAGTTACTGGCAGAACATTGCTTTGGGGATTGCAGGCATTATAGTTTTGTTTTTTTTTTCAAAATGAACTTTATAATGTAGAACTAAAACCCCAGAAAAATCTCATAGATTAAAAATTTTCCTCTCTAGATATTGATGTCCATTTTATTTATTTTTGTATTGTTTTGTTTAGTTAGGTTATGGGTTAACAATCTGAAAGTAGTTACCATTACTAATTCTAAAAAGGGATTCAAAATAGGAACCTTTGCAAATTTGAAGCATTTCTTAAAAGGAGCCTGAATTCAAAAGCCTGACTTTTTATCCTTATCAAAAATGCTTTTGGCAATGTTGAAGAAATCTTGGGGGAAATGTAATAAACACTTTTTGGAGGGACAGCATAGACTGCAAACATCTCAAACATGATTCATTGCGTTCTCTGAACAATGCTTTTGCCTACTCTCAGCTGTTCGTTCCAGCATTTGGAGTTCTTATTACAAAAATCCAAAACTGCTTCTGGATTCTTCTCCTCCATGACCACGCTAATATTATTCATATACTTGCCTTGCACAAGCACTTCTTTCTGTGATAGAACCTGGAACCTGAAGTCAATGAACACAGACAACATAATAGCACTTGAACTCCCGACTTTATTTTTTTTCCTCAAACGAACAGGTGATAAAACACTGTCTGTGTCCAAAGCAAAATGCATGGCTCCCTTTTCTCATCTTTCACAGAATACCAGAAAATGTAAACAATATTTAGCTTGAACTTCTAAGTCCTCTTCATTTTTTACCAGCTTTTAGAACAACATTCATTTGTTTGTTTATACCAGCACTTTACAACATAAAAAGTAAAACAAGCAAACGGTCTGAGACATGTACATGAAGTTTTCAGATTGTAATACAGGCTTGCAACTGCACCATTTTTAGTCTGACAAAGAAAAACATTGCTTGAGGAAGTGGGTCATGTGAGTGTATAAGTGGTTCGTGGACAGGCCGGATAGGCCGTGGTTCTGGTCAGAGTACCACTGAAACACAAAGAGAGAAGCCGGTTTTATTCCTGCAGCCACAAAATGCATCTAGCTTTAACTTTTTCTGTGCTCTCAGCACCTGATACATTTTCTAATGTTATGGGGAAATTGTATCAAAGAATACTTGAAGAAATAAAATAGCTTACGTGTAAATATTTAGAGCAGGAAGATTTAAAGAGCTTTTATTAAACTCCACTACTGTTTCATGTTCTTTAACTTATATTTTAGATCTCAGTGGCTAAGCTTTCGCAGCCGCCAGCATCCTGAAGGATCAGGATCAGAAGGCCTGGGTTCCACAATTGGTGTGTTGGATCTGTTACTTTCCTTCTCTGGAGCTTGGTTTCTTCATTTGAAAAACAAAGGGGTTGGATTTGATTCTCCCTAAGACTCCTTGTAGCTCTAAAAATCCAGGAGGCTTTTAGCCTGTGAATCTAATTTCTCTGTTGCAGAAAATCCACAATATAATGTATCCACATAAAACCGTAAATATCCTATATAGGAGTTAAAAATAACATTGTAAAAAAGGGGGAGATAGTGTCATAACTTTAAACTTCATCGTTGGAGAGATGCCAGTAAGACTGTTTTCACTGAATAAAGGTGTCAGTGGTCATGATGTAATGCCACATATTTACTAAGTTGAATTTACCTTGGGAGTCACAATAAAAAACAATCAGAAAAATCTCACCTCACCCTTTGAATATATACACCTTTAAAAATATATCAATTTCTACAATTGATATTTAATAGTTGTACATATTTTTGGGGTACATGTGACATTTTGATATCTGAATACAATGTGTAATGATCAAGTCAGGGTAATTGGGATAACCATTGCCTCAAACATTTATCTTTCCTCGGTGTTGGGAACATTACAGTTCTTCTCTTACTGCTATTTTGAGATACAATAAATTATTGTTAACTATAATTTCCCTGCTATACTATGAAATACTAAAACTTATTCCTTCTATCTAACTGTAGTTTTATGCCCCATAATGAACTTCTTTTCATCTCCCACTCCCCCCTTCCCTTCCCAGCTTGTAAATTATTTTTAAAAACATTTCCAAAAAATGGGGGTCTCCTTTTCTGAGTGTTTGTTCATTAGAAGCAACTGAGGGAGAATTTGTGCGGGAAAAGGTAGTTAGCAAGGATGGCCCCCTTGCCTTGGCTTTTACCGTATTTTCTTCTCTATTTCCATTTTCCACTCCTCATGCAACCTGGGTTTTACGTTTAGCTCATTCGTTCATTCACTCAGTAAAAATCTGAGTGCCTGTGATGGGCCAGGCATGTGCCAGGTGCCGAGAACACACGGAAGAAAAGGTTCTCTAACCCTGAATGGAGCTGCCTGACTTCAGGGAGCCTTTGAGGTTTCTGATAACATTCTGCAATTGCTTCTTACTAAACAAACAGAATCTTCTAGCTGCTTTGGGACTCCCAGATTTTGCAGGGACTCTAAGCACGTAGCTATACTTATGTACAAACAATTGCAGAACGATTGGATGTTTGAGCTAGAAGATCATTTAATCTTGTGAACTCCTTTATTTTATATGACTCAACTGGGAACCCAAGAGGCGATCTGGCTTGCCTAGGGTCTTTCGGGGAGTTAATGAAAGATCCAAGATTCATTTGCTAATGTTCTGCCTACTCTACCCTGCAGCTTCGTTGTCAGGTTTTACCAAAATAATTTAAAAAAATAAATAAAAAATAAAAACCCCTCCTTTTAGCTTGGGGTTCTAAGGCCACAAACATGAGTAAAACAAAATTATATACCATTGCCTGGAAATCCACTTGTGCATTAACCAGAGCTTTAGCAATCTGTGCTGAGTTTTGAAAGTGCACATTATCTGCAACAAAGAGAGAGAGTTTAAAGTGCTGCTAAATACCAGAAAGCATAGAGTGACAATGTACTGCCTGGAAATGAACACCAACAATTATCTAGTCATGCATTTGACATTGTCAGCAGTGAGTAATCACACTCAGATATGGAAATGTCCCTGACTCTTAGGTACTGACCCTGAGCACAGGCATAGGAGGATGCTTAATGTTTCTTAAACAAAGTGATGCTGGCTCAGTATTTTTATGTGTAAGAGTCTTGCTTAAACCTCACCATCTGCTGTTCCGTGGATGAGAAGATAGTCTACATTTCTGAAATATTCTGCTCTTGCCATCACAGTTGAATTCTGGAAAAGAGAAAAAAATTAACATTTTAGTTGCTGCAAGTTCTAATAGAAAACTAGCTAAATCATTGTGCAATGGACTTAGCACCAATACTGAAATTATGTATTGCTTTGGTTGATAAATATTTAAGAGTCAGAGCAACACATTTTCATCATCATTTGCATTACTTCCATCTGATTCTTAGTTTGAAAAACTGAAAGTTTATGTGTCATATGTTACATATGAGTGAGACCTTAGGCATAAATGATGCCCGCTCAAGCTGTGTAGGGGTTGGGGGTGGGGAGAAAGATCAGAAAAAGGGAGGTTAGGGAAGGGAGGTTGGAGAAAGAAAGAATAGAATCTAAAAGGAGTAAAATCCTCTCTAGTGATGTGCTTTGCACTTAACAAAAGATCATCATATTTGCTGGGGGACCCAGAATTAAAGCTGTCAACTCTTAATTACTGCTTTAAAATTATTTAGCACATTTCAAATAAATTAATGACCTCAATAAAATGGGAAATGCTTACTTTGTAATGCTCAAGATTGTCGTCCTTTGTTGGGAGACCCATGAATCTCTCCGTGTAGATAGATGCTATAAAACAGATAAGAATATGTTGTTTGTGTGTGTCACCTGTCATTTCATGAACCAACAAGACCTCTTTGTTTAATAACTGTGCCTCAATTCTCTCACGTGGAGCTCCTGAGGTAAATTCCTGCTTTACTTTGCTAAAATGGTTGGCCTCAGAGAATGTGTGTCGTCTCTGCAATTTGCCTCAATAGGGCTAGAGAATTAGTGGAGGAAGAGATTACGGAGACAGGAGCATCTAAACATTTCCTTTCTAGAGCGGGTCTTAATCTTTATCACTTCTACCCTCTGGGGGGGGAATGATGAGGTAAAAATGACCTGTAGAATGAACTCAATCTATTTGAAAAGAAATCACAAAACCAGCTACGTTTAGTACTTTCACTGGTGTTTTATTTCATCTTGGATCAAAATATGTCCCCAAATCCACTCTCCCCACGCTCCTCCCCACACATTTATTTTTCTGAACAAAGATTCCCTATAAGTCACAATTGTCTTATTTCTACCCCAACACAGGGAAGAGGATCTGATAAAAGCTAATTTTTGTACTATTATTAGAGTTACTTCCAAATAATTATCCCGCATTGACGTTAATCATAAAAATAGGCACACACAGGCAGGTACTTCTCAAATATATTTTTTTGTTTCTCTGGTTTCTGGAGCAATGGAGCTAGCAGTTGCAAACTGTGGCATGGAGGTGAATTGGTTGGCCTCTGGCCTGACTTTGCATAAGATGTGCTTAAAAGACAGTTACGCTGTAACTCTGTGCCTGCAAAAACAGAGTTAGCTCTGATTTTAAAGATTTAGTTCAGCAGGGGCTCAAGGTTTCTGGAAGAAAATAGAGTATATTGGATCATGGAAGAGCCCTTCCTCCTCATGAGATTTCTTTGATTGTTATGATATGATTACAATGAATCATATAAACAACCTGTTTATAGATTATATTTTCCCCAGTGATGCTGGGGTGAATTTTACTGCATAATTCATTTTCCTAGCAACCTCAAACATAGAGTAATTATGTGTTAAATGTTTTCAGGGCAACATTTATGAAATGTTTCCATACCGTAATATTCCCAGCTGGAGACTGGAGCCACAGCTATCCCACATTTGAAAAGACCAGTTCCGGATGCAAGGGCCAGTGAAGAAACATAACCTCCATAGGACTGTAGAGACATTGTTATGAGTCAGTCCCAGATTTCCTTTCATAAGCTTTCCTCCATATGTTTATAGCAACTCTACAATCAGGACTGAGGAAACTGGGTGATACGGCTAAGGGTAGATGTAGATTAAATGTCTATTCTGCATTCTCGGCAGCAAGCTCCGCCACGCATAACAGTGATTTCATTCCTAATAAATTAGAAATACTTGGTGTGCTGACGAGAATAGACCCTCCTAAAACATGGTAGGAGCAGTTTAAGAGAGAGATATAACTGCAATTTTTCTGCAAAAAATTTCTTTTTTTCCCCTATCTTTCCAACTAGGACCTTGCTGGAACAAAAAAGGTTTTACTTGAAAGAGATGCACAGAAAAAGGAAATTATTACCAAAATGTAAATATAAGATACTTCTTCACAGTTTGCAAAAGTCCTGTGAGGCAGAAAGTATATCTATGTATTTACTTATTCATTTTCATAATAGAACACCAAAGGAAGGACATAAGAATCTTTTGGATAATTTAAGACATGGCCAGAGTTGGTGTATGACGTAGTGGTACATATTCTGTTTGTAGGATTTCTGGCATAGCAGTTCAAAGAAGGAAAAGTCATTGGTGTCTTTAAAAACCATATATTTCTGCCCACAAATTTAACGGAAAAGCAAAGAAATACAAAAGAGGACACAAACTGCAGAGTCAGGGGTAGGTTTAGCTCTCATCAATTTCCTTCTCTGAGGAATCAAGAGGTGATTCGGAAATGGGACCCTGTTAACAGACAGAGATCTCTGCCAATATCACTTGGAAATTTGAACCTTTTTCTAAATATGAAGAAACGAACAGGGTATTGCAATAAGGCTACATCTCCTCCTGAAATGTCTGTACAAACATGCTGTGAGAGAGGTGCTTCTCTTGGGAACGAGGACTAAGCAGTCTTCTGGGACATGGACCAAAAAAAAAAAAAAATGTGTGCACTAGATTAGGAAGTGATTCTCAGTGTTTATTCTTGCCCTGATGCAGGGACGTCACTAAAAATCATAAGGGGATAGCGTGATTCTCCAACTAAAGCCACACCATGTTTATAGGACCTTATTACCACAAATTTCTGGGATTCACTTCCCTCAGGTCAGGACAGATCATATCACTCTTTACCACAGCAAAGTCACTCTTCAGAGAAGAAGGAGGAGAGTGAGAGCAAGACAGAGACAGACAGACAGACAGGGCAATGGTCATAGGTCACTGGCAGGGGTCTATTCGTAACCCATGAAATACATGGCGTGGGAGAATGAGCTAAACAATCTTACTAAATTCAACAGTTAAATAATAAATTTTCAAACTAGCTTATGGCTTTATGCCTCCAGCTCTCAGGAATTTTATTGAGGACCATTAGCTACAAAACACAAAATAAAAGAGGCAGCTCCAATTATGCCATGGCCTCTTTTTATTATGCTGGGAGAAGAACGAAACCCTGTTTTAACAGGGGGAAAATATATTTTAAAAACAGAAGAAACATTTGGGTTTGAAAATTATTTTAGTAAGTGAAAATTTCCTATCTGGTTCAAACTTTCACTTATAATATAAAAATGATTTGTTTTGATTAGTAGGTTAGCAAGAAATCTTACTGAAATGGAAGGGCTTTCCTTCTCTCTTAATTTTGAGTTCAAATGAGAGCAGAGTAAGCCAAAGACCTTTAGGAAAATTATTATTGTTATGGTTTTATTGGAAAGTGTGTTCACTACAAATAAAAATACTGGGTCCTTCTTCTCCTCATGTCCCAGAGCAGGAAATAGCATGAAGTGAGACTTGAAATTAAAACCCTTTGCATATTGCAAAAAGTTTTTTAACATTTCTATTCAAAATCTTAGGAATTATTAACCTGTATTTACTCAGTGATTGGGTGATAGTGCTGTATTTAAATAAAATTTTCCTGCTTTCAGCATGAATACAAATTTTCTCTAGGAATCTGTAAGAGTAAAAGCTACTGTGTTAGCAGCACAAAAAAAAAAGGTGTACTTTAAATTCTCAGGCAGCTTGGAAAAGCTATTCCTATTGTAGAAATGAAGAGGGGGAAAAAAGAAAACCCGAGTTGACTTTTTCCTGCTCCCCCATGAGTGGGGCTCCCAGGCAGAGTGGGTGGCTGCCGCAAGAAAAGAACCTACAGAGCAGATTGGCCACGAGAATTCTAGAATTTTGTCCTTTGCACTTAGATGCCTTGCCATTTTGTTTAAATGAAGGATATCTTAAAAAGCATTCTTAGAAGGGCACAGGATTTTGAAGGAGGGTTTATGGAACACTCTTACTTGAGCCACAGTGCACATTGGAACATTTCACCGATAGGCAATAATAATATGTGGCTCACATTGGTATGGTCACCGTTACTGCAACCGTCCTTGTGATCCCACACAACCTGTTTTCTGTCTCCGGCCTCACATCTCCCCACCTTTTTTCTCCTCTCTTGCTCAGTGGCTTTCTTGACGTTCTTTGAACTCTCCACGCCAGATCCAGCCTCAGGACATTTGCAAATGCTGCAACCTTTTGCTAGGAATGCCCTTTCCACAAAAATTGGCATGTTTCACTTCCTTCTCTCTTCAAATGTCAAATGTCACCTCAAATGAGACATCCTCAACCTTCTAATTTAAAATTGTACCAACCCTGCACCATCCCCCTTTCTTGTTTTGTTTTGTGTTTCTCCACAGTGCTTAACATTATTTAATATTCTATGTATTTTATTAATTTATCTTCCTTATTGTCTTTCACCCCAACCATTCCCAACTCCTTAAGGGTAGAGATTTTTGGTTGTCTTATCAATGAATGTATTCCCAGCACTGAGAATTTGATCTGACATACAGTAGGAATAGCATAAATATTTGCTGAATATATAACTTTGCTATTAACTCATCTAATCCTCACAGTATCTTTGGGAGGAAATTCTTGCTGCATTTCACAATGAGGAAACTGAGGCTCAGAGTAAACTCACAGTGGCTATGGAGTCAGTAAGAAGCAGAGCTGGGACTCAAACCCCGGACACCTGACTCAGCAACCCATGCCATTTCCTCTATATCCCTGTACTAGGGCAACCTCTTTTGGGAGAACTTTAAGTTCAGAGTCTAATATAGTCTCATTAGAGGTGCGTTTGTCCTACTTTTACATCGTTGATCACACATAGCAATTCAAATTGCTTATAATTAGTCACTGGAAGAGAAAGGAACTAAGATTAAATCATGAACTAATGCTTATTCAACACCACCTGGCTAGGCCTATATTAACAAAGCAAAGCCCAGAAATGAGGCTGTTATTCTAATAATTTAGGCAAAACTCTCGCTGCTCTTCAATTGTCAGAATAATTGCTTCAATGTTTTATTGCATACCAGTGTTTTGCAACCCTGACTCTATTGAGATTTTGGGCTGGATAATTCTTTGTTATGGGGGGCTGTCCTGTGCATTGTGTGATGTTTAGCAGCATCCCTGGCCTCTACCCACTAGATACCAGTAGCACTCTCCCAGTGTGACAATTAAAAATATCTCCAGATGTTGCCAAATGTCTCCTGAGGGGCACAATCACCCTGGTTAAGAACCACTGTCATAACCAGATACTTCTTAGGCACCATAGTGGGAACACAGTGGCTATTTGCCAAGCAGCTAAAACGAGGGCTACTGGGTTTTGGTTTATGTGAGCCAGAAAAATGAAAAGGGAAGATAAAAATGCTTTCTCTCCACTTTGTGAACTAGATAGTGGAGTAATGGTGGAAAATGTGGGATTTGCAGCTTATTGACCAATTGACTCCAAAAAATTTTGTCTGGTTAGGTACGATGTATTCCTCAGACTATTAAAGTATCTAGTACTTCGTAGATACAGATGCTTTCTTCCCTGATATGAAACACAATAATAGCAAAATATTATGGTAATTCTCAATGTCTTCCTCTTTCCCATCTCCAGTTTCCCAAAGGGCCCTGCTTATTATTCTGCAAAAGAGAATGCAGAGCTATGACCTCTTCCCAACTGCTACTTCACTGCCTAAATTCAGACCTTTGATACTTGTCCCCAGTATTACTGCTCTCCCAGCCCCTTGGCCCATCCTCTTCCCTCACCTTGGGCCATTCTCCACTTTGCGATCAAGATTATCTTTCTAAAACACCATTACCCCTCCCCATTAACTTCAAGAGCACTTCTCAGAGATGTGCCCATACAAAATATTGTTAATGTGTGTTTTGGGATGGGGGAGGAATAAAGAGTTGTGGAATCAAATACTATTTGGTAGTACTGTGTTAAACGAAATTTAACAGGTTTCTTTACTAGTCTTCATAGAGCTTATATACCCTAACATACAGCACTCATGATTTGCCAAATTATTAGACCATAGAACCCGTTTCTGAAAAATCTCCTGTTACTAGTGGGACACATATGGGAGGACATTAACTTATAGAATTAAATTCAGTTTAAACAGCATCATAGCAGCTTGACATGGCCAAATAGTGTGCCAAATGTTTGAGAAACAAAACTAAAATAAGACACAGTCCATTCCCTTGATGAGCTTACATTCTTACAGGAGAAACCACAAGACATGATAAAACATGATAATTCCTATCATGAGAAATATAAAAAGCTAATGGAACACAAAGAAAGTCATATCTGAATTGGGTCTTAAAGAACAATGATGAGTTTTCCGCTTCGAAGTGAAGAAGAGGTGGGGGATTGAAGAAGAGAATGGACATTGCAGGTGCAGGGAACAGCATGTACAAAATCATGGGAACAAGGAAGCACAGGCATAATTTAAGTTACTCACAAGGTGTAGGGAGAAGCGGAGAGAGAGGAGACTGGAAAATAAGCTGGAGTCAGAAGGCCAAGGGCCTTGCATGCAGGGAAATGTATTTGGGCTTTATGTTGTGGACAATGTGGAGCCCTATGAAATATATAAGCAGAAAAGCAACATGGTAAAAATTGTGTTAGAATGCTAACTTCATTAGCAACATTAGAACATGCGAGGCCAAAGCACTGAGGACAGTTAAAAAGCAATTAGAATAGTTTAAACTGGTACTACCCAACCTATGGTGCATGGACCAACAACATCAGTATTACCTGGGAGCTTGTTAGAAATGTGAACTCTTGCGCACCACCCAGGAGCACTGAGTCAGAATCTCTGGTGGCAGGGCCCTGGAAGCTGTGTCTTAACAAGCCCTCCAGGTGAAGTTTATGCAAGCTAAAGTTTGGGAAGTTCTGACCTAAATTACATATGAAGAAACTCAAACTAGGGCAATGTGAGTGGGGATGGTAAGACAGACTTAGATATTTAAAGGTAGAATTGACAGAACTTACTAACCAACAGAATGTTGGAGTCAGGAAAAGGGGGCAATTGAAATGGCTCTCAACTTTCTCATTTGGCTGACTGGGTGTGTGGTGAGGCCTTTAATGAAGATGAAAGCTTGTTTTAAAGTAGACTTTAACAAGATTATATTGGGGGAAGCTAAGCTTGAGGCCCATGTAACACATTTGGGAGAGATGACCATTAGTCATTGTCGCTCAGAAGAGGAAAGTGCTGGTGGCAGGGATCTGGAAGTCATAATCATCCTTGAAACCACAAGGGTTTGCCCAAAGAAATGAAGAGTAGTGAGGGTCAAGGCTAGACCCAGAAAAATTTCAACAGTTAAAGAATTAATGAAGTATAATGATCATAGAAGCACAGAAGCATGAAGAGAAAGGTGTCACAGAACCATGCACAGAGCATCCTCTTAAAAGACCCTCTGTTATCTGGCTACCTGCTCACCCAGACTCATTCCCTACACTTTCCTCATGATACTTTAGACTTTTGAAGTGTCAGACATTCCTGACCAACTCACGCACACCATGCTCTTTGTTAACTCAGGACCTGGGCAATGTGGTATTTACTCTGCCTTGAATGCCCCAGCTATCTTCAGCAGTCTCAAACGCTAACCCATTTCTGAATCGTCCCCTAGCTCCCACAGCCATAATTAACCAGTGTTCTTCCTCTCTACTCCACACAAGTTACATCTCTCTTAATACTTGGAATATTGCAGAGCTCCTGCTTTTTTTGTTGTCTGTTTCCCCACAAGAGGGCCAGGCCTATAACTTACCCATTTTTCATCCCCTAAAGAGCACAGAAAAAGACCTAATTGAAAATTTACTATATGGATGAAAGAATGAACAAGTCAGTGATCAGAAAGATGGATTAATAAATATGGACCAGTCTTAAACCTGAAGGATTGAAAAAAACAGTATAGTCTTAAGGTCTTTTCCCACCTTCTGGTTCCTCCTACCAATCTGGGCCTGCTCAGGTGTTGTGTCCCTTGGCAGTCCACTTACCACTTTCTTGTCTCGAACATGCTCTCAGAGGCTAGCTCATGATCACTGCCATGTTGGAAAGTAAGCAGCAAGGGGGGTCTCATATACTATTTCCGTGGCATTTGCACAATGAGATGTGGTGAGAATCTCTTATTGAAGAATTTCAGGCTGATAGGGATGTATTTTTGGGTGATGAGTGGGTTCTTTAAATCATCCCACATAGATGGTTCTCTACCAAACTAATACCTAGAATGTTCTATAAATGAAATAAAAAGTTCTACTTTATGGTTATTTCGAAGCCTGCAGTAAAAGCAAAGTCTAACTCCAAGAGAAATGTTAATGATTACGTGTAAGAGTTCAGCTTGAAATTAGAATTTTTCAAGGATTTACTTTAGGAAATTTCATAAAAATGGATAGTAGGAAAGGTCTTATCTGAAATATTTCACTATAAAATATTTATTTCTACTCATTTGAATTCCATTCTGTTTAGATATTTAACATTTGATAGTTTTAAGAAGGACCAAATGGCTTGAAGTAACAACTTTCTTCGAATTCATAACAGCTCTTCATCTGGTCACTGAGCTGAGAGTTGAGCTGAATCCTGCAGATTCCCTTCAATATTGGGTTTTATTCCCTTCATTTTGTGCAGGCCGCTCTCATAGAAAACAGCCAAGAAAAACAACTGAAGCGCAAATGGCTGCAAATTGACTTGCAAATGTACAAATTCAGACCAAAAAGTGAAACTAGAAATCTTCTTTGAAGGGTAATTATCATAATTTATAATGGGCAAATCTAAACTCTTTCCAATATTTCTCTAAACTTTCCAGTGACTTCATTGCCCATAACTGATAAGTTTTGCCACTTCCTTTTAATATGCATTTTCAAAACCTGCACAGTTCCTCAGAAATGGGAAATTATCTCCATGGCCTATAATTAGAAAACTAAGTAATACTTCTCTCCAGTTAGCACAAATTAACATTAGGTCTAATAAAATAATTAGCCAAAAAAAAAAAAAAATATATATATATATATATCTCCCAAACAGCCAAGCTATGACTCTGCTAGGCTAGGGACTAAGGAATTTATATTCTAAAAGTTCCTGTAATTTCAAACATTTTCTCAGATTGTCATAAAATAGAAATATAAAATAAAAGATACATATTTAACTCTAAAATAACAAGGTAAATTAAACCTCTGATGAATATGGTTCAATTCAGTATGCTATAATCTAGTACCAAAGATATAAGTGAAAAATTTTCAATTATGAGCTAATTTGCTGTACAGGGAAGAAAATAAAAGATTGATTGAAAGAAACAAACACTTAAAACCACCACTTTGAAGCCCAGATTATCCAAATTGACTGTTTCCACTGACAGATTAAATTATGTCGCAACATTAACATTTCATGAGAAACCTTATAAACGAACACTTTAGAAAATGATGACTGCTGAACCGAATAACAGGCATAAAACATATAAAACAACTCACCCAGCCCCATATGGCTATTCTTTTTTCATCAATGAAACCCATTTCTATGAATTTCCTAAAGTAAAAGAAACAAATTTTTAGAATTTTAAGTGTGTACACATGACATTTACTTCATTACACAAGCATATTTAATTCAAAGATTTAATAGAAACGCTACATTTTCTTTGTTTAAACACATGCATAATAAGACTGCATTTACAAATAATTAAAATAATATTATCACGTTTGCTGCAAAAGGATAAGAGAATCCTCTCAGACTGTATTGTACAATTATTGAGTAGTACTCTCAGAGCCGTAAGGCCTAGTTCCCTAACTGTACGCAGGAGTCACCTGAGGCTCAGAGATGTCAAGAGACAGGAACACAACAAGCAGCAACAGCAATGAGTAGGACCAAATTTCCAAATCCCCAGCTTTTGGGAAGGAGGATTTTGTTATTGCTGTTTTAAATTTGGTTAATTTCTTATCATCTTATTTGCTTAGTTGTTAATCACCATTTTCAGTCACATTTGAGAAAAAATATACATCCTGCTTCCATTTCCTACTTAGGCCCCTTCAATTCATCCTGGTACGGGCAATGGCATAGATCTTTTAGGACATAGAAACGATTTGTTTTAGCGCCACCACAGAAGATCCTTTCTTTGAAAACTAGTTTGAAAATAAATCTTTCTTTAGTAGCAATGGGTTATGCTGAAGGACAGCCTCTAAAAAGTCATGGGAAATCCTCAAAGTCAATACAAAACAAGAGTGTTTCAAACTAATTTATACCATGTTGTCCTGATGATTGGTGTCCTAGAGCAATTGTGATTTATTTGGGGAACGGTTTGATAACATCCCAGAGAAACAGAAGCAGGGGTAGAAAGAAGCAAACTGGACAAGACATTGCAGAAACCACTGTATGCAACAGCAACAGAAGGAGGGAGAAGACCAAAGCGAGACACGTAGCCCCAGAAGAATACTACTTTTTGTTCCATTCAGTTACTGTTAATGCCCTTTCTCATCATTTCTTCTCTGGAAGTAGGACTGAGTGATTTTCATTAGTTAAATAATGTAGTTTCTTAAAGGGATTTCACAGCAACCATTTCACTCTTTGCATTGATTCAACATGCACGTTTCCCATGCATAGAGGAGTTGGGCAAATGCCCGGTACAAACAGATGGGAAGAGGCCCCGTTAGTCACAGCTTACCCGACACTGATTCTGAAGGACACTGAGGAATCTACAGGGAAGAAATGCAGTAGCAAGTGGAAAGTTGCTACCTGTGTGGATGCTGCTCATGGTAGAGCAGAGAAAATGTGCAGCAAATTGTGGCACTTCAGCAATTCTTGCACAAACTTCAAAAACCAAATGAAAGAAGAGAAGGCTCACTTCCTTGTTAAAAAAGATAATCTTGCTACCAGTGCTTGAAGACAGTTCTGAGCCATAAAATCAATGGTGATTTTATGATCTCCCAGAAGCTAGCAATCACAGTGCCTTGCATCTGGGGTAAAAAGCAAATAACAGGTGACACATGAGAACAGGAAATTCTTAACAGCTTTCTTCCTAGGTTTATTCTGAAACGATGACATTTACAGGAAATGATAGTGCAATAGTTAACATGGAAATGAAACATGAACACTTAATGTGGCAGGACTAGGTTAAAGGTTAGCTAGATAATCTGAGCACTTGGAGACTAACAAGGCTCTATAAAATTCACCTTCAAATTTTGAAGAGTTTCCAGGAGGGTTATCAGAAATACTGTTGATAATGTGGTTAAATCAACAAAATGTTAGTAACAAATGAAAAGGATGTTTTCTCATTTCGGGGGCTGGATTGGACTTTATAACTTTTCTCTCATAAAAATGCCCCTAGGCCAAGGTCAAGTTAGAATCCTAGTGATCAATTATTACCCTGTTTTAGAAATGTTCTTATCGATGCCATCGACAACAGCATGATAGAATATTTCTTCTCATATAATCCTTCCCCACCACCAAACCTCCAGTTATGCAAAATTTCAAAGTTGTGGGAATGTCAGATATGCCACATAAACCCCAAATGAGCAGAGTCGCCCTTACAACCACCAAAGTTTTATGGGTCTCACATACGTACCATTTGCAGAGAAACCTGAAGAAAGCAGGTCTCAGTTTCACTTACATTTGTTACTGCACATGCATCTCCTTTAAAGCATTCTCTTTCGTACAGACAAAAGTTGTAAGCTTGTAGGACTTCTTTTTCTTCCCCCCTGCTTTTCCTTGTTTAAATCTATTTATTGGCCTTGACTAGTATTTACTGTTGTTTCTGAATATATACATATGATTTTATTTTGGCATATAGAAAATTTAGCCAGATTGCATTTTATAAGAGATTCAAAGGGGCAAATTTCATTCTCTGGGGGGAAATTGAGGGCTGCAATAGAGAGGTTATAATCACAATTTCCCAGGTCAGGCATTCAGTATCTGATTTCTAAAACACTTTTTTGGGACATGTGTGATTGAAAAATTCCCAGGATTATCATTATAAGTCTATCCTTTTTAGCTTCTGTTTTCTCAAAGCATTGGGTTCCAAGACTTCCTTTTTGTACTTGCATAATAATGATTTCAAGCAAAACCAAGGCCAGCCCTGACTGCCATCTCCACCGTTGCTTATACGCTTTGCACAGGCCACGCAGCCGCCCCATGTTCACTGGGCTGTTTACTGAAAGTTCCACTTAACAGCAATGCTGTGTCCTCAAAGTGCAGGTGGCTTATCTCCTTTTACCAGATTGTAAGCACATGGAGAGCAGAGATTATAAATTGTACAATTTTATACAGAGTGTACTGCAATGCCATGTATTAATATTGGATATGTTGTTGAATGGCTGAGAAAATGAGTGAACACATATCTGCCCTATAGCAGGAAGACTTTCTCCAGATTACATCATAAAAATGGCTCAGAGAAAGTAAAGGTATCCAATTACCACCTCTAGTCCATCTTTAATTCTAAATGCCAAAGAAAATGGATATTACTGTGAAAGTCAGTAGAAGGTAGAATTTGTGGCTTTGTGTCCTATATGTTGAACATCATTGCTCAGGTTTCAAATTTCATTTTATCCAAGGAAAACATTAAGAAGCTATTTCTTCTTAAGTTCAAATGTTGCATTTGTGATGGTAAATAAATGCACAAAAGTATAATGATGTAGTTTGGTGTGATTGGTAGGTTGGGATGATGATCATGATTATGATGATTTTCTTTTAAACTAATGCCAAAATAAACCACTTTTTAGCTCTACCAGCTTTGGAAAAGACCTAATTGAATTATAAATGAGATACAATTTTCATCTCTGTTTTCATGTAGTCCCAAGATTAGATGTCCTTAATGTTTAATTGCATGGCTTAAATGAAAATAGATGTGAGGCATGGTGCCAAAAAAAAAAAAAAAATCCCTTAAGGAATTAAGGCTGTAATTCTGACAATTGTGTTAATATTCTCATTTAGGCATACTGTGGTCTTTATATGAGAAACTGATGCCTCAGTGGAGTTTTTCTTTGAACCATCTCCCCCAAACAAGTTAACAGTAGAAAGGCCGAAAATCTGGATAAGTAAGAAAGAGGGAACCAGCCTCCTAGAAGTTAGGCGTGAGTGATGGCTACAGATTTTAGTGTTAATAACCTACTTATTAATTTGTCATATTTTACTCAAATAGACTTTGCTTTTAATTGAACATTTTGTGTGTAAGTGTGTATATATGACTGTTCACAGAATGGAAGAAACATTTGAAAATATATGGGTTATGATTACCTTACTATTTTTAAAAATAATTGCTTGTGAGTCTAAACTCTTCTGCTTTGATTAGACACAAAAATAGAGAAAAGTGTTGTCTGGGCCTGGCTCCCAGCTGTTAAATACAATCAATGTTGTGTACGTTGCATTGAAATTAGTAACTATTAATGACATTAAAGTGATAAAAGAAATGTACTAATGAATTTTCTAAATTTCTCTTTGTCTGTGAAACAGTGTTTCACCTCTAGCTGTCATACATTCCTATGCATCCAGGACTAAGAGTGCAATTAGCCTGTTAGCTTTTAGATTTATAAACCACTGTTCTCTAACTTCATCTACTCACACCATAATAACAAAAACCCAACAACTACAGAGACATAGCCAGAACAATGCTGCACAGTGTTTCCAAAGAAGCAACAATTTTAGTGACAATATTCTTTTTGTTTCAGGAAAAGATGATTGAACCATAAATTGTGGTTGAAAATACAGTTGGGAAAAAAAATCAGATTATGAATCTGTCTTTCCTCTAAATGTTTTCATAATGTAATTTCTGTTATGTAAAATGAGTATGTTTTTTCAAATGAAAATAGGCAAACACTTGCACGCTACCAATAGCCAAGTGACAGCTAGTTTAATCACAAATGAATGTCCAACAGCTAAAAGTAAGCAGTACTGAGGAACTCTTGAGCCATGTCTAAACTTAGAGGTAGAATTTACAATGCTTGAGAAAATTCAGATGTTTAGTTTCCTGAAGGTCATCACTAGAGTTATACTTTTTATGCCACTTGTGAGCCATGGTGACAAGTGAAAGGATATTTGAATGACCGAAAACACACTGAAAGAGGGTATTTGTTATTTAGCACAAGGAATCATTTTTCTACACATTTATTAGCCCTTTGCCATGAATAATTTTTTTCATATTTGGCAAAAATGTCCCGTTAAGATTAAGGGTAGTGTTAGACCAAGTTAAGAAAAGACACAGAAAGAATTAAGTCATTAAGAAAATGGAGAAATGCAATAGTGATTGCACGATATTTGTTGCATGTTGACGTCCGCTTGAACGAGAAGGTGCTCACCTGACAGCTGTAATCTGGTCTTCAACTTCATAAACACCCAGCTTTCGATACACCGCATACAGGAGTTTGTCACCTTGGAAAGCTGTTCCTCGACCATCCACCAAAGCAATGACCATCCCTTCCTTACTTGCAAGATAAGATATCCAATTAACAGAAAATACAGACCTTACACTCTGACTGCAGGGGCCACCATACCTAAAGGAAAGAAAAAAAAAAAAAAAGAATGTCTGATTCCT
This sequence comes from Daubentonia madagascariensis, assembly GCA_023783475.1. NCBI lineage: Eukaryota > Metazoa > Chordata > Mammalia > Primates > Daubentoniidae > Daubentonia > Daubentonia madagascariensis. The sequence goes on along the minus strand of JAKFHU010002088.1, from coordinate 44,591,501 downwards.
TTATAAAACTCAACTTCCCTTTCTGGCCAAGCATGGCCTCTAGTAATTCCCGGTACAATTATGTGATAAAATAACAATGGCGTTAGAACTGGCTCAAAATCAAGAGGAGACCAGGCTTTTCCCAGAGGTTTGCTACAAGGAAGTTGTTTTGGGACACAGCCTCTCCTATTCCCCAAAACGGATACATCTAGGGTTGGCATTTCAAGGAATATGTGTGGGTTTTTCGTCATTTCTGCCACCTGCCACTTGCTAAAAGCAGACATAAGATATACTAAAAAAAATGCATGGTGTTTTAAGCAAATTGTGTGTAGGTCAGCACTGATTTTGGGTGTGATTCCACTAAATGTATTCTATTCCTTTATTTCATTTCTAACTCAATTACATAAGACGTTAAGATGATTTACAATATTTTTTTGGCTGCAGTTTCTCTATCTCAAAGGTATTCTGACACATTCGGCAATTTGCCATACAAAGGGAATTTAACATAGCAAATGCAAGCAAGTCCATCTAAAAATCTCAAAACTTCCTCAATCCATTTTAAATAGCCATATTTTATTTACTCTGATTAGTTGAGGAATATATAAAAACAGCATCAATAGGAACTGTTACCAAGGAGAATGGTTCATTCTATTTCATAAATGTGTATTTCATCCAACATATTTTCAGTAAATAGTTTTACACCAAAGAAAATATTACATACACTTGAATTAGCAAGGGATACTTCTTTGATCTGTCAAATTGAGGAGGAAGAATCATCTTGTACCATAAAGCTTTGGGGGAAAAAAAAAAAGGAGAAAATGTTCATTCCACAGTACTCATGGCATCATTTATTTGTTTTAATAACAATATACACCATAAAATCAATTTATAACTACTAAATTGTTAAGAATTGAGAATATATTTAAAATTGATTTTATTAAGTATTTTATGTTTATAAACGACTAGAAATCTTGAATTACTGTTTGTTCTGGAAATACACATTCTAAAATTAAAATTAGATAAGCTCTTTTAAAAACGTCAGTGCTGAAAGGGAGCTATAGAAAGTATAATATCAGCTATATTCACAAACATACTAAAGATATTTAGTAAAGCTAAATATTGTTACAGTAAGATTGTTTTAAATAAGATCCTATAATATATTACAGGGTCTGGACTGTAACATTTACCCTATAATTTTTTTGAAGTAAAAGTATTCAGCTTCATTTCTATAAATGAGAAGTTTTTAGAAGATCTTACTAATTTCATCCACTTCAAGTTTCTTAATTTCCTCTTTAGGCAGCTGGATATTTTTCAGAGCATTTTCCAATTCCTTGTTATCTTCCAGGATTTTAATTTCTTTAAAAAAAAAATGTTCATTTTAAATTAATTGTCTTTCCATTAAAAAATTCCTTTCTTAAAATTCCTTTGGCTTTAATATGGATGAAATTGAAGCTGTGTTAGGCTTGCTTAAGAAGTTTCATATTGACAAACATATTTGTAATCCAGCCTTTAGAGCAGATATGAGTTTATGAGGACATCACATTTTAATTATTGTCTCCTAAACTGATCCTTATGGCATCAAAACACATTTTGAGCAGAATCACAGAAGCAACAACATTTATTCAATCACGTTTTCCTATCTCCTACTGTTTGTGTTAGTCATGACTTGACTGAGTAGGTGATATTTCTTTTATCACCTGTTAAAAAAAAGTAGTAGAGATAAAATCTAGATTGCTGAACTCTCAAATTTAAAACAATTGTATAGTTACAAAATTTGGGGTTTTTTTTAATTTTCAAGGTGTGACGTCAAATATTATTTCTGTGATTTTTTATATTTCTTTCTTAGCTTTTTCCTGTTGTACTTGATTAATATAGGACATTCTCTCTTTTTTGGTAACTGAATTACTGTGTATACTATTTCTTCAAATCCTTCCTTTCAAAGTTGTTATATATCTTAGTAAAACAACAATATGTGTACACACTATGTTCTCTTTCTGTCTTACACCTTTAAAAATCTTTTAAACTGCTGTTTATACTTGAGCTCAGTTATGTTTCACATTTTAATCTCTGAAACTGAACAAATCCATTGATCTCCTGAATCTGTAGATTGGTGATACATGCAAACAGGCTTCTGGCAACAGAGGGCTTTTTATAGGTTTTCTTTTGAACTGGGATTGACACCAATGTCTTCCAGAGAAAAGTTAGTCTTTCCCATAATATGTGGAGTTTGTAGCTTTATATTTTAAAAGAGAGTCCGGATGCCTTGTGAGATACAGCTATTGCTACAAAAGATGTCCCATGAACTTCTTATTTTTATGCCTTTTTGAAAAAGTGGTCCCTGCAGATAGGGAACTGAAGGAGTACTTGTAACTATACTAAGTTTGCCAAACCACTTCTCTTGTAACTCTCAGTTTTCATATACTCATGGCATTTTGGTCCAACATGTTATATTTAATCTTAGCACAAGTATAGATGTTTCTGGTATGATTTGTATAAGATACATAATGAATTTCACATTAACTTTGGGTAATCTATCAGGAAAGAGATACTTGTGACACCTTAAAAGTTAAAACCAGAAAAGTAAAATGAATATACAATTCTAAGTACAGTAGAGCCAACTCTTCATTCTCCTCGTGTGGATTCTGTGTGTGCAGCTGTCTTGGATGAAGGGAGTCCTGTGGGGAGCAAGTACACAGAATGGCTGATTGATTGATTGATTGATTACTATTTTTATTATTCTACTACAGGTACTGAAAGTTGGAGACAACATCCAGGTTTTGTCATGTTTTTATGACTTTGACTCCTTTCTCCATTCTATTCCTAGCTATTGAACTTTTCCAATTCAGGACTTAATGAAATTCCAAATTTAAGCCAACAGTTTACTAGTTCTTCTACAGTCCAGAGTTGCATTTTTACGGGTAGGAAGTGGGCAATTTTTCCACCTCTTGGAGCACAAATGGAATTTCACAGAACTGTGGGGAGAGTCACTGGGCTTCTCTGTGGGGTTTCACATCAAAAGCCTGTAACCTGGCAAGGGATGGTACAGTCTCGACTGTCCCTTATACTTTCTTTCACCATCAGTGTATGCTCAGTACCTGGAACACTCAGTACCTAGCACCTGGCATGTAGCATGTGCTCCATATGTATTTGTAGACTCTTCATTGTGATGAAATCAAGTTGTAAGAATAACGAATATTATTTTTGATTTTTGTTTAAATCACTTTAGAATACCATATTGCTCATTAATTAAATGAGAAGAATCTGTGGAAAAGCTGATAAATGAGGTCATTCAATCAATTGGTTAATTTTAATGAGCACTTGCTGTGCCCAAAGCAACTAAACCCAGTCGGGCCCTTGATGTCAAGTGCCAGCTCTTCTGGGTTTCCATAACATCTGGTTCAAGTACTATCTGGTATTTTCAAATGACCTTACCCCTCTTTGCGGGGAAAATGAAGCCATTGCACTGCCTTCCATAACGTCTACAAACTGTCACACCGTTATACCCACCGTTTCTTCATTCTCTCCCATCACAACACAAGAGGTGAATCCCCTCACCTGTCTCTGGACTCCATCCTCTCCCAACTTCTCAGGGGTTTCCTTCCTCTATGTCTTCAACTCCCTTTTTCTCCTAATTTCTTCCACCAGCATTTAATCATACTCAAATATTTATCATCTTTCAAAAACAAAATTAAACCTCCATCAACCCTTTACAGCCATCATGCCACCTCTCCCCTCCTCTGATCACAGTCAGACCTACTGGAAATACTCTCTTTTTATTTATTTATGCATGCCTAACCTTACTTCAGTCTGGCTTCTGCCTCCACTGCTCCACTGAAACTGTTCTGACCAAGGTAATGTCAATCTCCTCCTTGCTAAGTCCACTAATTTAAAGCAGATCTTGCTTTACTCTCTGCAGCATTTGACACAGCTGAGAACTTCCTCCTTCTTGAGATTTTCTCCTCCCCTGACTTCCACGGCACCATACTCTCAAGGTTGTTCCCCCTCCTTTAGTTCCCTCTCAGTCTCCTTTACAGGCTCATTTTTCTCTTTCCATTTCTCAAGTGCTGGTGTTCTACGGTTTTGTTCTAGGCTCTTTCTCCACTAACTCTATCTACCCTTATTTTTCCCACTCCAAGGCCATGTCCAAGGCCTTAGTAACCATGTGTTCTATAAACTAATGACTTCTTGATCATTATCTTCAGTCCAAACTGATCCTCTGACATCCAGATCCAAGAGTCTGTCACTATAGAACACCTCCACTTGGACAGCCCATTAGTACTTCAAGCTCAACACTGAAAACAAAATTCATCATCTCCCCCAAAACTTGCTCTCCACAATAGGTCCTCTCTTTCAGTGAAAACCATTAATATCAAGCCGACCATCCAAACAGTGTCAATCTTTTCTTTATATTCACAAGTCTCAGGTTTGATATAGCTGTCATCAAGAAACATTTCCTAACCCAAAAACCCAGACGAGGTGCTTGCCCTCTGAGCATCCATGCTTTCTGTATTTCTCCTATCTTAGAACTTTACCCCACTGTGCTTTAACGGCCCATTCACACATTTGCTCTCCCCACTGATCTATAATCTCCTTGAGGACAGGGACAATGTCTAATGCAGTATCCATTCATTTTATAGATCTAGTACCTGGCACAGTGTCTGGCTTAATGTGATAGTTGCTTAATAAATATTTGTTGAATGAAGACTGCTGGCACCAAAGGCAATGTAAAATGGATGAAAAAAACTACAAATAAATAGAAGACACAGCATCTGCTCTAAGACAGCAGCTGGACATTTATTAAAAATTCAGCATAATCCAAGTGCTACTGAATTGGAATCTCTGGGGGGGGCCTAAGAGTCTATATTTCCGATAAACATATCAGAATTGCATCATGAGGCAAGCTGTGGAACTGTGCTCTGAAAGAATTTGAGTTCTAGTTTTTTTGAGTTAGAAAGTATATAATTACATGTGACATACATGAGAATGACATGAACTCTGTACTTATTTTGTAAGCAGTGAATGAAGCAATACAGCTTCAAAAGCAGTACAAATATTGGTATCTGCCTGGAATCTACCATGGATATTAAGAAAGTAGAAATCCATGCTATGGAAAAAGAGAAGCTGACTTTTATTTTGCAGTCATGATAAAATGGGAATTATACACCTATGGTGATTTCCATTAAAACAAAACCTTACAGACTTGAAAGCAGTATTGCTCAAACTTTCTCTCACTGTAAATTGAGATGAGCCAAATTAAGAAATATAACCTGTTATTCTTAAGTGTATTTCATTATTAGACACAAGGTGAAAAAAAAACTTTAAAATGAAACTAAATTCACTGTCCCATTATTACAATGCCTGTCCTGTCCAGAGCTCCTGAATTGACTGTTTTCTTCTCATTACTTTATTTTCACCTAGATTTGAACCACTGAGCTGACAGCCAAACTAATCTCAAGGCAGCCTCCTGACTTGTCACCAAAGCTGTCCATGGTCAATCGCAGGCCTGAGTGCTGAAGGAAGTGGCATCTGCCTCATTGTCCCTGGTCTCCAACAACTCCAGCCCTATAATGCTGTTTAATGGTAAATCAAAAGACAATGGAGAAACAGCGGGAAAAGTATCAGAGCAATTATACACTTGGATAACTTTGTTGAGAGCAAAAACGGTCATTTTTGAGCTGTGAACTATTTTGAACCAACATCACAAATACAGGGTAAAGGAGGACTGTCTTGATAGTGGTTGAAAATGGAAAGAGCCTCCAAATTTCAGGGCTTTCATATGTGGCAACAATGTGATATAGCTGTTAAAACAAAAAAAGCTGGCATGCTAGTCACTCTCTGCTCTGAACTGGAGAAGATCTATGTAGAATTCGTCTCCAGTTTGGGATGTTACAAAACAAAACAAAAACAAAAAAATATACAAAACAACATACCCCCCACCCTCAAAAAACCCAGGAATTCTATTTTGGGAGGGAGATTGTACTGAGTATGCTGTATGCTAAGTTTCTTTCTAACTCTAATCTTCTGTGCTTTTTATAAGGCTGATTGGGGAAGACAGAATTAAACCCTCTGTTATAACTCATCTGTGTTATGTCAGGTTCTCACTGCAAATAATTTTTAATTTCATATAATCAGGTTTGACCCAAATAATACTCAAATCTGTGCAATAATAAGTTATGTGATAACAGGATTCCGTTGCAGTCCCCCTTGTTGGTGTGGGGAAACTGTCCTGCTTTCTCCAGTGGAGTATCACAGAGAATTCAGGATGTCTTTAGACAAGACAACAGCATGCAAGAGAGAGTACCTTGATCAGTATGGCCGTCATGAAGGGTAGAAATGGGGAGGCCTGGACCTGTGTGCAGGATGAAAACAAAAGCATGGCTTAGTGTTAAAATAACACTTAGTTTTCAACAAGGATTGCTGTAAGTATTTATGATTAGTGTCAAGCCCAAGTACATCTTTTAATTCCGCAGCTATTTTTTCCCCATGAAAACACCACGTTTTAAGTCACATTTAAACAACACATGAGATCATAGCCCAATCAAAGAAAAGATGTGAGAGAAGCATTGCCTGTGCACTTTTCCAAGAGTAATCCTGAACAGTTAATATCTAATTACACAAATGCACCCCAGAAGCTGCAGTGACAAATTGCCTTCTGGGAAGATAATGCCGTATTGGTCCAGTTGTGGCTGTGTCTTTATTATCAAATAACCTTCACCAGTATCCAGATTGTATTTTCAATCTGGCTTCTTGGTTTAATGTTCACTTTATTTTGATGGGTAAAATCCAACATCTTTTTGTGTATGTGTGTGCGTAATTAATACATGCAGAAATTTATATGGAATATGTTTCCTTTCAAAATATGCTGTGGCAGCTCACATTCCCTGGGAAACAGACCTGGAAGGAGCTTTAAATTTTAGGGGGTGGAGGGTGGTATTGGGATTCACACCTGTGGGGGAAGGGGAGGAAGAGTAGGGCAAATGGGCTTCCGTGCTATCACAGAGACCCCTTGATGGGCTGCAGAGCTGTCTATAATGGGGCAACAAGCCCGGCTTTTACCCCTCAGCATGGAGCAGTTATTGGAGGTGGCCTGGAGGAGAGCAAGCTCCAAAGAAGGGCTCATCTGTGAGCTGTCAGCCACCAGCACGCTCAGCAGCTGGAGAAATGAGTGAGTCAGTCCTGAAGATGTGGGTTCTGGCTGGCACACCAGTGCCCACTACGTATTCCAACATAGAATCCAGCTTCTCTACGCAGAAACTGTCCATTTTAACAAGATCTACAAATAAACACTGACTATTCCTTAAACTATAGAATTAAATAATACCTGCAAATATACTTTCAAAGGATAAATTTGCTCAGGCAGTCAATGGGTTAAAAGCAACAAATGTGGAGGTTGGGGGTAGATGTTCATTTGCCAGCCCAGACATGGATGCTTCCTTTTATGTGGAGGGAATGCCATTAGATTAGTCCCTGGGCTCCGTGCAAAGCAGAGGAGGAATGACTTTGGTGAGTTCTGAGAAGATTAGGGTATGAGTAGCTCCTCTGTCTTGCTCCTGGCATCTTTCTGTCCGTGGCGACCACGCTTTTGATCCATTCCTCACTGCTGTACCTGTAACGGTGCCAGGCTCCATGGAGGAAGCCTGTGGCTGTCCTGTTGTACCCACATTTGTGTGAGTAATTATAATTTTGGGATGTAATATTGGGAAGCCACACATCTTAGCCACATTTTCCAACTAGCTTTTATAGGTAATAAAGCTAATATTTTGATTTCCTGCCTGACTCTATAGTCTAACTTTGGAATGGGAAAAAGGTATATTATTTATTAGGTGCCCTCAAAGCCAAAAAAAAAAAAAACAAACAAAAAAAGTTCTGTGTGGAATCTCAGAATTTTATAGAATGTAATTGCACAGCTTTTCATTTTGGTCAGTTTTTCTTCAAAGTTATCAAAAGGGATAAGCACTCATATTACATTTTTGGCCAGAATGCAAAGAAATGAGACATGAATCTAAATTCCTAGACTCTAATAAATCAGCATTATTTGAAATTTTCAAGGTTGTGCAGTTCCAGTAACGAAAACTTGCACTTTTTTTTTTTAACCTAAGTGATGAGACGAAGTAATGACTGATTCTTGACACAAGGGCCCGAGCGTGTGGTCATAGTAGCCTAAGCATCAGTTGTCTAGAAACCTACCTTGTGTTGCTTTTGTCCTATCAGCATCATCAATATGATTTTACCTGTTTTAATCCTGTCATCTAAGACTTACTCGCTGTCCCTTGGGAGAGTTTGAAGTTACATAATGAGGCTTTACTCTTAGTCCTAAGGGGAAAGATTTCAAGGTTTTTCCTATGATGGCGCAGTGACTCATTTTACTGGAGCTTCAAAAACACCAGACGATGTGATGCTTCCCACACAGTATATTTTTTGCTAAATGGGAAATTACCATACTGCCAAGGAAGAGTGAGTGGTGGAAAAGTCAGGCGATTCAAGTTCTAGAAAGGACTCTTCCACCAACTTTTGATGAGAGCTTAGTCTTTGATTCTTTATCACTTCAGTGGGCACTTAGGCTCAAGTAGGTATTAGGAAGACAAAGTGATATAAAATGTGGCGTAGTGCTTTCCAAAAGTGTTAAAGCATTACACAAATGCAGAATGCATATACATATAAATGCACGTATGTAAGTGAAGTGTCACGGATGCCTTTATCAGTAAACACATCAGCACAAAACCAGTTTTTTGGTAGACTTTGCAAGAGACGGCAATGTTTTGATATTCCCTAACACCTATGTTTATTCCACAAACATTAAATGCCCACAATGTATTAGACATCCTTTTTGGTCTTATGAACACAAGGATTAAAAGAAAGCAGCCCCTGCCTTTCAAAAGAGAAAGATAGATAAATCTCAGTACTGAGATGAATCAGTACTGTTAGTTCAATGATACTATGTGTCTGGCATGTAAGCTTTCAATATATGTTGCATAAATACATAGCTGGGGTTGAAAATGTTGCATATAATTTGAGAGGGACATTTAATGTATACCTTTAAATGCCAGTAACCACAATCAGTACATATGGTCATGAACAACAATCTCTTGACATTTCAAAGATGCCACTGACCAAACATTTTATGAAAGTGTTATTTCAAACTGACATCTTGTGCCATCTAAAAGGAGCACTTGGGTTAAAATGCTTATTCATGTCCACATAGTGAAATGAGCTGTGGCTCAGGTTCTGGGGCCAGGTGGCTGGGTTGAGGGAAGTGGGATGTCAGGGTGGCCTTTATTCTGGTTCACTTTACAGGAACCTCGGGGCTCTGCAACTGAGCAGGGATCTCAAGCTGTCAAAGATTCCATTTGTTCACTAAGTCACCCATCCCCACATGGGGAGTTGATACCAAAAACAGGAGGACGGCATGCATTTTGTAATACCTCTACCCAAGCGCTCTACCCGCTGGCCCCAAATTGGGGAGGAGACAGAAATGGGAGAATTAGAGGTTTGTCAAGTCAGTTTCCCAAATCTCCATAATGGCTACTAGGATGCTAATATATTTCATTGATCCATACTGATCTCTTAACCTAACCTGTTTCATTGTTTGCCACATGTTCAAGATATAGATAAAATGTGCATAAAATAAAATTATATGGATAGAAATTATTCACTAAAGGTACACATGGCCTAAACAACCAGGAAATGTTTTGTATATTTTATTATCTATGATTTTTTATATTTGAATGAATTACTTATAATGTTTTCTAAATTTAGAAGGGATAAAGATTCATTTCTATCCCCATTGAAACTACATTTTGAAGAATGACTGACCTGAGGGTAGAGACCTCAGGTTTCTAGGCCATTGTTTTTCCCCTGGCTGTAGGAGTTTAAAATGTCTCCGGGCAAATGGGGCCAAAGTCCAACAACCATTTTACCAGAGAACACATCTTTTTATGACATTGCTAGCTGTAGATAGCTGGTAGATTGCGTCTGCAGGCTACGTCATAGTGCTATGGAACATGGTGGTTAAGAGCATGGGATTTAGAGGCAACAAATCCTTGCTTCAATCCTGGCTGAAGCTTAGCAGCAGTGCGGACGATTGGCAAGTTACTCTCAGTTTCCTCAACTGCAAAAAAGTGGGGATAATAATACCTTCCTAGCTCTTTTTCATTTTTTTCCCATAAGCGTTAGATAAGATTCTTACATTTAACAAGTGCTCAATAACTGCAGCTAAGAATTGATCAGCTGGTGGTGACAAGGATGACAAGAATGACAGCGGGGATGGTAAGGCTTCTGTTAGGTCCGTTACCTACCATAGCAGACAAGTGCATAGTACTTGGCGTAGTCGCTGAAACTTGCTGTGTAATATTGGCACCTTTCTTTCCTTAGATGGCAAGTAACACACTTCTTGCTTGGAGGATAGCTTCCAATGCTAATTCTAGAGGGAAATGAAAATAAAACTAAGCTGAAATTTTGAGATTGTATTTATCAAAATGTACTACTCCATGTAAAGTGACTAATTTACATATTGACATCAAACCCACTCTATTTTTCTGTTGCCAATATCATTTAAAGTAAAGGGGAATCACAGTATTTTGATGTAGCTTGATTTTTGATCCATCTTTGCCTTAATAGACACAAACCTTCAGGGAAAAGCTTTCTGTGGATTTCCTGGGGTGGGAAAAATATCTAATACCTTAAGTGGGAGTGAGGCAGTCACTTTCCACAACCATTAATCTCTTACACTTTGCAAAGTGTTTGGGAACGCATAGTCCTTCCTCTTCCTTTTTCCACCCCATGGCAAGACATACAAGGAAAATCTGGCAAGTATTACCAAAAAAGGGGTCCCTGTTCCTTTCATATATCTGAAAGGGGGAATTAATAACAAGCAAATCGGAAATAGGAAACCACAGTTCTAAGTGCCTCCAGTACCTTTCCCTCCTTTCAGCAGGAAATTTGGGCTCACGCAACTCAGCCTGGGGATGCTCTCTGAATGTATTCCACAAGCCAGTGTTCACCTACCACACGGTCTCCCACTGGCCTCAGCAGAGCCCTCTGCATGGCTCCTGAATGGGGTGATTTAGCTTTAATGTGTAGACTCGTGGGCCTTATTCCCAAACCCTCAGAATCAGCATCCCATTTGGGGGAGACTAGATGGTGTTGTGCCAGGGTGAGGGCCGGGATGGAACCCTGTTGTGGCTGCCAGGTCACCCATTCCACCTCTGAGACCCTTCTGCTGCTGTTCCTCACCCTGCGCTGGGTGTGGCAGAAGGTGGCCAGAGACATCGCTGGTTCTGGAGAGAGAGTCTCCCTAACAGATAAGGTAAGATCATGATCCAGGAGGGAACAGAGGAATATGACAGAGGGAAAATTTCTTATTTCTTCTGTAATGGTTAGTACTTCATATTTTGGTGTGATCTTGGAAATGTTAGGGAGGCAGAGAACAGTAAGGGCTCAGAGGGCAGCATGCCCAGCTACAAATCCTGGTTCCAACAACATTACCTGTCTCATAGAGCTATGGGAATTTAATGAAATTACATATGTAAATCAGACAAAAATGTGCCTGCCATATAGTAGACTACCAACACATGGTAACTATCATTTTTATTTCTGCATACAGAAGAGGGGGGGTTGAGGGCACCATTTCAGTCATCAAGGGGACAACTAGACTGAACTTAAACACTAATATGGGAACAGAGACAGGTTATGCCAAAGTGCGCCACAGTGAAAGAAATCACACATTATGGGAATGAAAACAATGCCTGGCATATAATAGGTACTCAATAAGTGTGTGTTAAATAAATAAATGTCCTCAATTACCTCTAAATTTAGTTGATGTATTTGGTACCAAAATAGTGTTTAGTATTTATATGAGCATTAGAATTTCTTGTTTTTTCCTTTTGAAAACAAACATTTTGAGTTGGCTAACATTTTGAGAATGTGTGTTTATTATAACGATGCAGTTTACAACATTCTCCAAATGTTTTATCTTAATTCATAAATGATTTTTATTACATTTCACACTTAAAAAATATTCTACATCTCCTGAGGACTCTGACTTATTTTTATTCAAATATCAATATATTAATATATAAATACCAGAATGAATTGATGTAAATTACCTGTAGATATGTCTTCTCCCAGGGTAACCTTCAAATTCATTGCTAGAATAAAACCTGAAAATACATTCAGAAATTATTAAGTACTGGTGATTAAATGATAATAGAATTGTTAGTACTAATACTAATATAGTAAACAATATAGGCAAACATTCATCTAATGAAACTATGTATTAATTGGCACTTATATACACAAATAACTACAATTCATAACTGAATTTTAGGTGTGTACTCTGACTTCAAAATCATCAGAGGAAGATTAAATTATGCTGAGTACTTTCTTTATTTATAGGTATATTATATTCTGATTCATTAATTAAGAGCCATGCAAAATAAACTAGGCTATTTGATTAATATCACACTTTTCCCATGATTAATAATATTTTACTGGTTTCTCTGTACTATATTATTTAATTTTGACTATGATTCTGAAAACGCTTTGGATTTATTTTACAGAAGCCTTGACAGTAGATACATTTGCTACAAATCAGGGAAATTCACCCACAATGGATACCGTACAAAGGGCATGTTAATTTACCCAGATAGAAAACAAGTCACAAGAGAGCATACTTGTTACTGAAGTATTCAGGTGCCAGTTCTAACCTGTCTTAATATAGTCATGAAGTGGGAAATCCAGTTTAGTGAGGTGCTTTTCACTCCTCTGTGAGTCCATCTGAATATTACAAACTAACTGTTATTTTTTTTTCAGGAAGAGCATAATAGTGTGTGAAAAGTTTGGAATAACCAAAGTTTGGTTTAATTCTCAGGGTTGTTCGACAGTCCAGTTACTTCTGTGTCCTCAGTATCATGAAAATCTTACTAGTTCCAAGTGAAAGAAAAAGGCAACAGAATACAACTCATTCCTGGCATCAAATTTATGGTTTAAACTAGCATCTTGCTACACATCATTACTAACTTCACGTGACTCTAATCATCACTTGCCTTTCCCACATACATCATCACAAACAACCTGTGAATAAACTACTCAGTATCTTTCCCCCAGAGATCCATGCTGCTTTCTTGCTATGGGGAAGGTTCCCCGATAGTCTTGCTTCTAACCCATGCAGCAGAGTCCACTTTCCCTCTGTCTTCTCTCTTTTCCTTCACAGCCAGTAATTCACAAGTCTGACTCAGCCTCCACCTGTCTTTACTGTCTGCCCCTTCCTCTCTTTCATTTAGCAAGTGTGTATTGAACTGCTCCTCTGTGTCAGGCACTGCACTAAGTGCTAAGGATGCAATCAAAGAAGAAGGCACAGTTTTGTCCCCGGAGTATCTAGTTCATTGCCACTATTCTAGTTCAGGCTGCTGTCACCCCAGGCCTCTATTAGGACCAGAGCCGGGTCTTCTACCCTTCAGTTTTCCCCACTTCCTCAACATATTGAAATTAATCTCCCACCTTTTTTTTTTTTTAGCCTTGTCACTCCCTTACTCTGGTGATTTTAATGGCTGCTCCATACAAAGTCCAGGCTCCTTTGCCCTCCATTCAAAGAATTCCACAAATTGGCAATAGGTTACAAACAGGTTTTCATCCAGTGATCCTGGACTAATGGCCCCCTCCTATTGCTCCTAGAGTTCCAGGTAATGGGAGGCAGATTGGCAGCACTAAGCGAGGACCCCTGGCTGTAGACTATATTAGAAGTGACAGAAAGAACTGGAAGAAAGAAGCCCCATGTTGAGGTTAACAATAAGAGCCTTAGATTTAATGTGCTTTTGGTTTGAATCCTAGTCTGTCACTAACTGTGTGGTCTTTGGCCACGTTAATTAAATTTTATGAGTATCAGTTTTCTGATAAGTTTACTTATCTGTAAACTTGGAATGATCATTTCTACTTTACAGTATCTGGTACACACTAACTGCTCAATAAGCAATAGCTGTTATAAATAGTAACAGTAATCTTAAACTTACATAACAGTGAATCACTACAAAAGAGTCTCCATGTCTATGGGCTGCCCTCCGTGGAATTTTAAGCTTGCTCATTGCTTCAAGTATGAAAGTAAAATTTGTCTTAGAACCAGTTATTATTTTAAAATTTTTATACTTATTATATACCTACCAGGTATCAGAATAGAAATGACTACCTACTAAAGACTTTTTTCCCAAGAGGAAATCATGTTGACTAGCTCTTAAAGAATGTGCAATCATAAATGAACTCACAACTGTCTGAACTAAACTATAGAGTAACAAGAATGCTCTTAACTAAAAGAGATGGTACAGTATCATTTGTACGTCCATCGGTGCCAATTAAAACCTGAATGGTGCATCGTGCTTCGCGCAATACTTACAGTGAATCCTGTGTTACTCTGAATATATTTATGGCCTCCCACTTGCCACTTGTAATTTGAATAGCATTTTCCTATAAAAAGACAAACATTATGTTGTGTGAAGCTGAGCGTTATTTGAGCAACCTCAAGTGAATGATCTTTGAGGAGATAAATCTTGGAAGGAACGTACCACAGTGTCTTTGATATAGTGAATATGTTTGTAGCCATCCTTGTCGCTAAATATTTTGTAGTATGAAATGGCATCATAGCTGAAAACTGGTGTTGAAACAAAGAACTGAAAAAAATTAACAGGTTATGTTCAAAGACAAACTGAACTAAAACCACAGATTTTTTTTTTAAAGCAATGTATGGTCATGTGTATAGGAATCAGAATGCCTTCCTTCCCTATCTTCTGTCACTCACATCTGAAATTCCATTCTTTCAGATAGACAGTTTTTCTAGTGATGCTAACAGGTACTTGCACATTCCAACTATTGCTTGGTTGCTACTGCATATCCCTGGATTTACAATGTTTAATTTGATTAAATTTCTATGTTCTGAGGTTATGTGGCTTGAAACAGAGTTAAAAGAATAACTAATGATATTGGTATTTAACCAAACCAAACTTTAAAATGAGATATTTGACCAAAATATGACCCTCAGTAAGGCTTACAGCCCTTTTAATTCTTGATGTGTCTGATACCAAGCACCTAATGCCAATGATTCAATGAAGATATTTTAAAGATTAAAATATTATGGCCTGCTAACCACAATTTTTAATGGTGGGGAGGGGCTTCTGGACTTGAGAGAAAATTGTTGCCCATGATGAGGGGGTTTTACTCCTTGAGCTCAGGAAACAGACTTGTCTCATTGCTCTAGTTTGACCTCTTCCAAGGAACTCCATGGGGCATCTGCTGGGAACCAATTAATTACCTAAGGAGTGCCAGACACTCTAGTGTGCCTTGGAACAGAACAAGCCACATCTCAACATTCTAAATGGTACAGATAACAGAAATTCTGCAAATGTCCTTACGTCAAATTTTAGCCAATAGTTTCATGTTTCTCCCATTAAAAATATAAATTGCCAGGTCTTAAATTTGACAAGTTTTTTTACCCCCTGTGGTCATTGTTTGGTGAAATAAAATGATGGCAAATTGGTAAAAGAATTACATGAGGAAAGAGCTATTCTACATCACTCAGAGCAGATATTCCCACAAATAATTTAAAACCAACTCTCTTTGGTTGGTGTCCTTCCATATGACAGTGAAGCAAGATGTTCAGCTCTTTTAGAACTGAGTAAAGACACAGCAAACAAAAAACTACCAGTATCTTTTATCTACAGACATGTATTCTGCTGAGATCTAGTCTGAGATCCATTTTTGAGCAAGAAGAGAACAGGGGAAGTCACTGTAGGCTCCTTTAATTATGGCCCCATGTGTGATCTGATATGTGATGACTTTTAGATAAAATTGATTATTATTTATCACAAAATGATTATGACTGTGTGACATTAAAATGCAACTTATTTGATGTGGTGTGTGTAGTGGGCTGAACAGCGCTTCCCCAAAATTCATTTCTACCTGGTGCTGCAGAATGTGACTCTATTGAGAAATAGGGTCTTTGCAGATATAATCAAGGTAAAAATTGAGACATACTGGATTAGGGTTCGTCCTAAATCCAATGACTGGTGTCTCATAAGAAGAGGAGAGGACACAAAGAGATACTGAGAGATGTAGGGAAGAAAAACTGTTTGAAAGCAGAAGCAGGGATTAGAGTGATGCAGCTGTAAACCAAGGAACGTCAAGGAATTCCAGAAACCATCAGAAGCTGGAAGAGGCAAGGAAAGATTCTCCTCTGGAGCATTCGAGGGAGCATGACTCTGCTGACACCATGATTTCAGACCTCTAGTCTGCATGCTAAGAGAATATATTTCTGTTGTTTTAAGCCACCAAGTTTGCGGTAATTTATTACAGCAGCTCTAGGAAACTAATACCGTGTCCTAAGTCTTATCACGTTGGCCTAGATCAATAAATCTGTTAAATAAGCAGAAGACCATTAGCCTGAGGCTGCCTCTATACTTTGAGTTCCTATATAATGAATCACACTCTGACCTACTACCATAATAAACAGCAACCTAACTGGGAATAAAACAGTTGAGTTTCAGCCAATCACAGGCAGCCAACTCATCACACCATGCCCAAACAAGGCAAACACCTCATCACACCATGACCAAATAAGGCAGACTCCTTGCTGTAGCCAATCAGGTGGTTTCCCTCCTTTGCTTCTGTGTTTGGCCTGTGAAAGCTTACTGCTCGGCAGTAAGCTGGGCAGAGCTCTCTGAACCTCTTCTGGTTCTGTGTGATGGCTGATTTATGAATTGTTCTTTGCTCAAATAGACTCTGCCAAATTTAATTTATCTAAAGTTTTTCTTTTAACAAATCTTTAACAAAATGGAAAATGAAATAACAAGAAACTGCTGTCTCCTTACATGATTCCTTCATTAGTTTCATTAATAAGACCAACATTATTAATGAAAGGATGGTAGGATTTTGCACATTGAGACTAATGCCTCTAAGTGAAATTAATAACCAAGAGGCTCAGGAATAGGAAACTCTGATTAGCAATTCTGTGGATGTAATTTCCACATTAGGATAGGTCTTTGAAAAAACCATTCTTTCATTTTAGAATGAAATTTTACCCTCTTAGCCAAATGATAATATATATACTTACTCTTTATAATGTCTCTGTCTTACTCCTCGGTGTAAAAGGCAAAAATTGGTTCTGTGTTGTCTTAATCACTAAAATAAAACCTGGGTCACAAATTTTTTAAGGTACCACAGTAAAAATAAATTCTCTGCAAACCTACAGTCAGTTATTTAAGGAACTTTTAAAAAGGTTTTGTTCAAGATTAAAACTTAAAATTTCATTTTCATTGAAAATAAAAAAAAATAATAGGGCAGGGTGTTATGTTTTAAGATATTAGAATCAGGCAAACAGGAAGAATATTTCTGCTAAGCAAAGACTGTTATCTTCTCTCCTTTCAGTGCACACATTGAAGACAGCTGCTTTAGATGAACAGGTAACTTGGGTGAGGTAAAGAGGGTGTGAAATATTTCCGCATTCACTTTGCCAGAGCCAGGCCATAACGCATTCTGAGTTAAGTGCTTCTCGCAGCAAGTCACACCTGGACCCTAGATAAGCACACATACTAGGCTGTGCTCAGTTTTAACAAGGCCACTAGGTCTTTTTGTTTTCTTTTATTTCAGAATATTATGGGGGTACAACAGTTTGGTTGTACATATTGCCCGTGTACTGCCCATTGTCATGCTTAGATTTTCTGATAGATTACTCATCTGTATGTGAAGTGCAAAGCCATTTAAAATATTTTACTTGGAAGGTAAGATTATTTACTGCCATGTAATATCTTGCCATAGTGGTTAAATGACCTAACGCTGATGCCTAAACTAAGTCCACATTCAGTCAAAAGCACAAGCTTTCAAATATCAAGTGGAAAATTCATTTTTCTAAATTAAGAGATTTTGCCAACAACCTAAAGAAAGTGTATTATTTAATTATTTTAAAATATTTAAGTGTGACTTTGAAGCCAATGCATTATGCTTGCAGTGTTCATTCTCCAAATTTAAGGAATTAAATATTAGGTTCTTTGATTAAATCCTCCTTTTTTGTCTGTGCTCTATAGGGCAAAAAAGCAATGTTTTAAAAGCAAATTTGTTGTTATTTTTCTGATCAAATACCATAGAAAAAGTTAGGTTATTTACCCCAAATTAAGATACTGAATGTTTCAGTGCTGGAGGAAAGAAAATGGTAAGTAAAATTTTCAGGAAACCTATTCGCTTACTTGTGCACCTGCAGCTAAGAGATCAGTTACTTTTAGCAAGTCATTTAATCTTGCTTTTCTAATTTGTAGGTGATCTCCAAAAGTCATTGTCAGTTTAAGTCTCTGATAAATTCAAAAGGAATCACTTGTCCAAAATTGCTTTTTAAATAAATAATAATATGACTAGCCTGTATACTTTATCTAAAGACCCTATAAATATTATTTGAACAAATGCCTGAAATACACACACATTTCTAGGGTTTTTTAATGGTTAACTTCATTAAGTCATTAGGTTGATTATAGGTCAAAAGAAGCTATATTACGACATATGAGTTATGGCCATATAAAGTTGTGGCCTGACTTCTTCAAAAGGCCTGTCAGAACTTATAAAATCTAATTAATGACCCCTTCAAAGCAAGCACCTTGGAAGGGTGTGAACTTACTCTTGAAAGCTATCATTGCAAAGAATTTTTGATAATTCCTCTTTTGGAATTTAGAAGATTTACTGATTATTGGTAAATTTTAAGAGATTGAAACTAGTACATAAGAAAAAGAAATTGTTTTCAATAGAATTCTAAAACTACAGATATTAAAATGATCTGGCACAAAATCACACATCCCAGATAAATAACTCATTAGTTCTCTAGACTTAGTTTGGAATGACTTTTGATTTAATGTAGGGATCTCATATCTCAAAGGGCACACATATGCCCCCACTGAGGGTATTTTTTAAAAAATGTTCTACAGCTTTATAAGGTAATTTATTCATTCATTTATTCATCCAGCTCACATTTGCTGAGAACACAAGGTTGGTGCAACACAGAGTTCAAAACTTATTAAGATACAATTGACTTCAAGATACTTATAAATAGGAGCTTTCAAAAGATGCACTCTAACATGTTTCATAGTGTTTGAACACTGCAGCATTTTCAGAATAAATGTGTATAGATACCCAACATAATGTCTTTGAGAGGGTTGTTGGTATCATTGTTGATCTATTTGTAAAATCCTATCATTTATATTACTTTATAGTAAATCTAGTTATTCATATATTATCATAATGGAGAACACAACTAAAGGGTGTTTTCAAGCATCCCTTCTTCTCCTTGTTAGAAACATTTGCAATGGGAGTGAATTTGTAGATTAACCTTACTTTTACTTCAAATTTTCAAATACTAATCTAGAATTGCCTTTCTGGAAGGTGAGCTTCTGGCTTATAAAGAATCTGGAATATTTAGAGAATTTTTTTTTCACTGAATACTGCTAATTTTTCCTGTGATATTTAGTACAGTGGGAAAAAGTGAATTCAAATAGGACTTTCCCATTTTTTTCCTGAATTACACATTTATCCTTATTACCTTGTTACTTCAGAATGTAACTTATGTTTACTGTATATAACTAATAAAGCAATAACTATTCTCCAGTTAGTGAATAACTAACTCCAGTTAGTGAATCTTTACTTGAAGACAATGTAAATAAGGTAGCATGTAAGCCAAAATCACCGGATCCAGAAAAGTGTGCAATAAAGGGCTTTTAATATCTGAAGACTTTCAGTTTACAATTTACCTTCTCCCTAGCCATTTTAAGTTTAAATTTTATGAGTTATTATCTTATAATTGACTTCTGAATTCCTTATAGTCCTAATGTCATGGGTTAATATGTTAAACCAAGTCCAGAGAATTTCCTTTTTCTTTGTATGATGTGTTGAAATCTCGGAGTAGCCCCTACCTTCAAATGCTAGTTGAATTCAATCATATATTTGTGGTAAGTGGCAGTATCCACAAAACATTCACTTATTCTCTGTCCTATTTTGTGTTCATCATATAGGATATAAGATACAATTGATATTCCCCTCAAACATGATTTTTATACCAAAAATCCTCATAAATCACCGAATAAACCTATCCAAAACTTCCAGATACAAGTGATCACAAACTGTAACAAAACACACATTTTCCTATTTGATATCAAATCATTACTTAAATACTGGAATGAATACACATATATGAAATTCAGTACAGTTTATATGAAATTTAATATGAGGTAGATTGTCTTTAAATTACAATACCCAATGCATTTATTTTTCCTAGATTCAAATGGCTAATAATTATTAAGAGGGTATTAGCATATCAGGGATTATGTTCCCTTTTGAAAAATAATCTTTATTATATTTTTTTAAGAAGTAATACTAGTTATGGTATCAAGGAGTCAGTTGACGAACTTAAGGTTGGGACATGAGGGATACAAGTTGTTCTCAAGAGAATTCTATAAAAATATAGACATTGAAATTGACTGGCAAAAAATTTACTGAAGAGATAACTACCTTTGTGTTTTTTACCTTGATATTTTTTCAATGAAAACAAGTAGTGCCAGTTTGGGTACATTGCAAATAGTCCTTTGTTAGCTGAGAATCTGTCAAGTTTTATTAAAAAATAAGTAAAAGATAGCAAAATCATACTCCACCAGCCCATCCAGTTCTGCTTTCTTCTACATGCTCCTGTGTCTAAAAGACAAAAGATCACATTGAACATAGTGTTAGGAGGATATTTTTCCCTAAATATAATCTGGACATTTGCAAACAGTTAAGCTTCCTGGTCAGAGTATCATATTACTAGTCCTCTAACTTCAAACTTGAGTTTAAGAGGACCAAATTAAAAATCTTATATAACGGTGCTATTGCATACACATGTTGGATCTTATGGCAGATCTTTAATAATTCTGGTTAGCAATGACTTGGAATTATCATGACATCCGTGGAGGCCCAGCACAACCCAAGCACTTGGTGTGATGTAAGTAAAAAGAACTTTCACAGTGGAGTTTAGGTTAAATTCTTTCTTTTCTCAGTCTTATGAAGTAGCCAGAAATTTTAAAATTTGTACTGAATCTTATTTTGATTTATATTTTAGCAAAATATAGTCAATCATTTACTGAACATATATTTAGTAATCCTAAAAGGACAAATAAACATTTCTAGGCAAATAATTAGAAAAGAACATTCTAGGCAGAATGAATAGCATAGAGACCAGACCAGCTTAGTAAACCACAGGGGGTTCAGTATGGCTGAGTGGAGGGTGACTACAGGGAAGAGTTAGAAGATGAGGGAGGATGCATATTTATCCACAAGATCTTTGGAGAAACTTTATGCCACCTGAAGAAGTTTGAACTCTCCTGTAGGTAAATCCTTTGAAGGACTTTAAGTAAACACTTTGGAAAATAAAATTGTGAACATGATACAGGGAATAAATTAGAAGTGGGTAAGTTAGAAGGAGGCAGAGAGACCAATTAGAAGGCTATTGTGATGTTGGGGAAAAGAATGATAAAGATCCAAATCAAGGTCGTGGTAGTGAGGATGGAACAGAGAAGATGTAGTCGGAGATGTTCAAAAGTTCAAATCCTCAGAAATAAATTGGAGAGTTACTGGCAAGTGGTAACAGAAAGCTGTGATATAGATAAAAATCACCCAAGGACAGTAAGTAGAGAGTTGAGACGGAGACAGCAGGATAATCAGCAGACCGTTTCCTCTTTTTGCTGTGCCACAGCTAGGCTGCATTTGTCAGCCTCCCCTTCAGCTGGATGTGGTCATGTGATAAGTTCTAGCCAATGGTGTGTGAGCAGAAATGATCCATGCTACTTCGAAGCCTAGCCCATAAAAACCTCTCATACATTATTCTCCTCCATTCTTCTCTCCATGTCTCAGTTGGATTGTGATGCTCAAGTTTGAATAACCTTGGAATAGTGTTGGAAGCCTCTGGATGAAGTTAGCAGAAATGCTATCACCTGGGTTCCTGAATGGCTGTATGGAGCAGAGTACCCCATCCCCCACCCCTCACCATACCCCACTTACCTGGACTCAATATTGGGTGGTTACATGAATGTGTAACAAATTTCTACTGTATTAACCCACTGAATTATTGAAGGTTTTTGTTGTTGTTATTATAGCAGTTAGCCTACCTTGCAAATATATAAACTTGGAGGATAATAAGAGTTCTAGAGAAGTCAGGAGAAGAGCTGGAAAGGAAAAGAACAGTCAGTGAAGTAGAAGGAGAACCATGAGAGGATGTACTGTCACAAAAGAGAGGGGAATAATAAATGTTAAGAACGTAGTTTGAATTTTCTCCTACAGGGATAGGCCAATGCCTCAGATAGAACAAGTAAAACAAGACTTGAAAAAATAGTGAAACTTTTTTGATTTATTATTTTTAGGCATAAAGATAAAGTTAACTTTAATCATCTTTTCAGAAGAGGAAGAATAATATAAAAGATGTTTCTTCCCTTAACTATAAATTTCTTAATAAATCTCACTACTATAACTATATTACAAGTAATATTGCCAGTTTTGAGTATGACTCCCAAGATGGATAAAATGTTGCTAGGTCACTTAATCTTAAACATTATTTGTTTTGAAAGTGCACATGCACACACACATGCACACGTTAGTCATGAGCGTCGATGCTGGAAAATTCAACACTCGTTCTCAAATCTGAAAATGTGTCTCATGTATTTATCAGACTATTTTGAGACAGAGGTGTTTAGAAATCCTAAGGTTATTCAAGCATGATCTTCTAAATTTAATCACTATTTTCTGGCTGTAAAACTAAAGTTTATATTCCAGGGACTTCCACACCTCATTGAATGAGCATCTTAAATGTTCTGTCAGTTTGGATTAAAGTTGTCTCAGATTTTGATAAGTTAGAATTTCAGATTCCAAAGCAATCACAGATTTTAAATTCCTAGTTTTAAGAGCTAAAAATGGTGTCTAAATGATAAGTCTCATAGTTTTCAAACTAATAAAATTAAAGCAATAGTTCCTAATACCTAGATTCAATGAAAACATTAAGGATATAGTCACCCAAAGCTGATTAGTCAGACCAATAGTTTCTAATTAATAAGGATAATCAAAATTAGTCTATCCTTTCTTTGCCTATGATTTGGCATTAAAATCAAAATCCTTCTGCTTTGTATATCAAAATATATATAAGATAAAAATAAGCTTCTAGCATATTCCATCAAAATTAGTCAAGCCTCTCACAGACACGGTAGTGATTTAAAAAAATATTTTTAGCCTGAGTAATGTTGACTATTATAGTCCTGATATATTTCCAAACAGATTCATATGACTTTTTCCTTGCAAAACATAATGTCCTAATTTCTAGATGGAATTTAGTGATTTACTTTGATTGCTCTGCTTTTCTTCTTACTTTATAAATTAGGTTTATTCTATATTTGGTTTAATGAAACATTTCTTCATAATTAGAAGTCTCATGAAATGTACCCATCAAATTGCCTATTTAAAGAAAACATTTTGTATTTCTTAGTTTCTAATACAAGTAATTAAGAACAGGCTTATTTTAAAGTTTTTAGATTAGTGAAGTAATTTTTCTGACTCATTAATTCAACAGATTATGTTTGGATTTGAGTAGTAGAAACAATTAAAACTCAATAATAAATCTGTGTCTAGTTTTCAAGAGGATTCCCCCCCACCCAAAAAAAGATTAGCACATATGGGGCACTCTCCTAAGATAACCAGGTAACAGGATAATTTGATCTAGTATTTCATATCACGTTTTCAGTTATTTACTTTGATTTTAAAATGGGACTATTTGGCTTTTTTAAAAATAACATACATTTCCTTTGAAATTTTTATTTTTTATTTTTGACATTGAATAGAAGAACATGTTTGCATTTCTCTTCTGGTTCTTTTTTATGAAACAAATCTATTTCCCTTGTAGACCCATCCTATGTTTTCATCTTCATTATTTTGGCTTTTTTTTTTTTTTAACTGCCAATCTCATTATAATCTCAAAAGGATGGATCACTACCCTAATTGAGAGACAGATACCCGATTTTTCCAATGTCACATTGCCTCATTTAGTCTTTTTTGCATTCACTTTCAAGGTTTAAATCATTCAAGAGAATAAGAGGTATCCTATTTAATAAAGTAATGGACCTGTGAATACACAGTGCTTTTTTGCAAAGCAATCAGGAGTTGAATGCAGTAATTCTGGCTTTAAAATACAAAATGTTAGCTATGAATAAATCCGCACTATTGTGTTTTCATCTTCAGAAATACACATCTGTGGCTTTGATATACCCTACCTTTGGACAATCCCATGACTGCCAGTCTTCCCTGAAATCACACATAGACAAGACTGAGACATTCTGGACTCTTTTTAGCCACTGCAAACATATTCGGTCATCAGTAACCCATGTGAGCCAACTGAAATAATAATCACTGCAAATAAATCAAAACAGACAGTTACAACCATAAGCCAATTTCATATTCAAATAATTTCCTAATTTTTGTTTTCTAAGAGATATATATTTTTATTATGGAATACTTATTCAGCAGGTAAGGAAGACAAAACTGTCTTTTCTCTGGAGAGAAAGTTCAAATATGTATGTTGACTTTTTAAAAAAATATCTATTAGAGTCCTTTCAACTAATGAAATTATTTCAAACTTAAGTTTTCTCCCCATTTCTGGAGTTTTAAATCTTAGAAAAGAATTTAGGACATAAGGTCAAAGGTACTGGTCATTCTGGAGGGAGTGGAGGAGAACTAAACTGGGTACTTTGCACAGGTAAACTCAACTTTTCACTTTTTAATTAGTTGAGAGAGAGTCAAGTGTGGTTAAAAGACCCCCTTTGTCACCAGGTGAGTTGGTATTAGAAGCTGAGTTTTAGCTGAGTTTTAGGTCAGGTATTGAAATTTGGGTTAGTGTAATAATTACCTGTGAAGTAAATGAAGTAACTCAAATGTTTGGCACATACTAGATGTCAATGACCAGCAGCAATGATCACTCGGCTCTTGTAGGCAGAGAACATCAACATAAAATGAACCACAGAACTTTGGACATCAATGTGAAAGGAACCACAGAGCTTGAAGGGGTCTCAGGCTATATCCTGGCTTTATGTCCTACTAGTTATATAACCTTAGAGGCCAGTTGCTTAACTATTTCATTTCTATAACTTCACCAGTTTTAAAGGTTGCTGTAAGGATCGACTGACAGTGCTTAAAGTGCCTGCTACATAATGTGTTCAGAATATGTTAGCTGTTACTATTATATTGTTAATATCGCACGGATGTTCAAATAAGCCTCTCGACTCCTTATGCCGTGCTCTTTCCACCATTCCATTTGCCGCCCAAGGAGAATGACGCTTAAAAAAAATGATGTTTTTATCAAGTAGATTGGGGTGGGGAATAGCAGATAATTCAAAAATTTAAAGTCATTTTTGCTTATCTAAACATGGGCACCTCTTGGCAAGGCCCAGCAGAGGCCTCCGATGCCTCCGATGGGGTGGTTTTCCCTATTGGTAAGCAATCATTTGGCCCTGACTGATTCTCCTTCAGGAGCCAGGGGGAGAAGACCCAAGCCTCGGCCCGCTAGGTGTTGGCAAGTGGTCAGGAGGCCCAAGAGGCAGAGCCTGGAGACCCCTTCCCCGGATCTACTTCGACCAGAAAGACCACAGAGGACTGATTGGGGGCTGGAAGGTTGCCATGATGAGGACTAATCAGACAAGATCTATGTGGGACCTCACGGTGGGGGAGCGAGATGCTTCACGTCCCTGTCTGCCTACAGTTAATCCACAGACACACAGCTCTTCGACCACACAGTTGAGAATAGACTGCTTCCTAGCGAAACATGCTAATATTGAGAGAGGGCTAGCTTATCTTCTCTTATTTACCATGCACACGTGACACACGTAGATACACAAACCCCAGACTGAGAGAAAGTAGGCCAGACTTGAATGAAGCCAGGTGGAGGACATATATGACTTTTACTATCTGCCTGTGGGTCCCAAGTTCACATCTGTACATCTGAGGAAAGTTGCACTTAGATTGATCACTATGATCACCTTTATATGTGTAAAAGAGCTAATTTTAAAAAACCAATGGAAAGAACTTGCCACTTTTAATTTTGTACGTATTTAGCTTTGCGTGCTACTTTTATTTATTTATTTATTTTTGCTTATAGTATGCACATGATAAACGCAATAGAAAAAAGTATTAACCCTGATTAAGAAATTTCAGTGTTAAAATTTGGTTTAAAGGGTAGGAGAGATCTGAGATTAATTACCTTGAGGCTATCATTGCTGGAACTGGAACTTCCACGGGACCTACGTGCCCGGGATAAGTGGTATCAATAATAAATATCCGAACAAGAGGATTCTTAGCCCCAGCCTGCCAAGAAAATGGAGATACATAAGCTCATAAAATTTTAATTATCACCAATGTTTTTAAGATACTTTAGAAATTTAGATATATTTTTATAAGCTAATAATATTAAATATATTACTGTTGAAGACATTCTATTTAGAACATGACTAGAATGTCATTTCAATTTTACTTTCAAGGTAATTACAAATGTTGTGTCAACCAGAGTGAAAATACATATTATAAATGCCTAATGAGAGAGCTTTGATTTATAGAGTAAATATTTTGAATATGAAAATGCAGTTCTGTGATCTATATTCTCTTTTTTGATTTCCAAGACAGAGCTTTCTCATTTTCATTATTAAGATAATTATTATATAATGATAATTATATCTCTGTGTGCTAAGGGGAGCACAGAGTGGGATTGGTTTGGGAGGAGAATGGAAAATATAAATAAATGGATACTTTTTGCTTTTGCCATATGATTTAGTCTAGGACAATCACCAAATGTTAGTCTCTTAGCTGCTTGCATTACTACTGCTATCATCCACAAAAGATCCAGGAAATTTCACCTCCACACAAAGTGTCCGTGGGATTTACACTTTTCTTGTTTTGTGCTTTCTGTGCTACTGTATGCCGAAAATTTACATGATAGTATAGCTCATGCCTAAACAGTTTCTTAGAGTCCCTCTGTTATTTCACTTCAGAAAAAGAGAATCTTAACAGTTGTAATACAATTTACATCCACAAAATTTGGATACACAGTCTTCAGTGACTCATTGCTGTTTGAATTCATCCAAAGAATGGTTTAGTCTCTCTTAGGACCTCCCCGTTTCACCCCAGGTTTAGCTTTGCAATTGTTCCACTCTCCATCCAATGCCAGATGTTTCAGCAACTTTAATCTTCAAAGAAACACGAGAATTTGGGTCCCAACTTCCCAGGCAGTGTCAGTCACTCCTTGGTTCTGGGTTTCCTCATCGTTTCCTGCTTGCATAGACCCTCCCAAGGATGTGAGTTCTTTTACGTGATGGATCCCAAGTATCAGGCCTCTCAATTCCAAACATCTCAGCTTCCAGACTTCCCACACAGCCCTTGAGGGGTGTCCTATCTGCACATTCATCTATCTGTTGCCTTTTCTCAAATGACTTGACATGAATATAGACTCTCTGCAATTCCATTTCTCTCTCTGCGGCCACTCTGGCTTGCTTCAGAATCCACTCACGTGTGTGCCACATCCAGTCATCTTGTCACATACAGGGAGCCACTGTAACCATCCATGGCAGTGTTCTCCTTGGCAAGTAAAAACAATAAGGATCAAAGGACAAAAAACTGCATTCCAAAGTCACGTCTGATTCCTTGTTCAAGAGGTGCTTTTATTCTCTGATTCCACTTTTTCAGATTTCTTGCCTACATTGAAATTAGGATGCAATGCTTCTTCACTGGGACCTGGTCCTTCTCCTACTGTGCATTCAGGTCTCCTCTCTCCAGGCATGAGACTGAATAAAAAGGATGTATGATAAGAACTCTAGAATGTTAAATACGCAAGAAACTCTGGGCACACACCATGTCTAATTCTCTCAAGGAAGACACTGAGGCTCACAAATGTAACCTACTTTGTACATCCAGAAAAGACCATAACTCATGCCTGCTTCTACCTGACAGAAACATCAAATTCAACATTTGTATTTTCCATTCTAGTTTGCATTTACATGAGAATTCAAGAGGGAATTGCAAAACAGAACTTTACCCTGAATTTGGAGCATGAAATATGAAAAAAATTAAAATTAAGTTAAGCTTGTTTTTCCTCCATGATCTGGACCATATGTTTTTCAAAGATTCTGCAATGGATTTTGCAACGACTACTTCATCCAGCACAACCAGATGTCCAAAGCAACAGATGTCCACATAAATAATAAAGCACAGTACAGTGTTTGCCTTACAATGCACAGGGATAAGAAGCCTCTAAACTTGTTGATCCCACCTCCATTCGTGACAATGGTTGCTCATTTTGACATCAGAGAAATGAAAGTATCTGCTATAAGTATTCAACATACCTTTGGATATGGGATATTTATTGTTCTAGGATACTGTTCATCACCATAATATGAATAGGCAATAACTGGTATATTTGTATCATTAAATTCCGCATATGCCAAAAATATTCCATTAGGAGACCACCAGAGAGCATATTTTGTAGCAAGCATTTCCTCTGAAAAATAAATACTAGCATATTAATTATAATTACATCTTACTTTTAAAATTATTGTAAATACTTTTAAATAGCTATTTATTGACTGAAATAATTTTTTTAGTGTGGATGTGACATATGCTGTACTTTGGTTATTAAAAAAATAAATAATCTGAGTTAATAGGAATAGTTTAACCTTATACCTGATATCAAACATCAATTAGTTTCGTGAGAAATTGATATTAATCAGAAATTTAATTTTTTAAATAAATAATAAACACTTCAGCAATAATTAATTTTTTTCTTCAGGGAAGCTTCTGGTTTTTTATAGTCACCTAAAGTAGCCAAAATAGAGAGAACTGTAATTGTACTACAGAGTGACATAAGCATTGAAAGTTGAATTTCTCTCCTGGGAAAATTAAAAAAAAAACAGAGTTAGTTCAGTTGTACATATCTATTTTTTATAAAGACAGAGACTAGAAGTCTTTTTAAAGTCCAGTTAAGTCCGAGAGTCTACCTGAATTAGAATAAGGACAAAATCAAGAGAGTATCAAAAACTAAAAATATTTTCCCAAAATACTAAACTGTTTATATTATAACATAAACCATTTAGTTTTGAAAAAAAGATTTCTTTCTGAAGAAAAAGCAAACAGGAGAAAATGTACTAACACAGCACCTAAGGATTATATACTTTTTGGAATATATGTCATTACTGTCACTCATAGTAATGTTTATGAACATAAATTCTACCAGTCTTCTGATAACATATATGTCTTGTTCATAACTTAATAACAGCTTTCACAAATGCTCCTATTCATTGAAATAAGATACTACTCACCTAAATCTTATTAAATGCGTGAAATTATTTTAAATTAAAAGCCTAAAACAGCAGCAGTAGAAAAAGAATACAGCTTACCTTCATAAACCCAGTCTGGGATTCCATTAAATATTTTATTTTCTCTTCCATTATATGTTATTTGAAAAGGTGGATCTCCTGGTCTTTGTTTGAAATAGATATTGTTTTGATAGACATATGCCTAGAAGTGTTGATAAGTTAGTCAATAAGGGAAAATTCCATAGCAAATGCAATGAGGGCTGTATTTTTAAAAAATTATTCACCTAATACCTTTGAAAAGAGTGATAATTCAGATACAAAAAAGATTCACAACTAAAATATCATTTTAATAGCTCAAAAAACACAATCAACAAACATTAACATCAATTATGATTTTTAAAGTCTCTTTCTAATAAAGAATAAAGTCTACTGTTTTTTAGTTGTTTTATTACCCCCCAATAATTATGTATATTGACAGGAAGTTGAATAAATCTCTGAATATTAATAGCTAGCCAGATCTAATCTTTATTTAGAGTCCTTAAATAAGAGCTTGGACAAAATTTCATGTTGTCTGAAGCTAGTCTGGGAAACTTGTGAAAACCATATTTTTCCTGAGCTTTCTGGCACAACGCATTCTGGCTGAGTATAAGGATAAAGTTTTTGACTGCGATATTTAAAGAAGTCTATCCATGAGCTTGAGATTTTGCGGAATTCTCAGATGGGTTTCAATTTATCAAAACTCTTCCCATTTTTAACCACTAAAATAGTCATGAATGTATTTTTTTTTTCTTTCAGGCAGGGAAATTTAACAAAGGCCAAAATCAAATGGCTCCTCTTTTATTTACATGATTAAACACTTCAAAAATTTAAACACTTACTAATTTACTCCCAACAGGCGACCAGCATAAATACTGAATTGGACGAGGAAGCTCATTTCCTCTTACAAATTCTCTAGAAGGAAGGAAGGAAGGAAGGAAGGAAAGAAAGAAAGAAAGAAAGAAACAAAGAAAGAAAGAAAGAAAGAAAGAAAGAAAGAAAGAAAGAAAGAAAGAAAGAAAGACAATAAACTTTGCTGTTCAATGCAAAAAGAAAAGTCTGTAAAAACAGATAAAATAAACAAACAATAAAAATTAAGGATCATCCCCTCTGCATCTACAAACCTAACAGGAAGAACATAGAAACACAGAACTCGAGACATGGTGGTGGTTGCCATTCTTTCACGAGTTACTTAAAAGTCACTTAACTTTTCTGGGTCTCAGTTTTCTGACCATTATAGTGAGGTAAATGGATTAAACACTTACAGATTGTGAAAAGGGGAACAGTTCTAGGGATTATCTAACAGAATTCTCTCATGTTATAGAAAATAAAAATGAAGTGTAGAGAGATGATATGACTTTCTAAGGTAACATTGCTAGTTCTTGGCAGACCCCGAATTAAACTCAAATCTTTTAAACCCCCGGGACTGTAAAATTTGCACACACCAGACTGAGATGGTCACTGAATTGCCTTCCAGCTCTGAAATGCTATAATTGTGCTGAAGTTTAATATGTGCTCTTCCACATTCTCATTCACAATCCCCATCTCTGCGAACGCATATGCATTTCAAATTTTTGAAAATAAGATGCCATTTGACAATCTCCCCAGGGATCTGACTTGAAATCAGAAAAGGAAAGGAACATCTGATCTCAAGCTAAACTGAAAAACGGATCGTATACTGGGCAGTATGCCTTAAGCTTGCAAAGTCCTCCACCCATGGGGAAATTTCAAATATTCTATTGGCCAAAAATCTCACTTTAATGCTAAGAGTTGCTCTGGAAGTGCTCAGTTGAGTGACTTGCACTGTGGGGCTTTTGTAGCTCTTCAACAAGAATGTATGCAGGCTTTTATAAGCGTTAAAGGGTCATAGGATGCCATGTTTAAGTTTTGACTTTTGTCTTCTTTGAGATTGTATTAGTAGTTTCATCAAGACTGTTTTTACAGAAAAGCAAAACGAGATCTATCTTATGCTTTGAAAAGCCTCAAGAAAGACTCTCACCTACCCCCTCAAAACGGACCTGACACTTGCCTGACATTTCATCCTTTTCCATTCTTTTAGCACTTGGGCATCTGTGAAGACCTGTGACACGCATTACCTTGATTTAACTTATCAGGTCATACAGTGTAAGGCCTAGCAAGCAATGAAGGAACATGGCACAGTTTTGATTAGAGAAAGAATGATGCCCCTGGAGGTGACCATTGGTGGTGCAGTGGGAATCCTGGCCGCCAGAGGGCAGTGTGTGAGCACCAGGCCCCTGGGGGGTAGGAAACATTGAAAGACATGTGAGGTCATCTGGGTCAGTGGAATGACCCAGAAAGAAGACATTCTCCATCTGCTTCACAACTCTGTCTCAAGCCAGTGTTCATGTTACCTTTGACACTGTAACACTGTCTTAGTTTTCTATACGTGGTGGAATTATCTATGCAATCATGTAGACTTCATTAAAGTGAAAATCTCAGTGCATGTCTGT
Organism: Daubentonia madagascariensis; assembly: GCA_023783475.1. Lineage (NCBI taxonomy): Eukaryota > Metazoa > Chordata > Mammalia > Primates > Daubentoniidae > Daubentonia > Daubentonia madagascariensis. The sequence goes on along the minus strand of JAKFHU010002088.1, from coordinate 44,559,640 downwards.
TCATGACTGGCAAGCCACCAGGCTGCCATTTCCTGTGTTTTCTGAGTCACTAAAGGTATGAGAGAAGGAAGAGCAGGGCGCTTTACAAAGACTGCCATCTTCTCAGTGTTCCTTACCTAGCTTGAAACTAGAACTATCTTTATTTTCTCTGTGTTAGATTTTCATAGAGTCTTCCAAGGCATATAAAAGACTTGGAAATAGTGGTATTAAGTCATGCCTTGAATCGCAAGAAATTTGTCATCCCTCACTTCCTAAATCATGCTGTATTTACCTGACCAAAAAAAAAAAAATCTGGAAAATTAGATAGTTGTACAGAAAACAAAACAAATCCTTCCCCCCAAAACAGTGACTTGATTCAATGTAATGCAGAAAAACTAAAAATGTAATGTGATTCTAGGTTATAAAGCCTTTACAAACCATGATTAAAATATTAGTATCATCATCTTCTTTTGGAATGCTGTTCAGTTTGGGGAACCTCAAAATAGAGAATTTCAAAATGATTAAAAGAAAAACAAGGATAGGATTAAAACCTTAAGAAATTGTATTGAAAGACTAAGATTCCCTCCCACCTCACTAGCCTCACAAAGTTTCTTGAGAGTAGGGTTAGTACCTCAAGCTCATTTTTATCCCCCCATATATGTGTTTCACATAGCAAGTGCTCAATAAATACTTCTTGAAATTTGGAGACAGTGGGGATACAGAGAAGAAAAGGACTCAGAATGCATTTGATGGATTTAGATTCATTTCCTGTGTGTTAATTTGACCATTTGAGAAGATCAGAGTTATTCTTTTCTAAACATTTAAAACAAGTAGATAGATAATTTTTTTTTAATTTTTGTGCTCTTGCTAGACAAAAGGGGAAATAGACTAGAAGATTTTTTCAATACCTTTTCAAGCCATGTGATTATTTTTCCCGTTTATATAACAGCAAAGAGGATATCACATTAAGATGAGTAACTAAACCAATTCATTGTCCACACTCAGCCAGAGTGATTTTTCTAAGGTGCAAATCTGATCATGTCATTTCCCATTTAAAACCCTTGAGTGACTCACTATTGTTATCAGAAAGAGATCTAAACTCTTTTTAATGGTTTCCTCATCATTATTTGGCCTATGTTTCCTGCTTCAACTGCTTCCCAACCTTACACCACCTCCTACTAGTCAGCAGGTTCCTCCAATTTCAACTAAACTGACCTAATTTGAGTTTCCTGAACACTCCATCCTCTCTCCCCTTTGACCTTACACACTCTTCCTTCTGCTAGGAATTCTCTCCCTCGATCCTTTGCCTACCTGAACATTCATTTAATTTTTTTCTTTTAAATGGTAAATATTTTAAATAGTTAAAATATACATATAAATAAAGAAAATGGCGTCTAACAATTTATCTACTATCTAAATTTAAAAGAAACTAATGTCAGTAACAAGATAATGTAGTCTTAACCTCAACTCAGAGCTTGCAATGAAAAAGGCCAGGTATTAGGTTTAAGAAGTATTAATGAATAGAGGTGATGTTTTACCCATTCCTAAGGTCATAGATGTGATATGTTGCCGTGTAAGAGTATCTCCAAATCTGTCAGAAAGAAGAGAGGCAAGGGGGGTGACAAATTTCAGTTTAAAAAAAGCTTACATCAATAATGTATAATCATATATCATCCAATTCAAAGTTCAGAATTAAAAAAGGACTACTTTTACAAGGCACTAGGAAGAATATGTTTCAATTCCAAACAAGTCTTCATTTAAAGAGTTTTACTGTGGACTTTTGTGCCGTTTGTCCGAGTTCCAGAACTAATCTCAGCAATGATTCAACCCTCACTCCATAAAAAGCATATCCAAAGACATTTCCTAACATAAAAAGCTTATCGTTGACACACTATATCCTAGGAATTTTCTCTTCATGTTTTACCTGTATTGGCGTAAAATCACTACGATTTCCACAGCCCATAAGGATTACTCTGCACTTGGGTAATTCATTATAATGATACCCTTTAAAATTGGGTAAAGAGAATTTAATTTAACATATGGTTTTGTTACAAAATGATTGCCTTTCTTCAAGTATAGTTTTGAAATAATAGAAATTTTAAAAATGAATAGGAGATATTTAGCTTACAATTCCTTCTGAACAAAGCTATTCTTTTTCTTGTTAAGTATGTTTGTGCTGAGGTTAGTGAATGATGCCAGTATTATTTTGGATTCTGTTTCTTAAAGGGCTTTCAAACTCTTGACAGAGAAGCTCCATCAGGTTGAAATGTGTCTTTCCAAAGATTTGGTGACCAAGGCCTGAACATTTAGAGATAAAGACAGACTCTTGCTTTCTCTTACTTTTTAAACCAACTTGTGGATTAGTAGGAGATATAATCAGATATACACAAATTAAATAGTTGATACCTTTGAATAATCACTTTCTAGATATGCAAATTGCCGATCAGGTGATAAGCCGTAATTTGAAGCATTTATACTTTTCTGAAATTATGAAGAAGTTGATTAGAATACAGAAAAAATAACAAAGCCATGCAAATTTGTAGTTCTAAAAGAATGTTATATCACTGATACACTCCTACTTACATATTCTTTCAATGCAATTGAAAAAAAATTTATGCAGTACCTACTATACACAAAGAAATTTATTAGACACTATTGAGGGGAGGATGCAATAGATAAGACATAACGTGATTTCAAGAACTTTATGATGTTAAAGTTGTAAAGGACTAACATATTACAAATTAGAAAGATCTAAAAAAGAAATTCAATACAGCATTGCAAAATCATTAAGGAGGAAATTATTGAATCCAAATGAGGGGATCATTGGTTGCACAGAGGAGGAGAGTATTATTATATCTGAGCTTGGTTTTAAAAGATTAGTAGGCTTTTAAGGGTGGAGAAAGTAGGAGGATTGAGGGCCCAGGAAAACAGAACAGCATGTGCCCATCTATCATAGTTACCATTTATTGAGCGTTTATTCTATGTTAGGCATTGTCCTAAGCACTTTCAAATTTTATGTCATTTAATTCTTATATTAACCCAAAGAAGTATTATTATTCCCACTTTACAGAGGAAGAAACTGAGGCATAGTGAGGTTAATGTAGTGTAGACCCTTACCCAAGGTTCCACAACTAGTAAGTGACAAAGCCAGGATTTGAGCCTCAATTTGCCAGACTCTAAGGACTGAGTTCTTAACTATCTTACGCCATAATATTTCCACAGAGGAAGAAAGATGCCAGGTGATTTACAAGAAGGCAAGAACAATAGTCTAGTGTGACCAGAAGAGAGAACTGGAGGACCCTAGTGGGAGATGGTGCTGGGAAGGCAGGTTATGTCCAGATCAGGTACTAAGACTTTGAACTCTGTCCTTGGTCAGTGAAGAGCTGGCAAAGGTTTCTGAGGAGGAAGATGATGTTGGATACATACCATAGTGCTATTACTCAAAATGGTATATGATTCTCCTGTTTCAATATTGTAAAATACTATATTATTATCTGCAGATTGACGAAGATATTCTTGTCCTTTAAGCAAGAAAGAAAACAAACCTTGAACTGATTTTTTAACAGAAAATACATTTCTAACAACAACAGAAAACCTCTCTCATTTTACAGACCTACTTTGTTTTTCCTACCTGTCCAGTACATATTGCTTTGTCAGATTTAAAATAATAAGTTGATGGTGGAAGGGAGGAAAGTATGCTTTTTTCTGCTTCACACAAAGATGCTGTATTTGCTAGCAGCAACCCTATTCTAACTGATTTAGGGTTCTTAGGAATAAAATTTTGTTTTCTCTGAGTTACAAACAGGATAAGCTAGTTTAAAATGGTATGTTTCTTTTGCAATGATAAAAACAAGTTACATTTGGGTTGTGTGTGATTCAGTTTAAAACATACTTTATATGAATTTTATTTTCTAAACAAAAAAATAAAAATATTCAATTTTGTTTAGTGGCACTTAAATATACAACAATAATGTCATAAACTATTCAGTTGATCTCACCATCTATTTGGTTAGATTTATTTGATAACACCTATTTTGAAAAGTATATGCAAATAACAATTTAATAACCCTTAAAGGGTTTGTTGTCAGAGTGGGATTTTGTCTGTTTTCCAGATTATCCAGATTAACAATGGAATTTCTCTTTTGGTGAAATTCTCATAACCTCTCCTAAATAGGTGCATATCTCTTATTCTCAAAAGTATCAGATACTCAAATTATTCAACAATGCATTTTCAGCTTTTCCTTTTCGGTTTGATCTCCTATTGGCCTCCTTACTATTGGGCAAATCCAGTCTGAATGGTCTTGTCAAAACTACTTTGGTAGGCACCTGGGTTATCCAGATAATTGCTCTTTTTGTCCATTTCAACTGATACGGTTTCATTTACCATAAAGATGCATTGGCACTAAAATCAACACAAAACAAAATACATTTTTAAAACCCCCAAAAGATAAAGAAACAACAATCTATTTACCTGAAATCCAGTTTGGAAAAAATGTTTTATAAGAATATGTCCCATTTAAAACATCTTTCAGTGTGAGTGCTCTTGTTGTACTTCCTTCAGAGTTGTGGACTTTTCGGGGAAAGGAAACAACATTCTAATTAAAAAGAAGGTTAATAACTCAAATAAATTCTAAGCCTGGCCTTAATCTGTTCTTTCTCACATAATAATAAAGTTTGCCATTTGCTAAGTGCTTGCTTAAATCCTATCTTAATAATTATCATTATTAGAAGTATTATTTTCTTTATTATAGGGTAACCAAGGCTTTAGGGAGGTAGTTTGATTGCCTGGAAGGGAAAACTGGTGGGAAAATGTAAAGGAAGGTGAAAGTTGCAGCAAAAGGCCTTGTAGAGCATCTGGGACATTATTCTTCAGGCAGTGAAGAGTTGTCAGGGGTTTTTGAGGAGGAACATAAGACGAGGTTCCAATAACTCTAGGCCTTGCAGAGCTGGGATTATAGACCACGTGGGTTTGATTAAAAACTCATCCTCTTAAGCAGTTCACTGTATTTCCTCACATAGGCTTGGCTTGGATTTCCACTGATTGATCAAGGATGTATTTTAGCACCCCAGTTGGTTGGATGAAATCAGGCAGAATCCTTACCTTCAGAAATCTCAAGAGAGGCATTAAAGAACGTAGGTAATTTTCTTATTCCGACCATAGGTTTTTAGAATGAGAAAGCCAACCAGAAGAAAAGAAAACCACACGATCTGTACAAATTATTTTAGAAATCCCAAGAGTAGAGGTTTTCTACAGAAAACCTAGCTTAATGTAACTCACAAACCACAAGTAAATTTCATCTCTATTTGAATCTTTCAAAACAATTGTGTTTTCCAAACATGACCCTAATTCTCAGAACAAGCGCATTATAGAACCCTGGAACAGTCAGATACACTAGGCAGAAAATAAAGCAATCAACTCCCAATCCCTGTTCGTACACTTACTGCCACTCTCTCTCTCTCCGACCTTACCCCTCCTCCAGGTCACCACTTCACAGAACCAAAACTTACAGAAATGTCCTATACCTTGAACAGCCATTTAGGTGAAAATAAAACTGTCAAAGATGAGAGCTGTAACTTTATCTTTGTGCTAAAACTCTTCCATAGCTTTCTATGATTCTTTGGATAAAGACCAAAAATGGTGATCTGGACAAAAGGCGCTGGCTGGTCTGGGACAATCTACCCGCCAGCTCTCTCTGTCCTATTCTCATTACTCTGTGGTCTCCCAACATACTGGGCTTTCTGTTCCTTACACATTCTTTCTGCAGGGCTTCTGCAGCTCTTTCCACCCTCTCCCTTTGCCTCGTAATTTCTATTCAGCCTTTAGTGCTTAATTGAAGGGCTACTTCCTCTGGGAAGCCCTTCCTGACCCCCTGTTTAAGGTCAAATTCCCTTGTTACATATTCCCATAGACTATTTTCCTTTCTTTTAGAGCACTTGCTTTGGCTTGTAATCATGTGTGTATTTGAGTAATTATCTTATTAGTGGTTTTCTACCTCCCACTGTATAATCAAAACAGTTACTATAAGGCCAAAAACCATGTCTTGTTTTGCTCACCATGTATGTATGTGTCTAGCACATACTGGCATTTAATAAATACTTGAATGAATGAATGCTTGAAATGAAGCCTAGCTGAGTGGCTGGCTGAAATTTGTGCCCTTCTTTTAATTTCCTGTTTGGCTTTGGTGGGTGGATCTCTGGCACCCCAGCTTGCTCACTTACAATATAAGGGACTGGACTAGAAGATGCTGACAATTCCTTCCAGCTACGCCATACTAGATTTTAAAATTTGAAACTCAACCTCTTCTATTAACCTTGTAGTTACGTAAATGTACTACCACATGTGTAATAAGAGCAAAATGATCAACTGGATAATAGTGTCTTCTGCTATTTTAACTGATACATGTATGCTCCACATATTCGATTAAGACTATGAGTTTATTTTCTTAATTTACCAAAACTCATTCTGGTAGCTATAAGAATGCAAGTGGCTGGTAAGCCCCTTTGCAACTAGACACTGAATACTTGATAATATGAAGTTATTCTATTTTTTTAACAATGATCTTCCTATATTCTCTTTGCATCCTAAGTAAGGTTGTATACACTATACAATTATTTATAATGAAAATTCTGTTTAATGGAATGGTCTCGTGCAGAATTCATACTATTGATTTTGTAATTCCCGTTCAGTGAATAAAAGACCATTTACTATAATAGCATTAGAATAATTGCCAAGTACTACATTTAATTCAATTTTATTTAGCTCTCCTAAGAGCAAATTACAATCTGTTTCTACTGTAATCAAGGGAAAATCATAACACTATTTGTAGTGGAAATTATTTTCTATTTGAGATACATCTAGTTTATGTCTACATAATCCTGAATATCCAGATGGGAAAATTTTAAGTATAGCAAATCCATTTACTGTGAATACTAAAATAACTAATACTTGTTTTTCAAAAAAATGTTTTTGTTATTAATTCCATAAATGAATGTAACCTTGGTGATGTCTTTTTTGAGTATAAATAACGATTTGGTTATGGCTAATGATTTATATCATAGTTTTTCCTATTTAAGTATTTTTGCATATAATTTTTCTTACTTGCAGTTATGCTTGAGACATTCATAGCTATAATTAATCTTCATTTTTATAGATGGTTAAATTAAGTGAGACAATTCAAGTAAAACATTTAGCTCCATGCTTGGCACATGGTAAGCAGTCAATAACTGTTACCATTTAGTATTATCATACTCATTGATATTTTTCAAACAAATATTTTAGATCAGTGTTTCCCAAACAAATTTGACCATTGGGACTTTTTGTGTTTGAATATCTACTAAAACCACAGTTTGAAAAGTGCAATTTCAGATTAGGCTATTAGTATGTACAATTAAGGTTTACTTTTATTCTAGTTTAATGAAATTCATCAGTTATACTTGGAACATTTTTTCTATTGTGTAGCTTCATAATTGGACTGTTATAAATATACTAATAAACATAATTAGTACTAATATTGTACACATTGATAAATAAAATTTATATAAAAAGCAAGTTTCAAATTATTTTTTAAATATCTACTCATTTTCCTTTCCATATCATTAAAAAGCATCCTGATCCTTATCAGATTTCTCAAAAAGATTGTAAGGATTAGCTATTTATTCTTTTAAACCCCTAATTTAGATTATACAGAAAGGTTGTACTTAATAGTATATTTCATATTACTTCCTAGTAAGTCATTTATTTTATATGGGCACATAGTAGCTATAAATGCCAGCAATCTATATAGAAAACTTAGCATATGTCCTATTATGACTCAAAATAGCTGTAAAGCAATTTTAAACATGTATTAATGTACTACTAATTGCCATACTGAGAATAATACTTGCCACCACCCAAGAAGTGATGAGAGGATGTATGAAAAGCATATCTTGATGAGCCAGCTACATTTATATAGGAATAGGGCTCATGACGAGGATTGGGGTAGGATGACTACCCCAACCTCACGTTATCTTTGTAAGCTATCTCACATGTGATGTGGCCAGGGCTTGGACAGTGTAATTATGTTGGTGTCAGGCTGGGCACAGTTGAATTCATCCCCAATATAATGGGAGAAATTTAAATTAGGCATTCTTCTCTTCCTGTTGAAAATGACCACATGTTCATAATCGCAATGGAGCAATGTATCTACTCTGAGATGTTGCATTAGGTCACATGTTAGAGTGGAAATAAGACATAAAATTTACTTAGAATTTTCAATACAAGCTCTGATTCTTTGTACATATAGAAAGATCATAAATATAATAATGTTTCACGGCTGGTCCCAGTGCAGTGGTGTTTACAACTAATTGATCACAACCAGTTACAGATTCCTTTGTTCCTTCTCCACTCCCTCTGCTTCACTTGACTAGCCTTAAAAAAAAAAAGTTTCGCTACACTATCAGTTTGACCACCATATCAGTCAACAGAAATGAACCTCTGCCGGGCACTATGAGAGTACCACTGGCTTTTTGCTTTCTCAACATTTACCTAAATTTATTGAACATGAATTTTTAAAATCTCTATTTACGTGGAAAATAATTGTATAAGGCATAGGTCTCTATCCATGAAGGTAGAGGCTGTATTTGATTCTGCCTATTTTATGTGTCCAGCAGCCAGGACAGTGCTTGACACAGAGTGGGAGCATGATAAATATTTGTTAGATGAAAAAAATAAACGAACTTGACAGATTTTGTGTTCACTTGTTTTTGATAATTCTCCCCCTGACTTTCTACCCTCTAGTCCATGTTGTAAATTTCATGTACAGACTCTTTTTACCTAGATACTCTTTCATTTAAATATTTATATCAAAATTTAGTCCTTGGAGCCACTTGGAATGCTTGTTTGAGAAACAGATTCCTGGTAACTTATCTCAAAACTACTGAATCAGAATCTCTGGGGGTGGGGTCTTGGTAGTTTTAGTTTTTGCCAAGGCCCCTGGAAAATTCTTTGGCAAAGGTCCAGAATCCCAATTTAATGATTTCACTGATCCCACTCTGTTCAATGTACTCCTGTGCCTGTCAATAGAATCCCTCCCTGACTATAAACTCCTGCCTGGTGGGTGAGGCTGGCCTGCATAGCAATCTTCACTTCATGGAGAACAGATTCCACACAACTAAGTGTTGACCATGGTTTTCAAGGAACGTTAATGATCTCCTTTAATGTTTATGCCCCTATTCAGTGATCTTGCTCATTGCCTCCAAATGGACTCTTCTTTAGGCATATTCCTTTTGCTGATCCTGGAAAACTGGAGAAAAGACAAGGGGACTGATTCTGCTCCAGATTAGATTTAAGTGAGTTTACAGAGAAAGCACTAGAATCATTGTTTTCTAGTGTTTTGAATGTGTGTGTGTGAATTATTATAAAATACATCTCCACAGCAAGAAACACACTAAATAAGGTCCCATCACCTGAAAAATATTCCATTAATAATTATTGGATGAATAAATGGATTTTTATGTTCTTTTTCAAATAATGTTTTAATATTGAAATATAATTATTTGATGATTTTGGAAGATTAGCTTGGCATCTATAACATTTAAACTCTAATAGTTGAACAGAAGTAAAAATTAATTCTGAAAGCATATCGCTCCTCTATACATAACTGACACTTACTTGATTAACACTTAATTCCTAACAGTGCCCTTAAATTTGATTTGGCCCATCTTTGGCATAGTTACTCACATACTGCTTAAACACTCTAATTAACTATGCATTAATTATTTGCATTTTCAACTTATTAAAGCAAAGCTGAAAATTATTTCAATTATGAATCCAAGAAATTACAATTCACAGAAATGATTCACAAGCAAGTAGTTATTCACTATTCTAATTCCTTCTTAAAACTTTGTGCTTCTTTGTTAGGATTCTGTTTCTGTTTCTGCCATTTAATTGTCTAGTCCTAAAAATTTAGAAGTGTCAGAGCTAACATCTAATGTTAGCTCTCATACTCATCATAAACCAAATGAGAAAATATGTTTTATTAAGTGGGCACACAAATGGCTGACAGGTTCTTTTGTTCTCATGTTTGCATTTGATTTGGAATTGATGCTTACGATGCCACTCCATGGAAAGTGACACGGGCTTCCAGGCACACCACATCCATCCTTCTGCCGGTTCTGCAGAGATACTATCTATGAGGAAGCATCGTTTCTAAGTATCACATCTCAGGTCATGTTTGTTTCTGGAGTGAGCACTACAGGGGCAAGGGTAGGAAATATACTACTTACAAGCTAATATGATCAAATTTGGGTAAAGACAGACAACTTTGAAAAAAAATGGATCTGAAGTAGCTTTACACTAGAAAGTGTTATATTTCACTGAAGTTCTTGTAAGTACTAAACACTCTACGTGCATGGGCCTGTTAAATCCTCACAGCAGCCCTCTGCGACAAGTACTATTATGAATACCACTTTACAGATCAGGAAATTAAAACTAGAGAGGTAAACTAACTTGCCTAATACATAGCAAAGCTGGGGTTTAAATACAGCTCTGATTTTGGAGGCTGAGTACTATAATTAAAGTGAAAGCACACATGTAATAAAACAACAACATACAACAAGCACAAAAATAAGGCAAGAATCAAGCAACACACAAGGGGGTGGAATAATTATACCCAAAAACCTAGGTTAAGAGAAAGTGAGGCAATTTGAGCTTTATCAAAACAAAGAGATTGCTAGCTATAAAGCTCTTACTGTCCAGCTGAAGAATGTAGTAGCTCTCGGCTCTAAAAACAATTTTCCAATTTTCTTTACAAACAATACTGAACATAAGTTATTCAAAGGAAACGTCAGGTTTCTTTAAACAGCCCATTTGTGTGTTATTATTGTGTTATATTATTTCAACAATTTCATTTATTTTTCAGAATAGCTAAAGCTTCCAAAGATCACACGATATGATCCACATATCGCATAAGAACATGAATGGCAAATGAGATTTTGGTGACCCTGAAGATGAAAGCAAACCTTGTTTATTTTTGAAGCCCCTCTCAGTCTCCTTTGCCTGCTCATCTTCCTCTAATCTCCGTCTAAATTTTGGTGTGGCTCTTATTGCTGCTGTTTGGGGCTTGAGGAAGGGCCACTTTCCTAAGTCATTTCATTCTCCCAGGGTTTCTATTACATATGCCTGGGCTGTCTCACCCCTACCACCACTGCTACACCTGACCTCCACTGGATTTCTTCTCTGAACTCCAGACCTGTATACTAAACTTCCTCTTTAAAATCTCCACTTACATATCTCACAAGCACTTCAAAATCAATATGTCCAAAGCTAGGAGAAAAAAATTTCATGCTCCTCCTCCAGATTTCTCCAAGTAAATGGCACTACCTACCATCCATGTGTTTCCTCAATACAAATTCCTGGGAGTAATCCTTGACCTTTCTCTTCCTTTATCTCTTTTGCCCAACACCCAGGCCTGACAACTCTATCTACTAACTCTCTCTCTATTCTGTCTGCTTTTCTCCATTTCTATTGCACTCCCAAGAGCAAGCCATTTCACACTAGGTAGGCTGTAATGAATGCCCATGCTCCCTTGCAATTTCATTCCTGGTATTGCATTGTGGTTTTGACCTGCATTTTCCTAATGACTAATGATGCTGAGCATGATTCATGTGCTCATTAGTCATTCGTATATTTTCATTGGCAAAATGTCTATCCTTTGTCCATTTTTTAATTGTTATTTACCTGTTTATCATTGAGTTGTTAGATTTAGTCATATATTCTGAATGCCAGTTCCTCATCACATATATGATTTGCAAATATTTATTCCCATTTTGTGGGTAGCCTTTTTACTTTTTTTTTTTTTTAATTCTTTTTTTTCTCTTTTTTATAAAGAGACGGGGTCTCGCTCCTGCTCAGGCTGGTCTTGAACTCCTGAGCTCAAGCAATCCTCCCGCCTCGGCCTCCCAGAGTGCTAGGATTACAGGCGTGAGCCACCGTGCCCGGCCACCTTTTTACTTTTTTAATGGTATCCTTTGCAACCCCGAAATGTTAAGTTTTGATGAAGTCCAATTTATGTATTTTTTCATTTGTTCTTTACTCTTTTGGTCATATTTTAGAAACATTTGCCTAACCCAAGGACCTGAAGATTTATCCCTATGTTTTAAGAGTTTTACAGTTTTAGATCTTATATTTAGGTCTTTGATCCATTTTGAGTTGATTTTTGTGTCTAGTGTGAGGAAGGGGGTCCAACATCATTCTTTTGTACATGGATATCCAGTTGTTCCAGCAGCATTTGTTGAAAAGATTTTCCCCATTGAATTGCCATGGAACTCTTATCAAAAACCAATTAACCATAAATATAAGGCTGTATTTCTGGACTCTCAATCTATTACATTGATTGATATGTCTATCCTTATAGGAGTACCATACTGTCTGGTTTTTTTTAATGTTTTTATTTTTAATTACTATGAGTACATAGCAGTTTTAGATATTTATGGGGTACATGTGATGTTTTGATATAGGCATACAATGTGTAATGATCAAATCATGGCAATTGGGACATTCATCACCTCACCCACTTATCATTTCTTTATGTTAGGAGCATTCCAATTCTACTCTTTTATTTTAAAACATACAATAAATTATTGTTAACTATAGTACCACACTGTCTTGATTACATAGCTTTGTAGTAAGTTTTGAAATCTGGAAGTATGATTCCTCCAAGTTTGTTATTCCTTTTCAAGATTGTTTTAGCTAGGTTGGGTCCCTTACATTTCCATATGGATTTTAGGATCAGAAAAAAAAAGCTATCTGGGATTTGGATAGAGATTGCATTTAATCTGTTGATGAATTTGGGGAGCATTGCCATCTAAAAAATATTGAGTTTTCCAATCCATAAACATGAGATGTTTTTCCATTTATTTAAATCTTCTTTTTGGATTGTTCACTGCAAATGTATAGAAATATCATTGATTTTTATATATTGTTCTTATATCCTGCAACTTAGCTGAAGGTGCTTATTCGCTCTAGTAGTTTTTGAGTAAATTTCTTGGGATTTTCTATACACAAGATTATGTCATCTGCAAATAGAGATAGTTTTGCTTCTTCCTTTCCAATCTGGATACTTTTTTTTTCCCTTATCTAATTGCCCTGGATAGAACCACCAATAAAATGTTGAATAGAAGTGATGAGAAGACGACATCTTCTCCTGTTATTGATCTTAGAGGGGAAGCACTGACTCTTTCTTTCACCATTAGGTGTGATGTTCGCTGTGATTTTTTTTTTTTTTTTTTTTTAGTAGATGCCTTTTATCAGGTTGGGGAAGTTCCTCCTACTTCTCGTATGTTGAGTGTTTTTATTATGGAAGGGTGCTAGCTTTTGTCAAATCCTTTTTCTGTAATTATTTTAATGACTATGAAGTTTCAGTCCTTTTTTCTATTAATAAGATTTATTACATTAATTGATTTTCAAATGTTAAACCAACCTTGTATTCTTGGGATAAATCCCATTTGGTCATAGGATATATATACAATCCTTTTTATTTATTGCTGGATTTGGCTTGCTAGTATTTTGTTGAGAATTTTTGCATCTATATTCATAAGAATATTGGTTTGCAATTTTCTCTTCTTGTGACATCTTTGTCTGGTTTTGGCATCAGGGCAATACTAACCCTATAGAAGGAGTTGGGAAGTGTTCTCTTCTATTTTTTTAAAAAGTTTGTGAAAGATTGATAATTTTTCTGTAAGTGTTTGGTAGAATTTATCAGTGAAGCCATCTGGGCTGAGGTGTTTTTTTTTTTTAAATGGGGAGTTTTTAAATGACTAATTTGATCTCTTTAGGTGTTATAATTCCGTTCAGATTTTCTGCTTCGTCTTGAGTAAGTTTTGGTAGTTAATATCTTTCTAGGAATTTTTCTATTCCATCTAAGTTATCTGATTTTTTGACATACAGTTGCTATATCCTATTCATTTAAAGAGTCCTAACACATCAGTTTTTTTCACCAAGTATAAAATCATAACCTGTATGAAAAATATTTAATTTAGATACTAAACCATACTATTCTTTTTGTTATCAATAGTAATAAAGGTTAATAAATGTTGTAAGTTATTCTGGTTTTACTAGGTAATTTTAGTCAATTTACAAGGATACCAGAAATAAAAAATAAGTTATTTGCTCTATGTATAATGGAAAATAAATTTTAAAAAGACTGATTAGTGTTTGATTAACTCTTCTGTGAAAAGATCATTTCATTACGTGCATACTATGTTAGTTATCATGATATTTTAAGACTCATTTTGGCTGTCTCCGGTTCTTAAAACCTTTTAGTCCTGATTCCACATCCCTGATTTGAGCTTTGGAACATGTTTTTCTTAAGGTATCTCTATGACTGGATGCTCTTGTGTAAGTTGTAACACAATTTGCTTTGGAAATCTGAGACAGGTAAACTCCCCCGCAGCCCCAAGGATTTGTTCCATAAAATTTCGATTGGTCAAAAGGCCATACTCAAAGATCCAGAAGGCCACATGTGGCCCCAAGGCTGCAGGTTCCCCACCCCTCTAAAGAGTTGGATTATGTTTTAAATTATTTACGATGTGGCAGAACTCAAAGAGAATTTGCCAAGCTTCATCTTGTGTGATTTCAAAATCCAAGTGCAAATTAGAGAAATATAATCTGCAAACTAGATTTATTTACACAATTCAAAAGCCCTTTTATGTCCATGAACTTTCTCAACCTTTTTGTCAAGATTTTAGATTTCCCCATATATCTTACACGAGAACGGTGAAAAAATAAGCTTAAAAGTCTTAAGATGTTTGAGGGAGTCTATTTTACAGACTGAATGTTGATACTGGAAAAAGTTTTAAACCTTAAAAACATATTTACATCTCCTTTGAAGATGATTTCATATCAATATATCTTATTTTCCTAAAGGTGATTGTTGAGGTTATAGTAGCAATATAATGATAATGATAATCGTAACAACAACAATGGATTCTGCCTAAAATATAGGCATTTTAAATATTTCTTCTTACAAAATATTGATCTCTCTTCTGTCCAAACTGTCTATGACTTCAGATATCTTTTGAAATGCACTATATAAGGTAGTACTTAGCTAAATAAACAATCACTACAAATTTTACGTGTGTGTGTGTATATGTGTATAATCACAATTACATATATATATATATACACATCTTTTCCTTGTTAATATATTTAAGTGATTTTGGCCTCACAGCTTTCTGTCGGTTTCCTTTTGGTTCCTTAAATCTGCCACTTTCCTGCTTCAATGTCTTTGTACCTGCTAATTCCCCTACATTGAGGGCTTGCCCCCCAGCTTGTGTTATTTTTTATCCTTAAGATCTCAGCTCAAATATCATCTTAGAGAAGCTTTCATTGACCACGCTTGTTATAGACTGAATTGTGTCCCTCCAAAATTCATGGGTTGAAACCCTCCCCAATATGACTGTGTTTAGAGACAGAGCCTTTAAGAAGGTAACTAAAGTTAAGCGAGGTCATAAGGTTGGGGCTCTAATCCTATAGGACTGGTCCATATGAGAAGAAGAAGTAATGCCAGGGATGCACATGAAGAAAAGACCACAAGGAGGGAGGGAAGCCTCTGGAGAAGCCAAACCTATTGACACCTTGATCGTGGACTTCCAGCCTCCAGAACAGTGAGAAAATTAATTTCTGTTGTTTAAGCTACTCAGTCTATGGTATTTTGTGCTGGTGACCTGAGCAGACGAGTACAAATGTTGGTACTGAGAAGTGAGGTGCTGCTGTAACAAATACCTGAACATTTAAAGAGAAGCCAAAAATCTAACTTTTTAATGTGAAATCTTCTGATTTTTAAAAATTGGCAATTAATATAAATTTGTACAAAACACTGCAGGCCAAAATCAACAATAAAAACAACAACAGTAGAAGAAAAGTGTGTAAAGTTAGACAGAGGACTTCAGGGAGGTCTGGGCTAGACCAACAGTGGCTCTCCTTTCACTGAGAAGCCCCAGAGGCACCACCCCGGGGAACGTGGGATTTCATCACACTGTGTAATCCGTCTCTGTTTTATTCCCCATCCCCTCTTCAACTTCCTTTATCCTTCATCTTTTCTTCCATCTTGCTTTTGCCCTAGAGCTGCCAGTGTTCCTTATGAGGGCTTCACACACAGAAGTTTCTGAAATATTTGTTGTCTTTGGTCCAAAGAGGTGGGGGATAGGAACAAGGATGATATTCAGGGATAAAGACTTCCTACTTTCAGAATTGATATGAATATTTTAAAAATTGTAGTACATTACACAGAAGGGTCTAGTCTCCGTCTTTGAGTGCATATGTACACATATGTTCAGATGGAGAACATAATTAAATGCTAGCCACCATTTGTTAAATATCTCTACATGTTAGAAATTTTAGAAAAATAATAGCTAACATTTCTTGAGAGTTTGTTCATCACCATGTGGGGAACTCTACACTTAATAGGATCCAAGGGGAGGTCAGATAGGTCCCGTAGTTCCTTTTACAAAGGTCCAGGAATTCAGAAACTATAAAGCATGAAGCAAGGCCATATGGAATTTACTTCCAAAATTCTGGAGCCTCTATAACTTTCTAATTCTAGTTGTTTGTCTTTGTCACCTCTGTAAGTCTCTTGAAACAAGGAGGTCAAAAAAATAAGGGGAAGCTAGGGAGCTTCGTTTCCACGCTCGCCCTTGCGGCACCTTCGCACAGGAAGAGGAGTGATGTTTGGGAAGAAGAACCTCGACAGAGAAAAAGTGAACGGAGGTAGGAGAGGGGAAAAGGGATCACTGAAGGGGTTGAGGCTGAAGCCAAGAAAAACAGCTTAGGACCAAGGGGTAGAAACCCATGTGTGTTTCCCATTTTGGCAAAAATAAAAATGGTATATTTCAGAACAAAGTTGTTCCTTACATCTACTATTATGTAAGTGAGCTAAATGGATCTTTCTCCTTTCACTTCTACACGTTCATATTTGTTCCTAAGATCCTGCTTTATTCCTCCAATCTCTTTTAATCCTGAGGCTGGTTCCTCTGGGACTCTCTCCCACCCTGGAAAGGCCCTCCTTTTTTCTTTTACTTAGACCCAGTGGGAGACAACAGAAATCCTCCTCTGGTATTAGTGGTGATGACCATGCAACTTTGGGTGCACAAAGCACTGGATCCTTATTCTTCAACCTTCCAGAGGGAAATCCTCACTGCTGCACCTTTGCAGCCCAACAACTGGCACAAGGATGGGAGGGTAGTTAGTGGGACTTATACATTAATATATAAATAATGAATGAATGTTTCTTAAGTCTTTAAGTTTCTCAAAAGACTGTTCTTACACTGATGCATAAAATGCTGGGCTAAGGACATGAGGGCACCTAAGGCAAATGTGACGTAGCGGGATTTCTGATGAAGTGCGGAAAGCAGGCTAAGTAGGGGTTCACTTGGCTTTGAATTCTCTGTTCTTTCTTCCCTTTCCTCCTTCCCCTACCTGCCTTGTCACCTTTGATCCTATTTTCATAGGCACTGGGCGCGTGTGAGTGAAGACTGGACCTGACCGTCCAGACTGAAGGGGATGGAGGAGGTGGGTGTGAGAAGGCGGCAGTCAGAAGGAGGCGGCCACCGCACCTGAGCTCAGGGCTGCCCGTGGCTCTGACCCTAGGAAAGGAGGGCGTGTCTCCTAGTTCTGCTCTGGAAAATAGGGGAATGCCTAGTGCCATTTACGAGCTATTTAGGTGACATTCTAAGAAGTTCTACAGCACATTTAGTAAAGAAAGAGAATGGTTTAATAGACCAAAAAAAAAAAAGAAAGAAACCAGTTCTCATCTTATTTGTGATTTTTCTATTTCTGAATAAGTACTAAAATTTTATCTCAAGTTTAATTTCACCCCATCAGGAAATAACTTCACTCTGGAAATTATCGTGTTGGTTGAAAACAGAAAACTATGTTATAGGACTTTTGTACGGTACATCATTATAACATATATTTATGTGTATGTTATAAACTAAACTTGGAAAGAAGGTAAAGATTGGGATTATATGTAATTACACTTATATAAGTATAAGTATGCTTATATACTATTTGTAAATGTGTAAATATGGTATATTTCTTATTAGAAATTATAGCTCAAATTCCAAGTGCAATCCACTCCTCTCTTGTGGATGTGGAGGCAGGTTCTCAATAAAATCTGCACATTTTTGCTCCAAGAACATTTATTTCTGAGAAAGCAGAGTGTCAATTTTGTGTACTGTTGAGGTTCTTTAAAAATCAGGAGCTGATTTTTAATGGCTTAGTGTTCAAAGGGTTAATAGGACCTGCTCTACCACCTGATAACTGCGGGTATGGGGGAAATGTGGCCCCACAATCATTGAGTTGAGAGACTGGTCTGAAACAATTTTAAAATCTGTGAAAGATATGGACATATATACTATGTATATCTCAATAGCCTAAAAACCATCTTGTGCTAGCAGAGAGCAGGAATAAAGACTGAAAATTAACACTACAGAAGTAAGAATATTGCCTTTTTCCTACTGGCTAACCTATTCATTTTATACTTTTGTGAGAATCCTATGATCATTTTCAATTTTTCAAAGTGTTTTTCTATGTTTCATTTTTTTTAAAGCAACAGTCATTCAGGACTCATACATTCTTTACCTGAAATTGTGTCATTGATTTTCCGTTACTATCAGTTAATTTTAACCAAAGATATTACCCACATTAGTTATCATAAGCTTTTAGTATTTGTTGGTACAAATTTTTCCCCAATCCCTAGACCCCACGACACAAGATCTGTTATTGTTGTATTTTTTTTTCTGTTTTACAAGCTTGAGCTTCTCTTCATAAATATTTTTATAAAAGACTATTCCCCTAATATCATTGGATTATCTATCAGCAGAGTCTTAATTTATATTCAAACTAGCCCCAATATCAGCCCAGGGTATCTTCTAATTTTCAGCAAAGTGAGATCAATGTCAATCCAAGCCTTTTTGTAAGAGAATCCAGTTTGTCACTGATCATAATGCTTGCTTAACAACATTTAATCTTCCAATTTGGTTGTTCAGTGCTACTACATCTAGAACAACAGTTTCACTTTTTCTACACAGATGTTCCTGAGATCTCTATTCTCAATTTCTTCCCTAAATTTTTGAAAACACTATTCAGTAATGAAAAACTCCATAGGTTCTGTTTTAACTTTTCCATTCTTACTGATTTTTACTTTCCATGAGACAAACCTAATAATGAAAAACAATGTTAGTTAAAAATATTGTCTCTAAAGGCCTGTCAAAGCTTGTATTTAGCATATATTTTTGGGGGTTGTGGGGGTGATGCAGAATAGTTCTTAGGTTTTTCTATTGCTGAAATAACACTGTAAATCTCTTCCTACCCATGCCTTAAATTCCTCAGTATTTCTGGTCTTGCACAACAACGTATCTGTGAGCTTATATGTCTTCTTAGAAATAACAGGCTTACTTTGGAACATTAGCACTTATGAAATGTTCAACTACTTGTGATCACGCATTAGTGCATTTTCCAAGCTATTCTAGGCATATAGAGCAAAGCAGAGAAAGTACTTACCTCTTGAAGGACGTAAGACAATGCACATCACCAATAAAGCAAGCACAGCAGAAGTGGCAACTCCAAATACGATTTTTAACCATGTCTACATAAAATAAAGAAAGACAGGCATATACACATTTCCTGCTAAATAGTAGAAATGGCAAGATTTTGTTTACACTTAAATCCTATTTCTTCTTCCCCACAAAGCTTTTGGTTGTCTTTCACTGATCTGGCTATAATTGCTGGAATTCTTCCAACTGTGCAGGGACAAATGTTTCTATAGTATATTTAGAGCAATTTCTTAATCCCAACCCACTCCAGGAAGTAAATGCTTATATACAAATCCTTACCTTCTAAACAATAGAAAACTCTGATCACATTAAATCCGGCCAACCCTCATTCTTTAGCAGTACCTAAGGCTGCATATACTAACCTTCATTTTTCCAGATGTTTTTGAAAATTAGCTAATTCTGACTTCAGAGCGTGGGTCACTGGATCTGTGAAAACCGTTGAAAAGAAGCAAGTCTGTCTTCTTAGTTGGAAGCTGAAGCCAGGGCAAGGTTTTTTCCTTTCCACGGACTTTTGAATACCGTGCCAAATTTCAAAAGATTTCTGTAAAATTAGAAACAGATTTTGGGGGCGTTCTTGGCCCTCAAATGAACTGTGAATGGCTCAAGGGAGGTTTTATAGCCTTCTCATCCTTGTAAATTCTACACCAACATCTGCTTACGTTGACATACAGAGGTTTTAATTTTTTTTTTTTTTTTTACAAGTTCAGGTTCATGTTTCATTTTCTTCTAGAAATCACTCGTGGATTGCTTTGACAAGTCATTGGGTCTTGTATAACCTTCCTGTTTGCAACCAAAAGATGAACTTAAAATAATGAAACTTTCAGGTATGTACATTATACATATATCTAATTTTTAACAGAGGAAGAACATTGAAGTCACATAAGATTTTGTGAGAAATACACCATATAACTGTACTTTTTTTCTTCCTCTGGGAGATTATGAGGTATTGCAGACAGAAATGTTTTTCTTTCAGCACAATTTCTTTGTCCATATAGCACCATATGCACTTTCAGTAAATACAGAAGTTTAAAAATTCAACTGTCTAAACCCACGGCTGCTTTACTTTAAAGAAATAAAATGCCATCTGGTGAAATTTAGTATGGGTTAGGTGTGTATGCACAGGCTAGAAAGATGGAAAGATCAGTAAGAATAATTTACCAGTAGACCTTTGGAAGAATGGAAATGGCTTTGCAAGAGTGATATTTTTGCTTTCCTCTCAGAATATCTTTTGAGAGAGGAGAACATTTAGTGATTACAAAAACTTTAAAATAAATAAAAAAAGCATATGAAAAGAGAAGAAAATCTTGTGTACAATTTCATTTGGGCTAAATCTACATAATTCCAAAGCAATTGGTCATCCTGACAGATTAATAAAATGGTTCACTGAATGAAAACACACACACACACACACATGCACACACACAACAGTTCCTTGGAGTATTCTGGTTGTTTCACTGCAATCCACTTGGATAGATTCTATGGTCCTACATAAACACAGTTGTTAACCCACTGTGTCTTTAATTTTTCCACTAATACTTTTCATCTTTGGAAGTTTATAATGTTCTCAGTCTGATTAAAAGAAATTTCATAGAGACCTTTCATGGATTATATATGAAAGATTATGAGGAAATGTTATGGAAATCTGTTGCTGTTTGCTTTAGTCAACTGGTCTGGCTGTCATGGGATGCTTTCTCCAGCAAAGAGCAGGACAGTGGCTTGTGAACTTCCTTTCAGACATTCTCCAGACAGCCCTCCCTGAATTCCAGCCTTATGAAAACTCTGTTGAGGAAAATGAGTCATTAATCACTTACTGGCAGAGAAATGTATCCATGGCAGCTTCTGGATGAGCACTCCTCCTTTATAGTTGGTGGGGCCACCTCTTTACAAACTGAAGTAATCGTTAAGAGTAACATCCAAGGTATGTTATACGCTTGTAGATACCTCTATGTGATTGTAAAATCCTCAAATCCAAGATAAAAGCCAGCAGCCAGGTCCCAAACAAGCTGTTTCTGTGTGGGTTCTCTCAGATTGATTGCCTTCTTTGGAATATTTATATAGTGTGTTCTCAGAAGTTCTGTCCCAGCCTGCCAAAGCCCCAAAGTCCACAGGTACTTGTTAGTGGATGATTTCCAGGACTTTCTATTATGGAGAAAAACTATAATAAATGATTAGGGTATAATTAAAATGCATACTTATTAGCTTTAGCAATTAAAAATGTATTGACTTGTGACTGTCTGAATACCACTTAGGATTCTACAGCTGAGTGTGGGTGTCCACAAGAGACTCCTTTGACAGGATCTGTGGAGAAATTGGGGTGCTTTAGGAGAGATGTCTTTAAGTTGAAACTGTTAGTAAAGGGGAAAAATTATGACAGTGAAACAAGTTTATTTAAATTTTGTTTGTTTTTTCCTTGGACGGTTGGGTGACTCAAATTGTAACTTCTGGAAAACTCTTACTGGTTTGAATTGTTTTAAGAAAAAGGAGACTGACTACAAAAATAACTATGTCAAGAGTTTTTCCATCTTGGTTTAGGGAGGTATTGTTTATAACAGAGTTATGCATGTCCATTCCTTTGGGATGATGTGTATGTTTCCTAATTTTCATCCAAGCAAGGACTCTCATAAAATTTGGATATTTTTAAATATTATTACATCTTTACTGGCTTTTACTTCTTTTGGAGTCAAAATGAAAATGCTTTTGCTAACTTTTTTTAAACACTAAAGAAACTGGTTTCTATTCTTATCTTATATAGTTAGTTAACATTTAGTCAACATTTTTTGTTGGGAAACAAAAATAAATCAGGCACAGCCTGTATCCTCAAGGAGCTTACAGTCCAGTACAAGTATGGCAGGTAAGTTCTCACCTATTTGCTTCTTTTTGCTTCCTGAACCACTTGCTGAGCATGAGTCTGAAGCTGGGTTTGTGTTCAGTAGAAAGAGTGCCCTCATTGGTTGGTGCTTTCTGCATGGACCTGGGAGGAGGGCCAGAAAGGACACATATCACACGTGTGTAATTCTTAATTCAAGTCTAAACTTCGTCAGGACTGAAACTTTTCTCAGAAAGCAGCTCTATTAAAATACTACAAAACCAGAAAAGATGGCTTTGGCATGTAAAAATTTAAGGGCAAGAATTAGGATAGTAGAGGCTCATCAACAGAGCTCATTCAGAGAGGGACCTCTAAGGCTTACTTTGGAATGAGACTATATTCTGGTAAGCCCACTGAGTAAGTGAGCTATTAACATAAACCCTTAGGTTATGAGGAGAGCTTACTAGAACCACTTAGTAACAGCCAATGTATATCTGCTAAAAATGATTTTGATTTATATGTTTTCCCAGAAACACAGTCAGCTATATATTGCTAGAGTGTGAAGGTAAAACAATGCTGAGAGCACAAATAAGGATACCTTTTTATTTTAGGGTAGGGAGATAAAGAAAGAGGGATGCATTTATTAACCAAAAGCTATGACAAATTATTTAAGGACAAGTTATAAGTAAGGGGTATGAGGGAATGACTGAAGCCAACATAAGCCTTGATTTTATACTCTTTGAAATATGAATTTGCTCCTAAAAAACCTAAAAGTTCCTAAAAGCCTGCCCATTTGATTCCTCAGATTCAATAAACATTTCTTGTGTACTGTTACACACAAAGTACTTTAATACATTATTTCATTTAATCCATACCAAAAAGTCATTATACTGATTAGGAAACAGAGCCCAGAAAAATTAGATAACTTGCCCAAGATTCTAACAGGTCCCAGTGTTACTATATTGCACTGCTTCTCTGTGATACTTCCTGAAGTTGATTTCAATATAATCAATATTTTTTAATTTAATTGACAATCTGTGATTTTCTATTGGAAGACACCTTCAGAGTGTGATAGTAGACTCATTAGACCTAAAATATGCTTGATCTTCACATCCTCAGAGTACATTGTTACACATATCTCAAAAGAACACAATGTCACTCTGTAAGAACTGTATCCAAAATATTAATTTGGTAAGGATTTTGTTAGAATTGGTGTCCAGCAATGACAGAAATATTTACATAGTGCCTGGGGTTAAAAGATCTTCCTCCAGGGACTTGTTTAAATTAAGGGATTCATCAAAATACCCATCATCAAAAAGACTTTCGAGATCCAAGCTAGGAAGAGTCCTGAGGTCCTCAAAGTTCATAATGACAGTCACATAGTTATAGATCTGGAAGAAAAGGTATAACATAGCATCAGTGAGGAATGATATAGGTTAAACTACATTTTGAATCTGATCTAATTTCTAAAACCACAATTGTTACACAAGGAAGAATATAAAGCAACACGCCTCCCAGTTTGTAATTGGTACTTACTACCTTCATAAATGTCATAATTAGATGTCAGTGGTTTGTCATCTTATCGTAATTAGGGCACATCCTCTTTGGAGGCCCAGAGTGTTAACTACCAAAGTTGGATTACAAAAGAGACAGAGCAGAGAAATAACACATTTCTTTGGGTGCTGAGGACACAAAGACTCAGAATCAGTGTTTTGATTTAAAATATTAATATTTAAAAATGTAAATATTACATCTCTTTGGAAGTGGTTAATCAAAGTAAGACTGATTAAATAGTATAACATGAATGTGTAAGTACTTTATATACTTTAACACAACTTATTAAAGCACATTTCTATGTCATTACCATTTTTAGGTTAGAGCATGTTACTACTGCTAGTTAATCTTATTGAACACTTTTATTGAAGTTGACATCTTTGTAAGCAGCTTGCGTGTATCATCTCCTTTCATTCTCCAAACATTAGTACTATTACTATCCTCATTTTACAGATGAAAACATAGATGCACAGAAAATTTAAGTAACTTCCCCAAAGTCACACAGCTTATGGGTGGTGGAGATAGGACATAAACCCAGATAGTCTTACATTATAACACAATTTGATTGATCCATGTTTAGGGTCTGGACAGGAGGGTATTTATGGCTACAGTGATTGAGATGTATAATCTGGGCTGTAACTAGGAGAAAGTGGAGACAGAAGAAAGAAATACATGGGTTAAAAAACTGGATATTTTGATGAGTACAAAAGTATGTGTCCTAGTAGTAACTGAATAATACAGTGGGAAATAAAGAAGTTTTTACCAGATAGCAGCAGGTTTCAGTCTAAGATTTCAATTCAAGGTCCTGTCAAGGCCTAGGGTATGGTTATAGAAGTGAGTGGCTGAGACAGGAAAGAAGTGAAGGTCCCTAGAGATAAAGTTGGCAAAGCACTGAGAGGCTAAGGTATTATTGTTTGGGATAGTCACCTGAGAACTTAATCTACCCCAAATCATGGCAATAATTGGGTGCAGGGGAGAAATATTAATATCCTGAGTCATATTCCACATTCTTTATAAAAGAGTTGGAGGGGTCTGTAATCCCAGCTACTTGGGAGGCTGAGGGGGAGAATCTCTTGAGGCCAAGAGTTGGAGACCAGCCTGGGCAACATAGTGAGACCCTGTCTCTAAAAAAATTTTAAAAATTAGCTAGGTGTTGTGGCATGCACCAGTAGTCCTAGCTACTCAGGAGGCTAAGGCAGAGGATTGCTTGAGCCCAGGAGTTCGAGGTTATAGTGAGCTATGATGGCGCCATTGCATTCCAGCCTGGGTGACAGAGCAAGACACTGTCTCTTTAAAAAAAATAATAAAAAAAAAAAGAGTTGAAGAGATTTCCAGTTCAAGGTGGCAACCTGGACATATACATTGATCTCTTTGCCTTTTGAAACTCCATTAACTGATTGTAAAGGAGGAAAAGGACACAGATATACAACAATGAAGAGAATGGAGAAAGTATCATTAGTGGATAAAGCATTAGAGAAATGGCAGCTGCCTGGGATACACTTAGAAAGGAACAACTTTGCCTGGCCACAGCATGAAACAATTTCAGAGTGGAGATGGCATTTACCACTAAGGGTAGGAGAGAAAGACAGGGCTGAAAAAAGAGGACAAGTTAAATCCATACATGGACTCTTCACCTCTGGGTACAAAATAATCTGCAGCTGGGTACTTATCCCAGGCAAAAATAGGAGATTTAATCTTAAGAGACATTAAGCTGATACTGGAGAATACTAAAGGAACGAGTAAGAGAGTCAGTGCACCGGAGTCAATTCAATCCTGCAGCTTAATGGCTTCCTGACCTTTTATCCTTAAACCCAACAGCTGCATACCAGGGTCTCTCCATTCTTACCTCATTCTATATCTGCTATAAAAAACAAGAATCATTAGGCAAGAATAACAATTTTAAAAAAACTAAGAAGAATCAAAACTCTAAAACATGAAAGAAAAAATTTTAAAAACTGAGATAAATAAATAGAAAAAAAAAACACTCAAGGAAAACAGATAAAGTTACCTTGGAGATAATTCTGGAAAGAGAAGATTTTTTTTTAAAAGCTTGAATTTGCATTCTCAGTGAGATTCAACAAGATACTCTCACAATTTAGATACCAGGTTATGAAAAAGTAACATTCAAAAAAACTTTTTGTGATGAGTAAGTTTATGTGCCAACTTGAGCAGGTTAAGGGATGCTCAGATAGTTGATAAAACATTATCTCTGGGTATGTCTGTTGTGGTGTTCCTGGAAGAGATTAGCATTCGAATCAGTGAACTGAGAAAAGAATATCAGTCCTCACCAATGTGGGTGGGCATCGTTCAATCTGTTGAGGGTCTGAATAGATCAAAAGGCAAAGGAAGGATGAATTGTCTGTCTCTTCTTGAACTGGAGCTTCTATCTCCTCCTGCCCTAGGATCCTGGTTCTTGGATCTCCTGATGCTAGGATTTATACCAGTGCCCTTCCGCCCTTTCAACCTCCACAATTGCATAAGCAATTATAATCCAATTATAAATGGGAATTTATAATTCCCATGATAAATCTCCTCTTATCTATCTGTCTATCTATTTAATCTATCTATATACTATTGGCTCTATTTCTCTGGAAAATCCTAACTAATACACTCTAACATATTGAAAATATGATTACCAAAAATTTTTTGAATCAATACAGGTTTTGGGAAATAAAATTGAGGAAGTGTCTCGGAACAGAAAGACAAAGATGGATAATATTATAGAAAAGCTAAGAGACATAGAATAGAAACACAGGAAGTTTGAGGAATAAAGGTCAAAGAAAGCTGAGGGTAAAAGGCTGTTGTAGAATGAATGCACGAGAATTTCCTAAAACTGAAAAAGAAAATACATCTTCAGGGCCCACAAAATCCCCAGCACAAAATGTGAGAAAATATTCACACTTAGTTACATAATTGTGAAATTCCAAAATATTAATTATAAAGAGAAAATTCTATATTCTTCCTGAGAGAAAAACAAAGTCCCCTGCAAAACAAGCAAGAATCAGACTAACAACAAACTTGCCATCGCCCATTAGATGCTGCAAAACCACGGAACAGTGTTTTCAAAGTTCTGAAAGGAAACACTAATCACACGAGGATCTACCTAGTCAAAATACTGTCAATATGAGGACAAAATTTAAAGGTATTTTCTGATATGTGACAATTTAGAGTCCACGCATTTCTTTTGTAAAATGAGAAAGTAAAGTACTAGAGTTATCACTGAGAGAAAAGCAAACGAAGAAACCAGTTACTAACAACGTTGTGTGAGCTCCCATCTCCAGCCACTTCTGAAGTCAGATCTATTCGAGTAATATTTTTTTAAATTGGATTGTTTTTCAGACCGTTTGTAACCAAAAGAGTCCCAACATCCTCAGAGGTACTTGACAGAATGTAAAAGCAGAATCTTAACATTCTCCACGGAGCAGCATGAGAATCGGCACCGCTGCCATGTCTGTGAGTTTGCTATCCTACCAAACTACTTAGCTGAAGAGCAATGCTTAAGTAGTCATAATAATTTAAACTGTTTATTCCTTCTAAATTTCTGTAATTCACTAAGGACAGATCACAAAAGACATATTTATAGTCAGGGAACGCATCAATCTTGACAAGCATAAAAATAAACATACATCTAACAAAAGTTGGGAAGTGAACGGTAGTGAAGAAGGGTCGACAGAGGGCAGGAAAGCTCATGACCTCATCTCCCAAAGCAGACAGTCGAGACATCCCCCCTGTGAAGAACAGGGTAAGAATTGGAGGTATACGTAGCAGTCCCTGCCATGTCATTTCCAAATAATATTGAGGATCCATTGTAGGAGGGGAATATGTACGTTGGTAGAACGTTCAAAAACCGAGCCTACAGATTCACGTGATGGATATTAGGTCTACTCCTAAGTAGTCTCATACCATGGGTCCAAATTTGTGCTTGATCTTTTCTCCCGCTTTTGGAACATTTGTTCCACAGTATAATAAAAAAAAATGGGTAAGGGACAAAAAAAACCAGGCAGTTCACCCAGGCAAATCCACACATTCACAAAAGGTACAAATATAAAAATAAAAATGCTTAATATTATCAGAAATAAATGAAATGCAACATAAAATATAAAAATACAATAGTTTTATTTGTTGGATTAGCAGAAATTAAAAAGACTAGAGATCCCCAGTGGTAGCAAGGCTGCAGAGAAACTGGTACTCTCATAATCAGCTGGTGATAGAGGAAGACTGAAAACTTTCTGCAGGGCAGTTTAGGAGTAAATCTCAAAGCTATGTACACTCTTTGGCATAGCAATTCTAACTCTAGGAATGTTCTTTAAAGATAACACTGGATAAGTGTACAAAGATGCATTTACAAGAATATTTGTTGAAACTTGGTTTGCAATATCCAGAAATGAAAGCTATTTAGGAGTCCATCCAGAAAAAAATTAGATAAATTATGTAACATATGAAATTGAATGATTTAGATCTAAATTTGTTGACATGGAGAATGTCTACAACTATTCTTTAGTATGTATAATATGATCTCATTTTTGTGGAGGGGAGGAAGGAAATGTTTATGTAGGTGTATTCATAGTAGAAACTCTGGAAATACATGCCTCACAGCCACGGGTACCAAGGTGGGGCTTGGTGGGCATGGTCTGCCCTGGAAACAGATAAGAAAAGGAGTGCATGGTCTAGAGCATATTTCCAAACGATAGTAAATCCCACTAAAAGTCAGTCTGTTCTTTATTATCACCATGCCCAGCAAGTCTAAACAATTTTAATGATAAAATACTCCTTCCTGCAGCCACTCCACTCCTACCACACCCCGTCCTTGGTCTGTTAATTCCATCAGAGGCTGAAAATATGGTATCCCAGTGAGAAAATACAATTAGATCAGAGGGCCAGTTGATCGAGAAAATTGTAGGAGAGCATCTTTCTTTGTGGAAGTAACAAATATTCCTGTGTGTTTCTTGTGCAAAGTGTGCCAGGCCAAGTTTAGGACCTTCTGATCCCTGCCTGCCCTCCTTTCTGGCCTCCCTCCACTCCCTGTCCTACAGTTTGGCCCCTGGGATACCAGTGTGAGCCTGGAGTTCTCTGTCCACACATCTGCCAGTCCATGCCACAGATAACAGCCTTTTTTCCTTCATCAACTTGCATGCTTTTTCTTGAGTCTTATTCCCATGGCAAGTTTGAATTTTAAAAGAGAATGGCTAAAAATGCCATGCTTTAATCTAAAGTAATGAATATCTTAACAGTGGTGAATTCAGGCAGCGTGGCTGGCTGATAGGAAGATTATGTAACTATTTCAGGAAGTAGATTTTAAGTAAGTTAAGGGACTGGGATTGGAGGAGACAGGACTTTTTGTAGCACACCTTACATCATATCATTTAGGTATCTACCTACTGTTACCATGAGTAAGGCCAGGCCTCTCAGGTTTTCAAGAGGTAAATCATATCCCAGCACGAAAAGAAATCAACTGGCTCTCATCTGAGATCTATATAATCTTAAGCCTACACATAAATAATTTTTCTTATGTGTCTGGTAGAAGTCATCAGGAAAAAAAATGAGAATAATAGGAACATAAGATTTATGGATGAGAAAATAATAAAGACATTAACAAAATGGGCTTAAGTCCTTACTCAAATGTTGCTTTCTCAGTGAGGCCTAATTACCCATTTAAAATCGACTCTTCTTGGCTTCCAGTTTTTCTTATCTTCCTTTCTTTTTTTTTTTTTTTGTTTCAGAGTATTATGGGGGTACAAACAGTTTGGTTACATAAATTGCCTTTGCACCGCCCTACAAGTGTGCCCATCCCCCAGACAGGGCACACTGCATCCATAACGTGTGGATTTACCCATCCCAACCCCCTGCACCTGCCTGACATCCCATGCATGTTACTTCCATATGTGCACGTTAGTGTTGATGAATTAGTACCAATTTAATGGTGAGTACATGTGGTATTTGTTTTTCCCATTCTTGTGATACTTCGCTTAGAAGAATGGGCTCCAGCTCCACCCAGGATAATACAATAGGTAGTTCATCGGGTTTTTTTATGGCTGAGTAGTACTCCATGGTGTACATATACCACATTTTATTTTTTTCCTATAGAACTTACCACTTTCCAACATCCTATAACATTTATTTATTTGCTTTCATTGCTTTATTGCCTCTTTTCCCACACGAAGCTCCTGTAGGGCAAGTGTTTTTGTTTGTTTCACTCAAATATCCCAACAGCTTGGGAACAATGCTCAGCAGAAAGTAGGTATTTAGCAAAAATTGCTGCCTGAATGAATGAATGAAAGGGGGTATAGAGGCTGTGGAGCTCTTCTGCTGCCCTCCTGGGGCCCAGGCTAGAGAGCACGAAAGGCGAGCACTTCCAGGTGTGGCCACTAAAGGGTCAAACTCATTTTGTGTTAAACAATCAGATGTTAACCATTATTATCTAAAAATGGTCATTTAATCCTGTGCTCTGCTTCAGGGTGCCTTTCAACAGGAATTGCAGTTTGTTTGTTTTTTTAATTATAACGTGGAGGATTAGTAATAGGAGATTTTACTGCAGCTATTCAGTTATTTTTTCCTGAGAACTGAGGACAGATTAGCAGCTATTTATGAGAAGTATCCGTTTTACGGATTAGTAAAGTGAGAATTAGTTGAACTCCATGTCTACTCCCTTTTGACATTTTAATTAGTGAAATTTGAATGAATACACAATCTAATCAATACTATGTTCCACTCTGATAATTTTTCTAGCAATTTGTAGTTTTTACAAAAATATATAATACTATCAGAATAGGATAATTATAAGGACAATCATTTGATTAAATTCTAGAAAGGCTAGAAATCTAGAAAAACCTTTGTGGGGTTCATGTGCCAAAAATGTAAGACTTTTTTCAACAAGCTATTTCCCATGCTCTTGGTGGACGACTTGGTCTAACATCGATTTTAGTGGCAGTGCTAAGCTGATGTATGGGGGCCCCTGTGCTCTGAAAAGCCTGTGGGGCCATCTGGACCATCAGGCTGCTGAGGGATTGGGCTTCTCCTCCAGTTGGCACAAACTGTGGTGCAGCGAGTCCTGCCTTTCATACTGCCTCCTCCTCCAGACTCAGACTGATGGAAGCTGCACCGGGAGGGAGTCGTGAAGAAGGAGGGAGGAAGCAGTAGGCAGGAGAAAGGAAAAGCAGGAGAAGGTGGACTCTGGAACCACACAATCTGCTCAGGCATTAACTTTTTGTCCTATTATGTGACTGCCACTACTGCTGGCAGGTCTTTGTGTGGCAGACAAGCCCAAGTTTTAAGACAAAAGGGATCTTAATCTCCCCACTGTCCATCTTTTAGACGTTTAAAGGGCTGAACCAAACTACCCACCTAAGGCTTGCAGGTGCCTAGTAGTGCAGAGAGTGTTCTGGGAAGGCAGAGACACACAGACACCAGCATGGGGTTATAAATACAAAGGCTAGAAAGGTACAACCTCCCTGAGGAAGAAGGAAGAAGCAGGAAGCAGAAGGCAATGACTGCAGTAGAACAACGAAGCTTCCTAATGTTAACTGCAGGACTGCTCAGCATCTCCACCCACACAGCTAGGCCCTGGAGAGCCAGGAAATGTTAAGGAAAGACAGTAAACTCAGTTGGTGTCAATAGATGTATGGGCTGCAGTATCGTGCCATTGATATCTTATTCATTTGGGGATAAATTTCTCATGCTTTACTCCAGTGCTGTTGCTGAATCTCAGTTGTGACTATGCCCTTTACTCAGTTGTGACTTTGGCCTTTGGAAAAGGTACAATATAGGAAAAGAAAGGTAACGGGAGTGAACAGACATGAAGGGGGAGGGTCAGAGAGAGCTCTAGCCTTGCTCACATGTGGGGAAGTGTAATTATAAGACACAAAATTGAATCAAAGACTGATTCTGCTTTTCGCCTCTCAACTTGAACACTGCTTATGATCTTGTTTTGGTAAAAGAGAGACTGCTTTATATTCTCTCTTAATCTGGGCTCCCAGGAAACAGACTCTGAGAGGAGAGATGCCAGCAGAGTTGGTTTATTTATTTTTTGGGTGGGGGGAGTTGCTTTCAGGAGATAACACCTGTAGAGAAGTGAAGAAGGCAGGATGGGGCAGAGGGACATGCTGAACTGCAGGACAATCACAAAGGAAACCTCAGCCAAGAGACCTCAGGAGCTAGAACGTCCTTTTAGAGATGTCCAAAATGGAGTAAAGGGGACCACCCCCAGGAGGGCATAGCCTGAGGGGAGGCAGTTCCCACAGCCCAGGACAATACCCAACAAGAGCGGCAGCTGTGAGCTGTCAGCAGCCATATTCACACCCCCAGGGGGATGGGTGCCTTGGCCCTGCAGAGGGGATCTGGACAGAGAACCTGTCAGTCCATCCTTGCTGCTGTAAAAAAATACCTGAGAAAAATACCTGGGTAAATTACAAACGACAAAAATTTATTTCTCACAGTTCTGGAGGCTGGGAAATCCCCAATATCAAGGCAGTGGCATTCAGTGTCTGATGACAGCCTTCTTGCCTCATCCTTACATGGCAGAAGGCAGAAGGACAAAGGGGACTGAACTCGTTCCCTTAAGCCCTTAAATAAAGGTGCTAATCACCTCCTAAAGGCCCTTCTTAATATTACCACATTGAGTCTGAGGTTTCAACATATGAATATTTGGGGGACACATGCATTCAAACCATAGCAGAACCACAATGTCCATTATGTATTCTCACAATTAATTATTCTATCAGATATAAAAATGAGTGCAACCAGAAAGATAAGAAGATGTCAAAGAATTAAGAGAAAAATAAGAGAATTCAAACTTAGGTAATAACCCCAAGAAGAAAATTGGGACTTCATGTTTCAACTGAATTCTATCTGTCTTTCTTTAAAAAGTAAAATACCTAGAACTGTACTATCCAGTACTGTAGCCACTAACCACATGTGTCTATTGAGCACTTGAAATGTGGCATGTCCAAATTGAGAAGTGCTAAAAGTATAAAATACACAGCAATTTTTGAAGACTTAGTAGGAAAAAAATATGAAATATCTTAATGATAATTTTTACATTGATAACATGTCTATATAATATTTTGACTATATTGAGTTAAATAAGTTATTTAATTTAATTTTACCTATTTCTTTTAACTTCTTAAAGTGTGGCTATTAGAAAATTTTAAATTAGCTATGTGTATCCCCCTGTAGTTTTATTGGACAATGCTACAATAATCTTAAAGTAATAAAGTGTCATTATCTCAGGCCACAGGCTAAAGCAGAGCAACACTGGAAAAAGCCACAGAATGGGGATTGCAGAAACCCTCTCCTCCTCATTCTAAGAAACTCATTTCCCTGGCCTTTCTACATTGGTAACCCAAAAGCCCTTCACTTAGTTCTTGAGAGACCATGTTAGTCAGCTTAGGCTGCCATAACAAATACATGGACTAGGTGGCATAAACAACAGAAATTTACTTTCTCCCTACAGTTCGGAGGCTGGAAGTCTGAGATCAGGGTGCCAGCATTATAAGGTTCTGGTGAGGGCTCTCTTCGTGGTTTGCAGAAGGCCACCTTCCACTAGGTCCTCATGGAGCAGAGGGTCCTCATGGAGGCAGAGCTGTCTGGTGTCTCCTTTTACTAATCCCATCATGAGGGTCCCACCCTCATGACCTCATCTAAACCTAATTACCTCCCAAAGGCCCTATCTCCAAATACTATCACAGTGGGGATTAGGACATCAATATATGAATGGGGGGAGGGGAGTGAAATTCAGACCATAGAGGAGAACATGATAGCCCCTGGGTCATACAACTAGTTTACCCTCATCGTTAGAGTGAAAACAGACATAGGAAATACTCAAGATTCATTGTGTCATTCTTCTAGGAAACCAGAGTCTCTGGGAAGTAAAAGGGTTTGTTTCATCCACAATCGAAAGAGATTCTGACTCACTATAAACCTTTTCCTCAGGACAAGAGAATTATATCTGCCATAGCTCAGTGTGGATAGACTCGGAAACAGCCAAACCTCAGTGAGCAAGTTGTTGGGTACAAGGAAATAGTTATTCCATATGCCAGGAATATGATAACATGTGGCACTAGATGATGACCAAGCAGAACTGTAAGTCATATTTACTGCAAAAATAAGGTAATGCAAAGAAATTACTTGTACTTATTTCTGTTACCAACTAGGCTATACTTTTGTATTTATTTTATTTATTGTCATCAATTTCATGCTAGCCATGTTTTCCTCAGCTCATGATTTTATTTTAACATCATTCAGAACTACTCACTCCTCCCAAGTTCCATTCCCACTGCCAATGACCAAGTCCAGATTTTCATTAACCTCAGCCAGAATGACTGCAACCAACTTTTTCCTTGATCCTTTTCCTTCTAATTTGTTCCTCTTCAATCTTTGATTTAGCCTATTAACTCTGTGTAGGTCATCTTTTCTAAAACATGTCATTTCCCTGCTCAAGAAACTACAGTGACTTCATATTGGTTACTAATCAAGCCCAGACACAGGATGGCATTCCAATAGACATGCAAAATATGGTAGTCTTCCTTCTTCCTTCTTCCTCATTACCTCCATGTGGAACACACTTCTTACCCTTTTCCTGCCTTTAATTATTTTAAATAAATATGGATTGAACACCTAATATATGTAAGATATTATCTGAATTCCTTATTCATTCTAATTCAGAAGGTTTTCACAGATAATCTAGAGCTTTTCTTAATTGATCCCCGACTTTTCTGAGCTCTATAACATCCATACTTTGTATACCATGCTATTGTTGTATGCTTATTTTTGTTCCTAATAATTTTATACATATAATCATTAAACTCTCAACCAATTTGCTAACTCCCCGAGGTCAGAGATTACATCTCATACCTCAAATCAGAAAAGAAAATTAATGTTTATTGAATGATTCCCCTGCACCAGTAGCTGTAAATGTGTTTAACATTTGTTATTCAGAATTCTCTGCATCTACTTTTCCTTGTGTGTGCACTCTCCCTTCATCGTTTCCATATTGCCCTGCCAGACAGCCCTCTCTACTAATGCCAAATAACACCAACCCAAGTAAGTAAGTAGCAGATTTACTAGTGTTTTGGGGCAATGATGGTGGAATTTCCACTAGTCATCTCTTCTACTTGGGCTGTATACTCCTGCTTTGTTCCAGGGACTCCATCTTTCTTCAACATTTTCTCCTCTCCTCTCTAGCTCCTTCTAACTATCCTATTTTATGCAAAACAGCTCAGCTTTTTTTTTTTATCCATTTCTAATACAGTCATAGGAAAACCTCATCTTAAAAAATAAACACACCCATTAGGAAGTTTCTAAAACAAAACAGTTCTCTGTGTGTGTGTATGTGTGTGTGTTTCTAAAACAAATACAGTTTTCTGCAAGTCATAAAGTAATGTTTTTCTCTGCTATACACACATTTTCTCATTTAATCCTCTCAACAATCCATTTCACACGGCTAGCAATAAACATTTATTGAATGTTTACTGTGCACCAGGCACTGTTCTAACTGCATTATCCACAATATCTCATTTAACCTGCACTATAAACACAAGACGGAGATAGTATTATTATTCACATTTTACAGATTAGGAGTAAAGATAAGCAATTTGTCTAAGAGAATAAGTGAAAGAGACAGAATAAAATTTAGGCAGTCTGATTCCAGGGCCCAAACCCCTGATGTTGCTGTACTGCCCCAGAGAGAAGGAAACAGACTTAAGAGGTTAAGTGATTTTCTGTGGTCACAAGGATGGTGACTAATGTGACTGAAATCCTCGCTCTGTCCACCAGAACATCATGTTCCATTCTCTGCTTTGTTTGGGAGAGCATTGTTCTCATTCCCTTGATGTCCTCACTTGGCTTCCCTAACAAGTACTTAATGTAACTTAATTGTGTATATTAAATTCACTGAGATACAAAGGATAGGTCTATCCTTTTATCAGCCTCATCCTCAATTTCCCCTTTTCTTTGATTCCCCCATATCCAGTCTATCAACAAATGTGCCACCAGCATGTCCCTTTCTAGTTGATTCCATTTCCATCACCCTAATCCATACCAACATACTTGCCTAGTGCCATCTAACTGCTCTCTCTGCTTCTATTTTGTCCCTTCCAACCAATTTGTAGAGTAGCTGGAGAGTATGTCAATTCTTGTCCCTCCCCTGATGAGAATCATCTATGGTTTCTGATTACCCTCAGACTGAAATCCAACTCCAGACAGTGTGTGGCCTGGCCCCGCCCTCCTTTCCAACTTCATTTTAGGTCATTCTCCTAACTCGCCACACTTCAACCACACTGGCCTTTTCTCAGTTCCTTGAGTAGACAAAACTTTCCTCATTTGGGACTCAATCTATGTTGTTGTTTTTGTCTGGGAAGGCTTTTCCCTCCAATCTTTAAGATGGTCATCTTCTTGTTTTTGAGGTCATCCCCTAAAATGTCACCTCTATTCAGAGTTTTTCCTTAACCTTTTTATTCTCTATTATGCCATGTCTGTTTCCTGTGTTATCTACTGATGAATAAATAAAGGTTGAGTAGATCCATTAGAGAACGAGTATATGAAATAGATGAATGTTGAAGAGGTGAATAGATGAAATGATAGATCCATTAGAGACACAAAGCAAAAATACCTAAAATGACTAAAAAATAATTCTAAGGTAATATGCTAAAAATTTTTGACAGTGTGTACAGATTAAAAACATGATGTGTGAGGGAAGCCAAAACAAAGAAGGAAAGATTAATATGGGGGTTTAATCAGAGATGACTTCTTGGAGGTAGTGAGACTTTACTGTGAAATACTGCATGATTTTGGATTGGCAGAAATTATTATGCATAGAAGGAAATGGTAAGAAATCTCACTTGATAGGGAGAGACAGGTTATGCTGGAGAGTAATAATAATAACAAAATGGGGTCAGTTTGTGATGGATACAAGAAGTGACATGTTCATATAGCAATTGTAAATTCATGTTAGTGATTGATATTTTTAAAAAAGCATAGGAAAAATTACACATAGTCTAATACTGCTGCTGTTGCTAAAAATCTTTTTGAATGTTTCCTGTGAAATGGCTTAGAGAGAGCAATACACATTTTTTTCTCAGAATAGTCTAACAAATATTTGCTCTTTTGGATTTGAAAATAGGCCAATGTCATCTAGAGCCAAACCCAGGGGATGAAATGGTTATAAGCTGTTATTAATATCTAGGGTCAGATGTAACATCTCGCTCTAATAATATGTATCTTTATCTCTATCTATCGAGCTTTCCATTTATCTCTCTATAATCCATCTATCAATCTATTATTTATCTACCTATCTCTATATGCTATATATTAATCCTAGTATTCTCTGAAGGTCTTATAATTGAAGAGATTCCAAGACTTTTTAAGGAAATACAGTATAACTGGAATTAGAATACAGCCTCCCAAAAGGGAAAAACAATTTCATGTACAAACATTGGTTCTGGAAGTTTCTTAAAAAAAAAAACTTTCTGTTTTTTTTTAAGCTACATTTTTTTACTTAGGCCATTAGATTCTAAGTACTCCTATTGCATGTAAATAAATATGCAGACTTTATAAAAGAAAAATGTCTTATTTTTAAGAATTGGCTATTTTGGCCAAGTCAGCACTCCCTGGGCAGCAGTCCTCAACATTTTTGGCACCAGGGACTGGTTTCATGGAAGACAATTCTTCCACGAACCAGCGGGGGTTGGGGGCGGGGGGGGGGTGCGGGGGGGGGGCGTAGCTCAGGCAGTGATGAGCGGCCCTGTGGCCCTGTTTTCCTAACAGGGGACTGGTATTGGGCAGCCGCCTGGGGTTGGGGACTGCAGCCCTAGGGGATTTCTGTGCTCAGAACCAGAACATAGTGATTCTTTATAAGAGAATAGAGTTTTGTTTGCTTTGGGATTCTAAAGGGAACCTTAATATGTTTTGTGTAAAAATCAAGAATCTTAAATAAATAATTTGTGTACAACACTAATGATAGTACCTAGCACATATGGTATATTCAATAAAGGTTGGTTCCCTTTCTATTAATCATATTTTGAGAGTTCAATATTCTCTACAGCTTTATTTTACCTTCATCAGTGTGGACGTTTTGAACACACAGGAGCAGTGGAAGTGGTAGGCAGGCCTAGGTACAGAAGCTCAGTAACGTGGTCTTTCATATAAGATAGGAATTTTTGGTTCAGTTACTGGTATTACAAAACTGGTTATTTGGATTAAGAAAATGAAAGTATCTAGTTATAAAACACATTCTGTCCTATTTCTAAATTATTTGGTTAGAGAATTGGTCAGATGTGTTTGAGTCATTTCCTATGTGAAATATGCTCACAAATGAGAATAATTGGATATTTGAAAATTATAACTTTGTATGAACTAGTTCTCATATTTCTTTAGTGATTATTTTATCAGTCTGAGTCCAACCTGGAGGGAGAAACCACATGGTAATCTGAACAGGTTAAGTTTAATATAAATAATTATTAACCATAAGAGTATTGAAGTAACAGATGACTAGCTAATAAGGAGTAAAAAGAACTCTAAAGAATATAGAAATAGCAGGTATATGAAGCAGCCACTACCCCTGGGGCTGAGAGAGAGCAAGCCAGGCTGAGATCCAGACTTTATTGGAGAAGGCAATTGTGGGTGTGGGTCACTGAATAGTGGAGAAGTTGCTGTGGTGCCGCTGGAACTTGCTGGAAATGTGTACTTTAGGGTGCCAGGAAAAGCTTTCACAGGACATGTCTCACTTGAGGCACTCTACACAAAACTGCCTGAGGAGGTGCCAGCAAAATTGCTGGCCACTGAATACTGCTGGCTACAGTGTACTGTAAGAACTTGCTTCTGAAGAAAGCCACATAGACTGCAGGAACTGGATGCTGGAGAAGCCACCCATACTGCAGAAGCTGGCTAAGCAATCACATAAGAACCAAGAAGCAAAACCCTTTCTTCCTGCAATGTCTTGCCAACACTTGCTACTTGTAAAGCTTAAAGTCACACTGGGGGCAAAGTGAAAATATTTCAAGGGCCCAGATGCATTTTTAGAGAGCAAACAAAAAGGTTGAATTTGGAGATAAGACAATAAATTGATAACTGGCACTGTTGTTTTCTGATATTCTAGGAACCAAGAATATTAATATGAATATTCACAGAAATTCCCTCTTCCTCCAAGTCCCACTTCTAAGGTAGAAAACCATTTGTGGTTCAGGTACCCATCAAGACTGGGATAATGAACAGAGACAGGCAAAAAAAATAAACATAGTAAAACTGTATCGTTTTACATCATAAAAGAGACTGGGAGAAGGAGCCAGGGAGATAAAGAGCAATACAGGATGAGTTTAGGGAGATAATTTCAAGGAGTTTTGAGAGGTGGTAAAGTAGTTCTCACACTATACTAAATGGTTCCTTGGGAAACACAGGGTTAAAAGGATTTAAAATAGTTGTATAATATGTAGTTTCTCTTTGCAATTTTTTTTCTTTTACATGCCAGAAATAAACATTTAAATTAGTTTTTAATTAATTTAGATGTTGATGTTGAGTTTCTTCTAAATACAACCCCATGCTGATAGAGGCCACAAAGCGGCCCACCTTCATTTGGGTTACACTGGCCATAATACATTAAAGCTTTTTGGGTATATAAATATTATAGAACTTAATCTAATATCTTACACTTAAATATTTATTAAATCATTGGTTCCACATTTATTATTTCCAGTTTAGCTGGGCCTAATAATACTGCATGCCAATCTTCTTATCAGTTTCTGAGTAGTCATTTTGCATTCATCAAAGCAGGTTTAAAAATCTTTACTACTTTCCTTATGTCCCCATGCCCATCCTCAAATCTAAAGCCCACCTCTTAGCAGATAGCCTAGTGCTTGATGCCAGAATTTATTTACACTAATATCATTCATTCATCTTAACTTCTCTCCTGCTTCAGAAGTAGCAGCAGTAGCTACCCTTCTATTGAATCTTTATCTATTCCTGTGTTCTTGGTCTCATCCTCTTCCATGCCCCCAGGCATCTCGCCCCAATAGTTATACCTTCCTCTCTCCCTTTTGTGTCTTGAATCTCTCCTTGTTTCTTGACTTACTTCTAGGCCTGTAAATAGGCTTGAAACTTTAGATCCCCTTGCAAAATTTTCTCCCCATCTCTCTCCTTTTTTATAATGCTCCTTTGAAGGTCATTTATGCTTATTAAATCAATTTCCTCATCTCTCCATTCACTCTTTGTTGAAGAATATCTACTAGGCTAGCTTAGTAGGTCACTTTTCCCTAGCCCAATTACACAGTTAATTAAATTGAGCACTCATTATAAGGCACATTAAAACATTTTTTAAAGTATCATTGGATACTAATCATTGGATGTTGTGAACAAAGACGTACATGGCACCAACTACCCATTGCTCTATCTGCCACCATGGATCCAGAGCAAACTATGGGCATCCTTTTTCTCAGAATGGTTATTAGGTAATGATCTTACTTGGGCCAGAGGATAACTCTAACGGGCCTGTTTCTGAGCTCTCTGTCTAGGAGAATGTTGGGAAAATAGGGAGAGTCTCAGGGCATCTGTTTAAACAGTACGGTTGTGATCAGGGCACAGGCATCTCACGGTTTTCCTCCCACCCCTAGCTCCATTCAGAGAATTCTGATTCTCCCAAGACTGGTACATCAGAAATTACCATCCTCTTTTATTAGTTTATTTCCTTCTCAACCATTTACAGAGTGTTGAATCTTATTAATACTAGTTTAACTACTATATAATTACTTAGGTAAATAAATTTTAGTAATATCTTTTAAATCAAACATTTTATCTATACATTGCTGACATTGACAAAATTATTTCAAATTATACACTTTAAAAAACCAAAAAAAATTTTATTTTGAATGTAATCAGAATGACACTTGCTTTCCCAAAGGGAGGTTGTCATGACAATATTTGATAGTGAAATTATTTTTTAGAGGCTGTCATGTGTTCTCCTTTTTTCTTATCTCCACAACATCCATCCTTGACACTATAGCCCCCACAATGGGATAACCCCCAAAAGGACTTTGAAAAATCTTCTAGACATTCCAAAATCCAATGTGATCTTTCTTCCTTTCCTGTCAAAAGTAATCTCTCCATCTCCTCTCCTAGGGCATTAAAGACAGTGGTCTTCAACATCTTATTGATACTTAAGAACATGGTTAATTTCTATAAATGAATCCTGAAAGCCATGTGGGTTTTCCTTATTCTGTTCACTATTCTCTGTGCCTAAAATATAGTTCCTTCCAAATAGTAGGAACTTAAAAATATTTCATGAATGAATTTTAAAAATTGGCCATTATTAGATGTATTGCACTCAGTAAAATTTACTTTTCTTTTTTCCCTTCTCAATTCTTTGTCTACATGTTTTAGCGTGGGTATCTTTTTCATCCTTTAGCGTCTATTTGACTTTGTTTCTATTTATTTCCTTTCTATCTTCATTTTCCCTTCTTCCTCTCTTGCATGGAACATAACATTTTACATGGAAGACAACATTTTTTAATGTTTACTATAATTATTTGTTTTGCCTTTTATCTCAAAACAAATAAGTGATAAAAATAAAACACTGAACTAATTATTTATTACCAAATTTAGGGAATCTTAACTGATTT
Source organism: Daubentonia madagascariensis (assembly GCA_023783475.1). NCBI lineage: Eukaryota > Metazoa > Chordata > Mammalia > Primates > Daubentoniidae > Daubentonia > Daubentonia madagascariensis. The sequence goes on along the minus strand of JAKFHU010002088.1, from coordinate 44,518,111 downwards.
TTCCCTATGAGGTTAGTGGCTTTCAATAAAAAAAAAACTATTTAGTGTAATTAAACACACACAAAATTAAGATTTTAGAGAAAGATTTGGCATTCACTTGTCAAATGAGATAAATCCTGTGAAATTTACATTAAGTTGTAATTTTAAACTCAACAGGTCATTTAGTATGAATTGTGCAAAGTCAAGTCATGAAAATACAAACCAGGATCAAATGCTAAGGAAAAGAGTAAATTTAGTATGTAGAAACCTTGGTGTGGTTCTGAATTGATATTAATCTCAGGTGGGCAAACAAGTCCAGATAACTCTAAATTGGTTGTTTTGGTCGTTTTAGTATTATACAAATCCTCACAGCTTGATGAATTATGAGATCAAAATGGACTGTTCAGGGGTTCAAAATGAAAGTGCTAACCGTGCAGCAGTCTACTCATCCCATGTGTATACAATAAGACACATAAGTGTATAACCGACACCAGAAAGACAGGATTTGAAAGAGACACTTAAGTTGAAAAATGTTAATCTTTGGTTCATTGTTATTTTATATATGTAACTGAATTAATCACTTAGAATTTTCTTAAGTGTCAAAATAATGTCCATTTTTGAAATCTGTATGTAAAAAATTAATATACTTCATCAAATATATTCCACTGAAGTAGTGGCCCAAATGTACTCTAGGCCCAAACCCAAGTATGTCTCATGCCAGGCTGTCCCTATAAAAACAAAGATATACAATCATACATCTATTAATAGTAAGTCTAATTAAATAGAAACATGCAAGCTGAAGATTGCAGAAAAAGTTTACAGTCATTTCAAATTAACTTCATAACTCTCAGAAGGAAATAAAATAATTTTCTTGTTTTTCCTTTATTGTTATGACTCATATAATTGCTAATGAGATTGTGGAAGTGAGCATTTTATTATACTCAGGGTGAGTGAACAACACTTTTCTTACATGTTCTCTCCATTCCGGTTTTGAAATGTGAACTGTGGTAGATTCAGGAAAGTGACGTTTGGATTTCGTCACTGAAGACCATAAAGGATATCTGCTGAAGAGCTGGCGAAGAACGACTTCTAACCATGTGCAAAGGCACACATTTGAGAAAGGACCAGAGTGACCAGAAAAGACTGCAGCAAGAGCATCTGGTAGAACATGTCCATAATACCCCAATAAGCAGTTTACTTTTGCTTACAATATTTTATCACTCCCTATTATTCTTCCCCATCAGCACATATGTGTGTTTGAGTCTCTTATATCTTTTCTTTCTTTTTTTTTTTTTAAGAGAAGGGGTCTTGCCCTGTCACCCACACTAGAGTGCAGTGTGCTATCACAGCTCACCACAGCCTCTAACTCCTGGGCTCAGGGGATCCTCCTGCCTCAGCCTCCCAAGTAGGCAGGACTATAGGCATGTGCCACCATGCCTGGCTAAGTTTTTTTTTTTTTAATGTTTTGTAGAGATGGGGTCTTACTATGTTGCCCAGGCTGGTCTCGAACTCCAGGCCTCAAGCGATCCTCCTGCCTCAGCCTCCCAAAGTGCTGGGATTATAGGCACAAGCCAACTCCCCTGGCAAGTCTTTTACATCTCAAAAGCAACAATGGCAAAGAGAAGTTCCAATCCTCTTTGGCTTTATGTTCAACTGAATTGAAAACAACACCAAAATCTTTAATTTCTCTAAAGCATAACATTCTGCTGTAGAGACTATTAAATTGCAGAGAGAAAATTATTCACCTCTCTTATAACACGTTTCACTTTCAACTTTTACTTGTGATATGCACTAATCATCCACTGGGAAACCATTTCTCATCCATGTTTGTGTTGCCTCAATCAATGCCATACATTCAAGACATTCGCACAAACTATAAATTATTGTATTTAATTTCATATGGTCTGAAATGATCTCAGCCTTTTGGGTTTATGCTTCACATTTCTTATCCACAAGGTCTGCCAATGGTCTGTTGGCTCAGAAATGCTTCTTCTAAAATATCTTGACATTTTTGTGCCTTTTGAACCTGCCTCAAGAAACATGACTCCAGCCAGCGTACCTGTTCTGTGAGATCCCTACAATGCCCTTTAACAGACATGAGCTACATTCAAATGTATAATGTATTCAGCAGATATTTAGCCCACTGCTGATAGTACCGCAAGTCATTGGACAAGGTCTTAAAATGAAAGCAGCCTGGGAGTCGGAAGCATGGACTATGAGCATACTATAGTTGTAAGGGACCTTTCATATCATTTAATACAATCATTTTCCAGGGGAAGAAACAGAAGTTGCTCAAAGTCACCCAACCATTGAAGGTCTTATGGACACTAAAACTCAGACATTCTAACTCCCAGGTTGTCGTCTACATGTTATGATCATATTCTATAAGGGACCCTAAAATATGAGCATTAAACTGCTCAGTAACAATTACTTGAAATGTTACAATAATTACAGTTTCTTTTTGAATGAAATATATGCACCATAGTTCAACTTTTCAGGTACCATCACATATTAAGTTTCATACTATTTGAAACATGTATTTTAAAACTTTAAAGTAGAAATAACACTTTTTTAATTGAAAAAAGTTACCGGAAAACATAGATGAAAAAACCTGATATTTGTTGACACCTCAAAAACAGTCTACATATGTTACAGTAGTACATTTAGCTATTTTATGCATTTGGTTTCTTGCATAGTTTCCAAAACATTCTAGAAGACAGCAATACTTTAAATGGAGTCAGCTGGAGTTTAAAAAAGTATTTTAAGAAAACCACCATCTTCTTTTGTCTTCTTGCAGACCCAAGAGATCTGATTGGTTAATATTCATCTTTCCTTTAGGTCTTATCAAGTAAAGGTTCAAAATTACTGTAATGTGAATTCAATTAACCCATCAAAGCTGCAGAAGAATTTTTTTTTTCATACCCTCCAACATTTTGTTTCTCCCTAGTCACAGGAGGTAACTGTTTCCATTGAGCAAACCATCTGTGAGACTTGGTAAGTGTTGGTTAAAATGGTCAAATGTGGTTTTTATCTCAATCATGTGGCTCTTCCATGTCGAAAGAGGCTGATTTTCTACTGGGAGAATGCTCTGTTGTGCAGACTTCTGGCCTGTGTTCATCTCCAAAGGATAGTACTTCCTTCAGAAACACTGAAAATGCCACAGAGAGGTTACTCTTCTGCCTGGGTCTGGGAATGGGCAGAGGCAGCCATTTTCTTTTTAATCTCTAGTGACACCTGGCAGTATCTGCTCCCTGCTAAATCCTGTGTGAACCCTGCACTGGAACGTGAGCTGCTCTCCAGGGACATAGGTAATATTGGAGGCACTGGTATGTAGTCTGGATTTATCCACCACTCTGTTACTGCATAGTGTTATGTTTGTGGAAGAGAAGGCTGAGAAAGTAAGCCTTAAACTACTCGAGGTTGTTTCTCAGTCATAATGTGTCTTTTATGGTGCTTCATGTTTTTTAAAGTGCTTTCCTATGGATACATACATCATTTCATCACAGACTGGGCAAGTGATGTGGGAGGCAGAATTCTAAGATGCCCCTAAGATTCCTACCTGCTGGTGTGATGCCCTGAACAATCCCCTCACCGTGAGTGTGGGCAGAACCCGTGGATATGATGGGATAGCCACTTCTAGGATGACTGTTAAGCTATATAGGACTCCGTCTAAGCAGATTGAGAGAGAGATTCTCCTGCTGGCCTTGAAGAATTAACTATCTGTGCTGGGAAAGGGCCTGGAGCAGGCCCTGTGGTAAGGTTGTTGCAAGAGCTGAGAACAATCTCCAGTGGATAGTCAGCGAGAAAACAGGCATCCCAGTCACACAGCTGCAAGGAGACAAATCCTGCCAACAATCTGAATGATCCTGGAAGTGGATTCTTCCCCCATTGCCTCCAGATGAGAACACAGTCTGGCTGACACTTTGATTTTACTTTTGGGAGACCCTGAGCAGAGGACCCTGTCTAGACATCTGACCGATAGGACATGTGCTATAATAAATAGATATTGTTTTAAGCCACTAAATATGTGGCAATTTGTTATGCAGCAACAGAAAATTAATAAAACGCAAAGGCAGATAATATTTTAACCATTTCATGAATAAGGAGACTGGTTCAGAAAGATGAACTGATTTGCCTAATTTTATTCTGAAAATTAGGGCAGAACTGAGATTGGTACCTTGGATTCTTACTTCTATTCCAGCATTCTTTCCACAGGACTATAATGTTCCACACTAATGAGCATTATTGGTAGATTTTCCTTACCCCTGCCCACCAAAGATGGATAATTGAAAGCATAATATATTATGTTCCTATAAAGGCTCAATACAGAGTAAAGCAATGATTTTATTAATTCTCCCATCAGTTCTGTAGTATAATAAAAACATTAATCAAAATCATAGTAAATGTTAAATTGATAATATTTTAAAAGAATCTTGAATCAAATGCTAATCCTCATCACTAAATAAACAATATTCAGAGTAATCAAGATCGGGAAATGTGATAGGCAATTCAACCCACTTTTTGTATTGCTTCTTTGTCGAATTATTTTTGAAAACCACTACAAAATTTCTTATTTTAAGACAAGGCAAATCTAAGCCTTTGTGCACCATCATTGTTCCCCAAGCCTGGAAAACAAAAGAGAGAGCAAGAGGAAAAATTAAACGCATATTCAATTAAACATTCCTTTTAACCAAAGTAAAATTGGGCCCACAGCAATTTACTCACTTGGCCACATTTGCAGATAATCTCACCATTTGTTTGATCTTCAGGAAAATTCTTTTGTAGTGCTTTGTTTTCTCTCATAATGTAGAGTTCCCTAAAATTATTAAGGAGGAAGAAACATCACTGAGAATTGGTAAAATACCAACATGCAGCCCATGGGTTGTTAGACCCAAGCTTATCCACATGCATGCATTATCCCACACCTCATTCCTTCCCTCCCCCGGCTTCCCAGGATCTTCCTGGCAAGGCAGGCAGATGTTCCATTTCTACATACACCTCTGAATGGGCATGTTGCCTTTTGTGACTTCTTTCAAGTCTGTTGGTTATTTCAACTTGATTTTAGTTGTTCAAAAATTTGAGAACAAATATGAGCATGCACAAATTATGTGCCTTAGACCAAAATGGCTTTGGTTCTTACACTTCTCCTTTCCTACCCTGGGGTAGTTTATTTAAAAAATAGACATTTGAAATGGGAATATAATTGGAGGATTAAAGGAGGGGAAGTTGTGGGGGAAAAAAAGAATATTATTAATACTATTTTGGAAGAACATTTACAATACATCCTGCTACATCTCTTGTAGAGAAACTTAAAAATGGGTCTTTCTGGACTCACTTGAATTCTGGTGTCATATTGACATGATGCATCTTCTCAATTATGTGGATATCTTCCCCAGAACAGGCTAACACACTGCAGTTTTTGCAAAGGAAAGTTATTAGTGATGGGTTTTCCTTGTAATGCTTTGCGATACTTCTCTTGGTTTTCATTTTCTTTTCCATTATACTTTGCATCTGTAATTCCAAAATCTGCATAAAGAAAGGAACAATTAATGGTTTTTTTCACAGTTTCATTGAAGTAAGGCTCCTGAAATTTGGAAATCTTAGATAGTTGTTAAAATATACACTTTGCTTATGGTCTAGGAAATAAAAATGAGGCAATGATCCCCAAAGAATTTAGTATATAATCATCCCCTGTAATCATGGAAATGTAGAACCCTCAGGTGTTCAAAAACCAGCCCATCCAATTTGGAAAAGTTCTATTTTGAGAAAGTCCTTAGTGATATTCAACAAAGAAATCTCTCCCTCTAGCGCATGCACTAGTTTCAATTCTGTTACTTGAAATAGGTCTAAACTTTCTTCCACATAGAATCTCTTTAAAGAGCTAAACACTGTTATTACCCATAGTCTTCTCTAATTCATGGCAAGTACCCCAGTTCCTTTAGCCTTTCTTCATATGTTATAACTTTCAGACCCTTCACCATCAGCCAATGAAATGTAAGAAGGTGCTGAGTGGAATTTCCAGAAAGTCTCCTTAAAAATTAGATAGCTGGTACGTACACCTTTTGCCCTTTCTGTCTTCTTCTTACTTCCTGCCTAGAATGAGGATGTGGCAGTTGAAACTCTAAAAGCCATCTTTGACCTTAAGAATGAAAGCCCAATGCTATAAAGGCAGAAAAGAGAGAGAGAGAATAGGCCTGGATTCCTCATGACATTGTGGAGCCTAAACTGCCCAGATTCCTTATGTGAGAGAATGTGCCTGTAAACCCCTGTATTCTAGGCTCTTGACCTAGCAGCAACACTTATTTCATAATAGAAACAATCTAGTTAGGAGAGAGATTAAACCTGAAATAGGGACTGACCAGTGCTCACACCAACACAACTTTGCAGTAGAAAAACCTGGTTCTTGAATAATTTACCTCCAAACTGACATATTTATATTAAATTATGAAGGAAGCCATTGTTTTCTTAAGACTGAAGGGAAGTTTTCACTAAAAGTAAATCATCAGTGCTGATGAACAAAGCTGAATGGCCCATCTCTTTGGTTTCTGACTGGACATTTTAGGCCTCTGTTTGAGGCAGCCATATATAGCACGGAAAATGGAACAAAACCTTGTAAGCAAACTTGGAGGTTATATAACGGATTAATCAGATGAATACAAAGATTAATTTCCTATGTAAATTATAATAAATAATAAATTGAAATATTCTTTTCCCTATAAGTTTAATAAGGTTGTTCTTATAAGAAGTTTGCAGTTCTGTGAGCTGATAAAAAGGTGATCTATCACGGGATCACACACACGTAGGCAATTAAAAAATACCTATGAGTGAGACAGAAACAAAATAAAACCAAGGTCACTGTATAGATATGTAATCAAGACATCAGAAGCTAAAAGGATAGCTCTGAAATAGTAAAGGAATATGAAATAATTAGAGGGGCAGGCAACAAAAAAGAAAAAATCATAATAAAAATATGGGAGGCACAGCCACAATCAGCCTAAGTCCATATAAAATATAATAATGTAGCAAAATTTATTGAATCAATGTTAGGGAAAATGTTTAAGATCCTCAACTTGCTCCTTGAATTCTGACTTGATTTTTAAGAAGCTCTCACTTATGTACAAACTCTGTACGTGACAAGAAAAAAAGATTTTATCTTATGTGTCAATTCTCACCATTTATTAGTGGCTACCTGAAGATTGTGTTAAGAAGGATTCTCAAATCAGAAGAAAGAAGTCATCCTCCTAGTAACTGTGGCCTAGTAGCAGTGTTTGCCAGGGGCTTTGAACAGATTACTGGTGGCATGTATCCCTCCTCATTGCCATTCCTGCTCTAAGTTCATCCACCTAGAGTAGTTTAAGGAGGGCAGATCTCTTAGCCAAAGGATACCTAAAAAGATAGTCCATTCTGGGGCCCCCAAAGAAACTGTCTTATTCTAAAGATTTTCTGGAAAAGTATGACCCATAAACTCCAGAGATTGACCCAGAGTTTACCCCAAACAACTAGTCTTAAAACAACTAGTCTTAAAACATCAGTCTTTGTAAACATCTACTTGATTCATTCTCTTGAGACATTAAATATGAGGCAGTAACTTTCCAGTGGCATTATTTGGTGACAAAGTTTAATTTGATACTCCAAAATGTTTGCTTTGCCTTATATTTAAAGGGGTTTTAAAATAAAAGTTGGTGTAGAAACCTGGCCAGGAAACCTTGGAGTTGGTAATAGCAATGCACACCAATTTGAAAGCATCCCTTTCGTGAAACTATTTAGGGTAGAGCCAATTCCAATGTTAAGAAACTAACATTCACACCCATATGCAAGGGTGTGAATTTTCTTCTAAATGGATTGTTTGCTATTATAGTAGTTACAGTCTTTAATTCAGTGGTATGGGGGATTTCCTGAAATACTGTAGAAATACATTCTTCCTTCACTGCATTCCTTCACACAACTCAAATAACTCTGTTAGTAAACTGAGATGTAGCTAGATGACATATTATGTATTTTATCATGATTCACATTCTGCCTCAATGTCACTCCCTCTAAGAGACCTTCCTCAACCATCCAATCTAAAGTACCCATCTAGTGACTTGTTTCATATCACCCTATACTAATTCTCCAGCATTTATCTCTATATGATACATTTCTTGCTTCTTTATTTTTGTTCATTGTTTCTCTTCTCCAAACCTCACCAGACACACATTAGAATATAAACTTCATGCAGCAGGAGTCTTATCTGTGTTATTGGACACCATGTTGGCTGTCCCTATAACATTGCCTGGCACACAGTAAGTATTTCATAAATATTTCTAAAATAAAAAAAAACTGTGACTGGAGAAATGGATTGGATCAAAGCAAAATTACTGTGTAGTGTTGAATGGGTAAGTTACGCTCATATTTCTGGATCAAGGCAGCCTAAATCTGTATTATCAAAGTTTTTGGTTGGTTTCACTGGAACTAGCAATGGCTCCCTGACAATTTCCTACCCACCATGGATTTTGATTCTTTATATGTGAACATGGAATAAGCATAGCTCATTAAACTGTAACTTATAATTCAGTACAATTTCTGTCTGTAGGCAGGCACAGAGATATCAATGGCAACCACATGCAGCCACATTTAAATGAAAACCAAATTCAGAGGTGGCCAAAAACAATACCTTATGAGCATACTCTTCTGGTTTCATATTTTGAACACGGTCTATAGCTTTATACATCATCTTCTCTCGGAAATCATTAACTGTCTCACGTTCAATAACTCCTGAACCACTGTGAGCAAGCAGGACATAGGTACTCTCTTCAGCTCTGGCTCGACCGCGGGCCTGAGAATGTAAAAAGAAATCAAGTAAATGAAAGGTTATGACTTGCTACAAACTCTCCTGGTTTGGGCCTGGAATGATAGTCATTGCTCAGCATGTAATAATATTGGTTGTTGAGCATGCTGGCCTTCAAATAAGCTCTCTATTCTCAGTAAAGTTAGTTATTATCTATTCCTGGTAAGTCAGCTCTTTGAAACTTAAAATGTGCTTTAATACAGAAGCAATGTACTAGAGTGATGGTGGTTAGGCCCCCACACCAGCCTACAAAAGCCTCAGAAATATAATACCATCCTGTCCAGTTGTTTTTTCCCCAGAGCTTTTCGCTCAAACTATGAGGACCATGATCAATGACTTGGACTAGGGTATCCCTCCTGTCTTGTAGGAGGGATGAATGGGGAGAAGGGATGTCTCTGATCTTGACACCAGGGCTGGTGGGAGGGCAGGTCTGTTTCTGGCATCCCACATTGGATTTTCAGTACATTTTCCCATGAAAACATGTTCAACATGGTGATAACTTTCTATAGGCTTCTTAATAAAGTGATATTCAGGTACATTTTGAGTAATACAAACTTTTTTGGCCTGGCCCAGAAGCCTAACTATCAACTATAATATTATCCTCAAGGAAAAATACATTGTAAGTAATAAACCACTGACTTACACATCAACTCCTGAAATAAAGTTACTTCCTAATTTGATGGCTGTCTGGTTATCTTAGTCTTTACAATATGCCTTCCATCCAAGGATGCAATTTAATGTGTTAAAAAAAACCCTTTAGTTAATTTTACAGGAAGAATATTGTATCTATTAATCAGCATAACTCCTGTACATACCCAATAGAAAGTTGCAATAATAACATTAACATAAGTGGGTAAGAGAAAAGGTGAAATTTCCATGGAAAATGGGACATGTCACTCTTTTTTAATTTTTGCATTTATTAGTCCACCCTCACCCAACATTTTATCATGAAACATTTTAAACATACAGACAAGTTGAAAGAATACAGGAGGAAAATGCAGAAACAGCAGGGCTCCCTAAGATTTGGGCATGTTACTTTGTCAGACATTTGTGGGACAGTGTGCTTCAGATTCCTGGTCCAGCCGGGGGCTCATGGACATCCTAGGAATGAGGAGGTTTCTTTTGACTCTTAAATGGGGCTAGTGGAATGGTACTGGAAAGCCTTAGGACACAGAAATAACAACTAAAGAAGAGTTGTTGTTTAAAAATACAACAGGTATCTGGTTGTCATGTGGAATTAACAGCAATATCAAAGGGAGTTCTTTAAAACTGCTCTTTAGCAGGAGAAAAATATAAAAAGTTTTTATTTTTAAAACTAAAGGGATGTTTTTTGCTGTTTTAGTAAAAGAAAGCAATTAAAATAGGAACACAGGAATAAAAACTAACATATTAGGTAGAGGTTATTTGAACGTACCTGGACCATGGCTATTTCATTTGTGACGAGACCATAACGGATAACAACATTACATTCTTTGATATCCAGCCCTTCTTCTGCCACTGTGGTGGCGATAAGCAGATTTATTTTTCCAGTGCGAAATTTACTAATGACTTCTTTTTGTTCATTCTGTAGAAACATTTTAATAAATTAAATTTTGTGATGCTAAACACATTAAAATCTTCTAATTAGGAGAAGAAATAATAAATTGCAACTGGTCAGTGTAAATCAAAGGATTAGATCATACATGGATTTGCTGCCATCTGTTTTTGGCATTGAACAAAGACATAATGGTGAGACAACATTTGATTTCCAATCTGGGATTACTACACAATAACAAAAATATTTCCATCCTCCAGTCTGGAGGTGGGAAGACTATCATTTATGCCAAGGAAATAAATTGACGGGTGACTTGGGGAGAAGAAATGAAGAGCTGTCAGTTGAGAAGAGGATATGGCAATGGGATGCTAAAATGGGCTTTTCTTTTCACTACATTAACTTCAGAATCTTTAATATTCAGAGAATAAGATGCAGTGATGCTTTTATAGATTGTTGAGTTTTGAGTCACAGAGCAAATGTACACTGTATAATGCATTTGGTCACTTTAAGAGTCATTCAAGCAAGGAAAGTATGGAATATTCCTGAAAGGGCACGTGAGAAACTGAAAACCTTGGCTGCCTCCAGAGAGGGGAGCTGGGAGGTGGAGGACAGTGGTCATAATACTAAAGCTAATATAATAGAAACTGAAAAACAGGCTCCAAAATGAAGGAGTGTAGACGTATTACTTGTAAGGATTAACACAGAGGCTGTGAGACCAAATTTCAGTTTTGCCTGCAAGCATCCTGAAAGCTAAGGCAAAAAGGGAAAAACATTAAGTAAACCAGCTCTCATCAAAAAAAAAAAAAAAAAAAAAAAAAAAAAAGGAAGCAAACTTGTTACCCAAGGAAAACAGAGCTTTCTCTGGCATTAGTTTTCGTGGCAACTCTAACATGACTGCATGTAGAAGGTATAACAACAGTTATAGTGAACAATTTCAAGAATTTTTTTTTTGTTAAGCAAACACTAAAACAGATTTCATTTGCTCCATTGGCCTGAGTGATGATGACCATAACAGAATTGAAGTATTCCCTTGTCCAGCAAGACTCCAGGTCAACATGACTTTAGCCTTCAGAAGAATATTTTATTCTAAGAACACATCATTATTTCATGCATGCTTGTAATGTCTACAAGTGCCTTTTTTTCCTCTCCTACACAATAAGTAGTATAATGAAAACAAAACAAAACACAAAACCTTAAAAAGGAACAGAAAACCTATCACAATCCAAAATCTCTAACACATCAAATTCTTTAATTTTTCCTTACAGGTCTCATTCAATGCAAACATATTTTGCATAGTTCTAATTATAATACACACATTTTTGTGGGGGTTTGATTTTTCCACTTGATATTATATTGCAATGATTTCTCCACTTTGTTATTAAGTTTAACTGTTGCTCATTTTTACAAGGGAAACTCAACTCAGAAAGTTCTTCCAAGTATGTGGGGGAAAAAAATGACTCCTAAATCAAATACCACAGATTAGATTGCTATCAAAATCAAATTTTATTTCAAGAACAAGTGTTTTATTCTGTAAATGTATTTGTGGATGGTGAGAGAATGGATGAAAAAGGCTAAAAACAATTTGAGAAGAGTAATAACAGCATAAGAAATGAAGTCCAAAAGGATGTTTATACCTGTGTCATAGGCTTGAACTCGCTGCTGTGTCCAGCTCCAATTAGATGGTGGGCTTTGACTCCTACTTCTGCAAACTTTTCATTTTCAGTAATCCACCGGGAAAGGGCATAGGCGCTCTGCCGTGTTTTTGTGAAGATTATTCCTCGTGCTGATTCCTCAGTCCTAGTATATTGTTCCATTATGGTGTTTCTTAATTTGGTCAGCTTTTCATTTTCATGTTCTGGGTTTTTAGCCAGCTTTTTCAACATTCTTTTGTTTTCTTTAAGAAATAATTATAGTGGATATGTTAATTAGCTTGATCCAGCCATTCTACAATGTATGCATGTACCAAAACATGGTTTTGTACACCAAAAATATATACAATTTTTACATCAATCAAAAAAATTAATTTAAAAAAACTATTAAAAATAAATAATTCATCTAAGTTAGTAAAAAACACAAATAATTACACTAGAAGACTTTATGTAATGCACTGAGATGTGGCTCATCGACAGTTAATCTTGTGTTATATCTAATAATTGGGATGGTTTAATAAATAAATTCATTACAATTGTCTTGACAATAAAAATGAATGACCAAATGATTCATTGTGATCATGCAACTCATAGCTAATCTGGTCACATCAAGTAGAAGTAGCCCCAATTTGAGTGGGATTTCTTCTTTCAGAATGACATTTCTCCTCATGGAGAGCTTATGAAAAGCAGTTAGTTCATGCCAAAAAGGTAAACACATGAGATCAACTCATGTTACTTTGAATCTTACCAAAAAATAAAGTCATGAGAAATTTATCTGTCTCATCCAGTTTCAAAGATTTCTTTAAATCATTCCCATCTTTATCACCATCATAATCATCATCATCACCACTCTCGTCTTCTTGGACTGCAAGCTTCTTTTCCTTTACATCATTATAGAAAGTTTCAAGGTGATTATATGCATCAATCATTCGGATTGTGTCATTAATTTGCAGGGCCTCATTGTACTTCCTCAAATGTTCTGCACAAACACGGTCTTTGCGATTTCCTTCTCTTGCAGCTATGAAAAAATACATTATGTAAGTAAAATAATGAGCATATAAACCCCCCAAAATTGTGTGTGGACTAGAATATATTTATGATACATTCAAAGTTGGCTTCACCTTGGTTTTGAAATGGGCAAGTTAATGTTCAAAATGTGTCACGAACTCTAAAAGGGGGCAAGTTTTCCCACTCCTAGACTTGCTGCTAGAGCTCTGCCTCAGCCAGAACATGTACCTGATGCACGGAGGAATGGCATGAAAACATATCAGTTGAGTGTGTCTTTGGAGACAGAGCTTTTAATATTTATCGTCATACTTTAAAGATATAATAAATGAAAGACTCTGGAAATAAAGAAAAAAATTGGATGAATTGGAACCTCTTTCTTTAGATAAAGAATTAAGAGCATGTTTATGCTTATCCTAACAGGAACACAGAAATTCTATTTGATAGTACATGTGCTTTCAGTTTCCTTGGGAATATGGGATACAGTCTTCTGAAATTGTGGCATAAACATGGGGCAAACTGTTAGGTTAAAACCCAAATTACCTTTTTTTTCCATCTGGATGACCCATTGTTCATAAGATTGAGTTCCAAAATCTGACATTGGACTCATTTGGCAATAAGTTTGAATACTTGTCATTATTTCTAGAAGTTTCTCTTTAAATGGATCCTAAAAATAAAGTATACACTTATTCTTACATATTTATATTGTTAAAGAAATAACATTGTCTTTCTTAAAATAATTCCATCTTACAATAAATTTGATTCAGAATGTTTGTCTAGGTAAAGTTTAGTTAATGTCTGATCGCTTCTTTGTACATTCATTCTTGTCAGCTTCTCTTTCACCTCTGCCATCAAGCCACACCCACACCAACAGTATGAAAGTACCCAAAGTAAAGTTAATGAATGCTATAAACCTTAAATGTTAAAGGTAATTAAAAAAACACATATTGAATTAATGTCACAATTATTTAGAAAGCCTACAATTTAAATTAAGAAACATTCCCCTTTGATTAACTGGTTTCAATATTATTTCTACCAGAATAAAAAGTTGAAGTAGAGTTTGAAAAAAGCCAGACACAAAAGAGTGCATGTCACATGTTTCCATTTATATAAGGTCCAAAATCAGTCAAAACTCATTTTGGGTTTTGGAAGTCAGGATAGTAGTTCTCTGTGGGGCATGCTAACTGGAAGGGGGAATTAGGGGTTTGGGGTGGGTACTGGTAATGTTCTGTCTCTTAATCTGGGTTTTGGTTACACAGATGTGTTCAGTTTATGAAAATTCAGCAATTAATATCCTCATGAATTTGTACTTTTCTATATGTGTTGTACTTCAATAAAAAGTATATCAAAAATTAAGTTAAAAAGACAGCGAGTTCTTTTTAAAAAATATCCTGAGACGTAGTTTTTTAACAATTATGAGTAGAAATATGCATTTACAGTTATCAAGTAAAACTGAACAAGTGACAAAAAAGTGAAAGTAAATAAGGCATACTGAAATGTGCTAATGCAGCTGGAATAGATAGTAGTCTTTTTCAGAATTTCAAAAAAAAAAAAGATCTATAGAGGTTGGTCACTAACATTGGTTAGTGCCTACTACATTTCAAACACTGTATTACCTACTGTGGATATCTCATAACATTTAATCCCAGCAACCTTATTTTCAATGGTATCATTAAGTACATATGGCTAAAATTTACCATGCTTTCTAAATTTTACAAACTTATTGACCTAATTTACTGGTTATAATGTGCAAATTGACTCTCAGTTGATTTTTATAATCAGTGAAAATATTCATCAGAAAAATACCATTAAAGTAAATATTTCACTTTTTTACCATGGCAGTGTTTTCCTAAGAAAGTAAATATGCAAATATGCAAATTAGGTAGAATTCCCATTATCACTGCCAACTGTAATTTGATAGTAACAAAATGGCTCTGTGGAATGTCAGAAAACCAATCCTGGAATTCACCAAGAAATTAAAAAAGGATAAAATGAACTGTCATAATCCCTCTAGTTTAGCTATAAAACCCTCTCACACCCATTACCACCACCTCTCAGTGGTCATATGTAGCCAAACAATTACAGAACTATTTTTCTTATAAATTAGAAAACTGAAGGAAGACTGAGGAGAGAATTCACTGTAGTGCTTTGCTGCCTAATATCCAAAAAAAAAAAAACCTGTAACTTGTTCATTAAAATTTTAAAATAATATTGTTCAGATGGTTAGTATAAAACAGCTTTTGCCATCTTTCAATTGAGTATGGTATTGCCAATAAGATATTAATACATATGAAACATTAAGCACATACTTCTCTGGTGTCATCTGCAATTGCAAACTTCTTGCACGGCTCCTTTATATGGTCTTTGAGTTGATCAAGATTTTCTTTCACAGTTTTAATAGTAAATGCATCAAGATTGGCACAAATCTGGAAGACAGACATTTTTTAATATTCAGATAATTACTTTTCCCTTTCAATTGATTCAATGTAGAACTCTTTTTAATGTAAGAAATAAATAGCATTTAATTTGTAGCATAAAATTTCATGAAAGTAATATGTAGCATTACTTGCTAAATATAGCATTTTAGCATTGTTTTATAATGGAACTCATTAACCAATGATCAATAACATTTGTCCTGAAATAGTAAAAAGCAGCTTCTAAATCAAGTTGGTGGATAATTCCAGAAAAGAAGTGTATTTATTTTAATCCCTTAAATTCCACTGTCCAGCTGGAAAAACTCACATGGAACTTACAGAGATTGACAGAGAATGGTTTTGAGATAACCATATTACATGAGGCATATTAAAGGTCATCTGGACGTCCATGGATCATATTACCACCCTCCCCTACACATGAAGAGGGCATTCCAAATCTGGGAGCAGCCTTAGCCCATGTACCCAGACAATGAGATTGGAGTTATTACTTAATCCCAGTAATAAATTATATTTTGGAGCCAATAATTAAACTTCTGAATATTGTGTCTACTCTACATGATTTTTATTGAATTCAACTTAAAGTAAAGGTCTTAAAATTCAAATACAATTGCCTTGGTGCCAACATACTTCTTGGGCTACTCTGATTCCTCTAACACTTGAGATCAACTACAGCATTTTATGTGGTATTACCATTTTGTGACAGCTGACAAGTTCATTTTTAATTAAAGATCCTCATATCTCTATTTTCCACTTAATTTGAATTACCCAGATTCCTAGAACCACATATAAAAAGACCCAGAAAACATGCAGTTTTGAAAGTCATGGTGTAAGACTTTATATATGTGAAAACTAGAAACTTTCAGAGTTTATGCATATTTCTATATCAAATAGATCATTAAAGTTTAATTATAGGAGTAGATGTCCAAAAGAAGGCATTCTATTTGTCTCAACTTCCCATTAATTATATTGTTCTTCATAATTTTTATGATTTTTTTTTATATTTATTAAGGCATATCACTGTTTTTTAGAAAGACTGAGTATATTCACTGTAGTAAAGCAAATAGATTTCACTTAATTGATGGTCATGGTGCTTGAACTCAACCTTATTGAGAAAGCCCAAGAAGCACTGGCATTTGTTTTAGCTTTGCTTTTACTGGTTATACATAAAGTCAATGACTTACTTTTAAAATGTGTTCTTCGGCTTTGGCTTGCTTTGTGGCCCCTCCAACACCAGGTGAAGCTGTTAGTCCCAGTATCTGAGGAAGGGGAACCACTGGTTTGTTTTCTTTCTTGAGTCTATTGTTTTTCAACTTCTGTTTCAAGTAACGCCTCATAATGTTGTTGTAGACTGCTTCTTTGTTGGTGTGATGACATTCATCAATGATAATGAGGGAAAAGTCTTCAAAGAAGATGGAAATAGTTCATTTGTCTATACCAGGAAACTACAGTGAGAGAAGTAGCTTCACGCTAGTGAATTCAGCTGCTATGGGATGCCTTTTTGGGCAGGATGCAGGAGCAGCCTTCTTTTACCTTTCAGAAGGGAAATCTAACTACAGCAGGAACCTGTATACACAGAAATTCATGTATACTAATCATGAAACTATCCCTGTTAGGTATTATCCTTATTTAACAGATGAGATTCAGAAAATTTACAGAGCTAAAAAGTGTTAGGGATGAAATTCATTCCCTGGCTTATTCCAAAACAACTGTCAGAATTACACTTTTGCTCTTTAATAAAATATTTAATTTTAGGTTTGTGAATTTTATTTTTTTATTACATCAAATGAAAACCACACTACTTAAAGAGGGATAATTTTGCCTTGTTTTAAAATTGCATTTAATTATTATAAGTTATTTTCACTTCTTTCTCTTCCTTTCTTCTCCCTTCTTGTCCTATCCCCCACAGAATAAGGATTGCATTTTTATTCCACGGAGAAGAAGGCAGGCCTAACAGGATCTGCTAGCGAATAAAAAGAACTTGTCAGAAGTGAAAGGAAAGTCCAGTGAGTGCTTGATATGATAATGGTATACTTACGCAGAATAAAATGATCTAATTAAAAATTTTTGTTTGTTTGTTTCCTCCAGAAAGTAGAAGCGTTTTAATGAAATCTTAAACAATGAAAGACAATCTAAACAGGGTTAATCTTATCAATATTTTAAAAATTATTTAACAAATACAGTCTTAGTTACTACCATTAATATTACTACTAATTCTTCTTTTTCTAAAAATAAACTTCAACCAACCTGAAAACTGGACACCAGCATCTTCTCCACTTTCCCAGTTTAAAAGGGAGTTTTCAAGGATTTGAGCTGTACTGATAATAACATCATAGGATTTGACAACTTCTGGAAATGATATTTTCAGTTGGGTATCACCACTTAATCCAGTAATACGATACCATTTCTTCAAAAATGGTTTGAATTCTTTTCGGAAGAGCTGTTCAACTAATGGTACCTTAAAAAATGTGAAGATTTTAAAAAAAGCGAAAAAGTACAGTCAAAGTAAAAGGAGTATTTATCAATGGCCTACTACGTGACAAGCATTAAAATAGATGTTTACATTATCAGTTAATTAGGCGTAACAACCTATCCCTCATTTCTGCCATTCATCTGCCAATAAGCATTTATTGCACACTTGTTAGGTTTAGATATTGTGTCTGGGACACAAAGATGTTTAAGACATGGTTGACGACTTTGAGGAACTCAGTCTAGCTGAGCACACAGCGCAAGACTAAACAAAGCAAAACAAACTGATATAGCACAATGTAATAATGCTCCCTTAGAAACACAAAGTGACAGTAAAGAGGAATAACTGACCATTCAAAAATAATGAATTTAGAAGGAATTTGAATCTAGTAAGCCATGGGTCAGCAAAGAGAGAAGGTGAAGCTAGATTGGATAAGAAACATATTTTTAATTTGTAGAGCAGGGCCAGGCTATAAAGGGCAGTGAACATCAAGCAGAGTATTTTACATTTAGTATAACAGCTCACAGGATCCCTACAAGTTGTATTGTAGAGGTGATTTATTCCTGTTGTTTGTTTTGGGATCAGGCCAGAAACAACAAGCCCACAGGACAGGAAGAAGCAGGGAACCACAAGAGAGGAGTTACAGCATTGACTGGGCGAACAGATGTGAAGTGGAGGAATGGACTGCCAGAATAGCTTTGGTGGCTGAGTGAGAACAAAAGAGCAAATAGACTTGGCAAAAGAAGTGGAAACTTTGGGTTCTCTTCAGCTGACTCTTTATGTTGTAACGTCTGCTAAAGGTGGCTGGGTTGACACCTCTATGCTACATATTACTAGTCACTCAGAATAACACCTGGATTATTTTGAATAGTCAGACCATTTTAAAGGTCATCTCCTAGGAGGATTTATACAATGGAAGCCCAGGGGTGCACAGTGTGGCAAATAGAGAGTTGGCAGGAAGAGATTCAAGAGTAAGCCTTAAAGAATGTACATTATATTCTTGATTATGTGATTACCTGAAATGCAATCAGTGGTCTGCAGGATATGTGTTATTCATCTTTTTGCTTGATGGGAGCCCCATTTAAGTGTTAAATAAGGGATGACTGATCCCCCTGGCTGAGGAGAACAGCTTAGGAAGAACACTGCTTTGCATTATTATTTAGTAGAAATGGTGGAGGATTCTAAGAGTGGATGTCTGGGGAGCAGAGAGGGAGGGAGGAGGTAAAATGGAATCCATGAATTCCAAGGAAGCAAAGTGGACTTAAAATCAATAATCAAGGTTGGTGAGTGAAAGAACATTACTACAGGGTGGAAAGAATAAAAAGAAACTTTCATTTAGTGTTTTGTTTTGGTTTTTTCTCAAAGTGAAGTCTCTCTGGTCTACCTGTCACAAAATCACTTGAGAGACTTGGAAAATTCAGACTCCTAAACCCTACTTAAGAACTACTAAATCTAGGGACTATCTCTGGGACGAAGCCTTGAAACCTTCACTTTAATGAAGCCTCCCATGTGACATTTAAGGCTTTAAAATTTGAGCGCCACAGTTCTTCTCTCTTTCTTCCACAAATCCATTCCTGATCCATTTTACTGGAAGTATTCTTTCCATTCCACTTGTGCAAGACAGAGAGAATAATCTGAGATAGAAGTCAGAAGGAAGGATTCTGAGGAAGAGAATAGAAATTAAATTTAGAGGGAAGAGATAGCACGACCCAGAAGAAAGAAGGTCAGCCCTGAAAACAGCTACTCCAGCCACTCGCTTGTTGTGTTCCTTGGACAAGGTCTGAATCATCTCAGTCGTTAATTTCATCAGATTAATAAAAGGAGGATAATGTCCACCTATTACAGGGTTGTGAAAATTAAATGAAAGAGAAGCTGACATATTGCCAGTACTCAGAAAACTTCCCTGATGTTTCATCTGTTCTTTTATTCTAAAAGTAGAGTATGGTGGCAAGGGAAGACGAGTTGACTTCAGAAGATAAAAGTTCAAGTCTTATCCCTGCTGCTTCTTGGCTGGGTGACCAACAACCCCTGACAGGCCAGTTAAAGTCTTGGAGCCTCAGTTTTCTGATGGTAAAATGAGAATAATAATGACTACCTCATAGAATGGCTGCGTGGATTTAATGAGATAATGTATCTGAGATTGACTTATAAGGTGCAATAAAATATTAATTATTACATTATCAACGTACATCTCTCCCATCTCCCTTCTAGACTGTAGATTCCTTGAGGATAAGATCTATGTGTCACTTGTCTTTAAATACACTCATGCTGAATGATTTAATTAAGAATCTCTGTACCAGGGGGTGATATGGCAACACAAAATTCTGCCCATAAAAGGTGAGTCAGAACCTTCCAAACAAGCAGCATCCTCTGATCTACAGAACAAAAAGTTGTCACAGGAGATAGCAGGTGTTGGAAATCCTGATATTTGTCACTCTGGGTGGCGTTGATTTCCTACTGAAGGACACAGGGAAAGCCAGATGCAAGTCTGACATGGCTAATTAGGAGGTGTGTGGTCCTCTTGGAGCCTTTTCCTGAGATGTGACAGAGTGCCTGCCAAGACCAATCAAACCCAACTGCTACCCACTCCTGCTGAGTCAGATGGGGCTGCATTACAGCATCTGAAGGAACCTGGGATTTATCTCTCATGATGTTGAAAGCCCTAGATAGGAAATGGAAAGTCTGGGAACACAGGTGGTGTTTTCATTTCTCCCTGCATCTGAAGGCTATAACTTTGGAAAGGGCGGAGGAAGGGAGATGAAAGTAAATGGTGTTAGGAAACAGGATTTCCCTTTTCTAGATCAAGGGTTACAATACCTAGTGCTATGGGGCCAAATACAGTATGCAGGTTATGTAGACTTTCTGGGCCAGAGACTTCCTCATTCAATCAAAAAGAATAAAGCTGAAATTACTTTAAAATTCAAAAAGAATGAGATAGTAAACAATTATGACATAGATGCAAGAACTAGTGGAGGGATTTCCAGCAATTCTGAGGAGAAAAGCAATGGGGAGGCAGATCAGGAATTAGAGTCAAGTCCTCCACTGTCCACACAAACAATGCAGTGAATATGAATAATTAATGAGGATAAATTAACATTTAAACATGGCCATAAATGTGCATTCATAAGAATCACCTAGATCCAATGGGATGAAAGATTCCTGACTAGAATACAGCATTGAGAGGAGAAAGAAATATTATAGACAGGAAGGTGCACTAGACACATACAAAAACATGAGACCTGAAACAACCATCAACATGAATATATGAAGAGAGAAACCTAAGTATTTGCATTTAGGCTCAAAAATTAACTGCACAAAAACAAGTTAAGAGAGTTCTAGTTTAATAGATTTTCAAATAAAAAGGAACTGGAATTTTAAGTTTATGGCGGCAAGGTCCGGATAAGTCTGTGGATGCCAAAGGCAAACCCAGTCAGGAGCTGAGTGAGCGTTACATGTCATCTCTTCTACCCTCAGCACTGGTAAGATCATATCTATAGTATTCTGTCCAGCTCTGGATGCTGTGTTTTAAGAGGGTCCTAAATAAATGTCTGGAAGAGTATGAGCACTAAGAATGATGAAAGGTCTGGAAACCATGTTATATGAAGAACAGTTAAAGGAACTGTGGATATTTATCCCAGGGGACAAAAAGAAAATTAACTCAGGAGCCACATGATGCTGCCTTCTCTATGGGAAGGACTATCGTAAGGCAAGAGAATTAGCACTTATGTGTAATTACAGAGGAAAGAACTCTAACTCTAATGGATGAGTGTGGATTCCAGGGAAACAGATGTGTATGAATACATCTGGGGCTTTCTAACACTGTCTATTGTTCAAAGAATGCCTAGGGCTGTCTTGTTAGAAGGGGGACCTCCTTGATATTAGAAGTTACCCAGCAGAAGTGAGAGAACCACTCTGCAAAGGAAGAGAGCTGAATCTCATCTCAAAGCCTCCTTTCAACTCTAATAGTCTATGACCCTGTGATATAAAGGAAGTAGATGAATCAAAAATAACTCCTAGGTTTTAAGGCTACATGCTTTGGAGAGGTGGCATAACTAACTAAGAACCAGATAAATGGGGAAGGAGATCCCTTTGGGAGGGCGGGTAGTGAGCTGAGTTTGAAGAAATGGCACAATCTTCAAATGGTTTCAAAAATATCAGTTTAAGTAGCTTAAACTGATATTTCCAATTAACTTTGTTCTTTTCTCTGGGCCTGACACTTAAGATCCTGTTCTCTGGTTAAGTTATTCAATTTCATTAGTTATAAAAGTGAAGAGGAAGGAGTGGGAAAAAGAGCTAATATTTAGGAGTAGGAGAAAGAGTCTTTACTAGGCAATATATAATCTAATTTAAACTTCAGAACAGGGTAGTCATTTTTGTTCATTTTACAGATGAGGAAACTAAAGTTAAAGAAGTTACTAATTTGTCTAATTTCAAACTACTGGTAGGTAGAAATAGGAGTCAAACCTACCTTATTCTAAAAAATAGTATTCCTTTATAAAAGGAATATGTGAAAGGCTATGGACAAATATATTCTAATGTATCACCATTACTAGCAAAATAAATAAAAGTGTTTTAATAACGAGTATACAAGTATGAAGAAGAGTTCTTTAGACTTAGAGGATACATACAAAATGCATTTGAAACTACATGATGGAAATCATTCAAATCATGGATTCTGAGTATATTTCTTTCGTACTGAAAATCAGGTTGCAACAAAAACTTTTAGCATAATAGAAATCCAAAAAATATAGAAAATTTTATAGTCTATTGGTATATTTTCTGTAAAGGAATAGAATGAGAATGGGAAAATGACTTTCTGGTCATGGAAAAGTATAATCAATTTTATTCCATAAAATGGTAAAAATTAATATCATATCTGAATAAAGCTCAAGTAACTAGATTTTGTTTTACAGTGAAGGAAACATTCCCATTTATGAAGATGGCCTTTAGATACCCCAAGATATGAATTATCAAAGAAAAAACCTCAGCTGCATCTAATATATAAATATATAACATATTATATATATAATTTTCGAACATTTTTTATCTATTTAATCTGATATAGATAAACCAAATATTCACTTAATTTTCTCTTTATCCTCAAACCACATTATATATATTCTGGATAAAGAGCACTTGCCATTTTGACTAAGAGTCAGCAGTAACGACTAAAAAACAGTGTTTGATCCTAGATTCCAGTGATATTTGGGGGTCATTCATGTTCACATGCAATGATAAATTAGTACCAGCTAACTTTAAAGTATATCTGGGTAAATATAACCTTTATACAATAAGTTATAGCTATTTGATTTAATGTTGTGGTTTTACGGAAATAATCCATTTTAAGGCTAATTGCTTAGATACTACATATATCTAGAAAAATAAAGGTGAAAAATAAAATAAATGGCTTATCTTGACATTACTTCTAATTAAACTAAATTTGTGCAATTCATTGCTACAAATGTCATCATATAAAAGGTTAAAAATAATAAAATGAAAATGAACAAATAATGTTAATTATGTGTTGTTTGAATACCTTATTGACAAGAACTATAACTTTTCCAGGCTCAGATGCTTTTTTCTTCTTGTCCAAGTGATCCTTGGCAATGTAAACGGCCACTCTGGTTTTCCCACTCCCTGTAGGAAGGCATATGATGATATTCTTCCCTTCCAAGGCTGGTTGGGCAACTTCCATTTGGTAAGGCCTGAGCTGGAGTTCTGGCTCAGGGGATGCTCTTGCTGCCACAGTCTCTTCATCTGAAGGATATTAAAAAAGAAGAAAAATGAGAAAAGGGGCAACAAAATAACTAAGGCTAGGAAGCCTGAAACTGAACATAGACATTTTGTGATTTAAATTCCTTTTCATGTGTGGTCCAATCCAATCCATTTTCTATTTTCTGTACCACAGAGTGTCAGCTCTCTGCGTTTGTAGGATACAACCCAAGCTCTCCACCATGGCAGTGGCCTGGGAGTGAGGTGCAGAGGGACTGAATTGGCAGGATGGAGGACTGGGAGGGGGAAACACGGAGGAATGTTTTCACGGAGTGGGCAAAGCCAAGGGGATTTACAGAAAGGGCTGTGCTGCATGCAGGACTGGCAGTGAGGGTTGTCAGTGCATTAGACTTCCCCTTTCTTTCTTGAGCCATTATGCCCTACTTGATTCTCTGAGCCCTTCCACCTATAAAATCAGGAGGAAATGGGAACGTAGGAATCAGTATTCTCCCTTATTTTTTTTTTTATTACAAAGAAGGTATTACAGCTGATACCACTTTCCTTCATTTGTGAAAAACTTTGTCTGACAATCAAATACAAAAAAGCACACACACACACACACACACACACATATATATATAAAAATCTATCTATCTATCTACCTTTCTCTCTCAGGTCCCTTTTCCCATTTGAGGCAACCAGATTTTACAGAAATGATATTTAGGGAGTAGAGGAAAAATTCTTCCCATGGTAGCCTTTAAGTGGTAGATTTTCATTAAAAGGTAAAAAATAATTTTAATGGTTTAAACTAAATTGTGACTAATTTTGCTATTTAGTTTTGAATTGTGATCACTATTACTTCTTTTTATGTACGTCTCTACATATCCATACTTTTCCTGAAACCCAAAGCACAACATATTAAAAATATTTCCAATTAACATAGATTTTTTAAATTTAAAATACTGATAAAGTAGGTACTAACATACATCAATTATATGAATATTAGAATAAAATTATTAAAACATATCTTGGTTTAGATATATATTATATTTAGAAGTGACCATATTTATCCATATTAGCCAGGGGAAAAAGATCTAAAAATGCATAGCTTATAATGTGAAATGAAGTAAAATAAATATTATATCTATTTAAAAGCCCATCTTATGCTTTATATAATCACAAGAAAAAAATGAAATGACAGTACTTATCAGTATTTCATCACACATGAAATAAGTGTTCTTTCTCTTATCAATGGTTGCAATAAAAGTGGACTAACATAATCCCATTAACATCTAAAAACTCGCTGATGGCTCCTTTTCAGTGACTGGATAATTCTATTTAAGTGGGTTTTAACTTGTTGTGATAGCACTACCTGGACAGGTAGGAAAATTCACCCCAAATACCACTTAGAATCATCTACTAACCTGGCAGGAAATTTGCCTTCTGTATGGATGAGTAAAGACAGATGCAATACATTTAAGCTGTCATTGGATCATCTGCTGATTCATTTAGTATGATCTTCATGAAAATCTCATTCAAAGTCACAGTATCTAAAATATACATTTACCAGGTGTCTTTCCATGCTTATTTTGAACTCTACAGTATTTTAACAATTCATCTTCTATTACATTTATGTAAGGTTCAGATTTAAGAACATTACTTATTAAATGGCTTTTAGAGATTATCAAAATCCTAATATTTTACCTATATTAAGAGCATTTATCACCTAACTCTTCCAAAAGAGCCAGAAGATTTGCAAAGGAAGATGTATATTAAGCAGCATCTAAATGAAGATCCAGGAATTTACTTCTGCTAAATTATTATTTGACCTAGGAAGTTTGGTAAAAGATAGAGATAAAGTCTCTGTGTTTAATTTCACTCTAGGTACATTTTTCCTTAGATTTTAAAAATAATAATAAAATGCTGCTTCTCTCATAATAGTTGCATGTACTTTTTAATAATCATTTTCCCCTTTTGTTTTTTATACTTACTACTATATCCCTGGGTAAAAAAATATTTAAAAAGAGAAACATATAGCAATTTCCTCAGTCTCTTTCCCAGGAATCTAGAACCAAATGAGTAAAAAAATCAGTATCACTCACGAATATTGGATATTTATCATACTAATAAATTTAAGAAGAGTTAGAATGTTAACAGGGCTACTGTGATCAAAATTTAACTCCAGAACCAAAGTCATGAGGTTTTAGTGCAATTTAAGTGGTCATATACTAATTTATTCTACAATCAGTATTGACTGGGCGCCTATTATATGCCATGCGCTCCCAAGAATACAAACGTTGTCCTCAAGGCCTTCACAGTATAGGGCACTATGCTTCTGTCACTAAAAATACCTGGCTAGATAGATAGATGGCTCAATAATCTTCCATATTTTTGAGTCAAGACTAGGAGATTTGATGGGTAGCCCTGTGTTTAAAAGAGAAAAGCACAGAGTGGATAAGGAAAAAATTAGAGTTGGATTTAATGTGAGAATAGCATCCAAAGAAAAAAAGCTGGGTGAGTGCTAAATATTCAGCCTGATTCTTGCCTTATCACATCCTCTGACATAGGGATGGAAAAATTTATCCACAGAAGCAATGAAAAGAGAGTTTTCTCTTCTCTGTCACCAGAAGGAGAGAACTGGGCTGGTATCAATGAACCAGGAGCCAATTTCCTTTATAAAAGAAATGTTTGGGTTTTTGTTTGTTTGTTGTTTGTTTGTTTTTGGCTCTCTCTCAAAAGTGTAATCAATTAAATGAAGATGGCATCTAAAATATGCACATGCTTTGAATAACACTGTGCCCTCCCTCTAAAACAAATATTGATTGAAGACCTTAAAATTATATTATACTATATAAATGGTCAAAAAAGGAAATAAAATAAGGTTTAAATAATAATATTCTATTGGAACTACACCATGTGGCAAATTTCATTCTCACATTGATTTTGACAGCTGAGTTATTCTTGGAGAGAAAAGGTCTGTCACTACATGTGTTTGAAATCGACAAAGTATTCTTTTACCTATAGTATGTAACCACAGAAAAATACACCATTCCAGCTGGACAAATATTAATAGGCATTACCTCGGAATAGTAAGGAAACACTTTCTACATATCAGGCCAAAGTGTATTGCCAAAAACATTGTCACTTTTTGAGAAGCAGTATATCTCTCTGAAAATGGGAAACAGAACAAAAAAGCCTTTCATAAAATAATTAGAATATGTATACTTTAAAATACCAGTAATTATATTTTATATAACACTTCCACAAGGGAACATAATGTGATTGTATTGGGTCATACCCCTAATCATCATGGTCCGTAATATGACTTTCAAAGGAGGACAAAGGACATGTAGAATAAGGTTTTTTTTTATGTCAACCTGAAATGTTAAAAAATATAATGGCAAATACTGTAATACTTTTCAGTGCCCCAATATGTGTGTAATAGTTCATCAATTTATCTAAACTTTTTAAAAATTGATTTCTATTTCAGCTTACATCATGCACCTGAGGGTAAAAAATTTCATAAATTTATCATTTCAGAATTTAAGTACCCACTGTGCAAAGTAATTCTTTGTTCCTAAGTACTGACCCATCTAGAACTCAATGGGTATCCCTTGAAAATGTGTTTGTCTTCAAAAATGTATTTGCCTTTGAAAATGTATTTGCTTTTCAAAAGTAGGTTGCATTCAGATTTATCACGTCTTTCATGCCACATTGAGGACTAAAAATCAGCAAATACATTTGCTAACAGTTCTAAATAGGCAAAATGCCCTGTACATAGAGGATACACATTAAATATTTATTGAATGAATGACTATTATTGAAAAGCCCTCACTTAGACAAATAAAATTTAGGATGATGTTCAAAACCTTAAAACAACCCATAAAAATGTTAAATATTAGCTAGAGTATATTTTGAGTTCTAACATCAATAGCATGTAATAGAAATGTTAATTATTGAATTTAACAATTTTATGACAAGGATAGAAAAACAGAAATACAATCCACAGAAGTAAGCACAAGGCAAGAACTTAGTAAACAGTGACTGAATTGAACAGATAATTAATTAACTCTTTTAAATTAAGATTAAAGTTATGACTGACATTTGGTGTATTGGGTTTCCTCAAACTAATTTGTTCTAAGGGTTTTAGGAGTGTGATTGTGAGAAAAGGATAAATAAATAAAAGAGGTGGTACAACACAATTTGGAAAGCTTTTAGCTTATATCATCTTTATATAAACTATTTTACCCTTTTAAGCCTATTGTAGATGTAAATTTTTATAATTCTGCTGACAATGCAGGATAATCTGAATTATGTAATACTTTATAAGTGGAATCAACTCAATCTCAAATGAAGAATAAAGTAATTGTTTCTTAACTTGTCAGTTTTCCACTCCTGCCTAGCTGGCCACATTGCAAAGCATTTTCTTTTTGTTTGTAATTTGTTAGTTTTAATTATGAAATATTTCAAACATATAGACAAATATAGAAAGGTGTATAATAGACATCCAATAACTCATCACCCATACTTAAAGATGTTAACATTTTATAGCTCAGAAGTAATCATGAAAACACACAAAGAACAGAAAGAAACAATTTGAAATCTGTTAGACTGACAAATTAGGAAATCTGATGACAGGAAGTATTAATGAAAGTATGGGGGATTGGGAACAGGTACTTTCATTTACTGCTGGTGAGATAAACAACCACTATGGAGAGCAATTTGAGAAACACCTAGTAAGGTTTTCATTTAGCGACCAAAATATTTTGCAAACTCTACTTCTATTCAAGAGACATTTATACAAATTGGAACTCTTTTAACTATATGGGTAATTTCTAGTTCTTCGTTTTAAGGGGATTCTTTTATCTGCAGTTATCTACAGAGTCACACTCCTCTTATTGATAGTATTAATTTTTTATTCAAAAATATTTTAATAAAAAAGTAGGGTTTAGAAATAAATAAATGTACCAAATTGGACACAGAATTTAAATGCAGTCAAATTAATGGAAACAGATTTCATAAATAAAATAAATGACATGACTCTATGGAATGTGGCATATGCCAGACCAAAAAGATATGCACTGGATCAAAATTAGAGAGTTTGGTTCTAAGACTTTTGTAAGTTGTACTTTTAAAGAAAGTGAATGGCAAAGTTCCAAAATGACTTCACTATAGAAAAGAATTGCTTTAATTGCATAAATACATTAGGGAGGGTATGAACAGCCCCCAGGCTTTCCACTATATGGCGTCTTATTTCACACTTTTTAAGGTTTACACAACAGTTAGGCAGTACCTGAATCACTTCCCATGGTGCCTGAATCACTGCCCATGTTGCTGTTATGTCCAAGACTTTCATCTAAGCAGCTGACACTTCCTTCTGCCAAACTTGTGTCTGATTCTGCAAAGGAAAACATTTTAAAATATTTTTAAAATATTTCTGAGAATAAACGTATTTTAACTGCACACCTCTACAGCACACAGTACATACAGTTCAATGCAAGTGGGGAAGGCACACCCAGACAATTATGAATAAAAGGTAAGAGTTTCTGGCAGGCTACATTAAAAAAAATCCACTATGGATGAGCAGCTGCTGGGTAGTGAATCAAATACATATTACCTACTTAAAGTACTCTACGTCCAATATGAGACCTAATGCAAATTCCTAAGGATTTATGACTTTTGTCATCCCTCTACATGGAAATTTTGCTCAAAAAAGCAATACCTAGGCTTGGTAATGTCTTTAAACAGAAACTATTGTATAGAAACTATGGAGCTATTTTCATGTAAAATGATAGGGAATTAATAAAATAAAAAAATTAATAAAGTACATGGATCTATTGATGTTACAAAAATAATAGTTCACTGATAAACATAAATTTAAAATCTCTAAAAGAACTTGCTCAAAAAGAATATCACTAAAGCTTGGCATCACAGTTGTACTAGAAGCTTATATGAGGTTGGAAATAAATGTTTTTCTTTACTATGATTAAACTAAGCTTCTATCAAGGAGTTATGGTTAGTATGAATGGCAAGTGCACACCCTTCATTTATTAATCCTGATTTTCTGTTTTCAGTACTCAGTATCTATTCTTTTTGAAAACCTTTTTTCCTTCAAGGGAAGAATTCCTTCCATATAGTTTGTTTCCAAAGGCTTATGCAATCTTATCCTCAAGGACCAGAACTATCACTACACTGGTAAAAATAAATGAATGGTGGTTACTACCTTTGGAACAGAAAGGACTTGTGAAGTTTGCTATTACTTTGTTCTGAGTCTAAGTTCCCCTTATATAAAATGGAGCTAATGCCATTTACCTCACAGGATTTGACAACCACTCAGTAATATTAGATACAATAAGCTCTTTGCACAGTAACTTAATCGGTAGATTAGAAAATGAAATAAAAATCAAGTAAGTAGTTGGTATATTACTAGGGAAGGAGTTTCACTTAATAATGTATGTTGTTCTTACAATTAATAATATTTCCTAATACTTATACCTGTTATCTAATTATTATTTCATATTAAAGCTCCTCAATGTACTAATAAATTATATTAAAGTAGCCTTTAGCTATGTAAAACTAGTCTGAGAGCCGGTTAGCTCAGCTGGTTATAGTCCTGATAAAACTAGTCTGAGTGTCATATATTTAGGGCTGGGAATAGAAGTGGATGAAAAATAGACACAGTATATTTTAATAAAACTTCTCTGAAAAGAGATGACATACAACTTCTCAAAAATTACAAGTATCTTCTTTCTCCTTAAACAGTTAATTTTTTTCAAGTCACATGTATTGAAGTATAATTTATATACTCCAAAATCACTCTTTTTAGGTATATAGTTTGATGAGATTGACAAACATGTACAGATTTGTAACCACCACCATGATCAAGATATTTCCAACACCTCAAAAGTCCCCACAAGCCCCTTTGTAGTCAATCCCTCCTACCATGCCCTGGCAACCACTGATCTCGTTCATGTCCCTATAGTTTTGCCTTTTTTCCAGAATGTCATATACACGAATTCCTGCAACAGTCAGCCTTTATGTCTGGATTTTTAAACTTGGCTTAAGATGTTTGAGATTTAGCTTTTTTGTTACAACAAGAGGCCTGTTCATCGTTCTATGGTGAATATATCTTGCTCTTACTCTGTAAACCTATCTTGTCCTTCCTCAACAAACTTCGTTTCATGCTTAAAAAAAAAAGATGTTTGAGATTCGTCCACGTTATTGTGTGGATCAATAATTTGTTCCTTTTTGTTGCTGACTAGTATTCCATTGAGAATCTGTTTATGACATTTATGACATTTCCCCTGCAATCTGGATAAGCCACATTAGCTGGGGAGACATAATGGAATTACAGCCAATGCCAATCAAATACGTAAGACATCTTTCTTAAAAGTTAAAAGAAAGCAGATGAGAAATTTGTAGAAAAATCCTCAATGGACATACATACTGTTTAAGTATATTAGCACTACATAAATACACTAATGTGAAAATACTGTGCTTATCAGTTGTCATAGATTAGCTCTAAAACTCAGATTTGAGGAGTCCCTAATGATCACACGGGAAAACCTGTATATCTCACTGAGAGATTTTAAATATGGCACTTTGCAATTCCCAGAGGTATGTCTTGTTAGAAGCTCAGAGGCGAGTGTGGGATAGAACTGTCAAGTAGAGGAGCATTTTGGGCAGATGTACTGATGAAAAGAGAATATGATTTGTAAGGAAAAGGCAAGGTGTAAAATGAGACGAGGAAAATGTCATTGCAAGGATAATTCTAGATCTAGAAATATAGGCCAAGATTTTTGAGGCACAAAAGTGAATTTTGACATACTTTTCATTTGTTGTTTTAAACGTAGTATTGAGAACTGAAGAAAATAGCAAAATTACTGAAAAATACTAACAAATACCTAAAATCTAACACTGTCTCATTAAGTGTTCCACTACGTGTAATAGAAATGAAAATTATATTAATATTTGACTTCCACTTCATTTTCTAATCACTACCAGTTAAGCCATAATCTTAAACCTGCTTCATGTGTATATAAAGTCAAGATTTTCCCCAAGCTTTGTTCTGACATACTTAAGTTTTAGGGGAGCTATTTATGTAATGTACAAAAATAATATATCAATATTTTTTAAAGTTGCTACCCAAAATAAGGTATTATCAATTAAGTTCATTATCTAGATTATTTTAACCAAACAAACAAATCTGCAATGTGTCAGGAAAACACTGAGCTCAGTTTTCACAGATGTAATGTAAATTACATTATAAGCTCTCAACATCCTGTGTGGTAGATACCCATTATTGCCTCGGTTTTATAAGTGAGAAACCAAGGCTCAGAGAGGTTAAATGATTTATCCAGATCACACAGCTAGAACGGGATAGAGCTGCCATTTCTGAATCCAAGTTCTGTGTTCCAGTGCTTTATACCCAACACCAAGCATGGCTGATAATTTGTATGAAGTTTCATAAACAAGCAATCCTGTATCCATAGTGTTAAGTGAATGGGTTTTTTTAATAGCAACAGACATTTTCATTGTAATGTCAAATTTTCTATCAATCTTGAAGCAAAACTTATCTTTCCAAGAAATGAAGTTAGAGAGATGATATTACTTTCCTAACATTTCTGATTTCATTGATAAACTTTTATTAACTTTACATTTAAGCATCCACACTTATTTTTAAACTTTTTCTGCACACTAATAAAAAAGGAACACTTCTGTCCTTATTGTACAAAATTAATTGCAATAATTCTGGCAGAGATTATTATTAAAATGAAAGTGAATATA
The DNA here is from genome assembly GCA_023783475.1 of Daubentonia madagascariensis. Classification (NCBI taxonomy): domain Eukaryota; kingdom Metazoa; phylum Chordata; class Mammalia; order Primates; family Daubentoniidae; genus Daubentonia; species Daubentonia madagascariensis. The sequence goes on along the minus strand of JAKFHU010002088.1, from coordinate 44,485,716 downwards.
CAGAGATCTATTTCTTTGTAATTTTAAGGGTGTATAAATCTCCAGTTTCTCCACACAAAAATAATTTTGTTTCGTAGGCAGCAAATTCTTATGCATTTTGATATTTTTTTCTTTCATAGAAGTAGAAGTACTAAAGGAAATAAATTTAATAATAAAAGGAAATAGATTGTATTTCCCATAACACTGAGAATGCCTTTCCCAGAGATTTTCCTCCTGTATTAACTTTAAAAAGCATATTACAAACACCCCCACCCCCAAAATCAAGATCAAGAAAGTGTTATGTGATGCCATATTTAAACTAACCAGTTGAGTTTAAATGCCAAGAATTTCTGCAATTGGTTTATTTGGTATTATCTTGTTTCGTTCTTTGTATTTTTAAAGTATGTCAATCTGGGCTTAGGTCCTGATAAATAAAGTCGTGTGTTTATGATTTTAAAGTAGATCATGTAAATAGAGTCAATTGGAGGCGGGTGTTGCCATGAAAAGAACTTGTGTTTTGGAGCCCAACAGATTGGTCTCCAGATCTGAACTCAGCCACGGCTAACAAGTGACTTAACCTCTTTTTAAAAAAATATAGATAGTAGTTTCCCATTTGTTGTGAGAATGATTCTATTAGATCAAGGAAATGAATCTTGAAGAGAAACAAATCATAAATTCTCATGAAATAGCTGCTTAAAGCGGCTTTGAATATTGGAGTTATATTGTATAATAAGTTTAGTTAACTTTTATATAGGTGTCATTTCCTCTAGGGAAAATATCAAAGCTAGCTATGAAACAGATTTAGAAAATGGTGGTAATTTCTAACTGTTAAAGAAAAGCAGTTATTCATATGAAACTCTATTGGAATGAAAGGAAATTATAACCATCCAGTTAAGAGACAGGATTTTCTGTAATAATTCTGTAAACAACACAAAAAAGAACAGTTTTGCTTACAATGACAGAAAGTGTCTAAGACCAGTCCGTAGGCCATGGAAAAAAACTGCCTCATTTTGCAATCACATCTTGAGTATTTTGCTAATAAGGCAGATATATTAACTGGAATCCAAGAATTTCATATTTAACATACTCTAGATCTTAAATACTTTAAAATATTTTTAAATCATTTAGAAACCAAAAATATTGAAGTTTAAAAAAAATTCAAACGAAAACCCCTTTTCGTTGAAAGCCTTTTTTAGGTCTATTTCAATGTAAAGTCTGCCCTCTGCTGGAAAATGCTATTATAACAAGTAGTGGACAAGTAGACAGGTATTGTTTATTCAAAGAGCTAAGCTTCACCAGGTAAAATACAAATTGGTTCTTACTTCTATTCCAACCATCTAGTGTCCCTCTTATTTTCAGCCTGGATGTATTCCTCACCCCACAGAATATCTCTCCTTTCTTTCCCCTTGCCTCAGCCTGTCATACATTCTCTTTCCTGAGAACTGGTTTTGCATTACGGCAGGAAACAATGCAAGAGGAAAGGGCCTCTGTGCATATTGAGAAAGAAGAACAGCACCAACTGCTCCTGTTCTCCGGAGAGTTAGTGTTTACAAGGTCCTCAGATAGTCTAATTTCACTTTTCATGGGAATTTTATGTTTATTCTAGTTCTGACCTCATGATGCATTTTAGCGTCACCTCTTTAGCTACCCCCACCTTCCCACCAGTTTCATAACATTCACAGCCTGGATGTTCAAGGCTACCCCGAAAGCTTGAAACACATGTGCACGTATGGGTGCACACACAAAGACTGTATGGGCCTCTCAAGTGGGTTTACTTTCATACTGCTAATAATACATATTTCCTTTTCTTTTGAAATAACAATCTTTTTCTGAGAGGAAATAGATTACTTTTATTTTCAGCTCTATGTATATGGATCTACACACACGCGCGCACACACACACATACGCTCACATTTTGGTCTGTCAGATTTTGCTCTCTGTGCCAGGGAACATGTGTTCCCGCAGAATGGAGAGAAGCCACCTCCACCCACCTTGCATATTCTCTCCTGGATCCAAGCTTCTAGGAAATGAGTTCCCCAAAGACAAAAATCACTCTCCTAGAGCCACAGGCCCACATGGCTACCCATGGAGCTCCTCTACTCCTGCTTATAGAATTTCTACTGCTGAAACGTTTCAGCCAGAATTAAATTTGAGTTACATGTGATGATGTTGGCTTAAATTGTATCATCTATGCCCTTTAGGCTTTGGACTTGGGTTCTAATACAGAAAGACAGTTATTTAAGTACAGGGTTGTGAGAATAATCACACCCACCAGAATGACCATTCATTCGCTGCCAGTCAGTAACAGAGTCAGAAAGTCCTAGAGTAGAGTCAGTCATGAGTAATAAGCCAGATGGCCACATGCGAAGCAAGCCTTTGCATAACAAGGTTTAGGGATGGCAAGGTAGAAGATCAGTTGGAAACTTCTTTAGCTGGTAAGCACTTTTTAGGAAAGGCTATGGCAGTTAAGCAGACTTAAGCAGACTTGAAGAAAGTATGGGGGAAATACATTTAAGGGTGTCCTGGTAAATGTTCAATAATTATACCTTTGGAGTGGGGGGAGATATGATTTAAAAGTGTTTGCCAGTTTCCATGTTGTAAATATTCCCACCATGGCCAATTTCAAGCTACCAGCATGATGTCACTGAGTAGAGCTGGGAAGAGATGTGCATACTTAGTTATTATAAGCCAATATGAGCCAGTCCCAGTACCCCACTAGATATATTTCTCTAACTAAGGACTTTCCTGCAAACATCATCTGAGATGATCATACATTCATCGTGCTGTTATTTCATAATTATCCAAATGATGAATGGTATACTTTCAAAAGTTTTTTCTTTTTTTTGGCATTAGGAAAAGCATGTGGAAAAATTACAGTTAGGGAAACCCATTAACTCTCATTGATCTTAGAAGTCTTATGTATCACCACCCTTCTCAGCAAATGTTCCCCTCTCGCCAAACTTTTCCCCTAAACACATTTTGAGCTTTCCTGTGCCTATGATTTTGCTCTTGGTGTTCTTGCAGCCTAAAATGTGGGCTGCCACCTCTGTTTACAAATCCAGCATAGGACCTTTAGGGCTCGGTGGAAATGTCCCATATTCCTCCTCTGGTCAGCTTTCTCTCACCAGTCTTCCGTCTTTCACTAGTCTTGTCTCCTCATCCTTTAATATGTAGATCTTGTATTTCTTTTGCTGTGGAAAGATTACTGTTTCTTTTTGGGGGCATGTAACTCATTTTCTTGAAATAGGTTATAACCCTTTCGAGGGTGAGCACAGTGCTTCAGTGCTTGGTCCCCAAATAATACTGTACTACCTGACCGACTCACCTCTCTCTTCCTACTACTCTGGCTTCTAGTCCTCATTCACTTCCCAAAATAGTGAAGGTAAGGCTTGATAATCAAATTAAAATTAAAATCATTGCTTTTGTTAAACTTTCCTAAAAAAGCTTTAAGTTTGCAGCTCATAAATGGATGTCATGAAAATAAATCCAGCATGTATTTATTAACTGTACCCTAGGGAGATTTCTTTCTGTCACAATACTTATGTCCTCATTCCTGAAGTATGAACAGCAATCCTCCTACAGCTATTATGTAATTGTAAGTCATATAATTGACCCAGATAGCTCATGGTAGGTTTCAAATAAAATACAAGCCTATTTAATCCTTAATAAGCACCCGGATCAGCATCAGCATAACTCTCTCTCTCTTTCTATCTCTCACCATCTTCACCCCCCAGCTCAAATTAACACCTGCCTTTTGGATTGCCTCAGTAGTACTGCTAGTTCTCAATAATTAATTAAATTTAGAAAAATATAGAAGTAAAGGAGAGCTATCTTAATTCAAACCAGTCCTGAAACAGTGTGGGTGATTCTGATACAGTATTATTGTACACTACTGTAGCAATTATCTTTTCCACCTAGGACTCAAATGCTTTGGTATTTATTTCTAGAGATTCTAAAAATCTCTAGATTCAAGAGGTTAGTGCTATAGAACATTATTCTGGTCCTCAAGTGCAAGGATAAATTTTGTGGCATTTTTACAGAAATTAGTATAGACCAAATCTAAGATTGGACTTTGGTCTATAAAAAGGCAAAACAAAACAACAACAAAAAAAGTGCTATAACAGATTGGGCCAGGGAGAAGGAGGCTGTTTTATAAAGGTCAATTTTTAAACCCCTCCTACAGAACATGATCTATGCAAAATATATCCACAATATATTCCAAAGCATAATGTCACCGGATAAACCTAAGGAGTGGAACATATGGGGGAATATGAAAAAGAAGGTATTAAAGTCTGAAAACAAGCAGGTTGGTAAGCTCATTAGCTGGGGTGGAATTTTAAAATCTTCACGTGAACGAATATATAAATCAAAATATACACATGCATTCATAGTCATGCGCACTGTACATTCACACATGGCATACTCTACAGTTATAATCTTTCACACTGGAACAGTGAAATTCCATTCGCTTTATAAATGTAAAAGTGCCCTCTGCTGGTCAACTTGAGGTATTTGCATTTTCTAGTTTCACCGTAGGAAGCTACAACACAGAATGATAAAAGAAATTTGGGGGGATTTTCTGTTCTACCCTGCATAAAAGTAAGTTTATTTCAAATACAATAAAGTTTACTTACTTTTAAATATAATTTATTTTCTTTTAGTTTATTATAGAGCAGTAATTCCTAAAATAGTGTAATAAAAAAGTTGAAGGTAAAATAACTACTCAACTTGTTTTGACAAAGCAACAGTAGCAGACAATTAAAAAAATTTGTACATCCAATTTACTATAAGCTTGTAAAATTCAAATAATCCAGACAATTGTTTATTTTCTATAATTAAAATATTTTTAATAGAGGAAAATGAATGCAGGCTTTGCTTCCCTCTGTTGTTTTCTAAAGAAGTATGGTCTAGAGGAACAACAAAGTTTTGCAATATTTTCTTGTTATAAGATGACCAGTGACTTCAGAAAGCAGGAGTATAACACCCAGCATTAAATTCCTATTAATAGTCTGAGAATTTTCCCAATGTTGTTTAGAAATTGGTAAATTTGGAAAAGGGCAAATAAAATAAAAGCAAGTTTTTGGTATATTTTAATTACTAGCCACTTTTTTAATGGGAAGCAGTTGATAGTCAATAGAGGTGCTAGGATGAAGGAAGAAGACATACCGGCCTCCAAGTGTACAGACATGACAAAACCACTCTCCAGAACTATCCACTGGAGAACTCTAATCTATCACCCCTAGGGTGAAAAAGAGATGGTTTTAAGTAAGTTTCAGGGTGGGCCACTGTTACTAATGGTAGATGTCTTAGCCATCAGGTGTATTTAGGAGTAAAAAGGTGCTAAAAATATATTTTACATTAAAGCTATAAATAATTAACATTTGTATATACTAAGACTACTATGCACTGAAAAAACATTTTAGAAACTGGTTTAGAAATAATAATTAGAAAAGTCTTAATTTAAAATTAGAAATAATTTGTTACATTTTTTCTTTCTACACATAAAAAAATTCATATTTACAGAACGTGTGCAGCTTAAGTAACAAGTTTCTTGCAATGTTACTTTGGCATCTATTTGAAATCTTAACCCAACATAGTGGAATTCAAAATAACAATTATACGTTATCAACATCAAAAACACACACAGAACAAAATTATATGAATGTATATTAGAGACTATGGAATACCTCCTTCACATTTATTTTGATTCTTAATTCTGTCAAAGAATGCCTATGTAGGCAAAATCCTTCTATAGTAAATTTTGCAGCAAAAACTTCAATCAAAAGAACTCCAATAATTTCTCTGGGCTAATGGTACTTTACAAATTATTCATGTCAATAATTCTTAGTTCTTAAGAATGATAAGAAAATGAATAGACAATGGAATGATCCCTAGCCTCTACCAGCAGCAGTGTCTAAAGCAAAGGCCTAAAGCAAAGGCACTGCATTTCCATAAAAAAGTTACCCTTTGTTAATGCCCCGGAAAGGGCTAGAACAGATTAAACTAACCTGCTCTCCTATCCACCTGAGAAATCCAGACATCATAAGGATCCTACAGACTAGAAGATTGTTAAAATGTTTGTGGATTGGATGGGGTCCTCAGATTACTATACTGCTTACTGTACTCTTACATGTGCTCAGACTACTGTATATTTTAATACTCTGTACTTTTCCTTCATAGCACTTACTGCAAGTATAGCTGTATGGTTACTACTGTTCTGCTGACACCCCATCAGTGGAAAGTTCCATGGGGGCCAAAGCCATTTCTGTTACATTCCTAACTGTATTCACAGTACTGAACAAGGTGCCTGGCACGTGATAAGAGTTGGATAAATATTTGTTAACTGAAAGAAATGAAAGGAAGAGAGGGAGGGAAGTCAGACAGGAAGGGAAGAAGGGAGATAGGGAGGGAGGGAACCTAAGAGGAAAAAATAAATAAACAAAAGCTTTCTGTCCCCTAAAGCCATTATTAAGATCCAGATTTTTTCACAAGATGCATCTTTAAGTTTTATATTAAGGAGTAAAAATAGAAAAAATGTTTAAAACTTTGGCCTTTAATTTTGCTCACTTTGAAACTCAGAGTAGATTAACTACAAGCTGATGAGAGGCATTAGTCTGGTAACCTTTGATGAAAACCCTCATTTAAGATGCAAGATCATCTCCCAGCTTCAGCTCTGTCTTTAATTCTTTCTAGTATGGATTTAAAAAATAGCTGGTGACTCACAGAGATGTCAGGTAGTCTATAAAGGAGGTTTATTAAAACATGAAAACCCTACATTTAGATAGTAGATTTCGGCATTTCTACAGAATTATGATTTCTGAAAAAAAGTGCACCTGCTCAAATGAAAAAGAAATCCTCTAGAATTCAGGTTTAAAAGCTTTGCTATTCTGTACATTAAAACCTTGCACTTAAAATGTGGTCCAGGAACAGTAGCAGGAGCATCACCTGAGCTTGTGAGAAAGGTGTAATCTCAGGCCTCTCTCTGGATCTATTGAATCATAATCTGCATATCAATCAGACTTCCCGTCCTGGTAGTTCACTTGAACATTAAAGCTTCAGAAGCATTGCATTTAAAAGAAAAAAAAAAAGGTACCACAAACAGGCTAAAAATCAAGCAAATCATAAAAAATATTGGTATTATTTATGACAAAGGATTGATATCCTATATATTTAGATAGTTCATATAAACTGGCAAGAAGATAAATACCTTAATAGAAAAATGAATAGAAAAATGTTTTGTTAATTAACAACACAAAGAGAATAAACTTACAAAAATTTTTTTCAATGGAAATCAGAAAATTCAAATAACAAAATACCATTTTTAATAGCAACCAAATTGGCAAAGGTTGAAAATGATGATATTATCTACTCTTGTAAGAGAGAATTCAGGGAAACAGGCACTCTCCTATCCTGCTAGAGAACATGTAAATTGGTACAAGTTCCTGGAGTGAAATTTGACATTAAGTATCAAATGTGTTAAAATTGTATAAATCATTTGACCTAGAAATTCCAATTATGTAATATGTTTTTAAGAAGCAAACTTCAACATAAGTACAAAGAGAGCTATTGAGGCATTATTCATGATAGCTATAGCAATTTGGAAACATCCTAAATGTTCAACGATTGGTTAATTAATTATATTGCATGCAAATGGTGAAACTATTATTCAGTCATTAAAAACCATGCTGTAGAAGAAAATCTAATGAACACAAGAGAAATGCCATCATATATACACATCCAGGTATGTAAAACGCCTGGAAGGACAGATACCCAAATGTTAAGTGTAATATCTACACTGTGGGACTACGGATGACTTTTTCGTGTGTTTCTATGTTTTCCAAATTTCCTGCAATGCAACTATATTACTTTTCTAAGTAGAATATAATAAACTTTGCAGTCGTGTGCTAGAGTTAGTTTATACCAGCTCACAAGAGCCAATTGGTAAATTTTCAGGAATCTTGTGAGCCAGTTGTATGTGCAGCCATTTAAAAAAAATTAAATTATGTAAACTTACAGTTAATTAAATTATATTAAAACAAAGATAATAAAAACTCAAAACTCATCACTTCTGCACATCTTTTCCCAACTTTGGGTCCAGTGACCATATGTTGGAGGCTTGAAATAAGCCTTACTGGGAGTATTTACACACAGAGGTGGGTAAATGCTACATATCATGGCTTTCTCCTTTGCCCCAGAGAGATATTTGTTATATTTACTAGCACACCACTGGTTTAAAGCAACTATTTCTTGTGAAAATAGAACAGAGGGAAGAGGAGAGGAAAATTCTCCTATCATGGGCAAATTAGAAAGGGGAAAATAGTTAAATTAATTCCATTCTTCTAGGGCTATTTCAGTATCAAAAAGGTGGACATAGTGGTATTTAGTCCTCACTCCAATTAGTTACTGCAATTCAAGCCAACCCTAGTTTAGCATCTGTTCATCTTCCTTTTTACAGACTTAGTTTTGGTCTTTATAACTGAGCTGAACCTTTCTGAGACATCCCAGTCTGTAAAACAGTGAAAAAGGTAATGGCACTATTTAATTTTCAGGGTTTTAGATGAATCAAATTGATTAATGTATTTGAAAGTACTTTGAAAAGCATGAAATATAGGGTACACTTAAGATATTTACCACATTAGAATGACCATGGGTTACTTGTAAAGTGAAATTAGAAGCAAATGTGTTCAGATTTATAACACATTAATATTGGATTAGTTTTATAAAACATTTTAGCCAAAGAGGAATTATTTTAATTTAATCTCCTCTAAAATATTATTTTAATAAAAATGCTCACAAACCTTAATGCCTAAATTTCCTCCTTCTGATTAATCGAACTTGATGTCATCAGTGTACTAATTGATTTTTTGGAAGTAGCAATTAGTGTATTAAAGTATGTATGTGTTTCAAGTACCTGAAATTACACAAGAATCTGCAAAAGATGATTCTGATGAATTATTCTCCCTGCCCCAGGCCTCTTTCTCTGGACTTGGCTGATCTGTGGCTAAAAGAAGTGGCTCTTCAACTTCAGGACCACCTTCTTGTGATAAATTCTCAATCTCTGTGAATAAAAGTATTAAAATAAGTATTAGAATGTAAGCAGTAGTGCTATACAAGTTTTTATACAGTATACATAACTGTTACTATTATTTTGAAAACAAAATCGGGGTCCCCAATAGAGGTTATCTAGATATATTTAAATACTTTGAAATTCTGAACAGAATTAAATTGTACTGCAATGCAAATTTTTGTATGATATAAATAGCTATTATTATTACTTTGCAAACAAAGTGGAGTCCCTGGTAAAGATTTGCTTTAATATATTTCAGTACTTTGACATTTTGAAAAGCTTGGAATATGTTTTTTGTTATGGCACAGTATTTTCATTTTTAACACGGACTTGATGAGTAATTCTTGAAATGGTCAAATTTTATCTAAAAAGACAATATAATAAGTATTATACTAATCATAAGAAAAATGATTTCCTGTCTGACCATCACCTTTAGGAAGTAAGCCAATCATTCAGTGATACAAAGTTACATTTAAGGCTGAATTAATGAAAATGCAAATTTGGTAGTTTTCTTTAGCTTGTGCTCTTGCCATTTTGTTCCCTCACTGTGTGTTCTGCACGAGATGTACATCTGCTTTAATGTCAGCCTAAATTCATGTATTCTGAATTTCTGGGGATTTTTTTTAATTCAATGAAATATTCTTCCCTTCTCCTTTCCTGCATTTCTCCCTTCCGGCTTTTCTTCCTTCAACCGACATGTATTGGGTGTTTATTAAGGGCCTGTGTGGATTATAAAGAAAAACAAGACTTTCTGTCCTTTTGAAGCTACAATCTGTCAAGGAAGACTGATGGCATAAAGAAAATTTTCCAAAATATCATTTCAGATTATCCCATCTTAAAAAATAAGGGGAAAATGCGCCCAACTTCATGTGGAGAATTTCCTGAAGAAAACTGTTGTGACTTTGGACAAGGAGTCAACTTGACAATGTTTGCAGCTAGATATTAAGTATGTTTGGGATTTATTATTATAATAGTTAACTTTTTTTGTGCTTACCTTATGAGCACTTTACATACATTAACTTGTTTAATATTCAAAAAAATCTAGGCAATAAGTAATATTATATCCATTTTACAGAGGGGTAAACTGAGGCAAAGGAGAGCAAGTACCTGGCCAAAGGTTACCCATTAGGGAAGGAGCCATGATTCAGTGAGCATCAGGATCCAGAAGCTGGGTTCCTGGATTAGTCTGCTCATGCTATCATAGACCAGGTGGCTTAAACAACAGAAATTTCTTTTCTCAAAGTTCTGGACACTGGAAGTCCAAAATCAAGGTGTCAGCAAAGCCAATGTCTGATGAGGGCTCTTTACTTAGTTTACAGATGGCCACCTTCTCACTGTGTCCTCACATGATCGAGAGAGAGGGAGAGATGTTTCTTTCCCTATTCCTCTTCTTATAAGGTCAAAATTCTATAGGATTAAGGTTTCGCCCTTATGACTTCATTTAATCTTAATCACCTCCTAACAACACTTCTCCAGATAGAGTCATATAGGGCTCCAACATATGAATTTTGGGTGGACATAATTCCATCCACAGCATTTCACTATTGCCCCTCCATTCATATTCTTATTGCATGTAAAATACATTCATTCACTTCGTCAGCCCAAATATCTCAACTCATTACAGTATCAACTCTAAAGTCAAAAGTCTCATCTATTATTATCTAAATCACATATGAATGAGACTCAAGTTGCGATTCATACTGAGGCAAATTCTCTACCAACTGTGAACCTGTCAAACTGGACGAATTATGTGCTTCCAAAATACCATCGTAGGAGAGGCATAGGATGGACTTTCTATTCCAAAAGGAAGAAATAGGAAAGAAGGAAGAGGTGACAGGTCCCAACCAAGTCCAAAACCTAGTAAAGCAAATTCCATCAGATCATAAGGCTTGAGAATAATTCTCTTTATTTTGATGCTCTGGCTTCCAGGCCCACTGGGATGGCAGGTTCAGCCCCAGGGCTCTGCAGTGCAGCCTCACTTCTTCTGTTCCCTCTGAGGGCCCCGCCCACACAGCTCTGTGAGGGTAGCCCCACATCTGAGGCACTGGGCAGATCATCTTGCCCCTACCAAACCCAGACAGGCATCCCCCCCTCTGAAACCAAAGAGGAAATAGTCTTGCCCCCAGTGCCTGTGGTGAGAGTGGAAGACTTGACCTCTTAATTGCCTTTGGGGTCATTCCTTTCTTTCTTTGAAGAACATCACACATTCACAGCCAAGTAGCTCTATGGTTGGGTTCTGTAGAATCCAAGAAGTCTGACAGCCTTTTTTCATTCTGTCCTGCTTTCTCTGTCCCCTTCAGTTTAAACTAGAAGTGTATTTGTTGGCATAACACTATCTCTATTCCTGGCTTCTGGTAAAATGGCAGATTAAGTCCATAAATTGCACCCATGGTCAAATGGTTGTTCAGCCACACCCTTAGTGTTCTTTTAAAACACTTTCTCATTTTTTGCAATATGGACTGGTTAAGAATTTTCCATATTGTCAAGTTCTGGTTCCTTTTTATTTAACAATTTCTTATTTAATTCATTTCTCCTCTTTTGTAGTTTACCATAAGCAGTCAAGAGAAACTAAGCTGTTCCTTCAACATTTTATTTAGAAATCTCCTCAGCCAAATATCCATTTTCATCACTTGCAAAGTACACCATCAAGTTCTTTGCCATTTTACAACAAGGATCACCTTTTTTCCAGTTTTCAATAGCTTTTTCCTCATTTCCTTCTGAGACCTCACCAGAATCACCCTTAACATTCATATTTCTATCATTCACCTCAAAACTCTTCCAGGCTCTATCCATTACCCAGTTCTAAAAGCCTCTTCCACATGTTTTGGTATTTGTTACAGAGGCACCCCACTTTTTAGTATGAAAATTTGCATTAATCGGTTTGGGTCACCAGAACAAAGTTACAATGATTGTAATTATTATTAATAATTAACAGTTAATGTTCAACTTGTTTAACATGTGGTATTTTTAAAAAGATAGGATACTTGCTATAAAAAGAAAAATAAGGTGGCAGATTCAATTAGATTTATAAATAATATGTGAAAGAGCTATAAAATGTTATTTTATTACTATTATAGAATAATTTTTAAAACTCACATTAAGGAATGTTGAGATAGTTGGCAATTACAGTCCTTCCATCAAATGCTTAATAAATTACTTAAAAATCTATTAAAATGTTCAGAACATGCAGCAGAGTTGTAATACCACTAAATTATTATTTCCTTCAAATTTATTTGTATCTATGCGATGTTAAATAATCTTGATAAAAATTTCAGGCAATCATCTTGTTTCCAAAATAAGATAGATAGATAGTGGAGAGTGTTGGTTGGACTAGGAGTCAACTGCTAATATCCTAGCCCAGCTTGCTGAGTGTTGTCTTCTTTGATAAGTTAATCTTCTCCCATGCACCAGTTTCCTCATTTGTAAAGGGGATAAAATAGATTATCAAATCCTTCCCACTCTTAAACTTTTGATTGTAAAAATCTTGGCATTTGGTATTTTGTCTATAGGCTTTATTAAACTCTCAATCACTAGGCAAAATGTGCAACATCTTCCTTAGTAAAATTAGAAATACCTGCATTGCTTTCTGAGAAATCAGTGCCTGTCAATTCTTGGACAAGTTTATTGTTTCCTGTTTGACGAAGAATATTCAGAAATGTAGAAAACCAGTTTTCTTTCTGCACGATCCTTTTTAGTAGCTCTCTTACACCTGATTCATTTCCATTATTTTCTGCAGCAGAAATCTATTTTAAGAGAAAAGTAGAATTAAATAAGATCAAACATCTTGTGATCAAATTTCAACAGGAGTTATCTTTTAGGAAAACTGAGCAATTAAGCATAAGTATTAATAAAGGCTTATATTCAAATACTAAGGAAAATGTCAATGCTACTTGTAGCAATTCTGGGTTCTATAGGGCAAAAAAAAAAAAAAAAATCTCTGGGCCAAGCACCCTTTTCAACATTTTAAAAGACATTTTTTGTTTGTGTCATCTGTGATTTTTTTTATCAGTGTTTTGTAGTTCCCCTTATAGAGATCTTTCTCCTCCTTGGTTAAGTATATTCCTAAGTATTTTATTGTCTTTGTAGCTATTGTGAATGGTATTGAGTCTTTATCTGACTCTCAGCTTGACTGCTATTAGTATATAGAAATGCTACTGATTTTTGTACATTGATTTTGTAACCTGAGACTTTGCTGAATTTACTTATCAATCCTAGAAATCTTTTGGTGGAGTCTTCAGGGTTTTCTGTAATAGATACAGGGTCATATCATCGGCAAACAGGGATACTTTGACAACTTCTTTCCCAATTAGGATGCCGTTTATTTCTTTCTTTTGCCTGATTACTTTGGCTAGGACTTCCAGTACTATGTTAAATAGAAATGGTGACAGTGGACATCCTTGTCTTGTTCCAGTTCTCAGGGGGAATGCTTTCAACTTTTCCCCATTTAGTATGATGTTGGCTGTGAATTTGTCACATATGACTTTTATACTTTTGAGATATGTTCCTCCTATGCCTAGGTTGTTGAAGGTTTTTATCATGAAAGCGTGCCGGGTTTTATTGAATGCTTTTTCTGCATCTATTGAGATGATCATATGGTCTTTGTTTTTGCTTCTGTTTATGTGGTAAATCACGTTTATTGATTTGCATATGTTGAAGCATCCTTGCTTCCCCAGGATGTTCCAAAAAGCTATTGAGTTATTCAAATCTGACACTTCGGAAATAAGTTTTATCTCAGCCATTCTGAATAAGGGGTGCAGGAGAAAGTGTCTTAATCTGCAGCTATGTTATGTCTTTTTTCACTAATTTCTTTCTGTATATCAAGGGCTTGCTATTTTCTTTCAACCCATGGAGTCTATAAATGGGAAATCAAACATTTCTTATATGACTCTTCTTTCTTCATTATTATATATCATTATGAAGTAAGTAATTACTACCACAGATTTACAGCCTTGCCTATTTAATATTTGTGCTATTTATTATTGCTATAACAAATTTTTCTCAAATTTGTGTTTGTTTAGTATTGTAAGAAATTTATTTTTATATCTATTCTTTTCTTGAAATATGAGGCAGAATTATTTCTATATCCATTCATTACAATCTTTAGCTGTTATTTAATTTCTCATTTATATTAATCTAGTAAATCTTTTTTAATGTGGATCATTTGTGTAATCATTATCACAGTGCATCTCCCCAGGTCCTAATACAAACATTTGGAGAAAAGACTAACACAAGCCACATTTAGACCAGATATAAATTAGGCAGGATATCATTAGCTTTCTGTGGCATTCGGCAAGCCACTTTATTTCTCTGAGTCTCAGTTTCAACATGTGGAAAATGAGGCAGCTGAAAAGAAATTTCAGGGTTTCTATATCCTAACTGCACATTAGAATCATCTACGGAGCTTTAAAAAATATTGATGGCTAGGATCTGCCCACAAAAGATTCAAATTTATTTTGTCTATGAAGGGAACCAAGATATTTAAAAACAATTTTTTTAAAGCATCTCATGTGATTCTATCAGCATCCCAGATGAGAAATACTGACTTAGATATCATCAAAAGTCCTTCTCAACATTTGCAATTTTCCACATGTATAATTTGTATTGTTTAGTGCAGATTAGTTCTTTCCTACAAAATTTATGTATTTTCTAGTTCTATAAATATATTCTGTAACCTTTTAATGTCAGGAATTTGTTAGCATTTTTGCAACAATGTCTGGCACAAATTCAGTGTTAGCGATTATTACAGATGACTCGGAAAAATCATCTTTACAAACACCTCACCAGCAGACACTACTTAGTAGAGAAGGCTATACAGTATGATCTCTACTCAAAGGATATTTTAGTCTTGGTAGCAAACAGTTAATAATGCTGTTCTAAGGGCTTTGTGTATATTAACCCAGCACCCCAGAAGTAGGTACCAATATTAACCCATTTTACAGATCAGACATCCAAGGCACAGAAATGTTTAATTACCTCTCTAAGGTCACAAAGGTAGTTTTAAATGGCAGAGGTGGAATTTGATCCCAGGCAATTGGCTTTGAAGGCTAAATCTTGTCTTCCTGAGCTATAATTATAGCTAATAATTTTCCCCAATCTTAAGTTCATTTTTGGCAAGAGGTGGTTAAAATGACTCTTTGAACTTAATAAATTTTAGGTGATTTCAGTCCATCTCCCCCACGGTATTTTCTAAAAAGATTCTTGCTCATTTCCTACTTTTTCTCTAACTTCATTAATATCCTAATGGAAATCTTTGTCTTCTCTGGTGTTTATAACATCTTTCTTATCATCTGCTATTTTAAGAAGTAATTTCTATAAATGTAAATAAGACTGATTTCAGTACCTTCTTTCAACTCAATCATTCTCATTTTTTTAACCCCATCCTTTAATCAGCTATAAATACATCTGACAGAAGTAATCAGAAAGTATTTCTCTAATAAGAATGAGTGAGGCACTGTAATGAGTACTTTCATTAAAAATCCCAAAGCATATTCTATCTACTAAATTTTCTTCAACTACTAATCTATTAAGTTGATTTTTACTGTGGAATCACATTTGTTAAGCTTTCTTTGCCCTTATTGAGTCCAGGCATTTGAGGATCATGTTGCCATTATTTCCTACAAATATTCTTATTATTTAAATGTGAAACTACATATAATATCTATTCAATTTTAGCAGCCTCATCAAGATTCTGAATTTTTAAGGAATTTTCCTGTTTTTGGTGCTAGAAAGTACATCAATTCCCTTTGAAGCAATTATATAATTTTTTTATCTTAATCTGTTCTCCTTAAATATTGTAAAGATATTAAATTCCAAAATATAAATGGAATTATAGAAATTCCTGGGAGGTGAATATTCAGACTTCAGACTGCAACAAGACATAAAATGATTCCTACTCTGCCCATTCCTCACTGGAAGTTTTCTCTATGAAGTTAAAAATGGATAGATGTTTTCATGACTATGAAGTCTATGGGTATATTGTTAACTAATTCATGGAATATAAAATAAAATGAATTTTTGGGTAACTCAATACTTTCATATTCTAAATTCTTTGATATGTTTTTTCTTTCCAATAGAAATCAGTGGAGAAACCAATGATATTTCCACAAAGTACCACCTTAACAACACAATTGTACAGTTTAATAAAAAAGAAAGGTTTCTTCCCTTTATAATAATCTTATATACCTATTTAAATATAACAGTGATTTTTTAATTCAGCAGAGTTCAACTCTCAGATAACAATAAATTAAGAAGCAAAACTTATATGTTAAAAACAAAGAATTTTTAAAAACTAATTGCCCACAAAAATGTTAATGTCTTAAGCAAACAAATATTTGTTGTCTCACTGACATAGCTAATTTATCATTCTTTTTTTTTTTTTTAACAAACTTCTTAATTTTCCAGATAATACAATGTGCTCGGGAGACTGACTTGAGTACCCAACTTCATGTCAGGAGAACTGGACTCAAGTTTCTAACTGGACTAGTCATGGTATCTCTGGTCTCCTATATAAATGAAAGGTGTATGGGGTCTACAGGACTATAGGTGTTTAATGCTTTGAACTGTTCAGCTGAAACATGCACCTCTCTTCAGATGTTCAAATTGATAGTAAGGCATCATGGAAACGTTTGGATGATCGTTTCTGTTCCAGAGGTCATGACTATCTAAGTTGATGGATGTGCCAAGTTTTCACTAAGCATCCTAAAAGAGATGCAGGGCAGAACAGGGGCACTCCCTCACTGTTATGGATCATTTTATTATAATGATCTATAAAATGACTCTTATTTATTGCTGAGTCTCTAATATTTAGAATAGTGCGTACAGTAGACATTTTTAAACTATTTGTTGGAAGAATGAACACTGATTAACACTATAACACAAGCTCCATGAAAGCACAGACAGTGTCATTGGTTTGCTCTTAACTTTTCACCACTAGCATAACTTCTGGCACAAAGATGCCACTCACTAAATTCAAACTGAATGAATGAATAAATTAATACATTAAATAAGTTCTTTAGGTACTCACTAGACACAAAACTAAGTCTAAAATCATTTTCAGAAGCTCTGCTGTAATCAAGGACAAAGGCTGGGAGATGAGAGTGGGAATCTTAAATTAAAATAACAGACAAAGTAGAAAATGTCCACTGGCAAACAGAAAAAAATAATGAAAATAAAAGATCATTCCTTAGAAGTCCTGATTACTTAGTTAAATGTTATTTTAAGCTGTCAAGAAAGCAAATTTGGAGATCTTATGCTTATTATCCATCCATTCTCCAATGCCTGGGAAGGTAATTCAATACCTCATATGTTTTCAACTCCTGTTCCAGGCAACTATTTGGAAATAAATTCCAAATCAACCAATCAATCAAGTAATCAATACTTATTAAGCACCATCCTTATACTTAGTCCTGGCTAAGTTCTGGGAGCTTAAAGATGCTAGATATAGTTTCTCCTTCAAATCAGTTTAATCCAGGGACTTTAAGAAGCAGATCTCAATTTCAACATGGGAGATTCTCTGAAACTTTAAATTTACGAGGAAATGTAACCAGATGAATGATAAGAAAAGTCAGCAACATATCAAAATAGTTCTTTATTACTTATAATCTTTTTCATAAACACTATTTTTCATTTGATGTTGACTAAAATACCACAAAAGGGAAATTATTATGATGCCCATTTCATGGGTGAACTTATCAGGGAGCTTGGCCCAAAGTAACACATAGAATAAAGAGCAAAGATAGATCTCAAATCCATGTGTTTCCCTCCTAAATTCCTATGATTTTTCCATCATGCCTTGCTGCTATAAGATAAACATTTCATCAATGACCACCACATCAATATAGATTCTTCCAAACACAGTGCTTCTTTTCCATCATCTGCCATAGCTTGTTTTTGAAACTGATAATATATGTAAAATGATGCAAACAAAAAATATTCCAGACCCTCACAGAGGCACTATTGCTCCTTAGAGAGTCTCAAATATGTAGCTCCTCAGTCTTTCAGGGACTCCTTTGAAATGTGAATCTGAGGAAGAATTTGGTGTGCTTTGGCCTTAAGTGCTACCAGCACACAAAAGTCCCTTTACTCTCTATCTTCTTTGTGTCAAGTCCCTTGCATTACTGCTAGCTGCCTCCAAGCTTGCCAGAATCAAGAACTTGGATAAAATCTAGCTGGCGGAAATTCAATCCAGGCAAGACAAAAGTGATGCTGATAGGCAGAAGTATTTAGAGTAAATAAGGAGAAGTGCTGTTTCGCTGGCAATCGGGACATCATACCCACCAAACATAAACAGCTTTGTGGTGTTACTGGACTCTGTTGCTTCTGGACTTCCTAACAGCTACTGTGGCTGGAAATGCCATCTTCCATCTCCAGCTGGCTTGAAGGCTGCATACTTTCTTCCAAATTAAGATTCTGCCACAGTGATGTACACATTTGTCATATCCAGCTGGACTACTATAATGCGTTCTAGCTGGTTCTCAATACACAAAATGACATAAACATTACAGACAACAGTGTAAAGTAACTTACTTGTTGGGAAAACTGGCCATTAAAATTAGATGCATGTTTGGGTCTTTGGACAGGCCCTGTGGCTGTTAAGTCTACAAAAGACCATTAACTTGAGTCACTAAAGACCAAGTCACATCAGCTATAGTCAATCAATCAAATGCCCAGAACTTTGTAATGAAGATATAAACAACTGATGCATCAAAAAGAAAGAGAGAAAGAAAATGTCAAAATTATAGCATTGTATACAGACAAAGCCTTCCACTTATAGCCAGGGGTCTATTTACCTACATGTCTTTCAAAACAAGACTTTTGACTTGCAACCCTGAATAAGTCAGATTCAAATAGGTCAGCATTTATATACTTCACAGTATATCTTTACTCATTGAGAAACAATTAACATTACACTAAGTGTAAAGTCATCTGTAAAATTCACCCATAAAATTCACCCTGTCGAAATGCCACC
Organism: Daubentonia madagascariensis; assembly: GCA_023783475.1. Taxonomy (NCBI): domain Eukaryota; kingdom Metazoa; phylum Chordata; class Mammalia; order Primates; family Daubentoniidae; genus Daubentonia; species Daubentonia madagascariensis. The sequence continues at coordinate 44,466,703 of JAKFHU010002088.1, read as the reverse complement.
TTAAGAAAAATCCATTATTCCTTCACTAATATGAAAAACTGCAACTAGCAACGTATTTTTTCAATGAATTTTCTCTAAATTTAGATTCCCAGAGAATGTTGAAATTTGATTAAAGAAACAATAAAAGTGTGTGTGTGTTTGTTAGTTATTGTAATTTCCCCATTTGGACTAAGATTAAACGGCATAGAGGTTGGAAAACCTTTTCTCTAAGGGGCAAAATAATAAATATTTTAGGCTTTGCAGGCCATATGATCTCTGTCCAACTGGCCTTGGAGCAAAAAAAGCAGCCATAGACATTATGTAAACAAATGAGCATGACTATGTTCCAATAAAACATTCTTTATGAACACTGAATCTAATGACCATTCTTAGTTTGTGGGCCTGCAAAAACCCATAGCCAGCTGGACTTAGCCCATGGGCCATAGTTTGCTATGTAGTTCCTGTCCCATGGAACTACATTAAATAAGACATAAAATTCAACATCATCAAGGTCTAAATTCTTAACTCTGCTACTGTTCTTCCTGGGAGACGCTGAGCAAATTATTTAACTTGCCTCAGTTTCCTTATTTGTAAAATGCAGTTAATGACATTAGAACCCTCAGTGGGTTATTTCCAAGATGAACTGTAATAATACATTTAGAAAATGATACTAATTGCACATAGTAAGTGTTCAATAAATGTTATATATTAGTCTACATTACTATGCTAAAGTTAACGCCTCTTTAGTTTACTTCAGTGAAAGAATTATAAAATTAGCTCCTCTGTGTAAAAATTTTCAAAATTATGTTTTTAAGTGCTAGATATTCTCTTCTCAAAGAATGAAGGAATCTGATTTGCCCAAAGATGTCAAAGCACATTTAGAATGGGGCAAACGTACAAGCAACCTTACTTTACAAAATCTGCCTAAAAGCCCAGCTCCATGTGAGCTGACACCTACCCGATTTCTGTCTTCAATTGTCAACAGTTTCTCCTCTATGCATTTATCCAAGACATCTCTAACCAGAAGTTTGTCCACCAGAGTGGGCTGAAGGAGGTTCAGCAGTTGGAGACATTCATCATGAGCGTTCTCAAATGATGGAGAGGGCAAGTCAGTCAGCTGAGGGTTCATGTAGCGGGCAGCTAAAGGGCTGCCCGCTCTCCGGAGCGCTTCCACAAATTCCTGAGCCCAGCCAAGGGGCCACTTCCCCTTCTCCAAGGTGCTCAGAAGCAGTTCAACTGCGTGCATGTTCCCACAGGTGGCAGCCGTCCTCTGAATCTGCTCCTTCACGTCTGCAGGCAGAAAGGTCAAGTAGTCCAGCACAGGCTCCACCTGGATGTACATTTTCACCCTGGCCTTGAAACATGAGATGAGATAGCGGAAACTACTGTCTGTAGAATACCTATTCGACATCTTTCGTTCTCAGAGAATGAGCGGATTCTCCCAGGTAGATAGGTTGCTGTTCTCTGCTGGACGGATGAGATGCGTGCGCGGCCGTCCGCTGCTTACTTGGAGGAGCAGGGTCTGCCACGCTGTGCTTGACGGCGACGAGGTGACGCGCAGGGTTCTTAGGCCGGAGCGCGGGGGCGCGGTAGCACCTGGGCAGGTGGGCAGTGGGCAGCGCGCGGGGCCAGAGAACGTGGCCGTGGCAGGTGCGTGCTGGTGGGCGCGGCCCTCTGGACTCTGGGGTCGGGGCCGGGGCGACACCGCTGACTCTCGGGTGGCAGCTCTGAGTCCAACTTTCTGCCAGGCTGTTTTTATAGTTTGCCTGACTCTAGTTTCTGTTTCGATTCTCTTCGCAGGACTTTCCAAGAGTAATCCGCTGGGCGGGGAGTGTGTTTCGTCGGGGAGGAGACTCCCTTTGGTCGGGGCGGGTGAGGAGAGGCCTTGGTCGAGCGCACCCGCACCGTGGGAAATAGAAAAGGAAAGCGAATTCTCCCTAGCACCGAGTAAGACAGCAACGCTGCCGCAGTGCTCCTCCCGCTGGTATTTTTTCCTCCCAGTGGGGTTCTGCCTCAACAATCAGACCCATTGTCAGCTACAACGTACAGGGCAAGAAAGAGTGTGATTTGGGACTTTCCATGGAGAAGTGAAGAGAAATGCCACAGACCCTGACGTGAAGAGGAGGGCGTTACCCTCCGCTGGTGAGTGCAGGCAGGTCTGGCCCAGCCGGGGTGGCAAGACTGCAAGGGACAGGCGGAGAGAAGCAGCTAAGGAGACATCTTTCCAGAGATATGGAGAACCCCAGCAGGAAGTCACCTCTGCACCCTTCTGCCTCATGCTTAGATTGCTAGTATTTATATAGCTTTGACCAGAACCTGGTGACAGATTCAGAGGGACCTTAACCACCAACTCAGCTTAGGGAGAAGCCAAGACTGAAGGTTTCCTATCTCCCAGTATGTAAATTCCCTACATTCTTTAATATACAACTTTCCTTTAATAAAACAAAACAAAACAAAATCCCCAACAACTTATTTTTGATATAGCTGCCATTCTTTTCTTGGATTCAATACAGCAAGTTTTGGCTGAAGCAGCTAGGAACTTAATTAGCAACTAATGTACCAACTTGTAGTAAACATCAACATTTGTCTATGTCATGAGAGGAAAAAAAACATTCACACTGAAAAATGGCAGCTTCATTTACAGAAGCCACATAAATGTGAGTCTTTAAGGTTGCTACTCACTAAAAAGGCATTCTGCAGCCAGCCATGGGTGACTGCGGATGGTAGTATATATGCATCATAATTGGAACCTCAGGGTATATAAAGGATGGAGGGATCATTTAACTATCAAAAAGACACATTCAGGAAAAGTAATCTGTTAGCAAAGCATAGTCAATCAAGTCTGTGTAGGCCAGGGAAACCTGGTGGTGCTTTGGACTGGATAATGGAAGTGTAGAGTCTTGGTGAGTATTTACTGGGGGAATACAAAATATCCAAATGAATACTTTATGACATGGTGTCTTATTTTATTCTCTAATTATATTATGTAGTTAAGCCTTTTTCTACCCCAAAGGATGGTAAGCTGCTTGAAGAAGGGACATATTTACACAGTAACCAGTACAATACTCACAACTAGTAGGCCCTTGGTGATTTCTCTACTGGGAGTTTTATTTGAATTGACTCTAGTAGCTAATTTGACAATAGTGTCATATACACAGTGAAAGGTGAAGTAAATGGAGCCTTGGCCTTGCAGGTAGACCTGATTTATACTGTTCTTCTGTTTCTTCACAAAACACAACTAATTTTTTTACTTAATTGGGGAAGTTGACCTTGTACCCAGATAGAAGAGAATCAAATTAGATGTTTCTACAAAAGTATTCAAATTATTAATTTTGGGTATTAGGTCTATGGAGATAGCTTTTAGAGCTATTGCATAAAAATACCCCCACTCCCCAGCTGCCTGTGGGTTATATTCAATATGTTAAAGCACAAGCCAACCAACCAACCAACCAAAGAATATTCTGTTTCCTGGAACCAGTCCTTCAGTCCTTTGGTTTCAAATACTGGGGAATGAGAAGGAATTGCTGATTAAATATGGGGAAACACTTAATGTCATTTTCTTAACACTATGGAATTGCTGTCCTGGAAGAGGAAGGGTTAAATGTTTACTATTTGACCAAAGATGTTTAAATGTTTGGCATTCAAATTATATCATTCATCCATTCATTTAAAAAATATTTATCAAGTATCTATTATATGACCAGCACTGTTCTAGGTACAGTTAATATAATGAATAAAGTTCCTACTTTTACAGAATTCATGTTCTAATGGGAATGGGAAGACAGGTAAGAAGTAAGAAATATTCAGTGTGCCAGGTGAAGATAAATGCTATGAAGACCATGGTAATTCTAGATAATAATGTACATTACAGATTGATTTTCCAAGTAGTCACCCTCATCTAACCCTCACTATTAGCATCACATAATATCCATCAATAACAGTTTATATTTTTTCTCAAGTAAAAGCCACTCTGTTGGATGAGGTCTGAGTGGTAAAGATTGAGCATTGGTGGAAGTGCCTGAGGGAAAATAGAAAGGAACTTCTTTTTTAGGAATCTCCCATAATCTTGATAGGACCCCTTCTGGAGAAAAGAAGGCTAAGGAAACAAAAGTCAAGCCACAATCTCTCAAGATGTATCCATTTTTCCTCATCTATATTTTTTGCATTATGATTTAGTTTATTTTCTGCTTTTCATTTGGATAGTTGTTTTCTTCTGTCAAATTTCTTCTAATAGGTTTCATTTTCATCTTCTTCATTGATTCTTAAATGTAAGTTTCTGTTTCCTTTCTTCTTTGAAGTAGAAGATCCTACTGAACTATGTCTTTTCTCACTGCAATCTTTTGTTTGAGTTTTCTACATTTAAATAGTACAATTATAGCTGCCATTACAATTTAATGGACACACATAAAAGTAATTTTTTTTCAAAGAAAATGCCAATACATTTAGTTTAATGAGAAAATCCTAGAATTGTTCTGTTCATTTGCTAAGTTTCATCAATAAAGAGCCTACTCTGTGTAATTTAAAGTGTTAGATGCTCTTAACCTAGCAGTGTAGAGTGTGTTAAGCACAGAGACTCTGAGCTCAGGGTGTCTGGGTTCACATCTCAGCACTCTCTTAATTGCTGTATGATTAGGAAAATCACCTCAAATAACATCACTTGTAAAATGAGAATGATTCCAGTACCATATCATACAGTTGTTCTAAAGATGGACTGTAACCCCCTAGCACCAGCCTGGCATGTTCACACGCCCAATAAGTGACATCAACCCAGTATGCTTATGCAAACAAGTAACAGACGGTGCCAGTCCTCAAAGACGGCACAATTTATAAAGGAAATAATTTAGTTATGCATATAAACACTATATAATAGCTAGCCTTTTAACTGAGACTTTAATTAGGATTCCTTTTCATAAGAAACTGGGAGGCTGATTTAGCAGGAAAGTTTATTAAAAGGATACTGTCATAGCTTTATATTTCAAAACCATTAGTAGGCCCAAAATAGAAAAAGAACTTCTGGGCTGGACACGGTGGCTCACACCTGTAATCCTAGCACTCTGGGAGGCTGAGGCGGGAGAATAACTTGAGCTTAGGAGTTCGAGACCAGCCTGAGCAAAAGTGAGACCCCACCTCTATTTAAAAAAAAAAAGAGAAGGAAGTTTAATTAATTTATTAATTAAAAAAAAAGAAATTCTGGCTAAGTTTACTAGATCTTGATACTTATTTCCCAATCCCTTCCACCAATTCAATTAAAGTTCCGGTTTTAAGTGTGCACATATAAAAGCTTTTCTACATAACAAAAAAAAAAATCATGTCAATGGATAATTTTCCAAACATCCATTTTTCAAATGTTTCTTCCATAGCTTAAGTTGTTTCAAAAACACTTGACAAGTCTCTGTTAAAACAGTGCCTTTACCTCAAAGTCAGGGATCGTGCTTCTTTTACTTTATTTAAAAATAAATGCTTAAGAGCAAACTACAGTCACATGTAATTAGACTGCCATTGTCTTTCCCTTGCAATCATGGTTGACATTTAACTGGTAGACATGTTGGGGTTAGATGTCCCAGCCTGTGTCCGTTCTGATTGAGGGGTGGCTGTTCTAATTGCTTATTACCCATCCCATAGAAATTGTTAAATATTTTTGTTTCACCTCTGCTCATATTGTAACTGACAAAGTCTTGAAGTAGAAGTAGGAGGGCTATAAAATGAGTTATTGAATAAAAAATTGAGATAAATTGAACCAAACTTTTGAATTGCTAAATCACAAAGGGTTAAACTAAGATTTAATAAAAACAATGAAGCACTGTCAACTAGAAAATATTTTTATTATTAATACATATTATATAAATTACACCTAAAAATCTTAATCCATTCATCTGATTCCTTACTTTTTAGTTTTTGTTGTATTTTATGATATAGTTGTACATGTAAAAACTTTCTAAATAAATACATATATATTTATTGGGGTCCATGTTCAAGTACTTTTAATGATAGGGATCAAAAAATTCTGATTTTTAACAGTAAGGCAATGCCACAGGAGTTCAAGCCATTTTATTTGAATATTAAAATAAAAGGATGACCCAAAGAATACTAGAAAATTTGTTTTCCAGTTGCTTTACCTACCCGAGCACACACACAGACCTTGAGGAATATCCCCAATAGGAAATAGGAAGGGTACCAAAGCACCCTTTTTGTGGTGGTAAAGTGAGCCAGGTGACCACCTAGGAAGTTATTCCCAAGTCTATCTGCAGATGAGACTCACATAGAAAGATGTACAAAATTATGTATTGCCTCAGAGTCTCCATGATTGGAACATCAATGTCAGTTACTTTTCCTTTCAATTCCACTTGTGATTCCACTCTCCAGCCAGAGGTTAGAACTAGGGATTAGGGCCTCTGCTAGCCTAGGGCCAACTGAGGATACAGTTGATTTTCATTTTCTGTGGTAATTATCTTCTATAAAGTTGTCATGAGCACTGAATTAGTGAATACTGAGCCATTGCTCCTAGAGGAAATACAGGGTGAAGTTCCTTCTAGTCTCTGGTTACATTTGCTTCAACTGATCAATATGTAACCTTGTTTTGTGTGTATTTATGTCTAAAGACATTTAATATATATTGTTGATTCGTTAACATTGAATTCACAACCAACAGCACTATAACTTGTGCTGAACAAAGCTCATCTAATAAACTTACTTTCTCTGTAAGACACAGCCTTCCTGTGCTCAAGAGTATTAGACAGCACTGCAGCACTATGCTTGGGGGCCATTTTAAACACTGAAATCACCAACAAAAAGCACAAGCATGTAAAAAATGGGGCACTAAATATACTATAAAAAGGACACTTGTTCCTAGTATGAGAGCTGAAACAAGACGGCAGAACATTGTCTTATTTAACCTCAGCTAGGAATGTGTGTGTTGGGTGACTCAAATATTTCACTGCTCTGTGCATGTTTGCAAATGACTGTGAAAGTGCCACAAGCATTAATTATTTTGGGGTTACAAATAAATGTTAGCAAGTAGCTGAATTCACAAATATGGAATTCATGAATAATGAGTATCAACTGTACTATGGTTTGAGTGTTTGTGTCCCCTCCAAAATTTATGTTAAAACTTAATCCCCAATTCAACAATGTTAAGAGGTGGGACCTTTAGGAAGTTTTTAAGCCATGAGGGCTCTGTCCTTATGGGTGGCATTAGCACCCTTTTAAAAGGGATTGAGGGAGTGAATTCAGCCCCTTTTGCCCTTCTGTCCCCCACACCATGTGAGGATGCAGTGTCCAAGGCACCATCTTGGAAGCAGAGACTGGGGCCCTCACTAAGTGCTGAACCTGCCAGTGCCTTGATCTTGGATGTCTCATCCTTCAGAATGGTGAGGAAATAAAATTTCTGCTCTTAATAATTACCCAGTCTCAGGTATTTTGTTATAGCACACTAACAGGCCGAGACAAATTGTATACAGGCAGTCCTCAGGTTACGGATGACCTGACTTAATGGCGTCCCATACTGATGAACAGGCTCTCAAGGCTCCCCATAAGGATAATTTATAATTAAATAATTAAATTAATAATTTGAGAGCTAGTTTCTTCTGCACATGTAAACAAACCCACACGGCGTAAGTGGGACATTGGCACAGAATCTTTACGCTAGCGGCTGGTCTCCTAGATAGATAGAGAAACAGCTGATAGAAACACAAGAAAACGAAAAATGAGAACATCCAGAGCCAAGAAAACTTACGAGGAAAGGATTAGCTGAAGTCTTCCGTCTACGGAAGCAGTACTTGCTAAGCTTGAGGAGCAAGATCCTAACATTGAGGGGTTTACCATGCAGTTAGTGAGAACATCAGCTGCTAGAAGGCCATTTACGATGAAAAAAAGAAAAAGACTGTGCAAACAATCCTAGATACCTTTTCCAAGAAACCAGCTTCAGTGGTAAGTAAGCTCCCCTCCTCCAGCAACAGAATCAAATCCTGATTCTCCAGCACCCACTTCACCCTCTCCAGCACCACCTCCACCATCATCTTCCGCTTAGTGTCAGCCTACCTTCCTGCCTCAAAAATGCCTCTTCTGGTAAGCAAGACATTGATGTAACATTAGGTGATTGTGAACCTTTAATATTCTTTTTTGAAATTTCTCCTATCTCCTATCTAAATTTTTTGTACGAGTTTGTTTTTATGTTCTGTTTTCTGAATCAAAAGAAAGAGCACAATAGTTTCTATAATTTAAAATTATTACAGTACAGGGGTATTATTTTTATTATTACAATATTACACAGTGTTATTATTACCACAGATGAGATATTATAGTATTGTTGTTGTTGTTATTATTATTATTATGGTATATGCACTGTTCATCAGGGATCTGAGTTACATACGAATCCAACCTAAAGATGTTCTCAGTAACGTGTCTCGTACATAACCCAGGACCACCTGTATATAGTTTCCTGGCCTAACCAAGAGAATTTGGAAACTGGATTATCCTTTGTAGACATATTCCTGAATCATTCATAATAATTCAGTTTGGCTAAAGCTATGAGATAAATGGACACATATTTTCAACAATTTATTAAGGGACATGTGGTTTGGAACATTCATCTGCCAAATCCATTGAGCATTGTCACATATTTGCTTAGAACGAATAAGACCTATTATGTATTACATACAATACATAACTTCATGGCAGTAGCACCTTGGACACTTCAGAGCATAAATCCCTAGATAATAGTTGCAAAAAATGGATCACATATGATTCAACTGAAAAGGCCATCTAATGTCTGTCAACTGGAGAAAAAGTAGCAAGTGCAGGAAATCTGATTCAGAGTTACTTTGGAACAATATCTGCTTACCTCATGCCTGTTACCTAGGCCCTTAGCAGTTCTTTAACCTACTGTTTCAGCAAAGAGAATGAGGGACTGAAGGAGTAACTCCTATATCATTAAAAACGAAACAAAACAAAACAAAACAAAAGCTGTCTTGCTTATGGTAAGTAACTGGAGTTTCTTATACTTTTACCAAGCATGAAGAGGGAAGTCAAGGAGATTATCAGGAAATTCAACTTCCACACAAAAATAATGCACAGCCACTTTTATTGCCAGTTTATCATGTCCTAGGTGACTACTATTTAAACTGAGAGGACTTTATGTGACTTAGTGATACATCACTAAGAGGGTGATGGAGAGAGGCTCAGTGCGTGAAGCTCTGGGCCCCATCCCTACTCCAGTGAGCAGATTGCTTTTTGGTTTTATATTTTGGGGTTATGTATTTTTGGAAAAAGTGTCTGAAAATCTCTGTGCTGGGAGATTAAAACATGATGAATAAAGAATTATTACAAAAATATAAATATTGTATTATTACCTTCTTAGACTACCTTACGTTTATATATGCCCAACAAGTGGTAATATGAGTTCAGGCTAGGCAGCTGCCTTTACCATCAATTTCTCATAGAACCAAATATTAGAAAAGCTGGGCAAGCTCTGCAACCTGTATACCATTTTGTTGAGCGAGGGAAAGGGACTTCAATTATATTACGCTGCTACTGCTATAATGAAAGAATGGATGAGTAAAGTCAGTAAATGAATGAAAAGATGATACAACTTTTTACTAAGGTCACAAATTATACCACGTTTTATAACATAAAATTATACTGCATTATAAAATATATTTTCTGATTATTTCTAAAAGAATTATTTTTTCTCCTCTGAATTTCTAATTAATTGTGTGTGTGTGTGTGTGTCACATTTGCCTATCTATTTGAGTATTTGTGTTGAGGGTACATAGATTTAGCAGATCTAGGGGAGCTTGCATAGTCCTTCTTAATCCTTAGAATGCATTCAAAATTTTAGAATTTATTTAGCAGAGATGATTTTACTTCATTCATTCTTTCTCCCTTAGATGCAGTAAAATTCTCAAGAGGGACATATTTATACTGTATGAGAGATTTTTCTCTTTAATTATAGAGTGGTCCAAATAATTTATTACTTCCAATGAGCTGTTTAAAAATATTTCAAGATGAAGGATTTATGATTTTAATAGACAGACAAAAGTAAATAAGGCTGCATGCATAGACTATGAGTGATATCTCATAGACATTTCAGAAATGCTTTATTCATTTCAGAAACAGACTGCTTATGTTCTCATAAATGTGCTGCATGCTGTTAATTAGGAATTAAGAATAGTAATTAACATTTAATATTTGTGGAACACCTACAAGGAACTGTAGAGAAAACCTGAACCTGAAACTTATTTCACAAAAGGACCTAGATATAGCCACATCCATGCCATTCTCAGAAAGGTAGGGAGTGGGAAAGGCTTCCCTTGCTTCCTTCCTGAGACTTCTCTGTATTACTACTCATAGATGATGTTTCCTTTGCTGCCCCCTTGTGGGGTTTAACTAACAAATCTTAACTGCGTTGGAATGGATTAAGCTGACATCAATTAAATGAAATTGTAACTATGTACAATGATAGATTTTTTGACAGTTAATAGAAAAGGAGGTAATCTATGTTTCCCAATGGGAAGATAAAAACCATGGCTATTAAAGGCAGAGAAGGTAACTTTCTACTTCATTACCTGTATGGCTAATGCTCTGCCCAATCTTGGAAAAAAAAGTCATTTTAAATTGAGCCGCTCAGAGCCTAGGGTACTATCATGACATAATCAGAGGATAAGAGTATGAACATCTGTAGGTGAGGGACAGGGTGACATGTATCGAGGCTGTTTGTAGGGATAGTTGTCATGACTACACCTACCTTGCTCTTGCCTGCATCTTCCTTATGTGGTTCCGTGGCATCCTGAGCTTACCTCCAGCCAGAGCGCTCATCTCACTTTGCTGCGATTGCATTTGGACTTACCAGCCATTGCTAGTAAGCTGTGAGCTCCACAAGGACAGGCAATGTGCCTTCATTCTTTTTGAATCTTCTTGTGTCCCCAATGATAGTATGGAGCCTGGCACATAGGAGGCACTCCACAAATATTTAGTGAGTAAATGAATATCAAATGCCTACCACATGCTAAGAGCTGAAATGAAAATATTTTCTGGAGCTTTCTATATGTTGCCACATTTAATCTTCACAACTCTATGAGTCTATGAATGGGCCTGATGTTTTCTATTGCTCAGTATTCATTTATTCCGCTGTAGGTAAAACTGCTCCCAGATTCTCTCCGGGAGAAATCACTCCTGTTTCCATCCTCAAACCATGTTTAGGTGGGACTGAGCCCTTTCCCAGCTATAAGGTTGGAGCCTGATTTGTTTGAGCTCATCAGTATACCTTACCTCCTGGCTACAGTGATTAAGTGAGGGATGGACATGTAACCCAATTAGAACCAGAGAGATGAAAGTGGAAAGTCCCTGTAGCTCTATGTATCAGTGGGCTATTGCTGGGTCAAGGGCCTCCCTCTATGTCCTAAGAATGGAGGCAGAAGGGACAACTGGAGAAATATGAATCCTTAGACAAACTGTTGATGTGCCAGATGAAACATAATCTGAAGCTAGTCCTGGACTTTGAGTTATGTAAGCCAATAAAGTCTCTTGTTTAGATATATTGAATTGGATTTTCTATTACAACATAAAGAGGACTAATTGATCTTCTAATAGGGAATATCCCCATTTTGCGTAGGAAAACCAAGATTTAAAGATGTATTATGCTTGCTGGTGTCACACTGACAACAAATGAACTTGAAGTCATTGCAATCCCTAAAATATTTATTCCACAGTTTCTTGAAGAATTAGCATGGACAATAATGACTAGAACCTAGTCTCTTGAGATCAGAGTGTGTGTATGTGAATGAATGAAATCAGTATTAGTAAAGTTAAAAACAATTAGAGTTAATAAACAGAAACTGTGCCAATTCTGACATTGGTATTAATGTATTATCTACACGATGTGGTTAGTTGATAGATAGTTTGCTATGTGGACGTTTTCTGAATATCAATAAGGTGGAAATATCAACGTTCAAGATCCAAATATCAGCCGATTTTTTTCATTATTGAAAAACTATGATAGACTCATAGGCCTGGAGCTACATGTTTTGTTTAGGTAATAGTCCACGGTTGAGTTCATAATCATTTAATTTCTCAAAAGCTGTATTTTAGGCACATACCTTTCCAATAGAAATTAGTTTTGTTTCCTTCTAAACAATTCTTAATTGATGTGCAGATTCATTTGAAATACAGTACAGAAAGATATTTTACATGGGAAATTTAACATAATTATTTGATATTTCTTACCATATACTTAAATCTTTTCCCTCTATGTCTCCACCTAGCCCTTTTTTATACTTTCTTTTTAATTAATTATGTTTTTTGATATCAGTAACTATCATTTTCTTGGACAATTTATGAGCAAACTCTTGCCTAAACAGTCTGTTGTTAGGTAACATCCTCCTTTCTCCTCCCCATCTTCCTTCCCTTTCTTTTGGGCTGGTTGCCATTGTGCCTCTCACAATCGGTGGCTCAAGTCCTTACTGTAATCATGGTGGCTGAAGAAGAACCTAGGTTTGTTCTCTTTCTCTCTCTTTCCTCTCTCTCTCTCTCTCTCTTTCACCCCTCCCCCCGCCAGCCCCCATTCAGCCTAGTTGCTCAGTCAAGTATTTGGACTTAATTAAAGACAGATTCACTATTCAATATAATTATTCTACAAATATTTACCTGATGCAATTTATCTGGACTTTTGATTTACCTTAAAGAACAATTTCATGGTTGAGTCTCTAATTGAAGAGTTGTTAAATTTGGGCAGGGTTTTGGAATTTCTTCTTCTTCAATGTGCTTGATATTTTCCACTTGTCCTTGAAGATCCACTCTCCACCCTTGTCTAAATTGCTCTGTGCCTGGGGAGGCTGACCTCTGTGGACTGCATCCATGAACTCCCTTTTCCTCTGGCTTCTTATCAGATACAGCCAATGGAAGCACTGGCAGGAAATCAGAGGCAGGGAGAAGAGTGAGGTTTTGGTATTCACCCCCTCAGCTACCTTTCATCCAGGCCATCATGCAACCCTCTGCCAAAGGTCACATGCTGGGGGCCCTCTCCATACAGGAAGGAACTCTATCCAGGTTTCAATAACTTCTTCCTTGCCTTGTATCTTCTGCCTAAGGGGGGTAATGGGTCCTCATTGTTGCTTGCACTGGGAAGCTATATCTGCCCTGATTGGTATCCCTTACCCATGTCGATACCTTTGTAAATAGTGACTTTATCACAATCCTTCAATTACTATATTAGAGTGCGCCATCTGCTTTTTTCTGGTGGAAGTGGCAGCAACTGAGATTTATAGCTAAAAGGCAGAAAATATGGTAAGTGTCCGAGGTAAGCTGAGTTGAACAGCTCTTGGGAGGTGCATTAACTGTGCTCCTTACACACACCCAGGTTGTTCCTGATACCATAACTGATCATGGGTCCTCATCTACATTAGTATATATCACAATTCTTACCCTCCTTGGTACAAGGAGAGTACCAAGTTTTTTATTTTTATTTTATTTCAATTTCTAATTTTGGATCACTCAAGCAATGAAGTGTTTTATAGCTTAATTCTTAGATTTTAAATAACATTAAGAGCTCTAAGAATAGAACTTCATTCACTCATTCATTCAAAGCTATAGGAGCACTGGTGGTTGTCATTTTCACAACATGAAAATTAGGTCATGTTTTGTTTTAAAACTATTTTTCAACTGTTCTGATCTGTGTCTACATTGACAATGTGACTATTACTACTTTAGTTTCCTCTTAAAATGTAATTGGTGCTTTTTTCACAGGATCGTTGTGAAGGTCAAACATGATAATGTGCAAAATAGCTGCGAAAAACATCATGTGCTATATAAATAAATAGATTGTAATTTTTTTATTCTTATTACCAGGTCTTATTCCCACCAATAGTTTTACATACATGGGGTTTGGGGGCAGTCTTATCTCACACATACACAAAACATCCAGGAATTAGTGTGGAAGCAAGATGATCTCAGCTATTAGCCAATCCATAATCTATTTAAGAACTGAGCCACTTTTATGTTTTTGATGAAACTATTTTTAATTTTTTGTAATAGGACTATTCTAATTTAACTCATATTATACATAAGCAAGTTACTAACCAAAGGATAAGCACTGGCATAAAAGTATTCAATTGACATATTTAATTTATATCTTTCTAAAAAGTCAGTTTTGTGGGTATATCATCCCATGTTACCTAAATAGAGTCTAAATGATATTCACAAACATGCAACCTAAATTTAAAATTTAAGGGAGGTATTTTAAAAAATATTTCCTGACTAACAGATTACTTTATTGAGGCTATTAATCATAGTGTTGCTGCTCTTATTAAGCAGCTGTGGACACATACTATGACCAACATTATATATATATAACATTTCTCAAGAAGTTTGCTCAGAAAGCAATTATCAGTTGAGGTTGTATATGCTCAGAAAGTATACCATTCATCACCTTTCTGAAGAGCGTTGTTGACACTTTTCATATATGTACTACTTCTATATTAAATACTTTAAGTTTGTGCTTCTGCCAAAAAAGTACTTAATATTATCAGAATTAGAAGCAGAAATTGTGTTGTTGAGAGCTTAGATGAAGAAAGGTCAGTTTGTCAAGTGGCTGGTTGAGGCAATAAATGGTAAATAATATTTATTTTTGTGTTATTTGGGAACTTATTATTCATTCTCTGTCCTCACTGGTGGGCAGTAACCCTTAGCTGCTGAAAGAAATAGCTTTAGGATTAAAATGAAATTCTTACCATATGGCATCATTTTATACTGTCATATTTTTATGTCTTATGCAAATAACACATTTATAAGCTTTTATTATTCCATATTAAAAACACAATGAGGCCAGTGTGGTGGTTTCCACTTGTAATCCCAGACTTTGGGAGGTCGAGGCAGGAGGATTGCTTGATGCAGGAGTTTGAGGCTGCAGTGAGCCATGAGAGTGCCACTGCACTCCAGCCTGGGTGACAGAGCAAGACCCCATCTCTAAAAACAAACAAACCACAGTGAATAATTTCTGGAGAAAGTGTGATAATTATTGTATGTATATCAATTAAAGAAATACATGTGAATACTTTTTAGCATAAAATAAATAGAATACTAGGGTGAATCCAAGATGACAACACAATAGTGGACATTATGATTAAGTGTCTTTTCTTCAACTTTCAGATTTTGTGTGCTGTGGACTGAACTGTGTCCCTTCCCAAGTTTGTGTGCTGAAGCCCTAACACTCAATGGGATGGTATTTGGAAAGGAGGACTTTAAGAGATGATTCGGTTTAGATGAAGTCATGCAGGTGTGGTCCTCGTGATGGGATTAATGTCCATGTGGGAAGAGACACTAGAGATCTCTCTCTGTTCTCACATACTAAGCAAAGCCCATGTGAGCATACAGGGAGAAGGTACTATCTGCAATCAAGGAGAAAGTCCTCCCCTGGCACCGACGCTGCAGACACCTCGATCTTGGGCTTTTAGTATCCAGAACTGTAAGAAATAAATTCCTGTTGTTTAAGCCACCTAGCCTATGATATTTTGTTATGGCAGCCTGAGCTGACTGAGACCTTTTGTGTATACTTTCTCAAGTGCTACAAGGATTTAGAAGTTGCCAAAATTATTCTGCATATATCATGGGCTATACCTTTAAAACATGAAGTCATAAAAATATTTCTATTATTCATTACTTTTTATGGGTAATGATGCCAAAGAGGTATTAATTTCTCAGGCTCCTTTCACTTTCATTACCAGCATTAGCAATTAGTTTTTATTTTAGGGTAATTTTGGTGGAACCCCCCTCCCAAGTAAGCTCTTCACCACTTCTCAACAGTTGCTGCATATGTATCAAGTAGAAAATAACAAAGTCTGTTAAGATGCAGACACTAGGTGGCTGGTAGGCACCCTTAGCAGCTAAGCTGTTCACTTCATACAGCCTCTTAGATTAACAACCTACCTGACACAGTCACTTAGTCTCACAGGTGTCTCAAATGTAACATGTCCAATATTGACACTTGATTTGGCCCTATCCCAGATAGCTCCTCCTCCAGTCTTCACCATGTCATCAAAGGGCAAACCCAAAACACCAGTAAATCCTGCTGGCTGTGCCTTAAAAACAGAACAATAACCTCACCACTTCTCACCATCTCAACTGCTATACTCTGGTAAATCGCCTCATCTGTAGATTACCAACAGATTGTTAACAGATCCCCCTGCTTCTACACTAATCCCCACCCATCTGTTGTCAACACAGCTGAAAGAGTGATCCTTCCTAAGTCATATTATGTCCCACTTACACTCCAAACTCTTTAGTGGCTCTCTATCTCACCCAGGGTATAGAAGAAAGTCCCTACAAGGTTCTGTAAGGCCCTGCATGATCTGGCCCAATGGCCCTGCTGTGTAACCACCCCTACTACTTTCCCTCTGGCTCAATGTACTCCAGACTCACTGGCCTCCTTGCTGTTCTTCAAACAGGTCAGGCAGGCTTCTGCTTTAGGACCTTAGCTCTAATTCTTCCTGAAATACTCTTCCTACAGGTATCTCGATGTCTAACTCACTCATGTTCTCTATGTCTTTGCTCAAATCTCACCTCTCAATGAGGCTACCCTCGGTGCCCCATTTAGAACTGCAACCTACTGTGTCATCGCCCTGCCCTTCACCTTGCTTTAGTTTTCCTCTTTTTTCCATAGCACTTCTCACCTTCTCACATGCTATACAATTTGCTTATTCATCATCTTTACTAACTATTGTCTGTTCTCCCTGATAGAGAGTAAGCTCCACAAGGGCGAGGACATTCCCCTCACCTCCTATTGATGTATTTCTCCCTATCTAAAATAGTGTTACATTTTATATGTTCAATAAATCATTGTTCAATAAATGAATTATTCTATCTAAATGAAATTTCTTAGTGATATATAATAAACTTCATTAGTATTGGCTTTCATTAGCTGGAATGTCTTATTTATAGAATTTAGTATGTAAATGATTTATATGATGGTTGTAGGCTCTGGCTCTGTGGCTGAAGTTTGCTGAGGAGCAGTAACATCTGTACTTTGTCTCTCATGGGGTGTGCCCCTACCCTATTCATATAATGGGAAAGAGAAAATGAGGTGGCAACAGATAGGAAAGGAAACCATAATTAATTTATTTTTTATATTGTACTGGTCAATGTGCTGGTTAATTGGATATCTAAACTTATGATAAGGCCACCAAGATTTGGAAGAAATTCCATAGGTATAATCATGTGAGCTTTATGGTTACAAGAAAGCACGTATCCTGTGTAAGAGAAGTAGTTAGATTGGCTAATCTTTGCCAAAACAATGTATTTTAGGGGGGCTATTTCTCTAGTTATTTTTTCTCCTGCCACTTTTAAACTTTTAAAACCCTTTATATTTTGAAATACAGTACTATGGTTAGGGGTAGGGATTGAAGGGGAAATGCATTGTTTTAAGAGACCACATCTTGCAGCCAAACGGTCTGGGTTCTAATCTCAGCTTCACTGCTAACTATGCAACTGTGGGTAAGTGAAATACAATTCTCCACCTTACTTTTCACATTTGTAAAATGGAATAATAATATATACCTGATGGGGTTGTTTTGGGGAATAACACCTCACAACACCCGGTGCCTGCTACATAGTATTTACTCTATAAATAGCTATTTTTATAGAATGAGGCATTTTATTAAAAGAAAAATATATGATTTCTAATTGTTTTTATACATTATATTTTCATCAAATGCTCTTGTTCATACAATACTGACTGAATCATGGAGGCAAACTGTCATTGCTATTATTTAAAAAAAAATTCCCTATAGGCTCATTTGAATTTTTTATACTAGCAAATTTATAATTTGAAATACTAGCTTTAGGGAGAGAAATGCTGCAGACTGTGTTGTTCAAGGTCCTCTCTGTATCTTCACAGTGGGAACTTTCCTGAGTAGCGCTTTTTCTAAGAAAGAGATACATTGTCAGGAACTGTGAAGGATCTGATATTTTACTCTGCTTGCAAGCTAACAAGTAGCCTGTTACAGTTTCATAGAAGTTAGCAGAAGGCATGAGATTTCTGGGTCAGAGATAAAGGACTTTATTACTCAAAGCACAATAGGCAGCATGAACTTCATATTCCCATAGATTCCCCTTGCTCCAAAGTCCCACAGGGGAAAGTGGAGCTGCCAGGTGGGTGCTGCACATGCAGTGAGTTTATCAGATGGGAGGAACTCCATACTTAGGAAAGTCCTGTCTTTTAAAAGGGCTGCTAGCAAACCTACCCAAACTTTGCCCTGGAGGAAAATAGTAATATCATCTTTGAAATTAGATGGGCAGAAATGCAAGAGACCCATGGAGACTTGACTCCCAACAAACACAAATGCAATATACCAATAAGGCTATCTTGATGAAAAGGAGATGCACAAAAGTTTTGACCATAGAATTAGATTAACCTTGTAAATGTAAACACTCAATTTTTCTAAGCATTTCTTTGACTATGTTTTCAGTTGGAATGAAACAATTTGTTCTGCTTTCTAATGTTTTATCCCTTGATGCCTTAATAAGCCATATGTTCTTTCCTCTTATCAAGTAGGTTTTACCATTCCCCTCTATTTATTTATTTATGCCAATAATTTAATCTTATTGGCTAATGTATTTCTTATTGTATTACAGGAACTAACGGACACTTTCTCAAGAGTAGTTTCTACATTAGTTTCCTTCTCTGCCTCTTCCTGGTAAAATTATGTTTCACAAGGTCCAACATATTCCTCCTCTGTAGTGTAGCTGAGCAATAGCTGCTCAGTTGTGCAAGGCTGATTTCCTCTGCTAATAGTTAAAACTGTTTTGACAGCCTTATTTTTAAGAAACATGTTATCTCTTGTCTTCCTTAAAGATAACTCAAAATAATATCATCCTGGTCCTTTTGTTTGTTTTTGTTTTTAAGCTGAAGCTAGAGCTGTCCTATCCTTTTAAAGCCAGAGCTACAAAATTCATTTGAGTTCCAGAGAAAAGCCGACTTGTCAATTGTTATTACTTAATAAGCCAAATTAGTTGAACGTTTAACTTTTCACCGAATGACAAGAACCAAGCTGTTCCTTTCAGTATCAGTAAGTAGAAGGCACCTCTTAAGAGTTTGCCGAAAGGCTGAGTCACTGGTAAGTTTGCCAGATAACATGCAGGATGCCTTCTATATTAACAACTTGTAAACAGCAAATAATTTCTTAGTATAAGTGCATATCTTGTGCAATATTTGGGCCATACCTATACTTTAAAAATGTTGTTTATTTGAAAATAAAATTTAACTAGACATCCTGTATTTTTATTTGCCAAACCTGACAATTCAGGTCACCATTTATCTACCAAAAGAGACTACAAATAACCTTTGCGTAAAATTTGGCCTCCAGGGGGTTTTAGTGCACAAGCACTCTTCTTGGGCCACAGGTGTGGTCACAGTTTCAAAGTTTTCAAGTAACATCAACACTACACAAAAGTAAATGTAACTCTGCAAATTTTGAAATTCACAGATGTGTTCCAAAAAGAGTGGAGTCGTTAAAAGAAGTCACAGACTTGCTGGTTTGGGGTTTCTCGGGAAAAACGAAGCTTACGGCGCTACTTCAAAGCCAGCAGAGCCTTTCCTCCGAGTGCGGGAAGTTAACGGGGGAAAAGGCTTCTTCAGGGCTTAGGAGGAGAGCGCGCGAGAACTTGAGCAAGCCAATAAGAGCCGAGCAGGGACAGGCCGGGCACCCAGGGATGGGAGGTAGCCAATCAGAGCCGAGAAGGGTGGGGCTAGACTCCGGGGAGGGCGGGGCTGGATTGTGTGAGGGGGCGGGTTCGGAGGAGTGAGCCGCGAGGTGAGTGCGTCTTTCGGCCTCACCTGCGTTAGCGCCAGCGCCTGGGCTTTTCTCCCAGCAAGGCGGACGCGGACTCGAAGGGTGACGCTCGTGCCGCCCGTCATGGCCTACCCGGGATATGGAGAAGGGGTGAGTCCTGGCCGCATCGCCGTGGCCGTCGCCTTCGCGGGGTGTGGCGCCCCTTTGGGGCGGTGCCAACGTACCGGGTCCGCCCTCGGCTCTTGCTTTGCGCGCCCGTGTCTGGTACTCGGTGGAACCCGCTCCGCGGGGTGTTGGAAACCGGGGCCGGGGGTCGAGCGCCACTGAGCCTGCGCTGAACGTGGAGCCGCAGGTGTTTCGGTCCTTGAGGACCCCTGGGGATCGTCCGTGTGGAGCCGAGGGAGTGATGTGTGTTTAGAAATTTATTTCCTGAATGGAGGAACTTACTGTCCTTTTCTTGTTGCAGTCATCTTTTGTGGTCTGCCCCTACCCGAGTCAGTTTTGCTAGAGATCCTCTTTCTGAATTTTTTTTTTAACCACTTCTTGTTTTTTTTAAAGTTGCTAATGAATAAATTAAGATATACTCTAAATGTCGCCTAATCTTCGCTGTAATACCAAAGGCAATCTGTTTTTCTAGGCTTTTTTTTTTAATGCAGAGAGGGTTACTCTTTTTTATATAACTATTTATCTTGCATTATCTTTGAGAGTTGGAAGTTGTAAAAGTAGTATCCTGGTGGCTAGCACCTTCTTTTTAGAAAGGTACCCAAACCCTTAGTATTGATGCCAGTGATTTCCAAAATGGGGTGAAGACACTTCGTGTTAACAAAGTGGCAGCGCAGGATGATCCATTGGTGTGTGGGTAGAAGATAACATATTTTGTATTTTTATTTCTATTTGTTTATACCCAAAAAGGGAAATGTGCTGTACTAATTTTAACATAGAACTTGACATTGGCATATGGTGTACGGTTGTGGTCTTCAAACGAGTTACTCCTACTCCTAGAAGTACATGGGGTTTTTTTGTTTGTTTTTTTGTTTTTGTTTGTTTGTTTTAAGATAATGAAAATTGATTTGCTTGAAAACTTGCCTGAATTTCCTCTGGCATCTGCCACTTTATAATGTCTACTCCTCATCAGCCCTTAAATTTATTAAGAAAGTTTAAGGTGCCTAAGGAAAGTAAAGCCTCTTTCAAAGAGTAGTCAAGATAGCATAAACCCGTGGGGCTTTAAAAATTTCCCTACCTTTTACATATTTTCATTTGGTTGAAGCTTGCTTTAGAAATGTGGTGTTTTTACTACTGTCGGTATGCTCTGAATTCATATATATGGTAGAGTGGGGTGCTGAGAGTAATACATTTTCATTCAATCAAATAATTTGCTACTTCCTTATCCCCACTTTTGTCAAAGACTGCTCGTATTTGATGGAGAGTTCCGTAATGGAATAAAGAAAACATCTGTATGTGTTTTGAACATTTAGATACCCTTTTCTGTTTATTTAAACATAAGCACCTCTTTTCAACTGGTCTCCTGCTCATCATTTGTAGCTGGAAAGAAAAGTACCGTCAAACAGCTGAAGCAATATAGATTAGAGACACTGATTTTATAAAATGTAATGGATATATTTTAAGATACATTGGATAAAATTTAGGAATAAAACTTATATGATTTTTTTACTTGGAGTATATTAATGACATAGTTAAAACTTTTATAAATCGTGTTTGTTATAGTCAATCCGTACCTTATTGTTTCTTATATTCTTTTAACAAAATATAAAACATTAGCTGCTAGACCTGTTTGTTTTGATAGTATACTTTTATCTAATTAAATATGTGATTCATCTCTTTAGAAGATGCATTTCCAACAAATTTTTACTTTCTTGTTTAATGTTTATCAAAATTATCTTATTTTCTTTTTTTACTAATTGTGTACAAATAAAAATTATAACTCAATCTAAAGGAAGTTTTTTTCTTTGTTTCTCACTTTGGTTACAGGAAATGAAATTTAAAATTTTAATTTACATACATATTTTTATTGTGCATATTATATATTAGGGTCATCAGTATTTTCAAGCATAAAAATACATTTTAAGCATAAAAAGACTTCCAGGGATAAGGTATTCATGGAAGAAATAGAATAAGAAATGAGTTCAAAGAGTAAAATTTGTAAATTTTACAGGAGAGCCTTTTCATGTCTTTTTAAAAATGGAGGGAGCCGGGTATCAGATTATTGTTTTATGTAGATGACAAAAGATACTTTCTAAAGAGTGATGTAAAACTTTATTTTTAAATATTGTCAATATTTACAATATGTTGGGCATTGCATTCTTTGTAACTATTTAAACTTATAATAAAAACTTTATATATCAACATAAAATATGGGAAAAGGTATATACTTTTCCAAAATTCTTTTCGGAGGAGGGAAGCAAAACATTTAAAGAACAATGACATGTGGTCCTATTGGTATCCTGAGGGATGAGGTGGAGTTCTATACCTTGGCCTCTCACTTGTTTCATTTCAGCCTATTGTGGCTTATTACAGTTAAATGTGCAGGGTTCTCCAGGGTTACAGATTATATGATCTAGTTTTAACTAAAGTAACCCTCACAAAAAGAACAAGTAGTTTGAAAATTTCTGGGAAGAAAACTGAGGATCGAGGATAATACCAAAGATTCAAAAACATGTAAAACAACATGAAAATGACATAGCTGACACTTTGTCCAAGCCTTTCTTCAATCACATTATCAAGTAATGACAGTGATGATCTAATGATCAATTTTAACCCATTTGAAACTATCAAGAAAACAACTTGAAATATGAATTTATATACACTGTTTTTAGGGCTTAAACTTGTTGACCAGAGCCCCAGTTCTCCTCCACATGGGCTGTTCCACATGGCACTTCAGCTTCTTCATAGCATGGTGGCCATGTTCTAAGAGAGAGAAACAGAAGCTGCTAGTCCTCATAAAATCTTAAGCCTAGAACCAACATGGTAAAGCTGAAACACGCCCAGCCCAGATTCAGGGGAGTGGAGAAATAGTCTCTGCTTTTGCATGGGATGGGTGGCAAAGAATTTGCAACCATCTTTATTTAATCTGACCACCAGGCTCTCAAATTATTGCATTTGGGAAAGTTAATTCTGCAAATCAGGAAGGCAAGATAGGTTGAAGGTTATTCCTTAGGAGAGATTCTTCGTATAATACTGCTTGCCTGACTTTGGTTAAAAAACAAGTTGTGCTTATCCTTCATGGCACAAGTGGAGATAACCACAGTAGAGGATCCACATCCAGTCTTTTGGCACCATCTCTGCACGAGCTTTTCACTAATGTGCTTATATTTAATTTGTCCTCTCTTTTCATAACAAGGTTTTTCATTTTTCTTTGTGTTAAGCTTAAGGTGAGGAGGGTCTCCAATAAGCCTTAAATTTAAATTCTTGGATATGTCCTAGGCCTTGATTGTTCTCCCTGTTTTTGCAGGCCTGGGAACCAAAGCCCAGGTGTTTGTTACTGCTACATGCTCTCAGAGCAAAAGCTGCTTTGGGAGTTTTGCTAATCCCTTTACCTCTGGGTTTAGACTTATCCCCAAATATTAGCCTGGAAGTTTTCTCCTATTAGTGCTCTTAAGGTGGTATAAAATTTTTATTTTATGGAACTTATTATTTTCAGTGTTAGGGCAGACCAAATTATCCTAGCTTACCATTATTAGAAATAGAAAGGGTGTTTTTTCCCCCTTCAGCCAGTTTTTGTAATTTATATATTAAATAATTTTATAAGTTCCATTTCATTTATATTCATCTATCACATTTCAAATGTATTGGTATAAAGGTTTTCATTGCATTTATTTATATATAAAATATATATTTGTTTATAGAATATTAAATATAAATAGATATATATTTCTTTCGAATTCTATTTGCAGTTATATACCCTTTTTCTTTTTCTATTCCTGAAAGTGACCTATTCCTTGCTGTCTCTTTTCCTTTTTTAAGGAATTATTTTTGATTTTTAATCCAATATATTGTGTTTTAATGTTTACTGTTTCCTTTCTTGTACCTCAGTGCTTCATAATCTAGTTTTTGACTACCTCCTTGAACGTATTTACTAGAGCTCAATACTTCCTCCATGCCTTTGTCCTTTGGACCACATCCTATGCTGCAGCTATTCAAACTACTTGTAGGCTCCTACATTGTGTTCTTGTAATCCTTTTTCTTTCTGCCTTCTGGCAATCTCTGCTCATCCTTCAAAGATGCAGATCAAGAAGATTTTTGTTCAAAATGGTATAATGAACAGTCTTGATACCTCTTCTACCTCTGGACTCATAAAAATGCTAAGTAAAATACCTAAGGTGTTATATTAATAATAAAAATGTGTACCAAGTCCCAAAGTGAAAAGAAAAGGAGAGAAACCATAGCCATAGCAGGAAATAAATAAGTGTGTAGGCGGGGTCAGACTGTATTTAATACATGCTCTACTTCCTACTAGCTACTTGACCTTGACCAATTCAGGAAACTTCTTGAAGTTTCAGATCATCAGCTGCAAACAGGAGGTAATACTTTGATATGTCAGTTGTTAGAAGTTGTTGATACCTAGAGTTGTTGGAAAATCAAATAATATAATAGATGGACAGTATTTAGAATAGTTCGTGGGATATGAAAAGCCCTCAATAAATATTAGCTACTTATTATAATTATTGGTATTCTTATTGTTATTCTTACTAGTTTTGAAGAGGACTGTGGTTGGAATTATCACTTTATTGATCTTTTCATTGTCATCTTTTTAAAAAATAAATCTTTTCTGGTGGAGAGGGTGTTTCAGCTCTATGCATTTTCCCATGATTAGGTCACAGTTTTATTGTATTTACCATATATTCTTCTAAGTTTGTGTCTTGAAGTGTACTTCTTAGTTTTACAATAGGTGAAATCTTGTATTTTTTACTTTTTATGTATTTCAATGATGATGATAGTAAACACTTTTTAAAATTGTGCCTCATGTTCTTCTGTTAGATTAAGTTCTTAGAGGCTAGAGATTTTTCTTTTTTCTTTTATACTTATTTTAATGCTGGATAACACATTAATGAATTTAGTTATGTCTGAAGGTAAGTCATGTAGTGTTTTGTAGTTAAGTTTTTGTAATAGTAAGTTTGAAAGCTTTTAGTAACTTTTTATTTTTTACTTTTTAATGGACTTCTAATAAATATTTTCTTTTAAACCAACTTTAGTGGTAATAGGTAATATTTATATTACTAATCTCCTTTTTCACTTTTATAGTTTGTAAATTTTACCAGTCAGATGCCAGGAATGCAGATACAAGTGGAACACCCAGTGCCAGGAACAGGTCCAGACATGCTCCCTGGTGGGTACTGTGAGTACCCAGCATATTCAGACAGTTATTCCTCAGCTGCTGACCCCATATGGACTTACTTCACTGCTGTTGCTGGACAGGTGAGATGCTTATTTATTGTACAAATATTAGTTTTTAAAAATTGTTATTTAAAAGAAATGTCAACTGTTTTACTTAGTATATCATTTTAAATGTATATAAAATTTATATTTTAAACTTACTTAGACTAATTTTCTTCTGGAGATCAAAGATGAGGATAGTCATAATTATTTTCATTTTAAAAAGTCTGTTAGGCCACGTGTGTGGTGGCTCACACCTGTAATTCTAGCACTTTGGGAGGAGGCCAAGGCAGGAAGATTGCTTGAGGCCAGGAGTTCAAGACCAGCCTGAGTAACATAGTGAGACCCCATCTCTATAAAAAATAGAAAAATTAGCCAGGCGTGGTGGTACATGCCTGTAGTCCTAGTTGCTCGGGAGGCTGTGGCAGGAGGATTACTTGAGCCCAGGAGTTTGAGGTTGCAGTGAGCTGTGATGATGCCACTGCACTCTAGCCCAGGCAACAGAGGGAGACCCTGTCTCCCAAAAAAAAAAAAAAAAAAAGTCTGTTAGTATTATGTCTGACACATTGTTGATTTGACTGAAAGAGGAAACAGATTTTTTTTTATAACAGGAAAATATGATCTTTTCTTAGCTAGTATCCTTCCCTTGCTGAATTTCTTCTATAAGGTGCTCCTTTTACTAGTAATTAAATACTCCACCAAAACTTATTATCTTCTTTTGAATTATCTTTTTTCCTATCACTTAAATCTTTTTATTTTCTTCATTGAGTTTGACACTTAGAAGCATCCTACTCTCCTTGAGTAATTGTTAATACAAAGCTAAGTATATTTAGTCTGAATGCCCTTCATGAGTATTGGAAATATGAGGGAAGGTAAGAGATTTTTTGAAAAATTAGTATTCTAAGGAACAATATTTTTAACTTGGGCATCAATCCCATTAAAAAAAAAAGTCTCAGTTAAAACCTAAGTATGTCAAACAGTGTGATAGGAAATTATTTCAAAACATCGTAAATTTGAGTTGAGAGATTACATTTTTTTCACAGGTGAAGTTATATTATTTATAGTAATTGTGATTTTATATGGCTGGTAAATTTTCTAAACAGATTATCATGTTGGGATTTATTTTTCTATTTTTAATTAAAAATTAAAGGAAACATTATATTAATAGCATGGTATATATTAGCATGTTATTCGTTTCTAATAAATTTGAACAAATATTTAAAAGGCTGACTTTATTATGACCATCGGGAAAGTGTGAGACTGCCAATTCAGGTACATGAATTCCGAGGGTGAATTGTTAGTGATGATACATGATTACTGTGATCAGCTGAAGTTTTTTTCTTTTGCTCCTACATAACTGTAACACTATGCCACAATTTATTCTTTTTAATGCAGTTTTATATACGTTATTTTATGTGAAATTGCAAGTGAAATTAAGTAAGCAGGGTATGTATTACACCCATTTGTATGAGTTATTAGTTGCATTTGACATAAAAGAAGTATTGAGTAAATATTCAAGATTGGAAAGAATACAATAGTATAAGATGTCAATTTCTTCCAAATTAATTAATAAAAAATGTAGTATTATATTAATCAAATTCCTAAAGTTTTGGGGTTATTTTTGGCACTTTCTGAAATGATTCCAAAGTTTATCTGGTAGACTGTCATTGAGAATAAAAATTAAATCATAATAAAATATAAGTGAATAATAATAACAGTGTGGTCCTAATGAAAAAGAAATATATAATACAGAAGGGCAGGAAGCCCAGAAACTTACCCCTGAATTTAGTATTTGTTGAAGATAGCATTTCTTATCAATGAGGAAAGAATGAATTCCTAAATTAACTATCCTGGAATAATTAACAATTTATTTAAAAATAAATTTTTAAAATTTTTTATTGATATATAATAGTTGATATATATATTTTGGGGGTACATGTGATAATTTGATACATTTATATAATCAAATCAGAGTAATTGGGATATTTATTTTCTTAAATATTTATCTTTTCTTTATACTAGGAACATTCAGATTATACTGTTCTAGCAATTTTGAAATGTATGATCAATTAATGTTAACTGTAGTCACTCTACTGATCTATCGAATACCAGGTCTTATTTCTCCTAAGTGTATATTTGTACCCATTAATCAGCCTTTCTTCATGCCTTCCTTCCCTTTTCCCTTCCTGGCCTGTGTGGTGTTTATTGATCTTCCTGTACCTGGATATTTATATCTTTCTTAAGTTTTGGAAAATTTTTTGTTATTATTTCTTTGAATAAGCTTTATACCCCGTGCTCTTGCTCAGCTTTCTCTTGAACACCAACAGTCTTAGATTTGGTCTTTTGAGGTTATTTTCTATATCTTATAGGAGATTGTTTCTTTTTTCTTTTTATTCCTCTGTGTAATTTCATATAGCCTGTCTTCAAGCTCACCGATTCTTTCCTCTGCTTGATCCATATTTTGCTATTAAAATCCTCTAATGAATTTTTCAGTTCAGGAAATGTAGTTCTTGGTTATACAATTTTTGGTTTTTTTTTATTATTTCAATCTCATTGTTAAATTTCTCTAATAATTTTCAGAATTACTTATTTGTGTTATTTTGGAGATCACCTAGTTTCCTTAAAACTGATTATTTTGAATTCTTGGTCAGAGAGCTCACATATCACTGTCTTGCTAGGGTCAGCCACTGGTTTCTTGCTTTGTTTGGGGTAGTCATGGTTCCCTGCCTGCTGTTGTTTTTTGTGAATTATGTCTATGTCTTTGCATTGAAACATTAGTTATTTATTCCTGTGTTCTCTGTCTGGCTTGTTTTGGTTTTTATTGGGTATGTTTGAGTAGAGATTCTGTGTAATTTACTTGTTGAACTTCTTATTTTTTTCTTCTGCTATGTCACTGCTTCCTTTCTGGCACTAGGTGGCGCTTAAACCTAGGTTTGCCTCAGCTCTTGTAAAGGATCTGGGCACTGCCTGTCCCAATGGGAGACGTCCCGGAGGGGATATCCCAGCAGTGTGGAAAGCCTGGCTAGGGGTTCATGTCCAGGGGGCCTGTGGAACGTACCTTTTACAGCATAGTGCTGTTGAACAGCCACTCTGATTTGACATCTCCTTTGGCTGAGTTACAGAGCAGAGTTTCCAGGGCTGGTGATGTTAGTCCCACCTCCTCTCTTTGTCTCTGGCTGTCCTCAGGGATATTTCTCCATTCAGGCACTCACAGATGCTTCCCATGGGTTGATGCATGGACAGGTTCCTTCCCAGGGGTCCCAAGATGATGAAGAAGCTGTTTGTCCACCTCGATCTTACTTTTTGCAGTATAGAAGCTGAGAGTCAGGGGAAATTTTCCCGAGGCTTGGAGCTGGGCAGATTAGGGGGAGAGGTGTTGCAGATGTAGAAATCCAATTCTCTTGCCATTTTGTAGGAGTTTTTTCTCTTTTCTGTGGCCTTGGGAACTGACTCATCCTCATAATTGAGTTCTGGGTTATTACTGGTGATAATCTTGGCACTGTGTATTTGTTTTTGGTTTTCTGTTGTTGTAGGGGAGAAGTGAAGTCAGCTTGCCTCTGCACCACCATTTTGAAACTGGAAGTATCAAGATTCTAAAAATAAATTTAGATCCTCCTCCCATACCATACGTCAGCATTAATTCCAGATACATTAGAGAATTAAAAAGAAGGTGTATTGGTGTTTTTCTACTATTGTCAAAATACATGAGTGCGTCTTTTATTGCTGTTTTAGTATGTATTGCAGCACCTGTTACTTCTGTGTTTTTCCACACAAAATTTCTTAGAAGATTGATAAACTAAGGTAGTTGTGGGTATTAATGAGACATCTTGGAGCGCTGTCTCCTTAAGGTGTATATTTTGTTCTTGATGTATTTCATTTATATGTTTGACAATTTAGGGCAAAAAAATGAAAGCTTTTCTATAACTATGGAATACAATGGGTTGGTGCATGGAAATTGTGGGCCAGAGAGGATTCAAAAAAAGACATCTGCATGTAAGTCACCTTGAGGAAGTTGGGGCAGAGTATCAAAAAGGAGATTTGCACTTTGTGGGTGGTTCTGGGAGAGGCTTGATGATAAAACAGATCAGGAAAAGGTAAAGAAAATAGTAGACCCGAGGTTCAAATACCAGACTAATGGGCAGAGACAGAAATTTACTCTTGAGTTTTACTTACAGTCCACATCTCTTCTATAATGGTCAAGAAGGATTTATTGAAGTAGGTGGAATTTCATAGAACTTTGATAACATTTTTCATCCATTATTGATCCACTTGAGCGTTAACTAGGTCTTATATGCTTTTCTAGGAATAGAGGACATACGTTGAATTATATATGGCAACATTCTGTTTTGGCTACCCTAATTCCATTTACAACCTCCTTTTCCCTTTTCTTCTGTGGTAAATGCTGGAAAATCACAATACTTACCATCCCAGACACCTTTGTAGCTGCCGAAGGTAGCCATGTGCCGTGGAACCAACCATTGACATCTACGTGCAGTTTCTTTGGGATTCCTTTCTTTTCTAAATATGGAAAGCCTTGCTGGGAACAAGCCTTGGCTTTTTTTGCTCCTTCATTCTTCCTACCTGGAAAGGGGACTTGAGATGTGGAGGTGCAGCAGCCATCTTGTTACTTTGAGGCAATAAGCTTGAGATAAAGGGTTAGGGGGAAATGTAGAAAAATGTAGAGATTGATGGCATCTTTAAGTTGTCATACAGCCCTGTTCTGCCTAGCCCTAGACTTCTTGTGTAAAACAACAAACCCTTATTGGTTCAAGCCTCTTTAGTATTATTTTCTGTTTTTTGCAGCTAAATGCAATTCTGTTACATTCATTA
Organism: Daubentonia madagascariensis; assembly: GCA_023783475.1. Taxonomy (NCBI): domain Eukaryota; kingdom Metazoa; phylum Chordata; class Mammalia; order Primates; family Daubentoniidae; genus Daubentonia; species Daubentonia madagascariensis. The sequence goes on along the minus strand of JAKFHU010002088.1, from coordinate 44,436,728 downwards.
TGCCATTCTTATTGTAAGGAACTTTTAAATTGTATAATACTGGGAATAAATCGGTTATCTCTATTTGCCTCTATAATAAATCCATTTTATAAAATTACAGTTTAAAACATATGAAATAGACATATATATTTGGAGAGTTTTTTTCACTTCTGAACTATTTCAGCATTATAATTGTCAGCAATAAATTTGCTCTGTTTGTACTATTTGATAGTTCCCAAATTTTCCAGTCTTGTGCTTTTGAATAAACTCCCTTGACATATTCTCTCTTACCTGTCAAATAGGTATTAAGAATATATTAGTCATTCAATAAATGTTTTAACTAACCCATTTTCAATTTTAGTCTAAGTATTTAGCCTACATTCTTTCATATGTTGAGTTCTACCTAGCTTTGAGGGATCAGGTATAATATTAGACTTACGCATTTGGGATCTAGAAACCAACTACTGAACTCACATCTGCAGCTGTATTCTTTTATGGTGGACCTCATAATTAATGATGCTGTGTAAGAAATGTCCAATGAAAGATTTCTGCAGTGTTCATATTTATAGGATGAAGTTTTCTAACCAGTAGTGATTTAGTCATTAGTTGATTTGGATAAATTCTGGTTTTGCCTTTATACATGGCCCTCCCCCAAACCCCCACACTCCTGCACGCATCTTAATGATGCCAGTGATTTTAGCTTTAGTATTTACTCCGCTTCCACTTTTCTACACAGCAACTCTGTGAAGAGGGAATGGTAATACCTTTGTATTATAAGGAAATAAATGGAGACTCAGATTGAGTAACTGAACAGATAGGGCTTGAACTTGGATATCATATCAGGCCTATCAGCCTAACCAATAGCAATTTATTTTTTATTAGTTATCTACCTGAAGCTCTTATTATTTAATTAGAAAAGGCAATTTTCTACCAGTAACGCTACCTAATTTAGTTGAGGGTAGTCAACTATATAGTTTATCTGATCATCAGCTTCAACTGTAGGTAAAGAGATCCAAAAAGATCAGTTGGATTTTCTCTGCATGGTTTAGGAAGACATTGCTTATTTGTCAGTCAATTAAGATAACATGTTTTCCTAACGTGTATGAGGTAGTATACTGGGAGAATGCTTTCTGACAGCAATGAATAACTTCCAGCAAAGCTGTTGTGGCTGCTTTCCCAGCTCTAGCTCTAAAAATTCTGTAAAAAGCACATGTAAAATAGTTTCATTAATTATATTAGATTTTAGATTTTTTAATATAGTCCATACTTGAGTGAGAAATTCTAATATTTTCAACTTTTTGAAGTAGTAAATGAACATGGCCACAAACCGTCGGAAATGTTAGCCAGACAACTAACCTTCTTTGTAGTAAATACTGTGCCTAGGGCCTGGGAATGCAAAGATGAATGAAACCCAGACACTGACTTAGAAGATCTCTGCCTGGTCAGGGAGATAAGACACGTAGGAAATGATAACAATATAGGGAAAGAAGTGCTAAAAGTGAATAGGTAAAGATTATGTAATAACAAAAGGAAGAGCATCTTCTGGACTTTGTACTTCTTCTCTTTGCCTAGAACAGCCCTGTCCAAAATAAATATAATGCAAGCCACAAATACAAACCACATACATATTTTAAAGTCTCAAGTAGCATATTTTAAAAAGTAAAAAGAAATAGGTGAAATTAATTTTAATAATACATTCTATTTAACCCAATATATAAAAAATACATTTCATTCAAGATGTAATCAACATAAAATTATTAATTATATTTTACTTTTTTGTTACTAAATATTTGAAATCTAATGTATATTTTATTCTCACAGAACATCTTAATTTGGACTAGCTACATTTCAAGTGCTCCATGGAATACTTGGCTAATGTATGGGACAGATGACGTCTAGAACATTCTTTCCTCACGTACTAGCATAGCTTGTTCCTTCACTTTCTTCAGATCTTTCTCAACTTTACCTCATCACTGAGGCTCTCCTTCACCATCTCTATAAAATAGCATTTGCCTCCTCACCCTTCTGCATAGCACTCATGCCCACACACTCTGTCACCTTTACCCTGCAGCATTTTTCCCTTAGTACTTACTACTAGCTGATGTAATTTTTTCATTATCGCTCTTCTACTACTAAAATGTAAGCTCTGTAAAGGTGAGAATTTTGTTTTGGACACTGTTTGATATCTAGTGCATCTAATGAATGGTGTTCTTGTGTAGAAGGCTGTTCAATAAATATTAAATCAGAGAATTTCTTATTCTTCCTGAGTGGATATTATTTGTTCATTTATCACTCTACATTTTCTTAACATATTTGCTTTAATGACTGCTCTATAAAATTAATTTTTTCTTGCATGAATTTGTTTAAAATTGTTGGTTTTTGTTGGCTGTTTTTTGAACATTAGATTTCTCCATATATTTTGGAATTTTGGTTTGTAAAGTTATTTCAAGTGGAGTTTTTGTTTATTTTTTCCTTCCCTCTTACTGTTCCCTTCCATGTCATCTCTCCCTCTCCCCAAGTCACCTTTCACTATCTAGTGTTCTTGTGGTTGTTCCCACCTGGATTGTGTTCAGGATAGATTTCATGATAGCTCTGGGCTTCTGCCCAGTATTGATACTGCAGAGCCCATCAGCAAGTGAGGAACAACTTAGTTTAACATTCTAGTTCTGCTCTAAGCCTTGTGCTTCTCAGAAGTTGTATCTTCAGGCAGAAGTTAACAGTATATTTTGTTTGTTAGTTTCATTTGGTTTGGTTTTGCTTCCTTCCATAAGTACAGAGCTCCATCCCACTTACTGGATTTAAGCAATGAGACACATCCCAATGTCACGTGAAGTCCTCAAGAGCAAATTCTTGCCCTTATTGCACGTCTGCTCTTCCTCTACTCCCTAGTTTTTGCTTTTACATAATGGACCCAAATGCAATGTAGTGTTGGAATTTCATATATGTAATTTAGCTTCATACATTTTTATTTAATAAAAATAGAAACTGTTCCAATAAAGCAAAATGGGCTTCAGATATATTTAGAGAAATAAATATATCTTTCTTTTGTAATTATTTTCCTTCTTAGTTGCCGTTGAAGATCCACTAACCTAAACTCTTAGCATAACCTTTAAGTGTGGTTGTATTGCTAAGACTTAAGGTCAGGCTAGAGTAAGGCAAATGGGAGACTTGCCTTGGATGCAGATTTAAGATGATTTTTTAAAACTCAGTAATCACTGAGATAAGTAATGCTTTAATGTGATATTTTGAAAAATCAAAATTAATACAAAAAAATCAGTGATGACCAATATGTTCAATTTTTAAATAAAGACAGGATCTGACCTTGTGCTTGTACCACTCACCTCGTTTGCCTGACCTTGACATCAACCCTGCTTAAGTCTATAAAGCCTGTTCAGCTTATGTGACCATTTTACATTTGTAGTATATTAAAATACGGACCAGTTTGCTTATCATATTTTAGTCTGCTTGTTTTTAGAAGGTAAACCCAAGTATTCAGTATGATAACTTGACCTGAGGGAGAAGATTTTATATTTCAGTGACTTGATATTATCTATCATAAAAGTTTCAGAAGATGAAGGATTTATAAAAGATCAGCACTTAAACTTCTCTGAGACCTTTTGTGGAGTTTCATGAAAAATTTCCTGAGTTTTATAGTTTTATAGCTTTATAGCATTTAATTCTCAACTCTGTTAAAATAATAAACTTAGTGTTTTATGGGAAGAATACACATTTACTTCTGAAGTACAAGACATATAAGCAAACTGTTACCCACCTTGTATCCATGCAGAGCAGCTGGTAAAGGAAGCATGGGCCATTGCAGATAAATGAGCAGGTAGAAATTTGACACATGGAGTTTAAAGTTCCGTTTTGTATTTTGGGAGAGGAAATGTAAGATGTGTTTCTTAGTTTCCGTTCCATTCAAAAAGAGTTAGTGAAGTCTCTAAAATAATTCTTGTATTCTTTAACTCAAATTTATAATGACTTTTTTTGTGTATCTTTTGAGCCAGCAATTTTTTTAATCTTGCTTTCTCTATAAAATTTGTTTTTTCTCTACAAAAGAGTCTCTGTATCCTTCAGGGTTCTTCTTCTGGGTCTTTCTGGAAGTATAGAATTTAGAGAAATGTTCTCGGTGGGCTAAGTGTGTTTTTGTGTGAAATGTTACAGAAGAACCTTATTCTTGAGCAGAAAGTATCATCAGACCGTGCATGATTGATTTCCCGTCATTTTAATGGGATTGGTCTAGTTTTAGTAAATTCAAATTTCTCTTTTCTAGAAAGGTTTAAGTTTGAGGCTGTTGTCTACACAATGCATTATTTTTATAAATGAGAATAAAAAGATGAAGCTCAGTAATTCTTATTAATTTAATCTTCAGGTAGAATACCATTTTCCCCTTCAGAGTTCAAGAAAAAATAATTTATAACCATGTTACCTTCAGTGTACTAGAAGGTATTTTTTAAATTAAAAAGAGAAAAAAAACATTTCCTACCTTTGCTTCTGTTTTAGTAATTTGTGAAAGATTATCTTTTAGAATCTAGTCTGACAACATCTGGCATTTGTTTTCATCATTTCACTGAGATGGATATTGACAGTGCCAGCTGTCAGACTTAATTGATAGGGTGTTTTACTGTTGATTTCTGCTTAGAACATGTTAGAAGTATATTCATAGTTTTTAAGAGTCCTGAAATATAATAATGGTTTGAAACACTTGCTTTAGGACTTGTAATAGGGAGGTAGGTAATTGTTGGTTAAATAAAACATGCTAGAAAAATCCTTCTAAAGTCTTTTTAATTTGAGGAAAAAATTTCTAACCTATCCCCCAATCTAAAAATGTGGCTAATTTTTTTAAAGTATAATTTTCTGACTACAGAATTTAAAATTTAGTAAGCAAGATGTCAAAAATATATGTGACAGAGAAAGGAACACTTAGATACTTTTGAGAAGGGAGTACTATATGAATTGTCCATTGAGAAGAATGCTTCTCAGTATTTTTTTAATTCGTGTTAGAACCACTGCAGTTTTTCTAAGGGGTTCTTTGCCAAAGATCCATTAGAATATGAGTGTTTATAGTATTTTTTCGAAGTAGTTTGTACAAGTTTTTGTTTCTTGGGTTTCTTATGAAGAATGTGTTTTAAATTTGCCTCCTTGATCCTTCCTCATCACTGCTGTTGTGCATTTGTGCCATGAATGTGATGTTTCCAAGGGAATTACTTCGTGTTTTGGTAGAAAACAGGATTTGATACTGAAATGAGAATATTCAATCTATTTCATTTCCATTGTGATTTCTTGTTTGCATTAAAAAAATTTATTTCTCATATTAAGTTCAAACAAGAATGTCTGGGCAATAATCAGAAGAATAGCAACAAAATACAGGGGTATTCTAAAATATTGCTGGGGTAATGGTGGGGGAAAAAGATATTTTCCCCTTCCAGTTAAAGCTTCAGTATTCTTTATAAATAATCTTCTCCAAAACCCGCATGAGTGGGGAAGTTTTTGAGACTTTTCTGAACACATTTTAAGCATTTTTCTATTTTAGATAGAGGTACAGTGATTCGTACAAGATATTATTTTGAACCATTATAGAACAGGGTGATTGCGCTGTTTTTCAGAAGTAGAATAAATTATTCATGTTGTATGATGTTTTATAATATGCCTTTGTTGTCAATAATTATCTCTAGAATTTTGTAATTAATTATAGAGTAATGTTTTAAAGAATGCGTATTTCTCGATTGGCCTAGAACAGTCAGTTAACATTTTAATATGCTTTTATACAACTGAACATTAAATCAGGTTATAATTATTTTTAAACAGGATGGTGAAGTGGATGCTGAAGAACTTCAGAGATGTTTGACACAGTCTGGAATTAGTGGAACTTATTCTCGTGAGTTTTTTTTTTTTTTTTTGCCTCTTGTTGAAATTGGAGTAGGAATTCATTTCCTAACTTTTTTGTCCCCATACTTAAAATATTAAAAAAAATTATCACAGTTATATGTGCACATAGTTTAAAGAGTCAAATAATTCTGCAGTACTTGTTATGAAAATAACTGTTCATTGTACATTCCTGTCTCCGCAACATAAACCATAGAGGAGACCTTTTTCCACCCTTTTTAGCTTTTTCTTTTGAAATTTGCTTCCAGATTTCAAGATAGCATGTTTTTATCACTATTGATTTACTGCTATGGCAGGTGAGGATTTAACTTTCTTTCAACATTGACATACCCCTATCCATGCACTCCACACAGAAACACTTCCCACCCTCCCTGCCTTCCAATGTAGTTATATAGTAGTTTTGGTTAGATAAATCAGTCTTTGTCTTTTTTGTACTATCTAAATGCTGTTCATAGGTGGTCTTGTGATAATGTATGATTACTTTAACTTTTTATTTAACCTTTTGCTTTTCCTGAAATTAATAGTTGTCAGGTATTCTTTCTCACTCTCCTGGAGCTTTCTGATGTGTTCTGTTTTCTGTGCACAGCTGACATACTGGCATTCCTTCTCCATCGTTCTGGAGCTGTCTTTCCTCTCTGAGTTTCCCCTCTGAGTTGGATCTCCCCTTTTACTCCATGTCTGGTTGTCCTCTTTTTAAAAATTCATTTTCTTATTTTAATGAAATATGTCGCTCAGTAGCTTCTTAATAAAAGAGGGCGTAGGAGGTAAATATTTGAGACCTTATGCCGTATCTGAAAACGTTTTCATTCTACCTTCACAACTGATTGATTGTTTGGCCAGGTATAGAATTCTAATTTACAAATGATTTTCACATAGAATTTTAAAGGTATTGCCCCATTGTTTCTAGCTTCCATCATTGCTTTATCTTTCTGTTTCCTGTCTGTATGTGATTTGTTTTTTCTCTCTGGAAACTTGTGAGATCTTCTTTTTCCTTAGTATTTTGAAATTTCACAGTGAAGTGCCCACTTGTGTTTTGTGGGGAACTCACTGGGCACTCTCAGTCTGGAAACTCCTTTGCATTAGTTCTGGGAAATTTTCTTCAGTGATGTTTTCTCTGTTTTCTTTTTCTGGAATGCCTTTTATTTGGACTAGGTTTTCTTCTTTTCTGTCTTTTCTTTCCTATCTGTTTTTTTCTGTACTTTTTGGGAAATTTCCTCAACTACATTATCTAAACCTTCTACTGGGTCTTTCATTTCTGTGATTGTGTTTTTAAAATCCAGGAGCTTCTGTTCCATTTTTATAAATTTCATGTGTCTCCTCTTATCTCTCTGAGACTATTAATATATTTTTTAAGTTTTTTTCTTCCTGTATAACATTAGTTTTCTCTAAATTGGTTTTTCTCTCCATCTTGTTTGTTTTGATTATCTTTCATGTTAGTTGCTTTTCTTAGTTGTCTGATGATTCTTTGTTGCTCATATTTAACTAAAATACTGATTAGAAGCTCTGAGATCATGGTTAGGTGTTGACTGTAGGCTTCAGCATATGATGGTTTGGCTGAGCAGTTTTGTCGTGGTACTCTAGGTGTCAGTGTATTTGTGGATTTCCTTGTAGGCTGGTTTTTTGGTTGTTCTTCTGCCTAGAAAGGAAGAGAGATGGACCCAGCCAGGGGTTCTCAAGTCTTTTGTAAATTGTCATTTAATTGCATTGTTGTTAGTAGATAGACTTACCTCAACTGTGCCTGGCATCCTGCAGTCCAGAGACCTCTCCAGAGAATAAAATTCCAGACTACTGCTGGGGTGGGAATAGGTGTGGCAGCCACCCAACCGAATTAAGGAAGGGAGGGGATGGGGGCTTTAAATGCTCCTTAAATAGACAGCCAATCCTTCTGTTTTTATCTCCACTTTTACACCCATTTTCAGAAGTACTGATTCTTAGGTATTTAGAGTCTTTTCCAAGATAACTAGATTGCTTCTCTGCTTTTCTCATTACAAGTTCAGGAATCCATTTTATCAGATGTAGGTTAGTTAACTTTTCAACTTGCAAAATTTTGTTCCTTTGTTTTCTCTCTCTTCTCTAAAGGTTTATGCCTTAAAAATCAGTTTACTGGTCACTCTAATGGGTTATGGGGAGGAAGTGAAAATCTGTTAACTTTCCTGAAAAGTCTTTCTCTCCACTCATGTCAAAAATATCTCATCTGTACACATACAGTCCTGTTCTGAGATTGAAGATCTGCTTATTTGCTGATTCAATTTTTGCCATTTATTATCATCAGTTCAGATTCTCCCACCTTATGAAAGTGTGCCAAGATAACTTTAAGCAAAACAGATATTATTTACTTGCTAAAAAGGAGAAATACCATTTCAGAAATTTCTCATGTAACCCCTGACCCTAATAGTTTTTATACAAAAGAGCACTGGGCTCCAGTCCTGATGGTTTCACTTATTAAGTAGCTTTATAAACTTGGAAAACTGTCTTTATGGTCCTCAGTTTCTTCATTTGTAAAATTGGGACTATTATCTCTTTGGAATGTTTTTGTGAAATTATGTGACACATACTGCCTGACTCGTAGCAAGTACAAACTCGGCCTCCTGAATAGCTAGGACTACAGGTGTGCTCCACTATGCCCAGCTAATTTTTAAAATTTTTTCTGTAGAGATGAGGTCTTGCCTTGTTGCCTAGGCTAGTCTCAAACTGTTGGCCTCAAGCAGTCCTCCTGCCTCAGCCTCCCAAAGTGCTAGGATTATAGGCATGAGCCACCATGCCTAGCCTGTAACTGCTTATTTAATTACCTTAATCCCCTTATTAGATGTGAGTAGTTTGAAGTCAGTGATTTCTTTTAGTCTTTTTTTTTAACAATAGGTGCTTAACATTCAATAAAAATTTGTTGATTATGGTGATTTGTGTATTTTGGGTAGTTTTTAAATGTTTTGTTTTGAAAATAGATATTGTCATAATTTCATGTAGATAAAATTGGGCAGATTGCGACTTAAATATTGACTGTTTTACAGCCTTCAGTTTGGAAACCTGCAGAATTATGATTGCCATGTTGGATGTATCCTTGAATAAAATAGAAAATACTAAAATATGGAGTAATTGCTTTCTGAATATTAAGCCAGTTGTTAGTTTTAAATGACCATAGTAAACTAGAGTATTTAAAAGTATTTTAAGATCCTGTTTGAATTCCAGACTTTTTATTTTTTACATAGAAATCTGTTCATATGCTGAGTTTGACTAACTGCAGAGGCATACTTAATTTTTAGTCAATGATTTGGAGTTTTGAGTCAGATTTCTCAGGTATTAAAATTTATTTTTGTTAATGAAACTATCAGAGAGATTACACAGGAAAAATGGGATTTAATGAATTTAAAGAGCTTTGGGCAGCACTTAATGCCTGGAAACAAAACTTTGTGACTATTGATCAAGACCGAAGTGGCACAGTAGAACATCATGAATTGAGTCAAGCCATTGCTGTTATGGGTAAGAATATTAAAATTCTTTAGAATCTATAAAGGTCATCTTTGTTCTTTGATTAGATTAATCTTAATTGCTTCAATTTATTAAGTAATAAAGGGATATATTTTTTCACCAGCACTTTCCTAGTTTGGCTTCAAGTTTGTCAAAGACCTTAACAAAACCATTTTAGTTACAATTTTTTCAAAAGGTGATCTTTCATACATGCATACATTCTGACTTACCTCTGTTGAGTATATTTAAATTTATTTCTCTAATTGTTAGTACTCACCACTTCTCTTGCATTTTTTCATAACTTGGCAGGATCTCTAATTTGGGAGCAAAGGCTTATTTTAATCAGTCACAAGTGTTTATATCATAGTTTAGCTTTTCAGCAGTAAAAAACCATGGTTTTGGTTCTTATTTTTTTCTTATATAGTGCAGAACACATAGTAGGTACAAAAATACCTCACAATGGAAAGTTTGCATTTTAGAATATTTTAAAAGAATTTAACTTTATCATCATGACTCTGATAAGCTAAAGTTCTTGGTGTACTTTATTTCAAAAAGTGAAAATATACAATGGTGTTTAATTTGCTTACAGTTAATGCAATTTTAAGTAGCTTTCTTACTTGTTTTTACCCTTGTGATTTTAGTTACATTGATTTCTAAACAAAATACATTTGTACAAAAATTAATTTTTTGAAAGTTAAAATCTGAACTCAATGCAAGTGGACTTATCTCAAATTACAATTTAAAGAAGTTAAACTGGTAACCTTTTTGTTTTGTTTTATAGACAGTTTAGTAGTTAGGAACAGTCTTGGCCATATAAACATGTATAATTCAATTATAGAACCTTAATACCTAATGGATTAAACTTGGTCTTTAATTCAGCCTAATGTTGGAAAATTAATACAATCTTTTGCAAAAAACAAAACCCTCAAAGAGAGTTCAGATGGGCAGTTGAATGTAAAAAAGAGGCATTCCAGATTATTCAAACTTAAGATCTTTAGATATATTTACAAATATTCGAATAATTGAGAATACTGTGGGGCAATCATAGGAAATTTATTAATACCATATCTGGAGCATAACTCTCTAAGAGGAAGCTCAAAATACATTCGCATATAAATTACATTAGTTTGCATGTTTTACTACTTCTCTCAATTTATACCTTTACTTTGATTTACTTTTAGCAAGTTTCCTGGATTACATTATACTATAGCTACACATAGAATTTTCTCTTATTGCATTTATTTTTATTGTTTTCACCTTTGAATGGATTAGTGTTATTTGTCTAAATCTGTGAATCCAGTAATATATAGACAATAATAATAGGCCAGCATTCTCCATAGTAAAGTGTACCCATCTCATTAAATGCATAGGGCTGTCTATAAGGGTACAGCAAATAGAATATATTAATTTATATTTCTATTCATTTTTTCTCATTCTTTTTAAACTTCAGATTTTATGTGTATTTTAAAGTGTAAATAATCAAACAGTAAAACATGTATAGAATTTAAAACTAACTTAAAACGTATATACTGGAAGTGGATGATTAGCAACTTACTACTGATAGAAGTACACAATCAAAAAATTTTGGAGAATACAGGACTAGAACAAAGAACCAAAGAAATTAGTGAAATAGTAAGAAGGCTGTTTTTATAATTACAGTGTGTGAAGAAACAGAATAAGGATTCTAGCACAAAAAGGAATAACATTTTTCTATTCCCCTTTTGAGTAACCATGTTAATCCTCAAATTTTCTTTAGCTATAAAAGACACTTTCAAGTAATATATTCAGTAGGAAATATAGGATTTGAATGATAGCAAATCACTAATCTTTGCTTTGATTTTCTTTAAGAACTATAAAAAAGTTAAAGGATTGAAGTATTAAAACATTAAAACTCACAAAATACCCTAGACATTATTTCAAAATCAAAATAGATGATAAATTCATAAGAAGATACTTTCTTTTCTTTAGCTTTCACTTTATTACAAAGCTAGAATTGTGATATTTATGTACCACTTAACAGTGCTAATAATTGAAGCCTTTGATCAGTTTCAATACTGATGTTTTGTTTCTAATATATATTTTTGTCAAATGTATTTTGAAAGTTTATTTTACAACTTCATTAATGAGAAAGCAATGTTGCAGTGTTCTTACAGTATTTAGTCTTAGAAGTTTTAATTTATCAATCTCTTTTTTTAGGTTATAGATTGAGTCCTCAAACAGTAGCTGCTATAGTTAAACGTTATAGCAAGAATGGCAGAATCTTCTTTGATGATTATGTTGCTTGCTGTGTAAAGCTTCGAGCATTGACAGGTATTGACCATTTAAAACTGGGTACAGTATTATGTAGCTATTTTTCTTGAATAGTGCCTTTCATTTTCGGTAGCAAATTTATAATATGTTTTTCTTCCCTTTATTCACTATTAAATCTAGTTTTAAGTCTTTAAAAATTTAGGCATATAAATAGTGAAAAATTGTTATATCTTAGTTTTGGCAAGTTCTCTTCATATGTCAGTTACCTGGGATATTAAATCACTTAAGATTTAATTGAGTATGAAATTCATTTTTTTTATATCTGGGGACACCAAATATTTGAAACTACATATTTTAAATTATAATAAAAAATAACTTCTTTGTTTAAAGATTTCTTTAAGAGAAGAGACTACTTGCAGCGAGGGTTTGTGAATTTCATATATGATGATGTGAGTATTCTGCTTCACATTTTTGATATTTAGATGTGTTCTAGATGTGTTTTTAGTTATCAAAAAAATTTAAGTGATCTCAGGTACCAATACTGGAAATAATTTATTTTGTAGACCATATTCTTTTTCTATATTTTTCATCTTAATGCAAATATAAGATTCAGTATAGATACAAATACTAAACCAATTTGACTTTATATTAAATCTAAATATACTTTGAAATTTTATTACAGGTTTTTTGGCAGTTCATCTTTCAAACCATTTTTAAGAGCCAAAACCATTATTTTAATAAAGAGTAGTTTACTTGTGGTACTTTTTTCTAAGAGAGAGAGAAAATTTTAATCTATGGCAGGTTATGAAGCTGTTCATTTCTCATTTCATATGGTTGCTATTAACCTGATGCCATTTTTTTTTAATTGAAATGATAAGAAAGTTATATTTTACATGTGCTTTAATGTTTCAAGGTTTTTATTTTGTTTTTGTTATATTTATTGATGAAAGTTCTATAATTTAGGTCAACATTACCCTAGTAGTGTGTATTGGCCTGAATTACAAGCCTTGGAAACTCTTAAAAGTTTCCCATCTTATGAAAATGCTTTTATGGCATATAAGTAATTAAAAACAATAAAAAACCATTTTATTGTTGCTGGATGATAATTTTACTTATGTATTAGTTTTTGCAGGGCACTATGGCAATTTGAATGTCTAGAATTCGAAAGCTGAAGAAATACTGTGAATTCTTTTGTTTGGAAGAAATGAACTGGACTATTTTGAATTAAAACTTCTGGGGCTTTCCCATGTTCTTCCTACCTGTTACATCTCTTCCCATTCTATATGCTTTTGCTTTGGCACATAGTTCAAAGCAGTAAAAGAGGGTTTTTTTCTTAATTTGGGATATTATTGCTTTTGGAAAAGTTGTCATTTTACAAATATCTGCATATTGTCGTAAAATACTGACATAGATTAATATAAGTACTTCATAGCCTTAATTTTTAACAGTATAAACCTAGATGAATGTACTTTAGAGATAGATTGTGTAAGAAGCCAAATGATGAAAGCCTAGATAAAACTAATTTATACTTACCTGAAGGATACAAGTTATACTTTAAAATTTTGTTTGTAGTTGTTGGTGTTTGAGGGTCAGCTAGAAGGGAAAGCCTGCGTTTTGTGCCATGTTTGTAATATGGTTTGTTCCTTGATCACATAATGAGAGAACAGAAACTTATTGGTCTTTGCCTATGAAGAAGAAAATTATAGTTCTTAAAAATTTATCCTAAGTTGAATCTGTAGTGAAATAAGACTACAGGAATCATTGTTTTTCCTTATTTACTTTTTTGTAGTATATATTTTTCTTCAATATGTTTTATTGTCTTCACTGAAAAAAAATCTTTTAATAAACATAGCTTTTCTGTCTGCACTGTTTCATTAGTGAAGACATAGTTAACTTAAAATGGCGTCTTTCTCTAAATCTAGATTTTTTGGAAATGACACATTTTTATGTAATGTCAACATTTAAATTTGTTATTTTTACACTGTTGTTTATATGTAATGTCAAGTGTTTACAAAGTTAAAAAATTTAGTAATTAACCACTCAAAGGTTCAGAAATTTTACATTCGAATTATTAGACAATGTTAGCTAGTGGTTTTGGCATTAGTAAAGCAATTAATATTTTGAATGAATCTGTGTAATATGGGGTATTGAGCATGGGAGGCACCACAACAACATTTCTGAGTGGTATTACTATGGAAAATGCAGAGTGGAATTGCTAGGTCCGTAGCATTTAAGATCCCTGGTGTAAGATGCTGTAATTAATTTAGCTTCTTTCTTGGAAAATACCCCAAGTTTTTCTTAATGAAGGTTTAATAAACCACATATTTTTTACACTTCAACTGAATATCTTCCAGCCTAAAAGTAAATGACAATTTTAATATGACTGGTGACCAAATTAATATATGGTTTTTATAAAATCCCATATTTCTTGATGGAGGATAGATGGCAGTATCTTGAACAAAACATTTTATAAACTTACAGAATTTTAAATCAGCTTTCACTTTTAAAAATCCTGGAGAGGAAATAATATACAGTCACTTCGACATTGATAATTTTAAGTAATTTGCTGTCAAATTCACTTGGTCAGTTTTATAAGAATGTGTGAATAAATAATCCATATAATTTTGTCCTCTGGTTGGGTTTTATTTTTTCATGAACATATATTTGATAATGTGAGAAGACGTTAACTGAGCTGTTTAAAAAAACAGAATTCTAATTAGAAGTGTTGTAGGAAAAAGCAAATGCAAAAACACTGTGTGTCATTCTTGTCCAATAATGGTGATAATGTGATTCAGCAACCCGGAATCTTAACATCCAGATTACAGATGGTCAAGCCACTGAACTATTCTCAGGTCAATTACGATAATCTCCCTTACTTGGAGGCTCACAGCTGAGGTAAAACTTTAAAAATTGCATATGATATTATTCATATAAGTTTCTGTCAGATGACACATCGTATTAGAAGTCTTTTCACACTTCTCTAACTTAGTCTTTTTAAAAGATCTTCCTGTAGGAGGCCTATGAAGAAGGAGTTTCCATGGCCAAACGTACTTAGAAATTCTTACCTTCCTCAGTGAGCTTGATAATGTATGTTAGCATGTGAAAGTCCAAAGTTCATAAAATCATGTTTAATTTTATTTGACCAAGTGTTCTCCAAACTTTTTGAGCACAGAACCCCTTTTTCTAGCAAAACTACTGTTCTGTATGGATCCAACTTAATTATCAGGCAGTTCTTTGGCAGTTTACATTAAATAGGCTGTCTTATAAAACTATTAGGCGTAGAGAATATTTTGCCAGGATTTTTATACTGAAAAACAATTTGGTTTTTGATGCTTTAAAAATAACTGATATAAACAAACATTTGTTACTAAAGTAAAGGTTAAATAATTTTATGATGAACATGGCTGCAATATGAATATAGTGTGGTAGTTCGTATTGGTTAACTCACGTCCCAGTTTTCTTATGATGTAAATTATTGAATAATGTACACTCTTAATGTATAAGTGCTTTTATTTATACAGTAAACATGTTTCCATGTCATTTTGAGAATTTTTTTAATAAACATTCAAATAGCTTGCTGTAAAGTTTATCATACAAAATTTGTTACATATATATTGTGAGATGCTTCAGTTCAAATAACAGTGCAGTAATTCACCTATATCTAAAAGACTTCCAAATGATTAAATGTCAGGTATTGCACTTCTATTTTGAGTGGCAGTTTACACATTTTAAATTATGTCAAGGCAAAATCAATCAATACTATGGGAATCTTAATTTGGTCCACCTTAAATGTAATTTCACGGACTGCTCATTTGATCTATTTAACCATGCATACAGGAAAAAAAAAAAATGTAGTCAACTTATAGGTTTATTTCCAAAAAAGGCATTTACCCTGGAAGGAAATAGGATTTATTAATGTAGTTTAAAATCTGTGCAATTAAGAAATAATAATAAAATCAATTTGCGATTGTTTCTTTAAGTAAAATATACAAATCAAGTTCACTTGTAATCTCTGGCATTACTAAACTGGACAAACACTATTTGTCAGAAATGTGCTTTTCTTTCTTCTTTTATATTTGACAAACTCATAAGTGATGTTTTCCTCTACTTCTTTATAGCAATTTTCTGGGAAATTAATAGGAATAAATTTGTAAAAATCTGGTAAATTAAATCCGATGAGTAAAATCCAAGACTTCTTTCAGGTTAGCATATTCTTTCCCTTAAACTTTAAATGCAACCATGGGTGTTTTATAACTTTGATACTTGTATTTAAAAATTCCAATTTTTTGTCTTAATTCAGTCATTTACATCATGAATTAAGCACTTTGAAATAAATACATATTGCTAAGGTATCATCTAAGAGTATGTCTAGAATTTATACATAGTATTAGATGATACAAATAAAAAAATATTTAGAACTTCTGTTACTATATTGATGAGTGTGTGGACAAGATTTTAAATGAATACTGTACAGGTGATTTGTAGTCTAGAATAAGGTCATAATGTCACATATGCCCATAAATTAAACTGTTTCTGTAATTTAGAATACTAACCAGCAAAGCATTGGGAAGCTTATGAAAAATTTCTATCTGACTCACTATCAGCTCATTATTTGAATGCTGAGAAATGTGTGCTTTTAATCTTTTCCTTCCATGTCTCTTTCTACTTGTTTCTAAAAATATATTTTTTAGGCATATAAAGAAAGAGTCTTACTTAGTATTTCTTTTTCCAAGTAGCTTGGTAATATGCAACTTTGTGTATTATTTTGCCAGCATTCAAAACTCAAGTGTGCTTCTCTATATCTGAATATATAGTAACTAGACATTGGCAACACTTCTACATCACTATGATGTGCCATACAGTTAGAGAATGAGTAGAGTTTTTGCCTATGTGCTAGTTGTGTTTTCAGGTGTACCCCTTCTGTAACATCAGAGATGGTGGCAATTTGGAAAGCCTACAGCACTTGAGAATTGGCCTAGATCATCATTTAATAGATACGTTCAAAGACATATATGCCAGGAATGATTAGTTCTTAATTCTGATGCATTGTGGGGGGATCTCAACCTTTTCCCTTAACCATAAAAACGTAAATATGTATGGATACATGCATACAATCATTTGCATTTTAGTTGACTATATTACTTACTCACATTTTATTTTGCTATAATTATTGAAATTTCAAAGGATAACCTGAACAGTGCTAGTATGAGTGTTTCAGAAACATACTAATTAAAGATTCATGGTTTTTTGAAAGTTATCAGCCATTTTAAAATGATTTTAGGATTTGCTGAAGTTTTAGATGCATATTTAATTTCCCATAGATATCTAAATATAGTACCCTCAAAAGAGATAATTATCTAATGGCAAATTTAAAAATATTTAGCCTTTTCATACTTAGATTCTCATTTTCTGATTGGGCTCATTTATAAATATCGATACAATGTTTTCTGTTATCAGTATTTGGTTTGGTTTTTCATTTATCACATAGAGAAATGTACTCTTGGTTTTTTAAGTCTTAAAAATAAAGGGGGGGGGAGTCTAAGCCCCTAAACAGACTATAAACAGTTCTTAGTTTAGTACATGCCACGTTACGATCAATACATTTTATTTAAAAGTTTTCTTTGAAGGTTGTTTGATTTTTTTCTTATAATAGAGAAGCAACTGGGGGAAAACTTAAGAAAGTATGAAACTTAGGCAAAAGAAAGTAGTACTGGATATTTTCATTCTTAGTTAATAAAAAGAATCAAGCATAATTTATAAAAAGTTATTTTGCACATAAGTTAAAGCCTGTTTAGCCATCAGAAATTTTAAATAAGCAATAAATGTTTTAGTCAGTTACTGTTGTGGTCTTGACAGGCAATAATAAATGAACTGTTTTTATGTTTCTTTAATTTAATGCTTTTTACCACTCAGTCCGGCTTACTAGTGTCCTGATGGAACTCAGTAAAGCTGTAGCACTGTTACAATTTTGTGATTTCATGAAATACATCAGCACCACCATGCCTATACCTAGTACTGTACCTCGTAAAATGTTGGAAATAGTTGGCTTCTCTAGTAAAAGTATCCTAGCTAGCTAATGAGATTTACTTTATTTTTCCCCAAAATAATTTTTTATAAATTCTTGGAATTTTCATGTATAAATAGATCAGAAATTATATGCTTCATTCTTAAATTATGTATATATACTATATTTTCAATACAACTTGTACACTTCTTTGAGCTACCAAAAGTTTGCAACCATTTTTACATGAAATTTACATTTTTCTTATTTACAGTTATCTGTAGGTTATTGCAAAACTAGTTGTGCAAGTAGATTACACTGTCAATACCACATACCAATCTTGAAGAAAATATTTGCTAAAAAATAAATATTTCTGCACAGAATATTTCAAAAGCATCATGATTTCATGCTACATTATGTGCATAAAGACTAGGAAGTAGTTAGTATCTGTTTTGGTAGATTGTTTCATTTTGTTTAAAGCATTCCAAGGTACTACTTAGCCAGATGTGAGTGAGCTGCTTTCTATCATATGACTGACATTTTTAAGTGATTACAGAGATTGTTTTTTGAAATATATTATTCTTTAACTGGCAAACATTCTGATACAATACATTTTTCCATCAAAATTATAAAATGCAAATTTCAGCTAAAATGGGGTAATGTCCCTTTAATTGAAATAGGTAGGTGGTACCTAGGAGATAAAAAACTAGGGATTCCTCAATATTTTTATCTTATTTCTTTAACATTTGGAGGAAGGGTGCCATATCATTTCAATGCTATTATAATTATAGTGGCATTTGAGAAGACTACATGGAACAGTTAATGATAAGATTACTGATCCTCAAATTTTACTCCTAAATAAAGATGATGAAAATGGTGTGGAATTTTCTTATATACTGGAACACTTAACATATGTCAGTACAAAAATAATACAGTCAGTACAAAAAATGCTAACAGTTGTGATTATTTTCAATATGAAAACAACGTAAAAATATACAAGAGGAAATACAAAGAATATAGGTTAAACATAGTGCCTTAGAACCATGGGTGTACTAAATTATTTCACATCTTTTAAAATAAAAAGGGAAGTTAACAGATGTCATGGCTACAATTTAGGAATTCATCTGATTTTTGACATTAGTTTTTCAAGAATAACCATGTTAATACTGCCACCTCTCATAATAAATACTATTTTCTTTGGAGCATTTCTGTAATAATTCTTGCTATTCTCATTTAAAACTTTGATTACAATTGGCAGAGCAATGAAATTGGTCAATTGATTGTATGGTTCTGTGTTCTTAATGTTGCATTTCTATAGATGTTTTATTCTATTCATGGTAATAACATGTTAGTTTTAAATAATTTGTTAGTCATCTCTCTCAACTGCCTCTTAATAGTTTATATAAATAACCCTTGTGGTAATTTCATGTTTTCAGTTATTAATAATTCATGTCTTCTTGTGAATTTTCTGTATTTGATATTAAAGCAAAGTGTGTTTGTACCACAAGAGCATATAATGAATTATGCTTAGCTTGGGCACTGAGCAATCACAATACGTAGTATTTTGCACCTACGACACGCTCTTTTAGTCTGTAAAAGTTTAACATCACTTCATTGTAAGTTAAGTAGAACCACAAGAAAATAGATTTGAGTGAGAATACTTGCATGAGGGAGAGAGGGGGAAGCTATTGCATACCTAGAAAACAACTGCAGTGCAAGTGTGTAATTTTATGGGTGTTGGACGAAGGCAATATTTGACAAATACCAAGGATGCTATAGCAGAGGAAGCTTCCGTAACAGTGGCATTCTCCTGTTCTGAGCAACTAGATCTTTGGGAGGTATGTGAAAATCACTTTATAGATTTTTGTTACATAGTGTCAATGTGGTGAGGGCTGGATAGAGGAAAGAGCAATGGTGCTGCTGCACTACCACCGTAACACCACTGTCTTTGAGCACAAGTCACACAATGATCCTACAGTTTTACTGTGCTTTATGGATTACAAAGCGGTTCCACGTACACGTGTATCTTTCAGAGGATCCTCAACACAGTCCTTCAAAGTATGTCAGATGTTACCTCCATTTTTATAGTTTTGGATACTGGGGCTCACTGAGGGTTTATCCCAAGAGTAAATGGAGAAGGTAGGATTTGAATTCAGGTTTACCACATTGAATCCCTTGCCATTTCCACCCTTCCACATACAAGCTTAGTAAGACCTGTGTAACCTGTCTCTGCAATGAGGGGGAAGCTTAGGGGCCTGAACTGAACCGTTACAACTGTAAAATTCTATTTTCTGTAACAATAGAAAGTGAATTTACTTTCAAAATTGTGTTTTGTAAATGTATTTTCAAATATCCATCTGGGGACTATATCACAGATCTAAGGAACGTCTTTCACAATGAGCAGCCTTCATAGAATACATTCTAGTGGTACTGAATTCGACAGATCACCTTTGCATACTTGGCATTTAACATTGATTCTGAGTAGATATTTTTATATAAAGAGATTTATACTCTCACTGTTATCATTGTGAATAGTATTACTTTAAAGCTATAAACCAAATAGTGCAAAATTCAATTAAGAGAGAGAAGACAACAGCTACACTTAGGTTTTTCTGAATCAAAAACTTTAGTCTTAGTAACAGCTATTAAGTTGGAGACAGCAAATTGTGCAAAAGCAAAATTGTGGGAAATCATTTGTTTTCCTGATTGTTTTTAATATCCTGTTCCTGGATAAGAAACAAAGAATCTAGTATTTTTTGAGCACCTACTATATACCAGGCCCTTTACTATATTTTATCTCATTTCCTCCTCAAGCTTCTGTGAGTCAGGTACCATTATTTCATTTTTACAGATTCAGGAAAAAGAATGTCAGCGAGGTTAATTAAGTTGCTCAGAGTCACAAAGCTGTTAATGAAAGAACTGAATCTCCTGTTGGGACCTAAGTTGTTCTAACTGTAAAACCTATGCTTGCTCTTCTATGGTGATTCTCAAATTTTTAGTGTACATAAGGATCTTGTGAAGGAGGGCTTGTTAAAAGTTGATGGCTGGGCCCCAACCCCAAAGTTTCTGATTTAGTATATCTGGGGTGGGGCCCAAGAATATGTATTTCTAACAAGTTCCCAGGTTATGCTATTACTGTTAGCCTGAGCAATATACTTTGAGGACCACTGTCCTACATCATCCTGTCTTCCAAATGGCTATTTGAACTCACAGGATACAGATACCTTTGTTTTACTGTAAAAATAGGATTAGGAACCTAGTAACATTTGATTTTTTGTAATTTATAAAATTTTTGATTTGTAATGAGATATCTGCTTACATATAGATTTACTTTTGGTTTTAACCATGGTTAAGCAATTTAACGACTCCACTTACTATATTAAGTTATAAGTCAATGTTGCAATTGATTTCTAATAATTGATTTACTGAATTCCTTCTTTTAAAAAATGAAAAACATTCAGAGAAAAGATACTGTTGTTAAATAATAATAATTTTAGATATGCTGATGAGACAATAAATTTTATCCTTACATAATATATGATGGGATTTGGATAAGGACATTGTTCTTCTAGGCATTTTGAAACCATTGCTAAAGATCAACCTCCAAGAGGACCTTATAAGCAACTCTTATACACAATTATTAAACCTGACTCCAAATGTCAGTTTGCCCTGACCTAGTTTCCATATCTCCTGACTAGAAGAGTAGGAAAGTTCAGCTCTCATGACCAACATATTATAATGGACTTAAGAAATCATGTTGTCCCAGAGCGGCCCTCTGCCTTCCCATGTGTGTTGAATGAGTGATTATTAATTTAAAAACCCTGCGAGGACATTGCTTCAGCATTTTTTATTTCTGGTTTTCTCAACTAATTAAAGAATGTGACTCTCCTACAGGGTAAAATGCTTATGAAGTTTCAGCTCTTTGCCCAGCAATTAATAACTGCAGGAGGTGATCTAATCCAGATAAACTTTAGATTTTAGGTGACATTTTATTTAGACCAGGGGACCAGGTAACATTATTTTTGGGAGGAAAGCAAAAGGTGTTATGTTAGTGTTTCTAATTACCTAGAAGGAAAGCATTTGTTACACTTCAATTATGATTGGCTGCGGCAGTTAGACCTGGCCCTCAGCAGGCTCCCTAGGTGGAGGGGCCAGGCTGTTTTTGCTACAGCCAGTGGGGAGGGTGATGGTGAATTTAGGCGTTAGCTCTCTGGCTGGAGCAGGGGCATGAATTTTGTACATCAAGATAATTGCTTTGGTCATCTGTAAGTCAGTTTAACCAATGAATCTTCTGACATTTATGCCTAACTGCATCTTTATATTGCTCAGGCTTTCTTAAAGCTAATATCCTGTAGGAAGGAATCTTCCTAATCCTGTCCAATTCTCTGAGAATTAAAATTTTAATATCGAGCAATTATTTTGTGTCAAGGAATTAGGAAGAAAAACAGTTTGTGTTGTGCTAGAATTTATACAAACTGGATGCTTGCACACCATTCCCTCCCTATCTTCTCATTCCTTCATGCTCAGTTTTTATTAAGAAGTATAAATAGAAACTTTATGTGGAAGGCTGAATTTTATGCATGTCATACTAAATGTTGCAGCTGAGGCATTCACTAATCAAACAATCAGATCTCAATTCCTCACCTGCCAAATCCTCTCTCCCTACAAATCAACGGTCTCTGGTGAATTCATTCTGAATGTTCCTGGAATTTAGGCCGGCAATCCTTATGAAATTTGTTGCAGCTGCAAAAATGTGTCCCAGTATGGAAATAAAATCCCTAAATAGCCCTCTGAATTAGAGTTAGCCATTTATGGGACTTTCTCCCCTGCTAGGCACCCATTAAATGTTTGTTGAATGAGTGAAGTGTCAGAAAGTGAAAGTATCAGTTAGCCCCTACATTTATATCTGCATAACACGAAATGGTTTTGGAAACTGGTTATAGTTATTGCACTTTTGCTGAATTGACTGGAACTTGAGCACTCATGTTTTGGTTTTTCAAAAATTAAGCAGGAATAAGAACATGTCCATGTTTACAGATTGCCTCCCACATAGATTATCAATTCATGTGACTATTTAAAAATATATAGGGAGCAATTTAAGTCAATTAAACACATCTTAAAGAGTGCAGTAGTTTTCGTAAATTTAAGTAAATTGCTTGCATTTGAAGCTGATTAACATATTAGTTTTAAAGGTAAGGTTAAAGCAATAGATTGTATTTCTATCCTGAAGGGATAGAAATTAACCCATTTAATAATGTGCACAGATAAAATGTTTCTTTAAAACTATATATGAATGTAAGAGTTAGTAAAGGACTAAGAAACTTTCAACAAATTTTAAAATTTTTGTTCAGAGGAAAATATATAATGGATCAGTCCATAATAATTTTAAAGTTGTACTTGTCAAACAAGATTTCTTAACTAAAATTTGAACCTAACAGTTGAAGATATTTTAATTGGAAGATATACTGTATTCTGGAGTCAATATATATTCATCCCAATTGATCCATAATAGATTTGCACTTAGTCTTTGATTAGCAAAAGTGCTTGAATAACTAAACAAAACTGAAATTTTACTGCTGGTTTGTGTATTTCCTTTGTAGGCATATTGTTTTTCTACAGCTGGGATTAGAAAGCCATAGAACAACATATACTTAATGGAAGCTAGTTTTGCATTGCAAATCCACTTAAATTGCACATTTTTTGAAAACTGTATCCACTAGTTTGATCAAATTCAGGATTGTTCTAAAATATGAATCAGAAGAAAGCTGTGGAAGTAAGTTCAACTTTATCAGTTCTTAAGGAGACCATCCCCCTGCCTTCCCCATAAAAAAAGCAAAATTAGAGAAACTTTTTTTTTAAGCCTTCAAGGAAATGTGCCAGTGGGAAATATTTTAGATGGTTTATGAATGCAATTGGTGACAGAATTTTATATAGAAAGACCTTTTGTTCTCGTTAATGTCAGCCTATATTCACGTATTTGGAAATGACTTCCTATACCGTCTGAGATTTATAACTCTTAAACTTTGTATTTTTTTTCAGTGTGGAGGAAAGAATGTAATTAAATATAAACATCTTGTATAGAAGGATATCTGTTCTCATAAGTGACTAAATTCCCTTTATCCCTCTTGAACTTCCATGAGTTGAGGATCATCTGAATCTGAGTTGCATGAATGAACAGTTTTATCCCTTGATTTCTTATTAGCTTGGAAGGCATTTTCATAACAAAGTACTGGTTTAGTAAAAGCGATAAATAGGAGTCTCCATGCAAGAGAAATTGGAGTTTCCTAACATGCACATGATTTAAAAAATAAAAAATAGGTGCCTTGAGATGCTGGCAGTTTTAACATTTGGAACCAAAAGTTCTTAAGTATATTTACATCCTAACTGCTCAATTTTACCTTACAAGCTTCAATTTAGGAAAATATACAGTACTTTTGCATATAATGGTACCTTGTGAGCCCCTGAGTCAAGTAGAGAGGATTTAAATACAAAAAGGAAAACAGCCATTAAAAGCACTTACATTGTATGTGGAGTAAATAGTACAAAATGATTATTTCCCGGGAAGACCAGGATCAGAAACATGCCTATGAAGACCCAAGATTCCTACAGTGCTTAGGGATGAATCTGGCAAAGAAGGATGCCTAATTGGATGAAGGTAAGTTTTTCTTTGTCGAGGGTGAAGCTCTAAACAGAGATCACTGTCTTGTTTTAAAAGAGAAGTCAAGTTGTCTTCCGAAGCTGTGTTCAGATGCACTCCACTTGAGAGGGATTCTTTGGATTTAAGTTTAGATTTTTCAAGGTCTAGAAATTCAGGACACTGACAGAAAAGAAAACAGGTTTTTATAATTCATATTGGTAGACATTGAAAATTACACTCATGAAATCTGAATGTGTTTTCTTTCCCCCTTAATCTGTTTTATTAGTGGTATTAACCAACATTTCCCTCCTAAAATGAGTCAAGACATTGGGTATCAGTTATCAGTTTAGATAATCCTAAACAACCATTCCAAGAACTTTTATTTTACCCTAAAGCCAGATTTTTAAAATCAGATTTTAAAAAAATTATTTCACATGGAGTTTTCCAGATAAGTTTTAATTCAAATTTCAAGGTAAAACTGGGATGAGAAATGTGGTTGCTTGATGAGTAAGGGGTATAAGGAGGAAAGAAAAGAAAAAAGAAAGGAAGTATAATTACCCATTTCTAGTCAGATAATATTGGTTAACTGCACTGAAAACAAAGAACAAAATACTTGGTTTTACATGTTTCCAAGCCATTCAAAACTGGTTAAAGATAAATTAATTTCCACTTTTAAATTTTAGAAAGATCGTATTTTCCTTCTGGCATATTACCTCCTGTTATTAATGTATTAGGTTATTAAGTATGAAATGTCCAAGTATCCTTAAGTACTAAGTTTGACAGTTGGTATCTCTGACATTTCACTTTGACACTTCTTGTTTTATTTTTATTGTGAAGGTACATCCTCAGTCTTTCAAATACATGGTTTGCTTCTGATTATCTTTCAAATTTTTTAGAGCAATTTTTGTGAAACCACAAATAAGTCAAAAATTCGTGTTATTTTTTAATATGAGTTCTGTCGTGGAACCAATGCTGCACAGACAGCACAAAATATCAACAAAGTATTTGGAAAGGATGTGGCTAATGAACGCACAGTACATCGATGATTTGAGAAGTTCTGTTCTGATTTTAATCTTGAAAATGAGCCACGTGGGCAACCTAAGACCAAGGTGGATAATGATGAGCTGAAAGCTGTAGTGGAAGTGAATCCATCTCAACCTATGCATGAATTAGCAGCAAGGTTTGCCATTACTATTCCAACAATATTGGACCATTTGAAACAAATGGGCAAGGTAAAGAAGCTGGATAGATGGGTACTGCATGAATTAAATGAGCATCAGAAGAGAAATCATCTCGAAACTTGCCTTTCTTTGCTGTCACGACACAAATGCGAACCATTTCTATACGGTATTGTTAAGTGTGATGAAAAATGGATTCTTTTTGACAATCGCAAGTGTTCGGCACAATGGCTGGATAAAGATGAAGTGCCGAAACACAGTCCAAAACAGTATTCATCAAAGAAAACTAATGGTGTCTGTTGGTGGTCCAGCACTGATATTATCCCCTACAACTTCATGAAACCTGGTCAATTGATTACAGCAGATGTCCACTACAACCAATTGGACAAAATGAGGAGGATGTTTGTGGTTAAGCAGCTGAGATTGGTCAATAGAGACAGGCCAATCCTCTTGCAAGACAATATTCAACCACATGTTGCACAAACAACACTGCTTGAACTACAAAGACTGGACTTGGAAATTCTCTGTCATCCACTGTATTCATCAGACCTTGCACCAACTTACTACCACTTCTTCCAGGCTTTGGACCACTTCTTGCAAGGAAAAATATTCAATTCTCAACAAGCTGTGGAAAACGCCTTTTGCGATTTCAATGCCACTCGCTCTCCAGGCTTCTTCGCTGCTGGCATAAACAAGCTACCATTAAGATGGCAAAATTGTGTTGATAGTTTAGGTGCATACTTTGATTAATTGTACTGCTTCTTGTTTGAGATATAATAAACTATACTTCTGATTTGAAATCAGATATTTCATATTTAATGACCTAATAGTTTCATTTCCCAGAACATTTTGCACTAAATTCTAAGATATCTAAAAAAGTTTTACAAGACTGTTCTAGAAATCCTTATTTAAATCATTGTTCATAGGTCCAATCTGGCCATAATGTTGAAGTAATTAAGACTAATTCCCAAAATAGAATTGCAAGGAAGGCTAGCCTACTCATAATCACATACTTCTAAAGGGCCCTCTTAGAGGGCTTCAGAGGCAGAATAAAGGACACTTTACATCCCTTCTCTTATTGTGTTTATCATCCAGGTTAAAAAAAATTTACAGATCTCTGGTGATGGGTGGGGCACAGAAGAGATTACTAGTCTGATGGCATTTGAATCTCAAGTCTGGTCAGGTGCTACTTCTCCTCCCCTTCCTTCATGAGACCTCTCCCAGATTTTATCACTGCAACAAATTACAGATTTTTCTCTGAAGCACTTTTTGGGCCCAGGACTATTCTTTAGATTTCAAAGTTCTACTGCATATAAATGTAAGTAGGTTGATTCTGGAAAAAAGCTTTTTCTTAAAAAAAAGTACTAGTGTTTAAAATCATTCTTCTATGTTCATTGTTCCCAAACTTTAAATGAGCATAAGAATCAGTGGGGAGCTTGTTTAAAATGCAGATTATAGGGCCCAATTCCAGAAATTTTAATTAAGTAGAAACAGAGATAGAGACAGAAATCTGTATTTTCTGCAACACTCCAGGTGATTCTGATTCAGGTGGTCCCTGGAAACACACTTTGGGAGACACTCTTGGTTGTACAATATCTACACTCACTTGTGAGGAAGGGCTGAAACTTCGGTCAGTCTTGATGGATGCTACAGGAGGACTGGTTCTCATCAGGCGGAGAATGGGTCTCTGATACTCCGCTCCTGCAGTTACCATACTGTAGGCTGGGGGGACCACTGAGGTTTGTTTCTGCAGCAACTGCAAGATGGTCTGGATGTCAGCCGTCATTTGGGATTCAAGTCTGCAGGACAGACAGAAGTAGGGAAAGACAGTCCTAAAATAGTCCAAGATTACAAGCACATCTGGGAAAATTTCAGCAACACAAGCATCAGAATTATTGTCCTGCTTTAAACAAGAAGGACAGGAGAGGGAGCACAGACATTCTTTCCTGACCAATACTCACTTTCTGTGTGTTACTAATGATTCTGATAAAGACCATTACTTTTATGCTCATATTAGGAATTAACAGAAAAGCAAATGAATGGAATAGACTTCATTTTATTAGCATTTATTGATTTCAAAATATAAAACACACTGAAAATTTATTGTTAATAATTGTCTTTGCTTTTTAATTAGCTTTTACTCAGTTTCTTGTGAACATTTTATTTACTCCTTAAAAAATAGATTGGTAGCATATTTCTTTCATAGTTGCAGCATCCCAGCATAATTTCTTATGTGTTTTAAATTTATATTATCATTATTTTACCTTGTCTCTTTCCTATTCAATATTAAGTATTGTATAGTCTTCATCGTATTCTTTCTGTAATAATTAATGCTGTTAATCATTACATTTCTTTCTCACCTCCAGGTTAGGGCCTTTGGTATTTAAGACAGAGACCAAACTTAAAAGTTCACTTGCTTTTATGACCCATCTGGCCTACAAAATACCAGTCTGACCATTTTTTCCCCAAAACTCACAAGTAGCCAACTGGCCTGTTAATCTCTTTCTCATTTTAAGTTAAAATTTAAGGGAAAATAGCAAAATACTTTGGGTATCTGACACAGGGTAAGATTTCCTTCCTATGCACGTGTTAACAATAATATTAAATACAGAAGGAATTTTGTGGGCATAAGAACAAAAAATTTGGACCATATGCCTATTTAGAAAATTCTTCTAACTCTTCAATTATTTGTGCTTACTGTTTTGCCTCTGAATAAAAAAAAATGCAAGGAAAAGGAAATCTTACCAAAAATGTTAAAATCATAGAACTAATTTTGCCCAATTAAATACACGCTATATTTGTAGAATTCAAAGTGGAAAGAAATTAGCCTTTGATTTGATAGAGAACACAATAAACCTGGAAAACATGAGAAAAGATCATTTTGTCCTTTTTAGTTTTTGGTATTAACACTCCAAATCTTCCTTCTAAGAATCACAATAACATATTATTCTTACAGATTTTCTGTAATTGGTAAATATAGCCATATAACTTAGTGTTTTCTAAACCAATAGCTATAAATTATACCTGGCTTTGCAAATGTCATTTTTGCAAATGTCAAAAAAAAACACTGAAAAGGGAAAAATTGAGTTACCAACTGGTTTATTTATCTACTTGTTACCTGAAGGTCTGATCTAATTTTTATGGTACCAACTAAACCAGGAGTGGGGATCCTGCAGCCTTAAGGCCACATGTGACCCTCTAGGTCCTTAAGTGTGGCCTTTTGACTGAATCCAAATTTTGCAGAACAAATCCTTTTATTTTTATTAATACATTTTTGTTTGTCTTTTATATTTTTATTTTATTTTTAAAATAAATGTATTTAAAATACCAAAGAATAAGTTTCAGATTGACCAGCACAATTAGAACATTAGTAAGCCATAAGGGCTAAACTGATGGCTGCTATGCTCATGATTTAGTTCTAACTTCCCCTGCTTGAATGGTGCCACTACTGCAAGAGGCTGGTTGGCGAGAGTTTATGAGGGTCGAGTACACCAGTCTGTTATCAGCTTTTGACAATGGTGCACTGTGTTTCTGTTTGAAGTGGAATTTTGGAATAGTTGCACAGCTTGACAATATTTTTAAATTCTGTCTGCTTAACAGCGCATCATGTCAAAGAAGATCAAGAGAATACCGAGGGAGGAAAACAGATTTTTTAATGAGGATTGGGAATTGCAGTATTATCTTGTTTCTGCTAAAGATAAGATGATTTGCTTGCTTTGTGATACTGCAATATCAACATTAAAGGAAGTCAGTGCTCATCAGCATTATAACGCTCATAAGGACCACAAATATTTTAAATTAGAGGGAGAGGCGTGAATGGTTGTATTGCAGAAATTAAAAAATGAAAAGTAAAAGCAAAGACAATTCTTTCAAGAAGCAATAAGACCTGGAAATAATGCCACTGAAGCAACTTATAAAGTAGCTTATATACTCAGGGGAAAATAGGGAGGCCATTCAGTTATGTAGAAATTGTGAAAGAATGAATTGTTGAAGTTGTAGGATGCTTAGACCCCAATAACATTTCAAAGTACAAAAAATTGCTTCTTTCAAGGAGAACCATAACTGATTGGCAGTATGAATTAGCCTTCAGCTTAACAGAACAACTTCATGCAATACTTCAAAAGGAAAATATATATTATTCAATCCCTTTGGATGAATCAACTGATACTACTGACTCAGCACAGGTTTTATGCTTCATTCAGGTCATAAGAGAAGATATTCTTTCCTACGAAGAGTTACTTGCTGTGGGCACTCTTATGAACAGAACACAAGGAATAGATATCTTTAACAACTTTCAAGATAAACGTTGTGAAGTTGGAATGAATTTGATAAATTTAGTGAGTGTATGTACAGACAGTGCACCTTCCATGATGGGAAAACATAAAGGGTTTATTGCACAGATAAAAAAAGTATTCACAGATCCAGATGCTCTCATTTCTTTTCATTGTATCTTGCATCAGCAAAATCTCTGTGCTAAAGCTACTATTTTAAGTGACACTTTGCAGCAAGTTACACGTATTGTTAACTATATTCCTGCAAATGCAACAGGGCATCCTCAGTTTCATAACATGCTAAAGTTGAAAGATGAGGTATTCAGTGTGTATTTGCCATATCATTTAAACTGCATCAGCTATTGCAGGGACTATTAGCCAAAATTTTATCTCTGAAAGAACAGATAGTTAAATTTTAGGAAGAACAGAATCAGCAATGTGAATTATTGTAAGAAGATGTGATATCATGTCAAATCAACACAATTTGAATATTTCTTTGCAAGGTAAAACTAAGTCTATATATGATAATATGGCAAAAAAATCCAAGCATTTCGAAAAACTCTTTTTTTTACAAAACTCTTCTTCAAAAGGAAATTTTGGATGAATATTTTCCCCAGTTGGCAAAGGTCATTGATGGGCAGGATGATATATGCGAATCATTTGAAGAATACACAGCTGTTATAGACCTATTAATTGGAAAATACAATGAAAGGTTCATTGAGAATCATGACATCACACTCAAATTAGCATGTCAGCCTTCACCTAGTTGATATCACCAAGGCACCTAAAGAACTAGAGATGGAATTGATTGAACTCTCAGTAAATGACATTTTAAAGTCATTGTTTGATGCTAAGAAAGATCTAGTTGAAATATGGAAAAATGCAGTAGAATACCCATGCCTCCAGCAGCATGCTGGAAAAGTGCTTTCTTGCTTTTCAACCACTTATTGCTGCAAATCTACCTTCTCCTACCTAACCCAAATCAAGATGCCCTTAAGGTCACAAATGACTGATACCCATCTAGAGGATCAACTGAAATTGTGATCTCCATGCTTCAACCAAATATTCAAATGCTTTCCAACAAAAAGGAGACACAACAAAGTCATTAAAAGTGTAGTTAACTTTAAAATTGACAAAAAGTTTTCATTTTTTGAAGTTATTAAGTACATAGTAGATTTTTACAAAATAATGTACATTTTTAAGTATATCTAACTGAAGTTTCTTGAATGCAGCCTTGTTTGATTACAGCTAAATTAATGTGGCCTTTCAACATGAAAAGGTTCCCCACCCCTGAAATAAACTGAGCAGACCCATTGTTTTATTGTTATGCATCCGTTTTTTCCTTTTGCTCTTCAAGGCCTAGCTTAAATTTTATCTGCACCCCAAACTATTCCCTTATTTAACCCATTCAGAATTACATTTTCCTCTGAACCCCCAAAGAAAATTTTACATTCAGACTTCTTCATAAATATTTCTGTACAAATTTATCCCATCTTTAGCAGCATTTAGTTGTGAGTAGCTTATACGATGTTTATTACATTGAATGTAAAGCACTGGAATAAAAGCTTCATCAACAGGGGAAGTCAAGACCCAGCAGAGAGTCAAAAGTTATGATGTTTTTTAGTCCAATAAAACCTTTGTCAAATAGCAGCTGTTTCTGAGAAACAGGATCTCTTTATCATGGATTCTACCTATTTGAATAGTGTCTATGAGGGAAAAATCTATTGGAAGCTGAGGTGTCAGCATCCATATGTCCACTATGTGCAACATGGTGCCATGAGTGGGACTCACGAACACACCAGCATCCTGTGCAGGGGAAGTGGCTGGTGCAGGGGGGTAACAGAGACTGTGTCAATATAACTTAGATAAGAGCATAGCCCACCTCTGTCAACGTGACTTAGTTGTTTGTTCCAGGAAGACTTTGCCTGGGAAAAATAAGACAACCCATAAATAACTTTACTACTTCAGGAAATTTCTACAAATCAACTCATCGAAGACAGCATTCTGCTCATCTGAACAAATAACTTCTTAATCAAACTTTATTTATCTATCAAGACTTGCTTCAAGATCCAGAATTCACTGTCAGTCCTGAAGTATTACATCACGAACTTTGCCCAATTCCAATCAGCTCCCCACCTTGAAAAGCCCAGACTCCAAAGTCCTATAAATATTCTACTTCTTACTTTCCCTTCTGAGACATCACTAGACTGTGTCCAGATGGCAGTCTCCCTTCCTGCAGTAATTTTGAATACTTAATTTTGTTTTATTAATTGGTGGCTTGATATCATGAGTAGTAGTTCAACAAAGGGGAGCTTTAGTGAGAAGTTTCTTTTCTATGCATAGGGTTGTATTTTCATGTTTTATGACTAGGGTCTATTGGCTTAATTTGAATGCACTATTCTACTGAGATTAAAAAACCTGCTTTACTCAGGAGGAATTACAGAAAATTTTAAAAAAATCATCTTGGTCTTTAAAATGGAAAATAACACAGTTTTAGAACTTTTTTGTCAATATGGCTACAAAGCTGTGTAAAATGAATATTTTCACTCACTCATTCAAGGACCCACAATGTACCAGGCACGGTGTTAGGTAGGAAGGTGAGGGAAGAACAGGATGATGAATAGATGTGGAATCTGATCTCACAGTGCTGACAGGAGCTGACCACTTAGGAAGGGAAAATGTAGGAAGTGCATAAATAACTGTAATACTAGGCAAAGCAAGTGCTCAGTGCCATACTAGAGTCATACAGAATCAATTGCTCTGAGTGTTCTGCAACAAAAAGAGTCATTACTAACAGTTTTTACATTTTCTAGGGACTTGCTACTCAAAGTGTGGTCCTTAGACCAGCAATATTGAGCATTGCTGGGAGCTTGTTAGAATGTGGAATCTCTGCCAACTCCAGACCTACTGACTTAGAATCCACATTTAAACAAGATCCCCAAGTGATTCAAATGCACATGAAAATTTAAGAAGCACTGCTGTGGGATCAAGTGTTAATGATTTACCTAAATATGTCTATGTGCAGGCATAATATATAAATATATAAAAACATTTCTTATTAAACCTTTAACCCTACATATAATTTAATTGGCCATTAAAGCACAAAAGCAGCAGCAGCAAGGACCATTCAAGAGAGACCATTTACATTTGTTTTTATTGCATTGTGTACTTAATAATATGTGTATTTGAATGATACAAGTGGAGTAGGAACTCACAAATGCCAAAGCCAAACAGGATAGACTCAACTCTAGAAAGTGTCGCAGGATTCTCACTCAGCAACATGTAAGTCTGAGTTGAGCTGCTCTCTTCAAACTTATTTTCCATACTTTTATCTTCTAGTGTAAAGTGAAAGAAAGAGGTTGCTGGAGATGGCAAGATGTAAAAATGAAATTTTGGATTAAAAAAAAAGCAAAGCTGAGTTAGGCAATAAAATGTTTGTGAAAATATCAGAGGTAATTAGGAAAAAAAAGTCAAAGGAGAAGTAGTATGGGTGGTAGTGTCAACCTGAATAACAGACAGAGAGAGGCTCCCTAAAAGAGGATGATATTTATTCAGGAATGGGGCATTGCAATGGGAATGCCATAGTAAACTATGTTTGTATTCAGGGAGGTAAAGGAAGGAAAGGGGTTTTAAAGGAAAAATGAGGAGGATTACACAATTATTTCTAAATGATTATTCTTGGCTACAAAGATCAATAACAAGGGTGACACCAGTCTGAGGTCTGAGGCAGTTGCTGGGCAGATGTCCTTGCAGAAGTATTTTTCATGTAAGGTTGCGATGGCCTTTGTGCAAGGTTGTGTTTTTTGCAGAGTCTTTGTGATACTTTTTGTTATCAGGCATATAAGCATGAGAACCCTCTCTTCATAGACTTCCCCAGCTCTATTTGACAGGGTTTTCCTAACATTAATGATTCCATTTTGATTTTGACAACTTTCACAGTAGCAATTCAAAACGTTTTCTGAAAGCACATACAAATGCTGGGAACGTGTCAAAAGAGATTTAATTGCATCTATGCTGTGGAAATGTTTTATATGCTAATAATTATAATGTAGTAGTGTAATAAAATAGCAATAACAATTATTATTACTATTGGGTGGGTGCAAGCCAAATGGGTCCTAGATGAATGTGCCCTTAAAAGTTTACACTTTCAGCCCCCGGATATATTGAAAACAAATGTGTTCAGCACTCTTTGACTTATCCCAGCAGCATTGATTGGCACCCATGGCAGAACAACAAGGGTACACTAAAATCTCAATTTTAGTCCTGAAAAAAGGTCCAAACCAGGAAATACATGTAAAGTAGGAGAATACACTCAAATGAACACCAGTAATAGAAGTGAAGTTCATTGTTAATCAAGTTTTACCTAGCTACAAGTACATCTTCCATTTTGTAAAGCATATATAGTCTCCACATACATTGTTTTAGTCCTTACGACAGCATTGCAGGTACGTATGAGTCAAAGCAGGAAACTGAGGCTAGGGAAGTTTAAATGACTGGATCCAATAATACTGTTAAGTCGTTAAGTAGTGGAGTTAAGACTTTTATGTCGGCTAAGCAATTGCAAGTGTGGTGCTAGTACTGTGCCAAAGGAGTCATTGCTGCCCCTGTCACTCACCCTTCCATTCACTCACTTTTTCGATAACGACAACAAATGGCGTGGACGAAACGCACAAGAAATATTAGCATAGATAGTAACCGGTAGTTAATGTGGTACAGGCAAAACTCACAGATGTGTTAAGTATAGATGAGTAAGTAAGTAGCTTGTTGGCCATGGGCAGAATTCATAAGATATATTAAATACAGACAGCATGCTAGTAGCATGCAAGGCATACCAAAGATGGAATAAAAATATGATGTAACAAATTAGAGTGTTGCTTATACACAAGAAAAGATGGAAAGAACATATTATTCTCGTGTCATCTCTGGATGGACAACTGTTACTCTTAAATTTGGTCACCCATTGGTGACACCCAGTATTGTCTCAATCTGGCTTCCCATATGCTCTATCTACAAAAGGCCAATAGAACGCACAGCTATTGAGAAGACTAACTGGAGAGCGACCGCTGTGGCCCTGTGTACTAGGCCTTGCATCTCTGTGATGGAGCAAGTGTGTGCCATTGGCGCAGGAGATTTTTTTGTCTGTGGACTTATTTGTGCAAATCTCAACTCTGGTGCTCCTAGGCACACTATAGGCAGGGAAGGCTGCTGCAGCAGATGTATGAACATTGTGTGACTCAGGATTCAGGTAATGTGGTCCTTTTACCGTGCTTGCGCTTATTTGAAATGTGTTAATTACTCCATCTGGTTTCCCTCTTCTCTCATTGTGTGTTTTAAATTGATTTAATAAGTTTTGTGATTTGAATATTGTCATTTAGTTGTGCAGTTTTCTGTCTGTGACTGCGGGGATACCATGCTTGGTGGTGTACTTGAAGAGCACTATAGAAAGGCAAATCCCCATATGAAACACAATTAAGGCAGCTATATCATACTCAGTTGTGTATTTTTTTCTGAATCTTTTTGACCAATTAATTTTAAAGAAACCATGCAGACTCAGGTGAAAGGGTTACCTCCTCCCTAAAACCAAAATTTATTCCTCATATTAAATGGTCTAGATCAAAGGTGAAGGAAAAATGAACAGGTTCTGGGATTTAACTCTGCAATTTTTGATTCAATTGTATTTTTGACATGTTGACTGAATAAATGTTTAAATTACTTTGTTGGTATTTTTAAAGTGCCATAACACATAACTAAATTACTAGGAACATCCAAAAAGTGTAAAAGGAGGATTAAAGGAGGAAGGGTATTATTTAACAAGTTAAATATGTATTAATTTGAGGGAGAAAAGGGAATTTTTTTTCCTCAAGGTAGCCAGTGCTAGTAAAATAGTAATGGTACAAGTAAAGAAAAAAATGGGATTTATGCTGCCAAAAGTATGAAATGTTCAAAATAAATGTTCCTTGCAAGACAAATTAGTAATTCTGACCACTTCTAGTCTTATTTTATTTAATCTTATTTTTTCAGAGACAAGGTCTCACTGTCACTGAGGTTAGAGTGCCGTAGCACCATCATGGCTCACTGTAATCTCGAACTCCTGGGCTCAAGGGATCCTCCCGCATAGCTAGGACTACAGGCGCACCATCATACCTGGCTAACTTTTTTCCTTTTTTTTGGAGATGGGGTCTCGCTGTGTTGCCCAGGCTGGTTTTGAATTCCTGGCCTCAAGCTCTCTTCCTGTCTCAGCCTCCCAAAGTGCTGGGATTATGGGTGTAAGCCACTGCATGTGGGCCCCAGTCTTATTTTAAGTAAGTGAATATACAAGGAAAATATGAGTTTATGGCAAAAGGATTTGCCATTTACAAGGAGTCAGGCTGGAGCCATCTAAGGGCTTGGGTTATGCTCTCCTTTTGCCCCACCACTGCTTATACCTGTTAAGTTGTTCTTGAAGCAAATCTAATCTCTGCTCCACTTCCCCATAGGTGAGGTCACTTTCGGTTTCAGAGACCCCCCAGGCGGCTCGCTGAAGTGCTGAAGGACTGGACTCTTCAGGCTGAGTCTGGGCATTTTCTCGTTCCCAGCTTCGCATGTCAGTGATGTCTGTGGAAAATAGCAAGATGGATGTCAACTTCCTTGGCTGCCCCTGTGCATCAATAACACACAGATAGCCACATGGCAGGCTGGAAGGGATCTTGGAGTATAACCCCAGAGAGAGACAGAGAACCAAAAGAGTCAGGGACACGTCCAGGGCCTCCAGCAATTGGTGGCAGATCTCACCCAAATGATCTCACCCTGCCGCCCTGACCTCCCACGTCCATTTCTATACAAATGAAAACATGTAGCAGGTCATGAGTCTTGATTAGGATTTTGTTGTCTTTTTGTTTTGCTAAGAGAAGATATGGATGGCCTAACCAAAATGGATAGAGAGCAGTGATTTTGTGCTTTTATATTTGGGAGATAGCAGTACTTTTTGTTTGTACTGCTTTACCCAGGGTTTAAGATTTCTAGGGCTCTTCCCCACAGGATAATTTGTGTGCTTTTGCAGAGGGGGCCCAAGGAGGGAGCCTTGAGGGAAGTGCTGATCTTCAGGGGTATTGGGTTAGGCCAACCCAGCTCAGGGTAGAGCCAAGGAGCTGTAAACCATTAAAGATGGAAAGAGTCTTAAAAGTCCTCTAGTCCCAAGCTACCGTTTCAAGTTTTTACGCTTCCTTCTAGCCCCTTTTGTGCTATCCTTTAATATAATAACATTGCTTTCTAATATTTTTTGTGGCTCTTTTTATTTTGAATATTTTTATGTTACTATACTTTAAAACAAATTGCTTATCTGTTCAAGTCTACTATTCAAATGTTCTAAGTGTCTTTTATGTGCCAGACACTCAGCTAAATATGGAGGAATTAAAAATGAAGGAGACATAGGCTCTGAACTTGAAGAATTCAGTCTAGCAGGATTGTGGTCACTTTTCATACAGAGATTCATTTTCTGAACTTCTTTTAATTTACTGTTTTTCCTACAAACTATATTTTCAAGCTGTCAATATTTGGGGCAAATATATCCTACTTTCCCTCTCATTTTTGTCATATATTTTTGATGCTTTTCTTATGCTTTCTTAACCTCTACAAAATGATTAAAGGGTTGGAAAATAAAACTTATGAAAAAATACCACTGGAGTTGGGAGTTTATTTCAGAGAAAAAGAAGAAGAAACCTTTTTTCCTCACGGGGAGGGCTGGTAGGAGGGAAACTATCTGAAGCTGGTCTGCATTTTCACATGGAAATAGATTTGAATTATGGGAAGTGATTTTGGTTTGATAGACTTTAAAAAAAAACTTGACAAGTAGCTATGATTAAACACTGAGAAAAGTTATTATGTAAAGTTATGGAATTTACACCCTTGGCAATTTTAGAAAATTGGATAGAAAGTAACTGAATTGGGCAGGATTAGCTATGATTTTAGAAATAGAGAACAGGACCAACCATAGGACTTCTCAAAGTTCCTTCCTTTCCTACAGTTTCTCCAAAAGTTCCTTCCTTTCCTACAGTTTCTCCAAAAGTATAGTCAGGTGGCTCAAAGGCAGCCTCTTTTTCCAAAGAGAAGAGAAAATTTCTGTATTCTTTCTTCGTGTTTTTTCTCTTACTCAGTATCTATTACCATTAAATACACAGAAATTTCTCTAATGAGATGCCTAAAATTTCTGCCTAAGTAGGGTGAGGCTGTAACAAAGGAATTAGTATATTCAAAGACAACATTAGAAAAATACAAGATCAGAGTTCCTTGTTCTGTTGAACCAGCTAATGGATCTCAGAGAGCTTGCTGTGAGTTTCAGAAAGGCTCTTCCTGGTTATGCCTTCCTTACTCCATGGGACCCTGGTGTTTTGTTTCAGTTTTTTAAAGTGACAGTTTATCAGTTCTTTTGCTATTTTCCAAATGTGACCAAATGTAAATTAACAAATAAAAATGATATTGCTGGAGTTTTTAAGTAATTTATCAGCAAATTTTCACAGAGACGTATGATTCATTATTTGCTGGTGCTTGAACCTATTTAAAATGCAAAACAGTAACATAGCATCTTAGTAAACTAGGTTTTCAGCTTTGGGTCACCAATGCCACACAAATGTTCAGGATATGTATATATATGGTTTGGTGATGCTGATGCTTGTTCCTGTCTAGTCTCCTGCTAGCCAGTTAATGTAGGAACCTTTCTTTCGAGAAGATAAGAAGAACTAATAGGATTGAAGTTACATGTTGTGCCCATGAGTTTTGTGCCAAGAAAGCTTATAGAATTTCTGCCTGTGTTTAAATGCTCTCTCATTTCCAAATCATATATAATAAGTTGATTTTTAAATGACAATGGTGAATCACATGCAATAAATTATGGAGGATTATATTTTTTCTTCAGAGCTCAAGAAAAAATGATTATCTTAGCAGAAATGAATAAAATGTATACATAGAAGACAGAGGCTTCTATGATTATAATTTGCTCTTTTATTAAAATGTAGAGATATGTGATTAGCTTGTTTTAACAACAGTTTAAAAAATGAGGATTTCAAAGGGGGAAATCCTGGTTAGTGGTCTTAATCAAATGAACATCCTTGTAGACACTTTCTAAATATAGTTCAGAAAGAATCTGCACTTGGTTGCCTTGGAAAATGTTGCTATAGTTGCAAGACACATTTCTGGAAATGGATGAACAGAAAGTAAGCTTTCACATTGCTCTGAGTACACAATTTTGCTAGAGTCAACTTTTGACCTCAATCAAAGTAGGATCAGAGTCCATTTAATTTGTGTGTGTGTTTTTTTAAATTTTAGTTTCACCTAAATGTGCTCCTTTGTTGGATTCAGCGTGAAAAATCCCAGGAATATGAGTGAGTGACATTTCCTGCTGATGATCAAACTAAAATTTGTGGGGATTTAGTACTTCGAAAAGCAGCAGTTACAGTTAAAACTTAAATATTATTCAAGTTCTTGAACATTACACAGTACTTCACCTTTAAAAAGGGAATGAAATTTGCATGCCTGAAGTTTTAGAATTCTCTTTGGTTAATGATATTAATTAACCAGGTTATTTTATGTGTCTCATTGATTGACATCAATTAGGTTTATTCAATTGACATGCATATTTAGCTACACATTTTCAAGATAATTTTTTATTATTTAAATAGGGATTGCCTTGTACCTTTTTAAAAATAAAATTTGTAGATATTAAAATTGTTAGAATATTTTTTATTGTATATGTGGAATAGCTAATTAAAAATGATTGGAGGAGGTGATAAAGAAAAATGTATGGTGAAGGACATGAGAATTCATTGTTCGCAAGAGTCATTATAAAGTCAAATAAAATCCCCAAAATGTATTTTTAATAACTTGTCACTTGAGATTCTAAGGCTCAAGAGGAAAACAACAGCAGCACTTTTTTTTTAATCAGGCCCACATTATGCTGACTTTTGGAGATAGTAGCGATGGTTCAGCAAGCTCTTCAGAACTTCCGATTTCCATGATACAACCTGTTTCTATTTTTAGCACTTCCCAGAATCCATTTTCATAAATAACTAAAATGGGACATTTGGTAATAGCATTTAATATTCCATTCTTCCATTGTGATAAATGAGGTACTATTTTCATTCACTTCATCAAGATTTTAGATTGGCCGGAGAACACTTGCATATATTCTTAGCTTACTTCAATGTGGGGTTATGGAAAAAGCTGATTTTAACATGATAGGGAAAGCAACTCTGGAAAAATATAAAGCCTAGACATCTTAGATTCAATAAAACTTTTATTGTTGGATATGATCCTTTGGAATAATGGTGATGATGATAAGTAATATTAACTTACTCTTTGCCATAATTTTGCTATCCTGCTAGGCCAAGAGCATCTATTTTTCCTTTATTTTTGTTATATTCTTTTGATGTTTTGCTATGCCTTCTTAATCTTTACATTTTTATATATCCAGGGATATATTAAATGATTAACGGGTTGGAAAATAAAACCTGTGAGAAAATATTAAACAAAGTTGGGGATTTTATTTCAGAGAAAGTAATTTACACATTATCTTGTTTAATAACCACAACCAATTAGTTGGTTAGATAATATTTTTCCTATTTTAAAGATGCAAAAATTGAGTCTTAGTGGGTTTGGTCAAGTCACTTAGCGAAAGACATAAAGGGAACAATAATAGAGCTGGGCTTGGAACTCAAGCAGTCTGACACACCCCTGTTATTGGTACTACTTAATAGCTAGATCTATAGATGCTAAAATAATTGTTCTTCCATGTAACAGTTTTTCAAGTTTTCCTGAGTTTTCTATCCTTTAGCACCAAATCTGCATATATTAATTAGGCATTACTACCCAACTCATGCATATTTTCTACAACAAAACCCATACGTTTGGGTATTCCTTTTGGTAGGGATGTAAAACAAATGAGTTAGGTCAAGAGCATACTTTATTTCAGGGCATTTCTCCACTTTTTCTCATATTCCCAGTGAAATTAAATTCTCTTTGGCTTGTATTATAGTGTGATTGCATTGGCATTTCATGCTATAACACTGAGGGGTTGGGGGTGAGAAATGGGTACAGTAGATGCACACAAAGAATCAATTGGTTAGCTCTCTTAAAATACTCGTTGTTCCTCTTTCCCCACTGAGTCACTATAGACTTTCCCACGGTTTTCCACCTGGCCTTACATTAAGTCTGGTTGGCCACGAAAACCTCTCATGCTATCATTGTTTGGGAATAATTACTGCTGGTTCCAGAATAGTGCAAACACTTCGTAGATGATCTGAGATCTGAACTCTTTTGCAAACATTTCATGAAATTGAAAAAGATTAGATTAACATATATCACTACAGTTCTTAATCTGTGAAAAGTCACCGTTTTATAATTAGCACTGAAGAGCCACAACCTGATTCCTGATTACCTTTGCAAGAGTGACTTCTTTTATCCATGTGAATTCTTCCCGAGTTGGGCACTGTTTCTTCAAAGTTGAGCCCAGATGCTTTCCCTATTCCAGGAGAAGAATCCACCATTCCTGAGAAAAGCGGCTTCTGTTCATCATCAATGGAGGAGATGAAAGATGACGATCTGCTTTTTTTCTCTTCAAAGTGCTTTTTGGAACTCTGAGAATGTCTTATGGTATCTGCAGAGTCTTCAGGATCATTTGTACTGTTTTCTTTGCCAAAATCTATCAAAAAAGTTATTTTATAATGGATAATCAAATGTAAGACTGTGTGCACGTAATACTACTGTGTGCATATCATACTGTAGCTATACATAGACTACCTTTTTCCTATTGAAAATGTAGCTACTTGGAGACTTTATTTTTTTAATTCAAGAGTTATTAGATTATCTTAATGAAATAAATTATTCATTTCAAAATGAAAAGAATATTCACAATAGTAATAATGTCTCAGAGAAAAACTGTAGGATAACTTCAACTTACTTATACATGCTCAACAGTCATTTATGTTCTTAGAATCTGGTGAGAAATCTTAATTTCTCTTTAGAGAAATTAAAAAGACAAGGGAAAATGTGTCACAATTTTAAAATATCACCACCGTGCAACTTGTTATTTGTTTGTTTTTAACCTCCATACCCTATCATCTGTTGCAGCCTTTCACATATTGCAAAGGTCAAAATCGGAAGCTTCTTTGTCATATAGGCTGGCAGGTTGAATTTCAACCTACAATGCATGTCATGGCCTTGACATTCCGGGCAGTTTGGTTGTGTAGCATATTACAAAAAAATATAAATCTTAAATACAGTAATTAAGGTAATTTTTACCTAATTACATTAAAGCTGGTAGTGCATATTAGCTGTTTTATACTGAAATGTCAGGATAATTTCAGCCCTGAAGGTTGTGTTAGAACATATTTCAGTAGGAAAAACTCAAAGAGACAAATCCCAGAACTTGTTTCTGTTAGTGTCCTGGGGAGACAATATAATTCTCCATCTGGTTCCTGCTAATAACTAACCAGCAAAACTCCAGAAGGTATATCATTTTCTGGAGGAATGGTGAAGACAGTGTCCCCATCTACTCTACGCCTGGGTGTGCTTACTTGTTTATTTATAGAAGGCCAAATGAACCGATTGAAGGCCACTCCAGAGAAACTTCCAACTGTTTATAAAAATTCCCATATGGCATAGAAATTCAACAAAGATTTTTTCCCTTTATTTTTTTAAAATCATAATTTAAAATACGAGAAGCCAGAAAGCAACCCAAGGTAAAAACAGAGTTTAAAAATCAGCTTTATGTGAAATTGTTATTGAGGCATTTATGTTCTGTCAATTAAAGTTAAATCTAGCAAAAGCAGATTGCTTAATTTACTTTCTTTAAGATTTCACATTTGCTCAGTGATTTCATCATTAGTGAGGAAACCGCAGAACTTTCCAATCTCCAGCATTATAGACATCATTGATTACTCAGTGTTACTTACATGTCTCCACTCAATCACTAATCTAATTGGTTATAAATATTTAGATCAGCTCTTCTTACAAAAACCCTTCTATTCAGTGTCATTGGCACAGCTGTCCTTTAACCTCTAAACTTCATTCTTCATCTTCCTCCCTACTTTCTTTGTCTTTAACTTCTCCCCTTCCCCAAAGCCCTCTGAAAATTTTATCAATGTTCTCCACCTTTTGAACATATCACTTTATTCCTGAAAAGATAATAGTTACAAAATTTAGGCTAGTAAATGTGAAAAAAAAATAGTTTCCCTTTTCTAAATTATCCTCATACCTGCTTAGTGAATTGCATCAGTTTGTTCCTCCTAAGTAAACCTTTTTATAGTCCCTAACTTGGGCACCAGTGAGATTTGAATCAGCTCAGGGTTCTTATTTTCCCAAAAATGCTTTTCTTTTAAACACTTTCATGGAGTCTTTCCCAGCAGAATCAAATGTAAATTGAATTAACCATTAATACGTACTATGTATGGGTAATGCTAACATGGACATTTGTAATGGAGGTTTCATCACAAATTAATAAACCATTTTGTCTCTTTGGCTTGAGAGGTCTTGGGGGTTCTCTGTAGATTTTTAAATCCTTACACATGGTAGAATGTTCTGTTCCACTTACTGCTTCGGAGGCCAGATTTAGTTTACTAACTTATGGCTTGATTTTTGGATGCTTAGGAATAAGATTCATCAGTTAGCATATATTGTTAAGTTTAATTATAACTTGTTGATTTCAGTTCAGGACAAGTATTCACAAAATTTGCTAAATGAGGAATTACTATTATTTAGGTCCATAGTAAAATGGAACAAATTACTCATATGCACAGGACCTAAATCCTTTAGAAAAAATTTCAAGTAAAAGCAGAATCAGGTAAAAAAAGAAGAAAAAATTTGATATCTTTAAATTTTTCCAATTTGTAAGAAGAAAAACCCAACCTTTATTTCTGTGTTTGTTGCTGCCGGATCATCATCCTGGCATATGAATGGTTTCTTTGATGCGGCCTTACTGAAACAACATTTTTCTATTCCATACTAGATAAATTAAAGCTTCATTTTTCTGCCATACAAAATGAAAGTTGAAATGACAATCTATTTGTGGATTAAAAATGGAAAGTGTTTGGGCTTTGACTGGAAATTGGCTGATGTGCTGATGTAATATGTACTTGAAATTGGGCAGCTGAAATGCATTATAATTACCCTCCAGGTATTTCTAAATTTTAACGGACTGTTCCATTTCTGCTTTTTTTCCAGTTAAACTGAATTATTTGGTAGACATTAAATAGTATTAGTTACTATTTTTTTCTTAATGCTATTTATATTCTATGTAGAAGTAATATTCTGAGGGCAGTAACCTGAGGGAGTTTCACACTTTTCCCTTTGCTAGAAGTGAGACGGCATAACCACTTTTGTTACCATTATTTTACAAAGAGGAATTTTGGCCTGTTTAATTAAATCTCAAATTTACTTTCTGATTCAGAAAACTGAAAACTCTTTTTTTCTCTCTTGTCTCTATAGGCTGACAGTTCATTTCCTCCACTTTTCTCACAGGACACAATACTAAAGCATTTGTGATTTGTCGTGTGGGCATCTCTCTGGGTTCAGAATGAATTAAAGAGAATAGAATAAAAGTGTCCTGATGGAGTACCTGACCCACTCAACTTAGGAATGGTGATATAAAGTCCTTCCACTTCAAAAAACCTGGAACAAACATTTGTGCTCACTCCATCTTTCATGGAGTCTTCCTTTCAGATTAATTATCATTTTTATTTGTCAGACGCAATCGGGAGACATAACCTTTGGTCAAAGAGAGGTGTTTAAAGGTGCTTTCTCAGCATTTGAGGTTTAGACTTCCCACTGGTGACAATTTAGAGATAAGGTGAGTAATTTCCAGCCAGATGCCTTGGAAAATTGGAATCTAAAATAAATTTCTTCATTTGAGATCAAGTACCTTAGGCCTGCTATAGCTTTAAAGGATAT
Organism: Daubentonia madagascariensis; assembly: GCA_023783475.1. Classification (NCBI taxonomy): domain Eukaryota; kingdom Metazoa; phylum Chordata; class Mammalia; order Primates; family Daubentoniidae; genus Daubentonia; species Daubentonia madagascariensis. Next base: position 44,392,145 of record JAKFHU010002088.1, on the reverse strand, counting down.
TGAATGGGGACTAAGTGATTATTCTTCTATACAAATAGAAGATTAAATGACTTTAAAAATTAAAATAAAGAAAAGGTGAATTTGGGGAAATATTGGTCAAAGTATACAAAGTTTCAGATATGCAGATGAATAAATTCTGGAGTTCCATTGTACAGCATGGGCACTATAGTTAATGTATTATATACTTGAAAATTGCTAAGAGAGTAAATTTTAAGTGTTTTCTACACACACACACACACACACACACACAAAGTTAACTATGTGAGGTGATGGGGTATATTAATTAGGATGATTGTGGTAATCATTTCACTGTGTGTGTGTGTGTGTATAGCACACCATAAATATATACAACTTTTATTTTTCAATTATACTTCAATAAAGCTGAAAAAAATGAAAAGATGCATTTATATATCACTAAAATTGACAATAAAAAGCTAATCATTATTTGTTATTGGTGAAGATCTTCTAAAGAGATACATAAATACAATACCAACATATTTAAAGGATTAATTTAACAAAATTAGAATTAAACAATTCTTATTTTATAAAAGTAAGTTTGTAAGTGCATATATTTACCCATTTAGTAATTTTCATAGAAGTTATTTTATTTTGAAGAAACACTTTGAAAACTTACTGACTTTTGGAAGGCAATGCAAAATCACCAGACCAATATTACAAAGAGATAATGATTACTGCTATCTTTTGAAATGCAAAATACAATGAGCCCAAGACATTTCTGCTCTATTTTCTGGAACATTGGATTTTTCCAGTTGAATATATTAATATATAGAGGCACTCATTTTAATAAAAATTATAGGGATAGGGAAATGAGTAAATTTCAGTTTCTCTCTCTACTCTTAGGATGTATATATCGCTTTACAACGGATTCTTGTTTGTAATCATATATACAGAACCACCTAAGACCAGTGGAAAGAAGATGCTGAACATTCTTTCTTGATTTCTATCCCTTTAGTTGGTACAGGTACATCTTTAACAGTTTTAATTATGTTTCTCTTGTGTGTGTTTTTGTTTTGTTTTCTTTTTTTGCTTTTTGTGCTTAATAGTTTCTTTGGTCTTTACAATGGAGTTTACTGTGATAATCTTTTACCAGTAGTAATAGGGTTTTCTGAGCTCTGAGAATTGTTTTCTAGGTTTTGGAAATCAAGAGAATAAAAATATTTCTAGATTAGGAAGGACAAGCTCAGCTGTCTTTAACTTCTCAGGCCAATGTCCATTTTGCTAAGAACACCTATTTTCTTTCTGACCCAATACACTTTCCAACTGCTATTTAATTGAAGCTACTTGACTACTTTGGTCTTGAATTTTATGTTTTTGGAAAAAGAAGTGGGAAAAAGTGTAGAGAAGGGATGGTTAGAAGAGGGGGCTAAGATACTTATGCAGAAGTCTAATAAGGAATAAGAGGCAAATGAATCTTCCAAATCCATTCTTTTGGGAGACTTTCTGCACTTGCTGTCCCATGTTTCCCGTATGTTAATGTGGTGACCTCAGATGACCTCAGTCTTGTAGTTAAAAAAAAATATAACAGATATATACCAATGGAATTTCTCTGAAAACATATAACAGAAGCTCTACTTCATGATTTTTCACAATATTTGAGGAGCTTCCAAACAATAAAACCAATTAGAGTAAAAAGTTTCCTATTCCAAATTCTCTTTTTTTCTTCTCACTACTTGGTACAAAAAAAGTAAAGCTAATTTCTGTAGAATTCTGTAGAAATCTTTATCCTTCCTGATAAATTATCTAGAAAATGTTATGAAAATTGGTATGTAGATAGGTAAGTAGACACTAACTACAATGTATAAAGAATTTCTATTTGTCTCCTCGTTAACTAATGAAAAATTTACTCTAAAAAGTAGAGACAAACTTTTTAAAATTAAAGTGGAAATAAAGATGAAAAAATAACTCTAGGAGCACTTAGCACACAGTGGGTTCTCAATGACGATGGGCACCAAATAAATGGTAAGTGGTTTGGGTCTGTTACATTGCTGCCCTCATTGGATTATTCAGTGTCAGAAAGTCACTGGCCCCCTAATCAGCCATTACTAGCTACTTTGATACTATATTTTCTGTCCAAAGAAAGAGGTGAGCAGAATACTCCAAATATTTGATCATACAAGCTTTATCAGTAACAATACGTGCGTGTGTATATGTGTATAATGGCATGTGTAGATATATACACACATATCTGCATATTTTGTAATATACAGAATATATATACATACATATATCCCCTGTGCCATTATACATGCCATCTTACTAATATATTCTATATATTGTAAAATATATAAACATACAATTTTAAAGGAATTATTATTACCCAGTGGATCATTTTGGCACACACTGAAGTAAGCACAATCCAACTTTGAGGACCGCTTAAATGGAGACTATTTTTTGGCATTTTCCTCATTTCCTTCTCTTCTGCCCAGCCATCTTAACAATGCTCATGGCCACTGAATAGGTCCTTGAAGTATCATTATTATTTTTCACTTTCTGTCACAATAACATTTTATGAAATGCTTTCAGCTCAGGACCTGTGGCACCTCTTCCTATGATGGTCCTAGGCATATTGGGAGGTCCTGGGCACCTCCATACAAGAATTGTGGGAAGGAAAGAGAACTACTTGAAGATGCCTTCAAAATACAGTGTCCTCAAATTTGTACCTGAACTCGCAACTTTCTCCTCTAGGGAAATGTGTTTTTTCCTCAAAAACAAAATGTGAAGCTCATGGAAACACAGCACCTTCATCAACAAATGCATTGTGTCAAGTATCTATTTTGTTCAAGTCAGCTTGTCAGAGTTTCTACAGATCACTTCTTTTTAAAATATATCTTTTTGAATGTGAACTCTTTAGCTCCATGTGGTAGGCATGATTGGAAAGGAGGTGTCAGGCAGTTGGTGACTGAACCCAAAAAGTTCCCGTGTCCTGTTGAGGGGGCAGTGAGTTGCACTGCAGGACTCAACCTCTGTCTGCCTCCAGTGCCCAAGCACATGCTCTTCGCTCTGGTTCCTGATGCCTCTGTTGTCTGATTCACAGACATCAGCACTTGCAGATGTTTGCCTTCAATGTTTCCTTTCATATGAGCAATAAACTAACACTAAAATAATTAGTATATTTAGCAGGAAGATTTCAGTTTATGTATCCACATGTTTAGCATCAATGACCTCTTGCAAGTTTTGTTCTTTATACTTACATGTGTTTTTCTCCTAGATGTTGATTCTACATCAAGAACTATATAATGAGTGGTCACCTTAAGAGCATTAGATTGGAGTGACAGGGATTAAATTGCTTTCAGCAAATATTATACTTGTCTGAAGCACCCTGGAATCCTGAAGACTTTGAAATAAGCTCTTAGCTGGAGCTAATTGTGTTTTCACATTGACCAACTCATAGTAACTCACTGGCACACCAGGAAACTTCAAAAAGCTACAGGCAGCCAAATCCTTTAATATCTACACTTTATATAAAATTGGTCTCATAGACTAAGACTGTGATTAAAGGAAAAGTTTTCAAAATCAACAGAAATGTCTAGTTGCATGAGCACAATGTAAATTGTGACATGCTCTCAGGGCCTTATCAGAAGATAAAAACATTAGATTATTTATCTTGAGAATGAGGAAACTGAAAAAGATTGAAAGATTTAATAAATCTTTAACTGTATGGAGGACATTATTATATAGACAACATTGTTAACCTGTTCTTCATTTCCAGTGAGATAAAAATATGAGATTAACTTCCAGATTAGGGATTTAGATTAACTCTGTGGAAGAATGGCTTGATAGTAGTGGTTCTGATTTTAGAAAAAGTCACCAAGAGAATAATGAAGGACATCGTAGAAAAAAATTTATCAATTATCTATGAGTGGTTTATTGTTCTTCAATTGGCCAGAAAATTCAATGATTAGCCCAAGTCAACAAATATTTATCAAACATTCTTTGTTAAAGGAAGCTACAGTTTGGTAGAGAAAAAGGAAAAATATACCAGTAATCACTCTACAGGGAAGATTTTGACAGTATTATAAAAAGTGTTTTGATAATTCAGAAAAGAAATAACATTTACATTTGAGGATATCAAGAAACAGTCCACATTGAACACATCATTGGAGACTGACCTAGATAAAGAAATGTAATTTTAGTGGATGAAACAGTGATGTGGCATGGTTATATGTGCGCAAGTGTGCATGTATGTGTGTGTTTGAGGACAGGACAGGGAGGCAAATTCTAATTAAGGGAATGATATAAGCCAAAACACAGAAACAATTTACACGGAAGAGAGGGCAGTTTGGTTCGCTTGAAATGTAGAGCAAGCTAAGGCCAGTAGATGATTTGCCCTAGGGAGAGGATTCATAGAGAAGAGAACAGAGTCATGAAAAGACTCTTGAATTAAGAAGGCAAAAGGGGAAGAGAACCAAAAGGAAGATGCTCAAATTCTATTTCATTCATTCTTTCAACAGGTATTTGTTGAACACCTGCTATGCAGCAAGTACTAAAGCTGCAGGGGACCAAATATTTCCTACCCCCATGGAGTTTTTGATCTGGAGGCAGATGACATTGATTAAATAATGATGCAAATAAACCTAGAAGTACAACTGGAGGAAATGCTACAGAGATGAACTGATGGGGGAAGGAGAGGAGCTCATGGAGTTAGTTAAGGGAAAGATGGTATGAAATAAGACTGAAGAGGTAGGCATAGACCCACCCTATTAAAGACTTGGGGAATGGGAAGTTCTTAGAGGGCTTTGAATATGTGGGTAACTGCATTTAAAAGAAAATCACCAGTGGTCCACTGTGGAATAGATGAGAGAGAGGCAAGCTGCATGTGGGAAGGTGAGTTGGAAGGCTGTTTCAGTATTCCAAGTGGCAGATTATGGTAGCTTGGTCCAGAATTGCAGCTAAGGAGATGGAGAAAAGTGAACCAAAAGGAGACCTAGTTTGAGGACGAAATGGAGATCTACTGGAGGCGGCAATATCAAGACTTGTTGCCAGAGTTGCTGGGGAGGTTCTGAGAGGGTTGGCTTCTAGATACCTGGCTTGTGCGATTGATTGGTTGGTGGCATGATTTTCAGAGGCATGGAAACTGAAGGGGAGACAGGTTTCCAGGGAGCATCATGAGTTCAATTTAGGAAGTGTTGAGTTTGAGTTGCCTCTGAGATTTCAAGTAGATGGTTTAATAGGCAGTTGGATATGTGAGATTGAAGCTCAGGTGGTCTGGGATTAAGATGTAGATACATATGTCTCCTATTTGAGGATATAATTAAATGATGGGCAAAAATAAGATCACTCAGGGAAAGAGTATGCTATAGAATGAAAAGAAAAGAGGACCTAGGATAATGCCTTGAGAAACTCTAACAACTAAAATTGGTGAAGAAGATAAAGATCCTGAAATTATCTTCAGGGAATTAGTGGGAGTAGGAGAAAAACAGGAAGAACAAAGTGGAACAGATGCCAAGAAAATAATATTCAAGAAAAAGAAGGGAGTTGGTTTATAGTGACAGATGCTGCTATGAGGCCAAATAACATGAAGACTAGAATGTTGGTGGATCAGCATGGGGCAAGAGTGGAGGCTCCTTCAGGAAGGACTTCTCCCATCTGCACAGGCACAATTAAATGCATCCTCATCTGGTCTCCCACTGAGGTGTGCTTATTCCTGTTATAGCACCTGTTATTTGAGGGTGTCTCCATCTTCCTCCCTAGGGAAGATGAGGGCTGTTTTGCACAATTTACTTCTTAGAATATTGAGTAGCTCTTTGAAAATGTGAAATGTCAAATCAATATTTGTTTAATATATGAGTAAAACATAAAGAATAGTCAGAGAGACAGAAAAACCCAGAGAGGATAAGAAGTCCAAGTACCACAGAGTTTGAGAATGATGAGGACTAACAAATGTGGCACATCCATGTCATATGTGCATGTGAGCCACGTGGGAGGACTAAGCTCTTGGCTTGAAATGGGAGTCCTCCTTTCAGAAAACTCTGCTCAGAAAACTCAGGTATAGTCAGTCAACTGTTATTAATTGGCTTCCTTTTTTTAACCAATCTACTCTGTTTCTTTATCTGTGATGTCCTTGTAGATATCAGATGGCTTTGCTGAATGACATTGTTGAGGGCTATCAATCAGAAACCAGAAACCAGATTATTAGCTACTGGAAAAAGTAAAGAATTCAACCTTCTAGAGCCTGAATGAAATTCATTCTTGAAATCAGAAATATAATGAACTTTTAAGTTAGAAGAGCTAATAACCACATGCTCTACATTGAAACTCTAGAAATGGAATGAATTACCTCTCTCTCCCTCACTTTCAAATGACAATCTCCTTCTTCGTAGTTTACAGTTGTCTCCTTCAGAATCATTCATGGATTGTGATCGTAGTAAGAGATCAGCCTTTGTTAATGGAACATGAAGATAAAATGTAAGATTACCCAATTTGAACATAATGTGCTATCAGTAAACTATTTACTATTTCATATCATTTCAGCCACCTTGAGACTTAATCATTAGATTGCAGGTGAACAACTACAATACTTTGCTTAATGGTTGTCTCTAAATTATAAAACAGTCTGATAGAATAATTCTAGTAGTTTCACCATCTGATGGGGAAATCATAGTTGTAGAAATTATTTATTAAAAATGCTTGGGGATGATGTCAGCATTTAGAGACAAAATATTCCTTTATGTGGAATGTATTTTATGTACCTTGGTAAAGTCAAAATAAAAATAATACTGTTAACCCTTGAACAACACAAGTTTGAACTGTATGGGTCCACTTATTTGCAAATATTCTTCTGCCTCTGTCACCCCTAAGACAGCAAGACCAACCCAACTCTTCTTCCTCCTCCTCCGGCTGCTCAATGTGAGGATTAAGACCTTTATGATGATCAATTTTCACTTAATGAATGGTAAATATAGTTTCTCTTTCTTAGAATTTCTTAATAACATTTTCTTTTCTCTATGTTAATTTATTGTAAGAATACATTATATAATATGTATAACATGAAAATATGTTTCAATTGACTGTTTATGTTATCAGTAAGGCTTCCCGTCAACAGTAGGCTAATAGTAGTTAAGTTTTCAGGGAGTCAAAAATTGTATGCACATTTTTGACTGCACAGGGGTCGGTGCCCCTAACCTCCATGCTCTTCAAGGGTCAACTGTAATAATATTAAAAACTTGTTAGAATCTGTATTACTACAGAGAAAAGCGTGTATACTAATTATAATTAGCTATAATGCTTGAATGACATGATAATGATCACAAAGTTAAACTTCACAACAATAAATACAAGGTTGAATTCAATAAACATTATGCTTTGAACCCTTTAGTATTTTGTTTCCAGCTCCCCCTTCCTCTCTAGTTCACTCTGTACAATATTATCATCTTATAAATAAAAATGGAAGCTCCTGTTTTATTTATTTGGGTGTACACTAAACTTTTATGTAAAGAAATTACCTGAGGTAGATATTTGTTGTTTTTCAAAGCAAAATCAGAATGAGGTTGGTGACATAAAACTGGGATTGTGATAAATTACTGAATTAAACCCATAATAAAAACACATATCCTCTAAATAACTGGAAACTTTTACCACCTAAATATTTTTTAACTTTCCAGTGGTTTGTAAAGAAGCACTTATCTGAGCTGATGCATTAGTATCTTACATGACACCCTGGTGACCTTAACAGTTTCTCTTTGTCTTTAAGTCTCTCATAGTGCCAGGGAATGACTATAACTCCAGGGAGTATTAAATCTACCACCTTTTACCTAACTATTGCTTTGAGGATCTTCTTTCCAAAGAATATATTAGTTAGCATATAAATATACTGGCAAGTATCAAATACCTAGTATTTGATTTCTGATTTAAAAAAGTATTTAGAATTGGAGTGGAGTTGCAGGATTTGGGGTTTGGCAAGGGAAGGGATAGAGAAGGAATAACCTAGTAGTAAATTTTGGGATACAACCTAAGTTCTCTATCCATAGAACAGTAGTAAGTCATAAGGACATATTTTCACAGTGGAAGAGAGTGAGGGGCATAGGGCCACACTCTCAAAATTCATTCTAGGTTATATCACCTAAGGGTTCCTTACAGGGTCAAACTCAATTGACCTACTTAAAATTATTCAACATACTTGAAAGTAATTAGGGTGAATTTCTTTCCTATAGTTTAAAATTTTCAATATTCAGCTGGCATTTTTCAAATATACAGAATCGGTAAAGTTTAGCTGCAATATTTTGCTTGATTTTTCAGAAGTATATGTGCAATCTAAGAGTAAAATAAAATGTCAGAAATACAAAAATTAGCAAATAGTTAACATATACCTTTGCACTCTCATGCCTTAGGTTGAAAGTCAACTCTAGGTTTGTTAGAAAGTGATCAGAAAACTCGGGATACATATCCAAAACCTCTAATAAGTCTTCTCTCTGAATCTTATGCAAGTCACAGTATGTGAGAGCTCTTACATCTGCATTAGACTTTCCAGGTTTGGCATAAAGATGAACCATTTCCCCAAATATATCATTTTTTCCTAAAGAAGAAAAAGAAAAGAAAAAAAAGGAAAGAAAGGGGGGGGGGAACAGAATCCAAACTTAATGTTTTCCTTCTAAAAGTAGAAGGGGACCACTGACCAACTGACCAATCCCTGAACCAAAGACTTCAAATGTAAGAGCCCACAGCCAGCAGACACTCGGGCAGCAAAGTTCCAGCACCTAGGCTGACTGCCCCAGCCCATGCTTGCTGAATGGAATTTTGCCTCTAAAGGTCACTGGTCCTGGTATAATCCCTTTTATTTTTTTGTTTTGGTTATTTGGCTAAGCATCTAGATTGTAGCAAACACATCTTCGGTCTGGCACGCCCCACTCTGCTAGCAAAGGGTCTTGCCATTGAGTATTTTAAAGGTACTTTCAGGTAGGTGTCCTCTGATTTTGTCAGTCCAAGAATATGGGAAAGGCCACAGTGAGAGAGATTCGTGATCTTTCTGTCTCAGGATGGTCTCAGGAGGTGATGCCTGGCAAGGGGTTATGGTGGAGCTCTTTTAACACTTAAGAGGATTGGTGGAGCAATTTGAACACATCTTGTGTCCTTTAATAACCACTTTTGAATTTGCCCTTAATGAATTTGTCCAATTGTTTAATAAATATAGTTATATTTTCTCAACATAATGTAGTCATGCTTTTTGTTATGTGGCCTTTGTTCTGAAAGTTTTTCCTCCTTGCTTGCCTGCAAAACCTGGGATTCGTTCAATGTCTGGCTTCCGAGGGGACCTCCCCATCACCTCTGCCTAGCCACATGTCCACTGCTTTTCAAGGTCCTGTTCAGTGATCAGGACAAGAATGACAGCACCAACACCAAATATTTATTGGGATGTGCCAGGCACTTTGTCAAATGTTTAAGTGCATCATTTTATACCCAAAATAACTTCATGAAGGAATTACGAATTATTATTCCAATTTTATGAACACAGAGGATTAAAGAGGTAAACTGATTAGCCCAAGGTTACCTTCTTTGTTGGGTGAAATGGAGGGAGGGAGAGAACAGCTGGGATTAAATCCCGTGCATTCTGACTCCAGAGTCAAAGCCCTTACACACCTGAAACTGCATATCTAATCTCCTTCCAGTATTTTCCCTGAATGTCATTGCCACTTAAATTTTTCTGTTTCTGACCATCAAAACACTTACAAATTGTACCTGTGGTATATGCTCTTAATAAATACTGATGGATCACTTGATGATATAACTTTTAAAGATTGTCAATGGCAGTGGAAAATACTGCTTTCATAAATCTATTCTGAAGCTTCTTTTCTCATTTAGAAAAAACTCGCTGGGTGTGTTATTTTAGTTTTTGGTAGACAACTTCATGCATTTTAAACAATAAAGTTTTAATTAGTAAAATAAATGCTGAAATCTTTCTGTTTTAAATAAGAGTTTAATGACAAGAAATTTAATACTATATCTTAACTATACAAGGAAAATTGACATTGGAGAGGATACATTTATTATAGTTTAAATAAATACTTACCAGTGTTTGAAAAATAGAACAAATAATCATAATTTGTGAGGGATTTAGGTGCTGACATAAATAGAAATAGAGACAGAAAAGGAGAATCTCTTGAAATTCTTTACAGTGTTGAAGGTTCAATATATATATTTTTAAAAGAAAAAGCTCTGAATTAAATTAAGCATGGGCTTTGTATTTTAATTAGCTTAAATGACTCTAAAGAAGCAAGGAGTAAGCTAGTCCATGTGTACAGCTTAGCAACACTCTAAAATTATTATTTTATAAAGCAAGAAGACTTATTACTTTCCTTGTAGAAGCTAGGTCTAGCTGATTTGAAGCTCCTTCCCTGGCAACACACCAGGGCAAACTGTTAAGGCCAAATCTAGTGAAAACGTAACTTGATTGTGTGGTCTTGAAGTCATTTAGAGTATGTGTTTATTCTTTGTCTGCTTATTGAATTGAAAACCAAATTATACACCTTGGTCAATTTGGGGAACTTCTAAAGAAATTATAATCATAATAAAATTATCAAAATATATAGGAAATCATTCAAACACTTTCATTCATGTATTTGGGTTCTGTGCTATGCCATACTCTGGTTCTACAAGAAAGACAACAACCCTGTCCTTTTGGAGTTGGTGGTCCTATATATGAACATCAAAAGTTGAGTCACGAAGGTCATTGAATTTCATGCCCATTATTTAAGTGGAGCTGGATTTAACCCACAGGGAAAAGAAGTGAAAAATTTCACAGATTTTGGGGGTGGGTGTTACCTTGGGGAGAGTGAGGCTTACACCCATCAGCTAGGTGGTAGGAGAGGACAAGAACTGACTGTGTTTCTCTGTGTTCCCTTGTTCTGCTCCACTGCCCTAATATTCCAAAGAAATCCTACAAACTCACATGGCCTAAATTTATTTTTAAAGGGACAGATTAAACATGGGCTTCCTTTTGTACACAAACCAGATGAATTTTTTACTAATTTACGCCTATCCCTGGTTGTTATGTTCATAGGTCTACACTACCTAGGCAAGCATTCAAATAATTCCATTTAATGGGATATGGCAGGTGGAAGTGCACAGTGAATAAATAAAATTCATCTAGACATAAACCCAGTTCATGACAGGGCATTGGTACATGCTGGCAAGTATGCCTACAGCACATATATTTTATTTTAAGGTGTTAAGGGATCAAACATGAAGCTAAGAGTTTCTAACATGAAAAAAGAGAATGCTGGCTATTTCCATATATTTGGCCTCAAATGTCTAAGTAGCTAAGAACAGAAAAGAATCATGCAAACATTTACAAATCAGAGAAAAAGTGAGACAGTCAAGAAAACATATTTTTGCAAGGTTAATTTGATTCGAATTTAATTTTAAATAAAGCTTTCAAATTACCCACCAGTCCTTATAAATAAATAGATCTATCTTTTTTCTATCATTTTAAACTATGCACTGCAATATCTAATATTAATAACTGAATCTGTCACCATTCAGTTCTAAAACACTCACCCAGAATAGCCACCACAATGTCATCTTTGAGAATTTCGATGGAGCCTCTGGACAAGAAATAAAGAGCAGTGAGGACATCCCCACAGTGAACGAGGGTGTCTCCTGGAGGCGCATGGGTGGTCTTGAACTTCATCGCCAAAGCTCTAAGGCAACCTTTACTTGCCCCCCGAAAGGCTTTGCAGTTTTGCAGCAAAGTCTGGTTGAGATGTAGACAAATGTCAGCTTGTAAGCATTCTGGGAAACCCTTTAGGACCTGAAGGAAAAAAATAAAGAGTTTCATACTACCAGCGCACTGGGTACCTCAACCTGAAATACAGTCTATTTCTTGCTCACAGCACTGCAGGTGTAGTCATTGTCATACAGGAGTTCCCACAATGCTTATACCTCACCTACTTTAATGAATACTTGGTTTGCTAAACATGTCAGAATTTTTAACTCAAATACTTGTTCTCTGTATTAACTGCAGGCATTCAGACTCAACACAAATGCCGCCTCATTAAAATGTAATGCCACTTTTCATACTGCTTCTCTTTCCCTGCATTATGTTAGGTGGTATCTTACTATGCACAGATATAATGCAATGTGACAATTAATAAGACATAACTAATGAAAGGCGGTACAACTGGAAAGACAATCAACCTTTTGAAGGAATCTCCAGTCAATTTAGATTGCCATTCTGGTATACATCTTAGTTATAATTAGTAAAAATGTTGATCCTGAAATAGCCATGGTATTTGTAAATGTCATACCAGAGAGTGCTCTTAGTTAACAGTGTTTCATGTGCACATTATTAATACTAAATATTTTGATAAGTACTGAAAATAGAGAAGGGAAAGGAGAACAGAAAACATACTTTTAAAGTGTAGTTCAATATTCAGAAGTGAAAATTGAGCCAGAGTTTACAGTGCCTACATAAGTTTCTAAAGAGGTACTGTTTTGACAACCTATTCAGGGGCTAATTTAAAACTTGTCAAACAGATTAAACAATAGCTTGTGACAACTGCAACTCAATTTGAATTGAATAAAATTTTATGTTATTTTTATAAAATTCTGAGTGTACAATGGATCAAAGGCACTCAACTCTTGACTCTCTGTGTCTTGCTATTTTGGGTGTTGTCTATAGATTTTAATTTTTATGTTGACTTTGCCCTGCCAGTGCAAGTAGACTAATTTAATTATGCTTTGGGATGGAGGGAAGTAGCATTATATAGTGCAATTTATAGTGCAATAATGCAATTTGGGGATTTTATATTCTTTGGATCAACCTTGGTATGCTGTCTAATATAGCTAGAAGTAATCATGAATTGTTTGTAAAGCAGTTCAAATGTATTTGGCCCATAGGTAAACTTCAAATTAAATCATGTTTGAGTGAACTTACAATTATTACTACTTTAAATATTCAAGCAGCCACAAGGATCCTGCTGCTGTAGGACAACTGTGTGATGCAATTGGTCAGGCTGCCTGTGATGTAATATAAAAGGATCAATAACAGACCTGAAGCACAGCAGCCACAATTTTTCACCCTTGTTTTCTTCACTGTGTATGGTCACCCACAGAAATGGGTACAGAGTGCTTTAGAAGAAAATCCATGAAATTGAATTCTGGTCATGAATTTGCCACAGGTTGACTCTTGTGCAAGTCACTTCACCTATTTGTATTTCTTTACCATAGAATGAGAGCCTTCACAATATTGAAATTAGCCACAATTTCAATAAATTGCCAATAAATAGTGTGTCAATTGTCAGAAACTACTCATGCAGCCCTATGCTGCTGTAGGAACTCACACTTTCATCCTGAAAACTCTGTATTGCCAGGCTCAGGCCCAAAAGAAACGAACCTCCCTCTGACATGAGTTCCTGGGCACTCATCTGCATCTCTCCGCCTAACTAACTTTTGACCTTGGTCTACATGACTGGACTCCTGCCAGGTCCTCTGCTTGGACTGAAGACCTCTCCAACATGATAACTTATGGTCTTTGTCCATTTCTGCCTCTGGGAGCTGAAGGCTCTTTTCCTACTCTTTGTTGGAACCCTATATCAACCCAACTCCTCTCATGAAGCCAACTCTCTGGGTCACTGGTCCCGTCTACTGTCTAACCCATTGCATTGAATTCTTTGGCAAGTAATGTCAGACTGCAGCTGAGCTAAGTCTGGATACTATTTTTCTTAAATGGTAGCAACTTTATTTGGGGGCTATATAGGAGAAAATACCCCAGTTTAATGACCTCTGCTTATCATTTACTTCTCTGTGAAGCCCACTGTGTGGTCTCAGCATAACTATCAAGTGACCCCATACACACAAAGATGTGTAGAGCATTACACCAAGTAACAAATTAGATAATGTCCTTCTTTCTCTTAAGACATAGCTGTAATAAGGTACAAGAAGGCATTTTATATTTCACATAAATAAGGGAGATATTGCTACCATTATAGTAGTTGGAATGAGAATATTGAGCTTGTAGCTGCTATTTCTGGCATTTTCCTTGAAGTATCCCTGGGTAAAGCCTGGCTATGGGAAAAAAATTGCACACGTGTGTGTGTTTGCATGCTTGAGTTGTAAGATAGAGATGAGACAGAGATGGGCTTTTCCATTTCTGTGAGTGTATTATATGACCTATGGAATCAGATAGGCGTGAACCAAAGTACTAGCTCCATCATTTACTTGTTGTGACTTTGGTGAAGTTACTTAACTTCTCTGAGATTCAGTTTCTTCTTTTGTATAATTAAATTAATAACATCTACTTCACAGAATAGTGGCCACAATTAAACATGATAATGCATGTAAGCCATTTCATGCACAAAAGATGCTCAATAGACAATTTACTTCTGACTTCCTTTGTTTTTTGGTCATACATGTTTATTGTTCCTGAAGAATTGGTATGTTCTCTTTAGTTAGAAAGAGAAAAACAGAAAAACCTATTGTGTTTTCTCTTTGGTCTGCCTGATAGGAAATTCTTCACCAAGTTTTGTGTTCTATTGCCTCAACAGAGTTTAAATGTTTTATGTGTTATTTTATCATCAGTTTAAGAATTCTTTTTCCTTGTACCTATCTTTAACTTGTTTCCTGTTTCTGGCTGGTTAAATGCTCTGGCTTACTAATGTACTGAAGTTTTCACTGTGACTTGCCTTAAATCCTTTTTGAAAGCAGGCAGTTACTAAAATCACTTTACAGATGTGTTCTCAGAATTTCAACAGTTTTGGAATCACCCACAAAACTTTAAGGGCACTTGGGAAAGTTTTTCCTTGTTAAATGTCCTCAGTCCCCAATGTTCATTCTACTGGAAGTGACACCCATTGCAAAGGATAATGTCAAGTTGGAGGTGCCATAGAGCCTTTGTTTTTATATGGAGAGGATACATGGATCTTGGCATGAATTTGTCTAGATTAAAGAATTCTTGTGTGGTGTTAGTGCTTTCTTAACTTTCTTCGGTCAGCCACATAGATTACTCAAGTAAAACTCAATAGAAGTTAAAATTCTGTCGTTGAATCTCTTACTAGCTTAATAATTTGGATGTCCCAAATAAGTTAGCAGCTTTGGAATCCGGGTTATGCCTAAGGAAAGGGACTTTAAAAGGGGGAGTTAAAAGAGAGAGAGCTATAATGGAATACGGAAGAAGTACACTGAAAAAAGTGGGAAATAAGAAGTAGGTTTAAGTAGATAATTATCCAGGGCACCTTTTTCCTTGGTCCCAGCTATGTTGCCTTCTTTGCTTCCTTCCCATTCATTGTACTTTTTTTTTTTTTTTTTTTTGCAGGTCTGGTTCACCTGCTGAACTCCTTGAAATAGAACCTCCTCATTTTCCACTCAGATACTGGCATTTTGCCAGGCCTAGCAGATCTGGCTGTACCAAGTGCACGAGTACAAACCAAGACTCAAGCTGGTTTAGCGACTGCTATATTCATGCCCACTACACTGGACACAATCTTCTTTTCTGTCAAGTCCTGAAGCTGTAAAGGTGCATATCACCTCCCATGGTGCATCTGGAGCTATTGTTTTATTGAGTCAGTCTAATTTTAAATACCAAGAAGCATCACCCAGAATCAGTTTTATGGCCTACAGCTTAGAACAGCAGTTCTCATTCTTCTAGCAAGTATTTCTTGGGTATCTGGTATATGCCAAGCACTATGCTAAGCATGGGGGCATGATGATGAATGAAAGATGCTCTGAAAATACACCTGAGCCTCAATCCTCTCTCTAAATGCCCAAATTAAAAAAAAAAATTTATAGGAATAATCAGAATTTCCTACACTCTACTTTTCAAGGCAAATTTGGACATAATGTACATTTATAACACTAACAGTTGTTCAAATGAATCCTCAGGGTAACAATTAATTTAAGGCAAGTAAAAAGCTCTAATTCCTTTTTTCTTATACTGGTTGGTATGGGAGTAGACTTTTAAAACTTCTAGGAGTTCTGGAAAATTTTTTCAAGGCTGGTAAAAATCTCTTATCTTTATTATGGTATAAGGCCACTTAAATATTTTATAAATACAAGATGAGCTTCCTTTTCCTTGAATTTATATAAGTAAAACTTTTTGGGACTTTCAAAATCAAATTATAAATTACAAATGAGAATTTTTAAAGTGAGTATGGAACGCTTTCTGTGATTATTAAAAGAATTTAACCCTATAGTTTAGTACTAGAGGACCCATAATTTAAAGACATTCAAACATGAACAACCCGACAACAAAACAAGAAGCATTATTAAATCAAGTAAAACTCATTAACTAAATCATCCAAAACAGAGAGCAAGAATGAAAATAACTATCACATAATAAACATCTATCAAACATGATCAAACATTAATTCAGAAGTGTTCAGATCTATGTTAAACTTCCCTAAAATGTATATATGCTGACACACACTTAATGGCATAAGATCACAACATTGTTAACATTTGTTGTATGTAAATTCCAATTTCCTCTGTACTGATTGAGGAATGAGTGCAAAATCTAGAAATGAATGGATGCTGAAGTTAATATAAACCTGAAACTTCTGATTTAAGTCTCATCAAAATAACATTAGTCTCATTAACTTTTTAAGTAAACTCTTAAATTTAAACTTATAGATTTATACTAGTAAAACAATTATAGTATCTATTTTATATATTGTGGCACAAATGAAAAAGAAGTTTGGCCCAGGCCTGTGACAGATTATAATTAAAGAAATATGTCCTGGGCTTTAGTCAGTGGAGTCTGAGCAGAAAAATATCCTAATTAATGAAGTTTTTTTTCCTTTTTCTGATATGTCACTATTCTATCACCTTTTAAGGAGAAAAGAGAGGTATTTATTTCCTTAATCAAATTTTACCTGGCTGCTGATAGATAAATATTTCCAAATGAAGTTAAATATTCACACTATAATTGATAATAAACTATTACTCTTTCCTCAAATTTAAAACACAAGATTGAATGTTTGCTATTTAATATTTCTTAGCCAGAATTGTAAAGCACTTTCTCATGGTGAGTACATTTCCCAGATTCTGTTTGAAAGAGTGTCAATAATTGAGTTTTTTTTTTAACAAAAACTCTCTCCAGACTCCTTTAATAGGGTTTTAAACCCCTGTATTTGCTTTCTGAGAAGAATCAAAATGTATTCTCTAATAGATAACTCATATCATATCCAGATATTATTGAAAGGTTGATCTATGTTGTAATGAATGGTTTCTGATTTATTTCACAGGGGAGCATTCCCAAAGGCAGGCTGAATAAGGAACATTTAGAAAGACAGTCTGAGTGTGGCAAATGGCTCCTCTAAATAGCAGATTAATCATATGGACAACTTTGGTGGCTGTGATAACTGACATTAGGAAATTTTCTAGGGAAATTCTCCGGGTCATTAAATACACTTAAATCTTGACAAATTAGGATTAATTAAAACACAAATTAACACTCCCTATGAAACACTAAACCTCAAGCATGATTATCAAACAGATAAGTAATATATTACATCTTAAGTCTCTGCCCTAGAGTACAGCTTTACTATTTTATGGCATTTCCAGATTCTGATAGAATTATTGTTTTCAATGTGGGCATTCAGCTTTTGACAAACCTTTAGCACTTGTAAGATACTAAACCTTACTTTTTGTTGTTGCTAGAATCTAATGTCCTAACTTAATGGGTTCTGTAATTTATAGGTCATTTCAGATCATACTATTTCTACGGTTAGCCATTAAGAAATAGGAAAAACATATTTCTTTAGTGATTACATAATACTCCATTTTAACCACTGATCATGGTAAGTGGACTCTTTTAGCCGCTTTAACCATACAAATATATACTGCCCTTGTCTGAAGCCCAAATTGCTTCTTTTGTCTACTTTCTTATTTTACCTTCATGTGGCTGATAAAATAAGAAATGATTTTATTGTATAAGGCCATCATATCTGGCCAGATTGCTGGCAAAGCAGAGCATTATGGATTCCATGACTGTGGGAATATTTATAAGCCTTGGGAGAATAATTTTCTGCATATAACTTTTCAACATTTAGCATGTGATTCATACCACTTTGGAAAAAAAAATATGTGCAGAACAAAAGCTTGTCACATATAGACACAGATAACAACGTTGTCAATCCTGAACCAGTTTTGGTACCATTAAAGTTCCTTGGAAATTGAAACAGAAGCCTTCCTACATTTTCCCCTTCCCTCTCCTACAACTCTAGTTACCAGCATAACTGTGAGATGTTTCTTTGCTTTCAGAAGGAAACTTAAACTTTATTATGATCCAGGTTAAGTCAGGGCCAAGGATAGGTTGGAGTGTGGATGTGTGGGCAGAAGGGATTTATTGCTTTTACACACATGTCCTTGTTATCCCGCCTCTGGAGTCTTTCTGCTAATTCTGCAAGAGCCTGACTTGAAAAGGGTGCCTCAGGATTTCAGAAATGAGGTCTCAAGGGAAACTCTGGAACCCTTTAGGGTTTCTAAGGGCAACAGGAAGGATCTTCATCCATTTTTTGAGACCTCCCATCCTTCTTCCTGCTCAATTATTTCAGAGAGGCGGTGGGGGAAAGGATGAACAGAATATAACTATGGTGGGTTCTGTAGGATGCTCTGCAAGTACTCTTCCCAGATGGATTGATTGTAGATGACCTAAGCTTGCTTACGAAGTAAGGAAAAGGGAGATACAGTCTGCCAGGTAATGAAAAGAATCATTTAAAATGCCACCTTGGACTTAAAACACTATCTTGAACTTGAATCAAATTTTATGGTTTCAGAAACATTTATCATGTATTATATTTTAGAATCAAATTTTTTGACTGAATTGTCAACATTATATGAGGAATATACAGTGGTGATCACCCCATTTTTCAAATGTGAAAGCTGAGACAGTGCATTAAGGACTTTTATTTGTGGAAGAACTAAGACTCCAAACTTAGTCCAGGGTTCCTTCAACTATTTTTACTTGACATAGCTGTCCATCAAATTGGATTTCTAAAGTTGCTAACAGTATAGTGAGATACAAAATGTTTCCTATTCATTTCATTTATTGGTTTTGTAGAAAAGTAATAAAGGATAGAAATACAGCATAGATTGCCTTTTTATTTTTTACCAGTTGGTATTTGTTCCTCAGAAATTTTAAGGCTGACAACAATGCAGTTGTTTTCTAGGGAAAGTGATGATTGTATTAATAATTAGTCATTTTTTTGCAAAATAGTAGAAGATTTTAAAACAGTAGAAATTCTCTTTCTCCATCTAACAAATTCCCCTCCTGTTAAATGTGTTGACTGTCACCTGGCACTCTGAATGTTCCAGGTACTGTTGTATCTGCACATTTCTGCTTCTGCCACTTGTGTCATAAACTAGTTTTGTGTATGTTCCAAAACCTACTTATTCCAGCTGTACTTGTTAGTGGAATTACATAATTCAATCACATATAATATGTAAAGGAATAAAATTTTGTGTAAAGAAGGGGAGCAGTGTCCCTCCCATTCATAGCATAAAAACAAAGCTGAATGCTTTGGAAAACTTTTATAAAGGTGAGTCATTAAAATAAAATGCAATCAGATTGCTGAATTAGGTGTGGGGGCTTACATATCCGAAAATTAGAAAACAATTTTTTTTTTTTTGAGACAAGGTCTTGCTCTGTCACCCCAGGTGGAGTGCAGTGACATCATCATAGCTTACTGCAACCTCAAGCTTCTGGGCTCAAACGATCCTCCTGCCTCAGCCTTCCTGAGAATTAGAAATTTTAGAGTCCATGAACTCTGATTATAATCCAAAAATGTAAGAAGAAATACTTAAAAAGTGACCATAAAATCAGAAGTACTTGGAAGTTAAGAACCATACTCTATGATAACTTTTGGATAAAAGAAGAAACAATTTAGAATGTGATAAAATGAGAATATTTCATATCAAAACCCATGGAAATGCAGAAAAACTTGCATCCAAAGAAAGAGTATATTCTTAATACCTTCATTATTAAAAAGAAGGACTCAAACAACAAAAGACCTAATACAAATATTAAGAATAGTAAAATTATCCAAAAAATAAGAGAGGGAATTAATGAAGGCAAATGCCAAAAATGAAATGAATAGTAGCAAGAGTAAGTAAATCCAAGAGCTAATTCCTTGAAAAAAATTGAATAAAATACAGAAATCTTTCAAAGGTCTGCTGAAGGAAAGAAGACAGAAAGAACAAAAATATACAAATTTAGGAAGGAGAAAGCAGATGTACATGCTTTTTAATACAGAAAATATTAAATGTCTTATAAGAGAAACCTCCATGCAATTTTGTGACAACTCTGAAAGCCTAGATAAAATGGATGAATTCTTGACAAAAGAGAAATTACCGATATTGACCAAGGAAGAAATAGAATAAATAATTACCATAGTAGAGTAGGAAAAGTATTTAAACGCCTACTATTAAAACTATCAGGAACAGATGGTTTTACAACTGATTTCTTTTAAACATTTAAAGAGCATAAAACTATAGACCAGTATCATTATAAAATAGATGTGAAATTCTAAACAAATGACTAACCAAGAAAATCTATGACCAAGTAGAATTTATTTCCAGAATGCAAGGATATTTTGAAAGTATTAGTCTTAATGGTGGAGCCATTTTCATTAAAATCAGCTATTATTGTTCAGAATTGTTTTGGAGATTTTAGTGTACTAAAAAAAACAAATAGTTGCTATTAAAAAAAAGGAAATGACTTTTTCTCTTTTTGCTGCTGATATGATTATATACGTAGAACATCCAAGAGTAAATCCTCAAGAGAACCCTCCCCCGCCACCAAACAAACCAAAACAAACCAAATTGAACCAAACCATAGGTAAAGTTATATCAGAATTTGTTAAAGTGGCTAGATAGAAGATAAATAGTTTTACTCTATAGTATCTATTAAGTAGGTAAAAATGGAAATGTGAATGTACTTCATTTGACTATGTTATATAAAATTAATGAATAAATTTAACAATAAAGGTAAAAATTTCTAAGAAGAAAATTATGAATCTTATTGAAGGGGATCTTATTTTTTAAGATATAAACCAGTGATTCTCAACCCTGGCTACGTACTAGAATAGACATAAAAATACTCACACTCAGACTTCACTATAAGCAATTCTGATTTAACTGTTGTAGGGTAGGCCTGAACTACATAAAAATATTTTAGATAATTTTAATGTGCAGCAAGGATGAGAACTTAATACTGAAATTCCAAAGTTACATAAAAATTAATATAAAATTTACAGAAAGAAAAGGGCTACAGTAGGCTTACAATCCATTCTCTGTCTTTCCTGAGGAACACTAGCAAAGAAAAGTGACCAGCTAATGACAAACATTAGTGACTTGCTACTGTCAAACACACTAAGGGCATTTGTTAGTGGAGTAGATCCTATCTACGGAGTGTTTTTAGCAGGATGTATCTAGTCTAAATTGCTATGTCAAACAAATCTTTCATCAATAGATTTATAGGACATGACTTTCTGGAATATGTCATGTAAGCTATGTAACACCCAGAGTATATGTTTAATGACCAAAAGAGTTTCTGCTTAAGTGTTATATCATTATATATATTGTTTAGGGACCTCCTTAATTAAATCTGAGCCAGAACTCCTACTTATATGGCAAGGAAGGATCTCCATGCTTATGCCTCATGATTAATTATATCCTTGAAATTATTAGTAAATCTTGATGGTGGTTTTCTCATTCTTGTAAGCCAAATTTGACAATCTGATCTTTGTGTTATCTCGAAAGCTCAACATGGAATATGTTGTAATTGAATAAAAATAGTCATATATTTTATGTGGAAGAACAAATTTTCTCAAGTGGCCAAGAGAAAGAAGAAAAGATTAGTAAGAGTTGACCTACCTTATCAGATGTTAAAACATGGTATAATGCCCCCAAACACAAACCATTCCTATATTACCATAGGATGGACAAACAGAGCAGACTTGAGAGTCTAGATATGTACCCCAATTATATCTGATGAGCCAATGGGTAACTTAGGTGATATTTTAATTAAATGAAAAAAGAATGGCTTATTTAATAAATTCAACCAGTACTATTTTCTACTCACGTGAAGAAAATAATTTACAAAAATGGATTTCAAACAGATTATGGAATTTTTCTTCTAATCATATAACAAAAGTTATAAGAAAACTAGGAAGCTACTTACATAAACCAAAGGTTTAGTAGGGCCTTTTTAAAAGAGGAAACGATCTCTGAACTGTATAAGAAAAGTTGACCAATTAGACCATATTAAAAGAACAAAAAAGACCCTGTTGTATCCAAAAGACCTTTTAAACAAAACCAACATATTGCAAAGATATTAGGAAAAATTTGCAATTTAGATGGCAGATAAAGCATTAATATCTACAATTTATAAAGAGTTATATAAGATGATAAGAAAAAGATAATGGAAAGTATGCAAAAATGCTATGAATAAGCAATTCATTGAAGAAAAAAATCCAAATGATACTATATATGTGAATGAAAGGGATCCTTTAAATTCAAAAGTAGCTAGGAAAATATAACAACAAACTCTCACATATCCATTTAACTGGCCAAAATTAAATAGAACCATAACACCCACTGCTAGTAAAGGGAAGGGGATGACATAACAACATTGTTGGTAGAACTGTGAATTATTCAACATTTTTGGAATGTCATCTTACAATAGCTATTAAAATTTAAAATACACATAATCTTTAACTCAGAAATCTGGAAACTTATCCATAAAAATAAAAGTATCAATAAGAGAAATATATGTAAGGAGATTTATTGTAGTATTGTTTGAAGTGGCATGAAATGAGATACAGAATAAAAGCCCATCAGTGAGAGAATAGTCCATTATTATAGATATAGTATGCGGTTATTAATATGTACCATTATATATAGTATAATGATAGTATATAAAATAAATTACTACAGCATGTTATGTGCCATTAAAAGGAATGAATTAGAGCTGTATCAGCCAGCTCGGAAACATTTTCACCAGATATTAAGTGAGAAACATCAATTGTATACAATTTAATATTATTTTTGTAAATTAAATTTTGCAACTATATACGTGTGGGTTGTATATATTATATGTGTGTGTATGTACACATGCAAACACAAGCATAATTATATTAGCATAGAGAAAGGTGTGGCAGTTTATACACACGGATAATGGATAATGGGACGAGTAAAGTACTGATATGGGGGGGAGAGAGTAGGAATGAAGAAGTAAAACTGAAGCATAAAAATCTTAAAAATGTTGCACTAAAAAAGCCCCTGTCATAAAAAAGCACACACATTATGATTTTATTTATGCATGTGAGAAAGAAAAGAAACTTATTATCTGAGGAACGGGAGCCCCTTTAACTTGTCAGGCCCAGAGAGGCAATGAAATGCGAGAGCAGTCACAGCTCACTCCCCTACCCTTGAGCTAAGTAATTGCCCGCTACATGGACTCCAGACTGTCCCCACCAATAGCTATAACTTAACCTGACAATGCCATACACTGATGCCACAACTCATGCTCAACATGCTCAACAACATATAGCCAATCGCTAATCAGTGTTATTTCTGTAAACCTCTCCTCGTCCATTTCCTAAAAAAACCTTGAGCCTCTCCTGTGTTCTCCGGAGCACTTCCCAGTGTTTCCCAGGCTGCAGTCCTCAACTTGTCCCAGTAAACTCCCTATATTAATTTTGCCTCCATTTCTTTCTTTACGTTGACATATCCTAAAGATATGTGCACTATTAGAAAGGATGGTTCCCAACCTACAAAAATTCTTATCAGGCTGTGATAAGTCTATAAAGTAAGAAAAAATGTATGATAGTCAATGAGTATGGGTACCAAGATGTCATTGTATCTGGGAGTTATTTCTGAGTGAAAAGATATAAGGTAATTTTTAATTACTTTTAAATAAATTTTTATAGACTGCTTGATAATTTACAATGATTCTATAATTTAAATTTGAAAAGGTTTAGGTCCTTCAACTTTCCTTCAGTGATTTGTCAAGTCATCTTTTTTCCTCTTTAAGAACTGCCAGTATAAATGGCATAATCTCATGGGAACTATTTATTAAAGTTTAAGAAGAAATATTTTAAGAAACATTTATAGGTCCCAATTCTGTGTGTCTTAATGGGTAAGAATGAAAGAAAAGGGAATAAAGCAAGACTCTGACTTAAAATTCCATTTAATGTTATTCTCGTGTTTAAGAAGGACGGGATACAAATGATCTGTAACCATGTCCTTTTCTCACGGGGTGTGGGAGAAGGCTTCCCCTGCTTTTCTTTTCTTGATTCTATTATTCACATGCCTCCGCTCTGCCTTAACTCCAAGAAGGTCTCCATTTCTGATTACTTTACTCTAGGCCACACTATATGCTTTCCTTTCCCTTTCAGCAGTCCAGCTTGTGAAATTTTCCAACATGTAGCAGTTTTCCTGGCATCACCCTTCGTTCTTCAGATATCTAGTCAAAGGGAATTGCTTTATTATAATGCTGTGATCTCAGTGCTGGTGTTACCTGTTGTTAAATATTAAGAATAGCTTATAGATAAAATAGATAAAAAGACTCTGAGCTAACGCCCCCATTTTGGAAAACACTGCTAAGACAACATTTTTCTAGCATCCACATCTTGTGACTTACAGTACCAAACTGAATGATGGCTGGAGAGTTACCTCTACGATTCAAATAAAATGCTTATACCTATGTGGAGTGAGCCTGGCTTATCTTCCCACTATGGTAGGTGTTCCTAACCACAGACATGTTTTAGCTCTGTGTCGGTTGCAGAGCATATTGATCTAAGATTAACTGTAGATAGGGCAGAATGAACTACAGCATATAGGGAAATGATTTAGCATAACACTCTGGAGTGTTAGAAAAAATACATCATCAGAGGTGATGGATCCCTCTATAAGGAAGGTTCTTATGAAATGGTCCCTAGGTAAGTGTAGCGTTCTGCTGGGGGTGGATTACCTGGCCCACAGGAGCCCAGGATGCAAAGTAAAAGAGGTTCTTTAGGTATACCTGGCATGGAAGATGTAATGATTATGTATTTTTCTATCCACACTCATCCACATGGATAGCAATATGTCTAAACTAAAAAAACAATTAAAATGTATCTAAATTTCTTGAGCTATTGCAGCTTTAAGGCTATATGATAATTTTGGCTGGATGAACTACTTCTGCTTATTTTCACTTTTAAAAAACAAAGGTTAAAAAATCTGACATATTGGGTGGAACATTTACATATCCATTTATAATATAAATTCCCTGTCTACTGGTTATGTTTTCCACTGAAGAAAATATTGGACTTTTATTTTGGGGGAAATTGTGGATGGTTTGATGCCATTAGGTTCAAGAAATGTTGAGTTACTCTAGTATTTGAATTAAAAGAGACTCAAAATCATATTTCCAAAGAATATTTTATAACTGAACTTTGGTGATCTCTATTTTTTATTATTGGCCTAACCTGTGTTGATATTATGAAGTGATCTGAAACTGAATTGAGTTAGAATTATTCTTATACTCCTACCTCTCTAAAGAAAGCATTTTGAAGCACATCATACCCTTCAGCATAAGAAATTGCACTCTAGAGTCCTGTTCAAATAGGACCATTATTTTAAGGAGTTGAAAAACAGTTTGAGACATAATTTCTACCTTCCTACTAATGTAAGAGAAACGTTATTAATAAGTGGAGAAACTGAAGCACAGAAGTGTGCTCACCACCTCAGCGTGGTACTTCTGTGGCCTGTTTGTCATATGTAGAGCCCCAGGGCATGCTGTCATTATTTCTCTTGGTTCTGGAATGGCTTTAAGTCAGATCCCACCATTGAAGAACTCACTTTACATAGAAGTAGCATGATGCCAGCTGTAAATAAGTTCTTCTTGACGATGGTTGGAGACCAGGATGAAGTGACCATCATCACTTGTGAAAGGATGAGCACGTACCATTTCTGACCTGAAAATACCAGATGCCTGTCTTAAGCTTGATATTGTTCACATCAGGGGGCGTTAGATGGTATTTGTTGTTCTCTGTGGTATTTTGGAGAAATTTAGGGTAAGTAGTCTAGGAAGTGCAGGTGAATTATGTCCTTTCTTAAGTACCTATTGCTCAGGGACTGGCTACGGTAGGTGATCATGACAAGTCTGTGTGCTAATAGTAGACTTCTTGCCAGTACAAAATTTTACTACCTACCCAGTTTCTGCAGAGCCAGGCAATTCCTGTCAGCTTATCAACATGCAGATGAAAACATCCTTTCAAGTGCATTGTGCAAAACAGTTATTTTAATTCAACTCCTAAGTGGTAGCTAGGTATTTATTTACAGAAAACCAAAGTTTGTCACCAGTCCTGTGGGTCATTATCATTTAAATGCAGGGTTTTTCCAATATCCATGCCCCTTTTAAATGTGTGGAGGATTAGCCAGATATGAGAGCACCATATTTCTAAAACTTTCAGTATAGCTCTGTGATATGCTGATTGGCCAAAGTTTTTTCACTGACCATAATTATCAATTTCAGTAGATAAAGGATCATTAGGAAAAGGTAAAGGGGTTAAAAACAATATGGCGAAGGCAAGCCATGCTATTTTGTAAATTATACTTTTATATTTCTGATGGGTTTATTGTCACAGGATTGTTTTTATCTGAGTTGCTGAATTGAACATAACTGAAAGAGCTCACTGTTATATTTTACTATGGCGTATTAAAATACTTCATGATCTAAATATGAAGGTCTGGCACAGATGAAGGTATTTAAGTAAGGGTAGAGAATGAGCATAACAAAGTGTTTGATGGGGTGGAGTTAGACTGTGGATGCAGAGACAAAGCTGGTGTTAGTAGTAGAGGCTATTCTGACAGATAACAGAGAAACCAGAAAGAGTTGTGAAAGTAAAGGAAGGTAAATTTTCATTAAGATACTCCTTAGCACATCAGCCCCAAGAAATAAGAATTTCTATTAAACAGTATACTGTTCTTTCTTGGAAATTTTTTTTAGGCATGGGGTCTTGCTCTATTGCCCAGGCTGGTGTGCAGTGGCATGGTCATAGCTCACTATAACCTCAAACTCCTGGGCTCAAGTGATCCTCCTGCTTCAGCCTCCTGAGTAGCTGGGACTATAGGAACATGCCACCACGTCTGGCTAATTTAAAAAAAATTTTTTTTTTAGAGACGAGGTCTTGCTATGCTGCCTAGACTGGTCTTGAACTTCTGGCCTCAAGTGATCCTCCCACCTCAGCCTCCCGAATAGCTGGGTTTACAGGCTACCATTCTTTATTATTCTCTTTTCCAGTTTGACTGGCTTCGTTCATGGGTCCATTACAAGAGTGTACTGTGTCACTCAGAATCTCACTGTGATTCTAAGTATTTTTAGCTTACTAAGCTGACTCTTGACTGAAATGTCCAAAAATTCTCTTCTCCTTGGACTCGACTCCTATCCTATACCTCCTCCTTTCTCAGGAATTAATCTAGTCCCTGCTTTATCTAGAGACTAGACCATGTAGTGCAAGTGCTACCAAGTTTTCTCCTTTACCCCGCAAAGCCAATGCCTTCACCCTTTCTCTTGTCTTTCCTGCCTGTCTTTAAGGAAAACTTACTTATCGACCCTGCTGAAGAATGTATACCTCTTCCAAGGCTCTTATCCCAACTACTTTCAATGTTTATCTCTCTGAATTTCCTTCATTAACGCTCTAGGCTAAAAAAATACTCTTGTTCCCTTTTCTTCCTAAATTAAAGTTGTGTTTGGATTATTTGTCTAATTCTGTGTGTACTCTCCTGCATATGTGCCTCTATTCCCATCCTTGTCTTTACCTGAAATGGTCTCCTTTGGTTCTCTGCCATCAACAATTCTACCAGCCACCTAGTCCAGTGGTTTTTGAATAACACTTCAGGCAGAAGCAGATGTTCCATAAAGGAGACTCAGAGGCCCACCACAGGGCGTGAGGAAGTGTGCAGCAGATAGGTTAGAATTTCCATCCACAAGTAGAAAATCTCCCATAATAATTATTTTACACATTTAGCATATTTGAGTTCTGGTGCTTTAAAAATATTGGAAAATGACAAGTTTAATGAAATTGCAGAGAGGTTAAGTGACTTGTCCAAGATAAGCAGCAGATTCAGAGCTAGTTCTTGGATCTTCTGAATCCTTATTCTGCTTTTTTTTTTTCTATGATTCAGGCATTACTTGGTGGGGTTGGAGGATGGCATTTTTAAGTAGGGAATACATTCTCCATTAAATGTTCATACAGAATTTTCTTTCATGCCAGTATAATATTAAATTATGGAGTGATTTTTGTCTTAAAGGGTTTATTTCCCTCCATCCAGAATGATCTATGGACCATGGTCATCAGGGCCCTTCATCATTCAAGCCAGGCACTTATGTGTGATGTGAGGCCACTTGATTACACTGACATGGAAAATGATTCTCATTACCTTGGTAGTATTGTAACTAAAACAGTGTTAGTTAACCTCAAAAAGTTTCAGACCAGGCCAGAAGTTGGTTTTGATTTGGAGAAATTCATTAAGATGCCAAGATTGCTAATCTGAGAAAGCATCTTCTCACTCCTACCTAGTCAAATTTTTGGAGGTGGACGGGAAAGAGTTTTTCATAATTAACCTGTGGAAGTCTTTGAGATAATTTTACTATTTCTAAGTTTGAAATCAGACTCAACAGAACATGTTCCTTTCACTAGTTTCTTTATCCTGGCCCTTTTCCTTTTGTACTCAGGAACATTTGGTTCAGTTGAAAGGGAGTCCATAATTGTTCCCAGAATGCTTCAAATTCTGGAATATTCTGGCAATAGCTTTTTCACAAACAGCAAAAATGCAGGGAATAAGGAATATGGCCATACTTTTTGGGTGAATTCTTTCTTACTTTTTATGATATATCAAACAATCAAATGTTTTTGGGCATAAAAAATAATTTTAGGTTAATTAATACAGTGTGATTGAAAATCTTGTACTTCATTTGGACAAGGTTGAACAGTAAAAATGACCTGAAATGTTTCGTGAGAAATATATTTAAGGTTATACTTAAATGAAATAATATGGAATGCTGATGCAAAATGTAACAGTTTGATGTACTTTTATGTATCACAATACATAAATTTAAATAATTTAAAACTGTTAATAAATTATAATTTAATTGACAATAAACTGACAAGATACAGGGATTTTAACAATGTGGTTTTAGAGATAAAAATCCATTTTGATTTTTTTTAACCTCTCAATAGTCTAAGAGTACAATTTCTTTTCCCTAATCAACTTTATTCTCTATATAGTGCTTAATAACTAAGCATCTTCCATTTGCTGAGTTTTCAGAGTTGTCTTGCACTTTGATTTTTTTACTCACTTTGAAGTCACAAAATGGGAAATGTAGACAAACAAGAAGTTCGTGCAAAGTCAAGCTCTCAAAACCACATGCAAGACTGAGCGGCACATGGTCTAGAGCTCACACACTCCAGGATCGTGTAATACAGGCATGCAGATGAGAAGAAAGGAAAGCACCTACATCGTGAAAATGGAAAATGATGAAAAAGAATGACATTTTCTTTATGACGATTATCTAATGCAAACCGTATACCCATAACCTTTACCAGAGTCAGGATAGGGACAGAGAAGTGAATTTTTGTGGGGAGTGGGAAACTGTATATAAATATTATTAGAGGTCAAGTCATCATTGAAATTAAGGATTTCTATTCTGTACTTGGCCTCTTCCAGGTTATCTTCCCCGGTTTCTTGCTTTGTATTTCCTCTGCTACATCATGCAAAAAAGATCAGAACTAACATTGGAAATCACTTAACAAGCTCTAAACCTCACAGATAACAAGGGTGTTCTCAACAATTTACACGAGAATTAAATTGGATATAAATACCTCCTGTTCTTACCGGTGGGTGTTGTGATTCCATTTATTAAGGTGTGAAGCAGACAGGAAAGAGATAAATCTTTCATAAGTACATTGTAAATAGGCAAGTGGTATATAAACCAAATTCAAAGGTAATAGAGTTAAACAATGAAAGATAAATAGTTGTTACAAAATAGACTTTATCACAAAAAATGGTCACAAAACTAGAGTTATATGGAGAGGGGAGGTAAAATAATTGTTTTACTACTGTTATTGAAATAATCTGGCAGTATGGAACAACAAAATTGAGTGACACATGTTTTGATTAAAAATTCTTGACGCTGCTTCAGCCAACCCAGCAGTAGATATTCCCCAATAGTTCTTGAACGCTGATACCTTTGTTAAACAATGATAGTGATGGAAATGTATAAAAGTGATCAATATGTAGGTGCTCTTTCTTGTTACACTAAAGTGTTCCCTTGGGGAGACGGATTTATCAAATGAATTTTTCACAAGGAATTTTGGGATGATTAGAAATAACTCATGCAGTTTAGCTACAGTTTTATATGAAATGTGCTAATTAGATAATTAGATTAGCTCTTCAAATTAAAATGTTTATAAGGCATGTCCTTACTTCTCAGTCAAAATAAATCACACGCAGCTATGATAAACTTATCTGTATATAAACATGTCTTTCAAATTGAGCAATATTTGCAATGCTTTCTGCACTATTAGTGCTAATTTTGAAACTTACTCTCTGTTGGAATATTACTGGTCAAACAAAAAATATCAACCTAAATTATACAGGCTGACTTACACAAAAATTGTTTATGCAATTGACATAAATAAATGTGAGTGATTTTATTTTTTGAAGAATTCTTAGAAACAGGGTCCTTGCCCAGTAGAGGAGTAGCCATGTAGGAAGGCAGCATATTTTTAAACTTTTTTCTATTGCTCTATGATATGTCATGGAATTTGGATTTGTTGTATAATTTATTTAGCAATCAGTCTCTATGGCCAAGTAGCAAGGTGAAAGAAGTGGGCAGTCCTAATAATAAAAAGAGCTCTTTGGACCACATTAGTGTTATTAATTGTGTTGATTTTTGAGCAGTGATACAGGAGGGGAAGTTATGACAAATTTTTGACGTCAAATTTTCTTAAAAGGTATGAAGGAATCCATTTCCTCCTTGAAAGGAAAGATGCATTAAATCTGGTACAGTAAAAGGGCACATAGTAAATTGTTTAACATAAAAAAAAAGTTCTTAAAAGCAGTGTGAAACTTCCTATCATAAAATGCTTATGATATACATAAGCTCCCTAACCTCTCCTCCAGATTTTCAGTTTCCTATCTTTTAAAGTGTGTTAACCTTGGATCTCTGTTAGGGGGCATGAAAGTTGTTACTGTTCACTTGCCAAATCTTATTGCACATGGGTCCACCTACTCTTCTGGATGGTGGAAACTAGACCATGCAGTGAAAGCCCAAGTTCCAGCTAGAGCAATGTTCTCTCTAACCAGAAGTGGGAACTCTACCACACACAGTTATATCAGTTTGCATCACGTTATAATGCCTTTGCCGCACAGTATAACTAGATATAGCACCATGCAATGCCATGAATTGAGCATGAGAGACTATCTCCAGGGGAGAAAATACACATCTGAGAGAAGAAAACAAAAGCAGGGGGTTCAAAGCTGGTGAGACTGGCTTTTCCATTTTGGCTATAGCTGTAATGCCTGTGGTGCTTCTGTTTTGGGAAACAAATACATACCATGTTCATGTCAATGCCATTGGTGTAAGTCCACGCGTGCTGGAAATATTCTTCAAGACGTTGCCTCAGAGGGTTGGGGATTTGGTGAAAGCGAATGAACTCTTTTACTCGCAGCATCTGCATGTGGTACCTGGCAGTTCCCGAGTATAGTCTTTGGATAATTGCAGATACATTCCCAAAAATGCTTGCATACATTAGTGCTGGATTGGATAAAAAACAAAGTTATGGGGGAACACTGCACAGGGGCATATTATATGTTGTCAGAATATCAAGCACGTGGATTTTGATTATCTCAGCCAGTTGTGAGGATTTACCACTGGCTCACGGGGAAAACAGAAGTTAAACAAATAACGCTTTAAAATTTAAAATTTAAACACAAAAGGGAAGTTATTCAAATTCATTATGGATTCTAAATTAAAGTAAAAATTCAGATTGTTTATAATATCAACTTGTGACTGAAAGCATTGACTGGAGACAAAATGCATTTGGAATACACCATTTCATTTGTCATAAGAAGGCATGTCATAAATATGCTTTCTCAAAAAAAATCTCATGAGGCAAAAACATCTTTTAAGGACTTTAAAACCATTTTTTCAATTGGAATTTAAATATTAATTTTTAATGTTTGACTTATCTCTGCCTTTCAGTCTCAAATCTAACCTTGTAGTAGTAAAAAATCTATTAAAAATTTTACGATCATTATTTTGAATACATTGGATTTGCTAAAAGAATAACTAGTTTTTTTAAGAAACCCAGAATTTCCTTAGAGTGTTAATTAGTATGTAATTTTTAATCTATTCAAATTCATTTTCATAGTATCTTTGCATAAGAAACATATCTCTAGCTTAGAAGATGCACATAGTTTTATTTTTGTGGGGATAAAAGAACATATTTTTGTTCTTTCATCTATGGGTAGAAACTGCTATGACATCCCTGGTTATATTATGTATTCAGTGCTTTGGTAGAATATCCATATTCTTTTTCTTTGCTAAATCTTCATGACTTAGAATAAGCTTTTAAACACTTTCTCTATTCTTTTTTATATTTGTATTCAGTTTTTAATAATTCCAAAAAGAAACGCCATGCTCTGTACCAAAAGCCACATCATGATATATGGTCTGTATATTGATCTTCGGGCATCTGTCAGAAACTGAGAGATGAGGTGATATGTTTAAAGTACTGGAACAGCAATATACCAAGCAGGCGGGCAAAGCAACAACAAGAACAAAAATGCTTGGAGTGTTCGATTATACTATATTCAACCAACACGTTTTTTTCCCAAACACATTTTGCAAACAATTGCCTCTATAAACCACTTAATCATTTTAAAATAAGTGTTGGCTGGATTCAGGCTGTGTTTTAAACTAATAATGTTTCCTGGGCATTTGCTTTCTTTTCCACCTTGTCGTGTTTGCTTATCTCATCATACTTCATTGTCATGGCCATCGTCACCACAGATGTCCCGAGTAAGAGAATGTCCCAGGGAAAGAAGAGCCCCTTGCTTTTATCTACTTTAAGAGGATGAAAGTTGAAGGGATGTGATGGGTAATTTTATGTCAATTTGGCTGGGCCACAGGGTGCCTAGAGATTTAGTAAAACATTACTTTGGGTGTGTCTGTGAGGGAGTTTCCAGATGAGATTAGACTGGCTGTTCAGGTTGTATCCTCCATGGGAAGAAAAGGCAGGCCTAAATTGTTCCTAATTTGAGTAAACGAGTAATTCATTAAGAAGAGAGTTAGCAATATTTGCCAAAAACTGATTCCTGTGATCCAAGGAGATTCATGTGAGAAATATATTTTATTCCTTCTAAATGTAGTGTTGGAAATATTTACGTGTGCTGTTATGTTTCCAAAGTACCTATCAAGTGCTCAGGAAGCAGATTCAATCAGAGGGCACATCATCCATCAATCCTT
The DNA here is from genome assembly GCA_023783475.1 of Daubentonia madagascariensis. Lineage (NCBI taxonomy): Eukaryota > Metazoa > Chordata > Mammalia > Primates > Daubentoniidae > Daubentonia > Daubentonia madagascariensis. Next base: position 44,358,679 of record JAKFHU010002088.1, on the reverse strand, counting down.
GTAATTTTCTCTAAACCACATAATTACATGAAGGGAAAAGGTCAGGAAAAAATTCTTATTTCATTTTTAATAAATACCATGGCCTTCTCTCTAGATTGCCACCAAAATGAACCAAAATGTTAGTTTAGGTCATAAACAGGCATTTCCCACTCACTGTCAAGATGAAAAAATCTGGATTGTAAGTATATAGTTGAACACATGAATGACCAATTGAAATATTTCTCTTAGAAAATTCTCTGTTTATGACTTTTATGAAATGATTACATTCTCTATACATTATTTAGTTGATGCCCAACTGGCAAAAATATCAATCAAAGGCAAGTTGATAGACTCTGGATATATAGGCATCTCTCCTCAACTCAATATTTTATTAGCTTTATATTAATAAAATAGAGAGTTCTTATTTCATCAAAATGGTTTGCTTTAGGTTAGGTATTATGGAAATAAAACAGGTATATCTAAAAACTTCCTTCAGCATACCATGCCCAAAATCTGATACTAATAAATTTGGTTGGTTGGAGAGTATTAGCTGAAACATGTTGACAGAACAAATACACTTGCTTTTCTATTACATAAAATTTTTAAAAAATTGTAATTATAAAATAAATTTTATTGATGTATAATTTAAATATGATAAAATGCATCTGTTTTAAGCATACAGTTCAATTACTTTTGACAAATGTATACACCCCTGTAAACACAATCAAGATCCAGAACATTTCCATCACCCCGAAAGTTTCCTTGTGTCCCCCCGGCTGCCTGTGCCACTCCAGACTTTAGACAACCAGTGAGCTCCTTTATATCATTACAGATTAGTTTGCATTTTCTAGGGTTTCATATAAATGGAATCATAATGTACATATTCATTTGTGTCTGACTTCTTTTGCTCAGCATAATTTTTTTGGGAATCATTCTGTTGTGTATATCAGTAATTTTTTTTTAAATTGCTGAATTGATTTGTATCATATGGCTATACCACAGTTTGTTTTTCTCTTCTCCTGTTGATGGAAATCTTGCTGTTTCTAGTTTTTGGCTATTATAAATAAAACTACCATGAACATTTGTATACAAGTCTTTGTGTGGGCATATATTTTCACTTCCCTTTTAAACACCTAGAGGGGAATTGCTGAGTTGTGTGGTATATTTAACTTTATAAGAAACTGCCAAACTGTTTTCCAAAGTTATATCATTTTACATTCTTACTAGCAATGTATGAAAATACCAGTTCCATATCCTCTCCAAGATTTGATTTTGAAAGTCTTTAATTTTAACCACTGTAGTGTGTATAATATCTCATTAGGGTTTTAATTTGCATTTGCCTGATGAATAATAACATATTTTCATGTACTTATTGGCCATTCATAGATCCTCATTTGGGAAGTGTCTGTTCAAATATTTTGCTCATTTTTAAATTGAGTTGTCTTCTTATTATGTAGTAGTAAGAATTAATGATATATTCTAGATATAAGTCCTTTTTTAGATCTAAATATTGAGAATGTTTTCTTCCAGTTTATCATTTGCCCATTCCTTTTCTTAATGGTGTTCTTTGAAGAGCAGAAATTATTATTTTGATGAAATCTAATTTATCAATTTTTATTCTTGGCTCAGGATTATTTTTAATTTGTTTCAGTTTGGGGAATTTGTACCATTCAAAGAATTTGTCCATTTCATGTAAATTGTCAAGTTCATCATTCTTCATAATGTTCTTTTATTATCCTTTTAATGTCTGTAGGATTTGTGGTAACATCTTTTCTGTCATACAGGACATTAGAAAGTCATGTCCTCTCTCTCTTTCTCTATTTCTTTCACTCTAGTTGGAGGTTTGTCAATTTTACCGATCTCTTAAAGAGCCAGAATTTATTTCTATTAACTTTCTCTATGGTTTTCTATTTTATTTATTTCTGCTCTTATAACTATTACTTCTTCTCTTTTAGTTATATTAGGTTTAATTTCCTTGTCTTTTACTAGCTTCTTAAAATAGAAGCTTAAATCTTTGATTTTAGATCTTTCATCTTTTTTTAATTAAAAACACCTAAAGCTATAAATTTCTCTCTAAAAATGCTAAAGCCTAAAGGTGCCCACTACACATTTTGATGCATTTTATTTTCATTAAGTTAAAAATATTTTCTATTTTTCCATGTGATTTCTTTTTGAACCATGAGTTATTTGGAAGTGTGTTAATTTCCAAATATTTGAGGACTTTAAAAAATATCCATCAATCTTTCTTTTCTCCTTCTCCTCGTCCACCTTCTTTTGTTACTGATTTCTGGTGTCTCTGTAATCAGGGAAATACTCTGCATGATTTTTAATACTTTAAAATTTATTGAGACTTGTTTTGTGGCCCAGCATATGGTCTGTCTTGGTGACTGTTCCATATACATTAGAAAAGAATGTGCAATGTCAATATGTCAAGTTTAGCTTATAGTATTGTTCAAGTCTTCTATATCTCTATTGATATTTTTGTCTATTTATTTTATAAAACACTGAGAGAGGAGTGTTGGAATTGCAAACTATAATTGTGGATTTGTCTATTTCTCCTTTCAGTTATGTCAGTTTTTGCATCATATAAAGTTCTGTAATTGAGTGCATACACATTTAGGACTGTTGTGTTTTTCTATTTTATCTCTGGTAATAGTTCATGTTCTAAAGCCTACTTTATCTGAAGTTAATACTGCTCCTCCAATTTTCTCATGATTAGAGTTTGTCTGAACATCTTTTTTCATCTTTTCCTTTTTCTTGTGTCTTTATATTTTAAGTGTGTTTTCTTTAGATAGCATATGGATGAGCCTTGCTTTTTAAAATATTGTCTGACAATATCTGCATTTCAATGACAGTGTTTAGATCATTTATTGTTATTTATTTAGGTCACTAAATATGAAATGTCTGATTTCAAATCAAAAGTTTAGTTTATCGCATCTCAAACAAGAAGTAGTACAATTTTTCAAAATACACGCCTAAACTCTTGACACAGTTTTGCCATCTTAACAGTAGCTCGTTTATGCCAGCAGCGAAGAAGCCTGGAGAGTGAGTGGCGATGAAATCGTGAAAGGCGTTTTCCACAGCTTGTTGAGAATTGAATATTTTTCCTTGCAAGAAGTGGCCCAAAGCCTGGAAGAAGTGGTAGTCAGTTGGTGCAAGGTCTGGTGAATATGGTGGATGACAAAGTTTCCAAGTCCAGCTTCTATAGTTTCAGCAGTGTTGTTTGTGTAACATGTGGTCAAGTGTTGTTTTGCAAAAGGATTGGCTTGTCTCTATTGACCAATCTCGGCCGCTTAATTGCAAGCATCCTCATCATTTCATCCAATTTGTTGCAGTAGACATCCGCTGTAATCGATTGACCAGGTTTCATGAAGCTGTAGTGGATGATACCAGTGCTGGACCACCAAACAGACACCATTAGCTTTTTTGATGGATATTTGGTTTTGGACTGTGTTTCGGCACTTCATCTTTATCCAACCATTGTGCCGAACACTTGTGATTGTCAAAAAGAATCCATTTTTCATCACATATAACAACATGGTGTAGAAATGGTTCATTCGCCTTTATGTCATGACAGCAAAGAAGGGCAAGCTTCGAGATGATTTCTCTTCTGACGCTCATTTAATTCATCTATCCATCTATCCAGCTTCTTTACCTTGCCAGTTTGTTTCAAATGGTACAATATTGGAATAGTAACGTCAAACCTTGCTGCTAATTCACACACAGGTTGATATGGATTTTCTTCTGCTACAGCTTTCAGCTCATCATTATCCACCTTGGTCTCAGTTCACCCACATGGCTCATTTTCAAGATTAAAATCACCAGAATGGAACTTCTCACACCAGCAATGTACTGTGCGTTCATTAGCCACATCCTTCCCACCTTGCTGACATTTCAAGCTGTCTGCGTTGCATTGGTTCCACGATGGAACTCATATTCGAAAACAACATGAATTTTTGACTTATCCATGGTTTCACAAAAATTGTTCTAAAAAAAAATTTGAAAGATAATCACAAGCCAAAACATGCGTTTGAAATACTGAGGATGTACCTTCACAAGAAAAATAAAATAAGAAGTGTCAAAGTGAAATGTCAGAGATAACAACTGTCAAACTTAGCACTTAAGGAATCTACCATCTTGCTGTTTGTTTTCTACATGTCCTTTTTTTCTTATTTCCTGATATCTTTTGGATTTATTTTTTAATTTTCTATTTTGTCTTCCCTATTGGCTTCTTAGCTATAGTTGTAGGATTTACAATATGCACTTTTAATTTATCACTATCTGCCTTAGATAACATAATACCACTTCACGCATGATGTAGGAATCTTACAGCAAAATACTTCCATTGCCCCTTCCCGTTTTTTTGTGCTTTCATTATCATAATTTCTCCACCTACATATGATATAAAACCTGCACATTAATTGAAATTATTTTTGCTTTAAGCAGTCAAAAATATAAAAAGTCAAAAATTTATTTTTTGAAGACATTTAAAAATAAACAAAAAGTCTTTTAAATTTAGTCACATATTTACCATTTCTGGTTCTTTCATTCCTTTGTGTTGATCCAAATTTTCATCTGGTATCATTTTCTTACCACCTGAATACCTGTATTATTTCTTGTATACCGCTTATGATGAATTATGTCAGGTTTTGTCATTTTTGAAGGATAGTTTAATTAAACATAGATTTCTACTTTGACAGATTTTGTTTTTCTTTCAGCAATTTAAGAGTTTTGTTCTGTTGTCTTCTGGATTTCATTGTTTCTAATAAGAAATCTGCCAACCTTATGTTTTTCTTTTGTACATAATGCGTCTTTTTTTTTCTGCTAGTGGCTTTTGAGACTTTCTCTTTATCACTAGTTTTCAGTAATTTGATTATGATATGCCCTGGTGTGTTTTACTCATGTTTAACCTGTTTGGGATTCACCGTACTTCTTGTATGTGTGGTTTATAGTTTTCATCAATTTTGGAAAATTTTCAGCCATGATTTTTCCGACTTTTTTTTTTTCTGCTTGCCTCCACCATTTCTTAGACTCCATATAAATATTCTTTCAAGTGCTTGGTATTGTCTGTCAGTTCCATCATCTCTGTCAATTTTATTTTGTTGTTCTCTTGCTTACGGCTCATATTTTTCTGTTTCTTACCACATGTATTAATTTTTTTAATGGATGCTGGGCATTTTACAATTAACATTGTCCACTGCTGTATTTTTTTTTTTTTTGGTCTTTAAAAAAAGGTTAGATGTTGTTCTTGTAGGCAGGTAAGCCACTTGTAGATCAGCTTGCACCTTTTGAGGCTTGCTTTTAAGCTTTGTTAGGAGATTAGTTCTAGTACTACATGGCACAATTTTTCTGAGATTTATTTCTACTGAATACTCTGGATGTCCAATGAGGGCTTTCTACTCTGCTGGTTGGAATTTGAAATTGAGATCTGGAAATTGTTCAGCTTACAGGACTTCTGTATTTCTTTGCCAGGTCTTGAGGAGTTTCACCTCATGCATTTGATACTTAGTATTCGTCAGTAGACTCAAAGGGATACCTATGTAGGTTTCTGGAGTTTTCTTTGCCAAAGCTGCCTCTTCTCTTTGTCTGTATTGAAAATTCTAGCACCTTAGCTTCCACGACCTCAGATCTTTTTTTTTTCTTAACTCAGCAAGACTGCCATGGTCTACTTAGGTTATTTTTCCCTTCACCGGTCCCTGTAGTCCAGAAAGTGCATCCAGGCAAAAAGCCAAGGAAAACATGGGGCCCATTTTTTTTTTTTTTTTTGAGACAGAATCTCCCTCTGTCACCCAGGTAGAGTGCAGTGGTGTCATCACAGCTCACTGCAACCTCAAACTCCCAGACTCAAGCAATCCTCCTGCCTCAGCCTCCCAAGTAGCCTAGACTACAGGCATGTGACACAACACCCACCTAATTTTTCTATTTTTAGTAGAGACAGGGTCTCGCTCTTGCTTAGACCGGTCTCCAAATCCTGAGCTCAAGCGATCCTCCTGCCTCGGCCTCCCAGAGTGCTACGATTACAGGCGTGAGCCACCGTGCCTGGCCTGGGCCCATCTTTTTTGTTTTCCTTCTTTCAGGGATCAAGGCTCCCCTACTTATTTTCCAATGTGTGAAAAAAATTGCTTTATATATTTTGTTCAGTTTTCTGTTTGTTTGTTTTATTTGTTTTTAATAGAAGGAGGGTAAAGTTTTAGTAACTCCATCGTGTCTGGAGGCAGAATTCCAGTTACTTTTTTTTAACATGCTTATAAAAATAAGGAATTCTCCCAAGATGTTTGCCAAGCAAGTCAGAGATAGAATACATTTGCCTTTGTTTTAGTGGCTTATGTGTTTTTTAAATTAAATATATACGTTATATTTATACTATTTGAATAAAGGTATAGAATTATGTTATATATAAGAAAACATAGATATAAATATATGAGCATAACTTATATTTACAATTATTTAATGACTGTATAACTTTCCCTTTGTTTTTCATTTTGAGTTCTGCATACTTTTGAAATTAATTCTCTAAAAATAAATAAATAAAAAATAAATACATAAAATGAATTCCCTGATCACTGTTCTGTGTATACATTCAGCAGTACAAAAACTGTCTTTGCAAATTGCAGCTTTTAAAAATGTATCTATAGGCATTTGAGTTATTTGCATGTTAGATGATACTTTTTAAGCCTTTATTTTTACTTCCCTTGAATTATACTGCTGTAAAACGGATGGTTGATTGCCTTGTTTTCTACAACTTGGCTTAAAATTTTTCTTTTAGAATAAAGATTAGATTTAAAGAAGCTCAAGCATGAAGAGAGAGTTCAATCACTATAGTTATAATTAGTATATATATAATATTTTACATATTTTTGGTTGTTTTATTTTATTTTTAGGTTGAAATCAGGCTACTCATAGGTCTGAGGAGTATGTGCTTAGTTTATAAATACAGCAAACAGAGAAAACTAAATCATTTTCTAATATAGTTGCCTCTAACTGGAAATATCATGCACATGTACACCCATATACATCCAATGGCTAAGCAAATTTCGGGGGCATTCTTATTATTGCTAAGTTTCAAGTCTCAATTTTACCCTTTTCCTTTATTTATGGCATAATAGATTATGATATATTTCTCCAGGAATACCTATAAACTTTTGCCTGTGTGATATTAAAATTTATATAATCCCATTTTGATTAAGATTTATAGAACCAAGTCTTTTATTCAAACAAATGATGTTACGTGGAATATAGGTATATCTTACCATACCCCATTTGACTAGAGTGTTTTCTCTTTTCTTAAGAGATGAAATTTATCTGCAGAAAACATGTATTAAAGAATCAATAGGAATTGTCTAGCTCTATATTTGAAAAAGAATGAAAGGAAAGAAGGAAGAAAACTGCCAGTAATTCCCCGATTTAGGGATTAGAGATTAGGTGTAGAGCAAGTAAAGAACTGAGTTTTCTGGCCGGCTGTGGTGGCTCACGCCTGTAATCCTAGCACTTTGGAAGGCCGAGGTGGGAGGATCCCTTGAGGCGATGAGTTCAAGACTAGGCTGAACAAGAGGGAGACCTCATCTTTACAAAAAGTAGAAAAATTAGCTAGGTGTGGTGGCATGTGCCTGTAGTCCCAGCCTGAGGCAGGAAGATCGCTGGCGCCCAGGAGTTTGAGTTTGAGGCTGCAGTGAGCTATGATGACGCCACTGAACTCTAGCCAGGGCTACAGAGCAAGACTCTGTCTCAAAACAAAAACAAAAAAAACAAAAAAACCCCAAAAACAACACAAAAACAACCGAACAAAAAAACCCAGAACTGAGCTTTCTTTAATTTAAAATAATTCACAGGATAAATAGTACTATGTATTTCACTTAATCCTCACAAATGGTGGGTGGATCACTATAATAAGTGGTGAACTGGTTAAACTTCAGTGCGTTTTTAAAACTCTTTCTTAAAAATTTCAAGTTTTAAAATACAGGTTCTATTTTCTTAAAATGATAATTTTTTTCTATATAATTGCTTAATTAAGAACTTTTTTTTCCTTTTCCTTGTTTGCTACCTATACCACTAAAGTTGACGGCCACTATAAAGTGTTTACTAGTAAGTAGTTGTAATCACAAAATGGTTGGGATTGTGTTTGCTCTGAGAGATTCAGTCTCTCTGGAATGCAATTTCTATTTTTTCTAGTAGGTTCCACTTTCATTTCCTTTTGGGTACAATGCTACTTCTGTGTTTGTAGCTAAGATGTGGACTGAATTAGTAGAATGTTAGAGTTATTTAAATATAATGTTACTTGTTTATGCAAGGTGTTACTAAAATAAAAACACTAAAACATATATATATGAAAAGTACATTTTATATAAAGTAGGCAACAAACTGGGTGAATCTATTTAAGTTTCATAAATAGGGCTTATTTAAGCACATTTCATTAGTCAATATGTTGACATCTAAAAATCAACTATCAGGATCAATTTTCAACTTTCTATTCAATCTAAGGGTAATATTCTTTTGGAAGCTTTGGATGGAAAAAAATCCATCATGTTTTTGCAAATTGCTGCCTAGTATCAACAAGGTTACCTGTAGTGGTTCTACAGTGTGATTTTTTAAAAAAATACTAACATTATAACATCTTTTAACACAGTTTTTTTTTAATCCCAAAGAATATTCATTATAAATGATGCTCATTACAGTAGCTCATTACAGGGTAAAGGACAATCATTTAGGTCTTGGCATAATGTCACAGGAAAAGAAATTTTTAGTCAATGACAGGGGAAAAACACATGTATATTATGTATAAGTATGTGTGTGTGTGTTGTGTATATACATGCACATATATATAAAAGAATAGTTTACATCATAATTGGCATGGTGATACATACGATATATACATTTCTATCTGTATCTATCTACCCATCTATATATCTATATCTATAGTATGTAATGTAAGCTAATATTTCCCATTCTAATCTAGCCTCAGCTTGAAATAGAAAATAACCATTGGTAATAAGTTACAGGTACTCCTTTTATAGCAGTAAAAGTGAACCACAAGTTTCCATTCTGGAATCCCAAGACCCATGTTACTCCAGTTTTATGCCAATCGATTCCTAAGGTTTGAAAGAACTTTCAGTGTCTCCACTTCACAGACAGAATCAGGCTTGATAGACTATAGTACCCATATATGTAATCCCATTATCTCCACAGTTTTCTGTAATTTTTCTTTGCCTTACTCTAAATGTTTTAGAGCTATTAATTTCATGGTATTATTTTATCATAATAGATAACAGAAGAGAAATCTACTTACAGCCAATCAACATGACACAAATTGAAAAGATTTTCTCCGAATTGGTGTTAGGAGACACATTCCCGAATCCTACACTGGTTAAGCTGCTGAAGGTGAAATAAAGTGCTGTGACGTATTTATCCTTAATGGATGGTCCAGAACCCGAGTCACTATCGTTGTACCGTTTCCCAATTTGTTGTCCTAAGGAATCCAACCATCCGATTTTGTCAGTCAGATAAGGCCTTTCTACATTCCCAATTGCATACCAAATGCAAGCCAGCCAGTGAGCAATCAGGGCAAATATGCACATTAAGAGCATTAGAACAGCAGCGCCATATTCTGAATATCGATCCAGTTTCCTGGCCACTCTCACAAGACGAAGGAGTCGGGCAGTCTTCAGAAGACCAATTAATGTTGTTGTCTGTAGAAATAAATGTGCATGGTCAGAAAGTGCTGGTAAACAATTCCAAATATGTTCGTGTGAAGCAAAATAGGCAGAAATAGGTTAAAACAATATGGTAGCATTGAGGATAACTGTATATTTGAATTAAGTCTTAAGGTTAGTTCTTTTTAAAAAAAATTTATGCCTGCTTTGGAAATTACTTTGAAAGTACATTGCATATGAATTCAGTATCTTGGCATGCAAGACCCATGGGGCAGAGGATCTTTCTTGTTTTATGCTCTAAATGCCTTGTCCATACCGTGTACTCACTAATTCATTTATTCACTAACAAACATTCCAATGTGGTACCGTGTCCCTACCAAGTGCCCCACAATGGGATTATAGCATTGAACAAACAGACAAGGTCACTTTTCTAATAGAGAGAGACAGTTATTTAACAGACAGTGTCTTCTGTAATGAAAACAAGATCTGCTGTCTACAGGGGAGAGAAAAATATTTTAAAAATGAACAAATAAGAAAATAATTTCAGAGAGAAAAGTGCGATGATGATTTTAAACAGAGTAATATGATAGAGAATATTTGGAGGCATGGGTTGGGGTAGAGACCACTTTAGAAAGGAAGGCCAAGAAAGGCCTTGCTAAGGAGCTGACATTTGAGTTGAGAAAAACCTAAATAATGACATAGAGCCAGTCAAGCTGTTTCTTCCTATAACTGTGGGAACGCTTATTGGATGATTGCATTCATGAATTAGGCACTGTATTTAAATGCATCTTTTCTTTTTTTCTTCCGAAATGTGCTAAATTGATAAATTGTTTCTTGATGTCCCAATGATATTATAATTGTATTTTGCTTTGGGGTATGACATGTGTAACTAATTATATGATTATTACTGACCAGGTATCTAATGATAGGATACTTCTATATAATAACAGGATACTTAACTGGTTGTTTGGACTTGAAATCTGGTAAGTACAAATTACAAGTTCATTTCTTAGATTTCCTAAATAATGTCAACCATAAGTACTATATAATTCACAGCATATAATTATTCCATAGTTACATGGTGTTTACCAATCAATTATTGAGTAATTTTATCTGTTCATTGTTGGTGTTTATTTCACAAAGTACATCCAACTGTGTTAAGAACATTTATATCTTAACTGAAGAAACAGCAAATGGAATAACTATTACACTATGTATCTATTAATATTGACTTGATGAAAAAAGGGTACTAAATATTAAAAAAACCCTCTTTTCATTAAAATATTATAATAAGTATCCTCTAGTTCCTTTTTTTCCCCTCATGCCATAGTGGTCACAAGGGAAGGGGGACCCCTCAGTCTCTCCTCAATTCTTTTCTGTTAGTAAGAGAACACTTTGCAGGTGAGAGGAACTTATGTAGTTGAGATGTGCTTATCATAACTGGACTCTGTCTTTGCTCACTTTGGGATGTGTGGAGAGGTGAGTCTTCTCTGTTTCCGATGCTGAGTTATAATTTTTCAGCGTGCAATGAAGGAGATAGTGTTTGTTCCTCTTCACAGGTTTAAAAGTATGTCTCTTCTCAGTGAATAAACGGAGGATTTAAGTTAGCATTAGGTGGTTTCTTGGGAGAGAAGCAAACTTTCCACTATTTGTTTTATCAATATTTTATCTTAGCAGCTATGTGCTAGGACTTTGGAATAGACAAACTTATCTTTGAATTCTGCCTCCAAATCAGTGCATCACCTTGGGCGAATTATTTATTTAATCTCAAACTTCAGATTCTTCCTCTTTAAATGGGAATGATAATGTGTACCTTACAGGGTTGTAGATAATATCCAATAAATGGGAGCTCTTCATGTTCCTAGCTAGACATCCTTTACATTTTTGTTTCCATTAGTAAGCAGGAACATTATGTTGTGAAATGCATTACCTAGACATCTGGAATCACAAGTAGGAGCCTTTCAACACTGGCCTCACAGCCCCCTCAGGAAATAGCAGGGACTTTGAAAGCCAAGAACTTCACCTAGGTGCACTGACTGCTCAGACTCTGATAACACGAATCACCTGGGTTCAACGTTTCACCACTTCTACACAGCTAAGTTTCCTGTGTTTATTTTTCCTCCTAAGTCTGCTACCTGTTTACTTGCGCTGAGAAATCGGAAATATCTGAGGATTATTGTCCAAATCTTGTTTTTGGAACAAAATTTCTTTTTGAATCTCAAAATACATGAAATATAATGCAAACCTCCAGAAGTTGATTAAGTGAAGTGAAAAGCTTTGAAACAAATGCACTGTTTTTATAACATCTTGTAATAATAAGTGCTAATGACTTTTCTGGTTGTAAAGATGGTAGAGTAAAAATTATGTTATCACAAGAAAAGCAATGAAATCTGTTGTGCAAGTGACCCCCCTTTTGCCTTTCCAAAGAAATCTCTGACATTTCTTCTAAGATTCTATCAAAATGAAAACAAAACCTATATGGCAGTTCTCTAAGCAGATAAATCAATATAACTTACACAATAACACACAAGTGACATCTCTCTTCTGGAATAAAAAGTTTACCCACTTAACATTATTCATACAAAATAATTGCAGAAATAATGAAAAAGAGAGAGAAGGGGGCAAGAGAAAAGGGGATAAATTACTAAATAGTTGTGTCTCTCAGTTGCATCATAAGGATGAGTGAATAATGACTTCAACAGTTAAAGCCATTCTCCTGTGATTCTGGAACATGTACCCAAGCATCACTACATATGCTAGTTTACCAACATAACAAATGCCTTGACCTTATTTCTATTGTTATCAAGTTGCTGCTACCACACCTGGGTATTCTTCATTAACTATAGTTGTGTACAACATATCTTGTAGATGATGTTTAGGATTGTAATAACTCTTATCTTCTTATTAGTTAAATATCTCTATAAAGACGTAAGGTGTCTTGCCCCAGATTACAGAATAGAGAGAAGTGATCGCATCAAAATCTCAGAGAGAGTAGACTAAAGAATTACCTATCTTCTCTTTCTGATTTGTTAGGGACTATCAGTCCCCTAGTTTAATGGGCTATCTTTGTATCATCTGCAAGTGAAAAATGGGACCAAGAACTACCTTATAATATTATGTTAACATCAGAATTTGACTGAGTAGAATTGTTTTCAGGATGCATGATTATCTCACAGCACATCTAATTTTATGTAATATCTAGACATATTATAGAAATCTATCTTTTTTCAATTTTTGAAAATATCATAAATGAAGCTATCCACAAACCTATTTATGAAAATTTAAAAAAATAGTAGAAGTAAAGAATTTTCTCTGAGATATTATTTCTTGAGCTTTTCACTGGTATTAGAAAAATATTGTGTGCTTATTATTATCCTTGGTAGGAACTAAAAAAAGCATAAAAGCTCACTAGATGGTAAAGTGATTATTGTTATAAAATACAAACACATAATGATAATAAATAAGATATAAAAAGAGGTAAACCATTTTGCAGTAGACTGAAGCAAGGCACTTTGTTTTCTAGTCCTGTCCATGAACTACAGCAGAGGGGACATAATGAACTCTGACAAATTAAGTCCCCACCTCACCAGCACCCATGCCACTCAGAACTCAACACATTTATTGTGATTGAATGAAATTTCAAACTCTTTTTGCCAAAAATGTCACAGTAAAGAAAATCTATTTATTTAAGATTTTTGTTTTTAGTGTATCTTGTCAATATTGTTTTTTATGTAAAATGACCCTTCTTCCAGAAATTCAATTATTCATATGTGTGGGTGGCTGATGAATATCATCCAATTTCAAAATTTTAAAAATGTATCCACATCCATAGTTTATTAAAGTCCTAGGTACCTTCTTATATTGAGGTAGAAGTTATTAAATATATGACTTTTTAAATTAAACTTTATTTAAATATATATATATTCTAAAAATTTGAAGTTTTGTAAATATGTCAGATATTAGACCCAGACTCAAGAAGACTATGTGATTTATTTTGTTAGATATTTTACAATAAATTAGTCAATATTCTCTCTTAATGCCAGTGGAATTCTTTTTGAAGGCCTAAAATTGAAATAAGTAATTTCTTATCAGTAAACAACCCTCTACTCAAGAATAAATTTGTCTACAGTTAAACTGAGAAAGCCTCACTAATAAGAGAAAATCTCATGTTCAATAATTTAAAAAAAATTTTGAAAAATCATTCTACTTTATTTTTAGCAAGGATTTTCAAGAATCTTACATTTAAAATACTTTATTTCAGAGGCTTACTCTCTAAAACCTTTGCCTATAGGTAAGTGATAACAATTGTTCTTCTATAAATGAAGAAATATAAGTATGTTATCTTTGGTTTCATTTACAGTGTTGACAGAATGAATTGTCACTGAAGCTTTCTACTTAATCCATCATTCTATCCTATTTGTCAAGAAATGTTTGGGTACAAGTAAGGAAATGGTAACACTTAGCAAGTAATAAATTTCATGACTCTACACTCATGTTTTGCTTTAGATTTCATTTCAGCTAATTCTCTCTTAGTTCTGGTATTTGTGTATATTATTCAGTGAATTACTTACCCAATAAAACTCAATAATATTGAAACTGTTATAGTTCCTAGTCCTTTGTTCAGTGTGACTCACACTATTTCAATATTTCTAAGGACACTAATACAATCAAAGAGCTATATTTTGAATAGGTCTAGAAACTTCAGAAATTATCTAGTTTGTCATTTCTTTATTCATACCAAACCTCACAAAATATGGCTTTTAAAGAGGATATTTTAAAACCTCACTGGAAAGCTCATTCCAATATTTAACAACCTTTACTACTGAGGCACTTTTATTTTTATTTAGCTTTATACTTACATTGTATTTTGCTGCAATTTGAACTCACTTTATCTTTCTTTCTAGTAACATAGAAAACTGGTCAACAAATGATTTTAAATTGTAGTAGTCAAATGTCACAGTGAATAAATGACTATGGATGTTATATTTTTAAAATAGGAATTTGACTTTTTCTGAGAAATATTTTACCAAAAATTATATCTTATGCCATCTCTAGCAAAATATATCAATCACATATATTAATAAATGATGAATAAATGATAAACTGAAAGCAAATTAATTTATTCCATTGGGGATCCTATATCTCTCACATGTCATGCCACAGACATCTGGAGGCATGACCGACAGCTCCATGCATTATACAAGCCAATGGAAACTTCTGCCTTAACTCTCAAGGACTATCTAAAGAAAAAGACATAGCTACTTTATGTGTAGACATGTATATACATCCATGTCTTCAAAATGTGATTTGCTATTTAAGTTGAACATGAGTGTGTCTGATGTGTTAGAAATTTCCTTCCAACAAACTAATCACATCTATTGTAAAAATCAGGTTCAGAAAGAATAGCTGACAATATGATCAGTGTTTCTATACAGATGCCTGCTAAGGTTTTCCTCATGTCTTTCCACAACTCATCTATCAGAATAATGAAACAAACATATTAATGTGAGACAGAAATTTCTCTTTTCTGATGGGATTTTCCCTGAAAGCGCATTGTAGTTACTTAGGTTTCAAAGGCCTTTCTTGCTTGCATTTAGGATTTGGGAAAAATAACAGTAAAATATGAAGGAGAAGGTCAATACAGCAAGTAATTAATCATAAGAATCCTAATTTTCAGGGGAGGAAGAGGTTAACGAAGCGTGTAACTAAGCAGAGTTTTCTAGAATCTAACTGTTCATATCTCTGAAATTAAGATTTGCCACAGATAAGCTAAATATGGAAAAATTTGAGGCAGATAACCAGGAGTCGACTTTCTGGAGACTGAGCCAATAATATTGTTCCTTTATATCAATGACATTCAGTTAATTTGCAATAGGTGGCATGATGTTTGATGATACAAAAATTAGGAAATAGAGAATCTTTTTCTTATCTCTCTGGATGGCATTATCATTAGGAAGATATTAATGACATAGGCAAGCCCCATTATAATGCCAGTATTCATTTCCTTCAACATGCTTTTAACGTTATAGAAGAGTTTCTGTCATTACTAGGTGATTTGAATTTACTTAAGCTAAAAAATTAAATTATTTTGAAAAATATTAGCAGTTATGCTATGTCTACTTTAGTAAAAATGTATATGCCAAGCTATCCTCTTAGCATTTGTTAACATATATGTTTCATAGATAAAATAATATAGATACAGAATTCAAAATTTTTTTTTCTCTAGAGTTAAACATAAATAAAAGTGTTACAGTAGCTTAACATTTAGAGAAATTGGCAAGGAAGATATTAATGTTTAATTGACATTGACAAAATTACTTTTTGTAGGTTACTCCTTGATGCTGTGATGAATAGAACAAACACACCACTCAGTTAAAATTAAGCAATTTAATGATTTCTCATACTTAGTTGAAAATCACTCCCTAATTTGTTTATGTATTTATGCATTTATTTTGTAGAAATATTTACCTATGAGCACTTGAAACCCCTTCCCTGGACTTCTTCTTTGTCCCAGAAATGGTCACTGGATCTTGTATATCTAAATGGCAAAATCATTCCTGCCACTTAAAAAAATGCAGGTTTTAAGGCCTTACTTCAGACCTACCAAATATGAATCTCCAGACTCTTGTAAAAGGTCCACACAGATATTGGTGCATGGTCCTGATGTAGAAATACTGAACCAAACCAACCTTTGCCATAATTATATCTAATTTTTAATTTCACGAACCTCATTTCTCTTTCTTCTACTCACATATATACCTTTCTAGTTGTTCCTGGGGTGCTCGACTTGCCTACATGCCACCTGTACCTGAGTAACTAATAGGCATCTCAAACCTAACATGGCCCAAACAGGAATTTTTCCCCGACAACACATATTTTTATCCCCAGGCTTTTCCTATCTGGATAAATGCATTACCATCTATAAAAGTTACTTAAGCAATGCCCCTGCCTCTCCCCTCAAAATAGTTTCAACAAAAATAAACAAACAACAAAAAATCTTCAAACCAACCTTAATTCTGTTTTTTCTCATACTCTTCCATACAATATTTAATCTACCAACAAGCCCTAACAGCTCACCTCCGAAATATATCCCAAATTTCTTTACTTTTCATCATCTCTGTTGCTACCATGTAGTCCAAGCTGTTGTGTTGTCCTCCCTGAGTTACAGCATGGGCTCTAAACTGGTTCCCCTGCTGCTAGCCTGACCATCCAGTCTGTAGAGACAGCCTGTGCAGTCTTTCAAAATGCCTATCAGAATGCCATTCCCGTTCCATAGACTCCCTTTGCAGCCAGAATAAATAAGAAATCCCACGACTGTATCTGCTTTGGTCCCTGTCCTCTCATCTTAGCACTCCACCTGTTACTGTGGTTCATCTGTGGCTGCTGGCTGTCTTTTTGTTCCTCTAACATGGCAAACTTGTTCCCCAATTGGGCCATTTTCACTAGTGTTTCCTTCTGCTTGAAATGCTCTGCGCTGTGGTTTCATGTGGCTGGTTTTTGAAATCCTCCTCATGCCTTTCCAACCTTAATCCAAGTACCACCATCCATCATCTCGTCACATCCACCTGCTTTGTTGTTATCATCACAACATCTACTGTTTGCCGAAATCATCTCGCTCAGTTATTTTTTTTTTGTTTTTTATCTGTCTTCTGCTCTCTGCCATCCCCTACCTCCTCTTCCTCAATCCCGGAATGTAAGTTCCTGGAGAACAGAAACTTTGTCAGATTTACTTCTGAATCTCCACACCTAGGATAGTGCCTGTCACTTTGAAAGGTAAATAAATATTTGATGAATGAGTAAAGTATTATATTAATATTACTAAATAGGAGTTGTGCAGAAGGTAGGCCTGAATGCAATACTTAACAATTCTGGGTTTCAGTGGCCTCATCGGTAAAACGGGAATAATAGTATTTTAACTTCCTAGGCAGAAGGCTGAAATAGATTATTTCTTGTGGCTACTCCTAGTTCTAAGATCTACATTGGCAGCGGTATTAGATTTGAATTTGGGGGTAATGCTTATGTTCAGAATTTTAAAGAGTATTTTAAAATTAAGAAATCAAAATTTAAAAGACAGAAACTTAAACATTCTTCCATTCCAACTCTAAGCTTATGTATAAAAGCACTTTTGCTGTTGGTGTATATATTTTAACTTTTGAAAGACTGAAGTTTTATTCTATTGTTTATCAATACATTTATTTCATGTAATAACCCAAATCACCCATTGTAAGAAACCCAAAGATAAATATTAATAAAGAAGTATTTCGCTTTGTTGTTTTTTAGTTAAAAGTCAAAGTAAGGAGGAGTATCTAACATTAAAAGTTCAACTAGTTTAACAGCAGCTGATTTTTTTTTTTTAGTATTTTGATAAGAGTTTCACATGTATTATCTCATTACAGTCTCAAATGAAAAAAAAACAATTTAAGAGGGGAAGGTATTATTATCATCATCCTTTTACAGATGAGGAAAGACAGGCTTGGGACTTTGTTTAAGGTCTGCAGAAACCAAGAAGAATGTCTTATCCAATTGCCCTACTTGTAAATGACCCACAGTTTGATCAGCATGTTCTATAGGACAGAGTTTATTTCTAAACCTATTGGCTTCCCTTGGCAGAGGAGAATTATCTTGTTTTGAAGACTTCATTGGCTAGAAAGCAACCATCTGCAGAAGGGATTGTGAGTTAGTTTCCTCTTGGGGAAAAAAATGATGGTGAGGCATTCTTGGGGAGAAAAGGACACTGAATTTTAAAATTCAGCACATTGAGGTTATCTTTCTCAACCTACTCTCTCAAATTACTTTCATATCTTCTGTAAACCTTTCCATTATAGAATCCAGGAAACTTATACACAATAAAAATTAGTGGAATTTAAGTGGAGGGGACTGTAGGAGAACTTAACTTCTTTTGAATCAAAGAACCCTATGAGAATCTGATTAAAGTTATAGACTATTTATCTAGAAAATTCACTATACATACATTTCTCATATTTCCTTAGTTTCCAACTGTATAAGGTATTGGGGACACACAAGAAGTACATTCCAATCTGGATTTTATTTAACAGAAAGAGTTTTTGAGAAAGACATTTCAGAAGGTGCCCTCTTCACAGAATTTGAACAAAAAACAAGTCTCTGCTTTTTCAAACCATAATAATGAGTTAAGGAAAAAAGAAACATACTTCAGTTTTGATAGTTTTTGCACCCATGAATTTAATACGTAGAGATTTTACATGTCAGGAATATGCTGTGTGCTACGTATCTCTTGTTTCAAAGTTTAATTTGTTGGTTAAAGGATGGAGAGTCTTTTGCATCTCTTAGCAAAAATAGAATTTGATTCGCCATGGCAAAATAGTTCCATTTCATTTTATAGCATTTCCAATTGAAAATGAATTTCATCTGTGAGATACAGGAAGCTTGCAAAGCAACCACTTTTTTTTTTTTTGCAGTTAAAATAGATTCACTTTTATAAATGCAATCTTTCAGAAAATAAGATTGTTAAACAGCTCTTACCTCATCAGAACCTGATCCAAAAATCAGCAAGTCAAAAGGAATTGCTGCAACCATGTCAATCAGGAACCAGCCTTTGAAGTAGTGTATTGCTATTTTGGCGGGATCACTTACCACTTCTTCATTCTGATTTACATATGTTGTTCTGAAGTTTATAAGAATATCTATGATAAACATAATATCCACAATCAAATCTACCACATTCAAAGGGCTACAAGAATAGCCGCATTCTCGTCTTTTCTGCTCTTCTCTGTCATTGAGGAGAAAGGCTGCAGAGTACGGTGTGAATATAGCAGTGTATATGACCAATAGCAGAATAAGCCAATCCCAGACTGCCTTGAATGGGCTGTAGTGCAATATCGTAAACTTGTTGATGCGCGGTGTCTGCAGTTTATATTCTGGCAGGACATCTGCTCCTAAAGAGAGAACCTGCATATAGAAAAGAAAATCATATACTATATAAAAAGGCCATTATTAATCTGGCAAACCTATACAAATATTATGGTATAGTAATTACAGTAAAATCTATTAGAAAGCATTCATGTAATTTTGAAGAATGCATGAAAAACACACATATTAATACATTTGAACAAACCCTTTATATAAACTGCTACAATGCAGTATATTTGCTTCAAGAAAACCACCCTGGTATTTCTAGATAAATATAATTTTCATTGAAAAATAATAAATATTGCCACTGAGATATTGAGGAATGGTTACTGTTTCCTTTGGAACACAGTACTTCTCAGAAATAAAAATACACAGCTGTTTTTAGAAAATCATAAAATCAGTTTTGATATATGAGTAATTCAGTTTTCAAATCTAGGAAAGGACTAACTGTAGTGAGTAGAAGCAAGCTACTTGGATCTGTGGTCACATTTAATTTACATATATTTGATTTATAATTAAACCTTGATAAATTAAACCCAACTCGCTCAAATCTTTAATTAAGCAGAATTTTCCCACCTGCAATCTGTTTTCAACATTAGGGGGAAGAAAGGCAAATGCAATTAAAATAAACACAAAGAAGGCTTTTCCCTAAGTGGGTGAGAGAGTATTTTATATTCTGGGACAAATAGACTTTCATCCAATCTCTTTCATCACATTTAGAGAACTGTGAAAGGAAAATGCTGCGAGGGGATGTTCAGAATATGGATCTGGAAGTGCTGCAAGAGTCTTAGCCACCTGGTAGTACTTAAACTCCAAGGTTTATTCTACTTAATAAAGCATTGACTAAACCAAAACAGTTCACCTTTTACAGTCTTAGTTCATCTGAAAAAATGAGAGCTAAACTTGACTTGTATCTCTACCAAGTAGAAAAGTCCATGATTTTGTGATGCAGTCCCAATTTCAAAAACAAAAATCAAGACAAAAGGTTACCTAGCTACCCAGTAAATGTAATTAGTCTTAATATATGGGTTTTAAAGAATTTAAATTTTGTAATGGCCCCACAAATGGCATTAGAGAGCTAATTTTTTAAGGAAAAGTGGGTTGTAATCTTATACTATGAATATCCCACACATATACAATGGCTCTATTTCAAAGTTAATTTCACTAAATGTATTTTCTTAGACTAGATTCTTCTAAATACAGCTAATATATCATTAGCTTTGCAGCATGGATCTCGGGTAATCCCCCATTGGTTAGTCAGAGAGCGTTGTTTTTGTTTTTGGTAATTCTATCCATGTTGGTTTTAACTTGGTTATAAAAATGAATTATCTCGGGCAAATTCAATTTTAAATCTTATATTTATTTATCATATCTCATACCTTTTTATCCCCATATAATGAGTTACCACCTCTATTTTAAAAGGAGTTGAGAGTTTAAATAACTCCAAATGAGACACAACATAACTTTTAAATATAACAAAAGAATTCAGCTAAAATAGGCAAAGCTGCTTTTAGATAACTGCTAAACTGATTTAACTAGCTTTGAAAAAAATAATAAAGAATCTGACCTGAGCATTTAATCAGCCCAGAGTAAATTTGAACCAACAAGTTTATAGATGAAATGGGGTTTTATTTTAAGCTATTATGAGAAATGACGGCAGCTAATTATTAGCAAAGAAGAGACCTGGAAAATAAAATGATTTTATTATTTTTGAAACATTAAAAATCCAAGACATATGCATATGTAAGTACATGACTTCCAAAATCCAAATGGGAATAATATTTAAATTATCTGTAATTTGACAAGTGCAGATTAATAAAACTCTGATTCCATTATGCTTAGTATAGGAAACTAGTGTATGACATTCATTTTGGTCTGGAAGAAATAGATCATCTCTTAACATGTCATTATGTAATGTTCCTTTCTCAAAAACCAGGGACTACTCAGTATATAGAAAGTAAAATTCAAAATTTTACTTTGGCTTTCAGAGTCATCTAAAATATGAACCCATTCTATCTTTCCAGTCTCCTCTTCCATTAGACCCCTCTATGCACCCGGGATATTCCAGCAAAACAAAACTAAAATTTTTGAGCTACTGAGATCTTTCCAAATCCCCAAATCTACAAAGTTTTCTCATAAGAAAGGGTGTATAGTCATCAAAAAGGACAAATAAGTCAGGTATAAAGACAAAGATATTTGTCTGTGCTTGTTCACTGCTTAAGTGACAAGCTTCTGATACTAACCTCTCACATGGGGCAGCTAGAATACCTCTTTCAGCAGAAGTATAAATTAGAATGCATGCAGCACCTCAGAACTTCTCCTGAGAAGTGAAAACTATGGCTGGACCTCTTTCCATCCCCTATAGACAGACATTCACTTAACATTTAAATGACTACTGTGTTAAGAGCTAGAGATTGAAATATGGGAAATACACAGTCCCTGACATCATGGAGTTTGTGGTCTGTTGGGAGACAGATGTGCAGGAAAATGGGAGCCCTCTTGAAGTTCACTTCACTCAGTGCCTGGGATAGGTGGTGGCTCTGATGGGAAGGTGGTCTTCATAGAGGACTTTCAGGAAAAGGTGGCAGTTGAACTGAGACTTCGTGTAGGAGTTAGAAGAGGACACAGCTGGGGGACAAGGAAGCTGGAAAGTGAAGGACCTTATAGGCAGAGGGGCAGAATGAACAAGGGTAAGGAAGCATAAAATAATGTGTTGTGTGTTGAGGAATTGTAAGCAGCCTTATATTTTGCTGAGGAATAAAATGCCAAGGTAGTAGTGGTGGAGGATGGCAGTGGGGAAGGCCAGCATCAGACTGCTGATTGTCTAATGTGACATGAGAAGCATCTCAGGCTTTGTACTTTAGGCCAAGGCTTCTCATACATGAATCATATACAGATTCCTCTTAAAGAAAAAGACAATTATTGGAGAACCCCAATGATGATTTATATTATTCATATTTAAAATATTAGGCAAATATGTTAAAAAATAAAACTAGGTTAAAACTTCTTATGCTTATACCTTTCAATGTGACTGTTGTGGGTGAAATAGTGTACCCTATAAAGATATGTTGAAGTCCTAATCCCCAGTACCTATGAATGTGTCCTTATCTGGAAATAGGGTCGTTGGAGATGTAACCAAGTTAAGATGAGATCATAGCTGTTTAGGGTGGGCCTTAATCCAATAACTTGTGTCCCTACAAGAATAGAGAAATTTGGATACAGAGACACAAAGACACACAGGGAGAATGGCACATGACAATGGAGACAGATACAGCTGCAAGCCAAGAAATGCAAAAGATTGTCAGCAGCGATCAGCACCTAGAAGAGAGGCATGGAATAGGTCTTCCCTTAGAGCCTCCAGAAGGAACCAACCTTGCCAACACCTTGATTTTGGACTTCTAGACCCCAGAATTGTGAGAGAATATGTTTCTGTTGTTTTAAGCCACCCAGTTTGTTGTACTTTATTTTGGCAGCCCTAGAAAACTAACACAATGACAAAAAATGAAAACAAATGAGGAATAAAGTATTTACAAAATCAGTGAATTCAAACTATCATCACTAACTCAATATTTGACATTTCTGTAGGTCAAAAATGATTGAACTTTGGCTATTTCGTATGATTTAATCTAATAGGTAAAACATTTTTCTCTATTCTAACCTCAATGCCTTTTTTTGAAAAAGTATATTGTCGAAATAGTATAACAAACTTCAAAGGTTTAATTGCTACATCAGAATCATCTAGCCTAATCCTTAACGCAAATGCTGCTCCTACTAGGCTTTGAAAGCCAATTTAAGTGGTGTTACTTGATAACTCTATAAAAGTTGTTTAAGTTTAGCTTTAGGGAATTATTGAGTTCTACATTAAGTGATTAATCAAACTGTCTTTGGAACTGGGTTTAGAAAGGTAGTTCACTTGTTATATTCCAATATACCTATTGAAACAGAACCATTGCAGTTTGGTATGTACAATGGAGTGTGTTTTGACAATGCATTTATAGCAATTGGTATGGTACTAAATGTCATGGTATAAGTTCTTTTGACTTTTGCATGGCTATGCTTGTATTATATGATCACTCAATTGTCTCATGATTTTTACTAGCCAAACAACTTCAAAAACTTTTATTTATACAGCATGCTTTAGCATCATGAGATGTTATTGTAAATCTAAATAGAGTCATGGGTACTGAAGTCAGGTAGGTGGCAGTGCTTTGTTACTAGGTGATCATCTTAATGATTCAGAAGATTCTTGTATTGCTTTAAGTTTTTACTAAAGATACAGGAATTTTAAAGATTTTCCAAGACAGCTTATGGCCCTTTGAGAATATTTCTTCCCATAGATATCAGTTTGAGAATTGTTAAAGCTTACTAGACAGGGAAGTCAAGGTGGCCAAGTTTGGTTTTAGATAGATTCATCTGGCAATGGAGTGGAGAAGAAATCGAAGAGGATAAGCACCAGAGACTTAGAGATCATTTAGGACTTTGTTACTCCAGGAGTGAGATAATGAAATCCCACAGCAGGGACCAGATGGCAGAGATGGAGAGGAGGGAACACATTTGAGAGATAAATACATCTTAAGGCATAAGGGTGAGAAGTGGAGAAATATTTGTTTCTTTGCGGCTCCAATAATAAGTCTTATTGGAGCTGATCAGGTACTACAAATATCTGAAGGCTCAACCATGTTTGAAATAAGGGAAATAGCACTAGACTTTAAATCTGAAGACCTGGGTTTGAATTCCAAATGTGATATTTCTGGCAAGTTATTTGATATCTCTGGATCTCAGGTTTTTTTCATCTACATGATGGGGATAGTAATCTTTGCCGAAATCACATATCTATACAGAACTACCATATCACATTAGATAACTTCTATAAAATTAGCTGATAAAATGGAATATGTTTACATGCACATAAAATATTTTCATTATTGCTTAGAGTTCTAGGGTTACTTGTTTAAATCCTGGTTTGAACAAACCAACTATAACCAAAATATTTATAAACTCATTGAAGAAAGTTAAACATTGACTGGACATTGATAATATTAAGGAATTGTTTCAGTTATCTATCCCTTGTAATACACTAAGCCAAAACTTAGTGACTTAAAAGAGTCATCATTTTATTATTCATGAGTCTGTGGCTCAGAAATTTAGGCAGGATTTGATTAGGCAATTCCTCTTCTCCATATAATGTCACTGGGGTCATTCAGTGATATTCAGATGGTCGCTGAGCTTGTGTGGAGGATCCAAGAAGGTTTCATTCACATGTCTGGTACTTGGTGGGGATATTTGGAAGGCTGGACTCACCCAAGATGCTAAAATGGCTGGGTCTCTCTTTTTCCATATATATGTAGATAGATAGATAGATAGATAGGGCTTCTCCTATGATCTTTTCAGCAGGGTAGCAAGACATCTTACGTAGAGGGTTAATACTCCCAAGAGAAGTGGAAATTTCCAGTCCTCTTCAAGTCAAGGTCTGGAACTACTACTGCAACACTTCCACCATATTCTATCGGCCAAAGCAGAAGCAGACCAGCGCAGACCCATAAAAGTAAAGGAATAGTCTCTACCTTTTGACAGGGTAATGACATGCATGTGAAAGGGAAGGAATCAATTTATGATAATCTTGGAGATAAACTATCACAGAAATTATTGACAATTATTGTTGTTAGGTGTGATAATGA
Organism: Daubentonia madagascariensis; assembly: GCA_023783475.1. Taxonomy (NCBI): domain Eukaryota; kingdom Metazoa; phylum Chordata; class Mammalia; order Primates; family Daubentoniidae; genus Daubentonia; species Daubentonia madagascariensis. The sequence goes on along the minus strand of JAKFHU010002088.1, from coordinate 44,333,487 downwards.
TATTGTAGTTATGTGGTTTTTTAAAAAATAGCCCTTACCTTTTCAGAGTATAGAGTGAAATACTTATGGATCAAATGTTATAGTATGTGGGCTTTTCATCAAAACAGTCCAGAGTAGGGGGAGGAGAAGGAGAGAGAAGATCTAATCGTTGGCTGTATATTGATTTTCATTGAAACTGGGTGATGGATAGATACTATTCTATTTTTATAACATGTTTAAAATTTTCCATAATAAACAGTTTAAAAAAAGAATTCTAGAATCTCATCCAGAAATGTCTAAGATATTTGAAGATGGACTTCCTTGATGGAAAAAAAAGAACTAGTTCTGCAAACATCATAGGGGATTACCCCATCAGAATTGGGTTGGCTCTTTATTAGGCATGTTTGGATTCCTGTTTACACAGTAGAATATTTACTTTGATCTCAGTATATCTAATTCATATTATGTTGATCCACATTGTTACACAGATGGCACACAATCCCAACTTTTTCCAGCCCTGAACTCTAACATTAAGTTTCCGTTAGATTGTGGCTGTGACAAATCACGTTACAAGGAGATAGTCGGGCATGCTGGCTGCAGATGTCCATTCCTCTGAATATCCTTAGCTACATTGCCTCATCAAGTTAGATTAAAATATAGCCACATTTCAGAGGCCTATCACATTAGGCCTCTTCATGAAATACTTTTCCTTTGTTAGAGTTTCATAATAAACCTTCAAGCTTTCATTCTGGATTGAATACATAAGAAGTATACTTTAGCATTTTTTCCCACAAAACTATCACTAAATGCAATGTTTACATTGTTTAATGCCATTTTTGTAAATATTTGCACCACATATTCCTTTTAGAATTCATTTCTAGAAAGGGATTGATCTCTCCTGGGGAATCAAATGTTTCATCTTTTTTTAATTTAAAAAAATGACAGTAAGTTATTTTATTAATTATAGTCTTTTTTCTTGCAGAAGACTGAGTTTAAAATTATCATATGATTACTTTTATCTCCCATTACCTTGTTTGAATTGTTTTATTTCCGTTTTAATGGTCTAAATGCAAATATATCTTTTATAACGTGAACTCATATCTTTTTGGAAATAGGATACATGTATAAATTTTAAGTCACAAAATGCTTGTTGGAAATCAAATGTTGGCTAGGTAAATGTTTTAACAACATGAATAGGTTTCTAAGGGGTCAATGACCAAAAAGAAAAAAGTTGCTACACAGTCTTACATTTTCTTAAGAGAGCCAACTTCTCCCACACATTTGAGAAATAACATACTTTAGAAAAATAAAACATGATTAATTGAACTATGATAAGAATTTTCTTTTAAAGCAGGAAGAAAAAAGGGGAAAAAATCCCTCACTGTATAAAAAAGGGAAACTCCATGAGCTCCAGAAAGACATGTCTATTTTCTCTTTCTCCAAACCACTAATTAAATGTACAGCTTACTACAGCCTAAAATATGGTTTTCTTTACCAAATGCAATTTTTCTTCTTGCTAGCACATTGCTATTTGTTTAACCTCTAACAGTTAAATGTTATATAAAACCAAAATCTTTATGTGAAACAGCACTATTTATTCAATGAAGATCTACTGTGAAAATTTTGTGTGAACACCAGGATTAATAACTACTCTTCTCTTCTAAAAAGTGCAATAGGGAACGATTAAGCCTTCCAAAAGATTATACGGTACTTTTGGCAGCTGTTAAACGCCATGCTGAGGTGTTGGTAGAGACTGCTCATCTGTTATTTATCCCTTACTTGGGACTTGCTCTTAACTAATAAGTTAGCTGTATTTTTGTCTATCAGAAAGTGGACTCAGCAACAAAATGAATCAGATAGATAATATAGCATCAGGAAAGATTTAAACTGCCTGCTTTTTCAGCATATGATTTGAGAAATACAGCCAAACCTAAGTAATTATCATTGAAACAAGCATCCTCACTGATGATTACCTAGATATTCAAATTAAAAGATGAAAAAGAATCACACAGTAAATCAGAGACGTCACATAGCAAATTATTTTTTACTGAATGAAATATTAAAATTAGGTAGTAGAATCACTGCAGCATTCTGTATTCAAATAATTTTCTAAGGCTTAGATGAAAATAGATATTTGGCTCTGTGTTTGTGTATGTGTATGGGACTGAGTGGGGATGATTGTATGATTTTGTAAAAATTGGAATCATTTAGGTTCAGTTTCAGCTAAATGTAAGGTTTACTGTTTTGTTTTGTATATGCTAATATGAAAAATATCTGCTTAAAATATGTGTGACTCTCAGAAAATGAGAGAAATAGGTTGGATGATGTCTTAAACACTTATAATATTTATAAATTACTTCAAATGTATGCATATTAAACATATAGATTCTTCCAGAGCCATAACCTCAAAACCTCCAAGCCAACAACCAGCCTGACAGTATCTGTTGGGTTTGTACCTGCAGCCCCTATGCCAGGCTGATCTGAGGGGTTGGTGGCACCACCTTGTAGCTGACACCACATGCTCTCTGGCCTAATGTTTGCTTCCTTGCCCCCTCTCACCTTTCTCATGGAAACTACATATGCATTATTCTCTCTATTTTCTTCATCTTTGTTTTAAAGTTCATCTAATTCAGAAAAAAAAGTAGAATTCAAGAGAAGGAACACTTAGCAATGGTTTATGAGTAACCTTTTTGCAAAAGGTTTATCCAAAGCACAGGTGACTGAGGAACAGGCTTAGAGATGGGATTGGAAAATAAAGGCCAGGACAATTTGAGGTAGAGGTGTCAGTGCCAATAGGAGGGGGTATTTGGCAGGTAATTAGAGGGTCTGGGAGAGAGCTCCGGAGGGGGTGGAGCTAGAGATTTTATACTGCAGAGGCAGTGGCTGAAGTTCTGGAAAGAGAATTAGTTTTCCAAAACAGTGTAAAGCGAGGGGGAATAGTAGGCATCTGAAATTGTCCTTGCATGGGCATCTTTGTAGCTTAAAGAGAAAGAGGCAAAAGCAAAAGAAAGAAAATTCATGAGAGAAAAGATTATGATGGAGACAGCTATTGTGCACCAAAATTTCTTGTTCTCCCTTTCATGAGGTAGAGTTGTTACTAGAATGTGTCTGCCTAGTCTAGAACTATCTTTCTTAGCCCCATTCGCAACTAGGTATGGTCATGTGTCTGACGAGTAGCACTTCTTGGCCAAAGGTTCCAATAAGCAGATGTGTCTTTCCTTGCTCTCTCTTTTCCTTCCACCTCATGAAGTCAGATGCTTCTAAGGCTTTAGGTCTTTATGTCCTATGGGATGGTGGAACCACCAAATGTAGGAAACCTGGGTCACCAGATTAAGAAATGGCATTAGCAATGAATAGCATGTCAATGTGTAAAAGATCAATAAAGCTACAGCTAAGCCCAGAAAAATCATGTGAACCAGCTCACCCAGCAGTTTGGTGGCCTTTGCAAGAGTGAGGTGAAGAGCAGTAAAGAAGTACAAAGAAATAGATATGCTCATGCACACTGCTCAGCCAGGCTCTTTTTTTCCCAGGGAGTATCACCAAAATCACTCCACCAAACCAAGGGGATGTTCCTTGGGGGAATGATGTGCTTTCTCCAACACCTCCTTCTTTGGGCAGGAGAAGACCAAATTCACTGCCACAGCAGCCACCACTGAGGCCTGGGAAAGATGCTGAGCTGCCCTCCTCAGCGTCCTCTGTCAGCTTGCTTTGGTTCTTGCTCTTATTTTCCTTGAAATATGGTGGATTGATGACACTGTGACTGCCAAGAGAGTGCCTGCTCACCTCATCAATGCCTTCTCTTTTAGGATAAAGAGGATTGTTAACACCAAGTGTCTTTCATGTTAGTCACCGGGCCCAGTATTAAATTATGACATTCAATTCTCCCAACAGCTTTTTGAGTAAGCATTATTATCTCCATTTTTATGAATGAAGAAACTGACTCAGAGAGGCTGAATCATTTACCTGATGTCTCAGAGCCAACTATAGCATTATCAACCATAATATTAGCTAATTTTATTGCATGCCTATTATTTACTAAAGGCTTGATGGGCATTATCCCATTTAAATGCCACAATTTTACAATATGTACACTTGTGGGTTGTATTGTGTCCCCCCCAAAAAATATGCTCAAGTCCTAACCCTGGTATCTGTGAATGAGATCTTAAGAAATAGGGTCTTTGCAGATATAGTCTAGTTAAAATGGATTTGGGTTGGCTCTAATCCAGTGTGTCTGGTGTTCTTATAAGAAAAGAAGAGATACAAAGACAGACACACAGGAAGAATGGCAAGTGACAGTGGAGGTAGAGATTAGAGTGATGTGTCTACAAACCAAGGAACACCAAGATTTCCAACAACACCAGAAGCTAAGAGAATGGCATGGAATGTATTTTCCCCTAGAACCTTCAGAGAGAGAGAGAGAGAGAGAGAAAATGGCTGTGCTGCAACTCGACTTTGAACTTTCAGCCTCAAAAACTATTAGAGAATAAATATCTGTTGTTTTAAGCCACTTGGTTTGTGGTGATTTTTTCTGGTGGCCCAAGGAAACTAATGCAGTGCTATTGTTTATTCCACTTTACAGATGTAAAAACGGAGGTCACCTAACTTCCCAAGGCTGTTTGGTTCCATAGGGCCTGCGCTCTTATACAACAGCTTACTAGTATTTAACTCATTTTTTGGGGGGAGAAAGCCTGTTTTCTTACTATACATACTGTTTCCAGGAGAAGAAGAAATTATTTTAAAAGGGTATATGTGAATGTTTTCAAAATGCTTTTAGTAAAGTCCTAATCATCTATGGCAAAATGGTGAATAAAGAAAATCATGTAGAACCACTTTTTGCCAAGAGCCTAAATGCCACTTGTTTGGATGGACACATGTGTAAAGGACATGGGAAGGACAAACAGAAATGTTAGATAGCCATGGATGGGCATCAAAAAACAAAAATAAAGACAATTTACCCAAATTAGAATTCTATAATATGTCAAATATTTCTGAATAGAACCGGCTCTGGACTGACAAGAGCCCTATAGCTCTGCCATGGCCATTATTTAATCTCCTTGAGTATCAGTTTCCTTAGCAGCAAAATGAGGATGACAGTATCTACCTCATAGGCAACTGTGAGCTAAGTAAGATAACAAAGGTATGAAGTTCCACATATAGTCCCTGTCTTACCATAACCACCCAATAAGTGATTACTACCACCATAATTATAATTTTAGGCATATTTAACTAGAATAGCTCAAAATTAAATTACAAATAATGTTCAAGGTCAATTATAATTATTGAATGAACTCAGCTCTCTGGTGAGGCCCTTGGAGCAAGTCAATTATGCAAAGATAGATATTGAAGAAGACAGATGGTTAGGCCAATTGGTCATGTATGTTTGCTAGTAAGATAAACATGTTTCTTTGTGAACATGTCAGTTACGATATATGGCTTTGTGGGCCATGTCCAAAGTGCTAATTTAGAGAAACAACTATTTTTTAAAAACCCTCAAACACATTGAAAGGACCAAGTTTAAGCAAGTGATAGGATGAGCCCTCATTAAAGCAAGCATCCTGGAACCAGGGAATGTTTAGTTGGTCTAGTTGGAATATGTGTCATAAAGAGAATGGAACATCTGATAGGTGGTTGGAGGAAATTACTTTTGAGTATCTTCAGAAATTGCATGAATTTCTCCATTTTGCTGCGAGTAATGAAATAGTATTTCCTTAAAATGAGTTCAGTAAGTATTTATGGAAACTCCGTCAGTTTTAAAATTTGAGTATACTTTCCAAGGATCCTGTAGAAATGATATATGCAGCAAAATAAGATAGGTACAGACGATCTCTAAGATTCTGCAATTAGTTTTCTTAACTCACACAGGTTGTTTAAACAATTGCTCTAAATTAGTGTGATTTTACTATGTTTGCATCATTGACAGGTCATGTGTTAAAGTATTTTAAGGAAATAAATTAGAAACATTATCCATGAGAATTCCAGGATGATGGGGAAAAATAAATATTTGTGCATGTACACTAGCAAGTGCATAGTGACCTACTCATATTGTCCTGGGATGTATGGGGGAGCTTTTGTGAAATCCTTGAAATTGTTTAAGATAATTTAGGGTATGTGTTCCTATTTATTTCTCAGGGAATATGTGTTCATGTCCTTTATTGGATTCTCAGTAATATATTACCTATAAAAAGTTAGAAAATCTGACTTAGGGCATGAACTTCTATGGATCTCTGAATCCTTTAGAACCACAAACAAATTTATAATCATCAGGGGTATGTGTATGTGTGGGAGAGAAAGAGAGACAGAGAGAGAGAGAGAGAGAGAGAGGCAATTGAGTAAGAGTAGGAAATCAGAGAAGATGAAGCATAAAGTAATGGGAGTAGCACTAGTAGGAAATGTGTTCAAAGTCACAATGAAGTCAAGTATGGCAACTCGCCTGAAGCACGGGTAGATGATTCTCCATTATTGACGGAGATTTTCCATGTATTTACAAGGTGTATGGTCTGCTAATTCTCAGACCTGTGTTTTGCTTTTTAATAACTTAGCTTCATGATGGATATATTAACTAGCCTGATTTGGTTATTCCACAATGTATACATGTGTTGAAACATCACACTGTACCCCATAAATATATACAATTTTTATTTGTCAATTAAAAATAAAATTAAATTAAAAAAAAGAGAAGAGCAGTTTCTTATTCCTGCTAAATCTTCCTATCAGGGACTGAGTAAATTCATTTACTAAATAGCCTCAGCAAATGTGACACCCCTATTAAATTTGTGTTGATGAGTCTTATTTGGTTGGGCCATGTCTGATGGTTGAGTCAGTTAAAAGTCTGTAAAACCTGACTCTAACTGCAGGTATCTACTCAAGTCATTTACTTTAGCAACAGGTTGTTGGAAAGCTGTCATTTGCTTCCTGAACTTGTTCTTTTCGGAGATCTGACAAACTTCATTAGGGATCCAGAAGAGCAACAAATAGAAACTGCCAGAATATCTTTAGGTCAACTCAATACAACCATAAGAAATAAAACAAGGTGGTTTCCAAGGAAACAGGTGTTAAATCATCTAACTATTTTTTCTTTGTTTCTTTCTTCCTCTCTCCTTCCTTCCCTCCCTCTCTTCCTTTCTTCCTTCCTTAATAAAAAGTTTTGACAGAAGTCAAACTTCTGCAAAGATGAATTATGAATTAAGTTATAGAGTTGTTTACTAGATTCTAAACTGCCTGATGGGCTTAACCATGTTGGCTATAGTTTCTGAACTTCAAACTACCCCACATCCATTGCTACCCATATCCAAATACTCAATACAGTAAACACAGTCAAATATTCAGTTTAGTGATACACTTGATCAAAAATATTTACAGAGAATGAGGTTAGTTATGTGAGAAATTACTTTCTGTTGTTTAAAATTTGAAAGGCCTTTTGAAAAATGTCTTGCTAGGACTCAGAAATACAGTGCTCCCTAAATATTGTTTGGGCAACTTGATTACTATTATAAAAATCCAAATATCCCTTCCATGTTCAAATAATAACAAAAACTAAAACAATAAAAAGGTTAAAAAATGTATTCCATCTTCAAAAAATTACTAAATAAATCTATACAATAAGAGAAAATTTGAAAAATGATATTAGATTTTAATTATGATATATTATTCCTTTTTCCAAGAGAGAAAACAAAGCAAGTATTTTACTGAAAGCCATAATGAATCTTGGAATTAAATCTGAGGCTGATACTATCATAGTCAAGAAGGAGTTATACCTAAATTTTGGCTAGAAATATCAATGAAATAACTTTCCTTTTTTGTTAACCAACTATCAATCAAAGTCTTTTATTAGCTAACTTCTCTCAAAGTCATGCAGAAGAATCCTGATCTAGATCATTCAAGAAAATCGCCTTTTATCTTTTAAGTAATTTTAAACATTAGGTACTGTAAATCATCTGAAATATATGAAAATAAATAAATATGGCATTCTTGCTTATTTGGAAGACTTGATGTAGAAACATAATTCTGCACCAAAGATTCATTAGCTTCCTATTTTTGTGCCCATCTGAAAAGGATAACTTCCTAGGAGGTAATTTTTCTTGATTCTAAATGGTCCTGGATTCCATTTTGGCTGATACTATACTTTATATCTCATGAGAAATTTTTTTAGCTTTGACATTTTTAGAAAAAACTACTAAGATTTTTGATGCCTATCCATGCCTCCTGGGGAGAGGCATGAATCTAATAATTCTTAACTGAAACAAAAAGTATTATGCAAGTGACAAACAACAAAACGGAAATCAAGCCAGTTTATGCCTCCTGATGACAAGTATCACTTTCTCTGTAAGCTTTAGCTTAATAAATATGTAACAATGTAATCATGTCCATGCTCAAATCTCCTTGATTTCTTTATTCTTGCAGCATTTACATCTAACTGTTACATAAAATATGCCAGTTTTTTCAAATACAGCTAAAAACTGCTACATTTACTCTCTTGTCAGATACGTATGAATAACAAAAGACATATATTATTTCCTTTGAGACCTGTCATCAATTTTTACATGGTTAATGGGAACAACATCCTTTAACATAACTTATTTCATAAATAATTCTTCTTACTAATTTTGCCTTATTGATAAATTTGTTTAAGCCTCTCATATGTAGAATATAGAATGGACTCCATTTTATATTTGCATCCATCTTAAATGGTGGTTCCCCAACTCTTGAATCACAGTCTCATAAAATTAAAAAAAAAATACCCAACTCTTGGGAATTTCATAGGATTGCCAAGATTTTATTTAATCAATTATGAATGTTAGGAAAAGCAAATATCTTTCTCTATCATGATTATTTCATGAAAGAATGTTAAGATTAAAAATCAGCAGGGGCAAACTCTTAGAATAAAAGACAATCACTTTAAATAAGTAAACTCAGCTTTATGTAAACCTTATTATATTGTTTCATCTTTCTCATTTCATCATGGACAGTATTGCCAGTGTCACCAGAAAGCACTGCTCTGAAGATTAGGGTATGAAAGAATTGTGAAACAAGTTATCTCAATTATAAAATAAATGGGTTGGACTAAGTGATCTCTAATATCCATTCCAGCCTTAACATACTCTGAGTTGCTGATGGTTATTGCACTTTGTGTACCATAAATTTTTCCACTAGTCAAGAGTAGTTACAGTGTTGGTGATATTGAATTCAAGCTCTATGGCGAAAGGAAATTTCTTACTAAAATAGTTTAAATTTACTCAGATTTTGAATATATAAATATATATTCTTATATTATAAATATGTGTCCTATACATTCATGAGACAGGCAATTGCTGTGGAAGTGCAGGAGTTAATAGTGGCAGGCCTCTGAATACAAAGATTTCTGCCTGAGTGTATTTTGTGTTTAATCCAACTGTGCTAGAGTAAAAGCTGCCTCAGATCAATCATTTTGGTTACAAAGATATTGTTCTGTGCAGGGTTAATTCAGTGAGTCATGCTGAGTAATGGTATGCATTGCTTTCTTGTTGAGGGTATAGCAGGATCTGACTATAGTTAACTGTGTATATTAACATTATACATTTACCAAAAAATCCTCTATCATGTAAATGTGCACCCTTTTGTGCAGTCATGCATTCCCTTATCCCAGTTTCATCTTTTTCTCTATGAATTTTTAAGTGGCTGTGGATCCAAAGGAGGCATCTATCTTTTTAAATGAGAGACTGGCCACCATTAATTACTTTTCAAATCCATCATCAATATTTCATTTTATAGAGTGTTCCTTTGAACTAAACTCAACCTCTGAAGATAATCAGAATTTACCTAGTGTTGCATGAAATCAAACTTAACATCTCATTAGTGTACTGCCTTATCTTACCTCTCTTTGTTTGACTACATCTACTTCCTTGCCACTTTTAACTCAGTATTAGGAGATGATCTTATAGCTTTATTGCAAATAAGTATGTCCAATTTAATACATATATCAATGTTGGCATTCTGGCTAGAGTCTGAAAATGGCAAAAGAGAGACACTCTATATTAAATGTGCCAGGAACTCTTGCCTGGCAATATTGTATCATGAAAAACAACTTAAAAGATACCAAAAACACATTTCTGTGATATATTTGTTGTAGATTCAGAATGATTAATTCTCTAGTAAAGCAAGTGCCAGCTCAGGCTGCCATCTTGTGTAGTATTACTTCACTGGTAACTAGTTTGGTTCCTCATTTCATTTCAGGACAAGTAATGGGCTTTTAGTGTTCATACTCAGCTAAAATACTCAAATTTATCTAATTGCCATTAAATTTTAGAACAATTTAACTGGATGCTAACATTATAAATAAGTTGCTGTGGAATGAAGAGAGGTGATTCAAATATATTAAGTGTCAAATAGAGTAATAGTGAATATTTAAGGGAGAAGGAATCACAAATGAAGAGATGTGTCATTTTAGTTAAACTTTCCTTATATCTGCTCTTGAGGGAAAGAGTGGATGTCAGTATGTCATTTCCAAATAATTCTGTTTGACTTCAGGATATATTTTAGATCCTTCCCATGGCAGTGGAAGGCTCTGTTCTGGGAATTCACAAGATATTAAAAGAAAAACCATACAGCCTAAAGGATTCCACACTGACTGAGACCTGGAAAGCTGTGTCAGTTGCCTGTCTTTAGGGAAGAGTTTAGTCAGAAGAAGAAGTTATCTTGTCACTGAGAAGCTGAAGTAATTCTTTTACCAAAGGTTGTGAAATCAATATGTCGACTGAATTCTAAATGTAATCCACCATGCTCAATCAGCTGGTGAAATTGTACATTTACGTGCCAGGAGCTGGCTGTCTTACTCCTTTTGGGCTGCTGTAATAAAATGCCATAGACTGGGTGGCTTATAAAAAACAGCAATTTATTTCTCACAGTTGTGGAGGCTGGGAAGGACAAGATCCAGACACCAGCAGATTCAGTGTCTGGTGAGGGCCTGCTTTCTGGTTCATAGATGGCACCTGCTTACTGTGTCCTTGGGTGGTGGAAAGGGCAAGGCAGGTCTCTAGGCCCCCTTTTATAAGGGCACTAACCCCATTCCTGATGGCTCTTGCCCTCATGACCTAATTATCTCCCAAAGGCACCACCTCCTAATATCATCACATTGTTGAGTAGGTTTCAGCATATGAATTTAGCAGGGACACAAACATTCAGACCACAGCCCTGAATCTTGTCAGCTGCTCAGGTTTTTGATGCTCTCTCTCCTTGGTCTTCTCCATCCAGGAGTAGCCACCCCAGCAGTGGTGGGCTTGGCAGTGGTTCCACTTTAATGTGTTTGACATCTGTTTATCTTAACTTGGAGGAGTCTGATTTCTGGCCACCTGACACACTCAAAGTTCTAATTAGAGCACACACATTCAGCAGCAATCTTGAAGCATTAAAATAATCGGGACACTAAAATATAAATAAAATTCCCAACACAATCTGACTTTATGCCTTCGTACTAAGAAATATAAAGTTTTCAAGCCAACACAAATGAAATTTGCACACGATCTATTAAGCGTTTCTAGGTAGTTACCACAAATAATGCAAGGTTATCAACAACACATCTTGGCAGAAGGATTTAATTTTCTTCTCCTATTTCTATATCTTGGGCAAGCTATTTATTCTTTATTTTATATATTTGAAAAGTTAAGGTGGCACATAATGGCTAAGTGCTATTATGAAATTGTATGTTATATTGAAAAAGTAAACTCTTATCCACTCATACAAGCCAACACATTTTTGAACAAAAGCTTATTTTTTTCTTTGAGACAGGGTCTTACTCTTTTGCCCAGGCTAGAGTGTAATGGTCTCATCATAGCTCACTGCAACCCCAAACTCCTGGGCTCAAGCAATCCTCCTGCGTCAACTTCCTGAGTAGCTGGGACTATAGTCTTGTGCCACCATGCCTGGCTGATTTTTAAAATTATTTTTGGAGAGACAGAGTCTCACTATGTTGCTCAGGCTGGTCTCAAACTCCTGGCCTCAAGCAATCCTCCCTCCTCAGCCTCCCAAAGTGCTAGGATGACAGGCATGAGCCACCTTGCCTGGCTGCAAAAGCCTATTTTAACGTAATAGCTAAAACTTTAGGGAAAATTGACTGAGCAACAACTATGCTTTTGACCCTGTGCCAGAAGTGTGGCCAAAGGTGTACCCAAGGTGCTCTTGAGTTGACCTGGGTAGTGAGCACACAAACGAAAAATATTCACAATGTGATAAGGGCCAAGTAAGAAGATTAATTGACTTCTGTGGACCATCTAGGGATGCTTGACAAGAGTACTAGTTGAGTGAATCTTAAAGGGTAAGTGGTTTTTGTTTTTGTTTTTCAGTTGAAAATAAGATGCTTTTCAGAAAGAGGACACAACACTAGCAAAGCTTGGAGACATGTTGGTGGAATCATTCAGTGGGATGAGGGCTAGGGTCCTAAGGCCTTTTTTATGCATAAGGACTACCTAGGAAGCTTGTTAAAAGGCTGATTTCTTGCCCTTTGCCCTCTGAGTATAGTTGAGGCCCAGGAATCTGAATTTTAACAAGCATCTAAAGTGAATTCAATGCCATTGGCCTCCTGTGTATATATTTGCATGTTTGTGTATATGCATGTATGCTTGTGTGTTGTATGTTTGCGTGTGCATGTGTTTGAGAGCAGGCAAAGGAAGGAGGCTTGGAAATGGTGTGAGTAAAAAGGTCTGTGGGGAGCAGATTCTGCGGAGTTTTAAATGCCTGTCTGCAGAGTTTGGCTTGTGAAGTAGTTATGAATTTGCAGACTTCAAAACTCCAAATAACAGGAAGTCAGTGAAAGAAATATTGACCTTTATCTAAATTGTGTCTTAAGAACTGCAAGTGAAGAGAAGCGCACTCTTTGATGTAAACAACTCTAGCTTGGGCAGCCGTCTCTTCAAAGCCAAGTTGAAATATCTTTATGGAACCAGGACCTGGGATAAAAGGGATGAATAAGTGGATTTCAGAAGTAGGACTGAGAAAAGGAGAAGGAGACTGCATCAGAACTCTCTCAGATCCTTCATTTATTAAATCATTCAACCCACATTTACTGAGGACATACTATAAGCCAGGCGCTGAGCTAGGCTCTATGCATACAAAAATAAAGATGCATCCTTTCTCTCAAAGAGCTCACATTTTAATAGGGGCCATAGAGAAATAAACAGACTGACAACACAATGTGGTGAACACCATGATAGAGTTAGGCATGGGAGCTGAGGGAGAGGAGAAGGGCTACCTAGCCCAGAATTGTGTGTGTGTGTGTGTGTGTAAAATCTTCCCAGAGGAACACTTAATTCCCTGAATTGAGTTTTTAAAGATGAATGGGAGTTCTCCAGAAAAAGAAGTGTAAGGGAAAGGCTTTCCAGGCAAGAGAAGCAGCCTTGTAAGATGTCAAAACTGGCTCGGCACTGTAGGTTGCTGTCGTTGCACAATATGGTGCGAAATGGCTCCAGATAAAATGGGGAAGTTTTAACAACAATCTACCCTTATTGAGGTCTTTCTATTTACTAGACGCTGTGCCAAGAGCTGCACAAGGATTATCTCATTAAATTCTCACAATAATCCTATAAATTAGGTATCATTATGACTTCAGGTTTCAAGGAAGAAATTGATGCCCCATGAGGTTAACAGACTTGCCCAGGGGCATAAAACTGAAAAACTGTAGAGCCAGGATTAGAACTCAGGCAGCTTGGCTTTAGAGCTTAAGACCGTAAAGATCATTTAATACTGTCTTTATGCACTGTATATAAAGGGTCATAAGAAGATTATTAGAGATTCTCCTGAGCATAGTTGTTAGCAGTTGTTAAATGACATCAGATTTGCAGTTTTTAAAGAATTCTTTGCCATAGCAAAGAGAGTTTGATTGGAGTGGATCAAAACTGAAGGTTCTGAAACTAATTAGAGGTGGTTGTTACAATTCTAGAGAAAAATGCTGAGGCCTTGAATTAAGACGGCCCCTCCATATGGTAGGCAGTCTCTGTGATGGTCTTCAATGATTTCTTCCTCCTAGTACTCATCTCTTTATGTCATCCCTTCCTCTTGAGTGTAGGCTGGACTTACTGACTTGCTTCTGATGGATAGAATATGGCAGAAATGATAAAACGCCACTCCCAATATAGCCATAAAAAGACTGTGGCTTCTATCTACGTGAATTCTCTCACTGTATCTTGGCCTGCTGCTTTGGAGGAAGCCAACTGCCATGGCGTGAGGCAGCCCCGCTGGAAAGCTCACATGACTAAGCTCAGAAGAGGATATTCTGAGACCAGCCAACAGCCTGGCACACAAGCTTGGGAGCAGAACCGTTCCTAGGTGAGCCTTGAGGTGACTTCAGTCATGACTGGCTGAAACCTTATTTCAGCTTCGTGGGAGACCAGGTTCCAGAACCACCTAGCTAAGCCTCTCCTTGATTCCCGACCCACAGAAACTGTGAAATAATAAATGCTTGTTGTTTTCAGATGAAGATTTAGGTTAATTTGTTACTAAGTAATAGATAACTAATACGTCAAGAACTCTCACCCTATCATCATACGTACTACAAGCCCCTGGAGACACTTGGTATAGATGTGGCAGGCTGACACTGTTTAATGAGGCCATTTGTGTACGGAATACTATTTAGGAGAATTTTTGCAGGAGAATATTACTATCTCTAATTGACAATAAAGCCCTAATGACTTCAAATTGTCTCATAATAATAATAATCTCTTTTCTCACAAAATATATTTTTGGTATTTCTAGAATAGTTTTGGAAGATCTGCTAGTGAACCCTATGCCAGCTAGCATGGCATGAGGCCAGATAACAGTACTTGTATTCCTAGTCTCCACCCGGATTGTCCCTCACTCTGGATATTATGGCAACTCTTTGCCCCATATTTGTGTGTATGTAAGAAACCACAAGTCTTGCAATATAGTTGTTATTGTATCACATACAGTACAGCCAAGTGACTGTTGAGATACATACAGCAAATGCTTTTTGATAAAGATAAGATTATTATGCACACCTACAGCTGAATTTCATGAATTTATAGGATATTTATACCCCTTAAATAACCGCCTTTCACTGTGTATTATCCCCCAAACAGTTGACAAAGAAGAGGGCAAATTTAAAATGGAGTTCTTGAAGGCCCCCACCCACCTGTGCTGTGTACTTTCTCAGCCTCATGAGTCATGGGCTGTGTGCATACAGTTGGCTCAGATGAGCTGGCACCCTTGAAACTGCAGCAGCTGCACTAAACAATTACCAGGCTCTAACTGAGAAAATTTCCCATGGGGGACAAAGCGCCAGCTGGGCATTGCTGGTGCTTGTCTGGTGGACGTTTGTTAGTTTTTATGAACACTGAAATTCCCAGGGCAGCAATCAATGGGTGAGATAATTCAACCGAGAATACATTAACCCAGAAAACTGCAACCGGAGGAGACCCTTTTGTGGGGTGCACTCTGTGCCTTCAGCAAAGCAAATTGTCAAGACTTGCCCTGCACATTTAGAACTCAGATGAGGCCTCCTGCAGCCTGGCATCTCATTAAAGGAGTCTGGTACCCATTAATGAAATTCATTTCATCAATCCTAGCTTTTTTAGTGAAACTTGTTGAAATAATGAATGTCCTTAAACTTCTGATCAAAATTACACTGAGACTTTATACATAGAGAAAACTTCTAGTGTTAATCTTCCAGGACATATTCATTAAACCAGAGGCTATATCAAAATATTAATATTTGCCTGGTATTACTATTGGATAAGAATACCTCAATACACCTTAATACATTCAGTAATTCAGAAAAACTCATTATCTTGAAACTATCATTTAGCTTTTTATGAAGACATGCTGAAACGAGGTGATTCTTAGAGTAGATTTTATATTTTAATGTAACATACATTTAAAATAAAACTTATGAATCTTGAACTAATGATGAGTTTTTCTTACCAGTTCATTTTAAATTATTTCCATTTTACTAAGCTGTCTATCATTTGCTCTGTATCTTCAATGTTACAGGTTCATTAGCATACTTTATTAAGTAAACTGTAAAATATCTTTAAATACAACTAAACTTGAGATAAACAATAAAACAGAGGTTAATCCCTGTATCATCTTTCATAAATAATAATGGCAGAAGACATCATGTGTCATTTCCTTATGAGTTGAAGAAAGAAAGAATACCTTTCCAGGGACTATTGGCAAATTCGAACCTCCAAAAAATAAGATCCTATTGTTACCTCTAGTAGAAACGTAGCTTCTCTGGTGTTAAAAGTGGTTAAGCATATGACTAAGTCACACATTTGCAATATAAACTTTTATATTATAGCAATAAAAATGTCCACTAGTCAGGAGCAGAAGCTGCAGCCCAAGGTATCAGATCTATTTATGTTTCAGTTACCTCAGAAATTAGGAAATAGGACATCTAAGGCTGAGGCTAGGCAAGTAAACCTTTATCATTCAGAAGCACTTACTTAAACTGATTTTTAAGGAAAAGTTTCCTAACTGCAGCAAGAAGAAGAGTGAAAGGGAAGTGTAAAATTCTTGCCTAGCACTAAGGAACAATTAAAGGCAGTATCTTGAAAGTTTAGGGTCTTACGAACACCCCTGACATTCTGCACATTTTCCTGCCGTGGTATCTCTTTACCTACTAGCGCTGACTCGCCCGGAAGCGTCCAAGGCCCCGTGCGCATGCGCCGCAAGTGCGCTGCGCTCAACCTGCCTCGCAGAGTCAAGGCGGGGGGGCGCAAGAGCCAAGCCAAGATCCAGGGCTTGCGGAGCACAAAGCCGCCTGGCAGCTTCACCAGCCGCCTCTCTCTTTGGCACCCTTTCCAGTTCTATCTCCCTTGGCAAGTTGGCTTGAGAAAAAAGTCAGCAGGGTCTTTCCTGTAGGCTTCAGAGATAGAACAGAGAAGGAGGGATTTTAAATGTTGGAAGTTTTTTACTTTTTTTTACCCCCCACCAGGCAGGCCCTCAAAAAAGTAGGCTGTCATTTCTGTCTTCACAGGGAATAATACTGATGCAGATAAGAAACAAAAATTTTATAAACTCTACAAAAAATATCTTGTTCTAATGCTTTTTTATTTTCAGTCTTCTATTACTGGATGAAAGGCTATTCCCATCTTAAAAGCCAAATACCATAATCGATTTAGGAGGGGACGTAGTAGAATTCTCAGTCTACCTTGCCTGTTCAAACATACGCCTGATTTTCCTATATAGCCGTCCATCCATCCATCTATCCACCCACCCACCTGACACGGAGCACCTGCAATGTAACAGACATCGGGAAAACTAGGGGAAACAAAAAAGCCACAGTCCCTGTTGTCATGGAGTTTACACACTAGTGGGGGAAGATGGGCAGGACACAAATAATTACACAAATAATAATATTTCATGATAGTGTAATATGAAGTAATAGAAGATAAATATAATAAAAGAAGTAATATGTATAATAGAAGATAAAAGGAAGGCACTATGAGGGTGTAAAACTGGGTGACTTTAACTTAGGTTAAGGTAGGCATCCTTGAGCAAATGGCATTTGAGATGAAGTGGGCTAGGTAGGGTGAGAGCCAGTAGAGGTGAGGCTAGACCCTCATCAGACAGGGCCTTGGAAAGGTCTCCACACCCTGGATTAATTGCCCTGAGGCTTCTGACCTTTTCCTTGATCTAGGTGTCTCCCCTGCAAGAAGCTATGTCTGCCTCCCACTGCCAGTTCCAAATACTCCATCTCTTCCTACTTAATTGCTCTTTATAGTACTACAGACTGTTAGAGGTGGGAGTTTGTGAATGGACTGTACAGCAAGTGTCTGTGACCTGCTTAAGGTCAGGGAGCATGATGTGTTCCCTCATTGGTGAGCATCTTGTAGGTTTAATCAACTTGTTTGGTATAAAATGTTTTAAGTGTCATAAGAATGAATTATAATTAGCACATTGACTCTTCTAAAGTAATCCTGGAAAATATTTTATTTGTCTTTAACTCATAGGCTAAATATTTCCCTTATTCATTTTGCAAATTCTCCCCTCCATCCCACCTCAACCCACTTCAGGGACTACACAAAACTATTTCAAACCAAGTCTTCATCTGAATCAATGTAAGTTCAAAATTACAAATTCTGAGTGAATGAAGTCTTGAAGGCCTTATGTGATATATTCTTATTTTCCCACCTTCTAGTCCAATATGAAGCCACAGAATCATGATTCATTGAAGTTTCTGGTGCTAATTTAATTTCAAACCACCTGCTTGCCTTCTGTATGAGGTAGGCCCTCAGGCAGTTAAAGCTCCTGACCTACTTCAGAGTTTCTTTTATGTTCTGGAATGCATCCCATTTTAGAGAGCAGGTTAAACTCTAGAACAAGTTCTTAATCATTGTGACTCCCGGGGCTTTCCTGGTGCTTTTGAGAAGGAAGCAGCAAAGACACAAATAAAACATGGGGAATTTTTATTTTAAAAGCTTTAGGTCTATTCACAGAAATCATGAGGGAGGGGAGAGAGGGACAGTACAGCACTCTAAATTTAGGTCAGTGGGAATGGCTCAATTATTGGAAAATTCTACTTCTGACTGATAGAATGGAGCCAGGGAACAGGAATGGGGAAAATGATGATCTCAAAGACTTTTAAAAAATTATCTAAAAAGTAATTCAATATCTTGAATTTATATCTTATAGTTATTGATAAATTGAATGCAAATTATTTATTTTTTAAAACTAATGCCAATTATTTATTACTAAGGATACCCTTATGTATTGATCAAAAGTTTTATTTTATGTTATAGGAATATCAGAGTTTGGATTTCTGGTGAAACAGAAGGCTTATGAACTTTATGTATTCTTTCTATTCTTTATGTGTAGATTCCAAGAAAACATGTGTATTTATTGATGAGAGCAAATGTTCAGTACCCAAAACACAACTCAAAACTCCACTGAATGAGCATTTAGCTTTGACAATGTAAGCATAAATCAGGATACATATTTTGTTTCTTGTTTAACTTTCACAGATTAGAAATGAAATTTATATGTATGCTAATAAGATAAATAAGCACTCAAGGAGCATTTATTTGAAGAAGCACAACAGATGACGCCTCCTAGGATAGAGGCAGCAAAATTAAACTCAACATACAACATTAGGGAATCAGTGTGTGTGTGTGTGTGTGTGTGTGTGTGTGTGGTGATGATTTATGACTGAAATATAGAGTGGAATCAGATGTCAAGAATTGAATAAAAATAATATTTTACCTACCTGGAGATGCCTTCAGGGAGGCATTGCCAAGAGTCCTTCTTAATACCCTTTTTTAGTTCATTAATCCCCAACTTTTAGTGTTTCTTAGAATGGAAATAAGTGCAGGCTGATCCTCAAGAGATGGAATTTATTTTAATTTCTACTTCATGACAATGTCATCTTAGATTTTATTTGAAGGTATTGCAAATGTAACCTGATATTCTGTGTAGAATGATTTTTCCAAGGAGAACATCATTTCTTAAGAGTTTAATGAAGCTATTTTAAGACATCAGGAGAGGGAAAAAAAATCTATGGTTGAAGGCAGGCACTAGATTAAGCTATAAATAATGAAGTTCAGATTAGTTAATATAAGAATTCTGCTGTTTTTTTTAAATATAAGGTTTAATGAAATACTACTATTTTAAATAGACACCTGTGGTGTATTCATTTTTCATAGTTTTCCTGACCAAATTGCAAATGATTCAGTCTACAGTAAACAGAGGGAGTCCTACATTCAAAATTCATTTTGAATCACAACTAATTCTCCTTAGTCAGGAAAAGGCTGTTTTAATGAACCCCTAACTCTTTCTGAAGGTGAAGAAAGGAAAATGATTATGCAGTAAAATTGGGTGGTACCTGAGGAAGCCATGGTGGCAGGGAATTTGGAACGATGCAAATAGAACCAGAAGGTCTGCTTCTAAAACATATCTTTCCTTTCTCCTGCCATCCGTTTACCACCCTGCCCCATATTTCCATCAATAAAAGATTTATTTGAGTTTTAATGAGTTTCTCCTTCAAGATACAAATATATCCCAGTGAGAACAAAACTCTGTTTTTCATGCAACTTTCTTTCCACAAGAGATACTCTAATCAAATTAGCAGCATTCAGGACACATAGATTTTTATTACGATGGGAAGAACTGAGGGGTTTTATTTTTACACAAACTCTATTTATAATTTTGTATATACTTTAGAACATTGGGGTAGTCTGTCAGATAGTCATCCATGACATGAAGGGAACATTTTGGAGTGGAAAACCAACCTGCAGGATCAGTGTAGCTTATGGATTTATGGAGTTACTAAGTGTAAGGGGTCAGGGAAAAGGAGGTAGGAAAAAGGAAGGTGGTTCAGAAGTGGAAGCTGCCTCATGCTCCTCCTCCTACAGCCAGCTCTGGGCTTCGCCTCCTCTATTCACTCGCTGGAAAATCCATGTGCAACTATGTGTGTCTGCCTTGCACCCTCACTGTCCGTCTCTACCTGGCTAACGTCCTCTACCTTCTCACTTCCTGCATGTTTCAACGTAGCCATCACGTCCTCCACTCCTCCAGACTGGCTTATAGGCCCTTTTTCTATTACAGTATAAACTTTTTCGCACTTTGATATAGTCTGTTATCCTTTCTATCTGCCCACCCAACTAGATGGCAGCGATGTGTCACCACTATAACTAGAGCTTCTAATACGGTGTCCTGTTCAGAACAGGTGCTCCATAAACATCTGGAGAATGAGAGAATTATTTGTGGTTTTGCCTTGGAACTGACACAACATTTATTGAGTGTCTACAAAAAGGAAGATATTATGCCCACTTTACAAATTAGGAATCTAAGACAAAGAAGGATTAACAATGCAGCCAAGAACATGGTCAGTATTAAATGATAGGGGCTAGAATTTGAACACAGGTGATACTCTCTTATTTTCTCCTCTAGAAGTTAATGGAATCAGAGAGTCTCAACCTCTTACAATTTGGTTCAGGCTGGGCCTATCCAGGATGTTCTATCCAGAATAGTGTCTCCACATCATTTCCTGCCTCTTCCATAAGTGAAAAGGAAAGGGCAAAAACAATATATAAAAGGAGAAGTACATAGAATTAACTTTAATTTGTCTTATTTGACCTGTCTGAAACTTAGTAGGAACTCAATAAATGTCTTATGAATGGATACATGAGGTCTTTATTCCCTCTTATCAAAGAAGTATTATCAGAAGTTAGAACCTTCTATTGTGAATACCAAAAATGTACTACATGCACTAAATAAAATGTGCATTTTATTTAACCTGATTACCAATTGATGAGTGAACACTGTGTTAGTTACTTTGAACAATATTTTAAAAAGATGCTATGATTCTCTCTCTCAAGGCATAGTTAAGAAGATGAAAGAAACTCAATATACAGACACAAATACACACAAGTATCTATCTATCTATTTATCTATCTGTCATCATCATCATTTAGCCATCTACCAAGAGATGAAAAGCACTATAAAAATCAATTGTTTAGTTGTATAAAAATAGACTAAGCGTCCTTAGAGTTTAATGATGGGAGAGGTTAGTTCAAGCTGGGGAGGCTGATAACTTTACCTGGAGGTGATTTGGATCTCAGAAATGGGAAGGGTTTGATATATAAAGAAGGATGGCATGGCAATATTGCTAGTCTAGGAATCACTGAAAGCAAACCTGCATGTGTTGGCATGAACAGGACAAGAGGAGCTTAAAGGAGACTGTTTGACCAGAGCAGATGTTATGTGATGATTAGGAGTGATAATACAACGACAGGGAAGGGGCAAAGCATGAGCAGTGTAAGAGCACAATGGGGTGAGGAAATGTTCAAATATCTTTGTACTCTGTGTGTGTGTGTGTGTGTGTGTGTGTGTATTTTCCAGGAAGATGGGAAGAAATGATACCAAAGGATATATTAAAGTGAATTCATGTGGGTGATAGTGCAACAAAGGAATTAACCTATTAAAATAAAACCTTTTTCTCTCTAAGACATGGGAATAACTGTTGCAAACAACACCAGTACTTTTAAACAGCTACATTTAGTTTGTTGATTGAACCAGAACCAAGGTGTGCAGCAAGTCACTCAGGTTAAGCATTAAGCCAAAGCAAGAGAAGAGAATGATTTTATTGATGTCTGCTGCTTCCTATAGCTATAGAACCTTAGGAAATTAAAAATGCTGCAGAAGTAGGTTCTCCTGATATTTATAGATTAATTGATTAATCAAGAATCTTTCTTTCCTCTACTAGATAGGTACCAAAAACAAAAAAACAAAAAAAAAAAAAGAAAGAAAAAAGAAAATAAAGAAAGCAAAATTTCCACTGGAAACCTTAAAGTCTATTCTGGATATTTTCTGGAACACAAACTGAATGTCAAATGTCAACTGAATATAATTATATGGCAGCTATTAGCAAGTTACTTTTCACCTGTTGTAACTGAATATTACTGGGACTGTTATGCACCAGTAATTGTGTTCTGGATTTATTCTCAAGGGCTGAGGATGGCTGAGGATAAAGAATTAACTCTCCATAAGCTAAGGAAATACAAGTAGAATGCAGAATAAATAGCAAAGTATATTCCTGATCTTAATATATTCTGAAATTTCATTCTTGAATTTCATAAATTTTCAACTAGCCAATTTAATATTCCATATGAGTGGGAAACAGAGGTGTGTGTATATTAAAATAATGCATAGGAAATATTTTAAAAATTTTACCTTAAACCAATTATTTCAACATTTGACATTATAACCTCTTCAAGACACTGTTGACAAGGGGATATACTAGCTAAATCAAGTTTCAGGCTATTTCCTCCATGGGGTATGTATTTCTGTATTTTGCTGTATGGTCTTTTTATATGAATTTTAATTTCACACAGAATTAAAGAGAGATGGTGTAATGTGGAAGTACCATTCTTGGCAACATTTAGGAATCCTATTTTTCAATGATAAAAATAATTTCCTAAGGAACAGAAGTTTGCTGTTTTCTTTGTTTCCTTTTTTATATTCTTGAATATTATGTCTCTTCTTGACAATTAATATCAATTCTACATTTGAACCTGTTAGCACAAAAGTAGCAGCAGATTCTTTTTTCTGAGAATATTCTCAGAGCAAATGAATAATAAGTATCTAAATTTTAGTTACTGTGTTAAAAAACTAAGTGTGTTTTCCTACAATGTTAATTTTCTGTCTTATTCCTGAGTCAGATAGTAGAAGGTTCATCTTCCACAAAGTACCCTGTTTGTCTACTTGGTTTTAACTAGTTATGGAAACTCACTTCTGTTAGCAACTCTACTTGTACTTCTTGAAGCATTTATCCTATAGAGAAGAGAACTGGGACCAGGAGGAGCCAGGTGAGGAGGCTGCTGGAATTCTGGCAGTATGCCAGCTTAGGTGAAAAAGAGAGGATACAGAAATTAAAATGGCCTTGGTCTCAAACAGAAGTGCCAAGTGGAAAGAGCACGGGACTTAGAGTCCACAAATTAGGGTTCTAGTCTTGGCTGTGCTGTTAACAATTTGTGGGACTCTGTAAAACTCACTTAACTCAAAATTCACTATAAATATAAGAACTTGATGACTAGAATCAGTGAAAAAGTCTAAGCAGTTTTGGTAAAGGGAAGCACAGAATAAATAATAGAACTAGACAAAATTTATTTAGGGTGTCTGAGCTAAATAAATCAAGTCCTTCAACACACACACTAACACACAGATGCGCACACACACACATACACACACACACACACACAGAGTCTTATGAGAAAGCCAAAATATAAAATCACTTAGAATGAAGCTGGACCTGCTGAATCTGGGGTAGTGTAAAGGTCTCAATGCTCTGTCTCTTTGAGCCCCATTCTCCTATTGGCACCTACTATGCTAAAAAGCACAAGTTTCAAAACTATTCAAACAATTGCATTACGACAGTCTCATATTTTGTAAGACAATTTCATATTTTTCCTCCAAAGTTTCTATAGTAATAACATGGTGAAGAAACCAGAGAGACCACAACTGTTGGCATGAATCCTAATTTATCCAATCATAATTCTTTTTTCTCGCAGTTAGATATGATCGAGAAGATCACTGCATGGTGCTATAGTTTGGATGTTTGTACCCCTAAAACTCATATTGAAATTTGATTCTCAATGTTGGAGGTGTGGCCTAATAAGAGGTGTTTGGGTCATGGGGGTGGATCCCTCATGAATGGCTTGGTGCTGTCCTCATAGTGATGAGTAAGTTCCCACTCTATTAGTTCCCATGAGAGCTGGTTGTTAAAAATAGCCTGACACCTCCCCCCCCTTGCTTCTTCTCTCACCATGTGATCTCTGCACATGTTGGCTCCCCTTTGCCTTCTGTCATGAGTGAAAGCAGCCTGTGGGCCTTGCTGATGCAGATGCCCAGTCTTGAACTTTTCCAGATATCAGAATCATGAGCCCAAAACCCCCTTTTTCCTTATAAATTAGCCAGCCTCAGGTATTCCTTTATAGCAACACCAAATGGACTAAGACATATAGAAAGGAAATAGGATCTAAGGAATCGGTGTCTCTGTTGTTTCTCTTGATCTTAAACAAACAAACAAAAATTTAAAGATTTAGAATGGAACAAAACTACCTCATAGGTGAGATTCGATCAACTTCCTTTTGTGCCAATTTTTTCTGTTCTCTACCTTAGTGATCTAAAGGAGTAGTTTGGTTTCAAAAAGCAGACAAATTTGGGGGAACCTGTGTAAGAAACATATTAAAAATCTTAAAATGACTAATCAGAAGTCCAAGCTTAGTGGTCATTTTAATTCATTATAGATATCTAAATATAAAAATATGATAATGATATCTCTCTTTTTAATACTCAGCAGGTTTATGCTTTAGTTTTTACTGGCTTTCAGGTTGTGTAGAGTGGAAAGAAGTAATACTTGTTATTTGGAAAATACTTTTTCTTTTGGTAACTTTTCTACTGAACTCTCTTACCTGCATTGTCCATTTACTAGAATTAAAGAAAGCTCTCTGCTCATCAGGAGTTATTCATTCATTTCTACAGAAGGAAATATAGGAGAAGGAAAGGAGAAGTTTCTACTGAAAACACAAATTGGGTTGATAGGATCTGATCATGGCAAAAAAAAAAGAGAGAGGGTACATGAGAGGTAATATAGTCATCAATTTTAGAAGTAATTCAGGTGCCTGCAGGTAGGAAAATTTAAGGTCCTGAAATCACTATTTTCCAATACAAACCCATGAATAATGGATATAGCTATGGGCATAATTTACAAATGACAGCTTATCACCATAAAACAGGATTGTATGCTGAACTGATAGCTGCCAGTCACCCAAGGAAGAACAGTAGAGTATTTCTCTCTATTACATTCATTTTTTTTTTCTTTTGACTCAGATCACTCAATGCCACTGAGATTTATTTCCATTACCTGAAAATTTAGACTCTGTTTCTGATAATATTATTAGGATTTGTCAGCTTGACTCTTCACTTCAAATGTGAGAAGGATCAATAGGAACTAAGAACTAGACCTGGTTGCAGACCATTTTGTCATTTTTTCTGCCACATCAGGAAAGAACTGGGAGACCAACAGGAAAGAGAGGAGCCAGGGAAGTGTGGAAGTAACGAGGGTATGTGACCTGGTTCTCCTCATACCTCAGGCCACTTCGCCTCTGCCCTGGTCATTAAAGTGACATCCTTAGTACCACCAATGTCAGATCATTGGGACAAGGGGACAGAAAAGGAGGGTTCTCCATTCCCAACTCTTTCACCATTACAATGCAGCAGAAAGTCAGCTTTAACTACAGTCCCTTTAGAAGGGAAATTTAAACACTTTAATTCTTTTCTCCATTATCCTGCATCCCACATTTTCCCCTTTCTACCAAAGTGATTCTAAAACAGTAGGCTTCAAAACACAGGTGTACTTGTAATAGGTATATTTAAAACAGAAAGGGAAATATAGATGGTATTTTCTTCAGTTCCTCTAAGCTAAGTTCTATATTTTGTACATGGTTGGAAAAGAAACCTAAGTGGGCTTTATTAAAACAAGGACGAAAAATATATTCCTATTACACACATTCCCCATCTGGTCACTATTTCCTTATGCCTATCAAAAACTTCTTTCTTTTAAAGAGTTCTAAAATTTCTAACACATTCATGTTTGAGTTGAACATACAGTTCTCACAATTATATATGAAAAAGCATTTTGTCTAGGCCAAAGAATCCCCCCCCACATGAATTCCTCAGGATATCAATAGGTGGTTTATATAAACAAACAAACGGACAATTTAAAATAGGTTCTGTCATTTAAAAAGTTTGAGAACCATTGGGTAAAGCAAAGTTTTATAGATTTATTTAATTCAAGACTTCTTAGTACCTTTAATGTGCTAAATTTCCATGTTAGTTTCTGGAAGGGATAGTATTTGAATAAGCAAGTTTTCTTCTAGGAAAACCTTGTGAGACTAGTGTTCTGAAAAGGATTCTTTAGTGCAGCAGTCCCCATCCTTTTTGGCACCAGGGACTGGTTTCATGGAAGACAATTTTTCCACAGGGGTGGGGTGGGGGGAGTGGGGAGGCGGAGCTCAGGTGGTGATGCCAGCAATGGGGAGTGGCTGTAAATACAGACGAAGCTTCTTTGATGGCTCTCACTCACCTCCTTCCTGCTGTGCACACCCCCTTCCCTAAGTTTCATGGAGGACAATTTTTCCATGGATGGAGGTGAGAGGGGGCAGGGCCGGGGGGCCCTCAGAGCTCTGCGGCCTGTTCCCTAACAGGCCATTGACCAGTACCGGTCCGAGGCCCTGGCGTTGGGGACAACAGCTTTAGAGCACTCTGGCCTAGACAAGTTCTCTTAAATGGAGGTTATTTCTTAGAGGCTTTGTACAGTAATTCAATATGACAGTAGCTGCCCTCTTGACTCAGTAGCTACCCCCTGAGAGCAAGCTTGTTTCTCCAATATGACTGCTTAAGTAAGAATTAACATCTCTTCATTTTTAACAAAAATGTAATTAAAACATCACAAGTATGTATAACTGAACCAGTTAATTCATTAAGAAATCTACAGAGATAGAATTTGTAACAACAATCAAAAAAATATAAAACCCAGTTTTATACTGGATTCTCTTTTCAGCTTCTTTAACTGCAGAATGAAGTGACTGGGCTATGTCCGTGTTTCCCAAGTTCTCTGATCTTAACAATGTGGCGGCAGAGGTTATAAATGGGATGGAGACCATTAAAAATCCAGGAACCTCAGGCTCCACTAAAACTTATTGAATTTCAGGGGTGAAGGGGAGAGAGAGAGGGTGTGTATCTGTCCCCAAAGATACCATTGATCAGGAAATTTTGAGAAACCCTGGGGAAGATGATATCTAAAGTTCCTTTGAATTTTAAAATTCTGTGAAGATTAACTGCTTTATAATGAACTCTTTAGAAACAATTGAGTTTTAGAGGGTTCATTATCTAACTGTATATTTTTCCATTATAAATGAGATCTGCAAAATATAGAGAAATAGAGCTAGAGGGGAAAATATATTACCCACAATCTTACCACCCAGATAGCCAATGAGACCTTTTATTTTATTTTATCTCACTTTTTTATTCAGGGTTTCTTTCTAAATAAGATCTCATGGTTGAATTCACTTCCTAAGTCAAGGAATAGTTCACAGTCACTAACATTACAAGGCCTTAGGCTGCTTGGGTATGTAAAAATGTCATGTCTGCTACAGAAATTTTATGTGTGATAAAAATCCTTTGCTAATTCTTGTCCTGTGACTCATGAAATATTTACTGCTTCAGCCTGTTCTCATTAGGCAACCCACCTTGAACTATGTGTTTGTCTCCTAGACCATGAGGGCAAATGAGCAAAGGATCTCTCTCTCTCTCTCTCTCTCTCTGATCACTTTCTGTCCCTGGGTCTGATATTTATCTCAAGGCTCATACCAACTGGGGGAGAAAGAACTGAACCATCTTGGCAACAGATATCCACAATCTTAACGTGCTTCAGTTGCCATAGCAACCAGGCGATTGCTATGTACTCCAAGCGAAATTATTTTTACCTGTCTCTTCTGACCACTTGTATTTTACTTCCTGACTTTAAGCATCTATTTTCAACCTGATTTCTCTGGCTGACAAAACTTTTAAAGGACTCAATATTGTTTTTTCTTACCTTCATCTTAAAATGTGTGATAAACATACAAAATCAAACAGATACTTTTTAAAAGCAATTATATATAAATGCTTCCCCATAAGCTATGACTTAAAGCTACCAGGGTTTTGTGTAGATATGTTATTCCTTCATCATCTAGAATATGAAGTATGATTTTTGAGCTAATTAAGAAAATTTTAAAATAAATGAAATTTTATTTTAATTTGGAATAGTGATAAGTATTAATATGCATGTATCATTTAGTGAAAATAGAAAATTAATTTGTTGCTTTTAAAAAAATTCCACATTTTCCTTTTATATTTAATATGTCTATAGTATAAAACATGCTTATAGTAGTCAATTGCTACTAAAATGTCCATGGTTACTTTTTATCTTTTCCTCATCGCTGACTTGATTATAAAATATATTTATTTGACCAGAGAAGAGTAGAAAACATGATCTAGGATCTCAAAGCTCAAAGCTTTGTATTTAATCAAAGGCACTTGAAGGCAACGACCTTGACTTATATATTTTTGTGTCAGCCATAGTACCTAGCACTTTGACTTACATTTAGCAAGCACTCACAAAAATTGAATCCATAATTATCCAGATGAATATGCTTTCCTCCTATTTGCAGCATCTAGATATATTGTTTTCCATTTCAATTTGCATGTATAGACATTGTTTATAGACCAAACCCAGAATATGGGGAAAACATTGTATGGGAATTTCTGTTTTGCTGAATCAAGTTTGATGGTATTCTATAAATAACAGCAAGATAATGGATGCCAAACTAATGTCATATTAAATCAAAAGTATTCAGAGGCAATTTTGTACTCCTGCATTGCATTTCAAATTTAATCTGGAATTTTGTGATTATTACTATTTCTGGCAATTCAAGATGAACTGTACAGCTTTACTGAGGTTTGCATGATATTTAAATTAGTTTAGATACAAAATGAAGTTCAGGAAAACATATTAATCATACTATAGAAGTATTGTGAATTTTGGTTTTTGTAATTTCCAGAGTGAAGAATCAATGGGTCTTTATAAAAATAACTGGTGAAAATTAGCCTTTTTAGTTAAGTATAATTTTTAACTTATTACATTATTATCAAAAATATTGTTATATATAAAACCACTTTTAGTTTGCAATTGTGTCTGGAAGACTTTCTAAATAAGAAAGTCTTATTTTATCCTGTCATTGAAGAAAAGTCACTTTTAATCCTGTCATTGAAAGTTTAGGACTAAATTTATCCAGCTTGAGGGAAACTACAGAACATGTTAAATTTTGTACTATTTTGGCACAAGAACACAGACATAGACCAATGGAACAGGACTAAGAACCCAAATATAAAACCATCCTCATATTGTCATCTGATCTTTGACAAAGTATACAAAAACATACGCTGGGGAAAAGAATCCCTATTCAGTAAATAGTGCTGGGAAAATTGGATAGCCACATGTAGAAGACTGAAACTAGAGCCACACCTCTCACCTCTCACAAAAATCAACTCACAATGGATAACAGACTTAAACCTAAGACATGAAACCATAAGAATTGTAGAAGAAAACATTGGAAAAACTCTTATAGACATTGGCCTAGGCAAAGAATTTATGAAGAAGACACCCAAAGCAATCACAGCAGCAACAAAAATAAATAAATGGGACCTGATCAAATTAAAAACTTCTGCACAGCCAAGGAAACTATAACTAGAGTGAACAGACAACCTACAGAATGGGAGAAAATATTTGCATGCTACACATCTGATAAAGGGCTGATAAACAGAATCTATACAGAATTTAGGAAAATCAACAAGAAAAAATCAAACAACCTTATTAAAAAGTGGGCAAAGGACATGAACAGAAACTTTTCAAAAGAAGACAGAATAATGGCCAGCAAACATATAAAAAAATTACTCAATTTCTCTAATCATCAGGGAACTGCAAATCAAAACCACAATGTGGTATCACTTAACTCCAGTGAGATTGGCTTATTTCAAAGGGTCCCAAAACAACAAATGTTGGCAGGGATGTGGACAGATAGGAACACTCATACGCTGCTTGTGGGACTCTATGGAAAGTAATATGGAGATACCTCAAAGAACTAAATGTAGAACTACCATTTGATCTAGCAATCCCACTACTGGGTATTTACCCAAAGGAAAAAAAGACATTCTATAAAAAAGACATCTGCACTCAAATGTTTTTAGCAGCACAATTCACAACTGCAAAGATGTGGAAACAACCCAAGTGCCCATCAGTACCTGAGTGGATTAAGAAAATGTGGTATATGTATACCATGGAGTACTACTCAGCCATTAAAAACAATGGTGAATTAATATCTCTGGTATTATCCTGGGTGGAGCTAGAGCCCATTCTTCAAAGCAAAGTATCACAAGAATGGAAAAACAAGCACCACTGGTACTCACCATCAAATTGGTACTAACTGATCAATACTTATGTGCACATATGGAAATAATATTCATCAGGGGTCGGGCAGATGGGGGGGTGGAGGGTATGGGTAAACTCACACCTAATGGGTCCGGGGTACACTGTCTGGGGGATGGGCATGATAGGAGCTCTGACTTGGGCAGTGCATAGGCAATATATGTAACCAAAGTGTTTGTACCCCCATAATATTCTGAAATTTAAAAATAAAGAAAAAAAAAGAAATTTTGTATTATTAAGCCTGAGGTGATAAATAATTTTAAACATTAGCTAATAAGATAAAATCAATATTATTTCTCCATTAAAATGTCTCCATTACAAATCAATCTTCATCCCTGAAGAAGTACTAAATTATAAATACTTGTTTTGCATTTATACTCAAAAATAAGAAAAAATTGAGTCATTGAATCACAATGAAGAGATAATGACCATATTTACAATGAACAAAGTTCAATAGAATGTAAAAGGTCATAATCTTTGAACTCTTCTTTATGTCAGTAATATCAGTATAATTTTGCTTTTCCTGCAACTGAGTGGCACACCATCAAAAAAAAACAAAATCCCACTATTCCATTTTAAAATTAGCATAAGATAGATGAGACATAAACTTAAACAGGAGCTAATGCTGGAGATGAAGCTGCCCTGTCAAGGATGGCTTTGGTGGGCTTTTTGAAGAGTTTGAGGAGCTTTCGGGAAAATTTACACATTTTCTTTCCTATTTCTGTAGCCTCACTTCTCTGATGAGTGACTACTAAGCACTCAGATTATGACATTTGGTGATACAGTCAAATGATACAAGTATGTCCAACTGCCATGCTAGCTGCTAAGGAGATTTAGGGACAAATAGGGAAACAGAACAGGATCATAATGAGAGTACATTTCAGAAACCGAGAATTTTACTTTTGGAGTCAGATGACCTTGGTGTGAAGGCTACTTCCACCATTTACTATGTGCTTCCTCTTGCTTAGCTCCTCCTCTATGAAATGGGGAAGATAACAATAGTACCAATTTATGGGCTACCATATAGATTGAAATTGGCACCACTTACCACAACGTCTGGCACATAGTAAATGCTCAATCAAAGTCAGAAATTATTAAATTTACCATAATTCTATTTTCATTTCAAATATATACTTACATGAATCCTAAATATTGAGAATCTATTTTGGCTTTAAAGTTCTACATAGATGTATACATAGATTATATAACCTTTTAAACATTTATAAATTTCTTTCTTGTGACCTAAGTCTCTTTGTGATTACACCTAAACTAATTTTTTTGAGTATTCTTCTTAGTAAAGCTATAGCAAAATTGTACTTGTGGACTAATAGTAAATCTCTTATCTTCTGTTCTTCAGATTAAAATCTTTTGTTAGATTCCTTCATACATATTATATTCTGACAATCTCAATGTGGGTTTCCATTGAATTTATGAGACATTCCCCTTAAGTAATAAAGGCCAACTTGTAGAACTATTTGTTCATAACTTGACCAATATTGAGTTTAAAGGGAATGTAAACTACCTTTACTTTCATATTAATAATATGATCTTGTAGCATTCATTACATTAGCACTTGTAAATGCTATTGTCATATACTGTCATATAGTGGTTCTCCAAGTAATTTATAGTGCCTTGTGTATTGATATTGGGTTTTATACTTCTGTGTCTCTAGAACATACCCAGCACATGATGTGTATTCAGTGTGTGTATTTGTGTGTGTTTGTGTTTTGTGTTCTATGTTTGTGAAATTGATGCTATTAATCCAAATTCCTGTCTTCATCTTTGCAATGGGCCACTGTTGTTTGGTTCACCTTCTTTAAAGTCTTCCTTCTTCCACTCCATTTTTCTGATGTGGTTGTCAGCGAAGGGGCTACACTCCTTCCACCACCAGGATAAGCGTGGAACCCAAGTTGGCCAATCAGAGTCCTCTTCCTCTGGGAATGATATGGACACTGGAAGAGAGAAGGCCCTTCTCACCAGATCACTAACTATGTGCATTAGTTGAGGCAAGGGAGTCTAAGGAATTTGCTTCCATTAGGTGGGGAGTGAAGTCAATACAAAAGAAAGCATGGCAGAGAGAGAGAGAGAGAGAGAGAGAGAGAGAAAATGTCATCACTTGTACAAAAAAATGAATGTAGTCTGCCCCAAAGCAGATCCGTCACTGCACTTTTTAGTGTGACACAATAAACTGCCACTTCTTCTTTCATTTTTTGCTTAAGGTGGTTCTAGTTGAGCTTCTGTTACTTGGCTTCTGTTACAGCATTGACTGACATAGTCACACGTGACTAGCCAATAAAGATTTGGAATCCACAGGGCCATCTTCTCAAAGTCTTCTGATACTCTTATGCTTATCTAGGGAGAGTGATCTAATACAATACTTGTCAAAGCTGAACATGACAATAAAATGATACATTTCATCCTAAAAATTAGCATAACCTGTGAACTAGAACTAGCCTAAGGAATAATGAAATCATACAAGAGCATAAAAGTTTTACTTTTATTTAAAAGAAGGCAGATATAGCCAAGCATTTCATCTTCAACTGAGAACAGCAATTCATGGTAAAGCAGACCTTACTTTTCTTCTCCCCACCTTTTCCTACAATTCATTGTTTACTCTCCAGCATTCTGCTAGAATTTGGTAAAAATGACCAGCCAAGGCATTGCCTCCCTGAGATACACATTACTGCACATTAGCCTATAACAGCTAGATTACAATTAAGGAAACACACACGCACATACACATACCCCTTCTGAGAATTATTGCCTATTTCCTCCAAATGAATAGAGAAGATCAGATGGCATATGGCATAAAGGGCTGATACATCCCAGAAATTTGGCCTATTAAGACCAATAAAAGAGGTCTATGGACCCAAAATAACAGCAAAAATTGGAATCTTGTGTAAGAGAAGAATCTATAAAGCAGGCATTTTCTTTGGGGATTTTTGACTACAAATTTACTCTTCCTTAATTCCATCTAATACCATCAGGGTTTCATATATGTGAATCTTTTAAAATTCCCACTGTGTGTCATATAGTATGCTAGGCACCAGTGATACAAACCCCTCATGCTTCATCTACTCTTTGGGACCTATAGTTCTCCACTCTAGATTCTTATTTCTAAGCTTGGAAGCATCTCAAGCTTCAAAATTCACCTAAGAGTTTATACTCCCCAACCACTACCCTAAACTCTCAGCATAGGTTAGGTTTCCTTTTCTAGCATCCTTTGCACCCTGCTTTTACCTGTAGTATAATACTTCACACCGCATTGTAATGCTTATGTGCTGTACTTGTCTGTCTCCCTCACTTCTCAAAGGTAGAGAATTTGCCTTTTAACTCTGAATTCCCATATCTAGCACTGTACATACTACCTCTCAAATGCTTGTTGAATGAATAAACAAGTACATGCATGCATGAATGAATGAATAACAACATGGTCCCTACTATGAAGAAGCTCACTCTAGCTGGGAAAGGGAAATAACTAATTGGCCAATTCTATTTCAATGTGTAATAGATAAGAGCCAAATGCTGAGACAGAACAACACGAGCAGAGATTAATTGTTCCTTTTGTTTAGGTCTTTTTCTCTAGATGTCTGTTCTAGCGGTTCTGCACTGAGGAGTGTTTAAAATTTATTGTTGAATGAACTATGAAAAAAACCTTGACTTCTTTTGAAGAAAGGATTACCATACAAATCTATTACATGAATAAAATAAATAAAAGCATTCAATTAAGAAAATAATGCTGGTTGCTTACAGCAAATATGTTGAAAATTTCCTGACAAAGAGAATCTCTACACAGGCCTAACAAAGGAAATAGAGAGTAGACAGTAGTATTTGGGTTATTACCAAGTTGTTTTTAGTTGATGAAAGGACAAGAGGATGTTACAGGTAGTGAATATGAAGATTACAGAGATAGCTATGGTAAGGAAACTTCACAAACACTAAATGAACAAAGAGGTATAGGATAGCCCTGCTTTCAAGTACTTAAATGAAATTTCCAGAGGCTACATATGCAGGAGGAATTTCTCAAAATCTGATCTCTACATTATTTGGTTTGACATGTGGACAATTGGAAGGTTTGTTACTAAGAACTAAAGGGGGCACTAAAAAAAGGTAATGTTCCTACTTATCCTCACCCCCTGCTTTTTTTCCCCAGTTTCTAGTCTCAGCCTTTATCCAGTCTCTCCTCATTTCTGGCCAGGCCCATAAGTGCTTAAGTGTTTTACCTGCCTCCAGAATTTCCTTCCATTCACTGTATTTGTTACATTGCATAAAAAAGTGATCCTTTATAAAACATAGTCAAATTACAATCTTCTAACACCTGATAAAAGTCTTTTGTCTCTATTATACCTCTCCCATTTGGGTACTTTGGACAATGGGAGATGAGTACTCCACAATTTGGGGAAAGTATGAAAAGCTGTAGGAAAAGTGGGCCTCAAATTTATTCAGTGGTCAGTAGTTATCTCAGTCTATTTGGGCTGCTGTAATAAAATACCATCAACTGGGTAGCTCATAAACAACCAAAATTTATTGTTCACAGTTCTAGCGGCTGGGAGTCCAAGATGGAGTTGCCAGTAGATTTGGTGCCTGGTGAGGGCCTGATTCCTTATTCATAGACAACTGTCTTTTTGTTGTGTCTTCACATGACAGAGGGGGGCCATGGAGCTCTCTGGGTCTCTTTTGTAAGGACACTAATCCCATTCATGAGAGCACCACCCTTATAACCTGATCATTTTCCAAAAGCCTCACCTCCAAATACCATCACATTGGTGATTAGGGTTCAACATATAAATTTTGGTGGGAACAAAAACATTCAATCTACAGCAGTAGTTTAAAACATTTTTTAAAATGTTAAAACATAAATACTATAATATTAAGAAGCCAAATATAAAAGTCACAGAGATTTTAAAGATAAAGTGTAGGATCTTAAAAGAATGTGAAGCTTTACACATTGGAAACTGTTGTATTTTACTCAGACCCCAAAGGCATTTATATGAAAAGGTAGTAAAGAATCCTCTAGAGGGGAAAGTTTCCAGCCTAGCCTATCACTGGCCCATGAAACCACTAAAAAGACTTACGGACTCTCATGCCTCCATAACTTTATTCCTGTGGTTTTTCTACCTGGAATTCTTATCCCTTTCCTTAGCCAACTCCTCCATTCATTCATACATTCATTCATTCAGCAAACACTAGATGAACTCCACTTTGCCAGGTGTTCCACCAGGCCCTGGGGATGCAGGGGTAAAGGGATCCCACAGAGATGGTGAGGAGAATCATACAGGGACATTAATGAACATAATAATGGCTGACATTGCTTGTTATGTACTCAGTACTGTGATGAACATGTTTCTATTCTATTTAAGTCTTATATCAATTCAGAGAAAGAAGTTTTACCATCCCTGAAACTTGCCTCAGTGTCACACAACAAGTGCCCCTTGTCTCCATGGCATACAATAAATGACTTAGCCAGAATTAAAACACAAGCCAGTTTGACTCTCATTTATGCTTTTAAATATTACTTACTACCGAGTTTGATAAGTGAGCTTCTGAATCCAACTTAAGTGTCTTATCCTAACTCTTTTTCTTCTCTGGAAACTCTCCCCTTAAATCATAATGACTTTCTCCCTAACCTGTGTTTCTATATTCTTTATTAACGTGCATTTCATTATGGCTATTTAATACATGTTTCCTGTGCCACTAGTCTGAGAAAGCCTCCAGAGCAGGTGCCATCTCAGATCCACTCTGTCTGGCACAGTGGATGTGCTGAATGTGGTAGGATAGGGTGGCACCTCTGGTTGGCCAAGCATATAAAAGCTTTGCCCAAATCATACTTGGCTGCCCACAGGCCTTAATGTGTGTTCTGTTTGGTCTAAAAAAGAGTTCAAAAGCATTTTTTAGTTTGTCAACTTTTAGAAATTAAGAGTTTATCTTAAATTCTGTATTTCCAGCTTCTTTTCTAAAAGTGAAAGGTTTGGAAATATTCATTGGTCAAGCATACCTGCCTGACCACAGTTGGCTGGAGCTACGTGGCAGCTATCTGCTTTAGCAGGGCCTGCACTCTGCAATTTGCTACAGTCCCCACTGCTCCCACTGTACTACTCTGTCACATTCACTCACTTATGCTACTTGCAGGGCCCTGACACTAATATTTCTAACTTCTCTTCTGCTTCTTCTCAAGTCTCTTAATTTCTCTATATCCATATAGTAGTTAGTATCTCTAAATAATAGAATTTTTGAGGTAAAAACAATTGCAAGTAAAATTCAAAGCTATCAAAATGGTGTTAATACAACATGCATAACGGTAGACTCTTCTTTTACCAATATTATACCCATTTTACTAAATATAAAGTAAGAAAAGTGAAATGCAAAGATTAGAAAGCCTCCTTACTACATAAATATTAAACTATGTAGAAGGGATGCTCTCAAGAATGGCATGTATAATTTCTCATCTGAAATAAATATAGACTACACAGTTCTATTTATAACTTATTCATGGTCTTTTCATAGCTATTTCAGCTCACACATAAGAGCTTATTTTAAAAACAGTACTATTGTGTGGTTTTTAGTGATTACAATTACAGAAAAACTTTATTAATTTAAAATCTTCAATGCTTAGGACAGAGACTGGGGTCAAGTTTGCCTTTATATTGCAGACTGTTTATACAAAAATTTGCTAAGCAAATATACCAAGTCAATTGTTTATAAAAGAACTGCTTACATGACAAGTTTTAGAGCCATGAATTCCCAGCAATGTAAGTGCATTGTAAGCAAAAGCTAGGTACTGCTTAGGTTGGTATTTTGAAATAATAAGTAGAAATCATTTTTATCTATTCTTTGAAACAGGACTTCTGCTATACAGTAACTTTTTACCCTAGTTCAAGTTGTGGTATTTATCTGAAAACAATAAGATATTGTTCTTGTAAAATGCATTGTTTCACCCTGACTTTTCATCATCTCAGCAGCTGTGTTCCCCAAGTCAAC
The DNA here is from genome assembly GCA_023783475.1 of Daubentonia madagascariensis. Taxonomy (NCBI): domain Eukaryota; kingdom Metazoa; phylum Chordata; class Mammalia; order Primates; family Daubentoniidae; genus Daubentonia; species Daubentonia madagascariensis. The sequence continues at coordinate 44,296,022 of JAKFHU010002088.1, read as the reverse complement.
TGACTTAGATCTGGCTCTATTTAGTAGAGTGAGTGCAAAAAAGGAGACCACAGTTGAGAGTAAATCCCAATTAGTCCCTAAATCTTCAATAGACACATCCACTATATTAAAAATACTTTAATAATGTGAAAGTTGGCAGCAAAACAGTAAGTGTCCAAAGATGAGGAATAACAGGTTAACAACCTCTACAACAGGAACAACAATACCAAGTCGGCCCTTTTTTGCTTAGTCTTGTAATAGATAAAATCACAGCTTTATTAATCTGTTACATTATTCACTCAACATCTCAAGACAAGTAGGAACACAAATAAGTGCTTACTCTATTTGATAGTCATTTAAAAGAAAAAGGATGTGTTTTATGGTGCAGAAAACAACCTCAAAAACCGTTGAAATTGATAGGAAAATTGTGTCCTACCTGGGTAACTTTTTCTGTCACATTGTGTGTTCGATCTTTAACCTTGGGTGCAATAATAGTTTTATCGGAAGAAGGAGGAGATGTATTCTTTTTCTCAGTTTTGACATCTGAAAAATTCAGAGTGAGCTGTGGAATCTTGTTAATGGTGCTGTATTTGTTGAGGTTTGAATCTGACGTAGATCCCAGGAGGCTTGACTTGATATGATTAAAAGGCCCTAAAAAAATTGGAAAGTATTTGTAAGAGTAATATAAAAAGAAATAGAAGGAAGAGATAGTTCTGAATGCCCTGCTAATGATCCATGGCCAATGTGACCCTGATTCAGGTGTGATTAAATGCAGCCCGCTGATAGCTGAACACAGGGCTTGCGGTCACTTTCTGCCACATGGAGTGGCATGTGAGTATCCAGTGCTAAGACAGGGTCCTAGATGTGCACCCAGAGAGAAAGTAGCAGCTTTAGCTGTTAATTGGCTTCATTTATTAAAGGCTGGGATAAAAGTAAAAACTCCACTCCCTGTTATTGGTCAAATTCTATCTTCAAACTTTCTCGTGAATTTAATTTTATAATGTGGGGATCATCCAAGGAAAGACTTCCCTATGAGCAAAATAATTTTGGCCATGAAATTTCTGAATGGGTTGTTTACCCTGATCCAATTTGTGTTATCCCCTTGTCTGTGTCACTGAAAAGTGACAAGTCAGCTAGGTTCTTCATATGCTTGCACTACCTGTATGAGATGCTCCACAGAGCTTTCAGAAGAGTGAAGCTCAGTTGAAGGAATTACAGATAAAGCTGAGAAGGACAAAAGGTCATTGTGTGTGTGTGTGTGTGTCCTCTATTCAAAACTCTAGGACCCTGTGTGGGGTTTTAAAACTTTTCTTTCTTTTCTTATTTTATTTAGATTTAAGACTGACCACTTTCTGAGAAAAAGAAAAGCCACTATAAAACTATACAAAAAGAATGCTCTGGCAAAGATAACTTATAATAGAAGTGACCACAGCTAGGTAATAGGACATGTCTGGGGTGGCAGAATCTGGTCACTTCTTGCATTCCTTTCCTACTAAGATTATTTGGCAAGGTGGCAAGACTTCTGGTTCTCTTGTTGAGGGTGAGTAGAGTGACTAGCTACATCTTTTGAGACGAATCTATTGCCTGTTGCTTATGGAGAGTCAAAAAATGCTCCATGGAGTTTCTTGTGCAATGGGCGATATTACTTATACCATTATTTAGCTCTTAAAAATTAACATTAGGGAGAATTTCATAAAAATCTTGAGCCTTCTATTGTTATACAGTCATTATCTTTGTGCCCCAGAGAGTGGTTAAAACATACAAATTGCATGAATGAAACTGTTAGCACATTTTGTCTTATGTTATTTTTTTCCCTGTTCAAAATGAAATTAACACATTTTAGGGATCAAAATGCACTTTAAGCACACCAAGAAAAAACACTTTAAAATTAGACTTATAGATTGTATATTTTGGGCCACAACAATCAATCAACTCAGGTCAAAGACGATGCTAAGAAAACAATACTCATCATTTTCTGCATTGCTACTGTAGGGAAAAATCACACTATATTTGTTTATAAAAGTTTACATTTGTTTATTATAAAAGTTTGAAGTAATTTTAAGAAAAATTTCATGTATTTAACAAATACTGTGTTTTTTGAGTTGCTTTTCTGTTCATTCCCTGAGTCTTATCATGATGATAAGCAGGTCTATCTAGGTGAAAAATGTCACTGAGCTCTCTGGGTATTCATTTTCATTTATGTTCTCATTTGCATGTAATCCTCACTCTCTTTTCTACTTATACAAGTATAGAAATAAGAGCCAAAAGTGACACCAAATTAATCTAGCCTTCAGATAGGTCTCTGACAGAAACCCTATTTTCTAGGTCTTTGTGGAAGTTTTTACCCCTCAACCACTAAATTAAATTATGATTGTAACATACACCACATAGTGTTTATCTTTTTGAAGCATTCTATGGCCACATTCCAGGCCTATATCTTAATATTTAAAACTTGTAAATTGTGCTAGGACTTTAGACTTCTTAGATAGTGCCTTTTCCCCAACTCTAATGTCATATTTTCACTTCTTCAGGTAATTTAACTGCATACAGGGATACTTGCAAGAGATTACAGATAGTGGAGCTCAGGTATATAGTTAAACTATATCTAAAACCCTTAAGCCCATCTTTCAATCCCCTTTCTGTATCATCCTTCTCTATGTTGGATTTCTGTAGCAAATTGTCAACAGAGTTGTTTAAAATCTTGGGTAAAAACATGAATCATCTATGATGTTAATAGACAGAAAGACACTGTTAATGTATTTTAGTTGTCCTTGTGACCAGTTCCAATTAACTCCACTGAATTGGCTACACTTACAAACACACAGTCTCAACTATGGCAGTACTTCCCCCTAGGGGACATTTGTGGCGACATTTTTGGTTGTCACAATGATGGGAGCATTTGAATGCCACAATTTTCTCACCTTGAAAAATTTTCCCATATGTCCCAATGGCATTCACATGGGTAAAAAGCCTGTTTATAATGATCTGAACCTGGAGCCCGTTTCACAGATAAACAGCACAATGTGCTTCTTACATGATTTTAATATACATTGAAATTTCCAGAGCTACAACTACCATGTAGAGGGAAGATTATACATTGTTTTGTTCAAAATTGTTCACCATTTTGGAAAATTATGTCACTTAGAGCTACACTCTTTGTAGCATTTGAGTGGCCAATACAAAATTTCAGAGTTTAGGTTACAATCTATGTTTGTAGCTGTCATGTGCAATAAGTAAGCTAAGAGATTTGAGTCTTTTTTATCAGTATTGGGGCCAAATGTTATTAGATTTGCAGAAAATATAGAAATCACACTAAAAATCATTAATAAAATTTCTTTCAAAAATATTTCATATTATCATCCTCCTATATACGTAAAATGATGTGTGATACAATGAAAAGGAATTTGTGTTAAAAACGAAACACCTGAAATTATTTACTTGTCTTGGGGTTGCCTGTTGGTTTTCAATCTGATTCTAACAACTTCCTAGGGATCTGCCACAGCTTCTCTATGATGTCTTGATTGCCATTCGTTTTGCAATTCATCTTATATCTCCCATGACTTAACAAGGCATATGGTTTGCAAGGTCTCTTTTAAGTATTAGAAGATGAATATATGCCCTGACATCTGGTGGAATTTCTTTCTTCTGTGCAATTCATTACCATTGCATTTTATCACATAAGGTATGATTTTATTCTTTTGGGTTTTTTAATGTTTTTTTTCCACAAAGGGTATTGTTTTGACACTAAAATTATAAGCAAGGGCCAGCTCATTTGTGAGAATATTATACTTTCTCATTTTCTAAGTTTTTCATGGATATATTATTCATAATTTAATTTTGGCCATTTATCACTTTTAAAATTCGTGTATAAATAAGTCTGATCTATTATTATTGACCCCAGTCATAGTTTTTATTTTGTGGTCCATCCATACTCCTGCTGTTATTTTATCTGGTACCTTATAAAATGTTTTCTTATGTCCTTAATGTTTTAAAGCCACATTTTCTTCATATGTCTGATTATTGCATTATATCATCTAGTGTAGGTATATTTGAACACTAACATATTGAGATAAATATCATTTTACTATAAACTGCTTTCCCTTTACTTCTCCTTTATATTAGAGTTAGGGAATCATGTTGATATTTTAAAATAGTAAAATGATCTCTGAATTTAATTTCAGGATAGGAAAATGAGTATAACAAAATATTTGATGAAACAAGTGACATTGCATCTGATATCACTGAGAAAATGGTTGATAAAATGTCACACTCAGATTTGGCCCCAGAATTTGCAACTTCATTGCAGTCACTATTTTAGCTTCTCTTATTTACTGGTGGAAAAACCTTCTAAACTGTTGCTCTATTCTGTTTTCTTTTTAGGCTCTTAGTCTTAAAGGTTAATCTAGATTTTCTTTTAAATCTATACATTTAGTGAATTCAGGAAAACTTAAAATATTACTTAAAATAACTTATGCATGCTACTTAGATAAGGCATTTACAATTTATTTCATCCCATATAACAAAGATCATTATGCTTCTTTCTACTGATTTTAAAGCAGATATATATATATGCAGAAGTCTTTTAGAGTCTGCAAGATGATCAGTATCGGCTTTGGTTCCTCTAAACCCTTCTAAATTCTAACGAAAAAAATATGCCAACATTTTAACTAACGTAGGTATTAACAATACCTTGTTTCACCAACTGTAAACCCAAGTAGACAGACTATGAGGCCAAAAGAAAATAAGAATCAAAGACTAGAAATCAGAATACACGGTTTCCTACCTCCTAGGTCTATATTCAGAGAGGCCTTGGTTGAGGATTTAAAGGTGAAAGGCAGCCTCACTGAGAGTGATCATGAACAGATTGGATTAAGGATTCTAATGAAAGAAAGAATAACCTGGAAAACAAAATAAATGAATTTAAAGAAAATGAACGGGCAGAAATAAAGGGAAAAAACAGATTCAATAGAAAGGAATGTAAAACTGAAAAGTATATAGGAGGACTTGATGTTCTTTAGAGAAGTATTTGCAAGATGGATGATCAGATTAAATTTTTCAGTATTTTAGGAGAAGATGGAAAACAGGTGACCAAGTAGACTAAAACAACATCTGGGTAAAGCTTTAATATATTACAAGTTTCTGATCAAGTAGAAAGTAGGCCAGTTTCCAGCTACAAATGAATCCCCTACATTTACACATCAGGCTAGAGGCTAAAGCAACAACTGGGAAGAATTTTAGATTAAAGATGTTTAAAATTTATATGATGAGGCTATTTAAATTTATCATGAATTATGAGATGCTAAAGGAGAATATATTATTTTTTAGATGGTGCTGGAAATATAGCTAAGTACATCTGATAGAATTTTTAAAAATAATCCTATTTTTTAAAAAATCATTGTTCTTGAGAGCCAAATGAGATACGAAAGAAGGAAATCAAAAGGACTAAGGTTGTTTTTCAATCATCGGGTTTTTGTACAATATTTCTTAGGGGACTGAATTTATTTGGCCAAAGTTTAATAAAACCCAGATTGCTGAAGTGCTTTAACATTAAAGAAAATGAAAATGCAATGTTTAGTAATTGAACTTTGTAAAAGAACACTGTCAATAAGCATAATGCCACCAGTTTAACACTTAGATATGTCAGAAGTAATCATATTTGTATTCAATATCCACATTGTCTGTTTCAGTACATGACATATAATTTACAGAAAAAAATTGTCACCACTGAAAATCAATTTTCAAATCCTTATAAGACCACAAGATACTGGGCAATGGCCAATGTAGCTTATGAAAAACAAATTGTATCAGATCAATTTATTTCCTTCACGAGTCTAACAGTTTTCACGGCTAGGGAGGAGGTGAAAGCTGTAACAAATCTTGAGAAGAGTTTTGTTTCTAACTCATATGACAGATTCCTAGACAAGTTAGAAACTGAACATACCAATGTCAGAGGGCTGCAGGGTTACTTGAGATAACAAGGAGGTGGAAGAAATAGAGAGGCAAAATTGTATTAACGACTCATTTACTAAATAGAGTAAGTAGGGTAACTTTTTATTGATAAATTGGAAAGCCAAATAGGCAGAGAAACAACTAAATTTGAGGTGAAAATTAGTTTATGAGTGATTGAGGTAGGATTAGATACCCCCTCACATATTAGAGAAATCGTTAAAAATTATAATGCATATGTATGTATACACAGAATATGCTATTTATTTGAGATAACGTTTCCACTCTTTGATGATGGGTTACACTTCATAAAAAGAACTCTGAAGTGTTATTTTAAGAGACTACTAAGGAAATTTATTAAAGGGAAGCAAAATTGTTCCTAAAAAAGAAGATTAAGTGGAAATTATTTAGTTTTAGAAGAAAAGATTGAGTATCAATTTATTGTCTTTTTACTGTGATATTACATCAAGATTAGCAGTAGCCAGCTAGTATCTCTGTCCACTGGAGATAGATGAAGGGAAAGAAAATTACATTTCAACAAGAAGGATTTAGGTTAGCTCTTTGTGTAACAGGCAGTAAACACACTTGCCGAGAAAGTTAAAGAATGGCCTGCTCTGGAGATAAAGATGCCCGCACCACCTGTGCAAGGGATTTAGCCAACACCTCAACTGAAGAGAATAAACCAGATGATCTTGAAGGACTTCCAAAGGCATTCCTAAATTATTTATCTTATTTTGGTAAAGAAATGATTTTTTGTTTGAGTTAGGTATTGAAATAATTAATTGTAATTATGCATTTTGCACACAAATCAATATAGAAATCTTTTATTTTTTTAATCGTTCATTAAATCTGTTTTAGAAGAAAAGCCAAAAATATTTTAAAAGTACATAAAAATACATTTTAATGTATTGTCCTGTATTATTTAGTACATTAATTGCTCTGTGAAAATCTTAAAGAGGCAGATACTTAAACTTTAACAGTTTTCAAAACCAGAGCCTGAAAAAAAACCCTGAAAATTTTGGAGTGCATATTTAAATGAAACTTTATTAAGTTTGCAAATTTTTTCTCCAATTTGGGGATATAACTTCATAAATATTAATGTGTGAAAACTTTCTACAATGGTTTAGAGATTCTTAATCCAAATTCTGACTTTGATGATCCTACTACATACTTTGAATTTTGATTGTAAAATTCATGTGTAATCTGAAATCTATATAAGAAATACAGAATAATTTTATTTAAAGACTATTGTTATTAAAAAATGAGGGAGTTGAGAAAAAAGTGTTGGAGATTAAATGTATTAGTTTATAGGACTAAAATAAAATTACTATAGTTTGACAAATATGTGAACAATAGTTTGGAAGATAGGCAAGCCCAATTTTCTATTTATTGAAAAAAATTAGATTCATTTCTCCTTGGGGAAAAAATCACTGGAAAATTAATGTCTACTAATTTACTGTTAATTGTTAAATCCTAAAGCCAGTTGGCAAGAGCCATCTGTATCCTGGTTTCTTGAGGTTACATCCTGAATTATGTCAACGTAAACCACCACCCACAGCTGACACTAATTTACTCCCTTTTAGAAATCACAGTGGACAGGAAAAAAAAAGAATAATCGTGTAGATAAAATTTCATCCCACGAATGGGGGTTACCTGCATAGACCTTTTTTGAAATGCCTAACAAAAAAAAGTTGGGGCGTTGGGGTGAGGTTTGGGGGAAACTGCCATAATTTCCTTTATTTTCAAATTATCCTGGGCTGCTGATCAGAAAACATCTTTGGTTTCTAGTGCTATTAATTCATAACCATTGCCAGCTCTGAATTAATTAGTAGCAATTGAGAAATAAATATACAAAACTACACAGTGGTCAGAGTACCAGTGACATACAGAAGACGCCAAAACAGTGAATTCTAAATACTGATGGTTACTGGTGGAGACGTTTTCATGCAACACACATGCACAAAATGAGTCGCTATCACCATTTGCACACCCACAGCAGCATGCATGGCTTATGTGAAAAGACCAAGCCCAACTAGTTTTCAATTTGATAAAAATAATATGATTATTATATTTTGTGATCCTTGTATCTACTGCAATATAGTAGAAAACAGAAGTGAATTTCCAATTTTTAGCCCAATCCAAATTTATCCAGAGTATTGCCCAGTTAGATATTACCATATGGTAGCTGTAGGTCATGCCAGTGATTTCAGAATAATATAGAACACAATTAAAATGATTGAAATATAATATAGAAAAATAGAAAATGACTATCATGCATGTACAGTTTACTACTACAGTAAGCTTAAAACCATACCCCCTGCCATCCAGGAACGTGAAACTAGTTTTAAGGAAACAAAAGAGGAACAAGTGAAGTGATGCTGTAATGTAGCACTTTGCTTATTTTATTTAATCTTGTACTCAAAATGGTTTTTTTCCCCTGAAATAGGCTTATGTGCCTCTTTCACAGTGGAATATATTTAGCTTGATATATGTTTCTTTCCAAATGATTTAAATATTTAGGAAGTGTTCATTGTCAACCTAGGCTTACACGTCTTGCAGGAAAAAGGAGTTTATAATCATTTTGGTGACGCAGCTGTGAAAGTAGCAATGTCTCCAGCAAAATCAAGCCATGATGTCTCCACCAGGCACCTGGACTAGCTAAGGGCAGCATGAAGATGTTGCATTGAACAGGGCATACAGCAGGCAAGTTGACATGCCAAGTAAAGGGGCACTTTGAGCATGAGATGGTGAAATTTGAGTTTGTACATTACCTTTAATATTGCGACCATTGTCTGTTTTGAGCATATAAGGATAAAAAAGAGAGAGAAATATAAAAAGGAGACTAAAATTATATTATATATACATTGAATTACCTCTATAAAAAAATCAGAGAAAATAGGATGTAATGATGGAAAATTTAACTTCGAGATTAACATCGTGTACTATTCAACCAAGTAAAACGCATATACTAAAATGATATCTGCCATAATGAACATTCTTTTTAAATATGTGAAACATTTATCTCAATTTAAATAGATTCCAAGGTACAGACTTTATAATTATGACAGTTTAGATAGACAAAGACATTCCTAGCTGCCAGCAGTTGTGACAAAAACTTTCAACCTTGGCAGAAGCCAATTTTAGCACCTCCTGAACACCACTTAGAATATACTTGAAGGAAGACTACACAGCATTTTTCATCTTAAGTAATTTTAAGTATAATTTCACTTAGTATGTTAATAAGGAAAATGTTTCTAAGATAACAGTTTATCTTAATAAGCTAACTTGCATTAGTAATCAAAATTTTATTAACTACCCACATCCCAATGTTGTTCAATATATATTTTGAAAATAGCAAATGTAACTCAGTCATTCTTAGGCAAAAATAATTGCAATAAATCAGTGAAGGATTTGACTGTTTAAAGAGAATGTGAACATTTTTAATTTATGCTGTCACAATGTTGTCAGTGTAATACCTAGGATATTTAGGACATTTATTTGTAATGAAATGGGCTGTTTTCAAATCTTAGAGTGGAGCATTTTCAGATTTGAGATTAGCAATCTAAATGTTGTATACTAGTTACTAACAAAATATGCATTACTAGCTTTGAAACATACACTCTTAAAATAAATGTCATGGTCATATCAAAACAATTCAATTCGTCCAAGATTAGAAAAATCTGTTCAATATTTTGTTGACATCTATGCTAATACTGTGCACATTTAAAATCTTGGTATATATCATAATTGTTTCAAAGCTTACAACTGAAGTAATTCCAATAGTGCGGTATACTGATTTGCTAGAGTAGACATTGCCTTGGACAGAGAAACACAAATAAAATTGTGGCCTTAGACAACAACTCTCTTCCCTCTTTGAGAGAATTACAAAAAGCAAGTAAGGATAGTGGAAGAGTTCTTGATTACACAGAATTAAGGTCTGCATCAGAAGCTGGGTCCAAAAGCTTGCTACATGTATGAAATATTTATATCAATTTAAATAGAATTCAAGTAAAGTAACAACTGCTTGCAAGTCGTTATAAATTATAACTGTATTCACCAAACCTAGAAATTATATATAAATATTTACAAATTCCAAAAGCTAACAAAAAGTTACATTGTACAGTTAATGCATTTGACAGTCTGAGGCAGAGTGTGTGGCTTGTGCACTGGTACTAGCTGAGATATGCTTGTTATTCTTCCATGACAATATAAGTGCAGAAATTAGAGAAAGTATTTAGAATCTTTTGTAGCAGTTTGATAAAGTAATTGTAGATCTGTTCAATCTAATAATAAAACAATTAGGGTTCATATTTTGTATGTCTATTTTTTAAAATTTCGTTTTTCTAATAGTGCATTTTTATTGCATTTACAAATGTATTGGTCAGTGACAGATTAGAAAAGAATTCTCATCACAGAATGGTTTGAAAAGTATAGTTCAAAGATACTTGATGATAATGAGAATTAAATGGGAGGATGACGTAAAATATTATGCACCAATAGGAAGTTTCTCTAGTTGAAGTAGGAGACAACAATATGAATTCAAAATCTAGTGCATGTAGAATTTAACCTGTTCACCAGTTACGTGAATTCATAAAACTAAAATTTGTTTTCAAAGTTTTCCATCTTCCTTTTTCAATGGCTCCATTTCTAAAATATACCAAATTATGTAGTCTTAGTGTGGTTTCTTCTATGCTAATCAGTGATTTTGTAGCTAAAATTGCTCTAAAGCTGAAGCACAAAATAACCTCTGAATTTATCAATCTATAGTCACACATTGACTATAGCATCTGCAAGAAAGGCATACATTTTCTGAAAATAGCTAAGTTTGGGTGGGGGAGAAAAATTGAGGATGATTATAGCACAGAGTGTTATGTATAGTACCTGAAATGAGAAATCCAAAAATATTAAATCATTCTTTCCTATAATTGTATCAGTAACTGTATACTAAGTGGAGAGCACATAAATTGAAAACAATGAAGTTAAATCATGAAATCTGATCTAAACTACTCAGCATCACTATCAAAATACAGGCTAGGTCTGTATGATGCACTGATTACATATCAGTTTGATTTTCAAATTTATTGTTTCTGAAAGTTATTATACTGCCGTTATTGTGGAACTCAGGTTCTCTCTGGGGAATCTCTGAAAGGGCAATCTCTGAATAGTTGCTAAAAACGACTACACTAACTGGACTAACTAAAACGTATGTGGTTCATTTGAATTACCATATTGGATTTATTGTTGCTGTCCATCCATAGGACCCACTGATCAAAGACCAAATTATAGAGGTTTTATTCTGTCAGGAAATATTGATTCTGACATTACTAAATGGCATAGGGCCTTAAATAAGTATCCAGTTTGGGGATTGGCCTTGATTTTATTTTCCTTTTGACTTTCTTCAGCCCACAGATTAAAATGGACGTGCTAATTGCTCTTGTATCTGTTTCTGAGATATTGACTTATTTTTCTTTGAATTTTTTCCTGCCAACTCTTTCACCTGTTCTACCTTTTCTACTTCATTGTGCCCTTTAGATAAATGCCCTTCACATGATTCAATTCTAATATTATACTTTGATTTAATTCAGAGTAGTATGGAGCAGATAACTCATTATTTCCTGACGTGTGTAATTTTGGAATATAATTCATGAGCACAGTCTTCTCAATGTCACACCAACATTTATCAAGTATTTGCCATGAAGTAGACAATTGTGTTGGACACTGAGGAACTCCTAAGAGCCATATGAACTCCTCTACATAGGAGCTCCTATGCTAGAGAAGCTCACAGCAACATAATCTTTTGCTTGCATATCTAACAAGAATGACAGACATATAATATATATTAAATACAGAGTGTAATAAATGCTATACTATATGTAAATATTGCTTTGCACCCTCAGGTTTGGAATCATTTAATTCTTCTGGTTTGGGAAGGGGGAAATGGATCCCTACAGGTGAGTAGTAGTGTGAGGAGGGACAAAGTGGGGAAGAGCATTCCAGGCAGAACAAAGTAATGAAGCAAGAAAACCTATGATATAGTTTTAGGAAAGGGCAAATTATATTTGTGCAAGTATAGAATACAGTATGTGTATTATAGGGGAAGGAGTCTTGCTAGGGTTAGGAATGGGGCTTGAAAAATAACTGTGATTAGCTGACAAAGTGCCTAGTACCCATATTGAGGATTTATGTTTTAAAAAGAAAACTAGCCTAAGCATGGACAGCAGGCGTCTCAAGAACCCAGATAAGTAGGAGTCAGAAAAGTGGAACTGATGTACCCATGCAGGGTCCTGTGATTCTCAGACTCCCTGGGGAAAGGTCAGTGACTCAACAGACCCCTCCTATGGTAAGGTTTCACGGAGGAGCAGGAGTGAGAGAGGAAAATCACTGTACGGACTTGATTGTGGACTCTGGAGACAGGCAGTCCTTGGATTGAAGCCAGGCTCTGACACTGACTAGCTCTGTAACCTTGGGCTAGTTATTTATTTAACATATCTAAGCCTCAGTTTCCTCATCTGTAAAATGGGGCTTAAAAACGGTCCCTAACTTACAGAGTGGTTATGAGAATTAAATGAAAGTTAATGTGTGTCAAGTACTTATGTTGCCTGAAACATAGTATATAATGTTATCCATTATCGTGTTAATGATTGATTATTTCTGTCATTACTTTTGAAGCATTCCCTACTTTCACTACTGGCTCGTGTAAGTATGTGAACATGAAGAGGCCAGGGAGAAATAAGTGAATTCTAACTTTGCTTTTCAAGTTAGTTTTGGTTGCCATCAGGACTTTCAGGGTTTTTTTCCCCCTGAAATTTCCCCTTCCTTCCACCTGTTCTGTATCCCTGTGAGCTTACAGCTTTCTGATCACTCAGTACATCACATTTCATACGCCCCTCCCTTTACAAAGAGTTGGTCAACGAAACGGTCCTGTGTTGGCACACCATTCTTCCTTCCTAGGGCGTGACTACTTCTTAAATGCAGCAACATTTACTATGCTTGAGATGACAGTGTTCTTCACCTAAGCACATCTTGTAATAAACATTAATTAATTAACACTCCATGAGGTAGGCAGATAATGGTTATCATACTATTTCAGAAACACAGATAAAGAAGCCAGAAGAAAGCAAATTACTCACTAGAGTTCAAAGAGGAAATCAGTAACAACTCTGAATGTGGGACTCATATTTTTAATAACCTTTAATCGCATTTCTTTCCCCAAGGCATAAGGATTAATGTTGAGATTAAAAACAATATGGAAATAACTTTTCAGTACCCATTAATTTATGTTTCCATATTTAAAAAAAAATCAAACATACCTTCACTGGCATGCCGGTCTCTAAATATGTTCTTGGGGTGGACATTGAATCCTTCTATATCATGAACTGAAGATGCTCTCCGTATACTACAAAGGCTTTCCTTTGATCTGGAATGGGTCAGCTGGGAACCTGACTGCAGCCTGTCAGAGTAGAGTCGGTCCCATTGCCTTTTGGGGGAGGAATGATCAAGAGGTCCAGATATATTCACCAAGGGAGAACATTTGCTGGGCTGTATTAAAGCTTTTGTATCATCTGCTTCGGAGGGGCTGCAGCTTTCTTTTGTAGGAGACTTAAAGTGCTTCATGGCTACTGAGTCATCACTGTGTTTAGATGAATCAATTACTACCATATCAGGGTCTTCTTGTGGTAAGGACTGCTTTCTGTAAGTGAGAACTCTCAGACCAGGGAACTTGAAACCAAAAAGTTTCCCTACAAATGGAGACAGAAAAGAGCATTATTATATGACTAAAGATATATCCCATAACAAAAACAGACATTGTTGACTCATATTTAAGCACCATGTAAAAAGAATTATTAATCAATACTTAATTAAGTCAGCTGTAGTTGGAATGAGGGGCATTGTAGCAAACTTCTCTGAGACCAATATGACATACCATATAAGTAGTAAGAAAGTAGTAAAATAATTTTGTCATGTTTCTCATGATTAGATATACTTCAGTGAAAGGAAAGCATTATTTAGATGACAAGAGACTTTCAGTTTTAATAAACTAGACATGTATCCACAATGAATCCACTTTTCTAGGGAATGTAAAGGATGAACACACTCCAGGTAAGAAAAGAAGGGATAGAGCACCATACGCAAGGGACAGACACAGGAATGAGTAGAGTGTATGTGCACGTGGGGAGGGCCATGGGGAGTTAATGTATCAGGAATATAATGGAAGGAAGTGATACGAGGTGAGAAAAAGTGGGGTCAGCTGTGTACAAGCAGTTCCTCATTCCATCTGGAATTCTTAAATGTTTCTAGTTTCAAAGAGAGAGGGACCATAAAGGTAAAAATTTCTTTGTCCTTTTTTTGTTTGATGTTTTTGTTCCAAAATCTGAGAGTATGGCATAATATGTTATACATATCTCAGAGTGGATGACGCATAGGATGGCAACTAAATATAAACGTTAAAGGGTAGATATTAAAAGTTAAAGTATTAGCTAATAAATGTAAACATTAAAAATTAAAAAATTAGCTAAATGAACTCACTAGTAGTAAAAAATGCAAATTAAAACAAGAGGATGTTATTTTTCCACTCTTTAATTTAGCTGTAAATGATAAAAAAGCAAAATATCTACTGCTGGCAAAGAATACTGGCGGGCATTCTGACACTTAGCTGGTGGGATTGCAAAGTGCTACAAACTCTTTGGAAAGTCATCCAACAATATCTACTAAAACGAAAAAATATACACTTTACATTTGAATCAGCAATGTACATATAGGATATGACAAAGGCACAAAAACTAGAAACAATCTGAATACCCATTAGAAGGAGAATGGTTGAATAAATTATGGCATTTTTATACTTTGGAATCTTCTGATATTCTTTTAAAAACTAGAATATATATATTCTTTCATTAAAAGGTTGTACAAATGTAATGTTAAGAAACAAGTTTCAATTCCATGTACTTATATTATTTTCTTTTTTTAAACTTTATTTTTAAATTTTTATTTATTTATTTAATTTCAAAGTATTATGGGGGTACAAATATTTTTGGTTACATGGATTACTTTTGTAATGCTCAAGTCAAGTTTAAAAGTGTACCCATCACCCAGATAGTGCTCATTGTACCTGTTAGGTAGGTTTTTGCCCATCCCATCCGCTCCCTTGCCCCTTTGATTTCCTTTGAGATTTACTTCCCTTTGTGCGCGTGTGCTCATTAGTTAGTTCTGATTTAATAGTGAGTACCTGTGGTGTTTGTTTTTCCATTCTTTAGATACCTCACTTAGGATTATGGTCTCCAGTTCCATCCAAATTGTTGCAAAAGGCATTAAGTCATCCTTCTTCATGGCTGAGTAGTATTCCATGATATATATACCACATTGTGTTAATCTACTCATGAATTGATGGGCATTTGTGTTGATTCCACATCTTTGCAATTGTGAATTGTGCTCAATAAATATTCAAGTGCAGGTGTCTTTTTGATAAAATGACTTCTTTTCCTTTGGATAAATACCCAGAAGTGGGATTGCTGGATCAAATGGTAGGTCGACTTTTAGTTCTTTGAGGAATCTCCACATTGTTTTTCATAGAGGTGGTACTAATTTGCAGTCCCACCAACAGTGTATAAGTGTTCCTTTCTGTGTCCACACCAGCATCTATTGTTTTTGGAGTTTTTAATAAAAGCCATTCTGACTGGGGTAAGGTGATATTTCATTGTGGTTTAGATTTGCATTTCCCTGATGATTAGTGACATTAAGCATTTTTTCATGTTTATTGGCCATTTGTCTATCTTCTTTTGAGAAGCTTCTGTTCATATCTTTTTCCCACCTTTTAATGGGGTTGTTTAATTTTTTCTTGCTGATTTGCTTGAGTTCTTTGTAAATTCTCATTATTAGTCCTTTATTGGTTTTATAGCTTGTGAATATTTTCTTCCATTCTATAGGCTGTCTTTTTGCTCTATTAATTATCTCCTTAGCTGTGCAGAAGCTTTTTAATTTAATCAAGTCCCATTTACTTATTTTTGTTGTTGCTGTGATTGCCATCAGGCATAAATCCTTTGCCTAGGCCTATATCTACAAGAGTTTTTCCAACATTTTCTTCTAGAATTCTTACAGTTTCATGCCTTACATTGAAGTCCTTTATCCATCTTGAATTAATTTTTGTGAGTGGTAAGAGATAGGGGTCCTGTTTCATTCTTCTGCATGTGGCTACCTAATTTTCCCAGCACCATTTATTGAATAGGGATTCTTTTCCTCAGTGTATATTGTTGTCTACTTTGTCAAAGACTAGTTGGCTATATGGGGATGGTTTTATATCTGGGTTTTCTGTTCTGTTCCATTGGTCTATGTCTCTATTTTTGTGCTAATACCATGCTGTTTTGGCTACTAAAGCCTTGTAGTATAGTTTGAAGTCTGGTAATGTTATACCTCCCAATTTGTTCCTTTTGTTTAAGATTGCCTTGGCTATTTGGGCTCCTTTCTGGTTCCACACAAAGCGTAGAATTATTTTTTCTAGATCTGTGAAATATGGTGTTGGTATTTTGATGGGGATTGCATTGAATCTGTAGATCACTTTGGGTAGTATGGACATTTTAACAATGTTGATTCTACTGATCCATGAGCATAGTATGTTTTTCCACTTGTTTGTATCATCTATGATTTCTTTCCTCAGTGTTTCATAGTTCTTTTTGTAGAGATCTCTAACCTCTTTGGTTAAGTATATTCCTCGGTATTTTATTTTCTTTGTAGCAATTGTGAATGGAATTGAGTCTTTGATTTGACTCTCATCTTGACTGTTTTTGGTGTATAGGAATGCTATTGATTTTTGTATATTCATTTTGTAATCTGAGACTTTGCTGAATTTATTTATCAATTCCAGGAGTCTCTTGGTGGAATCTTTGGGTTTTTCTAGATATAAGATCATATTATCTGCAAAAAGCAATAGTTTGACCTCCTCTTTCTTGATTTAGATACACTTAATTTCTTCCTGTTGCCTGATTGCTCTAGCTAGGTCTTCCAGCACTATGTTGAATAGCAGTGGTGACAGTGGGCATACTTGTCTTGTTCCAGTACTTAGTGGGAAAGCTTTCAACTTTTCCCCATTCAGTGTGATGCTGGCTGTGAGTTTGTCATATATGACTTTTACAATTTTGCAGTATGTTCCTTCTATGCCTAGTTTCTTGAGGGTTTTTATCATGAAATGGTGATGAATTTTGTCAAATGCCTTTTCTGCATCTATTGAGATGATCATATGATCTTTATTTTTGCTTCTGTTTATGTGCTGAATCACATCTATTGATTTATGTGTATGGAACCATCCTCACATGCCTGGGACAAAGCTCACTTGGTCATGGTGGATTATAACAGTAACATCCTATATTTGTCCATATAAGTTGTATGGCAGCAGAGAGAGAGATGTGGAAGAACACAGTCTAAGCTTTTAATGTTGCCAAGTTCCAGAGGGTGGGTTTGGAAGTAGGGAAATATAGTGTATTGTGTTCTTTTTTATATACCTCTATTTTTTGTTGCATCAAGCATGCATTCTTTTATGAATTATTAAAAAACCTAATAAAGTAAGTAAAACTTCTACCCCTCAAAGAAAATACAGAGATGAAATCATGCAAATGACAATCTGTAATCCAAAGCTTCTCTAAATATTGTTTACAAGAAAATGCAAAGTTTGTCTTTTCTATTGACAGCATAGTAGTTTAAGTCTACATCATCCTTAGTGAATTAGCTTGTCTTTGGGCTACAATGTTA
Organism: Daubentonia madagascariensis; assembly: GCA_023783475.1. Classification (NCBI taxonomy): domain Eukaryota; kingdom Metazoa; phylum Chordata; class Mammalia; order Primates; family Daubentoniidae; genus Daubentonia; species Daubentonia madagascariensis. The sequence continues at coordinate 44,278,358 of JAKFHU010002088.1, read as the reverse complement.
TCTATCTTTAAATGTCATGGACACCATTATTTTTCAATATATTTACTATGAACTTTTACTCAATGCATTAAAGATGGTTCTAAAACATGGAAGAACACTCTTAAAACTCATGAACTTTTCTCCATTTTGAGTATACTCTCCCAGTGGATGGTTTTATCTACATACATATATTTAATTTTGTCTTTACTCCAATGACTCATAGCTTTATATCTCCAACCAAGACCTCTTATCTCTGAGTTCCAAACCTCTATATCTACTGAATTCATTGACATCTGTTCTTGGAAGTCTTAAAGACACCTCAAAATATCATAGAAAATCCAATCTCATGACCTATTCCTCCAAGCCTAATCCTTTTTTTTCAGTGAATGCCCTCACGATACATCCAGTTGTATAAGCCTAAGACTTGAGGGAAATTCTAGACAGTTGTCTCTCTCTTGGACTCCTGTCCTATATCCCATCATTATCAATCCCCAAATTGGGTTCACTTCACCTCCTGAATATCTTTTTAATGTTTTCATTTCTTTCATCTTTACTGCTTCTCTGTCCAAGTTATTATACTGGTTCACCTGATTTCTTGCAATCGAATGCTAGTCATTTTTTACATTTGTAGCATTATTGTCCATCCTTAAAATATAATTTTATCTTTTAAAAATTCATTATCTGGTTATGTAGACTATTGCTTATTCTACACTTCCCTCACCTTCCCCTGCTCCCAAAAACTTCCTCTTTGGGGATTAAGACAAAACTATCTCTATTCTGAAGCATCATCTCTCCTCCTTGCTCTCCAGCATCCAGGCCATATGGACTTTTGACTGCTTTGGAGGAGGAATTCAGATTCAGGGCTTTCTTCTTTTTGATCCTTCTAACTCTGCCTCCTGAACTCATCCTTTAGGATTTAGCTCCAAAGTCATTTCCTTAGGGAAGCTTTTTCTTCCTTCTGAACCAGGTTAGCACCCTCTTCATAGCTTTTACCACCATTAATAATTATACACTTGTTGAGTTTCTGATTAACATCTCTCTCCACCACTGGGCCGTAGGCCTAATATGGGCAAGGCCCCTGTCTACTATTGAGCTCCAGCCTTGATAGAAGCCTGAGTATGGTAGCTGAATTTCCACAAACAGATTCTAAAATAAGCTGATAATGTGCTCAATTTTGACTGTGGATAAACTAGAATATTTAATTCCTCTGGTCATAATAATTAGAGAATATTAACCCCCTGGAATTGTACTGACCCCTACTTACCAAAAATGATTGATTAAGTAGAACTCAATAGCTCATGGAAATAGTGGACTCTATATCATGCCCTATACATATACCTGATACAACTCAGTTATGAAGTTTATGTAAAGTATTTGTTACAGAAAATTTTAGAATTAAGCAGACTAATTTATTATTGTAAACTTTCCTTTGTGGTCTAGCAGTTAAAAGTGTTAAATATAATTGAAATATAATTTATCTCTCTGGTAAAAGACATGACAATGCGTAGGCAAACCCCAAGCACATTTAACATTAAACTCCTGATTAATAAAACAAAGATGAGAGTAACCAATCTACACAAATAAGACTAAGTAACAGTGCATCATAACTGTTTTGCAAGCATTCTTACATATTTCTACTAATGACTTGTATATGCTCAAGTAAATTGCCAAGTTAAAAGTTGGTGAACTGCATCAAAGTCATTTGATTAGTTTTTAATGGCATGAAATTGAGTTTTAAAGCAATTTACAAATCAATTGTGCAAGCTTATTACAATGCATTGAAGGTCAATGCTGACTTTTATTTATCCTTCATCATATACCTTACCCTCCCTCTTTAAAAACAATTCACTGGCTTTCTTAAATTAATGACCACACAAGGCATTTAGTTTGCTCCTACGGTTTAGTCATATCCAGTGTGGTACAGATGGTCTTTTCTGCATCACTAGGTTAATATGACCATGTTATATTGCATTATAGATTTAGTTGTCTAACTGTAGTTCATCCGGAAAGAATACATATTGAGAATTTTCCTCAATGCTAGCACTTTCAGGCATGAAACATAAAACATAGATGAGTGTAATCTTGTTATGGATCTTAACACTGAAAAACATCCTTTTGGGTTAAGTCTTCACATTTTATTATATTTGCTTTGAGTAATTAAAATAAATACTATTTAGCCTATCTACTAGAATACTCATAAATCTGAAAAGAGAGAAACAGAATAAGGTTTCTCGTGCATGTTTACATATTCCCAGAATTAAAAGTACTGATAAACTACGTACATAAATATAATTTTGTTTGAATACACCATTTTCATCCAAGAAGGTATATATTTGCTAACATACATGAACTTATGAATCACTAATACTATAATGCATTTGTCAGGACGTGTCAGTTTTGTGAAGCTACTGAATATAAATTTAGAAGCTGCATCTTCATGAGTCCTGTGTCATATTTAACCAAGAGCTTTTTAGTTCTCAACCAAAAACCCATCATCTTCCTCTTTGAAAAGCCTAAAATTATCACCCCAATCTATATATGCAAAGATGTTATAAATATGTGGCCAAGGTCAAATAGAAAATCAGTATAAAGTAAGAATAAAACAGCAGTTTCTTTGATTTAATTTCAGTTTTATCCAAGGTTTGGTGTTTTCATGGGTTATAAATATCCACATGAGAATCTAATGAAAATCCTGATTCTCTCCTCCAAATAAATGTAGATAAATGTGTACACACAATTTTGCTTATGATTTCAGAGGTCTAATAACTAACTCCCCCTCCCACACCAAAGCCCTTCCACACCAATTTCCCCTAAAATCTCCTGAGATTAGTCGATTTTTGATATTCCTTTAAGTCTTGAGTTTCTGTGCTTACATATTTGTGCTAATCACATTTCTCACAAAATTATGATTATCACAACTACATTTCTAACCTATCTCCTATGGTAATGGAGCTTTAGAAAATGGCTTTACTAAACTTTTCTGATTTGAGAAGACTTCATCAATCTGTACTGTTATTATATTCTCTCTCTCTCTCATTCTTTCTCTGTCTCTCTGTCTCTCCTGTGAGAACTGATTCTCATCTACTGGAGTTGGGAAGAAAACTTGTGCCAATTTTTGACCTCAAACAGTTATGCTAACTTAAGAATCATCTAGGAATATTATAAACTATATTCCTGGAAGAAAAACAAAAATCTCTGCAAAATTTTCCATCTATTGCTAATCATTGAATTTCTTTACAACACAACTGCAAATTTCCAATCGTTTCTTTGGTTCAACTTCTCATCATTTCTAAAAATTCTTAGAAATTTGATTATCTAATTAATGTACTACTAAAACCCAATTAAGTATAAATTGGAAGTATTTTACTCTTGCTTGGTTCTGCTTAGTTGAATTACGGACTGAAAAGTAGAGAGAAGCTTAAGTTCAAGCATGCAAAGTAGATAGAGGCTGTATTGCGGTAAGGAGAGGGTATGTGTGTGCGTGTGTGTGTGTGTGTGTAGAGAAGTAGAGTGGAAGGTGTTGTGGAGGCCAGAAGCAGAGATATTTGCCTTCACAAAGGGTTGGTGGGTGGGAGGATATCTCAGATTGGACCCCAGAAAGCAGACTGTACAAGATTTAATGCAGAATACACTTAGGAGATATAGCTAGAGTCTTTCAAGGCATTATTGATAACATCTACTCTTTTAAAGGGCTTTATATTCAGCTTCAGGTTTACTAGGTCAGCGGACCCCCTGGTGATCTTCTGTTATTACTAATACCAGGACTGCATGGCTACACTGGCCTGTGACCCACTCGTCAGTGTAGCTAGCCACTTGATTAGTACTGAGTTCACATTGAATGTTACTTTTTCCCACGCTAGATGCTAAATACAGCCTTTGTTGACAATATCCTGGGTTGATCCAGCATCTCATAGGCAGCATTATATACCTTCTTACATATGTAGGAGTAGGGAAGACTCATGTCCTCTCAAAGGTTTAGTGGGGAGTACTTTCAGGAGATATAACTATAAAAAAGTCAGGATTGGGAAGAGGAAGTTAAACTGCTATTCAAATGCAGCTGAAGCTTCAGCCAATCCTCCTGGGAGCTCTGGAGCTGGGATAGCCCTTTACAGTTCTGCCAAGTTCAAGCCAGAGTATCTGGCCCTTTTATCCCTGTATCAGCCAGTCACTGGCTACAGCCACCCCATGGGAAAGGCCATAACCTTGGATAAGGCAGTTCCTTGCTTGTGACAACAATATCCAGGGAGGGGCAGAGCTGTGTGTCCTCAGCAGTAGATATTTCCAGCAGCTGGGTTGTCTCAGTCCTGAGGAAGGTATCTGGGCTCAGTGTCACAGTGTCCACTACAGATAGGGAGAAATAGCTACCTTTTGTTGTGAAAAAGTTATGATCTCAATTAAGTCTACTATAAGCTATTATTACACAAAATAAAGATGTGTGAGTTAATATCAATGTACCTTTCTAAAGCCAGAGTACTTACAAGTCTGATACTTAAGTTGACAGCCTTAAAATCAGTGTCAGAATTTTCTCCAGCCAGATAACCTTGGATGTGCAGAGAAACATGACTTTAATCCCTGAGTCAGAGAGAGCAAAAAATCAAGTTTGATGGGAAAAATAGGGAAGATGATTAACATATTTGCCTTTTCTTTTTAGGGAGAAAATTTTCATAGAGGCACTGTGGAAGGATGTGAGTCTTGTCTATTCCTACATCTATAAGGAATTATATGATGCTGCCTATGAGATGCTAGAACAACCCAGGATATTGCCAAAGAAGGCTGTAGTTAGCATCTGGACTAGAAACACTCAATGTGAACTGAGTACTAACCAAGTGGCTACCCTGACGATTGTAGTCCTGGTGTTAGTGATAACAGATCACCAGGAGAGCCACTGACCTAGTAAATCTGAAGCTAAATGTGGGGCCCTTTAAAGGAGCAGATGTGATCAGTTATGCCTTGAAAGACTAAGAATCCTGTGACATTTCCTAGGGCAATAAATACCAGAGAAAAAGCAAGATCTTACAAGAAGGCAGTAAGTGTAGGACCAAATTGGAATCTTGAGGCAATGCGAGACAGAAGGCAGTAGGTGGAGGTAAGGGGGATGTCAGTGCTGCAGTAAGGCACGAGAACAATCACTAGAGATGCTGCAGCTACAGAGAACTTCTGTGACCATGTTCACAAATGTTGATGATATCTGAAACACATTGCTTATGACCTGGCTGGTCACCATGAGAACAAAGAAGCAGAAAACATGTATTTGAATAAGGGAGATAAGACAGAAGATAGGACAAAGTGGTGGACTGCTTTTAGCCACCCGGTGTTAAAATTCCTCACTGAGGAGGGATTGGGAATTAAAGCAAACACACCAGCACTGTATATACCTAATTTGGTTTCTTTGTGCTTAAAATAACTGCTTAATAAATCAATGCATGAATTACCCATACTGTTGATAGATTTCTTCCTTTTCCAAATGTCAAGTTGAAGACTCCATTCAAGTCATATGAAAGTGATAATGTCTTAACCTAGACTGATCCTGGATGTTATATAGTTATCACATTGACAGGGACTCTCTTGATGGAGTGTTCCAAACACAAAAGGGACAGACACTAGTTACCCAAATGCTGTATGAATAGAGACTGTCCCTGATTTGTGTTTTGTTAGGTAACAAAATTTTCCAAACTGAGGGCTCTCTGGGTTGGATATGCCAATTTGGACATTCATTAACAATCATTGTTAATGAAGACATAATGCATATATTTTTTCTAACTACTAGCCGTTTTCTTGATCCTAGAAATACATACTTTGTCCAAATCCTAGGGAGAAAACATGACATAAACTTGATTGCAGCTATGACTTAACTTTACCCAGATTTCTTTTTGCAACAATATCATGTTTCCTTTTTCTATATCAAATTTAATCTTTAAAAAGAGGAAACTTCCAAATGCATGATAATAGTAAACATTAGTTACATTGTAAAACCTTTAATTAAATTCATCTGAATAATAGACTGTTTCTATAGTAATGCTCACTGAGTGGGAAACTATATTACTATGGCAGCTCTTCATCTTTAAATTAAAGAATGACTTTCCTCTCCAGTGGAGAATAGTACAAACGCAGTGAAAACCCTTCTATAAACCAGCTATACATAAAATTTCTTTATTCCTTAGTTTGAGGTCTCAAACATACATACAAATTTGAGAAAGTAATGTAGCTGTTGAGGCAAATGTATATTTCATGTGTCAATTATCCAGGGTATTGAGTCCAAAGCATACAAATACATTGTTAGCTGCTTAAATTGGGTACATAATTTCCTATATTATCAACTATATTTTGTGTGTTTAGACTTAGCTTCAGTTGAAACTTTTAATATAATTCAAATTTTTATTTTACTAAGCCTAAAAGGAAAATTCTCTTTGATTTGGAGAGTGTAATTTTAATCTTTTCAAAGATAATGGAATCTCCTTTTTATACCTTAATAAGATTAAATGAAAAAGTTCACTTCTGAAAATTGCTGTAAGAGTAAGATACTATAGAAATTTGAATTTATTTTATTGTATTTTTTATATTTAGTTTCACTTAAAATTTATTTTTATAGTTTTATCTAAACTTTAATTAACTTAGATCATGGACTTCAAGCTTTTGTGGACATCAGAATGACCTTATGGGTTTGTTAAAACACATTGCTGAATTTCTGTGTTTCTGAGTTAGTTGTTCCAGTGTAGGGCCCAAGAACTTGCATTTCAAACATGTTGCAAACTGATGGTCTCACACTTAATCACTGAGTTAGGCAATCTAAGTAATGCTCATTTAGTAGGAAAAAAATAACAATTATTCAATGGTAAAATAACTCATTCATTTATTTATGTATTCTACAAATGCATATTAGATACTTATTATTTGAAAATATTAGAAATACATAGAAGAAAACACACTGCTCCTGCTATGAAGTAGAGCTGAAGAGTTACTGGCCACTTCAAATAGGGTAGGTGTTTTCCAGTTTTCTGCAGACCTCACCTCTCTCTATATTTTTATTTCTGGCCTTTTTCATTCATGTATGTTACTTGTTTCCTATTCAAATAGATGTGACCAATGTGATATTAGAGACAGGCATGAGGTGCCATGATGTCACAGGGGCAGGGACACATAGATCTGCCTGGGCAAGTTAAGAATGTTCCACAGGTGAAGAGTCCTTTGGACTGGGTATGCTAGAGGAATTAAGACATTTTAGCAGAGGGGACACCATGTTATACAAATAGGGTGACATCAAATGAATGGTGGTTTCAAGGAACCCCTGATGAAACATGGGATATGATCGGAGATATGGCTGAAGAGTATCAGAAGCCATACCATGATAGGTCTTTTGTATCATGCATGCACAGGGCTTTGGAGTTTTATATTTTTTGGCAACAGTGAACCATTGTAAAGGATATACAGTGGAGTGTTAGGATCTGACGTACAATAGTATGGCATGTAATCCTGAGGAAAAGAAGCTGAAAGCAGGAATATCAATTACGAGACTATTGTATCAGTCCAAGAAAGATGTGTTGAGGGTCTGAGTAGGACAATACAGTGGACTATATGACAAAAATATTTAAGAAGTGTGATTGATAGACTTTGACAACCCTTTGGTTGGGAGAAGAGCGGATTGGAGAGGAGGAGAAGTTCAGCACGATGCCCAGGTTTCTGACTTGGGCGGCTTGGATAATGACTCCAGGGTGAATGAAAGGAAGAGTTTTTGTTGGGGTAGGATGGACGGTAACTGGAGATGGGATGGCAGTTGCTAGCTTGAAAAGCTAAATCTTTCAGAAATACTAGAATCTTCTGAAGGGGATGTCTAGTGGGCGGTTGGGTTCATGAGGTTGTAAGGAATGAGAACAGTCTGAAGAAAGGTATGGGGTGGAGGTACTGATCTGTGGGATGAGTTTACCCCAGCAGGGCATTTAAAGAAGATGACTAAGAAGAGAGGGATACTAAAAGTGGTTCCTGGGGAGAAACTAACAGCGTTTAAGAGTAAGAGGAACAAGCAAATGGTACTGAAATAGCTGTTACAGAGATTGAAATATGCGAGGGCGTGTGGTGACACAGAATGTAAAAGAAGGGAGAGAAGGGATCTAACTTAAGGTACATTCAACAGAGAGAGCGGTGTAGAGAGCACAACGTAGAGAGTTCGTTTTAATGGGCTAAGGAATGAAAGAAATAGTGGAAAATCTAGATGCCTGTAGCAAGAAATAAGTAACATAAATGAAAAAAGCCAGGTGTACACAAAAAATGAGAGGCGAGGAACAGGGCAAACTGGAACATGCATACCCCATCCTATGGGGGTGGCCAGGATTCTATTCCAGCTTATCGAGACCGTGTGAGATGCATAACTGTATACTCATATTTTTAAAAAATAAGCCAGATATCTTAATTTTTATCTGCCATCTTCCATTTTTTAAATGTTGGCAACAGATTCCACTAATTAAAACTTTAAAAAATAAGAGGTGACATAAACAAAATGTGTCTGAAGTGTTGGCTGTTTATTCTCCGCAGCGTGAGTACGTGTGTCAGAGAAAGAAGTGGGTAGAAAACACTGGTGAGAGGGGGGCCACGGGTGAAGACAGACTCTGAAGGAATGGAGGAGGGCCTGGGCCCTGTGGGGAGATGTGAGCTTCAGTTAGGGTTGGAGCTTCACCAGCGGGTGAGCTGTGTTTGTCCACAGTGTGTTGATTAAGGAATCTCTTCTGCCCGATGCTCTCCCTCCTTGCTCTGAGGCTTAGGAGGTGACATTATCTGTAGGGGAACAAAGGAATGCATTTGAGGTCATAGTCATGAGAAGCCTGGTGAAGGTTTGCCATACTTACTAAGAGAAAAGGCTGAAGGATTGGGGGAAAAATGTATCTCACATATAGTTTTGATATCTGGGTAAAATTCATTCTATTTCTGAGAATAAAGAAAACTTAACTTGGGCCTATTTCCTGTTAGGAAATGTCTAAATTTTAGTGAAATACAAATACTTCATGGATTTTTGACAGTGATAGCACCAGTAAATTATTTATTATTACTAAATATAAATTATTTAGTAATTTATTAAATTATTAAATTTAAATAAAAAGTATTTTAAATGGATAAGAAGAGTGAAAATGTTATTAGTTAAAATGTATTTGGAGATATAAGTTTAAGGTCAACTTTTATAGTGGCTCAAACTGACTTTAGTTTTAAAACAAGATAAAAATAGAATGCATTCATTTTCTGTTTGGATGTATATTGTTATATTGAGATTTTGGTTTAATTTAGGTTCTCCTAACCCCCTCAAGAAATGTTTAGAGTCTTTCTGATGTTCTGTAATTAAAAAAAAAAAGAAAGAAATGTTTAGAAAGTTAAAATGTGTTGTGTGTGTATGCATGTGTGAACCAGAGTGTGATACTAGATTTATGCTATACAATAGAAGGAATGTGAAATTCAAATATACTTTGCAATAATTTAAAATGAAACTTAAAAATATTTTATTTAAAACAGTAAAAATGAAAACCTCTTATACTTGAAGACAATTAACTTAGACATTAATAAATGTAAACAAGAACACATAATTTGTTTTCCATGTTGTACAAATATTTCCTAGAACAATAGTAGGGCTATTGTTATTGGCTCATTTAGATATGGCCCCTTATAGTTGGTAGGAAAAGTACAGTTTTTTCTTTCACTCTGTATCATTTCCATTTTTTAGGTTGCAGAATTTTTATAGAAGCTATCAATGAGAAAAAAAAGTTTAACTATATCTTTTATTTAATATTTATGAGGCAGTTAATTAGCTCAATTGTGCAATTGATAACTATCAATTTATCGATTTGACAGTTAGACCTACCAAAATAACAAATAACACTTTCTTCTGTATTTGCTTTATTCCAGGGGACATAAGTCATCTATTTGTGGCTGGTTCTATATCTACTACAGAGAATACATTTGTGAAAAATTAGGTCTTCCCAGAGAAAGCTGCTCACTTTTTTTGTGTAGAGTTCCTGACCCTGAAACTAGGTATTTGTACTGAGAAATGATTCACCACTTCATTCAGTGCAAAATAAGTCTCTGGGTTTCCAGAATTTACTCAGCCCAATATATCATAATCCCTTTTTATAATCCATCTTTTCTATTGTGTATTTAGCTTCTTTTCTTTTCCTTAATCTTCTTGATCAAATACTTCACTTTTTAAAGTCTGTGTTTCTTATGTTGTCACTTCATATTTTTTCCTTTATTTTTGTCTACATTTCAGGAGAGGAAGTTAAATTTACAGAAACCCACATCTTTTCAAACAAATAATAACCTTTTCCTCATTATTCTTACTTAAATTCTACCACTCTGGGACATGCATTCACACACACACACACACACACACACACACTCTTACATAATTATAAACACTTTAGATAAAAGTTTAAGACTTCGTTAAAGGGAAATGCCAGTTTAAGATTTGCTTTTATGAATGCCCTCATAAACTTCTTTGTAACCACACTTCTACTTAAGTGATACAAAAGCTTGCAGTTGGACTGTAGGTCTTGAAGTAATGATATTACTATTTTGAAGGTTAAGATGTGTCTGCCAAAAGAAATGCATCAGAATTTGATTTTCTTTTCTTTCTTTCTTCCTTTTTTATTTTATTTTTTAGTGGTTACCTCCAGAACAACCATATTTGGAATAGCCGATATAATTGTTTTACACTGGTAGTAAAATTATACTTTAACAAAAAAAAATCAATAGGGGTTTTCCAAAGATGAGAAATAATATGAAGTAGAAATTGTATAGTAGCAGAAGCTACAAAGCATAATTTGTCTCTCTTTAACTTTTCTGCTTGATTTAACAATCAAGTCTTCAAAAACTGGCACCAAGTAAAGGGAAATCTAGACCATATAATGATGGAAGGGTGTAATCAAAATCAATAAACAAGTTGTAAATAATGGGCTTTGTAATGCTCTGGAAACCATTTTATCTGCATAGTTGTAATCTCTCCAGTGATTCTCTGTATGTGTGACAGCTGCAGCGTGGGGAAAGCACTCATGTTCACAAAATAAGGAAATGCAGAATCTCCACTGCATTTGTTATGGCTTGCACATGAAATGCTATTTTAATCACAACATAAAGTTCCATAGATTGTGTATTATATCCTGGGACCCATGGTATAGATTATCTTTTATTTAGGAAACCAAGGTTTCAATTCTCCATTTGCACATCAGTTTTAAATGAACACATTATTTTTTTTAAAATTCCCCTCTGCCATGCTGCTGATATACCCCTCCCTTTTTCAGTTCCATCCAATTTGATGGACCGTGCAAGACAACTATTCCATGGGAGTAATAAAGAATTTGAGAAGACAGCAAAGAAACCAAACTAGGCTTCCCCCCCAAACAAATTACCTTATTGATATTCATGACAGAAATAGAGGCTGACATTAGCCAAAGTGTACTCCCAGGAGTCAGTCAATAATGACTGAATTTTTTAGTGGAAAATATAACAAAATTGAAACAGTTGTCAACTTCAAGGAACAAGATTTTGAGATAAGAATAGTTTTTTACAGTAGTTTGATTTTGTTTCTAAATATGTCACCTGGAAGATTGATGAATTGGTAATTCTGATAGAGTTTTCTCCAAGTGTGATATTGTTCAGGGTAAAACATTCAGAATATTAGAATCATATTACATTAATGTATTTGTCCCAAGATTGCCTTAATAGAACATTGTACTATCATTTAGGCATACCTAAGGAAGTAATTGATACTATGAAAAATTATCAGCTGAGTTAGTGTTATACTTAGGTTTATAAAACAGGCCTTTGGGAAAATATTTTTTATTTTATATATGTTTTGATATCTGGATTTATATACAGCATAACAATTTTTTTCAAAAATTAAAGTTTTGTGATAAGGTTTCCAGCTTTCCATGGACAACGGCAGATATCTAAATGCCATTTTCCTCATGGACCCTCCTAAAACCATAGAGATCAATAAGGGGTGTGTGTGCAAATAAAAGTACCCATGAACCATGCCCACAGAGTACCTAGAGAAAGAGACCTTACAAACTTCAATTTTCATGTGGGTGGGGAAAGAAACATCTAAGACCAGCAAAATTAGCTGAGGAAAGCACACTGCAGTAGAGAGTCAAGCAGAAATTAAATGAAAAAAGAGGAGCACAGAAGTCTCCTTGGCATGATGGAACACATACCAAATGAGTTCCTCAGAAGAAGGCCCCACACTGAGTAAGAAATACTGAGAGCAGGTCTGTGATATGAATGGTCAGAGCACCAGTTGCTGGAGAGACAATAGAAGGGGCTTAAAAAGTGCGTAAGACCCCAGACACCAAAATCACTTACAAAGGATAGTCAGACAGGTTGGCATCAGACTCCTTGTGAGCAACGGTTGATGCAAGAAAAGAAAAGAACAATGTCCACAGATTTCTAAAGCAATAAAATGTGTGGGCCAAATACTATGTTATATCTACCTAGGCTGTCCTTCAAATGTCAAGGCTAAAGGAAAATAGTGTCGAACATGAAAAAATTCTGAAAATATTTTACTCATAAACCTTCCCTGGAAAAATAAGCTCTATTGAGAAGTTTGGGGAAACTTTGACAAAAGATGGGTGTAAGCATTAAGTGTATTCCACTAGAAATTTAATACCAAAACAAAAGAGAGAATTATGTACACATTACCTACTTTACAAGCTAGAAATACCACAACCAAATGAAGGGAGAAAGAGAAGAAAATATAAACAAGCTCATTGACTGCCTTATTGGTAGCAGATGGGAGTCAAATGATATCATTTAAACTGATGGACTGAATGGCGGAAGAATAAGGGTCCTTATGAACACAAAGATGAGCACTAAGAAATATAATATTATCGACTAAAATTACATGTTGGGAAGGAGAGGAAAAGAATTATAAGCTAATTTTATTCTTGCTCAAAATAAGAAAATAAAATACATTGTCTGAGAAAAAGGAGGAGGGATTAAGGACAAGATATAAAATTTTCTTATAAAGATAACTACTAGAAAACAAACAATACAAATGTTCCCAAATACCAAAGGAAAAGCAAAACCAGAATAAAACAAGTAAAAAACAGTAAAAAAGAAGCAAAGAAAACATAACATAATGAAACATTTTGAGAGTATATTTAACATGGAATATTTTAGCACTAAGAAATATATCAGTATCAATAGATGTAAATGCCTAGTATAGTCATTATCAATTAAAAGAAAAGTATTATTTTCTTATAAGCAACAAAGAAAAATCTCACTCTCTATGAAAACTTCACACTATATAAAAGAAACACAATTAAAACAAAGACTTTTAGGTGGTTTTAAAATACAGCAAGAAAATGGAAAAAAGAAAAGACTCAAATGTCATAATTTTAGGTACAGTACAATTTCGATGGAAATTATTAAATAAAAATGAAGATAGCTTATAATGTTAAAGGCTAACATTGCCTTTAACTCATAGTATAATATAAAATTATTTATATGAATATCTGTGAAATATGAACATCTATGAAATAAATAACAGCAGCAATATTAATAATAAAGAAATGACAAGAGATATGAGGAGAAACAGAGAAATACCCTAATAATAGAAGACTTTAATACATTTTAAAAAAAATCAAGACATATCTAGAGGACAGAAAATAAGTAAGGATATAGAAGACAACATAACAATGAGGTAGAGTTTTAAAAAGTAGATATCAACTTTTACACCCTGATATTCTCTAATATCATCTTCTTTTCACATTCACATGAAACATTCATGAACATTGATCAAATAATAAACCACAAGGCAAATCTTAGACAAAAGGAGACAAACAAACAGCATATTATGACTGGAAGACAATAGAACCAGAAGTTTTTAACAAAGCAATAATACTTTTTAAAAATATCTTTCTACTGGAAAATTTTAAAACTCTCTATATTAAACAACTCAAATTAAAAACTCAGAAAACAAAAGGTGTATATTTTCTAGGAAAAAAGATAATGAAAACATTAAATATCTGAATTCACAGGGTGCAGCTTACATAGTGCTTAGAGAAAAATATATAGCCTTAAAATCATGTATCCAAAAATTAAAAGAATGAAAATAAACCAATGCAATAAAAAGGTAAGAAGGTAGGCTTATAAAAACCGAATAAATAAAGATAAACTTAAAATTTTGTGAGTTTGAAAACTAATAGAATTAATAAACCAATAAAAATTTAGTTCTTTGTAAATAAAATCATTAATTAATCAAAAATTTTAAATGGAGAAAAAAATAGAAGAAATGAGAAATTTCAAGAAGTAAATAAAGGAACAGAGGAAATTTTTTAAATATCATAAAAACCTACTTTGCACAATTCTATTAAAATGAATTTTAAAAATCTATATGAAATAAATAATTTATAAGGAAATAAGATTTAGCAAAACAGACATGACTTGAGATTAATAATTTGAGTAGACCAATCTCTACAGAAGGAAAAGAAATTTGTCAAAGAGCTACTCCACAAATAAATACTACAAATAAGGACCTAGATGACATCACAGAAGAATCACACCTAACTTTTAAAGTCTAGATACTCCCCAAACTATTTTAATGGTTCCACAGCACACAAAATAGAGAAGAAACTCCAAATTACTTTAGATATAATTATATCATTGATACCAACACCTGAGAAAATTGCACATATATGGGCAAAAATTACAAACCAATATCCCTAAAGAATATTAATACAAAATGCTAAATTAATATTGGTTAAGAGAAGCCAACAGCATATTACAAAATGAAATGCATTGTGTCCAAATGTGGCTTCTTCTAGGGATACAAGAATGATTCCATGTTAGTAACTCCATTTATAAAATTTACCGTAAAAATAAGGAAAAGAATAGTGCACTCATTTACACAGATGCTTAAAAAGAATTTTACAAATCTCAGCACCCATTCTTAATAAATATAAATCAATGGAAACTTCCTTAAAATTATAAAGCACTTAACAACTCAACCCATATGCCACCATTTGAATCAATGGGGAGCAATGTCGGCATTCAGGCAAAGTCAGGGCCAAGGCATGACGTTCACCGTTCATTGCTAATGATACATTGGAGGTAACAGCTGGCTTCCCTATTTATTTATTTATTTATTTAGAGATAGAGTGTCACTCTGTCGCCCCGGGTAGAGTGCAGTGGCGTGATCATAACTCACTGCAACCTCAAACTCCTGGGCTCAAGCCATCCTCCTGCCTCAGCCTCCCGAGCGTGCTCCACAACTCCCGGCTGGCTAATTTTTCTATTTTTAGTAGAGACCAGGTCTCACTCTTGTTCAGGCTGGTCTTGAACTCCTGAGCTTAAGAAATCCTTCCACTTTGGCCTCCCAGAGTATAGGATTACAGGCGGGCACCACCATGCTTGGCCTAGCTGGCACATTTAGATAAGAGAACACTATTAAACATACAAGAATTAGAAAGGAAAGTGTAAAACAATCTCTATTTTATGTGATAGAATACTTGAAGAACTCATGAGAGTCAATGTACAAACCACTGCAAACTAAGACAATTCATTAAGATGGTTGAATGTAAAATTAATATATTCAGAAAAAATAGCTGCTTTTATAAGAAGATAGAGCAAAAGAGAAGATCCCATACATAATAGCAGCAACAACAGCAACAACAAAAAGCTAAATGCCAAAGAGCAAAGTGAATGAGTGAGAAAAATTTTAAAACATTCCAGAAATACACAAAAATTGGACTTAAAAAATGAAAATACATACCATATTCTTGGATAGAATGACTGAACATCATAAAGACATCCATTCTCCTCAAGTTAATCTATACAAGTAATATGAATCCAATAAAAATATTAAAAGGATTTTTTATGGATCCAGAAAAGTTGTTTCTAAAGTTTATATGGAAAATTAATCAAGAAATAACCCAAAACCCCTGAAAATTGTTATCAATCAAAAGGGAGCATACTATATTAGATATTAATTGTATATGTAAAACAGTATGATTCTGAAGGATAAATAGACCAACAGAACAGAATAGAAAGTCCAGAAGTAGACTGAAGCATATAAGGAAGTTGAGTATATAATAAAGGTGGCATCTTAAATTACTGGTGAAAAGATTGATTTTTTAATAAATCATGTTAGAACAATGAGAGCCATTTATAAAAAGGTAAATTAACTGTATACCTTACACTGTGTGCCAACATAAACTTAAATGGAACAGAGATCTTAAAAAATGGAATTATACAAGTTCTAGGAAAAAAAGTGAATTTATTTACAACCTTGGAGTGGTGAAAGCTTTTCTAATTATGACTCAAAAACTCAGAAGAAACAAAGAAAAAGGTTGATAAATTTAGCCACATTACCAAAAAAAAAAAAAAACAAACCTTTTGCATAACAAAAATCATGAATAAAAAAAGACAAATTATCTTCTGGGGAAGCTATTTGCAATTTATTTTACAAATTGATACTATAAAGAAAAAATAGTAGAAAATGTGTATGAGAAATGGACTGTTCACAGAACAATAAATGTCCATACTGTTTAAATATATTAATTTCACTCATAATAAGAGAAATATAAACTAAAACTACTTAGTATTATACTTCTCACCTATAATAATAACAAAAATCAAGAAGACTGACTCTGACTTTGTGGCATGGCTTTGGGGAAAAGAGCTAATATATTGCTGTTGGAAGTGTCAAATAATTCAAACCATATGGAGGGGAATTTGTCAGTATCTGAAAAGATAACATATACATTTACTCTTTGATCCAGAAATCCCACTTATTGGACAATGAAGATAATTATGTTCAAGAATATTCATATACACATATGAAAATACATATGCATAGTTCATTCTGGTATTATGTATAATAGCCAAAGTTTGGAAACTACTTAAATGTCCATCAGTAGAGGACTGGTTGAATAAATTATGGTATATCCAAGTCAAATGGCTTTTAAAGCAGCCAATAAATTCTGTAATGTACCAAAGGGTAACATCACCTATGGCTTTCTTATATAAAACTATTTTACTTCAAATGTAAAAATATTTTGAGAACTGAATTAAAATGAAGAATGTATTAAAATTACTGCAGTAACAGACTATCAAGAGCATTGTGTACGTGTTGCCTTTTACTTACGGTTTACAGTTTTGACTGGCAATATCGGGTTTACCCTCTCTGGGGAGGCAGCATTTTTATCATCCGTGACATATTCAAAATTAATGATGAACATCATAGCCACACCTTCTTGGTTTTTCACTGGAATTATGTGAGTGTTACAAATGAAAGTAGACCCTAAGGAGATGAAAATGAGTATTAGTCAAAAATATACCTTTATTTTTAACTACCAGTAACATTAAAATTGAAAAACACTCCATACAGAATTTTCTATCTTATATGGTCGTGGAAATTTGATAAAAATAATTTGATTTTTTAATTCACAGTTTATTGCATACATATTCACTTAAAATATGCATAAGTTTTGCCAGAAGTGCTCTATAGGCAAATTCGGTTACTACTACATTATAGAAAAACAGAAATATCAAATCTAATTTGCTTTTACACCCATCCCTATAAAAGTTAATATTTTTAAAAATATATATTCTTTAACTTTCTAGAAATATAATAATTCTTAGCCTTTCCTTATATATTTTGATTAAATCTAAATCTATTAAAATACATCTGTATAAACAATGAAGATAGCTCATTTTGTGTGATCTTGATTTTAGCAATAAGCAAATAATGCCCTCTTTTCCCTTCTGATTTCTTTGATATAAAACAGTAAATTATTGCCTCTGTTTTACATATGTCCCAAAAATTCTTTCCTTTTTTATACAAAATTCACACTGCTCAAATTATAATGGTTTTGTTTGGTTTTTAATCTGTTACAAAATAAGAACAAAATTTTGTCTATATTATTGTGTTAATTTGATACCTTCAACCAAGACCAGGATATTCTTCTAGAAACATAATTATACTGCTAATAAAATATACCTTATTATAATCATCTGGAAAAGAAATGAACAAAGGGATGACTCAGTTTATAATCAACCGCCGCTATCCATCCTCCAACAGAAACCCAAAGATCCAAGATTTAGAGCATACAGTTGAGAAGTTGACTTCTTTTAAATCAACTGACTTCTGACTAACTCTTTGGAGCTGACTTCTAGTATTCCCTCAAAGCATCTTGCTCAAATCCTTACCCTCTAAATGTTAATATTTTCTTTAGTCGTGGTAACGGAAATCTCACAGGCTAGAGATTTGTTTGAGTTATAAATCAAGTATTGTATTTTTAAAATGCAAAACTTCCAGAAAGTGTTCTTAAGCATTCAGGAAATAGTGTCTATTTTGACTGCTTTCTTCTTTCACAACTACCTGAGACTATCCTGAATCTTGAGGAGAGGGATGATTCAATGTATAGGCAAGAGCAGGTTGGGAACAAGGTTGGGCTGGCAAGAAACTTCAGAAGGAGATGTGAGCAAGTGCCAGGATACTTGGAGGCTGAGACCAGGGACATTGGCAAACAGCTGAAGGATGCAGTTGGGAGCCCCCACATCTGCAAAGGCCAGTGGATACCAGTATTTTGAAATGGTGTGCTGTGTAAGCTCTACATATTACAAACAAATAAGTGTGAGAAAACTCTTTCATTTCTTCTGATCCCTGAACCTTGGCTCCTGCTGCCAGAGCTGAGAACAAAGGCTATTACTGATATTGCTATAGACTGAGGACTTCACAGGGGAAGGGTTTTTGAGGATGGGCCTAGAGATCTAATTATTCATGAAATTGTTTCTATGAGTAAATATGTTCTAATTTCCAAAGAATTGATTTACAAATACAATTTTAGAACACAGACTCTTTGTAAATTGGAGATGCCTTTGTGCTATTAATAGTTATAATTCAGATTTTGAAATGTGGATAGCCTCTCAAATTTGAAATGTAGAGGACTTTATTTATAACTAATTTCACATTTTCTATAAATGTGGCAATGGTTCTATAGATGTTGGAGAATATGCTTTAGAAATGGCATGCTTTATCTTCAGTTTTTAGCTATATCTTCTTAACTTATGGTAAATGTTTTTATTATTAGTTTTATCAGAAAAACTTGCACATACAGGTAATTTCTGATGCATAATTTTATTACAGCCAGAGATGATAATTTCTTCTAGAAAAATGAATCCTGAGGTTAGAATGGAAGACAGTGAAACAAGAGATTTCACATTATAATTTATCTTTCTCAAACTATCTAATTTCACATTTTCTATGAATATGGCGATGGTTTTATAGATGTTAGAAAATATGCTTTAGGAAAGGCATGCTGCACCTCATTTTTCAGCTATATCTTCAATTTACTTAATAAAATAGTTAGCTAGAGCACTTGTCATGGTTTCCATGGTGACAAACGGGATGACTTTAGTAAACAGAAAATAAACAATTTAAGACTCTTCCATTAGAACTAAAAATAGCAGTGCTTCAGGCCAGGCATCACAATACACACTGGTTAAACAGAGAGTCTGAGGAGATGCTAGAAATACCCATTATGTACTTACTTTCCTAATGAACCAAAATACATATTGATTTTACCACTTAAAACTACATTTCCTGGATCATTTAGAATATCATTGTGAATTTGCAGATTTGTTATTCAGAAGTTTCAAATCTTTCAACATTTGGAGTATATTGTTGATTGTAAAACACAATATAAAACATGGGTTTTTGATAAATCAATCAATAAAAGATGTGGGGTAGAGATCTAATAGGTTTGTGATAGAATAGAGTAATTTTGCTTTCAGTAGTAAGGAGCGAAATCATGTCTTTCAATATAAATGCTTGTAAATTTACTGTCTAGTACCAAAAATCATAAAATTATAGTGTTTTAGAAAAAAGTTCAGCTATATCCATTGGCTCCACAGCATATTAAATACCTGTAATTAACCTGGTATTGATTGCCCACTATCATTGCTTCCTGTATGTTTCTATTAAGCAATATATCTTCTCTAAAGTCAACTGAAGACTCATATTTACGTGCTTTTCTCTTTTAGTTTTGTGATTTAACATCTCCATCAATCTTGCATAGCCTTTTGAAAGGCAGACTACGAAAGGAGATACATGGAATTTAGAAGAGGAGAAGAATAGAATATATTTTATAAAGCAAAAACATTTTAATTTGCATAATTATACAAACTACAAGTTCTGTCAAGGTACTACTTTTGTAAAGTGACATTATCCTAAGAAGTTATCACTATGTGCTCCTAAATATTTTTTTTTGAATGGAACATTAGGAGCAAGAGTGATGGAAACATAATGTAGCAAACACTGATCTAGCAATGAAGAAAAATAGATATTTAATAATGTGGAAATATAATATATCTAGAAAAAAAGTTCATATGTTATTAAAATAAATCTTTTGTTCAAATGACCTTGTTAAAATGAATCTTATATTCAAATGAAATTAATAGTGTTTGTTAAGAAGCTGCTTATTTAAATAAACCATTATTTATAAAATTATACATGCAATTATGCTAATATTAGTTAGACTCAGGTTCATTTCCCTGTTTTGTCTTCTGAGTGAAAACATCCTAAAGTGGGAAAGACTGTTTAGGAGGAACAGTGTTCATTTTAATAAAATTTCTAGAATGTGTAAATCTTAACTGTAGCCACAGAGCGAGCAAACTCAAGGTAATCTGAATAATTATGAACATTATTCATTTATTAAAAAATTGGTGGCATACACCTAGTTGCATTTTAAAATAACATGCCAGGGGGTGACAGAGCGAGACCCCGTCTCTGAAAAAACAATGCCAGGACTCCCCCTTTTGAACTACTTTACATGTGTTTTATTCTACTGCCTGTGGTTTGTGTGCACAGGGCATCCTGTGTCTTCCAGGAACAGTGTAGAAGCCAATGTGACTTAGCAGTGTGGTGGTGGTGGGATAGGGCAAGGCAAGGAGAGTAGGGAAGGTCAAAGGAGAAGCCAGGAGCCACACCACAGAGGAGGCCAAGGCAAGGATCTGAGACTTTTCTCTGAGTTAGACAGGAAGGGATTTGAGAGTTTTATGCACAGGGTTGGCATGAGTTGACTTAACACTATCGCTTTCATGTGATTGTGAAGAATAACTTACAGGAGAGGCCAGGATGTAAGCGTGGAGGCCAGTTAGGAAAACATTTCAATGAGAGTGGTTTGGACCAAGGGGGTGTTGCTGAAGGTGGTAAGAAGGGTTCTGCTTGGGATGTTTTGAAAGTAGAGTTTATAGGATTTGCTGATATATTGGATGGGCTAGGAGAGAATGAGAGAGGTTCCAGGTGACTCCAAATTTGGTGATTGAAAAACTGGAAGAATGGAATTTATTAAAATAGGGAACCCTGTGGGAGGGGGTAGCTTTGGGGATTGTGTAAATCCATAGGTTTCGAGTATGATAACTTTATATTGCTCATTAGATATTAAATGGAGACGTGGAGAAGGCAGTTAGTTACAGGAGGCTGCAGGTCAGGTCAGGGATTGGTCCAAGCCAGGGATACAAATTTGGGAATCATTAGGGAATGCATTATATTTAAAGACTGGATGAAGTCACCTAGGGAATAAATGTAGATGGAACAGTCTGGGGCCTGAGTCCAGAGATACTGCAGTATCAGAGAAGGGAAGAGAAAGAAGAACTGGCAAAGACTGGGTAGGAGCAGACAGTGAGGTGGAAGAAAAATCAAGATTGTGATACTCCGGGGGCTAAAAGAACGAAGTGTTTCAAAGGAGGGCATGATCAACTGTGTAAATATGCTTGACAGGCACCATGGGGACTGAGAAAAGATCATGGAGATACAGGTAGCTTCTGCAGGAGAAATTTTGTTAGATTAGTGGCCATAAAACTGTTTGGAATATATTCAAGAGTGAATGAGAGTAGAGGAAGTGAACATAATTACAGAAAATTCTTTGGAGGTGTTTTACTGAATTAGATTAATTGAAACCTGGGGCAGTAGCTGGAAAAGATTTTAATGTGATGGGATTTTGTTTTTTTAAATTAGAGTTACTGTAACATATTTATTAATATATACAAGTAGATTGATTTTTTTTCAAATAATTCCATTCCAAATTTTGGTTACATAAAGTCCCACTACTTAATAAGGCTCAAGAAAAGTCTAACTCCATTCCAAGACATAGTAATTTTGTAATATTTGCTCTCTTGGCCAAATGCAACTCACTTCAGTATTAATTTATTTTCCATGTACATAGTAGCTGTATGAAATAGTGTATACAGCCTATTGCTTGAGAGTACCAGCTCTCCGATCAGACCATCTGAATCTGAATGCTGTCTTCATCCTTTATCTGCTGAGTAACCTCTGGTAATTTACTAAAGATCATGGTATCTCAGTTTACTCATCTGTACAGGGGATAATCTCTATTTCATAGAATTGTTTTGGAAATCAAAGAAATTAATACCTGTGTACTAGGGTATTAGATTAGGATTCTCCCTGTCACTATTTTCACTGATGTGATATGCTAATACGATAGACATCAGGAAACTAAAGTGAGAATGACCCTCTTCCACCCCCCACATGTAAATTTACAAAGGAAAGCTACAGAACCTTTGTGTCAAGAATGTAAAACAGCCAGCTAGTGCAGAGGAGGGTGGTGTGAGGGGACTGGGGAAGCGATTTCTTTGGAGAGGACTGCAGATTGTTGTGGGTTTCCCTTCCTCCCACCCTAGGCCTCCAAGGTGAAATAGTATGGACCTCCTATCAAGGAGGGGGGTCATGAGAAATATAAATTTTTTTATAGAACTGTTAATGACGTAATTGATTACTTCTCCCAGGAGAATATTTTTAATGGGGACAGTGAAAAACAACAATTAACCCAAGATGAACTCCAATGTAACCTCTATGGAGAAGAAATACTTTGGTTGTGTGGAGATAAGACCTTCCAGATTTCTCTCAATTCACACCATACGAGTAACTGCCTGCTGGTATCAATATCACCATCAGGCAAGTTGTCATCCAAAGAACAGGAGAGGACCATGAGGGAGTCCTGGAACAGGATTAGAGAAATGTCTATGATTGGAGAGTATGCCTGACATGATTTCTCCTTTTGCTTATTTTTTTAACAAATAGTATCATAGTCCTAACAAGAATAGTAAACACAACAGAGACTTAATCCTCACTCATAATCCACTTCACAAGGTTTTCGGAATAATAGAACAGTGAAAATATTCCATGTTATAGTACGTTTATAACTAAACTGTAAGCTACCCAAAGACAAGGTGTTTTCAGTCTTTGCACATAGGCCTCAACACATAATGTAAATACTTGCTTAATTACAAATGACTCCTTTCACTTTTCTCTAACAGTGAGATAGTTCATAGAAAGCTGCCCACAGGGGATGACCCAGGAGCAGGGCCAGAGCAGCATTTGTGGCGGCGGTGGGCAATAGCCTGTAGTTTTAAAAAGATGGACTTTGGAGTCAGAGAGCGACCTGGTTTCTAAACTTAACAAGTTATTTAGCTTCTCTGTGTTCTGACTTCTTTCTCTGCAGACAATGGTGTCTATATTTTAAATTTTGAGCAGTAAAGGAGAGGATACCCCCCGAGTACAGTGCCTAGCTCATAGTAGGTACTCAATAAATGGTAGCTTGAAGGGAGGCAATATTTTAATATAATGTGGTAGGTATAGAAACTGGATATGTCCAAAGAGTTATTCTTGTAAAAGGCCAGGAAATGTTACACCTAAGTTTTTAAGGCTAAGTAGGAGTAAAGTTGGAGAAGAAAGAAGTTCCATGGAGAAGAAACACACACACAATTCAAACCAATTTCACTTTAACAACTGATTATTCAGAACCCACTATATGCCAGGCACTAGGGCTTTAGCAGGGAACAAAACAGACTCAAATCCTTGCCATTCTGTAGTTTACAGTCTAGTGGAGGTGGGAGAAACAAAACAAATAAATAAAATGCATAGTAGATTAAATGCTGATAGCATCACAGAACTTCATCAAGAAAATAAAGAAAGGGGAAAATGAGGGGAAAGTTTGTAACTTTTGGTAGAGTGGGAAAGGACTTGCTGAAGAGGTCTCGTTTTAGTAAAGAATTGAGGGAAATGAGCACTGAGTCATAAGGATATATGGAGAAAGGGATAACAACACGTGGAAAGGCCCTCTTATGGACTGAACTGTGTCCCCCCAGAATTCATATGTTGAAACCCTAACTTCCGATGTGACTATATTTGAAGATAGGGCCTTTAAGGAAGTAAATAAGGTTAAATGAGCTCCTAAGGGTGGAACCCTAATCCAATAAGACTTTGTCCTTATAAGAAGAAGAAGAAACACAGGAGTGCACATGCACAGAGGAAAGGCCACGTGAGGACACAGCAAGAAGGCAGCCATCTGCAAGCTGCGAAGAGAGGTCTCCCCAGATACCACCCCAGCTGGCACCCTGATCTTAGATTTCCAGCCTCCAGAACTGGGAGAAAACAAATTTCTGTTGTTCAAGCCACAGACTCTGTGGTATTTAGTTAAGGCAACTCCACAGGCTATGACAGGCCCTGAGGCTGAAGCATGCTAAAGCAGGCGACCAGTGTGACTAAAACATAGTAAGCTGAGGGGAGAGTGGATTGAGATCCAGGTTGGACAGGTAACAGAGCAGGGGAGTGGGGAGGGTGGCAGAAGAAATAGTGCCTTGTGGCATTGTAATGACTTGGGCTGAAAACAGGAAGCCACTGGATGGGTTATACAGGGAAGAGATAGGCCCTGGCACATATATTCAAAGGATGCTCTTGGCTTAAGTAAAGACATGGACACATGAGATACCTATGTTAGTTTATTAAGCAACTTGGTTTTAACAGACTAATAATATACTAGAATGTATAGTATTAGGTGGGGAGTGATGGATGAGGCTAGAGCAGTAGGAGGTCATATCCTGATGGACTTCTATGTCCTTGGAATTCAGTCTTTTTGTGTTGGGAATATACAGAACTGTTTTAAGTATGGGAATGTGTTCAGAAAAAGTATTTTAGTGTACAGAGTACTTACACATGGACTATGTTAGATGCTAGTGATGTCTTAGAGAAGAGAAGTAAGTTCAAAAGATAAAGGAGCTATTTATTTGATTGAAGAGGCAGAGGCACAGTTAGAAAGAGCATTTAATAATTCTTACACAAAATCATGTCAACAAGAATAAATGAAATAGCCAGTTTCAATGTCTACGTATAGTCTGTTTAACCTGATAGAGTGGGTGCAATTTGACTGCTTGCGGGAGGCATGTGGCCATCAGTAGAAGGCTCACCATTTCTCTCACTTTTTCCAGTCACCTGGTTAAGACTAAAGGAGCCTACTGAAAACAAATAGGAGGAGCTCGTGTGAACTAATAAAAATGCTTTATACAAGCATTATAAACAAAAGGACTGAGCTGGCAAAAAGCTGGCAGTGGATCTGATAATACATGAGGTCTAAAGAAACATCCTTAGCATAAAAATCACCAATATATACAGATTTAATATACAATCAACAACATAATTAAATTATAACAAACATGAACATATTGAGATTATTAATACAGTTGATAGAGTAACATGGGATTAGAATTATCCTTTCAGAATTTCCAGAGAGATTATATTAATGTATATTTGCCTGTCATTTGAAAAATGAAGTAATAATTTAATTTAGACAAACCTAATTGTCACATTTCATGTTCTGCTGTGTGGTACTATTGGCACTGTCTGAGATGCCAATAGCATGAATGATTTATTTTTAATTCTTACTTAAAATGATTTTAAATGTTCAGAAAATGGTAAGGCAGTGCCATTGAGCAGTAAATTTTTTGGATGTGTAGCTCTTTGTAGCCCCAAGAATTGGACAGACGTGGCTGTAGTATTATTCAATGAATGACCCTGGGCAGGTTACTTAATCTCCCCAAAACTCAGATTCCTCATCTGTAAAGTGAGGAAAGAAAGAGTCCCCTACCTCATAGTATAGTTGGGAAGGTGAAATAAGATAATACATGTAAAGTACTTAGCAAGGAACCTGGAATATAGGACATGAGCAATAAATGAGCATTCTTATTACTAACTGGGGTGGGAAAAATCAGTTTCTCAACTTGAAATAGTGGATAAACTTCCTCCAAAGATTCAATGATGCAATAGAGTCATTCAACTCTTAAGGAACTTGAGAGGAACTCATCAGGTTAATCTTCTTGTCTTCAGATGAGAAGGTACACCAAGTAGCAATGTGAGTGGGGCTGGGGAATTAGCAGAAGGAAGGGCCTTTTATCATGTAAAATCTAAAATATGTCTCCTTAACTTTTCAGTGAGGAGGAGACCCTTGGTTTATTTCTTATACTTCTCCTGTCCTTGTGGATTGTCCCATTGACTTTAAAAAGTACAGTGTATACCAGGTATGTTTTAAGACAGCAGAACTCGGCTTCATTGGGCAAGCTTCGTAGTCAGTAGAATTTGGTATACAGTAGAAATGTGTGAAACAATTTTTATTTCTGTACTTGCTCTAGATTTCATGATCAGGATTTGAAAGCACATCTTAGGAAGAAAGGTAATGCCAACAGCTAACATTTATTAGGTGCCAGCCACTGTTCCGAGGGCTTTACGTGACATCATTGACATTCTCGTAAAAACTTAATGATGATGGTACCATTATCATCCCCATTAGGCAGATGTAAAGTGAGCCACACATATAGTCTCTGCCCTCCCTTGGCCTTGGGACACTTCGTGCCCTTTCTGTGATTAGGACAGAATGTTTGGATCCCAATTCTTTCATTATGCCAAGATTCTAAATTCCATGATTTTTGAATCAGATATATTCTAAGAGATTTTTACGTTTTATAAATCATGGCCTGAAAATTAAAACTCTTCCCACTTCTTTCTCTCGGTCTTGCCTGTTTCTTCAGCACTCCTGGGTCAGGCAGAATCTCCTTCTCCTGCCAACTGGGAGGCACGAAGTCACTATTTACTTTCCCAGCCTGTCCTCAGCCCCATGTGTCGTTTTAATCTATTCTGTCCTCTACTGGCTCATGTAATTTCTCATCTATCCTTTTTTTTTTTTTTTTTTAAATTAGCTTAGGGTTTTCTAAGCTGATATTTCTAAGGATAGGGGTACTCTATGCTGCTCCCTGGGTGCCTACATACTATTATTACTAGAAGTATTAACAACTGCATAATTCAATAATTAAATCATGGCTCCTGTTTTCTGAATGTCTTCTATGTTGTAATATGTTTCTCATGAGAAAACTTTGTCTCAGAGAAGCTTCTCAAGTAAGTAGCAGAACCAGGGTTGGAACTCAGACCTGTCCAGCACTCACTCTTTCGCCTGCATTAGTGTTTCCCAAAGAGTGAGCTATTAATAGATGTTATTGGAAAGGGCTTGCTGTAATTAATCCAATTTAGGAAACGTCCTCCTTTAGGAGATGCTCGGTGCACATTAGTGTAATAGAGGTTTTGAGAAATTCTGCAAAAATAACTAAATTTGCTTTATTCAATGTAGCATTTTCCAAATTTATTTGACTCTGAGGTCCTATTTTAGGGAAATTTGTGATAACATCTGGCTCCTTGGAATGTCATTGAAAAACATTGAATTGTGTCATGCTCCCTCCCTGTTTCAAAGACACCCTTCTGAGAGAGAGGAAAGTAAATATCATAGGTCACCTAGGTGCTTATTGGAGAGGGACAAACGACAGGGAACAAAGGGCTGAGCCAGGAAAGAAAAGGGAATGCCAAAGGTCACTGTCACCTATTCAGTATTTTTTGCTTGGTATTGGTCTGGTCTGAGCTCTCAAAAATCCAATTAAAATAGCATTGTCATATTTGATCACATATCTTGCAACAATGATTTCCTCATAAACAATTTCCTCAATGTTCTAAGTTAAAAGGTTATTCCTGAATAAAATATGATAGAGTATTTCATATCCCGGGACCAATTCATACAACTTGACTGAGATCAGGTCTTATAACATAAAAGCCCTAATTCAATAATCCATTCATATTCTGCACCAGAAATTTTATGAGATAACTCTGACATAGTCAAGGAAATATTTTTGACAGTGTTTCCTCAGGAGTCTTTCTCCTTCCTTTTCAAACTATGGGTATATGTGAATTTATATTTGTTGACTACAATTCCTTTCCATTGACATATTCTATGTTAACATTTCTGCTCAGGTGTTAGGTTCTCTTCATACTTATAAACTTGATTATTGAGAAAAGCAAGTTTAGCTCTTTTTTCTATTTGGTACACTATGGATAAATTATCTGGTGATTGAAATTAGGAACAGAAATTCTTACACATTGTCTGACTCCTAAATCAGCTACAATCTCTTCAGAGGTACTATGAGGATTACACACTTCTCAGTTCAGGTTTCTGTTTAATTTTGGAACTTTGTGGATTGAGTTAGTGTAGCAGGAAATATGAGTGTTAGAACAAGTTGAGGCTGATTCACAATGCTGCACTCAGTCTCCAGGCGAACTGGGTCTACATTTATGGTCAGGAAGTTTGTGGCATGTTAGTGACAATGTTTGATACTTTGTGTTTTTTGACACTCAAGGAAATATTTGGTTATTGGGTTCAAAATTTTTTTTCACAAGACGTATTAATGTTCCCAAGCCTCAAATATACTTAAAGCGCCCCCCGCAGCCCCCACTAAACTGCCATTTGTTCAGTCAAATTGCATTAATACTGAACTGATTGAGCTAACTCAGAATACGAGCAAATCTGCACATTGCCATAATATGTGCACGCCATTGTCAAGGTCAAAACACAGTGAAAATCCTGGAGCCAGGCCCCCACCGTGTGGATGTGATAGCTAACTGAGGCATGCATGGCATGCTTTGTTCATGATGTCTGTGTGATTGTTGAAAGGAACCATACATTTTGCTTTTACCATGTTTGCTACTTTGGAGCAGGGACAAAAATTACAAATAATTTGAATCTATTTCATATCTTAGAATGAGTATAATATATTTTAAGTTAATAAAATTTAACAAGAATGTGTTGGGTACCTACTGTGTACAAGGTACTGCACGAGAAATTGTAGGAGTTATAAACATGACTAAAAACAGGAATCTTCTATTAAAAACAAACAAACAAAAACAAAAACAAAAACAAAAAAAACCCCAACCAAACAAAAAGAATCCACTCATGGGAGTGTGTTGGAGTGTCTGGAGAGAAGACAAGTAATTCCTCATTCCTCTTGGGGATATGGAAGATTTCATGAAGGAAGCACCATTTAAGCTAGGTCTTCAATTATCGTGATAGGTAGAAATTGGGAGGAGCAGTGCCTCAGGCTGAGGAAAAGCGTGAGCAAGGAAGCAACACGGTGACTCCAGGGCAAAGTGAGTGCTGTGTGGCCCCTTCCAGGACAACCAATTTAATTGCCCTCATGCCTCGTACTTATGATTTTGATAATAGCTAACTTTTATTAAACAATTGTTCTGTGCCAGTTATTATGCTGAGTTCTTTACAAGCTTTACAGTCCTTTGCATGTAATCTAGTCCTCATAAGAACTTCGAGGAAGTACATACACTAAATATCCTCATTTTCTAGAAGTGGGTCTCGAGACAGGAAAAGAATAAGTAACTTCCTGCAAGTCACACAGCTAGTCTGTAGGAGAGTCAGGATTCTGATCTAGATGGTCTAATGTATACTAAGGTCTTCACACAACCCTAGTGAGGCATTTGTTTCTACCTATTCATAGGTAGTACGAGGGACCTAAGTCACCCAGAGCTCTATCTATCTCCTTCCATAGTTCAACATCAGCACACATCTTCAGGATTCTCTACTTCATCCAACATAGAAAAAGGCACATTTTCAAACAACAACAAATCACTGGAAGTGGCTCAGACCTCTTCTGAGAGTCCTCTGCAATGGGTATAGAGACCTTATTGAGGTTAAGATTAGGCTCTTTAGGTAGTTCAGGGACAAAAGTGATAGAAGCAGAAAAAGGTGAGAGTGAAGGTATTTCTCCAGGTAGCTTAGCCCTCCCTTCCTCTCACAAAAATTCCTATTCTGTTTGACCATTGTAACTTGTGATTTTTATTTTATTTTTTTTTTTAATGCCAACACTATTTTTACAGAATATCAGAGGGAGCAGAAAGGATGTCCTGGAAAACTAGTGACAATAGGGCTTTTCCTTCGTATTGGTGGTCTCATGTTTAGTGTGGTCCAGCTTTAGTGGGGAACACCCTTCTCCCAGGCTTTGACGCCAGACCTTAGGGCATGTGGCTACTACAGATGTTCCCTGTTCCCTAAGGCTGCCAGAGGCATGGGCCTGCAGCTTGCTTGATGGCAGGGATTGCCTTGTGATGGCTCATCTTGCCCTGCATGTGGTTTTCCAATGGTGGTTGCACAGCAAGAGGGAGATATGTTTCATTTCAAATTCCCAGCAACATTTATTGTTGCTTTTGTGTCCTACCCATATCATGATTCATGACCTAGCCTAGTGCCTTTTCAAAGTAACAGGGTAGTGACTGCTACAGACCAGCTATACACTGAGACCACAGAGAAAGATGATTTGCTCACATGGCAGCATACATTTATCTGAGTGGCAGGATGTATTCCCTGTGTGCATGAAAGGCTGTGTGTGTAGTGGTTAAGCCTGATGCCTCTGCATCAGATGGTCAGGGGTTGATTCCTGGATCTACCACTTCCCAGTGTTTGATCTTAGAATAAGTTACTTAACTGCTCTGAGACTCAGGTTTTCCCCATCTATAAAATGGAGATGATGATGTTACCCACTTCATGGAATTATTGAGAGGATTAAATGAGCCAGTATCGATAAAAAGCTTAAAACATTGCCTTGCACATTGAAAAAATGTGAGTTATCATTATCATAAAGGAAACATCAAAGAATAATTTTGAGTTCTGTAGCCAGTAAGTCATTGACTGAAGGACAGATCCCAATATTTTTTTAATTGGGGAGGGGGTCAAAATGTGCATGTAGTATACCCATTTCCCTTGTAAACATCTGACTGCCTACCCTATGCTCCATATTTCTGGTCCTATTAGCTTATAGATATAGTTGCCTCCCTAGAACTTGCCTTGAGTTCTGAACTTCTCTTGAGTGTCATCCCTTATGAAAATTTACCAGTCCATATACTTATCTAAGAGTCTTGCTTAGGCACTTCCTGACTTCAGAGATACATGGGGCTTAATTTTCAGATAAGAGAATAAATCTCAGCTCTGTGTATGAGAATTTTTATAGGAAATCTCTACGCTCCTCTGCTTTTACCCGTAACTAGAAATATGTTGGATATAAAAGCTGGAGTTAATTCCATCAGCTGAAGGTTAAGCTGTTACTTTCTCTAAACAGGAACTTTCATCGAAACACCAATGGCTCCTTATTTTTGCCTGATGACTTTGAAGCTGATCAGTGGATGTGTCAACATGTTAACCTCTCTCAGGTAAGCTAAGCCCACTTAATAAGAAATTTCTGGAGATAAAGGCCTATATCAGAGAAGTTTCTCTAAAGATGGAAATTTCAGGCACTATAATAAGCCACTGGGAGAATTTCTGATAGTCCCTCAAATAGTAAGGAAGAACTGAAAAAATTAGAATGAAAATACTGGAGAGATTACAGCAGACATTATAAAACCACTAGCAAATCTGACCTATCATGTATTATATTTGAGAAGAAAGAGATTAAAACTTTTAAGATGGAAAGAATTAATCTCCTAGATTAAAATTTTTAAGATGAAAGAATTAATTTTCTAGATTACTTTCCCGTACTGTCATTGTAAATTGCTAGGGACAAAGAAAGCAGATAATATTATAGTATCAATCCAATAAAAACAAGGAAGGAGCCAACATTTGGTTATCTGGTAACATCACTGGAGAAACATAGTAAGAAGGCCCTGCACCAACATTTCAGTTGACAGGAAGAGACTGACTTGATTTCACTGATATTTTAAAAAATGCTGCTGTTTCTTAGAACTGCACCTGACAAACAATAAGTATTTCATAGTCTTTGTGTGGATTTTATGGAAGGCTTCCATAAAATTCAGAGAGGTGAATCAAGTTGTATCTTAATGGGGAATGCATAGATAATCCCAAATGAATTTCAGAAGCCAAGATGATATGGAATGCTTGGCAAAATACAGGGGCATTGAATGGTATTTCGGAACCTGGCTTCAGGAAAAATAATTGAACAGTGGAATATGCTGCTTCTAAGCTGCAAGCTCTCTAGGAAGGAATTGAGGTGGTGGCATAAATAACAACATATTTCTGGCGGGTTGCTTCAGTTTGCCCTTCCATGTTCACTTTCCATCCTTCTCCTGCTCAGAATAGAGAGAAGATGCTGCAAGGATATTCTTATTTTCTGACTTCCAGTTGGGTTTCACCCAGTGGAGATTTCCAGCAAGAAATTGGAGGGAGGGAGGTAGGAGAGCGATGTTGGAATATTTATTCTCAAGACTCCAACCCTGTGGGATTGCAGTGGATTGGTTGCATCTTTCACTAAAGTTCATAGTTTCTATTAGCCCTTGGCACCTACCTGTGTCTCGGGGTCCCAGTAATATCATTCCTTCTGCTTGCCCCTTCTAATGGCTCTCCACTGTTACTACTCCTGGGGCACAGCAACATTCCTTGTTGCTTCTCTTAAATCCTACCTGAATTTTTGTAAATATTAATAGTATTTTCATTAACTCTCCTCAAATTATCCAATTTGAGTGTTCCAAATTACTTAGATCCTAAATCGCACAGGATAAAAAGTATTACTAGACAAGGAAAGTAAATGGAATCTTGGTAAGTAGGTATTTTGTATTTAAAGAATAAAAGTGTAGCAAAATACTAAGATAATGAGAAGCAGCTGGATATATTAGACAAGGCAAAAAGAACCTACAGAATTAGATGAGATAATAATAATATGGCACTACATTTGTTCCCATATAGATCGGCAGGAATCTTAATCAGGACAAAATGTAGGTGTCAGGTATTTGGATAAGATAAATGACTTTCTGGGATTTAATTCCTTTAAAACTTCAAGGGGGACGAAATATAATAGATTTAGTTTTGTACAGTGGTCAAGAAAAATGATAAATTACTAAATGGGTAATTTGCTATGATCAAATTCAACATTTTAGTAATGTGAGGGGAACTAAAAAAATATTCATCAGAGGAGGAGTGCTAATGATAGAAAATAAGACAAAGCAGCAGCAACAACTGACAGAAGATTTAAAACATATTTTAAAAAATCACTCATTAATACCCCATGGGAAACCTCAAAATAATTTAAAAGCATGACAATGCATTTCCAAGGAAATAACTTGACCACAAATCATGCATGATGAAGTGGCAAAATTATACACATGAATGAAAAAGCAATTGAAAAATGATGCATTTTTCAAAATAAAGAAATTGTGAAAGAGAATCAGGGAACTTAGTGAGAGTTGAAGGTTAAATATAAAGTAAAAATTGAGCCAAAAATAATTTGAAAGGCACTTGAAAGGTATTTCTTAGCCATTAATTAAAATGATGAGTTATTGGAAGAACTGAAAAAAAAAACAGAAGAGTTGAACTAGGAAACAAATTTGATTACTGAAGATAGACTCATGGTAGAAAAGGAAACTCAGCTAAAAATTATTCTATTAGATATGGGAGAGTTTTAGAATGAAGTTATATAAGTAGAATGTATTTAATGTACTGGACAAAAACAATATAAATAAATCACTTCCTGTAATCAATATTTAAAGTACTCAAGTATGGTGCTGGTGCCCCAAGTATATAATTTATTATTTTAGTGATCAATGTTTGGGTTCATGTGATTTCCGTAATAAGCATTTGAGAGAGAACAGATTACAGCAGCACTTCCATACCAGGCAAGCTGTTGGCACTGGTAATAAATTGTTAGGATACTAAAGCCCATTGAGAATAATGTATTGGTGGAAAAGTAACTTTTTTCTGTAAGGCAAAATATGGTCTGTTTCATCTACTGGAGATTTTTGCATTTAAATAAAAACCAAGCAGAACCAAAATGAAAAGAGAAATAAAACAAAGGACAAAAATTGTTAGCTGACCACTCTAGGACATTGTGGTAAGAATTTTAATACACTCATTAAATATGTTCTAGGGGCACAAATTATTGTCTCTATTTTACAGAGGAAACAGACTAAAAGGGCTCCATAACTACCTTGCTAACTGGCTAAAGTCTAATCTCTATTAAGTGGAATTCAGACACTTGCCCAGGTCTGTCTGGTTCTTAGTACTCTGTTTATTTTACTAATTCATTTAGACTTTCTGAAAATTTTTAAAAGATATTTATCAGAGGTTTCAGAAGTCTTTAAAAATTGAATGACAGTTAGATTTGGAAAGTGTTTTACAAAGATAAGGAGGCAATTCAAAAATTAAAAAAAAATTATAGGAATAATTGGGCATTTCTCTGGCTAGAAATCATCAATAGTTTTTGCTAGGCAGAATTGCAAGCAGTCCCCAGGATTTCATGCCCTTGGTGTACACACTCTGCATAATTCCAGTGACTGTGAAAATGATGGACTTGGACTCCCACAATTAGTTTACATTATGTGGCCCAGTTGACTTTAAGAAAGGGAGATTATCCAGGTGTGCTTAATGTAATCACATGACACTTTTACAAGCAGAGATTTTTCTCTGGCTGGTCACAGAAGAGTAAGTCAAATGTGTTCTTGCTGGCCTGGAGGAAAGCAAACATCCGGCTGATAAGAAGGGAAGCTGCTGGAAGCTGAATGTAGTGCTGAACAGAGAGCTGTAGGAAAGTGGGGACACAGTCCCCCGGCCACAGGAAATGAATTCTACCATTAACCAGTGTGTTTGGAAGAGGACTTGAGCCCAGATGAGAACCACAGCCCCAGGGAGAGAGCTTGATTTTAGCCTCATAAGATGCTGAGTGGAGAACCTAGCCACACTCTGCCCAGACTTCTGACTTACAGAACTGTGTGCTAATAAATGCGCATTGTCTAAAGCTGCTAATTTGTGGAATTTTATCATTCAGCAATAGGAAACTAATACATAACAAAAACTACGTCTGGAATTTGTCTTATCTGATATTTTTACAAAAGTTCATGGAATTGAACAGTAAAATTACAGGAAGCTTGTGCATATAGTAAAAGTCTGATCTGTGGTGATACAGTGCATGGAGATTAAGTTACATCCACTGCATGAAATGGTAGAAGTTTCAGCGTGGGTGGTAGGCAAGGCATTTTAGGAAGAATTAATCCAGATGATATTTTTAAGATGATGGATGGTCTCAACCAGCAGTTATGATTCATTAAAGAGCTACAGGGGTCATTTTCATTGTTCCCTGTAGACATTAGCTTAACATGCTACTGTTGAGAAGACCAAAAAAATTTCTGAGCATCCTTAGGAAGGGTGTTGGAAACTAACTAGAAATAAAAGGTCTGGGGAAAAAATGTAATTAATTGTCTTTCAGGGTAATGTGAAGAGTAACCCTTCTTAACTAGACATTAGGAAATATAGAAGTGATAGACTAGGGATCCACACATAAGCAGCTAAAATGAGCAACAGGTCAGACTTTCTTAGGAAGTACATCTTACAAATACCTCCTTTACCTTGAGAATTAAATATTGAGTTCATAAAAAATAAAGAATAAAATGACTGAATAGAAGGTCCATTGGTAACAATCTCAGAATCTAGTTGTTGGCGGGATGTTTTTCTTTCCCTTTTCTAATGTTTCCTTCCATTTCCGGGAGCTAGATAAGTATAACACTCCAGACCCCTCTACATGCTTTTGGTCACCATGCCCCTAGGGAGAAAGTGTGATTTATTTGGTTGGTAAAATCAAGACAATATATTGCAATATATTGGGAATTCTTGACTCAGCTTCTCCTTTTTACCTCACAAGAATAAGCCTGACCAAAGAGAGCATTTTTTCTCCTCTGCATGTCTCTAACTACGTAGGTAAGGCTATCTTGTTCTGAGGTTCAGTATGAGGAATCATAAAGCTCCCAAATATATAAACCATGAACTCTATCCTAGCTTTTTTTTTTTTTTTAGTAATAAAGGTAAAAATTTGCTCCAGAAAATTTTGTCTTATTTTTTAACTAGTTAAAAGCTTGATGGGTTTAAAGCCTGGAAGTCAGAAATCCAAAATGGGTTGGGAGGGCTACATTCCTTCTGAAGGCTCTAGGGATGAGACCATTTCCCTGCCTTTTCCAACTTCTAGAGGCCACCTGCGTTCCTTGGTTCTTGGCCCCTTCCTCCATCTTCAAGCAAGCAACATAGCATCTTCAAATCTCTCTCTCTAACTATGACCCCAGCTCCGTCATCACATCTTCCCTTCCTAGGCTTCTGGGGTCACATCTCTTTCACTGACTGTGACCCTCCTAGCACCATTTTATAAGGCCCCTGGTGATTATATTGGGCCCACATGTATAAATCAGGATAATCTTCCCATCTCAAGAGCCTTAACTTAATCACATCCACAGAGTCGCTTTTTCTGTGTAAGGTAACATATTCACAGGTTTTGAGGTTTAGGGCATAGACTTCTTTCCAGGGCTATAATTCAGCCTACCACATGGAATATATTTTATTCATATATCTTTGTCTATAACACATCTAGAAAGAGAATACTTCATGTAACATTGAGAATTCAAAAGCTTCTGTTAAGACATTTTATATGTATATCCAAATGACTTCATGTAAAAGATCTGTTGTGCAAAAATTGCCAAAGTCCCTATTTAATAGTAGTCACCAGTGGGGGCTCCAGAATTGCCAAATGTAGGAGCTTAAGTGTGGCAGCCTGGTTGAAAGGTCAGGGCTAGGACACTTACTCTGGAGTTGTGTTTTCATATTAAGCTTGATATTTTTTACAAGGGTTTTATATTTACTTGGGGGCATATTGAGACCAGAGGCTAATGAGACTCCTAGAGGCAAATCCTTCCCTTCCTCTCTCTCATCACGACAAACCCCTTTGGCTTTACCACTACTAGTGTTCAAAAATCCTGCCTTAAGGGATTGAAGAAGAGACAGTACAGGCAGGTTGGTCCTGCTGTGTGGAATTTACCTGGAGTTACACTGATTAAGTAAGTCTTACTCTCTTTGACATTTCATCCTTTAGATCAACTCAAAGTTAGTGTGCCAATGTACCTCCATTTCACTCAGTTTCTTAGTACCTGTGATTTGATATCTTTTACCCAAATCTGTCTTCAGATATGCATATGTATTTGGAGTTTAATATTTAGTTTTTGATTAAAATTTTAACTGACACAATAAAATTAAAAAAAAAACATGCCAAGTGTAATATTAATGTAGACACTCAGAATTTTGAGCTAAACTGTTTAAGAGACCTAATCCTGATAATATGATGGGATTTTTAGGTTTTAGGTTTTTCCACTGCTTGCAGTGTTTTTATTAGTTTGATCAGTATTTGTTGTCTGTATGTAGATTAGCAGCCTCTTAGTGTCTATAAAGATTTAGAGTTGGCAGAGTACTTGCCATATGATGATAAGCACAGGTGTTCTGATCTATATGAGCAAAAGTCTCCATACATTTTAGCAGGATCATTTTTCCAGTTTTCCTGTTTATAAGATCCTGTGTGTCAGATAATTTTCAAAATAAGGATGTTCATTGTAGTATTTTATATGCTAGTTAAAATTGTTTTAAAAAATCAAATAGAACCTTAGATATTTTTCACATATATTTTACCATTAATAAATTAGAACACAATGTGATTGCAAAATGAGTGAGATATATTTCTATATATTGTTATGAAACTATGTCCATATTATATAGTAAAGAGTTAAATATTGGCTTGAAAACTGAGCATTTATAATTCTATACATTTTCATTCAAGATGCATACATGTAATTATGAATGCTTAGAATAGAATCTGGAAGGAAACATGCTTATACATCAAACTGTTACTAATTAAAACCAAAATTTATTGAATACTTACTATATCCCAGGCTTTGTTCTAAATGCTTTGTGTTTATCCTTTGTATAATCCCACAGCAAGCTTATATACTATTATTATTATCTTCATTTTATAGATGAAAAAATTACAGGGAGATAAAATAACTTGCCAATGACACTTGGTTATTTAGCACCAGCTTTGGATGTGACTATTCAGAGGACTCTTACCTCTACTTTGTTCACAGTCTAGGCTGGAATTTTCAATAATTAGTGTATATTAGTTTTATAATTATAGAAAAGAAGAAATGTGTTTTTCATTTGGGAAATAATGATCCTCACAACAGAGGAAATCAGTTGCAAACACCTGGCTGCAATTTACCTGACATGATTATTTGAAATGTAAGAGAACTGATATTTGATAATCTGAGTCTTTACAACCATTAATTTTTAAAATAAATTCAAATTAAATCCCCAAATCCTCACACAAATAATTGAATACAAATTTACATTTTTAGTCTTCACATGCAAATTCCATTTTTTCCTAAGAATTGATTTCCACAATAAGTTGCAAAACACATGGAAAAAAATCTTCATTTTAAAATTAGTTTATAGAATTTTAAAAACACATAGCATCAGTATGATGAAACCTCTAAAGGATTTTGTTTAAAAATCATGTTGATTTTAGTCAAATTGTGTTAATGAAGTCACAGGAAGAAACAAAGGAAAATCACATTTGGAAAAGTCATGCAGCAGATCAGTTGGTGTTCTGATTATCTATTGCTGTGTAACAAACCACCCCAACACTTAGTGGCTCAAAACAATTATTTATTATTATCTTAAACATTTTTATAGGCTAAGTTCTGAGCTGGGTAGCTTTAGCTTAGTTTCTTCCATGTTTTTGCAGCTAGATTTTGGTTGTAGCTGCAATCAGATGCAAGTTACACTGGGTGTGACATCCAAGATGGTGCACTCATATGGCTGGCAGTTGTGTGGAAGCTCAGCTAGCACTATTGACTGGAATGCTTATTTCAGCCTTCTCCAAGTGGCTTGGGCTTCTCAGAGAACGATTCCTAATTTTCTAGAAGAAGCATCCAAAAAATGGGTATTCAATTGGAGGCTTTCCAAGAGGCAGGAAGTGGAAGCTAATGGGGCCAGTTAAGGGCTAAACCCAGAATGAGCACAGCATCACTTCTTCCATTTTCTATTGGTCAAAGAGTCCACAGGTTCCACTAATATTTAGGGTATACAGAAACAGATTTCCTCTCTTGATGGAGCAGTGACAAGAGGTGGGAGATGGGAGGAGATATTGTTGCAGCTGTCTGGAAAGTGCAACCAGCTGGAGTTGATTAAAAAGCAATTTTTACCCGGCCTTTGCAAAATATATTTGATGTTAAAAAGTAATTATGTCTTTAACAGGAAAAGATTAAATTTCTGAATGAGCCTGGTTAACACAGGTAGGTGATCTCTTCCCAAGTGATAGTGATTATTTTAAATAATGCTGATGTCATTTTACATTTCTGACGGTCTCTTTTTCTGTCTCAGTTTCTTTTCTTTTTCTTTTGATTGTTGGTGATTGAGGAATGGAGGTACACAGAGTGGAGATAAAAGGTGGCAGTAAGGACTTAGTCCACAGAGAGAAATTTCTGGTTTAATCATAAGATAAGTTTTCCAATAATTGCTGTTAATCTTCAAAGTTAATAAACAAAAGAGGGGAGATAATCCTTTATATATAATTATGGTAATATCCTATATCTGTATATCCTATGATTTATAAAGCCCTTTCATATATATTACCTGATTTGAACCTGCATAAAACTTATTTTTATAGATCAGGAAATTGAGGGATAAGTCAGTTAAGTGACATCCTTAAAGTTACATAGCTAGTCATGGGGAGTGAAATGCAGGTCTTCTGTCTTCAAGACCCTGCCCTTTGCATCGCCTTGGTAGGCTTTTGTTGCCAAAACTGAAACACAGGTGAAGAAAGAATGAGAAGCTGCAGTGGGTAAGAGCAAAGGTGAGATATGTGATTTGGGGCAAGTTACTTGACTTTTTAACCTGGAATAGAAATAAAATGAGGATGATAATGGTTCCTATCTTGTGTAATTATTGGGAAGATCAAATGAGAAAGTATAATTAAAGTCTAAGGGAGTGTTTGATAGAGTTATTTCATACTCTTATGATGGAATCATCACTATTATTATTACATTAACACATTGACTGCCACAGTAGAAAAAAATTTTTTTCCGTGGGACTACAGTGTTTTATTATGAAAATAGAATAAAAACTTCAAAAACAAAATGAGCCTTTCTAATTTAATGAAAAATTTGTTATTGACTTCTATTCATTTAATCCACGTTTTTAGAATTAAATTGTCCATATTAATTGTAACAGTAAGAACATCAACAAGTAAGATTTTCATGAACCAACTGCAGGGTTTTGCCCAGGTTTCGTTTCACAAGGCCCCAGGCTCAAAACTAGTGTGAGTTAGATACAACTCACATGACAGTTAATGTGTTAAAAAGACAGTATGGTTCAGTAGAAAAAGTATGGAGTCAGTCAGATCTAGTTTTTACTTTTCAATGTAATTGGTAAAAATTCCTACAATTTTTTTAGGCAGAATTTGTGAAATTTAAACTCCTCAATTAACAGATGTATAATAGAATCTGAGATCAGAGAGTTTAAGGAACGAGACTCCAGAATAATAAACAATTTCTAAAGAGTTCTTAATTACAAGGCCATGTCCAAAGAGCTCTTATTAAAGAATTCTAATGAATCATGTGGAGATAAAACAGTGTGAGAGTCAGCTGTGATCAATGACATGAGGATTAATGATAAAGGTGCTGAATTATGCCAGAAACTGTTTAAAATGTTCTCAATATCTACTATTAATCCTAGTACCACAATTATTATTTGAAAATAATATTTTACTTTGGAAAGTTTAAAAGCAAGAATATATATAGATTTTTAAAAGCTAATCTCCCTCTTAGTTTACCATTTCTATGACTTCACAACATGCAACCAAGACACCCATGACCATTTTATAATATTATCTCCAAGTTGCCCAATTGGTTCTTTTGAGTCATTGCCATTATCAGTCTTCCTTGCAACCTCTTTAAAATTGAAGCTGTAGGTGTGAATATAGAATGTGACAAGAAAACAAATGAGACCAATGAAATGGTGATTATATCTTATATTGATGGAGTAAGGTAGCCCACAAAAATGTGTCTGCATGGACTATATAGCTGAGCTATGGTTGTGTCTGTGTAGACATTGAGCAGGTGGAGGAGGGTGTGACTGTGAGCCTGAAGTTTGTTTGTCACATATGATATTTAATATATGGAGTTCTGAATTATGTGAACACAATTTACAATGTATAGCTGTATCACAGAAATTTATTGGTTAACAAAACAGGGTAGAACTTGTTCTCGTTTTTAGAAATAACAACCACTATGGGCATGAGTTATAGTTTTCTAAAATATCTATTTGCTGACATATAAACTTGACCTATATGTTTGTCTGTGATGAAGTTGTCTCTCTTTGGGAGTAAACTCCTAAAAGTAGTGAGGATGCCAACTGTAAGAATAATTCTTGCATAGCAACTAGCCAG
Source organism: Daubentonia madagascariensis (assembly GCA_023783475.1). NCBI lineage: Eukaryota > Metazoa > Chordata > Mammalia > Primates > Daubentoniidae > Daubentonia > Daubentonia madagascariensis. The sequence goes on along the minus strand of JAKFHU010002088.1, from coordinate 44,236,979 downwards.
AATTCAATGAAGTAAATGTTAAATTGCATTGCTACAAAATTTATGAATCAGGAACCAAGTTTTTCTCTGTGTTTACAAGTTGCATTTCTGAAGCATTCTCTGCCATTTTAAACTTTCTTGTGAATGTAAGATTCTCGTCTTAGGGATGCCTGTGCTAAAAAGCCCTTTTTACCTCCCTGAAAGTAAACTTATCCTAACTTCTAATTTTAACATCAGAACAAGGAACAAAAGTAGCACACTATTTTGGACTCAGGGAGAATTCAGGAAAGAGGAAAAGCCATGGGCTGCAAGGGAAGAGCCCATTTAGCCAGGCTGAGGATAGCTGGACATTAGAGCAGGGAGTTGGGTTGTCAGAAACCAGGGTTAAAAAGGGGAGAGAGGGATAAAAAAGAATGTGTCATGCCTGGCTCTGTTTATCCTTTGTGCATAAAAGTATATCTGCAGTATTCAAGGTTAAACGTTTTATGTCTTTGAACCAGTGAAACCAGTCAAGTATGAAAAAGAATTAGGTCATTTTTAGAACCTATAGTTTTAATGTCTATATCATTCTTCAGATGCTGAAACTAGGAACACCAGATAAAACTAATGTGCTTTCGTGAGCTGTATATTCAAAATAGAAATAATTGTGTTTCTACAAATACATGTGATTTAAAAATATTGCAGTTATAGAGGATTAATGGGGTTGTAATCAAATTCTTTAAAAGGTGACTCTTTAGGCAATGGCTCATTCCATAATTCACTCTTCTTAATAACTTCATAATTCACTCTTCATAATAACTATTAGGGCCATTTTTACATGATGTTAGTGTCTTCAAGGGTGTCTGACATTAAAATGGAATACTTCTTATATGGAACTATGGTAGTCAGAGAGCTTCATATTAAAAATATAGAAATTGAATAACTTTTTTTTTTATAATCTGGAAATGTTTTCACTGACTTGGATTTTATAGTATGAAAAATTTTGCCCAGTAGATTTCTCTGAGATCTGCAATTTTTATTTATATTCTAGCAAGACCATAATTATACATCTAATTTAAATTGAACATTCATGATATATAATGCATGTGCTTCCCTTTTCTTTTCCTTTAAACACTTTCCATTATTTTTATTTCTTTATTTTGCTGTGGCTGTTGCTTTTGCTATGAAGCAGGAGTAGTAACTGCCATTGTTGCAGAAAAAAATCAGCAATTCATTTTCTTTAAAACAGTTTTTTAATATTTCAAGTGAAAATGGAAACTTTTCCTTTGCCATGCAATATACAAAATTTGAATCCAATTTGAATTACAATTTATGATTGATTTATAATATGAATAATTTTATTAAAATATTGCTCATATATAGTTAAAAGTTAGGTAATTGAGACAAGTTTTAGTTGTAAGGATGTGAGTTTAACAGCTCCTTCTGCATGTACACAGGCCACAGTGTGAACCCTCTGCATATCTCTAATATGGAGGGTGGGCATCCTGTAGTGTTCTGAACCAGTTGGGCACTGGCTTTGGGGTGAGTCCAGGCTGCTGTAGCGAAGGCAGAGGATAAGAGAGTGGGTATTCTCACTGTTAGCAACCCAGGCCAATGTGGTAGGTCCTTAGCTCAGATGTTAGAACATGGGAGATGGGCCCTGCTCATTTGTGCCTGGCCTTTGAGGAAGCAAAGGGTGTTGACAGGAAGCGGAGAAGGGTGGCTTTCACCAAAGAGAAGCAGCTTGCTAGGAAAGTCCAAATGGGATGGGATCTTGCAAACCAGCCCTTCAATGTCTATGTTATTTCTTTGTCTTGCCCATGTTTCTGCTCCTGGGCTTTTAGCAAGGTCTGATTTAAATGTTCTAGCATACACTCAGTCCTCCTAGAATCTGTCTTTTGAGTTTGGTGTCCACATTTGAGCCACATAGCCCAATATGGCAGTGACAGCAGAGAAGAATGCTTGCCCTGGTGGAGAGTCTACCACTTTTGCCAAGGTTTGGAGGATGAGGGTAAGGTTTTGGTCTTTCTTCCAACTGTCTTTTAGCTGACTCAGAAACACAAGGTCACTTTTCATAGGGTAACTATTTTTGACACTTGTAATTTAAGCAACTGCCATTAAATGAAAGATGGCATATTCACTGAGTGTAAATGTGCAGTGATAAGCACCTCCCAGGCAGGGACAACTGCCAAGGGTTTGAGTTTGAGCTCTGCCACTTGGTGAGGAAACCTGCTTTCTTCTTCTGAGCATTTAGTTAATACTAACTCCCTTACAGGATGTTGTCAGCATGAAATCATATACTGACTTACACAAAAGTGCTAGACACACAGATGTTACCATTTAGTAAGCAGCAACTAATAGCAGTTTTAATATATGCAAGCAGTTACATTGTAACTACTCCACCTTATATTGTATTTCTTGATAATATGTGAATTTACAAACATACACACACACCCTTCTCAGTGGTGGTTTTATTTGCATGGCTTAGAGGTGATTATGCTTTTTCTAGCTAATAATAAATCCAGGGTGAAAGGGTATAAGTCTACCCGATAAAGAATGCCTTTGCAAAGATTCAATTTCTTGTGTTGTGATCTTGAATTTCCAAATATGACTGCTTACCTACTACTCTTTAAAAAAAAGAAGTGCAAAGTGAGTTCAAAGTTTACAAAAGTGCACTAAAAAAACCTAACACAGCAAGTTAGATGTCGGGTGAAAGCATATAATTAGAGTTCTGAAATGAAATCCTATTAGATATTAAGAAGTAACTTTATGGCATTGTCTCTTTATAGTTATAGACAGTGTCTAAATCTGACAATCTGCCAACTTACAAAAAGCATTAATTTCTAGTTCTTTCTCTTCCTCCTTAACATTTTCTTGCACCTGGTGTGTATAGCAATGATTTATTGTGGGATTGTTTAAGAAATATATTTTCCCAATAAAACTCACAGCTATTCTTATCAGAGACTTAAAGGTTATTATCCAGAATAATGTTTTCATTGGGCATTCATTCTGTAATAGCAATAAACTGGTACAATTCAAAACTATTTTCTTTCAAAACTTAAAACATATGTGTTTTTTTCTTCTATATACTTCTCCCCAAATATAATTTACTTTAAATTATTACCACATATAATTCATTATTCGTTATTACCTTCATATAATATAATTATATTTATAATATATAAATTATATTTATAATATAATTACCACATATAATTCATTATTCATTATTACCTTCATATAATTAAAAGTCACTGAAATGTTGTTCCTTTGATCCTGTTTTTCCACCTCTATTCCCATCCCTCCGCTATTATTTTTTTAAAAAAAAAATATCTCTTGCTAGAAACCATGGGTAGTGTGGTTAGGACCTATATTTTTTCTACATGATTTACAGATATGACCCAGAGAGTATAAATGACTTGACCAAGGTTAAGGAACCAGGCAGAGATTTCACAGGTGCTGAATTCCAGTTAAAAGTGTTAGAGCAAGCGTTGAAAGAGAATGTTACATTTGCAGAATTCTTCTCAGTGAATTTGCTTAGCTCTGCCAACATGAAGCAGGCCATGTACCCCTGAGGAAATTGAGGTCCAGAGAGGTGAAAGAGACTTCACTAACCCTTAAAATCGCTTATACAATTGATCTATTCTGCTTTTCTTTCTTGGAAAACCCTGGGACAATTCTTTGTGGTAAATTTAAAGAGACATTTATACAGGTTATTTTTGCTTATTACATATTGCAGAATATTTTATGCATGACCTTCACCACTAACTCTTTGTAACATTAAGGATGAGAAGGTTTTGGTTTGGATTAAGGAAATACAACATATTATTTTTTGCATCTGTAAAATTACTACATGATTCTACTTCTGAGGTTCATTAAAGGCTAGATCCCTATTCTGTTCACTTTTAGCATCCCCAGATCAATATATCTTCTTCTGCATCAAACTGCATATTCCACATTTCATGAGCTTGGAAAATCATAATAGCTTTCTACAGTCCCTCCAAAACCCCACTCAGTTAAATAACTCTAGTGTTAGGCTAGATATGTTATTGTGGGCCATTTTTATTTTTGAAGGCTAATTTAGCTTAGAGGTAGATTAGTAATGGTATATCCCCTTAACCTCCAAACTAATTTGTTGTTATGTCCTCAGGTTGGAATCATGCCCTCACTATTTATATTTCATATCAACAAGTAAGGGCTTCAATATGTCCATCTGCTTGGCTGGCAAAATGCCTGCCACCATATCTGAATATTGTCCCTCAAAATGAGTAATGATTTTCAACCTCCTTCAGCTGTCATGTCCAGTGTCATACCCCCACTTGAACTTATATTTTACACATAAATATTGTGAAAATTAGTAACATACAAAAATATTGTTGATAAGAAGTACCAAAGGATGATGATTTTTACTGAGAACTTACTGTGTGCCAGACACTATTCTAGCCAGTGAATAAAAGTAAAAAATACTTTTAAAGAGTGCATTCTAGACAGGAGATCCACAATACAAATAAATATATGGAACTTATAATGTATATGATTTACAGCATTTCCTACCATAATCACTTGGATGCTCCACTTAAGCCATACTTGCTTTTTTTTGCTGTGGGGAGAAAAAAAACCCAAACAAACTGAAAACAACTTACCTTCATGAAGCTCACTTCCTAGTGAGGATACAGACAATTAACATCTGTGACAGTGGTAACATCTACTATTCTCACTTTTACTCAACTCTAGCCCCCAATGTCGTGTGGATGCCTACCTTGCTTAGTCTCACCTAAAGGCTTTTGGACTGTTACTGTGAAAGGAAGGCAGGAAGAAAAGAGGGTAAGAAGGAGGTGTCTCCTTTGCTCTCAACCCTTTGTAAATTTTGATTTTTATTAGAAAAAATTAGAAAAATTTTATTTTTATGTAATATACTTATATTTTTCTCAGACATTGCACATGTAAATACATGACATAAATAATTATAAAGAAGCCATGACTTTGGGTTCTGAGAAAAATTGTTGTAAAATCACAAATATAGCCTAATAATTTTCAGACTTGACTTCAATATACCCGGAAACTAATTCCTTCAAGAAATGTGAAATGGGAGGGAAAAAACTCTGTGCAAATTAACTTAAATAGGTTAAATAGGGTCATGTATAGGAAGGTCAAAATGGATATTGTGACAGAAGACAGAGGAATTGTGAAATCAAGCCATAACTGGGTGTGAGACCCTCAAAAGTAAGAATAGTAGCTCCTTCATTCTTCTTTATTGTGACAATATCTAGCCTTGCAAGGCCTGAAGAAAGAGGAACTATTAAACACTTTGTGAAGAAATAAATATAAGAATAGAACAGATGAAAAGTTTCAATGTAGTAAAAGTACTACTAATAACATAATTGAAATATAAGCAAAGATCAGGCATAAATATTTAAGCTGAAACTTTAGAAAATAGGAAGCTACACAATTACATTGCTTGGGAACTTACACAAAAGTCATTTATTAGTTACATGTTCACAGATCATTATAAAGTATTCATTATTTTAATATATCTGCAAAGAATATTATTATTTTCTTCAGTTCACCAGGTAGGTACAAGTATTTTTGCCACCTTCTATTTTGTGATTACATTGAGAATCTAAATTAAGATTAGCAAAATTATTCTTGATTCTGCTTTGGAAAAATTGTCTGACATGTTATTATGTTCGATAAAGTATGCTTGACTGTTTTACAGAAATATTGTTGTACATTTAATTGGCAGGGAGCTTCTAATATTCAACTTTTTAAGGAAAATGCAAAGAAATATTTGGAACATAGTTTAATACATATGCAAGTACATTGATGCATACAGTCACTAGGAAAAAGTGCCTGTGAAGACAGGTTGCTTCTTCAAATCATAAATATGTTAAAAAAAGAGCAGAATAAGCACATTTATGAACCATAACTTTTTTATTTATTCAAATTATCATCAAATCTTTTACCCTTAGTGGGTAAATTTTTTAAGAGTTTGAAATTTGTATTAAATATTGTTTTTAATTAACTTAAATCACAGAATTCACTGAATAGCCAATGAACAAATCTGGACAACATAGGTGTATTTTGCATCTCTAAGGCATGGATATTTATGTTTTTCACTGGACGCTACAAAGCACAGAGTGTACACTGAGGGTTAATAAACACACATGTTTAATATGGTGCAAATGTGACGGCTTGGGAGAGCTTGAGCTGTATACTTTGACATTTCATTAGCCGTTCTTCAAGTTGACAGAACAGCCTGTCTCAGTTCATTATTTTAGGGCTTTAATGGTCTCTTTTTAACTTTAGCATTTTTAAAAAGTCTTAATTTCTTCTTCTTTGTAAAAAAAAAAAATTTGAGAAACAAAAACCCAACCATATACCTGTTAGAGAGTTCGCTCAATAGAACTGTGATAGTTTCTTTATTATGATCTCTTAATACAGTTTGTATAAGTGTACTTGAAATGTAAGCTATTTACTTAATAGATTGTAATGACTTTCTGAAGTCACTTAGAGCAAAGTCCTCTTTTTGGATTTCATTTAAGCATTCAGTGCTATGAATGCAAATATGAACTTTCTATAAGAACAATCCCTGGATACTTCAGTTGTGTTTAGCCCTTGGAGTTTTGGAATAGAAATGTAGAAATGTAGAAACGTAGAAAGTTGTGGCTCTAAGGAACGTGTGAACTCCTCTGCCACATGCACAGGGCAAGAACAAAGCTGGGTGGTGGCAGAAAAACCACAGCCAGTCGCAGCAGCTGCATGACTAAAAGGCTGCCTTCAGAGACTCAGTTCCACATTCTTTCCTTTACATAGTATTGTTAGGTTGGGTTTACAAAAGCAAAACATTAACTGTTGTTTTTTCTCATGATCACATATATTTCAGGTAGAATACTAAATGCTCAGGTAGATGAGAATGGTAAATATTCTCTGAGCCATCCTTGGCATATAGTATCAAATACTAGTGGCAGTGTTGGGTATTTGAGGCTTTTATTCCCTGAATGTTTTAGTAATTATGGAAAAATTATAGAGCTCTTACCAGGCTTTGCTTCTGTACAGCACCAACCCCCTCTTCTCTAGCTAAGTCACTTGGCAGGCTTGCTGAGCTAGGATCCAGAACCAGGAATCTGACCCCACATGGTAGGGTTTAGAGCATGTAAAGCCTTCTATTTGGGGACACAGGATCAAATCACATCTGCTGCTAGTTTGCCCTTGACCTTGTCGGTCAAGTAGAATAACTGGCCTTCTGCTTTATTCCTCAATTCTGGTTTCCTTCCCACGCTTTCTCTACTTCTGCTTTCTTGTCTGAATCCCAGCCTTGTAACTTGCTTTGGTCTTTGTTCCTTTATGATAGTCTCCCATGAGGGATTTCAATCTGACTCTGTCTAATGTATGGGACTCTGTTACTTGTACACAGATCTGCCTGAGGCTCGTTGTCCACCTGCCTGCCAAGAATTCTTGACACTGTGCTTTGCTGCCAGTTGAGTCACCTTCTTAACCTCTGCTGGAGCTCCCGATTCCAAATGCTGTCCTGGACAGCCGACTCTTGCTTACCACCATGTTCCTGTATGCTGTATTCTACCATGTTATATTTCTACCAGCACCAATGGCTGCTTTTGACACCTTAGAGACTGACTTTCTCAAGGAATAAATAAAATTTCAGATTCTGGCCACTATAATCTGCACAATTCTTCTGCGTGTAACTGCATCACCTGACTATATCCCAGTGGCACTTCCAAATATTTTCATGCCTTTTTTAAACAAAAGCATACATTTGTGAGTTAACTGGAAGCACTATATTTCACCTTGGAACCAAGGAGATTATGTTTATGTTAGTTGAAACATAAGAAATAACTATACTCGTAAAAATTTTAAAAACACCCTTAAACAAATCAAATCACTACTTTTGTTAGGTAGTTATCAAGGGATTCCAGGTCTACTAGGTACAAAAGTGGGTATCTTGCCTTGGTGCAATTGCCCCACCTTGGAAGAAGAACAAATGTGGGCCCCAGGCTCCCATCTTGGTCCTGCCCCACCTTAATCCTGCCCTGATCTACTGCCATACCTGGGGGAGTAGGGAATATCCTATGAATCTGCCAATCATAACTTAGCACACCAGCTGCAAAAGAATGCAGATGACTCTTTAGCCCACGGCCCAAGCAGCATAAGTACCGTAGAGTCCGGAAATGGACCTAGAACAACCCACATGTGTAGTAAAACTCAGCTCATGCAACTCCCAACTGTCCGATCAAAGTGGTTCCATGGTGACGTCTGAGCCACAGGGAGGTTCCAATCCTGGCACTATAAAACAAGACTGAGACCATAACCAACTCCTTTTGCCCTCCTTTTGCTCTCCCTTTGCTGTGACAGTGGGTCTGGTCATCACCTGTGGCATATGTATCTTGATCTGTAAACCTACATCTTGCTCTTGCTCTATAAGCCTATCTTTCTCTCCTCAATAAACCTGCTTTTTTGTGCTTGCATTACTTTGGAGTGTCTGGTTATTCCTCGGCCATGAGCATGCCAAGAACTGACATTTCAAACTCTGAAACCTGACACTTTATTTTAAAAAGAAATCAAAATTAGCCCACAGAGATATTTTACAATTGAATTTCTCTGTTCATATACCTGTAAAATTAATTTAAACCAAACAATTATTTTTGCAGTGCTTGAAACATTATGAATGATCTTTCAGATAGCTGACTCCCTTGAAGGGAATGAGGTTTTGCCACGCATAAACAACTTTGAGAACCACATAACTTGAGTTTGATTTAAAATTGAGCCCATGAGTTTTGAAAGAAGTCTGAATTTGGCAAAAGTGCATTTTTTTTAATAGCAACATCCATTCTTTGCATAAAGAGAGATCGTGGCTGCACACCAAGTAACTGGTATTTATTTTTAATTGATGCGAAGAATTCAAATTCTCTCATGGCATTTTCCCTGTGACTACTAACATTTGGTTTGCTAAACCTTTTTCTCTAATAACATGGAAGGCTAAGGATTAGGAATTCTCGATGCAAAAGACAAGAATAATTGCTTCTCCCTTAACTTCTTTGCAACCTTGGCTGTCATATAACCTTTCTAGCTTTCATTTTCTCATCTGTAAAAATGGGTTCTTGGTGATAGTGAGAAGAAAGGAGATGAAATGTCTTCCAATTCTAACATGCCAAGATTTAAGAAGTCAGGGAAATACTTGGAATGGAATCTATTCCTTAATGGAAACTATTCCTTAAAGGTAGAAAACCTGGAACAGTTAATGGAATTAGCACCTCCTTCCTTTGACCTAATCTTAACCTTTTCTCTTACTTAAATCTATTTTTTCTCAATAATGTGCCTCTCCTCCCTCCTCCCTTAAAAAGTCTACCACAACCACAGCAAAATTTCTAGTGTTTTGAGTTTTGTTTTTGTTTTCTTGTTTTTGCTTGTTTACAAGAGGGTACAAAGAACAAAAGTGGTGAAACATAGATTTTTAGAGCTAGCAGGGACTATAATGATGACAAAAAGAGTATAGTAAATAAGAGAAAGATAAGAGAAAGAGTTGAGAAGATAAGAGGTGAAAAGAGAAAGGAAAAGTAAGTTTTTAATTGGATCTGGTAGAACTAGGAAGAACAGAATCTTCTTTCTACTAGGATAATTTATTATAAACGGTTTCTGCAATTTCTGTCCTCACTCTCCCTCACTTAAGGACACATCAAATCATTAACATCTTTTTATTTTTCATAGATAGGGAAGGAGGCAGGGGACTCATATATTGAGGAACATGAAGAGGTTTCACAGTTTGCTACTCTGGAAACTCTTATTTTTGAGTCTGGCCTAGAATGGGGGAAACAATGGGGGTCTTGGATCAAAAGCCTTGAATTTTGGGCTCTGAGGTCTGGACACAGCTTCCCCATCCTGTGATTTTTCCTGCAACTTTAGCCAAAGTACCTAACCTCATTTCAGATACTTCTGTGTAATTGAGAGAATACAACCTGTTTCTTTCCTTATAGAGTCATACCAAGTTAGATGAGAAAGATTCAAGGGAAAGTACTTTATAAACTGTAAAATTCTGTGTCAACATAAAATTATTTTTCCCCATAGGGTGGATTTGCCTAATCCTCATTAATGGAGCACATTTTTATTTAAAAGACTGTTGTTTGCTATGATTTTCCACAAGTTCTACATTAAATAAATGAAAAAATGTATATATTTATATTTACCCATGTCAGGCACTTTTCACATAGACATTACTATTTCCATTTTAAAGTTGAAGAAGTAGAGCTTAACGTGATTAAGTTACCTGCTTAAGGTCATAGAGCTCCTAAGGGGCTGAGCTGAGATGTGATTCCAAGTCTGGCTAATTCCAAAATCCACTAGGCTTAAGTTCCAAGGACTATTGAGACAAGCCCCTGTGCTTCAATGCATACATGAGTCAAATGTGCCTGTAGTCATTTGGGATGTTTTCCACAGAAAATGATTCTACGGCACCTCCAAAGCATGACACTCATTGGATATTCTGTTCTCCAGTTCTTTTCACTCATTTATTTGGTGCCGACTCAGATTCTCCACAAGCACTGAGTGAAATCAAGACAGGCAGCAGACAAGAACAAAAGGCAGACAATCAAAATAGGGGTAGGCTACGCTTGAGCCAAATTGTCAAGATGAGCATGGTTTTTACTGTCTCGCCCAGGGCTCAGTTTGTACCCTTTTCCCCCCAGGACTTTTTCCTCTTTTGATCTCTCCTTATTAGAATTGATTCTCATAAGGCATCTATTTTTAATCGTTTAAATCTTACTGTGAAATTTAGTTGTTAATCAAACATGCCCTGGGAATATTCATTATCTGCAAGTCAGAGTGAAATAATTTGCCTCATGAAAATAGAAGAATTTCATGAGTGAAGGAAGTGAGAGAGGGCTTTGGAGTGATGTGTGCGCGTTTGTGTGTGTTTGTTCATTCATTGGTTCACTCATTCAATGAGTGTCTTCAAAATGCCAGGTCCTGGCAAGGCAAAAGTAAGCAACATAGACACACTTCTTGACCTTAGAGAGCTTACCCACCAAATAAGGAAGGCAATAAACAAGTAATTACAAGTAAAAGATGACGAATAATATGATAGAAAAGTATGAGAAGATACTGACCTTGCAAGTCTAGGGAGTTTGTATTTGTGCATGTATGTTGTGTGTGTGTGTGTGTGTGTGATTTCTGGAAGACAGGGCGGGGGATCTTTCAACACTAACTGAGGCAATAGCCAAGGGGAGGAGGAAAGTATCACTTATTAAAAAAAACCTTTTTTTTTCTTTTAGCAAATGAATATCTATTGAGCCAGGTGCCAGGCATTTAACATAAGTTAATTCAGGGTCTTTAAATATTTCTATTTCTTTTGTGCTTTAAGCTTTCAAAAGCATTTCCACATATATGTTGCCAGTCCTTACCATGTCCCGGTAAAGTAGGTGTTATTATTCAATGACACATCTAATGTAAGACAAGCCAGTTGGTGACAGAGGCAATGCTTCTGATCCCCAGGTTCGGGCCCACTGTTGTCGGGGCTTAGTTTAGTGCCCAAGTAGGGCAAACAAGGGTAGGGCACTGCACCTAGGACCTTAGGAAGCCAGGGCTAAAGGTTAGTTAGATGATAGTGAAAAGAGAAACTGGAATTCCTTGCCTACTTCAGTGTTTTGCCTTGGGCTGACTTGAAGGTGGCATCTGGAGAGATCATGCTCATTCATGGCATGGGAACTGAAGGTTGGGACATATCCACTGACAAATAGAAAAGAGAAAAGTAATTCCTGAGTATGGAAGTGGGACGTATTTCCCTTGATAAGCATCCTTTGCTGTCACTGCAAAAACAAATGGACTTCCTGTGAGGAAAGTCCTACCAAATTATTATTATTATTACCATTATTATTATTTTCAGTTCTACGAAAAACAAATATTACTTTTCATTCAGGTTTATGGGGTTTTTACGTATGGCAAGGTAATCAATTTCATGGGTTATGTCTACCTGTCTACTGAAACACCTATACTTGGATTGATTGGGTAATAACATAATTCTATTTATTAGTGAAATCCAGGCTGAGAATGAATAAAAATATATTTCAGGTTTTTTTTTTCTGGGCTCATTTAAGAGGATTATGAGGGCTGTGTGAGTCCTTAAGAGTCATATAAATAATTTGAACAGCGAGACAAGGCATTTCTTATTTGTGCTGAGGAGGGAATGAAGCTGGAAGGGAGACTTCACTGCTTTTGAATATGAAGCCCATCTCTCCCTGAGAATCAAGATTACTTTAAACTGGTCCCTTGGCTCCCTTGTAGGCTTGAGCCACTCTAGCCCCTCCTGGGAAATAGAAAAGGAACATTGGTCTAAATGCAGGTTTATTCAACTTTAGTTCCTGTAGAGGGAGATGCAGCGTTTCTTGGCTGATGGAAGTTTATGGAAAGAACTACTGCAATCACATCTCCAAGGAGGTAATGTCCTTCCTAATCCTTTGCTCTGTCAACATGAAACTTCTGTTTTCCCCAGTTTCAGTGAGAAGTTTGGAGACTCTTTAATCTCCCTAGTGTCTGACATACCAGTTACAGTACAAAAGCCTGTAGGGCTTCTCATCCTTGGTGCAGTGAAACAGTTGGGGTGCAAGCTTGGGGATGTCGGCAGATAAACTGCCCCTGCAGCAGTAGCAAAGGGGGAGAGATGAATGTAACATTTATCCAACAGGGTGGGCACATCTGAAACGTAACAGGCCTTCCTGAAAGTCTGTATATCTTATAACAGCAACAGAAGCAGTCAGTTTAATGAGGACCCCTAGCCAAGACAGACATACAGAGAATAGAGTAATCAAAAATATAAAACACTTTTCTTCAGAAAGGCTGGCAACTGGAACTGTGGGGAAAAAAGATATACATAGAAACAAAGATTTCTTATTTGTGAAATATTCTGATAGTGACTTTAAGATGACCCTTAATGGAAAAGTAAAACTTGTTTTCTTGGATTGAAATAATCATAATAATAACACCCTCTGAAGAGCTGTTGCCACTTCCTGTAGTAGTTCTCCACCTTCATTCAAAGCAGGCTTGACTATAGACCAGGTCACATATACTCCAGGCTATTCTATTGCAAATATCCATAGAATGCAACTCTACAACCTTTCCTGGCTTGTGCTATAGGTATCATAGCTCAAAGTCAGGAAGGTCTTTCTCCTGTCCTCTGGCAGTGCTAACTTGTTTACATTATTTACGGTTCATAGTCAATGTCCATCACTTAGAAATGGCATAAGTTGGTTCTCAAACAAAAAAACATTTACTGAGTGCCTACAAAGTGACAAGGGAGGAGTAAGATCCAGTTCCTATCTTTCAGGAAGATATATTTCATGAATGATTTTTTTAAAAATAAAAATGAGTATAAATAAAAGCCAAAACATGGAATAAATTATCACCCCAAGAAGTGAAACTTGGACTCATTATAAGAATATGAACAAGGGGGACTTCAAAGAAAAGAGGTTCAGTGCTAAGTTACCCTAATCCATTTCATTTTGTCATAATCCAATCCATTCTATTGCATTCAATTTAATTTACTTCACTTCAGTTTTGTTTGATGCAACTCAACTCAACATTTTAAAATTACAACAAGATTTTCATATATTGCTGTAGAAAGGAGGTTCTCTCTGAATATCATGAATATCCTGGAAAATCAATGAATGACTTGGGTTAAGAGAAAGAGGACTGGGTGGTAGAAGAGATTCAACAATCCCACCATAAGAGATGCCATTGGAGAAGCTGCTTTAACAGAGCAGAGCCAGGGAGGCTGAGACAGTTGCTGGGTTTGGGGTAGAAAGCAGAGGGCACAGCCTCAAGCAGAGCATCTCCGTGAGAACGGAGGAGCAAGTAGGCAGAAACTTCCAAGATTCCCATAGAAATGGTCTCAAGATGTCAAGAGGTCTGGGTGATATTCTTACAGAGAAAGGAGAGAGTGAAATGAAATGGTGGAATTTTTTTATATTAGCTGTGCACGAGGAGATTCATGGAGTGTTTATTGATATTGCTTCACTATAATTAAAACTCAGGGAGAGAAAGTACATACAGGAACATAATTTTCCCAAGTTTTGAAGAATGGTAGTGGCCATGGTGCGTAATGGTAGCAGGTTTCAGGCAAGTGAAATTTGATAAATCCCTGGATATTGTTCTGATTTCCAAGCACAAGAATTTGTAACTTTGATTACAAATAATTGTGGTTTCTGTCTTTATTTGTGACAGATCCAAGTCAATAGGCAAATGAACTCAAACTTTTTAAACTGGGTTATTTTATTCAAATTCAAGCATAGCATATTGCATGACTTACTTTGCTAATGATTGCACTTTTGTATCCATAAGTGATGGAAGAAAATTTAATAAATTAAACATAATGGATAACTATTTTCAGAACTGCATGAAGTATATGAATGACTGAACAATACAACAATCACTACTATAACAGCTGAGCAAAAATAGAGTCATTGTTTTATTATACCCATTACTGAAGTATTTGGGGCACATTCTTTTGTAAGCAAGAGCTTATTTTTTACCTTATTACAAGAAGAGGCATTGCAGGTCATATCCCCTGCTTGTCCTTTCTAACCATGGAAAATTTCCTTGTTTAACTGCAATTCTTTTGGGGTATTTTCAAAAAGTGTATTTAAATGCTGACTTTTCCCAAGATGCAAACTTTATTTTATATAATACTATCTTGGTAAGTCACTAGACTGATTGAAATTAATATTTATTTTGTTGGGTAATATTTACACTTATTGGGAAAAATATAATACCAAGTGCCAGGAGCAAAATGACAATGTAATGTCATATATCTTAATTAATTGGAACTTGGTTTGATTTACAGCTAAGAAAACTTCAATAATACAGACAGATGCCTCAAATCCTTTTGCTACAAAGGGACCCACCCACCCAAAGAAATGAAAAACAGTGATGATATATTCATGGTCAAAGGATAAATTGTTGAAAAATAAATATCTTTCTTACTCTCCCTCAGGCTTCTCATTTGAAGATGATAAGCACAGTGTCTGCAGTGAATACTAGGGAGATCTCCACCTACGAGCCAGTGTGCAAAGCAAAATGGGCTGGGTAAACTGAAGGGCAATTTAGACAGGGCTGGATAGCATGGCTGCACAATACTTCCCTTTGCAGTTTGAGATTTAGAGAAAGGTAATTCTAAAAGGTCAAGATTATCCCTGCTGGAATAGGATGTAAGACTCCATTTGGATTTAGCTGTTCACATGGTTTGGTTTTGGGTGATGTTAGGCTGAGATTTGCTGCCTCAAAACATTAACCACATCTGTCATTCTTTCTTAGGATTGACGAGGGTCTTCTGGAGTCCTTTATTAAAATATAAATAAACCCAGGAGGCATTATCCCATTTTCTCTTATGAGGTGTGATACTCTATCTAGCATTTAATCCTTTGGTAGCAAGGAGTAGCAGGGATAAAACACAACATAACCACTGTAGGACTGGCAAAAAGTTTCCTTAGAGAAACACCTCTATTTTATAACTTGGTTGAGGCTTTCTGCCCTTTTACTTGTAGGACAAAATCCAGGAACACATAGCACCTTTACTCTGCAATATAATTTTTTTGTGACTCAGCTTTGAAGCCAGCCCTCCTGAAGGGGGTCTGGCTGAGTCATGCGGTTTATTCCTGGGCTTGTCTACTGCCTTGGCACTGTGAGATAATTGATTTGCAAACTTTGGGGCAGATAAGGTCACTTCCTCCTAGGTTTAGAGTACAGTATTTCAAATGATAACAAATCTGTTCTAACAATTGGACTGGAAGGAAGGAATCTGACTGTGACCCTAATTAGCTGTGTGATCTTCCACAACCTAGGAAGCCTCTCAAACCTCATTTTCCTCCTTAGATGAAGGAGATTGAACCAAATTGTTCTATGATCATTGACTTGATATTAGGTGACACCTGTATCTAGAAAGTAAAACCAGTAACAACCCAATGAGACTTGATATAATTTCTTGCTCATAAATCTTCCCATGCTGAGTAGCATTTTAAATGTTATATTTTAGTGGCTTAGTAAGAGTGAGACATTTTAAATCTATATTTAGCATAAACAGTGGAGACGACTTCTCTGGTAAATGCCAAATTTCAAAACTGCATCCCTGGTTGTATTTTTAGTTTTAAAACACCCCAACTATTTAAACAAGGCTGCTTGAGTAATGGCTATAAACTGTTTGTAATTGGTTACAATATATTTAGGGAAATTTCTATTTACCAGAATCTACAGATGCTTCAGATAGGTAACCAAATGGTTAGTTACAAAGAGGCTGGATATTTGTTACAAAAGAAGATACATATTTCCTATATTAAGAGACAGGGATTTTTATCATGATTTCTGTGAGGGAGAAAATTTAGACATACATTCATGAGCATGTACAAGTAGTAAAAATTGTTCCTCCTGATACATAGCAGAATATCACAGTCATACTTTAAGTCATAACTACATTTTCCACAGAGTAATTTTGTCAGTATAACAAAGATTAAAAAGGTTGAAAGTCACTCTAAACCATCACCTTGTTATCTTGTTCTACTTATTAAGTATAATGTTAAACATAGTTTCCCAACTACGATTAATTCAACTATTTTTAAACAAGAAAGAAAAAAACTCATGAACCCTCCAGTGTTGATCTGAAATACTTCTACTGTAATAGTATGTGAAATATATGGGCACATAAAATCCAGAATTAATTTCAAACATGCACAGTTCTTACATACTTATAATCCAAATACATTTACAAATTTAATACAATAAAAACAACATGATTAAAATGAATAACATTAATTTAATACAATGATTGGTGTTGTCTTGCTGAAATAAACTTCAGGGATAAGAGTAGGGCACTGATATCTTCATAAAGCTGTCATTAAAAGAACAAAGCATAGCATACTGACCACTGAGGCAGATTCTTTAGCAGTAATGACACCCATATGGGTCAACAACATGTCCTCTAAAACCACTGGGGCAAGATCTATTGCAGGATTCAAAGTCTTTCAGATTTTCAAACAGCAGCATCTAATAATCAAACACATTAATATCTGCATCAAAATATATGAATATATAAATTTCACAGTAAAAGAGATAAATAAAAACTATAAATAGTCTTATACAGATAAGTTTTGCATTTAGAATTACTTACTGCATTTATGACTATTATTTTTTTATTTAAAAACATTAAGGGGGTACAAATGTTTTTGTTACATGGATACATTGTATAATGCTGAAGTCAGGGCTTTTAGTGTGCCAGTCACCAGAATAGTGTTCATTGTAACCAATAGGAAAATTTTTATCACTCACTCCCTCCCACCCTCCCTCCTTCTTGATTTCCAATGTGCTTTACATCTCTTTGTGCCTGTGTGTACCCACTGTTTAGCTTTCACTTATT
Source organism: Daubentonia madagascariensis (assembly GCA_023783475.1). Lineage (NCBI taxonomy): Eukaryota > Metazoa > Chordata > Mammalia > Primates > Daubentoniidae > Daubentonia > Daubentonia madagascariensis. Next base: position 44,219,617 of record JAKFHU010002088.1, on the reverse strand, counting down.
AGTGAGAACATGTGGTGTTTTTTTTTTTGATTCCTGAGGTAGTACACTTAGGATAATGGTCTCTAGTTCCATCCAAGTTGTTGCAAATGACATTATTTCATTCCTTTTTATGGCTGAGTAGTACTCCATGGTGTGTGTGTGTGTGTGTGTGTGTATCACATTTTCTGTACCACTTATGAATTGATGGGCACATACGTTGATTCCACATCTTTGCAATAGTGAATTGTGCTGTGATAAACATTTGGGTGCAGGTGTTTTTAGGGTTTTTTTTTTTGTTTGTTTTTTGGTATTTTTTTTTAATAAAATGATGTCTTTTCCATTGGCTAGACACCCAGCAGTGGGATTGCTGGATCGAATGGTAGGTCTACTTTTATTTCTTTGAGGAAGCTCCATACCATTTTCCATAGAAGTTGTACTAATATGCAGTCCCAACAACAGTGTATAAATGTTCCTTTTTCTCTGCATCCATGGCAGCATTTATTGTTTTTTGACTTTTTAGTAATGGCCATTCTGACAGGGGTAAGGTGTTTTCTCATTGTGGTTTTAATTTGCATTTTCCTGGTGATTAGTGATGTTGAACATTTTTTAATATGTTTGTTGGCCACTTGTCTATCTTCTTTTGAAAAAATTATTTTCATGTCTTTTGTCAAATTTTGTTTGTTTTTTTCCTGTAGATTTGTTTGAGTTCTTTGTAGATTCTAGATATTAGTTCTTTGCTGGATGAATAGTTTGCAAATATTTTTTCCCCATTCTGTACATTGTCTATTTATTCTGTTGATTGTTTCCTTTGCTGTGCAGAAGGTTTTTAATTTAAGTCCCATTTATTTATTTTTGTTTTTTCTGTATTTGCCTTTGGGGTCTTAGTTATAAATTCTTTGCCTAAGCCTATCTCTAGAAGAGTTTTTCCTATGGTTTCTTCTAGAATATTTATGGTTTCAAGCCTTATATTTAAGCCTTTAATACATCTTGAATTAATTTTTGTATATGGAGAGAGATAGGCATCCTGTTTCATTCTTCTGCATGTGGCTATTGAATTTTCTGAGTACCATTTATTGACTAGGACTTCCTTTCCAAAGTGTATGTTGTTGTCTTCTTTGTCAAAGATCAGTTGGTTGTAGGCAGATGGTTTTATTTCTGGGTTCTCTATTCTGTTCCTTTGGTCTATGTCTCTATGTTTATACCAGTATGATGCTGTTTTGGTTACTATAGACTTGTAGTATAATTTGAAGTCAGGTAATATGATGCCTCCAGATTTGTTCTTTTTGCTTAAGATTGCTTTGTTTATTTGGGCTCTTTTTTGGTTCTAAATGAAGCTTAGGATTTTTTTTCCTAGATCTGTGAAATATGACCTTGGTATTTTGATGGGAATTGCATTAAATCTGTAAATCACTTTAGGCAGTAAGGACATTTTAACAATGTTGATTCTACCAATCAATGAGCAGGTGATGTTTTTCCATTTGTTTTTGTCATCTATGATTTATTTCATCAGTGTTTTGTAGTTCTCTTTGTAGAGATCTTTCACCTCTTTGGTTAAGTATATTACTAAGAATTTTATTTTCTTTATAGATATTGTAAATGATATGGAGTCCTTGATTGACTCTCAGCTTGACTGTTATTAGTATATAGAAATGCTACTGATTTGTGTACATTGATTTTATAACCTGAGACTTTACTGAATTTATGTATCAATTCTAGGAGTCTTTTGGTTGAGTCTTTAGTGTTTTCTAGACATAAGATTGTATTTTTGGCCAACAGGGATAGTTTGGCCTCCTCTTTCCTGATTTGGATGCCATTTATTTCTTTCTCTTGCCTGATTGCTCTGGCCAGGAATTCCAGTACTATGTCAAATAGAAGTGGTGCCCCTTGTCATGTTCCAGTTCTTAGGGGGAATGCTTTCAACTTTTCCCCATTCAGTATAATGTTGGCTGTGGGTCTGTCATATATGCCTTTTATAATTTTGAGGTATGTTTCTTCTATACTTAGTTTGTTGAGGGTTGTTATCCTGAAAGGGTGCTGGATTTTGTCAAATGCTTTTTCTGCAACTATTGAGATGATTATATGGTCTTTGTATTTCCTTCTGTTTATGTGGTGAATCACATTTATTGATTTGCATATGTTCAAACATCCTTGCATCCCTGGGATGAAACCCATTTCATCATGGTGAATTATTTCTTTTTGATGTGCTGTTGAATTTGGCTTGCTAGTATTTTGTTGAGTATTTTTGCATCTGTATTCATAAGGGATATTGATCTGTTGTTTTCTTTGTTTTTGTGCCCTTTCCTGGCTGTGGTACTAAGGTGATACTGGCTTTGTAGAATGAGTTAGGGAGTATTCCCTCCTTCTTGATATTATGGAATAATTTCTGTAGGATAAGTGCCAGTTCTTCTTTGTAGGTCTGGTAGAATTTGGCTGTGAATCTATCTGGTCCAGTGCTTTTTTATGTTGGGAATTTTGTACTACTGCTTTGATCTCTCTGCTCGTTATTGGTCTGTTCAGGAGGATTTCTATGTCTTTCTGAATCAGGGTTGGGAGGTCATTTTCTCTAGGTTTTCTAGTTTGTGTGCAAAGAGGTTTTCATAGTTTTCACAGATGATATTTTATATTTCTGTATTATCAGTTGTACTTTCTCCTTTTTCATTTCTGATTGAATTTATTTGAGTCCTTCCTCTTCTATTTCTGGTTAATCTGACTAGTGGTCTATTGATTTTGTTTATCTTTTCAAAGGACCAACTTTTTGTTTCATTTATCCTTTGTATTTTTTTGGGGGGTGGGTTTCCATTTCATTTAGTTCTTCTCTGACCTTTGTTATTTCTTTTGTTCTGCTGGGCTTAGGTTTGGTTTGGTCTTCTTTTTCTACTTCTTTGAGATGTGACATTCAGTTGTTAATTTGTGATCTTTCTGTCTTTTTGATGTAAGCATTTAAAGCTATGGATTTTACCCTTAACACTGCTTTTTCTGTACCCCACAGATTTTGAAATCTTGTGTCCCTTTAGTCATTCACTTCAAATAATCTTTTGATATTCATTTTAATTTCATCATTGACTATAATATCATTCAGTGGAGGGTTGTTTAATTTTCATGACTTTGTGTAGATTTGAGAGTTTCTTTCCAAATTGACTTCTAGTTTTATTCCATAGTGGTCTGAGAAGATACATGGTATGATTTTGATTTTGATTTTTCTGAATTTGCTGAGACTTTTTTTTAAGGCCTAAGGTATGATAATCTTGGGAAATGTCCCATGTGCTGATAAGAAGAATGTATATTCTGTAGTTTTGGGGTAGAATGTTCTGTAAATGTCTGTTAGGCCCATTTATTCTAGAGTCCCATTTAATTCCAGTGTTTTGTTGTTGTTGTTGTTGATCTTCTGCTTTGATGAGCTGTCCTGATTTGTTAGTGGGGTGTTGTAGTCCGTGGCAATTATGATGCTTCTGTTTATTTCTTTGCTGAGATCAGGTAGAATTTGTTTTATGAATCTGGGAGCTGTGTTAAGTGCATATATATTTAGGGTTATTATGTCTTCTTGCTGAATTGCTCCTTTCATCATTATATAATGATCATCTTTTCCTTTCTTTTTACCATTATTGATTTAAATTCTATTTTATCTGATATGAAAATGGCTACACCTGCTCGCTTTTGATTTTCATTTGCAAGGACTATATTTTCCCATTTCTTTACATTAAGTCTGCGTGAGTCCTTGCAAGTTAGATGGGTTTCTTGGAGACATCATATAATTGAGCTGTGTTTTTTCATCCGTTCAGTCAGCCTGTGTCTTTTAACTGGAGCACTGAGACCACTCACATTTAGTGTTAGTACTCATATATGTGATACTGTTCTGTTCATCATGTTGATGCCTTGTTGTTTTGTTTTCCATCTTTTGCTACTGTTTTATAGGAGCTGTGAGCTTTAACTTTCATGTGTTTTTACACTGGTATGTATATATTGTTCTGTTTCATGTATAGTGCATTTTTGAGTATTTCCTGTAGGGCAGGTCTAGTAGTGACAAATTCTCTTAGTGTTTGCTTGTCTGGGAAAGTCTTTATTTCTCCATCATTTATGAAACTTAGTTTTGCAGGTTACAGAATTCTTAGCTGACAGTTTTTCTATTTAAGAAGACTAAAAAGGGGCCCACAATCCCCTCTGGTTTGTAAGGCCTCTGCTGAGAAGTCTGCTGCTAGCTTGATGGGTTTTCCTTTGTAGGTTAGTTGTTGCTTTCACCTGGCAGCTTGTAGAATTTCCTCCTTCACTTTGACTTTGGCCAGGTTGATGACTGCGTGTCTTGGAGATGTTCTATTTGCTACAAATCTTCGCACTGTTCGATGATCATCTTATATCTGGATATCTGAATCTATAGCAATACCAGGAAAGTTTTCCTTAATAATACCCTCAAATAGGTTTTCCATGCTTTTTGATTTTTCTTCTCCCTCAGGGATACCTATAATTCTTATATTGGCTCATTTTACATAGTCCAATATTTCTCTGAGTGATTGTTCATTCTTCTTTATTCTTTTTTCTGTATCTTTCACTGACTGTGTTAGTTTAAAAGCTTGGTATTCAGGTTCTGAAATTCTTTCTTCTGCTTTGTATAGTCTGTTGGTGAAGCTTTCTGCTATATTTTGAAATTTCCTAAATGACTCTTTCATTTGTTTAAACTCTGTTATATCTTTTCTCTGTTCTTTATCTCTTTTGTGACTTTTTCATTTTTTCAATTTATGTCCTGAAATTTTTTTTTGGCTTCTTTGTGTTGGTTTTCAACTTACTCATCAATACCATTCATTTTATTTACCACCCACATTCTGAATTCCATTTCTGACATTTCAACAATTTCCATTTGATTGGGATCTCTTGCTGTATATCTTTTGTATTGCTTTGTGGGTGTCAAACTAGCTTATTTTTAAAAGTTTCCAGAGTTCTTTTGCTGGCTTCTCCTCATCTGAAACCTCTTCTTTCAGCTCAGGGCATATATGTTTGTGGTGCATCTGTAATCCTTTGCTAGGAACTCTCCTACTTAGTAAGAAGAAGAACAGGTCCCTACATGGTATCCTACTCTGGAAGACTGACCCAACAGGAGAGGGTTGGATGCACTGAGAGCCTGTAATATAGCTGTTCTGTGTTGTCCCATTCCCATGTAGTTGTCACAGTCCAAGCCAGTGCTGGGGAATCTTCATGCAGAGTGGTGGGTTGGTTCCCTATCTCCTGTTGGAAGCTCAGGTGGGGCACTGGGTGAATCCCTCTCCACAGAAGTTGGCATTATGAGAAGTTGCTCTGCCCAGGTCTCCCCACGGTGGTGGCAGTGGTACCTGTGCAAGGCTATCTAGGTGATGTCCATGGGTGTCAGGGGTTCAGTCATTCACTCCACTCAAGTCTAGGTAATGGCAGCATGTGGAGGGGTGCAGCTTGTACATAGCAGGTCCATGGTGGAGCACTAGACCACAGACATGGTGCTGGGCAGCAAGCAGGGCTATGGGAGAGGGGCTGTCAGGTGGCATGTGGGATCCTGGGGCTGACCTGCTGGGCAGCTGAGGCTCTCTCTCCATGCAGGTCCCACTTAGGCTGGCTCTGTCAAATCCCCTGGGGGAGGGGCACTCAGCTCCAAGTCATGGGGTACACAAGAATGTCTGCTCTTCCTATTCCCTCCCTGGTCTCGCAGGGGTGATGAGGAGTTGGTTGCAGCAAAGCTGATCCCTCTGTAGACTGGACATTATGGACCAGAAAGCTCAGAATAGCATCAGTTGTAGTGATCCAGGAACAGAAGCCAGTGTGCCCCTGCTGTGCCTGCTCTTCAGTGCAATGTTACATCATAGTCTCCAAGCAATTCCCTGATCAGAATGGATGCTTGCGGTGGTGGTGGGTCTCCGTCATATCTTGGGTCATAGTGTCTGCAGGGGGAGCATGGAGTCCCAGGGTTCTTTCCTCTGACCCTTCCCCATGCGTGGCCCTTTCTGCCAGGTACCTTCTGATCTTGCCAAGTGGATCACCCCGTGTCCTTCATTTTGTCTCCCATCACTTCTCCAATGATTTACAATGTTCTCCCCAAGAAAGTCTATCTGTGGGTGGGAATCCACTTGCAACTTTCAATCCTCTCCTTGACAGCAGCAAACACAGGCTGCTTCTAGTCTGCCATCTTGGCCAGATTCAGGTACTGCATTTAAAATTGTACTTAATTACTTAAATGCTTAGTGCATTTAGAAAATATTTACTGCATTTAGAATTATGCATACAGGTCTATAGGCCTCTACTACCATGTGCTGTGTGATGATTTAATTTTATAATACATTCTGTAAAACATCTTTTCACATAGCACAATGTGAAACCTTTGGGTTTCATGAGATGGAAGCATCATATGTGTATTATGTCCATTTACACTGTATTTTTTATTAGCAGTCTCAATATGGTTAAAATGACTCTTGTAAAGCATTCTATAATCCCAAAGAATATGTCTTTGAACTTCTAGGAGCTTTAGACCCTAGTTTGAGAAATGAACCAATATCTAACACACTTGAAAGCCAAGCAAGTGGATACCAGATAACACCTAAAGTGGTTTAGCTCTTGAATACCAAAAGGACTTTGTTACAAAGCAGTGGGTATTGACCTTGAGATCTAAATACTAAAGCTATGGAAGGTGGGGTGAAGGTATTTAAGAAGCTACCTAATGCTAACACATCCTTTGGTCTTTACATAAATTACCTCACTGGAAACCTATTTTAACTGGGGAATCTGGATCTCAGGGTTATATTGCGTTATAGCTCAGAGCCACTGCTATTGCAACATTAAGCTTTTACTTGCTAATTATGCTTCTAACTTGCTCCATGTAGAAAGAAGTCATGGGATGAGCACGAGACCTAGGCTTTGCCCTAATTTTGTCTTATTTTAGTTTTTTGTTTAGCTCTGGGCAAGTCACTTTTCCTAATTCATCTCCAGTTGTTTTATCTGTAAAGCAAGAGGTCTACCTGTCTCACCAAATTTTGTAGGACTTGCTGAGAGTATGAATGTTTATGAAAGAGCTCTGTAAAAAAATGGGCTGTCAGAATGCAAGTGAATACTAATCAACTGCCACACTGCTGCGCAAGAGCAGAGACTAGGTTTCCCAGCTAGCCAGTGCTCTGCGTCACCAGATGACGTGGATGGAACTGCTAGGAGTGGGCTCTCCCTTTGCTCTTTCTCCTCCACACCTTGCTCCCCTCAACCAGGTGATTTCAAAATGACCAATTTGTAAACATAAATATGACTATTTTGAGGCCCGTATGTTTTTTGTTTTCTATTTTCTTAACATCTTTGTGTTTTTTGTATGCTTATATCTTTCCATTGGTAGTTATAAACTCTTTCAGTCAGGATCTGTTTATTCATCTTTGTATCTCTCAAAGTCTCCCTCCTTCTGTCCCATAATTAGCAAATTTCTTTTCATAAAGCAATAGTTGAGTAAATGTCTCTATTGAATAAAATATAATAAAATGAAACATCTACAATTTTTTAAAATGTAGTATATCTAAAGTCCCATTTTTCCCAAACAGGGATACATCTAATTATGTATAGATTTTTATTCTAATAATAAAGATATTTAGGAAGGAAATGAAATTTAAATTAATCTTTTGTTAATGATTGATAAAGCATTTCTACAATCTCCTTTACTACATAACGAAATGGTAGTTTCCATCTAATATAAGCATACACAGTTGGATAAATGATTAAATTTACAAAAGACAGACAAAGGACTAAATAATGTCCAGTTTTCGGTGTTATATTTCATTGACCCAAACTCATAGCAAGAATTTTCAGCGACACTGTTAGATTAGTATTAAGGCAAATTAGAATTATGTTGGAGTTGATGATGTTGACAAGTCTTACCTATACTTATTTAAAAGAAATAATTCTCTATACTATAGAGAAGTGCAATAAATGTGTGAATTCATAAGGCCACAAAATGATTTGTCTAGAATCTCACAATATTTTAAAAAGTTTATCAAAGCCTAAAATGGATTTTCACATATAAAAACTTTCCTTTTTTAAAAAAGTTAAATTTTCAGATTTTATTCCTATATATTTATGATTAGATTACTGTTAATTCATCAAAATATTAATCCTCTTTTAATTTGATGATTGTGGTAGAATTCAAAATATGACCATAAATTCCTCCTGTCCTTGTATGCACACCAATTTGCAATGTGACATCACTGCTCTGCCCATCAAGGGGTGGAGTCTCTTTCCCACCCCATTCCCCTTGAATCTGGGCTGCCCTTGCAACTTGCTTTGACTACTAGAATGTCCAGGAATTTACACTGTGCAACTTTTGATATAACACAAAAGGTCTTATAGCTTCTATTTTGCCCTTTTGGAACAAGAAGACAACATCTTTGAGAGCAGCAGACTCTGAAGAAGCCTAGGATAATGGACCATGTGGAGAGGACAGCCTGGATTGCTTGGCCATTCCAACCACCCCAACGGAGCCCTTGGACCTGTCAGGGAAGCCATCTTAGGCATCCAGTCAACGTTTCTGATGAGTGCAGCTCTATGAGTGATGCCAGGTGAGGCCAGCCCAAAGAACTGAGCCCAAATTACAGAATCTTGAGCAAATAAACGATTTTTATTTTAAGCCATTAAATTGAAGATAGTTTGAAATACCTAAATAACTGATGTAATGATAATGGTTTCTTTTCTGTTTCCATTTTTTCCCCTAGAAATAGAATGTTGGGCTTTGGAATCAATATGTAACAAAAGTTGTAAGTTTAATATGAGATTATAAATGGTGTGATATGTATGGATTTCTTAGTACAAATAATTTTCATCATGTCATAAAAATCTTTTAAAATTTTAAAATGAAAATAAGAGACATTTATATCAACTTTACATGCAAAGTTATCTATACTATAACTCTTTTTGAATACTTCCATCATAATCACGACCAAAATTTAGTCAAGACTCCATGTCCAATTTAAGCCTTGATTCATACACGACACACATATTTTTTTTTCCCACAGAATTAATAGCTTCTTGTCCTTCCATCTCTAGTTCTACCGCTTAAATGTTACTTGTAAGCAAAGCTTTTGGTTAATATTAAATGAATTCACGTACACGAATCCTGTCATGGAAATTTTTTCCCTGTAATTTATGCATTTAATTTTCTGCTTGTTTATTATGTTATTTACTTCATATTTATGAGTGACCTACCAGTCCCATTAGGGAAATCTGTACAGGCATCATCAAACACTTTGACTACATCTTTTAGTTGGGTAGATAGTTTAAGGTCCAGATATTTTTCTGGGAAATTGTCATGGGGATGTTGGACCCAAACAAAACTTTTAGAATACAGTGTAATAAGGTTTCCTTTAAAATATATATTTCCCTCCTCCAGTCTCTATGACATGTGCTCACAATAACTTCCTAGATCTTTTACAAGGTTACTGTGGGAGAACTAATACAGAGTCCACATTACAGAAATTGCTGAAATTTTAATATGAATTTCATTGTGAAGCCTTTGTCCTAGTAGCATTTAAAATTGTTTTAAAATATGAGATAGTAGAAGCAGCAGCAAAAATACTTTTATGTTTAGTTACACACACACATGCATGTGCGTGCACGCACACACACACACACACACACATACATGCTGTGTCATCCAAACCCTGTGTTCTTATGAGTCTGTTTTGGTTTGTGTAGTTTCCTTTTCCCACTTTTGTCTAGAAAAGGCAGCAGCATGTGCAATAATAAGTAGCAAATAAAAAAGCATATATCCCTTTTTGCATTGTAGTGAGTGATTCTATCTATGGAGTAGTCAAACATTTACTTCTTACCACAATGTATGCCATCTTTCCTTTGCTTTGCCTTTGTATCCATAAGATGCCAAATTCATTTAGCTCTGTCTTTATTTTTTCTCACACCCTAAGAACACATGAGTCAGTATATATAAGAATATAGGATAACACAGCTGAGATACATACAAGTTCTGCTGCATATCCCAAAAAGGGCATTTCCCAGGAAACAGTCTTATATCTGTAATTGCTGCCAAGAAAAGAAAGCCAGTCATACTACTGAATAGCAACAACAGTGGCACTGGAAATCCATACCTTCTTTCTCCTACTGCTCCTGCACTGAACTAGTTGTTAAAAGACCATGGAATGTGGACAACTAAAGCAGTGTCACATATGTACCACATGAAGAGAGTCAAGGACATTGACAATTCAATTTCTAACCTTCCCACTTCTGAATATTACCCACATTATGAAACTTGGAAGAAAAGTTAAGAAAACATTAAGAAACACCACAAATCTGCATTTAGTTATTTTTCTGAAAAAAGGGACAATCTATTTTGACGGTATCTTCATCTAATAAATAATCTTGATTTGACATAGATCCTAGTAGCTTCATTATCAGATTTAATGTAAAGAAGATCTACATATTTATTAATTTGTTACTATTAATTAGTTGATTATTTTACTATTAATATGTTACTATTCATATGGTCTTTTCCATATACCCCTCTAAAACAAAAGGTGGGTATTTGTCAGATTAAGATGTGTATAATAAATTTATAAATTTCTTGTTGAAATTAAAGTTGGCTGTGTTAATCCAGTATTTATTTGGTGTATTCTAGATTCATTTCTCTAATAATCATGTTTGTCAGCTAATCTGTCTACTCTCCTGTCTCTCCTTCCATGTGATCAATGGCTGCTCTAACTCTCAACTGGATTGCTATTATCAATGGTAGAGTTTGGCTAACCAGGAGTCATGAGATGGGCCATTTGATTTTTCACCCTGCCTCACCCCAATCACATTTGCATGAGTAGATAATCCGGATAGTTAATTTGGCTCCCTAAATTTGGTCTATATTCTTCACTTTTAAATCTGTACTAAAGATTTCATTCCTGCTTACCCTACAAGGCTGAGCTAGAAGAAATACAATAAGAATTCTGAGGAGAGAACGGCAATGTGGTTGTGGCACCCTGGAGCTTTCTGGGTCACACAACTCCCACTGGTGTTCATAAACTGTGTGAATCAGGAGAGTAGTGTGAAAGGTCCAGAAAGCTGGCCTCAGTATTTATTGAACAAAACTCCACTTCTGAAGGTGATTGCTTCAATGTTTAACAAGAGGCAGAGAATGGAACATTATTCTTGGGTAGCTTAGATGCATTACCATGATTGTAGGATTAAGAAGTATACTGTGTGTGTGTGTGTGTGTGAGAGAGAGAGAGAGAGAGAGAGAGAGAAAAGGAGAGACAGAGAGAGAGAGAAAGAGAGAGATATTTATTATCAAGATTAGTAAATTATAGTTATAACAAGTAGAACAAATAGGAAACTCCCAAACCTGGTGTTTTAAAGAAACAGACTGGGAAGAATTTTTTAGCGCAGATTTTCAAAGTGCGTCTTGTAGGGCACACTATTTCATATGATAAATATCTCATGCATAATCCCAGGTGCACAGAAGGGGTTGAAAGGGTAGCTGTCCCACTTCTTCATCATAGCAGCTCTTCCCTTATGTGTTTTATACATTGTGGATTGGGATTCCACCTAGGATTCTGTCTGGGGAAGGATTCCACTGATAAAATACGTTTTAAAACAGAACTATGGGTGTAACACAAGAAGACACTAAATTTTCATATTTTATATTTGGGGGCTTTTAATACAAAAGGTGACAAGTAATGATGATTTTTAAAAGTTCCATTATTGCTGCCACTTCTATTATTTAGCTGTGGTACACATCCTGCCTTAAATAGCCAGCATGTTCTTGTTAAAGTCTTTATACATAAAGATAAGAACCTACATACTGCACACTGAGGAATGAATGGAGAAAAATAAAATCCCAAACAAAGAAAACCATGTATGTGATGTGGAATGCTAGATTAGTTTCATTCAGTGCAGAAGGCATTAGTTACGTGACAAAACCTCAGATAGGCACTACATGTGTAGCTCTGGATGGAAATTGGGAGCATAGGAGGGAAAGAAGATATTCAATTATAGAACATGGAAGCAACTGGGAAAAAATGGCTTTTAGAATCTTTATATAGAAATACACTTGAAGATAGTTTTGTTCCACCTAAATCAAAGAGGTTTAGAAAGTTCCCAACCACAGCACGGAAGGGAAGAAGACATCTTGTACTGATGTGTTTATCCTAGTGCATTTGAGTGGGAAGAGAGCCACCCCTCCTGAAGTTCTGGCAAGTGTGATCTCTACAAATAGGAAAGAGCTAGAGAAAATATTTTAAAAACTGAAATTGGAGACAAAAACGGAAAAAACCATTGAGATTCACATTTCAGCTCTAACAAAGGAAAGATATTGGAGAGATGGGGATCTTGATGAATCATGCCTAACTTGACTGGAAGGTGACATGGAAACATATCACAGGGGACCTAGATCCAGAATAACAGCAAAGCAAAACAAATGGAAGGCCATGTTCTCTAGTCTTCCTCATGCTCAAGACAAATACTTTATAATTATGTCTTATCGTTTTCCTGAATTATCAGCACAAAGTCCCCTGTCCAATTGATCAACAGCAACTCTTCAAGGTTAGAGCCCTAAAATACACGACAAATTCTTCAACTGATCTCCATTTCTGTTCCAATACCTTAGTGACTACCATGTATAGCCTGGATGACTGTAATAGTCCCCACTTCTATTCTTCCCTTCTTTTAACCTATTTCCATGCACATCTGATAGAGTAATTTTTAAATATGTAAATCAGAGCAAACCACTAAAGTCCTCCCATAGCTTCCCAACAAACCAAGAATAAAATTCAAACTCCTGATCATAGTCTATAAGCACCATGGTCTCTTCCTTGCCTACCATTCGACCCCATCTCATAACACTCACTGTTTCAGCCACAGGAAATTTTCTGTTCCTGGAATGTGTCCAACCCCAACTCCTGCCCTTGGTCATTTGCTGGTCCCTTTTTATGACTGCATTTCCCCAGTTCTTCAATAGCTATCTCTCTCTCAACCTTCAGGGTTCAGCTAAACATCATCTTCTTAGCTCTTCCTTGACCAACAAATTCACCTCCCTCAACAAGGTTATTTTCTTTATACATCACCTAATTTATTATCTATACCACATTATCTGAAATTATGTATTTGTTTTACTATTTTTAATTTTTCTTTTCTTTATTTTTGTCTGTCTCTTCACATTAGAATGTAATTTCAACAGGGCAGGGACCTTCCTTCACATTTGTCTCCTCAGACCTTATAACTGTGCCCAGCATATTACAAGCATAAAACAAGAGCTCAATAATTATTTATTTTAAAAAATCAATATCTTCTAGTAACTTTTAACTGTTCCTATTTAAGAATCCCAGCTTTATAAAAGTAATTTTCCCCCCAGAATTAATAGCTACGTATTTTGTGGAAGACACAAAAAGAAAAACAAACACCATGCAAGGGATAAAAAGACATAGCAGTTATCTTCACAGTGGTGCAACTAACTCTCAGTGAGTCATCAGGTGACTTAGGTCACATAGTTTCATCATGTCACTGTGTCAAAAGTGGGTAGCTGTAGGTATCTGACTGCCACAAAAAGTCTATAGAATTTTTTTTACCATTAACATTAAAATTATGATTGGAATATTTGCTTCATATTTCAGAAGTAGCAAAGGATTTTTGTTTTTGTTTTTGAAATTTAACCCATATTGGTGATGGTTTTTTTCCTGTTCTTGTTAGCATTTCCTTTTCTTCCTCTCATAGATTACACTTCCAGTGCCTTAAGGCAGCCAGTTAATAACTTTCTGAGAAACTTGCTTAATGACTTGTGAATATGGAAGTAATGGTGGAAGTGTCATGCAGAATCGATGGAATTTCAACCCACTTTTAATTTTCCCTTCTATTAAATTAACCAAGAAAAAATAAAAAAGGAAGGGGAGGGGAAGCAGTCTTTTTTCCATTTAACAAAAATACTGACAAATAAACAGTTAAGAATAGTGTGTTAGGTTTGTGGGGTGATTCAAGTCTCCCACAGCTGAAAGGTTACTTAATTCAGAGTTGTGCTGAGTTTCCTGATCTATTCCTAGTCTCCTGATAGACAAAGGTTTCACCCACCATCTGCAATCAGTACTAGAGTTATATTAAGGTGAAGAGGCTGATGCTATTGTAAGTACATCATCAAGGAAAGGGGCGGAAGCCATCAGAGCCAGGGAGGACATTGTTAAGTACTGGAGGGTCTGGGCTAGTAAATATAGTCCCCAGACGTGTGTCGGGGAGGAAGAGAAAACAGTAAGTACACGCGTTTTATCAGGGCTTCCACACTACTCTTCTTACCACAAAATCTGGAGTGCTTTGAAAAAATGGACTCTTGGCTATAGGCAATGGGAAGGCTTAGAAATTTAGCAGCATGAACAGGTGTCAGGACTGAGGTGATCTGGCTCGAAGGAATCATATGAAAACAGCAAAACTTGGCTGCAACTAATATTTACAATCTCTCCCTGCAGCGGCCTTCAGAGCCTTTGCTTACTTACTGGATAATTTAATATTACTTTATTTGTATATCTGTGTTATTATAATGATGTTAAAATAAATATATAAAGTTTTTATTTTATGACTCCTGTTTATTGACTATACTGGCAAAGGTTTTCCTTGTCAATTTACTTAGTTTCTGTTGAAAAATAGAAATGTTTCTTTTTTCTTGATATCAAAATATTGGTATATTTTTGACATCATATCAACTAATCTACATCAGAAGCATAACACAGCACTTTGTAATGGAATAAGAGTGTCTGCATCCTATTACTATTTTCTAGGTTTAGAAAGATACAGTCCATTTTTATTCAAATCATTTAATTTCCTAATAATCAACTATCTAAGTTACATTTGAAAGAAACTATAACATTAATATCCCTGTAAAGGGCCAAGGAGTAAATATTTTAGGTCTTGTGGGCCACACAAGGTCTCTGTCACTACATAATCATTTTTTTAACTTTGGCAATGCTTTAAAAATGTTAGCAACATTCTTAGTCCCAGCAGCAGGCCTTCAGGCTAAATACGGCCCATGGGCCTTAATTTCCTGATCCCTGGCATAAGTAATAAAAATTATATTTAAGAATTTGCTTTGCTTCAATCAAATAACTCTACTTTTCCTCATCTGCATAATGGGGATAATAATGTAGGTTGACAGAATTGACAGGTGTTCTGTTTTATAAAAGAGATGGCTCACTTGGAGAGTAGGGATATTAAACATTTCCAAATGTTCACAGTAAGCATTGTCAATCTTAGTCTAGTCCTAGTCTAATCTTAGGAAAAATGTGATTCAATTCTACATTGGTAGGAAGCAAAAATAACAATGCAACATAACAGCTATTTACATAGAATTTACATTGTATTAGGTATTATAAGTAATCTGGAGATGATTAAAAACATATGGGGGGATATGTGTAGGTTATATGCAAATAATATACCATTTTATATAAAAGACTTGAGCAGCATTAATTTTGGTATCTGTGAGGGTCCCGGAACCAACCTGAGGGATGACACTTACTAGCAAACCATATTCATCAGTAAATCAAAAAGATCATTCACTATGATCAAGTGGGATTTATCCCAGGGATACAAGGATGGTTCATCATAAACAAATCAATAAATGTGATTCATCATAGTAAGAGAATGAAGGACAAAAGCCATGTAGTCATTGCAACACATGCAGAAAAAGTATTTAACAAAATTTAGCATCCTTTTGTGATAAAACTCAAAAAATAGGTACAGAAGGAATGTTTCTCAACACGATGAAGTTCATATATGACAAACCCACAGCTGACATCATACTTAATGGTCAAAAGTTGAAAGCTTTTTCTCTAGGATCAGGAACAAGACAAAGATAATCACCACTTATATTCAACATAGTACTAGAAGTCCTAGCCAAAGCAATTAGTCAAGGAAAAGAAATATAAGGCATCCAAGTAGAAAAGGAAGAAATGATATTATCTCTGTTTGCTGATGATATGATCTTATATGTAGAAAACCCTAAAGACACCCCAAAAAACTATTACAACCAATAAACAAATAAACTTTCAGTAAAGTTATAGGTTACAAAATCAACATAAAAAAACAGTAGCATTTCTATACATTAGCAATGAACTATCTGAAAAAGAAATTAAGAAAACAGATTTATCATAGCATAAAACAATAAAATACTTAGGAGTAAATTTAACCAAGGAGGTTATATTTAAGGAGGATCTGTATATTGAAAACTACAAAAGATTGATAAAAGAAACTGAAGCTGAGACAAGTAAGTGTAAAGACATCCTGTGTTCATGGATTGGAAGAATTAATATTGTTAAAATGTCCATACTACCCAAAGCAACCTACAGAGTCAATGCAATCTCTACCAAAATTCCAAAGTCATTCTTCATAGAAATACAAAAAACAATTCTAAAATTCTTCTGGAACCACAAAAGACCCAAAATAACCAAAGCAATCTCAAGCAAAAAGCTGAAGGCATTGCACTACCTGATTTCAAAATATATTACAAAGCTATAGTAATCAAGACAGTATGGTACTGGCACAAGAACAGACATAACAACCAATGGAATAGGATAGAGAGCCCAGAAGTAAACCCATGCATCTGTGGTCAGTTGGTTTTTGACAAAGCTGCCAAGAACACACAATGGAGGAAGGACAGTCTCTTCAATAAATGGTATTGGAAAAACTGGCTATCCACATGCAGAAGAATGAAACTGGACTACTATCTCATTCCTTATGCAAGAATCAACTCAAAATGGATTAAGGACTTAAATGTAAGACCAGAAACTATAAAACTGCTAGAAGAAAACATAGGACAAAAGCTATACAACATTGATCTGGGCAATGATTTCTTGCATATGACCCCCAAAACACAGGCAACAAAAGCAAAAATAGACAAATGGCATTACATCAAGCTGGAAAGCTTATGCACAGCAAAGGTGACAGTCAACAGAGTGAAGAGACACCCATGGAATGAGAGTAAACTTCACATCCGATAAGGATTAATATCCAAAATATATAAGGAACTCAGACAACTCACTAGCAAGAAAACAAATAACCCAATTAAAAAATGGGCAAAAGACTTGAAGAGACATTACTCAAAAGAAGACATGCAAGTGGCCATCAGATAGATGAAAAAATGGTCAACATCACTAAGCATCAGAGAAATGCAAACTAAAACCTCAGTGAGATATTACCTCACAGCCGTTGAAATGGCTATTATTAAAAAGACATAAGGTAAGTGTCGGTGAGGATATAGAGAAAAGAGAACTCTTGTGCACAGTTAGTCAGAATATAAATTAGCACATCAATTTTGGAAAACGGTACAGAGGTTCCTCAAAAAACTAAAAATAGAGCTACCATATGATCCAGCAATCCCACTTCTGGGTATATATCCAAGGGAATTGAAATCAGTGTGTTGTGGAGATAGCTGCATTCTCATGTTCATTGCAGTATTACTCACAATTGCCAAGGTAAGGAAACAACCTAAGTGCTCATCAACAGACAAATAGTTTAAAAATGTGGTGTATATACAAAATGGAATACTATTTGGCTTTTAAAAAGAACAAAATTCTGTCATTTGTGACAATATGGATAAATCTAGAAGACATTATGCTAAGAGAAATAATCCAGGCAAGAAAAACAAGTATCCCATGATTTCACTTATATGTGGAATCTACAACGTCAAACTCATAGAAGTAGAGAGTAGAATGCTGGTTACCAGAGGCTGGGGAGGGGTTAGGTGAGTGGGTGAGGAAGGGAGAAATGTTGGTCAAAGGGTATAAAATTCTTATTCTTATTATTTCAGTTAGGAGGAGTAAGTTGTGGTGATCTATTGCACAGCAAAGTGACTATGGTTAATAATAATGTATTGTATGTTTCAAAAGTGCCAAAAGAGTGGATTTTAAATGTTCTCACCACAAGGAAATGACAAGTATGAGAGATGATGAATATGTTCATTAGCTTGATTTTCTCATTCCTTAATGTATACGCATATAAAACCACCACATTGTATCCTATAAATATATAATTATTATTTGTCAATTAAAAATAAAAATAAAAATAAATAATATTTTGAAAAATTCATTTTTTTTCTACTAAGGGAAACATGGGAGTATTTTTGAATATGCATTGAATCACGTATGTAAATTGTGAATTCCAAGTTTGAGTTCTGTTTGTGCACTATTTCCCAGAGAACCTTTCTACCCCTAAGTCCCAGTATTCCCAGCCAATCTCCAGCCTTCTTGTTCACCCTGTACCTGTATTCATTCTGTTTTTAACTCCCTCTCTTTTCTCACTCTCATGCCTTGGACACAGCTAATAATACAAGACACAAAAATTTCTCTTGTGGTAAAGGAAAATTTTCTGAAGGCCCATTGTCCACGTAAGTTACAGTATTCAGAGTCTAGGTGGGTGCTGAAGAGACTTTGGATAATTACTTTAGGATATTTATGAAGTTAATGTGGAAGTTACCATGTAGTTTTTACTTTGTTTCTAAACTAGGATATAATAACAGGTGGAATCTTACAAAAAAAAAGTGAAATTTTGCAGGATTAAGAACACAAGTGAGAAAAATTCCTTTATACAAAGTCTCATTTAAAGGGCAAGTGTGATAGAAGCTATAGATATCCACATTTGCAAATAGCCAATAAAAATTCTTTTAGTGTTACATGTGGCAAAAAAATTTACATCTGGGTTTTTAAGAAAAGCAATATTTAAAAATCACAGTAGCAGCTATAAACTACCCCCTGGAATATGTATATTATGTACATTTAAACAAATTTAAACACTCCAATATGGAGTGATTTGGTCAATTTAAAAAATGTTACTTCACACTGAAGAGTACTGTGTGATCACCATTCCAATGTTTATAAATATTAAAGGCAAAATTGTTTACTGGGATTAGGTCAAAAGTTCTTTCTAGCATTCAAGATCTCATACCAGTTTTTCTTGCTCTACACAACAGAGATTTTATGTGGTATCAGCATTATGAAGGAATGCCACATATTCTTTGTGATGTCCTATATGAAATAATATCCAAGATTTTAGATTTTATGAAACAGTTTTGATGGAGATTTTGAAAGAATTTTACAATTTCATAACCGCCGAAACAATAACTTACTTTGAAAACTTATATGATTCAAACTATTCTCAGAAATTAGCCTTTCTTCACAGAAGGAAGTTAAAACTCTATACATAAATATCACCTCCTTACAAGGCAGAATCCTAGGTCTTCTGCACCATTGGATCCAGGCAAAGCTGTAAGTTAATAGCCTAGATCAACATTACCTCTATGAAATAATGTTATGAAATCAAATTAGAGTTTATTTCATCCAAGATCTTTTGTCTTTATTTATGACCTAAATTCTTTGTGATGTTATTTAATATATTTTCTCTTCCTTCCTCTTTGGACAGTGAACAGCTTTGCATGCCCAAAATTTCCAAATACTTTTAATAATATTTCCTAACTTTTTCTACTTTCTAACCTTGTAATTATTTATTATGTCCATTTATTCTGGGTCTGTAATTTTTTCCAGGCTTTCCAAGCCTTTCTAATTTATATATTCTCATAAATAAATTGGAAATACTACTTGATGATTAATCTACTTTTTCACTTGTTCATGAACAAAATTATATACTATATTTAATAAAACATTACATTATACAGTTTATGAAATACACATTGTTCTGCTTTTCTTAATTGTATGATATAGAATTATGCTAACTTTCTAATAAATAAAACCACATTGACCAAAGTACAGCCTATGACTCGCTAGGTAACAACGAGCACGCTGCGGGGCTCATCCATTTCAAACTTGAATTTGTGCAGTTGCAGATTTCTTTAGTATGTTGCTGCACAGTTGATTGTAGGGAACTCAATTTTATTTGCTTGTAATCATTTTTCAAACAGTCAAGGTCATTTTTAATTCTAATCCTGTCTTCCAAGGTGCTCACCCATCCTGATGATGTGATGTACTTGGCAAACTTAATGACCACTCTCTTCAGCTTGTAATCAATCACATACAGAGATGTTAAATACACCCAGGACTGATCTCTGCAGAACATCACCTGTTAGGAGCTTAGGGGTGATGGTTCTACATTATGTTATTTTTAAATTCTGGTGATGGACTTATTCTTCACACTGGGGCGTAGAGAAAGACAAATAGAAAGCTTCCTGAGTTAAATGAGAGCAAGCAGATCTAGGAAGGTGATCACCAATAGGTCTGGCATCTTCCCTTAAGGCACTTTACAAATTATGGCACCCTGACTTGACTTTTACTCATGAACAAACCAGGTCAATTTGGGGATGGACAATTTTGCCTCTGCCACAGTTTTACTGTACTCGTGATTTTCAAGACAGCAGCAAGTTGCTCGGTATTGCCAGAAAACTATATTTTGTCCACATGAAAAGAATCGGTTTCAGTGACAAATGCGTAGATGCTCTAATTCTTTTGTGTAGAGTAGAAATGCTAAAGAAGTCAGCCTTTCAAAGTCAGCTCTGTACTGAACAGATCTGTTTACATGTTTGGGTTCAGGAACTTGGAGTATGGGGCAAAGAAGATTAGATTTACTTCTTGTATGGATTAACATTTCCAGTAAAGAAGAACTCTATTTCAAGATTATAGACAGAGTTCTGTTCTACTAGCTAGCTGGGGAAGAATACGTGTGTTCAATATGCTGTAGTAAAAGTCTGTGACCTACTGGTGGCCAGTGGTTTGCAGATAACAGGGAAAATGCTATCAGTCGACTGGAGGTTCCTTCATTTAAGATGAGGCTTTGAATCCATTCTTTGAGGTTCTGGGCATTCAGCTCTAATTTCTTTTGCCAAATAATCATTTGAGTATATTGCATCTGTTCTGAGTTCCCAATTAAAGAAAAAACATACTTCTTTCTCTTTTTTTTGCTTACTTTGGTGTTTTTAACATTTCTCAAATGTAACTTCTAAATCAGGGTACAAATGACCTTTAATGATCTTGCCATTATTCTATTTGTGCTCAAATGTCACATTCCTTAACAAACTATAAAATTAATCTCGTTAACATTTTGCTTGGACCATCCATGGTGAAGATAATTCTAACTTGTCTTTTTTGAAGGTTAATAATTCATACAATTTATCTGTGTATTAAACAATGTACTCAGCCATAGCTGTTCAAAGTTAAAAATTTTATAACTTTATCTTATGAAGTTACATTAAATATTATAAACACTTGGGTTTGGATGCTCCCTTTCATGTGTTAAACATGGACTGCACTTTATTTTTCCTAATATCCTTTTCATGACATGCACCTCATTAACCTTTACAAGGAATGAACAGTTTGTAGCATTTTTTGAATTCATGTTCTCTAACAAATGGATTAACGTCAATTTTAAAAAGAAAAGTGAGAATAGTTGAGTTGTGAGTTTAAAAAAACATTTAATTGCAAAATGTTATAAACCAGACATAAAAATGTTTAATGCTGCTGAGTCTTACTGGGATAAGACTCAGAAGTGTCCCTGTGGATGTGAGGGTTGTAGTAGAGGAGAGGGCTGGGGTGAGGGTGGGGGAGGGCACACACGGGAGGATCTATAACAATATTTTTGAAAAAAATGCAATTTCATTCTATTTTACTGCCTCCTTTTGGGGGTGTGAGGAACAAGGCTCAGTATGTTTGGTTAGCGATGATAAGTAAGAGGCCTAGAAATAAATTTGCAACAGGAATCTCCTGAGTGAGAGCCAGTCCCTGACAGATGAGAAGGCAGAAAGGGTGTACAGCTTCAGGGCCCAGATGAATTGGAAGGCTGTTTAACACGTTTACCCAAGGAAGCCTGAGGCAAGGTAGCTGGTGGGAAAATCCAAAGGCTGTTTGAAATTGCACCAAGGTTAGGGATCTGAGGAAGGTACTAAATATCAAGTTCCCTCCACAGCCTGCAAAACCCTAAATGACCTGGCCTCTGGGTACTTTTTAAACTTTATTTTCTGCTCTTCTCCTCTTCACTCACTGAAACCCAGCTGCCTCTGTTCCTAAACATGCCAAGCACACTGCTGCCATCGCTGGCCCTTCGTACTTCTCTATTTCCTGTGCCTTGATCTTTACTGGAATCACTCCTTCACTTTATTCAGGTCTCTGCTAACATTCTGTTTGTCAAAATGAGCCTCCCTGACCACTTCATCTAAAATATTCCAATACTAATTAACCCATTATTCTGAATTGCTTTTCTTTATAACTCCTATGACCATTTCACATTATATTAAATTATTGCTTTATATCAATGATTGAACAACAAGGCCAGAAAAGGGGAAATAAGCAAGGAAGGTAAAAGCTGACAGTATCAAAAGCCCAATGAACTGTCATGAAACGAAGATCTTATGTCATTCTGTCAGAATTAAGACATTGAAAGGTGAGGGGGAGAAGCTGCGTTTCCTTTTTTGTAGTGTTCCTGCAGGATAGCATTGGGTTTAGTTTGGAAGCATGTTAGGGACCCTGTAGGGTTGGACTGGTGTATCATCATTCTCAGAAGATATTCTGAGAACCAAACAGGTAGAGGTTAGCAGTCTGAGATTGAGTTTTGGTGTCTACCCTGTGATTTTTTGAGGTGAAGAGTCTTGCTATTTTTCAGTCGTGCTGAGTTCTAGTCCTCAAGAACACGAATAAATTGGACAATAGACATTGTCGGTAGGAAATGTATGCCAAATTATAGTTTGAAATTTGGATATACAGATGCAAGAAGACAAGTTATGACCTAATGACCTAATAAAATAGAACATGGTGGTCTTTACTATTTCTTTCTTTGTTCCTTTTGTTTTTTTTTTTTGGAGACAGAGCCTTGCTCTGTTACCCTGGCTAGAGTGCAGTGGCATCATCATAGCTCACTGCAGCCTCAAACTCCTGGGCTCACGCGATCCTCCTGCCTCAGCCTCCTGAGTAGCTGGGATGACAGGCACGCGCCACCACGCCCGGCTGATTTTTCTATTTTTAGTAAAGATGCGGCCTCGCTTTTGCTCAGGCTGGTCTCAAACTCCTGAACTCAAGTGATCTTCCCACCTCCATCTCCCATTACTATTTCCTTTTAATTTAAAAAGTCTATTTTCTGTGGGGGCATAGATGCTCCCAAATTCTCCTTATGTTCTTAGAATTTTATTTTTTAAAGATTGCTTTTTGTTTCTATGTAAATATTGTACTTTTATTATATGGCCATATAATAAAGGCCATACCTTGCCTTTCTGCTATATATTTTCAAAGTTTTAATGAAAGGTGTAAGAAAGTGGTTGTGAAAATACTATTCTCGCTATCGTCAAGAAAGATAACAGAATCAAGGTGCTTAAAAATCCAGAGATATTTTTACACACACTTCCATTTGAGAAAAAATTAAACTATCACCTTTTAGAATATATTCTATCTACTTCAGATCACTTTTGTTTCCTACTATCTGATACACACTTGAATTCTTTCCTTATTCTGTTCTCCTCCTGGAAGGGAAAGAAATTTTTGGTACCAAAATTTATAGGCAAACTTATTAACTCCTTAATAATCTATACTTGTTCTGTATTTTAAAAATACATAAGAACATTTGCAGTGTTACTTTCATTTCTCATAGATGGTATGTAGTCGAATATCTAATAGTGCTTAAATACACACCTTAAAATTAAAATCTCAATCTATAAAGTTCTGTAATTTAAATGATTAAGGAAACTTGATGTTTTGGTTCTTTTTTTATTGACATGAAAATACGTTAGTAGCAGACACACTAAAAAAGGGAGGGTTTACTATATTAGCTAGAGAAAGTTCTATTTTATGCTAGGGATTCTTTTCCAAATTAGATTGTTTCAGGAAGAAAACATATTATCTTAGGTGTGGCTGTTGGCCTTATTATTTCTTTAAGAATTTAATAAATTTATGTTGCTTACAAATGTTTATGTTGCTTCTTTGATGCATACTACTCATAAGGAGTAGTATGTATATTCTAGAAAATCTACTCTTTGGTTCAGTAGTGGATTGTTCAGTGGTTCTAAAATAAAGAAAAATGTAATAGTTTTCCATTTGGAGAGTGGGCTTAGGT
This sequence comes from Daubentonia madagascariensis, assembly GCA_023783475.1. Classification (NCBI taxonomy): domain Eukaryota; kingdom Metazoa; phylum Chordata; class Mammalia; order Primates; family Daubentoniidae; genus Daubentonia; species Daubentonia madagascariensis. The sequence continues at coordinate 44,195,653 of JAKFHU010002088.1, read as the reverse complement.
GAATAGCTCATTACCATTCTGTTAGCTGATCCCACCCAATCCTGTGATTTCAATGACCTCTTAGGTGGTAAAGATTCCCAAGTCAATTTCTTAAGCTCTGATTTCTCTCTCAAGCTTCCACTTGCGTGTCAGACTGCCTATTACTACACACTTCACAAACAGTATATCCAAAACTGAACTCTTTGTTTTCCCCTGTAAATCTCTTCCTCTTTCTTTATTTCCTATCTTGATGGAAGCGCCCTTAGCTACCCAGTGACAAAAGCCAGAAATAGGGGAGCTAATCCGTAGGCATTCCTCGCCCTCACTTTCACCTCACCTCAAACCTTTTGACCTTTTGATTTTACTTTCTCTAAATCTCTCATATCCATCCCCTGCTCCTTTTTTTTTTTTTTTTTTTTCATGCTAAGGTCTTAGCTGAGATTTTCTTGCCTTACAAAAAAGGAAAAGAACAATCACATTGACCTGTGAAGCAAGAAAAATCTATGTCCAAAAGAAGAAAGGAAATCCTCCTACTAATTTTTGATATTAAGAACTGGGCTTCGGGAGTTGTATACAGAATTGAGTACTGTTGAACAGCTAAAAATATTGCTTTTTATCTGTGTTCAAAAATAGTAGTACATGGGGGAAATTACTTCAAATGATTATTCATTCTTTCATAGATGGGTCCTAAAATCTCATCAATGAGATTATAAAACATAGAGGTTATTCATGATCAATTCTTTTCTTTCACAATGGAAAATAGAAAAATATCTGCTCTTACATAAAACTTAAATAAGAATTGTGAAGTGGGAATACCTATCAGAAGCTTTTTTGGGAGAGACTGAAAGTGTGCAAACACGCCAATCTTCCTCATCTTGTGTGGCTGAAATGAATGAAGCTCAACACAGGTTTTCCACATACCCAAATTACTGCTAGGTTTCTTGAGCTGAGCATCGAAAAGAAAGTTAAAGCAGCATTAATTACTGTCACAGACTACATTCTAGCCTAGAGTTCACCTTTAGAGAGGCAGATTAATTTCGTTTTTCAATTTAGCTTGTTCTGTAGCTATGACAAGATAAATCATTTCAGAGAAGGTTTGTTAAATCTGATTAGGATTCTTGTTTTAGCAGCTGTCAGACTTACAATGGTCCAGTGGCGGGCGGTAAACAGACACCTAGAGAGTTACAACAAAAAACTTTGGGAAAGGAATACAGAATGCATTTTTATTTTTCAAATTGCCAGGAAAAAGTAAAACCTCCACTCTTCTGAAGGATTTTTCTTGTTTTGATTTCGAGATGCCTGGAAGGTGATAGATGTGAGCACTAAAATTCTGCTTTAATGTGGATTTCAAAACTATCATTTCTCTGATGGAAAATATTCTAAACATAAGAAGGCATTCTGGTTGCTTAAAGTTTCATTTTTCAGTGTTGACCCTTTCCCCTTGAAAGCTTGCTCCGTCTCCATTACTGAGCTTGCTAATTTCCTTTCCTTGGTATTGAAATAGACCCCTGACAAAGTCAGCAAAAAAATTTCCACAACTTCTTAAGCCATAAAATCTGAGTTTCCATTTTATGGCTTAGACACAACTAGGATTCAAGATAATTATTTAAAGTTTACTCTAATTTACCAAGAATTTTTGTACTTCTCTGTTAGCATATTGGGCGGACATAGTGCATGCCTTCTTAGTAAATCCATATACACATATATATGTTATTTATTATATACATAATAAATAATTTATTTATATATAGTATGTTATATAATATAATATACACATATATTTTTATATATATCAGTAATAAATATATTTACTTTATTTTAGTTGTCCTAGAAAGATTATATTTTGTTCTGGACAGATTTTATAAACAATGGCTGACAACATAGTGGAAGAAGATCCCTCTGTGTATAAATAAATCTCCCTTTAAATTCTATTGTTAAAGATTTATTTGTCTGGCCTACTATTTCTTTTTCCATATTGTTTTCAGCTGCTGCTAAGTAATATGTTTGAGCATGTAGCATGGGAGAGAGAAAGAGTATGAATAAATGAAGGAAAACTGTGCAAATGTACGTATCTTTAGTACATTTGAAAATTGTTTTCCAAAAGCACATATTGACCTGAAATAATGTTCAAAAAGGATGATATATAAAAAGGATGCTGTAACAAGTATATATAATGACATCAACTTTTAAAATATATAAAGGATTAAAAATAAGACTAGAAATGAATATACCCAACTATGAATAGTGATTATTTGTTGGTGGTAAGATTACAAATTTTGTTTTCTTCATGTCCAATGAGCACACATTCATTGCATAATTACGAAAATAAATGTTTTTGAAAATTAATCAAAAAATGGCTTATTGACTGCATAGTTGCTAAATTTTGAGAGAGTAAAAACATGTTTGGAAGAAAGAAATTATGAATTACTACTTAGTGTTTTGCTTGCATCACATAGAAATTAGTGAATAATAATTTAAGCTATGTGAAATAATTATCTTTATTAACAATTAATATTTCAATGCCATTAATCACATTCTTAAGTTGAATGAAAATTCTAAACACATTATAGTTTATACAAATTACTTTCTGAACATATAATAGTTAATATTCTCCCTTTATGTATCTTTGAATAAAAATATACAATTTTAAAGTACTAGATTTTACAAAAAAATAACACTTTGGGCTCTTCCAAATTTAACTGATTCAGCCAGCTTGAAGAGGAATATAATTACAGAGTTACAACAATATGAACACTGCTGCCTTATAAAGTTCCTTAATTTACCAAATCTGACTTATTCTTTTAGATGTTTCTAAACCTAATAAACATTCCATAATGTTTATTATAGTTCCTGGACAGGTTCATTGTATTATGTCAGGTCCCATATCCAGTATTTAGAGTTTGGACTGGGATGTTTACAAAGGAGTCATCTTCTGAGTATGGAACTTGACTTCCACGTGTTGACCATATCTGCACACAGGGCACTATGACAAATAGTTCATCCAGTGAAAGACTGCTTGACCGGGGAGAGATTCTGAGTGAGGGGTTGATAGGATGATTATGAGAAGAGAGACAAACAGCAACATAATCCGGTGCTTTCAACTCCAAACAAAATTTGTTTTCAGTAGTGTTAGTTCATACCACAAGCACAGAGCAATGCCAAACTCTAAGTTGTAATCCAGGCACCTTTAGTCTGAACCACAGCTGGGTATATGTGGGCACAGCTCTGCACTCAGAAATTATTTCTCTGGTTTTCTAAGTTAGTGCAATTTTCCCCTTCCTCCTAGTGGGCAAGTGGGGGTCACTTTGTGGAGCTGCCAAAATTCTTCCTTTTATTTAGCAGTAGGAGAAAGGTATATTTGGAGGTGACAAATTTTGTCCAGTGAATCTCTATTCAGATCCTTACTTTTGTCAAATGAGCCCACCTACAGTCCACTGAAAATTCTATGCATTCTTCTGACTCTTCCTTTGATCACGCTGTTAACTGTACTAGGAATAACTTATCGTGGTATCCTCTCTACTTGTGTTAGGGTAGCTAATTTCAAGTAACTCCTGCTATTCAACCTCTGAAGCCGTAGCATTTTATTTACCTCACACAACTGGCAATTCACTTACTATTTTCTATGGCATCTTCTGAACGGTACATGACTGTGTTGTTTTACGCTGTTATTTAGATGTTCTCCAGCCCCACTGAAATACTACTAGTTGCCTTAAAAGGAGGGAAGGAGGTGCCCTTACTCTAACTTCTGAACGTTTACAAGTGCTATTCCCTTTGCTCAGACCATTATCCTCTGATTCAATTTTATCATGGCTCTACCAAACATGCACATCACACACACATGTGAACAAACACAAGCATGCTGTCCAATAGTCAGATGAGACATCACTTTTTCCATGAAGACATTTTTGCCTTCCCCTGTGGGAGACAGTTGGGTACTCTTTCTACATAAACCCAAAGTATCCTCTACTTTCCCTATAGGGCCCCTTGTCATTGTTCACTTCATCTGTAAGTAAAGCCCCATGAGGCTCCTTTGTCATTTGTGAATAAATGAATGAATGAATAAATGAATGGCTTTCTCAAATATTTTTTAACTTTTCCTGCACTTCGGTCTTCTATACTTAATAACGAGGTGATTGGGTTGTTGAGGCTAGGGAGCACATCTTTCATTTTTTTTGAGTCATTCAATGCATTAAGGATTTTCAATACTTATAGGATTTTTTTAAGGACTGTATTGGATTTTTCCTTTCCATTGTTGTCGTCATATGAAGTCACAGGACTCATCTCTGGAGGGGTCCTTAGAGATCACTTAGTCCAACCTTTCACTGATATTTCCTTTGGACTCACTGTGAAGGTATTTTAGGTGTTTTGGCCCAGAGGCAAGATGAGTTAGTTAAGGGAGAAAGTGCTAAGAGTGCATAAATGAAGTTAAGGCAAACTTCTTGCTGCTTTTTCTTCCTTTTTGAAGAGAGATTTGGCAGCAAGTAGAAGAAAGGGAGGGGAAACTGGGGAGTGGAGAGGCCCCCAGAAGAGATTTCTACACTAATGGTGACTCTGGAAGAGTCAAGAGTTCGAAAGAGTGAAGGGGAAGGGTTTAACAGTGCTGTGAGACTAGGGGGGCTGGTCTGGGCCTAGAACAAACCTGCCAGGAGGTTGTGGCTTGGAAGAGTCTGAATCCATATCTAACTGAGTCTAATTCAGGCCCAAAGTGGGCCATCCCTAGGAGGGTTCAGATTCTCAGCTCTTTTTAGGAGAACGGGGAGCTCAGGGAAGACTATACTTACCCTGTGTCTCTCTCACCAGCACTTTTATATAACAAAGATGGGTTAATGTAAACCTCAGAATGAACTGGAAAAGGGAAATAGTCACATATCACCCAAAAGCTGGAAATAAGGGCAAGAGACTATGGCATATTTGTTCAATGCCATACTGGGGCATTATTCTTAACTTTTTGAAAAGTACATCATAGCAATATAACCTGAGAGGTTGTGGAGCCCAGGCAAGCAAGCCTCCACCGATTGCCTAGAGAAGCATTCATGTTTTTATGTTATGTACCACAGTTCCTTTAGGGAACAGCTAAATGAGTTCTTTTCTCCACCTAAGTCTGGCTCTCCACACCATCTGCAAGAAAGATTGCCTCTCTGGAATCCTGTTCTCCCAAAGCCTAGGACTCAGGGAGATCATCCCAATTACTCCATGCTATTGTGCTGTTCTGTCATTGAGCCAGAAGATAAAAGATAAAAGTTGTTAGAGAATTGTTTTTATATGGGTATTACTGGAGACAAACAAAGATTCTGTAATTTTATTAACTTATATGTGACCCATAATTTATTAAAATATCTTCCAATTTCCTAGCCCTAGTTTTCTGCCAACATTATGTAAGCAAAATTATAATCTACTTAAAAGGAGGACAGCCACAGGACTGATGACTTAACGATTTTTATCTTCATTTATTTTGCCTGCGATAAGGTACTGAAATCATAATGGGGTTAATCTTCTGAAAATTAGTAATGTGTTTTCTCTCTTGCCTTTCTGAGTACTGGACCTTTTATCCTTCTTTCCCCAGGGTAGGGAGAGAGGAATGTAGTAAAAGTCAGGGTTTGTTAAAGAACATATTAAATGACACACCAAAAGAGGACCATTTTGTGGCACAATAGGTTTGAAAACCAGGCTCAGTGAAGACACAATTATTGGCCAAAATGGGAAGATGTGTCAGATAAACGAGGCAAGGAGGACTCCAGGTCCTGCTCCCTGTAGGGACACTGAGAAGAAACCCCACTATCCCTCACCAATTAAAGGTATAATGAGACTAAACTTGTAGGCACAGAAAAAATCAGGCAGCGGAAGGGCATGAGGTTTAACTTTTCTAAGCCATTTTCAGTCACACTTGGCATGAGTACAAATTTGAGAGCCAGGGGGCCCACCATGGGGTCTGCTGTGGTGTTGTTGAGATAGACCGTTAGGCAGAGGGGCAAATGGCAATTATGGCAATGACACGGTGTTCACTAACCAGAGTAAGAAAAGACAAGATCTTGAGTTACGCATCGCTCATTCATTATCTAAGAGTTCTAGCAGGACAAGCTACAAGGAAGTGAACAAGAGATCTTATTCCATGACATAAGTAGCCAGATAGCATCATGCTTTGAGACTTTGACTTTTGCCCTCTGATACAAGTTTGTGTAAAACACACTCTGCTCTATGATACTCAGATGACATTCTAAGGATGAACTGCGAAAGGGATAATGAGCTAAGAAATATGAAATATTAAGAGATGTTTTCCTGAACAAAGTGAACATTACTTAAAGGGACTAATTAAAGCAGCAGATCTAAAAAAGAATTGAATGGATTAGACATTAAATTACTGTTCTAAGACTAAGAAGTACATGAGACTAGAGGGAAAGACAGCTTTAGTAATGGGGGAAAAAGAGGGTTTTTTGTTTTGTTTTGTTTTAGGTTTCTTTTGCACATTTGAGCACAGTGTAAGTTAAACCTGCAACTTTACCTCACGGCAATGTACCAAATATATTGAGGAAGAGTAGCACCATTTCCTCCTGAGACGCTTACAACTGAGTAGAAATCTAGGTGATATTACTGCTGAACTGATGTCTGACTCCTATCCCATGGGTGCAGTTCAATGGGGTGGAATAGTCAGGTGATGCTTCACAAAAGAGGCAGAAATTGAATTGCATCTTAATTTATGGATAGGGCTTAGGAAAATGGAGAATGTCATTGCAGGAAGGGTGGATATTTGGAACATAGTATGGAGTCAGGAGTGTGGAGTCAGGATCACACAGAGTATGGCTAATATAAAGGATAGCAGTTTGCTTCTATTTTCAATGTTATAGCATACCAAATAATTTGAAAAACCCTATGAATACAAAAGACCTAGAACATTGGATAAAATATAGCAAATATTCCTTTTAGACTCAAAAGTGAGCTGCCAAAAATGGATGAGAAATAAGCAGGAATCAAAACAAAAGTTACACAGCAGAAGGTAATGTAGACATTAGGGATGCTTTTCAAGGGCTCGCCAATCTTTGTAACTAAGAGGGCTGATTTTTAATGATTATACAAGTTTAAATCAGAAGGCACCACATGAAGTCAGGATCCATAAAAGATTAATCCTTGGTGAAAAGGCAGACTTGAACAAACAAGCAAACTCATCTATCTTGACCTGGGCTTGAGCAGGAAAAATGTCTCCTCTAAAAATTTATAAGCATTAGCCTATACTCACATGGGTTTAAAACTTAAATTTGCCCTCTCTAGGTGATCTAGGAAACCCCAAGTAGTAAATTACCATAAGTAATTGATATTGTACAGGAATATCTGGCAAAAGAATATGACATTTCTCAGGATTCCCAGAGATAAAGCCTCACCAAACATGAATTCAAAGTCTACAATTACAAAATACATAAAGAAGAATCAGCAAAGTGCTTAATTAAAATTAGGTCCACAAGAATATCAAGTAATTTAGTTACTGAATATATAATGTACATATATACATTTGGGATGTTTAGAGAAAAGTAGGTTGAAATATAAAAAAACCAATATTTTTTGAAATATAGTCATAATTGTAAAAAGCATGTGCAGAAATAAAAAATAATAACAATTAAAATGGAAAATACAATGGAAATCTTAAATAACAGGCTACACCAGACTCCTGCTGGAGGCATAACTAAAAAATAATATGTGTTTAAGTAATTACCCTGAATTTAGTACCGAGACACAAGATGAAACATATGACAGAGTTTAAGGGACTTGGAGGACAGAATTAGAAGATTTAATATGTATCTAATTAAGTTTCCAGTAGAAATGATTCTATATAATGAGAAAAAGGTAAGAGAGGAATTAACTACAGATATTTGCCAGAATTGAAAAGCATGGATACTTGCATTGAGGGAGGCTAATAAAACTCAATCACAAGTAAATAAAAAGGAATCCACAGCTAGACATGTCATGTCATAGTGAGACTGCAGAACACTAAGTACAAAAATAATATTTCAAAAGCAGACATAGAGAAAGGAAGATTTTCTCCAAAGGACTATGATTAGAGTGACTATGAACATCTCAATAACATCAATAGAAATCAGAAGACCGTAGAATAATTCTTCAATATGTGAAAAGAAAATATTGTCATATAGAATTTTATTCAAGGGAAGAATATATATTTTAATCAAAACAACACTAAGAATTTGCCTTAACCAACCCTCAGTGAATGAAAATCTTCTAAAGCACATAAAACTTTTTAGTTACTAAGAATAAAATTAGTCCAGAAACCTGTTGTTATAGCTTAAGCTTTCCACTGGATTTTAAATTTTGTCGTTACTTTTTATTTCTATAAGTCCTGTTTAAAATTATGACTCTCTTTCAAAAATATACTGTTCTTTTCTGTGTTTCAACCTATTTTTTTTCCCCCAAGACAAGGTGTCCTTATGTTGCCCAGGCTGGTTTCAAACTCCTGATCTCAAGCGATCCTCCCACCTCCCACATAGCTAGGATTATAGGCATAAGTCACCACACCCGGCATCAACCTAGTTTTTCTCTAAAGGTGCTGCTCAAAAGGTATTGAAGCAAAAAACTGGTTAAAATTTAGGTGATGCGCGCCTGTAGTCCCAGCTACTTGGGAGGCTGAGGCAGGAGGATTGCTTGAGCCTAGGAGTGTGAGGGTGCAGTAAGCTATGATGACGCCACTCCATTCCAGCCTGGGTGACAGAGTGAGACTCTGTCTCAAAAAACAAAAACAAAAACAAAAGTAAAAACAAAAAACCAAAAAAACATGGGTGGTGTAAAATAAATAATAACTATTAATTTTAAGGGCAAAAAATGAGACAGAACAAATCTACTGGATAAAAACAACATATAAGAGGGGAGAGGGTGATTGTAGATAAGTATGCATGCTAAACTTTTGAAGGATTGATAACAGAACAGAAATAGAGTGTTTAAATTCTATTGTAGAGGGAAAATAAAATAGAAACTTGAATAATCCCTCCTCCACGAGGGATGTGAGGGATGTTTGTTTTTTTAAAAATAAGCATAGATAAAGCCAAGTAAACAGAGTACAAAGAAACTGAGACTCCTATCCATTTCTAGTGGGAATCTGAATCTGCACCACCATTTTGAAGAATAATTGGCAATCTCTTAAATACTAAGTTGTCCATACCTCATGATAAAATAATTCTTTTCCCAGATGTATAGGCTAGAGCAGTACTTCTTAAGCTATCCATGGTTTCAAAACTTTAAAAATGTCTAATCTACTGTAAAACCATAATTTTACAAAATAAAATATTCCATGCTTGGATGTTGTAGCAATGTCAAATTGCTATAAAAGTTTTCATATGCTTACTCTTGGTAATTGTACTTACTTCATCATCAATAAATTACAATTTATGGATTGACACTGGTCTGTGAACCACACTTTGAATGGCATTGCTGTATAGAAAGTCTCAAACACACGCAGAAGGAGAAGATGCCAGAATAATTGTAGTAGCACTGTTTATAATAGCAAACAAAACAACAAACTAGCTAAATGCCTCTCCACTAATGGATGGCTAAATAAATCATGGAATATTCATACATCTGATAATATTTAGTGATATGAATGAATGGACTAAAACTACACACATCAAAGCTGATGAATACTAAAAACATAATATTGAACAGAAAAAGCAATTTTTTGAAAAATACATGTCATACGATAGTATTTTACAACACAAAGTGATGCTGCATTTTTTGAGGAATACACATATTTGTAGTGAAGTATAAAACATAATAGGAGTAATAAGCAAAAAATTTAGGATAGTTACTACTTCTAGGTTGTGGGAAGAGAAGAAAATTCTATTGGATAGGGCTCTTGAACTGTAGTTGTATTGTTATACTTCTTTAGCTGAATAGCAGGTTCAAGTGCGTTCATTACATTCATAATCTCTTTTGTATGCTTAAAACATCTCATAATTTAAAAAGAAAAAAAAGATAAATTTACAAAATATTTGAAAGTTTAGAATTATAGCAATCATTCAGATCTGCCATTCTCTAACACAGTTGAATTTTGTTTTACACTCTTCATAGAACCTCAAATTGTGTGTTGTTAATATCTCAAGATAGCCTATGGATCCCACCTGTGGTTTTTGTTCACTCATATTCCTTTCCCTGAGCCCTCCTCTATATGAAGCAAGTCTTTTCTAGGCACTAGTGTTCAGGAGTCCATAGACAACCAGAGGAGATTTCATGCATAGATTCTAATATGCACAAAAAATGGCTGTGCCTCCCACATTGTGAGCCAAGATTAACTACTATGTGCTTTTCATTTTATTCAGCATTTCAAACATTGTCTACAAATGTTATTAATGATTGTAAATAAATAAGCAATTGCTGTACTCTACTGACTATTTACATAAAGGAAAAGACATTAAAAATATATTGCTCAAGGAATTTAATTAACAATTTAAATCTAGCTAGGATTTGCCTCAGTGGTCAGAGTGACTTGTGCATTCTTTGTTAGATTCTCCTGAGGTTTAAAAATTTTATTAAGGTTCTCAAATGCTAGGTAGCAATGCAAAGTCATAATCCTGCCTTAAGAATCATATTACATTCTACACACAGAGAAAGTAGTATCTATTGTACTTTTAATTATAATTACTTATCATTTATGCAACACTCTTTCAATGCAGGGTAATTTAGAGTCATTTTATTTATTGTTAAGGTGGTAAAACAATAAGGTTATTAAACTCTCTGATTGCTTTGCTTTACTGTGTTTTTTTTTTCTTTTTAAGATTGTGATCAGCAAAAAGTCCTAGCTCTGGGAGAGTGGTTATGAATGTAATTATAATTATGAATACACATGCAAAAATGTACTAATGACCCATACTTTAAATACACTGGCAAGAAAAGTACAACTTTTCTCCTGGATTGCTTGTAAGTTAGTTTTCAAGTAATTAACAAAATGATGTCATATTTCACACTAAACTAGAAGTGACTAAATTAGAGATAGGAACATTGCTGAGATGAGTATCTAATTCAATGGTTTTCTGAACTGCCCTCCAATCTGAAGTTTTGCTGGAGTGGAAATCAGGAATATTTCTTAAAAAATGCCAAATATTCTGATTGCATACAGGTTATGACAGGCATAGCCTTTCACTGTATTTTTCCACATTAGTCTGATCTCCATTTCCAAAGTTCAATTTATGACTCATGGGATAAAAGAGTGAAGTTCAATTCCATCCAACTCATATATATTGAACATTATGTTCCTTCTATGCTAGTTTTTGTAAAGGTTGAAAATGCAATGGGTGACATAGCTCTCCTCATTTGGACACTTGTCTTTGGGGAGAGATAAGACTTGGGAATACTAAATCATTTAAGTAAAAAATAGATCAAACAACTAACATGTCATATCTGGTGTTGTAGACAAGCTGGACTTTAGAAAACTTAGATTTTTTCCTTGTATGTCACTAACTATTTGTATGACTTTGGCCAAGTATCACTTTTAACTTCCTTGGGTCTTGGTTTCCTCATGTGTAAAATGAGCAGGTCAGATTGCATGATGTTTAAATTCCCTTGCAGTTTTCCTACATCATCAACTGTCTTAGACTCATTGTCCTTGTATAGGATTTGTCATTGGCCTCATCCTCACCTTCTTTACACCAGGTTGAAACTTGGGTTGGGTAGCAGGATGAAAAAGAAGTAGGTTAGAATTGCAAATTCTATAAAAGTCATTAGAGTTGACCTCTGTCCTGGGATTTCTCTTTAGCATAGGGAAAATATATAATGATACAAAGCATTTGTACAATTTCCATTACAACGAAAATTTATTTCTACTTAGAAAAGTACCCGAATTTTTCCCCCCAAAATGCCATTTACTTTTCTGCTTAAAACTATAGAAATTCATTCTAAAGAGGAAAGTTCAGTAGCTATGTAATCCCATCCATGTCCGCAGTGTTTTACATGACACAAACACGATTACATTGATTTTAATTTAAGTGCATGCAAAGGAATCCACTAGTTTAAAAAAGTTCAAGTACTGATATGAAAATAAAACTACATCTAATTTTATTTTGGCAAAATGAAATAATCTATCTTATTTTTGAAATTCTAATCTTTTATAAACTACCACATTTGGTTTAAAAATTCTTTTGTATCTTTTTTTTCATTACTTGTGGTCTGTACAGATTTATAGGTTTATGGTTGAAGATGTTAATGGATTGATGGAGAAAGTGATCTTCCCTCAAACTAACTAAATTAGCTTAAAAATATCTCTGATTCTCTTCTATATGCACTAGAGCTGTGGAAAACTGTCCAACACAACAAACCAATTTTAAGACAAACTATCATATTGATTAATTAAATGGGGATGCAAAAGGGTAGATTAGCTAGATTAGAAGATATTAGACCAAGCAATGTTGCCATAGCTTATTAATGTATTTATCCATGCATGTTTGATTCATTCTTTCAGGAAACATTTGTTAAAATTCTGGTGTGGGTAAATCACTCTTCTAGGCTCTGTTAGGGACAAAGAGATGGAAAGAAAAAAGTTGCTGTCCTTAAGGAAATTATCTTGGATAGCTTCTGTTGAATGTTCAACTCATCTGTTTATCCATTCATTTATTCTTTCAATTACTCTTCATCAATTATTGTGTATCACAGCTGTGCTAAGCTATTCAGTAACTAACCACGGAAAGTATAAAGTTATTAATTACGAAAAAGTTACGCACTTTAAGAAATATGATATACTTCACTTTAAGATATGTACCAAAGAAATAAAAAAGGCCTGAAAAAATATTATTCAGAGAGTGAGTACAAGGTCAGAAAATATCAAAATTTCATTAACTGGGTATATCCTATGGGAAGCCAGGACAAAAGACCAAGGGCAATATTGGAAAGTTCATTGAGTAGTTAATTTTTAAAATAATTTTCCCAAACATGGAACAATAAGCAGAATTAGCCCTTAGTCCAAGGCTCCATTCTTCCAAAAAACCAATTCCTTTTCCCTGGTCTCCCTCTAGAAAACCTTCCAAAATCAATGCCAGATGACAGCTGATCTATTAATGGTTTCCTCTGTGACAAGACAACCTGAAAACAAAACAGAAGACAATTATATTCTTCTCCCAAAGGGAGCCTCTTTATAGATAAGCCAATATATATCCCTATCATTGGTTAAATAATTCTCTGTTGCCTTAAGTATTTGCTGACAAATATTTGGTTGATGACTGTAAATTAATCTCCAGATCCTGGAAATTGCTTCATAGTAATTAAACTCATCTTGTCCTACAGACCTTGTTCCAGAGCATACAGCTTGGAAATCTAATTTGTTATTACTTATTATTTAACTTTTATTTATTTTTATACCTTATTTTTTAAAGGATATAAGGAATTTACATAAATATCCAGATTAAATATAATACTTATTAACCTTTAAGCTTTTGGGGTTTTACCACAACTTGTTCTAAGGAAGCTGCTGAATTATAATAGAGAACTAAGTCCAAAATAATGGGACTAGGAGACTCATGGCTAGTCCTCAGATCCACTACACACACATACACACACACACACGTATGAGAGAGAGTGTGTGTGTTTATATATTTCTTTAATTCTGCGGTGAAGATGTTGAATGCCATGATCTCAAAGATCCCTTCTAGAGATTTAAATGTCAATTTGGTCCAGAAATTTTAAGATCCATGCAAAATTACCTATATGCTGGTGATTTCGACTGTGGATTTCCTGTTTCTTTAGACCTTTACTTATAGAGCATTAGAGCATGTTAAAACTTCATTGGCTTGCCTGAAAATAATATTTTAGATAGTGGACTTCTTATTTTTCTTTAAAATATTTTTCTTCCAATATTTTGTCCCTGTTATTGACAATGCTATTTCCAAAGTCCCCCAAATTAATTAATTAATTTATTTATTTATTTATTTTAGAGATAGGTTCTCACTCTCTTGCCCAGCCTGGAGTGCAGTGGCATGATCATGGCTCACTGTAACCTCAAACTCCTGGGCTCAAGTGATCTTCCTGCCTCAGCCTCCCCAGTATCTGGAACTATAATTGCATATCACCTGGTTAATTCTTTTTTTTTTTTTTTTTTAGAAACGGGGTCTTGCTATGTTGCCCAGGCTGGTCTCAAACTCCCAGCCTCAAGTGATCCTCCCACTTCGATCTCCTAAAGTGCTGGGATTACAGGCACGTGATCCACTGTGCCCAGCTAAAGTCCCCCAAATTTAAAACTAATATCCACTTTTGAGATCATTTATCTCTCATATTTTATTTTAAATCATTTTAAAATTCATAACCCCTCTATGAGACCTCATAGATTCTCCTCATTATTTGTCTTCTAATCACTAACAGTCAATTCAGGTCTATACAAATGGTAAAGCCTCCTTAATGGTTTCTCTTGCATCCTCTTTTTCAGGTGTTAAGAAATCATGGAATAATCTTCCTATTACAGACCCTCTGTCACATAATTCCTTTGCTCAATAATACAGGAAATCTCTAATACCTAGCATAAGAATGACAGATTATCCTAACTGGGACATATTTGAGAAACAGAAATTCTGTTATTATTATGCTCAGACAAAAGGCATAAGCTAGGACTGCCCCAGTAAATGGGGACATATGGTTACTTCAAACATAAATGACCCAAACCTCTTTCCCTTACTTACAAATGCTTCCACCAAATTACCTTCTGCCATGCCTTCCTCCATTTCACACCTGTTTTTTAAAGTGTGTGTATATGTTCTTTTGGTTAAGCAACTTTCATTGCCTCCAAAGGCCATTGCTAGTTTTAAACCTTGTGGCTTTTGCAGTGGCAATTCTACAATTTTATTTTGTGATTTCTTGTTTTTCCTCTGCTTCAAAACCTGGGTATAGTCATCTTTAAAATCAGAATGACCCATGGCATGGGGGATACTAAAGGTGTGCCCCTGCTTGAAAAAAATCTTCCAGCCTAGCGAAGAGCCAGAACTCACTGACATGCTTCTCAACTGAGAATACTCCTTTGCTCTGCCACACTTAACAACTTCACTCACTTGTGTTCCAACATGGGGAAGAAAAAGAGGGCTGGAACCTTTTAACAGATATTGTCGGCCTATGTATACTTCTCTGGGGTTTTGAAAACAATTTATGCCTGATACATTTTTCCTGACAATTGATTATATAATAATTGGCTCTGTGGCTGGATAAAAAAATAGATGAGATTATTATCTACATATATATGTAAGTCACAGTCTTCAAATAAATTTAATAAGTATATATTTAGCACTTATTCTGTGCCAGTGTGTATATGTATAGGAAAAACAAAAAGATTAAATATTATTAGCTGGTTAAATTGCTCCAGAGGCTGAAATTTTATGTAAAACTTTGTTTTACATCAGAGGGTGTTCAGTATACAAAGTAGTCATTGACTTTTGTTTTTAGCAAATTTGAAGTCATTTATTTAGTTACATTTGTTAAAGAATCAGTTTGCATTATTCTCTGTATCATTATTAGTTACATGCATCATGCAAATATTTCTTCTATGAGAAAAGTAACCAAAATATCAAAAGATAAAATTGCTATTAAGGGGTATTTTCCATTTGCCAATTCACATGTGTGTCTTTTTAAAGATTATTCAGTCTAATTTTTCTCTTGATATAGATTTTGCTATTCTATTTTTGCAAAATAAGAACAGTCTGTTCTATTCATTCTCCCACTTACTTTTAGAAACTGCAGAAAGGCTTAAATTAAACTCCTAAAAATTAACTGCCATCATCATGCATAGTTATCAAATATACAGTACTCCTGTGTTGGCTGCTCTTAGGAGTTGTGCCTTGCTGATAAGCGTGATCAGCTCTGCATTCATATAAAACATCACAGGAGGGAGTATCAAAACTGAGTCAATACCACCCCTTCATATGATGATATTCAGGTTTTGCTTGTGGGAGCCAGTGAGGGAAAAAGGAAAGCATATTAGCCACCTGATTGCAATGGGATATGTGGAAGAGAATGGTTTCTTTGTGTCTAATGTAACTATTTTGTTCATTCTTTTATTGGAAATAAACACCAAGTGTCATTAAACAGGTCCTTCAAAGCTGGCAGATGTCAAATGAATTTAAATTAGTTTCCTCTTAACGCAATAGTTTAAGTTAAAGAGCTATGTGCCACCCTTGGTTTCAATTTTGTCCTTTATTGGGGATAGGGCAAAAGATGGAATTGATCTCTGAGTTTTTTTCTAGTTCTAAAATTTTGTCTCTTCATGCCTAGACTCCTGGAATGCAATGCTAAATTTTCTAGTTTATATTTATGTATGTGTCACTGAGAGGCCAGTTGTAACTGGTCATAAAACCTGGTAGTAAATCTCCTAAGAATAAAAAGTCCTGATTACAGATCAGATACAAAGCTATTAGGGGATTTGACTAGGAAATAAATAAAGAATACCAGTATAGAATTTGTCCTTTGAGTCCTGGCTTTGCCTCTCATACATTCTGTTTCACGGACTTTTGTTGTTGTTGTTCTATAGATTTCTATTCTTTGAAACAAAGAGGCACTAGGAGAGTATTTCATATTCTTATCCTCTGATCCCAATTAGTCCAAAGATGAAAAAGAGTAAGTAAATTTCTACTTCAGAAAAATTCTTGCATTATTTATGGCTGAGATGGGTAGAAAACAATATGTTTTGATAGAGTTTTTGCGCTCAAAAACATCCTTCACATTATAAGTCACAAGGCGGTTTGTGAAAACTTCACGGATTATCCAGCTCTGTATTCTGTTTTTCATATGCAGTGATTCTACTAGGGCATGGTCATTTTCCATAACATTAACCTAGAAAAGTTGAAGCTGTCTTCCCATACTTCTAGGTTTTCTTCAAAGCAAATATTTGTCAATTACTCACAGCTTTACTATATTAAGAATTTTCTGAAATGTTTGTATTTCACTGAACCATTTGCCTAGAGATACTGCATATTATAACCTGCCTTTCATTGCCCTTTTAAAAAAAAAGTCTAAAATGGTTGAATATTAGCAATTTCATATGGCTTAACCTAATGGTACTAATTTATACTTGGGTAAGATTTATAGTACACATTTTCTTATTAAAGGATCTTATAATTCAACAAAAATAAACTGGTTTGGCTGTAGAACTGCTTTTCATATGTGGCCTGCTAATATTGTGGACACACATTGAAAAACAATGACGTAATTCAAGTTCTTCTTAATGTGGTTTAGTGCAGAGATTCAGAACATGGATTCCAGAGCTAGACTGCTTGAGTTCAAAGCCCAGCTCTGTGAATTATTCATGTCACCTTGTACAAGTTATGCAACCTCTCTGTACCTCAGTTTCCTACAAAATGGGGACAATACTACCTAATGGGATTAAGACAAATATTAAATGAGTTAACATTTATAAAATCATTTGAACAGTGAATTCACCTAGTTTACACAATGTGTTAGCCAATACCATTATCTTTTGACCTAATAAATTGAGGAATCTTTGAGACGCAGTATAGTAGTCCTCTCTTATCTGTGGTTTCACTTTCCTTGCTCTCAGCCTTGGTCAACCTCAGTATGAAAATATTAAATGGAAAATATCAGAAATAACCAATTCATAACTTTTAAATTGCATGCCATCTAGGGTAGTGTGATGAAATCTCATGCCATCCCACTCTGTCCTGCCCAGGACATGAATCATCCCTTTGTCCAGGATATACACACTATCTTACACTTCCCCCACCCATACCCACCCACCTGCTACTCCTGACATTCAACCATCAGCGTTGTCATGGCTCAATGATTTAGGATCAGCTGATGCAGATGATCCTTCTTCCGATGTATCGCCAGAAAGTCAACGTGCTTACATCAGTCACCGCATTTCATCTCATTATGCAACCATTTTATCATCTCATATCATCACAAGAATGGTGAGTACAGTACAATAAGATATCTTGAGAAAGAAAAAGACCATATTCACATAACTTTTATTACAGTATGTTCTTATAATTGTTCAATTTTCAGTTATTGTTAATCTCTTACTGTGCCTAATTTATAAATTAAACTTTATCATAGCTATGGATTTGTAGGAAAAAAACAGTATATATAGGGTTTGGTACTATCCGCAGTTTCAGGCATTCATCAAGGGTCTTGGAACATATCCCCTGTGGATAAAGGGGACTACTGTACAACACATGGATTAGGAGATAGAGCTGTAGGATCAGAGAAATTAAGGTTTGGATCTTTGACCCATTTATATCTGTTTTCCATTTGAAAAACGGCAAGCAGTGTCTGTACATGCATAGTGTAAAACCTGGTGTGCCATTACTCGCCCCCAGGCAAGGCCCCCTTTTATTGACACACTCTCACCTCTCTAAATGTCTAAGGTTCTATTCAAATTCTGACATTCCAAAAATCATTTGACAGTCCTTATGTATTTTAGCTATATCATCTGTGATTTTGTAGGCTGCTATCATAGACATCTTTCCAGAATGAGGAATTGTAATCATTTTTAGTAACTCCTTATAAGGGCCTAGTCATCTCCTTTACCAATTTCTAAAGTTTTCTCCTAATCTCTAATTCCATTGTCAGTTGTGTAATAATTCCTATCACTCCACCAAAGGAACTTTCACATAGTTTTAAGTAGCATGGTCGTTAAATGTGTAGACTTAACTCTAACTCCTTGGGTTCAAATTATGGCTCTGTTCCTAGACCCATGACTTGGGGAATATGCTTAACCCCTTGGGGCCTTTGATTTTTCATCTACCAAAGAAGTGAAAAAAAGTGTGCTTGCCTCAGAGTTGTGTGAAGTTGAAATGGGCTAATGCAGACAAAGCACTTAGAACTTTACCCAGCATGTGATAAATCTTCAACAAAGGAGGCCTACTATTCTATTATTATTTCTTCCCTTTAGGTAAGTGGGAGCTAGTAGGGGGTGAAAGGACTAGTGGGAGATGATGAAGAAATTTAGAAGTACAGTTGTTTTAGGCAGAATCAGGTTTTAGGCAGCAAGATCCCCTTTTAAAGCAAAATATGCTTTATTGTTATTACAGAATTAAAAGAATAAAATTGGGTAACCAATAAGAAAAAGATTAATGTAAGAATCTTCACAACCCCACTGCACCTCATAGGGTTTTGTTACCAGCTTTTTAGTATTCTGTTGTGCATTTAGGATAATAGGTAGGAAGAGCTGTAGGTGTGGTGATTACATGGGATAATTTATACTGGAAAGAGAAAAAAACTATAATAAAATGATAGAATTAATCCAGAAAAGTAGGGGAGGTGCTGAAATAAAAAGACGTAGACCTAGTTGTGCGTGAAGCGAGAGAAGAGTGCCTTTGGTCACCTGGGGGAAAGAAACTTCTAAGAAGTTTTGCTGTGGGAATCTTAGTACATATTTCAAATGAAAATATATATATATAATCTTGCTGATCAAGTCGAATTCATTTGCATGTGATCCTGCCACAGAGCTAGGACTTACAGGCAGCTTAGTTATATTGTGGTTCAACTTTGGGTATCATTGCTGTCAACTATGGAGTAGTGCGGTTGTAGGGAAATTTTGTTTATATTAATATGTGATTGTTTGGCTCAATTTTCAGTAAGTATATACTATTTTTATGATGCAGTTTCAGTTACACTCAAATACAAAGGCAACTGTGGGGAAAAAGACTGAGCAAAAATGTCAGTAAACAGGCCATTTGTTAATTAGGATAATAAATATTTAGAGACACAGAGTACTTACAGAAACTTTTGACATGTTTGGACGAAGGCTACATTTTTAGCGTTTGTAAACGCTACATTTTATAGCCGATGTAACACATGTCTGAAGTTTCATAAAATAATTATAATAATACTAATAATCATACAAGAAATTTTTGAAAAAGGAGATGCCGCTATTTGGTGGAAAAGAGGAGTATTTAATACAATGAAAGAAAACTGGAATTCTGATTGTCAAGAAGTAAATTACCTTATTTTCTGTGATTGAAGATATAAAATTTCTTTTACCTGCAAAAATAAGTGATTGACATGTCTGCTATATGGTACTCTAAATAAAGTTTGATAAGTAATGGATACTGTGACAAAACAAATTCAGTCATAATATCTGAGCCAATTTATCTGAATTGTAAGCTAGCAGAACTATGATTAGGAAAGGTGCTATCGCTGCATAGACAAGTTCAACTATACCCATTTTGGGAACATTATTAAAGATTTCTGTAATGCCGAGTTTTTTAAAAAATGAGAATAACCCAACCTGTATAACACCATGTGGTGTAAACATTAAAGGTAATTAGTTGAAAAGATAATTATCAATATAGGAAATAGAGGAGATCTAAATTGATGGAACTTCAATTGTTATGCTGGATTATTTCTCTAAAATCCCATGAGTGAGTTGTCTTTCTTACTCTATGTGGTACTAATCACAGAGAAGAATTTTAAAAACACGTTGTCATTGAATTCCTACACTGTGGCGATTTGAAAGATCATGCTTATAGAATGCACTTAAAAATATTTGTTAATTAGTGAGTGAATTCCCTTATAGCCATGAGAGAGGCTCCTCAGCCATGTGGATTACATCTATGGCGACGCTGAAGTCCATCCTTTCACATTTTGTCAGACGCATTCAGCATGGAGAATTTAATTTCTCCAGCGTCCAAGAACATTGAGAATGAATTGCATGCTAGATTTACTCAGGGCTAGCTGCAGTTATTGTAGAGGTCTGTGATTGGCCACTGATTTCTCTATTTCTCTGTATTATAAATTGGTATAACAAAGAGGGTGAGATTGTGTATAAAATAGCATGTCTGACCTAGGTGAACATTAACTTAAATGCCGTAATTAAATATATGAAAAAGTTGAATCCATGCACATTGAAGCAAAATTAATGTCTGTAATATTTCCTTCAATAAACTATGTTCCTAAACATGTAGTCAAACAAAACATTTGAAATAACTGAAAATTTTAATTAGATTATGAATAATAAATACTAAGACAGTATATAGTTCATAGTCAACAGGAATTATTTAAAATTCAGGGCTAAATATTTTTGAATGAAGTAAAAACTGAAGTAAATGAGACTACCACTGATTTTCATATCTCATTGTTTATATAATGATATTTTAATATATTTGACTTGGAACCACTAAGAAACTTGTGGTGGCTCAGTGGTTGACCTGGACTCTGGAGTAATCTGGCCATGACATCTGTCACTACATGGATTGCCAGGATAGACTTGCCTAACTGAGTGATTGACATAGTCAGCATTCCAATTTTTCTGGTGAGTAAGATCCTTAAAAGCAGGAAGCGTATCTTTATTTCCTCCTTAGCCTCATAGTGTAGCAGTGACTTATACTGAATGGGCACTCAGAAACTGTTAGTTAAAAGAATGACTGATTTATTGACTGCACAATTTAAGGAATTCACAAACTGTGTATGGATACTGTCTTTGCTGTTCCTACTGAAAGTATCAAATTGTACAAAAATAAAGGATAATGAATTACAGTCATAAAATCAAGAACATTTGGAATCGTAGAGGAAAGTATATGTATATATATGTCTATCTGTCTATCATCTTTTCATGAGAGTATTGGTATTAAGAGAAAATGCATTGTTTTTTTTCAATTGGCATACACTACATTGTCAAATAAAGGTTATTGAAATAGCATGGTACTAGAGAAAGAAAATCATTCTCCTGTTTTGAAATATGCCCTAGGAGGATCACATGGAACAAGGAAATTAGATTATTGATGCCGTAGAAGAGCAAGTTTTTCACCCTTTCCTTGCTCTAGGAAGAGATTAGTATCAACCAGACACAGGGAGAGGGTCTTTGGGCCAAAGAGGTTTTGCGATTCTTTAGTTTCTGGTGCTGTAGCCCATCCTTTCCACACGCTCTCCTTCCTCTAGGTGGGATGAAGAATGCTCACCTTCTCTTCTTGTGAGGTATCTTTATTCCTGGACAGAATCGTCCCTTACAGCAGTTTGTAGGTATTTCTGAACTTAGGGACCAGTATACACTTTGGACCTCAAGTTTTATGAATAGTAGAACACATAGGATTATCATCACTCTTGAGGCAAGGGATGAGGGCAGTAGGAATATGGCAGTGCAGCATGGAGGACTGGGACAAGGTAAGAATCAGTAAATGCCAACCCCACCACCAGCACCAGCACCACCACACACACACACAAGTTTCCTATAAAGCTGAGAATTGTGTGGTGGTATGGTGATGATTCCCCCATGGGTCTACAGAAGGTAGCTGGGCCAAGGCTGATGCCCATCTCACCAGTGGGCTGCTGAATAAGAAAGATACCCTCACGTAGGGGCTACGGAGAGTGTTCTCAGTAGCTGTACTTTCATTGAATCACTGACACAAGAGAATGGATTGAGGTGTTCTGGTGGAAACTCAGAGAATCACATAGCAGAGCAAGTGGCTAGAAGTGACCGGGTGAGGACGCCGGCAGAGAAGTAACCAACTTGCAATTTCTGTGCTCTCACTTACCAGTGGACACCATTTCCTACCCCCGCCCTTGCTGTCAGATGAAATGTAAATGGAGGGCCTGATGGGGTTTAGACTCTGTCATGAGCCAGAAGGAAGAGGAGAAGGATGCTTAAAAGCTATGAGTGGTGTGCTGGAGTCACTTTGGCTGACACAAGCTTTTGAGAGCCGATTATGCACAGATTTTCCCAACACCACATCCAGTGATGCCACGTTGGTAACTTGACATTGGCCATGAGGGAGTATTTACATCACAGAAATCAGCAAATGCCACATATCAGGGATTGTCTTTTCGACAGAGCTGGTTATTAAATGTTTACCAGCATACCACTCTTTGGAGTGAATCCTTAGAGACAAGACATTGAATTATGAATAGTGACAAAGATAACAATACTAGAATCTGAATTTGCCCAAGAAAGGCTAACTTATAACTTGGAAGTGAATGAAGAATTTTGAATTGGACTGATTTTACTGACTGAAGTAAAATACATTGTTCTTTCAGTTTTTAAAGACACAAAATGTCCAAGTGATGACAACATCTAAGCTTTGATCATGGAGTGAATTACGAAAATGGAGTGAATGTGAAGGTCAATGGAATTGAAGCATTCAAGAAACTATAAGACTTGGGACCTGGAAAGATCATCATGTAGATATGAAAATAATTCGAAATGATCTTAACAATTCAGATATGTGTAAAACTGAGTTGAGTTTTGCAGACACTTAATTGAAGTCTCTATGGGGACCTATGTGCAAGTAGATAAGCAATATCCATAGGATCTGTGCATCTAGAGCTTATGGGAGCATCAATGTTCAAGATACAATTCTGGCAATTACTTTCACTATTATGACAGGTGAAGAAATGGAATTAGATGAGATTATCTAGGAAAATATGTGGAGTTAGAGGAGAGAAGTATGCTAAGGGCAAGACCTTCAAGAATACCTACAACTAAGAGATGAGGGAGGAAGAGGAATAAAAAACAACATTAAAAAGAGACATGAAAAACAAAGATGTAAGAAAAATGAAGAAAATTCAATGTCATCATAGCTAAAGGTGAAGATACTGGCTTTAGCAATTAGGATTTTTTTTCCCCCTAAGAAGATAGTTGTTTCAGGCAGTGGATTAAGAAGATTAGACAATAAAAACCCTGAATGCAGACTATCTTTTTTTGAGAAGATTGATAGATGTTGTCAAAATAAAAGGAATGATTAAACATAGATTGGCAATATTAGTGTAGTTAATAGACCCTAAGTAGGTTTAAGGGTTGGGTCAGCCATGGAAAATAGCACCCGTGGGAAAACGACCTTTCAAAACTAAGGTCTCTCATCATGGGTGGAGGTGGGCTGAAGTTTTAATATTCTTGAAAGGCGATGATAAAAGTTGGGTGGGAAGCCTATAAGCAACTCTGTCTTGGTATTCTGCCAGCCTAAGCCTAATCTCCCAGATCAGGTTCCAGGTAGCTGGGAGCATCCTGGCATGGCTGCTGTGGTCCTGAAGATCCCCATCTGCCACAGGACCTAGAATCATTCCCATCCCTATTAAACCCCAAATGAATGACCACTACTAGGTAGTGTCAACTGCAGCTGGACCTGGACAGAGTGAAGTTTCATAGCTGGATTTCAAGAACACCAGGCTGGCAGGTTTCAAGAACACCAGCTGAGCAGGTTTGTCCTGGTATTTCATTTATCTCCAACAACTGCGTTTTAGACAATTGAACTTTGTAGGCTGCCACTTACTATGCTGTGACAGGTTTCTACTGCACTTTCACCTGGTGGGGACTTGTAGGAATAGAAGCTTGCCCTCTACTCTTATTGTAAGTGACACTGTATTATTGACTCTGTGCATTTATATTACATTTTTATTTCTGTATATTGAGGAAACTTGCATTTTTTCCCTGTCTCTGGGTATCTTTCTGTCAAACCACATGTCTTTGTGATGATTGTGTGTAACAGAAGTAGTTAAGATATGGTGTGTCCATTTTAGAAGGTAGTCTACAAATGCCCCCCAAATAAATGGCTTTTCATAAAAATTTGGACAAAAATTGTGTCTGAACTGTTTCTTATCAGTGGTTAGATTCTTTCTAATACTTAAGTGTAAAGTTGAAATAAATTCATGAAATATTATTTCTTAATTTTAATTTATAAGATTTTTAAAAAATATAATGAATTTCTTACAGAAAAATCTGTAAAGAAAAAAGGTTATTTTTAAAATCATACAAGAACATGAGTTCATTTCAGTTTTATCTGAGTTGGTAAACATAGCTATAACACTCAAAACGCATCTGAAACATTAGGGAAAACATTTTTAAAAGTAGCTATGAGAAACAACATTAGATCACAATGAATCACAGAAAGAATAAAATTAATAGCTCATTGAGAAAAAAGAATTTGAAGTCAGAGAGAGTGGAAAAACTTACAGAGGATTAAGAAGAATGTAAATGTAGTTTGACAAGAGAAAAATGAAATTAAGGCATGGCAAGGAATTCTGTTTTAAAATGTCATTAATTAATTAAAATAATAACAAACTAAGAGTTATTTTTTGTTGTTGGTCTTTTTTCGGTAAAAACACTGAGCAGAGTTTTTCTCTCTGTTTTCCAGTACCTGTTCCACCCATTTTTCAGGCATCTATCTCCCAAGCAAAAATTGTAATGTCCTTTTATCCAGTTGAATGGCTCTGGTGGGGAGGAGTTTGGAAGAAGGGAGAAAAAAACTAATGAAGATTATCAACCAGAAACCCACGCAAAAACAAAAACAAAAAAATCATGCTTAATGGATAAATATTAGAAACATTCCCACAATAAATATGACGGAAAAAACTACTATTCAACATCATATGTAGGTCTTATCTATTTAAAGAAAAAGGAAAATAAGCAAATGAAGGTATAAATATTAGAGAGGAAAGGACAAAGCTATTAATATTTGCAGATGATAAGATAATCCTATAGACAAATCCATATGAATAAACTAAAAACTATTAAAAGTAATAAAATTATTCAGCAAGATGGTAAATTCACCAAACTCAATAGCTTTTCTATAAAGCAGGAATATCCAATTAGAAAATTTAATGGGAGAAGATTATCATTTGTAATAGCAACAACACAGCATAAAATACTTCCAAATGAATTTAAAAAGGAATGTGTGATGCTTGTAGGTAGGAAGAAAACTACAAGTTTACTGAATGTGTGTGCTAAAAATAACTTAATAGTTAGACAAGTATATCAAATTCCAGGATTTAAATACCTCATTTTTCTAGGATGTCAGTTTTCCTCAAATTAATCTATAAATTTAAAAAAATTATTATCGAAGTCTTAACATTACCTTTATAGAAACTGGCAAGTTGATTCTAAAATTCATGTGGGAAAGAAAATATTCAACAACAGAAAGAAACTTTCAATAAAGAACAATGTCCTAGAAAAGATAAAAATATAAATCTATAGTAATTAAAACAGAGAGATTGGCTGAGGTGTTCATAATAAATCAAAGGAAAAGAACAGATTCCAGCAAAAGACCTGTGACTAAACATTAATATATCTTAAATAAATGGCATTTAAAAATCTGCAGAAAGGGTAGACTATTCAATAACAGTGTTGCAATAATCAGCTAACTATTTAAAATCAAATAAAAATAGATCATCCAATGCCCTATGCTAACAAATAAATTTTATATGGATTAAAAATCCAAATACTAGTTAAAAATACAGGAATACAGGTGAACATTTTTATAATCAGATGAAGAAATTAAAGAGGAGGGAAAGACTTTCTAAATAAAATGGAAAACCCAGAAGTCATAGAGGAAAAATCTGGTGGATTTGGTTAAATAAAAGTAAAAAACTTCTCTCTTACAAAAGATAGGAGAAATAAAAGTCAAAGTAACCTTCTTGGAAAAACATTTGCAAATTTCATATCAGAAAGAAATTAAGATGAATATTTACAATCTATAAAACTATATAATAAGAATATTAACTCCTTTTTATTTTTAAGCTACCATTTTTCGAGTATTTTACTATACTTCAGGTAATGCACTTACGTTTTAAACATTTTCAAATTTGTCATGTTAACCCTGTGAGGTATATATTATTTCAAATTTTCATTTAAAGATAAGAAAAATAAATTTGGCTAAAATAATCAGTCTAAGTTTGCATAGTTATATGTGCCCCATCCAGCATTTGAACCAAAGTTTTTAGGTGAAGAATTCCTAACTGCAGTACTCTATGAATTTGATTGTGCTTTTGGAACTTTTTTCACAGTTTATGGTTTATAACTTAATTTTGTTCCTGTGTTTATGATGATAAAAAGTTGAAAGATTCTATAGACTTATAACTATTAGTTGTTAGCTATGCAATTTACTTTCCTCAATATTCAGTATACCTTCTCCACACCAAATAAGCAATATTTTCATCTTGTTTCTTGGTGTCAGTTCATATAACCCTTTAATCCATCTAGAATTCATTTTTGATATACAGGATCAGTTGAGATGCCCAACTGATTTACAGGTTAACCTTTTCCTATGGTAAACTCCATTTTGAATGCATTCATTGTATTTCACTTGTTATATGTCTATTCTTGTACCTGTATTACATTGGTTTACTTATTAAGCTCTATAATTTGTTTTAATACGGGATAGGGTAATCTCGTTATTCTTATTTTTCAAAATATTCCTGGAAGTTCTCCACAAACCATTGATTTTGAAAATGATTTTGCTTCTGTCCAACATTTAATCTTTTCATCCAGGAATAAGGCATATTTTTGCATTAATTCAAATCTTTTTTATATATATTTGAAAATTTATATAAGTTTATATAAATTTGATAATTTTCTTTGCATAGATCCTTCCAATTTATTATAAAATATTTTCCTAGATTACTTACTATTTATCCATGTGTGTGATAACTGAGTTGTGTGGGAAATGAATGTTACTACAGTTAATGGAATGTTTTCTGTTTATTATATCTTCTATTTGTAGCTATTGCTGGTTGCTGTGTACTAGAAGACCATTGTTTTCCTTTAGCAGCAGCAATAAAGACTGTTTTTATATCATTCAAATTCAATAATCATTTTAAAGCACTATTAAGTACCAGATTCTATGCTAGGAGTATCAAAATAAAAGTAATACAGAGATCTCTTACCCTGTATATATATGTAAGACAGGGACCTCAAAAGCATGCAGGGCTTGGTAGAAGAGCATGCCATCTTTATATGAGGAGCTAGGATGACATTTTGACAAGGGACATATGGACAAGGGACAGAAAAATTATTGGTAACTACTTTATCTTTCAATATCTTTGTAGCACATTATCTTACCCTAAGCAACAACTACAGTAGTAACAGCTACAATTTACCATCTTTTATGTATTTGGTGTTGCAATAGGAATTAAGAATAACGCCATTAATCTTCCTACCAACCTCTCAGGTGAGCATTATAGTCCCTATTTTACTGATGATAGGACTGAGGCTCAGGAGGCTTACGGAATGTCCCTACAGTTGCAGTACATGTACTTGACAGACCTGGAATTCCTACAGGTCTGTGTGCTCAGTAGTCTTCCACTGTGCTCAGCTGTAGACACAGATTCAATTAATTATGAGATGGATAAGTCAACAAGGAAAGTCATTGAAAGTCAATAAGGAAAAGTCACTTTTCACTAACTTGAAATATAAGACTCTTTTCTTTGGGTTTCCTACTCAATGAAAGATGATAAATTGCAAGGGGAGACAGATAATAGTCAATAGTAAAATAGTTAAAAAACCAGCACCTTTTGTTCCCTTTACTCTTTTGTAAAATAACACCACACTATCTAACATGTGGCTCCTTAATTTCATGTTTAAATTAATTAAAATTAACTAAAATTAATAATATAGTTCCTTAGTTGTACCAGTCATATTTCACCTGCTTAATAGCTCTACCATATTGGACAGTGCAAAAAAGTTCTATCATCACAGAAATCTCTATTGAACAGTGCACATCGAACCCAAAGGTCATATTCTGAAG
Organism: Daubentonia madagascariensis; assembly: GCA_023783475.1. NCBI lineage: Eukaryota > Metazoa > Chordata > Mammalia > Primates > Daubentoniidae > Daubentonia > Daubentonia madagascariensis. Next base: position 44,167,253 of record JAKFHU010002088.1, on the reverse strand, counting down.
TTACTTTACAATTTCATTTCCTTAGCAAATATTTAATGTATGCCAGGATATGAGCTAGTTATTGGGACCCAAAAATAGGTAAGACAGTTTCTTTCCTTAAGTTTTTAAAAATCCAGTGGCAGACAAATGCAATGAAATTGCCATTCTTGGGAATAAAATAATAATAATAATAATAATAATTATAATGATAGGTCCCCAAGAAATTACTGTACTTTTTCTGGTCTCTTTCCCTGTATAATTGTTGCCTATTCCAGATTATATAATCATTACTTATTCCAGATTAATCTGGGGCACTCTGAATTATCTATTGCCCCAAGAATCTATGAGTTTAGTACTGATTTTTACCTTTTAAGTTTTGCAAATCTTAGTGCTGATTTTACACCCTCCCACACAGGCCCAGAACTGCTGCTTAAACAGCACATATCTGAATCACATTTTTGCTGATTCTTTTTGGAAAATAACTATGTCTGGAGTGATCTATTCACCTCTTCTTTGTGTTTGTTACCTGATGAAAAAATGAAATCTTGACGTAGAATTTTCCCCATTTTATCTTGCACAAAATGACCTCTGACAAAACTATCAGCAAAACAGTTCCGTTCTTTGCTATTAAGCATTTGAAATTTCTCACTTAAGAGAAGCTACTGGAAAACCCTGCTGTTTTCTCATATAAGAAAGCTCAACTTCCCTGTGAATTTTCATGCATAAGCCAGAGGGTTTTTGGAAACATCTTGCTGCCAGAAAAAGCTATCAAATATTCTCCCTATGTGGGCTTTCTCTTTACCAGCAGTTAATAAGAATAATTCTGTTTCTTACTTTACAAAATACAACAAAAACTCGCTTCACCTTCCTGGAAGAGCTATGTCCATTAGAGCCTCCTTTTTTGCACCTACCTGGTTTCAGATATTTTAGCATCCATGCATAAAGTGTCTCCTTTCAAGTTGATGTTCAGTAGTATTTATTCAGCACATTTTTTTTTCTATTTGGTAACAAGAACATTTTATGGGGTGGCATTATTTCATGAACATAGCCTAAAATTAACACTATCAAATAAGGGGCAAATTAGAATCTCAGCCAAAAATAGAAACAGAAAAAAAAATTAAGTGTATTTAAAACATTCATCTTCTTCTGAGAAAAGATTTGTCACTGAATGTTGCCCAGCTTTTACCTGGATCATTCTGTCTGTAAGACAGTCATTGTCACTGTTGCCAAGTGCTGTCAACCAGAGAGCCAATGCTGTGTTGATTGCTGCTTCCTGCTAGTTGTTGGACCCTCATTGTGTTTCCTAATCCATGCAAAATCAGCCTTGGCTAGTTTCTCATGCTCGCGCTCTCTCTTTTTTTTTTTTTCCCCACTGTCTAGATAAAAATTTTCTCTTTTGTTTCCAGGCCTGGATGATTCAAGGCACCAGCATTTTAATTCCAAACAAAAGACTAGACGTGAAAGTTCATTGAAATGACATAGTCATCACATATTACATGTCATATCACAAGTCCATTTTTTAATAAACTGGTCATAGTTGCTTTTCAGGTTCTGTTTTGTTTTGTTTCACACAAATGGAAGCAATATATTCCACTGACATAGATGGAAACAACTAATCTCACTGGATTAGCCTATAAATTCCTTGAGGGTAGAAAACAAAGCTAATCATTCTATTTTCCTCCAATGGCTCAAGTCTTGAATTTTGCTTTGCAAGGCCAGCCCAATACATATTACTGGCTAACAGAGCTTGTTTTGTCATCTGCAATTTTACTCTCAGCACTTCAGCTTTCTTCAATCTTTTTTTCCACTCAATCTAGGGCCATCTGGCTGCCTACCCTTCCTCCTTCTATTCTTTTTAACTATAGAATCTTACAGGAAGGGTCCCTTTTTAGAGAATTCATTAGGGACTCAATCGAGAAGACTTAACATTGGGCTTTTCTTTCTTCTTTACTCCTCAGAAACCCTATGACTGCTTACATCAAAATGCACCTCCCTTGCACCTCCTGTTCTCTCTGAAAGTTGATAGTGCCATTTTTCATGTTAATGTTCAGGGGGATTCCATCCTCTTGTTTCATTTATAGCCTCTCTCTATACCACTTAATCCTTCCTTATGTTATATGGTTCTCATCTCTCCATGGGCAAGGCCTATGGAATGAGGCAGTGATTTCCCTTGCAACATGCCAGGTTAGGTGTCCACTTTGCAGACTACCCCTTGGATCATCTTTCATTCATGGAAGAAACGAATCCGGTATTTCTAAGTGGCCAAACATCTAAATCTTGTTCTCTAATCCATTTGACTAGTTAGAAAGCTGATGTGCTGCCAACTGATATGCTGGTCAAAGGATACAAAATTTGAATTATAAAGATGGAATAAGTTTAAAAGATCTATTGTACATCATGGTGGCTATAGTTAGTAACAACATATTGCATACTTGAAAATGCTGAGAATAGATTTTAAGGGTTCTCAACACAAAAAAATATAAGTATGTGAGGTAATACATATGATAATTAGCTTGATTTAGCCATTCCACGATGTATACATATACCAAAACATCATGTTGTATATTATAAATATATACAATTATTAATTTTAAAAAACAAAACAAAAAAATAAAGTCAATGTGTTAATTTCCATGTGATCTTGGGGAGGCAGAGAAGAGATGGTTGTGATTTATTGGCGCCTTTAGACCCAGACATTAATATGCTGGTTTACATGTGAGTTGATGAAAAGTTCTAGTGTGTTACCTCTCTTAGTGTTCATATTTGCATTATCTTTTGATAACCCCATGTGATAAACCCAGCGTTTTAACTCAAAGGGTTTACTATGATGGAAGCAATTCAGACCCGATGGCAGGCCTGCAGAGAAGCACTTTTTTTAATAGGATGCATCCCTCAAGTTTTATTATTCAAAAAGAAGCACACTCTAGCTATAGGTAGGATACTTGAGGATAAAGTCCTTGGCTAGTTTGTTCATGATATTGAGGTATTGAGGTGATAGGTCCAACATGATCTGGAGATAGATCCTGAATATTTCCAGATTTGCCTTCAAATACCAGAGATTGTGCTATAAAAGTGCTTAGGGTCAGAGACAAACCTCACAGGAAGTCAAAACAGTCACTGGAGGTACATAAATTCAGATTTTGCATTAGATCGTTACCTTTGGGAAAGAATTTATACTTAATCATCAGCTGAATTTTCTCTACTGATTTTAAGTCCATTTTTCAAGTGCTGATTTGAATATCAAGATAAGGTCACTTTATATGCATTTTGTTTGGGGTACTTTTGACAGAAAATGTTAATGGCTTAAGCTTATAACAAAATAGGTTTCTGCATTTTGAAAGCAAAAGAGCAATTTTCTAGCATTGCTACTGAATCTTATTGATAAATAAGGTGTCACATCATTAACTCTGAGAAGTTGTTGAAATTGTCATAAAGAAAAGTATGGATTTTAAAAGTAACCAGCACTTAAGACCAAAAAATCAAAGTCAAAAGAAGAGTGAATAAATGTATTTGATCACTATCAGAAATATGTACTAGCAAAATAAAGTTATTCCCAAAGAATATGAAGTTTCTGTGTGTAAATGTTTATTCTCTAGCTGGCAACCTAATTCAGATCTATAAGTATAAATTAATATATAATTGAAAGGATGCCAAACTAAGGGCAGTTCTAAAGTTGGGCAGACTAATGAAAGAAGAGATCATGGGGAAGGTAGGTTTAAGCCAAAAGTTAAAAGGGAGATAGAAATTCACTGGTAAACTGTGAGCTATTTTTAACATATTCACACACAGATGTCTGTTCATCTAAATCAGGTTTTTTAAATATATTTGACACTTATAACATTTGGGCATTATTAACAATTCCTTGTTACAAGGGAGGCTGTCCTATGCATTGCAGGATGCCTAGCAGCACCCTTGGCCTCTACCTACTAGACACCAATAGCACAACTCCCCCCACCACCAGTTGTGGCAAACGAAAATGTCTGCAGACATTGCCAAGTGTCCCTTTGGGGTTGGGGCAAGATCATTCTTCCCACGTCCAATGAGAACAACTGATCTAAATGTATTCTTGCAGGAGAATCTTTCATTTGACACTATTTCATCCACCAGTAATAGTGATAATAGCTAAAATTTAAATTCTTACCATGTGCTAATTATCTTGCATAATTGTCACAGTTCTATAAGGAGGCACTTTTCTTACCAATTCTTTTAAAATATTGAATTTAAATTTATTAAATAAATGAATGAATGCATTGTACCAGTTTACAGATGAAGAAACTGTGGCCTAGAGGAGTTGAGAAACTTGCCCAAGGTAACACTGCTAGGAATGGATAAAGTGAGAAGTTACATCTAGTGCTGACTAACTCCAAAGCCCATGCATGTAACCATTACACTACAAGCTCTTTTAGTATAGTCTTGACTTATCATGGGGAAAAAAAGATATTAAAAAGTGACATAATAGCTAACCATAATGCTAAAATTTAAATATCAGAGAGTCTGTAGGACTGAGTGCTTTCTTTCTAAGATCGAGAACAAGTCAAAGGTTTCCATTCTCACAACTCTTATTCAACACACTGCTAGAACTTCTATCTAGTATAATATGTCAAGAAAAGGAAAAACAAGCATCCAAATTAGAAAGGACAAAGTAAAACTGTCCCTATTTGTAGATCACATGATTGACTACATAGAAAGCCCTAAAGAATCTGCTAAAAAAGGTCCTGAACTAATAAGTGAGTTCAGTAAGGTAACTGGATTAAGATAAATATACAAAAATTAATTATATTTCTATATGCTAACAATGAACCAAAGTTAAAAATGCAATGTCATTTCTAATCACCCCCCAACAGGAAATACTTAGGTATAAATCTACCAAACCTGTACAAAACATTATGCTGGAAAATACACAATGCTCATAAAAGAAATCAAAGATTTAAATATCAAATGAATAAAGAAACATACCATCTTCATGGAGTGGAAGACTCAACAGTAAAGATTTCAATTCTCCTCAAATTGGTATACAGGTTTAACACAACTCTTACCAAGATCCCGGAAGATATTTTTTATGTAGGTATAGACAAGATTTTTTTGAAATTTATATAGGAAGGAAAAGGAAGTAGAATAGTTTTAGAACAATTTTGAAAAAGAAGAATAAAGTGGAAGAATCAGCCTATATGATTTCAAGACTTACTACATAGATACAGTAATCAAGATTATGTGGTGCTAGTGGAAGCAAAGATGCATAGATCTATGGAACAGAACAGAAAACCCAGAAATAAACATGCACAAACATACCCAACTGTTTTTTTTACAAAGGTACAAAAGCAATTCAGTGGAGTGAAGTTACATTTTCAACAAATGGAGCTGTAGCAATTGGACACCCTATCCATAGGCAAAAAAATGAAACTTGACCCTTCAAGACTCAAACGTTATACAAAAATTAACTCAAAATGTATCACAGGCTTAAATGCAAAATGTAAATCTAAAAAACTTTTAGAAGAACCATAAGAGAAAATCTTCAGGATCTAGATTAGGCAATAGTTCTTAAACTGGACACCAAAAGCATGATACGTAAAATAAAAAAAATCTATAATTCGAACTTCATCAAAATCAAAAATGTTTGCTCTGCAAACAATTATTATATGTTAAGAAGATAAAAAAAGACAAGCTACAGAGTGGGAGAAAATATTTGCAATGACATATCTGACAAAGAACTAGTATCTAGAATACATAAAAAACTCTCAAAGCTCACCAGTAGAAGAAACAAACAACCCAAATGGAAAATAGATAAAATTCATGAAGAGATGTTTCACTGAAGAAAATATGCAGATGGCAAATAATCACTAGGTAAGGGGTACATGGAATCTCTCTATATTATCTCTTATAATTATCTCAGAATAAAAAGCTTAATTTAAAATGTGACATAGAGAAATATCAGAGTCTGGGACATTTAGATAAGTTTAATAATTGGAAAGCTTTTTTTTAACCATTTCACAGTTTCAATGAAGCCCAAATGGTCATTTTCTCTTATTTGCTCATAAAGAAGAAGAACAATGATGTGGTCACTCAGAGGACATTTCTCAAGTGGAACTAAAGATAACTTAACCCAATAAATTCCAATAGATAGGTATAGAGTATGGGAGTTTTTGCCTTGGTTAAATTCACCATCTCAAGCCTTACTCATTTTCTTACCACAACAATTCTATGCAGGCTTCCTGGATACTTCACAGTGATGGCTCCTGTGTGGACTCTTAAGGTACTTATTTGCATGTACAACTCAGCTAGAATGTTAATCATGGCAATAAATATGTATTGATTATTCCCTGTTTGTAAAGCACTGAGCTAAAACAGTACCTTTTACATTATCGTCTTGCCATTTAATTTTTATTCTATTTAATTTTCATTTGCACATGGTTTTTTCTAAATTTAACAAATAAATTGTACATCCCTTAAGGTTAATTCTTGCCTCTGAATCTTGTCTGTGTATCCACCATGACCCTATCACAATGTCTTACGTGCAGTACGCATACGGAACATATTTATGAATTACTTAACTGAAAAATTTTCAATTTAGCTATTTACAGTACTTTCTCAGGAAAAGGTATAGCATACATTGTGGGTTCTGGAAGGAATCTATTGTTGTCAGTATTTGAATGATTCATGCAGACCATTTTTGCTGCTATAGTGCTTCTTTTATTTGTATCACACTGTGGTGACTTCTAGGAGCAAGAGTGCACCTGGCAGCAGAAACACTTGCACATGTCTGCTGGAAGCCACAGATGTGCTTTAGGTCTGCACTGACACTTGCCTAACTTAAAATCCACATCAGCATGCAGCTGTGTTCTTGTTATTCTTGTAGAATAGAGGGTAGATAACCAGGAGACTGGAGGTAGCACTAAGTAACCAGAAAAGCGCTAAGTAATGTACCAGAGATTTCAATCTGTGTTTACTTTAACGATGAAACAGTCTAACAAGGCAAAACATGCTGGTCAAATTATGGGCATTTGGGGAAGTGTAAGATGAAAGAATGCACATGGTTTGAAAATTTTAAAAATACTTTATGGAGAGCAATGGAGATAAAATAGAAATATTTATGCAATTAAAACTTGAAACTGTACACAGCCCAAGCTATTACTTACAGAAACTCTGACTTAATAGAATTTCATCCTTTGAAATATTTTAATGACTCTAAGAACTGCCCTTCCAATGTTTTTATGGTGAGTTTTATCAAATAATGCTAAGCCATCCCACCTCTCAAACTTGTTGAATCAATCAGAGCTGCAGGCTAGCTCAAAGCATCCCTAATTGATGATCAGTCAGACTATTGATTTTGTTTTTGATAGCACGCTGAGCAATTTATCAGAATTTATTTGCAAAAAACCTCCAGAATATGTTGTTTCACCCTAATTGCACTGTAGATTAAAGCATAAATGTCAGGGAAAGTATATGTGAAATTTTATAGCTGGAATGAAATTATATTTACATTATGGAAAAAGTGAAATGGATTTAATTATCTAAAGAAAAATGAGTAACAAAGCAGATTGATATATTACTAGGTAAGATTTGTCTGGACCTTTAAAAATAGTGACTCAGACTCTCAGAGGATTAAAGGAACATTATGATGGAAAGTTCTAGCTAGTTCCTCAGTGGGCAGATAGCAGGGTTCCTCTGTTTACGGACTTGGAGTCACCACCATACTGCTTTTTTTCTACTTAATACCTTTTCTATGGTATGTTTCTTTCTTGTCTGCTTGTCTCTCTCAGCCATCATCTGTCCAGGGTTCAAGGAAGTCCTTTTGGGCAGCTTTGGGAAAAATAGACTTGAGAAAATGACTGCACAGCATCTGTGCTGTTTACAATGACTCACTCAGTATCAACAAATAGCCTTTTGCTCTGAAAGGAAATTAGCAAGTAAGAAGTCATTTAAATGAGAGGAAATTGGTAGTGCTGTGTCCTTTTAGTACACTACAGGTTTTTTTTTTTTCAGTAAAGTTGTCTGCATAAATAAAATAGTTAACAGTGACTAATGATTCCAGAACAAGATCCAATGGCTTTATACATTGAATTTATTCATTTTTATCAGCTAAAAAGTTCCCTTGGTTTCTATCACAATATATCTAGAATTCCTTCTGACCAATATGGTGAGCGAAGCCAGCCTGTGCTGAATATAACCAAAAAGATACTTCAGTGGTTTGAAATCTGACCAATATTAGAGTTTATCCAAAGCACAAATATAAGATTTAACCTAGCAATAGCCCTATAATAAAAGATTATAACCATAGTTATAGTTAAGCAGCTACAGTTTAGAATAAGCACTTTTTTTATACTAATGTTATCATATACCTAGGAGGAAAGAAGTTCTTTGCTTTTTCTTTTCCAAACAAAATGACACTAATTGCTTTCCTCTCAGGTCCTATTTTTTCTTTCATTATTTTAATTTATCTTCTCTGAAAACCTTTAAACATCTTTACAGCAAATGAAGACTATACTCAATGCATTGCTTTAGTAAATCTCAAATACTGCTAAATATACAGAATGTCTATTTGACCTGGGTTATTTGACCCTAGAAAATAGCAATCCTATGAATACAACTTAGTATATATATATCTATATATACATGTATATATATGTGTAAATTTTTAAAAAATCATTACCATTTTGCTTACTTATCTTTAACTAGTGTTCCTCTACCATTAGTAAAACTTTTTTGCTCTGTTTTAGCAAAAATCAGTGTATGTTTGAGAAAATTTATATTTAAAAAGATCCCCATGGCATTATTTCATTTTGCCTCTGTTTGATTGAGTTTATGTTAATTGATGCATTACTATAATATGCAATTTTTAAGGAAAAAAGTCACCATAGAACAAAGGCACAACTCTGTTCTGACGTCATTTACAAATTTGTGGCTGAGGTCATTTGCAAATTTAATATGTGTTGAAGTCTCTCATCTTTATATCATCTCTACAACTGTTAAAACTAAAGAGGACATTTCTCTTTTCAGATTTGTGAAATCCTGGAAAGCCATATCTAGATATTCTGAGGCTGTAAGCCATGTATGTTTCTAACCTATTTTCCTAGAGATTGACTTCCCTTGCAAAAGAGGATAAGTCAGTTCATTATTTTTCATTATGCATTGAGCGTAAGCAGAATGTACAACAGTATCCATTTCTGCCAGCTCTCTGTCCTCTCTCTGGAATGAAGTCACATTGAGAGTTTCTGGTAACACCTACAGAGTGTATGTTTTCCTGGGAAAGTTTTTACATTGCTGCTCAGTGAGAGAATTTGAAATTCTTGTGTGACACATCTCTCAACCCATATGAGTCATCATCTTTTTTTCCCAGGTTGACAGGCCAGTGGCAGTTGTTTGCCCACCTAATTCTAGAAAGGCGTGAAAAAGTGGCTTCTAAACATTATGAAACCTTTAGGGGCTTAATGAAAAAATATTAATTCTGTGTGGTCAAAGTAGACAAGGACTAGTTTTGTCAGTTCAATGCTTACAGCTAAACATGCCATGTTTTGGGGTTTCAAGCAATAAAATATAAGAGGAGAGTTCCAACAAGCTCTCCATATTTGGAAACATACTTATTCATGTTTATCCTTATAGATGGAAATGAGAATGTCCATGTAGGAGAGGATAAAAGGTTTTATTAAAATTCAACACAATTGCATCTGTTTCACACTGTCACAGAGAAATCTGGAATATAGTGCATTTCACAGAGCCCCAACAAGTAACCTATGTTTTTCTCTCTTCCACCTCTTTTCATATTCTTTTACTGCTTTGCTCTTTATATTCTCCATTTGTTCCTGTTTCACACTATAGAATGGCCCCTTCCCAAACTATAGGATAATGTTTGCTCTCATTTCCAAAACCTGGAATATAATGAGATATCACTCCTGTGATTGTGTTATGTTATATGGCACAGTTGACCTCAATATAAGGAGTTCGTTCTATGGTCTTAGTCTAATGACATGAGCCCAGACAAAGAAATCAGGCAAGAGAAAGAAATAAAGGGCATCTAAATCAGAAAAGAGAAGGTCAAAGTATTCCTGTTTGCTGACAACATGATCTTATGTCTAGAAAACTCTAAAGACTTCTCCAAAAGACTCCTAGAACTGATACAGAAATTCAGTAAAGTTCAGGTTACAAAATTAATGTACACAAATCTGTAGCATTTCTATAAACTAATAATAGTCAAGATGAGAATCAAATCAAGAACTCAATACCATTTATAATAGGTGCAAAAAAATAAAATACCTAGAAACACACTTAAGCAAGGAGGCGAAAGATCTCTACAAAGAAAACTACAAAACACTGAGGAAAGAAATCACAGATGACACAAACAAATGGAAAAACATCTCATGATCATGGATTGGAAGAATCAATAATGTTAAAATATTCATACTATCCAAAGTGATTTACAGACACAATGCAGTCCCCATCAAAATACCAACATCTTATTTCACAGATCTAGAAAAAATAATTCTACACTTCGTGTGGAACCAGAAAGGAGCCCAAATAGCCAAAGCAATCTTAAGCAAAAAGACAAAATCTGGAGGCATCACATTACCAGACCCCAAACTATATTACAAGAATATAGTAACCAAAACAGCATGGTTTTAGCACAAAAATAGAGACATAGAACAATGGAACAGAACAGAGAACCACATATAAAAACATCCACACACAGTCAACTGATCTTTGACAAAGCAGACTACAATACACTGGGGAAAAGAATTCCCATTTAATAAATGGTGCTGGGAAAATTGGATAGCCACATGCAGAAGAATGAAACAGGACCCATATCACTCATCACTCACAAAAATTAATTCAAGATGCATAAAAAACTTAAATGTAAGGCATGAAAACCATAAAATTTTAGAAGAAAATGTAAGAAAAACTCTTTTAGACATTGGCCTAGGCAAAGACTTTATGACTAAGACAACAAAGGCAATTACAGGAACAACAAAGATAAATAAATGGGACTTGATTAAATTAAAAAGCTTCTGCACAGCTAAGGAAATAATCAAGAGAGCAAATAGACAACCTACAGAATGGGAGAAAATATTTGCAAACTATACATCCAATAAAGGGATAATATCCAGAATCTACAAAGAACTCAAACAAATCAGCAAGAAAAAAACCAAACAGCCCCATTAAAGTGGGCAAAAGACAATAGAAGCTTTTCAAAAGAAGATAGATTAATGGCCAATAAACGTGAAAAAATGCTCAACATCACTAATCATCAGGGAAATGCAAATTAAAAATCACCTTACCCCTATTAGAATGGCTTTTATTAAAAAGTCCAAAAACAATAGATACTGGTGTGGATGCAGAGAGAAAGGAACATTTACACACTGTTGGTGGGACTGCAAATTAGTACAACCTGTGTGGAAAACAGTATGGCGATACCTCAAAGAACTAAAAGTAGACCTACCATTTGATCCAGCAATTCCACTACTGGTTATTTACCCAAAGGAAAAGAAGTCATTTTATCAAAAAGACATGTGCACTCAAATGTTTATTGCAGCACAATTGACAATTTCAAAGATAAGGAATCAACTTAAGTGCCCATCAACTGATGAGTAGATAAAGAAAACATGGTGTATGTATATACTATACACACACACACACACACACATACACAAACACCATGGAATACTACTCAGCCATAACAAGAATTAAATAATGTCTTTTGTAACAACTTGGAACTGGAAGCCATTATCCTAAGTATCGCAGGAATGGAAAAGCAAATACTGTGTGTACTCACTTATCAGTGGGAGCTAAATGATGGGTAGGCATGGTCATATAGAGTGCTGTAATGGACTATGGAGACTCAGAAGAGGGAAGGGTGGGGGGTGGGAGGGATGAAAAATTACCTATTGGGTACAATATATACTATTTGGGTGACAGGCACACTAAATGCCCTGGCTTCACCACTAATCACTTCTATCAAAAAACCCATTTGTACCCCCTGAATCTATTGAAATTTTTAAAAAATCAAGGAGACACTTAAAATAAGAAAGCAGAAAGCTTCCTCCAGTTGGTGGCTGAAGGGGAAAGCAGAGAGATTCCATGTATAGAAGAATGTGATGAGCTGCTTCTGGTTTGAAGATGGAGGGGACCATGAGAGAAGGAATATGGGTGATCTCTAGGAGCAGAAAGCAGCCCCCAGATGACAGGCAGGCACGAAAGAAAGAGGCACCTCAGACCTACAACTGCAAGGGACTGGATTCATCCTGAATGAGTTTGGAAGAGGAGTCTTCTCCAGATCTTCCAGATAAGAGCCCAGCCTGTGTGACATCTTGATTTCAGCCTTATGAGACCTTGAGCAGAAAACCCAGCTGGGTCCATCCAGACTTCTAATTTATAGGAATGTGAGGTAATAAATGGGTGTTGTTTTAGCCTGCTAAGTTTGTGGTAATTTATTACTTAGTAATAGAAGTCAAATACTTATGGACTTTGTCTAAAGTCCATCAGTGGCACCAATAATAAAGAGGGGCTTCAGTGTTGGTTTCCCAGGGTCAAGAGGCTGCTGGCCTGAAAGAGAAAAAGATAGACAACTTTGTTTATATTTCCATCTGTTGGCACATGGGGCCATGCTAGTTAGTTAAGTAGCTCATGGCCCAAACTGCTGAGAGATTTACAGCTCTCCAACATTGCTGCAGCCTCCTAAACTCCCTTCTCAACCAGGGTTCTGACATGCTTGTGTGTGTGGTGGTGTGTGTTCAAGTGTGTTTTGTAGGGTTAGTTATACTTAACACATACAGTAAATGGCAGCTAACTCCTATTACAATAAGAGGCTTTTATAGTATATTTGCTGACCTTTTATAAAAAACTGTGGAGGTCCTCCCTAAATTTGTATGGCTACATTTACAGATTCTTTGTGTTTATATCCTTTTATGGTTTATGGTCCAAAACCCATAAACACCTTGGGAATAAGAACTATATTACATGTATTGTCATATCCCTAATTATCCTATAGTAGGCACTAAATAGACAACTGTTGAATGAATGATGTTCATAGGAACAGTAAATCACAGAAGTTACAATACAGGATCTTGAGTAAAACTCCAGACAGCAGAATATTGGTTCATACTAAGTGATCAATAAATGCAGCTCATAAATTACCTATTATAAACCTGCAGTGTTTCCCATTAATTAAACTTTTCCACATCATGTTAAGCCCTCCATGATCTAGCTTATAATACATTTTATCTCCACCTACTTCCTCCCATGCCTATTCACATTCCATGAAGACGTGTGTCTGTGCTTTTGCTCATGCTTTTTCTCATATCAGAACATTCTCTTTCCCCATGTCTTACTTTAAGTCAGAGGTCAACAGACTATGGCCTACAGCCAAATCCAGCATTTGGCCTGTTTTTTGTCTAGCCCAGAGGCTAAGAAAGGGTTTTCTGTTTTTAAATATTTGCATTTTAAATGGTCATATAGTATAAGTGCCTACATAATATTCTAAATTTTGCCTCTTGGCCCATAGAGCCTTAAATATTTACTATCTGGCCCCTCACAAAAATAAATTTGCTCACCCTTGCTTTAAGTCCATTTTAAATAGCATCTTCTCCATAAAGCTGTCCTAATTTCTTCCAGGGGAGGAAAAAAGAATCTTCTTTTAAGTCTTCAGTCGATTGCTTATAACCTTTGTAAGCACTCACTTCACATTGCTTTACTTATGTGTTTCTCTAGGTTTTGGTTGAACATTGTTTTCACATGTCATTCTTGACAATGAACAATTAAACATATAGGAACTACATGAATATCATAACTATTAGTTTATTTATGTTAATATTTGTAGGTGACAGGTAGTGAGTGTTTATAAAATCTCTATGCATATCTGACTTTTATTTACTCAGTTTTGTTCAAACTAGGCCTAGAATTTCAGTACATACTATTAATATGTTTTACATATTTGGCATTTAATAGTGTATAAAATATCTGTATTCATGAGTGTTTAATGATTTTGTGTACTTTTGGGAATATATAAATTCTATATTTAAAAGCATTAGAAGTGTAAAAATAGCTGAACTATCTGAAAGAACTCTAAGAAACCAAAGAAGAAATACTGACAATATATTAAAAGGAACCCACATAGACAATAATACTACAATCCTCTGCTGGAATGGATGAGAACACTGACAAAGGAGTAGGCTGGTTGAGTGTGAGAACAGTGAAACTTTTAACATCGATCAAATAAAAGTAGTGGATATCCATAATCAACAAATTGTTATTGGCAAAGAAGGCCATAATATGGAAAGTAATATTACAACAAAGAGATGTTGGAGATTAGAGTCAAACACTTCAAATAAATACACGCAATGCTCTAATGACAGACAGGTTGTACCTGGCCTGCTGTTTGCAACATTTACTCTCCTATAAAGCTGCTTATAGGAGCTATGATCAAAGCAAAAATAGAAGAGACTCTAAATAGGAGATCAATTGAGAAATGGGCATTTGCATCGGTGTCACCAATATTCATTACTTCCTAGAGACAAGCCATATGGGCTTCAAACACAAAGCTAGATAAATAAACTGTTTTAATATTTTCTTAATAACTGTTAAGAATTGCTGCAAAAGTATTTATTACAAGAGGGTCAGTAAACATTAGAGTTATTTGCTAAGCTGACTCCCCTGCTATGATTTTTAGGTTTGCATGGGCAGATATTATGTATTATTTGTCTATGTATCCTATCCGTATCATCTTAGTATAAAATAGGTACATAAGTAAATTGTAAATGAATGAAAGAATGAAAAATTATTTAATGAATTTTGAATGCACTCCTTAGCACTCTTATTCTCAAACTGAGGTATGTGTGTCCTATGGGTACATGAAGGTAACCAGGGCATAAAAAAAATGACATAGTGCTTCTTCCAAAGCTTCAATTTTGTTTTTAAAAAGTTTCGGGAAAAAACACAGAAAGAAAATAATTATGTATAATGAAGTAAGGTATAAAATTTGCATTAATTTTTAAGTTAATAAACAAAACTTCCAAGAAAGGTATAGTTTGTGCAAGGAAATTTTTGTTACTTTGCAAGGATGCCTTTTCTCTCTCCTCTGCCATTAGGAATATTTCTGTAGGAAAGTTTGTGATACTTTAACTTAAGGAGAAGAGATACAGAAAGATCAAACTATATGTTGGTTTCTCTGCAATTCCAAAATATGTAGTCCAAATAGAGCTAAATGTGATATGCAGCTTACACCTTGGGGGTCTCTTTACCATGGCAATGTCAAAAGAAATTCAGAGTCATTGAATATATTTAAGACCCAGTATTTAATAGCCATATTAATATCTTTGAGCCTTGTCAATACTGGTAGCAAGTTTATTTTTATTAATTAAGTAACTAAATAATGGATGGATGGATGGCAAAGTAGTCAAGAACTTGGGTATCAGACATACCTAGTTCAAGTCCTGTCTTTGTCAATGATTAGAAGTGTGACTTTGGGCAAAATATTTTATATATACTTTGTTTTCCTCATCTGTAAATGGGTATAATAATAGTATATAAAAAATAGAAGGTGCAATACTGTAGAGGACTTACTATGGTGCCTGGCATAAAGTAAGCATTTAATTAATTTTATCTATTAGTATTAAACAAAAATTCCCTGATGAGAAGAGAGTAGTTATTCTAAATAAGCTGCTAATAAATATTGGCATTTTATTTAGAAATGTATGGTTTCCTTAGAGCAGCCCTAATTTCACATAATCTTAATAGTCTTTGAGATGCCTCCAGCATTAGCTGACCTACTTCTTAGGAAGAGATCTCCAATAATCTAATCTGGCCCTTAGAGAGACTTTGTTTTCCTGGACTGAGGAAATTATATAATTACTATTTTAGACATTGCTATAGAATGTTTTCAATTACACTACAGTACTATAATCCTCACAGTAGTTAACTGGTTACTTTTCCAAAATTTGTCCCTTCTAGTACATTGCAAATGTCTCAAATCCACAGAAAAAAATGTAATAACTGAATTTTGCAAAATGTGTTTGTAATATGGATATTATTAATAATCACACTTTAGAGTAGCTCTGTTTAAGATAAGCTACAACAAAATGGTAATACTGAAGGAAGATAATGCAATTTTAGTCTGTGTTTCCAAAAATTTTGTGGCCACACAAATAATGGTCACAGGACCTCTGGGTTCTGTAGTAGTCAATGCGATCATAATCAGATTATTATAGTCTTCCATTCTTGATATAGAATTTTGGAATGAAAAGTGATAAAATAGAATTCTCAGAGCAAGAAGCAACAAGATTTAAAGTTTGAGGGAAAGTTCATATGAGAAAGGATGAAAGAATTAAGAATTCAGGAGAGAAGACTCTCAAAGGGCCGTGAGAGCTGTAATCAGAGTTGAAAGACAGTTATGGAAAAAAGAAAAGAATTAGTGTAATTCTAAAAGGCAGAATAAAGACCAAAAATGAACGTAAAAACACCTTTGTCTAAAAATGAAATGGACAATTTGAAGGCAATTTGGGGCTCCTTGTCATTGGTAGGGTTCCAGCAGATGCCAGATCACCACCTATCTTCCATGTTAAGTTGCTACTTCGTTGGGATGATGGGCTGCTAAAGACATTAATAGTTGTTTATAGTCTCTGATTTAGTGGTTCTAGATCATTAGGCAATTGAATTTCATTTCTTTTTGGGCTTGAGTATCTTCAAATCTGTGAAATAAAAAAGTGTTGGAGGGGGAGTGGCCCTAATATTTAAGAATGCTTTCTAAATGTTATGATTCTGTGTTGATTATTTTGTGAATTTTATTTAATGAAAGTATACATTTCACCACTTTTAAAGTAATAGTTTTGAATTTAGATAACTACAAAAAACCCACAAAAGCCACTATTTGTTTCAATGAAATACTAGCAGTATTAACAGTGTCCAGTCTCTGATGCTGAAAACAAATACTCATTTAAATTAAAATGTGTTGAGCAAGAATACATGGTTTTATCATGAGAATTTTCTTTCTATTATTGCTTGTATGGTTTTATTTGAGATTAATGGACAGAGAATAGTGCTTAACAAAATTTTTCACAGCAGATACTTTATATTGCTATTAGGACTTAGAGTTAGGTTGTGTCAGGTAATGGCACACATCAGTATTAGGTAATAAAAAAAGTAATAAATACAGAGTTCATGTTTCAGGATGATGTAAATTTCATTAAGACTCTATTTCCACTATCAATTATTAAATAAATTCACCTGAGTATTTTCTTCCCCTAACCTATTCAAGACAAAACTTTCTCAGAGGAAGAGCATATTCTTTGATATGCATGAGTGGATTTTGAAATAACAAGCACCAAAGCCTTTTTTTGTATGCTGAAGATTTCCTAAAGATTATATCTGAATAATTATGTTACAGGCTTTTTGTTTTGAGAAAAGGTCAAACCTATACAATGGTAAATTCTAGAGAGTAAAAGAATGCCAGAAAATTTGAAAATGATTTTTACTTTTAGTTTTGCAATGATTGTCTAGTACTATTTTGCATTCAATGAATTTTTTTATATTCACTTATTATTTTGAAGTCATTTAAATATTAACTCTCTCCTGAGAAGTCACATTGCCTGTGCATAGTAGTACAACTTGCATTTTCTTGTTCTGGGTACTGACTCTTACAGATTTCTCATGAGAACTCAGTAAGACAATGGCAGAACCAGAGAGTAGATCCAGAAAAAAATGGTTCTTGAGTTCACATTTGTGCATTGAAAGCCTTCTGTGATCTGTTGCCATCATATACTTGTACCAGAAAGGAGGGAGAGAGAGAGAGAGAGAGAAAGAGAGAGAGAAGGTGGAATTTTCGGAGGTTATTTTTAACTGAGAATATTTACTTTAAGTTAAAAGGAATTCTGCTATCTTTCTTTGTTAGGTCAGCAACAGAACATAATTAAACAGAGCTGCATTTGCATTCATATATACAATTAAACAGCAATAACAATGTTTATTTATTGAAATGACACTGGGTTATTTGACAGCATGTTTACTCATATAAGAGAGTTAATATATTCCTAACATATTGGGCCTTTAGGTAAAGCCAAACAATGCAGTAAAGAGTAAAGAAAAAAACCAATTGTTCCCATCTTCATGTTTTTACTGCACTTAAATAAGCTAAAGAGTTTGACCTTTGGCATGTTAGATGATATTTGGCTCATTGCTATTGTAGATCTTTAGTTTCATTGTGGGCTATCAGAGCGCAAGGGCATTATCTTATATTTCTTTGATCTCTAAAGCCTAGCATAATTCCTGTCACATAGTAGCAATTCATGAGATGTTTAGAGGATTCCACATGGCTAAAGCTTATGCACATTTCTCCACAGTCAAAAATAATGTAGTACAGTTACCTTGTATGTCAATGGAAATGCTTCATAATTGTTTCTATGATCACAAGGTAAAAAAATCTTTTTGTGTGTCTACAAAGATACAAAGACTTTTTAAAAAATAATTTTAGAAGTTCATTTATAATTCTGCAGTGGATCTTTTTCATAATTCAGAATCCAGGTGTTCTGGAATATTCTTGAGGGCTATGTTTCAATATATGCTATCTATTCATTACAAAGAAGCTAATAAGAAGCCTTGGCATATGCTACTACCATGAGGGGAATTTTTTCTTCCTCTTCATTTGGTCAACTCCTATTCATTCTTCAAACCTAGGTTCAAATGTCACCTCTTCAGTGAAGCCATCTTTGACCTTCCTGACAGGGTTAAATTCTCCTGTCAGGTACTCTCATAGCACTGGGTAATTCTCCTTCATGAACCCTATCTCAGTTGCCAATTTTCATCTTATCAGTGTGACTATTTATGTGATGTCTGTCTCCCCTACTAAACTTTCATCTCCAGCAGAGCTTGGGCCATGTATTCTATTGTACTCATTCTCCCAGCAGAATACCTGGTATGTAGGATGCATTCCATTAATATTCAATGAATGACTGAATAAATAAACAGAGGCGCCTTTGGGCTCACTGAGACTCTGTCAGTTAGCAAGTAGGTACATATAACTAAAGCCATGCTCTACCCCCAAAATTCTGACAAGATCCACACCATGAATAGCATTCAGAGATAGCATATTTAAAAATATAAATACTTCTTGTCTTGAAGAAAATGCCTGCTTTCATAGTGAAGAAGCAGGAAACTTTCTTGGAGGAATAGCATTGCCCAAATGCATATTGACCATTTTTTAATTACTAAAAAGTTTTTTCTGTATGCCCAAGATCAATTGTGAAATATGAATACCTATGAAATGTAAAAGAGAAATATTTTAGTGCACGATTTTTTAAAAAACAGAATCTTAAGCAAAAGAAAATGTTTTGTTTCCTAAGTACTTTATAATTATAGCTTATTTTTATTAGGAAAACTTAAAAGCAGTAAAATCTAAGCTTGTGATATGGTAGAAAGAGCTGAGATGTAACATATCTTGGTGGGTTCAAAACACACTAGCAAGTGTATTCTTGGGAAAATCTAAACTTTCTAATGTTTTAACTTCCCATCCTGAAAATAAGAATCATAATAAGGTCATTTAGCAAGATCACTGTGAAGATTACATGAGATATTTTGAATAAAATACATTATAAAGTATCTAGTGCACTTTAGGTACTTTATAAATACTAGTTCCAATTTCAATACTTTTATAACAATAAGTATTTATCAAAAGTTGTTTTTCTCTATACAGTACACTCTTTTTAAAGTCTCATAAATATACATATATATTATTTGAAGAAAGATAGATGTCAAGGAATCTGGGTCTAGGAAGCACCATTCATTGTATTTTTGAAGTTAATGTAGCTGCAGATACTATCAAGTGATTCCTTTATGCCAAAGGCTTTACTTTTTCTCATCTAATCTTCACAAAAACCCATAGTTATAATTCCATTTCACTTAGGAGAAACTGAGGCTTGAGAGACAAGCCTGCCTCTCACACTTTTAACTTAGTTTTAGTAGAATTCAAGCAAGTGCAATGCCTGGAGCTCTTTGTTTAGAAAGCTGGATGTTGAACCTAGAAAAACTATATAACCTGACTACATATGCCTGTTGTTTATTATATTAATACAGATATTCTGTTGATGGACATTTTTATTCAACATAGTAATAGAGATCCTAGCCAGAGCATTTAGGCAAGAGAAAGAAATGAAAGGCATCCAACTTGGAAAGAAAGAAGTTAAATTGTCTTGTTTGCAGATGACAGGATCTTATGTATAGAAAACCCTAAAGAGTCCACCAAAAAACTAGCAGAACTAATAAACAAATTCAGTAAAGGTGCAGGATACAAAAATCAATACACAAAAATCAATAGCAGTTCTATTCACCAACAACCAACTATCCAGAAAAGAAATCAAGAAAATAATCTCATTTATAATAGCTACAAAAACATAAAATACTTAGGAATAAATTTAACCATGGAAGTGAAAGATCTGTACACTGAAATATATAAAATATTGATGAAAGAAATTATAGATGATGCAAATAAATGGGAAGATATCCCATGCTCATGAACTGGAAAAATTAATGTAGTTAAAATTACAAAGCAACCTACAGAGTCAATGTAATCCCCATCAAAATTCCAATGACATTTTTCACAGAAGCAGAAAAAATAATCCTAAAATTTGAATGGAACCACAAAAGACTCCAAATAGCCAAAGCAATGCTGAGCAAAAAGAACAAAGCTGGAAGCATCACACTACCTGACTTTAAAATATACTACAAAGTAATCAAAACAGCATGGTGCTAACATAAACATAAAAACAGATGTACAGACCAATGGTACTAAATAGAGAGCCCAGAAATAAATCTGCACATTTATGGTCAATTGATTTTTGACAAAGAATAGACAATGGTGAAAGAACAGTCTCTTCAATAAATGGTGTTGGCACAACTGGCTATCCACATGCAAAAGAATAGAATTAAACCCGTATCTCACACCATATAAAAAAATCAATTGAAAATGAATTAAAGACCTAAATGCAAGACTTGACACTGTAAAACTACTGGATGAAAACATAGAGGAAAAGCTCCACGACCTTGGATTGAGCAATGATTTTTTGGAAATGACCTCAAAAGCATAGGCAACAAAAGCAAAAATAGACAAATGGGATTACATCAAACTAAAAAGCTTACGTACAGCAAAGGAAATAATTAATAGAGTGAAAAGACAACCTATGGAATGGGAGAAAATATTTGCAAGCCATACATCTGATAAGGAGTTAATATTAAAAATATATAAGGAACTCAACTCAATAGCAAGAAAACAAATAACCTGATTAAAAAATGGGCAGAGGATCTGAATAGAAATTACTCGAAAGAAGACATACAAATGGCCAACAGGTATATGAAAAAATGCTCCACATCACTAACCATCTGGAAAATGCAAATTAAAACCACAATGAGATATCACTACATATGTGTTAAAACGGCTGTAATCAATGAGATGAAAGATAATAAGCACTGGTGGGGATGTGGAGAAAAAAGACGCTTGGATGCTGTTAGCAGGAATGTAAATTAGTACAGTGATTATGAAAAACAGTATGGAGATTCCTCAAAAAATTAAAAATGGAACTGCCATGTGATCTAGCAATTCCACTACTAGGTATATATCCAAAGGAAATAAAATCAGTATGCCAAAGAGATATCTCCACTCTTGTGTTCGCTGAGCATTATTTGCAATAGCTAAGGCATGGAATCAGCAGATGAATGGATAAAGAAAATATGGCATATATACACAGTGGAATACTATTCAGCCTTAAAAGGAAAGAAATCCTGTCATTTGCCACAAATGGATAAACCTGGAAGACATTATGTTAAATAAAATAAGCCAGGCACAGAGAGACAAATACCGCATGATCTCACTTACATGTGGAATATAAGAAAGTTGAACTCACAGAAGCAGAGAGTAGGATGGTGGTTAACAGGGCTTGGGGAGAAATGAGGGGGAGGATTAGAAGATGTTGGTCAAAGGATACAAAATTTCAGCTAGAAGGGAGGAATAAATCCAAGAAATCTATTGTACAGCATGGTGACTACAGTTAATAACAAAGTTATTGTACTCTTGAAAATTGCTAAGAGAGTAGATTTTAAGGTTCTCACCAGAAAAAGTGATAAGTATATGAGATAATGCAATGTTAATTAGCTTTAGTTAGCCATTCAACCAGGTATACATATTTCAAAATATCATGTACATGATAAATGTACACAATTTTTATTTGTCAACTAAAATAATAAATTGATTAAATAAAAAGTTTATTATTGCTCTTTTCAAAGTAATTAAGAAATAAATATTTTCCAAAGATAATGATAGAATTTTAGTATTTTTAAAGCACCAAGATTTGAAGTCATACAGACTGAGGTTTTAATCCTAGCTTTGCCATTTATTAATATTTGCTGTGAAACCTTAGACAATCTAAAGCTTTATCTGCAAAATGAGGATAACAATATCTAGTTCATAGGGTTACTGTTATTATTTTTTTAGATATTCTATGTAAATTCTTAGCATAGTTCCTGACATGTAGATGGTCCTCAAAAATGTTTGTCTTTACTACTGACAATAACAATAGCATCTCTAGTGTACATCTCTCATAGGAACAACTCCCTGATCAGCTATCTGGCATAAATAACAATATAATAAATAGTAAAAGATACAACTATGTACATCTACAATCACTTAAAATGATAACCCTCTGTGGCAATCCCTTCAAAGAGTTATCTGTTGTATTGTATATAAATTTTATAAAATATGAATGTCAAATATATGTTAAATATTATTTTTTGAAATTTGAAAGATCTGTGTGGATAGTTTAGTCTTTTGTAAATACAGTCTAGGAAGTCTAAAATGATGCCTGCTTTGTTTCTAACAAATTCCTCTAGAGAAACAGAAGCACAAACAACAAAAATCAACTGACTTATTTCTGTGCAACCTTGGTGTCAATCTTTTACTAAACATTCTATAAAAAGTCTGTATAGACCATAAAATAGTCTATGCAGACCCATAAAATTGGGTATAATATATATATATATATTTGACATACTCAATATATGAGGGGTGAAGGTCTAGAGATGTGTCTCTTGAATTCAGTTCTCTGTTGCTTTTCCTTCTTGGCTTCCTCTTGCCTTCTTATCCGTGATTTTTATGAAAAAAGAAACCATAAACTGAAAGCATATAGGGAATACATGGAAGGGTGAAAATGAAATACTTCCCTTTAGTGATAATGACGAACGAGGAAGGAAAGATGAGCATAAGAGCAACAAATCACCTATTCTCCTTTCCATCCCTATAAGCCTGTGTCCGGGGTCTGTTACTAGTACACTAAATTTTGGTCAATATATTTGGTGATATAGTAGAAAACTAATAAATGAACATACTGCATCACTGATGAAGTTTGTGGGATATTTATTTTGAAGCATCAAAAGAGAGAGTAAAAAAATACAGAGGAAAAATGTAGTGATTTGTTTGGCTAGGTTTAGCTTAAAAGAAATACTGAATAATAATCAAACTTAAGGCTTGAAAATTCAAATGACTACAGATAAGGAAAATGAGAAATGAGCAAGGGAGGGACCACGACAACTTGGAAAGCATGTGTCCTCTCTAAAGGTACCAGGCAGCTCTAGCAGATTGCTGCTAGAAAATTGGATTCTTATGTGAAACTGCCATTTTTAATAGACTTTATTATTTACAGTAGTTTTAGATTCATAACAAAATTGAAAAGAATTTACAGAGAGTTCCCACATACCTCACACAAGGAAAGCCTCCCTCACTATCAACATCCCACACCAGAGTGTCACAATAATTACAATTTGTGAACCTACACTGATACATCATTATCATCCAAAGTTTACTATTAGGGTTCATTCTTAGTGTTATACACGCTATGGGTTTTGAAAATATATATAAGGACATTGATCCACCAGTACGGTTTCATACAGAATAATTTCACTGTGCCAAACATTCTATATGCTCTGCCTATTTATCCTTCCTATCCCCTAAGCCCATTGCAATGACTGATCTTTTTTACTGTCTCCATAGTTTTTCCTTTTCCAGAATGTCATATAGTTTGAATTTTATAGTACGTAACCTTTTACGTACTTTAAAAAGTGAAACTGGCTTTTTCACTTAATAATGTGCATTTAAGTTTCCTCTTAAACCATGTCTTTTCATGGTTTGATAGCTCGTTTGTTTTTAGTGCTGTATAATACTGCATTGTATGGATGTACCTAAGTTTATTCATTTACCTACTGAAAAACATCTTGCCTGCTTCAAGTTTTAGCAATTATGAATAAAGCTGCTATAAACATCTGTGTGCATGTTTCTGTGAGGACGTAAATTTTTAACTCATTTGGGTAAATACCAAAAAGTATGATTGCTGGACTGTATGTAAGAGTATATAAGAAACTGCCAAGCTGTCATCCAGAGTGGTTGTACTATTTTCCATTCCCATTTAGGTCTATAATCTTCATGAAAGTTAACTCCAAACTGATCATAAACCTAAATGTAAAATACAAAACTATAAAACCCATAGAAGATAACATAGGAGAAAATCTAGATGATCTTGGAACTATAGACTGAAAGTTTGTGTCTCCTGCCCCCTACAGAAATTCATATGTTGAAATACTAACCTCCAATATTATGGCATTAGGGGGTGGGGTGATTGTAAGTGATTAGGTGAAAAGGGTGGCACCCTTATGAATGGGATTAGTGCCATTATAAAAAAGACCCTGGAGAGCTTGCTCACTCCTTCAACCACATGAACACACAACAAAATGGCCAATTGTAAACCAGTGTGAAGGCCCTCACCAGGCACCAGACCAGATTCAGACTTTTGGATTTGGATGTCCAGTTGTTCCAGTACCATTTGTTGAAAGGACAATCTTTTCTCCATTGTATTGCCTTTGCTCCTTTGTCGAAGAATAGTTGACTATATCTGCATAGGTCTAATTCTGGGTGCTCTATTCTGTTCCATTGATCTGTTGTTTATTCTTTTGCCAATGCCACACTGTCTTGATTACTGTAGCTTTATAGTAAGTCTTAAAATTGGGTAGTGTCAGTCTTCCAAATTTGTTCTTCTCCATGAATATTGTGCTGGATATTCTTGGTCTTTTACCTTTTCGTATAAACTTTAGAATCAGTTTGTTAATATCTACAAAATAACTTGCTAGGATTTTGATTGGGATTGTATTGGTTCTACACATCAAGTTGAAAAGCCTTTCTCTCTGTGAATACAGTCTATCTCTGCATATAGCTCTTCTTTGATTCCTTTCATTAGAGTTTGGCAGTTTTCCTCATATAGATCTTGTCCATATTTTATTAGATTTATAACTAAGTATTTCATTTTGGGAGGTGCTAATGTAGATAGGATTGTGTTTTGAATTTCAAATTCTGATTGTTTATTCCTGGTATACAGGAAAGTGATTAACTTTTGTATATTAACATTGTATTTTGCAACCTTGCTATAATTAGTTATTATTATAGCTCCAGGAGGTTTATTTTAGTCAATTCTTTTGAATGCTATACACAGACAATCATGTCATCTGAAAAGACAATTTTATTTCTTCTTTCCCAGCTTTATAGCTTTAATTTCTTTTTCTTGTTTTGTTGCATTAGCTAGGATTTCCAGTATATGTTGGAAAGGAATAGTGAGAGGTGTTGCAAAGGCATAGTGAGAGGAGACATCCTTGCCTTGTTCCTGATTTTAGAGAGGAAAGCTACTAGTTTCTTACAATTAAATATGATGTCAGCTGTAGGTTTTTATAGATGATCTTCATCAAGTTGACAATGTTAGCCTCTGTTCCTAGTTTGATGAGCATTATTTTATCATGAATAGGTGTTGGAGTTTTACAAATGCTTTATCTGTGTCTATTGATTTGATCCTGTAGTTTTTCTTCTTTAGGTTGTTGATATGATGGATTCCATTAATTGATTTTCAAGTGTTGAACTATCCTTGCATACTGGAATAGAGCCCACTTGTTACTAATATGTAATTCTTTTTATGAATTGTGGGATTCAATTTGATAATACTTTATTGAGGTTTTCTTTTCTTGTACTATCTTTGTCTGGCTTTAGTATTTTGGTAATGCTGGCTTCATAGAATGAGTTAGAAAGTATTACCTCTGGGGCTACCTTCTGGAAGAGATTGTAGAGAATTGTATAATTTCTTCCTTAAATTTTTGGTAGAATTCACCAGTGAATTCATCTAGGCCAGGTTTTTCTTTTTTGGAAGGTTATTAATTATTGAAAGAGTTTATTCAATAGATATAAGTATATCATCTTGCGTGAATTTGGACACATTGTGTCTTTCAAGAAATTGGTCGATTTCATCTAGGCTATTAAACTTGTGGCCATAGAAGTGTTCATATGTCCTTTCATCGTCCAAAGGATCTGTAATCATGTCTCCTCTTTCATTTCTGATGTTAGTAATGTGTATCTTCTCTCCTTTTATTTAGTTAGGATGGCTAGAAGTCTATCAACTTCATTGACTTTTTTAAAGAACCAGCTTTTGGCTATTCTGGATCTTTTGTGGTTCCATGTAAATTTTAGGATTTTTTTCTATTTCTGTGAAGAATGTCATTGGTATTTTGATGGGGATTGCATTGAATATGTAGATTGCATTGGGTAATATGGACATTTTATTAATAACAATATTGATTCTCCCATAAGCATGGAATATCTTTCCTTTTTTGTGTGTGTCCTCTTCAATTTCTTTCATCAATGTTTTATACTTTTCATTATACAGTTCTTTTGGTTAATTTGGTTAAGTTTATTCCTAGGTGTTTTATTTTATTTGTAGCTATTTTAAATGAGCTTACTTTCTTGGTTTCTGTTTTTTAGACTGTTTACTGTTGACATATAAAAATGCTACTGATTTTTGTGTGTTGATTTTTTATACTGCAACTTTACTGGATTTGTTTATCAATTACAATAATTTTTTTGTGGAGTCTTTAGGTTTCTATAGATATAAGATCATTTTACCTGCAAACAAGGATAATTTGACTTCTCCCTTTCCAATTCGGATGTCCTTTATTTCTTTCTCTTGTCTGATTGCTAGAACTTCCAGTCCTATGTAGAATAACAGTGGTGAAAGTGGGCATCCTTGTCTTGCTCCAGATGTTAAAGGAAAGGCTTTCACTTTTTCCCCGTTCAGTGTAATACTAGCTGTAGGTCTGTCATATATATAGCTGTGGGTCTATCATATATATGGCTGTGGGTCTGTCATATAAATAGCTGTCATAAATATAGATTTTATCATGTTGAGGTAAGTTCTTTCCATATCTAATTTTTTGAGAGTTTTGATGGGACCACAATAGACCCAGAATAGTCAAAGCCATCCTAAGCAAAAAAGAACAAAACTGGAGGAATCACATTACCTGACTTCAAATTATTAATATATTACAGAGCTGCAGAAACCAAAACAGCATGGTACTGACATAAAAACAGATGCATAGACCAATGGAACAGAATAGAGAACTTAGAAATAAATCCATACACCTATAGTGAACTTATCTTTGACAAAGGTGCCAAGAATATACAGTGAGGAAAAGACAGTCTCTTCAATAAATGGTGCTGGGAAAACTGGATATCCATATGCAGAAGAATGAAACTAGACCCTTATCTCTCTCTACATACAAAAATCAAGCCAGAATGGATTAAAGGCTGAAATGTAAGACCTGAAACTATGAAACTACAAAAAGAAAGCATTGGGCAAATGTTTCAGGACATTGGCCTGGGCAAAGACTTCTTGAATAATACCCCCAAAGCACAGGCAACCAAAGCAAAATTGGACAAATGGCATCACATCCTGCTAAAAAATCTTCCACACAACAAAGGAAACAATCAATTAAGGGAAGAGAAAAGTCACAGAATAGGAGAAAATATTTTCCAACTACTCATTTGACAAGGGATAAATAACTTGAATATATAAGGAGCTCCAAAAACTGGATAGGAAAAAACATCTGATAAAAAAATGGGCAATGTATCTGAATAGACATTTCTCAAAAGAAGACATACAAATGATCAGCAGGTATATGGAAAAATACTCAACATCATTAGTCATCAGAGAAATGCAAATCAAAACTACAATGAGATATCACCTCACCCTAGTTAAAATGGCTTTTATCAAAAAGACCGGCCATAATGAATGCTAGTGTGGATGTGGGGAAAGGGGAACCCTCATATGCTGTTAGTGGTAATGTAAATTAGTGCAACAACTATGGAGAACAAAACAATATGGGAGTTCCTCAAAAAACTAAAAATAGAATTACAATATGACTCAGCAATCCCACTGCTGGGTATATATTCAATGGAAGGGAATTCAGTTTATCAAAAAGATATCTGTACTCCCATGTTTATTGCAGCACTAGTCACAATAGCCAAGACTTGGAATCAACCTAAGTGTCAATCAACGAATGAATGGATGAATAAATTGTGGTGCATATACACAATGGAATATTATAAGGCCACAAAAAGAATGAAATCCTGTCATTTGAAACAGCATGGATGGAACTGGAGAACATTAGGTTAAGTGGAATAAGCCAAGCACAGAAAGACAAACCTTGCATGTTCTCACTCATATGTGGGAGCTAAATATTAAAAACATTTGATCTCCTAGGGACAGAAAGTAGAATTATGGTTACCAGAGGCTGGAAAGGGTAGCAGGGAGGGGAGGATAAAGTGGGGATGTTTAATGGGTGCAAAAATATAGTTAGATAGAATGAAAAACATTTAATAGCACAACAAAGTGACTATAATCAACAAGAAGTTAGGGTATACTTTAAAATGACTAAAAGAGTAGAATTGGAATGTTCCTAATGCAAAGAAATGATAAGTGCCTAAGGTGATGAATACCCCAATTACCCTGATTTGATTAATTCACATTGTATGCCTGTATCAAAACATCACATGTACCCTATAAAGATATGCAACTATTATATACCCATAATAATAAAAAATAAAAAATAAAAAAAAAAATCAATTGACTCTCCCCCCCAAAAGAAAAGAACCAGCTTTTGGTTTCATTGACTTTCTCCATTCATTTTCTGTTTTCAATTTCATTTATTTCTGCTCTAATTTTTATTTTTATCATTTTTTTTCCTTAGACTTATTTGGGATTTAACTTTTTCTTCCTTTCTAGTTTTCTAAAATGGAAGATTAGGTTGTCAATTTTAGATATTTCTTCTTTTCTAACATATGCATTCAATGCTATAAATTTCCTTAAATACTGTATTATCTGCATCCCACAAATTTTGACAAGTTTGTTTTCATTTTTACTTAGGTCAAAGTATTTTTAATTTCTCCTGAAACTTCTTTGACCCATGTGCTATTTAGAAATATGTTGTTTAACCTTTAAGTATTTGGGAATTTTTCAGTTATCTTTCTCTTTTAATTTCTAGTTTAATTCCATTGTGGTTTAAGAGCACACGTTATGATTTAAAAATTTTGAAGGTGTACTTTATGGCCTAGAATGTGGTCTGTCTTGATGAATGTTCCATGTGGGCTTGAGAAGAATGTATATTCTGATGTTGAATGTTCTGTAGATATCAATTATATCCAATTGACTGATATTGAGTTCAACTATATCCTTACTGATTTTATGCCCGCAAGATTTGTCCAAAAACTCCTAATTTTTCAGTTTATAAATTGATTCAGTTATTTTTTACATAGTGGCAAGCCGAATAAATACACATGCTGAGAGACATTACAATGTGGACTTAAACCTAACACAATCTTTCAAATTGCACATGTAGAAATAAATACCAAGAGAAGGTAAAATATCTGTGTATCATATAAGTATTTCATGGTGGGACTGAGACAAGGACTTAATTCATTAGACACCAGTAGACACCAGTCTTGTCTCCTCCATGCCAGGCCTCCTGATAATTGTTAACAAAAAGTTCTGTACAATAAGATAGTACTTTATTTGGCAAGGAATTTGTCTCATAGAGATTTTTTAAAGACTTGAATTATTATTATTTTGAAGAAACTATGACAAATTAAAATTGTTCTCAACATGCTTTGAAGAACACACTTTCCAATGCAAGATTCAATGTGATGATACTACGATTGCAATGCCCCAAACGTACAGTGTTACAATCCAATGGCTACCTCCTACCTGCACCAGTGCACACAGAGAAGTGTTCTGTCAGTGGAAACACTTTGGATCTTTACCTCTTAGCAAAAACAAAATCAATTGTTCTTCCTCAAATTTACAAAAAAGTTACCAAAATGTTAATAGCTGCTTTTGTAACAAGAACTTGGAAAGGTAGAGAATTCAGTATGGAGGAAAGGTCGTAGCAAGAAAGGAAGTTTATAGAAGATAAAACAGATGTTAAACAGAAACTAGGTATGATATCTTTAACACAACACAGTGAAGAAATAAATACGGTTGGGAATCTTTAATTTTTTCTGATAATGTTATTTATATTTATGAACATAAAAAGGTCACTGTATATAATAGATTGTTTATTCAGGAGTCTAAACATTTCCACACATCTAAATAATGAATTTCTGGGTAAGCTAGGCATTGTCAACTGTTCGTATTTTGGAGGCTCAATCTCTGCGATATAGAGAGGGAGCTGTGAATTGTAATAGATCAAAAATGTCTCTGTAAGAAGCTATTTTAGGTAATGAAAATATCATAAATTTTATGGAATAAAGGTTGTGTAATACTGAGAAAGAGATACTCCAGATTTAGAAAGGAAATGAGAAGCAAGAGCTATCCAATGACACTGACAGATGTTTCCAAAGAACGATTGCATCATCTCTCTTTTGGTGTCTGCAGATTTATAGCAGGTCCTGATGCTAAGTGGTTTTGGTTCTAGGAAAGTAGCAGTTTCAAACTTTTACATTATTGTTGTATAATACCTTTTTCAATTTTAAAGAAAATTACATTGCATTAAAATTCTGATTTTTCATGTAATATTGATAATTGAGTAAAATATATTCATTGAACACCCTCCTACACACACTATTTTGGAATATATGTATATCTATATATGTAATATATTTTCAAGTAAGCTTGTTTAAATCAAAGCACATTGAAGAAAGAACTTAAAATACAAGTCAATCAATTTATATGGTCACTCTGTGTAAATAAAGCACACTTTTATGCTGTGTGCAAAAAAGTCTTTGATTATTGTGTTCATTCAGAGTTAAATCCAGTCTCTTTCTTATCTGAGAGCCTTTTCACATCTTCTATCTGACTGTAACATACTTTCTCTCTTCACAGTTAGTTCTTTCAGAGGTCCTCTCCGACCACCCTCCTTTCTTTGCTCTCAATAAAATGTCCTCTTTTCTTTATAGCTCTTGTTTGCTTGTCTTTATAGCTCTTGTTTAAAATCTGTTTCTCCTAAAAGTCCATAAAATCCATTAAAACAAGGACACTGAATGTTTTGTTCACCAGGATTTTAACAAAATGCCTGGCAAGTATGAGGTACACAATAAATATTTGTTCTGAGAATAAGTAAATGAATAAAAGTGACATAGCATAAAAAGCATTGAATTTGAGGTCAAAAGACATGGGTTCTTCTTAGTCCTCTGATACCTTTATATCTATATAAGCAAGTTATTTAATTTATCTTGGCCTTAGTTTCCACTGGAAAATAGGGATATAACAGTAAGACTTCTCTCATGGTTATGATGATGCGAGACAGTGGATGAAAAGTACAAGCACACTATAGGCACTTAGTAAATAATAGTTATCATGGTTGTATAGCCTTGGGTAAGTCACAACCTTTGGAGCTGCCATTTACTCACCTGTAAAATCAGTAAGTGAGTTATTGTGAAGTTAAAATATGATTTCTACAGGTTCTGTGCTTGGCATAGAATAGACACACAGCAGATGTTTGTTGAATATGCATTTTCAGAAAACATCTCTAATATTGATTCCAAGATTCATATATTTTCATTTTATATGTTTGAGGAAAAATTTACATTTGCAGAAGTTTTTCTTGTTATAGTTTCAATAACATTTCAGTTTCCTTTTCACACTTAGTCTTGTTCTAGGATATGTTTTGATGATAATTCTTGTTTTCTAATGACAGTCAATTCAAGTTGAATTTCTCTTTTTCACTTTCCTCTCAGAGTAACACATAATTTTGATTATCACTAAATTCTCCTTTGTAATAGAGAGCTGATTCGTTTGCTCTTCCAGAAAACCATCATTAACTTTTTCCCCCTTCTGAAAATGTTCAAGAGAATCAAATGATCAGCTGTCAGAGCAAATAGGAATTGAAATGCAAATCTAAACATTTAACCTGTGTAGGGATGTAGGGAAGAGCTTTCTGAATAAGCTTCATCAAACCCTAATATCAGCTATTGAGAATAAATACTATCAGACAATATGATAATATAAAGTGATGAGATGGCTTGGATGTCTTAAAATTGGATAGAAATATCAATGTAAAACACACATTACATTA
The DNA here is from genome assembly GCA_023783475.1 of Daubentonia madagascariensis. NCBI lineage: Eukaryota > Metazoa > Chordata > Mammalia > Primates > Daubentoniidae > Daubentonia > Daubentonia madagascariensis. Next base: position 44,134,883 of record JAKFHU010002088.1, on the reverse strand, counting down.
AATTGAGCTATGTAGACGGTTTTGAATTTCAAGGAAAGATAAAACAGAGCAATCTAAAACATAATAGCTTCCAAGGAATTTGTTAAGAATCACTGCCCTGCTGCAGACCCCATTACAAATCTGCAATATTCTCTACTCAGCATTGTTAATTCTATCTGACCTCATCTACTCATTTCTGCCAATTCTACCTTCTTTTCAAGACCATGTCAATACTATGGCCTCCTATCTCTACCAGTGCTCCCCATTGGTTCCTTTGTTTAAAGTCGTGAGTCTGTGTTTCGGAGCCATCTTTCTTCTCAGCTCTACATTCCTTTCTCTTTCCAAGTCATTCCCTCTCCTCTTTCCGACAACTTTTCTTCAATCGTTTTTTCTTCCTGTTTCAAATTCGAAACATCCTTTAAAAATCTTACAAATACTATTGACTATTTCTCTAGAGGAGTGCATATGTGCACATATAACCGGTTTTACTTGCAATTTTAGGAGATTCTTGGACATTGTAAAACTCCAGGTGAAGAACACCTGTTTTAGCAATCCCCTTCCAATTCTCAAAGCAGTAGCAAGAGTTACTAGGGTTATTGGATGACTGGCATACACTAGATACTGTGCTGGATGTATTCTATTCATTGTCTGTAAAACTCACAAGCCCCATTTCACAGAAGATGGAATTGAATGGTAAAGAAGTTAAATAATTTGCCAAAAGTTATACAATTAATTTATTGTGAACTTGGAATGTGAATCCAAATCTAATTTTAAATGCACCCTGTTCTCAATGCACTACACTACCTCATGATGCTTTGTGAGAAAAGGAAGGACACACAGAGAAAACAATTGAAATATCGGAGACTATAGGTAATAAACTGGAGTTTGTGAAGTCTGTTAGCTATTTCATATACAGTATGTAGCATCCTTTTATGTCAGAGTGTTAGGTAGTGATAAGCAATATTGTTTTTCATCCAGTATGCAGTAGAATACATATACTGGTGGTTAAATATTGAAAACAATATATCAGTCAGAAAACGTTCAGCCTTAAGTTCCCCAAATGTTCTTTTTATGGCTGATTTGGCTTTCCACCCCCTCCCAAAGGACACCTATAATTGTGAGGTTAAAGCATATCACATCAGGGCCCCAGCAATGACCAGTTGAGATTTGTAGGTGTTAAATATTTTGAATATCACTGTTGGTTATAGACAGAAAATAAACAAGTTGCCCAATTAATCCTCCTAATCCTTCTCCACTTCTTTTCTTCAGGTCATTCTCAACTCATATTTTTCATCAGCTATGATTATCTTTGAAAGTGTACTTCTATTTCTGGAAAAGCATTATGAACAATGGAAAAGTCCTTTGGGTTTTGCTCACAATTTTGATATGTATTCCAATCTCCTAAATTTCTTATTTCTTTCCATAAATTCTGTAGTAATTGATTTGTAAAAGTCTTAAAAAAAATCTTAGATCACACAAGTCATGCTAAATTATAATTCGTATTTTTTCATTTTCCTATCATTATTGAATGTAAAAAACAAACAAAATCCTCATTTTTATTATAGATATATTGAATAAATCCAAAGTTACAATAAAGTATTTTTGATTATCTACAAATAACAGTTCATCTATGATTGAGAATTTTAAAAATTTTATTTCAAAGTATTATGGGGTGCAAATGTTTTTGCTTACATGGATTGCTTTTGTAATGCTTGAGTCAGGGTTAAAAGTGTGCCAGTCAACCAGACAGTGTTTCATTGTACCCATTAGGTAGGTTTTCACCCATCCCCCTCCCACTTGATTTCCCCTCTATGCACACATGTGCTAATCAGTTAGTTCCAATTTAATGGCAAATACATGTGGTATTTGTTTATCCATTCTTTAGATACGTCACTGAGGATAATGGTCTCCAGTTCCATCCAAATTGTTGCAAAAGGCACTAAGTCATCCTTCTTCATGGCTGAGTAGTATTCCATGGTATACATATACTACATTTTGTTAATCCACTTATGAATTGATGGGCATTTGCCCCAATGGCAATCACAGCAACAACAAGTATAAATAAATGGAACTTGATATAAATTAAAAAGTTTCTATACAGACAAGAAAATAATTAACAGAGCAAATAGACAACCTACAGAATGGAAGAAAGTATTTGCAAGCTATACATCAATAGAGGACTTATAACCAAAATCTACAAAGAATTTAAGCACATCAGCAAGAAAAAATCAGACAACCCCATTAAAAAGTGGGCAAAATACATAAACAGAAGCTTTACAAAAGAAGATAGACAAATGGCCAATAAACATATAAAAAATGCTCAATGTCACTAATTATCAGGGAAATGCAAATCAAAACCACAATGAGATATCACCTCACCTCAGTCAGAATGGCTTTTATTAAAAAGTCCAAAAACAGTACATGTTGGCATGGATGCAGAGAGAAAGGAATGCTTATACACTGTTGGTGGGACTGCAAATTAGTACAACCTCTATGGAAAACAGTATGGAGATTCCTCAAAGAACTATGATTGAGAATTTTTAAGCTTACTTAGATTCTAATAATAAGAACACAAAAATTTTAAATACAGCCCACTGATATTTTATTATTCATGTCTTTTGATAAAAAAGTTATGTTTGGCACCAAAAAAGATGAAATTATTGGAAAAACTGAATTTGCTATTTTTTAAAATGGAGTCCTTTTCCTAATATCTCTCTAAAACATTGGTGACAGAAAAGAAAAATGTTTTAAATGCTCATTGAAACTGTTGCAAGCTAGGAAAGGGAGCCCATCTTGCTATCTTGTCTAAGCAACTCATTTTTGGGTTGTTACTAAGAAGATCTTTTACCTGTTTCCCCCTCTATGCACAATTATCCAATGATTTAATAATCAAGTGTTTTGCTACTTGGATCCTCTCTCCTGATTAATTTTTAGAATTCTCATTCAATTCAATTAAAATATAACATGCAGGTAGTCCTCTTCACTTCTTTGCATTTTTTTTCTCTCCAGCTCTAACTAGCCTCCTTATTCTCTCTAAATCTCATCATATTTGCTACCTCAAAGCTTTGATGATTGTGATAGGGCATATATTGCAATCAGTATTTCTCACAGCATGGTACACATGTAACACTAATGGTATATAAAAGGTGTACAGAAAAACATTTTTTATTTTTATAATTTTATTTTTTATTTTGGTGTAGATTAAGGAAACAACCAGAATTACCACATCAAGCATTTCCTTTCATGGAAATTATTGCTTAGGAAGAGTTTAGGAGTTTAGATCTTCCATTACCTCGTGCTCTAGGGGGCAACTAGACTTAAGCCAAGTGTGAAAGGCAGTTGTTGCTTGGTTTTCAATCACTTCCACATGCTCTGATTTTTAACCTTATACTTCCGTTCACCTCCAGCAGCATTAGAAGCTCAACCTCCTCAGATTCTCTCACATCTTAGTGATAATCATCTTCCAAATCTTCCAAATGCTCTGTACAATTCCTAATAAAATCCCATCCCTCACCCCTCTCCATCACTGTTTCATAAACCATTCCACAAAACGTTTGAGAATTCTCATTGCATCTGAAGGACACCTCCCTCCATCTTCTATGATTTCCTTTACCTCCTTACTCTTTCTCTCTCCTGGGAATATTGTTTCCTTGCTATGTTAAAATAGAACACAATTTTTTTTTCTTTCCTCCCACACCTCATGTGCCTTTAGGACCTAGAACTATAATAGGTCTCCTCTTTGCTTGCTAATGCTCGTTTCTTTCTCTACTCCTTCCCCCTTCAGAAACCTCAACTCCTTTAAAGCACATTATAAAACTTTACCATCTTTTACCTCTTCTCTTTTTTGCCATCTACTAACTTCTTGATCACTTTATGTCATTTGTTGATGATGTCAGCAACTAACTGCTCCTGACTTCTCTAGTGTTCTTGGAGATTTCTGCTGTCCATCCTGAATCTAGCCTTTTAGTTCCTCTGGTCCTTAACCATAATGATGTTTTCTTCAACTTTGATCTTCAGTTATTGCCAACCATATCCTCTGACTTTCTTTTTGAATATTAATATTATCATTTCTTTCTTCTATGTTTGCTTCTTAAACCTCAGCCACTACACTCTTTTGGTAGAGCCAAACCCTAGATCTTGTCGTCACTCCAAAGGCTCTACCTGCTTTACTATATGAGCTGTGACGTCCCTCTCACTGACAATCATCTCCTCTCATTGTAGCTCTTTTTCTCTAGCACATCCAATCCAATAATCCTCTGAGCACGGTAAGTGTCCCAATCGGTAACCTTACTTCCATCAATTGCTTCCTTATCTAGCTTTAATTCCATGATCCGGTACTATAATCACTCCTCGCCAAATACCACGACTACCTAACACCTTTCTACCACTGCCAAACTTGCCTGATAAAACCCAAACTCTGGTCAATCCAATTACCAGCTCACTCTACACCTACACTACTACAGCGGAAAGCTGCTAGAGAAATTAGGCAAGTAAATTGACTGGACGTACTTTAACTTTATGAGCATTTATATTGCAAGTACCCTCCCCATCTGGTTTTCTTCTTCCTTTTCTTTTGCTAGTATGTTCTCTACCAGATCAATAATTATTGAATTCCTCCTGCTCTTTGTCCTTCACTCTCTTTCCTTCCCTATGCTCGTTTTCTGTAAGAAACTGCATTCATTTCAATGGCTTGAAACACTATGAACTTTGATGACTCTCAAATTTTATCCCCATTTTAGACTTCCCCCTAGTTCCAAACTATGCAACTGCCTCTTTATTTTATTTTCTAATAAACATCTCTCTGGTAAATATCAAATTGGATATCTAATAGGCAGTTCAAACTTAAAACATTAACAAAATAGTTTATGTTTTAAAATAATATATGCTTAGCTACAAACTTTTCTTATTTCAGTAAATACTATCCTTGGAGTCAGCCTATATTCCTATTTTTCCATATATTTAATCTATCAGTTATACTTCCACATGTATCTTGTAAGCCACCTCTTCTTACCACCACCTCTTCTCCAACTGTAATGCAAGCTTTTTATGACCTTGTAGGGATGACAAAAATAACATTCTTCCCAATTTACCTTTGTTCTTGCATCCTCTAGTTCATTCTTTATACATCAGTCATGTGTATCTTTCAGAAGTGTAAATCAAATCATGTCAATTTCACGTATAAAGCACTCTACTGGTTCCATATTTCACTTATTAAAATATCTAAATGTAACCATATCAGAAAAATCTGGTCTAACCTTTATGTAACAAAATTGTAAGTTGGTTTTTTAGTTGCCTGGACCACCAGGTTGAAGGTCACGTAACCTGAGTGTGCCCAGATGAACCAAGCATGCAATCATGGACAGAACCTAAGTGCTTGGACCAAGGAGTGGGGACTGAATAAAGAAATGGACACTGCATGGTGGAATCCAGGATCCAATCAGATCCTGGCACCACCCCATGGCAGGATCCAGTTACAGTATATTTCCTGGTATCACCCCATCACAAGATCCTATCAGATCATGCCTCATTATCATCTGACTATAAAACCTGCCCCAACCCCAGTTCAGGAAGATAGTTTGAGTCCCATTTCTATCTCTTTGTTTTGGCCACCTGACAATAAACCTTTCTTGCTGCAAAAACTCAGTGTTTTCATGTTTGGCTTTCTGTTGGGTGCGGGCAAATGAAGCCAGTTTGGTTCATTTACACAAATCCTTCACTATGATCTATATATTTTATGCCCTGTGCCTTCATCTCTGAATGTATATTTCTCTACTCACCTCCTCATCTTTTAAAATTAGTTACACTGACTCTCTTTCTTTCCTCAAACACTCAAACTAATTTGCATCTCAGAACTTTTGTAACTGTTACTCCTTCTGATTTGAACACCCTTCTCCTTTGAATGAGTATCTAGTTCTCATCATTCAGGTCTCAATTAACATTTTACTTCTTCAGGTTTATTGGTCCCAATCCCTAGATAAATCAGGCCTCTTGTCACAGATAATTCTACCACATCATTCTACTTTAGTTCCCTCATAGCACTCACTGATGTCCAAAATTATTCTTTTTATGTATTTGGTTTATGTTTGTTGCTTTTTCCCTCACACTAGAATGTACTTCATTGAAGGCATAAATTCTGTCCTGTCGCATCACAGGTTAAGTGCTTAAAACAGTGAGCAGAATATTGTAGATATTCAATAAATATTTATTGGATGACTAAAGTAGGTAGCTTAGGCTTGAGTTTATTTATATAAACAGCTTATTTATAAACTACTGTCTAAAAAGCAAATCAAATTGATTTCCATTTTCAGCAGTATGTCAGAAAAACTCTCTGATTAATGTTTGCTCTTCAAAACAACTAAAAAATCTTTATTAAATTATTTTTAAGATGTTCAATTTTATTGCCAAGCTGTTAAGAAACTAGGAAAAATACCAGCAGGCCAAAATAAGGGAAAATAAAATTCCAGGAAGTTAACTATTATGTGAAGTTGACAGCTGTCCTGAGGGCATCTACCAATCCATGTTTATGGTGGGCTTAAGTTTTAACATTTGCTCAATGTGTGATTAATAAGACATAAAGTCTGGGACTTACCAAACTTTGAAAATATGACAAGATGGAATACAGAACCTCAAAAGGCTATAATCCTAGAAAACCGCACTCAACAGAAGTACACAGTAAATATTTTTTCTGTAAGCTTTTTACCAGTTGGGGGAGGGGAAGACTTTCTTTGAGGATTGAAAACAAGCCATCCTTAATGTGGGGTTGTGTCCCGAATTAAAAGTTATCTGAGTCATCTGCAAAACCACAAGTACAGAACAAAAGTGACCTAAAGCTTGTAGATTTCCCCAGGGCTTGACATAGCAGGGGCTACTTCTCTTTGGAAAAGAAAATACATTTTCCACCAGGGTCTCATAATGTTTTCCTGATAAAGTTCCATTGCCTATGAGCATACAATAAAATCAGAAAACAAAACACACACAAGCATAAGGTATCATAGTTGAGAGGCAGTAGGAAAAAAAAATCAGAAGCTTTATAATTTCAAATATATTAGGTATTGAAATTATATGACAAAAACTATAAAACAAGTATAAATACTTTGCTTAAAAATGAAAGAAAGCATCAAAAATGTTTAAAGGTCCAGAAATGTTAAAAATGGCTAACAAATTTGGGGAAAAAATCAGTCTTATGAAAATTAAAAATGTAATACTTGAAATTAAAAATGTAATAGATGTGTTAAATAGCAGATGAGGTAGCTAAAGAGAATTTTTAAAATTAAAAGATAGGTATAAAAAAGATAACTAAAAAGCAGCCTAGATAGAGAGATTTAAAGTCTGAAAAAAAGGTTAGGAATTATAGAGGATAGAGTGAGAAGCTGTAATATATGTTCAGTTGCATATCCAGTAGGAGATAATAGAGAAAAATGAGTAGGAAATAAATAAATTGCTGGGGATTTCTTAGAAGCATTGAAAGATGTGACTATTTAAACTCAAAAATCAAAATGACTCTAATGTAGGGCAAATAAAAAGAAACCCACACTTAGGCACATCATTGACAAACTGCAGGACACTAAAGGCAAGATAGCCAAGAAATATTATCTTCAAAGGAATGACAATAATTTCAAAAGCAATGATAGAAGCCAAGAATCAGTGGAATGAATCTTCAAGTTGCTGAGAGAAAACAACTCTCAACCTAGAATTGTATACCTAGTAAGTATACAATTTGTTCTTTAAAGAGCAAGGGCAGAATAAAATTCTGTCAGAAAAATAAAATCTTAGAGTTAAACAGAAAAGTCACTTCTAAAGAAGTAGTTCTCAAGAGTAATTTTAGTGCCCCTCTTGGTACCCTTTACCTGGATAATTTGAGAATATTTGTAATGTCTGGAACATTTCTGATCATAATAACTAGGTGTTATTTCCTAGTGGGTAGGGATCAGGGATGCTGCTACACATTCTATATTGTATAGGACAACCCCTCACACAAAGAATTGTCTGGTTCCAAATGTCAATAGTACTGAGGTTGAGAAATCCTTTACTAAAATAATGTCTAAAGTGTGTGTTTAAGAGAGAAGAGAATTGACCCCTGAATGAATGACTACATGCAAGAAAGAATGATTAGGAAAAGTACACAGTCACAAACATTGACTGTATAAACAATAATTCAGGGGTAAATAATAGAACTAAATTACTGGAAAAGAATAGCACATAAATTGGGAGGTAATTACCTTTCCAATACCTTGTTACTATTTAGGAAGTAGGTGATATATTGATTAGATTCATACTTTGTCAAATAAAAAGTACATGTTACATTTTCTAGGATAACTAGTAAACGATTAGTTCTGATAATCTAAATATTAATGTAAAAAAATTGAAAAAGATAAAAATAACTAATTTCAAAAACACAAGAAAAGAGGATAAAAACCTCCAAAAAGGTGGGAAAAATCAAAAGCACAAAATAAGGTGAAAGAAATAAATTGAACATAACAGCAATTGTGATAAACTTAGCCTAAAGACAAAGATTGTCAGTCTGACATACAAATGAAAGTTCAAATGATATTAAAAGGATAAAAAAGATATACCAAGTAAATTCCACCAATATAAAGCTGCTATAGCTATATTATTGCAGACAATATAGGCTTAAGACACAAAAACTATATCTAAAGATATCAGAGACATTACAGATAAAAAAGTTCAAAATACATGATTAAAATTTTAATTCAGTAGGCAATTATAAATATACATGTATAATAAATAATAACATTCTGCAGAACATAAGACAAATTTACTAAACTATAAGAAGAAAAATTATATGTAACCAATAACATATAACTAACACATACTTCAATAAACATAAAGCAAAGATGGACAGAACTACAAGAAAAAATTTGATCAATCCATTATCACTGTGGGACATTTTAACATATAGTATTAATACATTAAGTATACAAAAATGCTGAGGCAAAATGTCTGACCAACACAAATAAGCTGGATTTAATGAAATATATAAAACATTGCCCATATTCCTTTCAAGCACGTGTAAAATATTTAGAGAGTGACAAAATACTAGGCATAAAATGAGTCTGGGAAAATTTCAAGAAGTTGAGGTTTTGCATGTATTTTCTGATCACAATGTGCTTCCCTTAACAATCAGTAGTAAAGAAATAACTTGAAGATGATCATATATTTGAAAATTTTAGAAAGACACATGTAAATGTAATTCATGTCTTGAAGAAGAAAAAATAATGGAACTTAAAAAATACTTGGCAATGATCAATAACAAAAATAATTAAAAGTGTGTGAGATACAGCTAAAGTAGTATTTACAGGAAGAATAATAACCCTAAGTACCTTTTAAAAAAAAAGATGAATAAACTCAGCATCTAACTTAAGAATTTATGAAATCATAACAGATGCCAATGAAATGAAGAGATAGAAAAAATAGAAATAATAGTACTTACTGTGTATCAGACATTGTTCTAAATCTAACTCTTTTATTTTTATTATCTTTAAATTCCTCTTACCATTCATGTGATGAATTATTAAATAGAATATAAAGATATGATACTTAGAAACAAACCCAAAGATTCTTTAAAATAACATAATAAAATTGACAAATTCTCATAAGATGTTTCAAGAATAAAAGAACATACCAATAAAAAAAAGAATGAAAAACAGGGCAAAATTTGACTGATGTGATAATCTAAATAATAAGGGATAAACCAAACAACATTTTGAGAATAAAATTTAAATTTAGATACATTGAACTAATTCCTAGTAAAACAGTTTACCCATGTTGACTTAACAATAAATGGAGAAAAGAAAGGACTATAATAATTAAAAGGTTGTATCAACACTTTACAATATTTCCACATGCAATCTAGAATGTTTCACAAACAATTCTACCAAAATTTGAAAGAAATGATAATTGCAATATTTGACAAATTCTATCAGAGTATTTTACAAAAGGATTACCAAAAACCTTTTTTTCTAGGCTACAATAGTGATGATGCCAAAATGAGACAAAGACAGTAGTCAAAAGGAAAATTACAGATCAATATCACTTATGGCTATATATAGTAATGATTTTATATGAAATATAGCAAATCACATCTAGCTACGTATGAAAAAGATGAAGCAACATTATCAGTTAGATTTATCCCAGAAATGCAATGTCAGTTTAGCATTAAGAAATCAATTAATATAATCCACCACATAACAGATTGTATTAGATTGTGTTGTCTATTCTCAATAATTCATTCCTTCCCTACCCTGTCATGATTCCTTATCTCAGGGTCTGAGATTTAGCCATAAGATTTACTTCGGCTGATAGAATATGAAGACATATGACACACTGTGTCCAATTGTATGATTTGGTTTTCCCCATTGTACTTTTGCTCTCTGCCATGAGAATAGCATGTCCCAGTGAGGGGTTGTTCATTCAGTATGGCCCCTGGAAAGCGAAGAACTTTGGAATGCAATCAATATATATTTGACATACAGCAGTAATGTAACATGAGGAATAAATTAGTGTTTTTGCTGTAAGCCACCAGGATATTGGGATTCTTGGTTACTGCAGCAAAACAGATTAAAGAAGTAAAACCCTGTGATAATCTCTAATGTAGGAAAAAAATTAATAAAATTCAACATCTACCTATAATTTTTAAAAAAGATCTTAGCAACTTAGAAAATGAAAAAATTCCTTAATGCTATCTGCAAAAATACCAAACTGAAACAACAAAAAATCCTTACATAAAATTCTTAACATTTTGTTTTAAGTGATGAAATATTGCAAATTTTATCTTGAAAACTGGAAACAAGAAAACAATGTCCACAATCACTATTTCTAGTAAACATTACCTAGCCTACACAGGAAGGCAAAGAAACAAAATGAACATGAAAGGATTGGAAAGGGAGAATTTGCAGATGACAGACTTGTGTGCAAAGAAAATCCAAAAAATGTTCTGACAAATTTTTAGAATTAATAAGAGTTTAGCAGGTTTGCTGAATACAAACTAATATAAAATCAATTGCATTTACATATATCAGAAAAGAGGTGTTAGGGATTGTAGTAAAAATAATAGTGACAAAACTATTAAGTATTAAGGTATAATCTAATAAGAGATATGTATAATCTTTATGGAGACCATTTTTAAACTTTTATGAAAAGCATTTAGGAAGACCTGAGTAAATGGAACAATATCCATGTTCTTGGATAGGAAAAGTCAGTATCTTCAGGTTGCTACTTCTGCCCTAAATTTAACCACAGAATCCATGTAAGTTCTGTAAAAATCATAAGTGTTCTTTATGTAATTTAAAAATATGATTCTAAATTTTTATAGAAATGCAAAAGCCTAAGAATGGATTGAACACTGATGAAAAAAAAGAATAAATCTGGGGGATCTGTCCAATAGATATCAATATTCACTTCAACACTATATGACAAGCAGAGATATAGACAAATAGAACAACTCAACAGAATAGAAATTGCAGAAACATTTCCATACATAAGAAAAATTCCTATATAACAGAGAAGGCCCAGAAGATCAGTGTATAATACGTGTATATATATTTTTCAAAGTATACTCAAAGATCAATTTTAGGTGGATTGAAGTCACATATGAAAGGCAAGCTATAAAACTTTTAGAAGATAATTTGAAAAATATCTTTATGACCTTGCAATAAGGAAAGATTTATTAACCAAGACTTCAAAGGCATTAATCATAAAAGAAAATATTGATCAATATGACTACATTATAATAGAGGCCTTCTGTTCATCAAAAGACAACATAAAAGATGTACAAAGACAAGCTACAAATTGGGAAAAGATATTTCCAACAAATAACTAACAAAGTATTAGACTGTAGAATAGATAATGGACTCCTTTAAATAAGTAAGACTACAATAAACTGCTTAATAAAAATAGGTAAAAATGAGCAGATATTTTACAGAAGAGGATACTCAGTATGTTAAGATATATTACCTAATATATATAAGATGTATTAAAATATTAAGAGATAACCAATACAATTAGTAATTGATGAAATGCAAATCCAAGCTACAAATGGGTCAGTACTTTACATTCATTAAGTAGATCAAAAATTAAGAGGTCAGATACAGCGCCAAGCATTGATAATACATGGATTTACAGGAAGCCTATAGACTCCTGAAGAAAGTAAATTGATATAACTACTTGGAAAAATAATTTTTAATTTTCTAATAAAATTAAAACATTCAGGATTATTTGCAACAGCAAAATAAAACCAGAAAAATAAATGTATATTAAAAGAATGTTGGATAAATAAATGGTAGCATATTCACACAAAGACATTTCACTTAAAAATGAATGCACTATTGATACATGCATCAATACAAGATAAGTCTAACAATTATAATTTGAGCGGAAAATATGCAGGTAAAAAGTAAGATTCAGTATATTCCCACTGATATGAAATTCAAAAACATTTAAAATATAACAATATGTGGTTTACTGGTATCTTATAATTTTAAAGAAAATGAAAAGAATGATAGACACAGACACACTACTGGTAGGGAGAAAAGGATGCTCTTAAGTGGACTTCAAATGTTCTACTTCTTAAGCTGAGTAGTGGGTACTTGGGGGTGTTTATTTTATTATTATCATCTGTAATTTACAAGTTAAAATATTATTTTATACCTGTTAATTATATTATTAAAATAATAAAAAATAAGCAAAGTTTTATATGGCAAAAAACATGAAGGCGGTATGCAAAGTCTTAACAATAATAGTATATATCAATCAATTAAGATTCTATGAAGTTGTCTTATGCATGTTTTACTACCAGGATTCAATTACTATATTAAATATGTGGGAAATAGCACTTCAAAATGAGAAATATGAAGGACTGCATGGACAGAGATGGATAGATAAGAAAGCAGTGCTTAATTTTGTATTTAACTCCCACATCCTTTTCTAAACATACCCTCTTCAAATTGTAAATTAACTTGAGTGATAAGAATAAACACAGTGTCTGCTTGAATATCTTATTGTAGTAATTCTGCTAAAAGGCTATCTTCCATTTGGGCAGGAAGATTTACTTCCAAGGCTCTGCTCCACTTGCTGGAAAGCATGTTATTGTCTAGAAAAGGTTCTTAAGGTTTTGGAGACAACAACAGTAGCTATCAAGTAAAGTATTAGGGAATCTCATGGAAGGCACCTTCAAATCTCTGTTGGGTTTAAATAGACAGCAATGTTACAGGAAAATAGGTATATTTCATGTTCTTTTCTGAAATAATTATAAATTTCTAAGCATTTAGGACTCAGGGCTTAGGAAGCCAACCAACAGAAATACCAAACACTCTAGTTCTCTGCTTCCATTGACATAGTTGAATTAAAACAGTACCTAAACAGGGACGAAATAGAAAGAACCAATTGAACTTTCACTAGAAAGCAAGGCACTTTCAATTTTTATTTCTGTGTTGAGGAGATATGCAACTTCCACGGTTTACACACTCTGGAGATTTTGAGGTAAGTTTTAAAGAAATTTAGAACTAAATGGTGCAAATAGAGTACCTTGGAGAGCTCCAGTGGTTACTACTATCATGGGTTTAAAAGTATAAATAAAAATGAAGTCTCCCAATGTTACCTCACAGAATATCATTCCCTATTCTGTGCTACTACATAAAGCTCCATTTCTGTGATAGAATCATACTCACTTTCTTGTTTTATGGGCTTAATTCTTCCCTGGGAAAAATTACTCATGCCTAGGGGAGTTTGAAAGGATATCATTTATGAAAAAAAAATTTGCTAAAATTGCTTGAAGACGGGAAATTTATTTTTATCTAAATTTAGAAAGTTTTCTAAAATATTGCTCTGTAGCACAAAATAATTATTATTTCATGTTGATTAATATCAATAATCCCTTAACTTGTTTAATTGTATCAAGCAACTTGGCTAACTGAAAGTAAAAATATTAGTTTAAATGACTGAAATCATTGCAAACCCACAGTGTTAGTAAATTTTCACAGATTAAACAGCAGAAAACATAGAGTTCTGGGAATGTATACCCTGAAAATGTTTGTTTCATTGTTTGATCATTAATTAGTTCATTAATTCATACTCATTTTTCCAAGGTCATCACATTATTTTTTTAACATTTTTATTAAAGGGTATTACACAGAAGGGTCAGCAAACTGCAGTGCACAACCTAATGGATTTTTACAAAATGAACATATCCATTTTACCAACACCCAAGTTAAGAAACAGAATATTACTAACACTGAAGAAGCATCCTTCATACCCCATTCAAGACATCTTCCACCTAGACACTCCTTTGTGCCTGTTTCTTTCCTTCAACATTGTATTTGAGAGCCATTCATGTTGTTGCATGGAGTTGTAATTTGTTTATTCTTATTGCTATGTAATATTTCACAGTATACTACAACATGTTAATTCATTCTACTCTTCTTGAGCTTATGTGCAGTTTCCAATTCAGGGTCATTATGAATAATGTTCGTATAAACATACTTGCACATTTCTTTTGGCAAACATATTATATATTTTGGTGGAATTACTGAGTCATAGGGTACAAATGTGATTAGCTTGGTGTATTATGTTAAACATCTTTCCCACCGGGTTTTATCAATTTATAGGCACATCAGTAGTTTGTGGGAGTTCTAGTTGCTTCACATTCCCATTAATGTTTAGTATTTTAGCTATTCTAGTAGGTGTGTAGTAGTATCACTTTATGGTTTTAATTTGTTTTTTCCTGATAAAATATCTCTTCATTTATTGGCCATTTGGATATCCTTCTTTCAAAGTTTCTGTTTAAGTTTTCCTGCCCATTTTTGCTATTGCATTGTCATCAAGTTATTATGAGGATAAAATGAGACGCTATAAATGAAAGAATCTTTTTAAATTTGCAAGAGTTAAGGGTAAAGCATTTTATTATCAATTAATTAATGTATGTATGTATACACACATATGTGTATATATACTGTGTATATATATACATATATATGTGTGTGTATATATATATAAAATTTTGGAAGACTCCAGTTTTCTAGATCAAATGAAGGCTTCGAGTTTTCCTAATGTGGCCTTTTCTTAACAATTTTCCTTTTGTGAAAGTAAGCGACTATATATTTAAGTTCCCCAGGAGACGATATGGCCTGTTGTACCAGCCCAATAAATGATAGCTACTCTTATTATAATTATATTTAGTTGACGTGAGTTTGAAGCATTGAGAACATTGCTCAGGAATGGAATCCCTGAACAAGATGGAGCTCAAAATCTAACCAACCTAAGGAAAAAATGATAGTCAATCAAAGATTTTCATCAAAAAATAAAAATATTTCATCAAAATTAAAATCTCCTGGGTATAATAAAAATTTCCTTATGGTAACTCCACACACACTGGGGAGAAGGAGCAATGTATAAAGTTTACCAATAACTTCAACTGATCTGGTAAGGCTGGCAGCCTGAGGATTATGGTTTTGTTGGCAATATTACACAACATATCAAACTCAAATGAGTATCTGTGGGACTTTGTCTGTGTGGAGCTTGTTTTAGATCCTCTGAGAGTAAGAAACTTTTTTAACTCTTAAGGTTAACAGATTTTGGAGACATATGGTCTCCAAAATAGGTCTCTAAATAAGTTGGTGACCTAATTTCCTATTGATCACAGCCAAAGAACTCTTTCCAAGTTCTTGTGATGGGTCATATTTTCCTAGCAGGTATTAAGCATATTTAGGGAATGGGAGTAATATTTTCTTAATAAAATATTTATCCAAATGTAGAGTGAGAAAAGATTGTAACCTTGATACTGAATGAACATGATAATTACACATTCACACTAAAATTGACCAAAGAGTTTGAAGCGGATACAATAGTCACTAGATGCCTTTACAGGATATTTGAGTCTAGGAGTTTTATATTCCAACATGGACCTTAAGAAATGTAAACATATGCTGAGGCAAAATTTGAAATAACAGGTCACAGGTGTGAAATTGGAAACCACAGCATATATATCATACTGGAGTGCAAGATTTCAGAAAAAGAGTGACTCTTTTTAGCTAAGTTGATAATAAGCCCTTTAGATATAAAGGGAAGAGAAGAGCTCCATGCAATAGGATTGGCAAACAGCACTTTCCCAAAATAGCAGTCCTGCTTGTTACAGTTCTCAGAGTAGAAAAAATCGTTATCATGTAGTCATACCTTCAGTCATCCCAGAAAACTGTTCAACAATTATTAATAGAATTCTGATATTTTCAGATTTGCATGTGTAGGCTAATAAGCTTGTGCATATTTAAGATATTACAGCGCCTTGGTAGATGATTGACATATATTGTTTTAACTTAAATTATTTTCATGTTATGCTTTGGGGAAGGGGGATTATTAAAGCTTAAGAGACACATAGAGTTCAGACCATCATTGTGTATTAATGTATCCTTGATGGGCTAGTTACTGAAGGACTCTGAGCAGTTGTTTGAAATATAGGTGCAATTTAGAGAGTTAAATACAGAATAACAACATCAAATTATGCATTTTCTGCTTTTATGAGTCTCACGTTCTAATTTTCCTTTTTATCATTATCTTTCTTTCTTATCCATTCAGTAATCCAAAAGTCATATAAAAAATATTTCATAGAGTTGCTTTTAATTATCTTTCTTTCAGGCCGAAAACCAAGGCAGGGTTCAGGTTTGTGTTAACTAAAACATTATACCTAATTTATTTCTACACTCCACATTTCTCAATTTTATTTGGCCGTCTGAAATATCTTTCTGAATTTGATTTAATTTGCTTTGGAAATATACTTTTCAAAACCTATTTGAGAACATTTAAAGTTTGTGATTTCATTGGACTTTACATAATTTAAGACTATAGAAGATTAAAGTTTTGTTTGACAAAAGTAGAAAATATGCCATATTTCAATTTACTATAGAAACAAAGTCAATAAAGAATCTAGCATCTATCTAGATAAAGAATGGCAATAGATGGCTAACTGGCATTATAAAATTTTAATGGCTTATGGTATTCAATGTTACAGTCTCAATATTTTGTGCTGATTCACTCTGATCAAAGTGGAAAAGGAGGGAAGTTTCACTAGAATTGTACCAGGACTATTCCCAGAGAAGAATGTAAGGCTGGGTGATGATCACATAGTGGGCCACGCCTTCCTCTAACAATATTTCTATTCAAGTCAAAGCAGTCTGGAAGTCTTAAGGAGGAAGAGAAGGCCGGGAGGACATGATGGGGAGCAACACACAGTCTGAGATATGAGAAAGCAGAAAGAGAAGACAGTTGCTGGGCAGGAGTGAGTGAGTAGGACTTGGGGAGAAATGAAAGGATTTATATTTACATGATGTATATATACAATATAGGAGAAACTTTCTATGTTTTTTTCCCCATAGCACCAACTGGATGTCTATGAGATTTGTAAATATATAAATAATCAGCCCCCAGTCCATCTCATCATCCATTCATTAGATATACATTGATCTCCAATAACTGGGGATTACAACAGTGAGTAAGACACATCTGTGTTTTGCCCTCATGAAGCTTACAATCTAGTGGGAGATTGTATCACTGCCATGATACCAGTAGATATACAAATAACTGTCATTATAATCACGATCCTTCTAAGAAGGTGAAGTTCTCTACGCCACAATCTCAAATCTGGTATGGGAGTCCAGGAAGAACGGTGTGGAATAGTGGTTAAGAGCCTGAGCTATGGAGTCAGAGTCCTGAGTTTGGTTCACTTATTAGCTGTGTGGCTCTTGGTTATTAAACTTTCTAAGCCTTCATTTACTTACTTTAAATGACTATGATACTGGTATCTACTTTATAAAATTTCCATACATGTTGAAGCAATAATACCATAAAGAGGAGGAGTTGGGAGTTGAGATCAGGAAAAAGTGTACAGGGCTTTGGTATTGGTATTGTTATGCTTCCTGGGTTGCCTAGTGGATCACGGCTGACAGTTAGGCTGATATATATCACATGTTCTTTTGTACTTACCAAACTCCTTATACTTAATCTTCCAAAACAATTTTTAGAAAAGTTAAGGAATGTAAGATATCAGTAGTCTTTACATGTTGTTTATCTCTGTGGTGTAGGATTATGGGGAACTTTCAACATACAATATCTATTTTTTTAAAAAACACAGAGACAAAAGAAAAATATATTGAGTGATAGTAAACATAAAATGCTCACACCAGAGTACTTCAGTGAAGAGCTGAAGCAAGGGGTAGCTTGGCCCATGTGGGGAACTTGAAAGATCAGGGTGTGGCTGAAAGTTAGGACCACTAGAATGAAACTTAGGCCCAAGGTAGGGCTGGCAAGTAGGGAGAATGCCTTCTTGGCCAAGTGAAGTTCAGATGGAGTTGCATTTAAAGAATAGAATAGACAGTTGTAAATAAGTACTAAATTGATTAGAATTAACTATCACATAAGAGCTGTCCAAAGAAAAGGTTCAGGCATTGTTGGTATAATTGTGAGCATAGCTTCCTTCCAAAGAAGAGGTTCAGGTCTACACAAACTTGTATAAATGCATGGTTCTCTAGCTTTTTCTAATGAAGGAGCCCATTAGAGTCACTTTTTTAAAACACTATGTTCTTTGGGTAAACTATGAATCTTTATATATTTAATATCAGTAAATGCTAAGAATAATTTTGACAAGGAAAAAGTATAAATCAAATATAGAAAGTAAAAACAAAGAGGAACTCCATCTTGTGGGGTAAACCTAACACTCTCGCATCAGGCTGGGGTGCTCCTTCATCACTAAAGTCAGGCTTGAGAACCACCATTGCAAGCCAAAAAGCAGAGCTCAAATTTCATCCAGAAAGATGGTACTGTCAGTATACAAAGTGATGATACCAATGCGAACAGAAGTAGAGACTGAATGACTTGGTAATTTTCACTAAAAAGAGGAGCAGCTTGTGCTTCTCAAGATACCATAATAGAGTCTAGTTTTTGTTTTTCAGTGGCTTCCTAAGATCATGCTGTATTTCAGTAACAATCCTTGTAAATCATAGATTGTGTTTGACAAAAGAAGTAGTCAATAATACTTTCAACTCATTTTTGTGTCTAGTAGTTGCAGCACATCTAATATCATTTAGCATTTATTGAAAGATAACAGGTAGTACCTCCCTTTAAATGTAATAGGTAGTTACTCATTTACTTTGCTGACATGTGTGAGTTTCTCTGTAATGGGCAAGGTATAGGGAATATGTTCCATATGATTACTCTTTGGTCAATTGCCATTTATAAAGAAAGATTATTTAAGTTTCTCATTCCTTATACTCAGTTTTTTTTTCAAACGGGGTGAAAACATATTCGTTTCTATAGAAGGGAAGCTTTAACATTTCTGTATGAGAATGTTTTTTAAATCTGACTTTGAATTTCAATGATATCTAGAAGAATAAAACAGTTCTATACCTGTTGGTCATGTGGATTATCACTTTATTACTGGTACTGCCAGGGGATGTCAATACCTCTGTTTATATTTGATTTTTTCCATAAAGTTGGTGCCACATAGTACTTTTAAAGATTTTTAAATTTTAAAATGTTAAAATGACTTAGCAGTGTAGGTAATTAAGGGCATAGATACTAGAGCCTATCCATTTGGACCTGAATCCTGGAAGCACAATTTACATGCTATATGACTTGGGCAGATTACATAACCTCTCCATGTTGTAGTTTCCTCATGTGCAAAAAGTGAATAATAAGAATGCCTGCTTTGTAGTCTTATTTTGAAGATTAAATAATTTTATTCCATGTTAAGCACTTAGAACTGTGTCCAGCACATAGGAGGCACAAAATAAATGTTAGTTACCATAATTAGTGAGAAAAATGTGGACTTAGCACATACATAATAAATTTATGTCAGAATATTCATAAATAGCCAAATGGTATCACAGAGTGCTGTAAAAACCAAGGTTTCCTTGTAGTTCAAGGAGAGAAGAAGTAGAAGCTGAGTAGTGATGGGGGATGCAGTACTATGAACATGCCATACCCAAACTATTTCTGGGTGACCTTTAGGCAGAAAGATGGAGGTAGTGCCTAGAATGGGGCACAAGAGAGATGTCAGTTTTATGGTGATATTCTATTTTTTGATCTGGGTGATGATTATGTGGGGTGTTCATTTTGAGATAATTCAGAAAGCCATATATTTATGACTTGTGCACTTTTCTCTACATATATTTCAATAAATAAGTTAATTTAACAGAAGAAAAGAAAGGTGCAGACTTCCCCTTCAATCTTATGCAAAAACTTATGCCTTAGTATTCAATATCATATTCATGATCTTCATGTTGTTTGAGTTTGGACAAAAAAAAATCATCTCACCCCATTAGTGTTGTTAATTGAAATGTTACTGGTTTTATACTTTGGTGTAGATGTAAATTAAGATTTTATAATTGTATGTGTGCTAAAAGCATAATAGAAGCTTGCAACTAATTTTAAGTATATACATTTTTGAATAACATGAAGATAGTTCAAGTCAAGATTTGGGGTCTGTGATCATTTTTTTTTTACTTTAAAGGGATTTCTTGTATTATTTATAATAACTTGTTTTAGTGCATTTTAAAGACAGTGAATTAAAAAACAAAAGACACAAGAGATAAAGAAAGTTCTGAAAATCTTAAGTGTTTTAGGGTTATCATTTGCTTACTGTTACAGAAAATTGATTTTTTTCTGTATTTTTTCAAAAGTAATTTTTTGCTTTTAGGAATTGGTTGGAATGAATTTACCCCATGATTTGTTCACAAGGGTAAAGTCATAAAACTATTTTTGACCCTGCTAGATAATGGGCCAGATATTAGAATACGGTACCTACTATAGTGCACGGGGATTTCATGAAGCCAGAATGAAATCACCAGACCTTCTTTTCTTCTAATTCAATATGCATCCATTCATTGAAAAAATATTTATCTAAGTGCTCATAGGTGCCAGGTACTATTCTAAGTAACAGGAGTCAAGAATGGTAATACATACACATGGTGTGCATAGCCAGTGGAAACCTATCATTCAAAACTAGAATTGTAAAGCCTTGCTGTTGTCATTACCCACTTTCTGTCAATTGTAAGTACTGATTTATTAATAAGTCTAGCGTTGACAGAGAGAGAGAGAAAGAGAAAGAGACATGCTATAAAAATTTGGGAAACTTTTTAACAAAATAGCACTTATATTTAGTATACCATGGTAACAGTTTAGATAATCTATATTCCAGAACTTGTGGCAACAGCTGTACGTTGATAAAGTGACATTTATTTGTTTTTCAAAAGACACAGGAATTATAACATAAAATACAGAAAGAATGTCCAACAAAATGTTAATCATGGTGATTCTGTGTGGTGGGGTAATGCATGATTTTTACTTTCTTCTTTATGCTTTCTGTAACTTATAATTTTAAACAAAGAGACACTAATTCTTTTGTAATCAGAGGGAAAACAGTAAATTGTAAACTACACACATTGAAACTAAGTTTAAAAATTTACAAATAGACCTGTCTTTATCTGCAAGGATCAATATCACAACATTTAAATATAAGCACAGAGAACTATCATTTCCTGAATGTACATTCACAAAAAACCCAGACAATAAATGATTTCTCAATCAATACAATACAACTTAAGAAAGACTTTCTTACATAGTGTCTGGCCCTGAATTTGGATTGCTAAATATATGAAAGTATAGATTTTTTTTTTTGTATTTCTTCTCAAGGGCATGTGTCAAAAATTAGGCATAGAAGATGATGTTGAAATAGAAACTTTTGAAGCACACAGTTAAAACTTTAAGCATTGTTGGTAGTAGAAAGTGTAATGCAGAAATGGTTTTCCTGCTAAATGAACTAGAACTCTCTATTGCAGGGCATGACAATAGATGATGTCTATTTATTTACTGAGAGACATTATATTTTAGCATGTTGAGATTCATATCCCTCTTTGTGTAGCAAATTGGAATATCTCTCATTTAGTCTTCAGATAAAGTGCACAATTCCCTATTCAGAGAGTGCAAGTATTCTTGAAATTAATTTAAAATCTTTAGACCTTTGAGTCAAAAATTCCTTATTTAGAAAAATTTCTCACATAGAAATTATGGTACTTGGGAGATGAAAATAACCTTTGGATTCATCACACATAATTTCTTTATTTTTGAGATGCAGGTATTGAGATAGAAAAATTAGCTGGTTCATACAAAGTCACCTAAATGGAAAATAGCAGAATCCACTTTTGAACTTTATTCTCCTGTTTCCAGCCTAGTATCTTTCTGCTAATTCTTAACCATTCAACCAATCTCTTCAAAAATACTATTTCAACAATTTACTCTTTTCAAGTATTTTTCTGCTTGTATTTCATATTTTAATTATACATCTAAAGTCATAATTTGTCCTCAAGGTCTCATTGAGAGCAACTCAAGCTTTCAAGAAAACTACTCCATCATGTCTGAATTCACAAATGTGAGACAAAGAGAAGACATTTCTAATAAGAGACACAGGGTTACATTAGGAAACTGTCTAATTCTCTAAAATAGAAAGACCTTTCTTACATGCCTAAATTAATTTAGACATCACATTTCTCTAATTCAATCATAGCTTTTTCTAGTATCAACAGGTAACTTTTTGTACCAGCTGGGCGCTTAGGAAATTATTAGGCAGTACAATCAACATAAAAAGATATTATTAGACCATATCTTCAGGGAACTTAGCATCTTATTTAGGAGATAGTACAATTAGAAAATTGTTATACTATGAGATATTATGTAACAAAAGCCCAGTTGAATATATTCTAGTGACAAATATTATCATACAGCAAGAGGATGACTTGTTATGGATGCTCAGACAGAAACACTAGGATCACTGGGAACGGCTCTGTGATGAAGCTGGAACTGAGGTGGTGCTAAGAGACTAGTAGATAGATTTTCTAGGTGGAAACATATATTAGCAAGGAAATGGAAGCAAAGGAATAAACACTGAATGGATATTTTACGTTTGAGGGCAGTGACAGATGTGCCTGTTCTGAGAGGATATTTCAGATGTATTAGCAAAAGTAAAATGAGGCCAGAGCAGGAAGTTAGGGATGCATCTGAAAAGCCAACCCAGTTATTCAGGAAGGAATGTGCCAGGGCCTGGCTCACAGAAGAAAAAAGGAACAAAACTAAAAATCAGGGAAAAGGGAAATTAGACAGCACATGAAAAAAATTGATTTACCCAAACCCTAATAATGATCGATTGTCACTCTCCAGTCAGGGAAGATAGAACAAAGCAGAACGAAGCAATAAAATAGATGTCTCATGCTAAAATGAGAAGTTAGCTCAACTAATCTTGGTCCTTTTCTTTCCTAATCAGATAAATGATAATCTAACCACAGCTGAACAAAACAACTTTAGGTTAACAGTTGTTCTTTAACATTACTGTCCAGGACATTAGCTAGTTTTAATGGAGTAAGTCACCCAGGTCAAGGAGGTTGAGATGTGAAGCAGGAAAGTGTATTTATATGCTATGGGAAAAAGTTTAGTGTATGGTAGGGCAATGGCTTTACCATCTGATGGGCATAAAAATTATCTTATAGGATTTTACGGTCACCCTATATACTCCTCTTTTATAGCACAGGAGCTAAACACTAATTTCTTAACAGTAATTTCCTAATTTCAAAAGCCCAAACTTTAGAACATGTTTGCTGCTTCTTTAGATGGGTGTTAAAAAAGTAAATATCCTAAGTGGTTAACTTCTCTGCCAAGCAGAAGAATGAGTATAACAATTCATTTTTAATCCTGAGTTTCTGCTAGTATCATCTCCCAAACAAAGAAAAGTAATTTTTACTAGCCAGGGCTAGTGAGTGCAAAGTATATTCTATTTATTGCCAGAGATAACATTACCAACCTTGGCTAGTAATGCTATAAATGTGTGTCATGGTTTGGTCATGAGAGGTACCCAGTGAGACAAGGTGGATCATATTTTGAAAATCTCAGTCCACAAAAGATGCAAATCAGTCCAGGCTTTAGGGAGGACTTTGGGCTGGCAGGGGCTCACCTAAATATCTGAACAAAGTTGCATGCCTTAAGAGAAGTGTTCTCTACTTGTCTTCTTTGAAATGTTTTCTTAGTAACTTCTGTAATAGCATATGTTCTTCTATATTCTTTTGTTTTTTAAATGTGCCTATGCTTTTGGGTCTGAACCAGTTTCACAGACAAACCTACCTAGGCCAAAAAATTATTGAGGGTCACCAGTCTGCCTGGCATGCAAGCTGCTCCAGATGAGGTTTCAACAACTGCTTCACTGGAGATGAACAATTTTCTATTCATCTAAATACTCCAGATCCCCAGTAAAGCCCATGTTCAGTATGGCATAGTGTTATTTTTAGAAGAGAGTATTTCTATCAAAGGGTAGTTGTGGCTGCTAGCTGTGCCCAGATTCCCTCTCTACATTTATCAAGGGCATCATGAGCAGCAAGAAACCAAAAAGCTAGTATCTGGCTATCTTTCCTCAGTAATGAAAATGCCCATTAGGAAGAATATGGCTGGTAACAACCTCAGTCTTGAAATTGACCCCGATTGATCAACTTGGATCACACTCTAGAGAGTACTATGTTCATGCCCCACACCCTCATTTCCAAAATGTTGACGTTTTGCATTGCCATGCAGTAATGGAGAAAGTGTGCTTAGTACCAGTGGCCTGGTCAACCTGGCTCATACTGGCTTATACTAGCTCAAACTGGCTACCAAGAATGGATTTTCAGGACTTTGGTGAGAGAGTGGTTAAATATAACTATTATTAATAATTAAATTATAGAAATGTATAATTAAATAGATTATATTAAAAACAAAGGTAACAAATATGCAAAATGTACACTTCCTGATTATTTTATGACATTTTATTATTATCTGTGCTCTTTAGGTTATTTTTGCCTACTGAATTTGTACAATAGAAATATCTTAATAGGAAATAAGACGTATGACTGTGCATTTTTTCCCAGCTTTACACTCAGTGATGTGACATTAGTAGCTTGAGATCAGCTATGTTTAAAATATTAATATTTACACCACAAAAATTGGCAAATGCTGCAGAACTGAGGTCCCCTGTCCACTAGAAAATCGCTTATCAAATGTTTACCAGCACACCACTAGTAAAGACTATTTTGAGAGCAGAGCCATGGGTCAAGATAGAGAATATTTAATTTAAATAAATTAATAGCTTTTTCCTATGTGAACATCACTAGACTGATATTCTCTTACAAGAGAACATTCAAAAGATGAGTTACTGGTAAAATGGCCCAAGAGCCTTTCTAGTAAATAAAAACTATGTGTATGTACAATCCCAAGTTACTTTTATCATGCATTTCGTCAAAAAATTTTTAATTAAAGCATATTTCACTGCATGAGGGAACAATTAAAAAGAAAATTTACCAGTGATAATTTATAATATACAAGACCAATATTAAAGTTTTGAGCATGAAATAAAAACTAATTAAGCAATTAGGAAGATTACAGTTCCAACCAAGCTATTTTCATTACATAGATGGGAATGTAGGGCTAATTCTACTTATGAAATTCTATTTAAAGTCAATTCACATTTTTTCCAATGGAATTGTAATATATCAAATAATCCAGTTTAATTCATCCTTTTGCTGTTAAGAATTTTACATACGTGGATGAAGTCACCTCAGGAATAAACATGAAATGTTTGCTGTTATATTTATTCCTTAGCATATGTTCAGTTGCTATTGTCAAACTTAGGTTTAGGAGGCAGATTCATGGATTCCAGTTTTTCACTAATAAAGTTCTACTGACAACGTCTCAAAATTACGCAGTTGTGCATCAGGTCTAGAATGCTCCTGTGTTACTCCCAGTTGGGTATTGGAGGCTGCATATAGAGATTCTGTAGCTTCAACAAATAGGGAACATAAAAGCCTAAGATTTGCAATCATATGGCTGGCACATGAGAACACAAGTCTCTTTTTGTCCAACCAGAAATCATAATTTTGAAATCTGCTTCCAAGGTGTGTATAAAATTCTGTGTACCTGGAATCCACATTGAACTTTGTCCCAGATTCAAACCATTCAATGACTCCTAGAATCAGGTCTGCATAGAAATCATTATGGTATAGGTATTTTTAATACAAATTTCTGCTTCCATGTCATTATCTCTTTAAGTACTAACCTCTCCTCTCTCCACCCTTTTTTTCTTTTTTGGCCTCTGCTGTCTACACTGATTTTTTTTTTTAATTTCAAAATATTAAGTGGGTACAAATGTTTTTGTTACATGGATACCTTTTAAAATGCTTAAGTCAGGGCTTTTAGTGTGCCCATCACCCAGTAGTGATCATTGTACCCAATAGGTAGGTTTTTATCCGTCCCTTGGTCCCCCCTCCCCACTTCTTGAATTCCAATGACCTTTATATCTCTCTGTGCCCACTGATTAATTCCAAATTATTAGAGAGTACATGTGTTGTTTGTTTTTCCATTCCTGAGATACTTCACTCAGGATAATGGTCTCCAGTTCCATCCAAGTTGCTGCAAAGACATTTTTTCATTTCTTTTCATGGCTGAGTAGTCCTCCATGGTGTGTGTGTGTGTGTGTGTGTGTATGTATGTGTGTGTGTGTATATATATACACATACACACACACAGAGCACATTTTCTTCATCCACTCATGAATTGATGGGTACTTAGGTTGACACATCTTTGTGATTCTGAATTGTGCTACATTAAACACTGGAATGCACGTGTCTTTTTGATAAAATGACTTCTTTTCCTTTGGGTAGATACCAGTAGTGGGATTGCTGGGTTGAATGTTAAGTCTACATTTATTTCTTTGAGGAATCTCCACACTGTTTTTGGTAGAGGTTGTCCTAAACGTGATTCACCACATAAACAGGAGGAAAACCAAAGACCATATGATCATCTCAACAGTTGCAGAAAAAGCACTTGACAAAATCTAGCACCTTTTCATGTTAAAAACTATCAACAAACTAAGCATAGAAGGAGCATTTCTAAAAATTATAAAAGCCATATATGACAAATCCGCAGTCAACATCATGGGGAAAAGTTGAAAGCATTCCCCCTAAGAACTGGAGCAAGACAAGGGTGCCCACTGTCACCACTTCTATTCAACATAGTACTAGAAATCTTAGCCAGAGCAATTAGGCAAGAGAAAGAAAGAAAGTGTATGCAAATCAGGAAAGAAGCGGTCAAACCATCACTTTTTGCTGATGACATGATCTTGTATCTAGAAAACTGCAAAGACTCCACCAAAAGCCTCCTGGAATTGATAAATAAATTCAGCAAAGTCTCAGGTTACAAAATCAATGTATGCACATCAATAATATTTCTATATACTTATAACAAGCTGAAAGTCAAATGAAAAACTCAATACCAGTTATAATACCTATAAAAATAATAAAATACTTAGGAATACACTTAACCAAGGAGGTGAAAAATCTCTACAAGGAGAACTATGGAACACTGAGGAAAGAAATATCAGATGACACAAATAAATGGAAAAATACCACATGCTCATGGGTGGATATAATCAACATTGTTAAAATGTCCATCCTGCCCAAAGTGATTTACAGATTCAATGTGATCCCCATCAAACGACCAACATCATATTTCACAGATCTATAATAAACAATTATATGTTTCATTTGGAACCAAAAAAAAAAAGCCCAAATAGCCAAAGCAATCTTAAGCAAAAAGAACAAATCTGGAGTCATCACATTACCAGACTTTAAATTACAGTACAAGGCTAGATAGAGCAACCAAACAATGTGGTGGTGGTACAAAAGTAGAGACATAGACCAGTGGAACAGAATAGAGAACCAAAATATTAAACCATCAACCTACAACCACCTGATGTTTGACAAAACAGAAAACAACATACATTGGGTAAGGGAAGTCCTATTCAATAAATGGTGCTGGGAAAACTGGATCTCCACACGCAGAAGAATGGAACAGGATCTCTATCTCTCACCATATACAAAAATTAATTCAAGATGGGCAAAAGACATATGTGTAAGGCATGAAACCATAAAAATTCTAGAAGAAAATGGGAAAAACTCTTTTAGACATCAGCCTAGGCAAAGACTTTATGAATAAGACCCCAAAGGCAAATACAGCAACAACAAAAATAAATAAATGGGATTTGATTAAATTAAAATCAAAAAGCTTCTGCACAGCAAAGAGAATAATCAACAGAATAAATAGACTACACACAGAATGGGAGAACATATTCACAAACTATACTTCTGATAAAGGGCTAATATCCAGAATCTACAAAGAACTCAAATAAATCAGCAAGAAAAAAAAAAAAAAACAAACAACCCCATTAAAAAGTGGGCAAAAATCATGAACAGAAGTTTTTAAAAAAAGACAGACAAATGGCCAAAAAAGAGACGAAGAAATACTTACATCACTAATCATCAGGGAAATGCAAATTAAAACCACAATGAGATATCAGCTCACCCCCGTCAGAATGGCCATTATTATAAAGTCAAAAAACAATAGATGCTGATGTGGACTCAGAGGGAGGAATGCTTATACACTGTTGGTGAGACTGCAAATCAGTACACTGCTTTTTAATGACATTCTATGTTTCATTGTCATTCAACAGGTGGGTCTGTATGTGTCTTATGTCCCAGAGTTTTATAAGCTGCTACAGTGCAAAGAGCCAACATATGAAGTATGAATGATGTGGAAAGAATCCCTTTTCTGTATCTTATTAGCTGGGTATCTTCTGAGCCTCGATTTTCTTATCCATGAAAGGGGCATATTTCCTCCTATCTTGCCAGAGTTGTTGTAAATCTTTGTAGAAAGGCAATAATGTTCTCCAATTACCCAAGTCAATGTTGGGCACATAGTTCATTTTCAATAAATAGTATCTATTATTATATTCCTGTGATACTAAATGCTGCAGAAAATACTTAATTGTACTAAATTTAATTATTATCGTTATTTGTGCTTTTCTCTTAGTAGCACAGGAATGTTAAAAACATATTTTCTACTGAATAAACAAACATAATGCCTAGTATAAGTAAATTAAATTCAAGAACTATGACATGCAAGGGTCAGTTAAATCTGCTTATATTGTTTCCTGTTAAAATGTATTTAGTGCATTTTAGTGCCTTATTGACTCAAGTAAAGGAAACATTGGTTTTATCCATCATGCATTTCTCTATGATTGTTGATGCACTATTTAATCTAAAACTAAATGATTCCTAGAACTCCTATTTTGTAGAGGAAATGCATAAGTATTTCAGCATGTCTTTTAGGTAAAAAATACCTGAGGAGGATGGGGAGGACAAGGAGTATGAGGAAGGTAACATTGCTACCTTATTCATAAGTAATGGCTCTATGAAGGAACTTTGACTTTTATAGGCATCCTAGGAATTCAACAAGGGGGAACTGGAGGAAGGAAAGCAATGTTATACAGTAGAACTTGGTCAATACTATCTTCTCAAATAATTGGCATGCTAACCACACCGTTAGTTAGAGAGAGAAAACTTACACAAGAAGTACACTTTTGATTTCTATAGAGGAAGCCTATTGCATATTCCATCTTCAGCACTGTCTCATTTGCTAGAACTTCCTAGTTGGCTGCTTGCATACCTGTTAGGTAGATAACAAGTCAATTCCAACTCTCTTTTCTCCTATTTCTCATTGCTAATAAAGATACAGGGGGATATGCCTGCTTCCTGGCCACAGATTTCACTCAGTACGGTTATTTCTATCCACGAAATGATAGAGATGGACTATTAAATTCAACACCCTGACCAACAAACAGATATTAAATCTCTCTAAATATTAAATTTGGTATTAAATGAATACATCTTATTTATAATAGAAAGCATGTTGATAGGTCAAATTCATAGAGAAGGTGGAGTGGAGGTTTCCTCTGGATTGTTTTGAATTATTTTGTTTTTCCAGGACCATTGTTACAATTTAACTTCCTAGAATCCATTCTTTTTTTTTTTTAAGTTTTATATGTTGTTTATTTTTGCTCTAGGTGAGTAGTTAAATTTTTTCCCTAAACTGTGGAGAACTTTATTTGAGTGAAGTTTTACCTATAAACTCAATTTGAGAACTGATCAAAGAGACATTGTTCAGCAGGTAGGGTAAGAAAGATTCCCACAAACTCCATTCTTTCATGGAAATTTTTACAGTAGCAATCTCTTAAAAATTATGAATTATGGGAAAAATAATAAATATTTTATATAACTCTTTCATTACTGTAGTCAGGCCATTATTGTAAGTTCATGAGTAATATGATCAGTTAGGCCATAACTATGCATGTAAACAACAGGCTCGGAGGTTATATTTTCCACATATGTTTGAGGCACATTTTAAAATTCCATTGCAATAAGGCTAAAAACTGTTCTTTGATCTTACATTCCTTAACCCACCCTTCAATTGAATAGCAAACCAAGACTACTTGTATAATTTGATAATTGCCTCCAAAAGTACCTATTAATTTGGCAGAAAATATCAGATTTTTTTAAGTCAAATATTGCCTTTCTATTACTTTTTCTACCAATTAATTTAAAAATGATGATACCAATCATGTGAAAGATTGTGAAACAATCTGGCCTTTGAGGAATACATCAAACACCAATGTCCTTGAGGCTGAGATTTGATAACAGACTCTTGACAGCTTAAAGAAAAAACTCACCTTTTTTCCCCTATGATTTTTACTGCTGCTGACCTATTGGAACCATGATATGATCAATTGTGTTTAGTTCTGCAAATATGATAGTCTGCATCTACTTATCATTAAGACCATGACTTTGGCATTGTCTAAGGGAAATTAATGTTATGCAAACACCATTAGATTTCTTAATCAAAGTTACATCATGGCTATAATGAATTGTGGATCTGAGAATCTATGTCAGGCTTCTTTGAACAAAATCTCTTGGTGTACACATACATACACTCACATGTGCACACATACACACTTCTGTGTCTGAAATGTCAGTTAAAATGTTTGAGTACTTTAATAAAAAGATAGTATACTAAATTTGAAAAGTCTGTGTGACAGAAAGAAAGAGATTGTTTACGGTTATATTTTTCTACTGACAAACTCAGTAGGTACAAGGGAGTCTCTAGACAATTTGATTTTTTCCTCTATTGATATTTGTAGTATATGCTGGCACAACACTGTACAGGACAAAAGCAGTGCTTGAGGTGAGCTGGTAAGGGTTGAGAAAAGTTTACATTTGTGCTTTATTTTCATCTGTCAGAAAAGAAAACAAATACTGGTGTTCAAGAACTGGGGGCCATATGGGAGACCTTAGAAATCACTTTAAAGTAAATGTAATCCAATAAAAGTAAACACCATAAGGTGGCCAGCACACTGGGTTATTCAGCAAGAGAAAGTGTGGAAAGTGTGAAAGAGAAAGACAGACACTAAGAGGAAAGTGCTGGCATTTCAATGAAAACTTTTAAATATTCCAGAGGAAAGAACTAAATAAGTAAATGAAGGAAAAACTGCATGGTCATTCATTTTGTTTAAGTCATCAAAAGGTAAATAATCAGATTTGGATTATATCTACATAGACAGGAATGCTGAATAGTCCACATAGGCATGCTGAATAAATAAATGGGCAAAAGATATTTTTGGAGGAAGGGAATCTGTATACGGTTTATCTCAACGGACTGTTTGATAGGGGTCTTTTACTTGTTAAAATTGCTCATTGAAAAACACTTCTTTGAGTTCTTTGCCTTAAAGCTGATTCTTCACTTTAAAGGAGCTCTTGTGTAAATTGGCACCACACACACAGAGAAAATGACCACAGCCCACACACATGCATCTGGAAATAGCCTGGAAGATAAGAAGTTATTTTTAAAAAAAGAAAGTGGCTAAATTTTCAAGATGGGTACAGTGAATAAGGTTAATTCAATAGTTTTCAGCTATAGCATGAGATTTATGTTTTCTCCAGACCAGTATTAATCACACATCAGAAGAATGTCATACATTCAGGAAGTATTAAAGACAAATAAGGTAACATGGAAGAATTAGTCCACGTTCAGAAAACATCACGTGAGTGGAAGTTCACTTTCAATGTGCAGTGTGTTATAGCATGAGCACATACATCCAGTTGCAAATCAGAATAGTTGAAGAGAGAACCCACTGATGGCAGGTGGTGGATGGCTGCTCTCCTCATGATGTACTGGCAATAGATGTCTTAGGAAGAAAGTTGACCAAGGGACATGAGTCCATGAGCACGTGGGTGAGAAAATATGACACAAAGACCTTATAAAAGAAGATAACATGTCTAATTTAATGACTGAAAAGAATGAGAACAATTTTCACTTCTCTGAAAAATATATGGCAATATAAGCTGAATACAAATATTAAACCTTTCCAAACTTAACAAATACAGAAAAAAGGAAGACTGACTGCTATCTCAGAGGAGATTACAGAAATAAGGAGTCAATTAAGATATTATGGGTAGAAGAAACAGTATTCTATTGTTAATTTTGAATGATACAGTGATTTTATAATTTAATGAAATAAAGCCTATGAGGGCTAATGAGAGAGTATTTTAAAAGTCCTTTACAGAGAGGTGTTATACAAGTCTAAAGTCTAGCTATTAACAAGTATCTGCATATTTTAATAATAGATATTCTCATTCTGAAAACATACTTGAAGAACTACAATTAATCACCACAGTTTTAACTCTCTTATCATTCAGTAATTTACATAGTACAAGTATTATGAAGAACTCTCATTAGCACTTCAGAACTTGGGAAATAATGAACATTATTCTGTAGTTTGGAGGCTGGGCTTTTACAACTAATAAAGAATAGGCATCTGATATCATTGAGAAAGATATCTTCAATAGATCATTAATACATTAACTCAGAACTCAGATTTGTTCCTCTACCATAATAGCTCAGCTTTGACTAGGGTTATTTTACTCCGGCAGAGAGGCAGTGGGTATTCATAGATCTTTGCAGTATTAAACACTGAGAACTAACTGATGTGTGTGCGCGCGTGCGTGTGTGTGTGTGTGATCCTCACATGAGGTATCTGGCCTCTTATGTTTCTTTAAACCCCTCACTCAGGAATCTGATATGATGTTATACTCTCTGGAAATAAGCAGAGGCAAATCTCTACCATTGGTTCACTCTCTTTTCAGGAATGTGTTTCCCCAGGAATGGAGGATGCGCTTTGGCAAAATTATTAAGAGGGGTTAGGAAACAGAAGCACTCTTACCAGCCAGGAGATTGCCTGGACCACAACTCTCAGCTATCTTAGAGTTAAAAGAAACCTGTAATTATTAAAGTCATTATTTTCTTAATTAGTGGAGAAGATTTTCACTAAATCTAGCTATCCTTACTTTCCAGTACTTTTGGCTACTAAAGATATTTGAAGAAGTAAAATCTCATGTTTTTCCTAAGGAAGAAATTTGGGCATCCATTGGCTGGGTTATCTATGTAAGTCTGTTGATTTTCTTTTTGCTGTTAACTCGAGTATTGTTATATCTCTAGTCAATAATAACCAGTTATTGGATTGGGGGAGGATGGCGATGGCAGCAGCAGCAGCAACACAATTTTCAAATTTCTCTGAATCCCCATAAAAATAGCCATATTAATATGATAGCAAAACCGAAAACCTATGGACAACATTTACAGCAAAACTAGGTGACAAGATATTTCCGTGAACCCCAAAATGCAAGATTCTGAGGACAAACCACTGCCAGCCACAGGGTTATTTTAGTCCTTTCAGGAGAAAGCAGAGGGAAGTCCTGGTGTGTCTGATGGTCCTGAGAATCCCAAAATAGTCCAGAGCTTTTCACTAGGGGGCACAGTGGGCCAGCTTGAGAACAGCTGCTGAACCTGGGCGTGGTATTGCCTGGTACAGTGGTCAATGATGTGAGACATCCAAGCCTATCATGTTTCCAGAGCACAAGAGTCAGCAGCTGGTTAGGCTGTATGGCTTTTAAAACTGACATGTCAGGGCCCTACACCAAGGATAAACTATTGGAGGAGAGTCAAATCCCAGTAGATATTAACAATAGAGATTAAGGAGAGAGAAGGTCCACATGAAAGTGGAGTAAAGGAACAATTCCATGAAATCCTGGAAAGCAAGCCACCTTATATTTTGGATACCTTCAAGAAAATAACAAAAAAGAACTCTGAGTAGTTAGAAAAGGTACCTTGAACCCTGCCTTTTCCTAAAAATTCAGAAGGACCAATTTCATATAAAGAATATTGTTCACATAAGCTCTTCTTAAAGAATCTACCAGACAAGTCAAATAACTAGAGAAGGTGTCAAGGTGTCAGTGTGATCATTAAACATACGCTTACTTATAGAACTAAGACTAAATGAGAGTTCAAAGGGACAGCAAAGTCTACATGCTTAGATAATGGAGATATACTATTATTTAAAAATGGGGGGGACTGGAAAGATAATACCTGAAAAATGTTTCATAAACATTTCTAGTAATTATACTGTAAGTAGAATAAGTAGTATTGTTATTCTGAGTCTGATGCATGTATAATGTGATATAAAGTAAATAAATAATAGCAGGTTGTAATTCTATCATCCCCTGAGTCCTTCAGGGCTAGAATTTTTGCTATGGAAGATAAAGAGGAGCTTAAATAATAATAATAATAGTAAATCCTGGAGTCATAATATGAATTGGAAGTATCAGTAGAAATGCATGAGGTATTTTATTTTTACAGACGTGTTTCCTAGTACTGTCTGGTGAAGAAGTCTGGAGACAGTGACCAATGCACCAGCAATGAGCATCCCTTGCACTCAAGTTGTGGCCTTAAAATACCCTTTCCCACAAAAAGAAACTGGGCTTCTTCAAGAAAAGACTGATTCGAGGTCTAGGGCAGGGGCAGTATAAATGAGCCTGAGAAATCTTATCATGTCAGATAGTGAAGAAGCTCGCAACAAGTAGTTGGATCATGTCAAAAGGATTCGGGAGCCAAAGTAAAGATGTTTCCTTTGCCAAAATGGGACTGCTTGAGCTTCAAAGAGAATAATAATTGAAAACGATTGAAATCTTTCACATGGGTTTAAATTTATGAGCTCATAATTGTATTTTAAAAACCCAATTTGTCTTTGAAGGATGATAGGACACCAATTCATTTTATTTTGAAAAATGGTAAATAAGTAGAAAGAAATAAGCATTTAGTTTCGATTCTTTCAATTTGTTTAACCTTTCCTATATGAGCTCTACCACTGGCTAACTAATTGTAGTGGGGGGAGTCTCCTTATAAAACTATTTCAATTAATAAATGAAAAAGAAATACTAGAAGTTTGTAACCACCAATAAACTAATGGATCTAGGTATTGAGCACAAATGAATATTAACATCACAAGAGAGAGGCAACTTTTTTTCCCTCCTGAGGTGGAAAAAAAAAATACCACCATTCATAGTCTTGCCAAAAGGGTGACGCTGATCCAGTCTATGAATTCATCTCCAACTTGCAGGAAACACAGAGGACAAAGAATCATGTTGCATTGCACCATGAGTGTGCAATCAGCAAAATGCAGATTGTGGGAACTCCACAGATCAAATATTCCTGAGTATATGTACAAATAAGCTGTGAGAAAAATCAAGAACTGAGGGAGAACCTATAGATTGAAAGAGATTTAAACATACTTTAAATTTAAAAGAATGGGCAAGGCTAAATAAACTATGGTGCCTAGGTATACACAGTTGGATGATAAAAATAAATTCTAGGAATTCATGATATTAAAGTCAGGGTAATGGTTACTTTGAGGGTGGGGAAGGGAAGGGGTTGAGACTGGTACACCGTGTAGAAAGAGCATCCGGGCAGGTGATAGAGTTGTATTTCTTAACCTAGGTATAGAGACAGAATATGTCTTCTAATAACCCATAATACTATACATTTGTTTTGTGTAATTTTCTGTAAATGTGCTTTATTTCATAATAAAATGTTACAAAATAAAAAATAATAATAACCATTTCTCTATTGCTGAAATGATTTAATGAGTCAACAACTTGTTTTAATTTACCTAAATTGCCTCATCTCATATTCCTATAGTTTCTAGTTTTAATCTCTTCTTTCTGACTTTCTATCTGAGGAAAATAACTTCATATTATTTGTCTCAATCTCTGAGAAATAAGAATATTAAGTTTCCCAAGGTAGATTGCAAACAGTTTGTGAGATTTTAGGATTCCTAAAATTAATGCCATCCATTACTCTCATGGTTTTCAGAGCGCATACAAATTAGATTCAAAGCTCATATACTTGGTCCAGGTGAACTAAACTTCACAGACTCTAGCTCATCTTTTCTTTAGTTCCCTCTCCTTAACCCCTGAGCCTACAATTCTTCTGTTTTTACTTCAGGTCCATAAAACATTTAATTTCTGCAAGAAGATAACATTTTATAGATAGTATTGGAATACTACAGATACCAATGACAGTGTTAAATTATGCCTCTGGCTGGAAATGATATGTACCCCAGCACATAAGATTATGGATTGTAAGCCATGACAACTTGTAAGCACTGGATCTCTCTTCTAATTATCCCTTCTGCCTGTGACTCTTATCTCTGCATAAGTGGATATAATTTTTTGTTTTGTTGGATAACTATAATCTACCTCTTGTTTTACTTTCATTGCATAAGTTTTCCTCAGGCTTATTAACATGCCGTATTTTCAAAAAATAAAAAAAATCTTTTGTACTTCACATGACTCCCATTCCTTTTACAATAGCTACAAATTAGAGACCCCTGAGAATCAACTGTGTTTGAGCATAACTCAAAGAATTGAATATTAGTGTACTAGCCTCAGGTCCAACAGGCTTGTAATTCATTTCTAGGTTCTGCATGTACTTAGAGGAAAAATTACTTTATCTCCATGAGTGTCAATTTCATCATCTGTAAAATGGACACCATAAGGTAAACATCACATGACTGCCATGAAGGTTAAATGAGGAAATGCATCTAAAATATTTGGTACAAATGGGGGCAGAAGAGATCAAACTTTCATTCTTTGCTGGCAATATGAGATTATATCTAGAAAACCCCAAAGATTCAACCAAGAGACTACTGGAATTGATAAATGAATTCAGCAAAGTCTCAGGATACAAAATCAATGCACACAAATCAGTAGCCTTCATATACGCCAATAAGAGTCAAGCCAAGAAACAAATTAAAGACACAATATCTTTCACAATAGCACCAAAATAAATTAAATATTTAGGAACATATTTAACTAAGGAGGTGAGAGATCTATATAGAGAGAACTGAGAAACACTGAGAAAAGAAATTGCAGAGGATGTAAACAGATGGAAAACCCTACCATGCTCTTGGATCAGTAGAATCAACATTGTTAAAATGTCTATACTACCTAGAGTGATTAACAGAATCAATGCATTTCTTATCAAAATACCAACATTTTTTTTGCAGATCTAGAAAAAACAATTCTACTCTTCATGTGGAACCAGAGAAGACCCCATCTGGCCAAAGCAATCTTAAGCAAAAAGAACAAACTGGGAGGCATCAATCTACCAGACTTCAAACTATACTACAAGGCTACAATAACCAAAACAGCATGGTGCTGGCACAAGAACAGAGACATAGATCAACGGGACAGGACTGAGAACCCAGATATAAAACCATCCTCATACTGTCATCTGATCTTTGGCAAAGTAGATAAAAACATACACTGGGGAAAAGAGTCCCTATTCAATAAACGGTGCTGGGAAAATTGGATAGCCACATGTAGAAGACTGAAACTAGATCCACACCTCTCACCTCTTACAAAAATCAACTCACGATGGATAACAGACTTAAACCTAAGACGTGAAACCATAAGAATTCTAGAAGAAAACATTGGAAAAAACTCTCATAGCCATTGGCCTAGGCAAAGAATTTATGAAGAAGACCCCCAAAGCAATCACAGCAGCAGCAAAAATAAATACATGGGACCTGATTAAATTAAAAACCTTCTGCACAGCCAAGGAAACTATCACTAGATTGAACGACAACCTACAAAATGGGAGAAAATATTTGCAAGCTACACATCTGATAAAGGCCTGAGAACCAGAATTTATACAGAACTTAGGAAAATCAACAAGAAAAAAATCCAACGACCCCATTAAAAAGTGGGCAAAGGACACAAAAAGAAACTTTTCAAAAGAAGACAGAATAATGGCTAGCAAACATATAAAAAATTGGTCAACTTCTCTAATCATCAGGGAAATGCAAATCAAAACCACAATGAGATGTCACTTAACTCCAGTGAGATTGGCTTATACCAAAAAGTCACAAAACAACAAATGTTGGCAGGGATGCGGACAGGTAGGAACACTCATACACCACTGGTGGGACTGCAAATTAGTACAACCTCTATGGAAAGTAATATGGAGATATCTCAAAGAACTAAAAGTAGAACTACCATTTGATCCAGCAATCCCACTACTGGGTATTTACCCAAAGGAAAAAAAACCTTTTATAATAAAGACATCTGCATTCGAATGTTTATAGCAGCACAGTTCACAATTGCAAAGATGTGGGAACAATCCAAGGGCCCATCAATATATGAGTGGATTAATACAATGTGGTATATGTATACCATGGAGTATTACTTGGCAATAAAAAACAATGGTGAATTAACACATCTGGTATTATCCTGGATGGAGCTAGAGCCCATTCTTCAAAGCAAAGTGTCACAAGAATGGAAAAACAAAAACCACTGTTACTCACCATCAAATTGGTACTAACTGACAAATACCATGTGCACACATGGAAATAATATTCATCAGGGGTTGGACAGGTGGGAGGGGGATGGAGGGGATGGGAAAACTCACACCTAATGGGTGCAGGGTGCACTGTCTGGGGGATGTTCACGATTGTAGCTCTGACTTGGGCAGTGCATAGGCAACATATGTAACCAAAGTGTTTGTACCCCCATAATATTCTGAAATTTAAAAAAAAGAAAAAAAAGTTCTATTTACTAAAATAAAATATTTGGTACATTTTAGATAATGCCCTAAGTGATAATTACCTTCAATTATCTGTTAAGTATTATATTCGCAAGTTATATTTTATGTCAGAGTAGCCTTAATTCTGAAATAGTTACTGTATAGGAAAATATTCTGTTTGGTCAGGCATATTTACAGTTTTTTTAAATTGACAAATAAAAAGTATATATATTTATCATGAACATGATATTTTGAAATATGTATATATACCATACATTGTGGAATGGCAAAATAGAGCTAATTAACATATGTATTACCTCACATGCTTGTCATTTTTTGTGGTGAGAAAACAAAACTTATTCTCTCAGCAATTTTCAAGAATATAATACATTGTTATTAAGTCTAGTCACCATGTTCTACAATAGAGCTCTTAAACTTATTCCTACTAACTGAAATTTTGTATCCCTTGACCAACATCTCCCCAACCATCCCCATCCCCAGCCCCTGGTAACCACTCTCTGCTTTTATGAGTTCAACTCTTTTAGATTCCACATATAAGTGAGATCATGTGGTATTTGACTTCCTGTGCCTGGCTTATTTCACTTAACATAATGTTCTTCAGGTTCCTCCATGTGGTCACAAATGACAGGATTTCCTTCTTTCAATGGCTGTTGTGTATACTTGCAGTTTTAAACTTCTTCCTATCCTCATGCCTCAATAAATTTATTTTGCTCAAAAAAGATATAGTAGAAATGTACTAGATATGCATAGACTAATCTACAACCTATATCCCTAAGTAATGAGTTCTTTTCTGTATTACAAATTCAAACTTCTTTCAAACATTTATATTTTTAAAAAATTGCTGCATTCATGATCTGCTTGAAACTTGATTGTGTCTTTTATTTGCTTTTAACTTAGTGAAGGGTAACTGACAAATGAATAGTCAATAATCACCTCTAACAACTTAAAAGACAATCTTTCCTGCTTCTGGTGAACACAGCTTCCTTTCTCATAATGTTCTAAAGAAAATGAGAGATTACCCTTTGAACAGCACAGAAAGGGTACATTCATCTTTAAGATTATGCCCTCTCACTGACCTCCACTACCCATTTTCTGAAGTAAATAAGTAATAGGGGAAAGAAAGGAAGGCAAACAACATGACCTAGAAAATCAAGAAAAGAGAAAAAATATATGTATTTTTTTTTCCATTAAAAGCAGCTGTGATACCTTGTCACTATGACCAGTCTTTCAAGTTGGCATCTACCACTGTAGTATGATTCCAGGGGCAATGGAAAGAAACCCAAACTCAATATCTCCACATATTTTTCTTTCCTTTTCAAAAACATATTTGAAGAATGTTCTCCAGCTCCATCCAGGATAATACAAGAGGTATTAATATCACAAGAATAGAAGAACAAACACCACATGTACTTACCATTAAATTGGAACTAATAGATCAACACCTATGTGCACGTATGTAAATAACATTCATTGGAAATCAAGCAGGTGGGAGGGGGGAAGAAGGGATGGATAAAATCACACCTAACGGGTACAATGCACACTTTCTGGGGGATGGGCATGATACAAAAGCAATTTGTATGTCACCAAATCGTTTGTACCCCCGTAATATTCTCAAATTTA
The DNA here is from genome assembly GCA_023783475.1 of Daubentonia madagascariensis. Taxonomy (NCBI): domain Eukaryota; kingdom Metazoa; phylum Chordata; class Mammalia; order Primates; family Daubentoniidae; genus Daubentonia; species Daubentonia madagascariensis. The sequence goes on along the minus strand of JAKFHU010002088.1, from coordinate 44,094,386 downwards.
AAAAAAATTACCACCAGAAAAAAAAATTTTTTTGAGAGTTTCCAATTAGTGTACAAATCCATGCTAAAAATAAGAACCGGAACAAAAGTTCAGACTGACTACTCCCTAGCTGGAGCAAGTGCTGTGATGGTGGAAGTGGTGAGTGTGGAGGGGCAGAGACATGATGGGCACATCATCTTCTGGAGCTCCAGCCAAGGGGAAGGGAAGAGAAGAGACATTTTGAATATTGTTGTGGGAAAAGACCAAAAGCAAACACTTTTCATGCATTTACAATTTTGCTGTGCAACCATGAAATGCTATTTTGAATCTCTGCTCATGCTGCAAGCTGACCAAACTCATGAGTAGAAAGTCAGAGCGATACCCTTGGACCAGTTTCTCTGCTTTCCTTTCTTTTATAAAAAAATATTTTATTTTTAGTGGGAAAGTTTCTACTCTGTAAGGATCATGATTTAAAATACATCTTTTTGGTGGGCATGGGAAAAGAAAAAGGGTTGAATTAAATATGACAGGACTGCCATCCCTTGCTCTACTAGACAACCACTCCAGAATTCTACATGTAAAAATGTAAATGTTTGCGAGAATTCTCTTCTTTTAAAAAATCCATTACTTTATGACTGTCAGCATATTTGAAAAATAAAGATCATTTCCAACTTCTTTGAAGCTAACAGAATCTGTTTCTTAGTGATTGTGTCAGAGGTTTAAAAACTGTTGCTCTCAGTTTTTTTCTTAACATTTAAGAATCTGTTTCTTTTTTGAGTCTGTCAAAAGCTTTTAACAAATTGGAAGATTGTTGCTCATTCAGTTAGATTTTTTTTCCCCCCTGGATGAACATGATACAACAAATCTGTTTTGGTGTCTTTAAAATCATAGTTTTGGCTTATTAAAATAGTTAAATATTGGTTGCTCTCTTTAAGGCTTTGGGGCTGTTCTTTAGAAATGGAATTATTCTTGTGTTTGTCCTGGGTGCCAGGGCACTGGTTTCATAACTAACTGGACAAAGAGTTTCTCACATAATCAGATGCTCAGTTAGTAAAGAATGACAATCATGTTGCTCTTCTGGCCTCTTCAGGACTATTATAGTCCCGTCAATGGATTGTTACTAAGAACACTGTCAAATATAGTGGTTTTAAAGAAGCCATTGGGGAGAAGAAAAAGAAAGTCATTTTGGATATTGTCAGACATAAATAATCAGGACGTTCTCATTCCTGTGGTTCAGTCTTTATTTATAGTTTGGTGTAAACCACTGAGATTTTTTTTACTGTGGAACATGCATAATAAAAATTTTGCTAGTAGTGTGTCATTGGAGTTACCTGGAGAACTATTATATTTAGCAAATGTATTTATATTTCCTAAGTCTACTTTGTACCTTAGAAATCCTCATTAAATGCTTACAGACCATTTTCAAAAATTTACCCCAGTTCAAATCCATTTATACAGTATTTTTATCTTTTTAAAATAATTTTACTTACTATTTTCAGTCCCAAGTGTCCAGAAAATAATGAAGTTGACAGAAGGGACCAGCTATGCTAGATTCCCTAGAAACGGTTATTTTGGGGCACATAACACATTGACTTCAAAATTACAATCTCATAACCCCTCAAAACACCTCTAAAAGCCAGGAAACTAGATAATTTAAAATGAGGCTTAAGGGTTAGAGTTTATCCTCATAAACATTTGAGATAAAATTAAAAATTATGTCTCAGTGCTCATTAGCATTGTATAGTCCAAATAATTTTAATTTTCTACAGGGCATTGCATGGATAAAAAAATATTATTTTCAAAACATTAGGTCCTTTCTAAAGTAAAGCAAGAATAGTGAGAAATATCAGCCAGTGTGACTCATAAACAACATTCAACATATTATCATCATTGTTATTACTGATGTGATAAGCACAATATTCACTTTAGCAATCAAAGTTAGATCTCTTTTCAATATCTCCCTCCTTTGTGTCAGAATATCGAAAATATGACTCTCTTACCTCATATTATGCATAGATTAGCCACAGTGGTAAAATAAGTTGCATAATATCAATTTGTTCTGTCAAATAAATGACACATTGTCAGGTAGAGACATCTGGTTCCCATCTGGAATATAATGCTTTATCACTTTAATACAATCAATGAAATACTGTGCCTCAAATGATATTACTCATCATTTGCTTAAATTGCTTAAAAATATTTTTAAAATAATTGCAACAATTATCCCATGATGATCTGTCAAATAGTTAGTGCACTGTCCAGATGTGATAGGAAAGAACTCAAGACATGTGTTCCAATATTTTAAGGCAAAGAAGTCAAATTCACAGTCAAATTATTATCCATGCATTTAAAAGAGTGTGTCGCTAATTCTTCTCTCTCTCTCGGTACTTGTCCTTGGCATAAGCTGATCTCTATGCCTGGAGTACCTGCTAAAAGTACTAACTCTTGCTTTTATCAGGTTAGTTTCTTTTTATTTATTTATTTAAATTTTTTTCTTTATTTCAATAGATTTAGGGGGCATCAGTGGTTTTTTGATATATGGATGAATTGCATAGTGGTGAAGTCAGGGCTTTTAGTATACCTGTCACCCACATAGTATACATTGTACGTGATAGGTAATTTTTAACCCCTCAACCCCTTTCCACCCTATCCCCTCCAAGTCTCCAAAGTCTATTATACCACTCTGCATGACCATGCATACACACCCATTATTTAGCTCCCACTTATAAGTGAGTACATGCAGTATTTGTTTTTCTGTTCCTGAGATCCTTCACTTAGGATTATGGCTCCAGTTCCATTCAAGTTGCTGAGAAAGATATTTCATTCTTTTTTATGGCTGAGTAATACTCCATGGTGTATGTGTGTATGTATATATGTGTGTGTGTGTATATATATATAAACATACACCACATTTTATTATCCACTCGTCAGTTGATGGGTATTTAGGTTAATTCCTCACCTTTGTGATTGTGAATTGTGCTGCTATAAACATTCAAGTGGAGGTGCCTTTTTGATGAAATGACTTCTTTTCCTTTGAGTAAGTATCCAGCAGTGGGATTGCTGGATCGAATGGTAGGTCTACTTTTAGTTCTTTGAGGAATCTCCATACTGTTTTCCGTAGAGGTTGTGCTAATTTATACTCTCACGAAATGTATAAGCATTTCCTTTTCACTGCATCTGCGCCAACATCTATCGCTTTGTGACTTTTTAGTAATGGCCATTCTGACAGAGGCAAGGTGGTATCTCATTATGATTTTAATTTGCATTTCCCTGATGATTAGTGATGTTGGGCATTTTCATATGTTTCTTGGCCATTTGTCTATCTTTTTTCTTGAAAAATGTCTGTTCATATTTGATTTTTTTCTTGATGATTTGTGTTCCTCGTAGATTCTGGATATTAGTCTTTTGTTAGATGTATAGTTTGTGAATATTTTCTCCCATTTTGTAGGTTGTCTATTCCCTGTGCTGGTTATTTCTTTTGCTGTGCAGAAACTATTTAATTTAATTAAGTTCCATGTATTTACTTTTGTTTTTGTTGTATTTGCTTTTGGGGCTCTTAGTCATAAATTATTTGTTTAGGTAAATGTCCAGAAGAGTATTTCCTAAGTTTTTGTCTGGAATTTTTATGGTTTCAGGTCATTTACAGAACATAATCAGATTAGTTTCTATTTGTCCTCTAAACTCTCACTTTGAGTTTACCTCCTCCAGGCAGCCTGTTTTAATCCTCTCTGGTCATAGTAATTATAAACCTCTGTTTATAATTTTCTTTTCTTTTCTTTATAATTTTCTTTTCTTCCTTCCTAATTAGGCTGAATGTTTCTTGAGAGACATTGATTTGTCTTTGGAAATATAGGACTCCCCAAATACACTAGATCTTGGTAGGAACTTAATAAATCTATGTGTAAAGAATGCTATTATAGCAGTAGTTCAGGGAGGCAGCAAGGACCTAGATTATCATCAGGGTTGTGTGAATAATTTTTTTAATGTTGACTGTGATATATATAAAAAGAATGAGGAGTTTTGATATTTAACTATGTATAGTAGTTTGAGGTAAATAATAATAATAGCTAATAATAGATGTACCATGCATTATGAAATATCTCATTTGCTCCTCCCTATAACCCATGAAGTGCCTACTATCAATATATCTATTTTATATTTGAGACACCTAAATTACAGTGAGCTTAAGTAATATATCCAAGGTCAAATAGATAGTGAACCATAAGAACTAAACCTAGGATTCAAATTCAACCAGCATAATAATGCCAACTCTTAACCTTTGTCTGAGCTCTTAACCTTTTCATTTTACTTCTTCAAAGGGATAGAGTATAGCACATATACTTTAGAAAATACAACTGTCAGAAATATGAAATGTCAGAGGAAGAAATGGTTTGACAAATGTAAAATAGCACTATCATTATTTTATAATAAATGTTTGCAGTTCAAAAAAATACCATTTTCAAATGACATCTGTATTTAAACACTGAGAACATTAAACATTATATATAATATCTATGTGATAGCTAACCCCTTATAAGGAGAAGGTATTTTAAAACTGATAAAAGAAATAGAGCAGGATACAACTTAAATTTAAGTACTTCACAATTTGCCCTAGAACTAACATTGACTTTTTCTAGACAGGCATTACCTGTCACCATACTAGAAGAGTAACAGAAGCCATCTAAAGTACTGACTCAATTATCTTACAGCTAGATCTTCTAGCACTTCTAAGACACTATATATGGTCTTAATAAAATGACAGAAACAGTAGAAGATTATTTAATCAAGCAATCTAACCAGCCAACTGTTCAAAAATTATATGTGGGTTTCTTGGAGAAGAGCAGAGAGAGGAATAATAGAAAGCGTTTTATTAACATGGAAAAATATGAAGGTACAAAACATTAGTTTACAATAATACTGCTATTTCTGCTATTCAAATATATTTTAAAGGATTACAGTGAAAACTGTAATATTAGCAAATAACTATACATGTGCTTTTCCATTACTGGAGTAATATTCTGCAGAGTAGAAATATAGTTTTAGATCTCTTGTTATGCCTCCCCAGCCACTGAAATTATGTTTGACCTTGACTAAATTACAAAATATTTCCTATGCTTTAGTTCCCCTAGAGATATGTACCTGTTTCCAGGGTGGGCAGATGTTGATAGATTTGCAAATTAAAAGGTGCAAAATAATTGCAAAGCATTATTCTTATTTTAATATGTGCAACAACAACAACAACAAAAAAGTCAATTAGAGAAGCAATTCAATTATTGAAATCTCAGGGAAAGACATTATGGGCATTATTTTTTCTCCCATGAGTTTAAACTGACTTGAAATGCAACATTTGGATGTGAAGAAATTATAGCCTGTATTTTATGAGCTATATGCTTTGGTTCAAGGTGAAATTAAGGGTCAAAATTTCAGAAGCTTTTGTCTTTTTCAAAGTGTTATTATTTTGAAATATGTGATTCAAAAATTCACAGCCTTATCCAGTTAGACTATCTCTTTTCAGCTCCAGAAGACAGGAAAAGGGCCCTACTGGGCAACGGGAGCGCCAATTTCTTTCAATCTCCTTTCCCAGATTCCCTGCGGGTTGGAGCCTGAGTGTTAGCCAGCTGTCTCCAAAATCCTGACTCCCACTTGGAATCTCTAGCGATTGAAGGCAAAATGGCTTTATGGCCAGGCAGAGTATACAAAGATATCAGAAACTTACATGAATATTCTGTTAATGAAATTCTGATCTGAAGTAGAGTTGGAGATAAGGAAGAAAAAATTCAGGAGAATTTCAAGAAAGAGTCTCATATGTCTGAAATCTATGTTTTGACAAAATTAAGATGGCTAAAACATAAAATAAATGAACTAAATTTCTTAGTGCTTTTAAAGAGTTTGTCATTATGGATTGAGGACACTTTTGTAAATCATAATTCATTTCTATAATTTTATACATTCTTTTTACAAACTCCAGCTATATGAAAATTGTTGAGTCACACTAGAAGAAAAAAATTAATGAAAAATATTTCATAACAACCAGGAAATTTATCCCAAATTAACCTAATAGCTAAATAATGATGAACGTATTATAGAATTTACATACAGGCACACTGTATATTCTGTCACAAGGTTGTATGGGAACCATGGGCACATACATTCTTTATCCTATTTCTTAATCTAGAAACTAGAGATACTATTTGGTTAAGTGAAATTATGTTTGTAATGGCATATTTAAAAAGTAGCAACCTTGTTCAACTGTAAGGTGTAATGGCAATTTTATTATCATGTCCTGCTCAAACAGACATGATTTATAGATCTTGAGCTTACAGGAAAACCATAATATTACATAACATTTACCTTTTCAGAGCACTGAAATTGTAATGTGGATTCAAGTCACTTGCCTTATATTTCACTAGGAAATTACGTCTGGACATAACTCTTTCGTGTCTCCTCTGGCGTAAGTTTGTTACAGTGTAAATTGTGAAAATGTGTTAAATTGGTCTTCATAGATGTGTCTAATTAATGATACCCATTGTTATCCTTGGGCTGATAAAATGGACTATGCTATGGTATGAATGACTGGCACAGCCCAACTTGAATAGTTTCAGATTTTAAATGAGCCTTTGCCCATCTAAAGCCTTGCTGAGAGGATCCAGCAAAAAGTTGGTATTCAGTAATGAAGTCTGCATAATATTTTTCTTATCAATGAATTTTGGGAACCAAATGGGAAAAGACCTTAAAATGCATTAAAAATTAAGTTAAAACACTCTAAACCAACTGTCAGCCGGTGCTCCCAGCTGGAGTATTCTTGATGCAATAAAATTAGAAAGAAATTAGAAATAAAATTGCAAAGAAAACTCACTCTACACAAATGTACTTGATTTAAAAGTCAGACTTCACATTTCAAAGTTCCTGATATTTCAGATGAGCTTCTGCTGTGCATGCCCACAGAGGTACACTTTTGAGTCACAGAAGAGTGCTCTGCTAAATGTAAAATCTTTTGTGCTCCATTACACAAAGACAGGAGGACTTAGGGAGATTTGCTGGAGACCATGGTGCTTTGTTGTAGTTAGGATGGCTTAGCCAACCTAGTAAACCTTGGAAACATATTTGAAGTTCCCCTTTTTAACCTACAGAAACCCTAAGAAACTACAAACTTTTCCAAAAGTAAAAACTGGAGTAAAAACTATAATCTCCATAAAAATGGCTTTAATAATTAGATAGATCATGATGATGATGTTGCTGCTGATGACAGGAACAGTTTTCATGTATTGAATGTCTGCTGTGTACTTTATGTGCATTAATTGATCCTTACAAAAACCCTTTGGTAAGCACTCCTGTTGTCCCTATTTTACAGATGAGAAGACTGAGGTGCACAGGTGTTAGGTAACCTGACAAATTCATAGCTACTATATGGCAGAGCTCTGTGGGAAATCAGGTATGCCTTACTACAATGTTTTTACCCTTAATCATCCTACCATATGACACAATCAAGAGTGTTCAAACTCCTCTGAAAAATCTACTTTCTGGTATCTCTGTAGCATGTTTTTATTTCAGAAGCTTACAGAGGTTTTGATAAACAATTTGCCTTTAATTGCCTTCACTCCCAGGGAAGTCATGTCACCCACCTCTGTAATGCAGCTGCCTGTAGGAGGGAAAAGGCTTGGACTAGTGCTTGTCCACATAGAAAATAAAAACTTCTTAAAATTGCCTTTCATACTTAAAAAGGCAATAACCACAGTTAGAGGTTGGTCTGGTCATTTAAACCAATACTTTATTTCTTACAATGTGTGTTACTGAGACCTTTAATGAGCACAGTTGGAGTGGGGAGCTTCTATTTCTGAACACCAAGAGACATCTCCAGTTTCATGGTGTTCCCTAACACACACTAGAATATGCATTCACTGGAGCCCAAGGACACAACTTATTAACACACTTTTGACAGTCCATTTTTTTCCCCCAAGAGGTTTCACATTCAAAAAATGTCATTTCTTCTCCTTGCATTTGGAAATCAAAGGAAGATAATATAAATTTATATGACTATAAAACATCTGATTCCATTTTTGTTTAGGTTTTTGCTTAAATATTGTCTATGAATTTGAGGTTATATTCAGGAACATTTGATACTCCTTTAGATTTAAGCAAGCAAACACAGAATTCATAATTTGTTTTTAAAAGGGTAAAAAACCCTGTGATCATTCACCTTTAAGGGAAAAAGCATTGGCCTCAGTTGGTAATGGTCAAATTTAGACATCATTCTACTTAAAACTGGAAGATATGATTTAGATAGACTTTATCATAAACTATGTAGCTAGCAGTCAACTGTTGTCTGACAAAAAATTAACTGAAATAATTTTAAATATGTTATAAAAGAAATGCTTCATTTTTAGTGTCATCATTTATGTCATTTAATTCTATTAAAAAGACATTGATCAAGCACATCTATTTTGTGTCAAAAGAACAAAGGTGGTGTCTATGAGTGATACAACTACAAAAAACTTAAATCCTATTGTAAAGATGATATTCAAAGAAAGGATGTAGTGCATATGTGTAAATAGCTGTGACATAAGGAAATATGTAATGAGTACTCAAAAGAGGTAAGGGTAGGATGAGACACAGTGGAAGCAGAAAAGGGACATGATCTGACACATCTGACACTATCTGCTGCCACTACTCTCCCCTCATTCACTCTGCTTTGGCCAGACTGACCTTCTGGTGGTTTCTTGAACAACCAGGTACCCTTCAGTCTCAGTGCGTTTGCATATGCTTTCTTCTCTGCCCAAATATCCATGAGCCTTACTCCTTCATTTCCATCTAAACTTTCCTCAAATGTTGTTTCACAGTGATACCCTCCCTCTTTGCCCTATTTAAAATTACAATCCCCCACCCACTTCCCATTTCCCTTGCCTACCTTATTTTCCTTCTTAACTCTTATTAATTTTCAAACATAGTATAATATTATCCTATTTATTTAATATATTATTTGTCTCCCTCCCACCATGCAAGACCTAAAAGGGCAAAGACTTTTATTTTGATTACTGTTGATTTCCCAGAGCTTGGAATAGTTCTGAGCATGTAGTAGGCAATCAGCAACATGTTGAATAAACATGTGAAGTATTGACTAGGTTAAGGTGGGGGTCCTTCGGACAAAGGAATTAAAAACTTGAGTTAGTAGCTAAGGTGTTATATTATCGGGGTCCAGAGAAAGTCATGGTTTACTTAAACTTAGATAGGTTTAAACATACTTGTAGGCCAGGGACTATGAGCTAGGGACTAGAGAAAAGCAAAAGAATGAAGAATAAAAGCATTGAGGATCAAAGTCTTGAAGGAATCGAAGGACATAGGCCTAGAGGCACAAGTACAGCAAGCGGTTTCCTTTCTAGGGGAGCACATCATCCTTCAGGACAGGATCAAAGGAGGTAGAGAGGTAGGAGAGAATAAAGAGAATCTTAAAACTGTGAGAAGAGTGAAGCTGAGGAAGCTCATCTTGTCCAAGGCCATTTACTAAGAATTCAGGGATCTAGGGGCAGAAACCGGGGGCTCCTGGGAGAGTAAAGGATTAGAATAGTTATTCAAGAGTGACCAAGAGAACTGCCAGAGATGAGTAGAATGGTTATGGGTAGTGAGAAGCACCTGTAGATGAATCAACCTTATATACACTCCCTGTCATCCTTGCAAAAGACCAGGGAAAGAACACTGTGGGTGTCATCTAGGTCTACGGACAGAGAATATCAGAGCGGCAGGTGGGACAGCTTCTGAAGGTGGTATCTTCGGAATCACCTAATACTGGTTTCAACACATAGAATGGAAGCACATGGTAGGCACTCAATTAATGGTTGCTCTTATTTTGTTGTTGCTGCTATTTAAGGAATCATGCAGATGAAAGAATCAAGGTTAGATGGAGGGATAGAGAGTAGTGGGGCAGTAGTATGCTGAAGCTCATTATTAAAGTTGTCTATAGCCCTAATATGCCCTAAGGTTCCAAACAGGCCTCATTTTATCATATGTAAAATAGGGATGGTGTTAGCACTTGTCTCCTAGGTTTATTGTGATGATTAAATGAAGCTCATTCTAGTCCTAGAGAAAAAAATATTTGAAGAGTGATTACAAACCAACATAAATAAAAGATAAAGTGTTTAAAATAGTGTTTAGCTCAAAGTAAGCACTATACAAGTGTTGGCTTAAAAAAAAAGAAGAAGAATGTGATGGTTAAGTGTTGAGAACCTCTGGATCCAGAAGCGGATACAGATTCCTTGTGGTTGAAGATTGTTTGGGAAAAACACTGAAAACCAAACCTCTCAAGCCAGTGGGCATTAGCATTTTCTCCATCCCCTAAAAACAACTGAGAAATAAGACAGGTGACCATTTGTAACAGGGGTTCACTAAGGCAGAGGTTATGAACGGCTCATGCAGAAGGTGGCCTGAGCCTTCTGTACCTATTTCTTATCTGTATAGAATAAACTTTGAAATCCTGAGCTTGAAATTCAAAGCTCACCACATTCTGTGCCCAACGTCTCTTGAAAAACTTTGCTCCAGCCTAAGAGATCTGTTCATACTTCTTGCAAAAGCCCAAGGCACACCCTTTCTCTAAGCCTTTGTTTTTCTTATTGCCTATGTTCAGATAATACCTTTCCCCTGCCCTACTAGCCATTATTCCTCTGCTAATGCCCTACTCAAGCCCTTCCTGAGGGCTTCTCTGTCTTCCCCAAACATTAAAGATAACTTTCCTCTCTAAATGTTTGTCTGTACCCTCGCAGACTTCTCTGTAGGTCCCACATGCCCCACAATGTGCATTGCTACTGAAATTATAAAAGCATCTTGATCATTCAGCAGTGGATGGTGAGGGATCAGAGTGGTTATTGAAGGGAACTTACCCTTGTGCACATTTATGATCATCAAACAAGAAAGAATGAGGAAAAAAGAGAGAATAGAACACGTGGAAATACATTCATTTCAGGATGACAGCCAAGAATTTGCCAATCATGTGAGCAGAGATGGTCAAATATTAAAATAGCTTTGCTCCGTAGTCATGTGAAATGAATTTGACACCCTAAATTATCTCCAAGACTGGAGAGGGGCTTTGAAAGCCAGTTGCTCAGAATTAGCCAGATAAATCCCTTATAGATTCTGAAGCACTAAAATGAGTATGCGGACTGCCCAAGTAATTTGAAACAAAAACAATGCTAAGCTGTAAACTACAAAACACGCATGTATGATAAAATTAGGCAAGCTTATTTCTAGAGGTCTTTGACCAAGATTCTGGATAAGTTCAAAATGTTCTATTTTTGTTTCCACTGATTTGCTGATGCCTCAAGCCTATTGTTAGTTCTTTTGTACCAGTCCTATGGAGAAGCTGAGTGTGCTGTGCAGTAGAAATGCAAAATGAGTCATCATAAACCAATGTTTACAGACATGCACACTCAGAAAATGCAAGCGAATTAGCTATATTATCCATTAATATTTCAGAGAAGACACATTCCAATTTCAGTGTTTTATTGGAACAAGGATCAAAGATTCAAAGCCTTCAAGGCAGGTGGCACGCATGAGTGCAGTGGGAAGAGAGCAGGTACATAAAACACGCACTCTGTAAGGATGCGATGGGTGTCAGGGATTCTGACAAATGTTGGCCAGAACTGCCCTTTAGGAGCTGCCGTTACTTAGCTTTGGCTGATTTTTGTTGTTTGTGAAAATAAGCCTAATACAATCAGATCTTCCAAGTTTTCAGGAGAAGCTGGACACCCTGACGTTTTAATGTGAAATTTATAGATTTTAAAAGTTGACTCAAATTCTTCTGAAATATTATAGGTCAAACAGAACATATCTCTTAAGGACTGCAAACCACCATTTTCCAATTTTTGCTTTGGATTCATATAATGACCCTCTTCAGTGTCACTTCAATAACCACAGAAAAAACTTACCTATAAGATGTTAAAAATAACCATTATACTTTTTGTAATAAGTTTCCACTTGGCTGAAAAAAATCTATCTATAAATAACAGGGAAGGCTTTGAAATGATATGTGAAAACCATGAAGCAAGGGAGAGGAGTTATTAAGGGGAAATGGAGATTACATGATATTCTTGCCCCTATTTTATTCAGTGCATGCCCTCTGGGCTGAAAATATTCCTAGAGCAATAATCCAGATGTCATTGCCAGGTCTTCTGCATCAGCAGAGATATTGAAAGGTACTGTATTTTTAGAACTCTTTTGCGGAGAGTGCTGTTGCCACCGTTAATCTATTAGTCTCTGGCTTTGCCAGGAAGGCACTTGAAAATAGTCTCTGAGCAGCAACACCTTGATGAAGTCTAAATGGGAGAAACAGCTGGCCCTTTGGGAAACAGGTTATACATTTAAAAGGCTTTTGCAACATGTGTTGCTCAACACAATTCACAAAACAGTGCCCTGTCTCCACCTACATGCTGCATTTTCGGTAACAGATTTCACAGGAAATTTAGTTCATATTCTGTTCATTATAAGAATAACTTCTGAGCTATTGTGTGCCCATGCAACCTTGCAGAACCTTTTCCTAATGCCCAAAACTCATGTCTCTCTTCAACAGTTAACATGACTCAAAAGTTGGAAAGGGTAAAATACGCTCTGAACTTAGAAGTCAGACAGCTACAGTAACTTCTGAATGCTTGCTTCACACAGTAAATGTTTTCTTGTTCCTATAACAGGAGGAGGACGCAGCAGAAGGCTCAGTTCCTGCAGTGAAGCAGGTTTACAACAGCTATTACCTTCAGAAGGAGAGGGAAGGGAATGGACAAACAAAAAATGCTACAGGCGACAAATGTGAAAGGGCAAAGGGAGAGATGACAAAAGGAGGGTAGTTTCCTAAGCCTCTCCTCCCGTCTGTCTTTGTCTCTTTTTCATTGTTGTGCATTTAGGATGTTGCATTTTCTCTTCAAAGCTCCATAATGGGACCTGAGTGCTTTGATCAAAGTATGCTCTGCCTTCCCATACAAGACTCTCTACATGGCACTTAGAGTGACTACATTTTTGTAGTATGGCTGTTCCATAATATTTTTAGCCAGTGAATTCTTGGCATCTTTAGAATTAAAAAAACAAAGGGAAGAATTTTAATGTCAGCTGAACAAAAGCAGATTTTTGAGAATCACAGAAAAATGCTCCTGGGCCGCACACTCTTCTCTGTAGTTCTAAGCGCACCTGTTGGTGTTCTTTGTGAGAATGGCTCCGTTTTACTTTATTATCAGTCTCCAAAGCCCATCTTCACCCCACTCGATAAAGGCGTTCTCTTGAAACGGGCAGAGGGCTCTGCAGGAGTCCTACTCTTCAGCTCCCTCCACTTACTCTCCCTCTAGCTTTTTGTGAATAAGGAACTGCCTTCCGGCTGCATAAGGGGAGAGTGGTTGAGATACAGTTACTCATCTAAACTCAGAATGGCTTAAAACAATGAGGGTTTGAAACAGACAGCTCTCAGAGTGACTTTAAAACAAAGGAGGGTGAAGATTAAATAAACAAACCATTCTCAAAATGTTCTTGAAATAGGTTAATTTACACTTTCTAAAATAGCCATAGTGCCATTTCATAGTGCACAAATGCCTTAATACTGCTATTCTAGCAACTTGTTTGCTCTTGGCTTTCAACACAAATAATTTAGATGACCACTTTAAAAGTATAGAAGGTAGTTTCAACTTTCATTTTTTTAAGCCTCACCTGTCAGGGCAGTTCACTGAACTTTACTAGGCAGAAGGTAGATTTTTCATATTATATTTAAAGTAAAGGGGGAAAATATTCACATTTGATTGTGAAATGCCAGTTGAATGCTCTTGTTGGAAGATGTAGCTACCTGGCTATAATCATCCTCTTTTTCAGTCATGTAGAAGGAAAGATATTTATAAAATTCAAAGAACTGATTCAGGATGTTAGAATGACAATTCCTTATGACAGGAGAAAGTAGCCATAGATAAGGTATTAGTTGCAAGAGAAGAAAGGGATGTTTATAAAAGGTGTCCATGTAACAAAATCATTTGTACCCCCTTAATATTTTGAAATTTTAAAAAATGGATTGACTAGTTAAAAAAAAGAGAGAGAGAAGGAAAGGAATGGAAATTTCTTATTTCACCTATTGAAACAGAAAAAGAAAGAGACTGGGAAGGCAAACTCTGAGACAAGGAAGTGCTAAGAAAACTGCTGGCTGAGCCAGAAAATCCCCGATAGGCAGAGCACATGTCTTGTGGCTGGTAGCTGTGGGCAAAATTGATAGTATTTTGATCCCAAACTGCGCTGAATATCAAGAACTTAATGTTAGCATTGTGAAAGAGCCAAGTCTAAGGCAATAAGTGGGGGTGAGTTAAAAAGGAACTTTATAGTCAAGCGTGAGGGTAAAAGCAGAATTATATAAAATCACTCCTGCTAGTTTAGTGACTATTCATAAAATCAAATATATGATAACTGAAAGCAGTTAAAAACTGAAAGCAATATATATAAACATTGTGTTATACTTGAATGCAGGGTTTTAATTGACATATTTATTTATTTTAATGAGAAATTATATCTTTAATTTCTTAAAGAAGGATGACATTCAAAACGTGAGCTAAACATCTAATGAACCATACCCATGGTATAATATAGCATTATTCTAACATTTATAGTCAGAATATCTGAGTTCCATGCCAGGCTATTCCTTTCACTAGTTACCCACTCATTGCTGAAGGTTTATGTCTAGGTTGAACCTAAAGAGTTAGGTTGGAGCCAGCAGTGTCCAGCTGGGGAGTTATAGTTCTTGTTGTCTCTGACAGGTGGGAGTATTGACAGAAGTTTCTAGAACTGGACTTTTCTTCTAGGGGAACTTTGTAGGGAACAACTAGTTTCTGAGAATTCTATCAGTTAACTGTCCAAACCTGAGCTCTGAGGACACTGTAGAAAGACAGCCAGTTAGTATGAATTTGAAAGATGAAATAAAGCCAGAGAGCAGTGAGGGAAGAGAATAAATTGGGAATTAAGCTGACAAAGTAGGTACATTAACAGTATTTCTTGTCAAAAGTCATATATAATATTATTCCTGATGCTTTCAAATATTCACTGAAGGATCTGAGAGAAGTGGCCCAATAACCAGGCTAGACCTCTTGAGAAATGTCTTTTTAAACCTAAGGAGATCCATGCAAATATTCTAAAACAAGGGGTCAGAAAGCTTTTTCTGTAAAGGGCCAGATAGTAAATATTTCAGGCATCTCAATACACTTGGTTTCTGTTGTAACTACTCAACTCCACCATTGAAGTACAAAAGCAGCTCTAGACAATGTTAAGCTGAGGATGGCTGTGTTCCAATGAAACTTTCTTTATGAACACCAAAGCTTGGATTTCATATCATTTTCACGTGGTATAAAATATTATCATTAAAATTAGATTTTTTTCAACCATTAAAAAATGTAAACCCAGCTTATGGATTGTGTAAAAAGAAGCAGTGGGCCAGATGTGGGAACAGATGACCCCTGTTCTAAAGTTGTAAGTCAGTCAAGACAGCTTTATTATAAATGTCATGATAGTAATGAGAATGTCTACAAAAACAAAATTTGTAAAACATATGATAATATACTGAGGGCTTTGAAGTATATTATTTCATCTTCACAAGAACCCTATGTAATAAGCTGGTGTGCTAGATTGATCACATAATGGCCCCAGTTCTTCCGATTTCCCTGAATCTATGCCCTTTGCCAAGGTGTTGCTGCTCCTTTGAGCAAGAGGTTGGATTAAATTCTCCTGCCCCTTATTCTGAGTCAAACCATATGGTTTGCTTTGGTCAATGCTATGTCAGCAGTTATGACGCAGCAGAGACTTGAAAAATGCTTGAATGTTTCCACTTAGTGCTTATTTCTTACTGTTACCAGGAGAACATGCTGGAGGTGGCCTGCTGAAGGATAGAAAACAGAGAACAGAGCTAAGAACCTCATATCTTCACCCAAGGCTGTCATAGGTCAGTCAAAAGTCAGGCAACCACAGGCATGTGAGGGAGTTCAGCCCAGATCAGTAGAACCACTTTGCCAATCTTAGATACGTGAATAAACTCTGTCAAGGTCAGCTGACCCTTGCTTATTGCTGAGCTAAATAAATGTTTATAACTGTATGTAACTTAAATTTTGTGGCTGTTTATTATGTGACATTATTATGGCAATACATAAGAGATATAGTAGCATAAGTATTTTTGTCTATGTTTTACAAAGAATCACACTTAGCTATATTCTGAAAAGAATTTTTGAAAAATTTTAAAATTCTGAAGTTGAGAAGAATGTCTGAAAATAATTCCTTTAGAACCTAAATTTGAGAATTTTCCTAAGCCACACAGTTAGTAATTGGCATAGCTAGGATCAGAACTTAAGTTCTCTAGTTGCTAATCAAAGTTGCTAGATTGCTAGTTCTCTAGTTGCTAAATTCAAAGAAACACAGAAACTAAGAAGATATAAGAGGCAAGCATGCTATTTAGAAGAATGTACAAAGAAGCAATTTAGGGAGGTCTAAGATTATTTTCTTCATAGAGATAGCGATCTATACATACATTTAATGGGTTAATAAATATTTTTATGGCAAATTATATAGCCTTATTTATCTATACACATTCTAAAATAATAGATAACAGTCTAATTCAATTATTTGCTTAGGGAGTCCATGGGAATGTGTTAAGAGAGTCATAAGTGAAACTTAAATATTGTGAAATCAGATTTTATTCAAGCTTGTGGCCTTTCAAATAAGTTCTGCTTAGATTGAAGAGATTTAAATTTTACCATCAATCTTGTTATATCTTCTATGTTCAAAAGTGATATGTTAGGAAATGCTATATTAAGTATTATTTTAGGCAATGCTTCTTATAAATTGCATTGTAGAAGGAATTAAAATCTCCAAATAGCATTGAACAAGGTCGACACACTATCTTTTTAGACTGAGCACTGCCTCTCACCAAAGTATTAATAATATCTTTTGCATGGGCTATAGGGGAAAGAAAGTTGTCTGAAACGATTCAGATTACTTTCATGTGAAAATAACACATATCAAGTGCTAATGTGGACTCATTTGGGATCTGAAGTTGGAAATAGTTGTATAATTCCGTGTGAGATCACATAGGTGCTTTAGAAAGTCACAGGTCATACATTTTATAAGGTCATTTAGGGATTACAAAGAAAATACACGACTTGCCTTTTTCTTTTGGAATAGTAACTAGTTTATTCTGAAGAACAAACATCATCATTATCAAATAGTAATTAATAATTTATGAAGATCTGGCATGTTCCAGACATACAGACATATCTATAACCCTCAAATCCCCAGTTTCAGATGAGAAACCTGAGGCTTAAAAAGGTCCAGTGACTTTTAAAGAGTGGTATCTAACCGGCAAATGGTGGAGCCACAGTTTGAATAATACTAGCCTGCTCCAAAACTTGTGCTCTTTTTTCTGTATAAACTTACAGCATAAAACGGCCTGGATGTTAGACTGTCAAAGAGCTTTTGAAAAATGCTTGATAGCTAATGATTTCTTCACTTATTGAGAAGCCCTAAATAAATCATAATACTTTACTGTAGCATGTAATTACAGTACTATATTAGCTGGTTAGAGTTTTATTACAATACTATAGAAATGTAAAACACTCAGCAATCTAGGAAACTTAGAATGAAAGGACACATAGAAATTATCTTCCATTTTATAGACAAGATAACCAACACTCAGAGAGGATGTCATCTGTTTCAAAGTCACGGAATACAAAAAGTGTAAAATTTTAAAAATTGCAAACCTAACTCATTGCCTTTTTTATTTTTGAGAAAACCTATTTTTTATAGAATAAATATCAATCACTTTAGTGGACTTCAAATAAACTTAGGCTATTAATTTTTGGCTGGGATTTGCTTTGTGTGCTGACCAGAAACCATGAACTACCAGAGCCTTGTATCAATAAGGGTTGTGGCTAATCAGAATTTTGAGGAGAAGATTCATTTTGACACTAGATGAGGTAATATCATAGAAAAGGACTGAAAATATGGAAATCCACTGTTTTAGACCAATCT
Source organism: Daubentonia madagascariensis (assembly GCA_023783475.1). Classification (NCBI taxonomy): domain Eukaryota; kingdom Metazoa; phylum Chordata; class Mammalia; order Primates; family Daubentoniidae; genus Daubentonia; species Daubentonia madagascariensis. The sequence goes on along the minus strand of JAKFHU010002088.1, from coordinate 44,076,398 downwards.
TACCTAAGTGGTTATTCTACTTTGAAACTTTTAGGATAAGAAGTATAGCAGAAGAAAAGTGAGGATTAATGAAATTGCTTTAAAAGACTTATTAAAGAAACCCCCCTAACCACACACATGTGCATATACACACAGAGAAGATACGCTCCCGGAAGAAAAGATTTATACCGCAGAAGTGTCAGTCACTCCAAATTAATATATACATTTGACGTCATTATAATCAAAATTAATTCTAAAAATACTTTTTTTTTGAGACAGGGTCTCACTCTGTCACCCAGGTTAGATTGCAGTGGCATCATCAGAGCTCACTGCAACCTCAAACTCCTGGGCTCAAGCAATCCTCCTGCCTCAGCCTCCAGAGTAGCTGGGACTACAGGTATGTGCCACCATGCCCAGCTAATTTTTCTATTTTTTGTAGAGATGGGGTCTCACTCTTGTTCAGGCTGGTCTCGAACTCCTGGCCTCAAGCGATCCTCCCTCCTCGGCTTCCCAGAGTATTAAGATTACAGGTGTGAGCCACCGTGCCCGGCCCTAAAAATACTTTTTACAATTTCCGTTTACTTTTATTTTTAATTAAACTTTATATTTTGGATCATTGTATTAATAGTTTCACATGAAGTCATAAGAAAATACAGAGATCTTGTGTACCTTTTACATAATTTCCCCCAAAGGTAACAACATGTAAAACTAAAGTACAGTATCACACCCAGGATATTGACATTGGTATAGTCAAGACAGAGAACATTGCCATCAGCACAGAATCTTGCACGTTGTTCTTTATAGCCATACTCACTACTCTCCTACCAGTACCCCCTTCCTTAATCCCTGGAAAACACTAATTTGTTCTCCATTTCTATAATTTTGTCATTTCAAGAATGTTATATAAATGAATTCATATGGTATGTAACCTTTTGCAATTGAGTTTTTTAAACTCAACATAGTTTTCTGGATCTTCAACCAACTTGTGAATGAGTAGTTTCATCCTTTTTATTGCTGAGTAGTATTCTATGTCATGAATGTACCACAATTTGTTTAACTATGCATCTGTTGAATGATATATGGGTTGTTTTTAGTTTTTGGCTATTCTGAATAAAGCTGTTATGAAATTCCTGACTGGGTTTTGTATGAAGATAAGTCATTTCTTTGTAATAAATTCCCAGGAGTACAATTGCTGAGTCATGTGGCAGTTGCATGTTTAGTTTTTTAAAGAAACTGGTAAAGTGTTTACTGAAGTGGCTGCACCATTTTACAATCACACTAGAATGTATGAGTGATAAAATTTCCCTGCATCCTCATCAACATTTGGTGGTATAACTTTTTTAAACAAAATTTGCTCGTTTTGATATGTGTTTTATGATATTTCATTGTGATTTTAATTTTCATTTCCTTAACAGTTAATAATGTTAAAGTGGAGGAAGAAAAGTTAAGAATAATGAAATCCCTTTAAATTAGTTTTATAAATGACTAAGTTTTTGGTAAGGAACACACACACACTCACAGAGAGAGACATGACATAGTCCCAGATGAGAAGATTTATAATGTAAAAATGACTCCTCAAATTCATGTACAAATTTAACACAATTCCAATAACAATCCCCCCAAATACTTTCTGTAACTTGATAAAATGGTATAAGCTGTATCTGGAAGAGTAATAGACTGAGAATAAACAAGAAAATTCTGTTAAGGAGCAGCAATGCATAGTAAATTTCCCTACAAGATATTTAATGCTTATGATAATATTATTATATATGTAATATATTTAATTTTAATGTAAAATTATTAAAATAATGCTCTACTGGCTCAAGAAAAGATAGTTCAAGGAAACAGAATAAAAGTACAAAAGCAGATTCAAGCACTTTTTATATATTTAGCTTTGGAGAGAGATTGATTACACTTCAGTTTAGTGATATGATAATGTTTGCCTTTGGGGGAAAAATTAAAGTAAGATTCCCATTTTGCCATTCAGCAAAATAAAATTCAGATGAACTAGAAAATTCAATATAAAAATAAGTCATAAAATATGATCAAACATTTCCCACAATATTGAATCACCGGAAATGGCTCAATTAACTAGTATGTAATGACCTGGAAAGATACTCTGTGATTACAGCCATAATGTATATTATTTTCTTATATTTATATTTCTGTTTTTTTCTTTAAAAAATTTCTTTTAACAAACATATAATACCTTTGTGATTACGAAAAAAACGCATAAAGGTTATTGAAATTGTGTTTTTATGATCTTGGGAAGAAGAAGTGCTGCTTTATAGGAAAGCAGCTAAACTGAATGTAAATAAATGGCAAGGGTTGCAGAGAGGTGTTGAAAGAAATAACTGTGTGAAAACCTCTAACCATTAGATAGAGCTAAAAGGTTAAATTTTGTTAAGCTTTCCCCTTTTAAGATGTGTAAAGATACTTAATTTTCTTTTTAGAAAGATACAACTTCATATCTCCAATCTCTTTCTTCATCTAATATTTCACCACTGATAGCACTACAAAGTGCTGTCGATGTTATGTAATTTAACTGGCACGCTGATGAGATGGTGCTACTGTTATCCCCATTTGGCAGTTGAGGATCCAAGACGTGAGGTTAGGTAAATTGCACACAAATAATAATTGGTGAAGCTACTACGTAGACCCAGATAATCTGATTCCAGAGACTGTGCCTTGAATTACTTTCCCATACACCATTCCGAGGAAGAGTCTACCTCTCTTACCACCATCCCCGCTCACTCCTCTTCAGCATCGCTGGCGCCTTGTTCCTCAAAGTCCTCAGGATCTTTGTGCTTGTTCTCTCTGGTAGGAAAATATTTCCACTATATTTGATATACAATCATTTGTCAACTTCTCAAAAAGGAATTTCTGATGACTCTGATTACATTGGCATCCCCAACACATCCATACCTTGCTTAATTTTTCCTCATAGTTCTTTTCACTACCTGACCCTATACTATTCATCCAGGTGTTTATCGTCAGTTTCCTCCACTGGAAGGTAAGCAGCTGTTCTGTTCCTGGCTGCATACCTAACACTTGAATGAATGGATGACTGAGACACTAGCTGCTTACAGAAATGAATTCAGTACCTGAAAGGACAACAATTATAAAAATGATCCCTAAAGAATGAAATCCCTTAGCTGACATCTAGAAGAAGCTCTAGAAACACTGGTCACCAATATTTGATTTTAAAATCCCATGCCACATTTAACTAAGTTTATAGTGTGCCTAAGAAGTGATGTGACTTTTTAATCGTATCAGGCTGTAACTTCCAAGTAGTGTTTCCATCTCAAAATTAACCTATTGGCAGGCAGTGCACTGACTTCAAAGACCGTCGCTGTCCAAACATGTTTCTTGCAACAACTCTTTATAATTAGCTTCAGAGCATGTGAAAATTTAACATTAATATATTCAATAATGGATATGTTTTATCTATTTGACAGTGTACTTGGTTTTGGAAATAGCCAGAAGTCATTTAAAGCCCACTTTGGGGAACATGGTATGAACAAACCAGACCTTATAAATTTTTCATCAAAAAACTCATGGGGCTGGAACATAATGAGACTCTCCTTTTCACTGATTGCTCATAAAGTGTCTCTGGAAGAACTGTTTAAAATGGGCTGTGAGACTCGTTTTGAGTGTCATAGTATAACAGGAACCATTATACTATGAATTCAATACTATATATTGAATGTCACAATACTCATTTTGATGTTTGTATTATGATATATTTTATTTATGTTTAAAAACTTATCAATTCATCTTTACAGTTGTCAATCCATCTGTACAGAGTTGATTTAGAATAAAACATTGTCTCCTCAATCTCCGTGTATCCTTTATGTTCAAATACATCTCTGATTCTGCATACAGATATCTTTTTAGTTTATAAAGTTGTATTGACTAGGTAGGTGAATAAACTTCAGTTTGCCCAGTGAATACATTTCTGCCATGTTGTATAGCAATCCAATTTTAAGAGTTAGAGCTATAAAATTTTAAGTGCAAAAAATAATTTAGAACCAAGATCTCCTACCTGTTTTCCAATCTAGTGATCACTTTACTCCCTCTGAGAGAAAGGTAGTTAGGAAACACAAATTCTTGTCCCCAGATGGGTATGTGCTAGCTGTAGAACTCAGACAAGATACCTGGTTATTCTGGGGCTCAGTTTCTATTTATGTCAACGTAAATGCAGGACTAATTACTACAATTCCTTCCATCGTAGCTATGCTTTTATTCAGTACATTAGTGGAAACTTGCTATTTCAAAGAATCTTATTGTAAAATATCTATAATGTAAATATCCTTACACCATTCTTTTTAGGAAAATGTACTAAATCTGCATAAAACATGGTAGATTAGCATAGTTTAGTCTCACTCCATACATATTGAATGTATAAACTTCAGAATTTTTTGTTTCTCCTTAATGAATGAGATATTATAAATCCTAACTAGTATTTTCAAAGGTTGAAATGTCAAACTATTAAGTACCAAAGGGTAATTACGTGATGATTTGTTCTAAAGTGAACTAATTTATTCTTTCCTTTGAAATCTCCACCCAAAAGCCCTATTTTTTTTAGGAATGAAGGTTTTTGTCATGTTTTAGCAAGAATATTTTATGATATTAAAAAAGAACTCACTGACGAGGCAAATACCAGTTTAAACAGATGGAGTGAAAACCCTAAATTTTACAACCTTGTTTTTAAATAGGAATATGTGGGCTAGATACTAAATTAAAAAAAACCATGACTTCAACCTACTCACTAGCCCAAATTGTTAGCTATTTTCAATCAACATCCTTAGGTTCAGGAAAAAACAAATAAATAAACAAAAAAGTCCCAAGACAGAAAAGGTCTACCTGAATTTGCCACGCAGTCCTACCACACCCCTTCCTTGTGTTAACAATCTTTGTTTGAGTGATTCCCTGAAAGTTTACTTATAACACGGTCTTCATTTGAGGATGTGTTTAACCATGTTTAAAATACTGGGAGCTGTTAGCTATGGCCAAGAAAACAATAAACTCCTCAATCTCTATCAGAGTTTCTGTTACAAATATTGAGAGAATGGTCACAAATATATGGTCCTCATTGCTACCTTGAGATGTGTTTTATTGGAAAGTTCAGGAATCAAGTATTTTCACTTGCACATTTCACACTGGATCCAACTGGATTTGCATCTCTAAAGCAATTATTTGCTGAAATGCCAGTCTTTATATAGCCCCATGAGAGAAAGTTTGCAGTGCAGATTTCTTTTTTAGTCAAGTATAAGGGATCAACTAAAATCACAAATTCCTTACAAGCCTTCTTTCCTGTACTTAAAAGTACTGTAATGTTTGATTTTTAAAAAGAAAGAGAAAAAGAAAGAAGAAAAAAAGGATGAACCAAAGGATAAACTATGGTATGAGAAGCTAAAATGAGTGTTTGGAGTTATCTGAGATTTAATCCATGTGGGTAGTCATGATGGTCTGAGCACACCACTCATAACAACCACCTCTATTAAAAGAAACAGGTACACATATGAGTTTACTGTGATTTTTACTGATATAAAGGTCATATAGTACACAATTTAAAAATAGTAACAAAATACACAATACTTTGCTGTAAATTCCATATAGTCAATTAATTCTTACAGAATGCTTTAGTTGAATTTTGCTGAATCCTGGTATCCATAGCCAAAACATGGTTGCAACTGATAAATGGGCGTAGTTCTCACCAGAATGTTGGTTGAGATTTTCATTTAAGTTACTGAGTAAGTGAAAATGAAGCAACTGTGATATATATAGGAACTTCACTTGTCTGTCTTTGACATGCGTGACTCCTTTATTGAATTGGATAATGGTTTCCGAATACTAGAAGACTACTTCCTCAGTTTTTGTGCTCATTTCAACATAATCATTACAGGCTCTATATGTTTTTGTGTATAATCTGCATTATTACCATTTTATCTATCATTTTCTTAAATTTAGACAACCTACAAAACAATAATAGACTCCTGAGTTGTAGTCCTTGCTTATTTCTGAGGTGTAAATACTGACACCATGACCTATTTCAAGCTACCAGCAGGATGCTGCAGAATAAATTGGGAAGAGAAGCACAGCAGCACACCATGGTGTGGTGGTATTTCCACCATTCAGACAACAGATGCAAATAACCTCAAGAGCATAGATAATAGTATTAATAAAATGAAGTAAACTAATTAGGAAGTGATGAGTTTTCAGGATTTATTAACTTTGCTTGTAATATAATTTTAATTGTAAATTTATGTAAGTTAATTTTTAATACCAGCTGGCATTTAAAATGGATTTCATTTTAATATTAGTTTTAAATTATTTTTAACAGCTGACTCACAAAAATCCTGAAGATTTAAAAGTCAGCTCTTATAAATCAGTCAAGCTGGTGCCAGCACACCACTACATGTGGGGAAAGATATCCAAAATCAGAAAAGAAGGCACTACCTTATCCTACTTACCTCAATATTTACATAAGTTCAACGTACTAAAAAACACAGATACTAAGATTTTTTTCCCAGTCATATTATAGTCTTTCTTCTCCCTCAGGTCACTCCCTCTTCTCAGATCTCCTATTCTATTTTCAAGATTGAAATCACCAGAAAGGAACTTCTCAAACCATCGATGTACTGTGCGTTCATTAGCCACATCCTTCCCAAACACTTCATTGATATTTTGAGCTGTCTGCACTGCATTGGTTCCACGATGGAACTCATATTCAAAAATAACATGAATTTTTTTCTCATCCATGGTTTCACAAAAATTGCTTTAAAAAAATTTTTGCAAGATAATCACAAGCCAAAACATGCGTTTGAAAGACTGAGGATGTACCTTCACAACAAAAATAAAACAAGAAATGTCAAAGTGAAATGTCCGAGATACCAACTGTCAAACTGAGTACTTAAGGAAATCGGACATTTCCTACTTAATAACCTACTACTTGATCTCAAAGCACGGTAGGGAAGGTGAGAAAAATAGCATGAATCATGCGTGGTTATTCTTGGATTAGCTTTTTGGTTGCCTTAGACAGTCTCTCTTACTGGTTAAATACAATAATATGTAATAATATGCTTTCATTATTTTGTGCTTCAAATGCTCTGAAAAGAAAATTTTTTTATCCTAAATTTAAAGACACTTGAAGGCCTAGAGTCTCATTTGTGGAAGTTAAAAAATTTCATTATTATAAACAGGAAGAATTAAGAATTTTCAAATAATTATCTGATTTTTAAAAAAGAAAATCATAGCAATGTTTAATGCTTCAGTGAAATAAAATTGCTGGAAGAATAATTTTCTATCTTACAAAGTAATTATGCATAATTAAAATATAAGAAAAAGTAAACTTAATGACATTAAAATCTTTACAGAAAAAAATAAATGGTTAATAGTGAACACTTTCTTTCATTTTTGCTGTTTATAAATTTCGATTCATGGCATTCTTTACAATGAAGGTCAGCATTCACCCTTTCAGCAGCTCATATTGTCAGTGTGATAGCTGACACCAGCAAAGGAACATGAACACACAGACCAAAATAAGTATATAAGCATCATTTACTAAATAAAGCAGAATTATTGGAACAGAGTATCTAAGACATTAAAGTAGCATATTAAATATAGTCCAATAGTTTAAGGAAGACACAATGATAAAGTGGGAACAGTAAGTCATTAAAAATGTCTAACAATAACTTAAGGAATAAAAAGTGTAATAGGTGAAAATGCATATTAATGCATAATAGCTGAAAAGTGCAGGATGGCTAAATGCAAATGATAAATTACTGAACAGGAAGATCAAATTGCTGTACTACAATAGAAAGCAGAAGAAGATAATAAGGAAATAGATTTAAAAGAAAATGTAAGAGATATCTGCTGAGAAATCCACTGATGGTCTTGCGAGGATTTCTTTTTATGTGACAAGTAATATTTCTCTTGCAGCTGTCAAAATTATCCCTTTGTCTTTTAACAATTTAATAATAATGTGTCTCAGTGTGTACTTTTTTGGGTTTCTCTTATTTGGGATCCATTGGACTTCCTGGATCTGGATATCTATTTCATTCTTCAGGTTTAGGAAGTTTCAGTCATTATTACTTTGAATAAATTTTTTGGCCCTTTCTCTCATCTTGTTCTGAAACTCCTGTAATGTGTATAGTGGTCCACTTGATGGTGATACAGATATCCATCAAGCTTTCTTCAATTTTTCCTATTTTTTCTTTTTGCTCCTTTGAATGAGAAATTTCCAGTGTTCTGTCTTCAAATTTTCTGACTTTTCCTTCTGTTTGATCTCTAGTCTGCTATTGAATCCCTTTAGTGAACTTTTCAGTTCAATTATTTTATTTTTCAGATCCAAAAATTCTCTTTGGTGTATTTTTATATATTCCATTGCTGTGAAAATTCTCACTTTGTTCATGCTAATCTCGGTGCTCTGCTGACCCATTGAGCATCTTTATAACAGTTATTTTGAGTCCTCTGACAGATAAATCATATATCTCCATTTCATTAGGATGAGGTTTCTGGAAATTAATTTTGTTTCTATGTTTGGACCATAATTTCCCTGTTTCTTCATTTTTCTTAACTCTTTATGTTGTTACTTACACATTAGAAAAAACAGTTACCTCTCCCAATCTTCATGGTCTCTTACAAGAAAACCCCCCACCAAGCAGCCCAGCCAGAAATTCTGGGGGCCTCTCAAATCTTCTCGGTGTGTGCTTTGTCTCTGGAGTTGTGCATGTAAATTGCCAGTTGGAGGGATGCACATTGACAGATGAATGAATAAAGAAAATGTGGTATATAAATACAAAAGATATTATTCAGCCAGAAAAAGAAGGAATTCCTGCCATACGTGACAACATGGATGAACCTTGGAATGTATCCCTCATGGACTGGGGGGGAGTTTACTGCCATTTTTGTTAAATTTAACTTTAATCTAGCAACTTTTCTAATCTATTCTACAAATTCTGATTGTTGATTATATTGCCTTTTCTACATAATCATACTGTTTACAAATCCTGATTTTAATCACCTTTTCAATTATTATATCTCCAATTCTTTTTTTCCCTACATATCCAGGAGGGAACTCCCTATATATTTAAAAGACAATTATAATAGTATAGTTACAGTAAAAGTATAGTTATGAAAAGATAATGTCAGAGAAAAGATAATGTCAGATAATGTGACCCAGGGGTGGTGAAGGAGTTCTTAAAAATAGTATAGAACACATAAAAGCACATTAATACCTTACTTCTGGGGTTAGAACCATGAAAGCTACAATCATACCAATTCACACAGTTTCAAATATAGATTCTTGTCATGTTTTCCTAGGAAGATATATTTGATAATGATTTGGTTGGAAAACTTGTCTAATATCTAAGTTATGGACTTAGGAAATGAGTTGGAGCAAATCAACAACTTTGGAATATTAGGTAATAAAAAGGCATGATAACTTCAGCCTGTCTAATATCTTTCTAGTCAAGAAAAATTGTTAATTTTCTAGACCTGTTAATAATTAAATCTACTGTGTGTATGTGCATGTGCCACATAGCATTAAAAATAAACACAGTAGTCCCCCCTTATCCATGGGGGATATATTCGAAGACCCCCAGTGGATACCTGAAACCATGGATATACTAAACTGTATATATAGAATGTTTTTTCCTATACATATATACCTATGACAAAGTTAAATTTATAAATTAGGCAGAATAAGAGATTAACAACAATAATGATTAAGTAGAACAATTGTAACAATATACTATAATAAAAATATGTGAATATAGTTTCTCTCTCTTTCTCTCAAAATATTGTATTGTAACGTACTCATCTATTTTCAGACCACAGTTGATCGCGAGTGACTGAAACCGTGGAAAGTAAACCCACATATAAGTGGGGACTACTCTATAGTCAAATAGATATTGTAGCAATTGACTGCGTCAAAGGAAAGGGTTACATTCTTAAATCCCATGCAGCACCCCTGAAAAATACTTTTTTTTTTCGTGACTCACTGAAAGTGTTTTATTTTTGGAATGTCTTCTGAAAAGCTAAGGTCACATCAGCCAACAGCTTGCTGATGAACATTTCTGTAATTTGCAAAAAAGAGCTCATAAACCTAATTTTAGCTATAACTGTTGTTTTCTCAATTCAATTGTATTTAGATTAGAAGACTATTTCAAATGTTTTTGATAATATGACAATCTTTAGTTACAATTTTGAACTTAATGCAAACACAAATTTGTTATTGGTAATATTTGCTTCTATACACTCACATTGATTACAGCTTCCTTTTTCAATAGTTTAATAAACAGTAAATATTAAACCATACTGATATAAAAGTCTTCCTAAACATTTTTTCAAAATTGCCTTTACATTTAGAGAAGAAACATTTATTACCATCTTTGCTTCCATTTTTATAATGAATATTCTTTAGGGCATTATTTCTCTTTTAAAATACATTATCATAAGTAAAAATCCTTAATCCTAGGGTAACCACAAACATTCTGGAACATACATTCACAATATGTTGATACAACTTTCATGCAGTCTTTTCTACAAAAGGTACTCTATATCATCTGAGGTTTAATTACCTTGTCCTACTTCATCTCATCTCACTATATTAGAATGATAAAAGCACTGGGAAGTTATTCATGAACAAGACCACCAAAAGGAATAAGGTGAGCTTTTGTTTTGTTTTGTTTCTTTAATCACTTCTAGGTCTTGTCTGTTTTCTTTCATACTGTGTATGTAAAGCACAAGTGATTCCTGCCCAGAGGGACATTTTAAAACTCTTTTTTAACCACAGAAAATTTCTAATACATTCATAATTACAGATAATAGAGTAAAAATACCTCATGTGCCCAACACTCAGCTTACATAATTATCAACTCATGAGTAATGTTTCACTTTCACCCTTATCCACATCCCCCAAGCATCAGATTATTTTGTAGCAAATTCCAGATAGCATATCATTTCATCTGCATATATTTTAGCATGTATTTCTAAAAGAATATGTTCTTTCAGAATAAACAAATAACCAACACTATTATCATGCTTTTAAAAATTAGCAATATTTCTTAATATCATTAAATGTCTAATCAATGTACTAATTTCCCAGATATTTTAAAAATTTGTTTTAATTGGGACATTATTCCCACTTACTGCATTTAGTAGTTACATGTCTTATCTCTCTCGTTCTATAGGTTTTAACCTATTTATTTTAATCATTAATTTTAATCTATACACTTGGCATCCCTCTATTTTTCTTTCTTTTTGTACTTTTTTTTAAAGCTGGGCCTTTTTTTTTCTGCAGATACCATGATACCAAACAAGTCATGTGTTTGAGTACTTCCCTTTATTTACCAATTTTCAAAATGATGAGTTGGTTACATTGAACAGTAGCAACGAGTTTTTTTTTAAAAGAGTTATTATAAACTCAGATTTAAACTTATTTCAAGGGTTTCAATCTATTGGGAGGTTAATATTCTTTTTCATGCTCAAATTGCCCCATCTTTGGTTAGTGGAAGGCTCTTCAACTAGCTTCAGTATCTTTTTGATATTTTCTTAGTGGCTTTAATAATTTTCTAATAATTTTTTTTTTACCAGATATGACATTATGGGCTCTATGTATATTTCCTACTCTAGACCTGAGTGAAATCAGCTATTTTCCCAAGGGACACTGGTTCATTTTCATGGGAAATGTCAGGAGCTACAATTGAGGAAGCTACAATCTAATATTGGGGAGGGGGATTATCACTGTTGCTGGGTCAGTCCTTATTTTTAGGACTTGCTTTTCAGTAGACACAAATAGGGTATTTGTTGAAGATGAAGACATCATGAGTTCACACATATACTTTCTATTCAAATTTAGTACTACAGAGCTTTTACTTAAACTTACCTATGTCTTTTTGTCCCTTTACCTACACCAAAAATTCTGGTTTCCAAAGACAATTTAAATGCTTATATACTTTCTACCACAATACCCACATAGAATTCTTAGAATAAGAATACTAATGGTATCAACAAAAATATCTGCTTATTTAAAACAACTTAAGATTTTTATTGAGATATTTTGTCTTAGGGCACAGCATACTAGGGATATATAGCAAAATTATTTATGTTTTCAAAAATTCATTTTAATGAATTATAATTGGCATAATGTGGACCTTTTGTTACAGTTTTGACAAAGGTATGAACCCCACCAAATCAATATAAAGACCATGTCTATTACTACACAATTCCCCTTATATGCTTTTGTAGTTGGTTACCTTTCTTTCCCCACCCCACCCATAGCCTCAGGCATTCACTGATGTGCGTTCTATCACTATAGTTTTACTTTTTTAAGAATTTCATATACATAGAATAAGATTGCACGTACTTTTTTTCTCTAGCTTCTTTTCCCTAAACATAATGTTTCTGGGTTCATCCATGTTGTTAGTGTCTCCTTTTAGTAGCTGAATAGTATTCTATTTTATGGATATAGCATTATGTGCTTATTTATTCTCTTGCTGATGGATAGATACATGGGCTGTTTCCAAGTTTCTGGATACTAGTAAATTTACTATAAGCATTCATATACGTATTTTTGTGAGTAAATATGTTTACATTTCTCTTGGAAAAATACTGAGGAGAGGAATTTCTGAGTCATATTGTAAGTGAATGCTTATTAAAAAGAAAAAAAAGCTGCCAGTTTTTCTTGTTTCCTTCAGCACTATATGAGAGATCTAGTTGATATACTCTCCAACACTTGGATTTATTAGCTTTTTTTTTTTAACTTTAGGAATTCTGGAAGATATGTAGTGGTATAACACTTTGGTTTTAAGTTGCATGTCTCTAATGACTAATGATCTTGAAATATTTTTCATGTGTTGTTTTGCCATTTGTATATCCTTGCTGGTGAAATGTCTCTACAAAGTTTTTGCCTGTTTTTAAATGAAGTTGTTTGAATTGCAGGTGTTTTTAATATTTTCTTTATACATTCTGGGTTCAAGTCTTTTTATCAGAAATGTGTTTTCCAAACACATTCTCCCAGTGGGTGGCTTGCCTTTTTATTTTCTTGAGAGTGTCTTTCAGAGAGCAAAAGTTTAAAATTTTGATAAAGTCCAATTATCAAATTTTTATTTTATAGTTCATGCTTTTTTTGGTTGGTCCCACCTTGCACATCTTTACTTAATCCAAAAGTATGAAGATTTTCTTTAAAGATTTCTTTCTTCTAAGATTTTATAGTTTTACCTGTTATATTTAGGTCAATGATCTACTTTGAGTTAGTTTTTGTATATTTTGTGAAGTAAGGCTCTAGGTTTTGTTTTGTTTTTATACAAGTACCTAATTATTACAGTGCCATTTGTTTAAAAGAATATCCCCCATTGAATTATTTTGGCATCTTTACCCACAATCAATTTACCCTGTATATGTAGGTCTGTCTCTCAATTTCTTTGAAATTGCCTATTGGGGTTTTGATTTGGATTGTGTAGATGCTATAGCTCAAATTGGGGAGAATAGGCATTTTAGCAATATTGCATCTTTCAATTCTTTGTAGTTTTCAGTGAGCAGTTCTTGCACATATTTTGCTAAATTTATCCCAAAATATTTCATACTTTTCATGCTAGAATATTAATTTTTGTTTACTTATAATATTAAGAAGTTCAATTGATTTTTGGAAATTGAATCTGGTTCAAGAATTTTCGAACTTGACTTGGTTCAAGATTTTTCATCTTGATTCAGAGTCTTACTTCTTCCTTTCTAATCTGTATACTTTTTCTTTCTTTTGTATGTTTTTTGAACTAGCTGGTACCTTCAGTAAAATGTTGAATGTAAGTAATGAGAGGGTCATCCTGGCCTTTTTCTTTTTTTTTTAATTTCAATTTGGGGGAAAATATATGTTTTCATATGTTGTTTTTAAGATGCCCTAAAATTTAAGAAAATACTGTTTCATTGGCATTTTACATTGTTCATGTTTTCTACATTGGTTTTTTCTGGGTTTTGGTTGGAATTTTTTGTAAATGGTTTTTGATTCATTTACTGAGATAGAGCATTTGTTTTCTCTTTTACAATAAAATAGCGTTTAATTTTAATATAAATAAGCGGTTTAATTGATTAAATTAAAATAGAACATGAAAATTTGAAAGGTGAACCTAAAAAAGTCTAAATACAATGTGTGGAAATTATATTACAGTCACTAAAAAAAAAAAAAAGAAAGACACTTAAAGAACAGTTTAAACATTAAATAAGATACATCCAAATTAGAAAACTAGAAGGCTTTGAATAAAATGAGATGGAAAATATGAAAGAAAAATTAAGAACCATGGATTCAAAATATATCTAATAAGAGTCTTAGAAAGATTAGATAGAATGGAGAAGAATCAATATTGAAAATGGTTATAGGTGAGAGTTTTCTAGAATTTTGAAAAACATGAATTCTCAGCTTTATAAGTACAGTAAGTACCAAGCAAGATTTGTAAAAAATACACACTTAGATTCTTTGTTACAAAATTTTATTCCCTAGATGGGGATTAAAGATATAATCCATGCAAAATAGAAAAGTAGATAAAACAAGAAAAAGAAATCTCAAAATAAGGGAAGTGAAATAAATCCAAATACATGAGAAATCATAATAAACATATATGAAATAAGTTTATTTATTTAAGAAAAAATAACAAAGCTTATAGCTACTCAATTTTAAAATTGACTTATGTACTGTTTACAAAAGGCACACAAAAAACTTAAGAATATGTAAAAATCAAAAGTCAATGAATGGAAAAATATCTATCAGGCTTGTACTAATCAAAAGGAAATAATGAGTATGTCGATAGTAAAATCAGACAAAATTTAACTTAAGGAAAATAATAAGAGGATAAAAGGGGATCAATACAAAAGGAACAATTGGCCAAAATTATGTCTAATTTAAATGCAACTAATATCAGAGCCTAAAAATATATAAAGCTAACATTGTCAGAAAAATATAGACAAATAGACCACAACAGTTTTTTAAAGTTATTAATATATCAAGAAAAATAATTTATTTGCAAAAATTTACTATTTGCAAAAAAATTGACCATTACAAGAAAAATCTCACTGCTAAAGAATTGATGACACACAAGTTGCATTCATTAATCTCATGTAATTAAATCAGAAATAATAATAGACAATTAACTAGAAAAATACATTTGGAAATTTTACAAAATAAGGCTGCTTTTCAACAGGTCATAGGCAAAAAGTCATATCTGAAATTGGAAAATTAGAAATAAATTTAAATATAATTAAATCTTAAAGAAAATTAAATACTACATACCACATTATGTGGAATGTAAAGTGATATTAAGAGGAAAATATATATCTATAAATTCTTTCATTAGAAAATTATAAACATTAACTATGCTTGCAACTCAAGAAGTTGAGAAAAGAACCAGAGAAAATCAAATGAAATTTTAAAAAATGGATCAAACAATTAAAGAGAATAAAAGAGAATAAGACTACAATATCAATAAACAATTAATAGAACCAATTGCTGACTCTTTGAAAAGAGTAATAGAATCTGACATGTGATCAAGGAAAGTAGTGAAGGCACAAATAATACTAGAAATGAAAGACTCAAAGCTAAAGACAAGTGATTTAAGGAATCATTAAAAATACTATTAATACATTTCTACATTTACATTTTAATATGACTAACAAGAATAAATTGAAAACCTAAATAACTAATGACAATTAAAACAACGAAATGATAGGTTAAACATGGTTCCTTTCTCGCCAAATATCCTCCGTCCAAAATCTGCCAATGATGTCCACTTGGTTTTACAGGCAATTTCTACCAATGTTACACAAAGTATGGCAGAGACTAAAAATAAAGAATGAAATTCACTAATTCATCTAATCAGTCTAGTATAAAGCTGGCACCAAAACACTACAAAGACAGCAGGAAAAAGAAAAATATGTTCCAATATCATTCATCAACACAGATACAAAAGTCCTAAGCAAAATTAAAGGTGCTGGGACAACTGGTTATCAAAACAAAGAAAAAAGGAAAGAAGAAAGGTGAGCAGGCAGGTTAAACTAAAATTGGATCTACACTTACACTATACACAAAATTGAATTGCGGTGAATGATTGAGCTAATGATGGGGTGGAGCAAGACGGCCAAATAGAAACCTGCAGCAGCCTTCCCTCCCCACCAACACCAAATTCAACGACTATCCATGTACGCAGGCACCTTCAGAAGAACCAAAAATTAGGTGGGCGATCATCCTACCTGGTTTTAACACTATATCAAGGAAAGAGGCACTAAGGGGGCAGAAAAGGCAATCTTGCATTGCCTACACCACCTCTCCTCCAGCTCCCAGCAGTGCTGCACCAGCATGCCCAGTGGAGAGAGAACCTGTGTGCCTGAGGGAGGGAGACTGAACTGACTGTGGGACTTTGCATTGAAACTCAGGGCCCCCTGTCACAGGGGAACACAGCACAGGGCAGAATTCTGCTGGTGTCCATGGAAGGAGATGGAATGAGCATTACGACCAGCCTGGCCAGAGGGAAATCCTCAACCCCTCCCTCCAGACCTGAGTTCCTGCTAGGCCCACCACCAGCTGACAAAAAGCAGCCTGGGACCTGGACTAAATTCATAAGGCTGTCGGGCCACAACGGGCTGCAGTCCTTGGGCAATTCCTGCAGCTGTACAGGCTCAGAGCCTGCAGACTTGGGGTGCACATGACCCAGGGAGACAATAGCCATTGTGGCCAAGCCAGTGCCTGTCACCTCTCCCCCAACTGCAGGCAGTGCAGTTCAGTGAGAGTCTTCTTCCACTTGTGGAAAGAAAAGGGAAGAGGTGGTTTTACTTTGTTAAAAGTTTGTACAGAAAACTTTGTTTTGCAACTTGGGTACCAGCTGAGCCACAGTAAAATAAACTACCAAGCTGACTCCTGAAGTCCCTGGGTCCAGGCCCTAGTTCATGGATGGCATTTCTGGACCCACCCTGGGCTAGAAGGAAACATTCTGCCCTGAAGGGAAGGACCTAGTCCTGGTAGGATTCACCACCTGCTGACTAAATAGTCTTTGGGTTTTGAATAGACATGAGAGACATCCAGGCAAAAGTCACCACCAGCTTTGGATGAGACTGGGCTGGCTTCAGGTGTGACCTGGCACTGGTGGCCACAAGGGAGTTCCCGCATCACTCCTCCCCCAACGACAGCAGCCCAGCAAATAGAGTAAGGGAAGAGAATGAATGACTTTGCCTGGTAATCCAGGGACTTCTCCCATATCTTACCCAAATCCACCAAGGCAGTAACACTGAGTCTGCAAGAGTCATAGCATTATTGGGCATGGGGCACCCCCAGTGCCAATATGGCTGCAGTGACCAAAGACTTAGATAACAACACTCAATTCCCTTTGAACATCTGGAAAGTCTTCTCAAGAAGGATGGGTTCAAACAAACCCAGACTGTGAAAATTAAAATAAATATCTAATTCTTCAATGACCAGACATCAACAAACATCCACAAGAATCAAGAACATCCAGGAAAATATGAATTCCCTGAAAGAACTAAATAAGTTACCAGTGACCAATCCCGGAGTGATGGAGATAGGTGACCTTTCAGACCAAGAATTCAAAATAGCTGCCCTGAAGAAGCTCAGTAAACTTCAAGACAACACAGAGAAGGAATTCAGAAGATTATCAGAGAAATTTAACAAAGAGATTGAAATAAAAAAAGTTCTAGCAGAAATTCTGGAGCTTAAGAATTCAACCGACAAACCGAGAAATGCATCAGAGTCTCTCGACAGCAAAATTGACCAAGAAGAAGAAAAAAGTAGTGAGCTTGAAGACAGGGCTATTGAAAATACACAATCAGAAGAGAAAAGAGAAAAAAGAAAAAAGAAAAAAAAAAAGAATGAAGCACGCCGACAAGGTATAGAGAACAGCCTCAGAAGGGCAAATCTAAGAGTTATTGGCCTTAAAGAGGAGGTAGAGAGAGAGATTGTGGTAGAAAGTTTATTTAAAGAAATCATAACAGAGAACTTTCTAAACCTAAAGAAAGATATCAATATTTAGGTATAAGAAGGTCATAGAACACCAAGCAAACGACACTACATTTAGGCATTTTATAATCAAGCTCCCAAAGGTCACAGATAAAGAAAAGGTCCTAAGGGAAGTGAGAAAAAAGAAAAAAATAACATATAGAGGAGCTCCAATACGTCTGGCAGGAGACTTCTCTGTGGAAACCTCACAGGCCAGGAGAGAGGGGCCTGACACATTCAAAGTGCTGAAGGAAAAAAATCTTAACCCTAGAATATTATATCCTGCAAAAATTATCCTTCAAACATAAAAGAGAAATAAAGATTTTTCCAGATAAACAAAAGCTGAGGAATTTCATCAACACCAGACCTGTCCTATAATAAATGCTAAAAGGAATTCTTAAATCTGAAAGAAAATGACTTAATGAGCAATAAGAAATCATCTGAAGGTGTAAAACTCACTAGTAATAGTAAGTATACAAATACAGAATACTCTATTGTTGTAATTGTGGTGTATAAACCACTTACATCTTGAGTAAAAAGACTAAAAGACAAACCTATCAAAAATAACTATAACAACTTTTTGAGAGATAGATAGTATGAAAAAATATGGAAGAATACAACAAAAAGTTAAAAAGTGAGGGGATACGGAACTAAAGGGTAGAATTTCTGTTACATTTCTCTTTGCTTGTTTATTTGCTTGTCTGTTTATAAGTAGAGTTATAATATGTGTTAAATAATTGGTTATAAAATGTTTTTTGCAAGCTTCATGGTAACTGCAAATCAAAAAACCTACGACAGATACACAAAAAATAAAAAGTGAGAAATTAAAACACACTGTCAGAGAAAATCACTTTTACAAAGGAAATAGGGAAGGAAAGAAGAAAGAGAGAACCACAAAACAACCAGAAATGAAATAACAACGTGGCAGTAGTAAGTCCTTATCTATTAATAATAACATTGAATGTGAATGGACTAAACTCTCCAATCAAAAGACTTAGTGCAGCTGAATGGATAAAAAACAAGAGCCACCTATATGTTGTTTGGAAAAAAAAAAAACCACTTAACCCATAAAGACACGCATAGACTGAAAATTCAGGGATGGAAAAAGATATTCCATGCAAATGGAAACCAAAAAAGAGCAGGAGTAGCTATATTTTTATCAGATAAAAAATAGATCTCAAGATGAAAACTGTAAAAAGAGGCAAAGAAGGTCATTATATGATGATAAAAGGATCAATTCAGCAAGAGGATATAACAATTCTAAATATATATGCACCCAACACTGGAGCACCCAGACATATAAAGCAAATATTCTCAGGGCTAAAGAGAGAGGTAGAGCCCATACAATAATCACTGGAGACCTGAACACTCCACTTTTAGCATTGGACAGATCATCCAGACAGAAATTCAACAAAAGAAACATTGGACTTAATCTGCACTATAGACCAAATGGATCTAATAGATATTTACAAAGTGTTTCATCCAACAGCTGCAGAACACACATTCTTCTCCTCGGCTCATGGATCATTCACCAGAGTAGACCATATGGTAGGCCACAAAACTAGTCTCAAAAAATTCAAAAAAATTGAAATCATACCAAGTATTTCCTTTGACCAAAATGGAATAAAACTAGAAATCAATAACAACAGAAACATTGCAAACTATACAAACACATGGAAATTGAACAATATGCTCCTGAATGACCAGTGAGTCAATGAAGAGATTAAGAAGAAAATTTAAATATTTCTTGAAACAAATGAACATGAAAACACAATATATCAAAACCTATGGGATACAGCAAAAGCAGTAATAAGAGGAAAAATTATACCAATAAGTGCCTACATCAAAAAAGTAGAAAAGCTTCAAATAAACAAAGTAATGATGCATCTCAAAGAACTAGAAAAACAAGAGCAAGCCAAATCCAAAATTAGTAGGAAAAAAATAATGAAGATCAGAGCAGAAATAAATACAATTGAAACAAAAAAAAATACAAAGATCAAGAAAATGAAAAGTTGCTTTTTTAAAGATAAACAAAATTGACACTTCCTTAGCCAGATTAAAAAGAGAGAAAGGAAAGGAGAGATAGACCCAAGTAAATAAAATCAAAGATGAAAAAAGAGACATTACGACTGATACTACAGCAATCCAAAGGATCATTAGAGACTACCACGAGCAACTATATGCCAATAAATTGGAAAACCTAGAAGAAATGGATAAATTCCTAGACACATACAATCTACCAAGATTGAAATCTAAAGTTAGATTTCCAAGGAAGAAATCTAAAATCTAAATAAACCAATAAAAAGTAACAAGATAGAAGCAGTAATAAAAATTCTCCCATCAAAGAAAGGCCCAGGACCCGCTGGCTTCAGTGCTGAATGCTACCAAGCATTCAAAGAAGAACTAAAACCAATCCTACTTAAACCATTCCAATAAATCATGGAGAAGAGAATACTTCCAAAGTCACTCAATGAGGCCTGTATCACTCTGATGCCAAAGCCAGACAAAGACACAACCAAAAAAGAAAACTATAGGCAAACATCTCTGATGAACATAGGTGCAAAAATCCTCAACAAAATATTAGCAAACTGAATTCAACAACACATTAAAAGAATTATTCATCATGATCAAGTGGGATTCATCCCAGGGATGAATTTCTAGAATTTCTAGAATATATAAGGAGCTCCAACAACTTGATAGAAAAAAATAAAATAATCTGATTAAAAAAATGGGCAAACGATCTGAAATAGACATTTCTCAAAAGAAGATACACAAATGGCCAACAGGCATATGAAAAAATGCTCAACATCGTAAGTCACCAGAGAAATGCAAATCAAAACTACAATGAGATATCATCTCACCCCAGTTAAAATGGCTTTTATCAAAAGACAGGCAATAATGAATGTTGGCAAGGATGTGGAGAAACAGGAACCTTCATACGCTGTTGGTAGGAATGTAAATTAGTGCAACCACTATGGAGAACAGTATGGAGTATGGAAATTCCTCGAAAACCTAAAAATAGAGCTACCATATGACCCAGAAATCCTACCACTGGGTATATATTCAAAGGAAGGGAACTCAGTATATTGAAAAGATAGCCACACTCCCATGTTTACTGCAGCACTATTCACAATTGCCAAGATTTGGAATCAACCTAAGTGTCCATAAATGGATGACTAGATAAAGAAATTGTGGTACAAATACACAATGGAATATTATATAGCCACAAAACAGAATGAAATCCTGCCATTTGCAACAACATGGATGGAACTGGAGAACATTATGTTAAGTGAAACAAGCCAAGCACAGAAAGAAAAATCTCACGTGTTCTCACTCAGGAGAGCTAAATATTAAAAACAATTGATCTCATGGAGACAAAGAGTCGAATGACGGTTACCAGAGGCTGGGAAGTTTAGTGGTGGTGGGTGGGGGGATAATGTTGGGACAGTTAATGTCTGCGAAAATATACTTAGGTAGTTAGATAGGTTAACAGTATTTGACAGCATAACAAAGTGACTATAGTCAACAATAAGTAAGGGTATATTTTAAAACAACTAAAAGAGTGGAATTGGAATGTTCCTAACACAAAGCAATGATAGATGCCTGAGGTGATGGATACCCCAATTACCCTGATTTGATTAATTCACATTGTATGCTTGCATCAAAACATCACATGTACTCTATAAATATATATAACTATTATGTACCCACAATAATTACAAATAAAATAAAACAAAAAAACCTTATAATAAAGTATAAGAGAAAAATCTTTATTACCTCAGAACAAAAAGGACTTCTTAAATAAGGTGCAAAAAAAGTTAAATTTAGTAAAGCTATATGGTGGGTATAAGGATGTCAATTATATTACTTTCTATGTTTGAAAAATTTAATAATTACATAAATATAAATATGAAAAGAAGAAGCCTGTGTGTCCAACTGCTGACAGTTAAACACTGCTGGCAGATAAAGTGGGCAGAATTAAGGCACTTGAATTTTCTGCTAAGTGACAAGAAAGCTAAAAGTAAGCAGCTGCAGAAAATAGGCAGATGTTAAGGGGGCTGACTGGGCATAGCTCGCTGTCCTCTGCAGCCATAGGGACATCAGCGTTGCTGCGGTGGTGTTGGGAGCAGGATGCACTGGGAATCGGCAGTTTCAGGGCCACATATAGGGACTACGTGTGAGGAGGATGGAGATTTTCTTCTCCCTTTTCTGTGCAAGCTGTTCTCCTGAGCTGATATGAGAAGTGAAAGGGACATTGGACTGCTGATGTGACAGCCTCTGATGCAGGCTGTGGCAGGGGATGCCGCCAATGATCCAGGACCTTTGAAGCCAAAGGTTTTTATAGAAAAAGGGAAACAAAGTAAGTTAAGCAGGCAGGCAATATAAACACATATTCTATTCTTTTATATCTTTCTTCAAAGGATATATTCCCTTAGAGTTAACGTGTTCACATGGCTAAGGCGTGCTTCCCATTTATTCAGTTACTGGTTAAAGGTAACAAGTGAATGTTTGCAAAGTCATACATTAGGGATCTGGTAGGTAGAAGGAAATTGGATGCAAGGGACAACGGGAGGAAAATGGAATTGGGAATCTGATGGCTGCGTTGCCAGTTATAGGGTGTGTCACCTCAGCAAGTCGCTTTGCTTCTTTGAAACTCAATATCCTCATTTGTAACAGTAAAAGTGTAATCGTTAAGATCCACCGCAAGGGATTACTGTGAGGCTGGATGAGATAAGGGAAGGAACTCTGTGGAGGCAGCTGATACTTAAAGCCTGTGCAGACAGGGATCACTCCCTCTCAGAAGCTGCTCATTCAGGAAAGGGCAGAAATCTCTATCCACACCCAACATCATGATTCAGAATCGGTAGTCAGTGAGCCAGATTTTGTCCCAAAACTTTTTTAGTTGGGCACTCTGCTTTAAAATACTTAAATTCATTGATGATATTGGGAAATACAAATATTTTATATAAAGTTCCAGCCCCTCAGCTTCTCTTGAAAATTTGGCATATTTAGCAACAGTGGGAGTCCATTCCTTTCAGGCCTGGTGTATTTTTACACAACATATGGTATTAGAGCTCGGGAGGGCAGGACCTATGCAGGAGCTGGGCTTGGCTGTGGGAGCTATGAACTGACATAGTCATCAGCCCCCAGCTTCTTTTGAAAAAACGGATTTGGCAACTAGGTGGCCAATCCTCTATGGATACAAACAAACTGGAGCTGAGTAGTTAGCTGCTAATCATTCTCACATTCTCTATTGTCTATATATTGTCTTCTTTAAACTCATTACTTATGCCCACTTAGACAACATTATTGTTCAAAATATTTGTTATGCCTCCCTATTGCAGGATTATTTCTCCCCAACCCATTGACAACAGGCTTGGCCACGTAACTTGCTTTGGCCAATGAATTGGCACATACACCACTTCCAAGCAGAGGGCTTAAAAGCCATCATGTGGCTTTGCCTTCTGTATTTTTCCCTCAGCCAAGACATCAGGATTTCCCCACATGGGGGCTGATTCTGTAGTCTCCTCCCAGAATGAAGACGATGTGGAGCAGAGCCAAAACAAACGCATGATGTGCGTGTAGCATCAGCAAAAAGTGGTATTGTGAGACTCTGAAACTTTGATGTCATTCCCCATCACAGCAGAACTTAGCCTAAGCTAACCTTTTACCTCCTATAGCCATTTTATTTTGCCAAACATCAACAGCAATCTTCTACCTGCCTAAAAAGAAGGGGCATGTGATCCAGTGATCTAAATCCGACTTTCTTTTTTTTAGAAAGGGGAGGGCATAAAGCAAGTTAGAAATACCCAGTTGGTATGTAAAATGGCATAAATACTTCCTCCTTAGTTTTACTATCTAGAGTGAGATGGATGTAAATTAATAGTAATTGAAGTCCCACCATGTGCCAGGCATTTTTCAAACTTTATCTCATTTAAAACATTCAGTATTCCTTAAATGTAGAGTTACTGCTCTTCCCAGTTTTCAAATAAGTAAATTGAGGTGCAGAAATTTAGAAAACCGGCAGTGGCTGTATTTGAATACACACACACACACACACACACACATTTTAGTCCAAAGCTTATATTCTTTTTCTTATTAACCTCATTTCATTGTTAAAGTGTGAATTCTAGAAAGTCTTATTCAAAAGGTTCTATGTAATAATATGGTAGCATTTTTGAGTAGAGATGGCAATTCCTTTATGAATCTGTGACATCCCATGATAAAATTTAGGGTTTTTTTTTCCCCTCCCAGGACATAGAGAAATTAGATGAATAGAAAAATATAGTTGCTCTTTTTTTTCAATAATGCTCCATATTATCCATAAAGTTTAATAATTTCAAAGACTGTCCTTTATTTTTAGATTATGACCTTTTTATGTTTTTATGACAAAATGAGAAATGATGGTGATCATAGATGTTGATTTTATGTAATGTCTTTATCTGGAAACATTAAGGCAACATGGAGTTCATACTCACTTTTTCTTATTATTGTAATTTTCATGCTCATGTATGATAGGATGTATTTGGAAACAAATAAACAAAAATATGTTGTTTTTTTCCCTCCTGTGATTTGTGTTTAACATGACAACCCTTCCCCCTGTGAAAGCTTGATATGTGGCACTCCTTGCCTCCAGGGCAGATTGTTTAAACAGAAATTGAGTGTCTTGTGTTTCAGAATGGACTTTTCAAACTCATGGCATAGATCATTTAAGAGCAATTTTCTTGTTAAATTTTAAAACCATAACTTTAAATATCAAAAGCCAGAGCTTAGTAGGACTCAACAGATAAGATTTCTGTCATAAGACATAGTCAGAGAAAAACATAGGATTAGTTGATTTTTCTTACCAATGCTTTTAGAACTGTTACATAAAAATAGAGACTGGAGAGAGTAGTGTTAAAGGAAAGGAGTCACAAATAAAAGCCACAGATTTAGATGTTGATGGAAGTCTTTAAAAAGAGCTTTTGAACCCTGTTCCTTACATTGCCTTGCATCTATGCCCGGTATTTGGGGACCTAAAAGCCAACAGAACCTGTGCCTCAATCGCTGGGAGATGGCAAGCCTTACAGTAAGTCTCACATAGTGTGAAATAGCAAGAAATGGCTGTGACATGTCTAGACCTGCCAGGCTTGATAGAGCACTCACCAGTCATTTCATAGCCTACAGTGCCATCCTTGAGAAGGACTCTGTTAGTCCAGAGAAGGCCAGTGGACCTGAGGGGCCTCATGGGCAGGATAAGGGGATGCTGAGTGACTTACACAGGCCAATGGCTTGACCATGAAAGGAAAGGTCATTTTGGGTAATGACTGTTGGAATTGATGTTGATGACTAATAATAATAAATGTAATAAATAAACTAGTGCAAACTCTACCTGTTAGCTGATGCTAACCTGGGCAAAGAGTGAAGACTCAGGACAGGTTTTCCTCCCTGAGTCCATTGGCACAGCCCCAAGGAGAAGGGAAGGAACCCCACCCCACATTGACCAAAAACCCTGGCTGGACCAAGAAAACCTTGAATTCAATGAGCTGCTTTCTGAGTAGAATGTAATCCCATGTTCAAATTAATTCCAGTTATAGAAAAATAACTGAAATTAAAGTTATGTTTTTGCATGTATCATTTGAAGAACTCTAAGCTTTTTACCCATTATGCATGAACTCCAAAAATCTAAGAATCTATGGATTTTGATGCCTGCTTCTCTGTGATCCTATCAGGTATGATTTACATCAAAATAGAGGCTTTTAAGGAAGAGTGTTCTGTAAAAGAAATGAATCAACATGACTTGCCCTTATAAAACAAAGGTGAGAGGTCATAGAATGAGAAGGATGTTGCTGATTGGAAGTTACCCAGAAGGTAAGTGATTCATTGGTGGCTAGTGAACATTTACACAGCTCATCCGTCATAGGTGATGTAATTTCTCCCATAACAGGAATTGCTGTAGTTTCTGAGGTAACCAACATCATAGAAGGAGAAACGAATGTTGTACGATAATGGTTAAGCAGAGGAAAGTGGGGGGTTTCAAGAAGTACCCTCAAAATTTAGAGAATGACAGCAAGAGGTGTTGGGGCTTCATAAAGAAAATGAGCCCAGGGGAAGGGCCACCCCTATAAGGCTTTGTCAGAGTTCTTTTATTTCCCCATGCCTTAATTATCTTTATTGTGGTTCCTCACGATGACTATTAATTAAACACATTTAAAAAAAAAGACTCCTGCTTTTCTTCTGAGGATTCAGAAACTAAAGTAGCTGTCCTGAGGAGATATATCCTTTTCATGACCCAATTATATATGTAGATCCAGATATCTAAAAAAACCAAAACCAAACAAACAAAAGTACTATAGTTCTGAAAAAAAGACACCCCAAACTCTAGCCTGAGGAGAAAGAGGCTCAGAGAAGACCTAGAATTTGATCTTCGCCTTGCCTTTAAGAGGACCATGTGCACAACTTCCCAGTGAAGCATGAAACCCTTTTCCAATTCTCTACAGATTTATACCTTGAAATTGAATGCCCAGGGAGGTAGAACTTTGAAATCATTTTTTTTAGAAGAAAATTGCCTTCAAGTTTTTTACAAGAAAAACGTACACTTTTGGAAAACATGGTCTTTGTTTGGGGCTACCAAAATTTGGATAGCAAATATCCCCACATTATTTGTGGGCATGATAGGTAGTGTTTGATGAAGTAAGCCAAAGGTAAATACTTCAAATGACTGTTATGTTTTCTTTAATTCCATAAAAGGCATTTGCAAAGGCAAGAGGGACTGTCTTCTTGGACTGTATGAGTTGGCTTTCTCTGCCTTGAGCTACATGGGGACCCAGAGAAGTAGGTAAGGGTTTATGAGCTCTAAGAGGAACAGCTGCTAATGAATTTGGAGAGGACTCTGCTCATGTTCATAGATCGGAAGAGTAAAAGCAGCCTTGTGATTGCACAGGCAAGGTGAGCTCACCTGAGCAGGAAGGAGGAAATTAGACACGGCAACCAGGGGAAAGTGAAAGTGAGAGTATTCCGAGTATTCCAATTATTCTCAGTATTTGAGGAAGATGTCAAGGTTCTGCCGTCATTCAGATGAGAGATGAAATATAGATATTTGAGCTACATATATTAAATTATATAAGACCTCTCATAGGGAAAATATGCATAAAGACTAAAATAAGCCCTTCAAAATCACATACCATATTTAAGGAAAATTATATTAATGATTGGTAGAAAGGACAGCATCAAAGACAAAAATAATAATAATCAAAGTAAATCACAAACACACTCTGAAACTTTACTGAGTCCAAAAACACTTTGCTCCCTCCACCAGAACTGCACTCTCCTCTTGTAAGGTGAGCAGGTTGAGGACAGGATGATACAGCTTGGCTTTTGAAAACAGTTATAGAAAAAAAGCGGTTCTACTTCTTTCTTGCTACAATGAAACAGAATCTTTTTGTGATAAGTTTCTTTTGAAAATTTTAACCTTAAAGGCTGATAGCCAAGCTATTTATCATGTTCTGCTGATGTATGTATACATGTATATATATGTATATATGTATTAATACATATATACACACAAATGTATTGTTACTCTTTATTTGCAAAGACCCTGCGCCCTCTGTGTGTAACACCTGTTGAGTGAGTTATTAATGACTTCTACCGGAGTGCTTCAGCACAGAGCACAGCCATTATACATTAAGATGATTAGCACTCCACCTTGACATTTTTCAAAAGACAAGTTTGCCTTGGTGGTTTTCATTTGATCAAGGTTCTCCAGAACTTGCTGGTGGAGGCTCTCAGACTCATTCAAGAGGCCTGTGAACTCTATAGCTTCATGCTGAATGCTGCCTAATCTGACCACGTTCCTTCCAGGAAATGAGAAACCTAAAGGAAACACTGGAACTGAGTTGATGCTGACAGAGCACATTGGACAAATTCTCAAAAACAAAAGTCAGAGACATGTTTGTCCTTTTTTCTGATATCTATCCGGCTATTAGGTGATTTCTTATCCTTATTGAGACTAATCCATAATTTGAGGGTAATGCCTACCTCACATGGGCTCCCAGGAGGATAAGTAAAAGAAATAATAAATATAAGGCAGCATTTAATATATCTAAATTGACATCCCTCTCTTGAGACCTCCACAACCAAGTTGTCTGCCTGCCTCCGCCTGGATCTCTGATAAACTCTGTTGCAATGTAGATTTTGTATAGAGAGAACGCCACTTTCATGGGGGTTAAGTCAGGCCTGGCCTAATTGCTAGTCCATGATTGCTCCCCAGTAGATCCCCACTCTGATAGACCAGGTTCTGCTTCTGCTTCTGGATACCAATCCCAACCTGTGCAGGAGCTCAGCTTCTGTGGAGTTCCCCATGCCTGCTGTCATTCAGGCTCTTCCAAAATACAGATGCTCATCATCTTGGTAAAGCCTCAGACGTCCCCAGCCCCTGTGTGCTCCAGTTCTTATAAATGGACTTCTGCCTTGATGTCTATTTTCAGTTCCTCTTCTCAAAGCCTCCTTTGTATGGCTGCTCTGCTCTTAGCTCTAGCTTTCCTTCTCACCAGACTCATCCTAATCCCTGTCTTGAGGGATAAGAACCCCATGCTTCAAATTCCTGCTAAATGTCTAAGAACCACCTCCCAGCTGTTGTTATTCCTGATGCCAACCGTCTATTCCCATTTCTGAATGTTGTCACCATGCATCCTGAGATACCTTATCACCTTAATATTGTCTTGAACTACTTCATTGCCATCCACCCTGCTCCCCCCGACACACCTAAATGCTCTCTGTTTTTGCCTTGTTGCTTGGGGCACCATGTTTTTTCTACCTAGTTTTTTCTACTAGTTTAAATCTCTACTAATTGCTTCTGTAGCTGGCCCAGTGGAAGCCATCCTGGGCTGATGCTGGCCATTGGGATGTGTTGCCCCAGGTCCTACATGGGGCCCAGACATCAGGTGAACACCCTAAGAATTTTCTAAGTCTCCTTCAGAGGCTGGGACCAGTAGTGAGAGCACCACAGGCATGGCCATGGTCCCATGTGAAGCCTGACCATTGGGAGACCCTCCCCCAAATTTTTCCATGTAGCTTCATCTGGGTCCAAGAAGTGGTCAAAGTCCAAGGCCCCAGACTATTCCTTCTATATGATCCTACTGTGAGGTCAATAGCCACATTGAAAGATATGATCATTCAGACCTAATGAGAAAAGACACAGCTGTGAGACATAGATATTATGGCAGCAGTGCATGAGTGAGGAGGCCTGGATATTGAGTACATCCAAGAAGTGCTTTTTCATTAAATAACTACACATGGGGAGAATTAACTGGATTGCAGAAGCTAATCCAGATAAGGAAAGCCAAGTAGTTCAAGGGCCAGTGTCCCAAGGGGCCACTATGCCAGGAGTGCCAAATAAGTTGGGGCATGTCAGTACCTGGGGTGGTTCCAGTTCAGTGGGTGGTGCATGAAAGCAGTGATGATTCAATCAAAGATGAGAATTCAAGTCATTATTGCTCAGGGAAATTTATCCTCTTGTGTCAGGACCCAGCCAGGAGTTGGACAGCAAGTGTGTATGTGTTGGGAGTGGGGAGGGGTGAAAAGAAAGTTGGATCCAAATACTCAAAGGGGGCAAATACTTAATACAAATAGGCTTGGAGCAATGTCCCAGTCTTAGGTAAACCTGAGGCATTAGGCAGCTAACAAGCAGATACTGTATAGGAGTTAGAAAGCATTGTGAGTAAAAGGCCAAAGTGAGCCTTGGGCTTCTCCCGGGCACAAGCACTGACAAGGTTGGTAGCTCAGCTGGACTCCAACCAACACCTGATGGACAGGGTGGTGGGGTGCACCTGCCTCTGCAACTGGAGGGACGTGAGTTTGGGTCTGCAAGTGAGATTCATGAGTATATCCAATTAAAGAGAAAGGCACATGGTACAGAAAGCCTTATTACAGTCATACCTTGCTCAACAACTTTGATGATGCCTCAGTAGAGATCAAATTTGAATTCTAAGACTCTGGTGTCTTTAGCCTTTCAATCTTATGGCAGTTCTCAGTCCTTTTAATTATTATAATTCCCGGCCAGATCTTCAGCAGTGACCTTCTGGTTCTATATTAGGGCATGACCTCTAACACAGCCTCTTGAACTTTCCACTGTTTCTGCCTTCATGACTTTTCTCTAGTCCCTCATCTGCAACCTCTTTTCCTCTTTCTGTTACCTTTTCTGGCCCTGCCAAGTCATCAGAAATGCTATAGCTCTAATGGTTGGTGTGTACCTGTAAAGCACTTTTCTGGTCTTTCTGAATTTGGTAGTTTTCTATATGTGGGAGTTTATAATCAACTCAAGGGCTTGGATTTTTTCTTATTATTCCTTTGCTGTTCTCTGTGAATCTTGATTCAAAATCTTGCACATGCATTTCACTCTGCATTTAGAAATATATGATGATTGACTAAGTGGTTATGCATACCCATATACAAGTTAACTTAGTCTACTGAAGTTAAAATTCAAGCAATGCTTTGGAGAGGGGTGTTTAGTTTTATAACATGACATAGTTATATGTAGATTATACATATTGACATATGTTATTCTCATATCAAATTAAAAAGCAAAAAATAAAAAAAACAAAAGCATTTTGGTAATAGAGTTATATATATTTTATATTATATATTAAGTAGAGTTATCATATAGTTATATTATATTTTACAATGTTACATACCAAATACTCTATTATATATTACATATTAGATGTTATATGTTATATATTATATATATTAAATATTTTATCCATCTATCAACACTGTTTTGCTAACATGCCCACGGTTTTTTGTAATTCCATTTTAGTCAACAGGCTGGTAATTAATTTGGAGTTTTAAGTTTCAAGTATTAAGTATGAAAATCTCAACTTTTATGATATCTAATGTGTCCTTTTTAAGAAATATGAGTAATACAGTTCAAAACACAAAAATAATGATAGTTTACATTTATGTAGAGCTTTATAAAACACTTTATATATCTCAAGGTACTTTCATACATTATTAGAACCCTTTACAAAAGATTCTTTCATTGTTATGGAGCAATGTGAGATATGTATAAGATGCTAAAACTTTTTAAACGTTAAAAAGTCTTGTTTTCTTGCAGTTAATACAATTTATTTTCTTGGAAGCAGTCATGTTGCCTGTGAATAGATTTATGAATGCAGAGAATGGTTGGATTTATCTTCATGCTTTGTTTTGAAAATATATTTATTTTATCACTTGATATGGGATAATCAGTGTTGAAAAGATTGCCTGGAGAATTCCAAATGTTGTCTTTAAGAACAGGAAATGGTTTTAAGTCCAAATTAGATATCAAAAGTTCTGAGCCTGAAAGCCACATCTGCAGATATTTGTCATGTTGATTTTACCAAAGACACAGTTCGAAGGAATGGGAGAGCCCAGAGCTAGGGATGGTATGGGTAGCTAAGATCCAGGTGATTTGAAAATGATCTAGAGCAATGAATGTGAAAAGAATGACAGTAGGAATTGGTTTAATTTATCTTTTAATCCATATATATTTTCCTCTTTGATTGTATATTTGTTAATGGACTGGTTGTAAAATGGGCTTCCCCTCACTTCATTTCTGTATTTTTCTTTTGTTTCTTTATTAACTATAAAATGGAAAATTAATTTTTCTTGTTTTTATATTTATGTAAGTACGTATGTATGTACGTATGTATTTATTTTTTGAGATCTGTCTCCCAGGCTGGAGTGCAGTGGCATGATCATAGCTCACTGCAGCCTCCAACTCCTGGGCTCAAGTGATCCTCCTGCCTCAGCCTGCCGAGTAGCTAGGACTGCAGGTGAGTGCCACCACATCCAGCTTTTTTTTTTTTTTTGTAGAGGTGAGCTCTTGCTGCATTGCCCAGGCTGGTCTCAAACTAATGGCCTCAAGCAATCCTCCAGACTCAGCCTCCCAAATTGCTGGGATTACAGGCATGAGCCGCCATGCCCAGTGTAATTTTTCTTGTTTTTAGAAGTTAAATGTTAACTTGAATCTATTTTTGGAAAAAGTATATTTGGCATATTTAATCCATTCTGATTTCAATCTACTGTTTTGCACATTATACTTTTCAGACTTCACTCTTTGATAAAAATGGAATGCTTTTATTTTCTTCTTTCCTTTCTTCTCTTGAGAACTAGAAGTTTTAAAAATATCTATTCAGAGAAAACAGAATAACATTTTAGGCAAATTTTCTGAAATTCAACTAAGTATATGATTAAAATAATACAGATGTTTTCATTTTAGGCCTTATTCTTTTATTCTGCGTTCTAGTATTATCTTGCTACTCCAGAAGAGAAGAACAGAGAGATAAAGAGACCTCCCTACGATTGATGGTACACTTGAAGTTTAGCAAAGACACATATCTCTTTTGTGACATATGTTAATGGCTCTTGCAACAAGAATTAGAGACATGCTCCAATTACCTCAGGCAGCGAGAGTTCTTTTTATCAGGATACAAAGTACAAGAGAATAAGAAATGTCTCAGAAGTAATACTTTCAGGTGTTACATGAATTGGAACGTTAATCTTTGCTTTCGGGAATCTGACACAAATTCTGGGGATCCAGCAGAAACTCTAGTTGTCTGCCGTATTTGGGGCCCAGGCTTTCCTTCTGTGATGCTCTCACTAATTACTGCTTCTTCCTGTTTCATTGATTGCCCCTCTCAACCTGCTCTCTCCCCGTTAGTTCCTACATAGCTCTATATGATAGAGCCTACCATCTGCATCTCTCTCTGTAACTGGTTACCATGGTAACTTCTGACAAGTGGGATTAGATGGCCAGAGGTGAGAGCCTTTTTGTATATCATTTCTAGCATTTTGAATTTTGTACCTTGTGCATTTATTTTAAAAAATTAATAAATTATTAATGTAAAAGAAGCTCTGGAAAGAGCAATTTCTAAGTGATAACATCATTAAGGAAAAAGGGAGAAAATAAAGGGAAAAAAGTAAAAAGAAAAAGTGCATTTAAGATTTACAAA
This sequence comes from Daubentonia madagascariensis, assembly GCA_023783475.1. NCBI lineage: Eukaryota > Metazoa > Chordata > Mammalia > Primates > Daubentoniidae > Daubentonia > Daubentonia madagascariensis. The sequence goes on along the minus strand of JAKFHU010002088.1, from coordinate 44,043,449 downwards.
GGAAGGGAAACCAGAGGCTATTTTCAAATTCAAATTGATATCAGATCACATGGAATGTTATCACAGGAAAAATGAGAAAATGACAGAACACTAACTTACTAAAATAAGTAAAACTTGGCTAAGAACTAGAATCAGAATACAGGCTTGCTGAACGTAGAATATTGGATGCTTTATATTTCTGGTATTAAAAATTAGAGGTATGTAAAATGTGTTAATGCAGCGGTCCTGTAAATCAATGGACATTACTGGAAGTCAGAATTTCAGTAGTCTAGAGCAAACTGTCAAAAATGACAACAAAAATAAAAATAAGAAAGGCTGATTGTAAAAAAGTCCTTAGAATTCAAATTATGCCACTCTAGAATGCCAGCTCCTGGGTCATTCATAAAAACTTTAATCAGAGGACAAGAATTATGACATATTATCAAGAAATTCATCTAAAGGGAAATAACATGTTTTGTAATATTACTTCATATATTGTACTAGTGGGTAAAAAGGAAGATCCAACTTCACAAAATTATGTCATAAACTTCTCATTAATTTAAGTTCTGGTGAAATGGGTTTATTTCATGATATTTTACAGACGCAAGGGGGAAAACCCTTTTTCTACTTCAAATTCCATATAATTCTTAGATTCACCATGCCCTGAAAATGTTGATGACCTAGAAATCATTAGGGAGGTAGAGTAATCAAGAAAGAGGAAAGAAATCGTCCCTATAAACATATCCATTTGTCAGATTATAGAAAATCTGGCAAACATGCCTGACTACTTATATCTCAAATCAGAGGATTTAAAAAGCCATAAAGGTCTACCTTGGTAAATGCGTTATAAATAGTCTCAAAATACTAATTGTCAAGAAAAACCCGATAGGATTTTTATTGTGAGTATTAAAGAAATGTTAATTTTTGATGGTTTCTCTAACCTATATAACTGTTGCCAATAAAATCTTTTAAGATTAAACAACAGCCTTTTTTCTCCTTCATAGTTCTGTAATTTTCCCTTGTATTTATTGTAATTAAGTTCTCCCCAGACAAACAAGCTTTCCTGCTAGGTAGATATTCCCAATTCCTCCTAGCTCTCATCACCACCTTCTCATTAGCTATGTCCTGACCATTTAGTTCTACACATACAGTTTTATTCTAATTTACAGAACTTTTATAATTACCAATCTAACCTGTGATTCCAGAAACAAGATTGGTATGTCAGTTTTACTGATATTCATACCCCCCTTACCCTTCTGGCTGGTTCTATACACAAGTAACCACACACTCTACAAGAGTAATTAGAGCTCCTGCCCATTGGATTTTTACCTATCTACTTTTGCACATTCAGATAGCCAAAATGCTCAACGGTGCTTTGTCCTTGGAAGGCATTAAAACACTAAAATTTGAGAATATCCTTGTGGGACTTCTTGACTTTATGTGAACTTGACTAGCAGAGCTTCTAGCCCATCATAGGCAGAGACAGCATACAGAGGGGTCTTGTCAACAATCGTGAAATATGAAGCAATTTGACATAGTCATTTGCCAGTTCAGTCTCAATTCTGCCTTAAGCTTCATTTACCTTAAAGAGGCTCACTTCTCTGGACTCATCCACTGTATTTGATCTATCTTTAATAACTGCAGTTTGACAAAATAAGCGTGTCTCTACTTAAAGGGTTTCTTTTGGCCAAAGAACTCATTATTTAGAGTAAATAAATGACTTAGAACGTCAGGTGGATATCTAGGAAGTAATGTAGGTTAAGCCTTCTGATCTAGATTTTCCTTTAGTTTGAAAATAAAATTCCTACCAGGTAATTTCAATAAAAATTTCCTATAAATAAGAAATAGTCAGTATGACATCTATTGCCTTTCTTTAAGAGAATATTCCTTGAGAAATTGATGTTCTCCACAGAAGATATTTTCCAAGAGGACTAACTTGATATTAAATATAGTAGCATCAAAATATATGGCAGTATACCATTTTCTACTTCTGAAGTGTTTTTGTTTAATCATAATTCAAGAAGACTAAAACTAAAAAAATAGGCAGTGTATATTTTTATTCTAAGCATATATTAGAGAAAACAGCTCTATGATTCTTTATCAGATTTTTTCCTCTTAAAAAAATACTTTCTGCTTTTTCCAAGTATATGTATGGGTTAAAAAAAATCTTTAAGGAGTACTTAATTGTGTTGTGTGTGTTTTTTAAAAAAGCCAAAGTCTGCTACTTCCCAACTCAGGTAACACATTAATACTCGGAACTGATATAACTTTAAAAAGATTATTATTTTGGGGTATGAAGAATTTGCAGAATTAATCTCATAAACTTATTGTATTATAAATCTAAGGTAAAATATTACTCTTCTAGTTCCTATATCTGATTATCTTTAAAAACAAGTACATAACAGTTATTTTCCTTTAACCTCCCTTTCTTTTGATATGTTGGTTTTATTTTTAAACTGGAACTTCAATATAAATATAGAAACTAATATTGTTGGAAAATGGGTTTAATAATTGCAAAACTCATTGTGCATGTCAGTAGTATCATTCTTAATAATGCTTCAGCAAAATTTATGATCTTCAAATAGTAATTTGTCATCTTATCCTATAAAAAGATGACTGATTTAGACAGTAATATTATGAGTGTTAATATATAAAAATTAATTTGAATTAGAGGTCAGAGAGTATTTTTATCTTTAAAATATTTATAGTGAATTCAGCGTTAGTTTCTGTGGGTTCTTATCCCTTGAGGTTTTCTTTGAGATCCAGACTTAAATGAAACAGAAAACTCAAACTCAAAACTCATCTCACACTGCCAAACTTTATATGGTTTTTGCATGAAATAATAAATCAAACTTGAAATTCATCCCAGATTTGTTCAAAACTCTAATTTCATGAAATCACCAATATCCTGAAACTTTAATGAAACTTGCTATAAACCTAAGCAGGTATGGAAATCAAAATCAGATAAAATGCCAATATATACATACAGTAAAAATGGAGCAAACTATTATTAATAGTAAGTCATCTTTGCTCATTTTTGTTTCTACAAAGATAACTTATGGGGATACCATTGGTAATTAGCAGAGGAAATTTAAATGACAACATTTTCAACATTTAAAACTTAAGTTGTCCATGAAGCCCCTTAACACAGTTAGGATAAAAAAAAAAAAAGAAGTGAGAAATACAGCAAAGACTTCTTTTTCATCTTTCTTGGATTGCCATGAAGTTTTAAATAATCCTGTCATCAACCACTGATAATTAAAAATCTAGGTTATTCTGCCTATGTGGAAGTGAGGATGGAGCCAATGTAGCAAAGAAGAAAAAAAAGTATGAAAATTCTTAATCACTTTGTTAGATAAAAATACAAAAACTGCCTATAAAAATATACTTAATGCATTTGTTTTCAGAGATCTAAACTTTAGCTCCAGACTGTAGCAGACTGAGTATTCCATTGAATGGAGGAAGAATTGGAATGATGTGATAAGAAAAAAGTCTTAAAAATATGATAGAAAAAAAGCCATCTGGTATGAACAGCAATTAAATGAGTAAGAAAACTGTGAATCTTAAAAAGAAGCTTTATCTAAATGGGGGTTAGACTTTCAGGGTTTAACAACAGTGAGAGTTAAAAATAATAAAAGAAACCATCAAGAACTTGATGCGTTAGCACTGACAAAGACAAAAGCCAGTATCTTAGTTCCTGGGTATTAGTCTCAAGAGTTTTGAACAGCAAGTACATATTCTATACTTTTAGTACTGAGAACTAAGTGGTTATTTTTTATTGCTTCTTGTTGATGTGTTTTAAAAGTGTTTGTACATTCTAGTTGAGTGTAAGTTGAACAGCTGGGATTTTGTGGAGTGACAGCAAATGTGTGGGCAGAACTGAACTCAATATCCTACCCAATAGGTTAGGTCAAAAAGGTAGCCTGGGTTGGTAATTGAAATCACTCTACCAGTTAAACTGAATTTAAAGGCTTTTCAAAAAATGGAGCACACCAAGATGATGGAAAGCTACCAAAACTAACCAGGTAGTTTGAGGTTTATGACTTCAGTTGTAGAATGGGATTCTTGATATTCCTATGCACTCAATATTTGTATAATTCATCTTTGAAGGGAGCAATGCTTTATATCAGGATCTAGTGTCTCATAAGAACTACTTACAGTACTGCCTACAGTGGCCCAGAAAAAAGATGGAGTAATTTATATAATGTGTCTACCTTCACTATGAACAAATACTCATTCTGATTTTTTTTTTCACCTTTCTTGACAGCCCCTCTACAGTTTAGAGATAGTGTGGTTCAAGTGGTTGCCTGAGAGTCAAAGTCAAAGCAACAAGTGAACCTTGAAATGATAATCTTTGGAGATCAATAAAAAACATTTTACCTTTGCAAAGTCTTTACAAGACACTAACCATGGTCTGTATACACTTACACAAGGGCAATGTAAATGCCTTTATTTCATAGCCCTCAGGGAAATCCTATGAGATGCTCAGAATTCAATAAAGGGCTTTTCATACCACAGGGTTTGGCTATGGCTTCTGTAAAATGTGTTTTAAGTGTCGTCACTGTAGTTTCTAAATTTCATATGCTACCCAGTGATATCCAGGTTGAACTTTTCATATTTCACACATTTTTCAGCTAAAACAATAGTCCTTTCACTGAGATGAGACATCCTAGGTTTTTATGCCCTTCCACAGATTTATTTAATTCTTCATTTTTCAGTGCCTCATCAAGCTGTTTAATGAACTTTTTTATGTGTATATGGCATATTAAATACTTATGCCAAGGCACTGAAGATGAAATGAAAATAGAAGACTCTTCATGCAGAAAGATTATTTAAATGTAGTAGTCGCATTGATTCAGCTGATCCAGCTGGCTAAACAGACATTCTCTTCCTTCTTCATAAGTCTATGTTTTTCTTCCAAAATTTAAGTTTGCCAGAGTATAATAAATCTTCTGATATTAGTTTATAAGTGGCTGTTTTCTTCCGCCTAACTTTCAAATGATTCCTAAAGATAATGGAGATATGACCATGAGCAAAGTGAAACTAACAAAGCAATACTTAACAAAGCCAAACCTAGCAAACATCTCTTTAATCTTTCTCCTTCCTCCCTTCCTTCCTTCTTTCCTTCCTCCCTTCCTTCCTTCTTTCCTTCCTTCCTTCCTTCCTTCCTTCCCTCCTTTCCTCCTTTCTCTTTCTTTCTCTTTTGACTGGAGATCTACCTAATCAGGATTTTTTTTTTTTTAATTTCAGAATATTACAGGAGTCCAAACATTTAGGTCAGGATTTTTGATCATCTTTTTCAAAACACACTGCATTAACTGTTAAGGAGCATCAGAATGTGACACAAAGCAGAAGACAGATATTATTCATTCATTCAATGACTATTTCTGAAACACACACTACATTTTAGGTACTATTCTATGTTCATAGGATATATTAGTGACAAAAATAAACAAAAATCTTTGTTCTTGTGGGGTTTACGTTTTAGTAGGAAACTCAAACTATAAACAGCATAATAAAAATAATATAAAAATAAATTATATAATATATGCTGTAGAAATAATGTGTAAAACATTCAGCAGACTAAGAGGTCCAGGAATGTGGGGATGACAAGTATGTGTGGGAGTAGCAAATAGTAATTTTAAACAGTAAGCCCTGTTAAGAAGCTGACATTGAGCTTGAAGGAGCGAGCCAATAGTCAAGTTAGCCAATCTCTAAGACACTTGACTTATAGTTGGGCAGGAAGTACGTAGATAGACAAAACATGTCAGAAAATACCAAAAAGCAATATATCTCAAAGGGCAAATTACTAGAATGCAGTGGGTGCTAAAAGAATGCAGAGCATAGAAGTGATTAGAATTTAAAGATGAGAATAAAGATTGAATGAAGGAGGAGAACATTCCTGCTGAGAGTTGGATAAAGCATGAAGGTACAAAGAAATAAATTCTGTGATAGGAATGAGTAGATCTTTTTAATGAGTAAACTTAATTTTTCCTACCAATGACCTGGAAAGACCTTCAAAATGGGGCTTCTCTGATTTCAAATATGAAAATTACACTGGGGATTTATGTGAGCCTAGGAAGGTTAATAAGATTAATTAAAAGGAATGACAACTCTGGATTCGACCCATTAACATGGAGGAGATAAGGATGAAAACTCTAAAATCATTAATAATAGAAGATCAGCCTTTGTAAGGCCCAGGAGTCAACAGAACACACAGGGGCATAAGCTTCAAGGTGGCATGACATCAAGAATGTGACAATGGGCTAGAACACAAGGAAAGAGAACAACAGCTTTGCTGCATTCTGGATGGAAATACAGAAAGCACAAAGAATGTCCTGGAACTTAACTTTTAATCTCACAGAGTAAAAAAATCACGTGAGAAAAAAATATTGGATAAATTTTAATATATACAGTGTAATAAAAGAAATATAAGACTTAGAAATTCTGGATAGACTTAAAAAAGAAAAAAATGTTATTAGGTTTGGATAAGCTTCATGTTACAATGAATAAAATTGTTATAGAATTCAGATAATTTACAGAACCCATAAAATGTATGCAAGAAAATTAATATAATTTATAAAACATTTTCCAAGTTAAGGTTATATTTAATGAATGAACTCACATGATATACCTCTACTAGAGATAATTTAGAGATGTACAAGAAATACATTAACCCATTTATAAAAGTTAAGGGGCAGGTTAATAGATGTATCTAACACTATAAGACAGTTTGATTTATGTAATTTTCATCAGTATTTAAATTTTGTTTGATTCAGATTATTTGGGTTGTATGGAAGAATGTGTCACCTTGGAATTATTTTTGTTCAAGTTCTCACACATGGGAACAAGAGAGAAAAGAAGTTATGCCTCTCAATATTTATATGGACAACTTGCTAAATTTGGAAAAATCTCACTGAAAATCTATACCTCTTTTTCTCATGTTATAATAAATATGTATTCTCAATTGTTCATTTTTAAAATTTAACTGGCTTAGTTTGTTTTTTTCTCTGAACTTGCCAAGACTTAGTTTCCCTATATTCAATTTCTAGGTCAAATTAAAACAAAAACAAAAATAAAGACAACAACAACAACAATAACTTAAGCACATGATTCTACCCCCAACATTCTTCTACGAGAATAGCATGGTCTCAGAACAGTCCATTAATATAATACTCTGGCCCATCAGATTTCTGGATGTCTCAGGCTTCTTATACCATGAAATATTATATTTAAACTTTCCCTTAAGAGAAAGGCATTCATACTTTCCAAAGAATGAATCAAAATAAAAATGGAAATTCATGCTGTGCTTTACATAGCAAAGTTACTTTCCACCAAAGTATGATATTATTATATATTGTTCTACTAGAAGAATATTGTATAAAAGAAGTAAAATAAATTAGTGAAGTAATTTACCAATTTACATTGTTCTATTTACATTAAATTCCACTCTAGCTTTTCTCCTTCAGTCTCTTTTATGCCATAATTTATATTTTCTACATCTCAGTAAATCTTCTTATTCTACTTAACTGATGGTTATATTTACCTAAGATGAAGGCTGATTGTGCAAATAATTCATTATATAAAATATTACCTCAAAAATGTTGAAAAGAAAGTACCTCTATAACCCACTGAATTTTCAGCAAATCAACATTGTTTAATGCTAAAGTAAAATGCCAAGTCTCTCTAAGAACCAAGTAATCAATATCTAACTACCTAGGATCATGGAAAACTCGGAGAAACATGTTCAAGAAGAAAATAGAATTTGTTTGTTTTTTCAAGTATTTGCTTGCATTCTAGTATGTAGCCTGTATCTTCTAAAAAAAACAAGTCAGCTAATGTCCTCCCTATATTGTCTAATGATTTCTGCTTACAAATTTTTAAATAAAAGTGACTTTCCACTTGAGTTGCATTAAAATAAACAAGCAGAAATGATGTCAATAATTTTTCTGAGTTTAGGCAGAATCATACTTTGAAATTATCCTAGGTCAGAGATTTTTAACTGTAGTTCAGGAAGTCTATTAACTCCTAAGGGAAAATTATTCACCACAGTGGCATTAAAATTTCTACCACTTTATTGCCAGTAGAAAATATAGTTTCATATCAACTACAATGTTGTAGATGCCCCAAACATTATTTACACATGTCACTTCTTTGAAATCATCACTTTAGGTCTTCTTATTTGATGTGTTATTGAAGAAGCACACATTTATATATCATAAATTTAATTTCTTTTTTGAAAACTATTTAAAAAACATTAGTTTCCTATGAATTTTATTTTCTGAATTTGAAAAATTATTCCAAGCTGGGCTTTAAAGCCTTCACCAGAATGTCAAAGAGGCACATGGGACAAAAGAAGATTAAGAACCCCTGACTAATAATGGTCCACCACAGTTTGATTTCTAAAGAAAATTTTTTAACTTCATCAAGAATACATTTAACCATTAAGGGGCAACCCTAAATTTTCAATGCTTATAATTTGTTTCTGATCTTTGTTTCTCTTTTTCTTCTTTGCTCATTGTGAGGATGGCTAACATTTGTTGGGGATGTTGCAAAATTTATTCTCTTGTGTCATCCCAAATATTCCTAGTACTATTTTTTGTTTGTTTGTTTAATTTGGCCTGGTTAGATGTGAAAAATGCTCACATATGATTTCAATTTCCTTCAACACAGCTTTCTGTCATAGTTATTTTCTATATTTGAAATATACCTTATAATTTCACAGAAGCTCATGAACATTAGGAACTATGACTTAAACCAGGCCACTCAGATTAAGATTCACAATCTGAATCACAAGCAGAGATTATGAGCAGACAGAAAAGAGATTTAAAACATTGGGTGTTTTATTCTACCCAAACAGTGACGCTAAACTGAATCCAACCCCAAGTTGAGTTGGCAAATGCCTAATATTCTTAATTTTCTTCTCATTTATGTTAGTTGGAGTCAGTTCTGTTGAAACTAAAAACACTAATTGTATACCATCTCAGTTGGCATCCTAGAGGAACCTCTGCAGATGGGACTATTCCATTTTATAATTTTTAAATTAGTTTGGCACAACCTGCTCACACTTCTTTGATAATAAGATTTCCTAGATGAATGACTTTGGGTTCAAGAATTATTGCTCCTTCCTGTTTAGTTTCTCTTTTTACTTCCTCTTCCTCTTAAAAGCTTAACAAACTTGTATAGTTGTCATTTTAGTCACGAATATAAAAGCATTTTGAATAGGATAAAACACTATCCAAATACAGGAGAATGATAATGATAGTTTATTTATTTATTAAATGACAATGGTATTTATCATTTCCATTATAATATCCTTAAAAATAGCCTTTCATTTCCCAGAGTGCATAATACCAAACTAACACAATGACCATCATAATAATAAAGAAAGAATTTGAGAAGAAGTAACTGAAAATAGGGAAAGAAGAAAGGAGATTGTTTCAATAGACCAAGAGGTAGCAGTCCTAAGCTATACTAGAGTAGTGGAAATGAGAACAGGAAATCAGAAAGGGAAGGAAAAAGAAAGACATCACAGAGAATGAATCAATAACTTTGGAAACTGATTTCATAGGGAATGGGGAAGGTATATAAATTATTTAAAAAGTTAAGATTTCTAGCAAAAATGAATTTAATGGATGAGCAAGTAAAAGACTTGAGGGAAAATAGTTAAAATAATTAGTACAGTTTTCAACACGAAGAGAGATTGAGATACTAGTAGAATTTCCATGTGAAGATGTCTAGGTAACAGGTAAAAGACCAGGGCTGGGTCTGCAAACTTATAAATTACAGAAACAAATGCAATTGTTGAAATGCCACCACAGGAGCAAGTCCAATGACAGAAACTTGGGGAATTTACACTGACATTTAAGACATTATGAGATTTGAGGGATGGATAGAGGAAAGACAGCTGGAAGAGAGGACTGAGAAGAGATATTTAGAACGGTCTTAGAATGTCTTCAAATCCAAAGGAATAAAATGCAAAGAAAAAATGAGGCTATGAAGAAGCCATTGAATTCAGCACTTTAGCAAACTTTTGGAGATTGTTCTGAAAGCAATTTTGGTAGTATGCTGAGAACAGAAATCACTTTGTAAGGAATTAATTATGGCCCAAAATAAACATATGAGTTGCCTGGCCACTAGATCTATATTGGGCTGGAAATCTACTACTGTGCTCCATATCTAATAACTGCCACTATAACCGTCTTCTCAGAAATGCAAAGTCTCTTACTTTATAGAATTCTTCCTGTTTATTTATGTTTAATGTTCTCTAACATCATTTTTTTTCTGTAGAATAATAGCAACACAAATTAACACTTTTTCCAAAAGAATCTATTTTTTTTCTTTTGAATAGAGGACATTTCCTATACAGTTGATGTTGAAATATGTATTTATTACATAACACAATAAATAAAACCCCAAAGTTTACTAATTTGTTTTATTTATTGTAGTTTTTTGACTTACGCAGTTTCTCTAGGGAGCATTTAGTTAGAACACTGTGTAACACTATGAATATAGATTTTAATTTAAAACAGAATAGAGAACCCAGAAATAGAACCATATAGCTATGACCAACTGATTTTCAACAAAATAGACACAAAAACACACTGGGGAAAGGAAGCCCTAGTCAATAAAAGGTGCTGGGAAAACTGGATAACCACATGCACAAGAATGAAATAGGATCCCTACCTCTTGCCATATACAAAATTTAACTCAAGATGGATTAAAGACTTAAATGTAAGACATGAAACCATAAAAATTCTAGAAGAAAATGTATGAACAACTCTTCTAGACATTGGCTTAGGCAAAGAGTTTATGACTAAGACCCAAATGGCAAATATAGCAGCAACAAAAATAAATGAATGGGACTTAATTAAATTAAAAAGTTTCTGATGGAAAGGGAAATAATCAACAGGGTAAATAGACAACCTACAGAGGGGGAGAGAAAATATTTGTAAACCATACATCCGATAAAGGACTAATATCCAGAATCTACAAAAGAACTCAGCAAGAAAAAACAAATCAGCAAGGAAAAAACAAACAACCCCATTATAAAGTGGGCAAAAGAAGATAGACAAATGGCCAGAAAACACATAAAAAAATGCTCAACATCACTAATCTTCAGAGAAATGCAAATTAAAACCACAATGAGATATCACCTTTCCCCTATCAGAATGGCTATTACTAACAAATAAAAAAATAATAGCTGTTGGCGTGAATACAGTGAAACAAGAATGCTCATATGCTGTTGGTGGGACTTTAAATTAGTACAACTTCTATTGAAAACAGCATGGAGATTCCTCTGAAAACTAAAAGTAGACCTATCATTTGATCCATGAATCCTACTACTGGATATCTACCCTAAGGAAAAGTCATTATATAAAAAAGACACCTGCATCTGAATGTGTATCACAGCACAATTCACAGTCGCAAACATATGGAATCAACCTAAGTGCCCATGAACAGATGAGTGGATAAAGAAAATGTGGTATATCTAATACACACCATGCAGTACTACTCAGCCATAAAAAGGAATGAAATGCCTTTTGCAGCAACTTGGATGGAACTGGAGAACATCATCCTAAGCAAAGTATTCCAGGAATGGAAAAACAAACACCACATGTTCTCACTAATAAATGGTAGCTAAAGGATGGGTATGCACGGTCATATAATGGTATAAAGGACATTGAAAACTAAGAAGAGGGGAGGATAGAAGAAGGGTAAGGGATAAAAACTTACCTATTGGGTACAATGTACACCACTCTGGTGACAGGCACACTAAAAGCTCTGACTTCAGCATTACTCAATTTGTCCATGTAACAAAAACACTTGTATCCCCTTAATATTTTGAAATTAAAAAAGTAAAAAAATAAGAAATAAAAATGGTCACATTGAGTAGTTCCCAGCAAAACACAAATAGAAGGAAATACAGTATACTTACCTTCAGATATAATGACAAAAATTTCAATCCAGTACAGACATATTCAGTTAGATATTATCATTTCATTATTGACATATGAAAACTTTTGTTACACTCTGTATGTTATGATATGGAATACTAACCATGAGCTGTAGTCAATACGTATTTCGAGAAATGAAAATCATTGGCATACACTTGGGACATCTAAATTAAAATATAGAAGAAATCTAGAAGTGGTATATACTACAACTAGAGCAGTAGTCCTGTTTTATCTGATTTATTGTGGTTGAATTAAGTAAATTGAGATCTTAGTATTATCAAAATACTAAGTTAAGAGAAATAAAAAGAAGCAAGTAACATTTGTTACTTCAATGTTTCACATTTTCTTTTAAGGGATATTGTTCTATTCTAATTATGTTGACTAAAATAAGGAATTCTACTTTGAGTTTTCATAAGCTAGTTACCATAAATGAGTTATAAAATAAGCATGAAAAGAAACACTAGTTTTATTATTCAGGAAGCTTCAAGAGACTGACAAAATTTTATGTATCTCTTTCAAAGTAAATCAGTATTTCAACAGTATGAACTAAATAGGAGGTCAGTCTTATAAAAACAACCAAAAGAGGATGAATGACTTATCAATGTTCCAATTATAGTTAAGGTCATAGGTTTGAATGTAAATTCTGTAAGTGCAATGGCCTTGCCCATTTGTTTGCTGCTACTCCGATAACTAGGAAAAATCCTGACATATATTAGTCTCTCAATTAATGCTTATTGTCGAAGTGACACTTCTCCCAATTAAATCTCCTTTCTATTACATTTGAGGAAAATTTCGTCTTTGTTGCTTGCAGCTGAACTGTTAACTAAACTAATAAATTGAGGTGTTTAGAGGACATGGCTTAAAGCACAATTTAACTTACACACAGGGTATTTCTAAAGATTTACTTTTAGATGATGTAAGTTCAAAGACAAACATCAACAAATCTTTTAGCTAAATAATCACAAAACTTAAATGAATAGGGTCTAAATCAATATCAATTTTTTTTAAAGCCCAAGTTAGTCATCAAACATAACCAGTGGTAAAATTAGGTCCTGTTTACATTTCACTATGGAATTTACTTTCCACCATGTGGGAAGTTATGAGGGAAAAAAATCTCTTGGTTTAAGAATATTTTTTCTATGTTTAATTTTAGTGTGTATTTTCATTTTTAGATTATTATTTTTTATTTGAATCTGTAAAGCTGTTAGAAAATGTGGAATAAATTATTGAGGTAATCATCTGCTGTTTTACCATTTCCTTCTGGTGCCAGCTAAAATTAAAATGGGAATATCAGTGTTTAGAGATTTAAATGTTAGGCATGATTGAAATAGTATCATTTGAAAGAAAGGCTCCCAGACAAATTTCTCAACATGTATTGAAAAGGCAGCTGATTTTAATGACTACCCTTCAGGTTCCTCAATTAGTCTATTTAATGCATTTTTCCCTTTTCAAAAGTGCAGTCTTAATCAGAATCCTGATGAAATGATGTAGCTTTATTGCTAAAATTTAAATCTGTGAGCAATACAAAACAAAATAAAATCTCCCTAAAATGATTATAGAGTTAGCCACTGCTCCCCACAACCCCCACAAAAAAAATGTATATCCTTAGAAACTTTTGACCATAAGGTATCTCAGTTACCAAAATTTCTAAGTAAAATAAAGGAACTTCAGTGCAGACATAATTATTTCTTCAGGGCTCACAGTCATGCTACAGAGAACGGTGTGAACGTATTTCCCCCCCTGTATCCTGGGAGCACATGATATCAGACCCTAGATTTATCACAAGGTAGTAACTAGGGCATGCATATATATTAATAGTACAAGTAAATAGAAGCTGAAGATCCTGCTTCTTGACACAATTATGGCTAAGTTATTCAGTTTCTCCAATAATTTAACACTTATCAGACACCCTACCATTGAGTGCCACACTTTCATGTGAGCAGCCATTCCATCCACATGAAGGCCTACCGTGCACAACTACTGTAATATTCCTTTCTCTCAATAAGCTTACTGTACTTGGGCAGAACCAAAGATAGAGTCAGTACGTTGAGTAAAACTGGAGATTTTAAATGCAGATCTGGTCTAACACCAGGAGAAAGGGGAAAATAACCTAACCTATCCTTTCTCCATGGGATCTGTTGTGCCTAAAACATAGTAAGAGCTGAATAAACATTTGTTGAATAAAAAAATGGATGTTTAATGAGTTTGTTCTAGGAAACATGGGACATAGGCCTTGAACTAAGAGGAAAGTCAGCAAAAGTTTCCTAGAGGGGGTAACAGTTCCCTGAGATCCTGCATAGATGTAACATTTGGGCAGGATCCAGTATAAGCAGCCAGGTTATAGTTATTGGAGGATGTATTATTTAGCCAAAGTGGAAAACCATTTCTTTCTGAAATAAACAGAAGGTCAAAAATGTTGGAGAAACTCTTTAGCTTTAAAAAGTAGCTTTATTTCAGTTGGTTTTTAAAATATATATTCATAGTTTTGTTAATGCTTTAGAAAGCAATATATAATCAAGCAATTCTGATAAAGTATTAAATTTGGTAGGAATTATTGCCTATACCAAAGGCTTTATCATTAAATCTCCTCAGAGGTTTACCTTGTATACTTAAAATGTGAGTCAATTTACAGAAGTTTCCATAAAAATTGAAAGCAAATAAGCAATAAAACTCTATTGCCTTTTAACCAAGCATTGAACTCTCATGATTTGCTATGCACAGGAGGGAATTTAAGGGTATCATTATGAATGCACAGGGAGCCAAGGGAATATGGAGGAAAATTAATAATTATTTGTGGAAACAAAGGATGACACAAAGAATATTCAACTATTAGGCTATAATAGGTTGATCCAATAAAAATTCCTTATTAAAAAATGACCTGAGAAATTTTTGCTCCTCAAGAAAGGAAAGGAACTTTCTACACCTTCCCAGATAGGGTAGCTAAGGATTGGGTCTAGACTTCTTTCTTCCTCTAGGAGTAACAGTTCTTTGTTTTTGAGAATTTAGATCCCTGAAGGGCTTATTAAACTGTACCCTACATAAGAGGAAGAATAAAGACCTCGGAATTCCTGGATTGGAAGGTAAGTGGCCCTAGCCAGAGAAGTAAATTGAATTGTCCTTTCTGTTGATGGTGGAGAACTGCACCCCTGTCTCACACAAAGGTCCTAGGAAGTGGCACATCCCCTGAGGAGGGGTAGCTACATGGTGTCACTGAATTCTGGGGAGAATAGCCCAGCCTGGCAGTGAGGGTGCGAACTTGACAGAAAAAGGTCATCTTTCTAGGAGACCCCCTGGACAAGTCAAGGTACATTTTCAGTGGTGACCACAATGGATTAACCAATCAAAGCTTCTCAGCCCAATTTCTTGAACTATATAAGTCGTGGGCCCCTACAACTCAAGAAAAGTAAAGGCATGTTAAAATTATTACTCTTGGATTTATCACTGACAGTGGTTGGAAAGAAGCTGCAAGCCAGGTTTGATTGGATTAAGGACCAAAATGAAGGGAGGGAGAGAGAGAGGGAGGGAGGGGAAAAGGAAAGAAGGGAAGAAGCAAGGAAAGAAAAGAAAAAAGAAAAAGAGCAGAGAAGTAAAGATTTTGGAATTTTTAAAACTAGAGAATTTTGAAACAATTTAAACTTGTTACAAATTTATCAGTAATTACTTTCCAGATGATAATAGGTATTTGTTTCCACTAATCATTCTCAACTTTGCTATTAAGATTGCCAAACTAGGCTTCAGAGTCCCACCTATTGTAGTGTTCAAAAATGCAGTGTTGAAGAATCAATATGTGTTAACTTTGTATATAGTATGTTTGCTGACAATGAGAGATGATAAAGTAGCTTAAGGGGAAAGTGTCTTAGTATTCTCACTATATTAACCAATTGTGTGGTATGTAGCAGATAATTTGGTAATGCTATAAATTAGTATAGTTTATGACAGCTGGATAGAATATTGACTTATCTTCAACAATACTTTGATATGGTTTAGAAACATGACACACCAGTGGGAATCTAAAGCAGGGGCTTCAAACATTTTCCAGTTTAAGAACCATAATTTAAAGATGCATAATTTTAAAAAATTTTCTCAAGTTCACACATAATACTTTGTTCTGGTATACATTCGTTAAAGAGGAAATTAATTCCCCCAAATCGTTATTCAGTAAATATTTTAAATTAATTTAGAATTTTTATCAAACTCAACAACTTCTCCTTATATTTGGAGACATTCACCACGTGTGCAAGAAATGTTACTTATTCAATCTTCAGATAACGCTTATTTCTCCTGTAGATTTGTTAGGTAGATAGTGAGGGACTCTGGCTCTCCTAGGGACAAAGGTGGGTGCCCCACCTTGGTGTTGCCCTACCTTGATCCTGCCCAGAGCAATTGCCACACCTGGGGGAAGGAGGAACACCCTGCTAATCTGCAAAAGAATGCAGGCCAGGCAGCCCAGGCACAACAGGATCTGGAAAGTGACCTAGAGTAACCTAAGGCCAATTATTATGTTGTTAACTGTCCATCCCAATCCAGATAGTATAAAACAAGACCCCAGACCATAACCAGAGCCTCTTGTTATGATGGGGGTGGGGGGGAGCTGTTCATTGTATGTGGTGAACATATCTTGCTCTTGCTCTATAAACCTATCTTGCTCTTCCTCAATAAACCTCATTTTCGTGCTTACCTTGTTTTTGGTGTGTCTGGTCATTCTTCGGCCAAGAGCACACCAAGAACCGAGAACAAGATTGTCAGCTTGACAGATTTATGGGGACCAGGCAATAATTCTGTATCTCCTTAAAGTCTGTCTTAAGGGGTTTGAAAAGTATAATCACTTAGTTACCTTTAAAAGTGCAAAATATTACAAATTTTGATTTCGGGTGGAGTGACATTAATGATCCCCTCCTCGTTACTCTTCTAAATATTAGTAGTATCTTCTGAGCTATATACTAGTATTCTTAATGTGATTGAAAGTAGTGAATCATTTGTCTTTAAAACCTAATTACACCAGAAATGTTTAGTGTCTGGTATGCATATAAATAAGCTCAGCTTCAATATTTTATTTCATTGCAGCATCTGCTCGAGGATTTTCCCTTTTAAATATATGCTTTATTGAATACCTAAATACGGTCTTTTGAATAGCACATTTAAAATGTCTCTAGATATGCATTCTAACAAAACTTCCTTAGAAAGATCAGCACAGAGTATTATTCTTTCACTTATGAACAATACAATATTTACATGTAGAATAGCAATTAATTGTAATTTCTCCATCATTCTAGTTGCTTGGCTGTGATTTCTAAGTTTATGAATGCCTAGTAAAAGTTGTCTACATAAGAATCAGATTGATACATTACAGCAAAAATAAGCTTGTTTTTATTATTCTGTAAAAATTGACAACACAGTTATCTTTTGACAATATGATATTTATTGAATGTCTACATTTTTTTCTTTATCTACATTTACACCTACCATTATTCCAGTATCTACCTCAAGGATTTGATTAGAAACCTACTCAGGTGAGCTTAAGTGAAGGGAGTTCTATTGTAGGCATAGACAGATATTGTGGATCTCTGTGGTGACCATCTATTGCTTGGTCTGCTCAGCAACCTTTCCACTTCTTCCCCTGGAAATGTCCTTCTCCTTCTGACTTCAAGCTTATAGTTCCAAAGTCCCTGTTTCCTTATAGTCTGAACACAGATTAGATAATTGAAGGCTTCCTCAAGTTGTTTCCAAAAATAACAACACATTTACTGGGTTCAGACATTCTATTAAGCACTTTAAACATTTTACAATAACGCTATCATTTTTCTCCATGTTACAGGTAAAGAAACTATAGGTTAGAGTCATTGTCCAAGTCTTAGTGCAAATGAATGATAGAGCTGTTATCTGAAGTCAGGCAGTCTGATTTTAATCTGGAAATTTTTAACCATTAATTTCCAACAGTGGGAGGAAACATGTCAAAGAATGTGAGGTGCAATGCACAAGGAGAAATACAGATGAGGACTGAGACAAGAGTCGATGGTGGCGTTTGAGTGTGGGTCGAGTCGCTTCTGAGTTATGGCTACACCTCTGCCCTTCCTAGAATTTGATTGTTTAAACATTCCTTTAATTCTGACAGCATCTCCCATTCTCCCAATAAGTCTTACCTTTTTATCTCCCCTAAACTTATTGAATTGCTGAAACTCCAAGGAAGGGAAAGACAGTAAAGGTGAGTCTCTCAGGAGGGGCACAGGAATTGAGAAGCCAAAATTCAGCACTGCTCTCTCTGCTTCTCAAGGGCAGAAAGGCTCCTTCCTTTCTCCTTCCCTCTGTCTTCTCTTTCTCTCCATTGCTTTTCTCCAACTATGCATTTTATTTTCCCTGGCTCGAGCTTTTCTTTTCTCTTTTCCATGGCTGTTTTTTATTTTTCTACCCAATGTACAATTCCTTCCAAATGGATCCAGAAATAACTTACATACATAAATGGGTCCTTGTTATAATATCTGAGTGGTAAATACCTTTAGCTGATGAAGATCTTTTTGGAGGGAAAGGACTAGGGTGCATGAAGGAGGTGTGGAGAGAAGTCATGTCTTTAGGACGAGCAGGGAGAAAGGGAGTGGTTTTTAAATCCACCCTGATCTAATCACCAGGTGAGGAATTGAGAAAGAGCACTCTATGGTATAAATTGGGGCCAGGGGGGTGGGAACCCCTTTCAACCCTAGCAGTATTGCACACATCGCTCATTTAGAACCTATTCGAAATGTCTCAGGTGTTAGTGTTTTGAAAATTTGAGTGCCTTTAAGGGAAAGTCTGAAGAAAGCTTGCTGGAGCCGTAACAATTGAATTGTAGTCATACTATCACTATGCCTCATGCTCATTGTTACACAATGATTATACTATCTCCTGGTCTGCTCACCTTACAAAAATGTTGTGAGACATAATACTATATGAGTAATACGAATGTGCTTAGAAAAGTGTAAAGGTATAGGGAAACATGGGAAGTATGAGTCTTACCTGGTGTTTTGTCCAAAATAAGCAATCAGTATATTGTATGTATTTCAGAAACCATTACTTCAGCAGTTTTTTTAAACTTGACAGAGGGGAAAGAAGGACATCCAGCCACTAAAATAACAGCTTCACCATGACTCTTGAAAGCATTTTATCACATGATGGATAGAATAGAGATGATGAGATCCGTCACTGCTACTACAATTCTTTCTCCTTTTCAATTTTTATCTACCTTTCTATGAGTAGTTTAGCAACCATGTCCCAAGATTCCATCCAACTGACTCATTTCTTTAAACTTTTATACCTTTGCCTGAATTGTTCGAATTGACTTTCATAAAAGAATGTTTGCTCCTTTAAGACAGGGACCGTGAATCACTGAGCACCATTCTTAGTACTCAATAAACACTAAAAATATTACCTCTGAATCATTTTTAAATCATTCAGTTTATGAGTTTTTTGAACCAAAAAGTCCTGCATCTTATCTGTTCTTATATAAAGTACTGTTATGCCATTTTGCCTGCCACTTCTGATTTACTCAGTAGATAAAATTTGTTAATTGCAAATGGCACCCGTATCCTCTTGACTTTTAATATCTAAAACTGCAAATGACTCACTGAAAGTTACATGTGTGCTTCTTTCTGGCTTTTATCACCATGCTGATACTTAAAAGGTTAAGAAAAGTTCCACAATTGGTATAAAATGGCATGATCAGAGCTTGATGCATCAGCAGAAAATAAATATTCAACTGAATTGTGGGGGAGAAAAATGGGGTTTTAGGAATTGGGTTAACAAGGATGAAAGACCAGGGGCAGTCAGAGGGCTGGTAATTTTACCTGAGTTAGATGGAGCACCTGGTGGAAAATTAACCTGGAAGGAAAGCATATGCAGTAGGAGTGTTTTACACTACTTGTACTTATTGGTACTTACTGCACTTGTTCATTATATATTTATTTGGTGTCTACTGTGTTTCAACTACTATAGTGGTCTCTGGAAATAAAAATTTAGCTTTTTTGCCTTTGTATAAACAATGTGACAAGTACTATAATGGAACAATGAGAGGAATTTAATAAAGCTGCTATAGGGATATGTGTGTGTGTGTTGTGTGTGGAATATTTGTTTGTGAGATTTTTTTTTTTCTCTGTTTGAAGGAAAGATTTTATACTAGTAGACAGTATTTGTAAACTTCCTCTCTAGAATTTCTTTCTTTAAAAATACTTAGCTTCTCCCTTGCTTATATTTTTCACATAAGAAATGGATATTTTCCAATAATATATTAGTACAATTGTAAGATTCCTTAAGTTTCCAGGTCAGAGCGTTGCAAGTTAGGAACTGGAAAATCAATAGTCAGTGTGAAGTCTCTGAAAGTTTCATTTCATGAAAGAAAAATATGAACAGCTACAAGAACCAGTGATGCTTTGATTTTACAGCTAGCATGAAGACAAAAATTAAAAGCACAAGATAGCAATATTTTATATAAATATTAAGAAGTAAATCATTTCCAAGGAAACTTTCCTTCTCCATGTAGCCTCCTTATAATATTTTATAATTAGTATATTATATTTTCCCCATTATTTAAATGTTGATAAAATTGATCAAATCTAGTGTAAATCAGGAAGATTATTCTAAGGTATCATTAGAAATTACTAGAAATGCTAAAGGATACATAAATGCTTTTTAAAACAATGTACAGAATAGATTTATTTTTCCAGTAGACTTAATGCCCAAGCATAAATAATCACTCCCTCCATTGAGTAGTACAAGTACAAAAGCCAAATCAAAACTAACAGGGAATAAGCAATGTAGACTTAGATATAGATGACTAAAGAAATCAATTCATGAATTATTTTTTAAAAAAACTAAAAACATTTGTAAGAATACCCAATGTAAACATAAATATCTTTAAGCAGATGCAGTTTCAACTTTAAGTTTATTTTCCCAAATTCATGATATTTTAGCATATTATGAAGCATCGTACATAAGTTTACTCTAGCCAAGATAAATTTACTTTAAATAGGCAAAGAGAGCTCAGCCAACATATTTTGGTTAGCTAACATAATTTTTAAAGCTGTTATATTTTTAAATTGTTAGACATATATAACCGTATAAACACCAGAGCTATAAAAACAAATTCAAAAAATATTAAAATGTCACAATGCTGACATGAATATTTATGCTGACTTTATTTTATTGGATATAACTAGGAAAAGGGTAAGGAAGGAGGAAAAAGAGTACAGGAGGGCACAAAATAAAAGTCTGGCTGCTACTAATGCCGACATTGAACAATAAATTTACTTTTCAGAGCACAAGGTGGAGGAAGAGAATTTTTGAAAGCCTGAACAGACCTGAATTCAGGGTACAGGAAAAGGAAAATGACATTAAAATTTAAATGTCAAAACTCCATTAATAGATGATACTTGCTTAAAGCCTGGTATATGTACAAGTTTAAAAAATACATATAGATGTGACTTCTTACCTAAATATTAAACAACCTTCAGCTTACTTCTGACATTATGTTAAAGAGTGAGAACTCTGACAAGGATTAGTGTGCACACTTTGAATTGTGCCCTCTGCTACAATTCTTCTTGATAAATTTCAATTCTTTCAAGTCTGTGGGGATTCTAATATATGGTAGTCTCTTTGCTCTATGTGCTCGAGGGTTATCTTCATAGTGACTGGGGGCGCATATATCCTACTTTGTTGATACCACACTTTTTGCCTAATAATAGGTATTTGTAAAGGTAACTAAAATATTTATTGAATTCTATAGAGGCTATGACTACAAATGTGAAGTGGTCATATTACCCTCTTTCATGGAGCTCGTTCAACACATAATGAAGAATAAATACATAATAAGAATGTTAATATAATAAATGAATGAATTTTACTTCACCCTGATGACAAAATTGTCCAGTTTTTCTTTTATATCAAATGTTCTGCTTTTCATATTCTTTTTCTCCCTCCCTCCACTTTGACTATTAAAACAATTTAATATTTGTTTGCTTTCCTGCATCTTCTTTTTCTTTCTTTTAGAAGTATTTCCGTGTGTGTGTGTATGTGTGCGTGTTTGTGACATAAAAGGCTAGAAGGCTTGAAAGTACCTGTGCCCCTTATTGATAGGGAAATTCCACTTTGCACATGTGCCTTGTCGTGGAAGAAAGGTTTATGTAAAAATAAACAAAACAAAAATCCAAAAACAAGCAACGACTTGTGAATTTGTGAAAGACTTGTCTACGAGTAAAAGGAAGGCCTAATACATGGGAATGGAGTCTCTCTTGTTAACATTTCAAATCTGTCTAGTACCCCTTGTAATCAGGTTTTCTGTTACATCAAAACATGTTCCAAGTTTTAAATTATTGACTTAAAAACTAATTTAAGTACCTAAATTATTCATTTATAGACTAATATGGGAGTAAAAGTATTAGTAAATTGAAGGTGGACTACTAAAAGACATATAAAAGTGAAGTAAATATATTATTGATAGATTAATCAAAACTCAACTTTGGAGGGAGACTAAAATAGGAATAAAACAACTGAAGTTTTAATTATTTGGGACACGTTTTCTGAAGCTGGGTTTAATTTTGATGAACTGTGCCTGCATGTTCTACTATATGGAGGAAAAAACCCAACAGCATTGAACATCTAGCATCACTCATTTACCTCTGAGGTCAAACCTGCCCTGTCTTTTATCCAATTCAACAACAGCAAAGTCTACAGACTTCATTCAGTTGTGCCACATTTGGCTCATGGACATGGATTTGGGTTAGAAAGGAAAACTGAGAAGAAAGGCAGAGGTGAAAGAGACATCATTACTTCATCGAGTAATGAATGAGAGAGGCCAGTAGCATTTTTTAAAGGAGGATAAAAAAAAGTTAGGGAATCAAGGAACCAGGTGCTCCATAAGTGTAGTCAGGTTCTGCAGCCTTTTCATAAGCTTTGGCCAGAAGCAAGTCTTCCAGCTCTTACAAAGTGCAGATGCAGGCTGCAGTGTTCACTCTGGTTCCCCACGCACAGTCAAATCTCCAAGTACCATTTCTGTCCAAGGGCACTCCGTGCTGGTGCACAAAAGAATAAGAGGGAGGGGTAGAGAGGAGAGGTTGGCTAGTGTTAAAGGGAGAGCTTTTCCACAGGGCTCTATGGTTGCTATAGTAACAGCTTCTTTTGTTTGTACATATTCAGAACAGCTGCTTCCTTTTGGTTTCTGGTGGCAGGGATATTATGGAGGTAACTGAGAGGGAAAGAAGCACCACTCTGACCATGGAAAATAGTTTCCATAGTCAGATTATTCCTGTTTAACTGCATTTAACTTTATACTAGCGTTAAATGTGGCTTTTGAATGTTGGTGGGTAAAAAGATCTTTTAAATGGTGATGAATTCTGATAAGAAAAGACCTAGGTATACTGTGATCTGCATGATATCTCGTGCTAACTTGAACAGCAGACCTCCACTCTCTTGTGCCCTTACGACTTGAAACACTCCATTTTATTTCTACCTGGCATGAATGCAAACTGTACTGTAAGCTCCCTAGAAGGTATTTTTCTCAACAGGAAAAATGCCCTTCTAAATGCCCACAAATCTCTGTATACCTTTCCAAGTACTAATTAATTCCTCTAATTAGAGCTTTTTCTGGCTGCAACCATTTACAAAGTTGAATTACTCCATACAAACAAGTTTAATGAATATTCATCAATTAATAATATTCACTGAGTTAACAGTCCTGTTGCTCACATACTGCTATTGCAACCAGCCTATTATAGCCTTCTATAGGCCTTACTAAAGAAAGGCCATCTCCAAGGAAAAGGCAGAGAAAAATATAATTTTATTTTAAGGAACACAGGCCCTTCCAATTATATTTAATATACTGTAGTTTATGCAAGTGTATATATATAGTGTATATATAATATGTTCATGTATACTATGCATATATATGTACTTATGTGATAAAATACATGTATAAATGTGTATGCATACTTATTAATATATATGCATATATAGCTAAGTAACATGGAATAAAATAGAAACTTAAGGGGTTAAAATATTTAAGCAAAACATTAAAAATGGCATCTGCAGGCTAAATAGTCAAATTTTGTAAATATACAAACTTAGGATGCAAATAAGCAAAGCAGAAGGAACAGCTTTCCTTATAAACAAATTAATATTGAACATAGGTATATTATCATGTTTTTAACCCTTTGGGATTTAGAAAAAGTGCAATATGAAAGTAAAATGATGCTCTTCTTTTTAAATTAAAATTTATTCATTATTTTTCAACCAGGGGTTTTTAATCTTTGAATTTTTAACAATCCCTGAAACAATTTGTTGGTTGACTTTGGCAACCACAACTATTCACAGGTGCTACATCTTAAGACTCAGTTCATGGCAATTTGGTTATAAACAATACTTGCTTGAGAATCTCAACCCACTTGAGATTCGCCCAATTCACTTATATTATCCCTTTACTTCCTAAAATCTGAATGAAAAAATTTTGATTGATTCAAAAACAGTAGAAATGTTTAGATTATTTACCTAAAATATAGAGTTCCTGAACATTACTATTGAATTTCATATGTATTCATATGTATTCCATTTATTTAAATAATGATGTTTTCAAGTTCAAACCTTTTGTACTAATGTCAGTTCATTATAAATTACAAAAGGTGAAATTTAGAGTCCAAGTGTTCCAATTATTCTCTTTTCTGACTGCATGTTTTGGGGCAAATGTCTAATCACTTTGTGCATTTGTTACACAGACTATAAGACAATGATACCAACATCTTTCAGATACAGTTTTAAGAGAGTCAGTTAAGACAAGAAATATAAAGTCATGCTGAAACTGAAAATATCATATAATTCTGTTACAATAATATATATATTATGAAAAGGTAATCACTTTTATTTTTTGCCTACCAAATCTTATTTTCACATCTCCTCCTCTTATGCACTCGTGTATTATCAATATGGTTATGACATCTATATCTCTAAATACAGTCTTGAATTTTTTTGCAAGCTCCAGACCTAAAGTTCCCAATATTTGCAACTGAAATCCTATTACTTATCTCAAATACATCGGATCCAAATCTGAACAATTTATCATATCTTTCAAACAAATTTCTCCGCGCTGTCATGTTTCTGGTAAAGGCATTACCTATCTTTCAGTTCCTAAGGTCCAAAAATCTCTGAGTTACCTTTTCCTCTTATCCAGGTGATTGTTAAGTTATACACCTTTACAACTCGGGACAGTCTCATTGATTCGAATTCTCGTTTCCATTCCCTTTCAACTCTGGTGGAAATTATGAATTCTTAGTCAGACTATTGCAAAGTCTCCCAATCTCCAATTTCCCCAACATTCTGCAGGCCAATTCTTTTTCCTACAGCACATTACTGGCTTTCTCAAACATTTGATGGTTTCTGTCTTCCAACTATACTGTTAAAACTTCTTAGCCTGACCCTCGGGGCATTTTATGATCAAAATCCTGTCTACATGTTATTGTTATTTTCATTGTTCTTGTAAAATGAAATTTCTTATGATTCCCTAACATTATTCATGTATATACAAGCTGGCTTTTTGTGAGTCAGTGCTTACTCTGTTTCCCTTCCCTGTGTTGCTTTTCTCAGTCCCAACTTCAAGAGATCAAATGTCACTTCTTTCGTGAAGTTTTCCTCCATACCCTCCCTCTGTATCGAGGTAGATCTTGTTGATCTTTCCTCAGGAATTTACATGGCTTTGTATCATTCTTATTTTTGTATATTTCTGATTGCCTTTACTAGATTTTTGAATATACTATTTATTCAACTTAGTATTTACTATAGCAACTACTGTAATAAAGTTTAATATGTAAGGTATTTTAAATGAATAAAATTTCTACAAATTTAAACAATTTATACATGATTGCCTATAATTTCTGTTATGCCAATAAAGTAAATCTCAGACTGAGACTCGAATTTTTTTTAACATTTTATCTGATCTCATACTTTTGTATCTTCAGAATACCTCTATTTGAGTATTTCATGAATAGCTTTAAATTATTGGTATAATGCTATATAGTTCACAAATAAAATTATTTCTGGGTATACCTAATTGGTAGTCTTTGCTCTTTAAAAGAAATGTGCAAGAAAAAACATCACCCCTTTGTCTTCCTGAAGGCAGCAGATGCCTGAGACTGAGGAATTTATCTGAGGGCTGTTGAGGTTGCCAGCTTAATAGGTAAGCCTACGGGCCAAGGTAGAAAAGCATAAAGATAAGAAGCACCTGGGTCCATCATGTCATACTTGAGCTGTTGAATTACCACCCCTGGATCTGTTCTACCTCCAGATATTTTTTTATGTAAGATGATGAATCCCTTGTTGTATAAGCCCTCTTGTAATCAGGCTTTCTTTTACTATAGGCCAAAAACATCATAAAGAATGGCACAGGCATTCAGAGAAATGAGTTGATGGTAGAGTGAGATCCCAGCGACAGAGAGAGGGAGTTAAAGGGAGTAGAGTAATGGTGACTTTCCAATTTTTTTTGAGGTAGGCTATATTTTTTGATTAGTCATTAAGGAATTTCCCTGCACCCTTTAAATATATCCCTATTTTATTTGAGTTAGTAAATGGATTTCAGATTCTTTTATCCAAACAGTAAAAAGAACAACCTATATTATCACATTCAAACCCTATGATGATAACTCTGTAAGTTAAATATTAATATTTCCTTTATTTTAGAAATGAGAAAACTGGATATGAGAAAACTGAGGGTTGCAAAGGTCTTAGCCAATAACCTGAGGGAGGTCTGAACTTAAACTCAGATTTTCTGACTAAAAATGCTGTCCTTTTTTCAACACACTATGCCCTTTCCACTGCATTCACCTCATTGTCTTCTTATAGTCTTTTATTTCCAACTTACCCATTAACATCAATGATAGCACCTCTTGGGCTTCATAAAAATAAAATATTTTTCTAACCCTTTATCCTTTTTTGCTCCAATTCATTGAGTATTGTATATTTTCTCCTCTTTGAGTATTTATTATGTCCTCCATTTTCTCTCCCGTTCCATTGGACACAAGTGTTAAAATCAAGTGACTACCAGAGCAGCCAGCTCAGATTTAGTTGGAAACACATTGATCAATTTTAAATTTAAGATACTGAAAGCCCCATTCGATCACATGGAATCAATAGTGGAGGTCAATTAAGACTATAAATAAACTAAACATAACTTTAGCTTTTGTATCTCCGGCATTTTGCCTGCTCTCTCTCCCCCTCTTCAACAAATTCATTGCATTAAACATTCATTTAGTGTGTACCAATGTGAGTAAGATATCATCCCTGTCTTTGAGAAGCTTATACAGTGCAGGAAAGAGACACATATAACTCAGAGAAGAAAAGCAAAAATCACTAGTTTCCACTCTTCCTATAAACAGGAAAAGTAGATCCCTACGCATGGCTAACCTAATCTCTTTCCCTGAAGCTTTTCACCTGTCTTTTCTTAAGTAACTGATTGCTATGAAGTTTCACTTCAAGGATCATTTCACCCCAATCATTACAGTGACCTTTTATATATATTTTACACCATGTACTTGTTTAATTTTTGTACCCATATCAGAATTCTTCCTAGAGCAAAGCATGGCTGTATTTCCCTAAACTAGATGGTAATTTGCAGCAGTCAAATGATATACATACTCTGTCCTCCAATATCAAACGAAGATAGTCCTTGAAAGGAGAAAATAGTAGGTCTTTCTAAAAATAAAAATGTATCTAAAATCAATATTTTTCGTTGCCTAAACTAGGAATTTCTGAGATTAAAATATTCACATATTTATTAAATTAATTTCTAAACGGTGGAACTAAAAGAACAAAAAATGACAAAAATTCATAGATGTTTCCTTGGAATTTTATTAATTCAATATGCATTCATTAAGAATAGGCATTGTGGATGTAAAGGCAAATAACAAAGGGTTCTTAGGCTTCTAGAAATTTATAAACCTGGGGAACAAATGATTCCTCTAATATTAAAAGAAGATTTGTAAATAAACTTTTGGGGGACACTGTTGGTACTGTTTTCTTTAGGCCTTATTATTAGTAACTGACAAGGGCAAGTTTTATGTGCTTGACAATTTCCAGTGGTCAAAAAACTAATATATATAATAAAGAAGATTACAGACTAAATATAGTTCAATCAATATCAAACTAAAGGCCCTTTGGATATTGTAGTCATAAAATGTATAACTTTAAATAATTCCAATATATCTTTATAAGGATTAATAATGTTTTAAGGAATTTATACCTTATCGACTTGAAGTAAAGGTGTTGGTAAATGACAATGAAGGAAAAGGAAACAAGAATGATGTTAACTTATTACTCACAAACAAAATGAAACAGAAAGCACATCAAGAAACAAAAATAAATAAAACCTACTAAAGCAAAAATGAAAACAAAGCTTAGAAATCAACTTTTTTATACCTATGAAATAACCCTTCATTTTGTAGCAAGAATTAAACTTTAGTTTATCATAACCAGTGTTATCACAAGACAATACTTACAATAAACCAATTCTGAGAAGTGTCAGTATTTCATTAATGTTTACAACTTTATTATTATCTATTCTGTTTTAATAATAATAAAATTATATGATAAACAGTGATTGTCTTTCTTTTAAAAATACAAACACAAAAATATTTTTATCACTGCTTTCATGAAATGATAATTTATTATCAATACTCAAACTTTAATATTTTTAAGGACTTTTTCTCATTATGAAATCTTTTTTTATAAAGAAAGTAATTTGAATTCCTATTTTAATGGAACTTCATAGCTCCTATGTCATGATTGACTGATTTCCTTTTTTTGAGAGAAAGTTCAAGGAATATACCATGAAATACAAATCTAAGAAAAATTAGTGTACAGCCTTTCAGATAAGGAAGAGAAACTTTCCACACATCTTTCAATTTCTTCATTTTAAACCATTATTTAAAATATTTTCTTATTTTATATTCATGTTCCTTTTAAACTTGTATCCTCTAAATATGTATTATTTAAACTTCTTGTCTTCTCTTTTTATTCTCTCTCACTGATTTTATCACTTGCTTTTATAATGATCAGCAAAACAGATCAGAAGTGAAGAGATCTTATATCCTCCATAGGGAAGGGACAGAGAGAAGGAATTGGATAGAACCATTAATCTCAGAGCTGCCTACACAAAGAACGTCATTCTGCGGGGAGGGATTATCAGAATGGTAGTGTTTGCTACTCTTTTACAACCCTGACCCTATATGTAGGGTGGGGAACCTCAGGTTTCTTTTCATGTAGAGCCGTAAGATTTGGGGCCGAATGTACCAAGAGCAACCCTGTTGCCAATGTGAATTGGCATGAATGTGGTGAGAAGTAGGGCAGTAAGGAAACCCCTTTAACTGTAAACCCAATGGAAGAATATTGCCCTCAAAACAAACTTTTTGTCATTGAAAATTCTGAATGCCAAAATATATAAAAAAGAAAAAGTATAAATAAAAAAGTAAAAAGTAATGTATAATTCTACCACCCTGAAATAATGACTACCAATATTTTGATGTATTCCTTTCAAGTCTCTTCTTGTTTATGAATGTGTATGTGTCCGTACTTGTCTATATCTTTGAATAATTTTATAAGCATTACTTAAAGGGCATGTAACAATGATATTAATTTTCTGGAAACCTTAATAGTAGTACAGTATTTTATATGTTTGATCTATAATTTCCTCATTGTTGATCATTTAAATGATTACAAGGCTTTAATTTGTATAAATATAACAGGGATGAGCAGCACTGTACATAAATCTATGTTTGCAAGCTTTTGAAATAATTTTCTTAGAATGTAAATTTTGAAAGAGGACTGAATGAACATTTTAAAGCCCTTAATGTATATCACCATATTGTTTGCTAGAAATACACTACTCTCCTACTTTGTGTCTCCTTTATATCAGGGAGTATTATAATTTTTTAACAAATTTAGTGGTTTAATTAAAAAATCTGATTGTGTTAGTCTTTTTTATCAATAGTGAGTCTAATAGTAATTTGAACTGTATTGTATTTTTTATTTCATTTCATCGTCTTTGTATTTTACATAATATGTTTGAGTTTGGGAAATTATATTGCCATTGAGACTTATCTTAGTTGCACAAAAGGCTTTTATCCTATTGTCTACCATGGTTTCCTTTGTTATTCTTTGGGAGGAATTAATAGCTTGTGGATTTGGGCTATAGAATAGAAAGCAGTATAAATGGCACCTATGAAAAATTAGTCATCACGTTTAACAGTCAAATGGATATGGATAAAATTGATAGTCAAAGTAAAAGATGGACAAGATAAAAAAAAAAAGGAAAGAATATAGAGATGTATAACCAGAGAGAGGAAAGAAAAGGGAGAAAGAAAATAGATGTTTAGGACCAAGGTAATAATACTCTTTAGGCACTCATTTGCATTGTGTGCCAGGAAACTCTGATTTCTTAGTGTCCATTAAATTGCTGCTATAAAACGCAAATCTCTTATTTTTTTAATAACTACTGCAAAGTGCTAAAATACCACTAGTGGTATAAGTGAACACAGACTTGCTTTATATCGTCTGAAATAAAGTGCACGATAAGAGGGGGTTTAGCATAGAGGTCAGGAGTGTGGATGATAGAGTCAAAGTGTCTAGGGACATGTCTTGGCTCTGCTCTTTACTAACTGGAAACTTGGACAAATTATTTATCCTCTCTGTGCCTGACTTTCTTATAAGACTATTATGAGGATTGCACAATGAACACATGAAATGTACATCAAACAATTTTTAGCTCATGATAAACACTTAACACACATTGATTTTCAATTATTAGTAAAACTAGTAAAGCTGTGCATAAACTACAAGTTTACTAAATTAAGCTATGAATTTAGTGTTATCTCATTCATTCAGCAGATATTTGTTGAGCACATTCTACACTCCAGATCCTGTGTGCGGTGCCAGGAATATAACTGATCCCCTCGTAGGAACCTGCTCTACCTGTAGCCCCTGGAGAGGAGGCTTCATATAGGCATCACGTGCACACAAACCCATGTACTCCTCTGCAAGTCCACAGAGGCCAATCCATTGGCTAATACAAATGATCTGGGCCAACTCAGTCTCTCTCTGGGAAGTGCAATTAAAATAGTGCAGGACTGAGCTGGTTACCCTTGGTGTTGAGCTGAAATGATATATTGATTCAAAGACTGCAGTTTGGGCCAAGTACAAGTCAGAAGGTATTGGTGGAGACAGACAGAAGTAGAGGAAGGAGGGGCAGAGGGGAGAGAAAGAGGAAGGGGAGTGGAAGGAGAGAAAGAGCAAGAGCAAGAGAAGAGAGAGAAGGAGAGAGAGGGTGAGTTGGGAAAGAGAAGAAAGGACAGAACTTGAGACCAGGCGGCCTCCGAAAGACAGAGTAGCTCAGTCCGGGCCTTTGCATTTCCTAGTTTCCCTTTCACTGGGGTCTGGCTGTACTTCCTCTCATAACCCTGGACGGCAATGGGATTTACCCTCAGATCTTTATAACACACGCTACCCTCCCGCTCCCGTTTTAACCTGCTACAGCAACGTGTGCTTCTGCTTCTCATTCCCCAAAGAGCTTTAACCAAAGCAACGCAGAGCAGATGAACATGAAGTAACTTCCTGGCTTGGGAAGAGATTGGTCGTGGGACCAGCTAGTCTACAAAAATTGTCACATAAACCCTCTAATGACGATTATTCCCTCTTCTCTCCTTCCCTGTTCTCAATCCTCTGTTGCTGGAGTTATTACTTGGATCTAAGTGCCCACTCGCCATCCAAGACCACTACACACAGGCTGAGCGATTTATCACCAAGAGAAACTCCCAGAGGAGTGTTCCAAAACTCCTAAAAGGGTTTCCTGGAATCTTTAGGATCATTCCATTGTTTACCTAACAAGTATCACCAATATAGTATAGTCGTCCCTTGGTATCTGTAGGGCATTAGTTGCAGGACCCCTGTGCATAACAAAATCCACAGATGCTCAAGTCCCTTATATAAAATGGTATAGTATTTGCATATAACCTACACACATCCTCCTGTATACTTTAAATCTACGGTCCCCAACCCCAGGGCTGCAGACCAGGCAGCAGATCTCCGCCACCCCACCCCTTCCGTGGAAAAGTTGTCTTCCATGAAACTTGGGTGGGGGGTGCACAGCAGGAGGTGAGCGAGGTAAGCTCATCTGTATCTACAGCCGTCGCTCACCGCCTGAGCTCTGAGCCCCCCCCATCATCTGTATCAACCGTGGACAAATTGTCCCATGAGACTGGTCTCTGGTGCCGAAAAGGTTGGGGACCGCTGCTTTAAACAATCTTAGATTACTTTTAATACCTAATATAATGCAAATGGAATGTAAATAGTTGTTATACTGTAGTGTTTAGGGAATGATAAGAAAAAGAGGTCTGTACACGTTCAGTACAGACACAACCATCCTTTTTTTTCAATATTTTCTATTTGTGATTGGTTAAATCCATGGATGTAGAATACATGGATACAGAGGGGCAACTGTACCCTGCTAGTGGCAGTAAAACTGTGAGAGAAAATACTGAAGTAGAGGAGACTAATGTATGTAGAGCATATCTTATGTAAGCTAAGCACTGTGCTAAACACTTTACATAAATTGACTGTATTACAATATCTCATTTTATTCTCCTAAAAACCTTGTGAGGTTTGTATCATCCTCATTTTACAAAGAAATAAATGGAAAGACAAATAAAAGTGATGCAACTCACCAATTGCCTGATAGCCAGTAACAGAGCCTAGATTTCAACCAAAGTTAAAATACATGTCTGCTCAAATTTATGAGAGGATGCCATTGGGAAGAGAGTACTAGGTACTTTATTTGGTTCCTTGTGTGAAACAAGGCAGACTAGTGATATGAATTGAGTTAACAGTGATTGCATTATCATATTGAATGTAATATTAAGTTGAAGCAGATTTTACATTATTTCTAAGACTAGTTATCATTATTTGTTTTTAAAAAAAGACTAACTTTGGCCTACATAGTGACCCTTTTTGGCATATATTATGTAAAAGAATTATTAAATATAAACCTGATGTGTGTACTAAGAAAGATTTTAAATTAACAAAGAATTCAACAGTAAGCTTAAACCCTCTGCCAATTGCTTAAAAAGATAAACCAAAATGTACTAACGACAGCAATGTACATATACTGCAAAACTCTGAATGCCCAGTGAACCACCAGAATACCCGTCAAGGTGAAATCATGTCATAAGCTAAATCATGTTTGCATGAGGAATAAAAGATTAGCAATAAAATAAATACCAATGCTGGTGGTATGATAAAACATAAGAATTCAGGACAAGAGAAAGAACATGAAGCATAAGGGAATATATGTCAAAATAGAAACCATAAAAGAAGGCTAAAAAATAAGATTTTGAGGGAAACTTGATATCAAAATGGATTGGGATAAACATTCAGTCCTTTGCTTTAGAATAGCCTGGGACATTTAGCCTACTACAATTGTACTCACGTATGTTTAACTGTAATAAAGGTTGTTGAGAATGAACTGCTGTTATGGATAACACTCGCTCCCTACTTTTGAGGTTTCCACGGGGACTTTTGCTACACTAGCACTCTTAGCCTTTCATTCCTCTCCTAGGTGGAAGCTTGAGGTTCAATTCAGTGAGAAGTGTTATAAGGCCCATTTACTTGCATCTAAGCCCAACATGCTAAACCCAGATTTTATCAGTATTAAAATTGACCTAGCTATCTGCCCACTGCATCTAATTCTCAATTAGTACCCAAATCAGGTAGAAAAGAAAAGGTATTTTTTTTGACCTCCTAAAAGTTCAACAGCTAAGATTAATTACCTGGGTTGGGGGGGGTCTGTGTGTGTATGTGTGTGATATGTAAAAAGTCTTTAAACTGTACATTATGGCCATTTGTGTATGCATGAGACCTCTTTATTGACATCTACATTAAAAAGGAGTTGTTTTGTTTTATTTAATTTTGATTTTGGCATTTTATTCATGGGCAATATGCAAAACTCATGTAGAATGATCAGCAAGGATTAGAATAGCAGAGAAAGGAAAAAATTGTCTGAAGGAATTCTTCAGTGACTAGGTAGGTAGCTATGCCAATCTAATTATGCCCTGGGATAGCTCTGGAAAGACAAATGGTGAAGTTGAAGTATTTATTAAGAATAAAAATAAATGTGAAGTTGGAATATTAATTTTTCAGAAGAGAATAATCTGATCACATCCTATAGTTCCATTAAAATTATGCTAACTACAACAAATAATTCTGTAATGTTAATGAATCATTTTAATTTATTCTTCAATGCTAAGGAAATTGATGTTATGCTAGAAAGTTTCCTACTTGGGCATGTACATGACAAATTGTCTATTATGGAAGTATAAAAAAAGGTTATTGAATAATAAGAAATAGGACAAAGTCAAGCTAAAGGTTCACTTTTGATGCAAATTAACATTAAATATACTTGTAATACTTATAATGATGGTATAATTTCTATAGCATTTTGGAATGTAACAACTCAATGGACAATAACAACACTAGCTTATATTGTTACAATTACCTAATATGTCCCAAGCACAATGCCAAATACATGGAATCTCATTTTGACCTTATCAAAACCTTTAAGGGCAAATATCATTATCCTATTTTACAGATAAGAAAACAGAAGCTGGAAAACGTTTTTGTTTTCCCAATAGCACACGTGTACAAATGGGAGAGTGGGAACTCAAACCGGGTCTCTTGGATCTGAAGTCAGCATTCTTTCCACTATGCCACATTTAATGCCTTACACATTTCTAAAATAAAATTCTCCGTCTTCTCCTAAACCCCTTTCCTGTCCTGACATCCCTATCTCTGTACTTGTTCACCCAGGCTCCCTGGACCAGCCGTTGATGTTCTCCCACAATTTCCACATCCTCTCAGTCCCTGATTCCACATCTAGACTTTCCTGGCTATTCTGACTTTGGCAAGATTCCCAATGCTTCTTTCCTGGAATAGTAGCATACTTTGCTATAAATTCATCCTGCATGCACAACCACATTAATCTTGTTTATACACGTGCCATTTTATATGCCCTACATAATCCATTTCATTTTGCTACAAACAACGCTCAGCAACTCTTTTTTTTTCCTGTAAGATAGGAATAGGCAAACTTTCTCTGTAAAGGGCCGGATAGGAAATATCTTAGGTTGTGTGGGCCCTACGGTCTCTGTTGCAACTACTCAACTCCATCAATGTAGTGCAAAAACAGCATAGCCAACTTGTAAATGAATGAATGTGGTTGTATTCCAATAAAACTTTACTTAGAAAAACAGGGAGTAAGCTGGATTTGGTCTTCAGGCTATAGTTTGTCAATCCCTAGTACAGGATAAACTAAAAATAAAACTTTCACTTGTTCTGCAAGGACCTCAATAGCTTACTCTCTCTCTCTCTCTTTGCATTATTTGGAAATGAAACATTTCATCCAGCAAATCAAATAGCTTGTTGCCCCTACACTATAGCTTTTCTTTCACAGTCAAATTTCCTGAAAGAATTGTGTACACAAAATGTTTGTTTTCTCTCTGTCCTTATCTTCACTCCTACCAACCACACTCTGCAATCTTGTTTGTTTTGCCACCATTCATGCTGTAGTCACAGAGTTTTGTAGTTGGACAGACTGGGTTCATATACCAGCTGACCTTGGCCAATGTATTTAGCATCTCTGATTCTAGGTCTCTTCCTCTATAAAATGAGTACAGCAATATTACTGCTATTGTGAAGACTGAAATGAACAATTGTGTAAAATGTAAAAGAGCATAGCAACAAATACTTGTGGGTGATAATAAATATTAGCTCCCCCTTTCCTTTCACTAAATAGTCATCAATTAACAAATCTAATTGATAGTTTATGGGCTCTTCTTTTCACTTGATTTTTCTGATTTGACGATGTTGAACACTCTTCCTTTGAACTCTTTCCTCTCTCATCTTGGACAGCAATACTTTACTCTTTTACCTTCTGTCACTCTGACTGCTCTTTCTCAGTCCTTTGGCCAGCTGTCTTTTCTCTGCTTACCCCTTTACATCCTTCTGCCCAAGGTGGGCTTTCTCTTGATTTTCTCAGGCCTCACTCCTTCTTGTCATGTAGATCTCAACCATCACCTCCCAGAGTGGCTTCAGTGATCACCTAATCCAAGTTTGCCCTACAATTACTCTTTCTCACATCAACCTATTTTAACTCTCTGCATAAAACTTGTAACTAACTGATATTTTCTTCTGGTTTTTATGTTTCTATCTTTATTATCTCCCTCCACTAGAATGTGAACTTCAACCAACCATTCACCACTATTTCTCCAGTACTTAGAACAGTATGTGGCACACAGAAGGAGCTCAATAAATACTTATATAATCAAATTGTATAAACATCTTGATATTCCCTAGGGTTCTACTGTTAGCTCATATCTTTTCTCACCATACAAGATCTCTCGGAGCAAAATCATCTACTCCCAGAACTTCAAGTACATAAGCTATTCCATTCATGAGTTGGTCTTTCCCCACCACCTCAGAAACTTAACTTTTTCTTTGACTCCCTTGTTTTCTTCCTCAACTTTAACTGCTGCCATAGTTGTTTTGGTAAGTTGTAAATTGGAATTCCTCACATCTTGGATTAAAAACCCTTCAGTGGTTTCTCACTGCTTACAGAACAGAATTCAGACCCCCCGTCCCTTGTCCAGTGCTATTTTTTACCACTTCTCCAAATAATAGTTCAATAAACTTTGATTGAGTTCCTATTTTGAATACAAAGAGGGGAAAGACAGATTTACCCCTTCCCACAAAAGGAGGCTTCGAAGAAAAATTTATCTAAGGAGCCATAAATCAAAGGAAAAAGGAATT
Source organism: Daubentonia madagascariensis (assembly GCA_023783475.1). Classification (NCBI taxonomy): domain Eukaryota; kingdom Metazoa; phylum Chordata; class Mammalia; order Primates; family Daubentoniidae; genus Daubentonia; species Daubentonia madagascariensis. The sequence continues at coordinate 44,006,664 of JAKFHU010002088.1, read as the reverse complement.
TCTCTTTATTGGGGTCCAATTTGTTTTCTAGAACTGATCTCAGTATTCTGTATGTACAATTGTTCGTTCAATCTTTATTGCAACAAAATTGATGTTATGTTACTTATCTGATAAAGAAACTGATATTTAAGTTTCTTAAGGTCAAGGATTTTTACCTGTTTTCTTCATTTGTGTTTGTCCAGGATCTTAAACTGTAGTAGACACACAGGAGATTTTCCAGAAATATTTTAAATGGATAATTTAAAAAGCTAATTAAATTGTGAAGTAACACAATTCACAAGCAGCATCTTGGGTTAGCAGTCAGTTCTAAATCCAAACCCTTTACTCTGTCATCATTCTATACTATGAGGGGCAGGACTGTGTATATTTTTTCATCTTCTTATCATCAGTGCATGCACAGAACCTGGCACAGGGTAGATAACCAGGAAATATTCTTAAATAAATAATCTCACAAGATTTTTCCCTACATGCAATGGATATCAAAAGATATATTTTATAACATGATTAAAATATTTCCTTTAAAATTATTAAATCATGTAAAAGTAGTTCATAGAGAGCAAATGGACACAAATACCTCATTGTAAACTTATATTTTAGATATTCACATTTCAAATTAATCTATGCTCTATCAGACATCACTGCCTAACATGATATTCTGAGATAGAACTGACCCATGTCTACTCTAGTAAATTTATCCATGGGGTTATGTGCATTTACTGTTTGCTTAAGTTTTGACTCATTGAGCCTGCACACCTTAGTGGAAAGAACCTGAATATTTTTTCTCTTTCTGGGGGGATCAATTTCATAAGTCATTCACACCAAATTGTAGTGAAACTCGAAAACTCTGTTGTCATCTTCGTTACTTATATTAACTCTTTAAGTATGCAACTTACTCTGTTTTATTTTGCTAACAAAATTTATGGAGAAACATATTTTTTTCCAAAGTCACAAAGTGAATTTCAACATTAAGAAAAACAACAGCATTTAAGCAAGCCTTAAAAAAAGCATATACACATGAACAATATGATAATTTTTCCCTAACACTCTCAATGTAAAAACTGAGTTGTAATGCGTACTTCTTGATATAATAACTTCTGAATAGTTGCTCATACGCTGCTTTCCACTTCTTAATCCAAAAGCCATTTCATTTTTACCCACCCTCCACTAACCCACTTCTAATAGCATCCGAACTGTCTTGCGTTGATAATGCCACCTGGTGGTAGGCACTGTCTGAGCCAACCACGCTCCTTCATGGTCTCTTACAGAAATTTTGCCCAATTAATGTCATTGTTTTCCTTAATCTTTGCTTTAAATAATCTCTTTCTCACATGTGCTCAGATATTCTTGCAAATCCTCTTCTTCTTCCCCTCTCAATTGTCTCAATTTGCTCAAGGTACATGTCCCTTTTTCTCCTTCACTCTATTGCAATTGTGAGTTTAAATAAAAACCTCCTGACGCACAATCAATTGGTATATCTAGAGTGCTAGTGGTACAACTGTATCCAAGGAGGTAGAAACCACAAAGTTAAATGATTTTCTTATGAATTCATTTGCTAGGAAACAGCAAAACTAATTTTCCTTGTCTCCCTTCCTTGTTTCCAGAAAAGTAATTCCCTTCTTTAGAGCTAACGAGAGTTAGTAGTAATCCACATACACATGATAGAAATATTATTTTCCTTCAAAAAAACTGTAGCTTATTATTCAGATCTTTCTGCATCTTGTTTCATTTCCATGATAATATATCTTAGTAATGTTTTCAGATAAGTACACAAATAACTGCCTCATTCTTTTTAAGTGCTGCATTGTATTTCGCAGTATGGCTGTGCCGTCATTTATGCAACAAGTTCTGTAGTGAAGAATTTTTAGACTTTTTAGTCCCTAACCTTTTGATATCATAAAAAAAGAGATGCACTGAATAAGACTGTGCCAGTGTTAGGCTAGTTGCAAAATCATTATCTAGAACTAGAATCATTGAGTCCTAATGGTAGGGACAGAAAATATTAACATTTTGAGGCAAAATAAAGATAACAAACCAGTGCCCTAAGTTTTGCGACAATGTCCAAACACAACTTTCAGACTCTGCAAAACCATTTTTATTTAACTCTTATGTTTTCTTAATTAAACTAATTTTTTTTATCAAGCATGGAGAAGTGCAGCCCCCATTTCTAACTTTATGTAAAGTTACCTATGTGTAAAAGGTTTGGGAGTTCCAAACAATTAACTCGCAATTTTTGGGATAGAAAATATTTGTACGTATGGGATTTCTTACAGTAGATATTATTTCAACTAGTTATTAAATGAAAAATCTCATAAATGCTCAATTTGAAAAGTTCACTGCTTAGAATTAATATGATTTGTTTCCTTTTAAGGTTGGAATAGCTGTATAATGACTGTAATAAGATGGTAAGATGATGTCCTATATTCGATTACCATCATTGTTTAATTAATTTAAGAGATAATTCAATGGAGATTATGTCATATATTCATATATCCAAACATGGCCATTTACACACACAATCTATACATTATAGAGTCAGAATTTTATAGCTGAAATAGAGATTAAAGATACTCAGTTTAAATGCCTCATTATATTCTTAAGAAAACTAAGAACCAGAGATATGAGGTAGTATATACAGGTATATATTTATCTTTATAAATAATGATATTGATAATAACATAGATTTAATATGCATGAGGTCTTCAGCATTGTGCTAAATATTTTATGTGTATTAGATTTTCTAATCTCCAGAAAGGCCTATTTGATAGAATTTATTCTTGCTAATTATTATTATTTAGATTAACAGATGAGGCTAAGAGAAATAAAAAAACTTTCGCTATGTCAGGCCGCAGTAAGTGATAAGGCCAGAGACTGAATTTTGGTTGTTTATTAACATTAATTCACATGTTTATTAAATCCCTATGTTTATTAACTAAATCCCTATGTTTATTAGCTCTCAACATTATTTACTCATATTCTGATGTCCTAGGAAAATAGGAACAACTAAACTTGGTGGAAGAAAATGAAGGAGATAAAAATTAGGTTGAAAGTAGGAAAAAAATGAAAGTAGTAGTATAAGGGAAGAGAGCAGTCATATAACAAAGAAGTAAAGGTGTTTTAGGATTTCATTATTCATATTTTTCTAAAGTACCTTTTGAGCATGGGGTCCCTAAAGATTAGTGTCTACACAGTGAAATGTAAGAAGTCTAGATAGTCTTGGTTTGAGATTATCCTTCTCCTAAATGTCTAAGCTCACACCTTAAGCTTTCAGGAGGATCAGTTAGAAGAATAACCTATGCTGGGCTTCATAAGAACAAATTTCTTAATATGGATGAGAAAATTTCCTTTCTGTGACTGGCTATTTCAATACTCTGAAAGATCGAAATTACACAACTAGGTAAATTCAACAAATATTCCTCACATTGCTGGTCTCATCATCAGTGAGATGAAAATCAGAATGAAAATCTGACTGGAATTTAGGTTTTTCTAGCGTTATTAATTTTTAAAAATGGCATTTAAAATTATTCCTTGCACTTATAACACAAAATCCATGCATAGACCTTATGGATAGACCAACAATTTGTGACACTATTTCATTGAATATATTCAACAACTACTTGTGGGATTACCATTGGCTTGCCTACCCATCATGTGCCAGGCATAGCAGTCAACAAAACAGACAAAACTTCCTGCCTTTACTGGGCTTATATTCTAGTGTGGGAGAAAAGATAGAGCACTATCTATCTATATATTTATATATAGATATATAGTGATAAATATAAATAATATATAATAAGTAGATAACAAGAGGGACAATGGAGAAAAGATAAATCAGGAATGGTGAAGAGGGAGTCAGGGACACAGTTTTAAATAAATAGTCGTGAAAGCCTTTTCTGAGAAGTTGACATTTGAAGAAAGACCAGAAAGATGTGACGGAGTCATGTGCTTATTTTGTGGGGAGGCATTCCAGGAATAGCAAGGGCACAGGCACTAAGGCAGAGCATGCCTGACTTTATCAAGGAAAAATGAGGGAGCCAGTGTGGCTGGAGCTGAGGGAGGGAGAGCGGAAAAACTGGGAGAAAAGATGGGAGACAAAATGAAGAGTCTGATCTTCAAAACATCTTAGATCATTGCAAGGACTTTGGCTTTAACAATGAGGAAAAAAAACAGAGAGCCACTGAAGAGATTTAATGAAGAGAAAACATCCAAGTAGCAAGAAAAGCAATAATTCCGAGTATGTTTCTGTTGCATCATTCTGACAATAGCAAAAAGTTAAATAACTTTGAAAGGAGACTCACAGACCCTCACCAAGACCATCAACAGAACGGGCATCAGTGGCATGTATTATGGAGCATGTGTGGTTTGCACTGTGCAACTGGTTAAGCTGGAATGATGTTTCCCCAAATCCCCTTCCTCTTATTTTTGTCAGAAAGAGTTGGCCAAAAGAGGAGCATGTGTGAGATTTGGGAGGTGAAAGTGCAGCGGTTAAGTAGTCATTAGTCTCGGAGGGTCATCATAGTCAGATGCTGTGAAGGACAGGTACAGAGATACCTGGTGGGTTCTAGCTTGTCCTAACTGTTCTCCACTATGTATCCAGCATCTTCTTGTTATCCAGCAGTGGCCAAGGCCACCACCAAGTGCTTCACTATGGAGCCAAAAAGGTAATAACATATTAGAAGTGACAGTTTCCTATAGACTTCTACAGGAGCTTTTTTTGGCAGACCCACCTGGTAACTGGAAGTGCTTGATTTCTGAGATTGCTTCTCTGACGATCCAACTATTACTTCCAAGCTTCACTTTCATGGCTCCTTCCACAGTTGTGTGAGGTCTAATTTCTATAATAAATTCCTTATCCCATGACACTCATTAGTGACTCTCCCTTGCCTGGACCTGCCTGAGACAGTCCATTTGTAGAAAAAACATCCATTTGCTTCAACATTTGATAAACTTGGCAAATACTGGCAAATTTAGAAAATTAGGAAACAAACCTACATCCTTTTTAGGATGTGTTTGGCTCAGGCCAACAATGTTTTGAGATGTTTTCAGGAAGGCTTTTCTGTAGCAGACGGAATGTGGTTTTATGGCTTGATCCAAGGTTTAAGAATAACATTTAATCCCAATTTCTGCTTCCGAATGCTGTCAATTTGGAAAATGAGAGCAGATGTTGACGGAGATATATTTGCCCATCTGATGCCTCAGCAAGCACTCTCTGAAGGAAAGACAATGTGAGACCAGACTGAATCAATATTCTTTCATAAATTTATTTTGCCAGTCCTTTTAGCAGTATCTTCTAAAGATGACATCTCTAAGATGATGAATACAAAAGGATGTTGCCATTAAAACTCAGCATAGTTTCCATATTTTAATATCCCAGCTTTGAACAAATAAACCCACCTTAAAAATAATATTTCTGCATGTTTTGGTTTGAAATGTAAATAAATGCCTGCTTTATTTATCAGTAATGCCTGACTTCAGGGTTTCTCCTTTCTAAATGTATTGAGCCCATTCTAGTTGCAGTTCAAAGAGCTAATAACTGGTATGCCTGAATAAAAGATATGTCAGTACCCTTTGAATAAAACAAGTTGTGAGGAATTCTTGTGATTTTTATTTAAGGAAAACCCCCCTCTAATCTGGATGTACATTGTTTTCTATAATCTAGTATTTAGATTTTGTGAAATACATACTGTCTATAGAAGAGTGGTAGAAATCTTCAGCAAATTAAAGATTAAATAAAAAAGGACTTGCATTACTCAATACTATGGTTCCAAAGTCAGCAATGATTTATTGAGCTCATATATGTTAGTGATTCCCTGTTACATTGTATTATTTAATCCTCCTCACCATCCTGTAGGCTGGTTTTATAGAAAATGGAGTCTCCAAAAGTTTAAATAATTTTCCCACCTTCTTGGAGCCAGTGAGGGGAAGAGCTGACCCTGGCATATTGACAACCAGCTAGTGTTCCTTCCTTTAACCTCTGTAATGTTAGGTATGGAAATAATAATACTCACGCCAATATTTTATTTATTTTTCACTTAACCCTTACCAGAAATGTGCTGAATCACTTATCACCAATTATATAGCCACTGACATGAGCACTGAAGAATTAACATTTTATTAGGTGGTTTTATGTTAAATTTTATTTAAATTGTCTTCCTAATTTCATCAAGTAGTGGAAAGACCTTAAGCCAGAGAACTTCAGATTTGAGATCCACCACTTGCAAACTTGGCAAATATGGGCAAATTAGTCTGAGCTTCATTGTCCTCATCCATAAACATAATGAGATTTACTTTACCTGCAGGATTCCAGTAAGGATCAAATGCAGTAAGATATTAAATAAATGTTAGATTCCCTTCCTTTCCTAAAGATCTCAGAAGGTAGTGCTAGTTTGGAAACACTGTTGTTTTGGATAATTTCAGCAAATATTTAAGGATAAAAGGAATCATTGACAAAATTATTCCATGTTAGCCACAGTAATATTTCAGAAGCTTTTAATAATGTTTAGGATAGAGTTAAGTCTGGACAAGTAGGAGTAATAACGTTTTTTAACTACTGGCTAATCTCCACAGCAATTATGTCCAGCCCATGAAGGGTAGGGGTAGGCAATGAAGGAAGGGGAGAAGTGGTTAAGTTATTTGGAAGAACCATAATTTCTTAAACCTCTGACAACTGGAACTCTCAATCTGCCAGTAACAGCTGGCATGGGCCCAATAAGGATGGGCCCTGCTATCCAAAGATAGGTCTGTACTATTTCCTAATTTTTAAACCTACTTAAAATGTTGTTTTCCATACATGTATTTCACTATTGAAAGAAAATATTAGCTTATCACAAAGAGGATAAATCAAGAGACATCAGTCTTTTTGACTGCTATGAATCATATTTAGCTTGAGATAAATATACCAGTTAGCAATGTCTATTCTTAGGATTGACAGTCTTAAATATAACCCTTTAATAAAGTGCTTACTTTTCTATTCACTTCTTTCTATTCTATCATTATAGCTCTTGCATAGCATGTGGGTGTTGAGTATATCATGACCAGTTATTTTATATCAGAAGTTTTTCAACATTTCACTGACTTTACTGATTTATAATAATTTGCTATTATTTAGATGTCCAGACTTACTTCAGTGGACTTTTTTTTGCTGTTACTCAAACATAACTTGCTTTAGATGTTAAAGTAAATGAATTACAAAGGAAGGCTTTCTGTGTTTTAGATTTTATTTCCTTCTGGTTACCATTACTACTCCTTATTCAGGGTGCACCTGGATTTTTCTTTTTCTTTTCTTTCCTTTTTTTTTTTTTTTTTTTTTTGGTGTGTGGATAGGGTGGATTTTTGTTTTACTGCTTTTGCTTGTTGGCTGTTTTGGGTTGGTTTGTATTTCTTGGGGACAACTTTCTTGAGAAAGAGCCTAAGACCAGTGTTACTTAGAACCTCCTGAGAATGGGCACTGAGTTGTGACTACACCAATATTATTGGACTATTATTTTTTCCAATTATTTAATGAATTTCCCTTTTAATGGTTCTGACAACCTGGGGTAAAACTAGTAATATGAGCCAACATTCATGGAACATTTACAATGTTCCAGGCATGATTCTATGAGCTTGACAAATATCAACTCCTTCTTACTACAACCCCATTATGTAGGCACTATTACCTGCATTCTATAGACAAGAAAACAGGCACAGAGGTAAGTCACCTGTCCAAGGCCACACAAGGAGTAAGTCACAAAGCCAGAAATTGGACCTGGAAATGTGGCTTTTAGAACTTGTGCTTCCATTAAAAACCAAAACAAATTTAAAAACCCACATGATGGTATAGATTATGTCTGAATAAATTTTGGTATAATATCTTTGAAAATGTCTTGAAAAGTTTAAGTGTATTTAAAATAAAGTATTTTTTAATTATGTTTTCAATTTAAGAAAACATTTTAAATATATGCTACTGTCCAGCACAAGCACACTTAAATTTATCAAACATGACCTATGTTAATTTTGGGAAATATCCAGATGTTCAACATTTTAAGCTGCATGATTTAAAAATAAATAAATAAGAAGGGGCATACCATTAGCAAGATGTCATAATAGGAGTTTCCCCTCATAAAAATATCAATTTGAACAATCATATAGGACTTTTTGAAGGTATTTGTGAAAGTACCTTCACAAAATCTAGGAACCCAGATGAGGGATTATAGCCTTTAGGTGAAGCAAAGAAATAAGCAAAAATTCATTAAAGAGGATAGGAAGGACAGTTTTATATTACCTGCATGAATTCTTCCCCAAACCCACACAGCACAACATGGAGAGAGAAACCCCTCTTCCTGGAGGAAGGACAATGAAGTAAGCAATGACTTCACAGTGCACCCCAGCACCAGGTCCACCCTAGTGAACCCTGGTGTCAGGCTGGGCCTTGTGGACCTAGGTGCCAAGCCTGTCTTAATGCCAAGCTGGCCTGTGTGGCCCCAGGATGTTGACTGGCATCCATGGACTCAGGCTCCAGGCCAGTGCCCACAGATGCAGGACCTAGGCCTTCCTCCCAGACTCATGCTCCAGGCCCACCTTAATGCCAAGGCAGGTCCTGTGCTCCAGGCTCCAGGTTGGCACCATGGACCCAGGCTCTAGGCCCCCCCCCAATGCAAAGCCAGCCACAGTGGCCCTAGGCTCTAGGATAGCCCCTGTAGCTCCGGGACCCAGGCCCACCCCTGTGGCAGGCTGGCCCCTGTGGTCCCAGGCACCAAGCCAACATCTAGGGATTTAGGCTCCAGGCTGGTACTTATGGACTCTGGACCTAGGTCCAAACCCATGATTACAAACACCAGGCCCATTCTTCTGGATTTAGGTACTAAGACTACTGCAGCAAACTGTAGTGCTAGGCTGGCCCTCACAGACTCAGGACCAAGACTACAACATGGATCCATGTACCAGGCCCACCCCAGCACCAGTCTAGCCCCCACAGACTCAGACTCAAGGCCCAGCCAACACCAAGTCAGATGTTGTGGACCCCATTACCAGGTCCACCTTAGTGGATCCTGGTGTCAGGCTGGCATCCACAGACCCAGGCTCCAGGTCCACCTATAAGGACCTAAGCTCCAGGACTTCTCCAGCAGACCAAGGCTCCAAGCCCACTTTCCCACTGACTCAGGGACCAGGTCAGCCCACCCAAGGACTCCAGCAGCAAGCCCACTTGCAGATCATATAGCTGGCCTACCCAGAATCTCTAGAAAGTCTGACTGTTGAAGGGTTTTCTCTCCTGAAGACAATCTGTAAAGGCTGAAAGCAGTGCCTAAACCTTCAAATGCTCAGATACTAAGGCAAAACTCAAGGATCACTTATAATTAGGAAATCATGACACCACCACAGAAACAAAATAAAGCACTAGTAATATATCCTAAAGAAATGGAGATCTACAAACTGCATGATACAAAATTCAAAATACAAATGGTTCCTGACTTATGATTGTTTTACTTATGATTTTTTCAACTTTACGATGGATTATCAGAAGGTAACCACATAGTAAATTGAGGCATGTCTGGACTTATGAAGGTTCAATCTATGATTTTTTGACTTTACAATCAAAATATATCAGGATACATCAGGATTAAATGCATTTGCAACTTAAGATATTTTCAACTTATGATAGGTTTATTGGGACATAACCCCATAATAAGTTGAGGAACAGCTATAATCATCTTAAAGAAAATCAATAAGCTACAATAGAACACTGGCAACTGAAAAAGATTCAGTAAAAAAATACATGAACAATATTAGAAGTTTAACAAAGAGATAGAAACCATACAAAAGAACCAAACAGAAATTCTGGAGCTCAAAAACACAATAGTTTGCTGAAAAATCCATAGAGAGCTTCAATATCATACTTGATCAAGCAGAAGAAATAATTAGCAAGGTCAAAGACAGGTCATTTAAAATGACCTAATCTGAGGAACAAAAAGAAAAAAAATAAGGAAAAAAAGTGAAGAAATGGGATATCATCAAGTAAACCAATTTATGTACTATGTAAGTCCAAGAAGGAGCAGAGAAAGAGAAAGAGGGACAGGCAGAAGCCTTACTTAAAGAAATAATGACAGAAAAATTTCCAAATCTGGAGAGGGAGATGAACATCCACATCTATGAATTTCGGGAAACCCAAATAGATCAAACATAAAGAGATCTTCACCAAGACATACTAAAATCAAATTCCCAAAAGTCAAAGACAAAGAGAAAATTTTTAAAGTAGCAAGAGAAAAATAACCTATCACATACAAAGGAATCCTAAAAAGACTATCAGCAGATTTCACAGCAGAAAACTGCAGGCCAGGATGATATAGTCAGGTACTGAAATAAGAAAACTGCCAACCAAGGACATTCTCCAAACTGCAGCCAACACTGCAGAAGTGTCCTTTAGAAACGAAAGAGAGACTCTTTCCCAAACATACAAAAGCTGAGGAATTTCATTACCACGAGACTTGCCTTACAAGAAATGCTAAAGGGAGTTCTTCAAGTTGAAATAATAGCAAGCTAACTAATCACATGAAAACATATGAAAGTATTAAACTCACTGTAATGGTAAGAATGTAGTCAAATTCAGAATACTCTAATACTGTAATGGTGTTATATAGATTACTTTTAACTCTACTGTAAAAGTTAAAGGATAGAGTATTAAAAATAATTATGCCCACCATAATTTGATAAGGGATACACAATATAAAACGATGTAAATTGTGACATCAATAACATAAAATGTGAGGGGAGGAGAAGTTAAAGTGTAGAGTTTATGTATGTGATTAAAGTTAAGTTGATATCAGCTTAATATAGACTGTTACAACTATAAGACGTTTTATGTAAGATTCATGATAACCATAAAGAAAAAAACCTGTAGTAGATTAAAAAAAGCTAAAGAGAAAAGAATTAAAGCATACCATAACAAAAAAAATCATCAAATCACAAAGGAAGACAGCACAAGAGATAGAAAGGAAGAAAGGAACTATAAAACAGTCAAAATATAACTAATAAAATGGTAATAAATTCATACCTATCAATAATTACTTTAAATGTAAATGAATTAAACTTTCCAATCAAAATACATAAAGTGGCTGTATGGATTGGGAAAAAAAAAACAAGACTCAACTATTTGCTGCCTATAACAGACTCACTTTTGTTTTAAGGATACATATAGGTTAAAAGTAAAGAGATGTAAAAGAATAGTCTATGCAAATAGTAACCAAAAGAGGACAGGAGTGGCTATACTTAGACAACATATACTTCAGTCTAAAACTTTCATAAGAGACAAAGAAGGTCATTAGATAATGATAAAGAGGTTAATTCATCAAGGGGATGTAATAATGTAAATATATATAAACCCAACATTGGAGCACCTAAGTATATAAAGCAAATATTGACAGAACCAAAGGGAGAAATAGACAGCAATACAATGAGAATAGAAAACTTTAATACTGTGCTTTCAACAACGGACAGATCATCCAGACCAAAAAAAAAAAAAAAAAAACAATAAGGAAACATTAGACTTGAACCACTCTATAGACCAAATGGACCTAAAAGACATATATAGAACATTCCATCCAATCACACCGACACATCCTTCTCAAGTGCACATGGAACATTCTCCAGTATATAGCATACATATATTAGGACACAAAACAAATCTTAACAAATTAAAGAAAGATTGAAATCACATCAGGTTTCTTTCCTGACCAGAATGGTATGAAATTAGGAATCAATAACCAGAAGAAAATTGGAAAATTCACAAATATGTGGAAATTAAGCAAGACACTCCTGAACAGCCAAAGGGTCAAAGACGAAATCACAAGATAAATTTTAAAAATCTTGAGAGAAACAAAAATGGAAATACAACATACCAAACTTTAGAGATGTAGCAAAACCAGTTCTAAGAGGGAAGTTTATAGAGATGAACACCTACATTAAGAAAAAAGAAAGATCTCAAATATACAACCTAACTTTATACCTCAAGGAACTAGAAAAAGAACAAAATAAGCCCAATATTAACAGAAGAAATGAAATAAAAAATATTAGAGTGGAAATAAATAAAATAGAGACTATAAAAACAATAAAAAAGATCAATGAAACTGAATTGGTTTTTCAGAAAGGTAAACAAAAGTCACAAACCTAACTAGATTTAATGTAATCTAGATCCAATGTACAGCATGGTACTATTGTTAATACTGTATTGTGTACTTAAAATTGGCTAAGAGAGCAGTTAACTAGACTAACTTTAGAAAAAAGAGAGAATACTCAAATAAATAAAATGAGAAATGAAAGAGGAGGCATTACTACTGATATCACAGAAATACAGAGGATCCTAGGAGATTGTTGTATATAATTATACATCAACAACTTGGATAACTTAGAAGAAATCAATAAATTCCTAGAAGGATACATAAACCAAGATGGAATCATGAAAAAACAGAACATCTGAACAGACCAATAACAAAGGAAGGAGGTTGAAGCAGTAACCAAAAATCGTCCATCAAAGAAAAACCCAGGAATTAATGGCTTCACTGGTGAATTCTATAAAACATTTGAAGGAGAATTAATACTAATCCTTTCAAACTCTTTCCAAAAAATTAACGTAAAGGGAACATTTCCAAACTCATTTTATAAGGTCAGCACTACTCTAATACTAAAGCCATACAAGGACTATACAAATATTAATAAGGAAAATTATAAGCCAATATCTCTGATGGACATACATGCAAAAATTCTCAACAAAATACTAGCAAACTGAATTGAGCAGCACATTAAGAGGATCCTACATCATAGACAAGTGAGACTTATCCCTGAGATGCAATGATGGTTCAAAATACACCAATCAAAAAATATGATACCCCACATTAACAAAGTGAAGGATAAAAATCATATGATCATCTCAATAATGCATAAAAAGCATTTGACACAATTCAACATCCTTTCATGATAAGAATTCTCAACAAATTAGGTATAGAAAGACTGTACCTCAACATAACACAGATATAACATATATGTTATATATGTCATAACATGTATGACAGATCCACACCTAACATCATACTCAATGGTGAAATGCTGAAAGCTTTTTCTCTAAAACCAAGAACAAGACAAAGATGCCCACTCTCACCACTTCTATTCAGAATTAGTACTGGAAATCTTAGCCAGAGATATTAGGGGGGGAAAAAAAAGAAATAATAGGCATTCAAATCAAAAGGGAAGAAGTTAAATCATCTCTATTTGTAAATGATACAATTTCATGTAAAGAACACTGTAAAAACTCCACAAAAACGTCCATTAAAACTAATAAACAAATTTAGTAAAGTTTCAGAATTAAAAAATCAACATACAAAAATCGGTTGCATTTCTATATACTAACAACAAACTAACCCAAAAGGAAATTAAGAAAACAATCTCATTTACAATAACATCAAAAAATATACTTAGGAATAAATTTAACCAAAGAGATGAAAGATTTATGCATTAAAAACCATAAGCACTGATGAAAGAAATTGAAGAAGATAAAGATAATGGAAAGATATCCCATGTTTGTGAATTTAAGAAGTCAATATTGTTAAGTTGTCCATACTACTTAAAACTATCTACAGACTCAAAGTAATCCCTATCTAAAAAAGTCAAATTCATAGAAGCAGAGAGTAGAATGGTGGTTGCCAGGGGCTAGCGGTTGGGGCAAATGGGTTGGTAAAAAGGTAGGAAGTTTCAATTACGCAGGAGGAATAAGCTCTGGAGATCTAATATACAGCATGGTACTATCGTTAACAATACTGTATGTGTACTTGAAATTTCTTAAGAGAGTAGATCTCAAATGTTCTCACCATATACCCAAAAAAGGTAACCATGTGAGATGATAGATATGTTAATTATCTTGATTGTGGTAATCATTTCACAGTGTATACATGTATCAACACATCATGTTGCACACCTTAAATATATGCAATGTTTATTTGTCAATTATTCCTCAAGAAAGCTAGAAAAATAAATAAATACATAAATAAAATTTACTGTTTCTCATTCAGAATTTTGCAAGAGTATTTTCAGAACTGTCTTTAAATTTTAGTATTCATACTTACTAGAACTTCTATGGTAACATGAAAAACTAAAGATAGGTATAGGTAGGTAGATAGATATTAATAGATAGATGAAAGAAAGAAGAAAAAGGAAAGAAGGCATAAAAAGAAAGAGATAGAGAAAGAGAGAGAGGAAGGGAGGAAGGGAGGAAGGGAGGAAGGGCTTTTGATAATTTATGTGCCCGGAACTAATTCAGATGTATCATAGACCTGATATCTGAACACACAATTCACTTCCTATTCTTGCCCATAAGAAATAGGTGTGCTACAGATGGTGTCACTTGCCCCTCCTAAAACAACTCCACTTGGTCCTGGGCTAGAAAAAGATGCTGAAAACATTAGAGCAGCTATTAGAGAATGGCTTCTGTACATTCATTGTGGTACCTACACATTACTGTCCTTATAATGTTTACTCCTCCTCTTTTTCCTCTCATACCTATGTTCATCAATACACTTACACTCTTAAGCCTATTCCTATTGCCCACATGAGAAAAGAGTCTCAGGTTTCACCTGATTGAATTGCTTGAAGTTGCCTTAATTAGGCTTACTAAACCAATTTTTATTGTATCATTTATGTGTTCCTATTATTAATATATGATAATGCCTCCCCAAAAAAGGCAAACTTCAAACTATAATATAATCTAGGTCCTAGAAGGATTTAACATGGAAAAATGACCTTATTAATATGTATAGAAACACATTAATTTTATTTCTTGATATCCTTCAATTTTAATAATTTTAAAAGTTCTGATATATGACCTTGAGTAAAATACATATCAGAGCTAGTAAAATTACATTATGTATTTTTTTCTTTTTAGCTATTCACTGCACTCTTAACTATCGTGTCCAGTTGGTCAGTAATTAAGAACATACTTTAGTTTTTAATATCATTATAATGAATAAGTAACCACAAAATCTATATTCTTAGTTAACTCATTTCATAGATATGAAGGGACTCATTAATTAGTTGTATATTAAGGTTTGCCTTGCACACTGTCAATAATTTAATGTTATTGTTACATGATTCAGAAATTAGAAAATGCAATTTCTTGTTATTAAAATCTTTTTTATCATTACCAAATTCAGTAGATAAATTGGAATAAAATTATTTAAAACTTTATACTTTCAGGCGAGTTTGATGATGAAAGGGTAGAAAGAAGGGTACGGAAGGAGGGGTAGCAACAAATAAAGAATCTAGACTGCACTGGTGGTGTTCAAATTTCTGTTTCATTTTAGGGATACCCCTTTTATAGGACATCCAATTCGGATGCAGCTCCTCTGGTTGGAGTAGGACAAATTCTGTCCTGAGGGTACCCCCTTTTGGCTCCTAGCAGCTCTTGAGCACCATACTCAGAACCCACACTTCGATATTCACTGATCATTAGCTCTGAAAATCTACAATTCCAAATCTAGCAAATGAGAAGAATGTCAAGGAAGCCGTGAAGGAGGTCCTTGCCCGCATTCAGATTCTGACACTGAGGCGTCCTCTGGTCATATTGAGATGCATCATGAGACCTTCTCTGGAAATCAAAGACCATTTCTCTTCATCTTATCTTGAGCTACACCCAACATAGGAGTGTATATATGTAGGATTCAATTAATAATTTAAGATAATTGTGAACACCTTACTCTGACTGGTCCCATTTCTACAGTCAGAGAGGAAAGTATCCCGTGTCCTTCCTATGAGCAAGTCTAAGAGCACAGGATCATGAACATTCTCTGGACACAGAATCACAGGCAGATGTATTTTACTCTTGTGAAGTGAAGGGGAGAAGAGTAGAAAAAGTGAACAAAGAAGAGCACAGAGAAAGATGCCACCTCAAAATATAAATCTGAAGACAAGTAAAAACAGGCCCAAGGAACAAATAAACAAGAAAGTTGAAATTCTAGAATAAGTTTGTTTCATACCAATATCTATGTCATGCTTAAATGAAACATCATTTTTATATACTGTGAATGACCACAAAAAACAGAGCAAGGGCACTGGGATCAGAGAGGCCTGGGTCTGAATCTCATATCTACCGTTGAACCGCTGCACGACATTGGGAAAGCTACTTCATTTCTCTAAACCTCATTTTTCTCATCTGTAAAATGTGCATAACAATCTGAACCTCAAGGGTTTCTTGACAGGTCAATGTGACAATGTATGTAAAGGGCCAGGACAAAACCCAGAACCTAAATGACTGCAAGCCAACACTGTTTATAAGGAGAACTTCCCATTGAGACTGAAGGAGTCAGTGTCTATGGGCACCGTTAGATTCTATCCAGTGAGATGCTCAACCATCTGGCTCAGGTGAGCTTAGTGAGCTCGAGTACTTTATTAACAATAGCAAGTTTAGAGGTTCTCTGCTCATGTAATCCAGGTGATGTAATTGTTCTGAAGTCGTGCACTACCCACCTTGTCTTACATAATGCAAAATATATCATATTATTACACAATACTTATCAGGAAAATATTTCAGAGGACAGGTACTATCTGTGGTTCCTTAGCAACAGCAGCTATGCATAACATCATCTATATTATGATTGGCATGGTGCATATGTAAACATTTAATAAATCACAGCTCCTATGCACTAGCGACTATAGGATATCTGTACGAGAGCTATAGCTTCAATACAATATGCAGTGTTCATGTTTGTTTGATAGCCATTACTTGGGTCTTTTTTAAAAACAAACCTGCTTTTATTTAATCTTGCTTTAATTTTAAATTCGGAATCTTTTTGTGTGTAATGTTGCAACAGGCGAAAAGGGCTAAGAAAAAATCTCCTCTTCTGACCGGATTTAAGTTCATTCCAATTATCTAGGTAGCCTTCTACTTGTAAAGCTCTGAGATAAGTGTCATGAGGATACACAGATATTTAACACATTAACTGCCATGTGAGTTGTGTTTAACTCATGCTAGTTTTGAGCCTGCGGCCTTGTGAAGCATATGTAACTCACAAGTCTCTTTATCTTGGGAGTCACAGGAACTATTTTTCAATTCGCATATAACTCAAACACAGAAAACAATAAAAAATAACACATTTTTTATTAAATTAGAAAGCATTGTTTTGTTTTTGAAGTTTTAATTCTATTTTCATAATCAAACACTGTGGCCCCATGGAAAAAAAATTATTTTTCTAGTGTGGCAGTCAATGTGTTAAGATGTAGGTCCACCTAGGATTACAATCTGCTTGAAGAATGGTGGGGCAATATGCCAAGTACATAACTCACTCTATTATAAGGCATAATATGGTAAATCCTCATCTTTTGGGACTGCAGAAGTTTGACAAACTCTAATCCTAGCCTGTGGCCAGCAATGACTGCAATCTTTTGCTCCAAACTTGGGTTTGGTGTCAGAAATCTCCTCAACATTGTGCTCTGGAAAGCCAACAATGTTTGATGAGAATCAGTAATCTATTTAGTATCTCTGGATTATGGCATTGGTGTTTCTTGCTGAAAAACACATGTTACCTAAGAGAACTGATCTGTTCATTAGTAGCTATTAGGATATTAGCATTTCTTATTTGAACAGAGAAATCTAACATTACTTGATAGAAAACAAGAGTTTTCATAGGGAGGAAAAACTCACATATCTTCAGGGGCCAAGTTGTTATTATAAATGAGCGTAATGGTCTAGATGTGGAAATTAAGACTAGTTGGACCTGGGCTATCGCAGAACACAGACAAATTTTACAATTCTAAGAACAAGGTATAACCACAGTAAAGGAATTGTTGGACTATTTTTGGCTCATGGGCCATGGTTTGCAAACACCTAATCTGTGATGTAAATGCTAAAGGTGTAGAAATGAGGTTGTCTATGCAGATCTTTAAACACCATATACAGCACTGTGGGCAGCACTACTCTGCTGAGTGCCCTTAAGAGAGCTGTAAGCACCAGAAGCAAGTGCTCCTTTCTGCCCCAGACAGGCTAGACTACACCCAGGCTCATCACTACAGGTACAGGCCAAGTCACATCTCTGGAAATTCAGCAAATTTTAGAGGGATATAGCATAAATTCATGCAAATTAATCAAGTGTATAACATTAAGAAACTGGAATTTTGAATTGTTGCATTTGCTGTTTATAGTGGCCCATTTCTAAATCAAAAGAAAGACTATTTCTGACCTTTTTTCACACTTGATAAAATTGAGAAAAGTGTGGATAATGACAAGAACAATAATAGCATTTGTAATGTTAGTTCAGGCCATCTTTAAAGAAATATAAATTTATCTGCTTTCAGTAAATGAAAAACAAAGGTTAAAAACTATGCCTTCCTGTGTCCTATATACACTTGGTACAGGTATAGATCGTTCATAGCAGTTTCCCATTTTCCTTAGTAGAAACCTCCTTCCTAGAAGCAGAGTATTTTAAGAAGAAAATAAAAGTAGTTGGCCCTAAGGCTTTTTAAAATTTACATTTTTTTCCTTGTGAATTTGCTGTCATAGAGAATTGCCGAAGGAAGTATTATGGAGCTAATACTTTTGAAAAAATTCAAACAAGAAAATTTTTGTCAAAGCCCTGGCCTACATTCTAATTGGTATTAAAATGGTAGGATTCTTAAGAGACACACATGAATTTTAGAAAATTATACACAGATATTTCAAAATCTTCACTACACATTCTACATATTGAGTTCCATATAAGGAACTCAATAAGGAATCATCAGTGACAGACCTAGTCCAAATGCATTATTGGCAAAATTTTGGCTCAAACCAAAATATATATAAATATTGGTCAGCAATATACATTGAATGCCTTATATCTGTGTTTGATTCTGTAACTTCGGTAAAAAACATAAGCAGTATACACAAATCTTTCAAAATGTTTTTTAAAATATTGCTTTAAAAGTATGTCCTTTTGGGCCAGGCAGTGGCTCAGGCCTGTAATCCCAGTACTTTGGGAGGCCAAGGCTTGGGGATAGCTTGAGGCCAGGAGTTTGAAACCAGCCTGGGCAACATAGCTAGACCCCGTCTCTACAAAAAAATTTTTTAAATTAGCCAGGCATGGTGGTGTGAGCCTGTAATCCCAGCTACTCAGGAGGCTGAGGCAGGAGGATAGCTTGAGCCCAGGAGTTTGAGGTTGCAGGGAGCTGTGATGATGCCTGGGCGACAGAGTGAGACCGTGTCTCCAAAAAAATAAGTATGTCCTTTTTATGATTCAGAAATAGAAAAATGTCCCATAGAATGTGTTAATAGAAGAGCTATAACAAATTTTTTATATTAATTTTTCCCTTATCAATTGTGTAATGTGTACCAGGCACTACACTATGAAGGAAAAGTGGTCCCACCTATCAGGAGTCCCCAACTCAATAAGGAAGACACAAAATAAACAGTAATTATAAAGCTTTGTGAGAGACCAGATATCCTGTTTCATCTCACACACCACACATTTTGGATCTATTGCTTACTGTGCAACATTCCTAGACAAACTCTGAATGGCCATTTGGGATTAATACTGATATATCCTTGATTGGCTTTTCTTTTTCAAAAAAATCTGGTCTCTAATCATCAATGGAAATTCCTATATCTCAATCTGGGTAGATAAAACAATTAATCTACTGTCTCTAATTCAGCAAAAATACAACTGAAAGAAGTAGGAATAGGAGAAGATGTTTGGAAAGATGTTCTTGCCAAAAATTCTCAGTTTTATCTTCAAAATATAACAGTGAGTTGACTTTTAATGCTTCGTTGTTGGTTTTCACTGATGGATTCTATAAGAAATGACCCCACTTGTCAGGTTTGCTGTTTGAACAGAGTCAGTTATAAGTCTATCACCAAAAACCCTCTGTGTGAAGTCACACTTGAGAAGTATCTTTTGCTTTTTAAGTACTAGGGAAAGCTTTGCCTCCTCTTAGAAACAGACAGTTTTCTCCTTTTTAACTGTCCCTTTCTACATTTTCCTTAAGCTGTCAAGAAATTCAGTGCCAAATCCAATACTCAAATATAGCAATTGTGGAGTCTGAATGGTCTATATGTTGTGTTTAATTTTTTTTCTCCCTGATTTTTCTATTTAATTTATATTTTTTTCCTATTTAAATTGTTGGAAAAATATTTTACTGTTGAATTGCATGCATCTCTGCTAAAGCAGTTATATAGTCATTGTGGAATGACATGGATCATAGGTAATAATCAATAAATTAATATTTTTAAAGGTGAGGTGAACATTCATATTATAAGTCAGATTTTAAATTTTTAGAAGACTGTTTTATGTGTCTTTATAGCTATAAGTAATCCTTCTTATTTTATCAAATTATTCAAAAAATACACTCATAAAATTAGAATTTGTCGAAAATCAGATTTGAGAGGATATAAATGATCAACCCCTCTTTTTTTATCCTAGAACATTTTGAGGCCAAAAGGACACCAGGGGCCAAATTTCAACCAGTTTGTGAATCATAGCAAAGCACAGGTGGGGCAAACTGGGACAAACTTCTATCATGCAAAAGGACATTTTCATTTTTCATAAAAAAATTTGCGTGCCTGGTTCTTATTTCAAAGCCTTAGAAAGTCCAAGGCATCATCAATTATACATTTGTCTTTTCTATCAGTGTAAGAAAGGGGGCTTTGCATTATAAATGTAAAGTATGTTCTTTCATACACATACATACACAATGAATAGCTACTCAGAATGGATGAAGGGGTGCAATTCAAAGCCTATGAATGCAAGAAAATATAAATATACATACTTTGTGTTTTATAAGAGATATAGATTTCTTATCAACTTGCCGCCATAACAAACAATGGTTATCCCACCGGCAGATCCTGAGGGCATCTGCTGAGCCTTCCGAAACAGAAAGTAGCACTCATGGTAAGAGAACTTACACCAGTTTAGAAAAATGACCAGATGCAGCAATGTAGAAAATGAAAGTCAATAGCTTTTTAAGGGCCTTTTGCCAGGTCATTTTATTGAAAGTCATGTACAATGTCGTAATTTAAAAATTTTTTTTTTATTTCATTTATTGAGCATACTATTACCACTTATGTTAATTTGTTTGTTTTGTTCACCCATCATCTCCACCTTAAAAACTTTGATTAAAAGAGTTTAACCTCAGCATGCCTCAAGTGCTAATTCCAAATACTCCATTAAGTGCCCTTTGAAGTGTTTTGCCCATTTGTCATAGTAAAGAATATTATTTATTACCCAATCATAATGGAACAGTGCATTATTGGCTCAAATTACTACGTAAATTACTAAGTTTTAAGAAGACATTAGTCATGCACATGAACACGAATATCATTTGTTAACACTAATGAAGAGAAAATCTTCTATGGCTTTTATTATTCCTTGTGCTTTAGATTATAAAATACAATAATCATCATATTGACATGAATGGTAAATGCCAGCGTGCTAGGCCTTTAATGCCCTTATGATGTTGAAAACTCTTTGCAGAAATCCTACCTTTTAAAGTACCAAAAGTAATCCTGTGCTCTTGTAGGCTTGTCCTGTTTATTTTTAATTTTTTGTTGTGTGTCAAGGGGTAGTGTTTGGAAAGACAGACTTCAAGGTAACAGCAGTTAATAGAGATCTCTTGCTGGCTTTTCTCTCCTTGTAAAAAAGAGAAAATCTACTCAAATGCTACATGCATATATTGACTTTTTATTTTACATTTTTATGGAAAATTCATGTTTTATTTCTTTTAAATCCATGTTTACATTTATGCAAGGATAGAGAAAAAGGTTGTCCATTTTAAGAGAAGAAAAAAATTATTTTGATATATTTGGAACCAAGTTGAAGGGGGTAGAAATGTTTGGAAAACAAGTGTATATTTTATAAAGTAGAATAAAACCATTTTAAAAAATAAACAATAAAGGAGAAAAGATATCAGTGGGAATTTAAAATATGAAAAAGACAAACTTCCTTTTTTAACTTAAATATTTAAACAAATATTTAGGCTGCTGAAATTAACAGCAGGAATAGCAATTCTCAACAATGTAATTCTATTTTTATTTTTAATTTACACAAGCAAAATGTGGAATAAAAAAATTAGTAGGATTCTGAAGTAATTTCTTGAAGCACCACTTTTTTTCCTTACCAAGAATGTCATATCCAAAATAATTCAGCACCATAAAATGTTACAAATCATTTGACATTTCTCAAAGGGTGACACAATCATTTTTCATCACAAATGGATGAAGCATAGTGGGATGCCTTTAAGCTAATACATTATCCCATTCAGCAATTCTTCTGTGAAGATTATGAACAGTAAAAGCACTGTGGTGAATAGACTTTCTTGTATCACAATGAAACAGAAGTTGTTTGCAAATGCTAAGCAATAAACTCCATTAAGAAGTCAATTAATAATAACTAAATTCGAAACAAGGAAAATCCTTATCTAGAGTTCTTCCTGAGCTAATGATCTAATGCAAGAAGTTGTTAGAAGAGGGAGACCTGCTTGTGCATTAACGAGTTCCTTACAGCCTCAGTAATTCATTATGGCCCTATAGTTAGTTATTCACTAAATACCTGTTGACTTACTGAAATCTCAGCCTATTAATTGAAGCAAATTTTATTCATCATTTACAAGAATGCTATATACTCCAGTACAGTGGTTCACCAACTTTAGTGTTCACTAGAATCACCTGCGGGGTTTAAACCACAGATTTCTGAATCTTGTCCCCAGAATTTCTGATTCAGTATGTCTGGTGTGGGACTAGAGAATTAGCATTTGTATTAAGTTTGGCATGTGACGCTAATGCTGTTTCTTCTGGAACTACTTCGAGAACTACTCTATTATTTTAACAACTTTTTCGTTTCTTGTTTCTCTTCCAATGAATGAAAGACATAGTATCATCAAAGTTTCCCAATATTCAAGTAGATTGGGGAAAACTAAGCTATTATTGATTAGGTAAAGCTGTTGTAGCACTCTAGCTGAAAGACAGTTTTATATACTAGTTTCTAGGGCTGAACTCTATAGCAGCTTTTGTTTTAGAATCTTTAGGAGTAGACAGCTTTTGTTCCCTTCTGCCAGAAGCTACTCTTTCTCTCCTAGGTCATAATATAAGGCTGAGTTGACTTATCTGGAGGCCTGCAATTAATTCTCAGTGGGGTATCGTAATGCAGATAATTTTCCTTCAGCCATCTCTCTATATGAGCATTATCCATTAAAAATGGAACGTATGCCACAGGTGTAATTTTAATTTTCTAGCAACTATGGCAAAAAAATAAAAACAAAAAGATGAAATAAATTGTAACAATGTATTTTATTTAACTCAATATATCCAAAAGAATAGCATTGTAACATGTAACAATATTAAAAACATTGTTAATGAAGTATTGTACAGTTTCATACTAAATTTTTGAAATATAGTGTCCATTGTATACTTAAAGTGCATCTCAATTCAGAAGCCTAATTTTCAGCAGTTTAAATTAAAATGTCTAACAAAAACAATAGTTTAACAGGAAAATATTTTATACTGCTTCAGAGTTTTTTAATTTAAATTTATTTTACTTAGGATAACAGAAAACCAATTTATTCTTTCAGTCATACTATTCTGATAATCATTTCAAGTGTCTCATGGCTACATATGGGTATGTGGGCACTATATAGGACAGCCCAATTCTATGCATTTAACCATAGCATGAATCCATTTCCCTTGGTAGGAGACCTGGGAAGGCCTAGGCACAGGTGATTATATCAGGGAAATTCTTAAGCCTCTAAAATATCTCAAGTTCCAGTGAATGAAGCAGAGGAAGAACGTGACAGTTTAAAGAGAGCAAAACTTAGCGATGCGATATCGCCAAGACAGAAGAGGAAAGACCTCATCATCACTAAAAATGTCTTTTGTTCAAATAACAAAGCCCAGCTGCAAGTAGAAAATTCAATGATCCCATAGAAATTACTATTTCATTTATTTATTATTCTTAATTTCCCAAAGATTTCTATTTTGAGAGCTAAATGCTACCCTAACTCTAATATGAATAATTCTTACCATTCAAACATCGCAAGTGAGGTAGCCAATTTATTTGCAAATATAAAGTATTTATTCTAAATTTCTCTATAGACTCCTTCAGAAGGAATATTTGAATTATTTAAAATGCATTGCAATTTAGGTCTATTTCCATAAATGAAGAATTTACTTTAATTAAACTAATTTTAGAAATAGACAAAAGGAAAAATTAGGAATTTAAAAATAATTCTGGATTAGCTGCCATTGGTACACTAATAGTGTTTAAAATAAACTTACAGGCATTTTTACTGATCTACTTCTGTGAGATATTTTAATTTTATTGTACTATTGTATTTAATTCTCCACTCATAGAGGGTTATCATCACTGTTTTACAGATGAGGAAGGAAAATGACATTTAGAGTATATAATCTCCCCAAGGTCACATGGTTCATAAATGATACATTTTTGCCTGTGGAGAAGCCTAAACTCTTTCTACTGTACCATGAGATAATATTTCACTTTGCAAAGACCATTATTCACAGGGCAACAATCTGGCAGCCAAAATTACTGGCATATATTTCATTCTAATCAGAGAACCACCTTTGAAATCTCAGTGACTGCAAAAAACAGTTTTTACTTTGGTATATAATTCAGAGTACAATATTTAGAGTAATAAAGGAACAGGGGAATTTAGTGAAACTTGGAGTTTGGCTGAAGCTTCACTTCAGAACGCTGGTGCTCCCTTTCCTTGTGTTTGCATATTCTACTTGCAGTACGCGCGGACAATGACACATTCTGTACAGTAAC
This sequence comes from Daubentonia madagascariensis, assembly GCA_023783475.1. Lineage (NCBI taxonomy): Eukaryota > Metazoa > Chordata > Mammalia > Primates > Daubentoniidae > Daubentonia > Daubentonia madagascariensis. Next base: position 43,981,906 of record JAKFHU010002088.1, on the reverse strand, counting down.
TCTGATCAGCATGACATGCCTAGGTGTCTCCAATTATCTCAAAAAATATCAAGGAAATTTCCTCCAAAATATTTTAAAATCGAAGTAATTTAGTATCATTTTTGAAAGTAAAAGTACATCTGACACCATTAGTAAAATTATAATTGTGCTATTTCTATGAATGTGAGAATGGGTAGTTGACTAGCAGAAAGTTAAGTATACCTAAATTCACAAACATAAGATTTTCTAATTCACTGCCTCAAAGAACTATACAGATGTATAAAATCATTCTAAACTAACTTTAAGTTTAGTTAAGTCTATTTGGGGAATAACTGCTATCTCTCTGTACATCATCCTGAATAGGGGGGCTTTTGGATGAAGATAATAAAATGCTGCTTATAAATCACAATTTATTGAGTTCTTACTATGTACTCTGTTCTGTGGTACCAGAAAACAGTAAATGCTTTGAATTGTAGCTGACACAAATTGTTACTACAGTTCATAGATTTCCTTATCTCCGTAATTCTTGGGTAGAGAGCAGGAAATTTCCAATAACCGTCATTACAGTTAGTAAAAAAAGAAATGATTTGGCCTTCTAGCCCTCAAGTTCTGCAAATCAGTGTTACAATTGCATTGTGCTTTAGGGTATTCTCTTACAGTCAGCAGTGGAAGAAATATTAATAGTTTGAGATGATAAAAGTTGTCCTAATCAAGCAATGATAACTTGGTGTTCTACTAGGCATTCATACCAGTAGCAGTACTGGAAGTTGGAATGAAACTTGTGGTTTCAGTAAAACTGAAATTGTGCAAATAAGAGGCAATTTTTTTTTAAGAAATGAGGTCAGAACAGGGAGTTAAAAAAATGATAATTAGTAATTAGATTAACTCTTAAACTAAAAGTACAACATAAACTAGCTGGTATTGACTATTATATAGATTACTATATAATCTATGTGTTTAAAAAAATGTAGGAAACCATTAAAATAGGAACTATAGTAATAGAAACAGAAACCATAGTATAGAAATGCGGTGGATGAATACTAGATGGCTCTCATTCAAAAAGAAAAAATGTTCAACAAAACAAAAAAATCTCATTTTTAAAAAACATTTACTTCTAGGGTTAATTTTAATAGGGAGTGGAGATTCTGAAACAAGTCTGTGGCTTATTTGTATCCGAAAAACTTAAAATCTGACTTCCCTTTGCAAACTTAAAAATAGACAAGGCATGAAGTAGAAAGGTGATTTTTTCAATTGTGTATATACCATGAACCTTGAAACTGTGTACTATTTATATTCTTTTCATCCATTCATCTGTTCTTTTTTTTTCCAACAAATATTCAGTGAATGCCTAGCACAGGGATTGATTCCAGGACTTCTGCAGATAATGAAATCCATGGATAATCAAGTTCCTTATATAAAACCTCATGGTATTTGCATGTTACCTACGCATATTCTCCTGTATACTTTGAATCATCTCTAGATTACCTATAAAACCTAATACAATGTAAATGCTATGTAAATAGTTGTTATACAGTATATTTTATTTGTGCTAATTTTAATCTTAATTAAATTAAATTAAATTAAATTAAATTTTTTAGTATTTTTAATCTGTGTTGGTTGAATCTATGGATGGAGAACCTGGGGATACAAAGAACTGACTATATATTGCCAGGCACTGTGCAAGGCTCTGGATCTATGATGACAGTCTTTACCCCACAAAGTTTTGATATGGAGGGAATTCACCAGGAGTTGGTCAAAAGGAGTTAATCTCTGAGGAGTTGAATTGGGTTTCAAAGGGACATAGGAAAGACTGTTATTTTTAGTATATACGATATAATCTGCTTGAGTTTTGTTTTACTTTTTATTAATTTTGAAATAACATTAATTTTTCAATTTAGAAACTGTCAATCCACATGTTAAGACTGGGTCAAGAAGAAATCTAAAAATGAAGTACAAATTTAAACAGATTTTGAAAATGTGACTCACTATCTTGATAATCTATTTGTCCAGCTAACTTCCATTTTGGAGTGCACCATACACACACTTGCACACACACACATACACATACTTATATGTGTCTGTATATATACTATATAAACATACATATACACATACACATAAAATTTTTTAAATCCTAATTGTGTTTTTCATAAAGAAATTTTGGAATTAGTTTTCTATCCCTATGGATAAGCAACTACACAATAGAAAACAATAGGGTTCCAGGTGGTGAAACAAAGGCAGCTGGTAGAATTTTGTCCAGCTGGTAGAATTTGGGATGGGATAAATCACCATATTAGTCCTAACTTGGATAGTCCAGTGTTTGCTCTGCAAGGCTCAGCCCTTGGAGGGTAAGGAATGCTCATTAGTGATTAGCCGGTATCTACTGATAGAGTTTTCTAACCTATTAACAATTGAATTCTCCCGAAAGAATAATTCTAAGTCAAGATTTAGGTAGTAATTTTCAAAATCCATCAACTGAGAGGTGTTTTAACTTAAGATGATTATTGTCACCGACTATGCAAAATTAAATACAGACAGTGATACAAAATTAAATAATCATTAAATCATATATTATAGTTGGTGGGACTGCAAACTAGTACAACCGCTATTGAAAGTAGTAAGGAGATACCTCAAAGAACTGAAAGTAGAACTACCATTTGATCCAGCAATCTCACTAGTGGGTATTTACCCAAAGGAAAAAAAGATACTCTACAAAAAAGATATCTGCACCTGAATGTTTATAGCAGCACAATTCACAATTGCAAAGATGTGGAAACAATTCAAGTGCCCATCAATATATGAGTGGATTAATAAAATGTGGTATATGTATATCATGGAGTACTACTCAGCTATTAAAAAAATGGTGAACGAATACCTCTTGTATTAACCTGGATGGTGCTGGAGCCCATTCTTCTAAGTGAAGTGTCACAAGAATGGAAAAACAAACACCACATGTACTCACCATTAAATTAGTACTATTGATCAACACTTATGTGGACATATGGAAGTAATATTTACCAGGGATTGGGCAGGTGGGAGGGGGGCGGAGGGGATGGGTAAACTCACACCTAATGGGTATGGTGCACACTGTCTCGGGGATGGGCACGCTTGTAGCTTTGACTTGGGTGGTGCAAAGCCAAGTTATGTGACCAAAGCATTTATACCCCCCTATATTCTGAAATAAAAAAAATTAAAAAGAAACACTAAAAAAAAAAAAAACATGTATTATAGAAAAGAGAAAGTTAAAAAAAAATTTACCTAGATACTGTCCCTACCCTTTTCTTGAGGCAATCTGAATAAAAAAATTAAAAATTTATGTCAGCTTAAGTCATAAATCTGTTAACATTCTTTAGCTTCTTGTTTCTTGTAACATAAATTTATTAAGAATTAGATTTTTCAGAAGATGCTATTCCTTTGACTTGCAACACTAAGAAATATTGAAATGACATTTTAGAAATTCTTGTTCTGCCTCTTCCTGGAATAAGATCAAAGCTTTATCGATATGTAACTTAACCTCACTGACTGTAAAGCTTTGTTCAGTACTTTTGACTCCTATAATAACTGTTATTGTTCATTTTAGTAAGAAACAAATGTCAGACTTGTATATCAGAACTAAATTTTGCTAGAAATATTGAAATCTTGAATCTTGTAAGACTTAAAGCTTTACAAAAGTATCTTTCTTTTAGGACAAGGATGGCCCAGGTCTAAATTTTCATTTCACCTAAACATTTCTAGATATTCTGAAGGTAGTAAACATATAAGCAAAAGATAATTTTCAAATTTTCCATATTAATAAGAGGAGCAAACATACTCTGAAACTAGAATAACATTAACCCGTTTATTTGACTCTATAAAATTTTTTTCTAATTTTTGATTGATATAGATTCACAGATTGCAGAACTCTTTTGTAGATCATACATTCTCACCCATTCTTAATATAATATACATTTATAATCTCATAGTATATATAATCCATCTATAATATGATATTCATGTTATAATCAAATAAACTGATACCAACAGAGGTTATGTTTTTGACATACAAAGTAAGTTTATTATGCTGGGGACGCACCTCTGAAGTGGAGAGAAAAATTGGGTAAGTAAATGAAGATATGGACCGAGTGTCAACAGAAAGCATGTTAGGAATTTGTCATCACATCCTTATATGTACCGCATATAATAGAAACCAAATGAAATAGGAATGAGAAATGTCTTTTACTGTGTTTGGCTTGAAGGTAGAGGTCAGCTAATATTAACAAGAAATTCATATTTATATTTATGTTTGCTCTTCTCCGTCCTCATTACCTTATGCCATCTAACTGATGCTAGATAATTTATGCCAGAAAGTATCCCTCTTGGGAGATTTGGTGAGTAAAAAACTATTTTTTAAATTTAAAATGCTTAACAGACATGATTTTATGTGTGTCACTTTCCTTTTAATCTGCATATATCACAGTGAAGAACATTGAAAATGAATTTAAATTTAGTTCTAAAATCTGATGCAATATGTGCCTCTAAAACTTAGTGTCCTAGTTTATCTTAAAATACAAAACCTTCCCTTCACAAATTAAAAAAACAAGAATAGCACATTATAATTTGTAAAAAAAAACGAAAAAACAAAAAACTAGTTATGCTAAAGGCCATCCCCACCCCCATAAGGACTTAGCTCAAAACATTTCCTTTTTTATTTCAGAAACTTTTTTGGTATTTTTAAGAAACACATTTTTTTTAACCAATTAATTTGGTATAATGAACCTTCAGAGCTGGTGGCAGCAAATCTTATGATGAATGGCTGTTCTACAAAATAAATATAATATAAATGATGGTTATGATGGTTTTATATCTCTTTGCTCTCTAGAATATTGGAGTCAATACTACAATATATTGGAGGACTACAAAAGGGGACAGGAACCTGAAGGTATGCACACATTCCCACTTATTCTTCATTCGACTTTGTTTCAAACATAAATTTTTAAAAAATGTGTCTAGCAGGTAATTGGCATAATCAGAAACACATAATGAGGACTGGAGAAAGAATTGTATTTGAAAATACAATGAACAAATAGAGAACCAAACAAGGTGATAAAAAGTTTGTATGCCAGGGACAGCAACATTTAACAACAAACATTCATTGGATGTCAAGAATTAAGGTCATTAAATATGAAATATCTGGTTTTGAGTCAAAAGTGTAGTTTATCATATCTCAAACAAGAAGCACTACAATTAATCAAAGTACACACCTAAACTATTGACACAGTTTTGCCATCTTAACGATAACTTGTTTATGCCAGCAGCAAAGAAACCTGGAAAATAGGCACTTTTCACAGCTTGTTGAGAACTGAATATTTTTCCTTGCAATAAGTGGTCCAAAGCCTGGACGAAGTGGTAGTCAGTCGATGCAAGGTCTGGTGAATATGGTGGATGACAGAGAGTTTCCAAGTCCAGTCTTTATAGTCTGAACAGCATTGTTTGTGCAAAATGTGGTCAAACGTTGTCTTGCAAGAGGATTGGCCTGTCTCTGTTGACCAATCTCGGCTGCTTAATCCCAAGCATCTTCATCATTTCACCCAATTGGTTGCAGTAGACATCTGCTGTAATCAATTGACCATGAAGATGTAGTGGATAATATCAGTGCTGGACCACCAGACACCATTAGCTTTTTTTGATGGATATTCTGTTTTGGACTGTGTTCCGGCGCTTCATCTTTATCCAACCATTGTGCCAAATGCTTGCGATTGTCAAAAAGAATCCATTTTTCATCACATGTAACAATACGGTGTAGAAATGATTCTCCTTTATGTTGTGACAGCAAAGAAAGGCAAGTTTTGAGATGATTTCTCTTCTGATGCTTGTTTAATTCATGCAGAACCCATCTATCCAGCTTCTTTACCTTGCCCATTTGTTTCAAATAGTCCAATATTGTTGCAGTAGTAACGTCAAACCTTGCTGCTAATTCACACATAGGTTGAGATGGATTCGCTTCCACTACAGCTTTCAGCTCATCATTATCCACCTTGGTCTCAGTTCACCCACATGGCTCATTTTCAAGATTAAAATCACTAGAATGGAACTTCTCAAACCATCGACATGCTGTGAGTTCTTTAGCCACACCCTTCCTAAACACATCATTGATATTTTGAGCTGTCTGCCTGTGTTGATTCCACAACAGAACTCATACTTGAAAATAACATGAATTTTTGACTTATCTTTGGTTTCACAAAAATTACTCTAAAAAAATTTTTGAAAGATAATTACAAGCCAAAATGTGTGTTTGAAAGAATGAGGATGTACCTTCACAATAAAAATAAAACAAGAAGTGTCAAAATGAAATGTCAGCAATACCACTGTCAAACTTAGTACTTAAGGAAATCGGACGTTTCATACTTAAAAACCTAATACATGCCAGGGTGCTTTACATACCACCTGGTTTCATCCTTTTGGCATTTTTCTGTGGCAGGTTCTAGGGTTCCTATTTTGCAACTAAAGAAGAGATGTTAAGGATGTTGCCCAAGATCATATGACTGGTAAATAGTAGAGTTAGGGTTTGTACTAGGCCTCACAAACTAAGTTCTTTTCATATCATCACATAAATCCAGCTGTTTGAAAAATGAATTAATTACAATTTTATTATTCTGTCTATTAAAAAGAACATGGTATGTTTGTGTTTTTTTAATTTACTTTGAAATTTTCAGAATATTATGGGGGTACAAACACTATGGTTACGTATCCAGCAATCCCACTTCTGGGTATTTACCCAAAGGAAAAAAAGACATTCTGTAATAAAGAGATCTGCAGTCAAATGTTTATAGTATCTTTGTTTTGACCATTTAAGGTGCTATAGGAAACAGTGCTATTCTTAATGAGTTTACAAACTAGACAAAAAAGATAAAATTTACTATCATAAAACCATTACAAAATCAACAGAAGATTATGAGTCATCTTGTATGGGACAATTTAGAAATGTCCTATTGGAGGAACTGGGGATTTTTAAGAGCTGAAGCTGGCATGACTAGAAGAGACTTGAAGTGGAAACACATAACCGAAAATTCAGAGAATGGCATATGCATGCTGATGTAAACACAAGGGATAGACTGTTCTGGACAGAATGGAGGGGGTGGAGCATATAAAGAGATGAAATCAGATAAGCTGAGCCACTTCAAACTATGGGATCATGACAGAAAGTCAGTTTGGGGGTCATGAACCTCATCTTTTAAAGGGAACATAATAGGATAGAATAGAAAAATAAGAGTAAATTGCATATAGTACGTGTAAATATTGTTTTAGAAAACTTGTTTCAATTATGTGAGCATACGGCACAGTGTGTATGTGGGTGCACACACATGCTAACCTACAATATAAAATTTTTTTTCTGGTCATCATTAAAAACATTTGAGAAATATCAGGATGCATGGTGGAGGTACTTTGTGGGAGATCTGGAAATTTCACATAGCAGCAGAGAGTTTCCACAGGAGGCAGAAAGAAATGGGAGGCCCTTAAATACTTTGAGAAAAAGGGGCACAGTGAAAACAGGGCCAAAGTGACATTAGACTGGCAGTGGAATACAGGATAATTGGAGGGATGAAGATGAAGAGACTGTTTTGAGCAAGGCCAAGGAGCCTGCTGCAGTAATCTAGTGATCTAGTAATCTAGTGCAGTAATCTAGCCTGTTGCAGTCATCTAATGAGCTGATGGGAAGGGAGATCAAGGGCTGTGGATGGGAAAGGAGAGACTGGCATTTCAGAGCACAAACTTTCAGGATGACAGTTGACTAAATAAAGGAAGACAGCAAGTAACAAATCGGAAAGAACAGGAAGATCCTGATCCTGAACACCAAGAGGAATGGTGCTTTTCAGAGATCAGTTTAAGGTGACGATTATCTCAAGGAGACGATAAATAGGGCTTTGGCCAAGTTAATCTTGCAGTGAAGTTGAAATAACCATTACGCATCAGGAAATACAGTACTTGAGTAGGGGTGAAGAAACAGTTCCGCAGGCAAGGTTTGAGAAGTCAGACTACAGGTGAAAAATCAATAATAATAACAAAAAAATCAAGATCCAAAGACAGTAGGAGATGAGTATCAAAAAAGCAATCGGAGGGGAAGGACATTGCCATATCAAGAAAGCCAAGAAGGGAGAGTTGACCAGAGTATATTTTGTGGTAAAGACATCCTTGGTGACCTGTGAGAGCGCAGTTTCACTAGGATGGCCACAATCCAAAGATCTCTGGGACCTGAGAATGGAGAGAGAGGTGAGGGAATACAGAGAGAGGATGGGAAGGAAACTAAAGATCTAAGGATTTTTACACGGAAAAGAGGAGAGAGAACTCAGAGAGTAACCAATGAGAAGATAATAGGTCTCCTCTCTATCCTCCCTCTGAAATTTAGAAACTATCTTTGCATATTCAAAGTCAGGCAGGACAAAGACCATGGAGACAGAAGATTGAAAATGTTAAAGTGAGAGGACAAGGCAGAAGATACGGTGGTGCCTGTGTTTAACATTAGATTGCTTTTGTCTCCAGAACCCAGGCAGGCCCAGGAATAGTTGACTCACGCTAACCTTCCATTGACAGAAAGGTAAGACGATCATGGATAAAAATTAAAGCCAAATTTGCACTCTTCCGCTCTGCCAGAACAGTCTTCCTCAATCAGGTGCACTGCTCTGCTTTTGTGTACACAATGGTGGTGTCACTGCACACTAGGGAAGAAAACTTTATTAGAGAGGCTGTAAAATATCAGGCTGCCATAAGGGGTGATTGGTGAGACTCATTAAAACTTGTAAACCTTTAGATCAGCACTTTACATCCATCATTCATTCTCTCCTGATTGTTGGTGGGAAAAGCTATGAAAGGACTGAGGGGTTTAATTATTTCCTATCCACTATCAACAACTGCTCACAGCTTTACAAATTTAGCAATTCACTTTGATTTCTCTTCAGTCTGTCGTTAGGAAAATTTGATTTTAATATTTGTATTCTCTTTTATATTTTTACACACCAATTATGACAGAAATATTTAATAAACCACACCCTAGCATCACTTAGAACTGGAAGAAATCAGAGTTTTAGTGAACTGTCTTATTAGTAAGATCATCACTCGCTTTCAAGACTGCTCACTAACTTCTGAACTTCGCTTATTAAGAAACCTCTAAGCGAACATAATAGAATGGGTCACAAAAATGCCTCACCTCTCTCCTTTGAATAACTAACACTGAGACAAACTTAGTTGGGTTGTAACAATTCTGCTACAGTAAAAAAAAAAATTGTGAATCATTCCACGAATACATTCTTGGTTTTAAAAAATAGAATTTGAAATACAGAAACCTAGAAGTTGGAAGATGTGGGTCCTGGTTCTGGTTTCAAGTGACCTTGGGCAATTGCTTGGCCTTGGTTTCTACATTTATAAAATAAAGGCTGTAGAAGGGAAGAAGGAAGGGAAGGAGGTAGGGAGGGAGGAAAATGAGGCAGGGAGGCAGGCAGGCATGCAGGAAGTTGGCTAGGCAGGTAGCATCGGAGGGGCAGCCACTCTGGGCCAGAAGCCATTGGCACACTTCCCAGAAAGCATGATAGATGATCCCAGTTCTTTATCGTCTTAAAATTTTGTGATTCTGCAGCATTTCATCTCTAGATAATATTGTTTTAAATTGACTCAAGGGTGGAAATGGCATTATCATTATTATCTTGTTTTCCACGAGGCTTAATCTAGTTACTTCATCAAAGAGACAAGGTGTGGAAGGCAAAATAAGCCTCAAGGATTAGCTTCTACTTGTGGAAAAGTAAATCTGTTGTTTGGAACAAAGACCTGTTATCTATAGAGTGGGAGCTCTTTCATCTGTGTAACTGTCAATATATGGTTCCCACACAATAAGACGTAATGAATTCCAGGGCTTCTGCCTTTGTTACAGACTATTAGAGTGCCCTGCTATCCATTATTCATCACTCTTGCCTCAGCTCCAAATAGAACAGTAAGCAGATCTGAGGAATAAATATTCTTCACACTGAAGAATTCATCCTTCTAGGATCATGGTGTCTAGTCTCAGATAACCCTCTTGAACTTACGTTTGCCAGACATTTCATTGGCATGTTTTCTTTTGAAGGGAGGAAGCACCAGTCTTTTTTTATTACTATTGTTTTACATTTTCTTCTTTCTATAATTCCCTCCAAGCCTTGAAGTAGTTTTCCTATCCTACTCAGTCTCCACTACAGGCCCAGATATTTATTTCTTTGCACTTCACAATCTTATTTTCTTACATTTGAATCTTCTCTTTTTTTTTTCCTGCCTCTGCATTTCTGTTTCTCTTTTTTGCCTCCTCCAATAATTGAGCAGCAAATATGAACTTTGTCTTTATACTCTGAAAGCCACATTTTTTTTTTACAGAATAAGTAACCGTTTCAAATATTTCAAATTTAAAGACCATAGACTCTAATCCAATGTTCACTATAAGTTAAGAAGAAAATATATCTTACCTTCCAACTTATTTTAACTAAACATTCTGGTTCAGTTTATGAACAGAGGAAGAGAATTATCAAAATTAAGATTTCTGTTGAAACTCATAAAGCTTTAAAGATTCCAAATGGATAGAAGTAATCAGAATGATAATATTAAAAAATGAAACACATGATTTTCCCACAAAAGATATAAATATGTGTTCAATAAGGTCTATCACATAATTAAATAATTAGGATGCAGTTCAAGCTTTCATTATGATAAGTGTTAGCAGACATTCTATCACTAAAAAATCTTATGAAGTAATGCAAATGTATGTGCACTAGATTTTAGATGTGGTTTTGGATTGATTTTGAAGCTATTAATCATACAGAAGAATAAAAGAAAATGAGAAACACAAAACTTGAGTCAGTATGTCCCGATGGGTTATGCATACTGGAAAGCAAAGGGGGCACCAAGGGATGGTGGCCTTTATATCAGAAGTCAATAAAATATCGTTTGCATCTCAGATATACTTGTCTTATCTCTAGCAGCCACAAATCAACTTTTCTTTTAAAACATATTTATAAAGCCAACAAATCTCTTGGGGACAGTCTTCAAAGAAAGTTCTTCCATTCTAGATTTCAGGATTGTGATGAAGAAGAGATGCATCTGACTGCATGAGTAACACACATGTATCATTTGGATTATGCAATTAGATTTCCTCACAACATTATTCTCCAGATTTAAAAAACCTTACTTAGAAATCTGTCCTACATTCCTACCATTCTGATTTCCTGTCTTCACTAACCACATTTTGGTTTAGTAGAACTCTTTGCATCTGCATCAAAGAAAAATTGACTTTCATTAAAATGGTCATTTCTGCCCTTTCCCATAATATAATCTTGAAAACTACAAGCAGAAATCAATAGAAAGTACCCTACCCTGAAGGGCTCACAGGTTATTGAAGATTCATTTGCCACTTAAGAATAAAAATAATGCCCTCAAACAAAACTGAGATATCATTTACTAATATAAGAAAGAATTAAATGCAATTGGTTTAGATATAGTTTTAAGGGTTTGAAATATTAGATTAAAAGTCATGATTCACCACTCTTACGATGGATAAGAGTGGAAAGTAAATAGGCCAACATATAATAAAACAATAGATTTAGTCCCTTTGAGCCATTGTTAAATCTGAAAGGGGACTAGAGAAAATAAACAAAGTAGTTGCTAATCAATATGTGTAACTGATTTCCTTACTATATCATGAAAATAAATCCTGATTGGTATATTGGCATATATCTACTGTCTTTCAACTTTGAAAAATAGAAAAAGATAGAAAATGAGTTATGAACTGTGATTTTTACTGCTGTAATAAATATTCAACCGACAGAATATAAATATAAGCTAATTTACATGAAAGTAAATGCCTAGAATTTCAAAAATATATTTCCCTTGGTGTATTTATTTAAGTCTTACTGAAGTCTGTGTCATGATTGTGTGGTTATAGAAGACATAGTCTGACTCTGAAAGTAAACAGTGACTTTATTAAATTGAGGGAAAGTTTATGTACAGTGAAATGGAAATTTTTACAATTTGTTGAGTTTGGACCAATGCACAGATTCAAATAATCAACACCCCAATCAATATAAAAAATATGCCCATCATTCTTCAAAATTCCTGTGTGTTCCCTTTCCAGTCAACTCTTAATCCCCCTGTGCTATAGGCAACTACTATTTGATTTCTATCACCATAGTGTAGTTTTTCATAATCTTGAGTTTTACATAATTGGAGCTATGCAGTGTGTACCCTTTTTTTCAGCTTTTTTTGCTCAACATGTTTTTGGGAATCATTCCTGTTTTAATATATATATACACACATATATCTCAACAGTTTATTATTGTCTATTGATTGGTGTACCATTGTATGGCTATATCACAATTTATTTTTATATTCCCCTATTTACAGACTTTTGGGTTGTTTCCAGATTTGGGCTATTATAAATAAAAACTGCTATAAGTATTTCAAACAAATCATTTTGTGGACAAATATTTTCATTTTTCTTAGATAAAGACCTACAAGAGGAATTACTGGATCGTAAGGTATGTGCACCCTCAACTTTATAATGAAACACTAAACAGTTTTACAAATCTCTATACTATTTTGTAATCCCACTGGCAATGTATGAGAGTTCAGTTGATCCACATCCTTGCCAACATTTAGTGTTCTCAGTTGTTTCAATTTTATCTACTCCAGTGGGTGTTAATGGCTCTTACTTTGGTTTTAAATCACTTTTCCATTTTCATTTGCTTATTGGCCATTGTGTATCTGTCTTTTGTGATGTGTCTATATGACTCTCTCACACATTTTTTATTTGGGATGTTTGTTTTTTCATTACTCCTTGTAGACACATGCCAATATATAAATATATATCTCTATATAAGTATATAGCTATATTTTATATATATACACACACACATATAGAATACATTTCCCTTGTCAAATAAATGTATTGAATATTTTCTCTCAGTCTGTGTCAGTTTTCATTTCTTAATGGGATGTTTTGAAGCACATAAGTTTTTAAGTTTGATGATGTCCAATTCATTATTTTTTATTATTATGGTTAGTGTCCTTTGTATCCTTTCTTAGAAATCTTTACTCACTCAAAGTTATAAAGATATTTTTCTGTTTATTTCTAGAAAGTTTATAATTTTAGCTTTTATGCTTAGGTTTATAATCAAAATCAAATTACTTTTTATGCATAGTATATTGTAGGGGTCAAGATTCATTTTTTCCCATATATTTTCCTTGTTAATCTAGCCCATTTGCTGGGAAGACTTACTTTTCTCTATTGAATTACCTTGGTGCTTTTATCAAAAAGCAATTAACTGTATATGTGAGGATCTATTTATGGACTATTCTTTTCCATTGATCTATTTATCTATACTTATGCTGATACCACAATGTCATGATTACTATGGTTTTATACTAATTCTTAAAATCAGGTGGTTTGGGTCATCAAGCTTTGTTCTTTACCATCATTGTTTGGGCTACTCTAAATTCTTTGGATTTTCATTCGAATTGTTTGATCAGCTTGGTAATTCAAGTCTGCTTTAATTTTGGCTATGATGCAGATCAGTTTGAAAAGATTGGACATTTTTACAATACTGACACTTCTGATTCATGAATATGGAATATCTCTCCTTTTACTTATTTGCTCTTTAACTTCTCTTAACCATATTTATGATTATTTTACTGTAGAAGTCTTTCACATTTTTATTAAATGTATTCTATTGGTACTATTTAAAGGATATTTTTAAAATCCATTTTCCAATTTTTTGTCAAAATACATAAAAAATGGCATGACAAGTGATCAAAGTTAGCATCACCAATTATGGGACAAACTGACATCAGGTGCTTCTAGTAATGCTTGAAGTAGGACACATCACTTATATATCAAACATTACAAAAATCTACAACTTAAATCAAATTATGAAGATTCATCAAACAAATCCAAATTGAACATTCTACAAAACAATGAGGCTGTACTCTTAAAGAATATTAATGTCACAAAGCAAGAAAGGTTGAGGAAGTGATCCAGATTAAAGGAGACTAAAGATATATAACAACAAACTGCAATGCATGATACTATTTTAAATCCTATATTATTAAAAACAAATGATCTAAAGGACAACATAAGGACAATTGGCAAAATTTGAAGTTAAAGTATATTAGATAATAGTATTACATCAATGCAAAATTTCCTGAATTTGATAATTAAGCTGTAGTTACAGAAAAGAATTTCCTTCTTATTAGGAGATAAAATATTGAAGTAGTTAAGGATAGAGGGTCACCATCTCTACAAATTAATTCAAATATCTCAGCAAAATAAATAAGTAGATACAAAATAGCAATGTGTATGTATATCTATATATATTATACAGACAAATGTTGAAAGAGATAAAGCATATGCAGCAACTTGTAAACAATAGCTGAATGTATGCGAAGGTTGTAGGAGAGTTTATTGTAAGATTTTGCAACTCTTCTGTACATCTATCCTTCTAAGTAGTAATTTTTAATTAAAGTAATAATAGCAAAGTTAGATATATGGATCATTCTTTCCTGTAACTTAGCAAGAATTATGCTAATTTGTTTGCCACTTGAAAGACAGTAGTAAATGTTGCTTTTGAGTTGCCAAGGATTTCTACAATCTCTGGCTTGTTGTGCTTTGTGTGGAGGCATGACAATGTTTCCCTGGAATAAGGAGTTGAGGGAAAGTGCAGGATAGTGGACAAGAAGAAATGGCTCCTAAAGTAAGAGTTTCATGAGCTGCTTTTTTTTTATAACTAACTTTTCACAAGGGCTAAATTAAAATAATGTTAACTGGAAGCCTGTTTGTTGTTTTTTGTTTTTTCCCCCTTAGTTCATTAACAAGAAAAAAACATTTTTCAGCTGACAATATGACTGCCCACAATAATGCAATTTCCATCCCCACACATCCTATAAATTCTGCGATGTGTTTATTCAGGTATTTCTTTATTCTATATACTTTTATTTAGCAAATACAAAGTGAAAGCGACACCGTAAATCAACAGGAAAACAAGCAGATAAGTGTGGAGGCTGTAATTTCTTATACCTCCATTTATTTTGCCCACATTTTCCTGATAATATTTCGTCATATACAATGACCTCAACAAGCAGGGAAAATTTAAGAGAAAAGTTAGTTGAATCTGGAAGGGATAGAGGAGATTTATAATAACTGTAGTTCATAGGTTTTTTTTTTTTCCTTTTCAGATAGTAACACTGCAAAAGTTAATTTTGTTTACAAACCCAATTTTCACAGACAAAGATGATTTCCTTTATGTTTGTATTGGATCTGCAAAAACACAAACAATATGAGAATACCAGCTCTACCATTTTCATTTACCTTTCCTCTGGAAAACAATTTCTTACTCCTCAGTTTTGATTTTTTGATTTCCGCACATTCTTCTTGAAATTTGAAGAGATCAATCTCTATTTAAACTCATGAGAACTAATAAATTTACTTTATATTGCAAATCTGAATTAATTTTAATTGTTTTTATTAGAATATTGATAACTTTCTGCTTTAATGCTATCAACCCCAACTTTTCTGGGGTGTTCCTCCTACTTAATATTCATCTTTTACACAACAAATTTTACACACAATGCAAGGCTAATTTTATCACAGGATTACAGTCTAACACATTCAACTAAGGCCTGACAGAGAAGTCACGGGGAAAAAAAAAAGGCTGTGCACATACCCTGTGCACACCATACTTTAAAAGATTCCAAGATAAAGATCCTTTTGAAAACCAAAAATATCCTGTAAAGGATTGTTAGCATTCAGCAATGAACTCAATCATTTTACCTTTAGTCCATTGCTGTTCTCAAGGCTCACTGTGTTTCACAAAATGGTTAAGGTTAATTCCCTTTACTAAGAACCTTCAACATGGTATTTACAGAGGAATTCATTTGCAGTCTTATTTCAAAGAGGTCAGCAGGTGCAATGTATTCTTTAGAGGAATTCTGACTCATTTCTCCAGATTGCAAGATATTGTCTTTGACTACACATTTTGGGCATCGCAAGAATGAGTGGCTACATTTTTAAACTCACCAGTTTGGAAAGCCTAAAAAATGTTTATGAAAAGTCTGTACTATAAAATGGCATACATTTTGAAAAATCTGATACACAATGCCAGATATAGGTTGTATTTAGAGTGTCCATACATCCAGTTTGCCTGGGACAGTCTTGAATAACTTCCTCCATTCACTTTAAAAAGAATCTTACTTTGTATCAAAATTTATTTTGGGCATGTGGATGTCTACTTGTTACAGTACCATTTGTTGAAAAGACTTACAGATCTTATACTTTAAAAGTTAAATCAAAATAGATCTTAGAACTAAATGTAAAACAGAAAATTATAAAATTTCTGGAAGATAATACAGATACTCCTTGAAGTGCAATGGGTCTGCATTTCTGTAAGCCTATTATAAGTTAAAAATTTTGTAAGTCAAAAATGCCTTTAATATACCTATTCTACTGAACCTCATAGCTTAGCCTAGCCTACCTTAAATGTGTTCAGAACACTTACATTAGCCTACAGTTGCACAACATTATCTAACACAAAGCCTCTTTTATGCCAAAGTGTTGAATATCTCATGTAATTTATTGAATAGTATATGGAAAATGAAAAACAAAATGGTTGTATAGGTACTCAAAGTATGGTTTCTATTGAATGTGTATTGCTTTCACACCATCATAAAGTCAAAAAAATTGTAAGTTGAACCATCATAAGTTGGAGAACACTTGTATAGAAGCAAATTTAGGTAACCATTGGTTTGGTGATGAATTTTTACGCCAAAAGCACGATCCATGAAAAAAAGTAAATTGAAATTCACCAAAATTAAACAGCTCTGCCCCAGGAAAGACATTGTTAAGAGAACGAAAAAACAAGCTTTAGACTGGGAGAAAACATTTGTATAATACAAAGAACTCTTAAAACTCAAAGAAAAAAAAAGAATCCTACTTTAGATATTAAATGATTCTCACTAAATCCTGGTGGGAAGAGAGACGGACTGAGCTTACACTTCACTGTGTGAATTGAGGAACTTTTGTTTTCAAACACTCTGGTTTCTGGAATATTATTACTGGAATTGGTTGTAATATAACTGAAAGACAGCTGTGCACAGAGAAATTGGAAGAGCCCAAGTTGTCCAAACTGCTGACATTTTCAGGGTAACCATACCTAAAATGAGTTTCAGCATTCAAAATTAAAAATAAATTAAATTGTCCAGAATTTGACTGAGGTCATAATCTCCAGGAGAAAGTCCCTGGAATTTTACATTTTAATTTTCAAGATCTGCTGCTGATTTCTTCTATTACTTACTGAGGTTGAAATTTGTTTCACAATTTTTATTCAGCCACACATGTGGTTGCAAATTTCCATTAGAGCACAACACTCAGTGGGCATATCAACTTAACATGTATTTTTAATCCAATTCCTTTTTACATGTTTTTTCTTTTCATATTACTTCGTTTAACACTTACATGGGACTTCCTAGGTACCAAGAGCTGTTGTAAGTGCTTCCATAAATATAAACACATTTAGTTGTTGCATAACCCTGTGAGATAGGTTCTACTACAATCATAGTTGCCATTTCACTGATGAGAAAACTGAAGACAGGGCAGTAAGGTAACTTGTGGAAGATCACACAGTGCTGTGTTCAGGATTTGACCCTGGGCAACCTGACTCCACCGTCCATGATCTGAACCACCTTATGATCTCTTTCAAACAGGCAAGAAACTACTTCCACTTTACCAAAGAAGTAACTGACAGATCAAATGCTAGCTTAGTTAAGAGACTTAGCCTAATGTTTTAATTCACTCATTTATTTAAAGAAACTATTTGTTGAGCAGCTACTCTATGCCAGGCATTATGGGAAACAGGTGAATTTAAATTATTTCTAAAATCCTTCAGGGGCCATATGTAATCAGATCATCATATAGCAGTAGGTCTCAAACCTTATCGTGCATTCAAAACACAGGGATTTTAATACCTGTTGCCTCCAAAGGAGGATAGCATGGAGGTGCCAAAGGTACAAACCCCCCGTACTGTACAGCAGGAGGCAGGTGTTTGTCTAGTTGCATTGAAGGAAGGAAGATTAGAAGCCTCCAAGTTTAAAACATTTAAATGCCTAAAATCCAGAAACAATTCACAATTTTCCATCCAGATGGGACTTGACTCCATATGTGTGTGTCCTGAGCATGTTAGCGTGCCTTCATGAACAGGAGTGGGCTGAGGTGGTACAGTAGAGTTCTGAGAGCAGAGGCTCTGAAAGAATACAATCTATGCTTAGACTATAGCTGTTATATACTACCTAAGTAGCCTTGAGGAAGTCACTGAACTTCATCTTTTCAGTCTGTAAAATGGGAACAACAAAACATCTATTTCCTCAGATGTTGTAAGAATTGAAAAAAATGAAGATTTTAGAGGAGTACAGGCACACTGTAAGCACTCAATAAATGACAGTTATTACTAATATTATTTAAAGTGCTCAGACATGCTCTATTATTTAATCATTCCCAATTATAGAACTGCATATAAGTTGCCACAGACAAATAATTTAGCTAGCTCAATCTGTGAACTCATTAGCAAGATGCTAGTGTGCATAAATATACATAAAAAACCTAAAATCAACAAAAAGAAAAAAACTCCAGGATCTGATTTTTCACTTGAGTTATGGTTAAACTGAGTGTGGGGATGGGGAGGGGATGATTATTCCATTTCTGGAACAATGGGATTGGGAGCAGGCAGAGCCTGGTTATATCATAATGCAGTCATCATTATACTTTATAGTATAATAAAATCAGTATTTAAAAAAAAGTTTCTGGTCTTTTTACATTGTTTCTTGCAATCTTTAACAGAAATGAGCATATAAAACTTCTGTTGGAATGCAAATAAAATGTCTGAGATTTCTTTTGCTTGTCTTTTCCAGGTATTCCATCATGCAAGTAAAGCAGTTAAAAGACCAGGCTTCATCTTCATTCTTTATGCTTTAATTTTAAAATTCTAAAATCTAACTAAAATCTCTAAGTCTTCTCTTCTGGAAAAAAATGTTTAAATGTTACCAGTGATTTTTCAATTGTCATATAAGAAGTACCTATGAAAATACTTTTGTCTATTCTTTTATATTTGAGATTGTTGTAGCTCTACCAACATTTAGTTTTATTTTCTAATATTGAAGAAAAATCAAGAATGATATTATAAAACTCTTGTGCATTCCTCACATTTCCGAAAAATTTAGATTGATAACCAAAAGTAATAACAACTCATTGAAATGAATTATTCTTCAGAAGGAAATTCATCATTGAAGTTATTGGCATCCTTGAAGGAGCCAGTAATTAAGACAAAATGTTGTATAACTCACACTATGCACACATTGCTGTGAATATATTTAAAATAATGAGTGTTGGTGGGTATGAAATTTCAGTAGGACACCTTCTGTTCACTCTAGAAACATGAACTGCAAAGAAAGAAGTCCTGCAATTTTACAATGGGAAGTGAATAGACGCTGGCTAATAAGACAGTTGAGGTTGTGGATCATTAGTGGCATTTTTGTGTAGTCCTTCGTAGGTGAACAAATTCTGAGAACAGCAATCTGGGAATCCATAAATCCTACTGAGCTTTGGTTAAGTGACATTCATTATAAAGAACACCTGGAGGGAAGATGGGAGAATTGAGTCACAGCTAGAAAGATCAGATTACCTGAGCTCTGCATGTCTTGGTTAAGTAAGGCAGCCCAGGAAGAGAATGATCTTTCCCTGCAGTTGTTGCAATAATATTATATTGGGATAAAGTTAGCAGTTTAGCTAATACTGTGTTATGTTTCTTTTGCTTATATATTTCCTCACATGTAATGTGTAATATTGAGCATTTGATACTATTTATGGTGTTTAATTGAATTTCACTTCTGTTACATGATATCCTAACAGAATGTTTATCTATAATAATTTTGCTACCTTTCATGGTCATCAATTTGCATCTAAGCAAAACTATTAAAATTTATATATTTAGATGAAAACTAATGAATAAAAACTCTTATCACTAATCATGATTTCCATCATAGTTTATATATATAATAAGAAATATTAAAAATGATTTAAAATCCAACTTATTCCATATAGAAAGGAGAAAAAGTTTAAGGAATGCTTGAACTTTTAAATAGTTAGTTATTTAAATAGTGAGTATTTGTTACCAGTTTCTCCACTGGGGGTTGGGAAACTGCCACCAAATTACTGAAATGAAAATGTGAACATGAAGAGCAGTTTTTGGAAGAGTGACCCTGGTGTGGGGTGAGGTATCCTGCCAGGACAATCAGCTATTCAAGATTCTCATCACTTCCTAGGTTTGGAAATACTCAGCACTGGTTTCTTTAATTAGGAAAATAAATTGCCGCAAATATTTTCTACATGTGTTTTTTAATAAAGATTTTGGGTTAAATTTAGTGATCAGACAATCAGGTACTATTCTTACTGGATCAACAAAAATTTAAAAGAATGCCAAATTTTATTATATATTTGAAATGTGCAATTAAGTACACTGTCTTTTGGAGTATAATCTGACACTAGGTACCAAAAGCTTTTTAAGATACACGTACTACTTTACCCAGCAATTATATTTCTAGGAGTATATACTAAGGAAAAAAATAGTACTGGTTAAGTTGGATGTATAGATTCTTGGTATGTTTTTTTTTTTTTTTTTTTTTTATTTTATAGAGACAGGGTCTCACTCTTGCTCAGGCTGGTCTCGAACTCCTGAGCTCAAGTGATCCTCCTGCCTCGGCCTCCCAGAGTGCTAGGATTACAGGCGTGAGCCACCGCGCCCAGCCCTCTTGGTATGTTTTTAGAATTGTTAAAAGTTGGAAACAGTAAAGTGTTCAATAAGAAGATATTATTGGTAATATTCTGTAGACATTATTATAATTTATGTTCTGTCCATGTAAAAATATTATGCAATCATTAAAATATGTGCACGTTCAGGATAAATTTCTAAATGAGGAAAACAAGCTACAGTTTGGTGTATATAGTGCTGGCCTGGTCTTATTAAAAAAAAGTCTGCATTCATGCATGCATGCACACATGAGTGTGTTTGTGTAGAAAAATTATAGATGGGATGCATGCCATCAGTTTAACTGTGGATATCTCTTAGTTTCAAGATTATAGGTCTTTTTTTTTCTGTCTCCTCTCTGTATTTTCTAATTTTTCAATAGTGGAGCTGAATCCCTTCGACAGAGACAGAAGGAGAGTAGAGACATGAAGTCCTTGCTGAGGTGGTGAAACCCTGTATCAGCATGTGACTGATGAAGTGTCCTCTGATACCATCCAGGCCTTATAATCTCAATCCACAACTCAGGGTCTGGGAAAAAGAATTAAGTGTGTTTGGAGACCAGTGTTTAAGTACGTGTGGAGAAAGATAGCAGAAAAAAAATCAGAATAATTGCACAGTTTTATAAGCATTTTACCATATGTATCTGACTGAAGAGATCCTGGGAGGACACACATAGACAAATTCTTCCTTTTATTAAAACTGTGCACGCCCCATCAGAATCAACTGGCTGTGTAAGCATCAGGGATCTATCTGGACTTTTCCGACTATTCACCTTTCTCCTTCCAGGCTAACTATGAAGGGTGATTAGTGCTTATGTCTTTTTAGAAAGAGTTACAGGTTACTATTAGAACAAACTGCTTTATAATATATAAACCACATGGCAGCAAGTTATTTTTTCTCATTTAATAAACAATGTAAGTTGTTAATTTTTACCACTGTCCTAGCCAGCAAAATGACTGGCATGAGATTTTGAATGAATGAATGAATGAGACTTTTCTAGAACCTGCAACCTCACAGACTTTTTCCTCTATAAATTGGCACACTCCTGTCTTCTTTTTGTCACTCTCCTGCCATTTCTTCTATGTTTTAACAAGTGCCTTAGTAAGTTCCTCCAAAATGTTGAACGTTGAGTGGAAAAGATAGACATAGAAACAAATTGCTACAACACAGTTTCACAAATGTCCCAGTAAAGACAAGGAAAAAAATGTTAGGAAGTGTGGAAAAGGCTGTTGGAGGGATTTAGAGTAGACCTTAAACAGGAGCTGAGATTGACGCCGTACAGAAATTTGCTTGAAAGTGTAGGAATGCAGATGAAGGGAGCAGGGAGGGGAAACAGAGGCTGTCCCCAGGCAGAAGGAACCCAGTGAACAAAAGGAAGAGTCCTGAGGATGGTGGCCTTTGGGAGGATCTCAGAGACACAAGATAGAAGGCATGTAGCAGGAACTGAGCCTGACTTTGGCCCAAGATAAAGAAAATCGGAGGTGTTTTAAACAAACCAAAGACAGTCCACACAAGCAAATGTATGACATCCCTTTTAAATACTAGTGGTGAATTTTGTCAATCACATAATCTCTCCAGGAAATAAAACTTTGTTGTGGAAAGGAGAGAGGAAAAGGATACTATACAATCCCCTGCTAGTGAATCACACTACTATATAAATTTTCTTCCTTACTTCCTGGATAAAGACTAGACAATTAGTAGCTAAGGGGCCCTTAACAAAAAATGTCCCCCAAATCTAACTTAACCATAAAATTTATAGTCCAAAACTGGGACACTTTTAAGAGTAAAAGAGAGTATCATTAATAATTATGCAGATTACTGGCATATACTAACTATCTTCACTCTACTAAAATCTAAAACCTTGCCTGATATTCATTTTGATTGATAAAATATTGTTTAAAATGCAAAATATGTAGGGTAAACCTTGCTACCTTCACCTTTTGATGTGAATTAAAATAATCAGACTTATACCTCGTACAATCAATAGAATCTATGATTAAGAACCAGAATTAGGACATACTGGAAGGAGCGGGTGAGATTTAAAAAGTGTATAATTTGGAGGCAACATAATAGAGTTGGTAAACATAGACAAATCTAGATTTAAACCTCACTTCCACCTTGCTCTGTGATCATTATACTTTATATAACTTCTCTGAACCTCAATTTAACTAATCTGTAAAATGGGATAATATCTGCTCCCAAAGCTGTCATGAAAATCAGATAAAGCAATTTATATAAAGAACCAGTCACAGAATTGGAACTCAACATTAGTCCTTTGGGAGAAGACCTATATTGGGTAGAGGGTTATTGTCTATGGACTACAACCATGAGAATTAAAATCTGAAGAGCACGTCTACTGAGTATAAACATCTGAATAAATGTATAGCTAATGGTCAACCGATTAATATTATTAATGAAAACATATGGTATTTATAGGATGTTTTAGCAAAACCAAAAGAAAATTTAACTAATTTAGCTAAAGGTGGTATAGAAACTTAAAAGATATTCATACAACATATAATGTTGTATAGCTCTAACATTAATTTTGTCAGATTGATATGATCTTAATTAGTATGCAAATACCTTAAGATTGTGATTTCAATAGGTGATCTTTCTAACACAAACACGTTTTTATTTGTATATAAATAACTTATTTAGTTTGTCCTAGTTTTTGCGTGTTACTTGTTCTTTGTTGCTTGTTATGAAACCACCACTAATTTTATATGCTTTAATTTTTGTCATCACATCCATCATCTTTGGTCACTGATGCAGATTTCAGTGAATAAAATTAGGAAGGGTGTTGTGTTTTGAGGCTAGAGGACAATGGGCTGCGTGATGGGCAACAGACATTCTAAGTTGTCTTGAAACTGTTTCTCAAAACCAATATTTCAAACAATGTGGAAGAGTTAATATCCTATCAAAACATATAGAGTGGGAAATAAAAATACTCCTAATGATCCTAAGGGAAGAAGGAAACAATTAAACAAAAACAGAAAGGAAACAAAACTTGCAGTAGTGAGAGTCCACCTGCTGTAACAATGTATTCTAACTGGTCATCCCCCCGGGAGAAAATGCAGGTTAAAAAAAAGTGGGGTGGCTCAGGGAGCCTTCCATGTCCCGCCTGGCACAGTCTAATTTGAGATCATTTTACAAACTCCGCCAACTAAGGGCAGAAACATCCCCACAGTCCTGTCTCACTCCTCCCTTGAATCCCTGCCCACCAAGCACCAGTCACAGCTGTTTTTACCCGTTTTCTGAGTAAAAAGTAGTGTGAGACACTCTACAAAACAGTGGGAACCATGTAAAGGGCAAGTTTGCAAACAAGCAGACCTACTTTAACTGGGAAAAAGTCACAGGGGCAAGGGGCTGCCTCGGCCATGATTTGAGCTGTCAAAAAAAGAGCACTTTGCTTCTCTTATCTGATATTTCACATAAAGGAGGAAGAGGAGGATCTTACGGGATGTTCAGTCAAGGCAATGGGAGCCTGGCACCCTGTTTTCTCATAACCTGCCTGTGACAAGTGGGAATTTAACTTTTTAAATTGTTCAGTAATAGGACATATTCCCTCACTATTGTAATTAATGTCTTACTGCCACCTAATTCTATTGCTTCTTGGTAGGTCAGTACTATTGCTAAATGCAAACTGCACGGTAAAGAGAGAGGAAACATTTGTTTGACAATTATAATAATTAATAACTATTATTTTTATTATTATGAATAAATTAACTTTATGATTTTAGATTTTATACTGTCATTATTGTGTAATGCTGAGATCAAGCTTCATTGTTGATTAAGAATTTTCAAGAAAACACTGAGGGATAACATGATGCATTAGATACACAAATTCCAATACTGTATAACTTATGCAGTCAGTACAGTAACTGTGTCAAACAGCAATACAATCGAGTTAGAAGAGAACAGAAGAGAACTTTGGTCATTACAAGTTACTGGAGACACTAGTGGAGTCATTTATGGAGTGGTAAGTGAGTGACACTTGAGTAACCGGTTAATAATTCCTTGTTAGTAGCTTCTCTGTAATTCTTCATTAAATATTTTCCTAGATATTTGTATAGTTACAGGCTATTATGATGATTTAATATCTTAGATTATTAAACAAGGAGATACGGCCATTTATAAAATTAAGGTAAAAATTGTTATTAAGAATATTTTAGAAGTGTTCTTAAAACAATTTAAAAAATCAAAACATCACAATTTTCCTATTACTCACTTTTCCCCAGATCTCCTGATCTTAATCTTTTTCTTGTTTCCTCAAATCTATGGTACCATTTCTCATCTTTTCTTCATTCTTTAAGTGAATACTAATTGTGCATCCATTTGGTACCAGGCACTCTACCATGTTTTGTGGACACAGAAATTAATAAGACCTGGTATTTTCTTTGAGCAAGCTAAATATAGTTAAAATTAACAGCAAAAATATGTAATAATATGTAGCACACTCCAGATGCTACCCTAAAGTCCAGAACCAAGTGTTATAGGGACAGAGAGGTGCAGACAGTGGAACATCAGGAAGGACTTCATAGAGAAGTTTTTGATCCATCTTTGGAAGAATGATGATGGTTTCTTTAGGGTGAGGAGCTGAGGTAAGGGCATTTCAATCACAGGGTCTTTGAACTATTTATTATAGGCAAAGGAAAACTTTCAAAGGATAAACAGAGCCTTAGTGGAATAAAAATGTATGGCTTATTTGAGAAACTCTGAGCAGTCAGGTATGACTGGAACATAAGATTTATTATGTTTCTGGGGAAATGATGTTGGCAATTCAACTAACTAATTTTTGTTGAATACATTATAGGCAGGTAACCATATGAGAAATAATACTATGTGCTTTATTGTATGTAACACATTCAATCAGCCTAATAAAGTAGATGTTATTCTCCAAATATATATCAGAAAAGGAAATTGAGACACCAGGAAGGTAAATTTGGTCAAGTTCACCTACCTATTGTCATATCTGGGATTCCAGCTTGGTTCCTCTAAACATATCTGCTACGATTTGAATGTATGTGTCCCTCCAAAATTCATATATTAGAATTTAAACCCCAAGGTGATAGTACTAAAAGGTGGGTCCTTTTGGGGAGTGATTGAGTCACGAATGCTCCACTCTCATGAATGGGATAAATTCCCTTATAAAAGAGGTTTCAGAGTGCTGCCTACCCCTTTTTGCCCTTCTGCCTTCCACCACATGAGGACACAACAACAAGGCGCCATCTTGAAAGCAGAAAGCAAGCCTTCCCCAGACACTGAATCTGCTGGTGCCTTGATCTTGGCCTTCCCAGCCTTCAGAACAGTAGGAAATAAATTCCTATTGTTTATAAATTACTCAGTCTAAGGTAGTTTGTTATAGCAGTGGGAACAGACTAAGACAATACCCTACTTGAAAACCCAAGTGAATCCAATTCTGAAGGCCATCAAATAGCCTACAAAAGAGTCCAAAACTTTATCCTGAGAGCTTTACAAGTGACAATAGGTTTTTAAGCTGAGGTATGACATAAGTACATTGAGCATCAGTAAGGCAAAGTTGTTAGGCTCAGATTCCACCATGTATAAACTATGCGAGATGACAAATTACTCAATCTCTCTGGTCTCAGTCTTCTTTTCATAAAGTGGGGGGAAAATAGGAATACATATTTTATGAAATTATTGCCTCCATTATTTAATACATAAAATTTACTTACAATGATTCTTGGCTCTACTAACTTAGCAATGTAAGAGATTCATGTTTCAGAAATAGCCCTCTGACAGTCTTGTAGAGAATGGGCTAGAGAAGGAGTTGAAACTGGAGACTTCAATACTTCAGAAGAAGGATATAGCAGCCTTTAATCAGAGCACTTCAAAGCGGGTGGAGAAGTGGGGGTATCACTGAGAAATATTTCAGATGTAAGGATTGAATGGGTTTGGTGACCAATTGAGTGTAGGGAGGAGAGGAAGAGAGAAACACAGAAAACGACACCAGCGTTTCTAGTTTAGATGCTCAGGTAAATGGTGATGCCGCAGTACTTCATACTCCAACTGCTACTTCCCTGTGGCTCAACTATCCCAGGCCTCTCCTGTTAGGCTGGCTGCCAGCAATGGATTCAGTGACTATGTATAGCAAAAAAAAAAAAAAAAAAAGCAACAAAAAACCAAAACCAAACAAAGTAGATATTATTCTCCAAGTATATACCAGAAGGAGGCCAGTACAAGCAAGTTCCTCCCACTAAGCCTATCCTATGACTGAAGTCCTAAACTGACCTGTTCTTAAGCCCCTTGGATGTGAAAATAACTGAGCAGTCATCCCTCAAGTTGGCCAACAACATGGCTTCTTGTTGGCACCAGAGCTGCATAAAGGTATGGTGTGGGTTGTGAAAAAAACCCTGAGGAATAGAGCTCATCCACAGTTTCAGGACATTTTGGTTTCACTTTGGATAATATTAAAATAAAATTTTCAAATTGTGGGGAGGAATGTTTCTTCAGAATGCCTATTTTCAGATACAATTGATCAAATTTGAATTCTATATAATATCCAAAGTCCGTGAGATGTTATAAAACTTAGGTGTGTGGAAAAAAATGAATTTTCAGATTACTGTGGTTATTAATACAATATCTTACTGAATAGAACATGCAAATGTATAAACAGAAAGATAAAATGAACACCCAAGCAAATTCTAGACAAGAGACTCCTTGGAAATCTTTCTTCTTGCTTGAATTACAGACACATAAAATATATTTCTGTCCCTGTCTAAAAAACTACCATCTGTACCTCTCTACTACACAATCCAAGAATTAGGAGCACTGAATATTTTACACGCCATATAACATATAAAGCTATTATGAGATTTACGTTTATACTGTTAAAATTTTAACTTAACTGCATTGTTTCTTTAACAAGTTATTATTGTGTATGCATGACAACAGGTGACAGGAAATACACATAAGCAAGTTTATTGTAAAGTTGGAGAATTGAGGAGGAGTGGTAATTAGCACTAAATTTTGTAGGTTCTCCATATATGTAAAAGCTTCTTCATTTCATAGTCCATATATTCTTTTTCTTTTAAAAACAATTTTGTGAAAACATCCAAGGTTTAGAAGATAGAAATGAACATTAGTCACACTATCATACAAATGTTCTGAAAGTAGCAATCAGGTTGTATCCTCCTTTGCATCACTTCTTATTGTTTTTCTAGTGCCTAATACATTACATTAGAGAGAAGCACTCAATGTGCATCTTCACCTTTACTCACACAACACAGCAGTTTCTAGAAGGTCTTACTGCATAATTCTCAGACATGGTAGATTCATTGTTATCAGACCAAGGCCTCTTCTGAGTTTAGTCGAATCAAACACTGCTCCTGAAACTTTGCACTGTCTGGATTAGGCAAGGACTTCCCTCAGCCCCTTCTCATTCTTCAGTTCTTTGAAAGCAACAGGAAGATAAGAAAAGTAGCCCTACACATTTCTAATTTGTTAACAAAACTGCCATTGTACTGTGTCTGAAAGCAGAATGGCAAAAACACAGGAATGCTCTGACCTCTAAAAATAATACATTTTAAGTCCTGCTTTCCTACTGAATAAAGACCTTTATTTCTCCTGGAGAAATTTACTTTGATTTCCCAAATCTTTAACGTTGCTTGATAATTTAAGGTCGAAGTCACATATCTAAATAGGCCTGAAGGGGTTTAACACTTCAACTAGCTAGCTCCATTCCATGACATAGTCCAAACCAGATGAACAATAAACTCAGGGAAGGCCAACTAAACTATTTTTTTTTCTGTTTTCTTTCTATTCCCACCATCTACAAACTATGAACCAGTTAATAACTGAATTGTTTTTGCTATTTCTCAATCATTATTGCTAAAAACGTGTTTTTAAAGTGAGTGTATTATGCTATCAAAAATACATGCCCATCCTTATATAAGCCTCAGTGTAATTATAGTTTTGTATAATTAGAGTTTTATGTCAAAAGATTTACAGCTTTATCACCTCAAGCAATATTTCACAGCTGCCAAGAATGATTTATGCAATAATGACTTGAACTATAAAATAGAATACTCAAAGGAACGGTTGTCAAATATTCCTACTACAAATAACTGGTTTTTTAAAAATTAATATTCTGGCACACAGCAAGTCTAGTTGTACTTAGCACAATCACAAAGGAGTATGATAGGTAGTGTTGCTTCCCAGTGGTGATCATGCAGTTCACTGTGCACTGCATCATTGTGAACTCATTACATAGATCATGGGCTCAAAATGCTTATATAGCCTCTGGGCCACTCTGGTGAGCAAGCTTTCAGAAATAATGCATTGCTATTATATTTGTTACCCCACTATAAGTGAATGGAAAAAGTGGAAACAGAATATCTCAACTTTTTGTTAATTTGCTAATTGTGCTTATTAGTTCACTATTCGTATTCCTGTGAAATGTCAAAAAAAAAAAAAGGAGGCACTTATTGTATACGATTAAGAAATCAAGAAACTCTCAAAAGTAAATGAGCTCAATTGATAAAGAATTAAGGAAACTTTGAGAAACAAACCCCTAAAAGTGCTGGTGATTTTTCACTCTTCCTGCTTTTATAAAAGTAGAGTGGCTGGCAGGTCTCTAAGAGGCAAGACTATCAAAGCTTTTAAACTTCATAAGCTCTGATTGATTTTGCAGTTGCCATATGAATAAAACCAATACTCTCTGAAGATTCCATTGAAGGTATCCGAACTAGCAGCAAAAACAAAGTTTATTACTGTCAAAGCAAACAAGTATGATTGTGTCTTCACAATCTAAGAAGGTCATTCAAATTTATTTTTTCCCTTTGAAAAAAAAGAAAAAGCTTGGCCCATCATCTCATATTCCCCATGTAAATTAAAGCAAAATAGGCAGAGTCCATTGTTAAATCTAAAGATACCCAAGTCTTTGAAGACTGAATCACATCTGAAAATGAAGTTAACGGAAACAAAATTATCACCAAAGGTTAATATTTCTATACCTAAACAAGCTTGCAAACAAAGATTTTTTCCAAAAACAGGGGACTTTTGATTCATATAACTGAGCACATCACTCAGATAGAAAGATCTGCATTAGTCAATGTACTAACATCTATCTTCACTACAGAAAGTTTAACAATCACGTTTATGATTCCATATTAAATTGCCTTAAGGTATTTTGCGATCATTTTACACACTCACATTGTACAAGTTTCAAAATGTCACCACTTTACTTGCAGTGTAATAGATAACAACTTCTACTTAAAAACACTCTGAAAAATATATTTAGTATCTAAGTAATTTAGGCAGTCCAGATTAAATTTATACTTAAATTCTGTAAACTGAAAAAAAATCTGAAATATTCTAGAAGACATAATGAACAAAGGTGTACCAACATGTCCTGAAGTAACCAATAGACTGTGTAGATATTATAATAAATATTCAGATAAGAAAAATGTCAGACATTCAAATTGTTCCAAAAGTCCAGATTGTTGGCATCAGATACACAAAAGAGATGAGTTGCATTTGGGTAGTGAGAACCTTGATCCAATAAATGTTTGCAAGACAGCAGAGCAATTAGGCTATTTGTAGTATGCCAACACTACTGATTAGAAAGGGAGGGAAAATAAGAAGAACTTTAAAAACAATCTCTGTGCTGTTTGATAATCATACAATTTCTTTCATTCCAGATTAATACCAAATTATACAAACCTGTTTTTCTCGTAATGCTTTGTTGAGCATACTCACTCAACTTCCATGTTAAGGAAAATCCAATAATTAAGGATTGTACATTTTTTATCATGAAACATTTAATTATAAGAAAATAAGAGTAAGAGTTAAACCTTTTCCCTTCTGTTTTTTTTTTTCCTTTGTAGTTTACCAAATGATGAGTCATTATATGATATAGGCTGTAGCACATCACACATTTACCAAAAACTTAAGGGTTTTCTAAGATTCTGAACAGGTACCCCTCTGCCTCACTATTTTCTGTTAATGGAATAAAAATAAATACATGCTGATGCAATATCAACAAAATTAATCATAACATGCATATTTAAAAAATAATTTTATCTTTAAGTTCTAAATTGTCAAATATCATTAAGTGTGCACATGTGAGAATGTATACACCTTAAAATGGGCATATCTGAGTATTCATACACATGTGTTCATATACATATATATTGTGCACTTAAGGCACACATGTCCATTAAATGTATATTTTTTAGACAACTATTATAAGGCTATTATTGTTTTCATAGAAAGCTTAAGAGAAGAAGGTGTGCCCTTCAAGTTGAGCTATGACCTTAAGTTTAAGATGCCAGTGTTGCTACAACTATAAAAATGAGTACTAAGAACTCTACAGTATCATAGTTCCTTTTCTACATTTCTTATTTTAGGACAAATCTTGAATACATGAACAACCTTTGTTATTTGAACATACATAGTTTAACTGGACCAATTTTAGAAGTTCCTATTTATCATCCTTAATCTTGTATAAGAAGTAGCAAAAGAAACAAGAGGTGTTGCCCATCAAATAAAACTAAAGAGCCAAGAAACACCTATAACTATAATAGTTTTAGTTTCAGATATAGTTTTCAACACGACTTTGCTTTGCATTTTCAATTTCAAGCAAATGAAACTCTGTATTTCTCTCCTAACAAATATATAGACTAAATTTAGTATGAAGACTAAATTATTAGTCTTTATACTGTTCCTTAGAGAGGAGAATGTGTAAGACTGACTTGTACCATTTTGTCCTCAGTGACATTAAGTTACTGCACTTTTGAAGAGTTCAAAAAGAGTACCCTTATTCAAAGAAGAAATTGCTTCTACTAGACCACAAATAAGAATATCCATATTTCTTGGATCCTAAAAAACTAAAAGCAAAGCATATTTCTACAATTGAATATTTGAGGCTTCTCTGCATATGAACTTTCAATAATCAAAATTTCTTTTCAATAGAATCAAATACAAAGAATCCTAAAATAGATAAACTTTACCATTTTTGTGATAGTAGGTGACCTCCACTTTCCTCTCCTCTGACCCCAGCAATGCCTGAGCAATTTGGGCAATATCATGTCTCTTGGTCTCAGGCCCATGGAGAAAGTCACAGGTGCATGGTTTCTGCATGACATCTGGCCTGGAGAAACCAGTCATCTCACAGAACCCATCATTGCAATAGATGATGGCACAGTTCTGCACTCTGGCATTTGCAATGATAAATTTTTTATCTGTAACAAGAAGATAGTAAGGCATCTTTTAAAAAGCTTCCACAGTATTCTCACTAACTGAAGGAATTTTTTGCATAAGAAGTATGAAATGCAGGTGCTTCCCCAAATTACTAAGTGCTCTGGCTTTTACAAGAAAAAGAAAACACACGCACAAAAAAACCCATAAACTTTAAATGTGAGCTTAATGGTCCTAAGTAATTTTAACAAAAAAGTATTAAGGAACCACTCTTCAAATTGCAAGAATATAATCTCCCAAATAGTCTAGTTCTCAATCCCTGCAATTCCCAGGGGCCTTAGTGGACACTCAGATAAGCAGCTGGCCCATTGATATTTCCAGAATGCCACTTAATTGTAAGGTAAATAATTTCAAAACAAAACAGTGAAACATCCTGTAGTTGTCAGATTTCTCACTTCAACCTTGGCCTTTAGAATACAACTTTCTCAAAGTAGTTATTATTCTTTGGCTGTTCTCTAACCCTCTAAGGCATATTACACTCATCATGTTAAAAAAAAAAAGACAACTAGCTTTAGCCATGAAACTACTTCACATTTATTGGCAGTTCAAAAATGCAAAGGCTTACCTTTTCATAATATATATTTTCCAAAAGAAAAAACATTAACACACACACACGGAGTAAATATCATGTTAACACCTTTTCACTTTTACTTTGGGAGAACCTTGAATTTTTGTATAGGAGTAGGAATTTTAATACAAAGAGCTTATTAATTTTGATCACAGACTATGTTTACTGCTTCCAGATGGAATATGAAGCAGGATATACAAGTTTATTTTGTACACAAGGTACCAAATCCTCACATCACTAAATGCAGTGCTGAAATAATGGCAAAATATATGACATAAATGTGTTAACATAGTTTTAGGAAAAAGTAAAATACCAATTAACAAGTATATGATTTTGAATTAATATATTTATTATAGTAGTTAGTCCACATGAGAACATTAAATTTCTCTGCATTCAGTATTTGTGGAATTTACATATAACACTTCAATTTTTAAATTTCTAGATGGAAAATTTAAGGTGATAATAAAGGGACAGAAACATTCTTTTGGAATAATGAGCCATTTGCATCGGGAACCAGCACAGATGAGATACTGCATTCCCAAATTATCCTGCTTGGGGTATATTTGCATTGATTCAATACAAAGTTTAGCTTCTATAAACTAACAGCAAGCAAGCATCTCTGTCATACCACCGTCCTGCAATTTAACAAGGTAAAGTATAGTTTGCATAGCCATTTACATCGCTACTACCATTACATTCTCTTGTTCGAATAGTATGATTTGCTCTGCTCCCGACTTTCAAAAAGTCTCCAGTAAAACATCCTCAAAATATAAACCCATGTTATACTAGCACGTTCCCTTTAAGATAGTAGAATAGTAGGACATTAAGTAGCAAGGCAGATAATGGAGCAGTGGAGAGGAGGATCAAATTGCCTCCTATAATGGAGACCATAATCTAAAATGTAAATCAAAATTAATATCAGAGGGAGAACACTCCCGCTGCCACTGGAACCTCCTGGCTCGGTTTCACAGCCTCTTAACTTGCCAGAGCCTGGAGTTGCCGGTCTCCCCAGCCTGCAAGCGGCGGACGCCAAGCGCTCTATCCAAGCAGAAAGCGAGGGAGAGAAGAGAACAAATGAACTTACTTTGCCCTTCAAATTTCCGAATGATGGTCCCCAAAAATGTATTTTGTGGTGCCACATGTCCCCTGCGCACGGGCATGTTGACCCGGTCTTCCGAGGAGCGCTCCCCCCGAGCTCTGGAGTTCTCCCGGGATCTCTCCTCCGCTAGAGCCCAGGCCGGCGCGCGAGCCGCTCTTTGTGGCAGAGCATCCTCTTTTGAAACCAGAATTCTCTTCCCATTAGCACCACTTCTAGACGCTCGCTTTCCCCACCGGAGTGCAATCCATTCCCCTCACCTTCCGGAGGGGGCCTCGCACCGGACTGCCGCGGGCGAGAGGGTTTGGGGGTGGGGAGAGGGAAGGAGGCGGGGTGAGGGGGGTGGCGGGGGAGGGAAGGAGGGAGGGAGCGGAGGGGGTGGGGTGGGAAGGGGGGCGGGGAGTCACAAGGGCAATCGATCTGTTTCTCTTCTCCCAAACAGCGCCAATTTCCCAGTGCAAATGGGCTTAACCTGGCGGTTGCCCAGAGCCGCGCGGATGGCTGAGGGGGGTGGAAGACTTCTGCGGTTTTTGCAGGAAGGGGAGAAAGAAAAGGAGGCTGGGTGGGGGGGCGGTTGACGTCTCTATCCCCGCCCTATCCCCCTACACGCACACATACACACACACACACACAGGCACACGCGCAAGCACACACACTCCCTTTATCCCGAGAGCTTGGGCGCCGCCACAGCTCGGATTACTCAAGCGTGCTTTAGCGGAAGCCAGCCAAGAAATCTCCAAAACTCAGTGACAAACAGCTACTCTGGGAAAATGATCTCCATGGCCACCAGCCACAGGGCTCCATCCCTGAGCTCCTCACGGCGCACTAGCTAAAGCACCCTCAGCTGCAAAGAAAAGACAGGTGGGAAAACGGTCCCTTCAATGAGGAATATTTGTAAGCGCTGTTGGAGCCCAGGAGGTTGAAGATCGAGGAGGAGCCACTTAAGGGTGCAGGTTTAGCCTCCGAGCGCAGCTTGCCTGGATCCCTGGGCTCGGCGAGGGTGGGCGCGGAAGCCCGAACTGAATTGGCACGCGGGTGCCTGCCCAGCGCTCAGGCGCGCCTGGGAAGAGCGAAGCTGCCCGCGCCGCCGAGCATGCCCAGATTCCCTGCTCCAGCTCCCGGGGGGCTGCAGAGTTGGGGGGTGCTTGGGTATCCAGGTGCTGGAGGCGGCGAGTAAAATGAGAAAGCCAAAGATGAGAAGGCCAAAGACTGTGCGAGTGACTGGTACAAAACAAGGAAAGAGTTTGAAATGGGCGAGGCTGGGCGCCAGGGGGAAGGAACAAAAGGTGGGTGGAGCTAAGAGTTACCAGCCTCGGTGTGACCTCCCGTGCCACTCATTTCTGAACGCACTGGCCACATCATTCCGCTCTCCTTTACCATTTATAAGAAATCATCTTGTTTAGGGTAGGAAAGGGTTCCAGGGTCCTCTTCGTTTTTGTTTCTCAGAGGCTGCCAACGTGGGAATCTCAGGGTATACATACCCTTCTGTCCAAATAGTCTTCCTGGAGACTTAGGAAAACAAATGTGACAAGCCATGCCAGGAAAGCGTGTTTTCAAAGTTGTTTTTCTAGTTTTGCTTGCTTATATTATCTTTATGTTATCTCCCCTTTTAACCTATTAGGCCCTCTTCACGTCCCTCTCTCTAAACGGAATTTGCCACCACTTCAACTTACAGAAGTAGAACAGGGACAAATCTCTCTTTTCCAGCTGGCAATAAAGGTCCAGAGACCCCTAACAAAACACGTCCTTGCATGATAGAGTTTTGGGGGTTCTTGCAGCCCATGAGCCTACTTCGCTTGTGCCTTGAGTCAGCAGAGTTCATATTTTCTCAGTTACAGCCTCAAATATGAAGTGAAATAATGAGGGTGGAACTGAGAAGGGCTGAGAAGCAAGGTTAGTTTAGGAAGATAAACCATGTGGATTATAATAAATAATAAGTAAACAAATATACGACTTTTATTTTCTGTTCCAAAAACAAACAAGAAAATCCAAACAAAACCAAGAACCTAACCAGTTCTTACTCTTTCATATCAGAGTAATGACAATGAATCAAACGGAAGATGTTGCCTAGGAATGTTGAATTTTACGGTCAATTAGCTTTAAAAAGAAGCAACCTATGACAATGCCTAGGCTCTTATAGTAGCTTGAGCTTTCCTGAATCTGTACGGTTGCCTCTGTCAGAATATATAAAGGCACAATTCTCCAATGCACGGCTTAATTTTCTCCCTTTTTCTCTTTTTAGGTAGATCATTCTGTCATTCTGTTCGCTAGCTGCAGCTTGGCTTGCCAGACGACAGAGTTCCTCTCCCAGGTGCTGAACGTGTGGAGCTATCCATGGTTCTGACTCAGACTCTGGCGTTAGCAACTGCTCTCTGCCGACAACCAACCACAGACAATAGAACAGCAAACTCAGGCAAATGGCCCTGATATGTCCACATACACCACTCTTCTTCACAGAATACCCACGGAAACACAGAGTGCTACTTGCACCGCATTTCTAAAACACTTTTCTTCTTAACGAAACCCAAGTTCACCTTTCTTCCCAAGTGCATCAAAAACTCCAGAGGAAATTGCACAAAGTGCATATTGTGTGGGTTTT
This sequence comes from Daubentonia madagascariensis, assembly GCA_023783475.1. Lineage (NCBI taxonomy): Eukaryota > Metazoa > Chordata > Mammalia > Primates > Daubentoniidae > Daubentonia > Daubentonia madagascariensis. The sequence continues at coordinate 43,945,613 of JAKFHU010002088.1, read as the reverse complement.
AATTAAAGTTTCACATATAAAGTTGCATTGTAACTAAGATTTCACAGCATAATAATACAACAGTAAGTTATGGCAAGGTAATGTGGCTAGTAATTTTAAAAAATCACACATAAACAGTGAATGAATATTGCCTTAAGGTAATAGGCATTTCCAAATACAGCTTGAAACACAAAGTTTATCTGTCATAGGACAAGAAGTATTGATATGCAAAGGGAACTATGCATAATGTCTCTATGAGTCTGATACCAACTTTCACAAACGATTGAGTTTGGAAACCCTTGAATTCCACTTTCCTTCTTCAAAAGGAAAAGTGGCTTCCTGCTCCCTGAAGTATTCTTTCTTTCTCTACAATGTTCAGAGTGGTCTCTGTTTGGGTTGGTTAATTAAATATATGATGGTTAAAGTTCCTTGTCTGTGTTACATATGAGTAAACTCTGTGGGCTTCACATTTTTTCCAACTTCATTTAGCCCTAAGATTAGTTCTATTAAGGATTCAGTGTAAAATCACAGATCATTTTATAACCTATGTATCGTAATTGATTGATCTGAGCAGAAGATTAAAGGCATCCTATTTCTAAATTACCCCAGTAATCGTGTTCATGCATTATACATTGGAACGGTGGAGACAAGTACATTAGTCTATATTCAGCCAATAATAGAATCAAACCAGAGGATTGTAATCATGGCTGCTTGCTGGCTGGAAAATTATCCTTCCCCCCATCCCCACCCTCTACAAAAGCTAACTTCATCTTTTGTGTTGAGATCAGATTTAATAAGTTGTTAGTATTTTTGGAATTTTTTGGAAGTCCAAATATTGAACAAAGCCCATAAGTTCAACTGTTGAAATCCGATCAAGTGTGCAGCTTAACACTCAATATAATCTACTTATAGGCAAGGATACAGAATAGATAGATACATTGTTAAAATTACCCAATTATCCATATTAACTTAAATTAAGTTATTTAGTATTTACATATGTAAAATCTTTTAAACAATGCCTACCACATAATAAATACCCAATGAATTTTACACACACATAATTCTGCATACAAGCTCACAGAATTAATGGAACCCTGCTTAAGAAAACTGCATTAGAAATCATTCAAGCATCATATATTATTGTTTGACTCTTTAAGAAAACAGTAGCAAACATCATTATGGGATATTTAAGTGGCATTCATATATTGACAGAGAATAGAAACTTTTTAAGATCAAATAAACAATGTGTATTGTTTCACATTTTTGAAATAATGTGCAATATAAATCAATAAAATTAATGTAAAATTTTTCTCAATTTAGCAAAACTAGCTTAATGACCTAATGACCACAATGCAGCATTTTAATGGCTATTTTAATGTAGTCTTATATGGGGATCCTGGGTATTATCCTACTAACTGGGTCACATTTAACTGAAGAAACATTTGACTTTATAGTTACAAGTAAGGCAGAGTCTGGCTTGTATTATCATATGTAGTTCTAGAATCTCACAAGAGGGAGAAATTTTGAGGTCATCTATTAAAACAATATTTCTGTGCATCATGGAATAGAGAAAAGTGCAGGGAAGAAACTGTGTTCTAACCTGAAATTGCCATCTGTAGAAGAAAATAATGAAAATAGTTAAGCTATTTTGATCATAGCTTTATGTCTAAAATCAATACAACAATCCCCAACTTTCAGTTTTGTGTGAAGAATAAGTAGGAAAATGAATACATAGTGCTTAGCACAAAATCTTGTATATAGTCAGTATTTAAATAACTCCTGTTTTACAACATAAATACTCTAAATTTTAAAAATCAATAAAATAATAATATTAACATTAACAACTATGATTTAACTAATTTAGATGAAGATTATTCTAATGGGGTGTGTGTGTGTGTGTTTGGGACATGAAAAGTAAGGTATAAAATGGAGTAGGTGAATTATGCTAAACCAAGTGATTTGTAATAATACCAGTGACTGCTTCTAATATATTAACATAATCATATCTCATTGGAAAATTAAATATTCCTTCAGAAAATTTAGACACCTTTCTGATAATATACTTGATATGTTAGTTTTAATACAATGGTTATTATTCATTTCACCTCAGATACCTTGGAATAACATACTGCACATGTTAATTTTTAACCAAGTGGTTAATATTTAGCTCATCTTATTGATAATATGTGAATCTTACTATAAGAATAAAGTCTTCTCTGTGAGAAGTTAGGTGTTGGCAGTCCCTTCCCTAAAATATGCCTATACCTGTAGAAAATAATCTGTTCATATTTGTATTGTTAATATATTCATTAATAATAGACCTATGAGATAGCCAGTGACTTAACTAACCTAACTAAACTATTCTAATTTGTGGAAAAATTACATCTATAAATTTAAGTTTGTTAAAATAAAAAATTATATAGATATTCTAGGTAAAAATTTGATAGAGTGTATTGTTAAGACTATTTTACAGGGTGATTTGTTTACTAAATTTCGTAAGTAATTTAGCACATTGGTCAAAATGAACAAATGGTTAAATATAGCTTTTTTGAAGGTTAAGAGAGTATATGAAACTTCTTTTATATCAGTAGAACTTATCTTGTTTTAGTTTACATATTCACTCATAATCATCCAAATTAATTAATTTATTGTATTCATTAAGTCTAACTTTGTTGGCCTTTGCACCTTGTGGAAAAAAAAAATATATATATATATTTTATATATGTGTATATATATATATATTTTATATATGTATATATATTCTAGAGTTATACTAAATTGCATTGTTTCATTTCTGGAAGCAATACACTTTAGTAATTTTTAAAAATATGGTGGTTAAATTACTTCTACCTGTGGACAAGTTTTATTCTATTATAGGAAGTTTATATTTAGTAATTAAGAAAATCTGTACACAAGGAATCTGCTTTTCCCCAAACCTAAATAATATGAAAGACATAATTTGGGCTTCCACATATGTTCATAATAAAGTAATGGGGTCAGGGCTTAACTTCTCACCTCTAACAACTGCGTAATTGGATAAAATATAGAAAACAATGGTGCTCAGACATTGAATTGCCTTGTTTTGTTTTTGTTTTGTTATTATTTCCTAAGTGTTGCTGAATTATATTGTTACTAGCATAAATTACTAGCATAGCAAGAGACTATTTCCCAAAAAAGGGGTAAAAACAAGATATACCCTATGATTGTCCCAGATTACTGGCTAAAAAGAACTTTTAGACCACAGTGCATTAAGTGAGAAACCAAACAGAGCACAGTGGACTGGATTAAAGAGATAAAATCCTGGAGAGGAGGGAGCTGCACAGAAAGAGAGGTCCAGATATCTTCACAGGGGTCAGCTCAAGTCTGTCTGACTATTGATTTGAACAAGTGTGTGAGGAAACCACCCAAGACCAGGAGAGGAAACTAAGGAAAAGATTTGTCAGAACAATTAGCAAAGCTCACACAGAACTGGAAATAATTGCTATTCCCACCACCTAAAGTGAAAAACCTACTAATACATAGGGCACTGGCTAGGGTCTTCAGAAACATATTACATTAATAGAAGGGTGAAATTATACCTTAAGTAGAGGCTGCTGTACTAAGCTCAGAAGCAAGTCTCAAAAAGATTATACTGATATACTAATTTTGTGCCAGAAAAAGGCCAACAATATATAAAGAAATGCCACAAAATCAAGTACCACGTGACACATACTTAACAATGTTCAGCATCCAACCAAACACTATCAGGCATACAAAAAGGCAGGAAAGCATAATCCACAACCAGAAGAAAAATCAGTCAATAGAAACAAGCCACAAAGGACATAGATTATTTAGAACTAGCAGACAAGGACATTACAAAGTTACTATAAATATACTACATATGTACACAAAGGTTGAGGAAAACATACATGTGATGAAGAAAAAAAGGAAGATTAAGAAAATCCGAATAAAACATATAGATATGATAAATATAACATCCAGAAAGAAAAAAATACATTGGATGAGATTACGAGTAATTAGACACTACCAAAATAAATCAGTAAAATTGGGGACATAGCAATAGAAACTCTTCAAAACAAAACACAGAGAGAAGAAGACTGGTCAATAAAAGAAGAATAGCATTTTTGGCCTATGGAACAATATCAAGTGGTCTAACAAACATATAATTGGGTTCCCAGGGGGGAAAAGGGAAGTGATGCTAAATATTTTCTAACTGTAATAAAATATTTGAATTCAGAGATCCACCAGGTACAAGAAAGCCCAAACAGAAGAAAAATAAAGAAAAACACACAAAGACACATCATAATAAAATTAATGATAACCTATGATAGCCATAAAAAATCTCAAAAGCAGTGAGAAAACAAAAAGAGACACATTATATGCAATGGGGAATTTTCATTAGAATCCCTCCTAGTAACAATATAATTCAGCAATGCTCATGCAATAGTAACAAAACAAAAACAAAACAAAACAAACATCTGTCAGCTGTCCATCTAGAATTCACTACACAGCAAAAATTATATTTTATAAATTAAGGTAAAATAAAGACTTTTTGAGACAATGAGAGCCAAGAGAATTCATTACTAGCAGACCTGTAATAAAATTAGTGTTAAAAGAATATCTTCCAGAAGAAAGAAAATCATACTAAAAGAAAAATTGGATTGATACAAAGTAATGAAGACCACAAGAAATGGTAAATCTGTGGTCAAAACAAAAAAAATTCTCCCTAAATTTTAAAAAGTATTTTAAAAGATATATGAATATTTAAGATAAAACTGATAACAGTAAATTGTGATGTTTACAGCAATATAGAGGAGGAAATGAAAGTATACTCTTGCAAGTTTCTTATCATACATGTGAAACAGTACACTATTTGAATTTTATTATACTATTTGAATTTATTGTAAGAAGCTAAAGATATATTTTGTAAACCTAGGGAAACCACTATAAAATGAATAAAGATGTATAACTAATGGGCCAATAGTAGAGATAAAATAGAATCATTAAAAAAAATCCAAACAAATGCAGAAGAATGGAAAAGGAATCAAGAACAAATGAGACAAAAAATAGGTGTTTAATAGATTTAACCCAGCCATAATTATATTGAGAGAGAATAAGCATATTAAATGTAACTAATCTAAACTTTCCATTTAAAAGTTTGAGTATGTCAACATAAAATCAAGACCCACTATTTGTTGTCTACAAGACATCCACTTAAATTAAAAAGATACAAATAGGTTTAAAGTCAAATGATGCAAAAAATTATAACATGCAAACTCTATTTAAAAACAAAACTGGATTTCAGAGTAAAAACAATTATCAGGGATAAGGAGCGACATTTCATAATGACAGAAACATTAATCCTTTAAGAGTATATAACAATCTTAAATGTGTATTCACTTGTAATGGAGTTTTAACACATGAATCAACAACTAATAGAAGTTTTATATATATATATATATATATATATATATATATATGAGATGAATATTGTTAGGCCATAAAAATGAGATATGACTACATACTACAACGAGAAAGAACATTGAGACAATTACGGTAAATGTGAAAACCTGTACACTGTACAGATTTGTAGCCTAGGAGCAATAGGCTATACCATATAGCCTGGGTGTGTAGTAGGCTGTACCACCTAAGATTTGTGTAAGTACATTCTAGGATGTCCGTAGAATGACAAAATCACCTAAGGATGCATTTCTCAGAATGTATCCACATTGTTAAGGGACACATGACTAAACTTATAAAACTCACTGAATTGAACAACTTTAAAAGATAAATTTTATGGTATGTAAATTATATCTTATTAAAACATCATTTAAAAAATTTTAAACAAAAGTTTATAGAAGAGAAAGGAGAAATAGACAAATGTGTCATTGTAGTTAGAAAATTTAACACTTCTGTGTCAATAAAAATAGAACAAATAAACCAAACTTCACTAATGATATAGTAACTTGAACAACAAATTAAAGCTATTTGACATTTATAGAACGCTCCACCAAAGAATAACAGAAATCACATTTGTTTTAAGTGTCATGGAACAATTACCAAGATAAATGATCAACAAAATAAGCTGTATAAATGTAAAAATATTTAAATCATACAAAGTATGCTGTCTGGCTAAATGGAATTAAAGTAGAAAGCAAAAAGAAAGATATATAAAAATCCCCAAATATTGAAAAATTTAAAAATATACTTCTGTATAACCACTGGGTTGATGTAATGGCTAGTACTATGGTTTGAATGTTTGTGTCTCCTCCAAAATTCATTTTGAAACTAAATTCCCAATGCAATAGTATTAAGAAGCACCTTTCAGGGATGATTAAGCCATGAGGGCTCTGCCCTTATGGATTTGATTAGAACCTTATAAAAGGGCTGGAGGGAACTAGCTAGCCCCTCTTGTGCTTCCAGATGGTATTGTGTTATAGCAGTTACAAACAGACTAGGGCAGTTTATGTATCATCTTGGCTAGGCTACAGTTTCAACTTATTTAATCAAACACTAATTGAGGTGTTACTGTGAAGATATTTGTAGATATAGTTAAAGTCTATAGTCAGTTTACTTGAAATAAGGAAGATCCTTCTATATAACAAGAATGGACCTGATTCAATCAGTTGAAAGTCTCTAAAAGCAAAATTACACTTCTCAGAAAAAATAAATAAATTCAGTCTGTGAACTACAGCTTCAGGTTGCACCCAAGCGTTCCAGCCTGTTCTTCTTGACCACATGCTATGCAATGTAGAAATTACTTAGCCAGCTATCACAAACATGTAAGCCAATTCCTTTAACTTGCAATCAATTTTATATGTATTTATAAATAAATTTCTTTTTATATATACACATATATATTTTCTGGTGGAAATTACAAATAAAATTAGAAGATAGTTTAAACTTATTGAGAAAGAAAAATGTGACATATCAGAATTTGTGAGATGGAAATAAAGCAGGGCAAAAAGGGAAATTTATAACATTAAATGCTTATTTTTTAAAAAATGGTATCAAATAAGTAATCTAAGCTCCCCCTTTAGGAAACTAAAAAGAAGAAGGAGGAGGAGGAGGAAGAGGAGAGCAGCAGAAAAAATACCCCCAAAATGTGCATAAGGATGTAAATAATAAAAAAGATAAGAGCAGAAATAATAAAATAGACAACAGGAATCTATAGAGAAAATCAATGAATACTGTAACTGGCTCATTGAAAAGATCAACACAATTAGTAAACCTCTAGTCAGATGGATCAGTGGGAAAAAGAGGGGAAACACAAATTAACAATATCAGGAATAAAAAAGACATCAATGCTTCCGATTCTATAGTCATTTGAAAAATAGTTTAAAAATTTATCAAAAAGCTTTATGCCAAAAAAATTGCCAAATTAGATGAAGTACACATGTCCATGATAGATGTAAATTAAGAAAGTTCACTCAAGAAGAAATAGGTAATTTGAATAGCTCTATAATTATTTAAATAAAACTTTCCTTAAAATACATTCCAGTTATAGAAGTTTTCATTGGTGAATTTTACCAAACATTTAAGGGTCAAATAATACCAATTCCAAACAAATTTTTACAGAAAAGAGAAGAGGGAAAATACCCAAATCATAAGAACGGCAATTAGATACTGCAATCAGATGAAGAAATTACAAGAAAATAAATCTCAGAGCAATATTTTTATAAACATATGCATTTCCCACACCCCCTAAAAAAATTAGAAAACTGAGTGGAGTTTGTCTCAAGAGTGTAAAGATGGTTTAACATTTAAAAATCAATGTAATTCACCATATTGACAGAAAAAGATATATATATATAAAAAAACATAATATATAATCTTCCTAATAGTTGAGAAAAATGACAATATTGAATATTAATTTGAATATTAATTTATCATTTAAAAAAACCTTTAGTTAGTTAAGCTAGGAATAACAGGGAATTTTGTCAATATGACAAAGGACATCTATAAAAAGACTCTTTCAAAATCATATTTAAGTGTAAAAAACTGTATTATTTTCCCTCTAAGATCAAGAACAAGGCAAAAATGTCCACACACAATTTTTATTCAACATTGCATTGGAGGTTGTGGCTAGTGTAATAAGGTAGGAAAAATAAATAAAGGGCATATAGATTGAAAATTAAGAAGTAAAACTATCCTTATTAACAGACTAAATAATTGTTTGATGGAAAATCCAAATGACTTCACAAAAAAATTTGTAACTAATAATTGAGTTTATCAAGCTTACAATATACAAGGAGAATTTTAAAAATCGGTTGCATTTTTATATGCTAGCAATGACTATTTGGAAATAAAATTTTAAATACAACACAATTTAAAATAGCTTAAAATTATAGAATACATATGGATACATTTCAAAATTATAAATAAAAAGTATACACCAAGTATCACTAAACAGTGCTGAAAGAAAGTAGAGACATAAATAGATGGAAAGATATATAATATTCATAGATAAAAAGACTTAGTGTTATTATAATGTCAATTTTCCTTAAATTGATCTATGGATTCAATGTAATCACAATAAAAATCCCAACAGATTTATTAAAGAAATTAACAAGCCAATTGTAAAATTTATAGGAAACTCATAAAAGCTAAAATAACCAAAACAATTGCCAAAGACTGGGGAAATCTATTTGTAATGCATATAGCCAAGAAAAGACCTATCTATATCCAGAACATAAAGCCTTCCTAAAAGTCAGTAATGAGACAATAAAAATTAATTAAAATGGGTAATATACTTGAATAGACACTATAAGAAAGAAAGATTTACTAAGAGAGTAGATCATAAGAGCTCTTATGAAAGGAAGAAAGAAAGAGAGAGAAAGAAAGAAAGGAAGGAAGGAAGGAAAGAAGTAAATATGTGAGGTGATGGATATGTCAATTAGCTTGATTGTGGTGATCATTTTATAATGTATATATATATCAAAACATGAACTTGTACACCTTAAATATATACAGTGCCTTAAATATATACAATTCCTTTATCTCAATAAAGCTGAAAAAATAAGAATATACAAGGATGGCAATAAGTATGTGAAAATATGGTCAACATTTTTTGTCATTAGCAAAGCACAAATCACTACCACTTCACCCCTGAAAGAATGGCTAAAATTTTTAAAAATATATTTGACAATACCAAGTGTTGACAACTTGTAGTTGGAACAGCTAAAATTCTCACACATTGCTGGTAGCTATAAAAAATGGTATAGCCACTATTGAAAGAAGTTTCTTATAAAAATTATAAAGTTTCTTATAAACACTTATAAAGTTAAGCATATATTAAATATTTTAGCATATGACCCAGCACGTGTATACACAAAGTCTTGTATGTTAATATTTATGGAAGCTTTACTCATAATAGCCCCAAACTGGAAATTACCCAAATGTTCAACAACTAGTGCATGAATAAAAGAATTGTGGTTTATTCACACAATTGAATATTACTCAGGAATGAAATGGAATAAACTACATTGATACATTTGACAATACTCGTGAATCGCTAAAGATTATGCTAAATAAAATAAGTTAGTCACAAAAGAGTTCAACTGTGTGATTTCATTTAAATAAGATTCTTGGCAAAGAATCCTTTTAATAAAGGGATATGTTCTGTGAAGTTTGGATTCAGTTGAGGAGCTGCATTTGGGGATCTGGAGGTCCACACGTGGCCTTGAGGCCACGGGCTCCCCACCCCTGAATGCAGAGAAGACAGAGGGAAATTTTGGGGATGATGGAAGTTTTTTATATCAGAATTGTGGTGGTTATGTTTATACAGTTGTAGAAATGAAACTGAAAACAGGAGATATATTGAAGCTTTAAAACTTCATCTTATAAATAAAAGTTTATAAGAGGTTTACATAGGTTTATTTATTAAACCTAATACAGTGTGTAGTATATAGATTCAATTTTTGTTGGATGAGTTAATGAGTAGTCTGAAGATAATTGTGTAACAAATTCAGTAAAAAATTCACAGTGTATATTTGGTATATTGTTACTAATAATGAGTTATTCACCTCCCGAAAAGAAAACACTAAATTAAAGTTGAGGGGAAATAACAACATGTATAATAATTATAGCTTACTAATTAACCATTAACTCAATATTCATTCTCTTTATTAAAGAAAGAAGCACACACATCATATTGCTGCCATAGGTTAAATTATTATACTAAAATAGTATATTTAGTTTATCTTCCTTCACTCTACTTCTTGGGTCCAAATTTTAAGGTTTCAGACTTTTATCATCTCGTTTCTGCATCATCAAAGTAGTGTCCTAAATTCTTTCCCTGTTTTCTGAATATTATCACTCTAAATCTTTTTACTAATTAATGTCACGTTCATATTCCTAAAAACATCATATTTTAATTGTGCTCATATTGGAAACTTTTAACAGTTTTTTATTACTTCTTGAATAAAAATCTAAGTTCTATTTAGTATTCAAAGTCTCTACAATTGTACCCTTCACCTACCCATCCTCATCTCCCACTACAACCCTATAGTTTCACTGTTATTTACAGTCCAAAGCCAAACATCCTCCCTTGTTATTAATGTTTTATATTTCCTCTACCCCAACCTCATTTCTCCACGTGTAACTCAAATCCCACCATGTTTATACTCCCCAGGCTACTCTAATCATTGTTTAACTCAGCCTCTCATGAACCCCCAGGTGTATTTACTCTTTGCCATCCATTAAGACACTTTCTTTGCATTGCTATATAATACTTTAAAACTCATTTAATTTTTATAATTTATGAGGTATGTAGTTTTATTTTTTGTATTTTACAGATGTTAAAACTAAAGTTTAAAAATGTTAAGAAACTTCACCAACATAACATAGCTGGCATGTAGCAGAGCTATGATAAGGTACTTAAAAGTATGGATCTTGTTTTATAATAATTTGATAATTTCTGCAATTCCTGGAATAATGTTAGCATTAAATAAGCACTTAATAAATATATTTTTAGTTGGTGAGTAAGGGTCATTAAATGTGCCTTTTATTTTGAAAGAGGGGTTCTATAATAGTTTGTATCCAACTGGTTTTACAGCATGTTCAAATACTTCTGACAAAATTATGGGGCTGCCTTATGAAAGACTATTTGTGAGAGAGATTGAGTAGCCTTTGGGGAAAATATTCAACCTAAGTGTAAAAGTATAAAAAGTTTATTTATTAATAAAAATTTTATCATTAAGGGATACATAAATATTTCGGACTACTATATGAAAGTCAAGGACTAGGGTCATATAGTAATGCAACTTAGAATTTTGCTTCTTACTGACAATAGTAGCATGTTTTCATAGTTCTGTCTTAGGACATTTGTTTCGAAACCCAGAAAATTTAAAATCAACTTTTTTGAAGTATAATTGATAGAAAGCATAATGTACCCATTTTAGGGGAACAATTAAAGGAGCTATTTAAAAAATACTTTATTTTGAGATCATTGTAGGTCCACATGCAGTTGTAAAAAACAATACATAATGATCTCATAGACCTTCACCCAGTTTCTACCAATGGTACCATATTCATAACTATAGTACAACGTATGGTCTACAGAAAGTACAGTAAAAGGGACAGGTATCTCTTGGTGTGCTAGGGGTCCCCAAGACCACCCTCAGGCTTGTGGATCACTAGAAGGATTCACAGGACTAATTATGTTGCTATACTAATTGTTACAGTGTATTATAGTGAAAGACTACAGATTAAAATAAGCAAAGGGAAAAGGCACAGGGGTGAAGTTCAGGAGAACCAAGTGCAAGCTTCCAGATGTGGTCTCCCATGAAGGCACATGAGACAGGCTTAACTTTCCTGGAATGATGTATGATCACATATGTGAAGTGTTGCCAACCAGGGAAGCTTACCCAAGACTTGGTAACTCAGGTTTTCATTGGAGATCAGTAAGGGAAGTATGCAGTGCCGATATGACTGACCTCAGCTCCTCAGGCTCCAGCACCCCAGATGTCAAGCTGATCCAGCATTGCTCATAGCCTCAGACACACAAAAATACTCATCTCAGGCAAGATGTCTCAAAGACTCAGAGATCAATTCCCAGGAGTTGAATCAAGGGCCGCCAGTCTTGAAGACAGGCCTTTCTTGGGAAAGTGTAGGATTTGAGAAACCCAGGTGGGTAATCTGGTTCTTGACTAATCCAAGGTCTCTTCAGAATGAATTTTCTTATGACAATATTGTGGACTATTCTTGAAAGAAAAAATTGAGATCTGCAGAGAGAGAGAGCAATTCTTAGTTGTGATATAATCTAGCACAGTGTATCACAGGATGTCAGGGGCCTGCCTATTGGCAGCCCTAGATACCTGAAGGGATCTTGGAAAGTTAGGATAGAGGACAGAAACAGAAAATTGTGCGCAAGCCTCATTATTCCAATCCATACCTCTTTCTCCATAGTCCTCTGTGTGATTTTTCTCACAAGTTTTAGATTTCTTTTCCTTCCTTTTAGATATACATCCAGTTCCTTGGAAACCATGCACTATTTATTCCAATATTCCTAATATTGGGCTTTCCATCTGGCACATAGTAGTGTCCAATCAACGTTGTTATAAGAAAGAAGGAAAGCATACAGGGTAAAAACATGAATGAATGGATGGAAGGGAGGCAAGGTGGATGATAACACTCCCATCCCACATAACATGAAAGAACTATTTAATTTTCAAGTACTATTAAAAGACTATTTCTAAATAAACATAGGCGTGTTTCATTCAGGTTGATTACAATCATAGCATATGCTTGGTACTATAAAGGTGTCCAGAAATAATATATGATGAACTCATATCCATCTTAATGACATTATAAAGAAGTATAAATATGCAAATAAAGTAACGTACTTATTGACGATATAAAATCAATTCCATCTTGAATATTTGCAATTAAATAGCTTGTGCTTGACTATAAATCAAAGATAATAATACTTACAAGTGGTGGTTATTGATGGTAAAGGCAAAACCCAGGACTTAAACATGCAACTGCCTATGCATCAATATTTGTCTTTAGTGCCTTTTCCTCTTGAACCTTCTCTGCACTGACTTTAAAGGGAACTTCCTGCTCACGGAATGAGACAGGTGGAGGAACAAGGACTATTGTCTCAGCTCAGTTCTGCAGCTAAGAAAATTGAGATTGAAAGGAGATTTGCTCTCGGTCACAAAGTGAGTTCAGTTCAGTTCATTTCCCAGCCTTGTACCTAATACATGAATCTCATGCCCTTCCTAGCTGCTAAAACATACTCCCTTTTCCAAATCTGTTAAATTTCTAAATTTGATAACTAATTTGAATGTTTCTTTTTAACCAACACTGCATATCTAAGCCATACTGCATATTCAAGCACATTTTAGCAATGGTTTACAGCACTTTGGATCTTGAAATTCTTTGAGATGCTTTTGCCCAACGTGGACGTATTTAATCTTTTCAAAGATAAATTCCCATTTCTCTTTCTCTAATTTGTCCTAACTGAATATTCTGTCTCTTCTTAGACAAAATATAATTATGAAACTGTATCACAGTAATATTTTATTTCAAGCCTTCTGCTTTAAATTCTTTTGCTGAATACTGTTAATGTATTTTATAAAGAGAGTCCATCTAAATAACTAAACTGTGGTGTCTGCCCTCCATTGAATTAGTCATTAACATTGCTAGCTCAGGATAGAATTAAGCACTGGAAATAACTCTCATCGACTACATAGATTCTTCCTACTGTATTTTTGAAGATTTAATTTCTTACCTTTTTTTATCTGAATTATTGTTTCATGGCGTATCACACAGCAACAAATAATACTGGATCATTTTCCTTGGCAGATCATTTTTTTACCATCATTTTTCATTATGCTATGAACTATAATCTAAAAAATGAATCCAGGTCAGAAATTCCTCTTTCAATTCTTTTCATTTTTGTTTCATGATATTTTGTCATGCACCATTATGGGCCAAAATGGGGTTTCTTCTACTTAATCCTGGCAGTCACTGCATTGTGAAACATTCTGAAAATAAGACTAGGAGAAAGGATACATTATACAGATAGGAATCCTTTGCTCTAAACAACTATTTAAATAGTCCATGAAAGAAACCACCTTGGACATTATTTTTTTTCATGTGTGGCATTTTCTATGTTAAGTTTCTGTAATAATGATTCAGGATAGTTCTAGAATCTGACACCTTTAACAAAGACTTTCACCATCAGTGTCTGCATTAAGCAATGTAACATTGGCATTCTCCTGTGGAAAATCAGTTTATCTCATTGGCTTTGGCATTGAAACAAGATTAGTAAGTGGTGGAGGAGGCAGTTCCTTTCATGGTGTGACTGGAAGTGTATCTGTTAGGATTGTACTTGGCTTCAAGCAACAGAAAACTCTATACTAACATGCTTGACTCAGAAGTCTGTCAGTCTTATGCCATAAAAAAGTCTCTGTTAGTCCTGGGCAGGACAGCTCAAGCATATGCTATTAGAGATACAGAGTTCTTCCATCTTCTGCTTTACTATTTTTCTCATGTTTATTTCATCCTACCTGCAAAATAGCCACTGCACCTCCATGCTTCTCATTAGTATTCTGGACAAAATGAGTTAAGGCAATAATAAAAAGAGGCAAAACAGCAGAAATGGGTATACCAGCTGAATCTGTCTCCTTTTTTAAAATCAGGAAAATCTTCATATTCTCAACATACATTCCCTTATGACTCCTTGATCAGAACTACGCGTTAGGGCTACCCTCAACTGGAAAGGGACTAGAGAGATACTTTGGCAAGTTTTATTTGATATCTGAAATTCTCCCACACATCTTTTTCCTCTCTGTCAAATTCAAAAGTCTCAAGAAAATATATACATGCTCAGGCTGTGAAAAATCCTCATTCTATACTCTTTCTCACATAATTCCCCCACAAAAAACTTTGACAGAAACATTTTAGTTTCTCTTTAGTGACCCAACATTCTAACTATTAAATTTTCAATATTTAAATCAAAACCATAATTGCTAATAGCAGAATTTTAGGGATATAGTAGGAAATCATTTAGAGGAAATTCTACCCACAGTCCCTCAAATCATGTTACCCCCCACATGCACACAAACACAAACAGGACCACCTGTCACCTAGATTATGATCTCCTAATAGTTTCGCTTTCTTTCATTCTTTCTATGTCACACCAGGGTAGCATAATGATTTGCTACTATTATTCTCACTCAAACTTAATGTCAAAATTTAATTAGCCAAAGGTCCGCCACATGGTGGCTCAGTTGATACGAACGATATTTTTGCTGCTTTTTCAATCATTTCATGAACTGAACATGATTGTATATAGTCCATGATTCTCTATTCAGAAACATAACTATAATTTGGAAAAAGAAGAATACAACATAGCTACCGGTACAAATATTTTGACCATCTGTAATTATACATAAACCCGTTTTGTTGTTAAGCTGTGTAGCTTTAAGAGCCATTACTTTTTCAGTGAATAAAGATCCAATTAAAGTTATCAAACATTTGCATATCCCTATGGCAGGTTGTTGGAAAAGAATAACTGGGTTGCATATCACTATAATTTTAATTTAAGTTATAATTTTTACAAAGCTGTGTGTTCTAACAAATAGTTTTCTGTGCTTCTACCTCTTTGCTTTTATAATTTCTACAGTAGAGTCAAAACTCTTAACTACATTATTTGGGAAAGAGTAGTTCATAAATGTGCAGAGATTGTTCATGGGAGACATTCTTACATTATGTCATTTGACATGCAGCAGCATATTTCAAAATATAAATAAAATTTTAAGCAATTTGTTGTTTATATTTTCTGAAATATTTGAAGAAAGACTCCATTAAAATAGAGTAATGATGTTAAAATATATGCTACATGTAAGTACATATCTTAACATCCTTATGGTTTATAAGCATACATCTAAATGAAAGGAGAAACAAATAGACTTTATTTAGCTTAATGTAGTTACTATGATCATTAAAATTCACTATGCTTTTAGGCATTCAAGGGGAAAAGGCAAATGTAATTTGTTATATAATTTTTATTGTTTGATATATAATTTACCATTTCAAGGGAAACAGATATTTTGGGGTGTTAAATTTAAAAATTAATACATTATATGGTTATTTGTCCCAGAAACACATACAAGTGGCTATAGAAACACAAAATAATAAGAGAAAAATTCTAGACTAAGGATAAGGAAGTAAGTGCTTGAAAGATTAATAGAATTTTGATCAGTAGAGAGGGGCAAAGATTTTATAATTTGTTAAATACATGCTGTTTCATATTTCATCAGACTCTTTTATCAATTACATTTAATTATTTCAAATCATTGATCTTTTAACCTATGATCTGTTTTTGAGAAATTCAACCAAAGGTAATTATTCTGACTACAAATGATATAAATATCTTCAGTACATTAGAAAGAAAGTGGTCTTGGAAATTTTCCTCATAGTCTCTTGCTAATGGGCAAAATCAAACGTTTATTTGTCCACACAAAAAACTTGGGTGACCAGAGCCCTTTGTACTTTCTAATATCTGCTCTTCTCTTGTGCTATTTTCTCTTCCTGAAATGTTATCTTCTCCCATCTTAGAAAAATAAATAAAAACAAACAAGACCTCATTTTGCACGGATCACCTCAAATGTTTGTTACTTCCCCTGACGAATTTTTTGTTTCTATACAGTTGGTATCTTCCTAAATTCCAACGTGTAGGTGCCTCAGAATTTCATTTTGCCTTGAGTTACAGTTCTCTTTTACCCATATTTCTTTTAGAACTGGATTAGAAACTTCTTAAGGGCATTTTCTATTTCCTGTATATCTCCCCCTGCCACAGTATCTAACATAGTGCTATGTGCATAGTTGATGTACAGTAATAGGCTGCTTTTTGAAAAGGAAAGGTAATGAGCGTCTGTGCCTATGATCCTGTCCATTAAGATTCATTCTAAGTCCTTAGGTGTCTTTTTATTCTGAATGTTGAACATTTTGAATAATAAATATCTACTGACCTTGGATATCTTGAGGAACAGGGTTTTGGGAAACTTACAGGGACAGGGAGAGTTAATTGGGTTTCATAAAAGGAGCTAACAGATACTCATTACAGCACCATTACTTCGAAATGGAAACTAAATTAATACAATTCTCATATTTAACATTTGAAAAACTTTACAAACTTTACAATCTCTGTTGAGCCCTTGGCCTATCATGGAAATATCTAGAGTGACTATGTTGAGCAGTAAAGTTGAATGATTTAATACTTAATTTTCCCAGACCCCATACAATAATCTTCATTAAAGAGATAATGCATGGCACTAAACTAAGATGGAAGTGAGCTGAAAGCTGGAGTACTCTGCATCAGTGGGATTTATTTGTATGAAAGTACATTCACATTGACTTGTGCTTTAGGATTGAGGACTTTAATTTATGGATATAAATCTGTACGTGTTCGACTAGTATTAAGCAAACACAATGGGGGTTTACACAAACATGTAGTAGCATTTTAAACAAATAATTTACTACATTTATTTTTACATTACAATTTAAAATCCCACAAATAACTTTAAAAGAAATTTATCTATTATCTATTTTGTCTCCTTACCATTGTAAATCAATAAACTATTTAGATGATGGATTTGGTTATGAGACTTGAAATCTATTTGAATGAGTCTTTCACATACAACAAAGTATTTTACAGCTCTGTCATATTTTACAGCTCTTGGTATATGACATGTGTAATCTTCATGAAGCAGGCTTTTAAAAATTTGTTTATTTTGTTTACCACCATATCCTCAGCACTTAAAGAAGAGTGCTTATCACATGGTAGGTGTTAATAAATATTTATTTAATTAACTAATACAATCACATTGCTTCTTTATCTTTTATTAAACTAAATATAATTAACAAGTATTTATAAAGTATATCCTTGTATAGTATTCTTATAGTCCTGCCAGACCTATGAGTGCTATGAATGATACTAAAGTCCTTATTCTGTTTATCCCTATGAATCCATTCTCCAACATTTTCCACCTTGTTCATTGCCCCAGGAGGCTGAACCACATGGAAAACATAAACAGGCCTACCTTGCCCTGTGTTTCTGATTGAGTTCAATCAGAAACAGTCAATGAGAGTACCAAAAAGGGAGTGAGACCAAAGTATTTAATCTTTTACAAGGCTACCTAGGGTTGGCTGTATCCCTCAACCAATGGTCCCTGCCCCTCTCAAGGCAGTTGACTACAAATCACTGTCTCTCCTTCTGGATTCTGGTGTCTATTATTTCCTTCGTTTACCTTCTTTCCTAGAAATGGCATTAACTTGTTGATACTATCCCCAAGTTTTTCCATAATCCCTTATGCCTAATCTATGCCAATATCTTTGTAAATAGTCCATTTGTAAATGAACCCTACTCAGATTATCCCCCTTTGTGTGTGCTACCTGTTCTTGTTCAGAACTCTGACTGATATAGCTTGAACCCTACCTGGGAGACAAGTTTAGTACATACTAATGAACAGTATATAATGAAAAACTATATATATGTCAGATTATATGATATAGTCTATTATTAATATTACAGAAATTTTGAGAAGAGGATATTTGGTAAGGGCTAAAGTTCCCAGGAAAGGCTTTTTTGAAGGAGAACGAACTTGAATTATGTTTGAAGAATGGGTAAAATTTGGACAAAGTAATCTGTTCAACCTCCAGGCAAAAGGACCAACAGGAGCAAAGGGATAGAAGGAGATTGAAATATACAATCATTCACAGTACAATGAGAGAAATTACTGGGCTAAAATCAAACTACTGGCAGTGTTAATTTCCTTCTCAAAGCTCTGGAGAATCTATTTCTTTGCCTCTTTCAATTTATATAAGCCCCTTGCATTCTTTGGTTCATGGTCTCATTACTCCATCTTCAAAGCCAACACAGGCTGATTCCCAGGTGGTCGTGGTGTATAATCCCTTTAATGTGCTGTTGAATTGATTTGTTGTTATTTTTTTGAGGATTTTTGCATTAGTATTCTTCGGGGATATTGGTCTGTCTCCTACTGTCGTTGGCTGTGGTATCAGGGTAATGTGACCTCATAAAATGTATTTGGAAGTGTTCCATTCTCTTCAATGTATTGGAAGAGTTTGAGAAGCATTGGTGTTAATTCTTCTTTAAATGTTTAGTAGAGCTCTCCAGTAAGGACATACAGCCCTAGCTTTTCTTTGTTCAGAGGTTCACCCTCTTCTACTTTCGAGGAACTTCTGTGGTGATATTGGGCCTTGCTTGATAATCCAGACTAATTTCCCTATCTCACGATCATCTAAGTAGCACCTTAATTCTGTCTATAATCTTAATTCCCTTTTGCCATGTGTATTAATTTCATAGAGCTTCCATAGTAAATGATCACAAACTGAGTGGCCTAAAGCAACAGAAATTTATTTTCCCACAGTTTAGGAGGCCAAAATTTGAAATCAAGGTGTCAGCAGGGTTAATTCCTTCTGGAGGCTCTGAGGAAAAAGTCATCCCAGATCTCTCTTCTTGCTGCTGGTGGTTTTTGGTATGCTTTCATGTCTTTGGCTTGTAGTTACATCACTCCATTCTCTGACTTCATCTTCATATGACCCTTCTTTGTGTCATTGTGTGTTCTTTTCTCTTTTATAAGGATGCCCTCAATGTATTTAGGGCCCAGTCTAATCTAGTATTATCTCATCTTGAGCCTTACGTTAATTACATATGCAAGGATCTTATTTTAAAATGAAGTCACATTTTTAGGTTCTAAGTGGACATGAATTTTACGGGGAATACTATGTAACCAACTACACCACATACCTAACATATTCACAGCTCCCGAGGATTATGATAGAGACAGTTTTTGGGGTTCATTATTCTGCCTACTACTCTCATCATCTCTCTTTTGTTGATGGCCATAGATGTAAGCCTAGGAAGAAGTTCTTGTGTGGCAGAGGTCTGGAACCCCTGTTCTTATAGCTTATATGTACTCCCTGCCGTGCTTCTGTCTGATTCATAATGTAAAACTTCTGTCTTATGATGGATTGCTGCTGGGTCCACTGGATTTTATGACTTGATGGGTCTGACATAACTCAGTTCAATATGAGCTGTATGGTTGTTTGGTGGCCTTTAGTCAGGCACTCCATCTCTACCAAGGCATAGTATCACATCAGGGGCTGTTTTTCAATTGTTTCATACTTTTCTGAAATACATGTCATGGATTTTTCTACATGGGTTTATATTGTAATTTTCCTACTGGAGTTTGCCATAAACCATACATAATATTTTTTCTCATCACAGATACTTCTAATATCAGAGGGTCTTCTGGGTCATATGTCCAAAGTGGCAGAAGCTCATGTGTTGTGTCACAGCTCCCAGTGTATTTTTCACCCTTTAGTCATTTTGTCTGATTAATTGACATCATTAATATAGTAGAACAAATGTCGTGTGGAATATCCAAGTGGTTCAAGTGGTTCAAGTCCCTTGGGACTACATTATGATAAAGATTGAGGGAACTAACATAACTTTTGTGCAAGATAATAAATACATATTTTATCCATCCCATGTGAATGTGAACTATTTCTGGTTCCCATACCTCACAGACATAAAAAATTCATTTACCAGATCACTGGCTGTATATCTGAAACTATGTTAATTTGTTCTAGTTAAGATCCTACATATGGCCTCACAGTTGTAAATAGGCTACTAATTGGTCAAGTTTGAAGTAGTCTACCGTATCATCATGAACCTGTCTGGTTTGCGTAGAGGTCAGATTGATAAATTAAGCGGGTATGTGATGAGGGCCATTATTCTTGCTTCCTTTAGATTTTTAAAGGTGACACTAATCTCCGTCATTTTTTATGGGATGGATAGTTTTTTGATTCATTATTTTGGCAAAGGAGGGATGTTGGCAGTTTCAACAGATTCTACTTTGAATTCTCCACTTATAACAGCTCTTATACCCTACCGGCCAAGAAACCAGTGTTATGGCTCTGCCAACTATCATGTGATGTGCTTTATAATTATATACTCAGAAACCCAGGAAATGATCACCAGTTCATTCTGTGGAACCAGATGAATCACTATGAGCTGGGTCTGGGTCGGGACACTACAGGTGATCCTCATTTTTCATGAGATCTACATCTGTGGATTGAACCAATCACAGATGAAAAATATTCATGAAAAAAATGGATGGCTGCATCTGTACTGAACATGTACAGAATTTTTCTTGTCATTAGTACCTAAACAATACATTATAATAGCTATTTACATAGAATTTACATTGTATTCAGTATTATAATCTACAGATGATTTAATATATACAGGAGGTTGTATGTAGATTATATGCAAATACTATACCATTTTATATAAGGGACTTGAGCATGCATGAATTTTGGCATCCCTTGGAGGTTCTGAAACCAATCCCCCATGGATACTGAGTGATGTCTGTATTTATTACCTGCATCCACATAAATATTTACTCAAATCACAGGACCATGGTGGTGCTTCAGGCCCCTGAGTATCAATGTCAAATTTGAACCTGTGTCCAAAAGCCTCAAAATGTTTGAGAATACCTTTTTTCTAATAAATGGTAACTTGAATAAATTTATATATGTCCCTTTGAGAAAGGAGTCAGAGAATTTTTTCTATATATACTCCCTGTGGTGTTACTGGGTCCTGACTAATGAGGACCCAGCTTTTCCTCCAGTCAATGGATTAGGCGTTTGAGAACTGGCTGAGGTGCCCAAAATGAGTAAGGCATTGTGACTTCTTATTCATAGGTGGTACAGCTGTTCTCAGTCTGCTGGACATTCATTCTTATATAAAGCAATGTTCTTGTTAGCTGCCTCTCTGTTGGTCATCTCCGTAGCTTTCTCCACATCAGTTCCCTCAACCTTCACACCAACGTCCATTGCATGCTCTAAAAGACATGTGCAAGAATGTTCATAGGAGTCTTGTGCATCATATTCTCAAAAACAATCCAAATATATATTAAGGCCAAAATAGTTAAACAAATTATTGCATATTAACAAAATGGGATAATATGTACCATCAATACTAAATGAACTACAACTGTAGGAAATCATATGAATGAATCTCACAAACATAATATAGATTGAAAGAGACTGGACCCTAAAGAACACCTTATTTTATAGTTTTATTTATTAAAAATTTACATATATTTATATAAATTTTATATATATATATAAAATGAGTCAGACATAATTCTGGTGTTTATGGAGACATAATTAATTAGTTATTCTATAAAAGAAAGTAAAGGAATATTTACTATAATATAAAATTCAACATGGTGCATACCTTTTGCAGGAGAGATGGGAAGGGATGAGAAGTGACAGGAGGTGGCTCTGGGTTCTGACAATATTCTACTTTCTTGACCTGTGATGGTGTTAACATGGATGTTGACGTTTCCCTGTTACAAATCATAGGACTATACAAACTCATTTAGTGCATTTTCTATAAGGGTTTCCCAATAAAAAAAGGTAAATATGTATTTACAATCAAGTTAAAGGAATATCACTCCTGACCTTTTCAAATAAAAATGCTTGTGTTCAATTTTCAGATTCCATTTTCTATTATTAAATATTAAGGCTGAACCACTTCAAAACATGTTTGACATCAGCAATTGGGTATATGCAATGCTTTCTTTTAAATTCTAGATCACAGTATACACTTAGGGCAAACAATAACATGCTTTCTGTGTACAAATGCTCCTTAACTTACAATGAAGTTATGTCCTGATAAACTCATCATATATTGAAAAGATCATAAGTTAAAAATGCATTTGAATATATCTAACCTACCAATCATCATAGCTTAGACTAGCTGACCTTAAATGTGCTCAGGACACTTATATTAGCTTGCAGTTGGGCAAAATCATCTAACACAAAGCTTGTTTTATAATAAGGTGCTGAATATCTCACGTAATTTATTGAATTCTGTACCGAAAAACAGAATGGTTGTGTGGGTATTCGAAGTGTGGTTTCTACTGAATGCTTATTGCTTTTACACCATTGTAAAGTTGAAAAATTGTAAGTTGGACTATTGTAAACTGGGGATCATCTTTATTTTAAAACCAACTTCTGGATATAATATCATATCGTCAGTAAAGAGCGAAAGTTTGATCTCTTCTGCCCCCATTTGGACACCCCTGATTCCTCTCTCTTGTCTGATTGCTCTGGCCAGGACTTCCAGCACTATGTTGAATAGAAGTGGAGATAGTGGGCAACCTTGTCTGGTTCCAGTTTTAAGAGGGAATGCTTTTAGTTTTTCCCAGTTCCGTATGATATTAGCTGTGGGTTTATCATATATGGCTTTGATAATTTTGAGGTATGAGCCATCTATGCCTATATTGTTAAGAGTACTACTCAGCCATAAAAAACCATGGTGAATTAACACATCTGGTATTATCCTGGAGGGAGCTAGAGCCCGTTCTTCGAAGCGAGGTATCACAAGAATGGAAAAACAAGTACCTCTGTTACTCACCATCAAATTGGTACTAACTGATCAATACTGATGTGCACACATGGAAATAATATTCATCAGGGGTGGGGCAGGGGGGAGGGGGTGAAGGGGATAGGAAAACTCACACCTAATGGGTGCAGGGCGCATTGCCTGGGGGATGTTCACGATTGTAGCTCTGACTTGGGCAGTGCATAGGCAATATATGTAACCAAAGTGTTTGTACCCCCATAGTATTCTGAAATAAAAAAAATAAAAAATAAAAATAAAACCAACTTCTGGGTATAAAAATTGGATATTTACTTGTTACAAGATGTACATTTTTTTCAGCAAGTTGAGTTTTAAAAAAGATGAAGCAGTGGTTTGGGAACTAATTTTCTCATGGAAAAAGAGATATCTAGTGCTTTTAAAAAGAAAGTATTATCCTCTTGTCCTTTATGGCTTTATTTCATACAACTTGTTAGAAGTCAATTTCCAAGGTGCATAAAAATGGTAATTTTAAAAATTTGTTTTCCTATCTGCCCTTCAGTGTAATGTGAAAAAAAACTGTGGTGATGGTGACAAAGGTCAATACTCAAGGTAAGAAAGGCAGTGGGTTGAGAGTCAAGGCAGCTAAAAGTGCCAGAGGAATCCATTCAAATGCCAAGTCATTCTGATAATCTCTTTTTATAACTGTTAACTCAAGGGTTCATACACAGTTTTTTTTTAATTAAATAGTAAATCTAACTTCTATTTTAGAATGGCCAATGAATTACTGAGAGAGAAGAATATCAGAAGAGAAGAAGATGAATAACCTAATTGTTTTGGTTAGCACCCAGGCAACCTGGTGAGCTACAGTTTGCTCACAACTTCCAGATGTCAGCCCCCTGGTCTCTGGCAAACAGCAGGAAAAGTGTCTCTCCTTAATACTGTTTAATGAAGTGATTCTCAAACTCTACTGTGAATTTTAATCAACTGAGTAGCTCTAAAAATTCCCAATGTTCAGGCTGTACCCCATAATAATTAAATCAGGATCTTTGGGAGTGGTACTGAAGCATCTGTAAGTTTTAAAATGCCATTGGCAATGCCAATAGGCATTCAGATTTCAGATCTAATAGACATCTCAGAGGAAGGACTTTATGACCGACTGAAAGGAAAAGTGATGAGTCAAAAGTAGCTGCTGTGCCATGAGCAACAAAAGAATATCAACATATAGGATGTGCATAAAGATGTTCTAGACAAAAGTTGAAGTAAGGTTTTACAAACAGTACGTAAACTTGAATCCAAGGACTCATTTGCATGGATAAATGAGTTTATGCATCATTGAAATTAATTAATGCATTCATTCATAGATTAGACTGCTGAGATATAACACCTGCTGGATAGTTAGTAGACAGTTTAGGATTGTTGATGTGTATGGTAAAGGTGCATTTAACTTCTAATCTGACATATTTTTGGAAAACATACATAAAATATTTTCTATCTCTGAAATATTTGAGCTTTTAAAGCTCCCACATTCAGAATTGGCAAACAAAGTTAATATTTATATTTTCGTAATCCATATGGCCTCCTTGAAGCCAAGTATAGAATTAACTCCACCTGAATCACATGGACTGAGTGGGAGAGGATGGTTCCGAAGAAAACTACTATTAGAAGGATGGATGGATGGACAGATGGATGGATGGAGAGATGAATGGATGGATGGGCAGATGAATGGATGGATGCTTCTCTGGCACAGTAACACATCTCTCTCTTCTTTCCTTCCTTCCCTCCATTCCTTCCTTCCTTCCTTCCCTCCTTCCCTCCTTCCTTCCTTCCTTCCTTTCTTCCTTCTTTTTTTCTCTTCGTTTCTTCCTTCCTTCCTCCTTGCATTCTTATAACTATTTATGGAGTGATTAATATCTAGCCCTGTTCTAAATACTGGAAAATATATCAATAAAAAGATATAGCCCATTACTAAAAGGAGATGAATCTAGTGACAAGATAATTGAAAAAGAGTATGACAAGTGACTATAGAGGCAGGCATAGGGCACAATGAAAACAGTGAAGAGGAGGATTAGGATATTTGCATATGGTGTTTGGGTTGATATTCCAGAAAGATAAGACTTGAAACATTGCATGAAATGTGACTAGGAGTTAGCCAGGTGAAAAAGTGGAATAAAGGCTTTACCAAAATATGCACTAGAATATTTAAGGTGTGATAGGAGAATGAGGCAGTCAGGTAAATAGTGATCAATTTGGTACAGCTTCTTACCTGTGGATGAGTTCCAGGGGAAACTGGGAAGTCATTAGCAGGACGTATGCAGGATCGGATAAGGGGTTTAGGTCTTATCCTAATGGTCATTGCAAGATTTTGGTGAGGTATGGGAGAAGAAATTAGTGTCATTACAAAACTATAGGAGAGGGAACAAGAAGAAAGGACAGAAAGTTCAGCAAACCAGTAAAAGGATACTAATATAAGGAGACTTGCAAAGTAATATAAGATCCTGCACTAGGATTGCAACAGTCGTGATGAGAAAAGAGGCCAGACTTGAGGTAGTGAGATGAGAAGACCACAGAGGTTGAAAGAAAACAGGGAAGAGTAATAAGGAAGCAGTGAGTATGGCTAGAGTTTAGAAAAGAAAGGAGTAGCAAAATGTTAGTGGGGCAGAGAGTTAGAGCATTATGACTAAAACGTGTGTGTTGAATTGGGGATGTTCCAGTTTAATGGAATAAGAGGATAAAAGAGGAAGGTTGCAGTGAACTGAGGCACTATGGGAAATGAGGAAGTGGAGATTTTCAAAGCCATAATGATGAAGGTAAGGAGAGACATAAAACAGTAGCTGGGCAGAGGAGGAAGGTGACCTGATGATTTTTTTATAAGATGGGAGGAATTATAGTATGTAAATATACCTAGGGGAAAGAGCCAATGTGTTGAGAGAGATTAAAGATCTATAAGCCAGATGCAGAGCAACATTGAAGAGATCAGTTTTGATTTTAAGCACTCTCTCAATTTATACACTTTCCTCTCCCATCTCTCCTCATTGTACTATAAACCACAGCCTTATAGCTAAGAAAGAAATATTCTGAACCCTTTCAGGGGCATGCTATTAAAAACAGCTGTTACTTCCCAGTTTTGTCCTTTATCCATGGTGCAACTTTTGGATCAGAAGGGAAATATTTGTGATAAGACTTCAAATTTGTGTGTGTGTTTTTCTTTTTTAAAAACAAACTTCTTCTGCACTCCAGAATGAGGAGAAATGGCTCAATGAACCTGTGGCCCCCTATTCCTAAGGTAGCTAGTAAGACATTAACATAATATGTGACAGTGGCATTACTGGCATAGGGCTCCTCATCCTCCCATAACTTATTAGAGCAGGTCACAAGTGTCCGTTCTCATAATAGTCATGATGTCAAAGGCAAATGTAAGTAATACCAGGCGAGATGGATCTACATATGGTGTGTGATTTGATTTTTCTTAATTTCTTTATGGGAAATGTAATTTGATAGCAACTGGTGCTATGAAGGTACAGATGGTGAGTTTCAGGCAGATCTTATTACCTGCAGCAAAAGAGTCCAGCTTGCCTTCAACAGCTGTGATTGGCGTCCTTCAGCCTCTGTGGAGCTGGGGTAAAAACACTACCTCTGAGTCCTTGGTGTTTTTGCAAAAAGAATGGAATGGTTTATTTTTCATTTATTACTTGTGACAGGAAACCGAAAGAGGAAGAACTGGCCTCAATTCAGGAGAGGTAGCAATTCTGAAAGAAAGTCGTATCTCCCAGGAGAATGAGCAGCCATAAAAGTGAGCATAATTCAAAGATCATTTTGTAGTTGTGTCATGTTTGGCAGGAGTCAAGTGATAAAATTCTTTTAATTGGTCAGTTAAATGTCCACACCAGCTGCAATTATTTCAAATGGTTCTATGAATATAAAGCAACTCCATGAACACATGGCACCTCTAAAGCCTGCTTTCCCCCAGAGACTTCTTTCCTGGCATGGGGACCTAATTAAAATGGAAGGTGCTGGCCGGTTTATTGCCCGGTAAGGCTTGTGGCCAGCCTTTGCTATCAGATCTGAGAGTTCTGACAGCTTTTCACTGATGATGCTAGCTGCTCAAATAAGGTCTCTACAAGTAAGAATGGATTAGATTAATTTTTTTTTTACCCTTCACTCACACCTTGCTTTGTAAAAACTGAAACAGTCATTTTTATGCCAATATAAAAGGTTAAGTTTCATTTTCAGGCTCCTTTTCTCCCCTGGATTCTAGGGAAGAGAACATGAAAAGTACTGGTTTATGAAAGGGATATTATTCTCTTTCAGTTTTTGTCTGGTTGGAGGGAAAGCCTCAGTGATAGGTCTCGACAGAACTCAAAATTTGGCATTTGAATCCCAAGAGTTAGTGTACATTTCTGTTGGGAAACGTTTGTACTCTCACATCAGAGACTTGACTACAACTTTTTCTCTCCCAAAGTTAATAGCTTCTATTGCCCAAAGTCTTTCCTGTAATTGTATATATA
This sequence comes from Daubentonia madagascariensis, assembly GCA_023783475.1. NCBI lineage: Eukaryota > Metazoa > Chordata > Mammalia > Primates > Daubentoniidae > Daubentonia > Daubentonia madagascariensis. The sequence continues at coordinate 43,917,719 of JAKFHU010002088.1, read as the reverse complement.
AACTTGAAAGTACAAAACCCAGACCACCAAATGATGACTTTGCTTATTTTAATTTTCTAGAATCAGTTTAATGTTTAATTCCATTAATATCTGCTTAATATTTAATGAGGGACTCAGTAGGGTACATGGCACTCTTATAAGTCTTCCATCCCAGTGAATGTACAAATATGGATCAAATTAGGAGAGTAAATAAATCCTAGCAGAAGACACAAAAGAAATATGTCATTTAACTAAATAAAGCCTTCTCCCATAGAATGCCTTAGTCTAGTAGTCTTGCACCATTAGCAGAAGTCTGGGAGGGGAATGTTTAAGCCTGTGAAAGAAAAAGAAATCTAAAAACTGAATTCTTTCATAACTCAGATAGGTATAGTGAGGTATAATTCCAATTCAATTTAGTTTACTTAAATTAAATAAAGTCATTCATTATCTATTATGTGATAGATAGTAACTGCACTAGGTACTATGAATCTGAATGTTAGCAAATATGTCCAACGGACACAGATGCCAAATACCCATTTTGGAAGGGCAATTTAATTCATTAAAACCCAACTTTGTATTAACTATTAGCCAGCCAATAGCTTACCAGAATTTTGGAATTACAACGTCCAAGTAGAGAATGCTATTCATGTACCAGTTTAAAATTCCTTTGTACAGCTGCTGTAAAATTCCAATCAGAAGAGCTGCTAAATACAGATAGGAAAAATATACAAGAGAGGCATAGGAACACTGGTAGTCACAGCTACTTTTCTGGTCATAAAATTAGGAATATTCTAGGAATGAACTCCCAAAGGACATGGGCCATATCCTATTTATCTATATTTCAAAATTCTATTACAAATAAGCACTCAATACATGAATTATCACTTTGGAATAATTGAATGAATTTGTGGATCTGGTAATAGAAGTAGACTGTAAGCTCCTAAAGTCAGATAATTCCTTTTTCAAAAGCTTTTCAGTCCTGATAACTTTAGCAAGTTACTTAACTAAAGCATCAGCTTGTTCATCTGTAAATGAGAATAAACTTTACCACCCCCATAGCATTTTACGAAGATTAAACGAGAGACTATGAGCCAATCATTTAAACAGTGCGTGGCACATACAGACTGAATTAGCGTCAATTATTGTGAATATCGATCCTGTTAATTGTGGCTGTACCACATTGTCATCTGGAGAACTTTTAAAAAATGGCCAGGTTCTACCTCCAAAGATTCAAATTAATTGTTTTAAAGTGAGGCACAAGCATCTCTCTCTTTTTAAAAAGCTTCTCAGTGATCCAGTTGCTTATAATGAGAAGCCTGGACAGAAAATCACAATTGTAGGAGAAATACACACTTTTTTCTCAAAAATGTTAACTATTCATTAAAAGTAGACAAGTATTTTATGAGTTAATTTTTAGTTGTACATCCTGTCATGTTCCATCTATTCCTGAGGTGTTACAATTAGGTGCCCCCTTCTCTTGCAGATTTGTTCACTTTCTGTCTGAGTGTTTTGTTCACTCCAACTAGGCTATAGCAATCTCTATTCAATCTTCTGCTGGTTCATTTTTTCTGAAGATCAATTTTGAGTAAGAATTGAGTACTCTCATCTCTTTATTGTGGACTCATAGAAGAGTCATAGTTTGACAATTCAGCATTTGATGACTCAGGTTCCTAAACACAGTATCTTTTCGCTTTTTTTGTTTTTCTACTAGCCTGAAGATATATTATACTCTCTTTTAGAAAGTCAATTTTGTTGTCTAACTTGCAGAACATCCATTATAATGCTTGAATTTCTGTGATACATATGACCATGATCTGAGTGTGCAGTTTTATTTTATTGTACCTTTCATGTCTGAGACTATGGTAGACCTTTCATTGTATGCCATAACCCCAGTGGTTTGTTAACCACCATCTTTTGAAAACTACATCATAACTTAAATGCCTAAGTGGAACTTTCTTTGTAAAGGAAATACTCATTGACTTATTTTATGAAGAAAACAATTACCTCCAAATTTATGTTTTGCTAAATTCTGTTATATTACTATTTGCTTAAAGATAGTTGTATCTGTTTATGAGAGTTAAAATATATTAAACAAAATATGCACCATTTTAGCATTTGCATAGAAATACAAAGTTTATTGGTTTGCTGCTATTGATATGAAAAAATATATAAAGTTTATTTTCATTACATTAATCCTTTTCTGGATTTATTTTTTTGAGATAGTCTTGCTCTGTCACCCTAGGTAGAGTGCAGGGGCGTCATCACAGCTCCCTGCAACCTCAAACTCCTGGGCTCAAGCAATCCTCCTGCCTCAGCCTCCTGAGTACCTGGGACTACAGGCGCACAGGCCAGGACGCCTGGCTAATTTTTCTATTTTTAGCAGGTCTCACTCTTGCTCAGACTGGTCTCGAACTCCTGACCTCAAGCAATCCTCCCGCCTCTGCCTCCCAGAGCACTAGGATTACACATGAGAACCACTGTGCCTGACCTCTTTTCTGGATTTCCAAAAGTAATTTTACTTATTTTTACCAGATTCTCCTACATTTATGATGTAAATGTTCCCTTTTTACTCTGAAACCCTTCTTCGGAAACATTGGCCACCAGCATAGCTATCTTTTTTCCCCACAGGACTCTTTCCCATATTTTTGCACAAGGCACTGCTATCTTGAGGAGACTTTGGCCTCATCATGCTACTGTAAAGTGGTTACTAGGTGACGCTTACTATTTTTCTCTCCAGGCAGTTTATTGTCCTCTCTGACATTCTTTTCTTAGATACTGAAGTGGTCAGAATCTCTTAGGACTTAGCAGCGTCTTCTCACTTCTGAGTCCTGGCCAAAACCCACTCACTTTACTTGCCGACAGAGATATAAGTTACATAGTTTGATTTTGTTTATGTGATCACAGCATTTATGCTTCATTTCATTAAAATATACACATACACATACACACACGCCATATCCAGGAATGATCATATAAAGCTGAATTTTTATTTGTTGTATTGTGCAATTTCTTCTCTTCTATATTAGCTAGATACATTCAGTTTGGTACAGTTGTGGGTTTTATTTGCTTGTTTGTTTAATTAAACCTCTCTTGAACAGTACTAGGAATAAGATACGTCCTCATGGACTGGATGGATGGGACCAAACTAACTGTAATTATATGTAGCTCTAAATAAGTGAACTAGATTTGCAAACATTGGCAACACTTATACATTCTTCCCATTAGGTGTGAATATGGCAGCAAAATAGTGATTGCTAAGCACCAAACAGACCTACGGGGTAGCCTTGGAATTTAAGACTGATATCTGGCATTACCTTTCAGGTAATACATTGTCAGTTCAGTTTATCAGAGAGGACATGTCTTCAGTCTAAGTCTAATGATCCCTAAGAATCTTGTTAGCGTCATATTTTCTTCTTAATGCTAATAGCTATTTTTATATATACTATATACCAGGAATTGTATTAGGAGCTTTGCATAAATTAACTCTAATCTTCTTATGAAACTGAAGAGGAATGTGTTATAATTCTCATTTTTCAGCTGAAGTCATGCCACACATCTAGTAAAATCCAAGGTGGAGCTCCTTGGCTCTATCACATTGCCCTGGGGTCATCTGTTCAGAAGCACACCAAATTCCTCTCAGGGTGTTAGATTTTAGTGGACATTCGAAAAGCAAGGAAGAATTGGTTCATCATTTGTTGCGATGTAGTAAAAAAAGCTCTGGTGTTGAAACCAGAATTCCTAGGTTCAATTACTCCTCCTTCACCCAATTTATGTTTTTATTTTCTCGTTCTTGAAATAGGGATAATTTGTCCTATTTTCCTCCCCCTTTTTCTAACAATAGATTTGACAGCCAGATGCAGTAGAACATATGAAGAAACTTAGTACAAATGTAAAGTACAAATTTAATACTAAATATATACATATAGACTCAATTAATTCAAAGACAGAAATTCATTATAGTATACATGAATAACTTAAATAGTATATCTATGTTTTATAGACACATACGCACAACTTTGACATATGCAGAAGCCTGAAATGGGAAATTCCTCAAATAGAAAAAGTAGACGACAGAAGTCAACACTGTTACTCTATGAGATTCATTCACCAAATGCATAATGAATTAGGAAAATTTGAACAGCAAGAACCAAAGTGATATTCAGTATTACCATTTACTTAAGTACATATTGTTTTGGAGGATAAAATGAAATCTTTAGACTTTGAAAAATACCAGTCAACACCTATATTTTTATATCATGAGGTAAAGAATAATATAAATAGAGCAGCTAGAAATAAAGACCACACACTTAAGCTAAAAATAGAGATTTTAGTCTTGGGGATTTTAGTTTGAAAATAACTTAAATCACAAAGGAGGTCATGAGCCATATCTACTTGATTTCAAAAATCTATTTATTACACTATGTTTTAAAATATTGGGATAGTTGATTTCCTTTAACTGACAGGAGTAAAGCCACACAAAAGCTTTTAAGAAAGTTTATACTTGAAGTTTTAAAATTACTTAAAGTATTCCAAAGTTATACTTCAGTAATTAAAGTAGATCTTTTTAGCATCTTACTATTTTCATATTTTCTTCAATAAAGATATATTGATTAATCACTGACGATTTTATTCCTGATAGTTTCTTAGGAATTCCTGTACAATTTATTGAAAGAGCCAAGTCTTAGGTATGGAAAATGCTTCTACTAGGGGTCTTTGAAAAAAGTCTGAGAAGATGTGATTTTTATGCTATGGGAAATGACTTTCACTTGATCAGTCATCTCTTTGCTTTGCTGCCTTTTCTATACTCTTGCCACCAGGTGGCAGTGGGATAACACATAAGGTTACCATGTAATTTCTCACATTTTAGTATGAAATGGCAAAAAAAAAAAAGACTGAGGATATTACTGAGTTAATCATCAAGGATGAGATTGTTAATATGAGGATGCTCAGATAATCAATGTGTTGATTGGAAAAGCCAATCAACACATTGTATATACAATAACATATGCAGAAATACATGTATGAATATACGCAAAAGCATGATGGGATAATTTACTCCTATTTAGTTAGTAGAATCATTATCAAGGAACATGTTTGAACATATTTGCAATGGTTACATATACAGTGTTCAAAGGAATAAACCACTATTGAAATTAAAACAGAAATAGCCGGAAATTCATGACTATAAAAACTATTACAATAGTACTCATAGCTAAAAAGAACTATAAAGATCAAAGATCCAGACTTGAAAAGGTCCCCAGATAATCAGAAAGATATGTAGGCAATTCATGCCATTCTTTGTCTAAACATGGATACTTTTGAGAATGTAGGGGCTCTAATTAATAACATATCATGACTATCACCAGGACTGTCCTGAGCAAACAGGAATAATGATAAAACTACAGATACAGAAACAAAACAAGGTTTATTTATGCCTCCCAATGTATGTGTGTGTGTGTGTATATATATATAAGAGAGAGAGAGAGAGAGAGAACATAGAAAAGATTTCCATTCCATAATCCTTCCAGCCATGGAACACATTCATGTGAGAATTTGCTTCTTGTGGAATATGTTTGTTCTGCCCATTCACCTATGTAAATTCTCTTTTTTCTTCATATCTTAACTCAATCAGTACTTTTCTTTTTAAAAGGAAGACTTTTCTGTCTCCTCAGATTAGGTCAAATCTCCCCATTATAGGCTGTCCTTATAGCACCATGCTTCTTCAATCCCTATCACTACATTTTAAACTTTACATGTTTGAAAATAATTCTAGTTTTGAACAGTATTTATTCTTCTACCCATCTGCATGGTTTTATATATATATATAACCATGCACATGGGTAGATATCCAATAACTGGGTATACAAATTGCAACAGTTTTTTTAATAACACGGGTTTTTTGGGCAACAAATGTGTCTGATTGGTAGTAACTGTTTCGCCTTAACAGTTCGAGGTGAAAAACTTCAATTCCCCCTCCATTTCTACTTAATGAAATTTTGCCAAATTTCTTTGTAAAGATAAAAATATCATTTTGAAGGAAAACCAAATCTGTCTTTAAAAGTAAACTATTATTTATAATTTCTAAAAGCTGGAAGTACTTGGCTTCAGTTACAAAGCTGACCTTGTAGGCAGAGAAATTCACATCATGTACAGCAGTTGTTTCATTTTCATATGGTGTTAGCTTTTAGATTCTTAATCTGAAGTCCAAAGCTAGGCTTTGGTCCTCACTCTGAAATTATATGAGGATTTTGTGTTTGTGTGTATATATCTGTGTGTGTTTTTTTACTAAAAGAGTGTATAATTTTCACTAAATTCTTAAACAGCTATGCTATAGAAGCATTTGGTAGCATTACAATTAGTGGAGAAAATGTTACCACAGTTCTCATTTAATTAAACTGCCTCAAAATAGTATCAATTGTTTCTGCAGTCAGTATATGGCTGTACAACTCATTTTGTTGTCATTGTTATTTTTAAAAGATCAAAGAAAACACAGGCAAAAGCATGCATTTCTTCAAACATCAAGGCAATCTGAAATATTTTATGGCCATTATAAAGCCTTTAAACTTTGCAAAATTCAACTATGAGAGGAAGAAAAATTACCTTAGTAATTTTTCTGCAAAAACCACATTTATCCAGGCTTTATTAACTTTGAAACTTGGATAATTTGATTCGAGACACAGATTATATGCAGTTAACATTTTCTTAACTTGTAGTTAAAGAACAGAATAATAAAGTCTTATAATTTCCCTGTTTACCTTCTGCTTATCCATTATTAAAAGTGTAGTATTAAAGTTTCCAGCTATTATTGTTGAACTGTCAATTTTTCCCTTCAATTCTGTCAGTTTTTGCTTTATGTATTTTGAAGCTCAGTTGTGCAGTGCATATATATTTATAATTGTTGTATATTTCTAATGGATTGACCCTTTATCCTTATTCTCTTTACTAGTAACATTCTTTGTTTTAAAGTCTATTTGTCTGATATTAGTATACCCATTCCAGCTATCCTATGATTGCTGTTTGCTTGATATAATTTTTTGTATTCTTTTACTTTCTATATGTTTACATCTTTGAATCCAAAATGTGACTGTTGTAGATACTATATTGTATGGTACTGTTTATTAATCTAGTCTGTCAATATTTGCATTTTGATTGGTTTATTCCTTTCACATTTAAAATTATTATTCATATAGTTGGATTTATATCTGCCATTTTAATTTTTTTTTCTATGTGTCTCATGTCTGTTTGCTCTTCTGTTCTTATTTTGCTGTTTTCTTTTGCATTGAGTGAATATTTTCTAGTGCAACATTTTAATTCCTTTAATTATTTTTACACTATATTTAAAAAATTATTTTCTTAGGGCTTACCAATACATCATAACTTATTAGAATTTACTTCAGATTTATAATAACTTATCTCTAGTTAAATATAGAACTGTTACTCCTGTATAGCTCTATTCCCTCTTCCTCATGTGGTGCTGTTATTGTCATATATATTATATCTATATATGTTACCACCACAACAAAGCATCATTATAGTTGGTACTTTATATAATTTTATATCTTTTAAAGAAGTTGAGATATAAAAGGAGATCAAGTATATGTATTTATTGTCAAATATATTACATTTCTATATGTTTTAGGCCCACCAATTCAATTATATTCATATTGTTTTGTACAATTGTTTTTAAAATTAGTTAAGAGAATAAGGGAGAAGAAATACACATTTTTACTGTATAGTTGTCCTGGGCTGACAGTGGTTTTAAAAGACTTCTCTTTGGCTGTTTCTTTTCCTGATTTTTCTGTTAAGCTGTCTGCTTCTGTTGGTATCGTACAAGCTGTTAGACTCCACTAATTGTCAGGTGATTGTTCTATTGGTTTAAATAATGCCTGTGGGCACAAACTGCTCCACAGTCTGATCCAATTAAATCTAGGTCCCTTTGCAGTAGTTTTATTTTTATTTTTTTTGAGACAGAGTCTTGCTCTGTCACCCTCTAGAGTGCAGTGGTGTCATCATAGCTCACTGCAACCTCAAACTCCTGGGCTCAAGTGATCCTCCTGCCTCAACATCCGGAGTATCTGGGACCACAGGTGCATGCCACCATGCCTGGCTAATTTTTTTCTATTTTTAGTAGAGACAGGGTCTTGTTCTTGCTCAGGCTGGCCTGGAACTCCTGACCTCAAGTGATCCTCCCACTTCAGCCTCCCAGAGTGCTAGAATTACAGGTGTGAGCCACCACGCCTGGCAGGAGTAGTTTTTGAAGCCAGTCATTGAGGATTTTTCCTTACCCTGGTAGGGCTCTTCTTACTAGTCCCTTTTCCTGTTTCTCTCTGGTAAACTAGCTAGCCTACTGATGAGCCGTTATGGAGCTACTAGCCTCCTTTTAATTGCTTACTACTAAAATCTCCATTGTCTTCAAGTGTGCCCTTAGCTTTGAGATTTTCCACATGCTATTTCAAATAAATTCAGTTTCTTTGGGGAGAGCTTTAGAGTACTCTGTTCTTATGGTCTGTCTCTTCCTCCAGGCAAAATCTCTGTAGCAGGGTGTGGGGATAGTGGTCTGCTTCTCTAGAAATGACAACCCTGGTTTATAAGCAGGATACTGGGCTGGGGTGAGAGCCTCTGGTTTAATTGACTTGTCTCTCCCAACATGGAATCCCCACCCTGTGAGCAAGCTGGGTGAGGGTGACTAGGGTGCCAGGATCCTTAGCCTGTCACACCACCTTATGAGAGAAGGCTGGTTGGAGGAAGGGAATCCCCAACTTCCTGTCCACACATATCAGGAATTTCACCTCTGCAACTCAGAGCTGGAGGCAAGTGATGAGAAACGAGGTATCCCTCCTAGAAGGATACGGTATGCCCTGTTTAGGAGCTGGGAGAAGGGGGACCCCACCTTCCTGGCCATACTTGTACATAGTGAAGCCAGCTTCTCTCACACTAAGGTGGGGTTAGAGAGGGAGAAAGTTGTGGCTCAAATTCTGCAGACGTTCACCGTTCTTCCTGAGACTTAGTAGATTTTCTTGAAAAAAATATGTCTTCATTTTCCATATGCCCTTAGGATGATTTTCAGAGACTTTTAAAAATGGCTGTTTTTTAAAAAATAATTTTCACCTGTTAGGGTTGTCTAGGTTGGGAGTGAGTCCATGGAGCTCACAGCTGCCATTTCAGAGGTGGAATCATCTTTCACTGTGTTCGTTATTTTAAATAATGGTCTGTCTTCAAGTTCACCAATCCTTTTTTTTCCTACACTATTCAATATGCTGGTTGGTCCATCTGTTGGATTTTTCTTTTCCAATATTATAGTTTTCAGTTGTAGAATTTCCTCTTTTTTCCGTATAATTTCCACTTACCTGCTAAGAGTACTTATCTTTTCACTTGATTTAGCTTTTTTCTTTAAGTCCTTGAACACATTATGAAGTTCTTTTCTGAGTTCTAATACATGTATATATAGGGTCATCTCCTAGTTTCTATTGACCTTTTTTTCCTTAGTTGTCACATTTTCCTGTTTCTTTACATGTCTAGTATTTTTAAAATTTAATGCTGGAGATTGTAGGTTGTATATTGTAGGCAGTTTGAATGGTGTTACTACACTGCCTGTTGTTGTAATGTCTTCCTAGAGAAGTTGTGGTGTTTTGCTCTGGCATATAAATAAATTTATGGGAGATTCTCTTGAAACTGTTAGATTTCCTTTTGTTTTTTGTTTTAGCACTATTTCAACTTTGTTCTTAGTCATGGGATGTCATCTTTCCTCTATGATGAGGTCCTTACTCCTAAAGTCTAGCCTTTCTGGGGTCTCAAATGAATGTCCCAGGTATTCAGTGAGGTCTCTTCACTTTGGTGAGCCAGAGTTTCAGCAGCCTCAGCCTTGTGTGATCTCTGATAGTTACATTCAGGATTCATTTGCACAGCATCTTCTCTCTGTTAAGCTGAATGTAGTTTTGTCCTATTCATGAACAACCCAGCTGTCATCTAGGATCATAGGAGAACCATTGGCAGACTTCTGCACTCATCCTGCACTGTTCCTTTCTTTCCATTGCCCTGTTCCACAAATTCCAGACACTTCAGTGAGTCCAAACTCTGATCTTTTACTCCTCAATTTACTAGGACCTTTGTCCTTTTCTTGGTGTCATCTTCCCTGTGCTGTGGGTCAGAAAGTTGTTCCAGGAAGAAAATGAGAAGAACTTGGGGCCCAATTTGTATTTTTCTCCTCTCTGAAGGATCATGGTATGGCAATCATTGATATTCAATGCCTCAAACAGTGGACTGTTATATTTTGTCCAGTTTTTTAATTGGGCAGGAGGGTAAGTCTGGTACCAATTACTTCATCATGGTGAGAAGAAAAAGTTTCAGGAATTAGATTTTTTCAAAGATTTTGTTCAAGTTTTCAGAAGAGTGCCTGCATAAAATACACAAAGTCATAATTTTTGAATAAATACTCTCTATTTTTATTACTTTTTATATTAGAGAAATAAACTTAGGACAGTTCAGTTTTCATCCTCACAATAGCATGTTTAAAGTCAAGACCCCAGGAAAGAAAACCTACTGGTATACCACATCTCTGAGTAAAACAAATTCCACAGCTGCTAGGGGCAAAAAGTACCCAAAGCATATGGGCTACATATGGGCTCTTGTTGCCATATTGTCAGGGATGCCTGAAGGGATTAAGTTGAGTTGTATGGAGCTCACACTTGAATAAATGTTCTAAAGCTTCACCAAGGTGCTGGAGAGAGTGTTAGGAGAGACTCCCATATTCTCTGAGGAATAAATACAAAATGAACATATTCCCAGATTACCTTTGGTAAATTTGTGCTTGAGATTCCATTTTCTTGACTGACTACCATCAATCGTCAGTGGGGATTATATTTTCCTCTTCAGGTTCCTCCATATGAAGAAATAGCTCAACCAACCAGCCAATTTCTTAAAGCAAAATCACGAATCATTCTTGAATTTTTTTTCTTCACCGACTTCCTGCCTCCAAAACCACCAGCTCATGCTGCTGACTACCTCCAAAAATATCTTAAATCCATCTATGTTTTCTGTGTCTATTGCCATTTCCCAATAGGCCATCATCTCTTACATAGACTAATGTATTATTTCCTAGTGATCCTTTGTATTTCCTCTCTTGCCTCCTGCAATCCATTTACTGCAAAGCAGCCAGAGTAATATTTTTAAAAAATTAAATTATGTCACACTCTGATTTAAAGCCTTCTGGTGTTTTTGAATTTCATTTAGAACAAATCAAACTTTCTACCACAGCCAATGAAGTCCTTGAATCCTGCCCCACCTCCCTCCTTGATTTCTTCTCTCATCACACTTGCCCTCACTCATGGTACATTGGTTACACTGCACTTTGTGTCTCTCATTGTCAAATATGGTAAACTCATTCCTACTCTGGAGCCTCTTCATTTGCTGTCCCCTTTGCCCAAGCAGAGTATTCCAGAATACTCTTCTATCTAATTTAATTTTGTTTTTTACAAAGCTAATTGTATTATTTTTTTTATTGCTGCCATAAAGAACCACTATGGACGTAGTGGCTTAAAACAACATGAACTTATTATCTTATAGTTCTTAGGTCAGAAGTCTGACATAGGTCTTACTGACTAAAATCAAGGCATTGGCAGGGTTATTGACAAAATTCAGCTGTTCAACTGAGGGCCCGCCTTCTTGCTGGCTGTGACTTGAGGACTATTCTCAGCGTTGAGGGGCCACTGCATTGCTCAGTGCCTCACCTTTTCTTCCATCTTCAAAGTCATGAACAACAGGTTGATGCCTCGTCATGTCTCATCTCTCTGACCCACTCTTAGCTTTCCTCTTCCACTTTTAAGAATTCATCTGATTATATTGGGCCCATCCAAATATTCAGGATCTCTGCTCTCATAAAGATTGCATCCCAGTAAAGCAAGATAATAAATGAGCAAATAAATGATACAACATATTTCAGATTTAATCACATTTGCAAAGTCCCTTTTGCCATGTATGGTAACGTATTTATAGGTTTCAGGGATTAGTTCACAGACATCTTTGGGGGGGACCATAATTTTTCCTACTACCTGGGTTCATTCTCAGCATTTGGATTTCTGCAGAAGTGTTACACCCGTAATGAAACCATTCACCCACATCACCAACCATTCTTTACTACATTGCTGTAGTATATTTCTTTCCAAGTATATGTAATTCTCTGAAATATGTGGTATCATTTATTTGTATGTATCATTTATTCATATCACATCTCACTGGATGTAATGTTTATGAGAGCAGAGATGTATTTTGCTTGTTCATTTTCTTATGCCCAGCACCCAAAACAGAACTTGACATATAGAAGAGATCAATAAATCATTTTGAATTGAATGAATGAATGAATGATTTTAATTATTTGTCATTGTTCAAAATTCTGTGATTGCTTTGGTGGAAACAATTTCTTGATACTAACTCGTGATAGGGTATACTATTAAATTTACTACTAAATTTATTTTCTTTTTGATTTAAATACATATTTTGTTCCTTCTAGCTTGTACAACTGAGCCTGTATAAATTGACAAGATTTTTGCTTTTTTTTTTTTCACTCCTACTACCAAAACAGAACTGGGAATTTTTGTGTTTTCATTTTGCTTACTGTGACAGTGAGGTATAATGCCTTTCTTACCAAAAACTTGCTCTCTTGGTCATAACAAGTTTCTAGAATGATTTCAACTTCTTAGATTTAAAAGTCACTAGGTCAATGCAAAATATTATCTTTCACTTCTTTGCCTAGATGCAGCCTCAAAATTGCTATAATAGCTCAGGTAAATGTAAAAGTATATCAAATCTGTCTGCAAATAATCAGTCCCTGTTAGGCAGAAAGGTTTACATTATTTCCCTTAATAGTTTGAAAATATATTCTATCTCAGCATAAGAATAATTCTTCTTCTTACAGATTTGTATCCTTGCAGTGGACTGAATTGTGTCCCCCAAAATTTGTATGTTGAAACCCTAACCCCTGATGTGATGGTATTTGGAGATGGGGACTTTGGAAGGTAACTAGGTTTAGATGAGGTCCTCAGGGTGGGGCCCTCATGATGGGACTAGTGCTCTCGTAAGAAGAGACACCAGAGAGCTTGCTCACTCCTCTCTCCACTATGTGAGGACACAGTGAGAAGGCAGCTACTTACAAGCCAGGAAGAGGTCCCTCTGCAGACACAGACCCTACTGGCAGCCTCATCTCCACTTCTAGCCTCCAGAACTGTGAGAAAATAAATTTCTGTTGTTTAATCCACCCGGTCTGTGGTACTTTGTTATGGCAGCCCAAGCAGACTAATACAATCTTTGAATTTTTTATTTAAAAGTGTATTCCAAGCCACTTTTTTTTTTGCAAATAAAGCAGACTAGGGCTCATGAAGGTAAGTACCCAGCTCCCATTTATGTAGGAAGTTACTAGAAAAGTCAGAACTGTAACCCAGATTCCTGGGTTCGCAGTCCAGCATTTTTTCCACCACACTCCACTGCCTCAATTCAAATGGAAACCACATGGTGAGTTACAAAACCTTGCCTATTAATAATTTAAGACAAAAAGCAAAAAAAGTCCAGATTTAATTTGTAAAGTGGCATGAGTAGTGGGAGGGTTACTGAAAGGCCTTTGTTCATAACAAGTAATGACTTTGGACTTCTAAATGTAACTCATTAAAAGATCAAAACCTAGAAATTTCTAGATTGTAATTACAATCTTAGGATTTGTTAGCAACTTCCATAATGATTACAGGACCAACTCATCTCATGAATATAATTATGTGGTCTCTGTTCTTCTAATCTGATCTGCAAGCACTCATTACTGCAGGAGGGGGCCACAGAGTGGGCTGAGGCAGGGGGCTAATTTGTCCCTGTCCAGGCTTGACCAGGTTGTTGCTGAGCCATCACACAGCAGCCCCCACATTCACAAACACACATAAACACAGCTGGCTTCATTATTCGTATTCTGACCACCTTATAGGGAAAAATCAAAGGAACAAGCATGGTGATGGTAAAATTAGGAATTGACTCAGCTCAGTGTTGATTAATATCCATCTGTGGTTCAGCATATACAAAGTGTTTTTTATTATTTGTTTTATTTTAATTGAAATGCATGTCAACTTCTGATCTATTATATGTAAGGAACAAAACTATTTTGAGTATTAAGATTTCCTTCTAGGTGGAAAAAGCAACTTAGCACTATTGATTACTCTTCTTTTTGAAATTCTATTCTCCTTTAATTTGTTTCCCCTGTCCCTAATTTTTCTCCCAAGATCCTGCCCTTCCTTGCTTGGCTTCTTTTTCTATCTTCTCTTGCTCATTAAAATTCTATTGGCCCACAAGGTACTGACAGCCTCTTCTTGTTCTATGTGGTTTCCCTGGGCAAGCACAATTAATATAGCTGAGAATAGCACCCATAAACTGTTTTTTCCCCAAACTTTCTCTCATCCATCTTCTTCCTACAGTCTCAGTTTTCATTAGTGGCCTAACCAGCATGCCAGTAGTTCAAGATGGATATTTTAAAGCTGAACTCCTTGTTATGGGTTGAATTATGTCCCCCCAAAAGATATGTTGAAATCCTAACTCCCAGTACCTCTAAATGTGATCTTATTTGGAAATAGAGTCTTTGCAAATGTAATCAAGTTAAGATGAAGTCATTAGAGTGGGCTCTAATCCAATATGACTGATGTCTTTATAAGAAGGGGGAAATTTAGACAGAGACACAGGGAAAATGCTATATAATGTCAGAGACAGAGACAGGAGTGATGCAGTTGCAAGACAAGGAATGCTAGGGATTAATGGCCACCACCAGAAGCCAGGAAAAGTCTCATAGGAGAGAGGGAACAAGGACCTGCTAACACCTTGATTTCAGGCTTTTACACACCAAAACTGTCAGAGAATAAACTTCTGTTGTTTTAAGGCATCCAGTTTGTGGACTTTTGTTATAGAGGGCCCAGGAAACAAATACACTCTCCCATCCCTTAGCTTCTCCCTCCTACATTTAATTGATCAACAAATCTCATGAAGCATGCATTTATCTCACTATAAAAGCACGTCAGGAAGGACTTTTCTCATACTCCCATTAATTACAAACTAATTTTTAAGCCATTAGATTTACTATCTACCACACAATGGAAAAATAAGCATTTTATAAATAATCAAAGTGAAAAGGGAGAAATTGGAGATATTTCACAATAGTAAAACTCTTGGCTGTTTATAAATATCCCTCCCCCATTTTTACCAATGTTTAAGTACATACAGGAGAGCAATTGTATCATGGTAATATTTTGAAATTATAGCTCAAATCATTCATGCTGGTTGGATTAGGCGTTTAATAGTCCACAGGCAGGAAGCAGAAATTACTAATTTCTTGAAAGCCCTTTCAAATCCAAAATTGTAAACTTTTAGTTGTGAGTGAAATACCTTAAGTGTTAAAGGAAGTGTATACACTTTATACATTTTAATTCTGCTATTTGAAAAGCTTAATAATATAATAAAATAGGCTACCCATGGAAGTATATAAATAAATAGTTCTGGATAAATGAGAAAGATGAAAACTCAAAGCTAGCTTCCAGTCTATTGGTAGTAAATGACATCAAAATATGAAATTGTTTGGCAAAAAATGTCAAGCAAAACTGGAAATGCTACTGCAATTCCTACTTCAGGTTTCAGGCTGACTTTTGTCCAGAGGCAGCCTTAAGATAATGCAATCGTTTTTGTGGTCAAATTTGAGACGTTGCTTGAAATGGTCTGAATCAGGACTGTTTACTCTAATGACTAGCTCAAATTAGTTGCAATGAATGGATCACTTATTTGTCCAGAGAATATATTGATCTACTTATAGATTCCAGAACAAAATAAAGTTGTAAGCAAGACATACGAGGTCCCTGCTCTCCTGGAAATCATATTTTGATGGGGATCCAAGTTAAAGGGCGTAGATTAATTAGGAAGGGTGGGTTAGGAGAACGAAAGGGGATGCTATGAGGGCTTAAACTTCAATCGAATGGCTCATGTGGGTCTTTGGGATTCCGCAACTAGAATCTGGGGACTGTATTCCAGATGATCTAGGACGGATGCTGATAGGGAAGAGAAAGTCCTGGAGGTAAATTTAGTCTTTCAAAATTATACCCAACGTCTGACTTTGCCTTTCTTCTTCTGGTAGGATAATTGTGAGATGAATGCAAATGATTTATTAAACATAACATATGATCTCTGTCCAGAAAGGTTTTATCTAAAAACCTAACAAACAAAAACCGAAAGAACCAAAAAACTCAAAATTGATAATATGACTTTTTCTTAAAAGCCAGATTTATAGAATAATACATTTTGATTAGTTGGCCTACTGCCCTTCTTTCTTTGTTGTATCTGCAGACTCAGTCTAACATTCAAATACAAGATACAAAAAGTCATAGAAATCAGAGTAATAATGGATAAACATATGACACTACCAATGAAAATGTGTCACTGCCAGGCCACCATCAGCTGGTCCCGTGTTTTGACTGGTTTTCCTAGCAGTGATGATGTTTTGCACGGCTGCATCCTTCCCCCCCTTCCAGGTTTTTGGAGATTGGTTGGGGTCAGTAGAGTTAGGGGCTAGCCAGGGAGCAGCAAGCCTAGTTAACCCTCAACCTAGTTAAAGAGTGGCAATTTTTTGACTATGTATCTTACATGCAACACAGCCTGGTTGTTTCATCAGAAACTGGAGGCTGAAACCAATGGATTTTGTATCCACACAGGAAATATACTTTGTTTTACCTGCCTTAGCAATTACAACATGGAATTTCAGTTCCACTCCATAGGTTTTAAGCCAATCTGCCAGTCACGCCTCAAGGGTCTCTGTTAGAGGCTGTACATATTTACATAGCACTTGCTTGCTAAGCTGGAAGAACTTTCGAATTAAACATAGATAAAACTCAACAAAATAAAATCAAGAAATGTGCAATTCAATTTACAGTGAACAACCCTGAGCTGGAAACTGAGGAAAGAAAACAGAAGTAACTAAAGTATGTTAATAAGTGGCTGTGAATGTTTGTTTTTCTATTCATCTTGCCTGTCATTGGGCTTATTTCTCTAATGAAGTCAATGCAGTAAAATAACACTTTGAGTTTGCAACACAGTATTTATAAAATTAGGCTCTCAAATTGAGACAAATTAAAGCTTCCACAAAAGCAAGTTGATAATTCAGCAACTTTTCTCCAGTATCTATGCTGAGTGCCATAATTCAAACATGTTCAGGTATTTATCATCATGCATTTATGTCTGACCCAGATTTCCTGCTGTTTCCTGTCACTTTCCATTGTTCCTGGGTTTGAACTGGCAAAGAAAAGTACAGAATAGAGACAGCTTTCTGCTCCCCTTCCTCCATCTTCTCTAATATTCATTTGGAAATGAACATTACTTAAAAAAAAAATAAACAAGCGTGGTCTGAAAATTTGCAATTATTCCACAAATCCTCTGACACCTTGCACTCTTCCTTAAAGAATTGCTTTTCATAGTTATGGAGTTAATGGGAATATTTGATTCTGACATAGTGTTTCTAACTCAAAACCTGCTTGACTTGTTATTAAAATCTGTCTTGGACCATTTTTCCCTTTCTCTTTTCAAAAGAATGTTGATGGAGAGGAATTCTTCCTGAGCAGACCTGGGGGGAAAAGTATGGGAAACCTATAAATTTCAAGGTCTGAAAAATCTAAATCTCCCAAGGACAAGGGCCTTATGATACCTTTAAGATATCCCAGGGGGAACTGAAGGACTCCTCACCTAAATTCCACTTGCTATTCCTTGATGCTTCTTTTGGCTCCCCCTAGATGCCCTGGAAAGGCTCTGTGATCTCTTTGTGGTTCTCTATCCCCATTGGTGCCTCCCAGCCAATGCCCACTTGTGACAGCATAGCACACCTGGTCCCTCCCTCAGCTCTGTCTCTCCCAGTTAGTTCCGTGAGAGTGAGTTTGAAAGACAGATCTGACTACAACATAAGATATCCCGTATGCTTTTTCTTATTTCATATTGATTACATCTTAAGGTTATGATATTATTTAAGCACTTAAAGATGCAAAAGATATTTTGGAAAAAAAGCCATGAAAATAACAAACATTTACTCTAAAAACTGATCTAAAATAAGACAAATTGTATTACAACACGAAAATAATAAATAAAAAGAACTAAACACATATTTTTTATTCTGGTAGGGCTTATATCACACACTGGTAGAGAAGATCCAGCCTAATCAACTTTTATAAATTCCATGCAGCCAATTAAAATACCCAAGATTCAAAACAAAGGAATCAATATATCCATATATATAAATTCAACAAATGTGAACCTTAAAAACAAATATAAAATACATTTTAGGAAACTAAATCTCATTGTAATATACCTGGGAAATTTGCTATTCAAACTATTCCTCAGGTGAATATTTCCATAAAATTAATAATCACTTTTTAAAATATGAATTACAATTTTAATCAATTAAAATTGTGCATCAGCCAGTATATCTGTAAGTAAAAGACAAATTTATTTTAAAATAAATCCTTATTGACACCAAAACTTTTCATCGTTGTCATGGGAGCTGCTAAATAAACAAGATTTATTTTTAAGTTACTTTTTTGTTACTGTCTACAAACATTAGTTAAAAAACGTGCTTGACTTGAAATGATTGCCTAAAGCTAAATCTCCAGGCACGTATTTCCCCCAGACCTCCCACTTCTTTTTTCTCTCTGGAAATATTTATTCACAGAAAGCAAGTTGTCTTTATTTTAAACTGAAGATGAGGAAAGTAATTTTTTCCCAACTTAAAAACACTTTTTCATGTCTTTGCAGTGTACAATTTCCAATAAGGCAAGTCTGACCCAAGTCAGTTTATAGATGACAAAAAAGACATTTCCTAATCATGTTTCTTGTTCTTTAAACTCAATATGAAGAGACGGATGATCTGCAGTTGCTCTGACTAGTGGGTTCATCTTTATACTTTTGTGTCTTTTATTCTTAGAAACAGGATTTTAAAAATGATTTCCACAAGAATTTCTGTAAGTGTAGGCAGATGCCCAGTTCTAATCTGTGTTATACCACACTGTTTATTTTCTTTCACAGAACACTGGGACTTGGTTCTCATTTGAATTTTAAATAAGAATCTTTCCTTTAAATGCACATACATATCGTATATTGAAAATAGGACAAATAAATGAATTTTTAAAAAAATACTTTATGTGACAAGAAGAGACTCAAGATAGAGACTTCTATCTCTGCCTAGAAGAGACTCAAGAAATTGCTACTATTTTGCAACAGTCCCCAAACTTTTTGGCACTAAGGACTGTTTTCACGGCAGACAATTTTTCCATGGACTAGGGAAGGGGGGGATTGTTTTGGGATGATTCAAGTGCATTACATTTATTGTACACTTTATTTCTATTATTATTACATTGTAATATATAATAAAATAATTATACAACTAACCATAGTTTGGGGACCCCTGGAATATACTACATATTCATTTATAGGATATCTATTATAATGCCTATTAACTTATCATTTCTTAAAGTCATGGTATTTCAGAACTGAAAAAAGACCTTAGAGCCAGCTTGTATAACTCTCTGCATACTCCAGATGAAACAGCAAAAGCCTAGGAAGGAGCAAATTCTTGCCAGTACTTGAACACAGAACTACTGACTCTAGTCAATTTACTTTTCAAAACAGCACACATTTGTCAGCAAGAAAAAAACAAACAACCCCAACAAAAAGTGGGCAAAAGACATGAACAGAAGTTTTTCAAAAGAAGATAGACAAATGGCCAACAAACATATGAAGAAATGCTCAACATCACTAATCATCAGGGAAATGCAAATTAAAACCACAATGAGATATCACCTTACTCTATGCAGAATGGCCATTATTAAAAAGTCAAAAAACAAAAGATGCTGACATGGATGCAGAGAGAAAGGAACACTTATACACTATTGGTGGGACTGTAAATTAGTACAACCTCTGTGGAAAACAGTATGGAGATTTCTCAAAGAAATAAATGTAGACTTATCATTTAACCCAGCAATCCCACTACTTGGTATCTACCCAAAGGAAAAGAAGTCATTTAATCAAAAAGACATATGAACTCAAATGTTTATTGAAACACAATTGACAATTGCAAAGATATGTAATCAACCTAAGTGCCCATCAATTCATGAGTGGATTAAGAAAATATCGTACATGTATACCATGGACTAGTACTCAGCCATAAAAAGGAATGAAATCATGTCTTTCACAGCAACTTGGATGGATTGGAGACTATGAACCTAGTGAAGTGTCTCAGGAATGGAAAAACAAACACCACATGTACTGTCTAATAGTTGGAATCTAATCTATGGGCATACATGGGCACAAAGAGATGTAAAGGTTATAGGAAATCAAGAAGAGGGGAAGAAGGGAGGGGTATAAACATACCTATTGGGTACAATGAATACTATTTGGGTGATGGACACACTAAAATCCCCAACTTAAGCATTATAAAAGATATCCATGTAACAAAAACATTTGTACCCCCTTAATATTTGGAAATAAAATTTTTTAAAAAGACAGCATAGATTTGTGCCATATGAAAATAGCTGGCGTTGGGGTTGGCATTCATTGGAGATTTAAATGAGAACCAAGCCCCACATCAGTGACTAGACAAGGCACATGATATGCATTACCATTTATCAAATGAGTTATTTATCTTATCTAAGCTTCTGTGCACACCTCAGGATAACAAATAACTATCAACTTTCATTTTTTTAAAAAAAGCAAATGAAAACATATATGAAGTATTCTTTTGGTCATCTTTCTTACATCCATCTACCTCTTCCACTTTCACTACCTAAATTAAATGTAGGCTATTTGTATCATACTTGGATTATCTCAATGGTCTCTTTATTGAAATTCCTTTATACAATGCCTCTTCATTTCAAGTTATCCTACACAACACAATGAGGTATTAACCTGGTTCTTAGAACTTTGCTTGTATCAGCACTCTCCTTTGGCATAAATAAATACCTCCCATTGCTTTTAGAATAAAGTAAAAATTCCTAAGCCTGGAATTCAAACTTCTCTACTACCTAATACAAACTCTGTTGATAACTTCACTTCCTACTGTTCTCTGATTTTTATATCGTTATTGTCTGTCTGAACTATTCAATACCTCTTAAATATTCCTTGTTCACCTATTCATCCCTAGGATTCAATTCCCACATCTGAAACACATTTCTCCCTCTTCACTGATCTAAATTCTGTCAACTTTCATAGTTTTTCTCAATGCTCATGGCTCCTTGGATCTCTCTTGCATTCTGCCAATGGACAATTATTTTAATCCCTTCTGAGTTCCCATTTTCACACATGCCTCTCAAACATAACATTATATCAAAATTACTTGTAATGCGTGTAAATGCACAATTCCAGGATCCATTCTAGATATTCTGATTCAGTAAATCAAAAGTGAGCCCACATAATTTGCATTTTTAACAAGACCCACAGGTGGTCCACAGGTGGATCTGTGATTGCACTTTTAGAAACACAACATAGCAGTTATTATTTGGTTTATTTATTTGACTCTTAATCCCACACTCATTTGCAGTTTGCATATTTCCTATTTGCCTCTTTGGTTACCCCATTAAAACTGTAAATTAATTGAGGATAAGGACAAAATGTACTCTTTTCTGTATTTTATATAGTCCTTAGCATATGCATAGAGCTGGTGCCCAATAAAAGGCACTAAATTATCCAAATGAAATAAGCTTATTACTAAATTATCTGAAATTACCTTATACATTTATTTCTTTATATATTTAATATCTGTTTCTTCCTATAGAATATAATCTTCATGAAAGTAGGACTTTATCTTATTCACATCTAAATCCCAACAGTACCTAAAATACAAGATTTTTGCTCAAAAAGTTGTGTTTCAAGAAATGGATGAATAACAGATGAGTGTCTTTCTTATTTAAATAATTTTCCTCTTCTAGTCACATTTTAAAAACAACAATAAGAACTATTTACATTATTTTATTGCTTTTTGTTGTTGTTGTTTCCATTCTTGGTTTGAAAGATGCCCCTTTGGCTGAAAAGTATCACATCATGCAGTGGATGCTATGATGTGTCACTCAGATCATCCTTCAGAAGGAAGGATTTATTCCTCAGCTGTTGGAAGATGCCTTCAGATGTCAGTTCTTTCTGAGAGTTGCCTTGGCAATTTCAAGCTTCCTCCTATGGAGAGATTGCATATAAAGACTTATCAACAAGTGGGTAAAATGATACCCTTGTCCCAACTTGATATAACTCTGGTAGACTATTACATTTCCAGAACTTCCCCTGGTACTAGTTTAGGCATTTGTTGAGACTTCATCCCAGGTTAAGGTCTCCCTCTGCCTAATCCCATTACCTTTCCTGTCCCTCCCTCTTCAAGTGTTGATCCCAAGGACATTTCTTAATAAACTTCCTCCTACACATTAATCTCTACCTCAGAGTTTGCTTCCCATGGATAACTACCTGTTACACAGTCTGGGTCAGAGAAACCAGACACTGAATGAGATTTTGGAGCTGGAGCACCTGCCCCTAGCTGGAGATGGAATCGAGGATCCTGTAATTGGTAGTAGGTGAGTGCAGATAGCTCCTGAGCATAAGGTAGCAATACAATTATTAAAATGTTTTTCAATAGAAAACTGGAATGGCATACTGTGGAATGCATTAGCAATGCATGGTACAATGCATTAGCTATTTGACAATTATGGGGGAAATAGTGACCTCAAGGACCTTGGAATTGAGTTGCTATTGCTAAATTCTATCAATCTTCTGGTGAAAGATAACAAGCTAAGAGTGATTAATCAGCAATAAAAGCCAAGTGTGAAAGTCAGGGGGCCTCCTTGGTAGCATATAAAGAGGCTTTCATCTTCTATAGCAAGAGGGCAGAGAAAGCTAAGGACGAGGCCTAGAATTGAATTATAAGAATAGCCAAGCTCCAAAATAAGATTAAATTCCCAACCAAGACAGATGTGCCATGCCATGGAAGGGTGTTTGTTGGGAAAGAATGAGACACTGACACCTAGAATGGGGATATCTGGGATGATACATCTAAAAATCTTGAGTCTCCAAATCCCCTTGAACCCTCTCAGCTTGTAGAGGTGGCCCAATAAATCTTACTAAGGGTTAGCAATACCTTGTCTGAACAAAATATAGAGGCCTCTTTCCTCAAAGATAACAGGTAATCCTCCTTCAGTACTGACCCACTCCCCTTCCGCATGTCCTGGCCACCAGGAAAATAATTTAGGTGAAAATGTCCAACAACCCAGGTGGGCATGTGCTAGGTCTCCTGAGGGATAAAAGTTATTATGCCCCAAAGGAACACTAGGACCTGACCAACATGTATTAGTACGGGGTGGGAGAGTATGCCTGGGACTGGTTTCTGAGGATGCTGGCCCAAGGGGGAGAGTAGAATATATATTTGGATAGTACTCTTCAAGGATACAGGATTAATCACTCTGGTAAGAACCCCGGAAAGTGATGTGAACACGCAGCTAGCATGGAAACTAGTAGCATGCCACTTATTATAAGTGAGGTGACAACGTTGAAATCGCCATGGTAGAAGGTGGGATAAGAGATGAAAGTCTCAGAATTACTGGTATGTTAAAAAAGATGTATTATATAAGTTCAGAAAACCCATTAGACTATTGTGTTCTGGGAGAGGGTAGTGGGATGTAGCATTTACTAAAACAATAATTAATATGCAAGTGAGATTGGACCTGGAATCACTGAGAAGTTTATCTAGTGCTCTCCTCTCCAGACCAAGTGAGTGAGAAATACCAATACAGAACTAAGATCACTAATAGCGATGGAGATAACAAGACCCAACACAATAGAGGCCAGATGGCAGCACCGAACCATCAGAAGGCAGATGGTTGCATTCTCCATAGTGAACATTAAGGCTGGAGTCAAGTCAAGAGGTCAAGGAAGCCCAACTCAGAGTTATGGAGATGGTTAATAGAGTACAGCATCTCCAAGTGCAATAATAGATAGGTAGCCATAAAGTATATTGCTCAATCTATAAAATCAAGAATAAATAATCAGAGGGCTGAGGGTTAGGGCAGGTATACTGATAAAAAGTCTAGATTATTTACTCTGTTTCCATCTCAGAGACAGATTTTGAAACTCAAATCCATTGACTGAAGAAGAGTCTGGTTCACGAGGAGAAAAGGCCCTGCAAAGCCACAACAATTATACATGACTGTGATTGATTACCAAGTTCTTTCCCAAGGAGACCTTCGGGCATTTACCAAGGTAACCAGGGTAGGGAAAGAGGAATAGCCAAACATTTCAAGGAGTGTTGGACACAAAGCTGAGAGGAGATGATACCCTGAAGCCTGAAGAATATTATGGCTCCCCCTGTTATGGTGGAATCATATGAGAATATATATTAATAATAAATGGATTATAGTTCACAGCGGGTCCACTAGATTTACAGAATTGCCCAGCAGTCATTTCTAGAGTCCCCAAATGAATAATGTTTATATTTGCCAGTTGGCAGCATCCCATACATTGGGTTCTTGGGCTGTGGTGTAGGGGCTATTAAAGCCAAGTGGAAATCTCTGAAACCTCTCTATCTATACCCCCAGCCAAGAGAGTAAATAAAAGACAATATCTCATTCCTAGAGAGTGACAGAAATTACCGTCACCCTTAAAAACCTAAAAGATGCAGGGGTAACGATCACCACAATATCTCTGTTTAATACACAAGTCTTTTCCCTGACAAAGAAAACAAAACAAAATAAAATAGAACAGACAAATATTGGAGGATAAAGTAGATTACTGTAAACTCAAGAAAACAGTAGCTCCAATTATTGCTGTGGTGCCAGATGTGGTGTATTTGCTAGAATAGATTAACATGGCCTCAGGAACTTGGTAAGTGGCCATTGATTTGATCTGGTGAATGTTTTCTTTTGTATCTTTATCAGAAAAAAGGAACAGACAGCAGAATATATTTATGGTTTTGCTTGAGGGCTCTGGTAGCTATTGTGAACTCTGTCATAACATAGTTTGAAGAAATTCAGGCTGTCTGGACATTCACAGAATATCATATTGCTCCTGTGACACATTGCTTATCCTTCCTTGGTTGACACGTATTACAGTACAATCACAACTGGCTATTTCCCATTGGTTGGAATAGGAAAGGAAGAGATAGTCAATAATAAGTCTTTTATTCCTTCCTTTCTCTCTCTATTTTCTTTCTTCTTATACTAGAAATTTCAAGACTAATCATTTTTCCATTGAATCAAATTTATTTACCTCACCTGAAACTTCTAGACATATCCGTAAATATTATCATTTATTTTAAAAAATAATTTCCATCCTCATGACTCTCACTGATATACATATACCATTATTTAAATGTTTTTATGTTTAAAGTATCAGAGGCTGATAAAGACATGGTTTCCAAGAAATTTCTCAGTGATTTCTGTGTTACTCTAAGTCAAAGTTTTCCATAAATAATATTGAAAAAATGATGGATACCAGTTATAATAAACTTGATTATTTCTCCCCTTCTTTGTGTTTTGGAATGATAATATGTAGGGGATATAATCCAATTGTAGATAGTATCCAGGAGAAATAAAATAACTAAATACGGTACCTGGTTTCTAGTTCAAGTCCTAGGGCTAACAATACTTGGTTTTATTCTTCCTTCCAAGGTCATATTGAAATACTTAATAAAATATTTTAAAGAGAATAAAATGATGAGATAATGGGGAAACCACAAAAATAAGAATTACAGAATTATCTTGCAAGCTAGATAGAGACTGGCAGAGAAATCAGAGCAGATGAAATCCCAGAGCTGTAGTTTTCAAGCACTGCATAACTATAGGGGGCTCAATTTGCATAGACTTGTGCAGTGTTTAACCTGCACAAACATCCAGAGAGGCCCTGGAGACAGCAGCCCAAGATACACTTGTGAGTAGTCTCCTGAAATGATTCCTAAAGGAGTGCCAAATAAAAGCCAACAAATTCAAAGAACAGAAGTGGGCCTTGGGGCCATCAGAAAAAACCATTACATAATTGAATACAAAATAGCTGGGAGAGTAAATCCTTCTTTTCTCCCACAGCAAAACAGAGGGACTGATTGATAGGAAGATTTTGCCCTCAAGGTAAAACCTTGGAACAAATTAAAGAAAGTTTCTAATCTATCTAGGGAGGTGCTAGGAGAGAAGCACAGGGCTTTGGACAAGTCCTAACTGCCAGAACAGATAAGGTGGGGAGAACTAGAAAGTCCCATCTGCCCCTGAGGGAAATAACTTACCCTACTTCACCTCCAGAGTGGCATTCTTGTTTTGGCAACTTTGTGTATTTCCAGGTTTATCAATCTAGTCGACCAATTAATTATGAATGGGCCATCAAGACTAACGAGAAGTTGAGGACAATCAGGATCATGGGTCACGGCAACAATAAAACTGCTGAAGAAACAAATCATTAGAAGAGAAAAAGGTAATTAAAATATATAATTAATATTTTTAGAGATTTTCAAAAGATACTGCATTTTAAAATAAAAACAGGCTGTCATGATAAATTAAACAACAATAAGAAGTTCTTGAAAATTAAAGTACAAGTTTTGAAAACAAAAATAATGAATTTTCTGATTGTTAAACATGGCTGAAGACTAAATATGTGTCCTGGAATAAAAGAAGTTTCCTAGACTATACAATAAAAAGATAAAGTACGAGAAAGTCTATGAGAAAAGTTACAATATGTGGAGGATAACCTTAGAACATATAGAGAACAGGATTAATGGAGAAGAGAAAACTCAAGAATTAATAGACAATATTCTAAACTGAAGAATAGTATAAATGTTTATGTTGAAAGGGCCCATGGAATTAATGTAAAAATTACAAAAAGACACATACCTAGATAAATCCTTAAAGATTCCAGAGAGAGAAAAAGGGAGAGTAAAAAAAAACCTTACATATCAAGAAATAAAAATCATGTTTACCTCAAACATTACATCAGCAACACCAAATAATAGAAGATAGTGGAATATTATTTTCCAATTCTAAGTCTACAATTCTTTTTTTGTTATTTATAATTTTTATTGCAAAATAATTGGGGCACAAGTGTTCTTGTTACATGGATGAATTGTACAATGCTAAAGACAGGGCTTTTAGTGTGCCCATCACCAGAATGTTGTACGTTGTACCTGATAGGTAAGTTTTTGTCCCTCACTCCCCTTCTACCCTCTGACCTCCTTAGTTTCCAATGTCCTTTACACCACTTTATAACCTGTGCACCCATTGTTTGGCTCCCATTTATTAGTGAGAATATGTGATGTTTGTTTTTCCATTCCTAAGATACTTCATTTAGGATAATCTTCTCCAGTTCCATCCAAGTTGCTACAAATGACATTATTTCATTCCTTTTTATAGCTGTTTAGTACTCCATGGTATATATTTACCATATTTTCTTTATGCACTCATCAATTGATGGGCACTTAGACTGATTCCATATCTTTGCAATTGTGAATTGTACTGCAAAAAACATTGAGGTACAGGAGTTTTTTTGATATAATGACTTCTTTTCCTTTGGGTAGATACCCAGTAGTAGTATTGCTGGTATTGCTGAATCGAATGGTAGATCTAGGTTTAGTGCTTTGAGAAATCTCCATACTGTTTTCCATAGAGGTTGTACTAATTTGCAGTCCCATCAACAATGTATAGCATCCCTTTTTTACTGCATCTAGGCCAACATCTATTGTTTTTCTATTTTTTAAAATAATGACCATTCTGATAGGGGTAAGGTGGTAGTTCATTGTGGCTTTAATTTGTATTTCCCTGATGATTAGTGATGTTAAGCATTTTTCATAGGTCTGTTGGCCATTTGTATATCTTCTTTTGAAAAAACTCTGTTTGTATGTTTTGCCCACTTTTAATGGGGTTATTTGTTTTTTCTTGATGATTTGTTTGAGTTCTTTGTAGATTCTAGATATCAGCCCTTTGTTGGATGTATATTTTGTGACTATTTTCTCCCATTCTGTAGGTTATCTATTTTTTCAGTTGATTATTTTCTTTTCTGTGTAGAAAGTTTTTAATTTAACTAAGTCCCATTTATTTATTTTTGTTGTTGCTGTATTTACCTGCGGGGACTAGTCATAAATTATTTGCCTAGGCTGATGTCTAGAAGAGTTTTGTCTATAGTTTCTTACAGAATTTTTATAGCTTCAGATCTTACATTTAGGTCTTTAATCCATCTTGAGTTAATTTTTTGTATATAGCAAGAGATAGGGATCCTGTTTCATTTGTCTACATGTGGCTATCCAATTTTCCTAACACTATTTATTAAATAGGGTATCTTTTCCCCAGTGTATGTTTTTGTCTGCTTTGTCAAAAATTAGTTGGTCATAGCTATGTAGCTTTTTTTCTGGATTCAGTAGTTTGTTCCATTGGTTTATGTTTCTACCTTTATACCAGTACCATGCTGTCTTGGTTACTATGGACTTGTAGTATGATTTGAAAACAGATAATGTGATGCCTTCAGATTTGTTTTTTTTGCTAAAGATGGCTTCAGTTATTTGGGCTCTTTATTGGTTCCATATGAAGTTTAGGTTTATTTCTTTATAGATCTGTGAAAAATGATGTTGGTATTTTGATGGAAATTGCATTGAATCTGTAAGTCACTTTGGGCAGTATGGACATTTTAACAATGTTGCTTCTTCCAATCTATGAGCATGGGATGTTTTTCCATTTGTTTGTGTCATCTGTGATTTCTTTCATCAGTGTTTTGTAGTTCTGCTTGTGGAGCTCTTTTACCTCCTTGGTTAAGTATATTACTAGGTATTTTATTTTCTTTGCAGGTATTATAAATTGCATTGCATTCTTGATTTGACTCTCAGCTTGAATTTTATTAGTATGTGGAAATGTTACTGATTTGCATACATTAATTTTGTAACCTGAGACTTTGCTGAATTTATTTATCAATTCAGGAGTCTTTTGGTGGAGTCTTTAGAGTTTTCTAGATACACAATCATATAGTCAGCAAACAGGGATAGTTTGATCTCTTTCCAATTTGGATGCCCTTTATTTCTTTCTCTTGCCTGATTGCTCTGGTTAGGACTTCCAGTATTATGTTGAATAGAAGTGGTGGTAGTGGGCACCCTTGTCTTTTTCCAGTTCTTAGTGGAGATGCTTTCAATTTTTCCCCATTCAGGATGATGTTGGCTGTAGGTTTGTCGTATATAGCTTTTATTATTTTGAGGTATGTTCCTTCTATGTCTACTTTGTTGAGGTCTTTTTATCTTTAAGGGGTGGTGGATTTTATCAAATGCTTTTTCTGCATCTATTGAAGTAATCATACTGTCTTTGTTTTTGCTTCTGTTTATGTGGTGACTCACATTTATTGATTTGTGTATATTGAACCATATTTTCATCACTGGGATGAAATCCACTTGATCATGGTGGATTATGTTGTTGATGTGCAGTTGAATTCTGTTTGCTAGTATTTTGTTGAGAATTTTTGCATCTATATTTATAGGGAATACTGGTCTGTAGTTTTCCTTTTTTATTGTGTCCTTTCCCAGCTTTTGTATCAAGGTGACACTGGCTTCTTGGAATGAGTTAGGGAGGATTCCCTCTTTCTCAATGTTATGGAACACTTTCAGTAGAATGGGTGCCATATCTTCTTTGTAGGCATGGTAGAATTCAGCTGTGAATCCATCTGGGCTGGGGCTTTTTTCATGTCAGAGATTTTTTATTACTGCTTCAATGTCATTACTCATTATTGGTCTGTTCAGGATTTCTGTTTCTTCCTGATGCACTCTTAGGAGGTTGGTTGTTTTCAAGAATTTATCCATTTTCTCTCAGTTTTCTACTTTGTGTAGCTAAAGGTTTTCATAGTTGTCACAGATAATATTTTGTATTTCTGTGCTGTCAGTTGTAGTGTCTCCCTTTTCATTTCTAATTGAGCTTATTTGAGTCCTTCCTCTTCTATTTCTGGTTAATCTGGCTAGTGTTATATCAATTTTGTTTATGTTTTCAAATAATTAATTTTTTGGTTTTGTTGATCTTTTGTGGGTTTTTTTTTTTTTTGTTTCCATTTCATTTAGTTCTGCTCTGGGCTTTGTTATTTCTTTCCTTCTGCTAGCTCTGAGTTTGGTTTGTTCTTGTTTTTCTAGTTCCTTGAGGTATGACATTAGGTTGATAATTTGTGATCTTCCTATCTTTTCTATGTAAGCATTTAAGCCTATAAACTTTCCTCTTAACACTGCTTTTTCTGAATCCCATAGATTTTGGAAGCTTGTGTCACCTTTGTCATTCAGTTTGAAAATTTTTTAAATTTCCATTTTGATTTTGTCAATAAGCCCAGGATCATTCAGCAGGAGATTGTTTAGTTTCCATGTATTTTTGCAATTTTGAGAGTTCCTCTTGGAATTGATCTCTAGTTTTATTCTACTGTGGTCTGAGAAGATACATGGAATTATTTAGATTTTTCTAAATTTGCTGAGACTTGTTTTGTGGCCTAACTTATAATCTATCTTGGAAAATGTCCCATGTGCTGATGATAAGAATGTATATTCTGCAGTTTTTGAGTAGAATGTTCTGTAAATGTTTGTTTGGTCCATTTTTTCTAGAGTCCCATATAAGTCCAGTGTTTCTTTCTTGCTCTTCTGCCATGATGATTTGTCTACTTCTGTCAGTGGAGTGTTGAAGTCCTTGGCTATTATGATGCTGTTTATTTCTTTCCTTAGCTCTAGTAAAATTTGTTTTATGAATCTGGGAGCTCCTGTGTTAGGTAGATATATATTTAGGATTGTTAAACCTTCTTGTTGAATTGATCCCTTTATTGTTATATAATGAACATCTTTGTCTTTTTTTTTTACCATTTTTAATTTAAAGTCTATTTTATCTAACATGAGAACAGCTATTTCTTCTCATTTTTGATTTCCATTCACATGGAATATTTTTTTTCACCCCTTTGCCTTGAGTCTGTGAGAATGTTTGCAAGTTAAATGGGTTTCTTGGGGAACAGTATATATTTAGGTTGTATTTCTTATTCATTCAGTGAATCTACATATTATAAGGGGCATTAAAACTGTTCTCATTCAATGTTAGTATTGATATGTGAGAATCTATTTGGGTCATCATGTTGACTGTTACCTAGTTGCTTTGTTTTTACCTTGTATTACTGTTTTATAAGAGTTCTGAGCTTTACCTTTTGGGTGTTTTTATATTAGTGGGTATGGTATTGATTGTTCTGTTCCATGTATAGAACACTTTTAAGCATTTCTTGTAGGGAAGGTCTAGTGGTGACAAATTCTCTTATTGTTTGCTTGTCTGGGAAAAAAATTTTT
The DNA here is from genome assembly GCA_023783475.1 of Daubentonia madagascariensis. Lineage (NCBI taxonomy): Eukaryota > Metazoa > Chordata > Mammalia > Primates > Daubentoniidae > Daubentonia > Daubentonia madagascariensis. The sequence goes on along the minus strand of JAKFHU010002088.1, from coordinate 43,886,422 downwards.
CTCCTTCATTTATGAAACTGAGTTTTTTCAGGATACAAAATTCTTGGCTGGCAGTTATTCTGATTAAGGAGACTAAAGATAGAACCCCATTCCTTTCTGGCTTGTGAGGTTTCTGTTGATAAGTCTGCTGTTAGTCTTATGGATTTTTCCTTGTAAGTTACTTGATGATTTTACCTCATGGCTCGTAGGAGTTCTTCCTTCATGTTAACTTTGGCCAGTCTGATGACTATATGCCTTGGCACTTTTTGCAATGAATCTCCCAGGTGTTCATTGAGCTACTTTTATCTGGTTGTCTAAATCTCTGATAAGACCAGGGAAGTTTCCCTCACTTACTCCCTCAAATAGGTTTTCCAGAACTTTTGATTTTTCTTCATCACCCTCAGGAATGCCTATGATTGTTATATTTGGCCATTTTACATAATCCCATATTTTTCATAATTTCATTTGTTCCTCTTGATTCTTTGTTCTTTATTTTTGACTGACTGTGTTAATTGAAAGAGTTGTCTTCAAGCTCTGAAATTCTTTCTTCTGCTTGGTGTAGTCTATTTTTAAAACTTCCCTCTGTGTTTTGTATTTCCCTAAATGAAATTTTTATTTTCAGAAATTCTATTTGGGTTTTTAAAAAAATATGTCTATCTCTTTAGTAAATTTTTCCTTCATTTCCTGAATTACTTTTCTGGTTTCTTTGAGTTGGTTTTCCATTTTCTCTTGGATCTCATTGAGCTTCCTTACAATCCATATTTGGAATTCTTTATCTGTCATTTCACTATTTTAATTTTGGTTGGGATCCATTACTAGAGAGCTAGTGTGCTCCTTTGGGGGTATTCCTTAACTCTGATTTTTCATACTTCCAGAGCTCTTGTGCTGATTACATCTCATCTGGAGCAGTTATTGCTTCTTGTTTTTGAATTGTCTTTTGTTTAGATGGGACTTTTTTCCCTCCCCTCACTCTTAAGTGTGTGCCTGTAGCATATGTTGGGTAAAGACCTCTGGCTTTGCTTGTGGGTACTTTGATGGAGGTCCAGGTTCTGGATGGATACCTTTGGTTATAGATATCCTTAGTACAGTGGTTTTCTCAACTGCTAGTTATTTGTTGGCTGTAGCAGTGGAGTACTATATGCATGGGCAAATTCCATCTTTTGTCGACAAGGGGAAATGGAAGTCTTTGAAATCCTTTCTTTTTCCCCAGTCCTGTGGTCTTCTCAGCAGTGTGAATTATGTTGATATGCCAAGTTTAATCTCTAAGTCAGTAGGTGGTACTTGTGGGTAGGAGACAGCCATGTCCTGTATGAATGAATCAGTAAATACTGTGATGGGCTGTACAAATTCTCCTCCTTGCCAGAAGGTGGTACTTGTAGAAAAGAGCCAGTGGCAGTGGTGTTTTCTGGGGCCTGTGTCCAGCTCTAGTCAATCATGAGAAGCACTTGATGTTCCAGGCAGTGGTAATGGGCCTGGAGCTCCCAGCGGACTCCTTCCTGCACTCCACAACAGCCACAGGAGGTGGAGGAGTGAGGCTGGGTGGGGCTGGGTTAGGTGAGCCTGCATTCAGGCTCCACAAGGGCAGGAAGAAGAGCTGTCTGGGCAGCAGTTGAGGGTCAGCTCCCAGACTTCTGGGGAAAGCTGCCAGAGAGAGGTTGAAATGGCCCCACCAAGCCAGAAAGTCTGCTCACAGGGGAGGGGCAGTCTGGGATTCATAGTCCACCAGGCAAGAATGGGTTTCACTCTTCTTTTTCCCTTGCCCTGTGGATCTCATTCCAGAATCTGGCCACGAGCAGCAGCCCAAACTAGCCAAGCTCACCTCCAATGGCATTGTGGGCTGGGAGCTTCCCTGCCCAGGATCCCACCCCAGACCAAAGGTACAGCTTTCCTGGGAGGAGGGGTGCTCTGCAAGTGTACTGTGGCTTGGACACACATTGTGCTCTCTGTGCTTTCCCTTTAGTTCCACTCATGTGTGCTCCCTCACTTCCCAAGATTAGTTCACAAATCTCTCTTCTGTGCCCCCAAATGACACGATCAAGTCCTGGAAGTACAATATTCAGTCTGTAGGCTTTTCCTCAGATCCCCCAAGTTCAATCTCTGACCATGCCAGGGAGAAGCGTACTGGTCCTGAGTTGGTCATGGAGTGCTCAAGCAGGCTTAATGTCCCTTCACTTTGGGGTGTTCCCTGCTCTGCAGAAGCAGCCAGGCAGGCAGCACCAGGGAGGGGCAGTGGGCAGGGAGCTCACCATCCTACCACCCTTTGGTTCACTGCAGGTCTTTAAGAGGAAATGTGTGAGCCCCACTCTCTGTGGAAGCCTTGGTGTGGTGGGCATGCCAGCAGAGGGGAAGCAGCCTCTCCTGAGAGCCCTGACTCAATCATCCTTTGGGACACCCGTGCCAACTCATGTGGGAACAGCCACAGCTTTGTCAGCAGCTGTGGGAGGGGGAAGGGAAGAAGAGGAGAAGAGTCTGAATGGAGGAGAGCTAGCACTGGTCCCCTTTGTCCTGAGGTCCCCCCTGGCTTGCTGCACTCTCCTCTCCCCTGAAGGCAGCCCACCCTGAATGTCCAAGCTCTGGGATTACACAGTTCCCCTGGGACCCACAAGCCACTGTGGCCACCACAGTCTTGGCAGGTGTCGGGAAATGTTTGTGTGGGAACCAGTGACAAGAAAACTGAAAGGCTGAAGCTCCCCAGGGAGGACAAAGGCACGTAATGGGTGGAAAAGCGGTATAGAGCCCACCACCTTAGCTTAAGTCTTTGGTGAGGGTGAGAAACACCAAGGGGGCAGGCAGCCCAAGCCCGTTTCTCTGTTCTCAAGAAGCTACCAGCAGCAGCAGCTTTTGGGCTCATGAGGATAGAGAAGCTCTCCAAGAGTTGGGGAGCCTGCAGTCTGCCAGAGGTGTGAGGGGAGGAAAAATAAACACCCTCACCTACTCTTTCCATGGGGCTCCAAATTCCTCGGGGGTTGATACCTGGTGATGTCTTGCTCCTTCTTGTTCTGCTCCATGACTTTTTACCATTGAGTCTCTGGTACGTTCTGGTACTTTCCCTCCAGAATTATATCTGGGCTATATTTTTTACATCTAAAACTTTTCCTTCTTTCTGAGATGATCTGGTGACAGATATCTCTAGTCAGCCATCTTGCCAAGACTCTAAGCCTACAATTCTATACCTAGACAAATTATGAGAAAAAAATAAAAATTAGGGGAAATGCAGGAACTTGGAAAATTTCTCATTCATAATGTGTGCACATACATATGTATTTATGTAAGAATATATATGCATGTATATGTATGATTTGATATGTACATGAACATGTACATATATGTATATATTAGAGTTTTTCAGTTTTGGCATTATTGACATTTTTGCCAGATAATTCCATGTTGTGAAGATTTGTCAAGTTCACTATAGGATATTTAGCATCATCCCTACTTGGTGTGGGAGGGGGGTCAAAAATCACCCCCAGTTAGAAACTACTAGTATCTTTGTGTATATATATGTATATATATGTATATTAGTATACACACACATATTACAAAAAACCACACGTATACACATATATGTATATGTGTAAGATTTTATATAGATATGTAAAATTATATATGTTATCTCTACACTGTTATATGTATATATGTAAGATTTTATACACATTACCTACACATAATATACAGTTGACCCTTGAACAACACAGGAGTTAGGGACACCAACGCCCCATGCAGTTGAAAATCCACATATAAATTTGACTCCCCAAAACTTAACTACTAATAGCCTACTGTTGACTGGAAGCCTCACTGATAACATAAACAGTCAAATAATTCATATATTGTATATGTATTATATACTGTATTCTTGTAATAAAGTAAGCTCAAGAAAAGAAAATGTTATTAAGAAAATCATAAGAGAAAATAAATTTACTATTCATTAAGTGGAAGTGGATCATCATAAAGGTCTTCATCCTCATTGTCCTCATGTTGAGTAGGCTGAGGAAAAGGAGGAAGGGGGGGTTGGTCTTGCTGTCTCAGGCCTGGCAGAGGTGGAAGAAAATCCACATATAAGTGGACCCACACAGTTCAAACCCCTGTTGTTCAAGGGTCAAGTGAACATGTAGACAGATGATTGATAGATGATAGATAGATAGATAGACAGAAGCCTCTGACATTCTGGAACTGGTGGCCTGGTATTAGTTAAGTCTTGGTGTTGCTACCAGCTGTCCTGAAACTCACAGATAGGCCTTCGTTTTTCTTGTTGAATATAAACAATTTCACGGAACACCAGCAGCAGATAAGGCCACTCTGTGACTATGATGACACAAGATAAATCAAAACCACTATGTTATCATGTCTGAGCACAAACAAATCAGGAGTATTTTTCAAACCACAAAAATGACCACCCTCTCCTATCCTGCCTAAAAACAGTGACTGCTGCTTCCTTATCAATTATAGCTTTAATCTCCATCTAGTGTTCTCTCCTTCTAGACAAGATTTACTAAGACACTCAATCATAGGATCACTTCCCTTCCCTAGAGCATACAATCCAAAGCAAAGCCCTGTTTACTTAAAGTTCCCCAAAAGTAACACAAGTCCAAATCCTATAGTCAGTTCATTTCAAAACCTTTTTACTGAGACGCTGCCCTACAGTTCCCCACTGCAACAAGTAATAAACCCAACTTCTTCAGCTTCAGATGTTCCAGGTGATCCATGGATGCACTACATAGGATATTAAAAAAAGAAAAGATTTGAAAATGACCCAGAAGAAATGAAGGACACTGGAAAGAAAGAACAGAAAAGCCATTAGCCTTTGCCATTTAGAAATGTCAATTACATAGGATTTAATTGCTCTTTTTATGGTCCACATATTTTATTTGGTTCTACAGTAAATAAGAGTATTTAAATGTGGATATAAGAAATGTTATTTATTGGTTCTCAGCTTTGAGAAGAAACCAAGAAATAAAGGACAGTATACTTAACTATGGTGATGGAACTGAATGTACTGATCAATATTATTAATCCTTTTTTTTTTTTCTGAGACAGAGTCTTGCTCTGTCGCCCTGGGTAGAAAGCAGTAGCGTCATCATAACTCACTGCAACCTCCAACTCCTGGGCTCAGGCGATCCTCCTGCCTCAGCCTCCCAAGTAGCTGGGACTACAGGCACGCGCCACAATGCCTGGCTAATTTTTCTTTTTTAGTAGAAATGGGGTTCACTCTTGCTCCGGCTGGTCTCGAACTCCTGAGCTCAAGCAATCCTCCCGGGGTCTCCCAGAGTGCTAGAATTACAGGTGTGAGCCACCGCGCCTGGCCAGCATTACTAATCTTGATGCTGCAAAAATCATGGTATAGATGACAGAAGTTGAGACATGAAATAGGGACAAAATAAGATGGGGGAAAAGGTCAGTGGGTTAATCAGTATCTCATCTTGCAAAGGGGAGAATCAGTAGATATTGTCAAAAGTTGATAAAAGAAGAAATAAAATCTTAAAAATACAGTTTAAAGTTAAAATTACTACATGAAAACCTAAAGATAAATCAGTAAATGTCTAGTTTGTGGCAGGGGAATGGGAGATAGTCTAACTACAGTGAACTTTCAAGTTTTATTGAATGAAGTAAATAGTTACTGTTCAGTGTTGACAAATCAAAAAACATAAATATAACACAAGTTTTAAAGTTGTTATGTTAAACTCAATGTGACTAATATAATGAACTTTTAGCAGTGATTGAAATAGCAAAATGGAAAGGAGATGATGGGGAAATGTAGATTTTACTCAATATTTCACAGATTTCTGCATGCATTTTTGACCACATGTGTCTATTACTTCTATGATTTAAATAAATAATGGCACACACACAATACATAATACTTTGTAATAGTTAAAAGGACTGTTTACAAGGTATTAAATGAAAAAGAAAGCTTCAGAGAAGTAAGCATAACATGATCTCACAAATGTAAATATATATAAAGCACATATTGCAAATAAATATAATATATAATGTGTATATAGAAAATGTATACATTGTGTACATCTTACAAGATACATACTTATTAACTATGACCATCTCTTGGAGAATGGGTGGCTTGGGTTGGACTAGTGGCTATGGATATGTAGAGAAGTGAATGGATTTGATAGATGTTTAGAAAATTTATGGCTGAGTGATTAGACATGGACAATAAGAGAATAGCAAGGTATGAAAGAAAACTAGCATTGTGGTTTGAGCACTGCATGGATGATCATTCCAACAGTTAAAGAAAAACACTGAGAGAAGAGCAAGGGTGTTTACTTGTCTGTTTTCACCTGTTTTTTCAGAGTAGGGTGAGCAATGACAAATTTGATTCTGAACAAATTAAATATCTGTTTTTATATAGTATATCTAACTGGTCATGTTCAGTAAGCAATTGGATACACAGGCTTGAAGCTTGGAAGAAAATTTGGTTTATTACCGAATGGTCTACTACCTATAATGAGTGGTAGGTGCTAACTTAGAGTGGCTTTTAATGGGTAGTTGAACACATAGAGCATATGAGGCTGCCCAGGGGGACCAAATGGATCAAGAAGAACAGAGGCATGCAATCTCTGAGGCACATAAACATTTGAGGTTCAAAGAGTATTAGATACAGGTAGCTCATGTGGTATAGAAGTGGGGAAGGAAAACATTTACATCTCCCCTTTCCTAATGTATTAGTCAGGGTTCAATCAGAGATGCAGGGTTTGGTACAGGAATTTGACTTCACACAATTGTAGAAGCTGGAAACAGTCTAAGACTATTTCCTCTGTGTCTAATGCTGGAGCTTGAAATACACATGGCACAGACAGTTGGGAAGGGAAGATGAATATAAAGTGGGAGAGCACAGGGACAACCTGGACCCATGAGCAGGAGCTGGCTGTAACCTTACAAAGAGAGAGCGGAACTGCCTCCAACCTTGACGAAGTGGCCCAGGAGTCAGAGAAACTGAAAGAGGATTAGGGACGGTGAGGCAGTTGCAGTTCTGGCTGGTACATCCATCCCAATAGTACCTCTAACCCAATAAAGTGACCAGCAGATAAGTGACAATGTGCAGGAGCTGCGAAAGTGCCTGCTTTGACCTGAGCATAAAGACAAAATGGCTGCTGTTTCTAAATTTCTTGTGAAAATATTTTTTGTTTCCTACCTTAACCAGAAAGATGCAGGCAATTTTGGGAAATGTAGTTCAATCTAGCCAAGTTGGCACATTCAAAAGCTATCAAATTTAGTGATGCTTTTAAAAGATGTAAAGCTGTCATTAGTACCTTCTTACTCTCTGTTATCCAGTTCTTTTCTAATTCGTAGCCTGTGAAGTCCCTAGGGCCCTTCCCAGGTATTGCCCATCTATGCGCATGCTAAATAGTCAACTGGCAGCCCCTTGACCCACCCCCATATCCAACTGTAATTCCTCAGTGCACCAGATCTCAGCAAGGATTCAGGATGAAACACAGTACCCCACACAGTGCTCCACAAATGTTTGTTGAATCCTGGATGAATGAATGGCTCTACACTGAGTTAAATCACCTTGAAATATGAAGCGCTGGTAACAGTGCAGAAGGCAGTGTGAAATGGCAGAAGCAGCAGTAGAGACACTCTCTGGGGCTCAGCACCTGTCTGAATTTTGGCTCCATCACTCTGGTCTTGGTACATTACTTAACTTTTTTTTGATTAATACTATTATAGCTCATAGGACCGTTGCGAGATTAAATGTCTGTTAAAATGCTTGTTACTTAACAGTCACTCAACAGGTATTATACAGCTCTGCTAATTCTTGAAACCCAACAAAAGGCCTTTGACCTCTTGACCCAATATGAAGCTAAGTGAAAAATTCAGCCAGCAAGCACATGAAGAAGTTAGCTTTGGCAGTGGTCATTGGGTAAGCATATCAGCCCAGTCTAAGAGTATGAAACTCTACTTTTTCTAAAATATATTATACATATATATTTTATATATATAGCTTTTTCACCTCTTCATGCATTCCTTTGCTTTTGAATCCATAGGTTCCCTAATGGGTAGCAAATTTTGTTTTTCTTCAAGAGCTAACACAGCATGGGAAGAGTGGGGGACAGCTGGTGACAGTGAGGGAAAATCCGTGATGTTGAGAGGCACCAGAGACAAGAACAGACATTTTTATAAATAGGTCGTTATTAAGTCATGGACTTCCAGTAAAAATTTAGCATTAGTCAATAAGTATTTTCAGTAGGCTCCAACCTGAAACCATGCTGTGTGACATGACACTGTTAAAATTGTTGCCTGGTATAGTTTCTTTACTAGAAACACTGTAGGGATAAAGAAGAAAACAGATTGAGAGCAATAGGTACTTAGAAACCAGTTGAAAAATTCTTATTCATGTAAAGACCCTTTTGCCAGCATCCTACTTGTGGTATTAACCTGTAAGTCCTTTTGTCACATTTAGTGGCGATTTGTTCTGCCTTCCCCAGCATCACAAAATAGCCATAGTCTTTGCTTTTCCCCATGGTTAATTATGCATTTAGCTCTTTATTGTTCTGTTTTTACCTTCTTCTCTATTTCCTACCAGAATGGAAGCCTCCTATGTACTCAAATATTGGTGATTGGAGGTATGGGAAGATACTACAATTCTTAAATTTTGACCTGCTTTACACAAGTTTTTCAGAAATAATCACCTGTTTGTTCTTTGTTGTGAAACCTTCCATGTACTTTTAGAACTCTCCTCCCATACTAACACTTTCAGATACCCAGAATTACAAAGATGAATTAAAACAGAGTAAGCAATTATTAGATTAGTTATTTCAATATTATTGATGTCTAGCTTGCTATATTGAATTTACAATTTAAAATACCATTCAGATTTCACTAATAATGAACTATTTAGCTCAAGTTATAATTCTTCAATATCAAGGGCCTAATTTCCATCTGGTAGGTCATTTATTTTAGATGATAAGAATTTAAAACCAATGCAATTGTTCCTTAGGCTAACATACATAGGTCCACTGTTTAAGTACTAATAGCATGTCCTAAACTCCAAATTCTATTAAAATAAGAATCATATTTTAATATCCTTTTACAAATTCTTTGCCACATTGAGTTTTTTCTTTTTAAAAGCAGCTATATAATTGCTGCCTTTCACATCTGAAGTTGACGCTAATGATGGTCCATGCTCTCCACATTTGTATCTATGCCTAAAAGATCCAAGTGTGACTGACGTTCCTACTTACACAGCTCACACACAAAGCTTGGCTCTCTTAGTATTCTACCCAATAAACCCTGTTCTCATAATTTCAAAATATCCATATTTCTTTCAAAGTGAGAGAGAAAAAGAGAAAAAGACAGAGAGAGAGAGAGCGAGAGAGAGAGAGAGAGAGAGAGAGAGAGAGAGAGAGAGAGAGAGAGAGAGAAACAGAGAGAACACCGCTGTTTGGTGTCTTATAGACCCAAGAACAAAATGCAGCTTTGACTCACTGTCTGTGTGTCATATTGACTCAGTGCTGTGAGACTGGCTGTGTTCCAGGCATTTAGTTGTGGAACTCCTGTCTTGCCCTGAAATTTTGAAAATGATGCCAGGTAAGGCTGATGAAACAGCTGTGCAAGCGTGGTGTGTTAGCTGTAGCAAATCCAAGTCTGGCATGTGTTTTTAAAACAAGATCTACAAGTTGCTTTGTGAAAAGTAATGTTTAAACGTCAGTGACTTTTGAAAATACTTTAAAAATGGAAAATGTGTTATAAACACAAGCATCTATTAAAAATGGGAGAAGACTTATACAAAATCTGGCAGTAAACAACAAAAACTCCCAAATATTTCGGGAATCCCAATTGAACAGAGGAAATCGGAATTGTTACAACATTAATGTTTAACAAATGTTCCAGACTTAAGGGTAACTTTTTGGCTTTAAGATAAGTTGCTGCTGAGCTAAAGGCCTCCTTGTATTCCCTCTCGTTGGGGTTGCCTACAAATGATTATTATGTTTCCCTGTCTCAAAAGTAGGTCAGATCCCAGCATGCTTTGCTCCACTTAAATTCCAGTCATGAGGCCGCTATGAGAAAAACATAGAAGTGGCATCTTCTTTTTCTGCAGGATCATTCATCTGCACACTCTTTTTTCCCCATTCATATTACAAAGCAAAATTAGTTTATGTGAATTATGAACAAATTGTCTTTACATTGCAGCCGTCTCAGCCAGTAAATCTATGTTACCAATCACCTACCATGAACATGCAAAGTGCATTTAACACTATCAAAATCTTTATACCTTATTATTCTAAAGTATTTCAAAGGAGCATGCAGAAGCACTGAAATAAAAAGTACTGTATTTCACACACCTGGAAGTTTAAAATCAGATGTAAGCCCTAATGAAAACAAATACAACTTCTGCTTGACCTTCAAATTACAAATGTCGTTTGAATAAGAAGAGATATAAAATCCTTATCTTCTCAATGGTTTACTCACAAGAATCACTTAGACATTGAATATTAATGCAATCTAGGCAGAAACTTGGGCACTACAGATGAAAGGGAATGTATTTACTAGTAACAATGTTTATTCAAAAGCAGGACTAAACAGAGAGTAAGTAACTACAGTCATGCACGGCATAATGATATTTTGGTCAACAATGGACCCCATATATAATAACGATCCCATAAGATTATAATGGCTGAAAAATTCCTATCACCTAGTGATGTCTTCATGATCTTGACCCTGTGTAGGCCTAGGCTAATGTGTGTGTTAGTATTAGTTTTTAAAAAAAATGTTTAAAAAATTAAAATAAAATTTTTAAATAGAAGAAAGCTTATAAAATAATAATATAAAGAAAATATTTTTGGACATCTGTACAATGTGTTATGTTTAAGCTAAATATTACAAAAGAGACAAAAAGTTAAAAGAATAAAAGTTTATATGGTATAAAAGTTATAGTAAGCTAAGATTAATTTACTCTTGAAGAAAGAAATTTGTAAAATAAATTTAGTGTGCAGTGTTTATAAAGTCTACAATGGTGTATGATAATATCCTAGGCCTTCACATTCACTCATCACTCACTCACTGACTCACCCAGGGTAATTTCCAGTTCTGCAAGCTCCATTCATGGTAAGTGCCCTATATAAGTGCACCATTTTTAATTTTTTTACCATATTTTTATTGTACTTTTTTATGTTTAGGTATGTTTAATTACACAAATACTTGCCATTGTGTTATAATTGCTTATGGTACTCAGTACAATAACATGCTGTACAGGTTTGTAGCCTAGGAGCAATAGGCTACACCATATAGCCTAGGTGTGTAGTAGCTATACCATCTAGATTTGTGTAAGTACACTCTGTGATCACACAACAAGGAATTTACCTAATGATGCATTTCTTAGAACATATCCCTGTCATTAAGTGACACAAGACTGTAATTAATGCTTGTGGTTGAGAATTGGGAAGCTGTTCAAGGACAAGTAAACAAAGGTCACCTTTCCCCTCTTTCCCTTTTTGACTTTAAATTATTGTTGAATTTTGAAATCCTTAAGGAGCAGTTTAGTTTTCAATCCATTACCTCTTTGGTGTTATTAACACTTTGTCAATATTTCTCGTTTAAAATGGAAGCAACATAAGTGAATTCCTAGTATGTCTAGGTACTCTAGTATTTCGAGATGAGTTTTAAAAAGCTATTGACCCCATATTCTGAGTTGGTGCCTTAAAAGGAAAAAATAGTCTCCAAATATTACAGTCCTCAGGAATTTCTGTCCACAAGGAAAATTCATATTTACAAGATAATAGTTAAACTGTGCTGGGAGCATATGAGAATATTCTAAACTTTACTTCAATCTTAATGGTTTAATTTAAATTAGTTATTTTAAAGTGTTTTAAAAATTATTGTAATATGTTGAAGATATTATCTTCCATTCATTGACTTATCTTTCAACAATCTTCCTTTCATGAAAAGTGTAATGTTTGTCACATAATAGTCAACATTTTCTAGAATGGTTAATGATTTATGGAAATCCAAGGTGTTCTCAGGAGCAGATTATGTGTGGAAGTGAGACAGTGTGTGTGTGTGTGTGTGTGTGTGTGTCTGTGTTTTAATCCACTTAGGTCCTCTAGAATCACTCTCACTTAAGAAGCAGTGCTTAGGGTGTCTCCTGAACATTTATTGCATTCTCTTCCCCAAGGTAGAGTGGCACTCATGAAGCACTTCTGAAAAAGCTAGGTGGACAAAAAAAAAACCCTAGAAAAATCACATTTCACTCAACAAGATCCACCCAGTTTTTCATGAAGGGCATTGGGTCTTTCTCTATGTTTGTCAGGAAGAAGAAGTTCTGGGAGACCTGAAGAATACTTTTATTACATTTTAGCCCATAGACTCAATCAATGTCTTAAAGTTTCTTTTTTCTTTTCCTGTTTTTCTCATGACATTTAAACTCCATTGGATTTTTAAGTAACAGGTGAATGCACTCTGTACAAATGCAGATATATAAGGAATAATGTACAATCTCCGTTGTTCTCTAACTCTGTATCTTCAATTTCCCCACACCCTATATACCAACCACAATATCCAGTATTTTCAGTTTAGTGTGGAAAATAATCTTAATATCACTTTTTGTAGAAATACTATATTTAAATACATATATACATACATTTTTTTATACTGTAAACATTTATTTTCTGCATATTATGATGTTTTTACCTCTTAAAAAACTTTTCTGGCTGGGGAGAAACTAACCCACAGAGGCTAACCAACTCTTAAAGATAACAAAGAGCGAGCCCAGCCAGGAGTATGTCTTTGACATACAAACTGGCCATTTGGAGTCATAACTACTCTATGTGGTCCGTACACCCCAGGATATAATATTCCTTGCCTTAATTATTCAGGGCCAGGTACCAAGCAACTTGAGACCACCCCTATGGTCAAAGCCCACCAAAACTATCCAAATTAGCTAATCCTGCCTTTTCTGGGGAAACCAATCAAGGCAGCAACCTAAATCTTTCCCAAGCTCTTGTCTTCTGCTACCTTGACTGTGTCCCTCAACTGAAAACCACTTCTCCTCTCAGGAAGGTCTCCTCTGCTCTGCTTTCTCCTTCTGAGCTTTGGTCACAGATTCCTCTCTTCGGACCCAAGGAGGGTAACAAGTCTACTGCCACTAAAATTTGGTTATTCAAATAGTTCTTGTCGTTTCCGTACATACCGATAATACTTTTAAAATACTCCTTTATGGATAAACCTTTTTCAAACTATCATAACTTGTTTGTTTCTTTGGGACTCTGACTGATAAAATTATTCAACGTTCAGTTTATTTTCAGTATTTTTGCTGAAATAAACATTCTTCTACATATGTTCTTAAATACTGGTATTTTATTTCTGTAAGATATCACCCAAAAGTAGTAATGCTTATTCAAAAGTTAAGTGCATTTTTAATGTTCATAGATATTTCCAGATAACTTTCTACAACATTTGAAGTAATTCACTATTGTGCTAGCAGTTTAATTATTTAATTGTTTGATTGACTTTTAACAAGCATTTTTAAGTGCTTACTATATGCCAGACCCTCTATAAAGGGCTTAACAAATCTTAATTTAGGTAGTCCCATATATGAAGTTTCCTATTTACTATCATTATATGTTATTAATCTTATAATTTCTCCAGTCTGATGTGTGCAAAATGGCATCTCAACATTTAAATTGTCATTTATTTGGCTGTTAGTGAGGCTATCTATCTATCATGTACCTTATCTAATCACATTCCCTCTTTAATGAATTGTCTATTCATATCCTTTGCCTTTCTATCGGATGTTTATGTAAGTGTGACAAATTAGATTGAAAGAATTTGGATGAATGGTAAGAATCCACAAAACTTAATAGCCTTTAAAATAGATCACAATTCAAACTAAATTATTCTGTAAACACAATGAAAAATCATATACTATTAACTATATTAAGATACATGCTGCTATTATCCACAGCCAGTACTTATGTAGTAGAGTGTGAGCAGAAGAAATGATTTATATTTCAGTTATACAATCTGAGATATTTGTAGATTGAGGGACTATAAAAAAAATATATTTTTCTAAAAGGTCACATATAAGGTACCGTATTATGGTTGATAGGTGTCTAAAATGTGTAAATGTGACTGAATCCTATTTGAAAGACCTTGGAAAAAATTGAGTAAACATTAATTTTGCCGATCAAGAAACTGGGTCTCCTGGTAACACAGCAGACTAGTGGCATTCAAGTGAAAAGAATCTTAGATTCACAGAGTAGAAGATCTTAACTGCTTGAGTCTTTGTTTCTTATTCCTAAAACTTAGAAAATAAAACAGCAGGGTTGGGCAGATCAAATGAGACAGTGGGGGTTCAAGTGTTAGAAAACCAATTTACTATATCAAGGTAAGGCATTGCTTTAGGGAAAACTAGGTCTAGAATTCAAGTGCTCAGTGCTCGGGTTTTTCTATCCCATGCTCTTTGTGCTGACCGGCCTCCAGGAAATCCTGACAGTAGGCATTTTGTAGATCCTGGACAACTTAGGCAAAGGCATGACAAATAATTCTTCAGGTAGTCTTTAGTTCCATGAACCTAGAAATCCTCTAATTTACAAATAGCTAATTTTTCTTTTCTCTGTACTCAGGGTTCAGCAACAGAGGTAATAGTCAAAGCAAGCATCTGATATTTTTGGCTAAAAGGTGCCAGATGAGAAATAACTCCTTTCATGGGGGAAACTCAAGTCTGTGCATTGCTCACACATCAAACATGTTGCTTTTTTTGCTACAATCACCCACTACCCCTCATAAAGCATTTGGATGATGACAGTGCAAAAGCTCCAACCCTGCTAAGAAAAAGTTGTGTTAATCAAATGTGGATAATAGTAATGCAAGGACACATGATGCATCTACTCAAAAAGCTGTTTCCAATAACAAATATCTTGTTAATGATAATTCAGAAAATGCTATTATTTTCAAACTCTTAAACTACAAAGTAGTCAGCTTTTTGTTATTTATGTAATCTAATCTATGGTTCTGATTTTTTATTTAAAAATTTATGATATGCATTTTTCTACTGTAATGTCTGATGACTGAAGTTTATAAATTAAAAATATGTATGGTTCAACTATACAAAGGAATTGCCACCTTAACTATGGAAGAGCAAATGTATTTTAAGGTAAAATATTGGCAGTAAGTACATTCTATCCAAGGCATGAAGGGTATTTCATTTATTGTGTTTACCTAAAAAACCTGTTTCAGTTCCAGTTTTGGGCAAGATGGAGTAAGCATATTCCCATTGAATGCACCTAAAATCTCTGGGTAGAATGCATGGAGAAGATCTCTGAGGACTTTGGAAAATAAATGGGAGTAGGTGGACTGGGGAAGAAAGCCAAAATTTGAGGTACCACAAATTTTATTTTTCTTCTGGTAGCTCCCAGGCTGATCTCGAAAGATGTTTGAGACCCATAACTGCTCACTACATGCAGACAGAAAAAGCACTACAGGAAAGCCTCTGTTTCTCATCTGAGGAGTGGGAAAGAAAGTCCTGATGGGTCAGAGAAAGATAAAGAAATACCTTGTATTCTTGTTTTATCCATTCTCTCCTGTTTCAGACGCAGGTGTTAACACAGCAGTGGGGGCAGCAATGGCATCGACAGTTGGACTGGCACCTAAAACTCTAAGGAGGTGAACCCATCTCTCTGTCCAGAGGAACTTTGGTACCAAGAGTGTGGCAAGAATCTTCACTGTTTTTTTTTCCCTCTCTCCATCCTCTCATCACTTGATCTGAAAGGTAGTCACAGTCATTGCAAGTATGTGACAGAGTGGGGAAAATAAAACCCTGGGTTTCTAACCAGAGTGCTGGGAAGCAGGGATACTGTGAGGTGAAAAGTGTCACAGGGGTTTTAGAGAGAAAGAATAATGAACCACATCGAGTGGGGTTATCCTAGGAATGCAGGGCTGGTTTAATATTCAAACACTAATTAAAAATCAAAGAATAAAAAGCAGATGATATTATCAATTGATGCAAAAATTTTTGACAAAATTCAACCTCCACTCAGGATCAAAACTCTCAGCCAACTACGAATAGCAATGAACATCTTTTAACTGATAACAGTAATCTATGCAAAACCCCACAAAGGTAGCATCAGGCTTAATGGTGGGAGATTGAATGTTTTCCCTATAAGATCAGGGACATGGCAAGGACCTATGGTCTAACCACTCCTATAGAGCATTGTACTGGATATTCTAGACATTGTAAGAAGGGCAAGAAAAAGTAAATAAAACCAGTTCACTGTGAAGAAAGAGTCAAATTTTTCTATTTGCAGATTATGATCAATGATTGTCTATGTAGAATATCTGAAGGAATTTACCAAAAAAAAGGACTCCTAGAACTAATAAATAACCTTAGTAAGTTATAGAATACAAGGTCAGCATACAAAACTCAATTGTATTTCTATTTACTAGTAATAAACAATTAGAAACTAACTCTTAAAAAAACCATTGATGACTCTAAAAAATGTAAGTCAGCATACATCTTTTAAAACAGGATCACTATGCTGAAAATTACAAAATACAAATGAAAGAATTTAAAGACTATATATATATAATGCTCACAGATTGGAAGACTCAATATTTTGAAGATGTCAACTCTCTCCAAATTCATCTGTATTACCATAAAAATCCAAACAGGATTTTTTTTTTTGCAGAGAAAAGAAAATTCTAAAATTTACATAAAATGTTAAAATAGTTAAATAGCCAAAACAATTTGGGGGAAAAATAATATATTTGGAGAAATCATATTACTTTAAAACTTAATGTAAATCTTCAGTAATCAGGACAATGTTGTTTGGGCAAACGAATAGATACAGATTAAAGAAACTTAATGGAATTTCCAGAAATGGACTCAAAAAATATGATGAATTAATTTTGATAAAGGCATATAGACAATTCAATAGAGCAAGAATAATTTTTTAAACAAATAGTGTTGAAACAGTTGGACATCCATTTTTTAAAAATTGAACCTCCCCCTCACACCTTATAAAAAAACTCAAAATGGACCATAGAACTAACTGTAAATGTAGAAACTATAAAATGTCTAGAAGAAAATATTGAAGAAAATCTTCATGACCATGTTTTAGGGAAAAAATTCTTAGATATGGAACCAAAAACATGACTGATACAAGAAAATATTGGCAAATTAGGATGTCATCAATATTTTAAAAAATCCCTTTTGTCATGTGAAAGAAACTGTTAATAAAATCAGAGAAATCACAGAGTAGGAAAAGATATTGTAAATCAATTGTAAGAACTCTTAAAATTTAGCAATAATGAAACAACTAACCCAATTAAAAAATAGGAAAGATATTTGAACAGACACTTCACCAGAAAAGATACACAGATGGCAAATAAACATACAAAAATGCACTTAACATCTTTAGCCATTTGAGAAATCCAAATCAAAGCCACAATGAGATATCACTACAAAGCTCTAAGAATGGTTAAAACGGACAATGACAATAACAGCAAAAAGAAAACTTAACAAAATCAAGGGTTAGCTAGGATGTAGAGCAACCAGAACTCTCATGCATTGCCAGTAGAAATGCAAAATGGTAATATCACTCTGTACGATAGTTTGGCAGGTTCTTGCAAAGTTAAATTTACCTTTACCATTTGACCCAGCAGTCTTCCTTCTAACTATTCATCATACAGAAATTTAAACCTATGTTCATACAAACGCATGCACAGAAATGTCTATAGCATCTCAATTTATAATTATCAAAACCTCTAAGCAATCTAAATGTCCTTCCTTGGTGAATGGATAAACAAACCGTTGTGCATCCATGTAATTAAATACTCTCAGCAATAAAAAGGAACTATTGAGACAATAATGTGAGTTTATGTCAAAAAATATTAAGCTGAATGAAAGAAGACGGTCTCAAAAGTTTCCAATAATATGAAATTCTAAAAAAAAAATCCCACAAAATTATAGGGATATAGAACAAATCTATGGTTGCCTGGGATTAAGCATAAAGAAAGGGTTTACTTATAAATAGGCAGTCCAAGAGAGTTTTTTGGGGAGTAGAAGTATATATCCTGATTGAAGTAGTGATTACATGAATCTGTATCTGTTAATTGTCATAATTTTGGAAGAAAATAAGGTCAATTTTACTCATAAATTTTAAAACAAAATTAAAAAATTTTTATCATAAACTTTAGTGGTCTTTCTTGTTATGCTCTCAGGTAGAACAAACCACATAATTTCAAACAATGCCAATCACAAAGCCAAAGGAAAAGAATTAAAATTTTACCATTTATCCTAGACTATTGTAAATGTCTTGTGGTTTAATTTCTACAACTAGAATCTTCTTTATCATCCCATAGCTCAATATTTTTACAATACTGATGAAGGATTATGGAAACAACTTCTCTTATTCTCTATTAATGTATCAATATATCCCAATATATCAATTTTAATGCTATTCATCATTGACAAGTACCTTTAGTGTGTCCACAAAATTAGCCCTTCTAATTTTAAATTTTTGTTGTAAAAGGGATAGTGGAAATGCATGTTCTATGGCATTGTGTTATAGAAAATGTTTTATGCAGCAATACTTCCTTTTCACAGTTATATGTATTTATAAAAATTGAAACAAAAATTTATAGTAAGAAATATTTGAACTTTCTCTAATATAATTTGATTCTCTGTTTCTTCAAGAGAGCAGCACTTGAATTTTAATTGAATAATCTTCAGTGCTCTTTGGAATTTGGGGAAATCAACCAATATTTAAATTCACAACATATATATGTTACTGTGGTTGTCTTTTCAATGCATCAATTTGGTTAGACTGTAGTCCCCAGTTATTCAATAAAACACTAATTGTGTTGTTGGTGTGGAGATATTTTGTAAATGTGGTTAAAATCCGTAGTCAATTGACTTGAAGTAATAGAAAGTATTTTATTTTGTTTTATTTTATTTTTCCAATAGAAGCTTTATTTTGTAACTTGCAGCACCAGCAATTTCTTTGGCTTACAATAGGGTTGGTTTTGAAGGACATGGTGTAGCAGAGAGACACAGTGTGGTGCAGTGGGCTTGGGGGTTGTCTTAGTCCTTTCTGGCTGCTATAACAAAACACTATAGACTAGGTGGCTCATCCACAACAGAAATTTATTTCTCACATCTGGTGGCTGGGAAGTCCAAGACCAACGTGCTAGCAGGTTCAGGGTCTAGTCAGGGCTTGCTTTTTCATAGTACCTTCTTGCTGTGTTATCACAGGGTGGAATGAGCTCCCTTGGACATTTTTATTATAAGGGCACTAGTCCTTATAATCCTTCATGACTAGCTTCATGACTTAATCACCTCCCAAAGTCCCCACCTCCAAATACCATCACATTTGGGGATTAGATTTCAACACATGAATTTGGTGGGTATACAAACACTCAATCTATCGCAGGGATCCAGAACCCAGTTCTAGTCTGCTAACTCTCTGAGCCTCAGGGTTTCCTATCATCTCTTGATGATGGGGTTAGGCTAGTTGTTTCTGGAGTTCCTCCCAGCTATGATGTCCTAAGTGAGGCAAGCAATTGTGAACTTTCACTGATGCAAATAACCAGAGGCACCAGCTTTTAGCAGTAGGGGAATTTTTTTTCCTGCATGGTCTACCCCAGGGCCTGATTGACATTTTGGGCCAGATAATTTTTTGTTGTGGGGGGCTGTCCTGCACAGTGTAGGATGTTCAGCAGCATCTCTATTCTCCACCCAAACTATAAAAAGAAAATAAAAAAGACGAAAAGGTCTAAAATATACAAAAATAAAAAATTTTATTTTTAACCTCAGCAAATGGTGAGGAAAGATAACCATAAAAACCGATATTGGCTAAATAATATAAGCCCTTTGAAAGACAGAAGTACTAACCCTTATAAGAATAAGATGAGGGGCTTCTAACACAGCCTAGGATGGTAGGAGGCCTTCCCAGAGGAGGTAGCAGCACTTTAACTAAGCTTTAAAGGACAATCAAAAGTTAGACAATGTGGGAAGAGGGAAGCCAGGTTGGGAGTTCAGAAACATAGATCTTAATGTCTAAAGTATAGAAAGACTGAGTAGGCAGAGACTAGGAGAGAATAGCAGGGATCGTGGGAGAGAGCAAGGGGTGGAATAAAAAGAACCATAACTTCTAACACTCCTTGCTCCTTGCAACCATATTTCCAGACTTCCCCCATCCCCTTCTGCAGTGGGACTGGCTATGGGTTTAGTGGTGAGAAGTTGGGGAAGGAGGAAAAGATGCTACTGCAAGAACCAGACGGATGGGATGGGGGTGGTACTGCGAAATTTTGCTGGAAATACATGAGGCCCCCTCTACAGATGATGTCTAAAAATGGAGATTATTTTAGACAATCCAGGTAAGCTTGATTCAATCAGTTGTAAGAGGTTAAAAGCAGAGCTGAGTTTTCACTAAAAAAGAAGACATTCTGTGGACAGCAGCTTCACCCTCCAGGTAGGCCTGGGAGTCCAAGCTTACCCTTCCTGATGCCCTGTCCTACAAATTTCCACCATTCTTAGCCAGTCCTTAAAATGGTGTAAGCCAGTTGCTTACAATAAATTTCTTTATTTATAACTCCTACTGATTCTGCTTCCCTGGCTTAACCTTGGCTGGTACCATTACCTGCATTACGGTTCCAAACATCATGTTAACCAATGAAATAGAGTTTAAGATTACCAAAATTTTTTGCTACCCTCAGTGAAAATATTGTAACACCTTAGGAATTAATTAAACTCAGAGACTATGTTTCATTGCTAGAAGGTATCCTTTTCAGTTTTGCAAATATTTATTATACCTACAGTCTATTTTTCTTGGGTCAGCCTCAATAATTTCTTTTCTTCCTGTAGAATCTTACTTGTTCTCATGCTTGATGCTTTAGATGTTCACATAAAAGTGTATATATTACAAATGTGTAAATTAATAGTAATGAGAGGACTGACTTTATTGGCAACCCATAGCGTTTTAAAACATATGATGGAAATTTTTATTCATGTCAAGGAAAACATAAGACTAGGTATTTTTCTATCTTTCAAAAGGAAAGTATGGCATTCCCCTGTCCTCAGCCAACTCTACCATATAGCCAGAAGCCTGGGAAGATGCCAAGTTTTGTTTATAAGATATCCTCCAAGAAAATTTTAACTAGAAATACTTCAGGGGTTTCCTTAGAAGATTTTTATTTTCACTTTTGTTTACAAAAATATCACAATCATTCCTCAAAGCCTAGCATGTTAGAAGTGGCAATATTACTTATTCAATCCACAGCTAACTCTTTTCTAAGGAATTACTAATGGATAACAGAACATTCTAATGAAGTTTCACTTCTGTTGTCCCAAGTCTATTTCTGATCTTAAATTAACTTCATTGTAAACAGGATTTTAAAAAAACCCTTTTCATCATAAGTGCATTTCCAAAAGTCTGGTTAAATATCTTATTCGTTAGGTCAAAGGCATTTTTATTTTATATTTGGAGCACATGGTTCAGCTGGATAATTCCAATCCATGCTGATGAGGGGAGGATGACAGCAAGCCTCCTGTCTCACTGAGTTGTTTTTACCTTTTTCTTAATATTAGCTTTGGGCAATTTTTTATGATGCAAGCCAAAAATAGTTTCTCCTGCTTTAAACCTCATGGGCCATATTTCTGATTTGGTGTAGTGATGACATTTGATCAGAATTTTAAGCTCTAGAGTTTTCATTGCAGAGCTAAAAAAACAGCCTTGAGATCAATGCTGGAGGCCACTGAGTGAGTGGTATGAATAAATCATGTGGTGGTGTATTGATAAATGTACACTACTGAATATACAGAATTTAATATCAAGGTATTGTGGCTAGATTTTCAAATACCATTGCTAGGATATCATTAATACTGTTATAAACTATTTTTCAAAATAAGAGTCATCATTTTATTAACATTAGTAACTGTGTACTTCAATTGTGTGCTTCAGGGGACTAGCTGATTGCCTTTGGAGCCCAGAGAGATACTGTTAACTAAACTGAAAAGATAACATTGATTAGTAGCATAGTGGACTTTTTCACCCAAACCTGAAGCTTGAGGGATTTTAAGTATAGCCAGAAGCAGAATACTCAGCTGAACAACTCAGCAGTCAGGTTCAGTGAGATAAATTTGATGTTGTTATTAGAGGCAACTGACTTTTGTATTTTTCTTTTTTCATTGTATCTTCAATTTGCACAGATAGGAAAGCACTGGGGAGATATACAAAAATATATTTTCCAAAGTAGTCAAAGAGCTACTACTTTCAATCATTACCAGCTTTTGATCCATGCAATCTATAGCTATTAAAGTCTTTTAAAATCACTTTTCAGTTACAAGGGTGAGATGAAACTGGCAAGCATCAAAATCTATTCTTCCCTGGCTCTCTACCCATATTTAAACTATTTAGGACGATGGAAATGTTCTTTTATCTTGGGACACATGAGCATTTTGCAAATAGTTGTTGTTGAGAAAGATGGCACAGAAAGATAGTAGTGTCAGGAATTTATTAAAAGTAGATATCTCTTCCTGGTCATGCATGGTGTCCCAGAGGAGTTGGGCTTGAATTGAACTTTAAAAAACTGATAAGAACATGGCAAGCAGAGGAGATTAAAATTATAGTTTCTTTTAGCACAGTGGTCACAAACTTAATATTCTTAGTGTATCAGGCTGTGTATTTTATAAAGCAGGGATTATTTAAACCTTTGGCTAAATGAAGAATAATTTTCCTCATTGCTGGCAATCCAAATCAAAATGAAGAACTGTATGTGGAGATTTCTACTTCTAAGCAGAATGGAGTAATTTTCAGGGAGTTAACACTCCCCACGTGAACACCTAGGAAAACCAGATAAATTATAAAAATTATATTCTTAAAGGCATCAGAAAGATGTGGATACAAGGATTAGAGGAACTAAATTTTTAGAGAAAATTTCAGAAAAATATCCAGAGGTGAGCTCAGGATTTATAGTAATCTTTTCCCTGGGAGTGATAAATTTAAGTTTGATCTGGAGCCTGAAGATCTGTATTTTCTTCACAGAGAGAAATGATGGGAAGGGATGATAAACCAACAGAGTGTTAGCAGTCATCCTGACCTGGAGATTTAAATTGTCTCAAATACATGATCAGTTTTTATCATGAGAATATAATTTAATTTATAGATGGGCAGTATGGGTGGATAAAGAACCAAGCTGCAAATTTTAGAAAATTAGAGTGAAAGTATTAAAGACACTCTGCCAGAGAAAAGAACCTTAAAAACCCAATTTTTGAGGGCTCTGGATAGAGTGGTGAATTGATACTGACAATCTACCGTTAGCTTTTCCTTCTATGGATATTTTCCTATTCTGGATACTAGCTAGAGGTAGAATCCAGGCTTAGTACACAGCAGAAAGTTTTTGGTAAACTAAGAAACAAGTAGGACTTTGGGCAGTCAAACACACAGCCAGACTCCTTCTCAAGATGTTTGCCACTCAAAAGCTGTGCAGAACAATACTAATCTGAAAATCTCTGAAAGCAGAGCAGAAATTTCTATATTCTTCCAGAGGTGAGAGACAAATTCTTTCTGGGCCCTTAATTATATGAGTTTGGTGTGGCACACTCTAGGAATGGTGATAAAACAGAAATAGATTGAGTCTCAACAAAAATCCAGTGCAGTTTTGACCTGGCTCCAATTTCTCATTGGGTTGAAGTGATCACTCCTCCCAGTCTTATGCCTAGTAGTTCTCTGGTAAAAAATTAACATCTGTAATCTGAACCTTTATAGTTTTTATGTACAATGTCATCATTATATAAAAAATCATTAGGCATGCAGAGAGAACATATGATCAGTAACCAAGAGGAAAGTAGAAAACAGAATCAGACGTTCAGGTTATCTTGGTATTGGAATCATAATTTAATGATTTTAAAATAACTATGATTTGATATAGTAAAGAAATTAGAAAAAATGGAAAATTGGTAGCATATGGAAAGTTCAAAATACTATAAGAATAAAATGGATATTGTAGATATAAAAACACAATATCTGAAATTTAAAAATCAGTGGGTGGTTTTAACATAAGTTTGGACAAAGTAGAAATCCCCCAAACAGGTTCAATTCAAAGAGGATTTCACTGAGGCACATTATAATTAAATTGTCAAAAATTAAAAACAAAGAGAAAAATTTGAAAATGGCAAGAAAAAAGAGATATGTCGCCTATAAGAGAACTTCAATTAGACTGTTAGCAGATCTCTCAGTAGAAACCTTGCAGGACAGGAATTCGATGATATATTCAAAGTGCTTAAAGAAAAAAACCCTGCCAACCAAGAATACTTTAACAAAATGAAGGAGAGATAAAGATTTTCCCAGACAAACAAAATCTAAGGGAGTTCATCACCACTAGACATGCCTTACTAGAAATGCTAAATGGAGTTCTTAAATCTGACCAAAATGTTGCTATTAATAACATGACAATATGTGAAAGTGTAAATGTAAATACACAGTCAAATTCAGAATACTCTAATACTGCCATGGTGGTATGTAAATCACTTATATCTTCAGTATTAAGATTAAAGACTTAAGTATTAAAAATAACTATAGCTATAATAATTTGTTAATAGATACACAATATAAAAAGAAGTAAATTGTGACAATAAAAACATAAAATGTGGGGTGTTAGTAAAAGTATAGAGTTTTTGTATGTGATGGAAGTTAAGTTGTTATCAGATTAATATAGCCTGTTATAATTATAAGATGCTCTGGGTAAGCCTCATGGTAACCACAAAGCAAAAACCGATAGCATATACATAAAAGATAAAAAGAAAGGGATCAGAACATAATACTATAGAATGTCATCAAGTCACAAAGGAAGATGGCAAGAGACAAAGAACAAAGAATTTATAAAACAACCAGAAAACAATTGATAAAATGATAGTATTAAGTCCTTACATATCAGTAATCACTTTAAATGTAGATGGAATAAATTCTCCAGTCAAAAGACATATAGTAGTTGAATGGATTAAAAATAAGATCCAATTATATGCTGCCTATAATGGCTCACTTTCACTTTAAGGACATATATAGGCTGAATGAGAGGGGATGGAAAAATGTATTTCATGAAAATAGACACCAAAAGAAGGCAGGATGACTATACTTACACCAGACAAAATAGATTTTAAATTTAACACATTAACTGCCATGTGAGTTATACTTAACTCACACTAGGTTTGAGCACAGGGCCTCATGAAGCATATGTAACTCACATGTTTCTTTACCTTAAGCCACATGAGCTATATTTCAAGTTGCATATAACTCATACACGAAAACAAAAAATACAAATTTTTCATTAAATTTGAAAGGATTGTTTTGTTTTCAAAGTTTTTATTCTATTTTCATAATAAAACACTGTGGCCCCAGGGGAAAATTTTTTTTTCTACTGTGGCAGTTAATGTATTAAAAACTGTAACAAGTGACAAGGAAGAACACTATATAAAGATTAAGTGGTCAATTCATCAATAAAATATGACAATTATAAATATATATGCAATTATATTACAGCACCTAAATGTGGAAAGCAAATATAAACACATCTGAAGAAAAAAATAGACAGAAATATAATAATAGTAGGGGCTTCAGTATGCCATTTTCAAAAATGGATAGATCATCAAGGCAGGATATAAATAAGGAAACATTGGACTTAAAATACACTTTAAATCAAATGGATCTAACAGACATATAAGTACATTCTAGCCAACACCAGTGGAATAAACATTCTTCTCAAGCCCACATGGAATATTCTCTAGGATAAATTCTATCTTAGGACACAAAACAATTCTTAATAAATTTAAGAAGATTGAAACCATATTAAGTATCTTTTTCAAACTCAGTGTTATGAATCTAGAAATCAGTAATGGGGGAAAACTGGAAAATTCACAGATATGTGGAAATTGAACAACACTCCAGAAAACCAATGGATCAAAAAAGAAATCATATGATAAATTGAAAAATATTGTGAGACAAATGAAGATGTAAACATAACATACCAAAACTTATGGGATGCAGCAAAAGCAGTTCTAAGAAGAAAGGTTATAGCAGTAAATACCTACATTAAGAAAAAAGAAACATCTTTTGCTATTTCCTTCCTCAGTGATTTGTAGTTCCCCCTGTAGAGGTTTTTCACCTCCTTAGTTAAATATACTCCTGGGAATTTTATTTTCTTTGTTGCTATTGTAAAAGGTATTGAGTTTTAAATTGGTTGGAAATAGCAGAGGACGTAAACAGATGGGAAAACATACCATGCTCATGGATCAGTAGAATCAATATTGTTAAAATGTCTATAATATAAAATCAAGAACAAAGACTATATGATCCTCTCAATAGATGCGGAAAAGGCTTTTGACAAAATTCAGCACCCTTTTATGATAAGAACTCTTAACAATATGGGCATAGATGGCTCATACCTCAAAATTATTAAAGCCATATACGATAAACCCACAACCAATATCATACTGATCTGGGAAAACTTGAAAGCATTCCCCCTAAAACTGGAACAAGACAAGGTTGCCCACTATTTCTACCTCTATTCAATATAGTGCTGGAAGTCTTGACCAGAGAAATGAGATGAGAGAGGAATCAGGGGTGTTCAAATGGGGGCAGAAGAGATCAAACTTTCACTCTTCACAGATGATATAATTTTATGTCTAGAAAACTCCAAAGATTCAACCAAGAGACTACTGGAATTGAGAAATGAATTCAGCAAAGTCTCAGGATACAATATCAGTGCACACAAATCAGTAGCCTTCATATATGCCAATAACAGTAAAGCTGAGAAACAAATTAAAGATGCAATAGCTTTCACAATAGCACCAAAGAAAATTCCATATGTAGGAACATATCTAACTAAGGAGGTGAGAGACCTATATAGAGAGAACTATGAAACACTGAGAAAAGAAATTGCAGAGGATGTAAACAGATGGAAAACGCTACCATGTTCTTGGATAGGTAGAATCAACATTGTAAACATGTCTTTGCTACCTAAAGTGATTTACAGAATCAATGCAGTCCCTATCAAAATACCAACATCATTTTTTGGTGATCTAGAAAAAATAATTCTATGCTTCGTGTGGAACCAGAGAAGACCCATCTAGCCAAAGCAATCTTAAGCAAAAAGAACAAATTGGGAGGCATCAATCTACCAGACTTCAAACTATATTACAAGGCTATAGTAACCAAAACTGAATGGTACTGGCACAAGAACAGAGATATAGACCAATGGAAAAGGACCGAGAACCCAAATATGAAACCATCCTCATACTGTCATCTGATCTTTGACAAAGTAGACAAAAACACACACTGGGGGAAAGAATCCCTATTCAATAAATGGTGCTGGGAAAATTGGATAGCAACAGGTAGAAGACTGAAACTAGATCCACACCTCTCACCTCTCACAAAATTCAGTACACAATCCATAACAGACTTAAACCTATGACATGAAACTGTAAGAATTCTAGAAGAAAACATTGGAAAAACTCTTATGGACAATGGCGTAGGCAAAGAATTTATGAAGAAGACCCCCAAAGCAATCACAGCAGCAACAAAAATAAATACATGGGACCTGATCAAATTAAAAAGCTTCTGCACAGCCAAGGAGACTGTCACTAGAGTGAACAGACAACCTACAGAATGGGAGAAAATATTTGCATGCTACACATCTGATAAAGGGCTGATAACCAGAATCTATACAGAACTTAGGAAAATGAACAAGAAAAAAATCAAACCACCCCATTAAAAAGTGGGCAAAGGACATGAACAGAAACTTTTCAAAAGAAGACAGAATAATGGCCAAGAAGCATATAAAAAATTGCTCAACTTCTCTAATCATCAGGGAAATGCAAATCAAAACCACAATGAGATATCACTTAACTTCAGTGAGATTGGCTCATACCAAAAAGTCCCAAAACAACAAATGTTGGTGGGGATGCAGACAGATAGGAACACTCATACACTGCTGGTGGAACTGCAAATTAGTACAACCTCTATGGAAAGTAATATGGAGATACCGCCAAGAACTAAAAGTAGAACTACCATTTGATCCAGCAATCCCACTACGGGTATTTACCCAAAGGAAAAAAAGACATTCTATAAAAAAGACATCTGCATGCGAATATTTATAGCAGCACAATTTACAATTGCAAAGATGTGGAAACAACCCTGGTGCCCATCAATACACAAGTGGATTAATAAAATGTGGTATATGTATACCATGGAGTACTACTCAGCCATAAAAAAATGATGAACTAATACCTCTTGTATTAACCTGGATGGAACTGGAGAGCATTTTTCTAAGTGAAGTATCACAAGAATGGGAAACAAACACCACATGTACTTACCATTAAATTGGAACTAATCAATCAACACTTATGTGCACATATGGAAATAACATTCATTGGAAATCAAGCAGGTGGGAGGGTGGAGGAAGGAATGGGTAAATTCACACCTAACAGGTACAACGCACACTATCTGGGGGATGTGCACACTTATAAGTTTGACTCAAATGGTACAAAAGCAATTTGTGCAATCAAAAGTTTGTACCTATTTAATATTCTGAAATAAAAACAAAACAAAACAGAAAGTATAACCAAAAAAAAAAAAAACAAAAAGAAAGGTAAAGAAAGATTGCAAATAAACAATCTAATGTTATACCTCACAGAACTAGGGAAAGAAGACCAAACTAGGCCCAAATTTAGATGAAGGAAGTTAATAACAAAGATCAACACAAAAATAAATAAAATACAAAAAAAAATATGATAGAAAAGATCAAGAAAACTAAGAGTTGGTTTTTGAAAGAGATAAACAAAATTGAAAAACCATTAGCTGGACTAACTAAGAAAAAGAGAGAAAACTCAAATTAATAAAATCAGTAATCAAAGAGGAGACAATACAACTGATATCACATAAATACAAAAGATCAAAAGAGAATACGATGAATAAGTATCACCAACAAATTAGATAAACCAGGAAGAAATGGTTAAAATCTTAGAAACATACTAACTGCCAAGACAGAATCATACATAAATAGAAAATCTGAACAGATCAGTAATAAGCAAGAATATTGAATCAGTATTGAAAAATATCCCAGCAAAGAAAATCCCAGGACCTGATTGCTTCACTGGCAAAGTCTACAAAACATTTAAACATTAAAATCCTTCTCTACTTTTTTTTTAATTAAAGAGAAGGGAATTCTTCCAAACTCATTTTATTAGGCTGGCATTACCGTGGTACAAAAGCCAGATGAGGACACTGTAACAAAAGTAAATTACATCCCAAGATCCCTGATAAACATAGACAAAAAAAATCTTCAATAGAATACTAGCAAACTAAACTAACAGCATATTAAAAGAGTCAAATACCATGATGAAGTTGGATTTATCTCTGAGATGCAAGGATGATTTACCATATGCAAATCAATAAATGTGATATACCACATTAACAAAAATAAGGGAAAAATATATTATCATATCAATAGATGCAGAAAAAAATTTGGCAAAATTCAACTTCTTTTCATGATAATTCTAAAAAAATTAGGTATAAAAAGGATATATTAAGCATAATTAATGCCTTATTATGACAATCCCACAGCTGACATCATACTCAATAGTGAAAAGCTAAAAGCTTTTCCTCTAAGCTCAGAAACAAGACAAGAATACTCACTCTTGCCACTTCTACTCAACGTAGTACCAGAAGTGCTAGTCAGAGCAATTATGCAAGAAAAGGAAATAAAAAATATCCAAATGAGAAAGGAGAAAAGGTAAACTGTCTCAGTTTGCAGATGACATGATCATGTATAAGTAAAACCCTGAAGACTCCACTAAAAATTATCAGAATTAATAAACAAATTTTTGCAAAGTTGCAGGATACAAAATCAACATAAAAAAATCAGTTGCACTTCTATACACTAACAACAAAATATCCAAAAAAGAAATTTAAAAAACAATCCTGTTTTCAATAACATCAAAAAAATACTTAGGAATAAATTTAACCAAGGAAGTGAAAGATCTCTACATTGAAAACTATAAAATATTGATGAAATAAAGGAAGAAGAAACAAATAAATGGAAGGATATTTTGTGTTCATAGATTAGAAGAATTAATATTGTTAAAAAGTCCACACTACTCAAAGTGATATATAGATTCACTGTAATTCTTATCAAAACTCTAATTGCATTTTTCAGAGAAATAGAAAAAAAATCCTGAAATTTGTATGGAACTCCAAATAACTAAAGTAATTTTGAGAAAGAAGAAAAAATCTGGAGGCATCTCACTTCCTGATTTCAAATTATGTTACAAAACTTTAGTAATCAAAACAGTATTGTATTGACATAAAAACAGATATATAGATCAATGAAAAGAATAGAGAACCTAAAAGAGTGTATGTGTGTGTGTGTATAGTCAAATAATATTTGACAAAGGTGCCAAAATACAGAATGGGGAGAGAATTGTATCTTCAATAAATTGTGCTTGAAAAACTGGATATTTACTTGCAAAAAAATAAAATTGGACTTGTATCTTACACCACTCACAAAAATTAACTCTAAATGTATTAAAAATTTAAACATAAGACCTGAAGCCATAAAACTCTTACAAGAAAACTTTGGAGAAAAACTCCTTGGCATTAGTCTTTAGAATAATTTTTTGGATATGTTTGTTACTAAAAGTGCAGCCAACAAAAGCAGAAATGAACAAGTGGGAGTACATTCTATTTAAAAGTTTCTATGCAGCAAAGAAAAAAATTAACAAAATGAAAAGGTAACCTATGGAATGGGAGAAAATATTTGTAAGCCATATTTCTATTAAAGGGTTAATATCTAAAATATATAAGGAACTCATACAAGTCAATTGCAGAAAAACAAATAACCCAATTAAAAAATGTCCAAAGATCTGAAATGGCATTTTTTTCCAAAGAAGACTCAAATGGCCAACAGGTATATGACATCAGGGAAATGCAAATCAAAAGCACAATGAAATGTAAATTCACACCTGTTTAAGAGTTCTTATTAAAAAGTCAAAAGATAACAAGTGTTAAGAAGGATATGAACAAATGGGAACATTTGTACACTATTGTTGGGAATGTAAATTTCCACAGTCATTGTGGAAAACAGTAAGAATGTTCCTCAAAAAATTCAAAATAGAACTACTATATGATGCAACAATCTCACCTCTGGGTATATAGACAAAGGAAATGAAATCAGTATGTTAAAGAGCTATCTGGACTCCCATGTTCACTGCAGTGTTATTCACAATAGGCAAGATGACAGTAACAACCTAAGTGTTGATGGATGAATAGATAAATAAAATGTTGTATATATGCATAATAGAATATTATTCAGCCTTAGAAAGAAGAAATTCATGTCATAGATAACAACATGGATGAACCTATAGAACATTATGCTAAATGAAATATGGTAGACACAGAAAGAGAAATACCATATAATCTCACTTATATGTGAAATCTAAAACAGCCAAACTCAGAAACAGAGTGTAGAAGGTTGTTTACCAAGAGCTGGGGGTAAGGGTAATAAGGAAATGTTGGTTACAAGGGTACAAATTTTCAGTTAAACCGATTAATAATTTCTGGAGATCTAATGTATAGCATAGTAACTGTAGTTAATAATAATATATTGTATACTTAATTTACTGGGAGAGTAGATCTTAAGTATATTCACCACACACAAAAAGGTAATTAAGTGAGGTAATGGATATGTTAATTAGCTTGATTGTGGTATCATTTCACAGTGTATACATATATCAGATCATCATGTCACACCTTACATACACACAATATTTAGTTGTTAATCATACCTCAACACAGCTGGAACAAAAAAGAAAGCTGGCAAATTTATACTAATATCACAGAACATAGGCTTTAAGGCAAGAAGCACTAAGAATAATAGAAGGACATTTTATAATCATGAAGATATCCATCAGGAAAATATCACAATCCTAAATATATACACAAGAAACAATATAGCTTATATGTATGTATGTATATGTGTGTGTATATGTGTATATATATGTGTGTGTGTATATGTATACACAAGCAGAACATAAGAGTTCTAATCAGAACTGACAATTCCACAATTATAGAGGAAGAATTAATACACCTCTCCCAATAACTGATAGAAAAAGCATGAACAGTGCAGAAGATCTAAATAACACAAATAACAAACTTTACAAAATTCACATATATAGAACACTGCTTGTAACAGTGACAATTGTCTACATTTTTTGAATTACACAGAAACATTCACCAAATTTATCACGTTAGATCACAAAGAAATCCTCAAAAATATAAAACAACTGAAATTATTTAGAATATATCCTCTCACTGCAGTGGCATTAAACTAGAACTGAATACTGCAATAAAAAGAAAACTATAAGAACCCCATATGCTTGGATATTCCAAGTAATCCATATGTCTCAAAAGAAATCACAATGGAAATTAGAAAATGTGGTGAACTAAAGCATAATAAAGGCATGGCTTATCAAATCTAGTGGGATGGATCTAAAGCAGTGCTTAAAAAGAAATGTGGAGTCATAAGTGTATATAGTAGAAGAGAAAAAAGACTTAAAAAATCAATAACTAAAAATCTATATCAAGATACTACAAAAAAAAAGAACCACAAATCAAACATCAAGAATGAAGATGCAAGGACAAGACTGTAAATCATTTAAATAAAATATAAACAAACTGTAGAGATAATCATAAATAACTTATTACTTAAATTTTAATAAAGTTGAAAAATCCTGAGAGGACTGATTGAAACAAAAAGAGACCACACAAATTACCTACATTAGGAATATAAGAGGAGATGTCAGTATAAATCACCTAAATATTAAAACTGTAATAATTGAACATGAAAAAATTTAAACCAATAAGTTTGACAATTTGAAAGAAATGGAAAAATTCTCTGAAAAACCCAACTTTAATCCCCATTAAAATAACAATGTCATTTTTTGAAGATCTAGAAACAATAATTCTATGCTTCATATAGAACCAGAAAAGAACCCAAATAGCCAAAGCAACCTTAAGCAAAAATAACAAATCGGGAGGCATCACTTTACCAGACTTCAAGATATTCTATAAGATTACAGTAACCAAAACAGCATGGTACTGGCACAAAAATAGAGGCATAGACCAATGGATCAGAACAGAGAACCCAGATATAAAATCATCCTGATATTGCCATCTGATCTTTGACAAAGAAGACAACAACATAAGCTGGGGGAAAGAATCCCTATTCAATAAATGGTGCTGGGAAAATTGGATAGCCACATGTAGAAGACTGAAACAGGATCCTTAACCTCTCACCTCTCAGAAAAATTAATTCAAGATGGATGGATAACAGATTTAAACCTAATGCATGAAACTATAAGAGTTCTAGGAGAAAATGTTGGGAAAACTCTTATAGATATCTGCCTAGGCAAAGAATTTATGAAGATGACCCCAAAGGCAATCATGGCAACAACAAAAATTAATAAATTGGACTTGATTAAATTAAAAGGCTTCTGAACAGCCAAGGAAACAATCAGTAGAGAGAATAGAAAACCTACAGAATGGGAGAAAATATTCACATGCTATACATCTGATAAAGGGCTAATAACCAGAATCTACAAAGAACTCAAGCAAACCAACAAGAAAAAATTGAACAACCCCATTAAAAAGTGGGCAAAAGACATGAACAGATTTTCAAAAGAAGATAGACTAATGGCCAATAAACATGAAAAAATGTTCAACATCTCTAATCATCAGAGAAATGCAAATTAATACCACAGTGAGATATCATCTAACTCCAGTAAGAATAGCTTTTATCAAAAGGTCCCAAACAACAGATGCTGGCATGGATACAGAGAGAAAGGAACGGTTATACACTGTTGGTGGGACTGCAAACTAGTACAACCTCTATGGAAAATAGTATGGAGATACCTCAAAGAACTAAAAGTAGATCTACCACTAGATCCAGCAATCCCACTATTGGGTATTTACCCAAAGGAAAAGAAGTCATTTTATCAAAAAGACACTTGCACTTGAATGTTTATTGCAACACAATTCACAGTTGCAAAGATGTGGAAACAACCCAAGTGCCCATCAATTCATGAGTGGATTAATAAAATGTGGTATATGCACACCATGGAGTACTACTCAGCCATTAAAAAAAATGGTGAACTAATACCTTTTGTAACAACCTGGATGGAACTGGAGACCATTCTCCTAAGTGAAGTATCACAAGAATGGAAAAACAAACACCACATGTACTCATTATACCACCACCACAAGAGTGAATAAAATTAAAAAGACTAAAAATAACAAGTGTTAGATAGAACAAACTGTACTAGAATTCTCATACATTACTGGTAAGAATGCAAATGGGTTCAAAAACGTTGAAAAACAGAAAGCATATCCTAAAGTTAAATGTACACATGCCCTATGACTCAGCAATTCCATTCCTAGGTATAGATATAACAGAAATGTGGATATATGTTCACTAAAGATATGGACAAGAATTCTTAAGGCCATGTTATTTGTAATAATTCCAAACTGAAAATTACTGAAATGCCCAAATGTTGAAGGCATAAGTGAATTGTTGTATATTCTAATGGAATTTTATGAAGCAAGGAGAATGAACAATCTATATCTACAAGCACAATATACACGAACCCAAGAAACATAATGTTGATTACAGAAGACAGATATAAGAATATATGCTATATGATCCCATACATTTCAAGCTCATAATAGGCACAACTAATCTTTGCTTTCAGAATTAGAATAGTGATTACCCTGGGTAGCAGGGTAGTGACTAGAATGGGCCATAAAGGAAGCTTCTGGAGTTCTTGCAATATTTTGATTTTTGATCTGGTTTGTGCTTATATACACGAGATCAATTTGGGATAATTCATTGACCAGTGTACTTATAATTTGAGTATTTCCTCTTATATGTATTATATATTATTGAAATTTTATATATCTACATTATTAGTTTTTTTTTTGTGGCTATAAGAAGTTACTACAAACATAATGGCTTACAACAATACTAATTTATTATTCTGAAGTTCTGTATGTTAGAAGTTTCACTCACTCACTGGGCTAAGTGAAGGTGCTGACAGAGCTGCATGTCTTTCTAGAGACTCTAGGGGAGGGTCTGTTTCCTTGTTTTTTCTAGCTTCACAGTATTACCCACATTCCTTGGCTCATGGCTCCCTTTTTTCATCTACAAATCCGGCTGCTCTCTGATCCATTTTCATCACATCTCTCTGACTAAATAGCCAGGAAACATTCTCCACTTTTAAGGATTCACATGATTGGACTATGCCCACCTGAATAATCTATGATGGTCTCTCCATCTCAAGATCCTTAACTTTAATAACATTTGCAAAATTTTTTTGCCATTAAGTTAACATAGTCACAGGTTCCAAGTTCTGGGGATTAGGATGTGGACACCTTTGGGGGGGCCATTATTCTACTGTGTATGGGGTATTTATATATCTAGTGAAATTTCACGTGGCTCTTAAGTCCTGATCTGGCCTCCTGACCACCTTTTTGTAGTGGAAGATTATCTCTGGATTCCATTCCTGATTCTGACATTTGGTAGGTATATGATTGTACAAGTTATTTCACTTAGTTTTCCCAAATGTCACATCAGGATGCTAGAATAGTTGATCTCTAATTAAATACCTATATCTAGAACTGATACAATACTACTACTAGCAATAATAATATAAAAGACTTAGATTTTACCTTTCATTAAAGAATTTTAAAATACAACTTTTTAACTATCTGTGAATTATTCACTGTGGGAACAAGCTAGTCAAATCTTTCAGATCCCATCCAATCATTGTATGTCACCCATCATGTTTCTTGGTTTCCATCTCTCAATTCAAGATATGAAGGTTCACTTTAATGATTACTGAGATACATGTACTACCCAAAATATGTGCAAGATATTTCAAATCCCAATACAAATGATTTTGGGAATGGGAGGAGTAATTCTAGATCATCAATATCTTTAAAGTAGATCCATGCATATCTACTGCAATTCAGGGAACAGTCTACCTCCATTTTTAAGTATTAACGTTTGTTCTACAAACAAGTTGCCACTTGTTATTATGCTTCAGTTATCATACAACCTCAGTATAGAATGCAGAGGATCCTAGCTTTGCTGTAGCCCTTTTTATACTAGCATTTTGTCTGTCCCTCATAAATCTGTATGAACTGAATATACCCCAAAATTACAATGAGAAACAGCTCATATAAAGCATGAGAAGTCATTTCCTAAACTTGAAATGTTAAAATAATGCCATCCTAATATTTTATGTCTCTAAGTGAGACATTTGAACTTCCAGGGGTCACTGAAGACTTCTAACTCTGGTGTTTAAAGCTGGGACAGTATGTACTCTCTTCAGGAGAAGTTACATTAAAATGCAAAATGACCTTTATTTCTTACAAC
Organism: Daubentonia madagascariensis; assembly: GCA_023783475.1. Lineage (NCBI taxonomy): Eukaryota > Metazoa > Chordata > Mammalia > Primates > Daubentoniidae > Daubentonia > Daubentonia madagascariensis. The sequence goes on along the minus strand of JAKFHU010002088.1, from coordinate 43,850,014 downwards.
TCTGCATGACACAGGGGTTATAAAAATATACTATATATCCCGGCATATCCTGCTGTGGTTTTTCTCACCAATCCTGTTCAATTCCACAGGTCATTAGTCTTATATTCTGGGGTTTCAAGAGCCAGGAGGGTTTTCAATGTCACTGGGGCAACACAAAAGCCAGGGCAAGAATGCCTTGGCCATGTTGCTGCCTTTCCAACTAAGAGAACCAAAACCCAAAGGAACTCCACCTCTGCACTGGAAATAGAGCAGCACAATGCCTACATTTCAGTCTGGAAAAGATTAAAGTAATTAGGAAAGACTTGTACATCCTGGATAATGTGGCCTGAAGGTTCAGCCTTACAAATTTTAAATCTACCAAATTTTCTAAGAAATAGTATGGGTTTGCTAGTAAGAAATTAGAGAACATTTTGTGACAACTCAAAATCACTCTTGCCTTTTTTTCCTATTTGTATCTTAAAAGATCATAAATGCATTCCTTATTTGAAGAAAATGTAAAGGAAATGTAGCACTCATACCTGGATTGCATCATTTCTAGATTAAAATACACCAAGCTGCAGAAAGACTTTAAAATAGTGGAGTTTATAACTATGTTGGTACCTTCTTTGGGTAGTGAGAACAGGGGTAGTCAACCCACTTTTGGCTGCTTTTTGAGAGTTTAAATAGAGTTCTCCTCCAAGTAGCCTTCTTCCCACATTACCCTGTGTTTGACACTCTTGAGAACAGTGTAATTAACTTGTGTCACTGTTGTGTGTGACTTTGGTATTAGTGTAGTTTGTAAGATACTAAAATGAGGTTTGTGTTGAAATAACCAAACAGTCCCCAGGCTACTATATTAGGCAATCAGCTCTTCCAAGAACACAAAGAAATGCAAGGGAAGAGCCAACAAAAATACTCCTGTCCTGAGCCAATCAGTCTTGAGTTGTATTCTACATTTTTTCAGCTCCAAAGCAGTTCATGAATTTGATGTGTTAGGAATGAATGCAATTGTAAGGGTATGTTTGATAATTTGGAAGAACTGCTTATGAAATAGGAAATAATTAATTGTGGAACATAAGACTAAATATAATTGGGTCTCCCAACACCGTGTGTGTGTGTGCACATGCATGTGCATGCACATAGGGCAAGGGTGATTGGGGAGGCTGAAGAGAAAATTCAATATTTAAGAATTTTATTTTTTACCAGACTATTATTCATTAAGGTGATTCTATCTAGATAGCACAAGATAAATGTACTAGAACACAGGTACATTTCCAGCAGTCTTATTTACAGAAAAAAATAAACAATTTGCAATTTTAAAAGCTATATTTGAATAAAAAATAAAAGCTACATCCTGCTGAAACAGTCTATAGACGCATATATACAGAATGTCTAATTTTTGTATATGCATATGTTTATATATCTTTTTTATTATAACTACCCTTATTAATCACTAATTTCTATGTGCATAATAAGTTATCTTCTTTACATACATCATCACAATTGGTCTCATAACAATCTTGAGTGATATACATTTTAATCCTATTTCAAGGGTGAGAAAATAGACACTAGAGGGTTAAGTAACTTGCACTGGATCACAGAGTCTTGGGTGGCAGAACTGGCGTTGGACTCAGGTGTGTCTGACTCCACCATACTACATTCCTCCTCAGTGCTCTCTCTCCACTGCACTAGTGGTGATAAATATTAAACACTGAATGGCTGCTTTCTTTTGCTCTCCTTTTCCTTATTTCATTTATCAATATATTTGGACCCTCTCTCCACACCAATAAATGAAGCTGTAGTGTATTCAATTCTAAGGCTATATCATAATTAGTTACCTATAACTATCCAGTTTTTCATTAAATTTTATTAGTCAATTAAAATGTTTATTGATGGGCCATTCTGTGTGAAATGCTGTCCTCCAAAGAATATGTTTATAAATATATCTTTGGGTTTTGTTCAATTTTTTCTTTCAGATAAATTGCTGAAAGTAGAATTATTGGTATAAAGAAAGGGGTGGGTATTTGCTACATTAAACATTCAGGATTTTGTTATCTATTTATTTATTATTTTAAATTGACATATGATAATTGTACACACTTATGGGATACAATGTGATGTTTTGATCACATGTATACATGTGTAATGATCAAACAGGGTAATTAGCATATTCATCACCTCAAACATTTATCATTTCTTTGTGGTAGAAGCATTCAAAATTCTTTCTCCTGGCTATTTTGAGACATACAATATCTTATTGTTGATTATAGACAACTTAATGTGCAATAAAACACAAGAACTTATTCTTCTAATTAGGATTTTGTTATTTATAACCATATGTTTGTATCAGTAGTATAGGAGACTACCAATTCCCTCACAGCCTCACTAACATAGGATATTATAACTTTTTAAAATGCTAATCTGAAGAGGGAAAAGATATTTTTATTTGCATTTTATATTACAGAAGTTACATACTTTTTATACATATGTCCATTGGCCATTTTATTTTTATTCTACCTCTACATTTATGACCTTTGTTTAATTTTCTACCACTTAAATTGGTCATCTGCTTATTTGATGGAATAATTCTAAAAATATTTTAATAAAATGTTCAAACAAGAATACCTAAGAGTATTTGAAAAAGAAAAAGAACAATGGGAAAATTTGTTCTTTTACATATGCAAAATACCACAACTAAAACTTTAATTGAAATTCAATAATTTATTCCACTTTTAATTTGTGGGGTATTAACATTTTTATAATTATAAAATTTCCAATTTAATAACACTTATTCAATAATCTCAATGTATTCTTTATTTCATGTGCCTTAGTAAAATTTGTCTCATTTTACATGTTTTATTTTACTATAAATTGACAGTGTTAATATGTTTTTTCCATGATGATTATATTTTGTTAATATGGGTTTTGTAAATGGAATATATTTCATTGTATTTTCTAATTACTGATATTTTTCACTTCATAATTCATTTGAATTTATTTTTGACATATTATTTTGTTTTTCATATGTATATATTTATATATTTTTATGGACTTAATTTTTCTTTTGTTCTTGTCTTTTTGTCAAAACTATATGGTACAAACTAAATATGACTGACAGCATTGGACTAAGAAAGGGATAAAATAAAGCAAAAGAAAGAAGGGAAAGAAAGAAAAAGAGAGAATGGAAAAAATACATAAGCAAGCATGGTCATTTTTGTTAGCTGATGATTGTATTGGAATTTGTGGATTTGCTTTGTCTTGTCACCTAGAGGGGAATGGACACTGAGAATCTCTCTGGACATTTTCTTTATACTTACGTTCAGTCACACCCAGTATAGAAATCCTTGGCCATCTAACCCTAAATATTTGTATTTTCAGCATAGCACCTTTCTAGAAGACAAGACCATTCTGTTATATACTTGATATTTGGAACTACAAGGTTAAACCTCTTCTTGTACCATACACTCCTCCAGCTTCTGCTACAACGGTATCTTTATTGGACAGTTCGCCCCCTACTCAAGCCAAACATTTCATTAGCATTCTATTCTTTGTTTTGATTATAGCGGATTAGTAAGGCTATGTGGTCTTATATGTGGAAGATACACTTTTCCACTTTTAAATCCATGGCATCAGCACTTTGGAACTAAGATTTTTGTTGTTTATTCATAAAGTTCAAAATAATCACCCAGTTATGTTTAGTTATTTTCTGTTAACTATTTCTTTAGTTTACATATATATATACTCATTGTGCATTTTTAACATGAAATTCAAATTACTTTCCTTGTTCTACCCAGAATCCAACCTGAACTTTAAAAATATTTGCAACAATAGAAAATTGTAACAAAATTTTTTGTTATAAAAATAATCATTAAACTATTCTTAATTAAAGGTATTTGCTAGTTTGAAGACTCATTAAAGAAATAATATTTAGTAAACACTAAATCTCATTAAACCACTAACCCCCACAATGGTCCCTTAACTACCAGATACTATTTCCAAACCACATAAAAAGAAGTATCTCAGTATAGCTTTTGTTTATTTAGCAAAGAACGCCTCAAAAGATACACATTTGTGCACGGGTAGGGAGTAATACCTTCTAATCTCTGGAAGGCTTTTAAAAATTGTACATTTCTCCCATCCCCAGAAAGTCTGGTATACATTCTTCTGCTTCCCTTCTAACTGTTCCTAACCAGCCTAACTACCTCATAATTATTGCTACCAGTTTCTCATGTCCACTAGTATAAAAGAAATTGAGAATAATAATTATAATCCCCAAAGTCAGCATTTGATATTGTAGCTAAATTTAAGCTGAGACATGCAAATATTTTCTCCCACTCTGTAGGTTGTCTCTGTTGATTATTTCCTTTGCTGTGCAGAAGCCTACTTCTCACCTCATAGGGTGGGTGAAAGCATATCAAGTGGGTGTACATAGTAAATACTCGATGAAGGAACATGGCTATTATTTTTAAGAGGCTTGAGGGTACATGACAGAGACGTGGTGACTGTGCAGGGGGCATGCCGTTGTGTAGGAACCAGTAATTAGGAGAAAATGATTTCTCAGTGAGTATTACACTTTTCTAGTCTGATTTGTACTTTATGAGAACAAGAACATTCTTTAATCTGACATGAAACAAAACCTACTAGTGGCAGTTAAGCAGTCACTATAATGGTTTAGCAATCACAATGACGTGGATCCTGGACATCTTAGTAGCCACCTTGAAAATTCCTTGATTCATCTTTGTTCAATCACAGAGGTATCCTAGATTGGAATTGCAACTGTTCTCGTTTTTGAAATAGGATAAAATGCAATCAGCCACCTCTGCCCATCTGCAGACCCCTCTGAGGAGGCTGCTATTTCTCCCCCATCTGATGCATCTCAAGATCTCCTCCTGCTAGGATCTTCAGTGCTGATTCCAAGACATTATTTTTCTATTTCCATGTAGCAGTTGACTTTTTGCGGTAAATAATATCAAGCCATTTCACCCTCCAGTCTTCCTCGTTGCTGTCACGCACAGCCCTGTTGTGTATGTATTCCTCGTTCGCTGGAGATTTCAGTGGCTGGCTATCTTCTTCACTCCAATCCTTCCATTGTCCTGGGAGATATCTGCCTCCACAAAGACCCCTCATCTAATTGCTTTGCCTCTTAATATTTTGATCTCAACTCCAATAACTCTCACCTTCTGACCATTTTAGCCAATGTATCTTGAATATCTTTATCAATAAATTGCACAAAACAGCACAAATCATATCTTTACAATTATCATCTCCAAATGAGTCCTCAATGCCAGTAGATAATACTTTTACAATTTGTCAATAATTTAATGTTTCTCAACATTTCTAATAAATTGGAAAGTGAGCCTCCAGCCCTCCCCATTGCAAGGATTTCATTCTTTTAAACGTTTGATTTAAACATTGGTCCCCATCTCAGCTGACGGTCTGACAGAGAGAGGAGAAGAGATCAGATAAGCGTTCTCATTTCCTATAGCTACCACCAAACTTGTAGACTTCCCTGCATGTACACTCACCTTTCCCCCCTTTTCCTTTTAAAATAAAAGTGGTGTCTCTTCTGTTGTTTATGGTGAATTTCTCCATTTGATCTTGATCTTATTCTCTTCTGACTCTTCAGGTTTATAATTTTTTTTTCTTTTTTCTATATTTAGTCTAGATTTAAATATTCTCCTCTATATTCTCTGACCTTATTCACTGAACTGAAAGGCTGTCATGGGGACCTCCAAACATGCTGATTCCTCCACATTGATTATCCCTGTTTTTACTTAACTTGTAGTTATTGATCATGTCTCAGCTGAGATCTAAAATCTTCTGGAAAGCTTAACCTCACTAAATACCTCTCCAAGGTGCTGCCAAAGTCCTTCTATTCCTCCTCTCTTCTCCCTTACAACGGTGTATTTAAATTTTTTTCTTTTCTACTTTCCCCATTACAGTATAATCTCCTGTAATGTGGAGAACATATGTACCATTATGGCACTACAACATAGGCCCATCCCCGGTATATAGTAGGTGCTTAATGAGTATTTGTCAGACTGGATAAATCAATACATTGCATTATAAATATATGTTCTGGTGAATTTCACATTAAGCCCTGAAAGAATGCCAGAATAAATTATTGAATAGATCATTTGTAAGCACTTTGAAAATAAAGTGGTGATGACTAGAAGGCATCATGGGGTCACAAAGAGCAAGTCATGCCCTATTAATTGGATTTCCTCTGTTAGATGAGAATACCCTAAATGGAGTGCCTAGACTTTTCTCTTTGGAAATACTTTTGCTTCTAAAGTATCTAATGACTTCAGTCTTATAATTTCTTATATCATTGTGGACAAGATGGTGAGATGAGGTCAAATATAAAAAACAAGGAATACTGATGTTTCTAATAGGTCTCTGGTGCTGCAAATTTAGCATTTGGCTTTGTTTTGATCAATAATTTTACTAAAGCCTTGGATAAGTACATAGAAGATTTTTTTGTAGTAGAAGCTGTGGAATGAAATACTTGCAAAGCATTCAAACAGGGTCTAGGTGATAATTTCTGTCAGGGATATCCTTGTCAGAGAAGGTATTTCTATCCTGAGTGGGAGGTTGGCTATATAATTTCCAAATCTTTTCCGAATTTAAGATGTCATAATCTGTGAAGTATTATTATCTCAGGATGTGCTGGATATGCGTGTATAATCCTATAATGTTCTACATAGAACAAATTACAGAGTGTATCACTGACAAAAAATAAGGGAGTTAAGTGTATTACCTTGTGTATATGGAGCTTTTCAAAGAATGCAGAATGAAAAGGACAAAAATAAAGTCTCTGCAACATTATGTGACAATAGGTGTTTAAGACTTACTTAAGAGACAGACTTCTCCAAATTTCATGCATTTTAGGTGATAAAGTTGGGTTATTCAACTATTACCTATCTACAGAATTGACATAGAAAATATTCAGTATATGAAAAATCCAGATATATAATAGGTTTTTCCTTTAGATTTTCATGTTTTAATAACTTTTGAAGTTTTTTGTTGTTATTGTTTTTGCCACCTTCAAAGTTGCTCTCTCTGTGCACCATCACCTTAAGTGCCAAAAGCTAAATGGAGCTTTTATATGGTCAAATTCACAACCTCTGTGTTTTCAAAATCCTTTTAAATGATAATGAATCTGCATTGCTGTAGAGTTTAATGTTATTTTCTGTCTTCAGTACAGACAGAGGGTTCTTTCCCTGTCAGATATGATTTGGAAAGGACATCAGAGGCCAAAGAACATTGTTGGCCTGGATAAGTTCCACAGACGAAAAGGTCTAATTGAGGGGACTGGCTAAATTTTGGTAGGAAGTATATGAGTGAAATGCTGGTTCCAAATGGTGTTTGAATAATTTTATCCAAATAAGAAGCTTTTCAGGTTTGACTTTTGTGACCCTTTAAGTAGTGAATCGTCACACATTTCAACTGAGCTAATGTTTCGCCAAATCAACTCATTTGAGACTTCTGATTATAGTTGAATGATTGAAGTACTAAAGTTAATAAGCAGTTGCCACATTTTCTTGGTTCTTTCTTTAGAAAAACTATTGCATCAGACCTTTTCTTTCTGTCTCCACTGCCATGACTGACATTCAGACCTTATTTCTTTTGTCTGCTCTTCTGTGTTGACTTCACAATGGGTCTTCAGCCCTTCAATTTCTCTCTGTTCCAATCCATTCCATATGAACTATTAGCCAATTTTTTTCCAAATACTGTTTTGATCACAAATAACTACCCCCTGCAAAAACCTTCAATGGGTCTCCTTTGTTCATAAAATGAAGCCCAAACTACTAGGCATGTGTTTAAATACTTAAACCATCTATTCTTGCCAAAGTACTACTCTTAAAAAATAAATGATTAATGTAAACTATCTTAATATCCTGCCCCTAAGCATTTAATGACAGAATGCTGCTCCCCTGGAATGTTACCTTCTATTTATACCCATTCACAAGGTTCTTCTCCTTTGGATTTCCCTAGCTCTTTATATTGAAGGGATCTGTACCTTATTGGACTCTTAAAGCCATTCATATCCAAACAATTCATCATTGCCCAATTAATCTTCTATGATCTTGTGACAGCTCTTCTATTATTATATTTGAAATTTATTTTATTATTTCTTATCCTTATATGTTTGTTACAGGGAGGAAATACCTTAATATCTTCTCTTATATATAGCACAGTGTCTGCAGTGATCTTCTTGGCCTTATGTTCCTTTAAACTTCAAATAACTACGTCTGAAATTCATACATCTCCATTTGCAATATCATCCATCTCATCCTTTCTTTAAACTCCAACTTGAGGGATAATGATATGGTTCTAAGTCGGGGAGAAGATAGAAACCAAAATCACTAGTTCAATATTATCAATTCATTTAGAAGGGTATCTTCCTAATTGTACAATTCCTTTCTAATAACTGTGTTCTTCTCCTATTGCACGGAGAATATCCCACTAAGAACCATTGCTCATTGCCCTCACCATTCTCCTCAGACATTGATAGTTTTTCTACCTCTATCTCCATCTGCTGGTTACTTCCAGCCTCTTTCAAAAACTGGCTGGTCCAGAGAAAAAAATGGCGGTCTGATAGAGTCCTCCCACCTCACCGCTCCCAGGGAAGGAGGTGAAAAATGCCATCGGCTCCCTGTGCGCGTGGACCTCTCACTCCGAAAACAGCATTGTGAATTAGAGAGAAACACTGTGGGACACTCAGCCCAAGAAAACAGGTGACAGAATCATGCACAAAGATCAGAAAGTGCAGGGAGTGCAATAGAGCACAGAGCGCAGGAAGGACGTGCTCGCCAGGTTAGTGCAGCATGACCTGACCTACAAGCGGTTACGCACCTTCCCCACAGACTTCCCATCCACTCAATCAGGGACAAGCCCAAGTCCAGGCAAAGCTGTTGCTCAAGACAGCAGGCTCTGTGGAGAGGAAGCAATTGCGAGAGCCATACGGAACTCTCAGCTACACAATACAGGGACTGCTCAGGGCCGGATAGGGACTGGGCTGAGATATAGCTTCCCGGGACAGTGCATGGGAATCCGCAGATTTGCACCTTGCCTCTGGAGGTCAGCGGGACCTGGGCCCAGGAGTTGAACGGAGAGTGGGACATGCCCTTAGGGGCTGCGGCAATTGCCTCCATGGGACACAAGCCTGTTGAGAAAAGTTGCATTCACGGGCACGATCTGAGCCCTGCTGTGTGCCAGGCTGGCGGCCAGCATCCATCTTTAAAGTCTCCCACCTGGAACTGCAAGCCAGGTCTCTAGCTTCACCCCACCCTGGCCCTGGGGCTCTTCCGCCAGGGTGCCACAGGCTTCACCCTTGGTGTCCAGGGACAGCTGCATCCATGGGTTCCAGGTGGGATGAGATTCTGGAACTGCAGTGGCAGAACCTTTGTGTATTGTAAACAGTTTGCAGCCCATCCACCTGGTCCTGCTACCCCAGCTCTGGCCTCCGATGAGTCTGCTATGTGCTGGTGCTAGTGCCCGCTCTTCAGGTCCCAGCCCTCCTGTACCCCAGAGATTGGTCATTTTGAAGGTTGCTGGTTATAGCAACTCATGTTGTATAAGTACTGGTTCTTATGGCAATCAAATGCCCCAAGAGCCACAGGCTGAACCAGGGCAGCTCCATGCAACCCTGCCCACTACATTAGGGAATTTTGCTCCATCCAAGAGTGTCTCCAATGGCCACTATTTCCCCCCCACCATGGGAACATCCCCCTGGAGGAGAATTCTGCAGATAGAGACGTTCACCCACCTCACCTTGGGGTCTAGTGCTGGAAAAGGGGTGCACAATTGGAGATCCCCCTATCAGCCAGTGTCACGTGGAGACGCATGTCAGAGGGACAGACACACGTGGCTGGATAAGCAACCTCTGAGCTGTATAGAATTTTTCCAATTCAGCTCTCACACTGCAGCCAGAAGCAATTGTGTTTCTACTCGCACCTCAGGAGGATCAGGGTCAAAGTAACCCCTCGGAGCTATAAGGTCCCTCCCAAAGCTTGGGACTTTCACATACCCCACCTGGGAACCAAAGTCTGCCACGGACACAACAGAATACCTAGCTAATAGGGAGCTGTGGATTCATACCCTCAAGTACAATCCACCAGCTTGGAGCTCAAGCTGGGAGGACAATCTCACTACACTCCACTGGGAAGAGGAGAAGACAACAGGTCAGAGGTAACCCAAGATCCACCAAACTTGCTAAAATATACTTAAGGCAATACAGACCACTACTCCTCCCCCTGGCTCTGCAAAGGAACGAACCTCAGGGGCTTGGAGATAGGGCCATAAACTAGCCCTAACACCCCCAGCTCTCGACCAAGAGGCCAGATGAGAAAAAATAAGTGAAAGAACTCAGGAAACACAAAAAATCAGAGTGAAAATTCACCCCCAAAAGAAATCATCAGTTCCTCAGCAACGGATACCAACTCAAATGAAATGGGTAGAATGACAGAAGAGGAATTTTGTTTATGGGTTATAAGAAAGCTCAATGAAATTCAAGAGAAAATTGAATCCCAGCACAAAGAAACCACAAGAAAAATGCAAGAAATGAATGAAAAATTTTCTAAAGAAATAGAAGTACTACAGAAAAATCAAATAGAAATTCTAGAAATGAAAGAAGCATTCAAGGATCTACAAAACACAGTGGAAAGCCTTAAGAATGGGCTGGACCATGCAGAGGAAAGAATTTCAGAGAAGAACTCAGCACTAAACAACCAGTGGAAACACAAAAAAGAAGCTGACAGCTAAAGAAAGAATTATAAAGAGCAAACGTAAGTCATAGCATACAAGGCAAGGAGAAAATATGGACTGGAAATCTATTGAGGAAAAGAGGACCAAGAAGGTCTAGGCATCCTGAGAGAGGGAGAACCATGACTGGAATCTATTTGAGGAATAATGAAATTCCCATGGCAGCCAGAAATCTCGATCAGACAGAGCACGACCCCTGGAGACTACGTGAAAAGGCATTCACCACACCACATAATTATTAGACTGACCAAAGTAAACACAAAAGAGGCACTCCTCAGAGCTGTAAGACGAAAACAGCAGGTAACCTACAGAGGGAAACCTACCAGATTAACTGCAGATTTCTCAGCTGAAACATTAAAAGCCAGAAGGGAATGAGGACCCATCCTCAGTCTCCTAAAACAAAATAAATGCCAACCCTGAATTCTGCATCCTGCCAAACTAAACTTCTTACATGAAAGAGAAATAAAAATTTTCCAGATAAGCAATCACTGATAGAGTTTGCGAAGTCCAGACCGGCCTTGCAAGAAGTGCTTAGACCTGCATTGTACACTAACCAGCACAACAGACACCCACCAATATAAAACTACCCAAAGCTAAAACTCCAGAACCCGGATTTCACAATGACTCAAGAGGTAAAACAGAACAAGAAACTACCCAACAGAATGAACAGAAATCTACCCCAAGTATCAATTCTCTCAATAAATGTGAATGGCTTGAATTGCCCATTGAAGAGACATAAGCTGGCTGAATGGATTAAAAAATACAAGCCAAGTATCTGCTGTCTCCAGGAAACACATCTTACACACGAGGATGCATTCAGACTCAAGGTGAAAGGATGGAATACAATTTTCCAGGCTAATGGAAACCAAAAGGAATTTGGAGTAGCCATCCTTATTTCAGATGATATAAACGTTAAAGCTACAAAAGTAAAGAAGGACAAAGATGGACACTATATAGAGGTGAAGGGAAAAATCTTAGAAGAAGGTTTAACAATTCTAAACATTTATGCACCCAACACAGGAGCGCCCAGACACCTAAAGTAAATACTGCTTGATCTAGACAACATAATGAATAGCAATGCCATAATAGCAGGGGACTTCAACATCCCACTGATGGAACTGGACAGATCCTCCAAACAGAAAATAAGCAAAGAAACAATGGACCTAAACAGGACTCTAGAACATTTGGGCCTAACAGACATCTATAGAACACTCAACCCAAATAACACTGAATATACTTTCTTCTCACCAGCTCGTGGAACTTTTTCTAAAATTGATCACTTCCTCTCAAAAAATTCAAAAAACTAGAAATCATGCCATGTATCTTTTCAGACCAAAGCAGAATAAAATTAGAAATCAATTCCAACAGAAACTCACACCTTCATCCAAAAACATGGAAATTAAACAATCTGTTGCTGAATGACTATTGGGTCAAGGAGGAGATTCAAATGGAAATCAAAATATTCTTTGAACTAAACAATAATGGGGACACAAGTTATCAAAATCTGTGGGACACAGCAAAAGCAGTCCTGAGAGGAAAACTTATCACCTTAAATGCTCACATCCAAAAGACAGAAAGGTCACAAATCAGTAAACTAATGAATCATCTTAAGGAAATGGAAAAGGAAGAGCAAAGCAATCCTAAAGCCAGCAGAAGAAAAGAAATAACCAAGATCAGAGCAGAATTAAATGAAATTGAGAACCAAAGAACAACACAGAAGATTAATAAAATGAAAAGTTGGTTCTTTGAAAAGATAAACAAAATAGACAGGCCACTTGCCAGGTTGACCAGAAGCAAAAGGAAAGGACTCTAGTAAGCTCAATTAGAAATGAAAAAGGAGAGGTCACAACTGATATCATGCAAATACAAAATAACATCTTCGAATACTACAAAAATCTCTATGCCCAAAAATAAAAACGTGGAGGAAATGGACAAATTTCCTCTAGGAAATTAGTCTAGGGAGGTAGAAACATACTACCTCCCTAGATTCAACCAGGAAGAAATAGAATTTCTAAACAGACCAATATCAAGCACCGAAATTGGAGCAGTAATAAAAAATCTTCCAACGAAAAAAAGCCTGGAGCAGATGATTTCACACCTGAATTCTTCCAAGCCTACAAAGAAGAACGGGTGCCTATACTGCAGAAATTATTCAAAAACATCCAGAAGGATGGAATCCTCCCAAACTCATTCTATGAAGCCAATATCACCTTGGTACCAAAGCCAGGAAAGGAGAGAACAAGAAAAGAAAACTACAGAACAATATCCTTTATGAATATAGATGCAAAAATTCTCAATAAAATCCTAGCAAACCAAATTCAAATTTACATCAAAAAAATAATTCATCACGATCAGGTGGGCTTCATCCCCAAGATGCAGGGATGGTTCAACATACTCAAATCTATAAATGTAATTCACCACTTAAATAAAGGCAAGAACAAAGATTATACGATCCTTTCAATAGATGCAGAAGAGGCTTTTTGACAAAATCCAGCACCCTTTTATGATAAGAATTCTTAACAATATACGTATAGATGGCTCATACCTCAAAATTATTAAAGCCATATATGATAAACCCACAGCCAATATCATACTGAATGGGGAAAAATTGAAAGCATTCCTCCTTAAAACTGGAACCAGACAAGGTTGCCCACTATTTCCACTTCTATTCAACATGGTGCTGGAAATTTTGGCCAGAGCAGTCAGACAAGAGAGAGGAATCAGGGGTGTCCAAATGGGGGTAGAAGAGATCAAACTTTCACTATTCGTGGACAATTTAATATTATATCTAGAAAACTCCAAAGATTCAACCAAGAGATTACTGGAATTGATAAATGAATTCAGCAAAGTCTCAGGATACAAAATCAACACACACAAATCCATAGCCTTCATATATACCAATAACAGTCAAGCTGAGAAACAAATTAAAGATGCAATATCTTTCACAATAACACCAAAGAAAATTAAATATTTTGGAACATATCTAACCAAGGAGGTGAAAGACCTATATAGAGAGAATTACAAAACACTGAGAAAAGAAATTGCAGAGGATGTAAACAGATGGAAAACCCTACCATGTTCTTGGATAGGTAGAATCAACATTGTAAACATGTCTTTGCTACCTAAAGTGATTTACAGAATCAATGCAGTCCCTATCAAAATAGCAATATCATTTTTTGGTGATCTAGAAAAATAATTCTATGCTTCATGTGGAACCAGAGAAGACCCGTCTAACCAAAGCAATCTTAAGCAAAAAGAACAAATTGGGAGGCATCAATCTACTAGACTTCAAACTATACTACAAGGCTATAGTAACTAAAACAGCATGTTACTGGCACAAGAACAGAGACATAGACCAATGGAAAAGGACTGAGAACCCAAATACAAAACCATCCTCATACTGTCATCTGATCTTTGACAAATTCCACAAAAACATACACTGGGGAAAATATTCCCTATTCAATAAATGGTGCTGGGAAAACTGGATGGCCATATGTAGAAGACTGAGACTAGACCTTCACCTCTCACCTCTCACAAAAATCAACTCACAATGGATAACAGATTTAAACCTAAGATGTGAAACCATAAGAATTCTCAAAGAAAACATTGGAAAAACTCTTAGGGACATTGGCCTAGACAAAGAATTTATGAAAAAGACCCCCAAAGCAATCAGAGCAGCAACAAAAATAAATAAATGGGACCTGATCAACTTAAAAAGCTTCTGCACAGCCAAGGAAACAATCACCAGGGTGAACAGACAGCCTACAGAATGGGAGAAAATATTTGCATGCTACACATCTGATAAAAGGCTGATAACTGGAATCTATACAGAATTTATGAAAATCAACAAGAAAAAAATCAAACAACCCCATGAAAAAATGAGCAAAGGACATGAACAGAAACTTTTCAAAAGAAGACAGAATAATGGCCAGCAAACATATAAAAAATTGCTCAACTTCTCTAATCATCAGGGAAATGCAAATCAAAACCACAATGAGATATCACTTAACTCCAGTGAGATTGGCTTGTATCAAAAAGTCCCAAAACAACAAATGTTGGCAGGGATGTGGACAGAAAGGAACACTCATACACTGCTGGTGGGACTGCAAATTAGTACAACCTCTATGGAAAGTAATACGGAGATACCTCAAAGAACTAAAAGTAGAACTTCCATTTGATCCAGCAATCCCACTACTGGGTATTTACCCAAAGGAAAAAAAGACATTCTATAATAAAGACATCTGCACGTGAATGTTTATAGTAGCACAATTCACAATTGCAAAAATGTGGAAACAACCCAGGTGCCCATCAATACACGAGTGGATTAATAAAATGTGGTATATGTATACCATGGAGTATTACTCAGCAATAAAAAACAATGGTGAATTAACACATCTGGTATTATCCTGGATGGAGCTAGAGCCCATTCTTCCAAGAGAAGTATCACGAGAATGGAAAAACAAGCACCACTGGTAGTCATCATCAAATTGGTACTAACTGATCAATACTTATGTTACACATGGCAATAATATTCATCAGGGGGCGGGCAGGCGGGAGGGGGATGGAGGGGATGGGAAAACTCTCACTGAATGGATGTGGGGCTCACAGTTTGGGGGATGCCCACGATTGTAGCTCTGACATGGGCAGTGCGTGGGCAATATATATAAACAAAGTGTTGTACCGCCATAATATTCTGAAATAAAAAATAAATAAATAAATTCCATTTTTAACTTAAAAAAAAAAAAAACTGACTGGTCCACTTCAACAAGCCTGCCTGATTTTGTCAGGTCTTCCATCTAAAGGCTAGTTTTGCTATCTTTTTCCAAGCCCTTATTCTTACAATGTCTTTCATATAATAGATGTTCCATAAATATTATTTGATTTCATCTGACAGTGGGTTTTGATATTCTTCTATGAAGCTTGCCAGTCTCCTTGAATGACAAACAACACAAGCATCCATACGTGTATAATCTGACCTCCATTATTGTTCTTCTGTGATTTAAAGCTGGTGCCCAAAAATTAAGCAAAGGTTATGGCCATACTTCCCTAAACTGTTGTAGGTAATTATTATCCTTCAAGTTTTATCTCTCATTTTCTTTTTTCTGTTACTTTCTGCTTGAGAATCTTTCTCCTGCCTCTCCTCAACCATTTTCCACTTGATTTCCCCACTTTTCTCAACACCAACACAAACCCTTTAATGGGAAAGACATTAGTTTAAAAGTCAGATTTTATGGTATACATTTTATAATTTTGAATTGTAAAGTACAATAATTCTGAAATCTAATAACCTTGTGTGTTATCATCAGAAGTGAGATGCTCTTCGTGATGTAAATCCTGCATTTTACAAGTGACTTCAAGGCTTTCAGTTCATTAGAGTCATTAAGTACGCTGACACTGCTCTGTCATTGGAGGTATTAAAGAAATAGGTGGCATGATTCTGGGAAGAGATGTTATAGAAGTGATTCTAGAACTACTCACTGGTTAAACAGATCACTGGCTATTCCTGAATGCACATCAGAATCACCTGAGAATATTTTTTAATGCCTTAGCATATTAAGTTCCACCTTAATCAATAATTCTTGCAGAATTATTGTGTGGTGGTGTGTGTGTGTGTGTGTGTGTGTGTATCTCAGTGGATTCAGATGTTAAGACAGAGTTGAGAACCAGTGAAATTAATTAGTGGTATTTAAGTTCAACTTCAGTCTCAAAACTTCTTATTTTCTAACTTTTTAATTAAAAATACCTGTCAGTACTAATCTTTGTGTTCTAATATGTCTGTAAATTCTATTAAAGCCTATCATTAGCACTTAAAATTAAGGTGGCCGTTAAAACAAAAATAGCAATATAGTTTAGCCACTTCCCTCAGGACAGTGAGAAATACTGGATTGAAAGGATTTTTTTTTCAATTTTAGTGAACTAGAAAAAGTCACCTTTTTTCAAAGCAATATTCTTTTTTTATTTTAAATATTATTTTATTTATTTATTTTTTATTTCAGAATATGAGGGTACAAACACTTTGGTTACATATATTGCCTATACACTGCCCAAGTCAGAGCTCCAATCGTGAACATCCCCCAAGCAGTCTGCTCTGCACCCATTAGGTGTGCGTTTTCCCATCCTCTCCACCCCCTCCCACCTGCCCGACCCCTGATGAATATTATTTCCATGTGTGCATGTGGGTATTGATCAGTTAGTACCAATTTGATGGTGAGTACCAGTGGTGCTTGTTTTTCCATTCTTGTGATACTTCGCTTTGAAGATTTCTATTGCTACTGAGAAGCTTCTTCAGAATTTGGATTTGGCAGGTATTATTGTTCCTTAACGTTAAGGGTTTAGTCTCTTTTTGGTCTTTGAAACCATTAGCAGAGAAAAGCACTTCAATTGGGTAAGCATTAACTGAGCTGCTTCTGGTTGTCCAGGATTTTACAAAGTCGCATACAAATTCAGTGAAGTGTTTGAACCATTTACATTCTCAAGAAATTTGTTGGGAAGAGTATAGAGCCAACATTTATATTCATAAAGCAATTATGAATCTATGAGAGAACATGATATGATTAAATAGAACCTAAGGCTAGAATGAGCGTGCGTGTGTGTATAAAATGGCTCATCAGGAAGAGAAGGCACCAAAATTCAAAGGCACTATGGACAGTCTAAGGTATGAGCAAATGAGATGAAAAGTGACGGGGTCTTGGAAAGTAAGGTGGCTGGAGAGGAACTGAAAAAAATGAGAGAAAAAAAAGCAAAGGAAGGAAGTACTCAAGTGTTGTAAAAAGCTGTCTATTCTTTTGTGCACAACCTCACATCAGCAAAACATCTGGAAGAATATCATGTTCTGACATACTACTATAACTGGACCTAACAATTTTCATTTCAGCCCTGGTTTAAGTCATTGATGAATTTAGGTGTGACCTCCAAATAGGTGTCTAAGATCATACATTTTTTCATCTGTCCATTTTTATAATATTTCCCCCTATATTTGTTACTATTGTGAGAGTAGAAGTGGTAAATTAGGAGTCGCATTCCAACCTTCAATTCATCTGTTGAGTGGCCTGGGCAAATTATTTCTCTGGGTCTCAGCTTCCACATCTGCAAAATGAGTGTAATAATGCCATTGCTTGAAAGGAAATGATATATCTAGTTATGTTTAGGTGATATATGTGTTATAAGGATTAACTTAGATAACATATATTATATAATTGGTACTATGCCTATCACACTGTAAGCATTGACTAAGTGATAGCTGTTCTTATTGCTTTTATTACTATTTGGTTCATAGACATATTGTCTCTGAATAAACAGAAGCAGCCTTGTAAAGTAGACCTATGGATTTATGGAACAATAGGAGGAGTGCCAAATTTGCATACCATTGAAAGCAAGGACCTCATAGTCATCTTCATGTCACTGCTCAGCATTTTAATGTTATATGAAATAGGCCCGTCATACAAAATGTCCAAAGTAGGAAGTCACTTTTATCTACGAGACTAAGAGAACTGCATTGTGCACTCCAGGTTTTTTCCATTCATTTGCTCACAGATAAGCAGCAAGCTATTACACTCTTGTGGAGCTGTCTTCAGACACTATTTCTGGCCACCACTTGTGGGAATGCTTTATGAGATGTCAGCATGTGTGAGAAGAGATAGCCTGGTTTGTCATGGGCTGATAGGCCATATTCTGCTACAAACTGATGGCTTTGTCTTTTATCACTGTCACAGGCTTATTTAACAAGCTGTGACTCTGTGGTTCATCACAAAGAAAACTGTCATCCCCAGACACGTGTCCTGAACATCCTTTCATCTTCCATGCCGGTAGGATCTGTCATGTGATATCAAGCAGACCAGCAACTCCAGAAGGACCATGTGGCTGCAACCATGTAACAAGGAAGATTTGTACTGGCATAGATCCAGCATTTACACCTTTGATTAGATTATGTGGATGGGAAAAACATATGTAAGCTTTTAAGTTGTATACACTGATAATATGTCCCAAATATCACTTGAAAGAAAATGGTACAACCAATTGGTTTTAGGTGATAATTATTTATCATGGTGTTATTCTGAGTAACAGATAAATCAATTAAGATTAATTTAGTTTCCCATCCCCCCATCTTAAGAAACTGTTCTCATCACTAGGTATTAATCATATGTAATTTTTTGAAGCAACTTTAGAGCTTTAACTGTTAATAATCCTTCAAAATTGTTGATAATTGCTTAATACTTTGGGGCATGTGTGTGTGTGTGTAGCAATTGTGTAGCAATTCTGCAAGTATTGGCTCTTGTACTTATAATATCAATTGAGAAATATCCAGAAATCTAAACAGAAAATTCTTCAACATTTCTAAAGGAGTTCTGTGGCTGAAAGTTGAGGGAGTTTCTTAAGCTACAATCGTTCCACTACCACCTGTAGAACATGTGTTGGCAGTGGAAACTGGGCCTATCCTGCTGATTTTGGCATACTACCTGACCCAGGGAGATATTATTATGCTGTAGCTGTGACTCAGCAGATTAGATGAAACTACTTCGGGGACATTAAAGTATGAATATTTCATAGTGCTCTCATGGGAATGAATTCAAACTAAAACACTTAAAAGTCTCAATTCTTTGGTCTTACTGATGATTTCTGCCTTTTTCTTCTCTTTAAAATTTGCACATTTTGTAAAGTTATCTCTTATGGAGTTTAGTCTTATCTTTTTGCTGCTTCTTTTTTTGATAAATCCAAGGATATTTAAAGCAGGAATCTTGGCTGCAAAATTTTACATCTAATGGCTAAGGAATCTGTTGGTCAACAGGTATCTCTAATGAGAGGATGAGAGGATAAGATTACTAAACTGAAGAAGAATTTTTTATTAAAAAGAGAGAATATAGACAATAATCAGAGAGGAGAGGGTGAACTCAGGGCTATCACACTGACTGGACACTGCACAAATGTGCCAGCTGGAGTTCTGGGTAAGGACTCAAATCTAGCCAGTGCTCCGCTTACTGAGAAGCGTGCCTATGGGAGTGCATCTGCCCAAAGGGAAGCCTTTTCCTAACTGATTTCCCAGATATATCTGCACAAAGATATCAGATAGGTTAGCACTGGTGTCAGGTAAATCGAAGGTAGATATTTAACAAACAAAATATCTGCTTTCATAAAATAATTGCCCCCAGTATATCCTCAGAACTTTGGAAGTGAGAGCATTCCAAATCTGATAGAAAGTCAACTGTAAATATTCTTTGAAGTACTCAAACAATATAATAGACTTTCTAAATTTCTGAATTTCTTTCTAGAATTTTCAATTTTCTTGGGAAATCCATGCAGTGGCTAAGACTAGGTTTGACCCTTCTTGGTATTTCCCTATCTTGAATGCATGGGAAGTACCTTACCTAAGCAGATAAAAATATTTATTTTAATTAATAAATATATCTATGCAAACTGTAATTTATCTTGATGAAAGGAGTGTTATTAGCCTTGGTCACGGCTATGTTTCAGCTGTGGTATTTCCTGTCTTTGTCAAGTTTAGGTTTCAATTTTTGGACAACCAAAACTTTTTCAAATATGATGGTGAATGTATTCTTACTACTTAACTAAAGGAGTACATAGAGAAGAATACTTTGGGAGAATTTTCGGTTATAATCTAAACTTGATTAATGGCCTCTTTGTTATCTTGGGCAAATAATTTAACTATTCTATGCCAGATTAGATAACAACATGTGAGGCATTGATTATTTCCTCCCTTAATAGCTATGCATGTAGTATATTCACTTTCTTTTTTTTAAAAAAAATAATTTGTATGTAAAGATCAAATATCCAACAACTACAGTTTAAAAATGTCCATATAAAAACCTTCTATTTGTTAAACACAGTATACCATTTAAAATAGAAAAATATATGAATCAGAAGAGCTTAATTTTCTATGGCATCTT
The DNA here is from genome assembly GCA_023783475.1 of Daubentonia madagascariensis. NCBI lineage: Eukaryota > Metazoa > Chordata > Mammalia > Primates > Daubentoniidae > Daubentonia > Daubentonia madagascariensis. The sequence goes on along the minus strand of JAKFHU010002088.1, from coordinate 43,829,366 downwards.
GATTCTAGGTGACCTTAAAGCAGAAATCATATAGAATTAAGAGAGAAAGCTGAGAAATCTATACAGGTTGGGTATCTCTTATCCAGAATGCTAGGGACCAGAAATATTTCAGATTTCAGATTGTTTAGGTTTTGGAATATTTGCTCATACATAAAGAGATGTCTTGGGGATGGGACCCAAGTGTAAAAACAAAATTCATTTATTTTTCATATATACCTTATAGACATAGCCTGAAGGAAATTTTATACAATATTTTTCATAATTTTGTAAATGAAACAAAGTTTTGACTGTGTTTTGACTCCAACCCCTTACATTAAATCAGGTGTGGAATTTTTCTCTTGTGCCACATTGGTGCTCAAAAAGTTCCACACTTTGGAGCATTGCGGATTTTGGATTATCAGATTAGGGATGCTCAACTTGTGTATATATAGGGCTCCTAATTTGACATTCACATGTAATTAATTGCACAGTCAATTGAAGTCAGTTAATTCAATGGAAAAAAATGGACTGATTCTTTCATTTAATTGACCAAAATGAAATCTTTGAATTTAAATTGATTAGCAAATATCAAATATTAGGTTATTCACATTTAGAATGTCCATGTTCTTTCATATTCAGGAGCACCTAGCAAAATGTGAGCCAAAGTCAAGTTTTGCACAAAATCCATTCCATTCAGAATATCTGTTAAAATGAGGAATCTTACTTGGCATAAATTTCTTCCACTTTGTGGGGATTTTTTTGTTTGTTTTTGAAAGAGTTTCACTCTGTTGCTCAGGCTAGAGTGCAGTGGCCCGATCACAGCTCACTATAACCTCAAACACCTGGCCTCAAGCAATCTTTCCACTTCAGCCTCCTGAATAGCTGGGACTACAGGCACATGCCACCATACCCAGCTAATTTTTTCTTTTTTTTAGAGATGGGGTCTCACTGTGTTGCCCAGGCTGGTCTGCAACTCCTGTACTCAAGCCATCCTCCTGTCTTGGCCTTCCAAATTACTGAGATTACAGGAATGAGCCACTGTGCCCAGCCAATTTCTTCCACTTTGGTTTACTACCAGAGTACAAACAAATAGTGCAGTTAATATATGGAATAAGGCTGCAAATGACCAAGCAGATGTAGCTCCCCCAAAAGAACTAGGAATTCCCCAGTTCCTTACAAGGATGCCTCTCAAGTTTTGTAGTCAGTGTAGCTTATGTAGATCGGAAGAGCTTATAGCTCACTGCTTTCTGTAACCTAGGCTGGGTGAAGTCCATGTCAATACTCAAAATTTTACCAACTACACTTAAGGCAATTCCTTCCTGTACTTCATGAGTCTTTTACTTCTTATAATGCCCTTGAGCCAACAGATGCTCTGGCTGTGAGATCCCACCAAAGGACTAGCACAAATTGTATTTTCCCTGCATATTTGTTGAATTGACTCACCAGAGTTTAGGTTATTCATCACTTGGGACATTGTTGGGGATCAGGCTGATCTACTAGTCTCCTATGATTATAGCCATCCTTGATGCTACAGTAACTCTAATAGGAAGCAGGAAACTTGAAAATAAAAAATGAGGTGTTTTATTGCAATATAGCATAATTTCCTTATTTCTCTTTTGCTTCACACAGTCCATCCCAAGACTGTAGCTAAAAGATCATTACCTTGCTCATACTTGCTAGGTTTTAAATAGAAGTATTACTTTATATTCCTTGACATATAGGTTTAGAAATTAGATGACATATTGGTTTTATTTAGAAATAGTAAGTTGTGATGTCTTTGGGGTGGCCAATTTTTCATTTTCTCCCTTGAATTCAAGTCATTAGAAAGTAAATCAGATAAAAGCAAAAAACAAATTGCTGGAGAACTATCTTGGAAAGCTTTTATGAACACCAGATATTCCCAGTTGGGGTTGTCAAACAGCATTATTTATAGAGTATTTTTGTTTCACTGAGAGATTAGGCAAGATTTTGCAGCTCACTAATGTAAACCTATCATATCAACCACATTAAGGACCAAGAAATAAATTTAATATGTTTCTTTCATATAGCCAACAAATTCTCCAGGAATTTTACAGGATATTATTTTTATTAAAATATTAGCCATATTACTAAAACTAAATCTAATTTGTGATGACTTGATAAAACTAAAATCCTCGGCAAGTTTATATCACAATTAACAAACACTGATCTGAAGTAATAAGACTCAAAGAAATTTGGATGCCAATCACTCTTCTGTGAAGTCCAATGATGTGTCACCTCTATAACTGAAACCAAAGTAGGGACAGTCACCACAGGGGTGCAGGAGCAGTCCAAGAACACAAATGATGCAGCTTTGTTTTCAAAAGTTAGAGAGGCAAAGTGATATTTTCTATTGAGTTTGGAGTTTGTTCAATGAGTTATGGAAATTCTATGGTTTGATCTAAGTTAAATGGAAGGAAAATATTTTTTAATCTTAATTTTCAGCTTTTTTCCCCTTTCAGTTTTCAAGATCAAGTCTGGATTTCTGGCTCCTATTTCAAATTGCACAAGCTTGTATCTACTATAAAGAAACAATAGTCAATTTGTATATGAAGCACCTTTGTGCAAGCTGTTATGCATGGGCATGTTAGTTCTGCTTTCCCAGCACAATGGGTTTTTGAATATTTTATAGCTATCCCTTAGTTGAGTTGATTCACTGACATTTGTCTCAGAATAGCAAGCATTTTTGTATTCACCTTGTCTGTGTTTTCTAAACTCACACATCTTTTATTTTTCCTTGAGGAAGATTAGAAATGCAAAGATGAATAATTAGCCACCGTGTCTACCTGTTTTGTGGCAGTCATCCTTGGATGCCACATTTTATTTGTAAAGAGCTTTAATGAGAACATTAACAACAACAATTTATAAAGTACTCCACTCAAAAACAGAATCTGGGATGGAGTACATAATGATAAACAAAAAAGAACATGTGCACATAGACAGCTGTGAATGCAAACATATGCACACATATACACACACTCTAAACTGGGAAAACTTCCTAGAAAAAGTCAAGCAGTGGTGAAGGGAAGAATGTGTGAGGAAGGGGTAGGGGTTGGCATGGTGACGTGAATAGGGAGGCAAAACATTTAAAATCCCCCAAAACAGTATTCAGATAGTGAAGGGACATTTGCTTGCCTGTGTTGCTTGAAAAGATATGCTCAAAATGGAATTGAAGTTAATAGTGTTCTATGTCAGGGTTAAATTATCAGTTATTTGCAATGTACCTAACTGGGTTTAATAAAGCCAACATCATGAGTCCTCCCTTCAGGAGAATCACAGCACCCTGCTCAGCAATAGATGTAGTGGGAAAACTTGCCAGGTTAGAAATCAGAAGCCTCAGATTCTACTTTCAGATTGGACACTGCCTGAATATGTGACCTCAGATAAGTTATTTAACCAAACTGTGTTTAGTTTTTTCTTTATCAAGCAGTGATAAAATATTTTGACATTCATGTCATGGGAAAACTATTTAAAAAATACATGAAATGTAGTAAAAATTACAAATTGTAAATACAAATATATACAGATATAGATATATACAGAATGCAAAGAATGTATAATTCAGTAAGTCAGAATTTTCATCATGCCTTTGTGTGTGTGTTTGTGTATACAAGATAATTGAAGTGTACTTAGGTCTTGAAGTATTTACAATATTCATAATTAAATGAGGGTATTAATTGATATGGTTTCACTAAGGAACAGTCATAGGAAAGGATAAGTCATTCCCATTTATTTTATTATTAAGTCTATAATAAACATTCTGAGCAAGTTTTCTTTTTAATTTCATAAAAATAGAGATAAAAGGCCGGGCACAGTGGCTCACGCCTGTAATCCTAGCACTCTGGGAGGCCAAGGCAGGATTGCTTGAGCTCAGGAGTTTGATACCAGCCTGAGCAAGAGCAAGACCTGGTCTCTACTAGGGATCGCTTGAGCCCAGGAGTTTAAGGTTGCTGTGAACTAAGCTGATGCCATGGCACTCCAGCCTGGGCAAATAGAGATAAAACAGGAAAATCAAGCAAAATAATTCATCTTTTGTTTCTCACAGAAAAGGTCAAAGAAATTCAAATTTCAGAGCAATATCAGGGAAGCAATTGTAAGGTTACTATTAAATAAAAATAATGAGTAGTTGGAATGGAGAACAGTTATTATAAGTAATGAGATCACATAGGATGGGAACTGTTTTTGAGTCACACATACACAAACTGTGTGCTTTTTACAAATCTTTATCTGGTAAATCAGCATATGGGGGAGGTGGGGGATTATTTATATTTATTTGTGTGTGTTTGTGTATATATGTGCATATGTGTAAGGGTAGGGTCATGGTGACAATCTATGAGCAATAAGGAAATGAATTTCTTTCTCCCCTCTGAATTCATTAGAAGTCAAGAATAGCAGGTGTAGAGGAAACAAAGGAAAACAAAATAGGTTCAGATTATTTTGTGTGTCAGTTTATGATTGAGTTCTAATTCTAAAGTGAATGATAATAATGGCTAGATATCAGGTAACTATAAAACACACATTTTATGTCTATAACAATGTGTCCATAACACATTTAGTGTCAAAGTCATTTTTTTTTTTTACTGATGAGATAAATTGCTTTCTAGAGGTGGCTGGCTAGGCCTGTGGTAACTCACTGTTTATCCATGTTGATCAAATTTACCATCTGGAACAGCTTTATGTAATTGATATATATTTGTTGACTCTGGAAAGGATGGAAAGAAGGGAGGGAGGAAGGAAGGAAGGAAGGAAGTCAGGCAGGCAAGTGGAAAGGAGGGAGGGAGGAGGGAAGGAGAGAGGTAAGAAACCTTAAAAAACAGTATATTGCACACTTTTAAAGAAATCTTTGGGAATTTAAGGCTAACTGTAGTAAGTAGACAAATATTTTAGTGTCAGCTCAGAGATTTATGACCTCACTTAAACCCCTAGTGATTTTAAAGTATACTTTCTGATACAATCAATTTACTACAATAAAATCTAAGTTATCTAGCTATTTTTGTGCTTGGCTTCTATCAAACAAAGACAAGTATAAGAAAAAAGTGAGTCCTAGCAGCCTAATATTAAAAAACAGTTTTCTGAATGTTTCCTTTGGGTCAGTAAATACTCAATGATTTCCACCTCAGTACTCATTCTTCATGAGTATGAAGACCCCTGAACCATTTCAGGATCCTGTGATGGCAAGGAAAGTGTCAGGTTGTTTTGCTTCTTAAGACAGGGAAATGCATAAAGATATATTTACAACAATTTGGAGATTTTTTGCAAACCCAATGCCAAGAAAAACATTCACGTTAAAGAGAACAGCTCAATTCTGCAGCATGTTGGTCAATCAAATTTTTCATTGTATCTAAGAGCTACAGCATCCTCTGGGAATGGACTCCTCCTACACCCTTTGACATATATAATGTGATTTCACATTCTAAAGCATTCACTATTATTTCAGTATTGTAATATTTTATTTATAGTTTCAATACCATAAGAAGATAGAATTTATGTGCTGAATCAAACAACTTCTTAAGGATAATTTCACTCTACATGAATAGCTATTTCATTAATCTACTGAGCTATAATGGGAATATTTAACATTCTACTTCTATAATAAATGATTAACTTAATAGTTAAGGACTATTATTTTTCAAATATCAAGAATAATGTCCTTTAATTTTGGTCTCAATACTTGAACACTGTGAAGTCACCTAGAGAATATGTCATATTCTGTAGAGACAAATAATTCACTTCTCTTTAACTACAAAATCCTATCCTAGTACCAGCTGCTGGTGTGTTTTGGTTGTTGTATTTTGTTTTCCCTTCCAATTCTGACTTGTCTCTCTTTAAATTCGGGTTGCCAGAAGAGACAGGTGGTGCATGAAGGTTACTTAAAACAGTGCCAATTTTAGCTCTGCAGCAAACATGGGTCAAATCAAGTGGAAACTGATGCTAGGGTAGGAGAGAAGGAAGAGACCTAGAAATGGGCATGATCTTTTTCCATCCTTTGGGTGCATTTTAACACTTTCTTTTGTTCTGACTGAATAAGCCATAGAGACTTCTGAAATTTAGATTAACAAATTGTATCATTGATTTACTCTGTGCCAGACATTGCAATACTATATCTCATTTAGACTTCATAACATTCTTGTGTGGTAGCTATTGTTATATGCATGTTACAAATAAAGTATCTGTGGCTTAGAATAGTGACGTTACCTACTCAAGGTTGCATGTAGCTAAAAGATAACAAAGCCCAATTATAAATAAATCAGTAGTTAGATCAGTGGTTGTCAACTAGGGGCAATTCTGCCTTCCAGAGAGCATTTGATAATGTCCAGAAGAGAAATTTTTGATCTTCACAACTGGGAAATGGATACTACTGGCATTTGGTATGTAGAAGGCAGGGATGCTACTAAACATCAAGCAACACACAGGAAAATCCCCCCAAAAAATACTTTTCCAGCTCAAATGTGTGTAGTACTGAGCTTGACAAACCCTGAAGTAGAGCTATTCAAGCTCATGGTCAGTTTTCTCCTTATCACAACTTATTTTCTCCTCTGAGGCTAATAATGAACCCTCAAAGCAATAATGTGGAGCATAGTTTTTGAGATATTGTGTAAGATACATCAATAAAGGTGACTTGGCCCAGGACTCAAAACAGAAAGTATAAAATGGAAAACTACTCCATCATCATTTATACAATACATTTTTTAAGTCCCCAGCCCAGTCTGGGGATAGACAGAGTTGAGTGATTAAGATGCAGCTCTTGCTTTCAAGTGGCAAGAGAACTCATGTGTGCATGTATGCATAATGTATGTGTATAAGTATACATATCTCTATGTGTGTGTATAAATAGATATAGATATAAGAAAAATAACTATATAGGTAGCATATGCACAGTGCAAGCATGGAATAGGTAATAAAACATATGCTAACATTTAAAGAATGCTTACCATGTAGCAGGTGTACCGATGAGGTAGATACTACTATCATCTTCAATTTACACTAAAGAAATTGAAGTTCAGTAAGCTTAAGTAACTTTTCAAAAACCGCATATTAAGTTGTAGAGCTGGTATAAGCCCAGGCATCTGGCTGCACAGTCTGTGTTGTTAATAAGTATGTTATGCCTGTATGCATAAAGATCTCAGTATAATGCTTTTGACTCTACTTCTTTCCTATAATTTTTAAGTGAAAAACAAATAGCCCACTCTTTTTTTTCATGTTATTCATTCAACAAATGTTTATTGATTAAATATCATATGCAAGACCTCATGCTAGGTGCTGAGAATACAATGGTGAACATAGCAAACATACTCTCTGCTTTCATAAATCTTGCATTCTGAAGGAAGAAACATCCAACAAATAAAATAATATATAGAATACTCTACATTGCTTTAAGGAAACAATAGGATACTGCGATGGGTTGCATGAGAAGAAATGACATATTTTTCTATAGTGGTTGGAAAATATATTTCTGAAGAAATGAACGTTGCATAAGGGCCAGTCAGGCAAATATCAAAAGGAAGAATATTCCAAAAAGAGGAAATATTATGTGCAAAGATTATGATATGGAGAAAAAACAATCTCTTTATGGAACTAAACAGCTGCAAAATCACAGTGGCATATAATAATAAACATTTGTTTCCTACACGTCTGTGGGTTGGCTGGAGTGGCTCCACTGATCTGCTCATGGTGATGGCAGACAGGCAATGGGACAAGAAGGGCATGCTGTGCCTAACCCACTAGTCCAGGAAGGATGAGAGACACGTGAAACGCAGCCACATGGCTGACTGGCAGACCTTCAGTTTGAAGCAAAGCTGTCCAGCTGAGTCTACCTAGTTCAACCAAACCCCAGTCTGTGGATACATGAACAAGCTCAGCCAAGATCAGCAGAGCAACTCCAGCCAACTCACAGACATGTAAGAAACAAATGCTTATTATTGGATGCCACTGTGATTTTGTAGTTGTTTATTATGCAGAAACAGCTGGCCAATATAGTTGCCAAAGTAGGCAAGACCAAATTAGGCATCACAGAAAATAGCAGCGTGTCCTGATGAACCAGAATAGAGATCAAGTTATAGTGGCTAGGGAGATAAGAAAGAAAAAACAACAATTAAATGTAATATCATAGAAGCCAAGATAGAAAAGTGATTCATAAAAAAGGAGTGTTCAACTATGGCAACCTAAGTCCAATGAGTGAAGTAAGACCTACTAAATGTCCATTGGATTTGGGAAACATTTGTGACTTTGACAAAGGCAATTTATTTGAATAATAGAGGGAAAACCCAGAATAGATTGTGATGAAGAGTAAATGTGAGAGAAAGGAGTGGAGATTTTGTCTATAGACAACTCTTTCCTCAGGCAGTGTATTTGCTCTCCGTTTCAAATAGGAACAAATCTTTCTCTCCAACACATAATACAGGAATTAGTTTCCAGCCATGGTACTTGAATTTAAATTCAACTGTACTTCTAGATTTCTTAAGAAGTCTAAGTGGTTTCTTAAGAGAGTATCATTTGCTGCCAAACAAAACATTTTAAATTATTAAACAGATATTTAGAGTAAGTTATATTAAAATACTATATTATGTATAAAATATGTTGTAAATAATGAATAACAATATGTATACATGTTAGTATTGCTAATTCAATTTGTATAATAATGAAGAAAGCTTGGTATACCTTACCACCTATATATCTTAAACAAAGTATCTATTTAGATCATTTTTATAATATTATAGAAGAAAGAAAAAATTTAATTCAGGGAAAAAAGCAGCAAAAGAAAAATTAGGATTTTCACAGGTGGGTGAAACTATATATGGAGAAAACAATAAACAGTGAAGAACCCTGTAGATAGATGCTTAAATTAGTTTAAAGCCAATATATGTGAGAGGTACTTTGAACATAGAGTGACAAAAATGCTTGATCAAAACAATAACTATACAGACTCTGCTCCATCAAAGCAAACAACCACACATTTAAGGATTTGCATCCTGTATCTAATAGGCCATTAGCATATAATGCATTCAAATTGAAAAAAAACCCAGAAAAAAAATGTCTCGTTCTCATAAACCTTCCAAGAATAATATTGAATACTCTTACAAATATTTTTGATGTGGGGGAATATATACATTAAGGTGCCAAAGCACATCCAGGCGGTTGGTGACATTTTTTGCTTTGGAGCACAAAATCTTTGTATTTCTGCCAAAATGATGAATCTTTTTAGGATGGCACATCTCCAGTTTGATAGTTATTTTGTCAGCCTGCATGCTAAGAAGGTAGATTTTTAAGCCATTGGAAAGCAGGTACAGGCCCATAGCTGATACCTAATGGATGAAAGATGTACTGATAATTGCAAAAAGAAAATGATCTAGTCCCTGCATGCAGTCACCTAGAATATCATATGCCCACACCCAGGATACATGGGCACACAAACAGAGATGCCATGAGGAGAGACTTAAGAGGGAGTGATAGGAGATAAATATTTACAGGGTCAGATTGCAAATACCCTGGCAGAATAATAATTTGATATCCCTTTCAATTGGTATTCTTTGTGTATTTGGTCAACATTTATTTAGTGAGGTCAGGATAAGCATCTTTCAGAAGTAGTTTATTTGTTTGTTTGTTTTCCATGTGAGGGGATGGTCTGATGCAGTGAGAGTGAAACCAATTTAAAATTAACAATCCTTATAGAGAAGACTGGAGATTACAGACACTATTCTTCCCTGTTTGTGGCAAACGTGGGTTTGCACTATTTGAATTTCTCTTTAAGAAAATTTGCTGCAAGGGCATAGAACTGAGTTTCCAATGCACTTTTGATCCTCCCTGATGGCCACAGCATGGCTACACTTCCCTGAGGCTGCTTGCAGCAATGAGTGACGACAGCAGAAGTATCAGAGCCAGGCCGTTTCTGCCTGACATGGAACTCCTCCAGAGAAACCTTTTCTGAAGACTGCATTATCTTAGCCTAGATTTCCAATTGCACTAAAGTCTGAAGCTCTCCCAACCCATTCCTCTTATCTTCCTTGTCTCCTTTCATATATGTCAAGCCTCAGTCAGAAAACAGGACAAGAAATAGTTTGAATTCACATGGAATGGACAAAAATATTCATTTTAGAGTTTTGTCCCTGGGTTATATGAACTCTCTGGTTATCTTTCATAATATAGTCTGACGAAATCTTTACCTTTTGGACATTCTGCAGAACATGATATATTATTGACAATCGTTAACATGATCATTTCATTGTTGACATCATGGTAATCAAGGCAGAATGAGCATGGAGAGATTAGCACATTGGAGGGCTTGGTAAAAGACATGTACCGAATGAGCAGGGATTAAGCCCTATGAAGACTGAGAGATTCAGAGACTTTCCATTTGGTTAAAAATGTTAGAGGATCCACGATCAAGAGAATGTCAAGTTATTCATTCCAAAGTAGAAGACAAATTGCTGCATTTTACATTCTCTATTACAGAGAAGGAAGCATGGAACTTGCTAGACCTTTTCAAGTTTCGGAGTCAACACATTTCAACTCTAGGACTACTGCTCCAGCCTACATATGGTGTGATATGGAAGATGGCCAGCCGTGATGGAGTCCCAAGTAGGAAATGGCACCACAGAAAGTGCAGATTGTCTCTTGGGCCATAATATCTGGCACACCCTAAAAGTGGTGGGAAAAGATTGAGTGTGGAATTTATGAGAAGCTCAAGTTACTCACAATGTGGACTTTCGACATTCTGGAGCAAAGCCATGCCATTCATAGTGGATAATAGTGCATTTTTAAAGAAATAGCTCCTGGCATGTTACTGTACCCTGTTAAGAGAGGAAATGCTTGACCACTGATTCTGTGCCAAATGACTGTGTACCTAGAACTGCCTCTTATGAGATGGATTCTGTTGGACTCATCAACTCATAAAGGTAGGCAGGCCCAGAAGCAGTCCATCAGATGAAAATGGGACCTCTGGTACTGGGCTTGAGGAGGACCAGAGTGTTGCACAAGTAAACTGTGTGAGCAGATAGGCCAACCACCCCTATCACCCACCAAGGTGCACGAGGACCCGTCCCCCAGCTCACTCCTATGGTCTTATGGGGGCAAGGGAGGACAACTCAAATGCAGGCTGAAAGGGTAGGGAAGAGCTCAAGCTTGCTTTACTAATGAGTCAGCATGGCATATAGTGGAAGCTTAAAACGAAGAGTGACCACAGTACAGCCACTTTGAAGAATGGCTTTGAAAAGCAGTGAGGAGGAAAAATCTTTCTAAAGGGTGTAGCTGAGAGGAATCTACTTGGTTATTCATTTCACATGGAAGGAGAAGCCACCCAAGGTAGTGTATGCCCAGTGCCACTGCCATCAAGTCAGGATCTTGGAAGGAATAAAACTGGAAGATCTGAGACAAAGAGGTCTGCAATAGAGGTATGTGGGTGGGTATTTGAGAGTGGGCAAAAAGTGTGACGATTTTTGTACATATGTTAATATTCACGAGCAACATCTACCAAATAAGAGGCACTAAATAACCTTGAAGACTAAATGACTTGACTAGTTGACATTAGCCAGGCTTCATAATTGGTCATTCTCAAGTTGGCATAATACACAAACGAACACAATAGCTATTGTGGCATAGGTGTAGTTGACTCATGGGTCTGCTTGCCAAAGCCAATCTAGATGCTGCTACATCTGAATGTCCAACATATCAGCAGCAAAGACCAACAATGATGCACCAATATGACACTATTGCTCAACAAGATCAACTGGCCATTTGGTTTAAAGTTAACCGGGCCCCTTCTGTTCTGGAAGTGTCAGTGCTTTATCCTCATCCAGGTATGAATTTGCCTTTCCTATGTACAGAACCTCAGCCAACACAACTATACATGGGCCTAGAGAATGCCTGATCCTTAGGCATTAAATTATACACAATATAGCATCCAACCAAAGGACCCATTTCACAGCAAAGAATATGCAAGAGTGGGCCCATAACAAGGTGATCCACTAGTTATATCATATCTGCAACATTCAGAAGCAGCTGGTCTCCTATAATGTCAGGGTGGCCTACTAAAGACAGAGCTAAAGTGCCTGCTTAGAAGCAATACTCTGCAAGGATGTGGTGTCATCATTCAGATTTCAGTATATGCACTAAATCAGAGACCCCTGTGTGGTGCTGTGTTCCCAATAAGGAGAATACTTCGATGTGATAACTGAGAAGTGACAGCAGGAGTGGACCCTCTTACCATCACTCCCAAATATCTAGTTTGGAAATTGTGCTTTTTAATCCTTGCAACTTTGGTTTCTGCAAGGTTAGAAAACATAGTCTGCAAAAAGGTGTATTCCTGGGACACAGCAAAGGATACATTGAACTATAAGCTACAGCTTCCACCATGACTCTTTGGATTCTTTGCAACCAGTGGACAGCAGAATAGTCAGTTTCATATTTTGCAAGGGCAATTAGCCCTGATTAGTAAGAGACAGAGCTGCTTTTGCAAAAAGGCAGTGTCTTACTCAGCTTGGGTTGCTATAACAAAATACCATAGACTGGGTGGCTTAAACAACAGAAATTTACTTGTTTGTTTTCTCACAGTTCTTTAGGCTAGAAGCCCAAGATCAGTGTGCCAACACATTTGAGTTCTGGTAGGGCCCTCTTCCTGGTTTGCCAGTGGCCATCTTCTCACTGTGCTCATGTAGCCTTTCTTGGGTTCATGTGCTGGGAAAGAAGAAAGATCTTTTTCTCTTCCTCTTTTATAAAGCCACCAATCCTATTGGTCAAGGACCTTACCCTTATGACCTCATTTAACCTTAATTACATCCTAAAATCCCTATCTCCAAATATAGTCACATTGGCAGTTATGGCTTCAACATAGAATTTTGGGGAGGGGATAATTCAGTTCATAGCAGGTGATGAGGAAGAATACATGCAAAACCCAGCTGATCCTAATTATAACTGAAATGGACACATGCGGCAGCACTGGCTTGGGAAGCTAGGGATGTCTGACTTTAAAAACAAACAATTGATTCTAAAGTAGAGAAAATCTAAAAATATTATATTCATGTTTAATGAAATATGATTTGGTGGGGGTCACACCTGATAGGAATAGAACTGTACTCCTTTAACTATCCAGTTATAGCACAGTTATACTAGCATTTTCAGTAAGGTTTGCAAAAAATGTCTTATTTATTTATTTTCTTTTAATAGAATTGAATTTGGTTAATGTCAAATGGTGGGCCCTCATCTGGTCTGCCACTGAGAAATTAGAACTCAGTTATTTTGGAGGTTTCCTTTTTTTTCAGGGTTAGGTTAAGTCTCCTACATTTCTTTTGACAATGGCCCTGGTAAATAAAAAAATGAATCATCAATCTACAAATCGCCTTTAACATTTTGTCTTTATAGTCGTTTTCTCATAACCCTAAGCAGATAACCCCAGATGTCCCTCAGGCATCACACAGTAAACATATACAATTGAAAATGAGGCTCCAATCCTGGATGCATGGGTTTCTACAAAGGGGGATGCTGGTCACATACCACGGTCAATCAAGCAGTATCACAAAGACAAAAATAAAATCAGTCCAATTATGGGTCACCTCACAGATCTTCAGCACTTATCTGAAGCACAAGGACATTTTCTGCCTGCTGGAGTTTGGGCAGTATTGATTTTTTTCTTCTAAAATGTTTATTGATTTGGATATTTGTACAGCATAAAGCATTAATGTGTAGGTTGAGTACATCTTATCTCTAAATACTCACATTCTTAAAAGCCACAACTATTAAAAATATAGGTACAGCAAATATGATATACTTGTCATACCACAGGATGATGGGGAACTCAAAGATATTTTGAATATAATAAACTACAAAAGTTCAATTTCCTTCAGAGGAATAAATAGCTATTACAATCTATGTAAAGCATGCAAGGTTTAAATCTATTCAAATTGTACTTTGAAAAAGAAAAAAATATGTTTTAGATGAAAACTATCAATTTCTAAATTCATATCATTAGTGCCTGTGAATGTTAAGCAAATCATCAGAAATTTTGAACTTATGCTGAGAAAAGAAAAACATTATGTAGCAGATGTGAGTTGTCCACAAATTAAAGTTTGTAAGAGGTGTCTTATGTCTTTATTTTCTTTTAATCTAATTAAATTCAATACAGGTTAATGAAGAGCCCTCATTTAGTTGTCTTGCTGGAAAACAAGAGCTCTTTCATTTTTGGTGTTTTCTCTACTCCAGAGAGTCACGTAAAATACCAGGAGTCTTATACAGTGTGCATTTGGGGGCAGCCCCACTGGTTTTTTGCTCATGCTGGTTACCATGGAGATGCCCATTTTTTCTGGCCAGCAGGGTCTCTTGAAGTCCTTAGGATCCACTGTCCCAGTAGAAAGTGGGATATGGAGATGAATGTTAGGTGGTCTCTGCCTTGAATGGGATGGTAAATAATAAAGAAATTTCACCTGTTGTGGCCCTAGTGTATAGTGACAATAAAGCAGACAGACCCACGGATAATATAAAAAAACTAGGCACACATGTCACTTGCTTTCTGTCTGTCAAGGTGGGAAAGGAAAGGTATGAAAAACAGAATTAGAAAAACACCCTCCAATGGGTACAGGACTACAGTGCATTGACACTGGTGGCATATTTTCTGAGGAAGGCCACAAATCTCTAGGTATAGCTCTAGGTATAGTCACATCTCTTATGATGTGGCAGTATTGCATAGAATGACAGAAGAAGGTGCCTAGAAAAATCTTTTGAAATGCTTCTGGTTTCCAAGCCCTGTATAAAGCACTGGAGATACAGGTGTTTCTGTGTGCCTTGCTTGAAAAGCCATAGAGAAACTGAGAAGGTTGGTGAATCTTCAGAAGATCAGGACAAAGTAGCCATCAAGTAAGAGCACTTTCTGATCAAGGACTAGAGGCCCTTATAACAGTTTAATGGCTGAATAGGACCAGTCTCACCTCAGCAATCACCAGTCTAGAGATTAATCCAAACTAACCACACCACAGCATTTGCCACAGAGCATCCAAAATCACTATGTGGGTCAAAGGCCCTGCCTTCCATCACTTCCCTCAGATATAAGTCATATAAACCCTAGTTTTTATTTTATCTAGAAACTATCTAGGAAGGGAGTAGGGAGGGAAAGGGGGAGGTTATCTTCAAGATTTGTTTTGACCTGAAAGAAACAGACTAAAATATCAGATTGGATTGTGTTTACCAAACTGAACTATATTTATTTAGATTTTTTTTTTCTGGAATGAATGGATGTGGTGAATTAGTTTCAACATAATAGATATAATGTAGTGGTGGGATGCTTTTAAGGAAGGTAAAATAAATTATAGGAAATAAGCAAGATATTTTTCTGGGCACATCTGAGCATAAAGCATAAATTTGTGATCCTGTCAACAATAACACGAAACTCTAGGATGTAGCAATGACGCTGAGTGACCAGTATAAGGCCGAATTATTAATAGATAAATTGTTTGGCCTTCTTCTTTCTTGGCCACTCATTACTGAAGAGAATGCTTTGGCTCCTCCTGTTGATGTATTTCATATTAACCTAGAACTTTTCCAATAATAGGTTCAAATGTCACCCATTCTAAAAGGACTTGCATTTACTAGTGAACATCTCAGATGTGGAGGGTCACTAGCCAGAGAAATGAATCTTTAATTTACTGGAAGAACTGTGAGCACTTGGTTAACACCACAGTAAAAATTACTAAGATTTATAGAGCATTCACTGGATACCATGCACTGAACTAAAACTTTTGCATGTTTTTATTGATGGGTTTGTGAGTATATAACAGCAAGGTAGGGATAAGATACTTTGAAGTAGATCATCCTGTTGTATTCAACTCATACCACTTGGTTGTGATTAATTTCAACACAGTCTTCTCTGCTTTAGGTAGGCACACGCATGCCAAGTTTGTGTATGGAACCAATTAGGTGGTATACACTGTGTTCTTCAGCCACCTGGCTACCTGAAGGACAAAGAAAAATGAGTGTGATGAAAGCCTTTGTCAAGTATAAATTCAGGTATCTCTTCCAAGTCATTCAATCCTCTGTGAAAGAAAAAAGTCACTGGACAATTAAGGAGATGATCTTATTCAGGCTATTGCAATAGAGGAAATGTTCGTTAATAAAGAACGGTTGTATAGAGTCAGGTAAACAAGAAAATCACCATCAAGTCTTGTGGGAGTCAGGAAGGGTAGAGATGAGTCAGATCTGAGTCACTGAGGAAGGGTGGGGGTGAAAGGGAGTCTTTTTTTGGAATATGAGAGAACAAGAAGGTCCTGTGTGGTTATGTTAGCTATTTCTTGAAACATAAAATGGTGAGGATACTTCAGAAACCAAAATGGTAGCAGGATTTCTTAACTGTCTTCTGGAAGCACATGGCTCAGATAAAGATTAACATTGTCACTTCCTTCATACTGATAACAAAGATATGGGGAAAAAATAATAGTATAATACAGTGTATGTTTATGGCATTTTCCCCAAAGTTGTTGAAATCTCAATTAAACTGCTCAACCAATAGGACATTCTGTCAGTAACAGGACTTTCTCTTTCAGGCAGAACATAAAAATTTCAAATGGCATTTATGATAGAGAGAGTCCCTATTGTCACAGAAAATTTAACTTCAAGACTAAGCTATTAATAAAAGTATAGTAAAAGAGTATAGTATAATATAAATAAAAACAAGGAGGTAAAAGAGAATGGAGACTCAAATCCAAGGAAAGATATTTAAAGAAAAGTTAAAAAGAAGAAATAAAGGTGGAGAATGAAGGAGTCCCCTGCTAGAGATGGGTTTCCCCTTATTTAGTTCTGTACTCTTCTATATTAAGTGATTCCCATTAGACCATTAGCAGCCTCATTCTTAAATGTGCAAAGAGCAAAAAAAGAATATAGCTCAGTATACTCTCCTGAAGATTGAAAAGGAAGATAACGGCCTTGCATAATGCTCTTTTGAAACTTAAAAGAATTTCAAAACAGCTGCCTTATTGTGTAGATGCTTCATCAACTGACATAGTTGTCACTTCTCAAATGCTTAGGGCAGGATTTTTTACAAATGATATTCTGGCCCTCTTCCTAATTACACAAATGCAAACACCTGCCATTATACTGAGGCTAATTAGCAATTAGCAAAACAATTAAATTAGTTTGGCTTCCCTGCTGTGTTCATAAAATTCTTCAGACAGCACAAATGTTTAACTACTGACAGCAAGCCCAATACTGCGTATCTTAGCAGAGGTGGCGATCCACCAGAGCGAATCCATTGCGAGAGACAGCAGAATAACGTGAGGACACCTCGTCTCTCACTTCGGCCTGTCCTGTCTTCTCTCCTTTCCAACCTTTTCTAAAAGAAGTCTCAATCTCAAGGCATTCATGTTTTTCTGCTTTTTTCTTCTCTTTAAAATTGGTCATACCCGCTCAGCCTGTAATAGTAACTCATTTCTGTCTCTGTTAGCGTGAAGCCAGATAGACTTTGGTTTGAATGAGCTGTGTGAACTGGGGAAAATTATAGAAACCTTCCAAGGCTCAATTTGCTTGCTTATAAATTGAGGAAACAGTAACTATTGCATATGGTTATTGTGAGGATAAGTAAGACAAAATATAAAAGGTGCCTATGAGTGACGGCATGTGGACACTGAGTAGTGTCATTTTCCTCCATCTCTCCTTTCTTCTCTCTCTTCCTTCCTTCCTTCTAAGATACCTTAAGTTTTAGGAGCCAGTCTTATAAAGAAAATTAAGATTGTGTGTCTCTTCTAAATTGGCCAGAATCCTAATGGTTGAGATTATATTTCATTGTTTCTTGACCGAGAATTGATAATCATCAGTGCCCTGATTATCACTATTCTCTGCTGTGACTGCCAATGTCAATGTCAAAGTCATCACCACCACTAATCCTTGAGAGCCTACTATTGGGCCCTTGAGGATTCCCAGGGTCATTTTAGATGTTTTACCTGTATCATGTATTATATTTTTATGCCATGCTTGTTGATCTCTTATCCTACTTGTTAATTCTTATCCTTTTCTAAAAATCCCACTTTTATAGCAGTTGCTGCAGTTTCTACCCACCTATGCCAACTGACAAATGCTAAGAATCAACTTCAGTCTTCAGACTGTGGTGCTTTCCATGTAGTGAGTACATGGCTTTAAGACTTAGTGTATTTCTACTGATTGCTGCCACACCAGTGGGAGAAATTATGACCATTACAGTGCCCAACTGTCCTCAGGTATTGCTATAACTTCATTATTTACCACTCTGGGCCTTTTCCATCCAGTGAGTTGCTTCTAGTTTTTCCTATGATAACACCATCAGCATTTGTCCCCAGCTGGCTCACTTTCATCCTGTATGTCTCAGTTCAAACATCACTCTTCAGAAAGGCCTTTTCCGAATTCTTTCTAATGCGGTCTCCCCCAGATTTTCTTCCTCTCATCTCCCTGGTTGTTTCTTACATAAAATTTATCACAATCTCTACTTATCTTGCTTGTTTGTTATGTTTATTCACTCATTTAATTGATTATGGTTTTTTGTCCTAAATTAGGATGTATGCTGCATGGGGGCAGAAATGTATTGCCTCAGTATTCCCCCCAAATTAGAACCCGAGACAAGGAATGTGACGTAAGTAGTTCATGTGAGGGGTGATTCCAGGAAGCACAAAAGCGAGACAGGGAAGAGAGAAAAGCCAATTAACTGGTCTGTTAATAGGGAAGTTACTGATTGGCCAAGTGGGGCTCAATTCCTCTGGGGAACTTCTGAGAAGCAGAATATAGAAAGAAAGTACAGTCAGTTCTGCTATAACATGGCATATGTGTTTCTAAAAAGAAAAAAATCACTGCAATACAATTCATGCAATAAAAACCACAGGGCTTATGGGAAAAAATGGAGTTGAGGCAGAACATTCAAAACAAACAATATCAGTCACACATAAAGAAGATATAATCCTTAGAAATGGTAGCACCATTTCATGTATGATGAATTATTTAAAAATACATTAAATCTACAATAAATATGGTGCTTTACCTGAAAGAAGGCCAGTCGTTTTCTTGTGGAAGGGCATGATGGAAGGGTTGCAGTTTGTGAGTTATTGCAAAGCGGTGGAAGAATAGTTAAGTAAAAGTTGTTAGACAGTTGTAACACCAGGTTTGGCTGAGTGTGGCTCAGAACATGTGCCAGTGCCCCGAAGTCGCTAGCAGACATTTGAGATGTGTGCACATGTGCGTTTTTGTTTTTTGTTTTTTATATTTTATGTGACTTTAGTAAGTTTTCTGCTATTTTCTTTATTCATCTAGATCAGGTATTATCACACTTTTCCTTAAAAGATCTAATAGTAAATATTTTTGGTATTGCAGAACATATAGACTCTGTCACAGTCACAGAAAAGAGGTAAAAAATGGAAAGTCAGTGCTCCAATAAAACCTTATTTACAAGTCAGTGAGCTAGAGTTTTCTAATCCCTAATTTAATGTTCCTTATGGAAGAAATCATGCATAAGCAAACACAAAATTCAAGTTTTACTCAAATTTTTTCTTAACATATTTAGTACGTTGAAACTAATTCATGCTTTCAAAACAAGCATTATAGCAGAACTGGCTATACCTCAGAATTTTCCCATTGAAGGGATTTCTCCTGAGAACGCTAAATTTCCAGCACTTCTGGCTGCCCATTGTGTGAGATAAACAATTTCCCGAGTCATAGAGAAGACCTAAAATTTAGACGGAGAAGCACAAGTACTTAAGCAGAAAGCCTGCACAGAAATTGTCCTCCAGGGCCCAAGGCTGAGGTTACATGGGATGTGGCATAATCTGCATCTGCTCCACTTGTTGGTTGTATTCACTGCTGCATCCTCAGTGCATGCAATGCATTACGCGCCTCAAACAAATGACTTACCTTGATGTCCACTTACTGAGGTAACCAGGAATGAAGCCAGTCTGGTCCATTTGTAATTGAGACCTTTGTCTCACTTGGTCAGACTTAGTAACATTCCCTAGAATGCTTCATTTTCATGGTTACAATAATGCAGAATCTTCACAGTTTCTTCAACTCTCTCTTGCGTCTTCCTACATTTTTATTAATACCTCTTTTTACTCTTTTACTCAGTCTACCAATTTAGCATATTCTACTTCTAAAAACTCAATGTACATTTTAAAACACAACAATCATGTGATCATACATTTCTAGCCCTCTAACAAAATATAGTCTATATTTATTTTACTTAACCTAATAAATTTCTCTGCTTCAACATAAAGGATTTCCCATTTAATCAATACTATTGAGCAATGGCTCTGACCTGTAGGTGGTAATGCACATTTCACAGTGACAGCAACTGATACTACAAAAGAAAAAGGAACATGTTTACTACTAGAATTGTGCTTAAAAGGTTTGTTATGGATGGAATTGTGTCCCTCCAAAATTCATATGTTGAAGCACTAATCCCCAATGTGACTTTATTTGGAGATAGGGCCCTTAAGGAGGTGAAGTTAAATGCGGTCATAACAGTGGGGCCCTAATCCAATAGGACTAGTCTCCTTATAAGAACATGAAAAGACACCAGATCTTGATCCTTCTCACTCTCCCACCCCCGCGTCTCTCTGTCTCTCTCTTCTCCTTTCTCTCCCTCCACACCCCATGTATACTGCACACACAGAGGAAAGACCATGTGAGGACACAGAGAAGGTGGCTGTCTGTGAGGCAGGAAAAGAGACATCACCAGAAACCAAGACTGCTGGCACTTTAATCTTGACTTCTATCCTCTGGAACTGTTAAAAGGTAAATTTCTGTTGTTTAAGCCACCCAGTCAGGGGTATTTTGTCACGGTAGCCTGAGCAGATGAATACAGATTTTGGTACAAGAAATGGAATGTTGCTGTAACAAATACCTAAAAATGTGGAAGTGGTTTTGGAGCTAACTGGGTGATGGGTAGAGCCTGAAAGAGTTTTCAGATGTGTACTAGAAAAAGCCTAGATTGCCTTGAAGGGACAGCTGGTAGATTTACAGATGTTAAAGGGGATTCTGGTGAAGGCTCAGGAAGAAAAGAAGAGAGCTGTAGAGAAAGCTTCCATCATCTTAGAGCAGTGGTCCCCAACATTTTTGGCACTAGGTACCAGTTTCATGGAAGACAATTTTTCCACAGACCTGGGGGTCAGGGGTGATGGTTTCAGGATGATTCAAGACATTACATTTATTGTGCACTTTATTTCTATTATTATCACATTGTAATATATAATGAAATAATTATACAACTCACCATAATGCAGAATCTAATGCCGCTGCTGATCTGACAGGAGGCAGAGCTCAGGCAGTGATGTGAGCGATGGTGAGCAGCTATAAATACAGACGAAGCCTCGCTCACTCAGCCACCACTCACTTCCTGCTGTGTGGCCCGGTTCTTAATAGGCCACAGACCAGACTGGTATTGGTCCATGGCACAGGGGTTGGGGACCACAGTCTTCGAGGATACATATATTATCATAAATAGAATATTGGCAGAAATATGAATAGTAAAAGTGCTTTTGGTGAGGCCTTAGAACTTGTTATTGGAAACAAGGAAGGGTGATTTGTCTTATATAGTGGTAAAAAATTTTGGCTGAATAATGTCCCAGTGTTTTCTGGAAGGTAGAACTTATGAATGATGACATTGGATACTTATCAGAGGAGATTTCTAAGCAAAGTGTTAAGGTTGTGGCCTGGTTTCTCTTACTGCTTATAGTAAAATACAAGAGAAGAGAGATAAATCAAAGGAATTGTTAAGTAAAAAGAAATCAGAATTTGAAGATTTGGAAAATTCTCAGCTTATCCATACTGCAAAAAATAAAAAGCATTTTCTGGAGAGAACACCAAGGGCACGCCTGGACCAGCATGCCATAAAAATATTACTTACAGATTTAATCAGCCATCTCAGCTGAAGCCAGGCTCAGAGATGGGATTATACCAATAGAAACACTGCCCGCTGGGACTATAAAGGACAGTGAAAATGGGACACAATGAAGAAGGGCTGTCAGAATTCTGGTATTCTACAGTTTCAGATAATAGAGCTACCAACATTATTCTTCAAGAGAAGAGAAGAATGACCTTCAGGCAACTCAGAACTATCAGGCCTGCCACTCCCACCATAGGCACAGAGGGCAAGGTTGCTTCCTCCTGGGTTTCAGTGGGCCCAGATGCTGCCACCCGGTGCTTCAGGGGCAGGGCCGACCCACTGAGCTGAGGGGCGGGCGGGCTGCCCCTAAGGCTGTGGGGGTGATATTGTCACCCAGTAGGCAGAGAGGGCAGAACATTCAACCACAGAGGATTATTCTCAAGCCTTAAGATTTAATACATTTTTTCTTGCTGGGTTTTGGACTTCCTCTGTACCCATCACCTCTTCCTTCCTTCTAATTTCTCCCTTTTGTAACAGGGATGTCTATATAATGCCTGTCCTATCATTATATTTTGGAAGCACACAACTTGTCTGGTTTCACAGGTTCATGACAATATTTAGATGAGACTTTGGACTTGGAATTGATACTGGAGTGGGTTAAGACTTTTGGGGCTGTTGGGATGCAGTGAATGTATTTTGTATGTGAGAAGGACATAAATTTTACAGGGCCAGAAGGCAGAATATTATGGGCTGAATTGTGTCCTCCAAAATATATATGTTGAAGTCTTAACCCCCTAATGTGACGATATTTTGAGATACGCCCTTTAAGAAGGTAGATAACATTACATTAGGTCATAAGGGTGAAGCCCCAATCAAACAGGACTAATGTCCTCAGAAGAAGAGGAAGGAAAATACACCAGAGATATTTTTTTCTTCTCTCTCTATCTTTCTCTATCTCCCTCTCTGTGCCCACACAGAGAAAATGTCATGTGAGGACATCGCAAGAAGACAGCCATCTGCAAGCCAGTAAGGACACAGCAAGAAGCCAGGTCATTTGCAGGTGGTCTGTTTCACCAGAAACCAACCCTGCTGGCACCTTGATCTTGGACTCTAGCCTATGGAACTGTGAGAAAATAAATTTCTGGTGTTTAAGCCACCCAGTCTGCAGTATATTATATGGCAATCTAAGTAGACTAATGCAGGGGTATTTAGCATCAGGGAGAAAAACACAGGTAAAGAAAGATTTCTAAAATAATAAAATATTTTTCATATTAAGAGCTGTCAGAAGCGACTATGAACCCAAGCAAAATAATTCAATAAACATTTATTAAGCCCTAAATAGAGCAGATTTTGCTGGCTGTTTAATCAATAGTCATTGCTTATCCCCACCCATGGCCACTTCTGCTTTATTCCCAGGATAGCAGGTCTCCTACCAGAGAGATATATAGAATTAGGAAAAAATAATATGAACATCTCAAAATGTTTATTTGAGTTGATTTTATCATGTGACTTTTTGCAAGGGACTATACAACAGAGAGAAATTTAGCCTAAAGAAGGTTGATCTCAAAGGAGAAAAGGAAGAAAATGCAGTCTTGAGAAAGAAACTTTGTCTGTAACAGGCCTTCTAATTAGACAGAGTCCCTTCATGTCATGCTTCTCAGAGTTTATAAAACTGATTTCTCTGTCCTCCAACTGCAGTTAGTGCTTTCAGAGAATTGGGAAGTAAATGATTTTGCAGAAAATATAATT
The DNA here is from genome assembly GCA_023783475.1 of Daubentonia madagascariensis. Taxonomy (NCBI): domain Eukaryota; kingdom Metazoa; phylum Chordata; class Mammalia; order Primates; family Daubentoniidae; genus Daubentonia; species Daubentonia madagascariensis. The sequence continues at coordinate 43,805,809 of JAKFHU010002088.1, read as the reverse complement.
GTTGAGAGTGAGACCTAAGCCTATTATAAGGTTCTATCATTAGGCGTTCTCCACCAAAGAGAATGAACAAATTTGATTGAGAAGAAAATCTGATTAATGGCTGTTATTTACTGGATTCAAGGCAGAGTCCATTAAACAAAAGGTTAGGTGTGGGAAGAATATGGAATTCAGTATAGTCAAGATCCTAGTGGTAGTTATTAACCCAGTAAATAAATATTATAGAAAACTGCTAAGTTTTTGAGGAGATTGTATTGATATAAATGAACTTAATGACTTGGCAACAACCTGTGAATGCTTTATCCTAAGGCCACCAACTTACCACCAACAGGAAGTGCATTACTAAAGCAGCGTAAACATAGGAAAGGACCATTTCTGTTGTGTTCATAAAACACAATAGAGAAGGAAGCTCTTTCTTAAAAGCAGAACTATTATCTTCTCAATTGGCCAACAAAGAAGCCTATTCCACTGGCAGACTGGGACTCTTAGTTATTTCTATTTAGCAGTAAATACATGCTATGAAGAGACTGCTGCATTTCCTACTCTGTTCTTTTTTAAGCCGATGTCTTTCTCACAGGTATTGTATTTCTGTTCTACCATTTTGTGTTATGTGTTTTGGAGGTGGATAACTCGAGACCACAAGGTGCCTCATCCAACTGAAAACAATGTGCTGATCATAGCTGCCTCCCCTTGTACCAGGGTCTGGCCCCTTGTTGTGCTTTCTTCCTGTTCTTGTCCATCAGGAAAAATAAAAAAAAAAATCATATTATACACCATCACCAAGGCTGTAACTTAAGAAAATGGAATTGCTTTTCATGGGGGGTGGCAGTGGGAAGCAGATTCTTCATATTATTTAATTGTCATAAAATAGAAATAGCATAAAAATTAACCATTTTAAAGTGTACAATTTCATGGCATTTAGTGTATTTGTAATGCTGTGCAACCATCACCACTATCTAGTTCCAAAACATTTTCATCACCCCAAAGGAAAACCCTGTACCTATTATACACTTACTCCTCATTGCTCCCTCCCCCATACTCAGGCAACTAATAGCCTACTTTCTTTCTCTATGAATTTGACTATTTGGAATATTTCAGAACTTCCTTTTATTGTTTTTTTTTCCCCCTAAGATCCACTCAGAGAAGGAAAAGAAGAGTTTATTTAAATAGTAAAAATCAAGATAATTTTAGAGCCAGAACTAATGACCAGTGAAAAATAATGAGATTAATTACATGTTTTACATCAAAACTCCCCAATATATGAAAGTAAACAGATTCTGTATGGCATTATCATTTCTTTTTCTAGCCAATATCATTACTAAAGTATTTTTAGGAAATTCCCCATATTCGAGTACCCACTTGGTCTTACTTTTCTTTGTGTTGAGGGAGATAATAATAAACAGATATTGACAAAATTTCCTTTACATATGGTCACAGATATTCACTGACCTTTGTTTAATTCTGTCTGATGACCAGCCAATACTGAACAATCAGAAAGCTCCAACTGACTTTTAAGCGATTCTCCAGTTCAAAAGAAGGTGACATTTAAAGACATAGAAAGGTTTCTCATTAAAACAGTTATTTAAAGAAACAGAAAACACATTAGAAGCACATGATTTGTATTCTCAATAAAATTCCAAAAAACCTGTGCCTATTTGAATTATAAACAAGTAGTCATAAAAATGGGGTTATTTGACCTTACAAGAAATTTTAAGAGAATTTGAGCCATAATTGCCATATTTAAAAAAAAAAAACTGAGACAGTGAATGCCACAGAAAATCAAATTCCTAAAGAAATCAATCTCACGAAATTTCCCCAAATTTCAAAGAGAAAGAAGGGAAATTCTAAAAAGAAAAGAAAAAAAATTAGAAATTTAGGTTAGATTCAGGAGAATCCTACCTACCAAAATCAAAATTTCAAAGAGTGTTTAAAAGAAATAATAGCATAAAAATCCTTTTATCTAAAGTAAACTTAGTCTAAAAATTGAGAGTTGAAACTCTTTGAAGCAAAGGTAATGAAAAGAAAGTCATATGTCTCCTAGTGAAATTTTTGAAGATTAAATATGGGCAAGCTTGTGTGCACATGCAGTTACTTCTGCCTGGAAACTTCCAGTCTACTCACTTCACTACTGCTGACATGCCTGGTCTTTCCCATTCCTTAGCTTTCAGATTCAGTCATATCACCTTAGCGAGCCTTATCTGGCAACCCTAAACCAAAGTCCCTTGCTGGTATTTTTTATCACAGCACAGTATTTATTATTAATATATTTAGAACATTTTAAAGGTTTTTTTAAATATATATATATGTATATATAGTATTCACCTCTTTACTGTATCTTTTCTCATTAAACAGTGTATCCTTAGGATCATGTCTACTTTGATATAGCCTATTGCCTAACAATATACTCAATTAACTATGTGTAAAACCATAAACCAAATATTTCTTAAATCAAATGAGGAGAACACAGTTTTATATTAGTGGATTAAATTAACAAAAAATGGGAAAACAGTGGTAGACAGAAGATTACATGCTGATCTTCCATAAGGGTAATGAAAAAGTTATTAGTTTGTTGCTTATATTTATGATTTTATGATAATTATAGTAATAATCATAATTTCTATCAATTGAATAGTGATTACAATGTGCCAAGGAGTGTACATATATACTCGTTTAATTCTCACAGCCAATCTTTAGGTAATGTTGTGACTCTTACTGTGCAGATAAGCAAATTGAGTCACAGAGAGGTTAAGAAACTTGCCTGAAGTCACACATTTGGGAGGTATTGAAGCAAGGATTTAATCTCAGTTTGCATATTTCAAAGCATAATATTGGTCTATAAATATCATGAAAAAGGCTTAAGGAAACTATTTGTATAACTAAATAGCACATGACTAACTTTGAAACAATTCTAGAAGTTAATAAGCAAAGAAGATTAAGACTACCTACACAGAAAAGGAACAGCAAGGAAATACAAAATAGGAGAGATACATGCCAAAATTAAATTATTATAGCTTTAAACAATGGATCTAGTTCTTCAATTTATTGCCAACAATTGTTTGTGAGTACCTACTATACATTAGACAATATTCTAAATCTTGAGTGTAGAGAAGTTAATAAAACACCAAAAAACTGTTAGAACTAATAAATTCAGTAAAGTTACCGGACATAGAATCAACATACAGAAACAGAACATACAGAAATGCAACATACAGAAACCAGTGGCATTTCTATATGCTAACAATGAACTATCCAAAATAGAAATCAAGAAAAAAATCTCATTTACAATAGTATCAAAAAAATACTTAACAATAAATTTAACCAAAGAGGTTAAAAGGCTGTATACTGTATACCGAAAACTATAAAACATCAATGAAAGAAATTAAAGTCACAAACAAATAAATAGATTCTTATGTTCACAGATTGGAAGAATTAATATTGTTAAAATGTCCATACTACCCAAAGTGATCTACATATTCACTGTGATCTCTATCAAAAATTTCAATAACATTTTTCACAGAAGAAAAAAAATTCTAAAAGTTATATGAAACCACAAAAACACTGACTAGCCAAAGAAATCTTGAGCAAAAAGAACAAAGCTGGCAGTATTACACTTCCTGATTTCAAAACACACTACAAAGCTATACTAATCAAAATAGCATGGTACTGGCATAAAAACAGACACATAGACCAATGGAACAGAATAAAGAACCCAGAAATAAACCCATGCATATACGGTTAACTAATTTTCAACAAAGTTACCAAGAATACACAATGGGAAAAGGATAAACTCTTCAATAAATAGCGTTGGGATAGACTCTTTAATAAATGGATATCCACATGCAAAGAAAAAAAATTACCCTTCTCTTAAACCATACATAAAAATCAACTGAAAATGGATTAAAGACTTAAGACCAGAAACTATAAAACTCCTAGTAAAGAACCTAGGGGACAAGATCTTTGACATTGATCTTGGCAATTTCTTTTTAGTTTTATACCAAAAGCACAGGAAACAAAAGTAAAAATAAATAAGTCAGACTACATCAAACTAAAAGCTTTCTGCACAGAAAAAGAAATAATCAACAAAATAAATAGGCAGCCTATGGAATGGGAGTAAATATTTTTATATGTATACATCAGATAAAGGATTAATATCCAAAATATATCAAAAACTCAAACTCATTAGCAAAACAAATAGCCCAATTAAAAAATAGGTGAAAGACTTGAATAGACAGTTTTCCAAAGTAGGCATACAATGGCCAACAGATATATAAAAAGATGCTTAACAACACTAATCATCAGAGAAATGCAAATCAAAACCACAGTGAGATATCGCCATGCACATTTTAAGATACCTATTGCCAGAAAGTCAGATAATAAGTGTTATCAAGGATGTGGAGAAACAAGAACTCTTATACACTGTTAGTGGGAATGCAAATTGGTACAGCCATTGTGGAAGTTCCTCAAAATATTAAAAATAGAATTATCATATGATTGAGCAATCTTACTTCTGGGTATATAACCAAAGGAAATAAAATCTCTATGTCAAAGAAATATCTGTACTCCCATGTTCATTTCAGCATTATTTACAATAGTCAAGATTGGAAACAAACTAACTATCCGTTGACAGAGGAATGGATAAAGAAAATGTGGCATATACGCACAATGGAATATTATTCAGTCTTAAAGAAGAAGGAAATTCTGCTGTTTGCAACAACATGGATGAACCTTGAGGACAGGGGGTTAGGTAAAGTAAGCCAGAAACAAAAAGGCAAAGACTATGTGATCTCATTTATATGTGGAATCTTAAAAAAAAAAAAAAGGTGGAACTCATAGCAATGGAGAGTAGAGCTGGGAGTGGGGGAAGAGTGGGAGAGACATTTGGTCAAAGGACACAAACCTTCAGTTATGAGATGAATAAGTACTGGAGACCTAATGTACCCCACTGTGACTATAGTTACTGACATGTATTGTATACAGGCATATCTCACTTTATTGCACTTCAATTTATTATACTTCACAGACTTTGTGGTTTTTACAAATTAAAGTTCTGTGGCAACGCTGTGTTGAGCAAGTCTATCAGCACCATTTTTCCAACACCATGTGCTCACTTTGTGTCTCTGCATCACATTTTGGTAATTTTCTCAATATCATAAACTTTTTATTATTATTATATCTGTTATGGTTATCTGTGATCAGTGATCTTTGAATGTCACTATTGTAATTGTTTTGGGATGCCATGAACTACACCCACGGAAGACAGCAAATGTAGTCCATTAATGCTGTGTGTGTTCTGACTGCTTCACTGGCTGTCTGTTCCCTCATATCCCTTTCCTTGGGGCTCCCTATTCCCTGAAATGTAACAATATTGAAATTAGGCCAGTTAATAACCTCTACAATGGCTTCTAAGTTTTCAAGTGAAAGGAAGAGTCTCACGACTCTCACTTCAAAAGCTACAAATGATTTAAGCTTAGTGAGGAAGGCATGTCATAAGCCAAGACAGGCCAAAAACTAGGCCTCTTACACAAAACAGTTATCCTAGTTGTGAATGCAAAGGAAGTTCCTGAAGGAAATGAAAAGTGCTACTCCAGTGAACACATGAATGATAAGAAAGTGAAACAGCTTATTGCTGATACGGAGAAAGTTTTAGTCATCGGGATAGAAGATCAAACCAGCCACAACATTCCCTTAAGCCAAAGCCTAACTCTCTTAAATTCTATGATTCCTGAGAGAGGTGGGAATACTGCAGAAGAAAATTTGAAGCTAGCAAAGTTTGGTTCAGGAGGTTTAAGGAAAGAAGCTGTCTGTATAACACAAAAGTGCAAAGCAAAGCAGCAAGTGCTGATGTAGAAGTTGCAGCAAGTTATCCAGAAGATCTACCTAAGATCATTAATGAAGGTGACCACACTAAACAACAGATTTTTCAGTGTAGCTTAAACAGCATTCAATGGGAAGAAGATGCCATCTAGGTTTTTTATAGCTGGAGAGAAGTCAATGCCTGGCTTCAAATCTCCAAAGGACAGGTTTACTCTCTTGGTAGGGGCTAATGCAGCTGGTGATCTTAAGTTAAAGCTCATTTACCATTCTGAAAATCCTAGGGCCCTTGAAAATTATGCTATGTCTTCTCTGCCTGTGCCCTATAAATGGAACAACAAAATGTGGATGACAGCACATCTGTTGATAGCACTGTTTACTGACTATTTTAAGCCCACTGTTGAGACCTACTGCTCAGAAGAAAAAGATTCCTTTCAAAAATTACTGTTCATTGACAATGCACTTAGTAACACAAGAACTCTGATGGAGATGTACAAAGACATTAATGTTGTTTTCATGCCTGCTAACACAACATCCATTCTGAAGCCCATGGATCAAAGAGTAATATTGACTTTCAAGTCTCATTATTTAAAAAATACATTTTGTAAGCCTATACCTGTCAGAGATAGTGATTCCTCTGATGAATCTGGGCAAAGAAAATTAAAAACCTTTTGGAAAGGATTCACCATTCTAGATGTCATTAAATTCATGGGAGGAGGTCAAAATATCAACATTAATAAGAGTGTGGAAAAGATTGATTCCAACCCTCTCGAATGCTTTGAGGAGTTCAAGAATTTGGTGGAGGAAGTAATTGCATCTGGGGTAGAAATAGCAAGAGAACTAGAAATAGAAGTGGAGATGGAAAATGTTACTAAAGTGCTGCAATCTCATGATAAAACTTGAATGGATGAAGGGTTGCTTCATCTGCATAAGCAAAGAAAGTTGTTTCTTGAGATGGAATCTATTCCTGCTGAAGATGCTGTGAACATTTTGAAATGACAAGAAAGGACTTAGAATATTGTATAAACTTAGCCGATAAAGCAGTGGCAGGGTTTGAAAGGACTGGCTCTAAGTTTGAAAGAAGTTCTACTGGGAGTAAAATGCTATCAAACAGCAGAAACAGAGAAATCTTTCATGAGATTAAGTATCAATCAATGTGGCAAGCTTCATTGTTGTCTTATTTTAAGAAATCACCACAGCCACTCCAACCTTCAGCAACAACCATCCTGGTCAGTCAGCAGCCATCAAGGTGGGAGCAAGACCTTCCACCAACAAAAAAGATTACAACTTGCTGAAGGCTTAGATAATTGTTAGCATTTTTTAGCAATAAAGTATTTTTAAATTAAGATCTGTACTTTTTTTTTAAGACAAAAATGCTATTGCACACTTAATATACTACAATACAGTGTAAACATAACTTTTTAATTTTTTTGAGACAGAATCTCCCTCTGTCACCCTTGCCCGAGTCCAGTGGCATCATCACAGCTCACTGCAGCCTCAAACTCCTGGGCTCAAGCGATCCTCCTGCCTCAGCCTCCCAAGTAGCTGAGACTATAAGCAAGTGCCACAACGCCCGGCTAATTTTTCTAATTTTTGTAGAGACAGGGTCTTGCTCCTGCTCAGGCTGGTCTCAAACTCCTGACCTCAAGCAATCCTCCCACCTTGGCCTCTGAGAGTGCTGGGATTACAGGAGTGAGCCACCGCGCCTGGCCCACATAACTTTTTATGCAGTAGAAAGCCAAAAAATATGTGTGACTAGCTTTATTGCAATATTTGCTGTATTGCGGTAGTCTGGGACCAAACCTATAATATCTCCAAGATATGCCTGTATTTGAAATTTGCTAAGAGTGTAAATCTCAAGTGTTCTCACAACAACAAAAAAGGTAACTATGTAAGGTGATGATAGGTTAATTAGCTTGATTGCGGTAATCATTTCATAATGTACATATATCAAAATATCAAGGCTGGGCGTGGTGGCTCATGCCTGTAATCCTAGCACTTTGGGAGCCTGAGGCAGGAGGATAGCTTAGATCCCAGAAGTTTGAGGTTGCAGTGAGCTATGATTGGGCCACTGCCCTCTAGCCCAGGCAACAGGCAAGATACTTGCTCAAACAAACAACCCCATCAAATTGTACACCCTAAATATACACAATTTTTTTTTAGAGATAAGGTCTCACTCTGTTGCCTAGGCTGGAGTGTAGTGTCTTGATCACAGCTCATTGTAATGTTGAACTCCTGGGCTCAAGTGATCCTTCTGCCTCAACCTCCCTGGTAACTGGGACTATAGGTGCATGCCACCATGTTCGGCTAATATATACAATTTTTATTTGTCAATCAGACTTTAATAGAACTGGGATAAAAACATTAAAATATACCTTTCCTCATTTTACTAAGAGAATCAGATGATCAATAAGATTAATTAGTAAAATATGTAATATGCTCAATAATGGCAAATAACAATGAGAAAAAATGAATAAGGGGGAATATGCATGTCCTACAGATGCGGTTATCAGTGACATTTTAAAAGGGTGATTAGGGAAGGCTTTGCTGAGGTGACTTTGTGGTAAAGACCCAAGCAAAGTAAACTAGCTATGGTGTTATGTGGCCAAAGAGAATTATAGGATTAGATAGCATTAGACAAAGGTCCTGAGATGGAAATGCCAGGAGTATTCAAAGAAAAGCAAGGAGGCCAGCATAGTTAGAGCAGTGAGGTTGCTTAAGAGATCCGCCTACAAAGCCAGAAAGTTACTGAGAGACCAGGGCATATAGGGCCTGGTACATCAGGGTATGAATTCAGGTTGCTACAAAAAAATAAAAAATACAAAACAACTAATGATAGTCTACATACAAGAAATACACTTAGAAAACAATCTAAAAATAAAATGATGTGTAAATGGCCTACAGGTAAAAAAAAAATACAAAGCAAAAGCAAAGATGGTAGTCTCCTACTAAAAAGAGAGAACCCCAAAATCAAAACAATCAAGTCAGTCAAAGCAGGTCATTTTATATCAATACCAGTGTAAGCTGTAATGAAAAGATACAAATTTAAGGGCTGAAATACAATGTGACATTGACAGAAATACAATTACAATGAGTGATTTTAAAATACCAGTATTGATCAAAGGTTGAATAAGTAAAAAAAAAATGGGAACAATTTGAACAAGATAATTAATAAAGATGAATTGATAGATATGATCTCATTCTATTATGACTTTAATAGAAAACTTAACTCAAAATAGCTGCCCCATCAGGATAGATTTGACTTCAGAGTACGCTGAGTCAAGAACTTAGATGATATATACAGAATCCATTCTCACCAACTCTTGGCTCTGCTCTCTGCGTCATGATTAGGTATCCACATGATGATGAAATACCTGGTTCTTATGATGTAGAAGAGAGCATGTTTTGCCCTCAGGAGTCTCTCCTTTGATTTGGTCCCAAGTGTATAGTAGAGTAATATGATGAGCTGTTTGGCCAGATCTGAGTCAAGTATCCCTCTGGGAAAGGGGAAAGAGGTCCACACTGAGATTTTACACTGAGATTGGAGAAATAACTGGTTCCCCAAAAAACAATTGGGTTCTCTTAACAAAAAAGATAGAAATGGGCCCCGGATGCCAAAACACAGCAAACCCCACTAACTGACTATCTGACTTGTCTCTGGCCTGCTTCTCCAGCCACTCACCACCTTGCTCCAGTAACCTGGTCTCCTTTCCGTTGCTGAACAGGTCATACTTATTTTTACCTTGCTGATTGTACTTACTGTTACTTCTGCCCAGAATGTGCCAATTCCAACTGCCTGCCTTCGTCACAATATTTGGTTCTTGGTTTGCACGTCATCTCTTTAGAGAAGCTTTCTCTGAATCGTTCTCCACGCTTTACCCTTCTTATTTTGCAGTTTACAACTCTGTATATTTCCTTCATAGAATACAGTGCAATCTGAAGATTTATTTACTTGTTCATTATCTGTTTGCCTCTATTACTTATGTTTCATAAACCACAGACCTTGTCTGCCTTGTTCACTGTAGTTGTCCTAGCATTTGCTACAACAGTTCTTCATTCATTTTAAACTCCATAAGTATTTGTTGAATTAAGAAATTGATAAATGTAGTACTTTATATTCTGAAAGAATAAAATTTAAGTGATTTTGGAATATTTCTAACAATGATATTTAGTTTTAATCTAAAAAGAGAACTTCAAAATATTTTGCAAGTGCTTTTTGCAATTAAAAAATTATACTTTTACATTGTAAGGTCAAATAGAAAACTGTATTAGTTTCCAAAGACTGCAGTATTAAAATACTACAAACTGAGTGGCTTAAACAACAGAAATGTATTGTCTCTAAGTTCTGGAGTCTAGAAGTCTGAGATCAAAGTGTCAGTCAGGTTGGTTCCTTCTGAGGGGTGTGAGGGAGAATCTGTTCCATGTTTCTCTCCTAGCTTCTGGTGGTTTGCTGGCAATTTTTGACATTCCTGAGCTGTAGATGCATTGCCCTGATCTTTGCCTTCATGCTCATTTGCCTTTCTCCCTGTGTGAATGGCTAACTCTTCACATGGCATTCTTTTTATAAGAATACCCATCATATTGGAGTAGGGGCTCACCCTACTGAAATATGACCTCATCTAAATGAATTACATCTGTAGTGACTTTATTTCCAAATCAGGTCACATTCTAAGATCCTGAGGATTAGGACTTTAACATATAAATTTAGGAGAAACACATTCAACCCATAACAAAATCCCACATAATGCCAGATAATTCAGAAGAAAACCACACTTTATGACAAAAATGTGAAAGGTGGCCAAAGTTGTACCTGTCAATTTTTAACCTATAATTACACCAATGTGAACATGAATAGTCAAAATAAATGAGGTAAGTATTCAATTCTATAAATTAACCAAAAGAAGAGAAAATTTTAAGGAAAATAGCAGGGAAAATATTAAAGATGATGTATGAAAAAATGAATTAAAAAGAAGTAAAATTGATATGTATCATATCATATATACTTTTTCACCAAATAATATATAACCATCTGGAAAATATTATCAAGGTGATGTACAGATGATACAAATAAAATAAGTAAGAGATGTAACAAGAAATGTAAGAAGATTGTAAAAATTATAACTGCTATTACATGTAATTACACATAAAATTTTTAAAATTGGAAAAAAGGAAAATTTCTATAATTATATATGTAATACATCAAATATATATATATTTATATATTTATACTATGACATATTTATATAGGATATATTTGTATTGTATATGTATATATGTGTGTGTGTATATATATAAATACATATATAGAGAGAGAAAGAGAAACTATAAATAGATAATAAAACAATATAATTTTTAAAAATCAGATATCAATTTAAAATTAGTACCCATGGCTAGACTGTTTTATAAATAATATATTTAAACTTTAAAGTAGCAGCTAATTTCAATGCTATGTAATTTGTTCAAGTACAAATAAAAGTGTAAAAAGTCATTTATTTAATAACTTGGTTGATTATATCTAATTGAGTATCAGAAAAAAAATTTTTTAAATAAAGTGTCATAAATAAGTAATATGATTATATATCTGGAAACCTAAGCAATTTAGATTAATAAGAGAGTTCTGTAACTGTCTGGATACATCAACAGAAAATTATTAACTCTTGTTATACCAAAAAAGAACTCTCAGAAGGTACAACTATAAAACAGCAACAAATTTTTTAAATACTGAGAAAGAAAAGTGTGGGAATTTTATACAAATAAAAAATTTTATATTGAAGAACATTTGAATCTAACTTATTGATTTAATCAAAGCCAGATTTTTAACCAAAAATAAGTTCTGGTTAAAGATGACAAATTGAACACAAGTCCTTTCTTCTACTTTCTACTAAAATCTCATTAAAATACAAGAAAAGAAAATTAAATTAAAGAGCAAAGAATAACAGAGGAAAAAACAACAATCAAATTTTGAAAGTCAAAAAGCAGATGAAAGAGTAGTAATTGATTAGCTACCCTGAGAAACTCTACTCATCAAAACCTATTGTGTAGGAAGCTGAGAAGGAATGTAATTTGCATTACTGAATCCTAGAAAGTCACAATAATAAGGCTACATTAGGTAGCTCTGATACTAAGAGTGGAATGAAGAATTAGTTGAACATCAGTTTGATAAGATTTATATACTCCAGCTCTCCTATCTTACACTACAAATCCAAGCAGCTATGCATGGCCCCAGTACAAGATGGAGGATTGTTTTTTAGAGAAAATGATCAGAGTCTTGCCTATGGGACAAGAGCTGAGGGTGGGGATACCATATTAAAAACAACAGAATTAGAGGAATGTCTATATAATAGTTGGTAAGATACCCTTCCCATATATACATACACTCACAGTCAAATTTGTCCATTTGGTGCCCACTATACTGTCAGGAAAGCTTATACACCCATCTCTCTTCTTCTTCTCCAAAAACAATAAGCACTCTTTTCTGGGAAATCTGGCCAGCCCAAGGGTGAACATCTAAATTTATAAGAATTGTGGATCCTGCAACAAAATAGCCCAACTCAATCATTACCTAGAAAAGTCTAATAGCCATGAGACATTTCCATGACATAGAGATCCTATTTAGCCCTCAGTGCCCCACTTTAAAATATGAAGAGACACCTAAGGATCACCATATATTGAAAGACAGCTTATAATATGAAAGGAAAAGACCAGAAGAAATAGTAAATGGTAGTTTAGGGAAATCAGCAATAATGTAGGGAGAAGAGTAATTTCTATAAAAAATTCAATAATTAGTCCTTGGAGAAATAAAAATAAATTTTACAAATGTATAAAAGTAACACCCTAGAGATGGATTTTGGTAAGACGGCAGACCAGAAGCAGCCCATGTGTGACACTGTCAAGGACAGGATTGAAAGTTACAGGTGGCTGCCTACCCACAGGTGGCTGTTCTTGGAAAGAACATTGTAAAACTCCAGAGAAGCAATAGGGGGCATTCAGAGTGAAGGAGAAGGTGATGGGGAGATTAATATAAATAAGATATCAATTCAAAATTAGTGCCAGGGCTAGACCTTTTTATAAATAATATATTTAAAAGATTGAAGGAAACTTTGGGAGGCATACATATGTGGGGAAAGTCAGGAGGAGAGAGCCCTGGGGCTTCACATTCACCCCCTAGGCACCATGGCCCAAGCTATAAGGGGGCCCCTACCACCACTGCAGACCTCTGGATGGATCAGGGAGCTGATTGGAGTTTGTACAGAGACATTGCACCAGACAGTGGGTGCAGGAGGGGTTTGGTGACTGTCAATCCCAGGTTACAGCAACTGATGCCATTCTGAGCTCTCAGGTACAGGGTACCAGGTCAGCACCAGGCTCTGCTTTGCCAAAGCAGCCTTTGTATCTCCCCCACCAAGCTGGGGAGGGAGCAGGCACAGCAAATGCTCCTCTGAGCCATGCCCTGTGACTGGGAGCCAAGCACCCCTTGCTGCCAGCATGGGATCTGAGCAGAGGGGGCACCTTGGGTGGCACAGACACCACCTCAGAAGCCTGGCAGTGACTGCCTCAATGAGACTGGGGTGAGGAGGAGAGAAGCATAGCTGCTCAATGGCCCTGGTCTGCAGCCCCAATCCCTGCAACCCCCACGCTTCCTCCCACCCTGCACAGCTACACTCCCATAGTTCTCAAGCTGCTGGAGCTGCCCCCTATCTGTTCAGCTCCACCTCCCTGGATTTCATGCTACTGGAGCTGCCCCCTACCCATGTGGCTCCATCTGCACCACTAGAGCAGAAAGCTTCAACAACAGACTAAACAAAGCAGAAGAATGAATCTCAGAGCTTGAAAAGTATGCTCTCAATCTAACCCAGTCATTCAAAGATGCAGAGAAGAGAATAAAGAAGAATGAACATTGCTCAGAGAAATATGGGGCTCTGTGAAGGGAACTAATATACCAATTATAGGTATCTCTGAAAGAGAAGAAGAAAGAGCAAAAAGCATGGGAAATCTATTTCAGGAAATTATTGAGGAAAACTTCCCTGGAATGGCCAGAGATTCAGATATCCAGATACAAGATGGATCATCAAACACCAGGGAGATTCATAAGACATACAACCTCTCCAAGACATACAGTAATCACCTGGCCAAAGTCAAAATGAAGGAGAAAATTCTACAAGCAGCAAAATACAAGAGCAACAAATAACCTACAAAGGAAAACCCATCAAGCTAACAAACTTCTCAGTGGGGACCTTACAAGCCAGAAGGGATTGGGGCCCCATTTTCAGTCTTTTTAAACAGAACAACTACCAGCCAAGAATCTTACATCCTGCAATACCAAGTTTCATATACAAAGGAGAAATAAAGACTTTTCCAGACAAGCAAAAACTGAGGGAATTTGTCAAGACTAGACCTTCCCTACAGGAAAAACTCAGAACTGCATTATACATGGACCAGCACAACAGGTACACACCATTATAAATCATACTAGAGCTCAAAGTTCATGTAAAACAAGAGCACAAGAGGGCAAACAAAGCAATTAGGTCCTACCCAACATGATGAACAGAACAGCATCCCAAATATCAATACTATCACACAACATAAGTGGTCTGAATGCTCCAGTCAAAAGACATAGACTACCTGAATGGATGAACAAAAACCCCAATTATCTGCTTTCTCCAGGAAACACATCTAACCCACAAGGACTCACACAGACTCAAGGTGAAGGGATGGAAAAAAACATTCCACACAAATGGAAACCAAAAGAGAGCAGGTATGGCCATTTTCATATCAGATAGAATTAACTCTAAATAAACAATGGTAAAGAAAGACAAAGGTGGTCATTATATAATGGTACAAGTAGAAATTCAACAAGAAGACGTAACAATCCTAAATATTTACACACTTAACACAGAAGCTCCCAGATTCATAAAGCAAATCTTATTAGATCTAAGCAAAGGCATAAACAGTAGCATCATAATTTCCAGGAACTTCAACACCCCAGTGACAGAGCTGGACAGATCATCAAAGCAGAAAACAAATAAAGAAACACTGGACTTAAATGGACTTCTAGAAAAAATGGACCAAACAGACATTTATAGAACATTCTACCCAAAAACTACTTAACATACATTCTTCTCATCAACACATGGGACAGTCTCCAAGATTGATCATATCTTAGGCCACAAAACATATCTCAATAAATTCAAAAGAATCAAAATCATACCATGTGTCTTCTCAGGCCACAGTGGAATAAAACTACAAATAAATTCTAAGAGAAACACTCAAATCTACACAAAGTCATGAGCATTAAACAACCTTCTGTTGAACAATACTTGAGTCAATGGTGAAATTAAGATGGAAATCAAAAGATTATTTGAACTGAATGACAAAGGATACACAAGCTATCAAAATCTATGGGATACAGAAAAGGCAGTTCTAAAGGGAAAATTCATAGCTTTAAATGCCTACATTAAAAAAGGCAGAAAGATTACAAATTAACAATCTAATGTCATATCTCAAGGAACTAGTAAAGGAAGAGCAAATCAAACCCAAAGCTAGCAGAAGAAAAGAAATAACCAAACTCAGAGCAGAATTAAACAAAATGAAACAAACAAAATACAAAGGATGAATGAAACAAAAAGTTTGAAAATATAAACAAAATTGATAGACCCCTTGCTAGATTAACCAGAAATAGAAAAAACCCAAATAAGCTCAATCAGAAATGAAATATTACAACTGATACCACAGAAATACAAAATATTATCCGTGAATACTACGAAAGTCTCTATACACATAAATTGGAAAATGTAGAAGTGGACAGATTCCTGGAAACACACAACCTGCCAAGACTCAGTCAGGAAAAAGTAGAAATCCTGAACAGACCAATAATGAGCAGCGAGACTGAAGCAGTTATAAAAA
This sequence comes from Daubentonia madagascariensis, assembly GCA_023783475.1. Taxonomy (NCBI): domain Eukaryota; kingdom Metazoa; phylum Chordata; class Mammalia; order Primates; family Daubentoniidae; genus Daubentonia; species Daubentonia madagascariensis. Next base: position 43,790,098 of record JAKFHU010002088.1, on the reverse strand, counting down.
AAATCTCCCAATAAAGAAAAGCCACGGACCAAATGGATTCACAGCAGAATTATACCAGACCTACAGAAAAGAGCTGGTACTCATACTACAGAAATTACTCCATAACATAGAAGGAGGAAATCCTCCCTAACTCATTCTATGAAGCCAGTATCACCCTGATACCAAAGCCAGGAGAAGACACAACAAACAAAGAAAACTACAGACCAATATCCCTTAGGAATATGGATGCAAAAATCCTCAAAAAAATACTAGCAAACCAAATTCAATAGCACATAAAAAAAATAATCCACCATGACCAAGTGGGCTTCATCCCAGGGATACAAGGATAGTTCACCATACATAAATCAATAAATGTCATTCACCACATAAACATAAGCAAAAAGAAACATCATATGATCATCTCAATAGATGAAGAAAAAGCATTTGACAAAATCCAGCACCCTCTCATGATAAAAACTCTCAAAAAACTAGGCATACAAGGAACATACCTCAAAATTATTAAAGCTGTATATGACAAACCTACAGCCAACATTATACTGAATGGGAAAAGTTGAAAGCATTCCCTATAATAACTGGAACAAGACAAGGCTACCCACCATCACCACTTCTATTCAACGTAGTACTGGACATCCTCGCCAGAGCAATCAGGCAAGAGAAAGAAATAAAGGCATCCAAATTGGGAAAGAGAAGGTCAAACTATCACTTTTTGATGATGATATGCTCTAGTATCTAGAGAAACCCAAAGACTCCATCAAAAGAGTCCTAGAATTGATAAATAAATTCAGCAAAGTCTAAGGTTACAAAATCATTGTACACAAATCAGTAGCATTTCTATATACTAATAACAATCAAGTTGAGAGTCAAATAAAAGACTTAATACCATTCATAATAGCTACAAAGACACTAAAATACTTAGGAATATACTTAACCAAGGAGGTGAAACATCTCTACAAGGAAAACGATGAAACATTGGTAAAAGAAATCACAGATGCCATAAACAAATGGAAAAATATCTCATGCTCATGGACTGGTAGAATCAACATTATTATAATAAAATGTCCATACTGCCCAAAGTGATTTACAGATTCAATGCAATCCCCATCAAAATAACAATGTCATATTTTGCAGATCTAGAAAAAATAGTTCTATGCTTCATTTGGAACCATAAGAGCTGCAATAGCCAAAGCTATCTTAAGCAAAAATAATAAATCTGGAGGCATCACATTACCTGACTTCAAATTATACAAGCCTATAGTAACCAAAACAGTATTTTATTGGTATAAATGTAGAGACATAGACCAATAGAACAGAACAGAGAAAACAGACATAAAACCATCTACCTACAACCAACCAATCTTCCACAAAGCAGACAACAACACACACTGGGGAAAGGAAGACCTATTCAATAAGTGGTGCTGGGATAATGGGATAGCCGTATACAGAAGAATGAAACACCACCCCTATCTCTTGCCATATACAAAAATTAATTCGAGATGGCTGAAAGACTTAAATGAAAGGCATGAAGTCATAAAGATTCTAGAAGAAAATGTAGGAAATAGGAAAAACCCTCCTAGACATCAGCCTATGCAAAGACTTTATGACAAAGACCCCAAAGGCAATTATAGCAACAACAAAAATAAATAAATGGGGCTTAATTAAACTATTAATAAAAAGCTTCTGCACAGCAAAGGAAATAATCAATAGAGTAAATAGACAGCCTGCCAAATGGGAGAAAATATTTGCAAACTGAATATCTGATAAAGGACTAATATGCAGAATCTACAAATAACACAAACAAGTCAGTAAGAAAAAAACAAAAAAAAACATTAAAAAGTGGGCAAAAGACAAGAACAGAAGTTTTTCAAAAGAAGATAGAGAAATGGTAAAAAAATATATGAGAAAATCCTCAACATCACTAATCATCAGGGAAATGCAAAATAAAACCACAATGAGATATCACCTTACCACTGTCAGAATGTCAATTATTAAAAAGTCAAAAAACTATAAATGCCGGCATAGATGCAGAGAGAAAGGAATGCTTACACACTGTTGGTCAGACTGCAAATTAGTACAACCTCTATCAAAAACAGTATGGAGATCCCTCAAAGAAAGAAATATAGACTTGCCATTAGACCCAGAAATCCCACTAATGGGTATCTACCCAAAGAAAAGAAGGCATTTTATCTAAAAGACATCTGCACTCGAATATTTATTGCAGCACAATTCACAATCTCAAGATGTGGAATCAACCTAGGTGCCCATCAATTCATGAGTGGATTAAGAAGATGTGGTAAATATATACCATGGAGTACTACTCAGCCATAAGAAGGAATGAATTAATGTCTTTTGCAGCAATTTAGATGAAACTAGAGACCATTATCCTAAGTGAAGTATCTCAGGAATGGAAAAACAAACACCACATGTACTCTCTAATAATTTGGAACTAATTGATGGGCACACATGGGCATAGAGATAAGTAAAAGTCATGGGAAATCAGGAAGGGTGGAGGAGGAGGAGAAAAGGAGGGGGGAGGGGAGAGGAGAAGGCAGAGGGGTAAAAATCTACCAATCAGATATAATAAACACTACTTGTGTGATAGGCACACTAGTGGCCCTGACTTAAGCATCACAAAAGCTATCCATGTAACAAAAACATTTGTACCCCTTAATATATTGAAATAATAAAAATAGAAACATTGTATAACAACCTCAGTAAAAGAATATTTGTTAGAAGCTAAACATATTTTAACAGAAATAAAAAGAATACTGAGGATTTGGATTGAAAGAAAATTGAGAACCTTGCTCAGAAAGATGAATTCTATGAAAAAGTAAAAAACCAAACAGTAAACATTATGAAGTTTATGGTTTAGTCTGAGAAATACAAAATCTGAATGACTGGGATACAAAAAAGAAAATGAAATAAAATAAGGAAGAACATTATCAAAGAAATATAAAGAACACTTTGTAGAACTCAAATTCATATTTCAAGAATGACAGAGACACTGAGTGCGTAGCACAATGAATGAAATGACACACACAAAATTATGACGTCATGAACATTTAGGAAATCTGTAAAATGAAAGATCCTAAAAAGCTTTTGAAGAAGAAAGGGGAAAAATCATATACGAAGTATCAGGAATTAGAATGACACCAGACTTCTTAACAGTAGAATCTAGAAGACCATAATGGATACATACGTTCAAAATTTTTAGAAAAAATTCCATTCCAGAATTCTTTACCCAGGAAATGTGTTATTTAAGTGTGGGGAAATAATAAACACATTTTTGACATGCAAGATGTACAAAATTTAGTTTCTGTGCTCTGTTTCTGGTTGTAAGAGGTGCTTCATCTTTTTGAAGTATTTAGAAAGAGGAAGAGATCAGAACCAAGAAACAAAAAATCACACATGAGAAAGAGATGAAGGGCAGCAGAAGGGTGATGGGGAAGGCAGATCCCAAGCAGACATCTGCAGGACAGACTTAAAGAGCAGCCAGTGCATATGGGAGCAGGGCAGGAGGCTCCAGAGAGGTATCTCCAAGAGCACGAAATTGAAATAAAATATGATATATTTGAAAATAGTGAGAGTATTTTTAACTAAGTTAAAAATAATTTAAATAAGTGAAAACATTATGTAGTTGTAAATTTCAGGGAGAGAATTTTATACAGAAAAAGAAATATGAAGGCTCAGCCATGAAGAATGTTCACACAGTCATAAGATAGCCCTTAAATATTGTTCTAACCAGTAATTATGGATTCATTGTCTTAAAAGAATGTGGGAATAAGAAGGGGAAGGAGAATGTGTTTATTAGGGAAGGGACAAAAGAACCTTATTTATATCACGAATATACTGTAAATAATGCCAAAAACAAAATGTTAATAAGCTGCAGTGTAAACACAGTTAAAGATTTGAAAATAACTACTTACAGAAAAATACTAAAGGAATTGAAGATGGATTCTTTTTGGCAGAAGGAATGAGGATGGAGCTGGTGGTAAAAATTGTTTTTTCTCTTTGATGCCTTGTAAAACTATTTTAATTTTTATATTTGTGCAAAACAAAAGTTAAATTAAAACAGTGAATAAAAAAAACTATTATGAATAGCTGAGAAATGTTTCTAAAAATGAATGTAATGAAGGGGCACTCACCCAGTTTTGTTAAAAGCACATTAAAAAGTTATAATAATTATGAATGTGATATATCAGGTAAGAATTGGAAAATACATAGCAGAAACAACATATATGGTCCAAACCACACACAGACACACACAGACACACACACACACAAACACACACATACACAGAGGCACATATCAAATGGGAAAAAAATAATATTTAGGTAATAGGGTATTTGGAAAAAAAATTCAATCAAAGGAATAAACTGTATTGGGCTAGGGCTGACTCACAGTTGAGATCTCTCATGGAGGGTAAAGCAGGCAGAATTTAAAGGTAAATTTTGCATCTAGGAACCAAAGAAACAGCCCCAATTAACAGTCAGGTATTAATGAGGTAAATAAGGAAACGAAAACTCGATCTGAAGCCAACAAGATGTTACTGGTGTTAACAAGTCCTAAGGGGAATGAAATAAAGCCATGTCACATTATAAAGGGCTCATTGCCTCACTTTTGAAGAAAGGGTGTTAAGAACTGCAAACAGATTTGAACACATACAGCACATCAAAATAAAATCTGCATGTAGTAAAGACAAATGTAAAAAAATAAATAATAAGGTGTAAGGTAAAATTTTGATTAATATTTAACTGATCTCTCATAGTAGAAAGAATTTCTAAGCCTCTAAGCAATGGAAGAAATCACCAAGACTAATAGATTCTACTCTTTAAGTAAAAGTCATATCTATTTCTCTATGATGCACACTGTAGACAAAATAGAAGAAAAACCAGATGAACATTTGCAATCAATATGTCAAAGGTTCATATGCATGTAATATTTAATGAGATCAGAGAGATTGAGTGCAACAAATAAAGAGTTACAAATAATCACAGGAGAAAGGCAATATGTATAAGCAAAAAAAAATACAAAAAAGAAAATGTGAATGGCCAGTAGATGCTGGGGAAAATGTTCACTTCAATAGTAATAAAAATGTACCTCTTACCATTTCAGTAAAACTTAGTACTCAGAGTTGGTCAGAAATTTGGAAGACATTCATTCTTACACACTGCTGGGAAGTGATATTTTAAAAATCTCAGAACTATTTTGGAACATTTATAAAGAATTTGTACAATGTTCATACCCTTTTAATCAGTCTAATTTCTAAGAATTTATCCATGAGATAATTAAAAATGCAGATATTTTATGTAAAATATTCTTCTTGCAGTATTACATTGACTAGTCCAAAACAGTAAAAAAATGTTTAAAAATATTGTGGTAAAAGAATATGAAAAATTTTACTAATTATAAGATAATCTGTTAATAACATTTTTAAAGATATAACTTAATATGTAAAAAAGTAAAATATAAAAATATATTTTAATCAAAAAAAGAGGTAATAAGTGTTGACAAGGATATAGAGAAATTGAAAGCCTTTTGCACTGTTAATGAATGGGAAATGTTACAACTAATTCAGAAGAGTTTGGAAGTTCCTCAAAAAGTTAGTCATAAATTTACCATATGACCCAGCAATTCCACTTTCAGGTATATAAAACAGAATTGAAGACATACAGCTACACAAAAACTTCTACATGAATGTTAATAGCATTACTCGTAACAACCAAAAAGTGGAAACAACCCAAATGCCCATCAACTCATGAATAGATAAGCAAATGTGATATATCCATACAATGGAATATTATTCAGCCATAAAATGGAAGTATTTATACATGTTAGCACATGGAAGATTCTTGAAAACACTATACTAAGTCAAAGAAGCCAGACACAATAAGCTACATATTGCATGATTCCATTTATATAAATGAATAGGCAAACCCAGAGACAGAAAATAAATCAGTCATTGTTAGGAGCTGGCAGAAGGGGAGAATGGAGAGTGACTACTAATGGACATAGGGTGTCTTTCTGGGTGTTGAAAATGCTGTGCAGTTAGGCAATAGTGATGATTACAAAACTTTGTAAATATACTCAAAACCACTGAATTTTATACTTTAAAAGAGTGAATTTTGTCTTAATAAAAAAGTGAAAAATATATACTAAAATACTAATTTCAATTATGTAAAATATGTACATCAACATATAACATAGAAAAAATTATTGTAATAACATCCCAAATTGTTGTGATAGATATCTCTAGGTCTTGGAAATTTGTATTGTCTCATAGTCTTTTTTTCCCAGTTTCAAATTTTCCAAATTTTCTATAAAGAACACAGATCTCTACAGTCAGTGGCCATGCCAGGTCCTTACTGAGGAGTTTTGGGTGTTTAAGCCTGCCCCTGGAAGACAAAATTTACAAACTGAAGAAGAACTAGTTAAAATAGAGTAAAAAATATCATCAACTAATATTTCCCAAGCTTATCTGATGTCCCTTTGGAAAAATAGCCTTTTGGAAGAAATAGTGCTCTGTAGCTTCTGTGAACAGTAGAGAGAGACACCCCTCCACCCCACCCCACTTCCCATTTCTTTTCATCAAGCATGTTAGTGGAGGATACTTTTATTTCCCTACACCTGACTTCCATGAGGAAAAAACTTTTTGTCAGCATGCTGTTCACCTGTCTTGGTCATTGGAAAGTTGAGATGATTTATCTGATTGGCAAACTTGGGAGCAATTAACCAGGCATGCTCAGCTCACCTCTGCCTTCCTTCTCTTGAGAGCAAGCTATCTGCTGCAGAGACACTTGTTCCACGACTGCTCCAGGAGCGTTGCCTTTTGGGATGATGGCCTGGCCTGATGATCCAGGGTTGCCCACAACCTGCAGGGTAGGGTAGGTGAGCATATCAATCTGCCAAGTGAACAAACGTAATACCATGCAGGAATCTGTTCTCTATCAGTATCAAAGACAATACTTTGGTTCCTATGTTATCATTCTTCAATTTTAGCATTCAATTTTTCAGAACTGGGTAGGAAAAAATGGTGCTATTTATAGAAGACCCTTTGGAAACCCAAACAAGAAGCTAGATAGGAAGAAAAAGTTCTAGGGTTCTACACCACTGTAGGATGACTATTGTTGACAGTAATATATAGCTTCAAACAGCTAGAAGGAGTATATTGAATGTTCTTGACACAAAGAAGTGATAAATGCTTGAGATGATAGATATGCTAATTACCCTGATCTGATCACTACGCATTAAGTGTACCAAAACATCACTACGTACCCCATGAATATGTACAGTTATTATTTGTCAATTAAAAAATAAAATTAAAGAAAAAGAATACCTCTGGAATGTTCTGAGGAAAAACAGATACTAGGGAATGGTGGATGGAAGCAGGTGATGAGGAAAGAGGGTAAGCACAGTCTAATCTACCCCTGCATACCACTTGACCCACCATCACAAAGTCATTTTATTATCAGTCAAGAAAGGTAGAAAAAGCTTGGATCAGTCAGCAAAGATTGTTTAATAACTAAGCTAAGTTAAATTAGCTGTACAAACATCCTAAAAACAAGGCCTCAATGTAGAGTTTAAGATTGATAATATAATTAAGAGCTATTGCTTAGCAAGAACATTGACATTTAGTATACTTATACTTAGTAACGGAATGGGAAATTATGGAAATTTTCATCAATAAGTAATGTTAAAATAAAAGGAGCATGTATAGCTTTACCTCAAATTTAAACTAAGCCCAGCCTGAATGAAATAGAAAGGTCAGTCTTAGATTGTTTGTTTCCTGTTTCATCTTTTTTCAAATAAATGTTTTCATGCAGCGAGATACAGAGAAGAATTTTAAAATTCAACAAAAGCAGATAATAAAATATGTCTTATGATAGCATATAATTTTTAGCCTGTCCTTTGCCTTTAATTCTCATAAGTCTACTGACATGTAGAAATTTCATAGAAACATATATTAGTTAAATTTTTTAAAATGATAATTTAAATTGTCTAACAAGAGTATAGACTTACTCATGAGATAATGAGTTTGTCCTTGCAGGTAGCCAAACAGGAGCTGAATGAATGATCATTTGGTGGGGATGACAATAATCTCCAACTCAATGTTCAACAGACATCTTGATCTCTTTCTGTCTTTCCTATTTTTAAAATTTGAATTTATAAATATTTCAGCATTTCTTCCTTAATCATTGTTTATCAATACTAAATAACAATCATTTTTAACATCTATCAAGCAAACACTTTTCAGAATTTTTTCTTTTGACAACTTCCAGCTATGGAAAACCCGTTCTTAATAAACACACCAGTTCAGCCTTTGCCTTACACACTAAAAACTTTTACTTTATTTAAGACTATTTTACTAAGACATGAAACCATAAGAATTCTCAAAAAAGACATTGGAAAAACTCTTATGGACATTGGCGTAAGCAAAGAATTTATGAAGAAGACACCCAAAGCAATCACAGCAGCAACAAAAATAAATACATGGGACCTGATCAAATTAAAAAGCTTCTGCACAGCCAAGGAAACTATCACTAGAGTGAACAGACAACCTACAGAATGGGAGAAAATATTTGCATGCTACACATCTGATAAAGGGCTGATAACCAGAATCTATACAGAACTTAGGAAAATCAACAAGAAAAAATCAAACAACCCTATTAAAAAATGGGCAAAGGACATGAACAGAAACTTTTCAAAAGAAGACAGAATAATAGCCAGCAAACATATAAAAAATTGCTCAACTTCTCTAATCATCAGGGAAATGCAAATCAAAACCACAATGAGATACCACTTAACTCCAGTGAGATTGGCTTGTATCAAAAAATCCCCAAACAACAAATGTTGGCAGGGATGTGGACAGATAGGAACACTCATACACTGCTGGTGGGACTGCAAATTAGTACAACCTCTATGGAAAGTAATATGAAGATACCTCAAAGAATTAAAAGTAGAATTACCATTTGATCCAGCAATCCCACTACTGGGTGTTTACCCAGAGGAAAAAAAGACATTCTATAATAAAGACATCTGCACATGAATGTTTATAGCAGCACAATTCACAATCGCAAAGATGTGGAAACAACCCAGGTGCCCATCAATACACGAGTGGATCAATAAAATGTGGTATATGTATACCATGGAGTATTACTCAGCAATAAAAAACAATGGTGAATTAACACATCTGGTATTATCCTGGCTGGAGCTAGAGCCCATTCTTCAAAGCGAAGTGTCACAAGAATGGAAAAACAAGCACCACTGGTACTCACCATCAAATTGGTACTAACTGATCAACACTTACATCACACATGGCAATAATATTCATCGGGGGCGGGCAGGCGGGAGGGGGGTGGAGCGATGGGAAAACTCTCACTGAATGGATGCGGGGGGCATAGATTGGGGGATGTCCACGATTGTAGCTCTGACACAGGCAGTGCATGGGCAACATATATAGCCAAAGTGTTGTGCCCCCATAATATTCTGAAATTAAAAAAACCCTATTTTATATCTTTTACCTGATTGTTCCAGTCTCTCCTTCATAAGATGGCCATATACCACCCAAGAATAATTTATTTTAAGGTGTAATTACAATCATAGGCTCATAGCCTCATACTGTAAGAAAAGCAAACAAATTGTATAAATAAATAGCACTTTGGTCTATACTAATGTTGGAAAATGTACAGGAAAAGTGCTGTCACTCCTAGTTCCTTGACCACTAATCCATCAATCTCTCCTCTTGAGAGGGAATAGACCCTTGACATCCTATTCAACACAGTACAGTTAGGAAGCAATGCCAACAGAGTCAATTTGGCCTACAATCAAGAGCTGAAATCTAATTGCAAGAGTATATGCCACCGTGCCAAACGTCTAGTGCATTTTGAAAAAATGAACCATTGTTGACATTGCCTCTAACATATAGCCTCTTGAATGTTTCAACAAATTTAGAGATTTGAACAATATAATGGATGTGGCTGTAGCTCTGGCAAGCAGCACTTTGGCAAGTAGATTGCAACAAACGGCATGCACCTGTCTGTTCTCAGTAACTATGAATTGAATAAATTTCATCCCGCTAAATCCAAGGAAGCTACAGCTTAAAATTTTTTATATTGCATGTTGCATTTGTGTAAAAAATTTTCAATCACTATATAAATGCAACTCAAAATAAGCAACTGCTGCTATGAGACAGACAAGCAACAGGAATATGTAATATAACTAAGACATATTCAATCAAATTTTGCTGTTGCTTAGTTTTATTAATGTGATTTCTATTTTAGCACAATTATTTTTAGGTGTCTTAGATAAAATATAGTTGATGTGCTAAACTATCCCAAAATAAAAAACAGAATTAATGAGTCACTCACATTCATAGCAGAATATAAGAGCCAAAACATAACAATGATACTGCATCCAACATACTGCAATAGGAATTCAACAAGATACAAATTATTGAACGTTGTAAATATATTTTAGCAGAAGCAGCAGTGAGCAGAATAAATATTAAGAAAGATAAGAGCTAACATAACAATTCCCCCAAAAAAACCCATCGTTGGATTATATACACTTGTCTTCACTCAATGCATGTGTTCTCTCTCTGTAAGAGAATACCAGGAAGTCCAATATACTGTACCTGAATGACAGGAAGGGAGAAATGTTAGACAGTAAACAGGATTAGAAAAGAAAACTTATATCTAGCAACAGAAGGCAGATGCTGAACACCTACCCAGAGAATGGGATAAATTAAAAAGAAGGCCACTAGCAAAATAAATGTTTGTGAAATTGAAATGATAGGCTGAGAGATTGGAGGGGGGAAGAGGAGAGAGAGAGAGAGGTGAGAGAGAGAGAGGAGAGAGGGAGAGAGAAAGAGAAAAAAAGAGAGGACAGGAACATGTGATAAAGAGATAAGAAAAGCATGCACACATGTATGTACATTATATGTAAAAAAAATGTTAATCAGCCCTCATTCTCATCTCCACAAGGAGAAATGGCATAATGGAGCCATGTAGAGAGATAATGTCCAAATCTCTGATTAAACTGGGCAACGTTGAAAAGCTCTTAGTCAGTACCATTTTGAGTTAGTTGTTAGTATTTTAAATGTATTATGTTTAGACCAGTGGTTAGAATCTGCAAGGATGACTTTTAAATAGTATCTAAATATTTCAGATAAGAATCTAAAAAATTGAAAACTGTTAAGAATAAAAATATATATAAAAGAAAAAAGGAAAAATACAAACAAAATTTTATGTACAACCAACAAATAACTTTGATTTTTTTATTATAGGTCATATGCTTTTCAAATTTGAATTGCATATTTGTGGTCTATTTGGTAAACAAGGTTAGGTTGAAAAAATAAAATATGAATACAGATTTACCTAACACAACATAAAAGCTTAAAAGACTATCATTGTGCACATAATGCTTAATGTTTATCTTTAAAAGAAGTGCTTAATTGTATAAAATTATTTTCCCAGAAAATTCTTTAATCCTTCCAGAGGCAGCCTTTCCATTCATTTACAAGCACAATAAGAAAAGGAGGGCTTAAGAACAAAGGCCTAAGCTTAGGAAATAGAAAAGATAGGCCACAATGTGGACCTAGTTGGAAAATTCAATGTTTAGGCTAAATGCTCATTATTTCATTCTTTGAACATAAATGTATTTCTATTTAATTCTTTTTTCTAGAAAAAAAATTTATAGGGATATCTATAAGGAAGATTTAATTTTGGTTTCTAAAATCACGTACTGAAGTAAGAGAAAATTGCCCTGAAATCATACGAGTACAAATTTGGCTTTAGGAAATCGAGCCTCCTTAGTCAAGGTGAACTGCTGATCACTCTACTCTCTGACAGTTAAAGATGTTTGCAAGAATTATGCATAGTTTAAATAGAATTTTTAAAAAGAACAGAAAGTGATATCTGTCACTACCAATAGTTTCTCATGAATATCCCCTAAACACATTCTTACATAGCTTGCAAGTGCAGCTGCACACAGTGATCCCTGCCAGACATTTTATTATTGATTGAATAATTCTATCAGTCATAAGGAGGAAAATCATATTTTTCACAGAATCTGATAAAAACATTACAATTTTCTATTATTTATTCCTCCTTTGAAGTCTTAGATACAGTAACTAAAATGATTCCATGTAGCAGTATAATTTGCAAACTTTATGTGAGACTTAGTCTAAAAATTAGTTTTTCTCATGATATTATAAAGCCAAATTCTATATTTCTTTGACTTCTGTTTTTTATCAACTTATTTTATATTTAATTTGAACTACCTAATATTTCCAGCATTTATTCAAGTAAAAACAAAACCAGATTGGTGAAATTAAAAAACCTACTGGAAGGCACTTTACGTTCACCATCTAAGAAATCAGCAAATAACTATCACTTATGCTTTCTCTGTCATCTTATCTCTATTTAATTGGTAATTTTCCCTTGATCACAAATATAAATTGAGAGGGTTTTGGTTTGGGTATGGTAGAGTAGCATTTATTGGTATAACATAACCCTCCCCTGGACAACAATGATAAATTTAGAACAAAATGTTTTTAAAAATAGCTATTTGAAAACATGCAAGGCCAAATAAATATAGGCATAAAATTAAGAGGCATTAAATTTTAAAAGTGAGTTTTACATTTCTACTAAAACACACTCAAATCTACATAGTATGGGGTGAGTAGAGCTCAAGCAGAAGGCTGGTGTCTCAGTCAGAGTTGCTGAAAATTGAGGGCAAAAAATCCTGGAAAGTAAGAAGATGCAGAAGGGATAGCCCCCAAATCTGTGTGTAATCACCCTCAAATCGTTGGCTGTTCCCTAAAATGTGCTGTGCATGGAGAAGATTCTAATGATAATGGTGTAAAACATCAAGTAGAAGACTGCATTAGCTGAACAGAACAGATCTCTCTTAATAAAATATAAAACCAAGCTCCCACTGATTGAAGTCAACAACCAATAATTTAACTGTTTGAAAAACAAAAATCAACACTTTTCAGAGAAAGTGAATGGAATCTAGAATTTCTACAAAGTGTCATCCACCTTGTCCAGCACACAATAAAAGATACTAAATATAAGAAGAAATTGGGGTGAAAGGGATCCATATTTAAGAGAAAAAAATCAATAAAAAAAGATTCTAAGATAATCCAGATGTTGGAATTTCCCAATAAGGACTTTATAGCACCTATTAAAAGACATAAGAAAAATACTATCAAAATGAGTGGCTATATGAAGGATATCAGCAGAGAAATAGGAAATATAAAAAAATAAGCAAATGGAAATTTAAGAATTTAGAAGCACAATATCTGAAAAAAAATTCACTGAAATTGATCGTTAGATTTTTGGAGATAAAGAAACCTTCAATGCTTGCAGAGAATGTTCAACAGAAATTATGTAATCTGAAAAACAGAGATAACAAATAACAAGAAAACAAAAGAATTCAGTGATCTGTGCCATAAAATCAAGTGATCTATGTTGTGTAGAGTTCCAAAAGGACAAGAGAGAAAAAAGGGGCAGAAAAAGCATTTGAGGATATAAGGACTGAAAATTTTCAAAATTTGTTGCAAAACATAAAATGCAAAGAGCTCGGCAAATACAAGGCAGGATAACACAAAACCACATCTAGATACATATATTAAAAACATTCAGGAGAGGGGGCAAAGCAAGGTGACCCAATAGAAACCTCCAGCAATCGTCCCTTTGCATGGACACAAAATTCAACAACTCTCCCTGCAAGCAAGCACCTTCAGAAAAAACAAAAATCAGGTGAGCAATCATACTACCTGGCTTTAACATTATATCAATGAAAGAGGTACTGAAGAGGGCAAAAAAGACAATCTTGTATTCCTGATGCCACCCCCCCATCCCCTGGCACTGCTGTTATGGCTAGTGGAGAGAGAATCTGTGTGCCCATGGGAAGGGAAAGATTGAACTGGCACTGGTGGCCACAAGGAAGTGCCCACATCACTCCTCCCCCAAATACAGTAGCCCAGCACAGAGAGTGAGGGAAGAGAGTGAGAGACTTTGCCTAGTAATCCAGGGAATTCTCCTGTATTGTATCCAAATCCACCAAGACAGTACCACCAGGAGTCTGCAAGAGTCACAGCATTACTTGCCTTGGGTCACCCCCAGTACTGATATGGCTGTAGTGACCAAAATTTCACAATACTCAATTCCCTTTGAATATCTGGAAAGCCTTCTCAAGAAGGATGGATTCAAACAAGCCTGGACTGTGAAGATTAAAATAAATACCTAACTCTTCAGTGCCCAGACATAAACAAATATCCACAAGAATCAAGATCATCCAGGAAAACATGACCTCACCAAATGAACTAAATAAGGTACCAGTGTCCAATCCTGGAGTGATGGAGGTAAGTGACCTTTCAGAGAAAGAATTCAAAACAGTTGTCCTGAAGAAGCTCAATGAACTTCAAGAAAACACAGAGAAGGATTTCAGAAGCTTAACAGAGAAATTTAACAAAGAGATTTAAATAATTCTAAAAAACAAGTAAAAATGCTAGAGCTTAAGACTTCAACTGACAAACTTAGAAATGCATCAGAGATTCTCAACAGCAGAATTGACCAAGTAGAAGAAAGAATTAGTGAGCTTGAAGACATGCTATTTGAAAATACAGACTCAGAAGACAGAAAAGAAAAAAGAATAAAAAATACTGAAGCATGCATACAAGATCTAGAAAATAGCCTCCAAAGGGAAAACCTAAGAGTTATTGGCCTTAAAGCAGAGGTAGAGAGAGAGATTGGGATAGAAAGTTTATTTAAAAAATAATAACAGAAAACTTTCCAAACCTAAAGAAAGATAGCAATATTCAGGTACAGGAAGGTCATAAGGTCACCAAACAGATTTAACCAAAACAAGACTACCTCAAGCATTTAATAATCAAGCTCCCAAAGATCACAGATAAAGAAAAGGTCCTAAGGGAAGCAAGAAAAAAGACAAAGATAACATATAAAGGAGCTTCGATACATCTGGCAGCAGACTTCTCGGTAGAAACCTTACAGGCCAGGAGAGAGGGGCCTGACATATTCCAAGTGCTGAAGGAAAAAAACCTCAACCCTAGAATATTATATCCTGCAAAAATATCCTTCAAACATGAAGGAGAAACAAAGGCTTTCCCAGACAGACAGAAGCTGAGAGATTTCATCAACACCAGACCTGCGCTACAAGAAATGCTAAAGGGAGTTCTTCAATCCAAAAGAAAAAGATGTTAATGAACAATAAGAAAACATCTGAAGATATATAACTAACTGGTAACAGTAAATACATAAATACAGAATACTCTATTGCTGTAATTGCAGTGTATAAACCACTTATATCTTGAGTAAGAAGACTAAAAGACAAACCTATCAAAATTACTACAACAACTTTTGAGAGATAGTATAAAAAGATATGGATGGAAATAACAAAAATTTTAAAAGTAGGAAGGGGATTGAGTTCAAGTGTAGAATTTCTGTTAGATTTTTCTTTTCTTGTTTATTTGTTTGTTTGTAAGCAAAGTTGTCATATGTTTAAAATAATTGGTTATAAAATTATTTTGGAACGCTCATGGTAACTTCAAATCAAAAAACCTACAACAGAAACACAAAGAAATAAAAAACAAGAAATTAAAACACACTTCTATAGAAAATCACTTTTAACAATGGAAGACAGAAATGAAGGAATAAAGAAGGAGAGGGCCATAAAACAACCAGAAATTAAATAACAACATGGCAGTAGTAAGTCCTTACCTATCAATAATAACATTGAATGTGAATGGACTAAACTCTCCAATCAAAAGAAACAGAGTTGCTAGAAAGATAAAAATAATAAGCGCTAACTGTATGTTGTCTACAAGAAGCCCACTTAGCCTAAAAATAAAGGGATGGAAAAAGATATTCCATTCAAATGGGACCAAAAAAGAGCAGGGATAGCTATACTTCTATCAAATAAAATAGATTTCAAGACAAAAATTGTAAAAAGAGATAAAGAAGGTCATTATAAATAATAAAGGTGTCAATTCAGCAAGAGAATTGGGAAATTGTAAATATGCACCCATATTATATATCTGGGACATCCAGACATATAAAGTAAATATTATCAGAGCTAAAGAGAGAGATAGATCTCAATACAATAATTGTTGGAGATTTCAGCACTTCATTTTCAGCATAAAACAGATCATCCAGACAGAAAATCAACACAGAAACATCGGTCTTAATCTGCACCATAGACCAAATGGACCTAATAGATATTTTCAGAACGTTTCATCCAACAGCAGCAGAATACATGTACTTCTCCTCAGCTCATGGACCATGCTCAAGGACAGACCATATGTCAGGCCACAAAATGTGTCTTAAAAAATTTTAAAAAATTGAAATCATATCAAGTATTTTCTCTGACCACAATGGAATAAAACTAGAAATCAATAATAAGAGGAACACTGAAAAATATACAAACACATGGGAATTAAATAATATGCTCCTGAATGACCAGACAGTCGTTGAAGGGATTAAGAAGGAAACTGAAAAATTTCTCAAAGCAAATGAACATGAAAACACAACATATCAAAACCTATGGGATACAGCAAAAGCAGTAATAAGTGGAAAGCTTATAGCAATTAAGTGCCTACATCAAAAAGGTAGAAGAGCTTCAAGTCAGCAAAATAATGACATATCTCAAAGAACTAGAAAAACAAAAACAAACCAAACCCAAAATTAGTAGAAGAAAAGACATAATAAAGATCAGAGCAGAAATAAATGAAATTGACACAAAAAATACAAAAGATCAATGAAATGAAAAGTTGTTTTTTAAAAGATAAATAAAATTGACACTACTTTAGCCACACTAAGAAAAAAAGAGAGAAGACCCAAATAAATAAAATCAGAGCTAAAAAAGAAGACATCTTATTTAAAGATTGTTATTTTTTAAGCATAAAAGTAGGCAAGAAAATAATCTTTCTCTGCTGCACCCCTTTTAATAACAGGATTTGTTCTGTAAAATTTGGATTCAGTCAAAAGACCACACTTAAGGATCTGGAAGGCCACAGGTTCCCCACACCTGAAAGGATAAGTTCCTAGACACAAGATTGAATCAGGAAGAAATTCGAAACCTAAATAAGCCAATAAAAGTAACAAGATAGAAACAATAATAAAAAGTCTCCCATCAAAGAAAAGCCCTGGCTCTGATGGCTTCACTGCCATCAGATAAAGAAGGGGCTTTCCAAACCTAAAGAAAGATAGCAATACTCAGGTACAGGAAGGTCATAAGGTCACAAACAGATTTAACCAAAACAAGACTACCTCAAGCATTTAGTAATCAAGCTCCCAAAGATCATGGATTAAAAAAAGGTCCTAAGGGAAGCAGGAAAAAGGAAAAAGATTACATATAAAGGAGCTTCAATACAGGGATTCAAAGGATTCTACCAAGGATTCAAAGAAGAACTGAAACCAATCCTACTTAAATTATTCCAAATAATTAAGGAGGAAATCTTCCCAAATTCATTCTATAAGGCCTGTATCACCCTGATCCCAAAACCAGACAAACACACAACAAAAAAAAAGAAAACTATAGGCCAATATCTCTGATGAACATAGATGGAAAAGTCCTCAACACAATACTAGCAAACTGATTTCAACAACACATTAAAAAGACTATTCATCATGATCAACTGAGATTTATCTCAGGGATGCAAAGATGGTTCAACATATGAAAGTCAATCAATGTGATACATCATATCAATAGAACAAAGGACAAAAACCATATAATCATTTCAACTGATGCTGAAAAAGCATTTGATAAAACTCAACTTCCCTTCATGATAAAATCTCTGAAAAAACTTGATATAGAATGAACTTACCTCAACACAATAAAAGCCATATATGACAGACCCACAGCTGGTATCATACAGAATGGGGAAAAACTGAAAGCCTTTCCTCTAAGATCTGGAACAAGACAAGAATGCCTGCTTTGACCACTGTTACTCAATATAGTACTGGAAGTTCTAGCTAGAGCAATTAGACAAGAGAAAAAAATAAAGGGCATCCAAATTTGAAAGGAAGAAATCAAATTATCCTTGTTTGCAGATGATATGATCTTATATTTAGAGAAACCTAAAGACCCCACAAAAAATTATTATGACTGATAAACAATTCAGTAAAGTTGCAGAATACAAAATCAACATACAAAAATCAGTACCATTTCTACGTGCCAACAGTAAACAATCTGAAAAAGAAACCAAGAAAGTAATCCCATTCACAATATCTATAAATAAAATAAAATACCCAGGAATAAACTTTAAAAAATGTCTCTATATTGAAAACTATAAAACATTGATGAAAGAAATTGAAGATGACACAAAAAATGGAAAGATATTCCATGCTCATGGATTGGAAGAATCAATACTGTTATTAATAAAATATCCATATTACCCAAAGCAATCTACAGATCCAATGCAATCCCCATCAAAATACCAATAACATTCTTCACAGAAATAGAAAAAAATAATTCTAAAAGTTACATGAAACCAAAGCTACCCTGAGCAAAAAGAACAAAACTGGAGGAATCACATTATTTGACTTCAAATTATACTATAGAGCTGTAGTAACCAAAAGAACATGGTACTGGCATAAAAACAGACACATAGACCAGTGGAACAGAACAGAGAACCCAGATATAAAGCCATCTACCTACAAGCAACTTATCTTTGACAAAGCAGACAACAACATACACTGGGGAAAGGAAGCCCTATTCAATAAAGGGTGCTGGGAAAACTGATAGCCACATACAGAAGAATGAAACTAGACCGCTATCTCTCATCATATACAAAAATCAAATCAAACTGGATGAAAGACTTAAATCTAATATCTGAAACTATGAAACTACTAGTAGAAAACACTGGGGAAGCACTTCAAGACATTGAGGCAAGGACTTCAGTTATTATCCCAAAGCACAGGCAACCAAAGCAAAATTGGACAAATGGGATCACATCAAGCTAAAAATCTCCTGCACAGTAAAGTAAACAATCAACAAAGTGAAGAGACAATCCACAGAATGGGAGAAAATATTTGCAAACTACCCATATGACAAGGGATTAATAACTAGAATGTATAAGGAGCTCCAAAAACTCAATAGGAAAACATCAAATAATCCAATTATTATAAAAATGGGCAAAGGATCTGAATAGACATTTCTCAAAAGAAGACATACAAATGGCTAACAGGTATATGAAAAATGCTCAACATCATTAGTCATCAGAGAATGCAAATCAAAACTACAATGGGATATTATCTCACCCCAGTCAAAATGGCTTTTATCAAAAGGCAATAATGAATGCTGGTGAAGAAGTAGAGAAAGGGGAACCCTTGTACACTGTTGGTGGGAATGTAAATTAGTGCAACCACTATAGACAACAACATGGAGGTTCCTAAAAAACTAAAAATAAGACTACCATATGACCATAATAAAAAAACTATTTGATTAGCACTATAACCACTAAGGAAATTCATTGCATTTAAATTATAAAACTCCCCAAAACTAAATCTCCTAACCCAGATGGTTTCATTGGAGATTTCTATAAAATGTTTAAAGAAGAATTAATACCAATTCTACACAATATCTCCCAGAAAATAGAATAGGAAGCAACATTTCCCAATTCATTTTATGGAACTATTATCAACATGATAAAAAACTGAAAAAGGTACAGAAGAAGAAAACTAAAGGCCTGTATCATAAATATAAGATAGACTCATAAATATAGACTCTAAAATCTTTAACAAAATATTATAAATGATAAATCATTAATATATATTAATAATAATAATAATTCTGCACTATGACCAAGTTTGTTTATTCCACAGACAAAGGCTGGTCTGTATGTGAAAATCAGGCAACATAATACACCTTATTTACTGGCTAAAGAAGAAAAATCAGATGATCATATCAATTATTACAGAAAAAACATTTAGCAAAATTCCATACTCAGTCAGGATAAAAACTATCAGAAAAAGAGGAATAGAGAGAATAGTCTTCCTCACTATCTAAAAGCATCTACAACAAAATAAAACAAAACAAAACAAAACAAAACAAAAAGCCTTATGGCTAACATTTTATCTATTTATGAAAGACTTTCTCACTATTATTAGAAACAAGACAAGGAGGTTTACTTTCACCACTTTTCTTCAACATTATTCTAGAAATTCTAGCAGCTGAAATAAGGCAAGAAAAACAAGTATGAAACATATACATTGGCAAGGAACAAAAATAAAACAATCTCTATTTGCAAATAACATAATCGTTCATGTAGAAAGATCCAGGGATTCTACAAACAACTGCTAGAGCTAATAATTGAATTCAGCCAAGGTCAAAGAATATAAGATAAACATTCACAAATCAATCATATTCTCTATGTGCTAGTAATAAACATGTGGAAACAAATTAAAAATGTAATACCCTTACCCCTATTAGCATGGCCATTATTAAAAAGTCAAAAAACAATAGATGCTGGCAT
Organism: Daubentonia madagascariensis; assembly: GCA_023783475.1. Lineage (NCBI taxonomy): Eukaryota > Metazoa > Chordata > Mammalia > Primates > Daubentoniidae > Daubentonia > Daubentonia madagascariensis. The sequence goes on along the minus strand of JAKFHU010002088.1, from coordinate 43,769,603 downwards.
GGATGCAGAGAGAAAAGAACGCTTATACACTGTTGGTGGGACTTCAAACTAGTACAACCTTTATGGAAAACAGTATGGAGATTCCTCAAGGAAATAAATGTAGACCTACCATTCGACCCAGCAATCCCACTGCTGGGTATTTATGCATGAAGTCATATTATAAAAAAAGACACCTGCTATTTATCACAGCACAATTCACGATTGCAAGGATGTGGAATACAACCTAAATACCCTTCAATTTATGAGTGAATTAACAAAATGTGGTCTATATATACCGTGGAGTACCACTCAGCCATAAAAAGAAATGAATTAATGTTATTTGCAGCAACTTGTATGGAACTGGAGACAATTATCCTAAGTGAAATATCTCAGGGATGGAAAACCATATGTTCTCACTAATAAATGGGAGCTAATAGATGGGTACGTATGGGCACAAAGCGATATAAAGGAAATGAGAAGCCAAGAGGCGGGAAGAGTGGGATGAAAAACCTACCCATTGGGTACAATGAACACTATTCTGGTGATGGGCACACCAAAAGCCCTGACTTAAGCATTATACGAGATATCCATGTAACAAAAACAATCATACCCCCTTAATTAATATTTTGAAATTTAAAAATGCAATGCCATATGTGATTGCTCCAAAAGAAAAATAAATACATGTAAATCTGAGAAAACAAATAAAGGACCTTTATTTGCTGTAACTACACAATTCAAATGAAAAAAATTAAAGACTATGTAAATAATTAGAGAGATATTGTATTCATAAATTATCACACTCAGCATAGTAAAGATGTCAGTTATCCCCAAATTAATATGCAAGTTTAATGCAATTACTATCAAAATTTCATCAAGATTTTTGGTAGATGATATGTGCAAGATTATTCTAAAATTTATATGGAAAGGCAGTGACTAAAACAGTTTTGAAAAAGAGAAGAGCAACACATTAGTCTAGCCAATTTTAAGACTTACATAGCTACAACTAACAAGACTGTGTGGTATTGGCAAAGGGATAGGGACATAGATTAATGGAACAAAATAGAGAACTCAGAAATAAACACACCCAAATATGCCTACCTGATTTTGACAAATGAACAAAAGAAATTAAATGGGGGAAAGATCGTATTTTCAACAAATTGTGCTGGCGCAATTGTAGATTATAGGCAAAACAATGAAATTCAATGTTTCAGACTTTATGCAAAAATTAACTCAAAGCGGATCATAAACTTAAATGTCAAGGTAATGAAATTTCTAGAAAAAATATAATATAAAATCTCTAGATCTATGACTAGGCAAAGAGTTCTTAGACTTGACACCAAAATCACAACAATGGAAAAAATGGATAAATTGGACTTCATCAAAATTAAAATCTTTTTCTCTGTGAAAGAGTCCATTAAGAGAATGAAAAGACAAATTACACTGTGGGAGAAAATATTTTGAAACCAAATATCTAATGATGGACTAGTATCTAGAATGTACAATGAACACTCAAAATTCAAAAGTAAAAAAAAAGAAAAGAAATAAAAACAATTTTAAAAAACCTCAACAGTCCAATTAAAACCTGAGCAAAGGACTTTAAGAGACATTTCAATAAGAAGAGATATACAGATGGCAAATAAGCAAATTAAAATATGTTCAACATTATTAACTATTAAAGAAATGCAAACATGAAATATATCTACACATCTATCAGAATGGCTAAAATAAAAAAATAGTTACCAAATGTGGGTAAGAAAGTGGAGACACTGGGCCATTCGTACATTGCTATTGGTAATGCAAAATTGTACAGCCACTCTGGAAAACAGTTTGATAGTTTCTTAAAACTAAATATGCAGGCCGGGCACGGTGGCTCACGCCTGTAATCCTAGCACTCTGGGAGGCCGAGGCGGGAGGATCGCTTGAGGTCAGGAGTTCGAGACCAGCCTGGGCAAGAGCAAGACCCCGTCTCTATTTAAAAGAAAAAAAAAAAAAAACTAAACATGCAGCTATTATAGACTTAGCAGTTACAGTCCTGGGAATTTATCCCAGGAATATCCCAGGAATGAGAAATGAAAACTCATGTATATTAATGTTTATAACAGCTTTATTCATAATAGCCAAAAACTGGGAACAGTATATCCATACCATGGAATACCACTCAACAATAAAAACAAACAGACTACAGGTTGAGTATCCCTAACCTAAAAATTCAAAATCTGAAATGTTCCAAAATTCAAAACTTTTTGAGCACCCCTATTATACCACAAGTGGAAAATTTTACACTTGACATCATGTGATTGCTCACAGTCAAAACTTTGTTTCATGCACAAAATTATTAAAAATGCTGTATAAAATTACTTTCAGGCTATATTTATAAGGTGTGTATGGAATGTGAGTGAATTTCATGTTTAGACTTGTGTACCATCCCCAAGATATCTCTTTATGTATATGCAAATATTCCAGAATCTGAAAAAAATCTGAATCCAAAACATTTCTGGTCCCAAGCATTTCAGATAAAGGATATTCAACTTGTATGGATACATAAAGCAACCTGGGTGAAACCCTAGATAATCATGCTAAGTGAAAAAAAAATCACAAAAGGCACATACTGTATCATTCCGTTTTATAACATTCTTAAAGTGACAAAGTTACAGAAATGGAGAAGAGATTTGTGGCGGACATGGGTTAAGGAGGGAGGGGGGTAGAAAGAAGAGGGTGTGGCTACAAGATGGCAACGTGAGGGGTCCCTGTGGTGATGAATATGTTCTGTTTCTGACTGTGTCAGTGTTAGTATCCTGGTTATGATTTTGTACTATAGGTTTTCAAAATTTTAACTTTGAGGAAAACTCAGTAAAGTGTATACAGGATCTTATTCCTTATGACTACATTTATATCTACAATTATCTCAAAATAAATACGTTAATTAAAATGATAACAACACAAACTGTCAGACCAGATTTCTACATTTCTATATCCAATGAAATTGTCTTTCAAAATCAAAGGTAAAATATTGACATATTCAGACAAACAAAAATTGATAGGACTAATCACCACCAAGATCTGACTATAAGAAATGACGAAGGAATTTCTTCAGGCTGATAGAAAATAAAACCAAATATAAATGTGCATCTCAAAGAAAGAAATAAAGAGCAGAAAAATGATAAATATTTTGGTAATTATAAAAGAAACTTTTTTCTTCTTTATATTATTTAAAAGATTACTTAAATTATAGATATAGATATAGAGTAGCATTTATAATGTATATAGTAATAAAACATGTTCCAACAAAGCACTAAAGATTGGGGAAGCAAATGGAATTATACTATTGCAAAGCTGATACAATATTAATTGTATGTAAATAGTGAATAATTTAAATATGCATATTTTAATCTCTAGAACTGTTCTATACAGTGTGGTAGTCAATTGCCACACGTAGCTATTTAAATTTAAATTGATTATAATAAAATGAATTTTAGAATTTGGTTCCTCTGTCTGATAACAACATTTCAAGAATTCCGTAGTCACATGTGGCTTATGGCTACTCCTTTAGGAAATGTTTTCATCATTGCAGTAGATTTACATGCAAGTATATTGATAGTTACATCAAATGTAAATGACCTTAGTGCTCCAATTGAAAAGCAGAGCAAGGTGAGACCCAACTATATGTCATCTTTAAGAAATCTACTTTAAATATAAAGACAAAAATAGGTTAAAAGTAAAAGGACAAAATGTGATATGCCATGTAAACAAAATCAAAAAATAGTTGGAATGGCTATATAAATTATTAAAGTTTATTTCAGAGCAAGGAATATTATAAAGAATAAATAGGGATGTTTTATAATGTTAAAGGAGCCAATTCACTGAAGAGAAGATCCCAAATGTTTATGCACTAATCACTAGCCTTCAAAATATATAAAGCCAAAACAGGGGTCAACAATGTCAAAGCACCTTATTACCAAGTGGATAGTCCAATAAGTCTTTATGTACCTAATCCAACCCCAAATGAATCAGGATGGGTACAGGGGGAGGCACTTGCAAGGTTCATATTTCTTCCACCAATGTGAGTCAGCACTGTGGCTAAATCTGAGTGCATAATTAGGGAAGAAATGCTTGGGTCAAAATAAATGGAAAGCATAATTGCTGAGGGTAAAGGAGTCAAAAAAGGAATTTCTCATAAGGGAACAACATTATTTTGGTGTCTTAAGAGAGACTTATAGCCACAGAACAATTTTCTCTTAGAGCTTTTATTCAGATAGCTGTAAAGATGATACATCAGCTGATGATCCATCATTACTAGAACAGAATGTCACGACCTGGGAGATAGTGTTAAGCAATACCATTATTAGAATGGCTGTGTCATACGCTTTGACGAGACAACAGAATTCCTCCTGATGTCTAAATGGAACAACACTAACATGCTATGGCTTTTGACTCTCATTTTACAGACCATATTTACTATCGGGACCCCAAATAGGACTATATCCATGGGAATTTCTTTCCCCAAGTCAAATCTCAAGCACTCCATTCTATATTAAAACTGAAGATTATTGGGTAACTATAAATCTTGATGAACTGTTAAGAAAAGGTTATAATGGCAGAATGCCTTCTGCCACTTGCCTGGTGTGTCATAGCATTGTATACCAATACCTTTAAAGAAAAACTGAAAGAACATGTGGATTATTGAGACTGAACAATCCATATGGAGAACCTGGTGGTCTCATATGTCAGAGATGACACCTGGAATTGGGAGAGGCATCTATGGAGGACACTCGGGTACCCACAAAGGTATATGTAGGGATACTCATTTCCTATATGACTTTGTCATAGGAAATATTATATTTTTGGTTATAATCCAAATTTCCCAGTGACACATGGGCAATTAGCACACAGTGGCAACAATATACATGATGGATAAAATAACATTTACTACCAGATCAAAGAGAGCTTCAGGGGAAAAAAGAATAGGTCTAGGAATATTTAAATAAACAGAATTTGATTTAAGAGAGTTCAAAAATAAAAAAGAATTTCTTGCAAGAAAAGGTGGCTTGGGGAGTATTGTAATCCACAAAAAAGACAAAATATTGCAATCTGTTTGGTTTGCTAATGCAATTTTAACTAAATAGGTTTTACAAATGGAGCCAAGTTAAGACAACATGCCCAAACACAACAGTGAGAAAATACTGTGTACTATAACACAAACAGGCGTCTTAGACATATTACTGTAAATGGAAGCAAAAATGAGAAATCCCTGGTATACTACTACTGAGGCACAGGTAGTCCATTCATGAAAAACATATGGATCCTCTCATTAATATGTGTCCAAAGGGGGAGTATGTTTTATATCATTTCTTCTTAATAACTTGGGCAAAATCAATAGATCAAAATTTGACATCCCAATTGTACAACTTGTGAATATAGGAAAATATCGAATTTTACATGAATCTCTCCAAAGAAATTTAATGGGCCTTCTTAAAAGACTCCTTCCATTTGAAACCCATTTCAATTTGATTCTGTGTAATAAAGAAAGGTATCTTCCCACAGGACACAAGGAATTTCATAATCTTTCAGACATAGCCTTCAGTTATAATAATGTATATAATAATATTTGGTACATGGGAAATAGTTAATTCCATTGAAAAGTAACAATAAATATTACTGTCATAATTTCTAATTTATTTTATAACTGTATTTTTAATATTCATGATAATACTGCAATTTGGTACAATACCGGAATCATTGGTAAAGTCAATTTGATAAATGGCAATGACGAGATAATGCAAAATTGATCAACCATACTGGGAAATTGACTTAAAATTTGTTTAGGAGGGCCGGGTGCGGTGGCTCACGCCTGTAATCCTAGCACTCCGGGAGGCCGAAGGGGGAGGATCGCTTGAGCTCAGGAGTTCAAGACCAGCCTGAGAAAGAATGAGACCCGGTCTCTACAAAAAACAGAAAAATTAGCTAAGTGTGGTGGCGCCTGTAGTCCCAGCTACTCGGGAGGCTGAGGCAGGAGGATGGCTTGAGCCCAGGAGTTTGAGATTGCAGTGAGCTACGATGATGCCACTGCACTCTAGCCGGGTGACAGAGCAAAAAAAAAAAATTGCTTAGGAGGTAATCTTAATGAGAAATTATGGGCCAAAAGAGAACTTAGATTTCATTAATACTGAGTTAATTATTTACTATAATAAATAAGCTTATACTTGAATTAGAGTAGGCAAACATTGTAAGATAATTGTTAAGTTAGTACAAAAATCTGACAAAATTTTCACAAGAATTATGTGCTAGTGTAGTTGTCTTTTTAAATCAATGCCTTCACCTCACTGATAATTAGAAATGTTTCATATAAATATTTGCCTATCATCAATTTGTATATGACATCACTGTTTTAACATTATAGATGTAACTGTACCCATCCAAATGAGGAATTATTCCTTATTAAAGGGCTTTGATCAAAGGTTATATGGGTAGTGCACATACTTTAGGTGTATTCCAGCTGGTCTGGATTGACCTCATGCTCATCTTCAGAGCTATAGACCCTTGGTCAACACTATGGAATCTATTAGTCAAAGATAAATGATGTTCTGTAAACATGGGTCTGTGAATTGTTTCAGACCAGGATTTAACAGCCTGACAGCATTGTTATGAAATAATAATTGGATTCACAGTTTCCACCTGGTTTCTGTAAATGGGAGTAATAGGGGTTCCAACAGTTAAGAATGATCACATAGCTAGAATATGCCTACAAAACCAGCATACTCTAAAAGACCCTCGCCATTAATAAAATTTGGGGTTCCTGATACTGAGGTAATTTGCTTTTAGGCAGGCTGATAATGGTTTCAGACCTTCAATAACAAAGCTGTCTTGTGAGTATAAACTGTTTGAGACATGGGCGCCCTTATAACAGTCGAACAACAAATTGATTACTGTGTAATTAACACAGTTGGAGATTTTAATACCACTTTTTCAATGAGTGAAAGAACAAATAAAAGATGAATTAAACAACACTATCAACATTGCCAAATTGACATTTTAGAACACTTTATTCCATGATAGGTGAATAAGCATTCTTTTAAAGTGTACATAGAACATTCATCAAAGTAGACTATATTCTAAACCATAAAAAATCAAAACAAATTTAAGAAGATTGAATGTATACAAAGTATGTTATCTGAACAAAACAGAAAGCTTCTGCACAGTCAAGGAAACAAACAATAGAGTGAATAGACAGCCTACAGAATGGGAGAAAATATTTGCATGCTATACATCCAATAAAGGGCTAATTACCAGAATCTAAAAAGAACTCAAGAAAATCAGCAAGAAAAAAATCAAACAACCCCATTAAAAAGTGGGCCAAAGACATGAACAGAAGCTTTTCAAAAGAAGATAGACTAATGGCCAAGAAACATATGAAAAAAATGCTCAATGTTTTTAATTATCAGGGAAATGCAAGTCAAAACCACAATGAGATATTACCTAACTCCAATGAGAATGCCTTTTATCGTATAAAAAGTCCCAAAACAAGAGATGCTGGCATGGATGCAGAGAGAAAGGAACACTTATACACTCTTGGTGGGACTGCAAACTAGTACAAGCTCTGTGGAAAATAGTATGGAGATTCCTCAAAGAACTAAAAGTAGAGCTACCATTCCATCCAGCAATCCCACTACTGGGTATTTACCCAAAGGAAAAAAGCCATTTTCTCAAAAAGACACTTGTGCTCAAATGTTTATTGAAGCACAATTCACAATCGCAAAGATGTGGAATCAACCCAAGTGCCCATCAAATCATGAGTGGATTTAATAAAAATGTGGTATATGTACACCACGGAGTACTACTCAGCCATAAAAAAAATGAATTAATACCTTTTGAAACAACCTGGATGGAACTGAAGACCATTCTCCCAAGTGAACTATCACAAGTATGGAAAAACAAACACCACATGTACTCACTATTAAATTGGAACTAATCGATCAGCACGCATGTGCACATATGGAAGTAACACTCAACAGTAATCAAGCAGGTAGGATGGGGGAGGAGGGGATGGGTGAAATCATACCTAACGGGTATAATGTACACTATCTGAGTGATGGGCACACTTAAAACTTTGACTTAAACTGTACAAAAGCAATTTATGTAACCAAAACATTTACACCCCCATAATATTCTGAAATTAAATAAATAAATAAACAAACAAATAAATAACACGTTCTTATTTAAAAAAACAAAGCTACATTTTCCAAAACAAAAAAATTAAATGAAAGAAAGATAGGTAGGTGAAAATTCCCAAATATTTGGAAATTAAACACACTTTGAAAAAACCCATAGTTGAAAAATAAATCACAAGGCAAATTATAAAATATTTTCAATTGAATGAAAACTAAAATACCACATATCAAAATTTGAGACACACAGTTAAAGCATTGCTTGCAGAGAATTTTATAGCATTAAGTTAAATGATCACTTTAGGAAAGAAGAAAAGTCACCAAGCAGTGATTTAAACTTTCAACTTAAGAAATTAGGGGGGAAACAGCTAAATGCAAAGTAAGTGAAGGAAGGAAATAATTATATAAATAGAAATTAATGAAATATAAAATGAGATAGATACCCAAAAAAGGAGAGAAAAAACAATAAACTCAAAAGCTGGTTCTTTGAAATGATCAATAAATTGACAAACATCTGTCTAGATTCATTATAAAAAATAAAATATAAATTACTAATATGAAATTAGGGACACCACCACAGACATTATATGATAAGGGAATTTTATGCACGATTTTATGCCTGTAAGTTTATGAAATGCACAAATTCTTTGAAAGGTATAAATTGCCAAAACTGGATAAAAAAGAAATAGAAGACGTGAGTAGCCTTTTATCTTTAAATGAAACTGAATTGATAATTAAAAACTTTCCAAGAAAGAAATTTCCAGTCCCAGATAATAAATTTTATCAATCTTTTAAAAAATAAATAACACCAATTTTACACTAGCTATGACAGAAAGTAGAAAAGAACATTTCCCAGCTCATTTTATAAGGCCATCATTACCCTAATTTCAATATTAGACAAAAATATTACAAGAAAATAAAACTACAACCCAATATACCTCATAAGCATAAACTTGAAAAATTTTCACAAAATGTTAGAAAATTGATTGCATCAATATATAAAAGAGATAACACCACATGACCTAGTAGGATTATTCCTAGAAGTGTAAAATGAATCATAAATCTGAAAAACAATCCGTGTATTTTACCTCAGCAGACAAAGAAAGACAAGACCTGATCATATCAACAGATGCAGAAAAGGCATATGAAAAAATTCAATATGTGTTCATGACAAAAACTCTCAGCGAACAAAGAAAAGAAAGGAAATTTTTGAACCTGATAAAGGAATTTATGTATAACTTGCATGTAGCATTGCACTTTATAATAAAATCTCCTAAGATTGGAAAGGCAAGTATGTCACCATTCTTATTGAACATAATGCTAGAAAGTCTAGCCAGTGCAATAAGTTAAAGCATCTGGATTGGAAAGAAAGAAGTTAAACTTTCTTTATTCAAGGATCATCTATGTAGAAAATTCTAAGAAATATACAAAAGCTACTAGAGTTTAGAAGTGAATTTATCAAAGTTGCAAGATACAAAATCAGTGTAAAAAATTCAATCATATTTTGATAAACTAGCCATAAACAATTAAAATTAAAAGACAACAATAAGTGCCACTTTAATATCATCAAATTTATGAAATACATAGGGATAATTGTAACAAAATATATGCATTGGTGTGGTGGTTACTATGAGGGATATATTTATCACAACTCATCAAAATGTACACTATGGAATTAAAAAAATTTTAGGTTATGTAAATTTTACTTCCATGAGAAAGAAGGAATTATTTTTCCTATTTGGACCCACACTAAGAGTGCACCTTTTGGCACCTTCTTATGGTTTCATACCATGCCATTTATTTCAGGAGTTATTAAAAACATTCTGTTGTTCTGTGGTTTGCACTTTCCAAATGTTATGAACAGAAAGTCACCTAACGAACATGCTAGACCAAAAATCTACAAGTTCCAAATTCCTTATTTATTCTCTTAAGGTAAAATTAAATTCTAAGTGTGCCTGACTCATCTCTTTCTAAAATTTCCTGACCCCAGAGTAGCCTCCTTTGAGAACTAAGTACATTTGATTTAAAAAAACATAAATTTGGAGAGACGTTCTTTCTGTGTTACTCTTTCTATTAAGGAGTTGAATCTCAGAATCTCAGACGACTATGGTATGTACTGTGCAAACTTTGCATATAAATTGGGTCTGCCCCTTAAAAAGTTTCAATTACTTATACAAACTGTTTCTGTTTAACATAATGTCTACTATACATTATCTTTAGATTATATATATTTTTTTAATTCTTTAATTCTTTGATAGCTTAAAAATAAAGGTTTACCTTTATAAACATGTTAACTCTGACAACTATGTTAATTCATACTTTTAGTTGTATAAAAAACACAAATAAAATTGGTTTAAGCAAAAAAGAGAATGTATTGACTCACCTAACTGAAAAGTATACAGTATAGTTTCAGACATTGATGATAACAGCTGCTTAAATATTATAATCAAGGCTAGATCTCCATCTGCAACTCCCAGCTCTGCTGTCTTCCATGTTGGTTTTATTTCTAAGCCACTACCTCACCCACTAGTAGCCCACAGAAGATTGATGCTAGTATCTCAGTAGTTCATGTAGAAAGTAATAACAATTCTCTTTTTTAATAGTTTCAGCAAAATTTCCTGAAACGACTGCCATAGATCTAGCTTGGGTAAATCTATGAGCCAATTACTGGGGACAGGGGAAAAGAATTCTATTCTTGGCCAAGAGGTGATCATACGCTCATCCTTGGAACTGCAGTATGGTCAATATGCCCCAACAACACGAACTGAGTTAGACAGCTGTGATTTTCAAAAGGTGAATCAATATCCTTGTAAGAAAAGTTGGGGATTAGAGTCTAGTCAATCCTTAAATATAACAAAAAAGAAAACCAACAAAATCTATCCTCTGCAGTGATTGAACAAGATGTTTAAATAAATCCTTTGCACAGAGTTGTTGTTTAAGAAATATTTGTTCTTTGAATGACAGTTTTTATTGCTTACTTTTTCTGTATAAAGTCATGCTGTTCTTAAAATTGGAAAGGTTTCTCTCAAGATAACCTAATCTTGCTAAACTTCAGAGAGTTCTTTTAGTATAGATTTCTAAGGCAGAACTATAAAATTCCTGTCCTAATTTGTCTTCTTCTTCCATATTTTTCTTCTACTGATAGTAATCAGTGCCAATGCTGTTTCAGAGGCTTTCTTCATCCCAGTAAGGCTTTGGAGGGCAGGGCTAAAATTAAGCCACAGAAGGGGACCCCATGTCCTCAAAAGATCACTGATTTAAGACTTACTGATACAGCATGGACTCCAGATTATTTCATATAGAAATGGAAAAAGAGATTGTATTGAATCACGTACACTATCTGCCAGGTACCCTTCATTTATCAAAAATAAAACTTTGCCAGAATGCTGGCCAGAATTAGGAGTATAACAGCACCAAGATTTTTTTCTCTACAAAGCTAGTCTAACTAGTTTGGTATCCAATTATTTGGCTTCATTATCACAAAACTTCTACTAACCAGGCAAATAGTTTTAAAATCAATAGTAAAGAATATTGGGATTTTGAAATCAGAATTCTGACAAGCCAAATTATTCTGATCCCCATGAAGCTTCTTTTCCCTTGACACTGGGTTTTTTAGTATCTTACCTTCAAGTGTGAACACTGCTTGACTTAAACCAATCACCACAGCATCAACTCTGCCCCCAGAACTGGGCATATGATTCAAATCAGGCTAATGAGATTTTAATCCAGCTATTGGCAGGGAGAAGAGCAAAAAGCTTTCTCTCTCCTGCAGGATTAGAAGGAAATGGAGAATGGAGTCAACAATGTTAAGTTAGGTGAAGAAATAGGGAGGAAATACCAGGTCCTTACTTGAGAGCCAAGATCAATCCTCACTTGAAGCAATACTAGTTATAGGAGCATTTGCTTACAATACTAGTTACACCAGCTTGGCTGATTATACTACTAGTTATATGAGCAGGAGGCAATAAATTGCCTTTATTGTTATGTTTAGATTGAAGTAGTGCTTTTTGTGACTTGCAACTAAAAATATCCTAAGATTCAGGATTCACATTAAAAAATAATAACAATTATTAATAATATTTTTTAGTAAAAAGTGAAATCAAAGTACAATTGAAGATAAAACTCTTAACAATATGTCAGGGAACCTGGGTTTTTCAAACAACAAGCTGTTACATTTTTCCAGGTTTTCAGGTTTTTTTAGCTGTTACATGGTACTAAAATCCTGTCCATTTTTTTTTTTTTTTTTTTTTTTTAGAGGCGGGGTCTCGCTCTTGCTCAGGCTGGTCTTGAACTCTTGAGCTTAAGCTATCCTCCCGCTTCGGCCTCCCAGAGTGCTAGGATTATAGGCGTGAGCCACTGCGCCCGGCCAATCCTGTCCATTTTTGAGGCTCAAATGACACAATCTATATAAAAAGACTTCATAATATCTAAATAGTCATCAAAATTCAATTTAATATGGTGTTGAGGCTAATGAAAGAATGATGCAAATGTTCTAAGAGCACCCTAGACCATTTGGGTTTGTCTGACCACTAATCACAGTTAGTTTACATGCAGGGTGGGTAAATTTAGGGCAAGTCTCCATTGACAAGACAAAGCAGAAAATCAGGTCAGTTCCCCCAATAATTCAGATAGAAAATTCACCTGCTCAGGGAATGACCTAATCCCCCTTAATTCACTGGTCAGTTGCCTCAAATGGGTGCTTTGCTTGATGAGTAGGGCTGTACCACCATGTCCTATCCAAAGAGGAAGGGAGCTCAGTACTTTCTTTTCTCTTGACCTTCCCTCTCCCTTCGTTTTCAGAGCCGTGATGATCTATTTACAGTCCCACACCACCTTCTTATATGAAGAAGCTGAAGGAAAATATGAAAACCAACTAAGATTTTTTTTTAAATCTGATATTGAACCAGAGAAATTTCAAAATTTTACCTATGTACAGTGTGTATAAACATGTGGCCTATAATCACTGACCTAAAATTCACCAAGGGTGATTATTAAAATTCCCTAGTTAGGCCTCTATAAGCAGAGATTCCTTTTCAGTAGGTCTGAGATAGAGGCCACAAAATCGCAATTTTAATATGCCTCCCAGTTCACTTTTAGGCACGTGAAAGTTCTTGAGAAACATTGACACAAGTCCAGTCTTTTTCTCTTTCATCCTTTTCTAGCTAATTATTTGGTCTTTATAGCTAATTCTAAAGGCACAGAAAGACAAATTTCACATGTACTCAATCATATGTGGGAGCTAAAAATTGAAACAATTGAACACATGCAGATGGAGAGTAGAATGATGGTTACCAGATGCTGGGAAGGGTAGCAGGGAGGTAGAAGGGGGAAGTGGGCATGGTTAGTGAGTGGAAAAATGCAGTTAGATAGAATGAACAAGATCTAATATTTGATGGCGCAACAGGGTAACTACAGTCAACAATAGTTTACTGTCATTTAAAATCGCTAAAAGAGTGGAATTGGAATATTTCTACCACAAAGAAATGATAAATGCTTGAGGTGATGGATACCCCAATTACCCTGATTAGATCATTGTACATTATATGCCTGTATGAAAATATCACAAGTACCCCCAAAATACATACACCTATTATATAACCATAATAATTAGAAATACAAAAAAGGAAAAAAAAATGAAGCTACTTATATCATAAAATAGTCTTAGGAGAGAGTTCAAGTAGTTTCCCATCATAAATGAACTTTCAAATAGGCAATAGGGTCTCTTCTGTAACGACCATAGAGAAAAATAATCAAGCATTCTAAGCTATCTGTTAAATTGATATTTTCTATAGGAGACGTAGCATAACACGTTATTATGCAGGGTATGTTGAGCAAGTGAACATATTTAGTGACAATATACTCTTTGCTGTTTGAAAACAACAAACACCATCAGATTAGTTCTGTTTTAAAAATAACAGATCCCAGTTACTTAGCCTGTGAGGTTACTCATCCAAATTTTTTGTGGAAATTTTTAGCACAGGCATATTGTACATGCATGACACCAGGTTATTTTGGCACAATTACATCAGATTAAAGATCCACTGAGACATCCTGTAAATCTAGATAAAACAGCTCCCAATATCTGCAACTGTCAATGACAGAGCTCCAAATGCTCACAGTCTGCATAGCAGCAATAACTTATATAACAGTCTACCTACAATTAGATTTTTTTGCACAGCACTACAGATACGAAGAATGTATCCAAACACTGTCAACTAGCTGTGTAAAGGTAAAAGAGAAACACGAAACAAAATAGGAATATAATCACCTAAATCAAAAGCATCCTGCTTTCACATATATCCATTCTAAGAGAAAGAAGGACAGAGCAAAGGAAGGAAGGAAGGAGAAAGGAAGCAAACAAAACATTCCAGGTGTGAAATAATATTACTATTTCTTAGTATACAGGCAAACATATGCAAGTAATTTTATTGTATCCATAGGAACAAACTTTTATTTGGGCTAACAAATACTTCAGCTCTAAAATATGTATTTTGCCAATATCAAAGTTTTATCATCTGAGTCAAACCCTTTGAATCTTATAAAAATTTTCAAGTGCTGCATAACAAATCTGATCTCTCAATGAGTGAGAATTAATCTCATAATAGGGAGCGATGGTTTCACACTATTTCCTCAGTGATCCCCGGACTAGAGAATAATTGATTCTCCCATCTACCCATGGTCTTAACACACTTTCTATTTCCAGTCATTTTTCCTTTGAAAATGGAGTGGGCCCAGCCCTAGGGGGACAATTGGGAGGGGAAGGATAGAACAGGTTTCGCTTTGGAGGAAAGTTAGTTTAGATGTAGTTGATTCAGCAAGCACACACAATTGGAGCACCTACTTTATGTGAGAACCTATAGTAAGAAGACAATAGAATCAGACACTGTCCTTGTTATCAAGAAATTACAATCTGGTGATGGAACTCTCCTTGCTGTACTCCATCTTAGGATGACTCGACTCCAATCTTTTGTGTGTTGAGGTTTAGAGGATTTTTACTTTTTGATAATCTTCTGTTTCCCAAGGCTTTGTTTTTCTCACCTTAAGAACTGCCATGCTCGTACCTTTCCTCTAAATACAAATTTTAAGAAAGTCATCCTTCACTGTTTGTAATACTTAACCTTCCCTTACAGTTTGACTTCTGCTCCACCATTTCACTGAAATTACTTTTGTCAATGTCCTCACTTATCTCATAAATGCTATTATTTTTAGTGTTTATTTGAATAAAACTCTGTGGTGCATTTCACATCACTATTTGATTCACACATTGAAAGTTTATTGAGTGTTCATTAAGGTCCATACATTGCTTCCAGTGCTGAGGATCAGCAGTGAACAAATCAGGCAAGCACCTTGCTCTTGTGGAACTGACATTTTAGGTGAACACTTAGGATGGTTATTCACAAAACTCCTTAGCTTCAGTTAAGGTAATAACCATATTTTTGGTCCTTCTTCTACCTTTCTGACTTTCCCCATTCAGTTTCCTTTACAATAACTTTTTATTCTATTCATGAATATTCTTTCCATGGTTTTGCCCTCAAACTGTTTTTATTCTTCCTCTTCATTCGCTCCTAATGTGATTTCTTCCACTCTAATACCATTTATCAATCCTGACCAAATTTCTATATCCAGCCCTGAAATTTCTTTGAGCTTCAGACTTTCATATTTCTGCTGGATAGCAACCTCTAACTGCATGCTTTGAAGAACTTTCAAATTAGCTTTCCCACAGCTTAACTCATCCTATTCATCTGCCTCCAATCCCTAATTTCTCCTTGGGTTAATCGTATGGCCGTGGTAGCTGGCACAAAATTTACCAACCCTGGTTGTTATCAGTGTAGCTTAGTCAAACTTAAGTTTATAGGATTCTGTATCTTATCTGGTAATGGCATTAACCATTCCAATCTCAGGCTAAAAACCTGAGACTCGCCCTCCACTCTTCTCTTCCCCTGGGTTGTCTTTATCCCCTACGTGCAAGTGATCATCAGAAGGAGGCAACTTAATCTTACTATTTCTTGAATTCTTTTCTACTTGTTTTTTCATCTCTCTCACAGCCTAAGTGAAGATTGGACATTTCCAACCTGAACCATGACGTCACTTTCTGAATGGGGATCAGTGCCTCAAATTCATCTCCCACACAGCATCCATATTAATTTCTCTGCTTAAAACTCTTGAATACCTATCAACAAAAATTCAAGTAAACATTTTTGACGCACAGTATCTATGTACCAAATCTTTGTTGAACTGAACTGATCTATACCGGATAAATTACTTTTGCCTGCAACCTAAATTTTTTTATAAATAGAGCATGTATGGATACAGAGTAAAATAATAATATGACAAAAGGTGGTATGTGATTACTAAATAACCTACAGGTTCTGCCTACAAGTTCTGAGGATTGACTTCTGAGAGAAATAAAGAATAAAAATAACATCAGTTTGTTCAGTCAGAGTCCCAAAGCATGTACATTTTTAAGCAAGCCAAATTTATGATGTTTTACTCTCAGAATAGAAGTAGATATTACTTTAAAAAAAGAGGTTGGGATTTTCCAAAGCTTGTTTTAAAGAGGCATACATTTCTATGGGCATATTTCTTTATTATTAAGATAAGAAAATTTGGAATCACTTTGGTATATAAAATCTTCTCAAATAAAGAAGTATAATTCATTAATATTCTAGAAAACGAATGGTAGTTTTTAAAGTATTACTAGTATGTAAGCTTCCCTGCTACTTAATACTAAATGCTTCTTCTCTATATAATCATTAGCAATAACAAAATCACAGAATTTATTAAATAATTCAAATCCAAACTCATAAGCTCATTTATAGTTTCTCCTTTGTAAGATTCCCAGCTGCCCTCTCATTGTTTTATACCAAAGATTGAGTTAGATGTTTACAGAAATTACCCCTTCATTTGTCCCTGGGTTCACGTTACTATTCTTCAGACTCAAACTAATGCCTGCTTCTTCTAGTGGTAATTTTTGAGTAAGTAGGTTGGGTATCTTTTTTATGTGGCATCTATGTAATGAAATTTTATTGACATTTTGTCATTCTGATAAAGCTATCAATAATTGATATATACATCTTGAAAGTATAAAAGATGGGTTATTAGAAAAGCCAATAATGCTATTCATTAGATTAGTCAACAAACTTGTCAGAGCTTAGGATTGTCTTATTGAATTCTAGAGGTCATTCAACAAACCATATCCCTTGCCTTCAGCACATTAATATTACCTTCAGAAGAAATAAAGTCGCCTATATGTCACATGAGGCTAGCTTGTTCCTTTCATAGGGTAGAAATCATCAAGGGTTGTTTATTCAATGCACCATTTTGGATAACATTTCTTTTTTTGATACACGCACAGTATGCATAATTCTGAATTCTTAATGAAGTCAGATCTTCTTATCACATCACATGAACATGAAAACCCTTTCAGAGGAGTCCCGTGAACACTTTTCTTGTTGCTTTAAACACATACACATGTATGTTGTTGCTTAAGATTGCCTTGGCTATTCGGGCTCCTTTCTGGTTCCAAATGAAGTGTAGAATTATTTTTCCTAGGTCTGTGAAGTATGATGTTGGTATTTTGATGGGGACTGCATTGAATCAGTAAGTCACTTTGGGTAGTATGGACACTTTAACAATTTTGATTCTATCAATCCATGAGCATGATATGTTTTTCCATTTGTTTCTTTCATCTGTGATTTCTTACATAAGTGTTTCATAGTTATCTGTAGAGATCTTTAACTTCCTTGATTAAGTATATTCCTAGGTATTTTATTTTCTTTGTAGCTATTGTGAATGGTATTGAGTCTTTGATGTGACTCTCAGCTTGACTATTGTTGGTGTATAGGAATGCTACTGATTTGTGTACATTGATTTTGTACCCTAAGACTTTGATGAATTTATGTCTCATTTCCAGGAGTCTCTTGGTGGAGTCTTTGGGTTTTCTGGATATAACATCATATCATCAGCAAAAAGCCACAGTTTGACCTCCCCTTTCCTGATTTGCATACCATTTATTTCTTTCTCTTGCCTGATTACTCTGGCTAGGACTTCCAGCACTATGTTGAATAGAAGTGGTGACAGTAGTCACCCTTGTCTTGCTTCACTTTTTAGAGAGAATGCTTTCAACTTTTCCCCATTCAGTATGATGTTGGCTGTGGGTTTGTCCTATCTGGCTTTTATAATTTTTAGTTATGTTTCTTCTGTGCCTAGTTTGTTGAGAGTTTTTATCATGAAAGGGTGCTTAATTTCTGCAACTTTTTCTTCATCTATTGAGATGATTGTCTGGTCTCTGTTTGTGCTTCTGTTTATGTGGTGAGTCATATTTATAGACTTCTGTATGTTGAACCATCCTTGCATCTCTGGGATGAAGCCCACTTGGTCACAGTGGATTATTTTTCTGATGTGCTGTTGAATTTGGTTTGCTAGTATCTTACTGAGGATTTTTGCATCTATATACATAAGTGATATTTGTCTGCAGTTTACTTTTTTGGTGGTGTTGCGTCCTTTCCTGGCTTTGGTATCAAGGCAATACTGGCTTCATAGAATGAGTTGTAAAGGATTCCCTCCTTCTCAATGTTATGGAATAATTTCTGAAGTATGGGTACCAGCTCTTCTTTGTAGGTCTGATAAAATTCTGCTGTGAATCCATCCAGTCCGGGGCTTTTTTTTGTTGGAAGATTTTTATTACTGCTTCAATGTTGCTGCTTGTTACTGTTCTGTTCAGGAGTTCTGTTTCTTCATGATTGAGACTTACAAGGTTGTGTGTTTCCAGGAATTTGTCCATTTCCTCTCCATTTTTGAGTTTATGTGCATAGAGATTTCCATAGTATTCATAGATGATATTTTGTATTTCTGTGGTATCAGTTGTAATATCTCCTTTTTCATTTCTGATTGAGCTTATTTGGGTCCTTTCTCCTCTATTCCTGGTTAATCTAGCAAGATGTCTATCAATTTTGTTTATCTTTTCAAAGAACCACCTTTCTGTTTCATTGATCCTTTGTATTATTTTTTTGTTTTCCACTTTCTTTAGTTCTGCTCTGACCTTGGTTATTTCTTTTCTTCTACTAGGTTGGGGTTTGGTTTGTTCTTCCTTTTGTAGTTCCTTGAGATGTGTCATTAGACTGTTAATTCCTGATCTTTCTGTCTTTATGATGCAGGTATTTAAGGCTAAGAATTTTCCCTTTAGGAATGCTTTTGCTGAATCCCATTGATTTTGATAGCTTGTGTCCCCTGTGTCATCCAGTTTGAGGAATCTTTTGATTTCCATCTTAATTTCATTATTGACCCAATAATTGTTCAGTAACAGTTTGTTTAATTTCCATGACTTTGTGTAGATTTGAGTGTTTCTCTTAGAATTGATTTCTAGTTTTATTCCACTGTGGTCTGAGAAGATACATGGTATGATTTTGATTTTCTTGAATTTGTTAAGACATATTTTGTGGTCTAAGATGTGATCAATCTTGGAGAATGGTCCATGAGATGATAAAAAGAATGTATATTCAGTAGTTTTGGGGTAAAATGTTCTGTAAATGTTTGTTAGACCCATTTGTTCTAGAGTCTTGTTTAAGTCCAGTGTTTGTTTATTTTCTGCTTAGATGATCTGTCCAGTTCTGTCAGTGGGGTGTTAATGTTCCCAGCAATTAAGATGCTGCTGTTTATCTCTTTGCTTAGATCTAGTAGACTTTGCTTTATGAATCTGGGCTTTCCTGTCTTAGGTACATAAATATTTAGTATTGTTATGTCTTCTTGTTGAATTTCTCCCATCTTTGTCTTTCTTTACTATTGTTGGTTTAAAGTCAATTTTATCTGATATGAGAATTGTTACACCTGCTTTCTTTTGGTTTCCATTTGCCTGGAATACTATTTTCCATCCATTCATGTTGAGTCTGTATGAGTCCTTGTGGGTTAGATGTGTTTCCTGGAGACAGCAGATAGTTGTGTTGTATTTTTTCATCCATTCAGCCAACCTATGTCTCTTGAGTAGGGTATTTAGACCGTTCACATTGATTGATAGAATTGATATGTGGGATGCTGTTCTGTTCATCCTGTTGGGTATACCTTATTGCTTTGTTTTACCTCTTGTGCTATTGTTTTATATGAGCTCTAAGTTTTAGCTTTTGGGTAGTTTTACACTGGTGGGTGTCTGTTGTGCTGAACCATGTATAATGTAATTCTGAGTATTTCCTGCCAAGCATGTCTGGTCATGACAAATTCCCTCAGTGTTTGCTTGCCTGGAAAAGTCTTTATTTCTCCTTCATATATGAAACTTAGCTTTTCAGGATACAATATTCCAAGATGGCAGTTGTTCTTTTTAAGAAGACTGAAGATGGGGCTCCAATCCCTTCTGGTTTATAAGGTCTCTGTTGAGAAGTCTGCAGTTAGCCTGATGGGTTTTCCTTTGTAAGTTACTTGATGTTTTCACCTCATGGCTCACAGGAGTTCCTCCTTCTTATTGACTTTGGCCAGTCAGATGACGATGTGTCTTGGAGATTGCCTCTTTGCAATGAATCTCCAAGTTGTCTGTTGAGTTTCTTGTACCTGGATGTCTAAATCCCTAGCAAGGCCAGGGAAGTTTTCCTCAGTTATTCCCTCAAATAGGTTTTCCAGCCCTTGTGCATTTTCGTCTTCATGCTCAGGGATGCCTATGATTCTTATATTTGGCTGTTTTACATAATCCCATATTTCTTCTAGGCTTTGTTCATTCCTCTTAATTCTCTGTTGTTTATTGTTGACTGACTGGTTTAATTTGAAAGAGTTGTCTTCAAGCTCCGAGATTCTTTCTTCTCGCTGGTCTAGCTTTTCACTGTGTTTCTTAAAGCTTTTCACTGTGTTTTATATTTCTTTACATGAATTTTTCATTTCCAGAAGTTCTTTTTTTTTTAATATGTCAATCTCTTTAGTGAATTTTTCACTTATTTCCTCAATTGTTTTTAAGTTGGTTTTCCATTTTCTCTTGGACTTCATTGTGCTTCCTTGCAATCTATATTTGGAATTCTTTATCTG
The DNA here is from genome assembly GCA_023783475.1 of Daubentonia madagascariensis. Taxonomy (NCBI): domain Eukaryota; kingdom Metazoa; phylum Chordata; class Mammalia; order Primates; family Daubentoniidae; genus Daubentonia; species Daubentonia madagascariensis. The sequence continues at coordinate 43,748,460 of JAKFHU010002088.1, read as the reverse complement.
TCATTTCAGTATTTTCATTTTGGTTGGTATCTATTGCTAGAGAGTTGTTGTTCCCCTTTGGGGGTGTCTTTTTGGTCTGATTTTTCATACTTCCAGAATTCTTTCTCTAAAAACCTTAGCAGTTTTTGGTTCTTATTTTTGGATTTTCTTTTGTTTAGATTGGTCTTTTCTCCCCCTCACTCATAAGGGTGTGACATAAGCATACGTCAGGTGAGAACCTTTGGCTTTGCTTATGGGTGATTTAATGTTGGTACAGGTTCTAGATGGATTCCTTGGTTATAGATATCCTTAGTGTGGCGGTTTTCTCAGTCTCTAGTTGTTTGTGGGCTGTAGCAGTCGTGAGCTATGTGTGTGGGCATATTCTCCATTTCTCACTGATATGAGAAGATGGAGGACTTTGAAATCCTTTCTGTTTCCACAGCCCTGTGGTCTCCTTAACAGCATGGATTGTATTGGCATGCCCAGTTTAATCTCTGAGAGAGTAGGTTGTATTTGTTGTTAAGAATCAACCATACCCTTTATGATTGAGTCAATAAATGTTGTAAAGGGCTATGCAAATTAATCTCTCTACCAGTAGGTGACACTTGCTGGAAGGACCTGTGACTGGCTCTAGCCCCTCAAAAGAAGCACTCAAATGCCCCAAGTGCTGTGCAGGGCCCTGGCACTTCCAAGTGAGTCCTTATTCTCCACCACAGCAGATGCAGGTTGCGGGGTGAGGCTGGGCCAGGCTGGGTTGGGTGAACTTGCCCTCGGGTACCACAAAAGCTGGTAAGGTAGCTTTCTCAGCAGGGTTCAAAGGTCTGCTCCCAGGCTTCTGTGGAAAGCCACCAGGGAGGGGCTGAAGTGGCTCCACCCACCCAGAAAGTCTACTTATAGGGATGGAGCCATCATTGATTCACAATATGGCTGTCAGGAGCAGGTTTTGCTCTTCTCCTCCCTCCCCTGCTCCAAGGTCCCCCTACAGCATCTGCCAGCAGGCAGGAGTTCAAACTAGCTGAGCTTCACCATAATGGTGCTGCAGGCTGGGAGCTTCCCTGTCCAGAATCCCACCTTGGGCCAAGAGTGTGGCCTTCCTATAGGGGGAGGGGTGCTCCACAAGTGTGCTGTGCCTGGGACCCACTCTGCACTCTCTTTTCAGTTCTGTCCATGAGGGCTCCCTCACCTCCCAAGATTAGTTCATAAATCTCTCCTCCTTGCCCCCAAGCAACACGACTGAATCCTGAGAGTTCAGGATCTGGCCTGTGGGCCTGTCCCCAGGTCCCCAAAGATCAATCCCTGACTGTGCCAGGGAGCAGTGTGTTGGTCCCAAGTTGCCTATGGGGTGCTCAAGCAGGTTTGATGTCCCTCTGCTTCAGGGCATGCCTGCTCTGATGGAGCAGCTGGGAAAGCATCACTGAGAAGGGCCAGTGAGCAGGGAGCTCATAGTCCAAGCACCCATTAGTCCACTGCAGGTCTTTAAGAGGAAAGGTTTTCACTTTCTGTGGAAGCCTCAGTGTGGTGGATGTACCAACAGAGGAGAAGCAGCCACTCCTGAGAGCCCTAGCTCAATTGTCTCTCTCAGCAGCTGTGGGCAGGGGAGGGGAAGAGGAGGAAGGAGTCTGAATGGAGGAGAGTTAGTGTTCTGGTCATCTCTGTCCCTCTCTCCAGAAGGCAGCCTTCCAGGAATGTCCAGGATCTGGGGGTCACACAGATTTCCTGGGACCCACTGGCCCACTATGGCTCCCACAGTCTGGCCTGGACTTGAAAAATGTTTGTGTGAGAATGAGCGAGATAAAAACTGAGGAGCTAAAGCCCCACTGGGGGGACGAAGGTGCACGGTGGGTGGGGAAACAATATGACACCTGCTATCTTGGCTTTGGTCTCTGGTGATGGGAAGCAACCCCAAGGGGACTGGCAGCCTGGTGCTTTGTCCTCAAGAAGCTCCCAGTTCACTAGAAGCAGCAGCTTTTGGACTTATGAGGGTAGAAAGGCTCTCCAGCAGCTTGGGATCCTGCTGACTGCCAGAGATGTGAGGGAAGGAGAAATAAACCGCTCCACCTACCCTTTTCCCTGGACTCCAAGCCTCCAGCGGTTGATCTCTGCTGATATCTTGCTCCTTTTTGTTCTGCTCCACAACTTCTTCCCATGGAATCTCTGGTAGGTTCTGGCACTTTTCCCTTGGAATTACACCCAATCTATGTTTGTTTGTTCATTTGTTTTTTTCTTTTTCATCTGAAACTTTTCTGTCTTTCTGAGACAATCTGACAGCTGGTGTCTGTGGTCAGCCATCTTGTCTACCTCCTTGAGCAGATGAGTTTTTAATGTAGAAAAGAATACAGCCAACAGTCTCTGGGATATTTTTGTGACATCTGAACTCTGCTCTATGATCTCTTTATTACATCATTTCCCTGAAGGAAAAAAAAAAGAACATTATACATATAATAAGAAAATATTTATTGTAAGTACTTAGAAACTTGATACTCCATAGGTTTCATATATGATTACTTCTTTGTAAAGCTCAAAAAACTCAGCTTCAGTTTCTTTGGCACTTCTGGATTTAAGAGAGTATGTAACATATTTTTTACTTTAAGTCTAAAAAATGGTATTAACTTAATATTTCTTTGCCAGTAGCAGTGCCTCTTAATTGCTGTCCTAATGCAAGGATTTGAGGCATTTTTACTACAATGGTTTTTCTCTCAATTTAGTCAGGAAGTACATCCCTGAAGGAAAGTTGCCTTAGTGCTTTAGATTCTACCCCCAAACAAAAGGGGTTAATGCTAGAGCCATTGTGGGACTCAGGTGATCTTACTGACACCCTGACATTTATTACAGAAGACTGTTGTATTAGTTCTGCTCAGTTCTAACTACTATCATTTTCTCAATGTTTCCTTTAGGAAAATGCTGGGGACCATGTTGTGAAAAGGCTGCATCTGTTCAGTACTGCTGGTACCTCCCCTCTTGTCAGGTTCGTGTGACAGGCTCAGTTGAATATTTATCTGTGACTAATAGAGACCTCTTTTCTCAACTCTGTTTGACTCACTGCATTTTGAAAAGGGAGGGATATTGACATCCCAGTTACACCTCTGGGACTGCTTCTCAAGCTAGAAATAAAAGTGTCTGCTGCTCTGTTCGTGTTAGACACACCTGCGTGGAAAATGTCATCAAATAAGCAAAAGCCTTCATTTGCTAGCTTCTTCAGATTCATGTAACATTTCAATTTTATTTCTTACTACTTCCCTGATAAAGCAAAACAGAACAACTTTTTCACCCATACACACTATGTGCTTTGATGCTTCCAAACCCTTGTTCAAGGTTTCCTCTGTCGGGAATGCCCTTGTCTATACATTAGTAGTTTACTGATCCTTCAAGACCCAAATCAAATGTCACTTCATCCACAGTGCCTTCCCTGAGCTCTACCCCAAAATAGCATATTGTATTTCTGTTTCTGGAGTGCCACAGAACTTTATCTCTACTTGTGTTATGAAATTGACATTTTAACCTTGTTCAAACTATTATTATTGTCACAATATAGATATCTATAAATGTTCTCCCTTTTTTCGATCCCCTTTTATTATAGTTATTGTTGTCCAATTATCTATTCTTCAGAATTGTAAGTTACATGATCATCACAACTGCTAATCTTTAACTTTCCCTAAGAGCAGGACATAATACTAAACACTTAATATGCATTATCTCATTTTATCCTTATAGCTGTTCTATAAATACTTTGGTTATTCTCATTCTAAAAAAAATGTTGAAATTGAGATGCAAAACATTTAAATAAGAATTAAATATAGTTATTACATTATTTGATGAATTCCACAGAAGCTAAACATATTTTTGAAATTATTTATTTATTTGGTTAAGTGTCAAGGATTTTTCATGTAATTAATGAAAACCTGTCTGTTGTAGCTAATATAGTACAGGATTTGGAAGGACCAACTGCAGTAGAATCACAGGATACTAGTTAAATTGCAGATTCCGGAGCAGCTCCCTACATCTACAGAATCAATTGCATGGAATCTGAGTTTACAAATTCCCCAGATGAAGCTTACATACTAAAATTTGCGAAGCTCTGGTTAAAACAAATGCAGAATGTTTTCTTCTTTCTCTGTTATGATGGATCCTGTGAGGGAGTTGACCTCTCCTGGTTGTAAGTCCCACATTGATGATCTCAGGCCTTCCTGTTGTAGGCTGTGAGGTTGCTGCTCTGATACAGGGCCTGCACCTGACATCTCTTGTCACTCAATTGTGCAGGGGCTGCAATTCATCACCAACAGTCTGGCTCCAGATTCTGTGCTCACACTTATGAAGTGGTAGGTCTAATGAAAACAGAAACTTAAACAGAATCTTAAAATTTATGGTCCTCTTTTTTTTTCTGAATCTTTTACCAAAACCCTTGAGAAGCAAAACTGACAAATTTTTGTTTCATCTCTGTTTCTGCCCTCTTACCACTACAGAATAAATATATTAACGTGAAGTGAAATGCCAACAAAATGATAGCAGAGATGTATAGTTGCAGCAAAGAAAAAAGGTCCTCTACATATTGGACACTGATAATGAATAATTAATAGCAAATTCCTTCCATGCTCCTTATTAGAGAGACTACTATGGTAAGACAGTGGTTCATGATATTGGCGGGCATCACAATTACCTGAGGAGCTAGTTAAAAATATACGTGACCAATCCCTGGAGATCTCAATATAGTAAGTTTGGGGTAAAGTTTGGGCAACTATGATTTTAACAAACTCTGCAGGTGATTATGATGTACCATAAATCAACACTTAAGAGCCTCTCTGCTAGGCAACTATAATGATTGGTAACAGAGGCCCTAAGTTTTGGCTAATTGACACATATGCAGGATTAGGTAAGGACAGAATTTCAATCCTCTGATTTTGCAAACTAAGGTTTTGTTTTGTTTTGTTTTAACAAACTTTCATCTAAGTGTTTAGTCCCATCATGATATTTAACTTTCTAACTTTGTTTTGTAGAGCTCTATTATGACTTTGGAAAAATCTATAATATAGGAAGCCTACCTTTTTCCCTTTTTTTTTCCTAAATTTATAGTCTATATTTTCTAAATAGGCCCATCCTCATACAGTAAGTCAAATGGAGTAGATGTAGGCTTTTCAGACGTTTCCTGTGCTGTGAAAAGAAAACACAGTGGTGTACCTTCCTTGGGGATCATAGTGGATTTTCGAAACACACTCAGCCATTGATCAGCTGTCTCGAAGATTTCAGCAGGGACCGAATCCTGAGTGAAAAGGATCATAAGTATTGAAAAGTATCTTACATTCAGCAAGAAGAGAATTATGATTTTCTATTTGAATATTCCCATGATGTGCATTGAAAATCTGAGCAATCTGAGCAATGAAGTGAATCAAATTGTACACACTCAGCATGCTTGCCACCAGGCATGTGTAATACTTCAGGGTATACAATTGTAAAAAGTTTAAAATGGAATCCTGGAGCAACCCAGATAAACAACTAACTGCCAATCTCCTTAAGACTGGCAAAAATACATCCCATGGTGATATACTTGAGCGTGGTTTCCAAGGTAATTTTTCAACAACCGTTCAAATTTTACAGATGTTAATGACACATTTTTTACCAATATGGAAGTCTGGAATTTAGAATAAAAATAATCTTTTAAAAAAGGAAGCATGGTAAGTGATGAACAAAGAATATTATGTCAAATAGGATCGCACGACTTTTGTCTTTCCATATAAACTTTAGAATAAAGTTTATCACTATTGACAAAACAGCTTGCTGGAATTTAGATTGGGAATGCATTGAATATATTGATTATGTTGGTAAGAACTGACATCTTGACTATATTGAGTCTTGCAATTGGTGAACACACAGTATCTCTCTATTCATTTATATTATCTTTAATTCCTTTCAGCAGTGTTTTATAGTTTTCCTATATAAATTCTGTACACATTTTATTAGATTTATGCCTAAGCGTTTGATTTTTTGATGCTATTGTAAATGATATTTTTTTAAATTTTAAATTCCAGTTCTTCATTAATGCTTCATAGGAAAGCAATTGACTTTTATATATGACCTCGTATCTTGCTACCCAGTATACTCACTTATTGGCTCCAGAATGTTTTTTAAAAAAGATTATCTGGTAATTTCTACATAGATAATCATTATGTCTGCAAATAAAAGTAGTTTTATTTTCTTCCATCCATTCTGTATAGCTTTTGTTTCTTTTTTTCCTGTCTTGTTGCACTAGCTAGGACTTCTAGTACACGTGATATAAGAGTGGTAAAAGAGGACATCCTTGCTCAGTTAATTTTAATATTATAAGTTGCATTTAGTTTAAACTCTGACATATTTCATGCTATAATTGAAATGTGTATCACATTCTATTTATAATAAATATAAATTTTTTGTTATTTCTTTGGGTTTTTAGGAAAGATTTTACTTTGTTCTAGTAGTTATCTTACTAGTTACCTATAACCTGTTATACTGCCCTTAATTTTCCTTTTTCTTAAATAATCTTGTACTATCTAGTGTATTGGTTTCAAATGGTGTGCATCGACCCTAACATATACAACAATTACCTTTTTCAAATTTCCCCTTTCTCCCTCTCTTCTCCTCCCATTTTTAATTAAATTCTTTCTACATTGTCAAGACACTGACATGTAGACATGCAGGCATGGGTGACTATTCTCTCACCTATTTTCCTACCCTGGTTTTAGTCTCTGATTTACAATTAAATATATTAAATAATCACTAGCAACCCGCTTTCCATGGCTTCCTCAATATGTCTTGGTTGTTTAAACTCATCCTCTAGTAGAATCCTCATGAATCACTCATGTATACAGTATTCCTTAGGTTCTTGCACAGTTGAACTTTTTTTCTATAGTCCTGATGTTTTAAGTGCAGCTTCTCTGAATACAAAAAACATGGCCAACTTTTCATTTGTTAAATATTTTGAAAGTGCTGTTCCACTGTTACTTTGTATTGCATGTTTCTTTTGAGAAGACTGTTAACAAGATTAAGATTCTTCCCATTATAGGTGATTTGATTGTTTTGCTTAGAGGAACTGGTGGGTTTTTTCCTGAAAATATAATAGTTTTACTAAAATATTTCTCAGTCATTTCTTTTGGGTTATTTTCTCAGGTACAAGTTAAGCCCTCTTGGAATGTAGATGTAAGTCATCTTTTATTTCCAGATCGTTCTCTTGGCTGACACATTTCAGTATTACTTCTATTCTGTTTGATTTTCTTTTCTAGGAACTCTAATTACACAAAGGGCAGATTTTTTCTTGTCTTTCATTGCATCCACTTTCTTCCTAAAAATTTTATTCTTTTTTAAAAATCTCAAATTTACTCTCTTGTTTGTTTTCCTGCTTTTCCTCAATGTCCCTTATTATATTTTTGTTCTAATCTATGCTCTTTAAAGCCCCTTCTAATTTCTTTATTTCCTGATTGATTTTGACTTTTTCTTCAACTTGTTTTCTGAATTTGATTGACTCTTATTACATTTCTTCCTGTGTTTTTTTTATTTTTTCCTATAGTTTTTTAAAACTTCTGATTCAATGCATTTTTTAAAATTATAGTTAAATGTGTATTCAGGACTACTTCATTCAGTTGAGGGTGTTTGCTACAGTGTTCTGCTTCCTTATTTATTTTTTGTTAAAGAATATTTATCACAGGATATATTTTGATTTGGATTTTCTGTTTATGTTGTGTAGTACTTTTTTGTTGAATAGTTTTTTCTTAAAATCCTTAGCCTTTTGTTGAGAATTTTCTTAGCGCAAGAATTCTGCCTGCTTCTACTGGTGTAATAAATGCATCTTTAAAAGTTGACCATTTTGGTGATGGCAGTGATGGTTTTAGGAAGAGATGAGAGATGGTATGTCATGTTTGTCTTTTGTTTCTGTGGGATCCTTAAGTTTTAATTCTTCCTTTTCCTTTTTTTCTGTTCACTGCCACCTCTTCTCTATCTGAGAATTTATATTTCAGATTCTCCCTCCAGAAGCAATGCTTCCTAAAGGCTAATACCTCTAGATCTGCTTATTTTCAAACCCCATTCTAGCAGCTGATGCTCAGAACTACCAATTTCTTGACTTCTGTTTAGCATTTTGGTACTCCCTGTTGTAATTTCTCTTTCTGAAAGTGATTTTGCCTTTTATCTACATATTCTATTCCAGGCTTCATTTTCACAGACGCTTTTAAGTTTCCCCTCCCTTACTCTCCATACCTAGAGACTTTTATCAGCCATGAGAGTGAGAGCTGTTTTGGAATTTGTTTTTTATTTCTTTGCTTACAAGTAATTAGAGGCTCATGGAATTCTTTGTCCCTAAGTAATGCCTAAAGCATGGCCAATTGTAATTTTATTTGTATTCATGGTTGATATTGTAGTTTTTTAGAAGGTTGTGTGAACAGATTCAGATTCAGGTGACTGCCATTATCCTCCACACATAGACAATTGCTCAGGGAAGATTTAAAGCAAGAAAATGGCAATTTTACAAGATGAATGGAGGCTGTACTGTTGGATTAAGAGAGTGGAATTAGAGATGAAGCAATAATTGTTCCAGTTGATGAAGTGACTCACAATGAGAAAGTAGCAGTAGAATCATAAAATAAGGATGGATTCAAATTGCACCCAAAGTATTAAAGTCTGTCAATTTCTTAAGTAAGTTTGGTCTTTATTTAAAAGTACTGTTATTTATGGACTAAATAATGAAATAATCAGTTTATGGATTAAGATAGCCTCATACCAGTGAGCAATAAAAGTTCCTTTGGCCACTGACCTTCAGGGAATTTCTAAAAGAAGCACTACTGAAAACAATTTGTAATATCATAATATTATCATCTCAATTCACTACGCCAAATTTTCACTTGGTATTCCCATTTTAACATAGATGTTTTGGGGTTTTATTTAATTCATTTAATTTAGTTAACTGAATTGCTTTAAATTTTGTTTATAATTTAATTATTATAGAACTTAAAGACTTAAGGCATAGAGGAGTTTTGCTACTTGAAAAGTAAACTGGTTTGGGTTGAACAAGGATTTATATTATCTGCAACCAATGTAAATCATTTGGAGAATTGAAATAACCTACTAGAGTTATTATGAGGAATATGAAATTAATAAGCATAAAATTCTTGGAATAGCATCTGGCACATTGTAACTACTCAACAAACATTAGCTATAGTTGGGACATAAGCTGTACTAACTTTTATTTTGTTTGCACAGCTCTTCTTTTAGATACAGCTAATAGAAGAAATGGCAAAAAAAAAAAGAGTATTTTTGTAGGTCATTTCCATCTGACTGTGGTCAATAACACCAAAAATATCTTGAGAAACTTTTCCATTTTTAGAATCTAAAGTCTAAAGCTGAGAAAATTTTCCTGAAGCATTCATGCTTTTAAAAAAAAAAGAAAACAAGGACTGCTGTTATGAATATGGATCATGACAAAAAAAGAATGTAAGTATTTAGTACAAAAGATGAACAGGAAAAATGCTTCTAAATCTGATGTCTTTTTATAATAATTTCTACTCCAATTTCTTAATGGTATATTTCTTAACCCAGTGAATTAATTTTGATACTTTCTTTTTCTACTGTGATGTAACCATGAAGACAAAAACGTTTTCTCAGGATGCTGGAATTAGTAATTATATGTTCATGATGTTAGTAGTACATGTTCACTTTTAATGGCTTTATCCTGGATCTTTGCCATCATACCCTGTCAAGTTTTAGTTCTTGGTTAAAACATCCTGTGTGAACACATACATACGCATAAATTTTGGGGGAGGGAAGTGAAATAAATAATCTGAATCTTGCACTATAAGGTGTTTATTAGAACTGACTCAGTGATTCTGCTATATTTCTCACAGAAGAATGTGATAAAGTAGGAGAGAAGCTTGGGCATTAGATTCTCTTCTCCTTCTTACTTCCTGACTGGTAAGCCAAAAAATAAATAACTTTAAGTATCTGTTAAAAGGTATTGAGTAGAGTAAAAACTAATGCAATCAGAGATAAAATGAGTGGAAAGAATTAGAAACTTTCAGCTCTGAGACACCCCAGAAGCTGTGTAAGATGAAAACCCTTTGTGCCAAGTTTAATTTCAATATACTCCAATTAGAGAAATGCCCATCATATTAGCTCCTACTGGGAAGGATCCTGTTACTTTTTTAAAAATTCTGGGAGAAGATAATAGAAATAGTGGTAGAAACAAGGAATAAGTAGGAGAAAGATAAAAAAGGGAGACGGTTTTATGGGTGACAGTCTGGATTTTGACCCCGGTCTATACTCTTGACTAGCAGAACAGGATGCTGGCCGTGGAAGGCAACATCCCACTCTTTAGTTTACATGAATATATTTGTAAACCCCTGAGGAAGTACCAAGGGCTAAGAATGTTATCTGTGGTACTGAAGCATAGACCTTATAAGCTTGTTCTTACCAAGGAAGAAATAAAAAGAAAGTCACCTTCCACTTTCCACCTCCATTAAACCCTAATAAACTCATCCATGAATACCCAAACCTGCTTCCCTTTCTTGCCAGGGAAGGTAGGGAGCTGTACTGGGGAGAGAGGAGCACAGTGGACTGTGCATGGAGACCAATTTTCATGAGTTGCAGCACTGGCCATGGTTCACACAGTTGTAGGTACTTTCTAACATATATGAGAGAGCTATAGACCTTAATGACTAGTGAAAAATGGTAATAAATATTAAAAAGAAGTGGAAATTATATGTTGTATTATCAGCTAAAGGCTTTGGTAGTTACCCTTTTGTAGGTGATGGGCTGCTAAATATGGATGAGTTCAGATCATTATCCTGTGCAATATGCAAATTTAAAAGCCCCTGCAATGTAAAGCAAAAGCAAGCAGATCATATGGCAAACAAACCATGTTTGTGACTAAAATAAAAATATACAAAGGCATGTTGAGAAAGCCTCATTACAAAAGGGTTACCATAAGAAGTTATTGCTGCATTTTATATTCCATTTTTTACAACTTAGCATGAGATCTATTTTTATTTAAGGCGTTTTTAACTATAGATTACATGGTTGATTTCTTATAGTCAACGTAGTTCAGATCACAAGTTCAATTTAAACCTTGAGTATAGAGGTAGAGCACATAAGAACATTGCTGAATGTCCTCAATCACCACTTCCTTGCACTTTGGGGAAAGAAAACCAGAAGAGGAGGTGGGTGGGAACAGATGCTACTTAGAATTCCACTTGGGTTATTTTAAGATTTAAATCCTCTATAGTCTGAATTTATGATTAATTTTCTATTTTTCTATTCATGTGGTGTGATATTGTTGTAGTTGAGAAACAGAAGTTTGGCCAACAAATGTTCAGAGTAAACTATATATTCTTTTTGAATATGGCATTAATTACGTGGCTTTTGATAAATTGCCCAACTTTGCTTTTCTTCATTTAAGATGGAAGTGATTCTTGCTGTATTTCCTTACCATAATGTCATAAGAATTAAAAATGTATCTACTATACTTTTGAACTTTTATGCAAACATTTTGCTTAAAGCCATAGTAGTAAAAAGTGTAATGTAGAGGTCAAAGTTATCCTGACTACCATAAAAATAATCACTGAGTTAATTAATTAGAACACATAATCATGTGCTGAAAAAGGCCATTTGCTTTTATTAGGATTATTATAAGGCCACAAAGCTAACTAGATTTTAGTCACTAATACAAACTATTAATAATCACTTTTTAAAAATGTCAGTGAAGCTCAAATATAGAAAGAAAAATCCCAATACATTTTCATAAAGGCAAAGATGTAGTGTTCAACATGTGCTTTGTGTGTAAAAAATAGGGAAAAGCACATATTTTAGCTAGATAATTTTTTTCAATGACATTTTTCATATTTTATCTGAATAATAATAGCAAATATCTAATTAGCTCTTATCTTTTTTAAAGTAGACTTTATTTTACAGAGCAGTCTTAGGTTCACAGCAAAATTAAGTGAAAGATAAACATACTCTTTGACATGCAGATTTAATATGAATATTATCTCGATCTGGAATCATTCTAGCCAGGCAATTAGCTATACTAGTGGCCAAAGGAAGAGTCAAGCAATTTGATACTCTGATAATTACTCCCTAGTTTTTGTTAGTTTATATATATAAACATAAGCACTTAATTGTATCACCTTGGTAGTGCATTTCACAAATAATTTGTCTTCTAAGTCATAATAAAAAGTGCTGTTTCTCAAACCTAGGTACTATGTGACTGCCTTACTTTAGTATGTTTTATGGATTTAGTGCATCTTATTATATCTATAGTATCTACTTACAGGATTTGCTATAGGTAGTGTAACCTTTGAAATTTACTACCCAATTGTCTGTATTACAGAATAAATCCAAAATAAGTTTCTAATTAAAAAAAACAAAATTAAGTGGAAGATCAAGAAATTTCCATATATCCCCTGCTCCTATGTATGCATAATCTCCCCCATTATCAACACTCCCCACCAGAGTGGTACATTTGTTACAATTGATGAACCTGTATTGGCGCATTATCACCATTATCACCCAGAGTCCATAGTTTACCTTAGGGTCCACTCTTGGTTTATGTTATATATGTTTGAACAAATTTATAATGACATATGTCCACAATCATAGTATCATACAGAGCAGATTTACTGCCCTAAAATTCCTCTGTGCTCCACCTATTCATCTTCTGACAAATGTTGATCTTTGTACTGTCGTCATAGTTTTGCCTTTCCCAGAATGTCATATAGTTGGAATTATACAGTATGTAACCTTTTCACATTGGCTTCTTTCACTCAGTAATATGCATTTAAGGTTCCCTCATGTCTTTTTATGGATTGATAACTTATTGCTTTTTAGTGCTGAATAATATTCCATTGTCCAGATATATCCCAGTTTTTTATCCATTTCACCTACTAAAGGACATCCTGGTTATTACCAGGTTTTGACATTTATGGATAAAGTTGCTATAAATATTCACGTGAAGCTTTTTTGTGTGGATGTAAGTTTTCAGCTCCTCTGGATAAATAACAAGGAACATGATTGCTGGATCATATGGTAACAGCATGTTTAGTTTTATAAGAAACTAACAAACTGTCTTCCAAAATGGCTATCCCATTTTGGATTCACACCAGCAACAAATGAGTCTCCTTGTTGCTCCACATCTTCACGAGCATTTGATGTAGTCAGTGCTGAATTTTGGCCATTCTAACAGATGTGTAGTGGTATCTCACTGTATTTTAATTTGCATTTGCCTGATGACATACAATGTGGAGCATCTTTTTATATGCTTATTTGCCATCTGTATATCTTTTTTGGTGAAGTGGCTGTTAAGGTCTTTAGCCCATTTTTAAATAGCGTTGTCTGTGTTCTTATTATTGACTTTTGAGAGTTCTTTAAATATTTTGGATAACAGTCCTTTGTCAAATACATTTTTTGCAAATATTCTATTCAATCTTTGGCTTGTTTTTTTATTTTCTTGACAGTGATTTTAGCAGAGCAGAAATTTTTAATGCTAATGAAGTCTAACTTATCAATTTTTTCTTCATGAATCATGTTTTTGGTGTTGTATCTAAAAGGTTATCTAGATTTTCTCTTATGCTATCTTTTAGGAGTTTTATAGTTTTGTGTTTTATATTTTTGTCTGTAATCCATTTTGAGTAAATTTTTGTGAAGGGTATATGTAAGTTCTGTGTCTAGGGTCACTTTTTGCATATGGATGTCCAGTAGTTTCAGCACCATTTGTTGAAGAGTATCTTTTCTTTCTTGTCTTGCCTTTGCTTCTTTGTAAAAGATAAGTTAACTCTATTTATGTGGATCTGTTTCTGGGATCTCTATTCTGTTCCATTGATCTATTTGTCTGTTCTTTTGCTGATCCCACACTGACTTTAATACTGTAGCTTTATAATAAACCTTAAAGCCAGGTAGTGTTAGTCCTCCAACTTTGTTCTTGTCCTTTAATATTGTGTCAGCTATTCTGGCTCTTTTGCCTCTCCATATAAATTTTAAAATCAGCTTGTCTATGTCTAACTTGCTGGGATTTTGTCTGGAATTGCTTAGAATCTATAGATCAAATTGGAAAGAACTGACAATGTTGAGTCTTCCTATCCATGATCAGGGAATATTTCTCCATTTATTTAGTTTTTCTTTGATTTCTGTTATTGAAATTTTGTAGTTTTGCTCAAATAGATCCTGATCACATGTTTTTCTAGATTTATAACTATTGAATATTTTGGGGTTAGAAATTTTTAAACTAAAATTATATTGTAGGAAGTATAAGATATTGGAGAGTATACAGTATTAAATCTACCTATTAAATCTTGAATAGATTTAAATTATTAATAAGATTCTTGAGAAATATATGCACAGTACAGCAGATATATTATAGGTGCACCAGATAGGAAAGAGCCTGAGAAAAAGAAAATCTGCTGAATGGAACCATAATTATGTGACTACAAGCTAATAAAGGCTCTGTTCTTGGTAGATGACTATGGAAATAGAGGCACGCTTGGATTAAAAGACTCAGAGGTATCAGATATATCTCAATCAGGGTGTTAGAAGTATAATATGCCATAAATAAAGGGATGTGGGAAGAGCCAGAAATGACAATTAATTTGGATGAGGTGAAGTAAAAGAAAATAATTTCATTTGAAACTTTTAGATTTTAAGTTTGGGGCAGAAAATAACAATGGGAATTTATGAAAAAATATTTGGAAATTCAGCAGTTGGGTCTCCTGAGTGTTTTTACATACCCTGGATTTGGTGATACAGGCTCATTATAGAGAAAAGCAAGATCACCTACTGGTGTCAGCTTTAATTTGGCACATTTAATAAATATTTATTTTGCAGCTACTTCATATCATGGGCCATGCCAGTCCCTGGGCACAATATGAACATATTAAATTCAATCTTTTTGCCTTTCCTTATGCTATTCTTCGTGCCTGGGATGCTCTTTCTTTTGTATTTACCTGTTCATTACAGCAACAAATTGTATGCTTATATAGGGTGTGAATTTCATTCCACAGAAGAACTATGTCTGTAAGAACTATATTTGATGTCTATAATTGCACCTAATTTTTATTTCAAGCACCTATTCTAACAATCTGTATGAAATTCTAATTTCAGTAGTTCATCCCTAATCTGGGACTGTATGCCAGTTCTTGACGTTAATACACTGATCAAGGGCATAAGGGCGGGAGGGAGTGGGATTGGGTATTTAGTTATTGCCTGTAAGAAATCAACTTAAATACGAACAATATGATAAAACTAAACTTTAAAATGAATATTAAACAGTTTACAGTGGAAAGCTTATTTTTATTTTAAGAGTGTTGGTTTACAGCTGGTAACAGAGAAGAGATAATTACTAAACTTAGCTGACTTTGGTATATAAATAAAAATACAGTCTATAGACCAAAAAAGAACCAACCATGGAGCTTTGAGTATATTTTTCTGATGCTGGAAATTAGTGCCATTTTATACTTCAAGTTGCATTGTTGAATATCTATTTTGGAAACTGAACTTGCACTTACGGTTCCATCACTCTGCATTTGCATAGTTTCTGTTATTTGACTTTAACTTAATGCATGTAATTATTTGTCATATTAACTCACATGTACTTATATATTGATTTAGATGTATGCTTATTAATTTATGAGACTATACATATTATGATATGTGTGTGATCACAGGCATCTTTTCTCGAGATGAATGAAAGCTACGCATTCTTAAAAGACAGAGGAGACTCAGAAGAATCAAAGTAACTCCAGCACTATATTTAGCCAAGATTCATTTTTCTCAAGATGACATGTAAAGTAAAACACGCCAAATTTTTGATGAATGACAAACATACACATTCTCTTTCATAAATTACAACTGACAATATTTACTTTTTAAAACCCTTTAATGCAAATACTGCATATGTTCATGTAGAGTGAAAAACATATTGTTGCTTTACATATGATAGTTAATTTTTTCTTGAACTCTGAGATAAAATGTTGTTTTATCTAGAATCTCAAACCATAAAATTCCTCCCATCCTGTTTTTATAGTAAACATACAGAGATGAATTATTTAGTAAAGATCCTTATATTGTTTCAACAGATTCTAAAGTACATTCAGAATTAAAGATTAAAGTATGTCTAAACCATGCTTAGTTTTAAAATATTTTAATGTAATTATCAACATCAGAAAATAAATTTACTCAATGTCTACCTGCTTAAGACACAATATTCACAAATGAGTATTGGGATGGAATTTTTGAAAAGGAAAGAAAATGTGATGAGATTTGGGAAGCTTACTTGAATAATAATATGTAAAATATTTTAGAAATTAGTGACATTGGTGGAATATCTGTTAGTAAAACAATGTAGAGTTCAAGTACAAGGTGAAAATATACTAAGCTTAGTTGATTGTAGTGAAATGCAAAGCAAAGAAGAACTATAAGAATTTGGTAGCTGGAAAGGCCCCCAAAAAGAAGATTAATACCCTTTATTATATGCCAAATTGTTTGGATAATTAAAACACCCCATAAAACAACTGTTTATTAGTCCTTTAGTAGTGACACATATTTCTTATATAAATGATATTGATAACAACACTGAGCTAAAATTAAAAAGTAAACAATAAAAGAGAATGAAAAGTGTACCAATATTACTTATAAACATGAATGTAAAGATCCTAGATAAAATATTATAAATTGAGTCCAACAGATTGTGTTATAACCAAGTAAGATTTATCCTAAGACTGCAAAGATAACCCAATGGTAGGGAGACTGTAAGTAATTAAATTTTTCCAAGGAGAAAATCGGCATAAAGAATTTGAGATGTTTTTAAAAAATGGAAAGTCAGAACTAGAAAGGAACTTTCTTAAATTGATAAAGTGCTATCTTATAGAAAATTGGAGAGGCCCATGTACTAAATGGTGAAAGCAAAATTGTATGCTATCATAAGAAAAAAAAAGTAGATGGTTATTAGAACTGAGGTGAAACAACTGTATGTAGTTTTTACACCCTAAAAAAAAAGATAAAATTTGCTGCTGCAATGAAGAAAGTATTAAGAATGTTAAAAAGTAGTAAGATCCAGTAAGAAAGGAACCTATGCTTGCCTCTTGTGCTGAAGCAGAGGTGATCTACAGAACTCCTAGATAAATTTAGAGACATGATAGCAAGGAAAGCCTATGTCCCACTTCATGCCTAGGGACCTGATGGGAGGCAAGAGTCCCCCAAGTTCTCCACGTTACCATGGCACAGGAGAGTCAAGTAAAAACAGCTACCTGGGGATGCCTAAGCAAATGGACCTATCACAGACTCAGAGTTCCCATGGATCCCAATGGAGAAACAGGAGTGAACAAGCATGTTCCCATGTGGCTGAGAGTGGATTGATTGCAAATAGCAATGAAAGCCAGCAGCCCTGAGTATAACCTGATACTTACTGGGACTGGGATCTTCTTAGCGGATTTTACATGCAGAGGTGATGATCAAGGACCAAAGTCCTCCTGCTGATGTCAGGATGTCATAGGTGATGACTTTATGAAAGCCCTTGGAACTTAAAGGTATGTCTGTTTCAACTGAGAAATGTCTGAATAGGCTGAGTTTGCCTTGAATTTGTGAAAATAAGCTTTCCATTACCAGGATACATGAGAAGTTCAGGTATAGAAAAGTAGAGAAGAGATTTTTTTTCTCCACAACACAGTTGGTGACCCATTTCAGAGATTAATATATACTGTTTATATGTTCCTATCTGTGTCTGAATTTATATTTAGAACATTAATCTACATCTATAACTACATACAAACACACACATACAAATAGAAAAATATCTGAAAGGGCATATGACAAATTAACTCTGAGGAAAGATAAGGAATCATTGGGGTAGGCAGTGTAGAGGACCTACAGCTTTTTGCTACATTTATTTTTATCACTGGAGGGTTTTATAATGAGAATAAATACTCATGTTTGAATTTTAAAAGAAATTAATGTAAAATAGTCAATTTTTCAAATTTATAATTATATAATATACATTATTCATGAGTGTAAGAGTAAGTGGATTTTATGATTAAAAAATAGTGTTCAGATAAGACATTTTCAATTGAATATTTATTAGCCACTTTCAAAAATTGTAGGTTTCCCAAGTACAATTTACAATAATCATGGATATCTCTTACTGTAATGGATATAATGGCTTTGAGAAAAACCTCTATTTGTGTTATCAGAGTTTTGTTTCATGTATTCAATTCAGAATAAGACTTAAAGCAGTGCTTCTCAAGTTTTAATGTTTGAAAATGGGGACCTTTTAAAAAAATGCAGATTCTGGTCCAGTAGGTCTGGGGTAAAGCCTTCATTTCTGACAAGCTCCCAGATGATGTATCTGCTGCTAAAGACTCCTAAAATCTATCAAAAAAATACTCAAAATATAAAAATTAAAAGTTTAATTAGTTAGCTAAATTAATTGAAAATTTAAACAAACTGATAGATTTATATTTACAAGTATCCAGGTAAATTAGATGTGCTGTTTTCATCTGAATGTTTTCCCTAGTGCTATAATGTCTAAATGACCATTGAATCATGTTATATCAAAGGTCATTTGGCTGCCACGGTAGGTTTCATTCAGGGACCAACAGCTGCAAGTAAGTAAAACAAGCAATTGTTTGGAAGGGAGTACGGTAGCTCACAGAATTTAAAGAAAAACCGAATCATTGAATCATTGAGCTTGGAAATGCCAGATCCAAGGCAGCTCTCCTATCTTGACAAAGGAAGGAACTGACAATCTCTTCCAGGGCAATGAAAGGTCTTGTTGTCATGGCTCATCCTCCCAATTCTAAGGTGAGCATATCTAATAACCCCAGCTTGTATATTCCAAAGCAAAATGAGGGTGCTGTTAACAGAAGAAAAAAGAATAGACAATGAGAGGTAAAATAACAGATGCCTGCACTGTCATGATAAACAGAATAATCAGATTACCAGGTAGCTGGAAATGTAACTAAACCAAATACTGCAAGTCATTGCATAAATGCCCTACAGAGTGTGCATTTAGTGATTTCCACCCCCCCACTGGACAATTAAAACTTATGAAATAATTATGAAGGCATCCTTGGTTTTGTGGAGTAGTTGTGTCAGATTGATTGTTAAATGCACATTTTTTTCACAATTCAATATCTCGAAAATCAAGACATAGTTTATAGCCTGTGACATTTTAGCATTGGAGCATTGGAACCTAGTTTAATTGGGAACATTTCTGTTAGTGACACAAAATGTGATGATGCATCTTAAAATTGATAGCATCATAAATTTGATGAAATATGATGGTGATGTTGTGAGGATTCAGTGAGACAATGTATGTAAAGCACAAGGGTTGACATATAGAAAGTGCTTTATAATTATTAACAATCATGATGATAGTAATAATAATGATTACACATTTGTCTGAAGCAGTTAGCTTGTTGCAGCCTGTAAATGCAAATAATCAATTTAACCTTACCAGTGTGAATTAAAACATCACAGTAGTGAACTTCTGTGGTCCAAATTATTTCAAGAAATTCAAGAAAGATATATGACTATCTGACTTATTCAACTAAATGCACTTTCTTCTTTTAAGCAAAGATTGTAAAAGGGAATAGGCAATAAACAGTTACCAGAGAAAAGTAAGTGTCTGCACAGCCTAAGGTTTTGAGACAGGCTAGGAATTCAAATATATTGCTACACTTTCTTCTTAGAATCTAAGTATAAAAGTTTGCAGACTTAAATTTTGGGACTAGGAAAAAAGTGTATTTTTAAGAGAAACAATTTAATAGTTTAGTCTACTCTACAGACCCTCTGAAAAGGAAATGCTAAACACTGTGGGTTCTCTCTGTCCATAGTGAGCATAGGTAAATTTCCTACCATTTGAGTGAAGAACTGGGCACTTTTCTTTTAAAAATAGATTTTAAGTGGAGATTAGGATCTTTAATTATATGCAACTTCTAGAAAAACAAATGATAAAAAAATAGCTGACATTGTCAGCTTATAATAGTCCAGTTATTTGTATTTCAGCTGTTTTTACTTGTATTTTCTTTTACAAATAGTGAGGTAATACTGTAAGTAATATGGTTAATGAAGCATATTTCTAAATAAAATTGTGTGCAAACTTAATATTTTAAAGGTTTTTTTATTCCTCCAGAAACTCACATTATGCTTTCATATAAGGAGTCAATTAATAAGGATCTGTTATGTATTTCTTTCATTTCTGGCCAATTTTCATTTCTGGCTACCAATATTTCTCTATATTACCTTTAGTTTTTTTAATTCTATTTTATACCAGCTTTGTAATAAAAACAGTCTATAAATAAACCATGTTGCACATCATAATAATTACCTATTATAGTTTAATGATGAATTGGATTGGATAGATCCTTTTATAAAATAAAAAATATACATATTTTTGTAATATGCATAAATACTTTGTAACTTATGAAAAATGACATAAAATTGCTTGAGTGAGAATAAAGATTTTGAGAATTTGCTTAATATGCTATTCTTTTTTATGGAAAATATATTGACTAGGTACTTAGATTTAGTACGAAGTATTAGCAAGATCACAACACATGCATACATCCATGAGACCAAAGTATGTATTTATGCAACTAATTTTCATATGTCATTAGTAACTGCAAAACAATTTGATAGAGTCAATAAAACCTATAAATATAGCAATAAGAATCTTATATAATATTTGGCCATATGAAAAGCAAGATGAAATGAAGGATAAAGTATTTATTAAGCTAATAGGGCAATTAAAAAATATTAGCACTATCATTGGAGGAGAATATTATAGTTTTCCTTTCCTTTGCAGTGTAAATATAATTTCCAAACTTGAAAGAGCCTAGAGGTTCAAATAAAATTCCATTTCTTCCCTAAGACAAACATTTTAAAGAAAAAAGAATAGTTTGGCTTCACCTTTATAAATATTTTTTAAAACTTACAAAGTTTTGAAGTATTTTAAAATTTTTTTGCAAAAAATACACACAAATATACTATAAGCAAACCAACAAATAAAAGCCTTCCAAGCCAGGTGGGTTTACCTAAACCCTCAGTACTTTAATTAAGTCAAGACTAAAAGTTGTTATCAATTTGATCCAGATGTTTTGTATAATTAAATATGACACAGTAGAATTTCGCATGAAATTCTAGAAGGTTAAAAAAATAATAAAAAAGATAGAATATTCAATGAGTACTATGAAAAGTGATTTACAGGCAACTGCATTGCTACGATTGTAACTTGGGAACTTTGTGAATGATGCAGTATGAAGAATATACAGTTTAGCTGTGTTTGTTAGGGTATAGTTCATAGAGTAAAAACAAATAGTATTATAATTTGTTGTTATCAGGTTCCTTTTCTAATTAACAATAATCAAGCAACAAATTAAGGCATTGATACTTATCTGAATGTGAGAGCACTATATCTGCTATATGCCACACAGAGAAATATGTGCCTGGGTTGGTTTTCATTTTAATAAGATTTAACTCATGTACACCTGTTTCTCATTACCCAGTAAGAGAATCATAGCAACTCTGAAGGATGGGGGGAAAAATCAACTCTGCCACATGCTAAAAGGAAGGTTTTAGCTGTCCAACAGCTTTGCAAAATATCTCATAATTATAATGGAGAAAGCATCAGTTTAGAATGTTTCCAGTTGTCAATGCAAATGTGAAATGTGAAATGAACTGTTGTGCTTGAGAGCATTTCAAGTATTAAAAATATCCTGTCAATAAATAAGCATAAAATGCTTTTTAAAATTTTTTTTTCAGCACAAAAGTAGAATAGAACCCACAGCAAATTTTTCAAGTATCATTCTGTCATCTTTTAGGAGTCTTTTCACAAATACATTCAATTATCTAATTTATCAACTTAAATTCTGCATTGGCCGTTTTTTCCTTACACACTATTAAATTCATAAAGAGGAAGGTACATTAAAATAGGCTAAATAACTCTTTTAGCCAGGTAGGTAAATTCAAATACCTCTTTTCCTATGAATCTTAATATAATTCTATTAAGTATTATTTATTGTATTCCTGTTATATGCCAGCCACTGTTAAAAGTACTTAACAGGCATCTCATTTATTTTCACAATAATACTATAATGTAACTATAATATGTCCATTTTAAAAATGAGAAAAATTTTTAAAAATTACTAGATTGTCCATGGCTTCAGAGCTATTAAGCAACACACCCAGAGTAGTAACTCAGATATGTTCATTCCACAACTTGCATTGTTAACAACTGTACCTCTTTATAACATTTATTCAATTTCTGATAACCTAGATATTTCAAGAACATACTCAAAATGTACATTGTAGAAAATGCCAGAGTTCTCGGCTTTAACATATTAAGGGGGCTTTTTTTCTCTATTTGGCTATTTGAAAGTAGTTATTTGTTTAAATTCTTTGTAATATAAGATCTTTGCAAAAAAAAAATTCTTGCCTGTTTGAGAAGACAAGCTGTAATACAGGCAGATCATTATACTGTACAGTAAACTCAGAAGCCTTCCTTGAAATTCTGAGGCTTTTCAGAAAAGTCTGATCAGATGAATGCATATGGCAATCTTATGTGTTATGGTGAGGAGTGCGGATTCACAAGGACTCAGTTATTCCTGGGTATGGGTTTTGAAATACTTATATACTAATGTTAGGTTAGTTTTCTTCTGGCACCTATTTGTGGGCTCATTATACACAGAAAAAGTGATAAATTACAATGACCTAAAAACTCATGTTTCTAGATGCCAGCTCCTAGAAGTTGAATCTCCAAGTGACATCCAGGGGCAGTTTTTATATCTCAAGTTTTCCTTAGAGTGGGACTTGCAAACTGAGATGCCCAAGTGACATGGAAAACAGACCAGGTGTAAGGATTACACTGATGTAAGCTTCAGCTCATTTTTGACATTAAGGAATGTGGGCCTACTATTTCCAGGTCTTCTGATTTTTAAGAGATGGCAGGAAATGAATCTTTGAGTGAAACACTCCTATTTTTTAAATGTTAGAAACTAACTCAAATTAAAACAAGACAAGCTGGCTGAATAAGTACTTCTATTTGTGGGATCATTTTGCAGTCTCCTGACTCATAATCTCTAAATCAGACTTTTATGGTATATTCCTCATATTATTCTCTATAAAATACTGTCTCATTATCATTTGACACTCAGTATCGTGTATTTCTTTCAACTGAAGACAAACTTGAAGCACATTTTCAAGAAGGCATAGTTAAGCAGCTATTCTAAGTTACTATTGTCAAAGGAATCCCTTATTTCTGGTTCCAGTAGGAATACCAGTCTTTATATATTCTCTACCAGTTTTTAGGTTCTGTATCAAACTCATGCTGCCTCTGTCTCTCCACTGCAGCCTGATTACTGTGCGTGGATATAGCTGGAATTTTGCATGTCAAAAGAGCAGGTGCTTTGCTGGGAAGAGCTTCAGTTAAACACAAGACCTAGAGTTGCTCAAGGGTACCTGACCATTGCTGTGGTGGAGGGTAACACTTGTTTTCAAAGCTTCTATAACAAAGCCAGAGACTCTCTGGCAATTATGTAGACCAAATGTCTGTGCACAGTGGGATCTTCTTGCTAAATCTGGACTGGCACAGGGCCAGCTTCTCTCCAACCTCCCTGGTGCAAGGTGACTCCTATTACAATAGAAGTAATACTGCATGCCTCTATTGAAATGACTTTGTGACGAAGAGGAAGGAGAGAAAATAAAGTATTTGAAACACATTGGGATCCACAGATATAAAACTGTGATGTAAATCCAAAGTGTTAGTGGAGCCGGGCATGGTGGCTCACACCTGTAATCCCAGCACTTTGGGAGGCTGAGGTGGGAGGATCACTTGAGGCCAGGAGTTACAGACCAGCCCGGGCAATATAGTAAGACCTTGTCTTTAAAAAAAAAATAAGAAAAATTATCTGGGTGTGGTGACGTGCACCACTAGTCCCAGCTACGCTAGAGGAGTTCGAGGATGCAGTGAGCTATGACCGTACCACTACACTCCAGCCTGGGCAACAGTGAGATCTTGTCTCTAAAAATAAATAAATAAATAAAAAATTAAATTAAATTAAATTAAATTAAAAGTGTTAAAGAACTCTCCTACCCTTTGCTCTGGCTCTAAGATAGCCACTCTAACTCTTAGTTTTCAAACTATACACCACGCACTGAACTTTTCATTCATGAGTCTTCATGGAAAAATTGAGACAAGTTCCGGCGGGATTTTGATTAACATCCCTGTATGGCATTTCCCAGTAGACCTGGGAGAGGAGCAAACAAAGAACACAGAAATATAGTCTTTTGAACCCGTGGTCACCCTTATTAACTTTCTAATTTCCACCTTGGAAAGTCTTTACAGATCTTATCATGTCCCTCTGAAGCCCTTTGAAGGGAGCTTGATGCTGTATTAATTACAAAGATGTCACTGGTGTTGTTGAAGTTTCAAAAAATTAAGTCAGCATCCTAACATCTACTATGCTTAATGTTTCTTTTCTTAATCAGTTTTGGCAAAGGTCACTTTTAATGTAGATTGACAATTCGAAGCTGGAAAACTATGAACACACCCCCACTATCAAGGAGAAGCTTAAACTGATTTGGAAGATGACAAATTTTGAATATGACACATTTATTCAAAATATATTTAACCCTCAGCAAATACACAACCTGAGTCTAGTTAGAAACCATAATTTCCATTAAAGAATGAATAAAACTAAATATCTACCCAAACAAAATGCCTAAAAGTAAATACTATTTTATCCTCAGGAAGTTATGGATTAAAAAATATTATTTTCAACATATTTTTTCTGGCTTACCAACTTCAAAAAATTTAGTTTCCTATTGATGCAGACTTAGCAGAAGGCAGTAAAAGCAATCTTGTTATAAACTTTTGTATGCCTTTGTATGTCTGTGTTTAAACTGAGAACACATGGTTGTCAGATTTTAATTCCATTTTGGGAAAAAGACATCAGGTGGCTCAAAGATAACTACCAACCTTTGAGAGCCAAATGTACAAAGTATTAATAGATCAATGTTACCACTTTTAATTTCTACATTGAAAACTCAATATCTTTACCAAGTAAAATTTCCTTTCAAGGTGTCTTGGAAAAATAGGTATGAACCATTTTTAGTTCTATTTTTGTTAGTGTGTCAGCTCTGTTTATAACTCAAATCTATATTTTAACTCTTAACATAGGAACCAAGGGAGCATGAAACCTAGAATAAATTCTCCAAGGTACTCCTAGGTCACACCAGAATATCAATAATGCACTTCTTGGTTTGAATTCAGTATTTTTTTTAACAGAGCTTTAATTGAATCTTTTTATTGTGCAGTCAAAAAAATAATAACTACAGTTTATAGAGGTATTTGTTTATATCACACATACACAAATGTATGAAAATACAGTTATATTTCCCAAAGTATGTTTGTGAAGCACTAATTCTATCATGAGATGCTATTAGAAAAAGAAAGAGGAATTAAAGAGAATTCACAATTCATACGGCTCTGAGAAGTCTTGCAATGAATTAATTATGTTCTTTTTTTTTTTACCAATTATTTGTGATTCCATCACAAATTATGTGACCACATTTTGAGTGTGAGTACAGTGTGACATGGAATCATTGACTTATACTTGGGGAAAACTGAAGGACAAATAATTATTTATTTGATGAAAAAAATGTAGATAAAATAGTGTTTTCTAAACTTTTGAAATAGGAGAAGTTCTGAATCAACATTTAAAGGTTTTAGGGGGGGAAGAGTACTAGTTTTTTTGTACTCATGCATTTATTTGTCTAAAAATTCCCAAATATAGCTCATAAAGAAGGGAGAGAGGGAAGTAAGCTTTTTTCCTTTGAAAAAATACTGAAAATAAAGGAGCTGAGACTGAACAAACGGAGTTGCAAGGTAAATCCATGTAGATGCATAACACCTTCGGAGAGGGAAAAGGGTAAAGAAAACCGTGTTT
Source organism: Daubentonia madagascariensis (assembly GCA_023783475.1). Taxonomy (NCBI): domain Eukaryota; kingdom Metazoa; phylum Chordata; class Mammalia; order Primates; family Daubentoniidae; genus Daubentonia; species Daubentonia madagascariensis. Next base: position 43,722,544 of record JAKFHU010002088.1, on the reverse strand, counting down.
AAAATTTTAAAATAGAAACCATTTAATATTTTTTCAATGAATGCAAGAAGTATTTTTTAATGACACTAAAAGTATGTACAGGCATTACATTTTTTCAGGGGAGGAAGAAGTAGGATAAAATGTAAGAAGAAAAGAGAAATATATCAAGAGGGATTGAAAGAGACAGCTAAAAATTTTAAAGACTAGGAAAGTAAGGAAGAGGTGCTCAGAAAGAAGAGAGAGAGTAAGGCAGAACGATGGGGGCCTATCGATAGTGAGCACTTCTGAACCATGGAAATCCATGGTTCAGAAGTGCGTATAAACTGCTATGCTTACCAACTGGAAAACAGTTGAGCTATGAAGTTGGGAAAAAACCTCCCATCAGGTTCCTTTGAAATGCTAATTAAATGGCCAAGCTTTGTCTGCAGATCTTCAGTTGCTCTTTATCCTAATTTCAGAGAAAATCTTTGAATAAGGCAGATACAAAAAGTTCAGTAGGGGAAAAATTATATTTTTGTGTTACCGAGGAAGTGGCCAGAGAACTTTGAAATCAAGTTAAGGATGAAAATCTTATTTTCGGAAAACTCTAGAATGAACAATAAAATAGAAAGGAAAAAATATTGAAAAGTGGAAATAAAGGAAGCCAGAATAAAAGTCTGCTGAGAAACAGGAATGGGTTGGAGGAATGGATTTTGACAAAAGGCCCTAACCCTCCTGTCCATATTTATCCATACCCTCCCCAAAGCAAACCTCTGGCTCCTCATTGGCAAAGCAGTGTGCGATGGCGTTTGAAATTCAGGCAGTACCACTTATGAGATGTATGACTTTAGTCAAATTCCCTAAATTCTCTGTGCCTCCATTTTCTCAACTTTTAAATAAGGACACTAATACCTACCAAATGAGGCTGGTCTCTTAGTAAAAATTAATATCTACCAAATTATGTTTGCTTATCCCTATTTCCCTGACCATAAGTCCTTTTCCCATCTATCCTTGAATTAACATTTCATATATGCCACCATAATGAAGCTCACCTCTCACCTTTCCCAAACTACAAAGATCTTTTTCTTTTCCTCTGTCTTGTGTGTATATTACATGAACTAGCACTGACAGCATATATTTCTTAATTATCTTGACTTGTCTCATTGGCGTAAATCTTCTTTCTTCAACTAGCATGGGGTAATTGGAGATTCTGGCCCCAATCCCCGCTCAGGGAGGTTGAAAGAGTTAAAGGAAAGAAAGCCACAAGGCACTGGCCACCCCCACCCCTGGAAGCACAACTGAGACCATGCCACCCTTTATGGAAGACTGCCCTGCCATACCTGGTGACACACACCGTATCCCCAAGTTCATGTTTCTTTGTTTGTGCTTGTCCATATAATCACTTGCTGTTTCTGGGTGTGGGGCAGAGAATTGCCCAGCCTGTTGCCAACAGAGCCCTGGTCGAAGTTTCCTGAATAAACTCATGTCTCTTTTCTCTGGTCCTCTGGTTTCATTCTTTGGTATTGCTTCAAATTCTTGAGAGGCTTTAAAGACCCTTAATCAGCAGAAGAACTAGTCTGCAAATGCCTTCAAGTTAGCTTGAGTATTGTCTGTTCCTTGAAATGTACAATACAAATGAGGAGTAAAAATAACCGTGGGAAGCTTCTTAAACCAGTTTCCTAGCAAGGGTGATCGAAGGTAAAATATAAGCACTTTCTGCCTCATTTTATTCACTAGTACTCAACTAACTTACAATATGTATTTATACAATTCAAAAAGTGTTAAAGTTGTGTTACACAATGGAAGGCCATTGCTTTGGACTGACTCCTGCACTAGGCCCAATAGACCAGACCAAACCAAAATGGAGATACTAGTGCTAAATGCCACATAAGCAAACTGAAACTTTATGGAATCAGATAGATCCCAAAACACACCAGTTTTTCTTGAAAATAGGAGATTCCAGTCTACTTGAGTCAGCATAAGGAAGTCTCCTCTGCTTTAATATTTCTGAAAAAGTAACCTGATATTAACCAATCAGTTTTTTTCCTATTGTTCTGGATTTTCTGTTCCCACCTTATAAAACTACTGTGAACTAAAAATAAAATTCTAAGCCCTCCACTGACTGAACAGACCTCTCTCAGCCAAGGGGACCTCAGATAAACCTTAAAACCTACCCATGACAGGATAGGAGATTGAACATGCATCATTTTACCCCTCCCTAACTAGGCCATCAGGCTTTATGTCCTAAGAGCCAGACCAGCATTCTTTCCTGATAAAAGACCACCAACCGTGAAGTGGTTTCAACAGTCTACAGAACATGTGCACAAAGGGGTTTCATGTCCTGTTTCACCTTTTTGACATAGAGGGCAGCCATTTTTAAACATGGACCCCATAAATGGACAGAAAGCTCCATTGTGCAGGCACACAGTTCTCTCTTCATAAATATTCATGACTTCTCCTATAGCTTGTTAAATATGTATATTTAGCCACCCACTCAGTATAAAATCCTGTTCCCTTTGTCCTTCCCTTGAAGCATGTATTCCTGGCTTATGGCCCGGAGTCTTGCTCTCTGCAGGCTGCAAGAATGGCCACCATGGGCTGCAAACCTTTTATGAGAAATAAAATTCTCCTTTTCTAAATTATAAACCTTGTTATTTATTTTTCATTTAACACCACTGTTCTGCTATTGCCCACTAGGAGTTTTCATTCTATTTTGTAGAACGGAGGCTTCCCTGATTCATGAATCATGAATAAAAGCCAATTAGGTCTACAAATAAATTTGTTATAATGTTGTCTTTTGACAGTTCTGGTGATCCACAAAAGGACACTGCTGACAACTCCCAAGATCCCATGAAGAATGCAGTAGAGGTCCCCTGGCCTCCTCACAGAGCCCTGAGGGCTGTAAGTTTCTCTTGGGAACAACTCTTGGGAGTCTGCTCTTTTTGCATTGAGCCCCCAGATCATCATTTTGGCTTTCAAATCCAGGGTTAGTTTGAGCTGTGAGAGAGCACATCAATGTTCCTGGCTATGCCAATCGATGTGCTAATTGGGTCACCTAGGTGTGCTAACTGATCTAAGCCCTGAGGTTTCATAATGACTCAATAGCCAGTTATATGTGGTCAGACTCATGGTTTCTTGCAAGTCCTTCACATACCACCAATCATGCAATTAATATTCAATTCACAGACAGTAAAAAAAGGGGGAGGGGTGTGTAATGAACCAAAGCAATGGCTTGGGAGACCAACGCATGAACAGATGAGTCAAATGGGTCTAGGTGGGAGGTTGCTGCCTCTGGAGGGCAGAGGCTCAGGCTGCCAAGACAGGAGAAGGCTTCAGAGTTCTGGCAGGCAGAGCCTCTAAAGGCATCCTGAACCAGACTGGGTCCTCGCTGCTTTTATGATCCTCTGCAGATGGGTCTATTCTCATTGTCTCAGCCACCTTTTACTTGCCATCAGTTCATTGCAGGTTTCAGGTGGTGCCAGGACACAGCAGGTGTTATCATCACCTCAGTCCATTACATATATGTTTATGGCTTTGAGGAGGAAGGTGAACAACTTCACTGTGGGCCTAATGCAACTTCACATGAATGACTCCATTTTTGAGACATTAGGATCACAAATTATTATGACATATCGATGACCTTAGAGTAGGTACCAAGGGTTAGATTCTGCTAGGAGAGAGCATACGACCTTTTGGGTTTGTGGTGGGTGACAAGTCATTGGCAAGAGCTGCAGTTTTAAAGGTAAATGACAGTGGTTTCAGTAAGTGGATATGACTGCAGGGGCCATGAACTTTCGCCTTCAGAATTTGCAGGAATTTAGGATCTATCCCTGTTCTTGTATGCTTAAGTAGGGGGAAATCATCAGCTAAATTGGTCAAGGGGATCACAGAGCTAAAGGAACAACTTGACTGGTGAACACAGTTTGGGCATTTTAGAGCTCCTAGAGCAATCCACCACCAAAAAAATAAGACTACCATGACAGGACAATCTAGACACGGAACAGACTAGTGCCCACCAGCTTCAAGAAATGTCCATGAAAACAAGTACACATGAAAGTATTACATGACCCAACCCTGTGGTGTTTCCCTCTTAGGTTTTTATCTGGGTTCTGAGAGACCCAAGATTCAACATAAAAGAACTGGGTACTCCATCTTCTGGGTGTGCCTGCCTTGCTTTTTACATGTATAAATATTAGGTCCTGGAAGCTGCAAATACTTACAAAAATGGTGAAATCTTACCAAAGATAATTTAGAATGACAATGGTAATCATGTGGAACATTCCAGATGAACAACACTACACTTCAAGAAGTGCATTTAAAAATGAGGACTCCCAAATTAGGCCCACCCAGGGGTGCCTATTGATGTACAGAAGCTTCTAAAAAGATTTCAAAAGAAATTGTATTGCTTCTTTTAAAAGACTGTTTACAAAAGAAAAATGAAGAGTTTAAGACACTAATTGATTAAAAAAATTAAATCTACTAACATTTCCACTTAGCTACTATTTTCACCCTGAAGGTAAAAAGAAATGTAGATAAAATGCTTTTAAAATTTGGGCCATTAGGTCAAGCAGATTTGCTTCTTCTTTGGAGTTATCCATGCTGAGTCCAGGCATAGAAAATGCTTTGTCAGCTCTATTTGTTAATGGGCTCCACCCTGAACTCAGTAATCTGGTTAAGAAACAAAAGCTAAAATGAAGAGTCACCTATCTAGCTAACTTTGTCTCCAAAATATGATTTTGTGGCATGCAACCAGTTATTTTGAATAGACTTCTGGATTGTCTTTGAGGCTTATCCATGTACTTCCTTATAAAATCCTGTAGTGAATTCCTATTATTTTTTTCTTGCCTTGGCATCCATTTTGAAACCTCCTTTGTGTCTCATCTGATACACCTGAACCTAATTTTCCTCCTGGTCAGGGATCTCTAAGAAAGTGGCTATCACGATAACCCCATCAGGATAGGACTAGAGTTTATAGCCACTCTCCAGTCAGAAACCTCAAGAACAAATTAGAGGAAAATGCATCAAATCCATTTTTAGCAGAAATTAATGTTCTGTCCACCCAGATGAGCTTTGGAGACATTCATACTTAACATTTAGCCCACAGCTTCTATACAATTTACTTCTAATAATATGCAACATGACCTAAGTCAGTGGTCCCCAACCTTTTTGGCACCAGGGACTGGTTTCATGGAAGATAATTTTTCCATGGACTGGTGGGGAGAATGGTTTTGGGATGATTCAAGCACATTACATTTATTGTGCAGTCAAGCCTCTCTGCTAATGATAATAGCTGTATTTGCAGCCGCTCCCTAGCACTAGCATCACCGCCTCAGCTCCACCTTAGACCATCAGGCATTAAATTGCCATAAGGAGTGCACAACCTATATGCCTCACATGCGTGGTCAGTTTACAGTAGGGTTTGTGATCCTATGAGAATCTAATGCCACCACTGATCTGACAGGAGGCAGAGCTTATGCGGTGATGCGAGCCATGGGGAACAGCTGTAAATATAGATGAAACTTCCTCACTCACCTGCCACTCACCTCCTGCTGTGCAGTCTGGTTCCTAACAGGCCACTGACTGGTATCAGTCTGCAACCCAGGGGTTGGGGACCACAGACCTAAGCTCTTTCTTGAAAAAAACTGGCATTCTTTTTCTATAACTTTGAGATGTAAATTTTTCACCTAAGAGTCATCCCTTTGGAAGTACAAACTTCGAGTTGCCTAGCTAACAATTGCTTAGAGCAATGGTACAGACAATTGAAAGATTAATAATCTGAAAGGGGGAGACAAACTACTTGAAAACCAGCAAATAAGAAATCTTAATGAAAGTAAGACCTGATTTTGTCTGTATATTTATGTATGTCTAAATATGTATGTATGTTATGTATATGTGATATTTTTCTACCTCGGATTATGTTGCCAAAATTCATAAAGAACTCTATTTAATCAGCTTAGAAGAAAAAAAAGTACTTAAATTAATCAAGTATTTTCTCAGACAAATAAAAACTTACTTAAATGCCTTTTAGTTCATGTGATCTGAGATAATCTTTGGTAAATAAAGCTAGTTCTAAAATTGTTGGCAAAATCCAAACAGAAATGTCTTCAGAATTGTCAGCATTAATTATAATACAAACATACTTTTTTTAAAACCTAGATTTACTAGGTAAACAAGCTTACTGTCTCCTAGATGTATAAGATCATAAAACTGTAAATCCAACCTAAGAACAGAATGCACAATGAAAATAAATTGCTTGATATATGTCAGTCATGGAAGCAAAAAGGAGAAGGAAACTTTGTGTTTAACTTTTTAGTTTCTTTGCTTCTGTGATATTTTTGATACTTGCCTTATTTCGTCAAAAAATAATTTAAGATGATGGCTATCCTTGTTTTCCATGAGCAAACATAAATTTATCAAACACAAATTTTGATAACTAGTAAACTAAATGAAGGTAAATAGGATATGTATTCATAAATTCTATAAAGTTTCTTTATAGTTTCAAAATTATTTTTTGATAACTTTAAAACTTAAAGTTATGTTATATTAAGCTAAGTAATAGATATTCATGAAATGTCAAGTAATTTAAAATACTGAAACATTAATTGCTGAATATAAGTTTAAAGTATATGTATTTTAGAATCATTTTTATATGGTATAGAGAAGCTAAATATATTCAAGTCTGTTAAGAAACATGAATTGTTATGAGGAAACATGTTTCTAAAAATTATGAAATGGCACTCATCTACAAAATGCTAATATAAAACAGTTCAAAAATTTTTGCTTCCTAGGTTTTCACTAGAAATTAAGTTACTAAGAGATAAAAATTCTAATTAATATATGGTAATTAGTACTGGAAATAAGTGAAACAACTCCTTATGTGAGGAAAGTAAGTTGTGTTTTTGGTAAGTGAACCTTACTTGAGAAATGTGTTTTTCTTATGGGAAAAAGAGAGTAATTTTTGTCCTAAAGTAGAATGATTGATTATTCCAATATGAAAAAGAAGAAAAGCATAAGACAAATAACTGAAGAATTATAAAAAGGTTGTAGAAGGTTTGTGGAAGATGAATCTCGTGGAGGGAATTTTATGTGTGATCAAGCTGGGTAAAATAGGAGAGGAATTATTTATAAGTTTTTCTAAAAATTGTATATTAATACCAAAAGTAGACTTATGCAAAACTAGAATTTGGTCTTTTCTGTTAAAAAACAGGGTGTTCTTGGAGCATTGATCTCCTCTTAAAAGGAAATAGTGAAAGGTTTTTATTTAACTTTTAGGTATTTGACCTAGAAAACAATGATACTGTGTTTTATCAAAATAATTCACTGTGCTTCATGTTGTCTTTAGTAGGTCTTTGGTTATTTAAGAAGATCAAGTCCCCTCTAATAAAGAGCCAAGGTATTATCTACAACTATGTGACTTTCTGTATTTTCCTTTTGAAGTCTTTTAATTATCACTCTGGTTAAATGAATGACTATTATTTCCACAGTAAACCATTGTCCTATTTTGGTCAAGGGTTTTAAACTTTTGGCATTTTTGACAAATTTCCCAAATTCAAATTCTAAGTTAAGTCTTTTTAACCTTGAATTAACTTGGGGATTTTTTAGTTTGGCCCCTGGAAAGCCTGAAAGGATGTGTTTTTTGCCTTGTAAAAGAGAGATATCAAAATAATTATGCTTATTTGATATATTAAATTATATTAGGTATATTTTCAAATAATAAGTGATGCAAAACCTTCTTTAAGTTATATTTATGGGTATGTTATTGATATGAATATTCCAAAAATTGTATGACATTCCCATAAATCTAATATTATCAGGCATAATTTCAATTATTATGTTAAAATGTTATATACCATAAAAATAACCAAACTTCCTGTCAATTGTTAGTTATAATGAACTCTCAACAATTTCTAGCCATGGCAATGCTAAGTCTTTGTCATCCACAGTTATTGTGTTGACTCTTCTCTAAAAATATTTGCAATGAGCTGCAATCTAAAATTCCTTCTTGTTAAAGGAGATTCATGGAAAAGATTCTGACAAGTAGTCGGGAATACAGGTTTCTTATACCATTAAGAAAGTTGGACTAAGAATTTCCAGAACTCAAATAAAAAGACTACTAATAGCATCACGAAACTGTTAACCAAGATCAAGCTGAATAAAAATTAATTACATGGGACCAAATGAACTGATAATGATAACACTTTTATGACTTTTTATTTGAAATTTTGCTGGTTCTTCAAATGTTGTTTTTTTCCAGATTTAAGAAAATTTTGTTGTAAGCTATCTATAGTTTTACAGCAATTTGGTAGAATATAATTTTGTGAACAAAAATTGAAACTTTTTTTTACAACCTGATCCCTCCAGAATTTACAAATTATTCATGAGTATTCTAATTTTAATGGTAACATAGTTATTTGCCTAAATTCAATAAAAATATGCTCTCTTTATAACAGGGTAGAACTGGAAATATTGATTATATTAGCTAGCAAAGCTTTGATTGGGATGTCATATTTGAGAATGTGCATAGAATGAATCTACAGTACTGCAGCCATAGTCCAAAGTCTGCCTTGTTTGGGCTTTCTAGTCTTGGGAGGTTTTAAAAAGTCTAATCCGAGATTCCTTATTGAAAGTTCCAGCAAAGCAAACTTTAAAAAAGACTATGTCATCAATTGTTATTCGTGCTTGCTATTATATAATCAGGCCAAGTTTGATGAGACCAAACTTATTTTGCAAACAAATTAGTCATACTCTGATTATCTTTGGTAGAAGTGAGAGTGATTGTAGAGAGAAAAATTAGATTTCAGAAGAAAAACAATAGTACACCTATTGTTAGTTTGTTGCCTGTTCATTGTTTTTGAGTTTTTAAAATCTACCTATAGACTGGACTGGATCCTGAACTCTTTTAGGTTCCTCCAATTCCAATTTCCTACACCAAAACCTTCTCTGTTCCTGAAGCCTTATAAGCTGGAGCTGGACATCTCAATGTAAATTTCAAGTTACAAGCCTCATGCCTAACATGTAGGCCACTCAGAGTTCACCAAAATGCCCAATGCCATTACCAGAGACATTCAAGCTGCAAACCAGGATGAGAAGTTGATGATTTCATGCCATGGACAACTTTTCCCAAGATGTCAGAACAAGACTCTGCAAGACTCTAATGAGCCTCTTACCCCTCTAGATTTTTCCTTGCTTATTCCTACCTTTTTTGCTTGGCAGGATAATGTTGTAATTAGAATTTCACAATCAGTAGCCCCTGCAGGTAACTTGACAAAAGTGTTGATCTTTACGTGACCTAAGGGATCCTTTAGTCCACCTAGTGGCTAACTTTAGCAACATATCTAAAGCACTATTTGTTCAAATTAGACTAGTGTTCCCTTTTATAGAGTTAAAATTTTAGACAATTCTTCTGTCTTCTTGCTTTAATTTAACCCAGCCGTGGGATGCTAGATAATAGAATTGCTTCCTACTAGCTGAATAGAAAGGAGTCTGTGCAGTTGCCAATAATTCTTGCTGTACATGGATAAATACATCAAGTATAAAGATTCAGGTGCAAAAATTAACAAACAAGCTACTACGTTAAAACAGGTAGAGTCTTAATCTGACTTATTCTTTGATCCATTTAATTTTAGTTGGTTTGGTTCTTAGAAACCCTGGCTAAGGAGCATACTCCAAATTTATATCCTCCTGATAATCATAATAGCAGTTTCCCTGGTACACTGTATTTTCTTAAAAGTTTTAAATGTATGCATGAAGCCTTCCATCAAATGTCAAATAGTCTCTCTTCAGCTGGAATAGTAAAAACTCAAAGAAATGCATGATAGTGAAGACACCATAAGCTATGAGTAACATGTTGAGGCCAGAAACCCAAAATCATGGTAACTGAGAGTAATGCTAATGTCCTAAGTTTTGGTCATCCTCTCACCTAGGTGAAAGCCTGACCAAAAGGAGGAAATTGTTAAACAAAAATTATAGGAGGTCATTGTTTTGACTGAGCTCCTGCACAAGACCCCAGCAATCCAGGCCAAACCAAAATGGAGTTACTCATGCTAAATGCTACACAATCAAATTAAAACTTTAAGGAAGAAGATAAATCCCCAAACAGACAAACTACTTTTCTTGAAAACAGGAGATTCTAATCTACCTGAGTCAGCATAAAAGGACATTCCCCTCTGCTTTAACCCTTACAAAAATGTAACCTGAAGTAAGCTGATGTTAACTAATCAGTTTTTTTTTCCTATTTTCTTGTCCCCACCTTATAAAACCCACTGTTCTGCTATTGCCCAGTGGAAGATCTTAATGTATTTTATAGAATGCAGGCTTCCTTGATTCACAAATCATGAATAAAAGCCAAATAGATCTATAACTAAATATGTTGTAATTCTGTCTTTTGACAGTTGAAACAACTCAGATTTGGCAGAATTTAACTAAAAGCTGTTATTTTATTTTTTTAATTTCTTTTCAACAAATCTGAAACATGAAGGCAAGATCTTGGATGCTCCTTAACCTTATTAAAAAGAAATAGAGAAAAGTATTATCTGAGAACACTACTAAGAGATCTATTTTCAGAGTTTGTGCCTGCAGGTAGGGCATTAAAGATACCGTTACTCTTGCCCTCAACCATTTTCAAAGAAGTTCTAGTTTCTGTTGCTCTTCTAGTTTTACTGCACCACAAATAATCTCCATGGTTTTTGATTTGCCTTCCAGCACCCACGAACAAAATGCACACTAACAAATAATGAACAAAGAAATCTATGGTAGTAAGGTTAACTTTTCATGTTATTAATAGTTATGTAAGATCTATTTCTTCATTGGTTCTCATAAAGGAGGAGGTTTAAAAAAAAATCTCCAGGAGTGTTCACATGACTGGTTTGTGGTGGGATGACTCTATTATACTCCATTTTATAATCATAAGAATCCTGAAAGTACATGCAACTCTGGGATATATGCATAGGTTGTGACATCATGAGGTCTACTTGAGTAGATAGGATCTACAAAGTTTCATTTCTGCTTTCTGTCTTCATTTTTTCTCTTCTGAGAGATGAGTTAGATGAAAACATTAGGTCAAGTGCAAGGCTTCTACTCATGAGATTAAATATGATGTAATGGCGTGTTCTGCATCTTTTAGTAGATGTAGAAAGCACTCATAATAAAGTTGCAATTTTCTTTTCATAGGCAACCAATCTAATTTCTGAGCAATTCCCCTATCCTATTCTCCTTTAAAATAATTTTGTTTCTGAATAGCCTTCTCTTTTTTGTGTCTAAGCTGTATTTTAAAAAAAACAGATTGTGTGTGTGTGTGTGTGTGTGTATGCATTTTATGGTGAGAGCGTGCAAGTGCTTCATGGCATCTTGTACTAATTTTTCACTGGCTCTGGGATTCCGTGATAAAGCTGATATTGTTTCAGATCCTCTTCATCCCTAGATCTCATAGGTTTCAAAGCAGTAATGAATAGTTATTCCCTGATCTCAAGTCTAGGCCAGCAACGTAAACTTGACATGATGTTCCTTCCCCCATATTGTAAATGATTTCTTAATAGTTGTCAAAGACAACTTATTCAAAATTTCCATCCAATTCTGTTGCACATCAATAAAGCAGGAAAACTCTGATTTTCTGCCCATTGATCCTATGTTCTTATATATACGTCTGCTTTGTTTCTGAAGACATGACAAAATACACAGGCTTGCCTGCCTCCAATATGTTAAATATTTAATCCCAGACTCTACTGCCAACAGGATTCCCTAGAAAATTTTTTGTTCCTGTTATTATGTGCAAATATGCTCATCCTTGTCAGTGTGAAAATATAACCCAATAATATTGCATACGCTTCAGTTTCCCCGTCTCCTTAGCAATAATATTTGTTCACGAACATTTGAAAGTAATTGAGGACCAGAAATAGCATACGAATTAGTAGTAAAAAAAAATTTCTCACAATTTAGAGTCTTTACAAAATGATGACTACAGGGATCCCAAACAAATTCTTGACATTAGCAAAGGGTTATATTAAGATTTGTTGTTTTTATTGTTGTTGTTGTTGTTGTTAGTGGTGGTGGTAGTGGTGGTAGTGTGTTTGTGTGTGTGTATTCTTTTAATTGGTTTAAAAGAACCAATTCTTGGAAATTCTCAAAGGATTCTTTAAAAATATCTCAGCAACATTTAATGGTATCTTGAAAAGAAGTTTAAAGCAAAAGATATATAAGAAGATTAACATTTGCATAATTTAAATGCAATTTATAAGTGTGGATAGGTATTTTAACATTTTAAGATGAGATCATGACATTTGACAAATCTGGAACCAGCGTGATTTGTCATGTGTGATATTGTGGTATCTCCTGTCACCAGATGATATGTACTATCTCATTTTCATCTCTTTTCAATGCCATCTCAACATATTTTCATTTCAAATTTATCACATTTTCCTTTATTTATATTTGTATGGACTGTTCATTTTATCTATGACACCTGTAATGTAAAATGACCAATTTGCAATAACAGTGGTATGGAACAGTCAACACAGACTAATATAAACTCATGCAACACCTTACAAGGGAATTTTAAAGATCTCACAATGTTATCTCAAACTATTAGCATGGTAAAAATTTGGCTATGATTTACTAACATACCCTCAAATCACTGCTTAAAACAAACAAATCAAATAAGGTATGAGATTCTTAGTAAATGTTAACAATTTTGTTATTTTCAAGCAAGAGAGACAATTTCCTTTTCTTACAGTTTTGAAATTTAAAATACCTATTTCTAAGTATCATGAAATAACGTGTTTTCACTAGTGCTAAAATAATTTTAGATCAAAGCTTAGGTTTGTTTGCAGTGCAAAGGCATCTTCCAAAAGTGAGATATCTGTCACTATGAATCAGTACTAAGAACTTTACATCCATTATAATATCCAATATTCAGAATAACATATAAATATTACCTTCATTTTATTTATTTTATAGATATTGAAACTGAGGCCCAGAGAGAATAACTTAGTTGTAGGTGGTATGACCATAATGAGTTACTAGTACCAGGGACATGTGAGACAACTTGCCTTTGGAAAACACCAGAGGATGGTTTCAGGTAGGTTTCCTTAAAGAACTGTAGGTTTCATATGATTTATATTCTTACGTCTTTGTCAACATATTAAACTTCTTATACCCACCATTACCATAGAGATTGCCTACTCTTATTAATGACAACCTATTTTCATTTCACTCTTCCAATCATTTTGAAAACTATTTTAGAGTAGATCTTTTATTTAAATGATGATAATGACTACAAATATTCCACATGGTTCAAATTTTGCAAAGGAATCTTAGAAGAAACCTCTGTCTTATTCAGAATTTATAAATATTGGTCTTTAGTCAATATATAGAGAATAACATTACAAGGGTAGCAAAATCAAATAATTCTACTACCATATAATATGTTAATAATATTAACCAAGAAAAGGAATAGAATATTTTATGACTTAGATATTTATATGTAAGTGTTAGATGTAAAATTCTTTTCTGGATTGACTCTTTATTTACTCTTTTCTTTCCTTTAAACTATAAATATAACAAAACATTTTGCTCCAGAATAAATTACACATGCTGTATGTATTATCAAAATAATTAGACAGTATATATTGCTGGGAATTAGACCATAATAAGTTGCTACCAACCTATTTTTAGAGGAACCACCATTAAATATTCCGATTCAGTATTCAGAGTAGGCCACAGGCAGCTATAGTCAAACAAGCCGTCAGTTCCTTGACTATTAGTCAATAATTGTGAAGTACTGACTAGTGAATAGCCAAACTGTCAGGCAAAAGTTGTGAACTAGACAATAACCTATAGCTCCTCAGATGATTCTGATGTGACTGTTTAGCAGTCATTTCTGTAATTTAATTTTTCTAACTTGCTTCTTGACTGACTGCTAATTTGATTTTTATTGTTTTATATATGACTTGAGTTTTTTTGTCTTTTTAAAGGTGTCTTATTATAAAAGAAGGTGGGGTATCAACTAATTATAATCAAATTTGTTTACCTTGACTAGGTAGATCATACTATTAAGACCTAGATCATAGTCTGAGCCCTATTCTGTAACCATACACTACCCCCCAATTTTTACCAGGAGCATCATAAATATAATATGTTGTTTATAACCAGAGAACACACACTAAGATTTTTGTAAAGATTAGGGCAAATCCATAATTACTGATGATGATGGACTAATAGCTCAGAGAACACGCTTAATTGAGGGTTTATCATTCCTATTTTCCGAATACTACTGGAAAGTCATACCATGTCCACAACTCACATATATCATTATTTTCTTACAAATTTCCTTAAGTTGACTCATTTTCTAAACTCAAATACATAAATAACATCACTACTGTGAAAAGAAAATGTTAACATTGCCATAAATAGAAGACAAATTTTAAGTACATGCAATAACACAAAAATAATACTTTTAAATCTAGCCAGATACTGCTGTCTGATACATTAGGCTTTAAGCCTAGGGCTTGCTATGTCTTTGTTTAAAAAATATGATTTGCAAGTAATGAGAATTGTCAAATGTATACTAACACAAAATGAGTATACTTCATATCAAAGTATGACTCAAATAATTTATGGTCGTGGTCAGACTTGAACATTTTTTGGCATATTAAAGTGCCTCAGAATCAGGATCAGAAAGGACAGTAAAAGTGCATTCATTGTATGGAAAAACAAATTCAGGAAAAGAGACATATTGCAAATGCTCATCAACATAAAAATTTAGAGTAACAATGTGGATTTAGAATTATAATACAAATTTCTAATGTTTATTTTCATTAATCCTTTGGGTTACATTGGGAAAAAAATAATGTGGTCATCAATTTCTGGCTATAAAGATGAATTATAAAACCTGAAAACCTTATTTATTTATTAATAAAAAATCCAGAAATTCTTGATAAAATAGTATAAACATCATTACAAATGACTAGTTGAACTTTTGAAAAATAAAAAAAAAAAATCCTAAGGGATAATAAGTCAAAAAGGAAAAGAATATGCAAAAATTATAAAAAACTAATACTGACGTTATAACTGCTTTCATGATAGAATGGAAATAAGGCCTGGAGGGGTGGGGAACCTGCAGCCTTAAGGCAAAATGTGGCCTTCTAGGTCTTTAAGTGCGGCCTTTTGACTGAATCCAAATTTTGCAGAACAAATCCTTTTACTAAAAGGTGTGCACCAGAGAAAGATGAAGCTTTTCTTGCCTCTTTTGGTGCTTAAAAAAGAATATTGAAATCAGAAGGCTGCAGGTTCCCCACCCCTGGGCCACTTCCATGAAACTGTGAACCTCCATGGGCTACTTCCTCATTGCAGGATATACTAGAAAAAATATTCCCTGTAGCATTTAAAGATGACAAGGAAATTTATCTGTCTTCACATAGATTATCGGCAGAGGAAATACATCCTGCCCCTTGAGAATTCATAGCCAGAGGTGTCTTAACACAGTTTTAGACCTGAATTTATACTACTTGTGAGTCCCAGGACACCACACAATGAAAACTTAGTATGGTTTTGGGTATCTGGCAGTATCAAACACAAATTATGTTTAGAGAGATGTACCTCAACTCTTCTCTTAGAAATTCAATAAAGAATAACTGAATGTGAGCTCATAATCCCAAATTATCAAATATAGAAAGAAATAAGTCAGCATGAGTAAGAGTCAGCAGAAACAACCATCAGTAGTTCTACACATACTTCCAATTATAGAAAGATCAGACAGAGCATGTAAATTAATGTATTTAAAATTAAGTGGAACTTGAAAGCATCAGCAATGAATGAGAGACTTTTAAAAAGTAGGCAACTATCAAAACCAACCAAAAAAATAAAATAAAATAGAAAGAATTATCTACAATAGACGTATAATAACAGAAATTAGTGGATTACCTAAACATCAATTGTAAACACACTGAAGATAAACAAAGATATTAATCTGAAGTCTAGGGAAGAAAAGGGATAGAAATATGAGGTTTTAAGAGTTAAAAATTAGAATATCAAATACATTTCTTTTGCAGAATTCTAGAAAGAGAAAATAAAATGCTAGAGAGAAAATATTTGAAGAGAGATTAGCTGAAGATTTTCAATAACTAAAGACATGAATTCTTAGAGTTGAGAATCTCAACAAAGGTTTTTTGGGTTTTTTTTTCCCTTCAAGATGGCTGACTAGAAGTATATCAAGCATGTCTCATTGTCTTCAAAGAACCAAATATAGTGTGTAGACAATCACACTTTGCATACATTATCCAAGAAGGAACACAGGAGTTCAACAGAAAAGTGACAAGAAACACCAAAAACAAGGAAGGAGAAGGAAAACAGGCAACCTGATTGTTTGGGACTGGCCTGGAATAGGGAGTAACTCCCCAATGCAGAGAGAGTGAGTAAGAGTCTTTCTGGGGTCCACTTTCCCACTGGGGGATTGTATAACCCAAAGAGCATCTTTCCCCTCCCAAGCTCTGAATCTAGAGAGCAGTGGGAAGACTGTGATAAGGAACTGCTTCTGGGATATGGCCTGGGTCCCATACCCATTCAGAAACCTAAGCAGCTACAGCAAGATGCCATTCTTGATCCTAGCTTTTAACAAACTGTGCACAGTCCTGGGGACCAGTGGAGCCAGTTATAGGCATTAGGGAAACTTGGGCGGTTGCTTGCAGAACGGGGATGTGAGCAGGGGGTGGGGATGAGCTCCTGCAACCAGGACTGGGAAGTGAGCATGGCATCAGCTCCATTTGCCAATGCTGGAAGTGAGCACCATCCCCAGGACTTGAATGGGATAAGAGTTGCCAAAGAGACCTGGTCTTGAGCTAGTAAGGGGCTCCAATGGCCTGGGCCTGAGTTGCAGGAAAAGAGCCAACTTCCAGATCTGATGGAACCACAGGGTTGGCTGTGACAGCTGGGACTGAGGAGAAAGCACACAGGGACTGGGGCATGAGAGGGATACAAGTCCCCCACCAGCTGGACAAGGCTGTGGCTGCTGGAGCTGGGTCCCCCTCCCCATGGAATTACCTCAGTGCAGTAGCTGCCCTTCACCCAAGCATTCCACCAGGGTCCTAAGGATCACCCAACCCCCATTCATCAAGTCTGGTGTATGCACTTGCTATTAGGAGCCTAAGTGCAAGCTTCCTCAGTCTGGCTCCACCCAGCTGCACCTGTCCTTCCCCGCAGACAGATTGCAGGATACAGACTCTGGGGGTTGCATAAGCCAATCCATCACTTGGAACACCCAAGCACTCCTTTCAGGGAACTAATGTTGGATATACACACTTTACCACTACCACCTCAGCTGGATCCTACCTGCAAGCACCACTGGCTAGCCAGTTCAGGCAGCCCATTTCCATCATTGCCAACACAAGTGCACAGCACTTGGGACCCAGAAGAGAATCTCACCACTGCTACTGCCATTGCTCACACCACACCAGCTACTGAAGGACTCAAGAGCCCATTCACCTACCTGGTACAATACTACTACAACTGGCATCATAAAAAGCCATCCAGAAGCCCAAGAATTAACCTTGTTGGAATCATCAACAAAAGTGCCAGTGTACGCTGCCTCAGGGCACAAGGATAGACATGCTTAGCCCACCACTGCTACCACTGAAACCTGAAGACAGACCCACCTGGCATTCCAGTCCCCAGTACGACTTTACCATAGCCTCCACTAGTAACCATACCCTAACACATCAAGGAAACCACAGGTACCCTGGATGCTGTTTATAGTCAAAGAAATCATTCTGAGACTTTACTACTGCACACACCCTGAAGCAAAGCCAAAGTGCCCTACCCAACATATATCATAGTCACAATTTCAGGAAAAAGTCCCCCCATCCCCACACAATGTAAGTAAATCCAAAAATAGAAAGAAGTGACTGTTACACTAGATGAGCAGAAATCTACATAAAGACACAGGAATCACAAAAAAGCAAGGCAATATGACACCTTAAAGGAACATAATAATTCTCTAGCAATAGATCTTAACCAAAAAGAAATTCTTGAAATCCCAGATAAAGAATTCAAAATACTGATTTTAAAGAAGCTCAATGAGATGCAAGAGACATCTGAAAACCAATACAAAGAACTCAGAAAACAATTTAGGACATGAATGAGAAATTTACCATGGAGATAGATTTCTCAAAAAAAGAAAAAAACCCAGAAATTCTGGAACAGAAGATTTCATTGAGGGAAATATAAAATATATTCAAATAATAATAAACTAGACCAAGCAGAAAAAAGAATTTCAGAGCTAGAAGACAAGTCATTTTAAATAACCCAGTAAAACAAAATAAAGAAAAAAGAATAAAAAGAATAAACAAAGCTTTTGAGACTTCATAAAGGGACCAATTTTATGAATTATCAGTATCTCTGAGGATGAAGGGAGATCAGAAGATTTAGAAAACTTATTTAACAAAATGATAGGTGAAAACTTCCCAAGTCTAGCAAGAGATTTAGACACCCATATAGGAGGATCTATGATCCCCAGGCAAATATAATGCAAAAATGACTGCTGTGGCACATTATAATCAGATTGTCTAAAGTCAAAATGAAAGAGTAAA
This sequence comes from Daubentonia madagascariensis, assembly GCA_023783475.1. Classification (NCBI taxonomy): domain Eukaryota; kingdom Metazoa; phylum Chordata; class Mammalia; order Primates; family Daubentoniidae; genus Daubentonia; species Daubentonia madagascariensis. The sequence continues at coordinate 43,704,011 of JAKFHU010002088.1, read as the reverse complement.
TTCTAAAATCAACAAGAAAAAAGCATCTAGTCACCTATAAAGGAAGCCCCATCAGTCTAACAGCAGACTTCTCAGCAGAAATCTTACAGGCCAGAAGAAAATGGGATGGTATATTCAAAGTGCTGAAAGAGAAAAAACTGCAAGCCAAAAATTCTACATCCTGCAAGATTAACCTTCATAAATGAAGGGGAAATAAAGTCTTTTCCAGGACAAGCACATGCTGAGAAGCTTTGTCACCACTAGATTGGCCCTATAAGAAATGCTCAAGGATGTCCTAAACTTGGAAGTGAAAGGACAATATTTACCATTTTGAAAACACACAAAAGTGTAAAACTCACTGGTAAAGCAATCACACAAAGGAGGAAAACAAAGGAATTAAATGGAACTACTCCAGAATTCCACCAAACCTCAATGACAAATAGAGAAAAAGAAAGAAACAAGAATTTATAAAACAACTAGAAAATAATTAACTATATGCTAAATCTCAATATCAATATTAACCTTGATATAAATGGATTAAATAGTCCACTTAAAAGATATAGATTGGATGAATGGATTAAAAAAACATGACCCAATCACACACTGCTTACAAGAAACTCACCTTACCTGTAAAGATACACATAGATTGAAAGTAAAGGGATAAAAAAAGATATTCCACACAACAAAAACCAAAAGTGAGCAGGAGTTGCTATATTTATATCAGATAAAACAGACTTTAAGTCAAAAACAGTAAAAAATGATAAAGAAAGTCATTATATAATGAAAAAGGAACAAATTCAGCAAGAGGACAAAACAATTCTAAACACAGATACACTCAACACTGGAATACTGAAATTTATAAAACAAATATTACTAGACTAAAAGAGAGAGATAGATAACAGTACAATAATATTGTTGGACTTCAACAATCCACTCACAGCACTAGAGGGCTCATCTAGACAGAAAGTCAATAAAGAAACATTGGACTTAAATTGGACTTTAAACCAATGAACCTAACAGACATTTACAGAACATTGTACCTGACAACTGCAGAATATACACTCTTTTCAATAGCAGATAAAACATTCTCCAAGATGGGCCATAAGTTAGGCCACAAATCAAGTCTCAAGAAATTTTTAAAAATCAAAATCATGTCAAATATCTTCCCAGGCCAAAGTAGAATAATACTAGAAATTAATACCAAGAGGAAACTTGGAAACTATAGCAATACATGGAAATTAAACAACATGCATCTGCATGACCATCGGGTCAATGAAGAAATTAAGATAGAAATCAAAAAATTTTTGAAACAAATGTAAATGGTAACACAACATACCAAAACCTATGGGATATAGTAAAAGTAGTCCTAAGAGGGATGTTTATAGCATTAAATGCTTACATCAAAAAAGTAGAAAGATTACAAATTAACAATGTAATGACACACCTCAAGGAACTATAAATAATGAACTAAATCCCAAATTAGCAGAAGAAAAGAATAACAAATATCAGAGCAAAACTCAATGAAATAGAGACTAAAAAAAAACAATGCAAAGGATTAAAAAGTGAAAAATTAGTTCTTCAAAAAGATAAACAAAATTGATAAACTGTTAGCTGGACTGACAAAGAAAGGAAGAGAAAATACCCACATAAACAAAATCAGAAATGAAAAAGGAGACATTACAACTGATACCACAGAAATACAAAAGATCAGCAGAGACTATTATGAATAGCTATATGCTCACAAACTATAAAATATGGAGGAAATGGATAAATTCCTGGAAATAAACAACCTCCCAAGATTGAACCAGGAAAGAATAACAAACCTGAACAGACTAATTATGAATAGAGAGATTGAATCAGTAATAAAAAATTTCCTCACAAAAAAAAGCCCAGGACCAGATGGATTCACAGCTGAATTTTACAACATAAACAAAGAACTAATACCAATCCTCCTGAAATTGTTCCAAAAAATCTAAGAGGAGAGAATTCTTACTAAGTCATTCTATGAGGCCAGCATCACCCTGATACCAAAACTAGATAAGGATGCAATAAAAAAAGAAAACTATAAACCAATATCCCTGTTGAACATAGACATAAAGATCCTCAACAAAATCTTAGCAAACAAAATCCAACAGCACATCAAAAAGATAATAAACCATAATCAAATGGGCTTTATACCAGGGATACAGGAATGGTTCAACATATGCAAATCAATAAATGTGATACATCACACAAACAGAATCAAGGACAAAAACCATATGATCATTTCAATAGATGCAGAAAACGCATTTGATAAAATTCAGCATCCCTTTAAGATAAAAACCCTAAATAAACTAGTCATAAAAGGAACATATGTCAAAATAATAAAAGGTGTACATGATAAACCCACAGCTAATATTATACTGAATGGGTAAAAGTTGAGTTTTTCCTTTAAGCACTGGAATAAGACAAGGATGCCCACTGTCACTATTCCTATTCAACATAGTACTGGAAGTCCTAGCCAGAGCAATCAGGCAAGAGAAAAATATAAAAGGCACCCAAATTGGAAAAGAGGAAGTCAAATTATCCATGTTTGCTGATGATATGACCTTATATCTAGAAAAACCTAGACTCCACCAAAAACTCTTAGATTTGATAAATGAATTCAGTAAAGTTACAGAATATAAAATCAACCTACAAAATTAGTAGCATTTTTATACAGCAATAAAAATCTAGCTGAGAGCCAAATCAATAAGGCAATCTGATTTATAACAGCTACCAAAGAAAAAACCCAGGAATACATTTAACTAGGGAGGTGAAATATCTCTACAAGGAAAACCACAAAACACTGGTGGAAGAAATTGTAGATGAAACAAACAAATAGAAAAACTCCCATGCTCATGGATTGGAAGAATCAATATTGTTAAAATCACCATACAGCCCAAAGCAATCCACAAATGCAGTGCAATTCCTATCAAAATACCAAAGTCATTTTTCACAGAATTGGAAAAAAGAATCCTGAAATTAATATGGAACCAAAAAAAGAGTCTAAACAGCCAAAGCAATCCTGTGTAAAAAGAACAAACCTGGAGGAATCACATTGTCGGACTTCAAATTATATTACAAGCTAATAGTCACCAAATAGCATGGTAGTGGTATTAAAATAGGCACATAGATCAATGGAACAGAATACAGAACACAGCTATAAAGCCACATATTTACAGGCAACTGATCTTTGACAAAGCCAATAAGAACATACATTGGCGAAAGGACACCCTCTTCAATAAATGGTATTGGGAAAATTGGATGGCCTTATGCAGAAGAATGAAATTGGACCCCTATCTCTCATCATATACAAAACTCAACTCAAGATGGATTAATGACTTAAATGTAAAACCTAAAACTATTAAAATACTGGAAGAAAACCTAGAGAAAACTCTTCTGGACATTGGTCTAGGCAAAGAATTTATGACTAAGACCTCAAAAGCACAGGCAACAAAAACAAATATCAACAAACGAGGCTTGATTAAACTAAAAAGATTCTGCACAGCAAAAGAAATAACACAGTGAACAGACAACTTGTAGAATCAGAGAAAGTATTTGCAAACTGTTCATCCAACAGGGGACTAATATCCAGAACATACAAATAACTCAACTCAACAATGACCAAAAAAAAAAAACCGATATATTATTAATTCCATTAAAAAATGGGCAACTGGCTGGGTGTGGTGGCTCACACCTTCAATTCCAGCACTTTGGGAGGCCAAGGCAGGGGAAGGATTGCTTGAGGCAGTGAGTTTAAGACCAGCCTGGGAAACATAGTAACCCTGTCTCTACAAAAATAATAATAAAATAATTACCCAGACATGGTGGTGCACACCTGTAGTCCCAGCTACTTAAGAGGCTCAGGTGGGAGGATTGCTTGAGCCCAGGATTTCAAGGTTACAGTGAGCTATGATAGCACCATGGCACACCAGCCTGGGTGACAGCAAGACCCTGTCTCAAAAAAGAAAAAAAATGGGCAAAGGACATGAATAGAATTTTCAAAAAGAAGACATACAAATTGCCAACAGGTATATGAAAGAATGTTGAGAATGTAGCTCAACATCACTAATCATCAGAGAAATGCAAGTTTAAAACACAATGAGATATCATTTTACTCCAGTCGGAATGGCTATTATTAAAAAGACAAAAAATAACAGATGTTGGTAAGCATGCAGAGAAAAGAGAACTCTTATACACTGTTGGTGGGAATGTAAATTTGTAAAGCCTCTATGGAAAACAGTATGGAGATTTCTTCAAAAATCTAAAAATAGAACTACCGTATGATCCAGCAATCCTATTAGTGGGTATCTACCCAAAGGAAAAGGAACTAGTATATCAAAAAGATACCTGTTTATCACAGCACTATTCACAATAGCAAAGCTATGGAATCAACCTAAATGTCCATCAACAAACTATTCATTTAACAGGGGACTAACATCCAGAACATATTATACAAGTAACAGATCATCTAACAGATGAAGAGATAAAGAAAATACGGTATATATATACAACAGAGCACTACTCAGCCATAAAAAAGAAGAAACTTACATCTTTTCCAGCAACATGGATGGAATTGGAGGTCATTGTCTTAAATGAAACAAACTAAGCACAGAAAGTTAAATATCACATGTTCTCACTCATAAGTAGGTGCTAAAAAATGTGTGCACATGGATGTAAAGATTGGAATGACAGACAACGGAGACATAGAAAGGTGAGGTGGTGGTAGATGGTGGATAATGAGAAATTAGGCAATGGGACCAATTACCTTGTTTGGTTGATGGATACCCTATAAGCCCTGAATTGACCACTATGCAATCTATGTATGTAACAAAATTGCACATGTACCCCACAAATTTGTACAAATAAAAAAAAGTAACCCAAACAAAATTCAAACAGGAAAAAATATATTGGACAATTTATGGTGAAATTTATGGTCCACTCCAAGGACAATGAGAATACTTTTAAAGTTATCAAAAAGAAAAGACAGCTTGCCTGTGAGCAATCAGCATTTAGACTTACAGACAAACTCTCAACAACAATAAGCCACATGATAGTGGAACAACCTCTTCAATTTGCTAAAAGGAAATAACTGTAACTTAGGACTGTGAACCTACCTTAACTTAAATTTAAGAGGAGAATAAAATAAAGACATAGTTGGATAAAATTAAGAGAGTTTACCTTCAATAGAACCACGCTAAAGAAAATGTCTAAAAGACATACTTTAAGAAAAAGAAAAAAGATATCAAAGAAGGGATGTTTGAGATGCAAGACAGAAGAGTGCATAAAAATACTGACAAACATGGGTAAATCTATATTAATTGACTCTATAAAAATAATGATGATTTATTTGTGTTCTTAAAAATGGAGAAAATAAAATAAACTTAAATACCAGAAAAAAATACTGTATTAAGACAGAACAGAATGCTCAGATTAAATAATTCTATCTTACTTGTGTTGTTGGGTGAGTTGGATAGAAATAATAATTAACTTTAAACTTAATTCAATGTACCTGTTAAAAATGCTGAGGATAAACACTAAAATAATGGAAGGAATATACAATTTTATCAGAAATGACTGGAAAGAGAGAACATAAGAGAAAGGAGCTCACCCAAACTCAGAACAGTAGGACATTCACTACCTCCTTATTCATACCTTTTTTGTTGGCTTGGTGAGATCAGCATTTTGACTCTGTCCTGTGTGCTGAAGGAAATAATCTACTTCTGTTTTCATTGGCTGTAGCTCCAGAGCTTCGCCTATTGGCCATTTCGACAACCACTGAAGAGTAAAGATTATTCCAGCCTTGGAACTTACTGGTTTTCAGAATTCCACAACATATTATTTTGGGGGAAAATTCTACTGCATGTATAGTATAGCTGTAGACAAGGGTAGAGAGTGTTTAGCTACTTTTGATTTTCTTGGTGTAATAATTCAAGTTATGAGAACAAAATTATTTTTAGACTTAAACATTTGGTCCCTTGCTATGATTTGCAGTTGGCTGGAGTTGTGAAATCAATGAGCCTATCTACCCATTTCCTTTTAAATATTTTTCACCAAAGAGCCCTGATAGTGAATATCTCAAATATTCTCATCCCAAAGTTAGTAATCTGTGACTGTAGGATTTGTCCTTCAGACTAAGGAAGAAATGGGAAAAAATGGAGTGTGAAGAACTGGCTTCTTCCTAAAACTTAAGAAGTGGGCTTAATTCAAATCAATTTCAAAAAGTAGTGACAATGCTGTTTTTCATCATCCCACTCCAAAAAGTTTTAAAAGTAATTCATATTCCCTGGGTACGTAGATCAAGTTGACAAACTGTTTTCAAGGAGTAAGAGTGGTAGAAAAAAACAAAAAATTAGAGACTCAAAAATCAGAACAGTCTTCCAATTTCATGGACTGAATTATGATTAGAGTCTGGCAGGACTTTTTTCCAGATTATCAAAACTACATTGTTGTTGGATCATTTTGGATCACGAAGAGACAGAAATTAGCATCATAGCATTGTGAGCATAGACATATATTTAAACAGAATCTATTAAAGGAAGTGTTGACCTTTGGTGCCAATGGAAATAACACTAACTGAACCATGCTTGTTTACAGGCTGCTATATAAATATTTGTCATAGCAGGGGAAACAGTCATCCCCCAAATTCATGAGACTCTTCTGTCTAAATCACTCTTTCTTTTTATCCATTAGCCTTTTCTAACCTCCTTGCTACAGAGGAAGGAAAACCATAAATGCTGACAGGGTACAAAAAAGGACAAGCTAAAAATAAAGTTTCTTGAAATACATAGAAGCATGTGATATGCAGAATTTCAGGCTAGATATAATATTGAATGAATTAGGTTCTCATGAGGAAAGCCTTCTTTTAAAAATATATGTTACAATTTCACATGCAGATAATGAGAGAGTGAGAAAGGCCAAAGAAAAGGAAGAGTGCCCTTTGGCAGGCAGCCAGCCATCACTGCAGTGAACCTCTTGTAGCAGCCAAAGGTGATGCAGTAATAATTACTGCAGCCAACTTTATTGGACAGGACTGATTTTCCTTATGCTAGAGGGGCATGGGGCATATGCCTGAGGAAAATACAGGGACAATAGAGTTACTTTTTGCTCCTGTTACAGTTAATTAAAATTTAAAAATATATACATATATTAATGCTTGAATTCTGTCTTGCTGGCTGCCTGAACACAAATAGAGATCCCTGCTCTGAGTTTCCTATAATATGCGAGATGAGTATGTTGTTTACACACATATACAGAAAGAGATGGGGTTTAATGTCAAAATATTTTCAAAGTAAATGTGTTGAGGGTATAGCAAAGGTAAACTCTTACTTTAAAGTATCTATTGAGTATTTTAAAGAGGTTGTTTTTTGGTCTTTTTTGGGGGAATTATAGATCTGGAGTGGGACTGATTACTACATACATTTGCATATGTGATATCAAAGAAATAGTGCTTATGCAGTCTCTGGGGAAACATCCTCTGCAGTATGAAGCAGTTAAGCATGGAGAGTGGGAGTACATGAGCACTGTGTACATGGGGTATAAGGAGATGGAATCTCATTTCAGAAGCTAGGAAACACACTGTTGTGGAAAGATACCAGAGATGAGAGAGGGACCTGTCAGAGCCAGCTCGGGGGTGAGGGGAAATCTTTTGTGCATGAGTCCAGTCCAAAACTGAACCTGAGAGCTTGTCTTTGCCAGCTAATCCTGTTCTTGGTGCAGTCCCTAAGCTGTCTCCAATCATCTAGATTAAGAACTTTTCCCATTTCTTTTAATAGAAGAAGGACAGATAGAAGCAAGCCCAGTACAGACAGTCTTAACGATTTCAAGCAGCATTTCCATTTGATGCTGGATGTCTTTAGCTAATGAGCACAAGTCTCTTAATATTTCACACAGAAAACCAAGCAAGTCAAATGTAAGATTGTTAGTGTGATATGGCTGTTTGCTTTATTTCATAAATAAACATTTCTTAGGTTTTAAATTATGTTGTCTAACTAGAGCTCCCTTTCATTTATAAACACATGCACCAGAACCTATAAAAAACATTGTATCTCCTGAAAAAGTGAATTTAAGCTTAGAATGTACAGATTTAGATCCATACGGATTTAGATCCATGGCATAGGACACTATTGTGCCTGTAAAAGCAATTTGATAGCACAATATTCAAGGATATTGTGTTAATTGAATAAACAGCAAAAAGATTGAGACAATATAAACTGAAATATTAGGAAGAGTTCTCATGAGAAAGATTTATGGTAGTTTTCATTTTATTCTTTGTATTCTTTTGTACTTTCCAAAGTGAGTGTTTTATTATCATTGTAAGTTATCATATATACATTCTATTTTATACTTTCATTTCAGCAAAATCACTAATTATGTTTTCATGAGTTTCACAGAAAATGTGTTCTATTTTCAATGCCAAAGTACATCACTTTTCCTGAGTCATTTACGTTCTTAGATATTTCATTTAAATTAATTCCAATTTATGGAAATTTCATTTGGCTGAAGTTGAAAAGAAGTCCATATTTAAATTATCCCTATTTTTCTAACAATGCCTTTTTTATTTTTTAATTTTTTTAAACCTGTGATCCAATTAAGGATCATGAATTGCATTTAGTTGTTATAGCTCTTTGGTTGTGCATAATCTAGACCACTTATCCACTCATTTTTGTAATTTTTCATAACATGGGCATTTTTAACGTCCTGTGGCAATTGTTTGGTAAAATGTCTTTCGATTTTAATTTTCTGATTATTTTCTTCTGATTAGATTCAGGTTAACATTTTGGGCAGCAAAACTGGACAAGTGATATTGCCTCCTTCTCAAAGTATCATGTTAGGAGGCTCTATAAGTCAGTGTGCCCAATTTTTGGTGATGCCAAACTTGATTCCTTGATCAATGTGGCATCTGCCAGATTTCCTCATTCTTAAAGTATGCTTTCCTCTTTGAAATTTATAAGTAACCTGTGGAGCAACACTTCGAGACTGTGTGAAATCCTATTCCACAACAATCTTTCATGCAATAGTTTCACCATCCGTTGGTGATTCTTTCTTGAATCAATTATTACTGTGGTGATGATGTTGTAATTCTATCAATCCTGTTATATATGTAAAGATTGGTATTCTGTAAAACAAAAAAAAAAAACTTTCTCTTTTCTACTTCTTTAACTTTTAAAAATGTATCTAATGTAAAATCATGGATTCTTTTTTATTCAATGGGTTATAAACTCATATATGTTATTCATTTTGATACTCAAATTGTGCCAAATTTGGCCAGTGACCACCCTTTTAAGCTGGCTCCTGGGTCCTTTTCATATCTCCTTCTGTTTTGGAGTACTTTTTTACCTTCTGTCTGGCAAGTTCCTAACTTGTACTTTCCATGTCCCATCCCTAGTCATTTCTCTAGGAAGTCCTTGTTATTTTTCGTGAGGAAAAATATTTAAAAAATAAAAGATCTGAACACTTTATAGCTACTGGAATTCTGGGTCATGTCAGTGGACATTGTTGAGAAATACATATAATGATAGTTAGATAGAAAAACAGATTTTTTAAAATCAAGAGACTATACAGAATCCTTGGGTTCTGTATCTGTGGATTCAACCAACCACAGAGAAAAAAATATTCAAAAATAATAATAAATAACAATACACTGATAAAAAAGAATACAAATTTTAAAATACAGTACAACTATTTACATAGCATTTACATTGTATGAAGTTCTATAAGTAATCTAGAGATGATTTAAAGTATATGTGAGGATGTGTGTAACTTATATGCAAATACTACACCATTTTTTATATGGGACTTAAGTATTCGTGGATTTTGGTATCTGTGGGAGTCCTGGAATATGGAGTCCTGGAGATATATATATATAAAGAGGTATCCCATGTAGTTTTATCTTTGCAGTTGGTTTTGGAACATTTAGTCCAATCAGATAGTTTATGTGAAAAAAGTTTTCGGAAATACCTTAAAAATGTCTAAGTCTTGTAAGCGCATTTAAATTTGTCTTGTCATTTTGTCAATGTTGCAATTCCTTTAATTTACTTCTTAACCCGAAAAGAAAAAATGAGCAAGTGACTTATATTAAATGATTTAATATTTTTCAAGTGTTAAATTACTTAGCTTGTCATTTTTAACCAAAATTATATAATTTTTCAGGTGTGTTTAACTCCACAATTTTATGGCCGGAGATTCTGTTCCCAGGATCCTTCCAAGTCCATGTATTCTCTTTAGGAAAGTCCTTTATCTCTGGATCTCTGTGCTTTTATCTGTATATACCTAGAACCTCAATCAAAAAGGGTTATTTTTCTTCCCAGTAATGGGAGAAACAATAATGCAACTGTGTAAGGGCCTATGGGAACACATGTGTGAATACAGTGCAATATACTGGGGAAAAATCTGGAATAGAAATCAAGAGAGTAAAGATATTATTGTGGTTCCACCATTAATTGTATCTCAGGAACTTAAGCAATCAATTTTTGATCTACAATGTACACATCTGTGAAATCTGAGAGTTGTGATTAACTAAATATTTTCTAAATTGGAAACTTCATGATTCTGTGATTTCCAACCCTCCTCAAGCAGCCTCTCTCCTCACACTTCTATTCTTTACACTATCTGACCTCCCTCAACTACCCCTACTTCCTGAATTCATAATTTCAGTTCGCTTCTTCACTAAAACTTTTTCTTTTGACTCCCTTACAAGGCCACAGAAATACTTTGACAGTGGACACAAATTTCCACATTCCACAACAGGTTGTATTTTGCTTACCAGCCTGTCTCAACTACAGTTTTAGTCCATTCAGGGTGCTACACCAAAGCACTGTACACTGCATAGCTTCTCAAGAACAGAAATTTATTTCTTAGAGTTCCGGAAGTTGGGAAGTCCAAGATCGTGGCACCATCAGGCTCGGTGTCTAGTGAGGGCCTACTTTGTCCTAGATGGTGACTTCTCACTGTTTTCTCACTTGGTGAAATGAGCAAGGCAGCTCTCTGGGGCCACTTTTATAAGAGCATGAATCCTATCCATGAGGGCTCTGTCCTCATGATCTAATCACCTCTCAAAAGGGCCTTACCTCCTAATACCATCACCTTGGAGGATTTCAACATGAATTTTGGAGGGACACAAACGTTCAAACATACTGACTTTTGTAGAACTAACTTTTCTAGGTCAGCTACCCAAGCTTTGTCATTTCTGGTTAAGAATGTGTGTGTTGGCAGGGGTGGGGAGCACAGAGAAGTATAGAATAGCATTTGGAACCCTCATGACTTAAAAAGATGCTATGATAAAGCCTCTCGATCACCTTTGGGGCAGAGAGAGTATGTACAACCCGACATACTAAATCTGGAGAGAATGAATATCGCCACCAGTCTAGTATACTTCCTTCAAACGCGGTGGATCCCATAGTCATTCTGCTCTGTGAGATAGCTCCCACTAGTGGAGCTTTCCTTCTGTCCCAAGAAGTTTAGTGGTCATTCTGGCCACTGGGACAAAATGATCCTCCTTTTGGTATTACTGTGTACTCAGCCTTAATCTTTGAGAAAGGCCCACCAGTACAAATATTTGAACAATAGTACTTGGGTAAATGTACTTTATTATTATACAAATTTGCAAAGGGTAGCTTTTTAAAATTTTATCAAAAAATGTAGTAATAGAAAAATAATTTAACTAGATGGTCTCCAATGCTCTTTAAGTCCAAAGAAACTAACTACATTGATATACATATGTCTTTCTTATTCTCTTAAGAGGAAGCATATTTATAAATCCTGTAATATGTCTAAATTCAGCTCTGACAATTTAACCAGATGCCTCCCTTCACTACTCTCTACACATATTTTCAATACAGAAAAGCTTGAAACTGGGAAGATTTCAATTTTAGCTTGTTTTATACTTTAAATCTTCATTCTGTATATTTCTAAGGTCAGTAATATAAGATCTGAGATTAATCATATGCTTGTTTGATATATCAAAAGTGACCTGCTTTTCAGTACAACCAGATTTATAGAAATTGTATCTCTATGAAGCTATTTTCTATTTTTAACTTGGTTTTATGTATGTGCAAAGTTTTGGATACGCACATACATATGTATATATAACATATCTGTGTCTATATTGAGCTGTGGCAGTATAAAAGAGATTTTAATCTAGGAATATAGTTTCCTAGTAACAAGAATCACATATAAGTTTTTTAAGGAACTCTCTCTACAATCATATGCCTTCAGCTTTTTTAGCAAGGCAAGAGCTCCTCAGAAGCAGCTTCAATTTCTTCTGCACAGGACATCTAAGAATTAAAGTAATATTGCAATTGTAGCGTAAAAGAGGAATAAGTCAAATAGACACTCAAGCAGCAAATTTTTCTTTAGATCTTATTCAATTTAAAAAAATCACATGGAAGAATACTGCCATAATAATCAATACTATTATTTATTATTAATAATAACAAATAAAATGCACATTTTTAGTGCTTGAGAGGCTGATATCTTTTTTCAGAGATAGATGTTTAAAAAGAACAGTTTAATTTCAAAGTGGTGTTAAATAAGTGGGACTTGCACATAAAAAATCAAATGATATTCATCTCCCATTTTTCCAGAGGATAATCAACAGTCTATTTCATTCTAGGTCGTGGAGAGAAAAGGCTGTTGGCAAGGAATTTTTTAACTTGTCCTCAGGCCTTATATAAAATATTGTAGGCTAAGAGAAACAGATTTGAGTCTACCATTTACTTTAAAAATTGCACTTATTTGCTTTTTTCCTACAAGATTTGCCCTACACAAATGCAAATGAATTATTTTATTAAGCTTGAAGTTGATCAATGTATAAAAATATAAACGTATAATAGAAAACAATGAGCCAGAACTTATTTCTTTAACTATGCTAAGCATGAAGCAGTGGAACATTTAGTAGACTTAGGATAACCAAATTCTAATCTAAGCTATACCAATCTATGTGATCTCTACGTGTTGCTTAACCCTTTCTAAATTTTATTTTCTCATCTGTTATTTGCAAGACAACCAAGCTCAAACTCTAAGGTACCCTCAGATATCCTGTGTTACTCTGTGTCATATCAAAGGTAACACAAGGTATTTGACTTGCACCAAGAAGAACATTTAGATCCAAAACAGAATGAGATGGGACCCAATTAATAAGATTGCTATGGATCAGTGGAAACAAAGTTTTACCAGGAAGCAGAATATCTGTGTCCTAGACCTGGCTTCATTGCCTAGGTTTTATTTGGAAAGTCACCATAACCTCTTTCAGATTCTAATTTGTAACCTATAAAATAGAAAGATCCTGACATACTATCTCAAAGGGTGGTTAAGAAAATTAAATTGGGTAAAAATATGTGATATTTGTTTGCAAACTATAGAGTATTATGTGAATGTGAGGTGTCCTTAGGTGTCATCATTTATGCTGAATAAAAATATAGGTCTTTTCCCCAGACATGTAGTATTGCCTCAAACAAGCAAATCAGTGTAAACAACTTAAATTATAGAGCCATAATGCAAGAGTGCTATTAATAAACATTAGAAAATATGTTAGCAACTTCAGTAAATACTTGGATAAAGGTGACTAGAGATTCCTGATTGTTATATTCCAAATGTCTGTGTAAACTTTAGTATGCTAATTGTAATAATGACTGATATACAAAAATATAATGACATATCTAATTCCTAAGGACCTTATTCATTTGTTATACCAAAATTCACATAATTAAGAGTTATTTTGCATTTAAAAGAATTTAATTTTAGTCAAATATTTCAAATATTTTTAGTTCACTAATAACTTTCAAATCAAGCAAATAAAAGTGACAAGAGCTTCTAGTTTCTGAAAATTATGTAAAAACTTATAAAGGAATAACCCATCTGCTAATAACTATTATGAATTATGGAAAAAATATAAAATACAAATATTTAAAGAAATTTGAAAGTAATAAAAACAAACATAAACTGGAGGAGTTTCATCTTTTGAAGAACTGAAACACTCTGAGTTAGATCCTCATTTGTATGGTTTTCCCATGAGGAAACTCCCAAATCCACATAACATTCCATTAATAAAACTCAAGAAAAAAGCCACTGTCTTATTGGTCTAAGGAGTCAGACAATGGGATTCATGAGTGGATAGAATATGAGGATAACATCCTAGAAAGAAGAGAAGCACAGAGACTTTGCCTGTAAATCCCTCTCAAATCATTGGCTGACCCTAAGCTACATGATGAGTGCATTTGGGGAAAACAATATTTGGAATGCTGAAAGAGTTGTACTGAGATAACAACAGCTGCTCACTGCTGGGGAGACAGGATTGGAATGTGAATCTCACCATTTTGAGGAAATTGGTATATCAGGGTCTCCACTGAAACAACATAAATGTCACACCTTAGGAGTAAAGGCTGCATACAAAGACTAAGAAGATTGCCATAATACTCAGAGAAAAAGTAAAATTGACCACTCTGTGAAAGCCTAAAAATAATCTTCTGAAGTGTCAAGTAGACTGTCAGTATTATAATTTAACTGCATGCCTTGTACAAAATATAGTACTCTTCAGAAGAAGATAGCAGATTCCAGACTCTCTGCAATACATAATGTAAACTACTAAAAAAATATCTCAGGTATGTTCTTCAGAAACAGGAAATATAGTGCACTAGAAATGAACTCACATATGCTGGAATTAGTAGTAAGAACTTTAATATAATTATGATATGTTAAAGAAATTATAGAAAACGATGGGTAAAATTAGTAAAGTAACATAGAATTTCAACATAACTATAAAACTGTGAAGAAGAAACAAATGGAAAACATAAAACTGAAAAACAAAATCTCTGAAATAAAAAATTCATTACATGTAATTAACAAAGATTACACAAAAGAGAAGGAGGTCAGTAAACATGAAAATAAGTCAACTGAAATGATCCAAACTAAAGTGCAAGCAGAAAGCAGACTGAGAAATATGAATAGAGTCTCAACGGCCAAAATGACAATATCAAGTAGTGTAACATACATGTAATTAGAGTCCCTGAAGAAAAATAAAGAGGGGGAGGTATAGGAAAAAATTATTTGAAGATATATTGGCTGAAATTTTTCTAAAAGAGCAAGCTACAGATGCAGAGCACTCAGTGAACCCCAAACAGATAAAATAAAGAGGAAAATGCACCTTAGGCACATGATAGTCAAACTGCAGATAACCAGAAAAAAATTTACAAGTAGCCAGAAGGGACAGGGAGAATTATATACAGTGGAACTGCAATAAGAACTATTGCTGACTTCTTTTCAGAAAAAACATAAATCACAAAACAATGGGATAACACTCTAAAAATTTTGAAAGAAAAAAACTGTATCTGGGAAAGATATCTTTAAATATTTAAAACAAAAGAAAGATTTTCAAGTAAACAAAAGTTGATAGATCTTGTCACAGTAAGCACACATTAAAATGATGCTAAAGAAAGTTCTTCTGGGTTAAGGTAAATGATTCCAGATGGAAACTTTTTTATATAGGAAGAAGTGATGAACATTCAAAATGATAAACATACAGGTAAATATAAAGTAATTTTTATTTCTTAATTCTTTAAAAGTATATTGAGTGCTTAATCACAAATAACATGTGTGGGATTTAAAACATGTAGAAGTAAAATTTGTGACAAAATAGTATAAAGAATAAGAGAGAGATAAATAGAATTATACTATAATAAGGCTGTCACATTATGTCTACAGTGGTTTAATTTTAATTCATGGTATACTATAATTATTAAAAGATGCATATTTTAATCCTTAGACTAGTTTGGAGAAAGATTGTCAAGTAAGAACATTTTCTTGCCCTAAATTATAAAACAAATTTATCATTTCCCCCTATCTTATTCCTTTTAAGAAGAATAACAATTTAACAGGCATATATGATGGAAGAGTCAGAACAGTTTTTATTCAGTGGATCCTTGATAAAAATCAAATAAAATTTTTTTTCCGTCACTAGACATTTCTGAAGAAGGTCTCCTATGTTAGTCCAAAGAACAAAGTGTGGAGTAAAACATCCATCACAATCCTCTTGAAGCCATTATTTTGGAAAAATTTTATGAAATAGTCAGTTAAAAATGTTAAAATAGTAAATTCCAAATGAGAACAAGGGCTATTTTTTGGAGTGGTATACGTAGAGAAAAGGAATAGTGCCACCTCACAATTTCCCTTCATTTCCTACCTATAGTTTTAAATCAAGATATAATCTTCCCAACCTTACTCTTAAGACAACATATACTGAGTAAGGATAGAAGATAGGAGATTATACCTCTTGGTCCTTAGCATCAGTTGTTAATCCAAAGCACAATGTTAAGGAGCAGAACCAAGTCTCAAAAAAATGAAGAAAATAACCATGATGAATTTTGTATTTTTTTACTCGCTCTTGTCACCTGAAGCTGGGACAAGTTCTTCACTAGGCCATATTCAGTGAGCTTCCCTAAGTAGGGAATTACTTCCAAGTCACTTATTTGTAGAAGAGGCCTTTTCATGAGAAATAGAGCTCCATTTTTCATGATAATATAGGTAGCATGTTTTCTGGATGTTCTTTCTTAAGGAATACTTGTTTTCAATATTTATTTGACAAGAATTGGAAGAGTCAATATAGGATAAAACTCTCTGGTCAATGTCTAAAGGGTGGAAATTATGTAAGTGGTTGAACAGAGACCTCCTTGCTTTAGGTAACATATCATTAAGTAATTGTTGTCAACATTATGTTATTGAAGGTATGGTGCCACTGTACACTTGTGAGAACATGCACTGTAGGAATCAGTTCCAAATATTTTCTCAAAATGATTTCTAAATCTCCCCCAAAGCCTAGATAAGTAGGAACTTAAAACTTAATAAAATTTTCAGTGTTAGTATAAACAATAAGAAAATTGCTAGATGGCTCTAGTGGAATGTCTTATTTTGAAATTTACAAATTTTGTTAAGCTTACTGGAGTATGTTAGCTGCAAGCTATAGTCTCAAGTTGGAGCTCCATAAATTATTGTGTGGACTTTGGATGGAATGATTTTATATTATTTGAACAGTGGGAAATTAGGTAAAACAAAACCTGCCAGTAATCAGTAATTGTACATTGACAAACAGTAACCACTTGGTAAATGTTAACTAATAGCATTATCACCTATTACTAAAGAAAATATTTTTGTGAGTGGTGAGAGATATGGATTCTGTTTCATTCATCTGCATGTGGCTATCCAATTCTCCCAGCACCATTTATTAAGTAGACTTCGTTTCCCCAGTGTATATTGTTGTCTGCTTTGTCAAAGATAAGTTGGCTGTATGTGGATGGTTTTATATCTGGGTTCTCTGCTCTGTTCCATTGGTCTATGTCTCTATTTTTGTGCCAATACCATGCCATTTTGGTTACTATAGCCTTGTAGTATAGTTTCAAGTCTGGTAATGTGATGCCTCCAGATTTGTTCTTTATGCTTAAGTTGTTTTGGCTATTCTCACTCTTTTCTAGTTCCAAAGTAAACAATTATTTTTCTACATCTGTGGAATATGTTGTTTATATTTTGATGGGAATTGCATTGAATCTGTAAATCACTTTGGGTAGTATGGACATTTTAACAATGTGGATTCTACCAACCATGAGCACGATTTGTTTGTGTCATCTGCAATTTCTTTCCTCAGTGTTTCATAGTTCTCTTTGTAGAGATCTTTCACCTCCTTGGTTAAGTATATTCCTAGATATTTTATTTTCTTTGTGGCTATCGTGAATGGTATTGAGTCTTTGATTTGACTCTCAGCTTTCTTGTTATTGGTGTATAGGAATGCTAATGATTTGTGTACATTGATTTTGTAACCTGAAACTTTGCTGAATTTATTTATCAATTCCAGGAGTCTCATGGTGGAGTCTTTGGGGTTTTCAGGATATAACATCATATTGTCAGCAAAAAGTGATAGTTCAGCATCCTCTTTAGATTATTTCTTTCTCTTGCCTGATTGCTGTAGCTAGAACTTCCAGCACTATGTTGAATAGAAGTGGTGACAATGGGCATCCTTGTCTTATTCCAGTTCTTAGTGGGAATGCTTTCGTCTTTTTCCCATTCACTGTGATGTTGGATGTAGGTTTGTCATATATAGCTTTTATTATTTTGAAGTATGTTTCTTCCACGTCTACTTTGTTGGGGCTTTTTGTCATGAAAGGGTGCTGAATTTTGTTGAATGCTTTTTCTGCATCTATTGAGATGATCATATGGTCTTTGTTTTTGCTACTGTTCATGTGGTGAATCACATTTATCGATTTATGTATGCTGAACCATTCTTGCATCCCCAGGATGAAGCCCACTGGGTAACGGTGGATTATTTTTTTGATGTACTGATGTATTATGTTTGCTAGTATTTTATTGAGGATTTTTGCATCTATATTCATAAGGGATATTGTTCTGTAGTTTTTTTTTTTTCTTGTGTTCTGTCCTGGCTTTGGTATAAAGGTGACATGGGCTTCATAAAATGAGTTGGGGAGGATTCCCTCCTTCTTGATGTTATGGAATAATTTCTGCAGTATGGGTACCATCTCTTCTTTGTAGGTCTGGTAAAATTTGGCTGTGAATTTATTTGGTATCATGCATTTTTTTGGAAGGTTTTTTATTACTGCTTCAATTTCATTGTTAATTATTGGTCTCTTGAGTTCTATTTCTTCCTGATTGAGTCTTGGGAGGTTGTGTGTTTCTAGGAATTTGTCCCTTTCTTCTATGTCTTCTAGGTTATGTTTGTATTCACAGTATTCACAGATGATATTTTGTATTTTTGTGGTATCAGTTGTAATATCTCCTTTTCTATTTCTGATTGAGCTTATTTGGGTCCTTTCTCTTCTATTCCTGGTTAATCTAGCAAGAGGTATATCAACTTTGTTTATCTTTTCAAAGAACCACCTTTTTGTGTCATTGATCTTTGTATTTTTTTTTTTTTTGGTTTTCCATTTTGTTTTGTTCTGTTCTGACATTAGTTATTTGTTTTCTTCTGCAGGCTTTGGGTTTGGTTTGCCCTTTCTTTTCTAGTTCCTTGTGATGTGTCATTAGGTTGTTGATTTGTGATCTTTCCGTCCTTTTGATGTAGGTATTTAAGGCTATGAATTTTCCCCTTAGGACTGCTTTTGATGAATCTCATAGATTTGATAGCTTGTGTCCCCTTTGTTGTTCAGTTTGAAGAATCTTTTGATTTTCATCTTAATTTCATTATTGACCCAATAATTGTTCAGCAGCAGATTGCTTAATTTCCATGTTTTGTGGCCTTAAATATGATCAATCTTGGAGAATGGTCCATATGCTGATGAAAAGAATGTATATTCAGTAATTTATGAATAAAATGTTCTATAAATATTTGTTAGGCCCATTTCTAGAGTTCTAGAACTCTAGTTCTAGAGTCCTGTATAAGTCCAGTGTTTCTTTATTTATTTTCTGCTTGGATGATCTTGATTCTGTAAGTGAGGTGTTGAAGTCCCGGCAATTAAGATTCTGCTATTTATCTCTTTAATTAGACCTAGTATGGTTTGCTTTATGAATCTGGGTGTGCCTATGTTAGGTGCATAAATATTTAGTATTGTTATGTCTTCTTGCGGAATTGCTCCCTTTACCATTATATAATGACCATCTTTGTCTTTCTTTACTATTGTTGATTTAAAATCAATTTTATCTGATCTGAGAATGGCTACACCTGCTTTATTTTGGTTCCATTTGCATGGACTTTTTTTTCCATCTCTTCCATCTCTTCGCCTTGAGTCTGTATGAGTCCTTGTGGGTTAGATGTGTTTCCTGCAGACAGTAGACACTTAGGTTGTATTTTTTCATCCATTCAGCCAACCTATGTCTCTTGAATGAGGCATTCATATCATTCAGGTTGATTGATAGAATTGATATGTGTGATGCTGTTCTGTTCATCCTGTTTGGTATACCTTATTGCTTTGTTTTACCTCTTGTGCTATTGTTTTACCTCTTGTGCTATTGTTTTACATGAGCTCATAGCTTTAGCTTTTGGATGATTTTACACTGGTGGGTGTCTATCGTGCTGATCCATGTATAATGTGGTTCTGAATATTTCTTGCAGGACAGGTCTGGTCTTGACAAATTGCCTCAGTGTTTGCTTGTCTGGAAAAGTCTTTATCTCTCCTTCACATAAGAAACTTAGTTTTGCAGGGTACAAAATTTTAGGTTGGCAGTTGTTCTGTTTAAGAAGACTGAAGATGGGGCTCCAATCCCTTCTGGCTTGTAAGGTCTCCACTGGGAAGTCTGTAGTTAGTCTGATGGGTTTTTCTTTGTAAGTTACTTGATGTTTTCACCTCATGGCTCACAGGAGTTCCTCCTTCTTATTAACTTTGACCAGTCAGATGTCTTGGTGATAACCTCTTTGCAACAAATCTCCCAGGTGTTCATTGAGCTTCTTGTACTGGATGTCTAAATCTGTGGCAAGACAAGGGAAATTTTCCTCAATTATTCCCTCAAATAAGTTTTCCAGCCCTTGCACATTTTCTTCTTCACCTTCAGATATGCCTATGATTCTTATATTTGGCTGTTCTACATAATCCCATATTTCTTGTAGGCTTTGTTTATTCCTCTTAATTGTCTGTTCTTTAATTTTGACTGACAGGTTTAATTTGAAAGAGTTGTCATCAAGCTCTGAGATTCCTTCTTCTGCCTGGTCTAGTCTATTCTTAAAGTGTTCCACTCTTTTTTATATTTCCTCAAATGAATTTTTCATTTCCAGAAGTTCAATTTGGTTTTTCTTTAATATGTTGATCTCTTTAATGAATTTTTCATTCATTTCCTGAATTGTTTTTCTGATTTCTTTGAGTTGGTTTTCCGTTTTTTCTTGGATTTCATTGAGCTTCCTTACAATCCATATCTGAAATTCTTTATCTGTCATTTAAATATTTTCATTTTGGTTGGTATACATTGCTAGAGAGCTGGTGTTCCCTTTTGGGGGTGTCCTTTCTCTCTGATTTTTCATACTTCTGGAGTTAGAAAGAAAATGTTGGAAAAGCTTTTCTAGATGTTGGCATAGGCAAAACATTTATGAAGAAGACAGCAAAGGCAACACAGCAACAACAAAAATAAATAAATGGGACTTGATTAAATTAATAAGCTTCTGTACAGCTAAGGAAATAATCAACACAGCAAATAGACAACCTACAGAATGGGAGAAAATATTTGCAAACTATACACCTGATAAAGGGCTGATAACCAGAATCTACAAAGAACTCAAGCAAATTGGCAAGAAAAAAAACAAACAGCCCCATTAAAAAGTGGACAAAAGACATGAACAGAAACTTTTCAAAAGAAGATAGACAAATGGCTAATAAACATATGAAAAAATGCTCAATGTCACTAATCATCAGGGAAATGCAAATTAATAACACTATGAGATATTGCCTTAACTCAGTTAGAATGGCTTTTATTAAAAAGTCCAAAAAAAATAGATGCCGGCACAGATAAAGAGAGGAAAGAACACTTATACACTCTTGGTGGGACTGCTAATTCTACAACCTCTATGGAAAACAGTATGGACATTCCTCAAAGAACTAAAAGTAGACCTACCATTTGATCCAGCAATCCCACTTCTGGGTATTTACCCAGAGGAAAAGAAGTCATTTTATCAAAAAGACACTTGCACTCAAATGTTTATTGCAGCACAATTCACAATTGCAAAGGTGTGGAATCAACCCAAGTGCCCATCAATTCATGAGTGGATTAACAAAATGTGTTGTATGTATACTATGGAATACTACTTATCCATGAAGAAGGATAAGTAAGGCCTTTTGCAAAAATTTGGATGGAAATAAAGACCATTATCCTACATGGAGCATCTAAAGAATGGAAAAACAAACACCACATGTACTTGCTATGAAATTGGAACTAACCAAAGAGCACACATGTGCACAGAGGGAAGCAAAACTCAGTGGAAATCAAGCAGGGAGGAGGGGATGGGTGAAAACCTACCTAACCTATACAACGAACACCATCTGGGTGGTGGGCACACTTATAACTCTGACTCAAGTATAACAAAAGTGATCCATGTAAATGAAAAGATTTGTACCCCCATAATATTTTGAAATAATAAAAAATAAAATAAAAAATAAAAAGCCAGAGATATTAAAAAAATAAAGAAAATAAACTAAAAACATTTCAGATTAGAAAACAAATCATTATTTCATTATTTAAAAGTTTTATTTATCACTCAAATTTTTTATATCTGATGGGTTTACCAGGCATTAACTGAGGAAAGACTGAGGATTTAACAAATATAGAGATCAGAGCACTAAGAGATATAATTCACATAGTTATCATTAGATTTTTGTGATTTTTTTGTGTGATATCTTTCTTATGAGGTGCCATGGATTACATCCCACATTTTTTACTGGAAATTTTGTTCTAATTTGAAATTGACATGATTTATAAAAGGATATTAACTATGTCACTTCCTTGGAGTTTCCCTTAGGAAATTGACTTATTAACTGTTTATATTTTATTCCTAACTACTTAGCAGTTATTGTTTGTTATAGGAGAATCTATATATCCTATCTATGCCAGAACAGAACTAGTTTTAACCTGCCCACAATCTTGTTTGTTCAATATACCAAAAATTGTTAGTAGAAACTGTTAAGACCATCTTGCTTTATATAGGTTAGAGATTTTTAAAAACAACTGACACAAATGGTGGCAAACTTAAGCAGCAGTGAGATTTTTATGGATGAATCTTTTGACTATAGTTTGGTAGAAGATGTCCAAGTGTTCTCTAAATGTCTATTTTATACAGTACCTCTTTTTAAAAAGCCCAAAATATTGCATTTCCTGATTCTTTATTTCATTCATCCTTTATTTATTCATTCAATTATTCAATCACTGAGTAATAGTAATATATTTATTGAAGTTCTCCTATGGGCCAGAAATTACTGTAGGTGCTGTGAATGTAATTGTAACATGACAGGCATGATCCTCCAAATCCATGTTTAGAGTTTAGTAAGAAATATGGATAAATAAGCAAATAATTAAATATAGTACGAGAAAAGTAGGTATTAAGGGAACATTTATGCCCTTAACAGAATACTTTGTTAGGAACAGCTTCCTAGAACAAAAGGTTAATTAAATTGAGACCAGAGGATTGAGTAGGAATTAGTCAAGTAAGAGGAAAATAGAATTATTTCACGTCAGTGGATAAGCATATATGAAGACCTAGAAGCAAGTTTGAAATTAACCTAAAAGCATTTCTAATGTCTGAGACCAAATAGTCTAGTGGATAAATTGTGAAAGACAAGACTGAAGTGGTATGCAGAGCCCAGGCCATAAAGCCCCTTGTAAAACACAGAAAGGGGTTTGAGATTTGTCTTAAGATCAATCAATACCCACTGGAGAATTTTAAGCAATAATGTGATACAATCAGTTTTGCATTTTTAAAAGATCACTTCAGTTAAATTACAGACAGAGATCTTAATTAAAAGATAATTCAATAAGCCATATGAGAGAAAATTATAGCCTGGATATATGTGGTCCCAGTGCAGGTAAAGAGAACAGGATGATTTCCCTAAGTT
Organism: Daubentonia madagascariensis; assembly: GCA_023783475.1. Taxonomy (NCBI): domain Eukaryota; kingdom Metazoa; phylum Chordata; class Mammalia; order Primates; family Daubentoniidae; genus Daubentonia; species Daubentonia madagascariensis. The sequence continues at coordinate 43,680,486 of JAKFHU010002088.1, read as the reverse complement.
GTTCATTGGATGTGGCAATGATAGAGAAAAGATTGCAGGTGGCATGCTAACTATTATTTATGTGAGGATGAAGATTTTTTTATTTGTTTAAATTATGGTATAATTCTAATGCAAAATTTAAGAATAAATTTTAAGTGTAGAGTTTGAAGAGTTATGACAAAGTTATATACCTACGCAAGCACCACCCCAATTGAGATAGAATTTTTTCATCACTCCAATAAGTTTCTTCATGCCCATTTCTAGTCAATCCCTATGTCTCAAAGGTAACTACTCTTCTGATTTCACCATGGTTTAGTTTTGTTTGTTCTTGACTTCATATAAACAGAATTATATATTATGTGGGCCTTTACATTTGGCTTCTTTCACTTAGCAAAATTCTCTTGAGAATTACCCAGATTGTTGAGTTTATTAGTATTGTCCTTTTTCATGCTGGATGGTATTTTATTCATCACATTTTTTAATTCATTCTCTTTTTGCTAGATATTTAGATTGACTTCACTATTTGTGCACTATGGTGAAAAAAACCTGCTGTATAAACATTATTGTACCAATCTTCTCTTGGGTTAAGAGAAATATCTAGGAGAGTAGTTACTAGGTCAAAGTTTAGATATGTATTTAAGTTTATAAGATAATGCTAAATTTTTAAAAAATGTAACATTTCACTGTATATGGAAGTCTAATTGCTTCAAATGCTCTTCAACACTTGGCTTTATTTTAGCCATTCCAGTGGGCGTGAATTAGTATATCAATGTAGTTTAAAATTGTGTTAAGGATAACTAATAACATTGAGCATCTTTTAACATGATTATTTGCCATTTTTATATCTTCTTGCATAAACTTACTATTTAAAGCTTTTGTTATTTTTTAGTGAAATATTTCTTATATCATCAAGTTGTAATTTTTTATAATTTTCATATCTCTGGTGAGATTTCCTGTTTGTCTTTTACAAGCATGATTTATTTCTTTAAGGTTACTTATAGTAAGCAATTTAAAATCCTTATTTGATAATTTTAACAGCTGGGTCATCTTGAGTTTGGTCTCCACTGATCACTTTTCTCTTGCACATGGGTCATATTTTTATACTTATCAGTGTACCTAGTAATTTTGGATTATATCCTGGGCATGAAAAATTACATATTTTAGAGATTCTGGATACTTCTCTGTTCTCTTCAGAATATTGATTTTTTTAATTTAATAATTAACTAGGCTTGTAATAAGTTGACTTATAAACTGCTTATTCTTAATTAGGTAGCACTTATTGCTATAGGAAAATCTATATCCTATTTATGCAAGAACAGAACTAGTTTTAATCTGTTCACATTCTTATTTGTTCAATATGCCAGAAATTGTAGTAGAAATTGGCTGGGCTAAAATTCCAAGCTCTGCCTTCTCTAACATGGGTGACAGCTGAAACCCATGTGTAGTTCTTTTTATTGTAGCTGAGCTGTTTGCAGTCTTTCCTATCAGTGTCATTCAGTGACCAGCCAGATATCTGATCAAAGGTCAGATATAGCTTGGGACTGTCACTGTCTCACCTCAGCTGTTCTGATTGTCCTTATCTTTACCCTCTATTTCTTGGCACCTGTAAGACTAAAGATTTTTTTACCCATGTTCAGGTGCCCCTGGGGTGTCAAGTCTAACCTTTATTCTGGAGCAAAGTTGTGAAAAACAGGAAATCTTACCACCAGTTTTCTGTCTGCTGTTAGTAACTCAGTGCCTTCAGGTAGGTTTTTTGTTTGTTTTTTTTTTGTTTTGTTTTTGGCTTTTTATGTAGACTTTATTGTTATCTTCAAAAGAGTTGATTCATTAGAAGCTACTCAGCAATCACCAGACAAAGAACCTGCAGGCTTGATTTTAAGCTTTTCAGGAGCAGATCTATTTTGTTTCTGTCTTCTATCCTAGGGAGAATATATTAGTCCAGAAATGTAGTTGTTACTCCCAAAGGGTAGCTTTTCCAGAATTTCAAGTCTGAGGTGTTTGTCAAGTCACTCTGTCTTGTCAGGATTTCAACTCTTTCTTCCCCGTGGGCAACAGGTGAAATCTCTATTTGGCTCTTTTTGCCTTCTACCTGTTTTGTTTTTGTATTTTTTTTCACTTGAGCTTTGCACAGTTCTAGAATAATCCATGTTGCAAAAGAGCTTATGCACATAGTGGGGCTTCCCATTTTGTGGCTCCTTCCTTTTGAAAATTTCCACTCTTAATTTTCAACCACTTCTGAAGCACTGCCCTCTAACCTTTCACTTCTTAAGCACATGACTTCAGATTTCTACTTCAGTCCTAGCCATCATGACACTAGGACTCTGGAGTGCCTTCAGAAGAAAAGCCCTATAAATGTGGATATCATTCAGTGTGTTTTTCTCCTTTCAAGGATTGAGTCCTTTTCAGTTCTCCCTAATTTTTTTTCATTTTTCAGAGCCAATCACATAGTTATTTTTTGTATGTTTCCACAATTTATAATTGTTGTCTCTAGGAGGGTGAGTCTGAGATAAGCCATTAGTGAAAATGAAATTCATTTCCTTTGTCTTTAAGATAGGTGAGGATTAAGTATATTTAAAATGATGATGAGAAAGAGATAGGAAGAAATAAGCAAGAAAAATATAGGATAATGGGATTGAAAAGGAACTGAAACTAAAAATGAGCACCTGAAAGGCAGGAGGGAATAGAATCCAGAACATAGATGAGACAATGAGCTTTTCCTGGTGTACAAGAAGGATACGTTTTCCAATTTAAAAGGGAAAGAATGAATAATATTGAACAAGCTGAGTTTGTAAAAATGGGTGGCAGAAACAACAGTAACAATCACAACAAATTTAATTTATATTATTTAATGAGCACCTACTACGTACCTGGCACTATTCTGAATACTTAAAATTCATCATTTAATTTAATCCTTACAACAATTCAGTGAAGAAGAATTTTTATTATTATTATCATCACATAAAAGCTAAAACTCATTCTGAAAGGTTAATTTCCCTGTTTAAGGTGTTATACTAAATAGTAGAGCTGAGATTTGAACATAGGTCTGATTCCAGGGTCCACGTTCTGAACAGTTTCCGGACAGAAGTCAAGTGATTGTGTGATGGCTTCTGTTTTGTTTTGTTTTTTTAATGTAGTCCTAGTGTTAGTGCTGAAAATGAGGGAAAGATAAAGTGCCTGATATCTGAAGACAGTAAAATGGCATATCTGAAGAATGGAAAAAGGTATCAAAGTAGGGAATCACAAAAAGATTTCTGGGCCATGCTAAGCTTTCTGTTGCAGGTAGAGACCAGAAGTGTGACAGTTTTGCATGTGTGTCATTTTTTCCATTAATGTCCTTAGCATATTAATCATTGTTACATTAAATTTCTATTCTGATAATGACAAAATCTCTGCAATATCTGAGTCTGGGTCTGATGTTTGCTTTATTTCTTCAGACTGTGATCTTCCTCACCTATTGGCAGGCCTCGTAATTTTTCATTGAATGCTGGATAAAATATATTGGGTAATAGGAACTGATGTAAGTAGACTTTAAGTGAGTAGTTTTATGTTTATCTGGACTGTTTTATGTTTGCTGTGGCTGTAGGTTTCAGAGGTTTCAATTTCTTCTAGTGTCCTTATTTTTTGTTTACCTTGTTGTAATTTGGTTTCCCTAGAAACTCCTTCTTAAAAGAGTCTGTGTCTTACAACTCTTTCAGATGTAATCCACTGCTATTATATTAGAGCCCTGACAGTGTATGAGGTATTGGGGAAGGAAAGTATTCTATAATCCTACCATTAAATGTCTATTTTGGGGATTTGGGAGAACAGAGCCCCCGTCAATCTTCACTGTGAAAACCTGGTGGTGTTCCTAGAAATAAAAACAATGAAAATGTGGGGGCCTCCTTATGACTGGGCCCCCAGGAGTTTTGACTCTGAAGCTAGTCCACACTCAGCCTCTAGCATTTTGCCAACTACTGTTTAAGTGTTCTTACCAATCACTGGCTCTGGCAATTTCTGCTTTCTGGTAAATTGTGATTCTCTGTATACACCTGCATCTCCCATTTGGAGGCAGTTGTTTGCCTGGTAATCCCAGTTCTCTGAGGGATCTAAGAAGAGTTGTTTATTTTCAATTTTTCAGGTTTTTGTTCTTGTTATTGTAAGGACAGGAGTGATGACTATTACGCTCTTTACATGTCAGAGTGGAAAACTGTTTTTAATGAAAGAAAAGGAATGATCACCTGAAAGTGGCTGACTTTGAAAGTCTTTCATGAGAAGTTAAGAAAACCCAGTATTACTTCCTTATGGTCTGACTCAGGGTAGAGAAATCAAGGATGTTAGAGAACTCATAAGAATGGATACTTAACGAATCTCTACACCACCTCTTAAATATTAGCTGTCTCAAGTGAACATTTGGCAGGTATTAAATTACAATCAATTCATGATTGAATTCTGCACAAATGTGTGAAGTGCCATTATTCCATGTAATTAGAGAGAGATTTGTGTGCTTTAGATACCAGATGTGCTGATAGTAGAATTGGTACTCTGTGTAGAAAATGTTGAAGTATGACTTGTATTCTTGTCTAAAAAGGCCATTCTATGTGAACAGAGTGGCCATATATGTATACACACACATACACACACATACATATATCAAGAAAAAAGTTTATATAGTCAAATTATGTCTCAGGTTTTTATTTATTATGGCAAGTAGGCATACAGCCATTTCATTTAATATACATGCACACACACATACATGTTTTATATGTGTATTTTTAACTTTCAAAACAAGGGGCGTACACACACACACACACAGATTCTACTCAAATATTTAAACAATATTAGGTTTCCCCCAAGTATCTAAACCAACTTGTGTATCAGAGCACCAGTTGAAATTCCTTTAATTACTCATATACACCCAATACTCTAGGGGAAAAACAGAAGCTTTTAGTATACCATACTTATGAACTTATTTGTGGCACTAGTTTGCCAAAAATTGAAGCTCCTTTTTCAAATCATAACTATGTCATTACAGTAAACACTCATAAAACACATACAGAAAGGTAAAAATAATGCTCACATTTATAGAGCATACATTATAATTTCTTACACATAATTCTTGTGGTGCCTTATCCCATTAAAATCCTTACAACAATCTTTGATGGTAGACATTACTGTCCCCATTTTAAAACTGGAAAAATGAAGAAGAAGATGAAGTTATTGCAGGCATTTTAGAGCTTGACACCCAAATAGTTTTTTTTCCTATGGAATGAAAAGTTAAAATATGATACATGATGTGAAAAGTCACATTTTTTGATCAGTTTTCCAGTAATATGAAATATAGCCATGATCAAACAAAAACAGTAGAAACTAAAACTTGCTACATCTTCACAATTAAAAAATAAGCATGTCCATGGGGACAGTATGTATTGTGCCTAAAAGTGCAGACTCTAAACCTAGACTGACCTATTCTTGAATTCTAATTCTAATTTTGCCTGTACTTGCATAACCTTAGCCACATTACTTAACCTCTGGAAGTCTTTATTTTCTTATTTGTCAAGTAGAGGATGTTAAATTAAATTAAATTTTGACTAAAGCTCCCTCCATACTTCAAATTCTTTCATAGTAAACACAACCTAACTTAGTATGTAAACAAACTGCAAGCTAATTTAAGAATATATTCTTGTAACAAGTAGCTAAGTCTCAGCCAATCACAGCAGCTGAGCTTCAACAAATCACAGGTTGCCAACTGATCAGATAATGCCCACGTAAGGCAAATGCTGAGCTGTAACCAGTCAAGCTAGTTTGTGCATGTCACTTGCTTTTTCTGTCTATAAATACTGTCTGACCACATTGCTGGGTAGAGCTTTCTGGACCTCTCCTCGTTCTAAGTGATGTCCAATTCATAAATCATACTTTGTTCAAATAAGCTCTGCTATATTTAATTTGTCTAGAGTTTTTCTTTTAACGAGGTAACACAGGACTATTTTTCTTATTAAATATTTGTCTAATACAATTAAGGTGAAAATTAATGTATATAAGGTGCTATTCATATGCTAAAATTTGATAAATAGAGGCTATTAATATTATTGATATAGATTTTGGAACAAAATACTTCCTTTATTCTTCAGGCTTGGTGAATGTACTATTTATATACATTTCACTTCCTTTTAATAATGATTTGATAGGTATTTAAAATTACTTACAAATAAGTTAGACAAAGAATAATGTTATATCATTTCCAGAATTGTTCTCTTACAGCATTGTGTCTTTAAATACTACTAAAGAAAGAAAAAATAAAATTGTTCTGTTTGTTATTCAATGCCTTTTATCTCAAGAATTCAACACTACCTTGCATTTAGAAACAAGCTACAAAAGTGTTATAGATTAGGATGTCATAAAGCTCCGTTATTTCGCTAATTTTTTTATTCAAATGAGGCGGTTGCTTTGATTTTGTGTATGCAAAGAATTAAGGTTCTGTTGCAAGCATTTGATTTTCAAATTAAAGAACAAGCAGTTTATTTATAAAACATTTATTGCCTTAATATGTTCACTAAGGTTGTCTAAAACAACAGCTTAAAAATGTTTTAATCTGAGCTATAAAATTAAATAACTATAAAAAAAGATTGCTAAATTACCAGGCAATGATTGTGAAAATTACTCAAATTATTAAATTGACTCTGACTCATGTACTTTATTTGTATTGAGTCAATATTCATTTTCCTCATTTCATGCTATAATGTAGACAAATTACAATATGCTCTAATGAGCATAAACTCTATGCTAAATATAGTTAATAACAAAAATGAAAGCCATATTTTTTGTTGGTCCCTGAATCAAAAATCTAAATTCAACAAATGAATTTTAATGCAAAGGATGAAGTTCTGAGGAAGCATAATTAAAATGAATCATGTACTCGACCTTAATAACTTAAATATTTCTTAGATTCAATTGGAAAATAAATTTAAAATACATAATTACCTTATATTTCTCAGTGTAATCAATAAACATAATTTATAAATACAATCCTAATGTAACAGATGAGATTTTAAACTATTTAATTAAATTGCATCACATACACAGTCTTAACAATTTGTTTCTTTAACTACAATTGGATAAGAGCTTTACTTTAAAATGTATTATTACAATATTAGTTTTGGAAAGTAAACTTTATTATAACACTAATTATTTAAAAGCTTTGAATTTAGATTGTTTTATATTAAATTATTACATTTCTTGCCTGTTATTTGGGTAGTTTGCTAAATCAAGTTAAAAAGAGATATGATTAAAATAATTTGCTGGTATCATAAAGAGAAGTAAGAAAATGAAGACCTAGAGGAAAATGTGGTGTCTATAGCAACAGACAGTATAAATTAGAAGAATCCTTTCTCCTCTGATTGGTCAGAAGAAACAGTCTGTACAATAATCAAAAACCAATGGCAACAACAAATATATATCATCATCTACTCTGTGTAGACACAACACTAAATGCTAGCTGCCAATCTAGTTAAGGAAAGGAAACCCACGTGTGACTTGGTTGAAGAAAGCATACTGAAGAACAAGGGGATAAAAGGTAAGAAATGTTGTATAAAGACAAATTGGAGAATACTTTGAAAGGAGAAATTAACATTGATTGAACACTATGATTCAGGCATAGAGCTACGTCCTTGAATTCACAAGACACATCTTCAGTTCATTGATTAGGCAGCTGAGATCCAAATGCTTAAGTGGTATTGTATCAGGGCATAATATCTGGAGCCAGTTAATGTCCATTGTTTTCCCATTTTCTGTTGTTAATTTCACCACTCAAAGTGACGTTTAATTTCTCTACTCAATGGTTTCTGTAATTTCCTTTGCAACTATTAACCCATATGTGGGAATACATTTTAGGATAATGCAAATATCTTGTACCTTGTCAAAATTTCCTTCTAGATTTAGTATCCGTTGATGATTCTTGCCTGAACTAAACTTTACTATGATCATATGGTTGCAAAATGATTTCCTAACCTTAGCGTTCTTTCCACATTTGCCAATCAGCTCTTCTATAGTGATCTTTTCCCTGTAGACTCATATCCCAGGAAGATATGGCATATTTAGTGGTGATATAGATAGACTGATGTGATAGCTGTACAAAAGGAATGGGTGAATGAATAAGTAAATAAATGCAGAGTAAGTAGAAGAGCAATGGATCAGGAATGCAATGAGACCTGAGAAATGTTTATAATTAGGAAAAAAGAGGAAGCACAAGAGACCTAAAATAAACAGATATAATATCAGAATGATTGGAGGAATATCAAGTTAGTGATCTACAGGGTCCACACCACAAGAGAGGTTTTACAAAGGCAACTTTGGTTAACAAACTGAAATATAGTTCACAGGTCCAAGCAAATAAAGATGTTATTAGAGGTGGCAATAAATAGAGTGTTGGAAATTTTAAACAAGCATTTTTCAGAAGAGTGGAGTCAGATGTAAAATTGCAGAGGTTACAGTTGAGGAAGAGTAGAATGTAACAGCTGGACTATTGACATGTTTCAGTGAAATAAAAGATAAACGTTGATAACTTTTGCTGTGCAGCAGCAAAGGAAAGATTCATTAGGGTTTGTGTTTTTTTGTTTGTTTTTTAAGACAGGAAAAAAATAGTGTATTGAAGTAGGAGAAGGAGCGACTCAAGCTAAACAACAGCTCAGAGTTGGGCATAGATGCAAAGTCCTCAGGTGTCAGGAAATGATAGGATCAATGGTAACTTAGCTTTGCGCTGTGGCAGTATTGTAGCCAATGAGGTTTATCTGAGGCGTGATTATTGCTAATTGAAAACTTTTCCCAATACCTCGCCCTGACGACTTGCAATATAGTCGGCATTGGTAATTTTTGACAGTCTTTACAGATACTGAATAAAAAAAAATGTTTGAAAAAAAAGGTAACTAGATCATGGATTACAATAATCAGTGCACCTTCCCTTGCAATTATTTTTCAGAAAATAAGAAATTGAGGTGGTTAAGGAGAATAAATCCAAGAGGCTCCATCCTCTCAATGAAGCTTAACGTGAGTTCATACACAAATAACATGTGTGTGGAATAAGTAAACCTGGAAATTAGACAAAGGATAGAATTATTTTCGGGGCTTCAGGAATAAATTAGCACGCAGGAGAGCTGATGCTGACTTGGTCTCTGTACTGTGAAAATCTGCATGGTTATCTACCTCCCTCTGGGATTACTTTGCGACCGAGAACATGAACAGAGAAAGCAAATATGAGATTGGAAGGCCAAGGATTTAGGAAAAATATGGTAAAAAGAGGAATCAAATACATGAACATGAAGTTCAGGCTGATGACAAAGTCTCAATTACCTGAGAATGGGTAATCAGGAAAATTCAGATACTTTAAAATATAAGGCAGTTCGTTACTATTTATGTGGTTATGCACATAAGTGGCTTTTTACATATGTAGTGTGCATATATATAGTTATATATATAGTTTTTATATATGTATAGTTGAGTATAGCTGTGTAGGCATGTGTGGCTATGTAAACAGCTCAATAATGTAACCAGATACAGTGTTTTTTAATCTCCAAAATTGCACTATTACACAGACTGCTGCATATTCAAGACCATTAGTTTTAAGTATAAACACTTGAGAGTCAGGGCTTCTAACGGCCATCCACCTTATCTTCACTTTCCTCTCTACTCTGCCGAGCTTTTATTAATCCTCCATCCAGAAGAATGGCAGGAGCACCACTGCTACCAACTGGAGGCCATAGACTGACTTCTGCCCAGAACATTTCCTGCCATATAGCAGAAATAAAGAAGCTGGGGTTGTGAACATACTGTCTAATACTAAGAGCTAGAGTTGAGTGATACTTCAGATGGTAGTTGGTTTTGGAAAGACTTGGACTCACCATAGATTTACTATGCACTAGTCTCCCCTTATCTGCAGTTTCGTTTCCTGTCAGTTACCTGCAGTCAATTGAGGTCTGAAAATAATAAATGAAAAACTCCAGAAATAAAAGATTCATAAGTTTTAAATTGCACACCGTTCTGAGTAGTGTGATGAAATTTTGCACCATGCTGCTCCATCCCATCCAGGACGTGAATCATCCCCTTGTTTGGCATATCTACACTGTATACACCACACACCTGTTAGTTGTTTAGTAGCCATCTCAGTTATTGGATTGAAAAAATATAGAATATATAGGGTTTGGTACTATCCGTGGTTTCAGGCAACCACTGGAGGTCTTGGAACATATTCCCCAAGGATAAAGAGAAACTACTGTGCAATGATGGATGGCATTACCTCATGGGGAATGGTAGCTTGCTATGGTTTAAATGCATCGCTCAAAGTTCACGTGTTAGAAACTTAATCCCCAAGGCAGCAATGTTGAGAGATAGGACTTTTAAGAGGTGATTAGGTCATGAAGGTTCTGCTGTCATGAATGAATTAATGTTGTTATTGAGGGGGTAATTTTGTCATTATGAGAGTGGATTTGTTATAAAAGTGAGTTCGGCCCTCTCCTGTGCTCCCTCTTGCCTACACGATGCCTTCTGCAACGTCATGTCCTTGCAAGAAGGCCCTCACAAGATGCCAGTCCCTCAAACTTGCACTTCCCAGCATCTGTAATTGTGAGCCAAATACATTTTTGTTCATTGTGAATTACTCAGTCTCTGGTAGTCTGTTATAGCAGTAGAAAATGGATTAACAAATAGCCCATTAAGTTCATTCATGAGTTAGGGCAAAATAAATTAAAATTTCAGTTAGACAGAGGAACATTGAGCATTTTCACATGTTTTGAAAGACATATTTTAATAGGCTAAATTGGAAATTATTTTTACCTATTAAAATATTAGGTAATTTATATAAAAAACATTTTTTTCTTTTTGCAGACCAGAGGTGTTATTTATATTTGGTAATTATGCCATTTTTAACCCTCTAAGTAATTTCTTAAATCTTTAATGTAAAATATATTTAGTTATTTAGGTCTGAAGAACTCCTAGGTATGAAGTACATTTCCTAATGCAGCCAATGTTTAAATGTCATCGTTTAAAACTTGATTCTTGGGTATACTAGAGAAATAGTATGAAAAAATTAGAGTTAAAAAAGTCAAAATATCATTCCCCTTCACATGTAGGGGAATAAAATTGGTCCTGTAGAGTTGGCTATAATTAATCAAAAATATCTATTGTAAGCAGCATTCCTTCTTCCTGTCTCTCATTACAAAGACAAAAATAATGTCAAATCAGAACATCCATACACAAGTTACATGTCGTATTCTAAAAATCTAAAAACAGTAGAGCCAGAATTGAAGAAAGAGTATTTGCATACCATCTAGTGGTTGCTTTCAAAAATAGCAAAATTTTTTTCAAAAAAATTTTTGTTTAAAGGGAAATAGTATTTATGATTATACTTGACCTAAATATAATCCACAAAACCTGTCATTTCACATGTTTAAAAAAAAGATGAGGAGTGGTTTTGTTTCTGACATACTACCATCACCTAAAGTAATTATTTAATTCTTGTCTGATTTTTAATACTGTGACTTTGCAGTAGCACACCATTTTTGTCAGATGTTTGTTTTTGTCCCTGAGTCCAACTGTGGCATTAAAAGGAAATCTCTTTATGCTGAATTTAAAAAAATTAAATAAAGCATCATTATATTATAACAGTGGACAACAAAGTACAAAAGCGAAAGCTTTTATGCTGTTTCCGTAGATCGGGATCATATTTAAAACCAAAACTTTGCCCCAGTGATTTCCTCTGGAGCACATGAATGAAGACAGCAGGTAAATGACTGGCTCTCCAAATTTTTGTGAGTAATATCATACATAACGCAAGTTGATCATATGACTTATCTCTATATTTTTGGAAAAAATAAGTTAGCTGCTAGTTATTTAAATACAGAATGAGGAGTTTGGGGATTTATCTTTTTCTTAGATTAACATAAGTCAGAAGTGTTCATTCAGTTCATAGGAAGCACTGTGGCCATCATTCCCAAAGCTAGTATATAATGTGCCAGCAGAGAAGGCAAAAAGCATTACTTCTTGATTAATGCAGAATGTGTGGTAAGGAGGAGGCACCTGTGGCAATGTGGCTGTCAGGAACAATGCTACATGTGTTCTGCTGCCTGAGAAAAGTCAAAGGAGACTGGGAATTTCAAGTACATTCACTTGGAAGGCATCATGCTAAGAAAGGCAAGCTGAATTTCATGATAAAAATAGAATAGAGCACATTAGTGGAGTCCTCAGTTGGAGGCCTATGAAATTGAAAGGGAATCTGCCTTAAGGCTGAATCTGTGCTGGGAAAAGTCGCAGGGCAGAAGGTGTTTCCATTTTTTCTGCTCAGAGCTGTAATTATGGGAAATGGAAAGAACATAACACTTGAATATGGTCTTGAAACTTTGCGGTATGGATTGTGAGCAATTGAAACTTGGGCTCCATTGATTCTGGCTTCCTTTAAAATTGGAAGCATATGGTATTCACTTTCTTTCCTAGGCGTTTTGGTTCAACCATTAGTGTTTAGAGTTTATAGTATGCAGTAACAGAATTATTTTCTAACATAGAGCCAATAGAGAAATTTAGGTTACTTAAAACCAAAGACTTATAGTTCCCTGTGTTCTAACCTGGGCTTCTCCTAGAAAGCAGAGCTTGATCAAGTTGACTGATGAGGAACTAAAAGAAAAAAAGAAAGCAGAGCTTGAAACAAGAGCCAATATACAACTGGCTTATTTTGGAAGACCCCAGAGAAGAAAAGTAAAAGGTGACAAAAAATGAAAAAGGAAAGAAGGAAATGTCACTAAAAGGGTGTGTTCTTGAGATGTCACTTCAGTAGGCAACTGGCCGTCAATCTTACTGGGAGCCTCTGAAAAGTAATGCAGAATTCATCTCAGAATTGCCCACCTGAAGGACACAAAAAAAGGGGAGAGCATTTTTCCCCATCAGTGGAGGCTGACATCTTACAATTTAGAATAAAAGAAAACCAGATAAATGTAGACTAGAGCAACTCAAGTATGGAGAAAAAGTATGAGGTGGAAACAGACCTCTGTGCACTAAAACCACCCATAGGAGCAATTTTCCCAGTGCTCCAGATCTTCATGAGGCTGCCCTCAACCTCCATTCATACTTGACTATCTTTGTTTCTCAGATGACTCCTTTCCATACTATGTATTGAGGAAATTGTGGAGAAAATTAGGTGATTATAGAGTTCTAAATTATTTTATTTCCCTTTTTGTTCTCCTAACAAATGGTGGCTTTGAATAGTTTCGTGAATGAAGACATCGAGACTGAATTCTGCCACAATATATTTTCATGTCATTAGCTGGACTATTTAACCTGAATCTGGTTTTCTCTAAAATTGTGGAAACTTCAAGTCTACATTGTAAGATTTTGTAAGAATAATATGAGATAAAATATATGAAAGCACTTTTCAAACTGGAAAGTACTTTTCAAATATAAGTAAGTATGCTCTTATGCCATTTCAGCCTTCTGGTATCTAATGTTTTTCTTGGTGCACAAGAATTTTCTGAAAATTATGATAAAGGAACCCTTTAAATCTTTCTCCTGATAGATATAATTTAGCCAGATAATTCAGGGCTTCCCAGATTTCGATAAGAATCCTCTTTTTCTCCCATTGTGTTCCCAACGTTATTCATTACACAATAAAAATAATACACAAACCATGGCCTGTCCTGATGGGGGTTGCTATTTTCTTCTAGAACTAAGCATTCAGGGGCCATTTGGGGGGTTTCCTTGGCATTGAGTCTGGCTGTGTGACAGACTGAAAATCTCTGCTCAACGCCCACAGTGCTGAACATTCCACACTCTAAATACGTAGCTGGAAAACTTCCCAGATTATACATCTGCCTCTCTAATTTACACCTCCAAAGATGAGGGTGAGCAAGGAAGAGGTGAGAAGCTTTAATGAACTACACGGAGCCTTTGCATGTGCTATGGGAAACATCCCAGCAAACACCAAAACCTGGCAGCAGGGGGTGGATGGAAAACAAGTATGTGAACATTCAGGTTCAGTGATGTCCAGTACATTCCAATGTCCACCTTGACATCAAAGAGTGACCAAGAACCCCTTCCCCTCTTCTCCTCTTTTTTACCTTCTATCAGCCCTTGCAAGATGCCTCCTGGGTCCCAAATTGGACATTCACTCAATCCCTCCACTCAGTCTGTGGTAAGAATGCTGGTCCTGGTGTGATTGGGGACTACTTTTATTAGCATATATTGGGTCTTCTTTCTCATACTGTAGATGCTACTTAAGTAGAAGCTATGTTTCACTGGGATCAAATGTTTGCCTTAAAAATAAAACTACTAAGACACTGAAATCTGCAGGATATTGCTGATAAGAACATGTAAATTCTAAGTTGGCTGTAGTGAAAGAGGAACAAAGTTTGTAGAAAGCAAATCGGCCTACTGTTCAGAGTCTTAATTAACGGTGCCTCTCAGCAGGCCATTCTTGCAGTCCATGGTGTGAAAATAATAATCTGTTGCTTATGCTCTGGGGAAGGACTTTTGACTGTAAGTAAAGTCAAGATAACTCTTAGTATACAGCATTTTCCAAATCAGCATAGCACGTTATGCCTTCTTTATTTGTATGATAAATGCCCCTTCATTTTTCCAGGGATTCTTAACTTTAGGTCCGTGGACCTTAGATAGACCATGAATAGAATTCAGTATACTTGTGAGTGTGGATAAGAATAAAATTATATCCTTACTTTTACTATTCCTTAACTGAAATTTAACATATCTCACAAAATTCAATGTAGGCTGCAAACCTCAGTATCATTAACGGAACCTCTGACTTCATCACCAACAGAAATCACAGATATTTTTATAACAGGTTTCAATTTTTACAGATATCTCAAAAATATTTAGATTCTTCACTTTTTTGAGTTAGGATAATTATTAGAGCCACCACTAGATCTTGTTACTTAATGCATTAATGAAGAAACATATATTTGTGGCTGAAATTTTTATTTTTATTTATAGATAACTATATTTCCCCACAATTAGTTTTAGTTGTGTTTCTATGTATTTCACTTTATGCATTTAAAAATATTCTCTGTGAAGTGTTTGTCAGACGACTAAGGGGACTGAATAAAAAATATGCTAAGAACTCCTGTTAGACATCAAACTTCACCTGCTCTGTGATGCCTCCAGTTTTTCTAGGGACAGCTCTTTGTGCATTCATTAAACTTAACTTACAAATTGTGATTGACACTTAGCAGATTCAATCATGTGTCCTGTTCTTTCTCTAGACCGTGAGCTCCTGCATGGCAGAGGTACTGTTTCTAGCATATGGGCTGCAGTGTAAGTTCTCTAGAGCTGAACTGCTTGGGGTCCAGACCCCAGATGACTCACTTAACCCCAGATGCGACACCTAACCCTATCTTCATCAGTTATTAGCAGTGTGAACTGGGCAATATGCTTTAATTTCCTCAACTATCAAATGAAGATAATAATAGGAGCTACTTCCTATATTTGTTTAAGGATTATATGAATAAAGTGCTTACTGCAATACCTGGGAGAAAGTAAGCACTAAATAATGTTAGTAATCATTATCTTCATCCTTATTATTAGCAGCAGCAGCAGCAGCAACATCTTCATTAGTGGTGGTGGTGGAGGAAATAGTAGAGGCAGTAAAATCTTTGCAACTTCAGAGGCCAGCACCGTACTACCTGGCACATAAGAAGCACTCAATGTTTGCTGAATAAGTGAAATAATGAATGGAGTTATTTTTTCTTTAAGAAAATTAATTGGTATACACCTGTACTCCAAATCTGAGAATATAAACCCTGTACATAAAATTATAACTCAACCAATCAATAGGTACTTTATAGAATCTCTGCTATATGTTCCATTCCATGCTATGTGATGCCAGGTTCTTTTACAACTTTAAGGAATTTATGGTATTGCAGGTTGAGGGAAGAAACAAAGCACCCCCCGCACACACACACACACATATGAGATGAATAAGATGTGAATGTGCGAAGTCTTTTGAGATGCCTCCTTGAGGAACTGAATGACTGCCGACTCTTTACAGAGAAGCTTGAACACATCAGTCCAGCACTGTCAAATGATGTTCCCATCACTCCCTTCCTAGTCTCACTCCCCGAGAGCATTATCTTCTTCCCTGCTCATTTCATGAGCATTACTGCTTCCCACCTTTCCACACCTTGCCCATGGAGTCATCTCCCCTCCTTGAAGAACATGAAGCGTGAAGAGAAAAAAAGGAGATAACTCACGGAACGGGTGTTATGCAGAAGGGAAGAGATGGAAAGGGCGCTATAGAGAAAAGGCCTCGGGCAAAGAATATATTTGGAATCTGTGGTCAACTATGACAAGAAAATCTTGTTGGACTTACCATATCATCTTAACTAAACATTCATTTAGACAGTTTAGTAGAAAAGTCTTTTTTCTAGTCCTGTTTTTGTCACTGTCTTTATGATCTTTATGATCCATGACCACTTAACCATCTTTTGGAAAAATCAGGCAATCTCTCTGGATCTGACATTTCTCCTCTGTAGAATAGTTTAGACCAGATGATATCTACAGTTCTTTCCGTTAGTAAGCTTCAAGTTTATTTATATCTCTTTGTTCAATTTATTGTATATTCTATACAATGATTCTAAAGTTTTCTTTTGTCCTTTTAATGTAGGTACAACCCTTATATCATTTACTTGTCTGTATAGAAATTAATGATTGTAAATGCATTACACTGAATACGTAGTATGAGATGTTACCTAGGCTCTGAATTGTTTTACTATCATTTTTATTCCTAAAACAAATTTCTTTGTATAATTTTAATCTCAAGTTAGCTAAAGGTATGAAAGTACTTTATACTCACAGAGAAGCTCTCCACTGAACAGTTCTGGCAACAGTCAAAACTGCACCATAATCTCTGTTCTATAAAGACATAAAGCAAAAAAGCAACAGTTACAGTACACAAACACCTACTTAACAATTACTAAAATTTTAAGAATGACTGACATCAATTTGATCACTATTTCTGCTTTTTAAATACCATATTTTCCTGATTTCTGGTACATGCATATACATTCTCTCGCATCTTTTCAGCCAGTCTCTTGATGGATGAGAGTGTGTTGCCATTGCTTGTGCCTATACAGTGTCAGATGTGCATAAAATGAATCGGAAGAGATTGCCACCTGATCTGAGATATTAGCATTGGTAAAATTACATGAAGTTTATATTCATATTCATAAGTCATTAAAAATCATATAAAGTCATTTAAAATGTCTTTTTAAAGTTTTCACTATAATTAAGTTATGAAACAAAAAGAACATTGAAATACAGTTATGAGATTTAAACATCTATCCCTGGCAAAAGGACTATATTTGTATATTTTCCTGTGAAGAAACAACCAAGAGATTTTCAGAACTTCAAGATTCAAGATACTCCAGATAAAGTTGTGTTTCATTTTCTCATCAAGACATATCTAAAATATTTACTTGTCACATACCAGGCAATGCAATTAATGACAGTAGACATTGCCAAATTTCTATAAACTAGATCATGGAATTCTCAAAGCTAGAAGAACTTGTGCTCTATTCTGTGCATCACAAAGGAGTATCAATTAGGTGACAAATTTTTGTCTTTCAAAGTTTGACTTTTAGGAGATGCTGTATGACTTTCAGTAATTCAATGAAGAAAAAAAATGAACTTCAAATTTAACCAAATAAGAAATAGAGAAATATTGTCTCAAATATGCCTTAAAATTAGACTGCCAATTCTAAAACTATTAAAGACATTTAATTCCAAAATACCAGTTTTGAAATGAGGTGCTTCACTTGATGCTTTTCATTAATGCTCCTAACACCTTGTCACCTTGTATCATTTTAAAACACAACTCCCATAATAATGTATGTAATTTCTTTCCCATATATATAATTATGCTTGCATGAAAAGTGAATATAAGATTTTTGTGCAGTAAAATTTTTCTCAAATATTCATACAAAAGATTTCTAGTTACAACTAATCCGTACATTTTTAATGGGTTCTATGGACCATTAATTCATCTGATCAGCTGAAAATAAGCTTAGTAGAAAGTGCTATGACATGGTTATTATTCCTGATAGTACAGCTAGCCACCTTCAGATGCTTGAACAGATCATTTAGAGAAGATCTAAGGCAGTGGTTCTCAAAGTATGGTCCCTAAAACATAGCATTAGCATCACCTGGGAACTTGATAGGCATACAAATTCTTGAGGTCCATCCCAGACTTTCTGAATCAGAAACTCTGAGGATGATGTCCATCAATCTGTATTTTAACAAGGCCTTCAATTGTATCTGATCCATGCTAAAATTTGAGAACCAGTTATCTAAGGAAAAATTATGAAGTCTATAGTGATCTGTATTGTTTCTTTTTCTTTTTTTGGTGCTTTATGGTAAGATTAAAATAACAAGCATTCACCAAAGCTTGAAGAATTAGAGCTTGGAAGGAAGAAAATAACCAAAATAACCTCCTCAAAAATCAGTCTTTCAAAAGGTAAATCAAAACTGAACATGATAAAAGGACATTAAGTTGTAGGAAAAACCTTACACCTCCATCCCTAGAGTGATTCAAAAGTGTCTTTATTTCAGAATGTCAAGGTCTAGACTAAAACTTTGATGTTTCTATTGAAAAAGACAGTACTATTTAAGCCTAGAAATAATTAAATATTATGGTGGTTAATAATTGTGGGTATACATTTAATACGGTGTTTTTCTGTAGAAAATTTAGTAATAAATTAAAGATATGTCATAATAGATGACATATTAGAACTGATGAATTATGATAGGAATTAAAATGCAACAAATGTATATTAAATATACATAGATAGGGTTCTTTACTGCAGGACTTATCAGAGACTTTGATATTATAAAGCTTATTATAAAGTCCCAAAAGCTTCAAGGAGTATGCTTGATTTTTAAATTTTGACCATGGGGCCTATTTGTTTACAGAGAGTCTTGGCAGAACACTGATTTCATTGAATTTATTTTTGTAAATTTGTTTAGATAAATGAATAATAGATTTATTATGGGTTCTAAAAAGGAGACATGGATGCCAGAGACAGTAGAGGTAAGTCACTTTCCTAAATACCTAACCTTTCTGGCCTGAGCTCAAATAGAACAAAGATGACCTCACCCAAACCTTCCTTTCATTTGTGCTTTTGTCAGAGACAAAATTTTTAACTGGATAGAAAAGAGACGAATTCCATTTGACTAGTTAAATTTGTGCTCAAATTGTGGAAACTCATTGGATGCTTTTCTGAGCAACTGCTACTCTGAATGAGGTGCCCTATGGTAGTATAAAGGATAAACTTCATTAGCAGATACAGTATCTCAATGCCTCGATGCGTGTCCAGCATGCCTGTAGTCCTCACCAACCATTTATCTCCAGTAGCCCAAGAAAAGTGAAAGCATCCCATGGGCTGGACCCCAAATCCTCATTATTTCTCTGGTTCTACTGAGAACTACTGCCTTAGTTAATAAAATGCTCATTCATTAGTTATTGAAACAAACTATTTTTACTTAAATACCCTAATTATAGTAACAGGAAGGTCATAAAATATTTTTCACTCTACTGAGTTGATTAATAAAATAGAAACAGTGGAAATTAAACAAGATATTTAGACTGGGCGTAGTGTCTCATGCCTGTAATTCCAGCACTTCGGGAGGCCGAGAGGCTGAGGTGGGAGGATTGCTTGAAGTTGGGAGTTTGAGATCAGCTTGAGCAACATAGTGAGACTATGTCACTACCAAAAATATTATAGAAAAATTAGCTGGGTGTGGTGGCTCATGCCTACAGTCCAACTACTCAGGAGGCTGAGCCAGGAAGATCGCCTGAGCCCAGGAGTTTGTTGTTGCAGTGAGTTATGATGATGCCACTGCACTGTGGCCCGGGCAACAGAGCGAGACCCTGTCTAAAATAATAATAATAATATGGTATTTAAATTCTTTGGTGAATATCTCATCACTGTCACCACCAAACAAACAAATCTTGAAAGCAGGTTTGATGATGTTTCAGATAATAAAGACTGAACATTGTTTAATGCTGTCAAATTTATAGAATAAATGTTTTGTTTACGAAACATTTATCCAGTGGCTGCCTCTTTAAATAATATATATTTAGATACTTCACACTTCTCAAATAAAGAGTAATTTAATCTTGTTCTGAAATTCGTTCTCTGTGCATTTCAGGCTCTTATATAAGAAATCTATAGTTTCAAAGGTCACCCCAGAGGAAAGATAAAGTTTGAGTATGAAGAATTGTATAGTGAGCAAATTATTTCCAGCTTCTTTCTGTCTGAATGGTGAATTCACCCTAAGGGAGGAATATGACAATATAGTTTAATTTCCTCATTTTTAGTTCTCCTTGAGGCTACTCTTCCTTGTGGACACCTAAGAGGAACTTCAGAAGAGCTTATCCTATGCTGTTTTAATTTCATTTATACTGGTCAATTAATTATTTACCTATGACTCAGTCTCAGTTTAGATCCAAGATATCTTCCTTACAGTCATATATTGCTCCCACAAAAATACTCTTTGAAAGCCTTGGGATGACCTTAACTTATCTGCCCTCAAAGAATATATTTTAATTTTTTTTTTCTATTTAGAGGATTTTAAAGGTGCTACCTTAGCAACTGCTACAATGTACATATTCTGCTGGGATTTCGTCAGTCTGACTTTTTATAGCAATGCAATGTTAACAGAGCACAAGACTGTGGGCACATTCCTTTAGAGAGCAAACTTTCAATCTAGGTCAAACATATGGTTTTTGGAGAAATTTTCACTTATGACCTCATGGTTTTTCCACAATCATGATTCCCTTTTTAAATAATTCCAAATAAATCTTACCTCTTTTTGATATGAAGAAGATGGGATATAGGAAAATAACAGGATGATAGAAGAGATAGAAATTGTAGCTTTTGATGAAGTGTCAAGAGTAGAACAATTTATTACGGAAAAATATCTGAAATGATAAATAAGATTCATGCTTATTAATCATGTGACTCTGAGAGCAGAAAAATAAAGTTCAAATTCTTGTATAATTCTAACCCAATGAGGCCCTGAGACCACTAGATAATGATCAAAAAGTAAAATAAAGGGAAGAGGAAGTTAGTCATATTTTACCCATTTGCAAGGATTTTACAACATAATATACAATTCATTATATATACATATTTTATATATATCAATCATACAATATAACCTACAATAATGCTTTAGGAAAAGAAAATATTTTTAACTGTGTAGTTTTGGCCTGTAGAAAATATCATGCCATTCTAAAGCACAAAGTTGGTGATCATATATCAATAGTTATGCTATTTGAAAAACTAAGATCTCATCTATCTACTACTGTTGGGAAATGCAGTATTCTCTACCCATAAATTTTAAAGTTAAAGTTTGGATTACTAAGTGCCAAAATATGTGTGTGTGTTCCCATGGCCTCAGAGCCACATGTGGCCTTCTGGATCCTTGAGTGCAGCCTTTTGACTGCATCCATATTTTATACAACAAGTCCTTTTAATAAAGGGATTTGTTCTGTGAAATTTGGATTAGGTTGAAGGGCCACACTTGGAGATCTGGAGGGCCACATGTGGCCTTGAGGCCGCAGGTTCCCCACTCCTAGGCCTTTGGTGCTGCCCTGCTGAAACAGTGAGGGACAGACAAAAATAGGCTCATAAAGAGAAATTATTCTCAATACTTAGCCTTGGCTGCTAGTCAGCTGATCATTTACTCTTTGTAAGGATGGTAAAAGCTTTGATGAAAGAAGGCATTGTATCTAATGACTATAATTTTATATATGTATACATATACAAATTCTAATTAGTCTCGTCTTTCTTAATCCTCATCTCACTAATTCCACTCTTTTAATGTATACTGTTAAGGAGCAGCCTCACTAAAATACAAACAAAGGGAAAGGCGTTTAGGCTGCATTGCTTTCTCAGTGCTGTCTGGGTGCATCACTACCAGCCGGGCTCCATGTTGGAACCCGGTCATCCCGTTATGAACTGTTATGTTGTTGGGATGTGCATTTGCTCCCCACACCCAAGACCATAGAATTGCTTGGCTTTTAAGGTATTTATTGCTGCTTTTCATAGTTATTCTGTTCCTTCTTATTTTTGTTATTGATTATCACTTCTCTCAGCCTGCCACTAGCAGTGTCTCTCTCTTTAGTTCCTCAATTCATTGTGTTGTCCTGCTGTGGACTGAGGGATCAGAATAAATCTGTTCAAATTTTTCATAAATTTAATAACTATTTGTTAAGCATAATTTTTGTGTAGAGCACTATACTAAGCCATTCATAGAATACCAAGGTGTCTGAGATGTAGATATGCAAAATATAGCCTCCATTTTTAGATTTTTCTAGACTATATTTCCCAAGATACTGATTTCAATATTTCTCTCTCTCTCTCTCTCTCTCTCTCTCTCTCTATATATATATATATATATATATATATATATATATATACCCATTTCCACTTCACGTCTGTCTCCATTTCCTTCCACAGAATCACATTTAATTCCATTGTTTTAACCATTTCTTCCACATGTAAGAACACAAAATTTTGAGCCTTTGTAACAAGCTCCAAGATGGCTGAGAAACATAAATTTTTCAGTCAATTAGAGGATTCCAGCTTGAGAACATCCCAGGATATTGTCTTTTTCGTAAACACTAAATGTTCTGGTTATTAATCAATTGTGCTGATTATCAGCTGAAAAAAATCTCAGAATAATTTTTAGATCTATGCTCTACTTCAAGTTTTGCAACTAATAAAGTCTTGTGGAGTCACCTCCCTAGTGTCTTTTACATCCATATCTCACATGAATTTCTTTCCTTTTTATTCTAAATAGAATTTTTATACATGGAAAACTGGCAGAGATAGCAAGATTGGCCAAGGCATCACAGCTGATGGGGTTCAGAGCTCTGGCCTTTGCTCCACACTGCCTCACTTTTCCAGCACCTCAGAACTCTTTTTAATTTTTCTTTGTTCACATCTATCTATTAGAAAGTTGGACTTTGTCACATTGTGACTTCTAGATAGGCTTCTTATAACTACAGGAGTTTCATAAGAAAATGCAAGCTCACCATTCATGTACATGTAAATGTATGTGTTCAATGTAAAATTAATATGTCAGCTGATGAACTGTTGCCTAGAAATAATAAGTGAGTTGCCTATATTTCCATTTTAAATTCTTCTCTGAGATTTGTGTCCTCAACTGACAAAAGGAGGAAGCACTATATACATATTCTGTTCGTGTAATAGTGTATTGACCCTCTTAAGCTACCCTTTGCCTATTTTTCCGCTGTCATCTATCTTGAAATCCCTATGCACCACCTATGATTAAGGTGAACAGTACTAGTCCATAGCCCTGTACTTTCTTGCCTACATGGTTTTGCTCATGCTTTTCCCTTGCCTGAAATGCACACTTTGACCAACCTACACATCACCAAATTCATTTTTTCCCTCTAATTTTAGCCATTCTTGATGTCTCCAGCTCTATTTTTTCCTAATTGCCATCATCCACATCTGTTTTATCTTTACTGCAAAGATAAATTCTTCTTTTATATCAATAATTATTTTTATTCAATAATATTATACTTACAGAAAAGTACAAAAAACGTAAGTGTGTATAGCTTGAAGAGTAAGTCACAAGTTGACAGTGATGTGACCAATCTGAATAGCAAGAACTAGAATATTACCAGCATCCTGGAATCCTCCTTCATGTCCCCTCCAATTATTGTTTCCTCTCTTGTTGCCAAAGTTAACCATGATGCTGACATCTAACCTCATAATTTAGTTTTGCCTGTCTTTGAACCTCATATAAATAAAATCATACGGAATGTTTTTCTGGCTCTGGCTTCTTTTGCTTGACATTATATTTGTGATAGTCATCTGTACCATTTTGTGTAGCAATAGTTCACTTATTTTCACTACTAAATAGAATTCTAGGACATGAATGTGCCATAAATTACTTATCCATTCTAATGTAGATAAGCTTTTAGATTGTTTCAAATTTTTAATCATTTCAATATTGCTGCTATAACCTTCTTGAACATGTCTTTCATCTTTTGGTAAATACACACACACACACACACACACACATATGCATTTTACATATATATTTATATGTATGCATTTCTGTTGGTTATATACCTTGGAGTGAATTGTTGAGTCATAGAGTAGGCATTTGTTCAGTATTAGTAGATACTGCTAAATAATTTTCAAGGAGGTTGTATATATCTATTATTACATTGTAATGAGTTTATAGTCCCATTAGAAGTACATGAGAATTTCAATTGATCCAAATTCCCATCAATGTTTGAGATTTTTGGTCTTTTTAGTTTTAGCAATTCTCATGTATATGTTGTAGTGTCTCATTATGGATTTAATTTATATTTTCCTGTTAGCTGATGAAGTTGAGCAACTTATACATTTGATGACCATTTGGATTTTTTTAAGTGCCTGTTCAAGTCCCTTGCCCATTTTTTTATACTGGCTTTATGTCTTTTTGTTATGGGTTTGTACATGCTTTTTATTTATTATTCAATAAAATCTTTGTATTTATAGCTTTTACCACTCTGGCTTGCCTTTATACTCTTTTTTTTTTTTAATCATCTTGCAGAATTGTAAATCTATGCCAATTAAATAAATAGAAACCTCTCATTCTTCCTTACCCGCTATCCCCTGGCAACCACCAATCTACTTTCTCTGTCTATGAATTTGAATACTCTAGGTATTTCATATAAATGAAATTGTAGAGTATTTGTCTTCTTGTGACTGGTTTATTTCACTTAGTATAATGCTATCAAAGTTCATCTATGATGTAGAATGTGTCAGAATTTCCTTACTTTTTAAGACCAAATAATATTTCATTGTATGTATGCACTACATTTTGTTTATCCATTCATCCATCAGTGGACACTCGAGTACTTCTATTTACATTTGTTTTTAATTTTTGGATACATGATCATATGCTCAGCAAAGAAAGCATTTTTATTTCTTCTTTAATCCTCATAACTTTTAGTTCTTTTCCTTATCATATTACACTGGCTAGGTTTTCCAGTACAATATTGAGTAAAAGTGATGTAGAACATAATCATTTGCAATCTCAATGTGAAAAGTATGATGTTTACTCTAGGATTTTGTAGGCAAGCTTTATTTACAATAAGGAAATGTCCTTCTGTTTCTAGTTTGCTAAGAGGTTTTTTTCCCCCAAACTATGGGTTGATGCTGAATTATAAAAAATACTTTTTGCATATATTAAAAAGAACACATAATTTTTCTCCTTTGTTCTATTAATGAAGTGAATTACAACTTTTCAAATTGTTAACTGGTCTTTTATCCTTAAAAAAAAATCCCAATTGGTCATAATGTATTGTGATTCTTACATTTTGTTTGACTTGGCTTGTCAATATTCATTTAGAAAATTTTCAGCTATGTTTAGAGAAATTAGCCTAGAATTTTCATTTATTTAGCCCCATCTTAGATTTATTATGTCAAGTTTTTGTGGTCTCATAAAATGAGTTGGAAGTAGTTCCTTCGTTTTTAATTTTTTGGAGTAGTTTGATTAAGATTGGTGTTATCTCTTCTTTAATTATTAGGAATAATTCTCCATCAAAGCTTTCTATACCTAGAGTTCTCTTAGTCAAAAAATGTTAATTATGGATTATATTTCTTTAATAGATATAGGACTATTCAGATGTTCTCTTTCCTCTTATGTTAGTTTTGGTAAATTGTGTTTTTCAAAGTGTTTGCCCATTTCATCTATATTTGGAAATGTATTATCATAGAGATGTTTATAAAATTGTGCTATAAAGTTTGTAGTGTCTGCAGCTGTATATTATCCTTTTTATGTTTGTAGTATTGGTAGTTTGTTCCTTCTCTTTTTTCCCCCTTCATTAATCAATCTAGAAGTTTAGCAACTTTATTACTTTTTTCAAACAACCAACTTTTGAATTTGAGGTTTTTCTCTATTTTATGTTTGTCTATTTTATTAATTTCTGCTCTTATCTTTATCATTTCGTCACTTCTACTTTCTTCACTTTAATTATTTTTTCTAACTTCTTGAGATGGACCATAAAGTGATTGACTTTTCAGTCTTTCTTCTTTTTTTAATATATGCTGTTAAGGCTATGAATTTCACTGAAAGCATGATTATAGCTTTTGTCCTTTGATAGGTTATAGCTTCATTTCATAAATATATATATGCTGTATACACATAGCCGTTCAGTTTAAAATAGTCCCTAATGGTTCTTGTTATTTCTTGTTGAACCATGGTATACTTAATAATATATTCCACAATTTCCAAATATTTAGAGATTTTCTAGTTATGTTATCTTCATTATTAATTTTAGTTGGGTAAAACAATATACTCTGCTTGATTTCAATCCTTTGAAATTTCTGAGGCTTCCATTATGCCCCCAGCATTGGTAATATTTACTAAAACTGAATATAGTCTGTGCTTTAAATAAATCTTGTCTTCAACTGCATCTTCTTTCTGTTAAATTCCTGTTTTAATTTCTTAATTTCTGATATTATATTTTTCATATCTAGTATTTCTATTTGATTTTTAAAAAATAGTTTCTAGGTCTCTTCTGATATGCTCTATGTTGTTATACAATTTCATGACAACCCAATTATAATAATATTCTCTAAATATGTTTGTATTTTCTGTTTTTTTCTTTATTATTTTCATATATTTTGTCTTAAAGTCTAGTAACTTTTATCTAATGCCAAAGATTGTGTAATGAAAATATGTTTTCTTTCTATGCATCATGGTATATTCTTCCAAAGACAGTTTAATTTTGCTTTTGCAGGCCAGGTTAGGGACGAATGAATAACTTTCAGCTTTAACCTTATAATTATATACATTTTGTAATTTGTGAAGGATGATTTATTTCCATTCACTCATAATCCCAGGTTGTAACCCTTCAAGGCTTTCAAATAGAGGTGTTTACCCAATATCCTCCTCCTTTGTCACTTTGAACCATAATTTTATCCCATCACCCTCATGAAATGGCCAAAGCTCTACCCAATTTCTCAGGTTTTAAGCTGTCATTTGTTTTCCACCTTTTAAGTCTGTCAGATACTACATGTTAATTGGCAAATGCCTCAAGGGAAAAAAATTGCATTAAATGTTGGTTTCACCTCACTGTGTTTCCCTTTAGTCCTTAATGTTTGTAACCATCTAAAACCTAATTATGTTCAGAAGATTGTTATACATCAACCTAGTCTGTCCTTAACAGATGTAGAAAAATGATTGATAGCTTCTTGAGGACAGATTTCATGTATGCCTCCAAGTCTCCACTTTATCACAATATCTTGCAGATCCTAGGTGCCCAAAAAAGATTTAGAATGCTTTTCCACAGTAATAAAAATCCATCAGTTAATTAATAATTTTCTTATTGAAATGTCAATTAATTAAATATTTTGTGACCAATGTATGAGTGAAATAATGTGAGGAAGTATAAACGTTTGATGATCATTCCCTAATTACTTATCTCCTTCATAGATTCATAATTGAACTGGTGTTAATAGCCTTTGTATTTCCTCTTATCCCATGCCCATACAAAATTATGTCAGTATATGCATATATAGAGAGTTTTGGTTTGTTTGCTTTCACAAAAATGGATGTTTTTTATTCTCACAGGCTTTTCTTATTTAAAATATATCCTTTCTTTCCTCCACATTAACAAAAAAGAGGGGAGGAGCCAAGATGGCTGACTAGAAGCAGCACATGCCACTTTCAAGGACAGGGTTAAGAGTTGCAAGTACTTGTTCACCTACAGATGGACTCTCTCTTTTAGAGAGAGTATTGTGAATCATCAGAGAAGTGACTGGAGACATCCAATGTGAAGGACAGGGAGGTAGTGTGTTCTGCTTGGCAAGATGAAAGGTGCCTGGGGGAAGTGTCCACACATGGGGAAGGGTCAGAGGAGAGACCCCTGGGGCTCCATGCTGCCCCTGCAGACACTACAACCCAAGCTGTGAGGTGGCTCCCTCATCACAGCAGGCCTCCAGATTGATCAGGGAGCTGCTTGGAGATTGTACAGCAGCATTGCACCAGAGAGCAGTCACAGAAGGAGTCCCCCTGGCCACCAATCCCAGTTTGCTGCAACTGGTGCCATTTTGATTTCTCAGCCCCAGTGCCCAGCCTGCATGGGTATTGGCCCCACAGCAGCCATCTCCCCATCACCCCTGCCATGACAAGGAGGGAGCACAAGGGTAGGTGCTCTTGTGCACCCCATGACTAGGTACCGTGTGCTCCCTGCCACCAGGGGATCCAAACAGAGCAGGTGCCCTTGGCTCCCAGCATCCATCACCACCATGTACATAGTGCCACCACTGCCACCTCAGTGGTACTGCAGTAGCTGTTGCCACCAGTCTTGGATGGAGAGAAAGCCCTACCCACCACAACCTGTCCAAAACACACTGTATGCCTCTGCAGCCCAGCCATTGTGAGCTGCCACTGCCCTGCACATTGCATGCCAACCAGTTGCTGCAGCCTCACCCCCCACTGCATGCTGCATGCCTCAGCAGCCACACCCCCAAGTACTGCCTGGCCATTGAGGTCCCACCCCCTGCACACCATGTGCCTCCATAGCCTTGTCCACCACCATAGCCCCACTAGCCTCAGGTGCCCCCCAGCCTCAGCTGCCCCCTGCCACATGCCACCACTCCACCTGGACTTGGGCGGGGTGAACATCTATAGCCCTGGCACCCCTGGACATTGTCTAAATAGCCTCACCCTGCTGCTACTGCTACAACCATGGGGAGACCTGGGCAGAGAAAGCTCCCATGCCACTCACCACCATGAAAAGAGACATACCCGGTCCCCTGCCTGAGCTTCCAATAGCAGCCTGAGGACCAACTCACTACTTTGCACAAAGACCCCTCCCAGCACTGGCTTGGATTGTGACAACCGCAGGAGAATGGGATGACACAAGAAAATAACTACATTACAGGCTTTCACTGCATTCACCCCTTTCCTGCTGGGTCAGTCTTCCAGAGTAGAGCACAAGTGTGACATCCAGGGACCACTTCTACTTTGCAGTAAGTAGGAGAGTTCCCAGCAGAGGAGAACAGGTGCACTGCAAACTTATCTGTCTTGAGCTGAAAGAAGAGGATTCAGATGAGAAGGAACCAGCATAAGAACTCTGGCAACATGAAAAACCTTGTTGTTTTGACATGCACACAGGATCATAATAGGTCTCCAGTAATGTACCCCAACCTAAAGGAAATTGTTGAAATATCAGATGTGAAATTCAGAATATGGATGACAAAGAAGATGAATGTGATTAATTACAAAGTTGAAAACCAACACAAAGAAACCAAAAAAATAATTCAGAACATGAAGGAAAAATTCTCTAAAGAGATAGATAACATAAGAAAGGATATAATAGAACTTAAAGAAATGAAAGAGTCATTAAGGGAATTTCAAAATACATCAGAAAGCTTTAACAACAGATTAGACCAAGCAGAAGAAAGAATTTCAGAGCTTGAAGACACGGCCCTCAAACTAGCCTGGTCATTCAAAAATGTAGAAAAAAATAAAGAATGAACAATCAGTCAGATAAATATGGGACTATGTAAAACAAGCCAATATAAGAATCACAGGTATACCTGAGGGAGAAGAAGAAAAAGCAAAAAGCATGGAAAACCTATTTGAGGGAATAATTGAGGGAAACTTCCCTGGTTTTACCAGACGTAGATATCCAGATACAAGATGGTCATTGAATACCTGGGAAATTCATAGCAAATAGGATATCACCAAGACACATAGTCATCAGACTGGACAAAGTCAAAGTGAAGAGAAAATTTTACAAGCTACAAGACAGAAACAAAAAATAACTTACAAATGAAATCCCACCAGACTAACAACAGACCTCTCAGTGGAGACCTTACAAGCCAGAAGGAATTGGAATTCCACTTTCAGTCTTCTTAAATAGAATAACTGCCAATGAATAATTTTGTATTCTGCAAAACCAAGTTTCAAAAACTAAGGAGAAATAGTCTTTCCCACACAAGCAAACACTAAGGGAATTTGTCACCACCAGATCTGTCCTACAGGAAATGCTCAAAAATGCACTATACATTGAACAGAACATACAATACCCATAAGTATAAAAACGCACAAAAGTCAAAGCTCACAGCTCCTTTAAAACAGTAGCACAAGGACAAAACAAAAAGTAATGTTCAACATGATGAATAGAACAGTATCTCACATATCATTACTAACGTTGAATGTGACTGGTCTTAATGCTCCACTTAAAAGGTATAGATTGGCTGAATGGATGAAAAACCCAAGTATATGCTGTCTCCAAGAGACCCATCTAGCTCACAAGGACTGTCATAGGCTCAAGGTATAGGGATGGGAAAAATATTCCACACAAATGGAAATCATAAGCAAGCAGGAGTAGTTATTCTCACAACAGATAAAATAGACCTTAAATCAACAATGGTTATACAAGGCAAAGATAGTTATTATATAATGATAAAAGGAGAAATTCAACAAGAAGATATAACAATCCTAAATATATATGCACCTAACACAGGAGTTCCCAGATTCATAAAACAAATTCTACTAGATCTAAGGAAAGAAATAAACAGCAGCATCCTAAAAGCCAGGGACTTCAACACTGCGCTAACAGAACAGAACAGAACTGATCATTAAGGTAGAAGATCAATGAGAAACATTGGACTTAAATGAGACTCTAGAACAAATGGACCTAACACACATTTAAAGAACATTCTACTCAAAAACTACAGAATATACATTCTTCTCATTAGTACATGGGACATCTTCCAAGATAGATCATATGTTAGGCCACAAATCAAGTCTGAGCAAATTTAGAAAAATTGAAATCATGCCATTCATCTTCTCAGACCAGAGTGGAAAAAAACTAGAAATCAATTCCAGAGTAACTCTCAAGTCTACAAAAAGTCATGGAACTTAAACAACCTGCTGCTGGAAGATCCATAGGTCAATGATGTGAAATTAAGATGGAAACCAAAAGATTTTTCAAACTGAACAAAGAAGACACAAGCTTCCAAAATCTATGGGATACAACAAAAGCAGTGCTACAGGAGAAGCTCATAGCCTTAAATGCTTACATCAAAAAGACAGAAAGGGTCAGGCATGGTGGTTCACTCCTATAATCCTAGCACTCTGGGAGGCTGAGGCAGGAGGATTGCTTAAAGCCAGGAGTTTGACACCACCCTGAGCAAAAGGGAGACCCCATTCCTACAAAAAATAGAAAAATTAGCCAGGTGTGGTGGTGTGTGCCTGTAGTCCTAACTACTTGGGAGGCTGAGGCAGGAGAATTGCTTGAGCCCAGGAGTTTGAGGTTGTAGTGAGCTATGATGATGCCACTACACTCTAGCCTGGGTGACAGAGCAAGACTCTGTCTCAAAAACAAAAAAGGATCACAAATTAACAACCTAATATCACAGCTCAGGGAGCTAGAAAAAGAAGAACAAATCAAACCAAAAGCTAACAGATGAAAAGAGATAACAAAGATGAGAGCAGAACTAAAAGAAATAGAAACCAAAAAAACAGATAGTACAAAGGATCAAAAAAACAAAACAAATAGTTGGTTCTTTGAAAAGATAAACAAAATTGATAGACCATTAGCTAGATTAACCAGAAATAGAAGAGAAAAGACTCAAATAAACTATATCAGAAATGAAAAAGGAGTCTTTACAACTGATACCACAGAAATGTAAAATACCATTCATGACTACTATAAGAACCTGTACCTACACTAACTAGAAAACCTAGAGGAAATAGATAAATATCTGGAAGAACTCAACCTCCCAAGCCTGAATCAGGAAAAAATAGATATCCTGAACAGACCAATAATGAGTAGCAAGATTGAAATGCTAATAAAAAATCTCCCCCCACAAAAAAAAACCCAGACCAGATAGATTCCCAGCTGAATTCTACCAGACTTATAAAGAAGAACTGGCATGAATTTTATTGAAACTATTGCATAACATTGAAAAAGAAGGAATCCTCCTTAATTCATTCTATGAAGCTAGTATCACCTCAATACCAAAGAAGGAAAGGACACAATGAAAAAAGAAAGCTACAGACCAATATCTTTTATGAACATAGATGCAAAAATCCTCAACAAAATACTAGCAAACCAAAATCCACAGCACATCAAAAAAATAATTCACCGTGATCAAGTGGGTTTCATCCCAGGGATGCAAAAATGGTTCAATATATGCGTATCAATAAATGTGAACCACCCACATGATCAGAAGTAAAACAAAGACCACATGATCACCTCAATAGATGCAGAAAAATCATTCAATAAAATACAGTCCCCCTTCACGATAAAAACCATCAACAAACTAGGCATAGAAGTAACACATCTCAAAATTATAAAAGCCATATATGACAAACCCACAGCCAACATCATACAGAATGAGGAACAGTTGAAATCATTCCCCCTAAGAACTGGAACAAGACAAGGGTGCCCACTGTCACCACTTCTCTTCAACATAGTACTGGAAGTCCTAGCCAGAGCAATCAGGCAAGAGAAAGAAATAAAGGCTATTCAAATCAGGAAAGAGAAGATCAAACTATCCCTGTTTGCCAATGGTATGATCTTGTATCTAAAACATCCTAAAGACAGCACCAAAAGACTCCTAGAATTGATAAATAAATTCAGCAAAAGTCTCAGGTTACAAAATCAATGTATCATTTCTGTATACTAAAAACAGTCAAGCTGAGAGTCAAATCAAGAACTCAACACCATTTAAAATAGCTGCAGGAAAAATAAAATACCTAGAAACTTACTTAATCAAGGAGGTGAAAGATCTCTACAAGGAGAACTGCAAAAGACTGATGAAAGAAATCATAGATGACACAAACAAATGAAAAAAATCCCATGCACTTGGATTGGAAGAATCATGATTGTTAAAATATACATACTGCCCAAAGTGATTTACCAGTTTAACATAATTCCCATCAAAATACCAACATCATTTTTCACAGATCTAAAAAAAAGTCCTAAATTTCATATGGAACCATAAAAGAGCCCAAATAGCCAAATCAATCTTAAGCAAAAAGAACAAATCCAGAAGCATCACATTACCTGATTCAAATTATACTACAAGGTTCTAGTAACCAAAACAGCATGGTACTGGTATAAAGGTAGAAACAGACCAATGGAACAGAATAGACAACCCAGAAATAAAATCATATATCTACAACCAACTGATTTCAACAAAGCAGACAAAACGATACACTGAGGAAAGCGTCCCCTATTCAATAAATGATGCTGGTAAAATTGGATAGCCACATGCACAAGAATGAAACAGGATCCCTATCTTTTACCATATACAAAAATTAACTCAGGATGGATTGAAGACTCAAATGTAACACATGAAACCATAAAAATTCTCAAATAGATCATAGGAAAAACTCTTCTGGACATCAGAGTAGGCAAAGAATTTATGACTAAGACTCCAAAGGCAAATACAGCAACAAAAAAAAATAAATACCTAGACTTGATTAGATTAAAAAGTTTCTGCACAGCAAGGGAAATAATCAGCAGAGTAAACAGACAACCTACAGAATGGGAGAAAATATTCACAAAATATATATCTGACAAAGGACTAATATCCAGAATCTACAAAGAACTCAAACAAATCAGCAAGAAAAAAAACAAATAACCCCATCAAAAAGTGGGCAAAGGACATGGACAGAGTTTTCTTGAAAGAAGGTAGGCAAATGGCCAATAAACATAGAAAAAATGCCTAACATCACTAATTATATAGGGAAATGTGAATTAAAACCACAATGAGATACCACCTTACCCGTATCAGAACAGCCATTATTTAAAAATCAAGAAACAGTTGATGTTGGCATGGATCCAGTGAAAAGTAATGCTTATACACTGTTGATGGGACTGCAAATTAGTACAACCTCTATGGAAAACATTATGAAGATTCCTCAGAGAACTAAAGGTAGACCTACCATTCAATCCAACAATTCCACTACTGGGTATCTACCCAAAGGAAAAGAAGTTATTATATCAAAAAGACACCTGCACCTGAAGGTTCACTGCAGCACAATTCACAATTGCAAAGATATGGAATCAACCTAAGTGTCCATCTTTATTCTAAGTGGATAAAGAAAATGTGGAACTTATATACCATGGAGTACTACTTAGTCATAAAAAAGGAATGAAATCATGTCTTTTGCAGCAACTTGGATGAAACTGGAGAAGATTATCCTAAGTGAAGTATCTCAAGAATGGAAAAACAAACACCACATGTTCTTACTAATAAGTGGGAGCTAAACGATGGGTACACAAAGTCATAAAGTGGTGTAAAGGACTTGCCAAGTACAAAGGGCGAAGGGTGGGAGGAGGGAAAGGGATAAAACTTACCTATCAGCTAAAACGTATGCTGTCATGGTGACGGGCACACTAAAAGCTCTGACTTCAGCATTATACAACTCACCCATGTAACAAAACCACTTGTGTCCCCTTAATATTTTGAAAAAGTTTTTTGATTTCTTTTTTTATAATTCTTAACATTATATAATATGAATGATATCAATTTCAACATTTATACCAACCAACCTTGCTGTGTGTTGCTTAGATAATGTAAAATTTTTATTTTAGGCTTCTATTAATATTTTTCCTCATAATGCCACTTAAATATCCAAAGAGTTTTTCAAATTTATTTCAAAACCATAGTTATTTTAGATAGGTAAGTATTTAGGTAGATTGATTTAATGCTCACAAAATTTTTCTCTCCTATTGGTCACTGCCCACTTTGAAGTCTCCGCTCTGTTTCAATTGTCATTTAATTATAATAATCACCTGAGTATTTTCTTCCAGTAGAATAGATTGGCACTATAATTTCTGAATCATTTTTCATCCCCATAGTTTCTCCTTTTCTAGAATGTTATATTTCATAACCCTAGAAAAAACCTCAGAGAGTGTGCAAATCAGAGGTCTGTGCTCAAGCCATCCCCTTGCTGAAATTCTAAGTTGTACTTTCCGTTAATTTATGGACATCATCAGTGTGTGTATTCATCACTCAGGGAAATTTATAATTTGTTCTATTTAATTATATCTTGATCAGTTAGAGACATTTTCCCTCTATGATCCATTTCCTGAACGAGTTCCCTACTGTCTAATTAGAGATGCTTACAAACAGGGCCTCCTCTAGGGTTGGCAGGGCAGCAGGCAAATATTTTATGCAGGGCCTTTTTTATATCTGCAACATGATTTAAAAATGTATTATACTTATGGGTTTATGAAAGGTACCATGATTTATTATAAAGGTTCTTTTTAATAGTGTGCAGAAATGAGGCACTTATCTACTTATTTATTGTCCAGTTAGGACACATGAGGATTCTTTGTAATGTTCAAACACCATCTCCTTCTGTTTAGGTTCATGAATAATTTTTGTGAGTGTGCTGTATATTGTCAAATTACTGTTCCAAGCTAAATTCATATTTCCTACTTTCAGAAGAAAGAGGGCAATCTTATTGTTAATCACAATGTTGTGGCTTTTGGGAACCTGTTTGTATTGAAACAATATCTTGCCTCTGCAATCTTAATACCATTGACTTAATGCTTGTTACATTGTTACTTATGAAACTGCATCATTCATTATGCTGCACAGGAATACTAATTTTCAATGGCGTTCTAAAAAGTGTAACTGAACATCATTGACAATTTTCCAAGATATTCAGGAAAATATGATTAATAATTTATTTTCTGGTCATGTTAAATTTCCTATTGGGATTTTAATGCATAAACTACACATCTTCCACATACATCTTCTCTACAACACAGTAGGCTACAAGCATTGCACTCCTAGAATATGATGTCTCTCAGTGCTGGCCATACTGTTGCTTTCCCCACACAGCCACAAGCAGGGAAAATTGGCAAGAGTCCATATGCAGAACAAAAAGGACATCCATTTGCACAATGAATATCCACCCTTGACTGTCAAAGCTTAGGACTAAACCAGGAGACATGATATGTCACCCATTTCACCTTTGTGGGCCCATTGACACTACAAAGTAATAGTCTTGAATGCCCTGAGAGAAGGTAAGTGTGACCACTTCCAGAGAACCACCTGACACATAGTACAGAGCCAGGGGAGCAGGTAGAGTGGTAGTCAAAAACTTTAAATGTAAAGATACAGATCAGTTGAGAGTGAAATGATAGAAAAGGATACACCATGTAAATAATAACCAAAAGGAAGTAGTGTAACTATATTAATTAATATCAAAGTATAACTTAAGGCAAGGAGAATTACTGGAGATAAAAGGGGCATTTCATAATGATAAAAAGTCAATTCAGTGGGAAAATATAGCAATAATAAATGTGTAGTCACCTATTAAAATATCTTCAAAGAATGTACGAACAATGAGATTGCAAGTAAAATATGTGATTATACAGTTACCACTAAATTCACTCATAACGTTTTTAAAATATTATGCTAATTTGACCTTTTAAGTATTTGACAAGCATGTTACTTGCTACCCACCTCCCCACTAGCCAGGTTTCCCATTCCCTGAAGTGAGAACTCCTGGCTTAAAAGAACAAATTCACTTTGTCTGAGGCTGTTGAGTGTAGTTCATATAATCGCCACCAGATGGTAGTGGTTATCTGCTTGAAAGTGTATACGGAACAATAAAATTTCACAAATGTCAACAACAAGCAAAGGTATGGAGAAACTAACCACTTATTGTTTAACACCATA
Source organism: Daubentonia madagascariensis (assembly GCA_023783475.1). Lineage (NCBI taxonomy): Eukaryota > Metazoa > Chordata > Mammalia > Primates > Daubentoniidae > Daubentonia > Daubentonia madagascariensis. The sequence continues at coordinate 43,643,788 of JAKFHU010002088.1, read as the reverse complement.
ACCTAGTTACGCTGCTGTAATGTATTTTATTTTAAGTACATTACTTTAACAAGTACTTTAACAAATATTTTAAGTACTTTATACATGTCAATCTATGAGGAATCAGGAAGTGATAAAATTCTCACCTTCAAGGAGGTTAAGAACACTAGTGAAACACACTGATGAGTCTACAGGCAATGACAATATTTTGTAACAAGAGCCATGAGGGAAGTAGAGGATTTTATACACTCACATAACATACAAATCTGATCTGACTTAGGTCAAGGAAGGCCTTCTGGAAGGCGTGGTTCTCTATAGCATATGACTACCACCATCTGGTGGAAGCTACTGACTGTAGACAAAAGTATCGAAGAAAACTAAAGGATGATAAGAGTTAGCTGGCAAATATATGTACAGAAGAGTATTCCAAAATGATATATAGCATGTGCAAAACCCCAGAGGTTATATTTTGTGTGTGTGTGTGTGTGTGTGTATGTACACACATGTGTGTGTGAGAAAAAGAGATACTGAAAAAGATTTATTATGGCTGAATGCAGAAAACTAAAAAACTCAAACAATTTAATTAAGTTACGTGGAAATATAACCTAGAGCAATATTTACATTAAGCATAAAACCCCCAGGTCCAGACTAGTTTGCAAGTATTCTTTACCAAACATTTGAAGAATGAATAATTACTACTTATTACTCCTTATAGACTTGTTCCAGCAAAAAGAAGGTGAAAAAAGATGCTAGAATTTCCAACTAATTTTATAAGACTCCTAAAATCCTATTACAAAATTAAGTGTAAGAAAAAAAATAAAAGCTTATAGATTTAGGACTTTCAGTTTCCATTCTGGCATGTAACAAGCTTACAAGTCACCACTCCATCCTAATGAGTAAAAAGCTGAACGAACTAAAAAAAAATCAACAACTCTTTTTATATCCGTCAGAAAATTATGATCACAAATCAAACCCCTGCCTCCAAAATTGGAGAGACAGACAGGTAGATATAAAGAATCACAACATAACAGCCACAAACAGAAACCTCCCTTGGAATAAGTACTAGGCTAGAAAAACCTAAACTGTAATTGGTAAGTTGCTGGAGGCCTACTGTGGAAAGCCTGAGAGAGAAAAGCTCCAGAAGGACCCTTCATGGGAAGCAGGGAGGGCATACTTTTATGAGTTTTAACTCTAGGGTCTCTACCAGGTTCTCACTGTGAAGATTAGAGAAAAATACCCTTGGGCTTCTAAGAGGAGGAGAGGAAAAGCAACCACTTTGAAATACCTCAGAGCATTCTGTTCTTAACAAGGCCTGCCCTCAGGAGTGACTATTTTACCAGAGCCTGGCCCACTGGGGCTTTGCCAGAGCCTAACCAACATGTGGAGGACAAACACCCAACTCTGGCCCCCAGCAGCCATTCTGTACTACCTTCAGGGGCAAAACAAACAAACTTAGAGCACTTGTGAAATTCATAGCCAAGGGGCACAGGCTCACTAAAAACTGAGGCTCAACCACAGGACCTTCGAATGCTTCCCCTTCCCCTACACCTGACCACTACATCACTAAAGGCCTTTGTACCAGGGTTCTTTTTACAGAACACACCATGTGTCTTTTGACAAAAAATTACAAGGCATACTTAAAGGCAAAAAAACCCCACAGTTTGAAGAAGTAAAGCAAGCATCAGAACCAGACCCAGATATGGCAGGGATGCTGGAATTGTCATACAGTGAATTTAAAGCAACTATGACTAATATGCTAAGGGATATAATGGAATAAGTAGACAACCTGCAAGAATAGATGAGTAACATAAGCAGAGAGAGAGAAATTCTAAGAAAAAATAAAAAATAAATACGAGCAATCAAAAACACTATAACAGAAATAAAGAATGCTTTCCATGGGCTCCTTAGTAGACTGGACAAGGCTGAAAAGAAAATCTCTGAGCTTGAGGATGTGACAATAGAAATTCCAAAATTAAAAAATAAAAGGAAAAAATAATGAAAAAAGTTAGAACAGAATATCCAAGAACTAGGGGACAACTAAAAAAAGGTGTTGGAAACACACATAGTGAAATACCACAAAGAGAAGAAAAAGAGAAAGGAACAGAAGAAATATTTGAAGTAACCACAATCCTGCATTGCTTAGCAACATGAATACATTGTGGGAAATACATACCTAGGTGATTTCATCCTTGTGAGAACATCATAGAGTGTACATCACAAACCTAAATTGTAGAGCTTACTACGCACATAGGCTAAATGGTATATATAGCCTATTCTTCCTAGGCTACGATCCTGTACAGCAGGCTGCCGTACTGAATACTGAACAGGCAATTGTAACACAAAGGTAAGTATTTGTGTTTTGAAACACAGAAAAGGTACAGTAAAAATAAAAGACAAAAAAAAAATGGTACACCCATATAGGACACTTACCATGAATGGAGTTTGCGGGAAGCTACTCTGAGTGAGTCAGTGAGTGAGTGGAACTAAATATGAAGGCCTAGGGCATTACTTTACACTACTGTTGAATTTACAAACACTGTAGCCTTAGGCTACACTAACTTTATTAAATATTTTTCTTTCTTTAATAATAAATTAATCTTAGCCTACTGCAACTTTTTAACTTTCTAAGCTTTTTAACTTTTCAAACTTTTGTAATAACTCTTAGCTTAAAACACAAACAACATTGTACATCTGTACAAAAATATTTCCTTTCTTTATATCTTTATTTCATAAGTTTTTTCTATTTTTTAAACTTTTTATTCCGTTTTTTACTTTTTAAACTTTTTTGTTTTAACTAAGACACAAACACACACATTAGCCTAGGCCTACCCAGAGTCAGGATCATCAATATCCCTGTCTTCCACCTCCACATCTTGTTCCACTTGAAGGTCTTCAAGGTCAATAATACACGTGAAGCTGTTACTTCTTGTGATAGCAATGCTGCCTTCTGGAATATCTCCTGAATAGCCTGCCTGAGGCTGTTTTACAGTTAACTTTTTTTGTTTATAAATAGGAGCACATGCTAAAATAACAATAAAAATATAGTATAGTAAATACACAAATGAGTAATAAAGTTGTTTATTAACATTATGTATTATGTACTGTACATAATTGTACGTACTATACTTTTATACAACTGGCAACACAGTAGATTTTTTTACACGAGCATCAACACAAACAAGTGAGTAATGTATTGTGCTACAACATTACGAGGGCTACCTCACCAGACGATAGGAATTTTTCAGCTCCATTATAATCTTATGGGGCCAGCATCACACATGCAGTCCATCATTAAACAAAATGTCGTTATGCACCTCATGACTATACATGTTTCTCTCCCAGTTCCTCACTCCGCAACTCAAATCCTAGTCTTTGTTCACCACTGTTCTAATTAACAACATAATTTTATCTGATAAATTCTGTAACTATTTTGAAATGTTTCACCGAAGTATTTCAAAGGAACATTCATCTTCTTATTTTATTCATTCAAAAATATCTCCTGTGGTTTGAAAAAAATCCTTTTCTAATACGTGCATTGATATAAGTGAACATTTTCTCAAGGGAATATATAATTAGTGGTCATGGATTATTCATTTTATTAACCACCTTTACTAAAAAGAATAAAATTATTTAACCCAGATTTCTTTTAAACATTTGCCAGAATGTATGGTTTTTGTACTTTCTGTATTTGTAAAAATGTAAGATATAACACAGCATAACAAATAGCATTGCCAATGGTTTGAGGAAGAAGAGGTTTAGTTAGCTAACAACAAAAAAAGGTCTTCATAGCACCATGAACTTAACAGGAAGCAAGTAAGAAGATTCTGACAATAGTACTCAGTGACTCATTCTCCAGTCCTGTTTTTCTTAAATAAGTGTTTATTTAAGAAAAATATAATAAATTAAAAACCACCAAAGTTAGCTAAAATAAAGGGTTCAGAAAATAAGCAGTTCAGATCTTACAGCCAATTGATTAAATCACAACATGTCACATTTCTTAAAAAAAAGAGAACCTTATTGATTCACTTTATTGGATTAGAATTGACATTGGAACTAACCTGGGCCAGTCATGTTATCCTTATGTGCACATCACCTTTGCAAAGAAACTACCTCATATTCAGTCCTGGAGAGATCACTCTGAATACCAACACCCAATTCTTACCCCATAGGTGATTGGGAGGGATATATTTAGAATTTCTAATATATTGTATCCTTTTTGGGTTTTTTTGGCCTGGCATACATACTCATGCACCTACATTTACGATACTCCAAATATGTGTCTACCTAAAACAGATTACAACTCTAACTATATAAACAGTTTTAAAGGTATTCACATCAAAGACACAGCCCAAAGACTTGGGAAATGAAGGAGCAACATTTGTCAGAGTCTGCAATCTCCAGGTTACATCCATTCCTCTTCTACTTTTTCATGACTGAATATACTAAAAGGTCTTATTATTAAACTCTTAAGTAACATTTCATCATTCCAATACAAAAAATTGTAATAAAATGACCATGTACAAAATGAGAATAAAGACAAGAACCTCTAGGAAAGAAATTCACATCAGTAAGGAGATTAGAACATAAACTACATACTAGAACACAAGAATTTTAGGGCATATGATAGGACCAGCAAGTTTTCAGGTGCATCCATTTATTCAATCACTATCTTGAATGAAAAGTGAATTCCTTGGTCTGCAAATCCGGCTGCTCCAGGTTCTGCTGAGTGGGAGGGGTTTTACCTCCAATGTTCTTTGTGTGTGCATCACGGGAGGAGTAGGATGCTTTGAGCTATTGACAATCTTCATATTTTTCTGTACACCAAGCATAGCAAATGTTTGATTTGGGGGGAAAAAACCATATCTCTGATGATAAAACTTGGAATTTTTCTATATAAATTTAAAAGGCACTTGATTTCATTGAGGGGATTCTTTTGGCTATAAACCTGTGTCAGAGATGTTGTCTTGAGTAGCTTCTGAGGTTCCCCCACTGTCAAGAAAAATTAGACCTGGCAGACACCTTCTAAATTTCTGTTACTTGGCAACAACCAGATTTTGTTTTATTTTTCTGCTTTTAATGGGTGTTGCCTCAGTGTAGTGACTGAAAAACATGTTTCTGAGTTGCCCTTATTTCCTAACATCTAATATTTTGTTTAAGTCTCATGATGCATCATAAATTACAAACCGTGATTCACAAAGGTAGGATTCATCATATTAGTTAAGGATAGTTTATGGTGCACTATCATTTACGTCCAGGCAAACCTATGTTTTATTTAATTTGATTAATTTTTTCCTTTATCCCCATCCAACCGTCAACTCTAATATGTTTATCATGTGATCTTATAGATCTAGGTATTCCAAACAGAATATAAGCACCATGAGGATAGCAATTGGATCTTGGCACATACTATGTATCTATTAATAGTATATGTCAGGTAGTTAATTTGTGAGAGAGAGAGAGATGCCAAAACCTTGTGTATATGGCTACAATGGTTGACCCTTCCACCAGTTTTTGTTACCAACACTTCGTTAAAAATAATTTCTAATTTTTTCCCAATATGAAAGTAGTATTCTTGTTTTCTTTGATTAATAATGAGCCTGAGCATCTCTTCAAATATCTGTTAACCACCCAGGCTTCACTTCTGCAATTACTATTTCTATCTCTTGCTTAATTTTTTGTAAGATTCCCATAATTTTCTAGTTGATTTGAGAATTTGTTTACATATGCCAAATATTAATACTCTGCTGATTTGGGGTATTTCAAACATCTTTGCTCAATCTCTATGTGTTTGTATTTTAAAAAATGGTTATTTTTAATGTAGTCAAATCCATAACTTTTCCCATTATATTTTCTGTTTTCAGGTATTGTTTGACACATCCTAATCTTCTACATAATTAGAAGACTACTCCAAATATTATTTTAATAGCTTTATAGTTTACCTTTTAAATTTAAGTCTTAGCCCATTTGGAGTTTTTTCAATGGTATAAATTAGGCATCCCAAACTACTTTTCTCCATGTAGTAAGAAAATTTTCTCTCATTATCCATAAGAAAATCTAGCCTTGCTTCAGTTATGTGTGTTGCCATATCTCTCATATGGCATTTTTCAATATCTATATGGGTCTACTCATGAAATTTCTTTTCTGTTCCATTGGTTATTTTTCAAGTTCTCACCAAGAACAACATTGTATTTATTGATGTAAGCTTTATATTCATTCAATATGAAGTACAATTTCTTTCATTTCACCCTTTTTCAAAATTGTTTTAGTTACTCTTGGTCATTTATATTTCCACATATATCTTAGAAGCAGTTTATTGAGCTTTTCCAAAAACCACCAAAATTTTTATTGAGATCGCCTTGCACTTATATAGATTAATTCAGGGGAAATATTAAAATGCTCCATTTATAAATATAGGGTATTTTTATGTATTTAAGTTTTCTTTTTGTATCTCTGTTATAGAGAGAATAATGGCCTCTGTCAAAGATGTCCATATCCTAATCCCTGGAACTTATGAATTTGTTACATTATATGGCAAAAGGTGGATCTGCAGATGTGATGAGGTTTAAGGACTTTGAGGTGGAGGGACTGTCCTGGACTATCAGATGGGCACAAATTAATCACATTAGTCTTCTTTTCTAGGGATCTAATTTTCTTTTCTTGTCATGTCCTTTCTTTTTTTATGTTAACTAAAGTCTATACTTTATTGAGTTCCTTAGTTTTTACCTAATGTCCTATTTCTGTTCCAGGATACCACATTACATTTATTTGTCATGTCTCAGTTTCCTTTTTGCTGTGACAGTTTCTCAGAATTTCCTTGTTTATGATACTCTTGAAGGGTATATCACAGGATTTCTCTACTAGAATTTTATTTTTTCTCATAATTAGACTGGTGGTATGGGTTTTGGGGAAGAAGATCACAGAAGTTAAGTGCCACTTTTATCACATTATATCAAGAGTACATGTGTACTTTCAACATGATTAATGACTGTTGATACTGACCTTAATCACCTGGCTGAAGTACTGTTTGTCAGGTTTCTTTACTGTACAGTAACTCTCTTTCTTCTTTGGCAGGTACTCTTTGAAAGGAAGTCACAATGTGCAGCCCACACCTAAGGAGTAAGGATTTATGTTCCACTTCCTTTAGGGTGAAATAACTACACAATTTATTTGGAATTATTCTTCACAGGACATCTGTCTTGCTTGCCTTATTTATTTATTTATTCAATCATTTATTTATATCAATATTGAATCATGTATATTTATTTTATGCTTTGAGTTATAATCTACTTTATTTATTTTGTTGTCCAAAATTATTTTAGCTTTACCCATTGGGCATTTTTTCAGTTGGCTCCTGTGCCTTTTTGACATACCCTCATCAATGTGAGAGTTTTTTGTTTTCGTTGTTTGTTTTTGTTTTTAGCACTTTTTAAACTTTCTGATATTATAAGATGTTCCAGGATCATCTTGTATACGTCCCAACCTTGTCCTATATTCAGCCATTTCCCCAAGGATCTTTAGATTCTTTTATTGGAGAATCATACTATAATAGAAAACAAGATTTGGGTTCTAGATGTGTCCGTTGTTACTGGGGTGTCATTTCTTTTAGGCTCTCTCAGCTAACAGAGCAAAGAATTATATCTGTATACTAACATATACATAGACACATATTTATAAATATATAGATGTATAGACATGATTGGAGCCTATAAGACTAAAGGCAAAAGATACTGCACATTAGTACTATACTCTAGTTGATAAAGTTGTTTCCCATGGGGCTACAGGTTAATAATTCTGATACTGCTATATAAGAATACTGAAATTGAACAATTTAGTGAATGGGTAGTGAATGGTGGGAACCAGATTTCTCACTGTTTACAGATTAGCAAGGGGATTACATAGTAATGGGTTCGTTTTGGAGACATCAGTAAGAACTCATGTTTAACAATGTAGATATAAATGGTTATGTATAGAAATATTTTTTCTTTTTTATTTCTTTGGATTTATTTTCTTCCTCCTTTTTAATCTTTCTTAGTTAAATATTTAGTTCATATTTTTATTCTTTCTTGTTTTCTGATATATTTGAACCTTCATCTTTGCTTTTTAAAAATACTGCTTTACCTACAATCCAAATATTTGGCATTGAGCTGTAAGTCATTAGTTCCCTCATGACTTAAATTTTTTAAAGTTTCCAATTATGTGATATTTTGTATTGCTCTTGACTCTTGCTGTATTTTTCACAGAGAACATAGTTGTAGGGGTATGGTGTAGGGGTATGGTCACCATAGCTCCTGCTGACCTTGAATGTATTCATTTGAAATGCAGAGCTTGAAATGCAGCTTATCGGAGTCTTGGCAGCACACCTTAGGCTCTCTTAGGATATGAGAGTGTAGGATGCCTCTAAGGAGCTGCTGTGAGGCCACCTCTCACTTTTCTCTTTATCTGCCCTGAAAGGCTGTTGTGAGACAGTTGCTCATCACCTCCTGGGTCTGATGGGTTATGAGGCTCTCTGCTCCACCTCCTTCAGAATAGAACTACAGAATATAAAATCACTTAGCTGCAGTCTAGATTTGGCTCATTAGCAAAATGTTATCCCATACTCATATTGCAGTCATTCAGTCCCTTTTGTTTCAGTATTGTCCTTTTTAGTGTGTTGAACAGGGACCGAGGAAGCTGGCACCTTTAGCTTATCCTTCTTTTTTACTATCTGTGTAAGTAATAAACTCCCTAAATCTAAAAATGGCTCTTTGTATCTTTACCAGTTGAAATTGTCAGGCCTTACATTGTCTTGTTTTGTGAGCCTCCATGATATTCTTTCAAATTTAATGTTTAGTGTAAAATTCATTTTTGTCAATATTTTGTGTATGCTTCAAATATATATATGTGTGTATATATATATAGTCTGATGCAATGACTTTCTATAAATATTAATTTAAACTTATTATGCTCAAATGCTTTTCATTTCTTCCATATCTTTGCTTATTTTTTTTTTTTTTTCTATTTCATCAATCTTAGCATGAGCAACCAGATTTGCAGAACAAGGAATTCACTTTCATTCAAGACAGTGACTGAATAAATGGATGCACCTGAAAACTTTCTGGTTCTATCATAGGCCCTAAAATTCTTGTGTTCTAGTATGTAGTTTATGTTCTAATCTCCTTACTGATGTGAATTTCTTTCCTAGAGGTTCTTGTCTTTATTCTCATTTTGTACATGGTCATTTTATTACAATTTTTTGTATTGGAATGATGAAATGTTACTTAAGAGTTTAATAATAAGACCTTTTAGTACAAGAAAAAATATGTGAACAATATCTAAAAGTTATGAATATAAGTGTAAATAATATCTTACCCTCAAAATATATAAAGCAAAATCTGATAGAACATCTGGCAGAAACATAGAAATCAACAAATACAGTAGGGGATTTTAATATGTTTCATCTACATAACAAGACCAAGCCTTTTTCTTTCTCCCTCACATAACCTGTCTCACCACTAAAACCTATTTTGCTACAATCCAAGCCTCCATTTTTTATAAACTTTCTGTACCTCACTGGGGGGTTGAATCTTCATTCTGAAGGCTTCTTCATATACACATTAAATAAATTTATATACCCTTTTCTCTTATTAGTCAATCTGCCTCTTGACAGTGATTTTTCAGTGAAACTTTAGGGGGCCAAGGTCCTAGGTCACTACAGTTTGGCATAGTTGGCAGGGTCAACAAATCCACTCTGTTCTTATGGAAGAGGCAGTGAAGAGAACCCAGGAACCTGATCCACTGGCAAAAATGGCAAGAATTTCTTACCAGCCAGGCTTCTGGTCCCTCACTCTGTACAATCTGGTTGACCAGATGATAAAAATCACTGTTTGTCTCCTCATGTCAGTGATTTTTTAGAGAAGCTTTAGGGGTCCAAAAGCCTTGGTCCCTACCATACATTTCAAGGTAGTTGCCAACATTTATTTTTCTTTCTTACATGAATTTTCAATTTCCCAGCACAATTTATTTTGAAAAGACTACTGTAGGGGCCAAGGCCCTTGGCCCCTGAAGGCTCACTGAAAATCACTGACATGAGGCAGATTGGTCAATAGGAGAAAAAGCATAAAAATTTATTTAATGTGTATATGCAGGAGCCTTCAGAATGAAAACTCAACCCCCTATTAAAGTACAGAAGCTTATATACCATCTTGAAGTTACAGAAAGAATGCAGGCTCAGAAGATGGCCAAAAACAGGTTATGGTAGTAAATCAGGTTTTAGTGGCAAGACAGGATATGGGAAGGACAGAAGAGGAGGCTTGGCTAGCAAATGTGGTCTTGTTATGAAGATGAAACTTCACAGGTAGCAGCCCTCAGACAGAATAGATGGTAAATGCTTCTTTCTGATCTTTTAGGTGTCAGACTCAGTTAATCTTTACAAGGGAATGCCTTGCTGTATTAAAGCAGATTCTCTATAGGTGCAAATTTCCCCCATAAAAGGAAGATTGGCAGGGTCACTTCTGTTTGCTGGCCCTCTTGGCAGCATCTCAAAATATTTTCTGTCAAAGAAATATATTTTTGGGTAAAATATTTTTATTTCCTTCATCCCACTGCTCTGCAAAGTCCTTTTTTAAAACCATAAATGTGTTTCTCTACTCCATTTTTTTCTATTATTTATCAATCTTTGCACCAATTTCACAATGTTTTAATTATTATAGCTTTCTAAGGAAGGCTTATCTCAGTATCTGATAGGATATTTTCTTCAGCTTTGTTTTTTTCTAATTGCCTTTTGAATTTTCATATAAATTTAGAAGTAGCTTGTCAATTTTACACACACACTCACAATTCTGTGTTTTTGATCAAAAATACTTTTCATCCATGTATCGAGTTGGGAAGAATTGATATGTTGATAATATTGAGAGTTCCAATCCATGAGCATCGTATATCTCACCACTTATATTTATATCTTAAAGAATATGTATTATCTTCTCTAATTTCTCTCAATAATACTTGTAGTTTTTGATATAGATGTCTTGCATACTTTAATTAAATTTTTCATTGTTTCAGATTTTTTAATGTTACTTAAACATTTTCATTTCCATATGCTTATTACTAGTATTTAGAGGGGCAATTAATCTTTGCATATTTATCTTATATCCAGATACTTTGCTACATATACCTACCCTGCTCAGAAGCCTGGATTTTCTACCTACACAATCACGACATCTATAAAACTGACAGCTTTATTTCTTGCTTTGTAAATTAATGTGTTTTTGTTCTTGACTTCATTTGTTGTTTTTTTTTTGACTTCTTGAATTGCTAAGATTCTAATACAATGATTTGGTAAGCAGTGATAGCATGCGTCCTCTTATTCTTGATCTCTAGGGAAAACTTTTCAATAATTCATCATTAATTATAATATTTTAATTATAATTGTAATTATTTTAATTATGATATTTTGAAAAGCTCTAGCTTTTTAAAAAAGTTTTTTTTATCAGATTAAGGAAGTTCTTTGCATTCCTTGCCTACTAAAAACTTTTATTATAAATGAGTGTCAAACATTATTAGTTTCTTCATTTGTAGAGATGCTCATATAATTTTTCCATTTTTCTGATAATGTGTTGAATTGCATTGATTTTACCCCTAATGGCTATTTTAGCTGCTTCCTACAACTTTTGACATGTCATATTTTTAATTTAATTTACCTCAAAATATTTTCTAATTTCAATTTTGTTTTAAAATGCATTGACTGAATATTTGATATGAAATTATTGTTTTGGGATATGTGTGATAAATGTATTGTTATAACATTATACAAAATTCCTTATATTTTAGTGACACATTCTGAAATAAGTACAGATGAAATGATGTGATATTAAGAATTTACTTTGAAATAACATGAGAAAAATAGAAAATAAAATACTACTTAACCCTCAACTTAACTATACCCTTCTTATATAGAAATTCTGAACATGTCATTGACTATTAGCTCATAATACAAATAAGGTAAGAAAGACTAAACCTGTAATAATGATGGTAGAAATCAATTAAAGTGGACCTGTTTTGTGCATATGTAAATGGCATATATACTCATACATACACACACATACATAAAATGAGAAACAGAAGGAGTATGTGTTCATGACACTTTAATTCAGTTTTAAGCTTAATATGTTTCAAGGATTTATTTTCTTCATTTATAAAAAAGTTATAAAACCTTCATTGGATTATAAAGATTAAATGAGACAGCGTGCCTGAAGTTTTGACATTATTTTTGGCACATAATATGTACCCAATAAAATTGGTCTTTAATTTACTACTGAGAGGATTTTAACCTTGGCTTCAAGTCAAAACATCAGGAAAAAAAGAGGTTCTTTTTTGTTGATTATGGAGAAATCCTAGTAACTTGTAGCTCTCTTCAGAATGGACATAGTAAAGTTTGAATACAGACTTGCTAGGTTAGATATACTTGCTAGTATATATTTGCTATACTAAAGAGTCTCTTTTCAGAAAAGGTATAGGTATTTAATTAAGTTTCAAAATCTTAGCCACTCCCTTAATCCTTTTAATTTAATCAGAACAGGGAATTGAACTAAAAAATTTACACCACCCTTTCTAATTAATGCCAAAAGAGTGCAGTTGGGGAGGGGATAAGTCCTTGGCAGGCACACTGCATTTTCTGTTGCTATCCCCAATTACCAACCAAACAACAGGAGAGGTGGTATGAGTGCACAGATTTAAAGAATTCAATCATTCTCTTGAAGCTCATATAAATATGTTTGAAGATGAAGGAGCTCAGGAAATTTCAACCCAAAATATGACTCCTTGGTATAAAAAGTATTTTGAATTAAAGGCCCTTAGAGATCAACAGGCCTTGGAAGGGGCTTTCCCTCTATCTGCATAAACCAGAGGGACCCATCAAAAGAACAATTGACTTCCCTTCTCTTCCCTGTTATCTCAATATATTACAGGAAAAAAGATCAAGAATACAACCAGACCGGCCTAAATCATTTTGAATACAATACCTGTCTCTCAGGTTAATTTAATTTGCAAAGAGAATCATTTACAAGTCAATCTGTTTGTCCCAATGCATTCATCCTCCTTAGTAACCATTTATTGCCCCTAAACAGAATTACCTATATTCCTCATCTCCCCCTCCCCTCCAAAATGAGAGTGTATAAACTTCTGGACCACATCAGGATATTGGAAATCACTCTGCGATTCTCCCTGTGCGCATAGTAAATAAACCCCTTTCTCTTATTAATCTGCTTTATTGTGAGTTGATCTTTTCAGCAAACCTTCCAGGGTGATGGGGAAGTTTCCCCTCACCCCCACAAATATATATCCGTATTTAATATAAGGGATCCTTTTATTTATGTGCTTGGGATTTCACTGATTCTCTTAATTCTACCTAAACTTAGAATTTTAATTCACTCAGGGCCCAAACTAGGCTTGGGAATATGGTACAGTATTTGAGAATAATCATGTTTTAGAGATGACAATTTAGAGGTCGTTTAGTCAACATACTTGCAATTATAAGTGAGGAAACTATGGCACAGAGAGGTTAAGTGCTTGTACCAGTTTGCACATCAAGTGGACCACTAATCATAGAATCATTAAAAAGGAAAAGTCATCACTACTTTAAAGTTATAGTTGGAAAATTTAGAGCTGGATTCAGCCTTTGAAATTGCCTTGTTACCCTTTTCTCATTTTGTGGATAAAATAACTACAGTCCAGAGTGGGTATAACAGCCCTGGGATCTGGAATCACACCCCTGACCAGCAATCCACAGCTCTTGTTGCCATGCTATGTGGCACTGTTTTTTCAGATATATCTGTGACACAATGGTTTTAGTTGAGAAATATAATTTCTGTGGCATGCACACAACACAACTGTAATTATAATGACAATTGTTTTACTATTATTGTTGTTTTAGAGAATGAAATAGTATTTTACTCAGATATTTCAACTAAAGAGTTGTTTTAACCCTATTATCTGCTTGCCAAGTATATTTTCCTTTTTGGGCAACCTCTTTGTATTTCTGTTTTTCACTTCACTCTTCCTTTAAAAAAAAATTCCCATTATATTGTTACCATGGAAATTGCTCTATTTCCCATCAATTTTCTCAGTCATTTGAAGCTATTTATTTTATGGCTGTATGCTGGGCATCTTTAATTCTTAAGGGAGACCCTACCCACCTTAAGTGTTAACACTGAATTTGTGTTTTCCTGTTTTCATCTATTGTATTTTCCTCACACTAAAAGCTTACCACACCCATAGAATCCTGATTTTAACTGAATTTCATTCATGACACACACTCTCCTATAGATGTCACTATACACCATGTATTAAAACAAGCACTTGGAAATGCCTTTTACTCAACAAATAGATTTCCTGACAAAACTATAATATATTTCATTAAGCCTCATCAGATTATGACTGTGATTCTCTGTGGTTTCACATATCATAAGGTCTAGGTTGACACTGTAAAAAATTTGCAATGACATTAACAAAACAAATGACTTACACTGAGATCCTCACTGTCTAAGTAATGCATGCACTGCCTTTTATCTTGATGATGTGCCAGGAGGCCAAATTAGGAAATGGAGAAAATATAGTAAGTTAAAAAACTGTATTTAAAGCAGAGATGTTTAGTATTTGACTTTCAAGTGGAATGTGACTCTTTTACAAGAAACCTGATTGGATTATTTAGACTGAAATGAAAACAGTGGTCACATGCTTTTGTGGCAAATAGTGATTGTCCTGTGGTTTTCAGTCACACAAGGGATTCAAGAAAATGACTTCTGCATAAAGTTGATGAAAGGTGCATTCAAGATCTCATTTAGACATTTCATTCTATGAGTGAGAAACTGAGTCTTATAGATGATAAATGACCCAGCCAAACCCACAAGGACGATATGGACAGAACTAAGGTTTCCATAGCATTAGTGGTTTTATTTATTTATTTTTTTTAGAAATGAAGAACTAAGCTGATTAGCTTAATTAAGAAGCTAAAGCAGCTAGGGAAAAAAAATATTCAAAACAAGCCTTATACAACAATTGTATTGACAACCCAAACCATAATAATATCTACCATTTATTAAGCACCTTATGTGGAAGTTATATATGGATCATCTTGCATAATCCTCACAAGTATATTACAAGTTGCCTATTTCTCTATTTTGAAAATGGAGTGGTATAGTGGTAGTTATGAAGCATTGTTGCTATGGTAGTGAGAGAAATTGGGACCAGTCCAAGATGTAGATAACACTAACACTAGTAAAAACATTTATTAACCACCTACTATAGGCCAGGCAAAAATAATAGAAATAATGTTTATGGGTCACTTACTGTATGCCAGGCATTGTGACTCTTTACACAATCACACGTATCTGTTATCCTTAAAACAGCTCTGAAAATTAAATACTATTATTATTAATATACATAAGAAAAAACAAGAGAGTCAAGAGGACAAATAAATTGTACAAAGTTACCCACCCACTAAGAGTTGGAGCAAACATTTGAATTCAAAATCTAAGCTCTTTAATGCTTCACAGATAGCACTAGGCCTAGGGGAAGTACCAGGAGGAAAGGAAAAATTTTATATATATATATATATATATATGCACACACACACACAAACACATACATAGATACATATACATGCATACAAGTCTTTCAATTATATGTCTCTATATATTTTATATATACATGATTTCATATATAATATAATGAGTAAACTCAGTAAATAATTCTAGAACTTGGGGGTTGATTGTAGGAAAGGAAGTCAAAACTTACTAACTAAGAATTTTAGCCCACAATTTCTTTGTTGGTCTTAGAAATTAAACACCCTTGAAAAATAAAATAAAGGAAAGAAAATAACGATTTATCCCTAAACAACAAACTTGTAAAAGGTGTTCATTCTTCAGTGAAGGATCGCAATGAAGATGAGAAAAAGTACAAGAAAGAGGGAACAGCTGCCCAAAAGTCCAGTGTTTATTCTCATCTAAGGAAAAGGATGATGCTGGAGCCTCTGGGCAAAAGCGAAAGTTGATCAAAAGGATGAAAGTTAACAAAAAATAAAAAAGAGGTAAAATGCCTATTTTAAATGAGCCATCCCAGTTACCTAGGTTAAGTTTATTATACCACAGATCACTAAATGGCACAATGGTTAACACCACTTAAAGCTACTTTTTGAAAAATTGTCCCTTTTCATACCACTGTGTTACTTTCAGCAAACTAGCTAATGCCTTTGGGCCTTAGTTTCCTCATCTGTAAAGTGAGAGTGAGAGGCAAGCTTACCATTAGTGTCTCTTCCAAACCTCAAAAATAAGAACTTTAATGTAAAAAAAAAATGACAATTTATTTATTTGTTAGTTTATTTAAGCAATCACCTTTCTTTAGTTTAACTCCCCAAAGCAACTCTCCCTTGCTCCCTTTGAAGTATTGTTTTGCAGGATTTGCAAATATTGTGAGGATAGGCTATTGTTTGGGCCATATCAGCAGGAACTACCCCAGCACTGAAACAAAGGGACTGGATTAAAGACAATTCAAAAAGTCAGGGCAAGTTCCCTTCCATTGAAATGCTAATATGTAGCCTCAGAACACAGTAAAGGAAATCCACAGAACTGCTTTGCTTATTTCTGGCTCTGCCACTGGCTAATTGTAGAGCTCTGAGTAGGTGCATCAACTTTCTGTGCTTCCTTTTGCTCCTCTCTAAAATGCTAATTGCATCTATCTCGTAAAATTGTCCTGATGAGGCGAGGACTTAGAGTGGTGCTGTGTGATCATCCCTATCATTATCTTAAATAAATATCATCAATATTATTGCTACTTTATTCATCTTGCACTTGCTCATCTGCATATGAGGTAGCTATTTTTTAAAGTCATCCTTGATACCCAATTACAGTGATCTCATTTTGCCCTAGTCTGTTCTGCTTTGTGTTTTGTTTTGAGTCATAATCGTTAGCAGGTAAGATTTTTAAAAATCTCAAGATCCATGGAAGTACATTCAAGGGAAGGATGCTATAGTTGATTAGATTAATTCTGCAGTTTAGATAGCTGTTTTTTTAATTTCTATTTTGTACCACTAATACATGTTAATTTTAATCTAGTTCAGTTGCCAAACTCCACAGTTAAAGAACTATGCTGATTTAATCCAAACATTGTCTAGAAACACAGTTGCTCACAAGGGCAGGCATTGTGGAATTCTCTGTTCCCTTTATACTATCGTAAAGTGGTACTTACTGTACGTCTCTAATGTTTCTTCCCCCCTTCTCCCCTTTCTCTTCTCCTTCCTTTTCTCTATCAAAGGTTATCACTACATCTGAGTCAAAGGCACTACCATAATCTGGGCCACTTCATCAGGGGACAAATTAGGTGACTGCTTCTGTTTAATTTCTGAAGTTACTACAAAAAAAAAAATCTCTATCCCCACCCAAGTAAATTTCTTTTCCTCCTTCTGATGAAATTCCAGGATTAAAAATCCATTTCTCTGTGTAAATCAATAACCTCTCCAGGCAATCTGTTTCAAAATGAAGATACTCAAGGGAGCGTTCATCATTAAGCTCTTAACACCTCTGTTTGAAGGATTTTCATCAGCTTTTTCCCACTATGAAAGGACAGCTTGACCCTGCAAGCCAGGTTTGGCTTGGGTGGCACTGTGCAGACACCCAAGCTTGGGGGCAAAAACAGAGGAGAGAGAGAGAATTGGCTTCAGAGAGGGAGGGAGTGACAGATTTGCATACATTTCAAACATTTCCAGAGTGTTCTCCAAAGGACGCACTTTTAGGCATATAGAGCATACATTTTCTAACTGAAGTGCCTTTGAGCCCTGAGGTGCAAAGTATAGAATAGGAGAAGAGTTAGGGAGTACAGGCTGTCCCCACCAGATGCCCCAACATAAATCCTGGCAGCATGAGGGCGGTGACTGAGTATTGGGGACAGTTATGAAGGCAGAAGCAGTGGCTGAGTGTTGCGCTATCTATATGAGAACGATATTGGGGGATGTGGCTGGTCAGGAAATATAGGGACCCAGGTTCCTGGAGCCAAATCCCACCTCCAATACAGATAGGACACCCAAAACAGGAAGGTTTTAGCCACATATGTGTGAACATAGTTTTTAGAAACCAATAGCAGAGCAGGTGCTACACAAAGAACAGAAGCTACTCAGAATGCTGACTGCCCACACACTGACAGGGAACCCTTAAAGAAATCCCAACAACTGTGTATTTCTATCTCACAGTCTGTATTCCTTTCCTGCATGCTACAAAACTTGCTTTGCTCTCATTTTCACAAAAACAAAGTGGAAATTCTAACTTTGTAGTTTCTAGGAGACAACTATTTATTGTCCGCTTGCTTCTGCTCCAAGAATCGGAAGCTATTTACTCGGGCACAGGCAACAAGGTAACAGAGCACTCTGCCTTTCCCTTTGATCTGAGTCAACCATGCAAATCAGCATTCTCTCAATTTCCCAGGACTTAAGCCAAGCTAAGACAACCAGAGGCTTGAAGGACTAGACATCTGCCCTCTTTTCCATTGGTTGTGTTTACTGAGAACTTTCAGAGAAAATTCTATTAGCTGCTGATAGATGCCTATGTTTTCTAAGCTGATGCAGCACAGAGAAATAAAACTGGGCAAAATTAGAAAGCACCAGTGGAAACTTTATTTCTGTTTGTTGATAATTTTTTCAAACCTATAAATTAAAAATTATTTTTCACATCTGTTCTAAGTTTAAATATTTTTAGCCCTTCTTTAGGGCGTTGCAATTTGAAACAAGTTAAAATTTGACCTCCAAGAGTAACTACTTACAACATTTGTGCACAAATGCTGTAAAATCATTGCCAAGGGTTCGTCCAGGATTATAGGGACTGTTTTCCAGATATGCAATCCATTTTTGAGTATTCTTGAGAGGCTGTTTATTCCCAAACCTCATTGCTTAAGATTTCAGAACCACCTGTGAGCCCAGCTTTTACTCTCTTGTGTACAAGTGAGTATTTCCTATTATAAGCATAATCTTGCTTTAATTACCTTGAGTGAGTAATGTCCAAGAGGCCGGGCCTCTGGGCAAATGAAACACCCTGCTGAGGTTACAACACAACTAACCTGTCTTGTCAAAGAATAACAGAACGGGAAAGACAACCTGTGTACAATTGTATTTTAATACTGTCCCCAATCTATTTCTACCCATTTCCCATTCAGTTTTGGTCTCCAATTCATGCTACTGTCGAGTTTGTTTTTTTTTTTTAGTGCTATCTGAGCATGAATAATACAATAGTTCCAAGCCAAGTTTAAACAAATATCCTTTAATTCTGACCCTGAGATAGTTAAAATAGTCAAAGTTAGAGTGACTCTCATTTTTCTGCTACATTGGGCAAAATTCGAGCAAGAGAATTATTGACTGGAGATGTTTTTTAGGTCATCTTGCTCTTTTTTGGATCTCCTTTTAAAGGTATTAAGGGGCAATAAATAAAATTTTACCTACTAACTAAGCCTAAATCACATGATTTAAAAATAAGAAAAAAAGATTTTTCACTTTTTTTTCTGGAAAACATCAAAAACAGAAAGAAAATGAATGATGTGTTTGTATATCACCAATTGGCCAGTGACTTAGATGTTGTGTCTCTCAACTCTCTGAAGTTGGCAGGACAGGATAAATAAGCACAATGCTATTTTCTCCAGTTTATAGCAGGAAATAAAACTAAGGTTCAAGGAGATGACATGACCTGCTCAAGGACATACAGCCTGTATTTTTAGTGTAGTTGGATTTGAATGCTGGTGTATGTCTCCCAAGTTTCTGGTGAGAAAGTAAATGCTGTTTCATTTACCTAATGTGAATATTCTTCTGAAGAAAGATGCCCTGCGTTGAGGTGCTACCTATGGCTAAATGGCTACCTTGCAACTGATACAACAGTGTCATGCTTTTATCCCCTGGCTGGGAGACCAAAAGTATTTATTTTATTTCACATAATGTAGAAGAGAGAGTACCAGAAACTATGGTATTTCTGAGTAGTGACACAGGGACTGCTATGACCTTTCAGTGAACTTGAGCCTATGCAGCAGGTTGGGGAGCCCCAGAGTGGTCAGGTGACCACATTGCCATCTGCAGTTCTGTACTGGTCATCTGGCCAGTGCTGACCTTTCAGAACATGATCCAGTGAAATCCAAACCCTGAGAGCGGCTGGCAGGCAAAATCTGCTCCTCAATGTCAGTTTCACTGCTGAGTCGCTTAATTGTCCACTACAACTTATAAAGGGCCCATTAGGCTCAGGTCATGAACCTCCCATTTAGCATTAATGGATAATCAAGTCCCATTTGATTGGAAATACTTTTGTCTCAATTGTATTTCCTTCATAATTATAAATACCTAACACTTTAGTGACGTAAACTTTAATAAAATGGCATGCCTTTATAAGACTGACTTTTTAAGAGACTAATAACTATTGTGAAAGTTGTACCATCAAGACAATATAATTTTATTAAAAATTGTATCCCCAAACCACATAATGATACATGTTACAATGTTGTTCCATTATATTAATATAGTGGATTCTAACACTTTATTCTCCAGCAACTGTTTAGATCTCCTTCCATCTCATGTACTTTGAAAGTTTACCAGGACTTAACCCAATGATTGATCATTCATTCACTCATTGACCAAAAACTTACTGAGCATCTGCCAGGTGCTATACTGTGCTGTGCACCAGGACAACAAAGATGAGTAAGACCCTGTTCACAATGAGCTTGCAACTTAGCTGGAATAAAAGAGACATGCAGATATAATTATAAGACAATCTGGAAAAGAAAAGGCAATTTATGCATATGGGATCCCAGAGTAGGCACTGAAGACATAAGGGCCTGATGGCTTTAGAAGTAAAAAGCTAAGGAGAGCTTAGAACATGTTGAATTTCAGCTGTCAATAAGGAAATGACTAGAAGGCAAATAGGTCTCAGGAGTAAAGTTAAGCTATATGCTATACGTGTTGTAATGAGCTTCGTAGAAGAAATAATTAAAGCCATGGACGTTTGTGACAGAAAGGAAGGAAGAAGTTCAAGAAGACCATGGCAGAAAATCTTCATTTAAAGTATAGAAGAAATTGAAAATAGAGAAAAAAGGAAGAACCCTAACAGCACATGAACATTGCCACTAAGGGAGGCAAGAGTGTGAAATGTGCTAAAATGCAGTGATGTCATCACAGTACTCAAATACCTAACAGTAATAACATTAACCAAAAGTCATATAAATTGAGAATTCATTGGTCTTGATTTGAAGTTGAATAGCTTGCATTCATAGTCCTGTTTAATACTAATTTCTTTTGGGTCCAGAAGCAGTAACTTATTCAGTCCATACCTCAGTTGCCCCAAATTTAAAATAAAGACAGGATGTGAAAGTCATCTCCCTTTTCATGAGCTATCTACCTATGAGATAAAAAGAAGTTCTTGAAAAAAGCTACTGTGTAAATTTAAGATGTATCATTGTTCTAAGTGGCCCATACCTATTTATAAAATTAAGACTACTAGAAGTGAAAACCCTTAACTAAATAGCCAGCAAGTATTTAATTATAAGACAGTCCATAAGTTTTATATATATATATATATATATATATATATATATACACATGCACATAATGTGTTCTTCCAAAACGTGTACCACATAACTCTAAGGTAATTCCCCAAAGAGGCGATTAGTCTGTTGTGTCACAGGATATTATGTTATTAATAATACACAGGTGAAAGAAAATTGTCCAGTTAATGTGGTTAGCTAGAGACACAAATTGAGAGTCAAGATTCATTGGTTCTATTTTGAGCTTCCACCACTGACTCTGAGCTTTCAGAAGTCACATATTCTTCAAAATAATATTGATCCCTCACAAGGGTACAGGATTTTAAAATCAGATAATTTAAAGTTCTTTGAGGTCTTCTGAAGCAGCAGCATTCCTTTTATTTTTTAATTAGCAAAGAATCTTACAAGTTTCAAAAGTGTATGGCAGGTCTGTTCTGTTATGCACCCATATTGCATAGAAGGCCTTTGAAATATTTTACAGTTAGAAAGAGGCATTTTAAAAATAAATTTACTAAATGAGCCATGAATTAAAATATCATGACATAATCTCATTTGCAAAAGAAGTAGGCTCTAAAGTAGGTATTTAAACGACAGTTCTAGTAAAAGATAATAAAATATATAACAAGTATGTGTAAAAATATATGCACACATTAAACGCAAACTTTTGTAAATTATCAAACTGAAGTTATTTTAATTTTAAGGCAAATTACAGTATCATAAAATGTCTGTTTTCAAAGTAAATCAAGAAATAAAGTATATATTTAATAGTACTTGAATGACAGACAAATTCCCTATGAAGGCTGCCAATTAGAGTCTTATATGGGCGGGCTAAGGCTCCAGGAGTTTTCATTTTACTTCTGTTTCTCTGTTGGAGTTCCTTTCAAGCTGTCAGAGCTTGGGAAGAACCTGGGCTTTGGGTTTTTTTTTAATACCTTTCATTTTCCTACATGAAGTCAAGTTTTGAAAATTTAAACATGATAAAACTCCATGGGACATGACATGATTCACTTAACGATTTGACTGTGTAATGATCCACAACCAACAAGAGATTAAGATAGAAAAGATGGCTATTACTAATAAAAAAAATTACAGTGTAAGGTATGGATAACCAAAGGATGTCATCTCTCTCTTAAGATTAGTTGCATTAGGGTTTCTTAAAATTGCTTCAAAGGAAATGGAGGATAATACATGCTGTGATTTATATTAGGGGATGTTACCAAGAGCAATAATACATACCAAAAGTTTAAAAATTCTATATATACATATATAGAATTATATATGACATAATTTTTTTATGTATGTTATATATATACACATATATATTTGTGTGTGTGTGTGTGTGTGTGTTTTTAGGATTTCTTAAGCAATTAGTACCTCTCCTAAATTTGATATTGTTCACTCTTTTTTATTATTTTTCTTTATATTTTATAGACAAAGAAAGTAGGGTTTTTAGTTTTTACAGTTTGATGATAATAAACTATTTTACTTTCAGAACCACAGCTCCCGTGAGAAGGAAGGGGAATATCATCATCTCTCTAATAGGTAGCATTCAGAGCAGGGCCTGCCTACACTTTTCACCCTTTCTTCTGTGGCCTCTCCTGTTCTCTTACTTACCTTATGCTGCACACTCCCAACCCTAACCCTTTTTTCCCTTGAGCCAGTAAGAATTTACATAAGTATTATTATAATATCAGAATCTATTGAGGGAGTTCGGTAAGTAAGGTGAAGACAGCGTGTATAATATGCTACCTTTTGCACACTGAAGGGGTTAAATGACACTAATATTTTCTTGTATTTGCCTAAATAAATTAGAAGGATGAGAAATAAATTAATGAAAATCATCACTTATGAGAGTAGATGGGGATGGGACAATAGTGAGACTTCTTGTTGTATCTTCTTTATTTTTGAGCCACATAAATGCATTGCCTTTTAATAAAAATGCAGAGTAGCACTCAACAAGTGTTTGTTGAATGAATAAATGATTGAATAACTCAGAAGACTCAAAGCTTGTTAGTTAAGCTGATGAATTAAAATAGCATATTTAATTTCCCTAGCTATTGCCACTGTTCTGTCATTCTTTGCTTCCCTAAAACTCAGTGGACCAAGTTCTCACTAAAATACAGAATTTATTCAAAACCTTACCTTGTTCTGAAGTGTTTTTATACCAGTATGTTATTTGTATTCATTAAATAGAGTTTAAACTATCCTAGAGCGGAGATGATCTCTTGTGTTTATTTTTATTCTTTCTCCAATGTCTCATATAAGGCCATGATCATAGCTAATGTTCAATAAATCATCAACCTCCATAAATTCTACTAATGTGTCATTTAAGTGATGCTTATTATAGGACATAAAATTTAGATATCTTTTATCTTCATTCAAATTAATTGAGTCATATCATTTTACAATGATATGAGTCCTGGCGCTATGTCATATATTCAGAAATAGTGGCTTTGGATGTGTTCCAGGCTATGATAAATCCCCAAGTTCCTTCAGATGACCAATTCGAATATGTGGAGATAATCAACAGTGCTTTGGTGTACCTCAAAATTCATACTACTATTTTGGATCTTCTGTCAGGGTGATATGCTTTTATTTTCCTTCTTTTTTCTTCAGGGGACCTTGAGATATTTCCCCATCACCTGGAAGCATCATCCCACTACTCGTCAGGACCAAAAATAAACTAGCAAAAACCAAAAACCATATCTGATCTGTTGGCTAACTACTTTTGGCCAGTTATTAAAGCTCCTTTCTTGCATAAGGTGTAATGTTTATTTTATGAAAAGTTTCTGGATTTCTATTTAAATTTCTCCACTTTGCCACCTCTCCTCGAGGCTTTCTATTATGCTCCCTTAGGATCGAGGCTCTGGAGAATACTTCATAGTGTGGGCTCTTCTCTACTTTCTTATTGGGAAAAGGTTCTTTTTATTTTTATCTTTTTGAATTCTGACTTTTAGAGTAAAGAGAGATATACATAGTATTTGCCTTTAATCAGGGTAGTGTGAAGCAAGTATAAAGGCACTCAATAATGAGTAAATAATGAGTTTTCCACATTTAAAGTTATATGTGAAGGCTAATTGTATATAATACTCTTATTCATTAACAAAAGTTATTGTTGGAAGCATTGTTTATGTCTACCTATTTAAGCTAAAGCCCTGACTAGTTATTACCGTGTGAAGATGAATACTATGTATAATAATCCCTGTTGAATAAGTGGAAGTGGAAAAGATGTTTGATCCTGGTGCCTGCAAAAAGTATGTTTGCAGATGTTTGGAGAGTAAAGTTCCAAAAGCTTTATGGAAGAAACAAAGTTTTAAAAAAATGACGAGAATTTGA
Organism: Daubentonia madagascariensis; assembly: GCA_023783475.1. Taxonomy (NCBI): domain Eukaryota; kingdom Metazoa; phylum Chordata; class Mammalia; order Primates; family Daubentoniidae; genus Daubentonia; species Daubentonia madagascariensis. The sequence goes on along the minus strand of JAKFHU010002088.1, from coordinate 43,618,942 downwards.
AAGTATATGACAAGAGAAAAGATGGAGTGGCCATTCTATGTAGGGTGGTCTATAGGCTCGTTAAATGCGTTAGGCTGAAAAATACAGTGCAGCTGAAAAAGAGAGGAGTATGATTTAGAGGGCACAAATAAGAATTGGATCTAAAATAGAGAACAAAAACTTGAAGCCCACAAATGTGTTTCATTTAGTTTGCATTGAATTGGTTCCAACTCCTACAAATTGGAGATTTCACATAAGAATCCTATTTTCATCTTCGTTTTACAAAGCACAGGGAAACCCTGGGAAGCTTCCCCTTCTGGCAACAACCACTATAGCTAATTAAAGGCTACCTACTTTGCATGGGTCATGCTCTCTAGAGTTCCCCTTAATTCCTACTTGGCCAATTTTTTAATTTAAGTTACTTGTGTGGGCCCTGTAGACACTTGAGTTTGCAAGTCCTGGTTTAAAAGACTTTATCTTTCATCAGCTTGATGGTACCAGTATCCCTTTCTGTCTGAATCTATGTGGCTTCTGAGTTGGGATGGTAAGTAATACCCAAACCAGGATAACCATCATTATCACCAGGAGAGCTTATTAAAAATGTGGATTTCTGTCATCTCCTTTCCATAGGTTTAGGGGGGAGCATGAGAGACATTTAACAAATCCAGATGATTCTAATGAATCTAGTCTCTAACAAGCTTTGGAAATCGCTGAATGGGGATAGAGCAGCAGATACATTTAGTCAATTCTTGAGGGTGAGGAACTGAGTCTAAGCTGTTTCTAATTTATTCACAATTGTGACTTTAATAGCTTTGGCTCCTTGCCAGTGGTCCTGGGACTCTTGAGTTATCCCATTGGGTGCTCTGGTAATGGATGTTACATGAATACTAAATATGAATTTAAAGAAGCCTTATTATCATTTTTTAAAATACGTATCTTCTATGCACCAAAAGCCAAATATCAGAGGAGCGGTATCTCATTGTAATTAACCATCACTGTCTATTAAGTCCCTATCATTAAGAATTTTCAAGATGGAGGATATCTAGTCTAAACCGTTCAGATGAGAAAATTGAGGCCCAAGGAATTAAATGACTGATTCATGATCACACAATTCAGTAGTGGTAGAGTTGGTCTGGAACTCCAATCTTCTGGTCTTTTGATCTTTCTTCCATCACAATCATTCCCATCCCAGTACAAGGATAGTTTATGGGATATACCTTCTGAGAAGCCAGTGTTGTCTAGGTTGGATTGAATTCAGGGTTAAACTGGTTGGACTACAGGTGCTAAAAATGCATTCTGCCACTTCCTCCCACTTTCAGACATAAGAAGAACTCAGGTCTGCAATTTGGCCTACTTTTACTAACTGAAAATATGAATTTAAGACCTGTGCATATAAGAGAACAAAATGTGTAACATAATATTAATTTTCTCTGTAAGGGATAAAGCAAATATCTAAACAATGAGGACCAATTTACAAGAACAAAGGCAATTGTCTTACTAAAATAGAAATACATTTAGACATTAAAAGTGATGGGGTAATGTACTATTCTCTGTGAGCCACCAGATGTCACTATTATAGTCATTACACATCACCGTATAGTAGGATTATTAGAGATTTTAGCTTCAACCAATATTAACAATTTTCTGTTCATGATCATTGTGTATATCTGGCAAAACATTTTTAATATTTTTATAAGGCATATTCCATAATTGCTTTTCATAACTATTGATGTATAGAAAGAAAATGAAATCAAGAAATAAGAAAGACTGTCCTCAGCCTGCAATATAGACTTCAGTGTGATCACTTGAGAAAGATAAACACCTCGTGGAAGTCCAGTCCACCTCCAAAATCCAGCAGTTCTAAAAATTGTCAGTTGACTATGTGTTTGTCAGAATTGGAGCTCTAATGTAATAAATTATAAAGTAATTAAGTTAAATTTAATCCGTTAAATTTTAAAAATCAGTAACCACAATTTGCAGGAGTTTAAGTGGATACTAGAAGGAATAAATATAAATAGCACATGAAAGTTCTTTTCAAGGAATTGAAAATCCATTGGATATGTAAAAGCTAAATTAAGGTAAAATTGAAAAACTATGGAAATGGAATGGGAGAAGTGTGTGCCATTTAAGTTGGCGATTGAAAAATTATAGGGTTGTTTGTTTGTTTGTTTGTTTTTTAGGAGGATGAGGGAGAGAAGAAAGAATATTAAAAAAAAGCCACCCGGGTATGTCAGAATATGGTGCATTCAGGCAACCATGTGACTAAAGAGCAAAGATTACAGTAAGTAGCAATAGGACTTGGGTCTGTAAGTTAGATCTAACTGCTGAGGGACTTTGAATGGACATACTGTTCTTTCATTTTTAATAATAATTTTAATATTTTAACAGTAATAAATTAATAATTTTAATAATTTTTGAGAAGGAGATTCATATGATCTAATTACTATTTTGCAACTACTGGCCACATGACTATAGATACATGAATTGGAGTTATCAGAGACTAGAGTTACAGAAGCCATTTAGAAGACTCTAGAAAAGCCCTGGATGGGAGGAAAAAAGGGGAAATAAAATACAGAAAATGGATCCCAAGGAAAGTTATAGAGGCTCTGGAATTGTCCTGCAAATTTTGGCCTTTTTAAAAGTTTTGCCACTAACCTTTTTTGGGCAGGTCTTCTTAGGAAGGCCACTAAATTCTGTCAGTGGTGCGGTTGGGGGCTTTTTTTTTCAATTAAAAAAATGCCAGCTATTTATAGGGTTTCATTATTAAAATATCTACAGTTTTAGAACATCTAAAACTATCCTATAAAGGTAGTATTAGAACACTGTAATTCTTATAAACTACAGATGCTACAAATCAGTTAGAACCAGGATTCAAATGTAAACAAGTAAGTTAGTGGATTGACATGAAATCTTAGGACAATACTGAAATACATTTTTCCCTCAAAATCTATCTCCAGCTGCTCTGCCACAATGCTTGAAGTACCCACTTCCCAACCCACGAAAGATTTGGTCCCTTAATTAAGGTATTACATTTCCAGGACTGCATTCATCCATGCAACAAACATTGATTGCTCACCATGTGTCAGGATTCTGCATGTTCTTGGGGATACAAAGACGAGCGAAATGAGATCCCTGTGTTCACGGACCTCATAGCTTCACAAGGGAGACAGACATGTAAATAGTTTCCATGCAACCTGAAGTACATCCCCATAGCTTTGGGAACACAAAGGAAGAATTTACTAACTTTGTCCGGAGGAAGGAGGAAGTAGGGAAAGGGAGCCCAAGAAAAATGATGCTTGAAGTGTCCAAAAAACAAAGAAAATCCTCAGGGCTAGGACTTGGCTGGTGAGCGGGCACCCTGTTGAATAAGTGGGGGTCATAGGAAGCTATTAAAGCAGCCCATTAATTTGCTGCTGAAATGGACAAAGTAGTGTGACTCTCTATCCCAGTTTCCCTGAGTAAGTCCCAGTTTTTATTTACTGCCTTCCTTTCATTCTTAAAAATGTGCTAGTTTGACAATAACTTTATTTATATGATAAAGCACATAAATAAAGTCACAGTGAAGACATCTGTGAGCCAGTTGTCATCAAGACCTGTAGGACTTGTAGATCCAAGGGACAAGAAGTAGTTACAGTGGCAGGCTAGGCAAGGGGTCAGTGGCTAGGAAAGCCGAGAGAAGCGGAATGAGGATCAAGGTACTACTGCAAGGTACTGCTCACCTGAAACATGAAGGAAGTGTCGGCATATTTGTCTTGTGGCATGTGGGGGGGAAAGAGGAAGATTTGGAAGTAAGAGAACACAGCATTTAAGTGGAGACTGTTGGGAAAGCATGAGAGGGCTTTTATGTTTTCTTAAGGACTATAAAATAACGGCTACTATTTTTTCAGTGTCTACTTTGTGTACTGTACTAACCACATGATAAGAAATAAGCCCCGTAATCCTTACAACCACCACGTGAGGCATATGGTAGTCAATAGGGATGTTCACCAAATATTTCAGGCTGTCCAACTTCTGGGCACTTAGTGAGATGTCCCTTTTTGGCTTTGTTGAGTAGGGTCATATGACCAGGGTGGCTAAGAACTCGTGAACAGAAGGATGGTTGTTGCCCTGTGGGCTGAGGATTTAACCACTTGTGTGAGGCTCCAGAGCTCTCATTCTTCTGTCTCAGCACCTGGACATCTTCTATCTGGTGGTCACTCAGTCAACCTGGGTTCTGCAGGGAGGATGAAAGCTGTGTGGAGCAGAGCCCCGAGCCGACATTTGATGGACACGTAACATGAGCAAGAAATACCTTCTGTGGTTTCAAGCCTTTGAGATTTGGGGGTGGGGGTTGTTATAGCAGCACAATCTAGCCTATCTGGATTGATATTAGACATGTATTATTTTATATCCATATTACCAGTGAGGGAACTGATGCTCAAAGGTTTAAGTAATTTACCTAAGGTTTACAGAGTTGGTAAGTAGATGTGCCAAGATTGGCACCCACGAAGTCTGAACAGATGTAAATCTGCAGATCCTACTGCTATACAACATCAAATCTAAAACACCTAAGCCTTAGTCCTGTTTATCCCAAATGATTCGTAATTCTGATCATATCCCTTCGCCTTTTGTTTCCATCCTTAAATTAAGTCATTATATCCCCTTCACACAGCACAGACATAGGGAAAAAAGTCCAAGAGCAAACAAAAAGGAGAAATCAAACTTTAGGATATTTGTCTGTTTTTCTTTACTCAGAGGTAAACCCAGACCTCTAACAGGCAAAATGTAGTAGGTACACACCCTGAGCATTATGCAGCAGTTAAAAAACAGCGAACAAATTATATATCTAAAACAAGGATGGGTACTAAAAACACAGTAGGTAAAAGTAAGAAACAGAAAGTTATATAGCATTATCATTTATGTTAAAATATATGTACATATAACAATACCAATTTCACAAGAACACAATATAATAAAAAGCTACACATTCAAATTGTTGCCCATTCTGGGAGTGGTAAGTGGAGTTTAGGAACAGGGATAATAAGGAATTTTAAAAAACTAAACAAATCAACAACCAACAAATTCACCAATATAGAGAATTTACATATACCAGGGATGATTATGTTGTGTGAACTAATATGAATAGTGCGACTTTGTTTCAACCTCATGTATAAAAACAAAAGCAAAAACAAAACCTCAGAATAACTGGAGTACTAGCCCCCCTCCCACCTCAAGGTTTGTTTTCAGACTGTAATCATTTTGGAATAACTTCAAAGGAGCACACTTTCTGAAAATATGTAGAATTTCTATAAAGAGCAAGAATCATGGATATACAGAGTGAGGAATGAAAACTTTTGGCAAATGCAAATTACCTATCCACCTGCTCAAACTAGCTCAGACCCTAGTTGTCTACCGACAGACCAGACCCTCAGAAAAGCAGAAAGATCTCCACAGTAACCTTTAATTATCCCACACACAGGTAAATCCGTTCCTTCTGCCTTAATGTGTCATTTAGGTCCTAACTTGTCTTTCCTTAGATGGAAATTATTTGTAGGCTGTGTACAGGGTTTTGTAGGAGTCTGGCAAACTTAAACACTGGGGAATTACAGTTACCATCAGATGCATCTCAATGGCATTGGGGAGTTTTTGCTCCAAGGTGACATGAAACTGTGACAGGAGCTGCATCTCAAGCTGTTTGTCCAGCCAGACCTGCAGATTTGGGAGGCTGGTACCTGCTTTTATTTATTCATATGGAGGGTTACTGAATACAGATGCCAATGCTGACTGTGAGTTAAAGAGAAGAGAGGATAAGAGCTTAGGCTTAACCTACAGGGGACCTGAGGAATAAAGAGCCCCCGAGTCCAGTGTGGAGAAGAGAGAAGAAAGCGGAGGAAGAAAAAAGACGGAGAGAGATCAGGCTAATGAACCTTTTCCTGAAGTCAATGGAAATGGGGAAGTGGTGCCTCAGAGAGCAAGACCATGCCCAAACAAAGCAGGGATAAAGTGGATCAGCCACAATGTCACCAAATTCGTCAAGAGTTCAAAAGCCAGCAAATCAAAATCTGCAGTGAGAAAGAAATACTCATGCAGGACCATACACGATCATGATCATTAACATGAAGATATGACAGTAAACATACTACACACATACCCATGCCCAACCACACATGCACACACATGCACACACACACATTTCTGATGCTCACTCTGAGAAATATGAGCATAGATTGTGTTATATTGAGTGGTGATGTTCTATTTTTATATAAAAGAGAGTCTGGTTATATACTTTATTTTTACTTCTATGATGGAAAAAGATGAAAATGATGGAACGCTTTATACTTTTATAAAGGAGTTAATAATAATACCAGAAGCTTATTGATACCCCTCTTTCCTGGAAAGTGCTGAAGAATTAAGTTACTGAAAATGCCGGGCTTGGAAGTTACCTCGGGAGAGCAGAAACTGAAGGGAACCTGAGCAGTGCAAGTAAAAAACCTCTATATTTACTGGAAGTGTGAAGTAAATGGATGCCTTCACCAGGAGCCAGCTAAAGCAACCTTACTTCCTGTGGCAATTTTGATTATTGGGAATTGCCAATATACCACGAGCAATTTTACTTAAAGGAACTGCATCTTCTTGTCATATTTGATTTGTAAGCAAATGCTTTTTTTTTTTTTTTACAAATACAACATTATGACTGAATAAATCATCTTCCAGTTACATTTGTATAGTGAAAACAAATTGACCACTTGACTCCCCAGACTCTTACTCCACAAAGCATGACTCATTGTGGAAATAAAATAAAATGCCTTTTTCTCTTTCTTTCTTTTCTTATTTTTTATTTTTTTATTTTTTTTTACCATTTCCCTTTTCCTAAATTGTTTCTCAAAGGCTCTATACCTGATTAAACGTTGAGCAGACCAAGAATAACACATTTTCTTGTATAAACTAGAATTAGAATATTCTGTCATAGAAACCTCCTAATACCAAAAAGCACATTCCAGATACTCACACACAGTATCACATCACTGACGCCTCATGTAAGTCTACTGGGAAACATGATAAAAGTAGCAGGCTCACGAATGGGGAGGGGAAGAGTATTTTGGTTTGTTGTAGTAAATACATTTTGGCAATTTATAAGACCTCAGAACATGGATTTTCACCTTCTACAACGCGGCATTTTCCTCTAAATTGCTATTTGATTTTTCTTTGTTTACTCATTTTTATGAAACAAGTTCTATACAGCCACCTATTTTTTATAACTGGGTAATAATGTTTACAGTGTTATTATTATAGTCAAGGATTCTGCTCACTTCCTAATTGATACTCCCACTATGACTGTAGTAACATGTTGCACAGAGCAAGGAGTCAGTATGAGTTGAATGTGAGGAAATAAATGCAATGCACTTGGTGCTATTTTGGGGACAACTATTCTTTAATAGCAAAATAATGTTGGAGCAATGATCTGTCATATTAACTAGATTATTAAGGTTCTGCCATGAAGTATTATTCATGAAATACAATTGTAATTTTGGAGAAGAGGGCAGTATGGAATAGTGGAAAAACCACAGACCATAGAGTCATAAAAAGTATGTTTAAATTTAGGTTTAATTTCTATAACCTCTTCGGCAATTTATAGAACTTCCCTGAGCTTTGGGTTCTTCTTCTACAAAAAAGGGGTAAAAAATCTACCTTATTGGGTTTTAATAAGAATTAGAAATAATATTGATATATGAAAGGTACCTGGGCTGTGCACATAGAAGCTACCAAATTAATGATAGCTGTTATCATCATTATTTTTATTAGCAAATTCTCAACACTGATTTATTACTGCACCTTTCTATTTTCTAATTTAATTATTTCAGATATTATTTAGACATTTAAACAGTAGGCAGTACAAAAAGATGTTCATTTTCCTAAGATATAGGCATTCTTTTTGCCTCCAAAGCATAAAGCCTCTTATGATGGATACCAACCACTGTTCTTTACTATCTCTGCACATTAATTGTGTGAATGCCATCTTTGTATATATTAATTATTATGATTTATAGCAAATAAAATGATTATTTGTAAAAGGCAGAAATGAGTACCTGAGACTTGATTTAAGGCACCAGGCATTTCCCTTGCTACATGAAACTGTGGATAGAAAGACTATTTTCAACAGTTGGAGGACAGAATAGTATCAAAACCTACAAATTGATTTTAGAAAGCCATTGGAACCCAGGGGTGTAGGTAGAGAAAGGCATTGCCTGTGTGGTAGGTTATGGTATTCTGACACCTACAAGCATCTGACTTAGCAGACTTTTTTTTTAAAGTGGTGCTTAAAAGTGTTGGTATGGAACGTAAGTAGATAATGCAAATATGTTAACGACCCCTACCAATGGTTGCAATTATGCAAATTTTAAAACCATCATCTTTTATAATTAGGTGTAGTGGACTTGTGTAGTTAAGTTGTCCACTGGCTAGCTCAGATTCTCTAATCTGTTGAACAGCTTTCCCTGTAAAAATAATGCAATTTAAATAGACAAAAATATTCATTCTGCAAAGGAATGACAAATGTTTGTGATGAAAAGGAAAGACATGACATCCTGAATAATTGTTAGTGACAAATTCCTTGTTTGTCACTTAAATGTGTTTTTATGAAGAGCTGAAACTCTTTGACAATAATTAAGCATATTGTTGAATTGGTCTTAGGGGTATGAAATTTTAATTAATATACTCAAACTCTCTGGAAATGATTTCTTTTTTTTTTATTTTGAGGCAAGGTCTTACTCTATTACCTGGGCTAGAGTGCAGTGGTGTCAACATAGCTCACTGCAACCTGAAACTCCTGGCCTCAAGCAATCCTCCTGCCATAGCCTCCCAAAGTGCTAGGATTACAGGCATGAGCCACCACACCCAGCCCTGGAAAAAAAAAAAATTTTGACTTGAATGCTAGAAGGGAAGAAGGCTGCCTATAGTAAAATTTATATAGACACTAAAATTATCCTTATTATGTAGATAAATTTGCTTGTAGTTAACTACTAATGAATACTTAAGTCTCATTATCCATAGTACTGAGCATATAGAATGCACGATACCATTATCAGCACATCCCATGACTATATGAAATAGTTTTCAGTAGCATTATATATATGTTATATATAAATTATAGATACACTTAAAATATATTAAAATTTACATATAAATATATAAACATTATATATACATATGGCATGTATAAAATAATCAAATACACTAAACCTTTTGTTTAATTACAATAAATAAGACTCCAGATATATGTTGGTATGTCTAAGTTTTGAATTAAAAAGTTGTACTGACTTGAATAAGTTAAAATCTGAGGGACTTTACTTTTATTACAGGGATAGGCCTAGTATCTTGGTAGACTACACTCTAGATAAATTACATATGTTATCTTTATTTTCTAATTTAATGACAAGCTATATTTAAGGACATAAAGGTCATTGAACAGGAAGAAAAGCAAAAATACAAAAAGCCAATTTAAGCTTATTATCCCTTAAATGAATTAATCATTGAAACAAGACAGGATAGGGAAAAAAAAGCTACTATGATTTTCTAGGAAGAAAAAGTATTCAATCCAAAGCATCCAAAGTCATGGGCCTTGAGTAAATTTTGAATAGTAGCTTTAGAAATAGGGCTTGTATTTTATTGTCTAAATTATCTTTCCCAGGCATTTTATCTACTGGCTCCCCAGGGATTAATGGAAGGAGATTTAATTTGACTGGTGGTAAGAAATACTAATCACCTGTTCGTTCAAATAATGAAGGTTTAGATGTAATACAAAGACTTGCTAAAGTGAGATTTGATCAGTTTCTATTTCATCTATTCCCAAAACAGTGAGTTCACAAAATTTTCCTATGAAAATACCAGTAATATCTACCCATTTTAAAAATAGATGTAAAAACATAGAAAATGCTCAATGCAAATTAACTGCAGTGTCATAATAGAACGTGTATACCCTAGGCATGTAATGCATGTAATTCTTTGAGTATAATTACTTCAAAACAAGAAGCTTTGTTTAGTGAGACCCTTAGATTCAGTACAGAATCTGTCTGTTCCCAGTACCTCTTTTCACGGTGTCAATGGATTGACCACATTTTAGTAGAAAAAAAAATGCACTAATTTGCAACAGAGTGAACAAAAAAAAAATTGACTAGTGAACAAGAACTAGTTTTAAATATTTATTTCCTTCATATTTCAGTACTTTAATTAACCAATTTGAAATCAGGACAAAATAACCCATACTTACTTCTGTGTGCCTTTTGGCAAGAGGAAAATTAGTCTTTGCAAACAAAACACAACACAAAACGGAATAATCTGATCACCAACACAAGGTGGCGATATGGACCAGTCTCGTAGGACTAAGTTTGTGTTTAAGCATTTTGTCTTATTTCTCCCAGACTGACTGATATAATTCAGCCCACTTAATTTTGTCTCTAATTTTTTCATACAAATCTAGTAATAAAATGAGGAATGGAATTTTCTTAATTTAAAGAAAAATTCAAATGTGGAGCTCACAATGGATATTTTTATACAATTATTGTAGTAATCACAAACCTCTAGGTGCTGTACTGTGTTGACAATTTATACATATATTGTCCCCACTTTTCTCTGAGCGGGACAAGATGCTGTATTCTTTCATTATCTCAAGAATGGACTCCTCCTCTCCACTGACATATCCATCTCCCTATTCTGATTTGCCTAGAATCTGATTTTGTGCTGCTTTCATCACATACGCAGTCATAAGGATCTTTTCATGTAAAGGCCATTTTCATGTTGCTACTATTTCTATCAAATGTTTTCTTTCAATAAAGCATCTTCAGTGGACATCCTGTTACGTATTAGTTTAAATCTAAATTCTTATCGTAATCGTTAACTCCAACACCATCTTAATTCCAAGACGCTCGTGCACGTGCATGTGTGTGCACGCACACACACACAGAGTTACTTTCTTTAATCATACATCCAGGCAAGTCTCATTATTTATCATTTAAGAATATTATGAGAATTCCTATCAGTTGTAAGGATCTTTTCCTAACAGTTGTGGTGTCACTCCCCCCTCTGAAGATACTGCTCACTGGTATCATTCAATTTCTTTAAATTCCTTCACAAAGCTCATCTTCACGAAGAAGACTAAACCCATGTTCCTCCAGCACATAAGCCTACATTTTGTGGCACATTTATAAACACTATACTTACATGAAATAGTCAGAAAATATTTAATGATAGACTATTATTTACAAAGCATGGTTTACAATTGGTGGGACCTATTTTTCTTCTCTTAAGAATATTATAGCTTTACTATTTTGTGCTTCCTGATCATTTCAAGTATATAATGCAATACATATACTTAATAGTTAGTACTTGACACAACTTCAGGGAATGAATGAATGAGGCCAATTCTTCTAATAGCTTAAGACTGTTAATACTGACAAATGTACACACACATACCACAAGCACAAACATGTACACATATATATGAGCAACAAAATTTTTTAAATTGTGAAATACAAACTGACACCAATAAAGCTACACATATTATGCAAGTAAGTGTGTTTAAAGTTAAAGTGTCAATATTGTCATTTAACATTTGTTGAGGTTCTTAGTCATGACCAGTGCTGAACAGAATGCAGAATTAGATAAAAACCTAGTGGAGCAAAGCTCCTAATTTCATTTCTGCTGTTCAAACAATGAGGACAACAACTAAAGACAATAGTTCAACTACTAAATGTGAAATACTTAAAAACATACACAGTCAAATATATAATAAACTGCATAATTAGCACATATACACACAAAAAGTTTTGGATACAAACTTTTAGTATTGTAGATGAAAAAGTCAGATATCTTTGCACAGTGTTTCTTTGAAAAATTTAATTATAGATACAAGTTAGTAGCACATATTACAGAAAATGATATTTTAAGTTAGGAATATTTTCCACTTTCACATTCTATGAAACAATTTTACTTAAATGCTTCTTGGGCATCTTCAAAATCAATTTATTTATTATCAATTGAGTAATACCTTTGTCATCTAGAAAGATTTCCTAGGAAGATTTACCTTCACTTTAGATATTTTATACAGAGAGTTTTTGAATCAATATATGATGCTGTCATTGGAACTTTTACCCCAAGTTACAAGTACCTATTTGCATAACAGTAGGAAAGTTTTAGATTTTTGTTGTTGTTGCTGTTATTTTTGTCTATTTGTTTTTTTAGTAATGGATTTTTATAGTACATGACCTGTACAATGTTATCAATCACTGTCTTGCTTTTTAAAGTGATCTATAATAGACTTAAAAATAATGGCATCTAACACATGGGTAGACTTTAATCCCAGGGATAAAAAGTAAACCTGTGTTTGACGCCTTTAAAAAAATTATAAAGATTAAATGTAACTTCTATAATCATCCACAACTAACATTGATGATGATTATTTCTGGCTCATTTGCCTTCCCCAAATAAACTCTGGAAGAAGTCAAATAGAAGGCGTTTTTCTCTCTTCTTAGGGAAAATTCTATATTCCCGAATGAACAGGAAATATGCAATTTATGTTGGCTGAAATTGGAGTTCAGTATTATATTATTATATTATATTAAACAGTATATATACTATTCATTTGCAACAAACCTGAAAATAAGAACATAGGTGGGGCAATACATATAGACAAAGCAGTGGTTACTTATTGAGCTACTAAAGAGAATAGTGATGGTTCTATGTACTTACTCTGGAATCAGTCTTTCTGGGTTTGAATACCACCTTCACCATTTACTGCTGTGTGATCTTGGGCAAACTGTTACCTGCTCTGAGCCTCAGTAGTAACACCAATTGACTATTTGATGGTTACTTTGAAGGTCATATAAACTGATTCTGTGAAATGCCTAGCAGCTGGCTAGTGTCTGGTTCATAGTGAATGCTACAAAAGTGGTGTTAAAACAAACAAAAACCGAAAAACTAATAAAGAGACAATGTAGTCATCTCTTCATTTGCACATGCTTTTTCCTTTTTGTTTCTTTTTTTTTTTAAGTCTGTGTATTAAAAAAGATATCTAACTTTGGAGACTTTTTAGAAAGTGAACTTTTTTCTCTCATATGCCTCTATTAATCACTTTGTATATTTTAGGTCTTGCTCTTTTTTTATGTCTTAATTTCTAAAACTTTTACCTTTTTTGGTCATTTGGCCATTTTTCTAATGTGGTTTTATGTTGAGTTTGCTGTTTAGGGTATTTTACCTTTTCCTGCTTCTACAGTTAATTTTGAGTGGCAAATTTTCTCACTTTAAATTCTAATGTTATTTAATTGAAAAAGCAGATCACATTGGCATGTTTTATACTACTTAAAAATTTAGTAAATGTTAATTTAAATATTTTAAAATTGAATTAAAACATAATTCTGATTATGTTTAACTTAAATATTCATTGATTTGGAATATTTTTTAAACTCTGCTTAAACTTAAACTCATTTTAAGGGCATTTTAGTTTTTTAATTTTTTTTGAAAAAAGTCTAAAACTTTATTTTACTTGAATAAACAGAATAATATACCACATTCCTAGAGACTTTTATTTTATAGTTTGTATTAATTTCTATTGCTGTGTAACAAATTATCACAAACTTAGTGGCTTAATCACAACACCTCTTTGTTAGCTCACAGGGTTTTTTTTAGCAAATGTTATTCTGTATATTTAAGGTATACAACATGATGTTATGGGATATGTACAGATAGTAGAATGGTTACTATAGTGAAGCAGATTAACATATCTATCATCTCACATAGTTACTTTTTTGTTGATAAGAGCAGCTAAAATCTACTTATTTAACAAAAATCCCTAATACAATACAATATTATTAACTTTAGTCCTTGTGTTGTGCACTAGATGTGTACACCTATATATCTGCTATTTGGTATCCTTTGACCTACATTTCCCTATTTTTTCCCTGCCCTCCCCATGGTGACCACTGTTTCATTCTCTATCTTTGTGTAATTGAGATACATATATATATACACACACACACACACACACACACAAATAAAATATAAGTACAATCATGCAATATTTTTCTTTCTGTGTCTGGCTTGTTTCACTTGGCATAATGTCCCCCAGATACATCCATGTTGTGGCAAATGGCAGGATCTCCTTTTCTAAGGCTGAATAATATTCTGTCGTATATATACAGCACATTTCCTTTATCCATTCATCCATCAATGGACATTTAGGTTGTTTCCATATCTTGGCTATTGTGAATAATGCTTCAATGAATGCAGGAGTGCAGATATCTTTATGAGGTGATGATTTCATATCCTTTGGGTATATACCCAGAAGAAGGATTGATGGATTATATGGTAGTTCTATTTTTTTATTTCTTTTGGAACTTCCATACTGTTTCTACAATGGCTGTACCAATCTACATTCCCACGACAGTGTACTAGGGGTCCCTTTTCTTTACACCCTCTCCAACATTTGTTATCTCTTGATCTCTTGTCTTTTTGATAATAGCCAAAGATATTTCATAGTGTTTTTCATTTGCATTTCCCTGATGATTAGCACTTTTTCACATACCTGTTGGCCATTTTTATATCTTCTTTGGAGAAATATCTGTTCAGGTCCTTTCCCCATTTTTAATAAGGTCATTTATTTTTCTGCTACTGAGTTGTAAGAGTTCTTTATAAATTTTGTATATTAACCCTTTATCAGATATGTGGTTTGCAAATATTTTTTTCCTGTCTGTAGGTTGCCTTTTCATATTGTTGATTGTTTCCTTTACTATGCAGAAGCTTTTTAGTTTGATGTTGTCCCATTTATTTATATTTGCTTATGTAATCTGGGTTTTTGGCATAATATCCAAAAAATTATTGCCAATGCCAATGTTTAGGAGCTTTCCCCTTATGTTTTCTTCTGGGAGTTTTATGGTTTCAGGTCTTACATTTAGGTCTTCTATCCATGTTGAATTGATTTTTGTTTATGATAAAAGATAAGGGTCCAATTTCATTCTTTTGCATGTGTAAATCCAATTTTTCCAGCACCATTTATTGAACAGACTATTCTTTTCCTCATTGTTTTCTCTTGGTGCTCTTGTTGAAATTAGCTGACCATATATGTTTGGATTTATTCTGTTCCATTGTCTGTGTTTCTGTTTTTATGCCAGTGCCATGCTGTTTTGATTATATAGCTTTGAAATATAATTTTAAATTAGGAAGTATGATGCCTCCAACTTTGTTTTTCTTTCTCAGTATTGCTTTGGTTATTTAGTTTGTGTGTGTGTGTGTGTGTGTGTGCTTTCATAGGATTGTTTTTTCTATATCTGTGAAGAATTCTGTTGGAATTTTGATAGGGATTGTGTTAAATCTGTATATTTGTTTCAAGTAGTTTGGACATTTTAACATATTAATTCTTGCCATCCATGACGTTGGGATATCTTTCCATTTATTTGTGTCTTCTTCAATTTCTTCCATCAATGTTTTGTAGTTTTCAGTGTACAAATCTTTTACTTCCTTAGTTAAATTTATTCATAGATATTTTTTGATGCTATTGTAAATGGGCTTGTTTGATTTCTTTTGAAGCTAGGTCATTATTTATGTATAGAAATGCTACTGGTTTTTGTATGTTGACTTTGTATCCTGCAACTTTACTGAATTTATTTATTACTTCTAATACAGTTTTGTGTGTGTGTGTGTGCGTGTGTCGTGTCTTTGGGATTTTCCACGTATAGGGTCATGTCATCTGCAAATAGAGATAATTTTACTGCTTCCTTTCTGATGTGAATACCTTTCATTTCTTTTTCTTGTCTGAGTGATTTTGCTAGTATCTCCAATACTATGTTGAATAGAAGTTGCAAGAGTGGGCATCCTTGCCTTGTACTTGATCTTAGCGGAAAAGCTTTCAGTTGTTCCCTTTTGATTATGGTGTTGGCTCTAGGTTTTAATAAATTTCCTTTATTAAGTTGAGGAACTTTCCTTTTGTACCTAAACTGTTGAGAGTTTTTATGAAGAAAATACATTAAATTTCATCAAATGCTTTCTCTGTGTCAATTGAGGTGATCATAGGTTTTTATCTTTCATTCTGTTAATGTGATGTATCACATTGATTAATTTGCATATGTTAAACCGAACTTTCATGCCAGAGAGAAATCTCACTTGGTCATAATGTATAATCCTTTTGATGTGTCATTGAATTAGGTTTGTTAATATTTTATTGAGGATTTTTACATCAGTGTTCATTAGTGATGTTGGCCTATAGTTTTCTTTTCCTGTGGTGTCTTTGTCTGGCTTAGATGTCAAGGTGATACTGGCCTTGTAAAATGTACTTTAGAGTACTCCCTCAAGCTGTATCTTTTGGAAGAGTTTAAGAAGTATAAGTAATAATACTTTTTTGAATGTTTGGTGGAATTCAGCCATGAAGCCATCTGGTTCTTGACTTTTCTTTGTTGGAAGGATTTGTTGTTGTTGTTAGAAGGGTTTTAATTACTTCTTCAATCTCTTTATTTGTTATTTGTCTGTTCAAACTTTCTATTTCTTCCTGATTCAATCTTTGTAGGGTACATTTTTCTGGGAATTTACTCATTTCTCCTAGGTTATCGAATTTGTTGGTATATATTAATAATTATTCAGAATAGTCTGTCATGATTTTTTTATTTCTAAGGTATCTGTTATAATGTCCCCACTTTCATTTCTGATTTTATTTATTTATTTATCTCTCTTTTTCTTAATTTAGCTAAGGATTTGTTGATTTTAATTTATCTTTTCAAAGAACCAACTCTTAGTTACATTGATTTTTTTCCTGTGGTTTTTCTCTTCTTTATTTGATTTATTTTTGTTCTGATCTTTATTATTTCCTTCCTTCTTCTAACTTTGGGTTTAGTTTGCTCTTTTGCAAGGTCTTTGAGGCTTAATATTAGGCTATTTTTTTGAGATCTTTCTTCTTTTTTGATGTAAGTATTTATTGTTATAAAATTCCCTCTTTAAACTGCTTTTGCTGTATCCCATAGGTTTTAATATGATGTGTTTCCATTGTCGTTTGCCTCAAGATATTTTTTAATTTCCATTTTAATTTCTTCTTTGACCCATTGATTATTCAAGACCATGTTTAATTTCCACATACTTGTGAATTTCCCGAGATATCTCTGTTACCAATTTCTAGTTTCATACCTTTGTGGTCGGAAACAATACTAGATATAATTTCAATCTTCTTAAATTTGTTAAGACCTGTTGTGTGGCCTAACATATGGTCTATTCTAGAGAATGTTCCCTGTGCACTAAAAAAGAATGTATATTCTGTTGCTGTTGGATAGAAAGTTCTATATATGTCTATTAGGTCCAATTGGTTTAAAGTGCAGTTTAAGTTCAGTATTTCCTTGTTAATACTCAAGAGCATTTTTAAATGTAAAAAAAAATTTCACTTTCCCATGCTCAAGCCAAATTTTTTAAATTTTCTAAAAACATAATTTATTGTGGCATTAAATTCCTACTAAGGATCCTTGAGGCTCTGTTACATTCTAAAACTCACTAAATTTATTTTTCAAATATTTATAATGGGAAAGCACGTTTGAGCTGAAGAGAAAAAAAAAAAAACCTTAGAGCTATAAATATGGTTCAACACATCCTTGTTAAAATAACTTTAGCATGTGGACATAATAATGTTTCTTTTCTTGATGTAACAAAAACTTATTTTTTCTCTGTGTTATAATCACTGCTATCCTGTTCAAAGAATCAACTAATCAGGACAATATGTACTTCAAACACTCAGATAAATAAGACCACCTTCGTATGGTTTCATTTTGATCCAATTCTTACTACTAGTTCTTCCAAAGCACTCCACAATAAAGCTATTCCTATTGGGTCCTTTGTTCATAGTGTTGCCTGGATTCCACATATTAAAAACAACAACAATGGCACTTTGGCTTATTATCTGCCAAAAAACACGCCTGTCAAACAACTATACAAACCAGTGACATTCTCCTCTGACATGCTTAGATTCAAGTTGTTTGATATGGTTTGTAATAATGTCACTAAATATTCAATCGTGGATTAATTATATTTGTAAATGGGCTATTAAAATGATAGGAATATTCAATAAATAAAACCAATGAATTAGTGATATCTAGTCTTCCAATTCTTTTTCAAGCAACTCAAAATGTTTACTTTATCTATTATTATAATACTTAGGTGCTAAGAACTTTCTTTTATTCCACCCTTTGTAACAGGGTAAGTAGCCAGACTTATGGAGCAAGAGGATTGCATCAGGACAATAGACTGTTCTTCACAGTCAACCCAGGGTGCTGAGGTACTTAGTGGCTCACACTATATGAAGTTGCTAAAAGGGAGCAAGAGCAGCAGCAATATGTTTTGAGTCCACAATAATGCAACTAACTGATTGGCTGCCTTTACCACTTTGTCCTATCTTTCTAGGCCCTCTCCTCAGATGGGCCAATTTACCCACAGGGATGAATAGATATCTAGCTAACAACTGTTCTTATATCTAACTCAGTCATAATTAAACTCTTAATGGCAATCATGAAAATCTCCTTACCACTGGTTAGGTAATTGCAGACACAGAGAATGAAAGCTTAACTATAATTGTGCATCTTGTTGCCAGCTGAATATTGAAATGTGTTAGTATTGTGATTACTTAATGTCCCAATGTGGCTTGTAGCCAATGCTTAAAGTACACTCTAGAAAACTATAACAAAAGGCATAAAAAAGCTTAATTCTCTAATAGCATCTTAATTCTGCTTACATTGAGAATATATAAGCTTTGTTATTCTGAAATTAAGCCATGTCATAGAGTAGTTCCCTGTATAAACTAAGTTTGAACTGAAGATAATAGTATAAGGGTTACCTATCTGGAAATAAAATCATCTGGTTACCTATCCTGGCTCTTGCCTTTCTCAAAGAACTTTCACTGTAGTATATCTTTTTTTAAACCTGTTAAGAGGAGTACCAGTCAACTATTCCTGCTTAAGAAACATCAAATCCAGTGGTCTAAAACAGCCATCATTTATTCTTGTCCATGGATCTGCCAGTTGGCTGGGGGTTTGTTGACCCAGGCTAGGCTCAGCTGGGCTTGGATAGTCTTGGCTCCAAGAATCAAGCTGAGTCAAACTCTGTCCCACATTTCTTTCATCCTCCTTAGAGTGGTGCTTTACCTGGGGCATGCTCATCTCACAGAGAATGGAGATATGCAATGGTAAGCCCAATCACAAAAGCACACTTCAAGCCCTTGCTTATATCATATCTACTAAAATCCATCAGCCAATGTGATTTACATAGTTGATCCTAAAGTCAAGGGGTGGAGAAATATACTCTACTTTTAGTTGGAGAAATTGAAAAGTTATGTGGGAAAAGAGTGTGGATTCAGGGATGGGCGAAGAATTAGAACCAATAACTGTCTGCAACAATGATTAGATCAGTGGATTTCAAATTATGTCCATATAGCTTTAGAGTTTTTTAAAAATCCTCCCTTACAGGCAGAGTTACCAAATTCCTACCCAACCATAATCCAGGGAATTTACGTGTTCATCTCTTTTATAGACAATTCTCAATTTTCCATGGACTCTCCATTTTTCAGGTTGACTACAGTAAAAATAATAAATGTACTCTTTAAAAAATAAAAAATATAAATTATTATGACTCAGTATCTATAAGTAAGAATGAATGCACTACTTAGAATTATATAACCACAAATAATTATTATGTAGTATCTAAGGCAATGTATGACTACTTCTCCCCCTGATCAAATATATAAGTAGTTCCAAGGAATAGTATCTCCTACCTCTACCAACAGTTCACTTTGAGAATACAGTAGGAGTCATCTTAAAGAGAAAGCAAAGGAGATCTTGAATTTCTCCTGATTCCAGGGCTGTAATAATATCTGATAAAATAGATGTAGAAGGAAGTTATAGGAAAGTACAGAGATGGGGCTGTATCATTGTTGTACCCTTTTTCTGTTCTAATATTTCAGAAGAGGTGGAGTAAGTTAAGAAACAGTTGATAGTAACAGACAGTTTTTAGCAAACACTAAATTTTTGTCCTTTTTTGTCAGATAATTTATAAGATTATGCCAGAACTATACAGTTGTGTTTGTCTTCTTCCTGGGAATACATCTAGAATACACTCCCCAGCCTCTATTGTAGTTGCTGTGGTGATATGATGTATTTCTGGTTAATGGATTGTGAGCACAGCTGATATGTATCACTTTGGGGCCAAGTTAATTTAAAATTTTTGTGCTTTTGACACACTCTCTCTTTTCCCATCCAGCTACTTAATGAAGAAGAGAACAAAGCCCTAAAACATGGTTGAGCCACATAAAGGAAAAAGCCTATTTCTGTGAAGTAGAACTCCACTGCCAACCATATTGGATTTTGATATTTGAAAAATAAATCTTTATTGATTTAAAATACTGAGAATTTAGAGTGGTTTCTTATAATCATTAAGATATACTGACCAAAAGACAAAATTATGCCAACAATGGGATGCTAGTGTAAAATAGCCAAAAATATTCAGTAATAGGCTTAGTGGCTGGGCCATGATTAATGAAGAACCAATTAATATTGGAGGCTGGTAGGCTAAAGGGCCTTGATATTATTTAGCAAAACATTTGGTAAAACTGCTAGAATACAGACATTGTGCCTTTGATCAGGTAGCTCTAGAAAAATTGTTTGTAAGGAAGGACTATATTATTACTGTGTGTTAGATGACTATTGGTGACTTTGTCAAGGTATTAAATGAAATAGATGAGCTATAGAAATAATTGGTAGGTTTACAAACAAACAAACCTAAGCTGAGAGAGATCAGAAATTCTGGCACTTGCTGCTAAACATCAAGTAGTAAAAGATAGGATTGAAAAAGACTGAACAATAAGGACTTAGAGACAATTCTCAGTTGAAGACAGCAACCTAGCCATGGCAAAGATCAGGGTTTTGTTCCAGATGGCCTCAAGTTAGCACAATTAACTTGAGGCAGAGAAGCAGGAGGAAGAAAGAAGCAAGAAATAAATCAGGTTTAAGAATTGTCTAGGAAGGAATATGGTTACTGGCACATGGATTTGATTAGAAACAAATAGATCCTATGCCTACATCCTTTGTCAAAACTCTCAAAGACACCATGAGGCCAAGCTAAACAGAGCCTTTGGTTGTTCAAGCTGCAAAACTAACTTTGGACCTCCAAGATTACTCCGTTAGAAGCAGTCTGCAAAAACTGCACAGCCTTCAAGGAGGACACATACCCCAATGCCTAACTCAGGTGTGATTATAAAAAATAATTGGCAAAGAATAAACTCCCAGAAGCCAGAGAGAAGGGACACCAAAAACAGTGGGCAATGAGTCCCTTCCAGAGAACAGCATCTGAGCCTAATCAAAGCACTAACTTCTCAACTGTCAGGGTAAGTGGCTTTCAGAATGCCTGCCTATTGGTTATGGGAGAAGCAAGAAGCATACCTTTTTAGTTCATAGGTCCCAAACAAGAAAGAGCCAAAATTGGACTCATGGAGAGCACTGCCCATCGTGTGGATAACGTAGGCTTAGCACTGGATACATTGATTGGATTGAGTGTTCTTTCTTGGGGAAAGGCGTGTGTGTGCTCTATATGTTGAGAAAAATGAGATAATTAATGTTTCATGGCTAGAATGGTTGACTGTGGCATAAGTTGCTAGCGCTCATCACTAAATGTGTTTTCTTTCTGAGCACATCTGTAGACTATATTCTCAGATTCCTTTGAAGTTTTTTAGAACTATATAACTGAAGCCAAAGGAAAGTGAGGAGAAGTGATATGTCACCTCCAGGTTTAGGTGGTTGAGAGTGACTGTGCCTTCTCCCTCGTTCCTTTTCTCATCCGTACCATTAAATGCAGAGAAAAATGAGGCCCTAGGAGGTGTTGGATCTATAGGGGACAAGGATCCTGAGTCTCTCATTGACAGCATGGATCACAGCCCTGACTCTTAACTGCCATCCTCTGCCAATCCACCCTGCATGATGATATGGGAGAACAAAAAACTTTTATTGTACTAAGACACTGAGAATCTGGGGTTTTTTGTTACATCAGTTTGCGTATCTTGCATAAGTGATCTTTAGTGTTTATAAACAATTATTTTTAAATTATTTTCATATTTTAGGTTGATATCTGTAAAATTGTGAATGTGAATCAAATATTGGATTTCATTGTAATCTAATTGTTTTACATCAAATCCATTTTGCAGCATACTATTAGTTATGTTAGCTTTATAACTTTATTTTCCTTTTTTGGTTATTTATGACTTCCTTCCTACTGGGTTAATTTCTGTATACTTGAGTTCCATATAAGATATCACAGGAATAGTGGGTTATGTTACTAAAAACAAAATCAATCAAATCTGGAATTCTTCTTTTATATGTGCAGTGCACAATACCATTCCACTTATAATTAGGTAATTTATTTATATGGCACCATAATTTTTTTAAAATGCATAATAATTTTCCTTCATTTTTGTAGAGTATATCTTTACCTAGAAAAGGAATGCTAAAATGAGAAGAAGAGTGGTTGTTAAACTAAGATGTTATTGCTAAGTATCCTGTGGGCATACAAAAATTATTTTTAATAACAGATGCTCATTGAATTCACAATTGGAATGGAACTCATTGACCATTCTAATGCCTTATCTAGTACAACCTCTTCATTATTCAAATAAGGAAACTGAGCCTTAGAGCAGTGAATTAATTTTCCCAAGTTCACAGAGGTAGAAAATCGAGAGCCAGGCCTAGGAGCCAGATCTCCTAATACCTAACCCACTGTTCTTTCCAACACAGCAAATTTCAATGCACTATATATTATGCTTCAGAGAAACTTAGAAATTTGGGGGTTTTGTGAGTTATGATGATAATATTATAATTTTCTTTTCAGATTAATGTATATATTTTATGAAAATCTAATAAAAACTCCCAAAATGTAATTTTAGAATCTGATAAACTATAAGAAAGATTAAATAGACATTAAATAGTAAGGAAAATGGAGAAAAAGAAGACTAATAATAGGGTATTTGCCATGCAAGATTTAAACCTTACCATAAAATCACATAATCAAAACAATGTGGTAGTAATATTAGAACAAACATCGGGTCAATGAGATAGAATCAAATAGTCTAAAAAAAGACCCTGCAAATGAGTTTTATATGTTGTAAGAGATGTCAGTATAAATGAGACAAAATGAACAGTCTGATGATCGTCCATTCTTCATAAGCAAGTCTGCCCAAGATCTAGGTGCTCCTTTTCCAGGTGATAGATTACATCGAGGGGGAGAAAATAACCTTCACCAAATCTCACGTTCAAAGCCTCTTTGCTTAGAAGCAGTACAAGTTACACTGTTTGATTTTGTTAAAGGCTTGAGAAAACTTTGGTTTTACTGTACTGAAGAGTTGAGAATTTTGGTGAGATGTTACCACAGACCCACAGATGTCACCTCTATGTGCTGTGATAGAGGTTAATGTAAGAGGGTCAGAATATCTCCTCCCCCACCTCTAAAGAATTGCTAAAAGGTAAAGAAACAATAAAGTCTGCTTACTAGTCCCTCTATAGGTATTCTGAAAATTCTATCTCACATCAAGTATAACAGCCCAGAAAGGGGATTCATCCTTAATTTTGCACAGTCCTAAAACAAGTGAACATACTAAGCTCATAAGGAGATGAAGAAATCACAGCAGCAGCAATCCTACTATTGGGCATCTACCCAAAGGAAAAAAAGACACTTTGTGATAAAGACATCTGCACTCGAATGTTTATAGCAGCACAATTCACAATTGCAAAGATGTGGAAACAACCCAAGTGCCCATCAATCCATGAGTGAATTAATAAAATGTGTTATATGTATACCATGGAGTACT
Source organism: Daubentonia madagascariensis (assembly GCA_023783475.1). NCBI lineage: Eukaryota > Metazoa > Chordata > Mammalia > Primates > Daubentoniidae > Daubentonia > Daubentonia madagascariensis. The sequence continues at coordinate 43,595,124 of JAKFHU010002088.1, read as the reverse complement.
ACTCAGCCACAAAAAACAATGGTGAATTAACACCTCTTGTATTATCCTGGATGGAGCTGGAGTCCATCCTCCTAAGTAAAGTATCACAAGAATGGAAAAACAAGCACCACATATACTCACCATCAAATTGGTACTAATTGATCAACACTTCTGTGTACATATGAAAGTAACATTCATCGGGTGTTGGGCAGGTGGTGGGGGATGGGTGTATTCACACCTAATGGGTGTGGTGCATGCTGTCTGGGGGAGGGGTACGCTTGTAGCTCTGACTCAGGTGGTGCAAGGGCAATATATGTAACCTAAACATTTGTACCCCTGTAATATTTTGAAATAAAAAAAATAAAAATAAAAATGTGAAAAACAGCAAATATACAAACAAAAGAAACGGAAAGTCATGGAGTGAAAGGTTGTCCTCAGAGATAAAGTTTTTAACGTCATCTCATTTCAAAGAAGGTGAAAGGACTATCCCAGGTGCATTATAGCTGTCGTAAAGAATAAAAACAAAAGCTAAAAGAAAAAAAAAAACTATTCAGCCTTAAAAAAAGGAGGAAATTCTGTCATTTGCATATGAATGAAACTGTAGGACATTATGCTAAGTGAAATATGCCAGGTACAGAAAGACAAATACTGAATGATCTCATTTATATATGGAATCTGAAAAAGTCGAAGCCATAGAAGTAGAGAGTAGAATGGTGGTTACCAGGGGCTGGGGGGCTGGGGGAGTTGGGATGTTGGTCAAAGGATACAAAAGTTCAGTTAGATAGGAGGAGAGAGATCTATTGTACAACATGGTAACTACAGTTAATAATAATGTATTGTATTCTTCAAAATTGCTAAAAGAGTAGATTTCTAAGTGTTCTCGCCACACAAAAAAGAAGTATGTGAAGTAATGCATATGTTAATTAGCTTGATTTAGCCATTCCATAGTGTATACATATTTCAAAACATGTCACACAGATAAATTTATACAACTTATATTTGTCAATTAACATAAATAAATAAAAGGAAAAATGAAAAAAAGAATAAGTAAACATATGTAAATAATAAAAAAAGAAATATCAATAGCTTTTAGAACACAGACACCAATCTTCTATTTATGAAAATAATACAAAAAGCAAATAATCTGGAAAAATATTTACCAATGCTGTAGTTTAATAGGCAAAATAAGGGGTTAATATGCAAAAATCTCACATAAAATCAAGAAGAAAAACAAAAAACCTATTAGGTGAGTAGAGAAAAGATACGAACAAAAAATTCACAGATGAGTAAATATGAATGTTCTAATATGTTAAAGTGTGTAAATCTTTATAAGATTTAATAATAAAACATTTATAATATGAATTGCAATTTTTTTAAGTTTTGAAATACTTGACCCATTTATCCCCTTTTTGGAATCTATCCTATAGTTAAAATTTTTTTAAAGAATTAAGATTTACATACATCACAATATTATTGTTAAAGCTGAAGTTTTAAGTTGATTCAGATTGAAATCAACCCAAATTAACCAATGTAGGAGAAATGTTAAATATATCACAATGGAATATTATGTAACTCTTAAAATGAAGATTAGAATGATTTTTAATAATAATTGTTTGAATAATTCAGAAAGTATTAGAATATTTATAAAGTAATAGCTCAAGTAAAAGCTAGAAAAATTGTGTATCAATATCTCAATTCTATAATAGCACCTATGTGCAAAAAAGACTGGAAGAAAATACCTGCCAAATATATAAGAATCAGTATTACTGAATGCTGTAATTATGAATAGGTGGTAATTTCCTTTTTATGCTTTCCAAATTTTTGAATTTTGCATTCATAACTTCAACAATCAGAAAATTTTAATATGCCTTCCTTCCCCCCACATAACCCTACACACAAACACTATTACAGAATTAAAAGCTACTCCACCAAATAAAGATTGCATGTAACTATATTCTCCTAGCCATTCTATTTTTAAAGAATTATTAAGGAGATACCACAAAATTTTACAATTAATTTTCTTAAACCAAAGATTCCCTTTATAATTAAAATCTTCTCTTTTATTTTTTTCTAGTTGAAAAAATAGTGTTAATTACATTACATTAAATTACATTAAAATAGTGTTAATTACATCTTCCTTACTGAAATATAATATTTGAATATTTTACTTTGTGTGGCAAATTGCATATTTTAGAATACCCAGTATTTTAATACCCTGTGGTATTATCTAAATCCAATTATAGCCACACAAAGGGTTTGAAACATGTGTTTATTGAATCCCTATTGGTCCCTTCAGTCTTTATCATATTGTTTCAAAAGAGTTAAGAAAACTATTTCCACATCTTATTGCCCTTCCAATTTCCTTAGGTTAGAAAATTTATGTGCAAAACCTTTAAACTGCATTGACAATCCACAATAAAATCCTCATCTCATCTGTACTAGAGGGTGAGTAGGAAGAGACAGAAAGAAATTTTTCAAACTGGTATTTAGAGGACTTTTAATGACCAAAATACCTTTAGTATTATTTCTAAGACTTCTTGCAGGACATTTGAAGCAATAAGAATTCCAAAGTTTAGAATAATTCACAGCTAAGTACAATCTCAAAGGCAGCTATCTTTTATAAGATGTAATGTGATTATTAAGATCATTTATATAAATTGAAGTTTTAAAAACTGCATAGCATGGAAAATAATTTGGTGAGATGTTATCTGTTGCTCTGATGAAATGAAAAAGGTCTTTTCTCTTTCTGGGTTAAACAGAAATAATGTTTGTTCTTAATTGCAAGACGTCACAGAGCTTTTCATAAACTAACGTGCATCCTAAATCTTACTCAAACTTAAGGCATTATTCTCATCCCAAATCTGCATTTTTAAGAATTGCCTCAACATAGTGTTCCTCAAAAAACACTTTGGGAAATGCTTGTCCTAACACTTCTTCCACCACCACTTTTAATGTATGATTTTTTCCCCAAATCTGTACACTTTCTCTACACTATGATTGCAAGTGATCTAAGCTAGCAATATCTACCCCCGCCAAGTGACTATAAATATTGTGTGAGTCTTTGTCTCCTAAGAATATACTCTGACTGTGGTTTATTGAGAGAATAAATGGGGAAATGAGGAAGAGCGAAATAGATGCCTAATTTGAAACAACTTCCAGAATACAGCCATAACCACACAGCCAGGTGCCATGTGAACTGGACTATCATTTAGGATAAAAACAGCTCTGGAGAACCAAGAGGTCCCCTCAGCGCGTGTCTGCCTGCCCTCCCTGCTTTAATGTTCCACATGATGCCAACTCAGTCACCCTCTTTCTCTGCGTCTTCACTCCTGCTGACACTTGCAAGCTGACTCTCATTATTCTCCTCTCTATTGAGGCATTTTCTTAACCCTGAGTTCTGCAACCCCATAGTTTCTGCTTACTGCTTCCTTTCTGTGTATCACTCAGCAACTTTACCGCCCTATTGTCTTCAGCTTTCCTTTGAATGTCCCATTCAAACCTCACAAAAGAGATGAAAATCTGATGGGGACTGCCAGTCTCATCCATTTTTAGGCAGCCCAGTTGGTAACAGTGCTCTCTCTCCAGGACAACGTATACTCTGCTGGCCAGACTCTACGTGGGTGCCTTTATGTCGGGCACAAACACTGGGACCAATTGTATGTGGTAACAGTGGTGACGTCACCTGCACAAGGAACCCCTCTGAGGGAATGAAGGAGTAGCAGGCACCTTGGACCAAGGAATCTCCAAGGAAAACCATGACACTGGCAGGAAACTTAGGATGTCCCCTTTTAGTATTGTTTACATCTTCTTTTATACTGCATTTAGTACATCCTTGACAATTTTATATTTTTATTTGTATATTTTTGTGAGGAATTAAAAAATGTCCCTGCTTCAATTTGTATAAAGTATTGACAAACGCTTAAAAGACGAATAAGCACAGTAGATGGAATCCTCACTGAAACCTCAGTAAAAAACATAAAACTCATTTGGAATATTTGCTGCAACAGAAATTAAAGCTATCTCTAAAGAACATCCAGTCTAGTGGACAAATTTGAGCCATGAAATTGGATGATCAACCAGTTGCTTGAAATAGTGCATTGATTAGGTATTCTTATTAATAAGGCAGGAGGTCTTACACCTCCAGTAATATTTTTGCTGCTCTGAATTGGAGATGTAGAAAGGTAGGTCTGGGACTCAGTTAAAACAACAGTTTCTTTCCTTAATCCTTACAGAAGAGTCACCCAGAGATATTGAGTCCAAGAAGATGCATTACCCTCCAATGCAGGACGTCAATAAGACATACACACTGACATGGGTTGGGTACCATCTAAGGCCAAGAAAATGACAAGCAGGGAATGTAAAAGAGCCTTGTGCTCTGTCATCAATAGTTTAAATGCTCAAGAGAGGTCAAGACCCATAAGATTAGCCCCTTCTCTGTCACACAAAAATTGAAAGGCTAGTTTAAACCGTGCTTTTATAATAGCACTATAAAGTAAGGTCATTCTTCCATGTATGCCAATAAGAACATTCACATCTGCAGCAATTTGTGCTATGGTAAGCCATAAAAGCAAAAGAAAGAGCACTTGGTCATATATATTCTTAGGGAACCCGAGTGCCCAGAATCAATGAAACAGGAAAGTCACTGAGTGAGCAAGAACGTCTTGAAAAAATGGCCCTGGCATTGGAATCGTGTTAATTGAGTTACTTCTCCAGCTCAATTTGTACCACTGGTGGTAACATTTCCTCTGAGGGTGTGGTGATTGATAATGTGACTGACATTGGTAAGCAAAAGGACTGCTTCTCTTCCAGTGGCAGTAGTGAGCCGCCTCTGTGGTGCTGGTGTTCACAGGCTCTGTTTCACGTAAGCCCAGCAAGTCCACACAGACTCTGCCTCTAACGACTGTACATTATATGGACCCTGATGTCAATTTAAAAGGTAAGGATTCACATCAGTCCACCATCTTCACCAATCTAAATCAGATCAATATTCACCGGTAATGCAAAATAAATGTTAGAGCATCTCTAGGGAATTACAAATCCAATTGCAATAACTCTATTAAATTTGGTGACTTATTTTTACATTAACCAATGGAGGAAGTGCTTGGATATCTCCCAAAACATGTAATGCTTGTCAATATCAGGCTCGCTTGGAAATATTCTATGTTTGTGACAAATTTGACACTTTTAGTGCTTAAATTAACTAGTTTGTTTCCAGATGCCAAGACTTCTTATACATAAACCTAAAAGGAAAGATACAAAATATTCTTCCAAGGTCTGAGAAGGAGTTTTCCACAAACTTATTTAAGACATAAAGAGTCTTTGGTAAGTATCTTTGGCTTAAGACAGCTAACCTGAAATGGCTTCCACATAAAGAATTCTGAGAGATCTTTCAGTAGCCTAACGAGCTATTACTCTCATTACATCTGGTCATCTTAGGGATGGCGAGAGTTTGTAAAAGAAGCAAAAAGATGACATTTTCAAATTGTTTTCCAGATGATTCCCTATAAAGTAAGTCTATGGCTTCAGCATAACCAACCCAAGCTCAACAGGTAGGAAGAGCACAAAGCAATCCAAAACAAGCAGCATTGTTCCCTGGGATGAAAATCTTTAAAGAAAGTCAAAGCAGTTCTGAATGAATTGTAAAGAAAAAAAAATTTTTTTTTCCACTGATCAGAACAGAGGGTTGTGGTTCACTGGTTCTGTCTCAAAGGACTCAGGAAACTGGGAGGGACAACCACTTTCCACACTCCACAGGCCACATGGAAACTTGGCGGATAAAGAAAAATCCCCAGGGCTAGTGACTGGTCAATTACGAATTGTAATTCAACTGTCTCTACAGTTGCCAGAGAAACCAACTTGGGAACCGTGGTACCTTTTGAGACATGACTAAAGAATGGCTGTGGCTGATTAGAATACAGTGCTAAGAGCAGTGTTTGATCCATGGCTGAGCAGTGCATTGCAGGCTATTCCTTGCATTTACCAACGGCTCGATCGGTAAAAAAGAGAGCAGAAGCGTACAGTCATGTCAGCATAGCACAGCTCCCCAGTCCATAGCTGACTTATCTGGCGTTAAACTGAAAAACTGATACTTCAGAGCCATGAATCTGGCACATTTCAAGGATATGACATCTGTTGAGAACAAAAATGTGAAAACAAAACAATTCTATATAGCGGGTAAACACCTTGACAAATATGAAGGCTTTCAATCATGTCAAACTGTTTTAAAAATGTCCACTTTGCCACCCCTCTCCAGATACTTAACGTTTCCTAACACAAGAATAGAATAAATACAGGAGAGAAATCAATGCTCTGCACATCCAAATTGTTCGAGCCTGCCACTGCAATCAAACTTTCTTCCTTTCCTCTGCGAAGAGCTCAGAGGCAGTCTCTCAGTTCAAGGATGAAACATTCTCACCGCTCCGCTGAATATAAATATAGATAAGAGAAACATTAATTTCCTGAAAATTTAGCTGAAAAATTACGATGAGCTGTGTTTTCAGCAGCGGTTTTCTGTGGCTATATGGAAGGATTCTTTTGTAAATAACCTTGTCAGTAAAAAAACCTCCTTGTAATTGGTAACTTTTTAATACTGAGTAATTGGTAAAGAAGACCTTTTCTCATGATTTAGTTAAAAATAACTTAACATACACTTTTAAAAAGGATTATTTTCCATGAATTCTAATACTCATGAAAGCTTTTAAATTAGCAGCCCTGCGGCCGGAAATTTCCATTTAGCCACAAAGTTCACAGAGCCAGAAAATCTTTCTTTAGAACCTTGGAAATGACCATGAAGAGACTGTAGTCTCCACAACCGATGAAGGCAGGAGGGTTATAACAGGTCCAGTTTGGGCAATAGTTTGGCATTTGTTCAGAGAGAACACACCTGTGCAGAGTGAGGGCACTGCATTAACTCATGTACAGGAGGTTGTCTCATTATCACCTGATATCAACTAAATTTCTGAATAGACTGGGGGACTCCTCCTCCAATCTGCTTTGCAAGTCACTGATATTTTCCACATTACTTGCCTCTCCTACACTTTAAAAAGATTTCATTAAAATCAAGCTGGGTTCTTTTTCTCTCTTTGATGATCAGTGCTTCTTAGCATAGTATTCAGGGCCTTTATCCCCAGACATCCTTGCAGTTGTTGGTCTGTTCCCTCCCAGAATGCTCATGAATTCGATGGCTGGCTCCAGAAAGCTGGAGCTTCCAAAGACAATATTCACGGTTGGATGGCCCAAAACTGTTAGTCTTTTGAAAAGAATTTCTTAATACTGATTGATTTCTACAATGTAATGTATGCAAAAGGGAAGGCTGGAAATAGCAACAATTTGATTTTTTTGTGGAAATAAAGTCACAAGAATTTAATTCTTTTTAAAAATTGAATTAAACTTTAGGAATCTAACAATGCATAAAGACTCAGATTGCCACTTTTTGCTATCAAAATTCTTCTTTGGGTGATTTTTTTAAATGTCATTATTTTTTCCAAATATTTATTATTCTGAAGACATAGCTCATGAAATGATATTTTAGCAAACAGTGTAATGGGAAAACAACTATTTACATTATTAGCTATATTCAATAACTCCTTTATTCTGCTTCTGGGGTCATATATGGCATATAAAATTTGGAGGTCATAAGACATAATACAAATTCCAATATTCATGAAAAATATAATACATTATGTTTGCTTATTGCCTTCATTGAGTTAGAGGTTTGGATGTTTTAATTTTGCTTTAAAATATTCTTCACTGAAATTCCTTGTTTTGCCAGAAAAATACATGGAGATTTGTTATTTGATTAAATTTCTTGGAATGAGTCATTACATGATTCCAAACAGTCAGATTTCTCCAAGAAAATAAAATGCAATTGAGGAAAATATGTTGAATTGATTTACTCTGTTGTTAACCTATACTCACATGATGTTTTCTAATATACATATCAAGACATTAGAAGTCAGAAATCATTCCTATTTATAATCATAAATTTTTATTTGGGTGGTGTAGTCTCCCCTCCCCCTCTCCACATAGTAAAGTCTTGTATGCATATTATAGGGAGAATGATAATGATAATAATAATTCAAGACTTAGACAAGAACATTTGGTTTAATAAATATTGAGTCATAAATACTGAAAGGGCACACAAGTATTAAGACCTAGGATGGTTACCTCTCCCTAGTTTGACAATTACTGGAGGAAAATAATACTTTCCCTTTTTTTCTATTTTTACTTAGCTTTACATAGTATATTAAAAATGTCAAAATCTTAATGTTCTTATGGCAAGAGCATAAGTCACATTCTGGTTAAGCAATGGGAAGTATGGCTGGAAAAGCAGACAGGAGCTAGTATACTGGGTTAAGGAGGTTAATGTTACATCTTGTTAGCCACCATGAAATATTAAGTGACATACCATGTTTTCATTTAGAAGTGTCACTCTGGAGTCATTGTGGAAGGTGGGTTAAAATTAGAGGCAGCAGGAGGTAGAAGTCCCCTTACTATGCAGAATAATAACCAAGACCATAGATTGTAGCCTATAATAATTATAGACTATAATAATGTAGGCAAGAAATGATGAAGGCCTAAAATAAAGAATAAGGTATGGAGAGAGTTAGAATGTTTAGAGATATTTGAGAAGAGTAAACCAGACCTGATGACCCAACAAATACGGAGTAAAAGTGCAAGGATGATTCAAGGATAATTTCAGGTTTTGACTTGAGCGACGGGGGATGGATGAGGTTGCTATGGAACGAGGTGAGGGAGAAACCGGAAGAGTACGCAGTTGGAAAAGGCTATAGGCACTGTCATGGAGGTTTCAGCGGGAGGTCCTGGTGGGACATCAGACAACAGCCAATAAAACACACTGAATACAACCTTCCTTCCTCACTAGAGAATGGACACATTTTTCTGGAATGCTTTGTTAAAATATCTTGCCATTAGAGTTCAAAGTTCCTCCAGCTCAGTGCCGGCACAGAGGAGCATCTCACAAAGTGTGCACTGGATTTGAAAAATGAATGAATGCATAAAGGAATGAATACATTCACTTTGACGACTAATACATTGGTTGCAATTATTTCCGAACGTCTATATCTCCCACTAGACTGAACGTCTTGAGAAGTCCTTGTATTTTCAGAATCAAGCAAGTGACAAGTGAATAGAAAACATTCAATTAGTATTTATTTGTAGACAGACTAAATTTATTAATGAATTACTTTAGGAGTTAATCAGCCAGGTTGACTCAAAGTTTTACTAATTGCAGGGTGGGAGGGTGGGTGGTAGGCAAGTTAATTTAGGAAAGGCATTAACTGTTTCCAATCCACATGACACTTTGTTAGTTTGCTTAGGCTGCCATAACAAAGTACCACAGAATGGGTGGCTTAAACAACAGAAATTTATTTTTTCAACATTCCGGATGCTAGAAGTCTGAGAGCAAGGTGTTCACAGGGTTGCTTTCTTCTGAACTCTCTCTCCTTGGCTTGTAGATAGTCATCTTCTCCCTGTGTCTTTACCTGGTCTTTTTTCTGTACGTTTCAGCACCCAAATTTATTCCTCTTATATGGACTCCAGGCATATTGAATTAGAGCCCACCCTAATACCTCCTTTTAATTTACTTACCTTTTTAAGACTCTATCTCCGAATACAGTCACATTCTGAGGTAAAGGGAGGTTAGGACTTCAACATGTGAATTTTTATGAGACACAGTTCAGCTCATAACAGATATCATTTGGAACTTTTGAAATCTATAGGGTCTCTCCAGCAATTTAAGGACAGCTAAAGTTTCAGACTTCACCAGTTATTACCAAGCAGCCTGACTTGTAATCACCTTAATGCTTATATCCTTATAATTACCTACTTCTTCCTTGGTATTCCATCAGTGTATCATTCAATTGAAGAATATGAGATAGTTCATTAAGATTGCTACATGAATTTCTAAATACTTTACTGAGTACAAAGTTATGGTGTGCAAAGGTGCTAAATGTATATTGTGAGGAATGTATATTGTAATATTTTAGAGAATCAAAAAATATGAGAATACACTGGATTCTTCAGACTCTATATAAGTATTAGACATATTTTCTCTTCTGTAGTTCATAGAGGAAAGAACTCAATTTTTCAAAAAAGAAAAAACACAGAGCAATTAAAAATACTTCTGTTATTAGTGTTCTCATGTTAATGATGAAATATATCTCAGGGAGCAAGTGTTTATTCTGAAGACTTCATGCCCTTCCTTTAAAATGGTTCTCAGGACAGGCATTTCCAGTTAAGTTGAAGATTCAGATGTTGAGCTATCGTACTGATCTTAAGACAAAGGTAAGGCAGGAGCGGAAAAGGAAAATCAGCCTCTCTGCGTCCCGGGGAAGCAAGTAGCCAAAGAAGGGCTGTTCCCTTCACTATTCACACTACCCACACCTTGTACTGGGGACAAGATTCCACTTCTCCACAGAGGACACTTGTGGGGCTCGGGAGAGGCATGAAATGAAATCTAATCTCCAATTCTTAGGTCCCGTTTTGTCCTTCTGACGATTCTTCTCTTTTTCCACAAATGAAGCAGTATAAACTCTTGGAACTCAGAATTCTCCCTATGAAAGAAATCATCGTACTGTATCTTGTAAATGCCTCAGATCTCTGAAATAAAGAGCTTAAACTTAATTTTTCATTAACATAAGATTTTTTTTTTGCATCTAATTTTACCAAAAATGTAAGCTTTGGGAGAAGAGAATAAATTTAACCTGCTCATTGGGCCAACCTAAAATTCTTTGTTCTCAATCCTTACCCGTTTTACATAAACTACATTCCATGTAGCAGCAGGACGGATCTAAAATCAGCATGTATGTCAAATAGGAGAATATTCACGTACAGTAATTTATACAGGGAGGCAATTTAAACACCTCATTTAAATTTTATGGAAATGGTCTTGCTTGTCCAGCAACTGGCTGTGGAATAAGGTTAGGAGGAGCTTATTTTCTGGCCCCTAATTTTCTCTCTCTCTTTGCTACTGTCTTAATATCTAGCCTCTAGCACTCCTCTATCCAAACAACACAAAACAAAAATAATTTTCAGACTTAGGTGACTCCTTCAAGCTAATACATTTCTCTTGCAAGCTAATTGCCATTTGCTAAGGCAGAGGTGGTCTAATACACCTTCAAGCCAACTTGTAGGCTGTTAGGTACTGAGGCTCACACTGCTGCTCCCTGACCATATTCACTGTCTATTAGGAATTCAGGTTGCTGGGTGCACAGAAACCTAATCAACAGAAACAAGTCGGGCACCAAAGCTCTGATCAGAGTAAAGAAAAGCATGAATTTATATCTGTATCTTAGACTTTACCTGGCTCTAAAAAATCTAAGTCAAATTGAAGCAGAAAGGAAAAAAAAAGCATTGAGGTTCATCTAAGTCCCTTCGGTGTACAAATTCTATAGTTGATTTCATAGCTTAAAAATATCTGATGATTTTTCTCCACTTATCTTTAAAATTTTCATATTCACATAGCTCTTTGGGATGGCCTTTCCAAATCTTTAAAAAATGCTAAAACCTAAAGCCTACTTAATGACTAACTTTTATAAAGTAGAAGACAATTTCTGATTTGCCCTATACAGATCTTAAAGAACAGTAGCATGTGGAGGAGAGGCAAATAACTAGCACTTGGCTACTAGGAAAATGGACTCATCGGGAAGTCTCTCAGACTTCTGAGACTCAATCAAAAATGCAACTCACTGCTGAATTTCAAAACCACAGCCAGGTCATCCCCATGTTGTGTTATAATAAGAAAGTCTTCATATTCTAATGACCATGATGTTAAGCCTTGTTTGTACTTGGTCTTCCTTGCAACACTTTCACAGTTCATCTTATTAAACGATTGGGCCACCTTTAACTTTACACCCACTTTCTCCAAACCACAGTGTTTGATCATAGATTTATAGATCATTTAACACAGGCAACAGCTATTTCACCAACAGCCTTGCTGTCATTAAGCAGCAGCTACTGTTAAAAGTTCAGGAACAAGCCCAGCAGGATGATGAAAAGAATCAAGACACAGTGCCTACCCAACTGTCACAACAACAGGAAGAAGCATCTGGTGCCCAGAACAGTCAGCAGAAAGGGCACCAGCAATAGTGGGCCTGATTCTGTACGCCTTTTAGAGCAGCCGCCCTCCCTTCCCAGCTCTATCTCAAAGGACAAGCCAAGGAACCCCATAAAACTTCATAGAGCATAAATTAGAAAGTTATTTTGTCAGAAGCAACCCCATGGAATCATCAGTCTCAGTATCAGAGGAGGTTTTCCTGAAAATTGAGAAAAAAATTTTTGGCGAATGTCGACTGAGAGAAAAAAAGAAAAGTTTTTTGCCTTACCAAAACAAAGTTTACTTTAAAAACATAAATCTTTGTTTCTTGGAATCCACATCCACAGTGGAAATGAGAAAACCTCTTTTGCTATATGTGCATTTGTTATCTTGTGCTACATGTTCATCCATTCATTTTCATCATCTCTTCGTACAGTTACATCGTTTCCAACGCTGGTTCCTGTCATCGTGATACTGTGAGGACGAAACTAGAGCGTGCATACCAAGTGTCTTGAGTGGGACGCAGAACAAAGTAAACATTTGATGAGTGCCAACATTTTCTTATTCTGAAGAGCAAGGAATAAACTCCTATAAACTTGAATTAAACAGCAGTACATTGGCAAGTGTCAAACTCCCTGGCAATATACTAATAGGTATTGCTACCAAAGAAATACATTGGACCTTCAGAATTTGTTTATGAGTCAGGTAGAATGGGTTCTTTCACCAAACATTATGGATAGTGATGAGGCTCCAGGTCAGCCCACAAAATCATTACCTTTTAGGAGTTTGAAATAGTATAATCTTTCAGGGATAGACAGAAATAAATTCTGTTTTAATGATTTCATATTTTTAAAAATATCACTGAATAAGAAATAAATATTGTTGTTAGTATCATGTACCTTTAACGTTGATTCTTAAGTAAAGCAGCAAGTATAATTAAAGACAAAAGTCTTCTGTGAAAATTTTACAGGGAATACATTTAAGAACTTTGAGGGTAGATTACATTTTTTTTTCTTTTCTAAGGAGGACCAATTATTCTTCTAGTCTCATGCATTTCTTTCCCTTTGATCTAAACTTGTATTTTTGTTTTCTCAAAATAAGAAATGAGTTGTTTTAGAAAAATAATGAAGAGTAGTATCTTGATTAGAAATAGAAACCATTCTCTTTTGTTTGTTTTTTGTTTTTTTATTTTTTTATTTCAGAATATTATGGGGGTACAAACACTTTCTTATTTGATTTTGTAATCCCAGTGCTAACACACAGCTGCAGATATATGTGCGTGTATATAATCTACTGTATATTTATTATACGTGTATATATACATTATATGTGTATATGTCACAGATGAAGATATAGCTACATATTTATGCATTTATGTTTTCATATAGATACACATATATATATGGTATTTGGCAATGACCCCTTGGCAAAATAAACGAATTAAAGATGAGGAAAGAAAAGAAGACGGAGTGAAGGCTTTTCCTCTGGTAAGCAGAATCAGCACAAAAGACAATAGAGAAGAAAGATAAGCTAAAATTATATGAGTTCTCAACTGTGAAAGACTGAGAAACGCAAAGGAAAGAAGTGTTAAGGAATTGTTTTTGGGTCAGGGTACCATACACTAAACAACACATAGTGCCATGACTCTTGGCAGTTTAGCAACTCTGTCAGTTATGATCATTTGCAACTGAAAATAACACCTTGCCCACTTCCCAGGGACTTAAACCAGTACTTCTTAAACTTTAATGTGCATGCGAATCACCTCGATATCTTGCTGAAGTCCTGTTTAGCAGGTCTGGTATGGGAGTTGACGTGTTTTATTTCTTACAACTCCTACATGATGCTGATGATAACTACACTTTGAGTAGCAAGAGTTTAGATACATTGTATTATTTAACTGGTACTTAGCATTTATTATTGACTGGATGAAATGTCTGGAGTCGGGCTATCCCATGGTTAGTTCATGAACTCAATGTTATCATCAAGAACCTAGAGTCTTTTCATCCTTCTGCTTTACTATCTCAGCATTTTTAAGACATATTACCCCGTGATCACACACGGCTTTTGCAGCTCTAATCATGTTTTCTCACAATTGCATCCAAAGGTAGGAAGTAGAGTGACATGTATGAGAACATTCCACTAGTGTCTCTTTTTTTATCAGAGAACTAAACTTATTTCAGAAGGCTCACAGCATATTTTCCCTAATAGCCAGATTCCCCCAATTAACCAGAAATGGGTCATGTGGACCGGTTCGTGTCACAAGAGAGGTTGAGAAAGAAAGCAACTAGACTCTCCGGTCTCTGCAGTGAACAGCAGACAAGGGAGAAGGGGGTTGAGAATGGCTTTTCGGTAGGCAACGAACAAGTCAGCTCTAAGAGCTGTTGTTTTAATTGTCACCTGTAGGGGTAGATAATCTAAACCTGAGTGGAGGAAAGGAAGGGAGGAAGGAAGCATTAACTAATTGATTCTATTAACAAGTTTTCATTACTCCATTCTTCATATTTCAAAAAATATCTGTTGCTCATTTCTGGTGACTAATGATTTGAAATCATCTACTTTAAATTGCAATGTTTCGTGCAGTGTAGGTTCAAATGAGGTTTACTTAAAATAAATTGAAAATTCCTGGCCTCTAGCTAATAAGTGTTTATTCCTCTCCCTTAGTTTGTCAACGTACCTTACTAGCTTGCCCATTTGACATAGCTGTACATCAAAAGTATGAGCTGTTCAATGGCTTTTTTGTTCACAAAACACATAGCAAAAATCAAAGGCATGGTGAGGATGTACAGTTGTTGGAATAAATAGAGCAGATGGTTAGAACAAATCACTTGTTATGTGACTTCAATTCTTTAGGTATTTGTTGAGGGAAACATACAACGCTGTAAATGTTTCAAATATTCTAATGTTCAATAATTTATCACAAAAGGGAAACTACAAAGAGAATAACTTCATATATGACTGATATTTTTCAAGGGGCAGTATAAACAGAAAATATAAATGCGCTAGAAAAAGTAGCAAAAAGGTCAAATCATAGCAAAATTTCAATTTCCACATAAATAGCTGATTTAACATCTTTCTTTTTTTGCCTTTTTTTATTTCACAATATTACAGTGGTACATATGTTTTTGATTACATGGAGTAATCCCTGCTTGAGTCAGGGATTAAGTGTGCCCATCACCCAGATAGTGTTCATTGTCCAGTTAGGTAGGTTTAGCCCACACTCCCCTCCCCCCTTTCCGCTGCTTGATTTCCACTGAGTTTTGCTTCCCTGTGTGCAAATGTGCACTGATCAGTTAATTCAAATTTAATAGCGAGTACATGTGGTGTTTGTTTTTCCACTCTTTAGATATTTCACCTAGGCTTATGGTCTACAGTTCCATCCAAATTGTTGCAAAAGGTCTTAATTCATCTTTCATCATGGCTGAGTAGTACTCCATGGTATACATATACCACATTTTGTTAATCCACTCATGAATTGATAGGCATTTGGGTTGATTCCACATCTTTGCAATTGTGAATTGTGCTGTAATAAACATGCCCGTGTAGGTGTCTTTTTGATAAAATGATTTCTTTCCCTTTGGGTAAATACCCAGAAGTGGGATTGCTGGATCAAACGGTAGGTTGACTTTTAGTTCTTTGAGGAACGTCCACACTGTTTTCCATAGAGGTTGTACTAATTTGCAGTCCCACCAACAATGTATAAGCATTCCTTTCTCTCTGCATCCACACCAGCATCTATTGTTTTTGGATTTTTTTAATAAAAGCCATTCTAACTGGGGTGAGGTGATAACTAATTGTCATCTTAATTTGCATTTCCCTGATGATTAGTGACGTTGAGCATTTTTTCACATTTAGTGGCTGTTTGTCTATCTTCTTTTGAAAGGCTTCTGTTCATGTCTTTTGCCCACTTTTTCATGAGGTTGTTTGTTTTTCCCTTGCTGATTTGCTTGTGTTCTTTATAGATTCTAGTTATTAGTCCTTTATCAGATGTATAGCTTGTGAATATTTTCTTCCATTCTGTAGGTTGTCTATTTGCTCTGCTGATTATTTCCTTAGCTGTGCAGAAGCTTATTAATCTAATAAAATCCCATTTATTTATTTTTGTTGTTGCTGTGATTGCCATTGGGGTCTTCTTCAAAAATTCTTTGCTTAGGCTGATATCCAGAAGAATTTTTCCAACATTTTCTTCCAGAATTCTTATGGTTTCATGCTTTACATTTAAGTCTTTAATCCATCATGAGTTAATTTTAGTATATGGTGAGAGATAGGGATCGAGTTTCATTCTTCTGCATGTGGCTATCCAATTTTCCCAGCACCATTTATTGAATAGGGATTTGTTCCCCTAGTGTATATTGTTGTCTGCTTTGTCAAAGATCAGTTGGCTGTATGTGGATGTTTTTATATCTGGGTTCTATGTTCTTTTCCATTGGTCTATGTCTCTATTTTTGTGTCAATACCATGCTGTTTTGGTTACTATAGGCTTGTAGTATAGTTTGAAGTCTGGTAATGTGATGTCTCCAGATTTGGTCTTTTTGCTTAAGATTGCTTTAGCTATTCCAGCTCATTTCTAGTTCCAAATGAAGCATAGAATTGTTTTTTTCTAGATCTGTGAAATGTGATGTTGGTATTTTGATGGGGATTGCTTTGAATCTGTAAATCACTTTGGGTAGTATTGACATTTTAACAATGTTGATTCTACCAATCCATGAGCATGATATGTTTTTCCATTAATTTGTATCATCTGCAATTTCTTTACTCAGTGTTTTGTTGTTCTCTTTGTAGAGACCCTTCACCTCCTTGGTTAAGTTTATTTCTAAGTATTTTATTTTATTTGTAGCTATTGTGAATGGTATTGATTTGACTCTCAGCTTGACTGTTTTTGGTGTATAGGAATGCTACAGACTTGTGCACATCGATTTTGTAAACTGAGACATTGCTGAATTTATTTATCAATTCCAGAAGTCTCTTGGTGGAGTCTTTGTGGATTTCTTATATTTATAAGATCATATCATCAGCAAAAAGTGATGATATCTTTCTTGATTTGGATACCATTTATTTCTTTCTCTTGTCCGATTGCTCTGGTTAGGACTTCCAGCCCTATGTTGAATAGAAGTGGTGACAGTGAGCACCCTTGTCTTTTTCCAGTTCTTAGTGGGAATACTTTCAACTTTTCTCCATTCGGCATGACATTGGCTGTGCATTTGTCATATATGGCTTTTGTAATCTTGCGATATGTTCCTCCTTTGCCTAGTTTTTTAGGGTTTTTATAATGAAAGTGTGCTGAATTTTGTTCAGTGTTTCAATGCATCTATTGAGGTGATCATACCATCTTTGTTTTTGTTTCTGTTTATGTGGTGACTCACATTTATTGATTTACATATGTTGAACCGTCCTTGCATCCTCAGGATGAAGTCCACTTGGTCATGGTGGATCATTTTTTTTGATGTGGTGTTGAATTTGATTTGCTAGTATTTTATTGAGGATTTTTGCATCTATATTCTAAGGGATATTGGTCTGTAGTTTTCTTTTTTTGTTGTGTCTTTTCCTGGCTATATTATTAAGGTGATATGGGTTCATGGAGTGAGTTGGGGAGGATTCCCTCCTTCTTGAAGTTACAAAATAATTTCTGCAATGTGGGTACCAGATCGTCTTTGTAGGTCAGGTAAAATTCAGCTGTGAATCCATCTGGTCTGGGCTTTTGTTTGTTGGAAGATTTTTTATTACTGCTTCAATCCCATTGCTTGCTATTGTTCTGTTCTGTTCTATTTCTTCCCGATTATGTGTTTCCAGGAATTTGGCCCTTTCCTCTATGTTTTCAAGTTTATGTGCATAGAGACTTTCATAATATTCACAGATGATATTTTGTATTTCTATGATATTGGTTGTAATGTCTGCTTTTTCATTTCTGATTGAGCTTATTTGGGTCCTTTCTCTTCTATTCCTGATTCATCTATCAAGAGGCCTACCAATTTTTTTTTTATCTTTTCAAAGAACTAACATAATGTTTCATTGATCCTTTCTATTGTTTTTTTGTTTTCCATTTTGTTTAGTTCTGCTCTGACGTTAGGTATTTATTTTCTTCTGCTTGCTTTGGGTTTGTTTTGCTCTCACTTTTCCAGTTCCTTGGGACATGTCATTAGATTGTCAATTTGTGATCTTTCCATCTTTTTGATGTAGGCATTTAAAGCTATGAATTTTCCCCTTAGGACGTCTTTTGCTGAATCCAATAGATTTTGATAGCTTGTGTCTCCTTTGTCATTGAGTTCTAGGAATCTTTTGATTTCTGTCTTCACTTCATTATAGACCCAATAATCATTCAGCAGAAGGTTGTTTAATTTCCATGAGTTTGTGTAGAATTGAGTGTTTCTTTTGGAGTTTATTTCTAGTTTTATTCCGCTGTGGTCTGAGAAGATACATGGTATGATTTTGATCTTTTTGAACTTGTTGAGACATGTTTTGTCACCTAAGATATGATCAATCTTGGAGAATGTTCCATGTGTTGATGAGAAAAATGTATAATCTGTAGTTTTTGAGTAAAATGTTCCATTAGGCCCATTTGGATTAGAGTCTTATTTAAACTCAGTGTTCTCTTTATTTATTTTCTGCTCAGATGATCTGTCCAGTTCTGTCAGTGATGTCCCTGGCAATTAGGATGCTGTTGTTTTTCTTTCTGCATAGATCTAGTAAGGTTTGATTTATGAATATGGGTGCTCCTGTGTTAGGTACATACATATTTAGGATTGCTATATCTTTAATTACTCCCTTTACCATTATATAATGACAATTTTTGTCTTTCTTTACTGTTGTTGATTTGAAGTATATTTTATCTGATATGAGAATGGCCACACCTGTTTTCTTTTGGTTTCCATTTCCATGGAATATTTTTTTCCATCCTTTCACCTTGTATCCGTATAAGTCCTTGTGGGTTAGATGTGTTTCCCAAAGACAGCAGATAATTGGGTTGTATTTTTTCATCTATTCAGCCAGCCTGTGTTTCTTGAGTAGCACATTCAAACCATTCAGTTTGACTGATAGAATTGATATGTGGGATGTTGTTCTGTTCATCCTATTAGGTAGTACCTTATTGCTTTGTTTTACCTCTTGTGCTATTGTTTTATATGTGCTCTTAGCTTCATCTTTTGGGTGGCTTTACTCTGGTGGGTGTCTGTTGTGCTGCTCCATATATAATTGATTCTGAGTATTTCCTGCAGGGCAGGTCTGGTCTTGTCAAATTCCCTCAATGTTTTCTTGTCTGGAAAAGTCTTTATTTTTCCTTCATATATGAAACTTGATTTTGCAGTATACAAAATCCTAGGCTGGCAGTTGTTCTGCTTAAGAAGACTGAAGATATGGCTGCAGTCCTTTCTGGCTTGTATGTTCTCAGTTGAGAAGTCTGTAGTTAACCTGATGGGTTTTCCTTTGTAAGTTACTTGATGTTTTCACCTCACGGCTCACAGAATTTCCTCCTTCATTTTGACTTTGGCCAATCTGATGACTATGTGTCTTTGTGATTGCCTCTTTGCAATGAATCTCCCAGGTATTCCTTGAGCTTCTTGCACCTGGATGTCTAAATCTTCTGCAAGACCAGGGTCATTTTCCTCAATTATTCCCTTAAATGGGTTATCTAGTCCTTGTGAATATTCTTCTTCACCTTCAGGGATGACTATGATTCTTATATTTGGCTGTTTTACATAATTTCATATTTCTTCTAAGGTTTGTTCATTTTTCTTAGCTCTTTGTTCTTTATTTTTGACTGATGGAGTTAATTCAAAAAATTTTTCTTCAAGCTCTGAGATTCTTTCTTCTGCCTGGTCTAGTCTATTGTTAAAACTTTTCACTGTTTTTTGTATTTCCTTAAATGAATTTTTCATTTCCAGAAGTTATATATTTTTTAATATGTTGATCTCTTTTGTCAATTTTCATTCATTTCTTGAATAGTTTTTCTGGTCTTTGAGTTGGTGTTCCATTTTCTCTTAGGTTTCTTTGAGCTTCCTTACAATCCATATTTGGAATTCTTTATCTGTCATTTCAATATTTTCATTCTGGATGGTATCTATTGCTGGTCTTTTCTTCTGGGGCTGTCCTTTTGCTCTGATTTTTCATACCTTTGAGGTTCTTTTGCTGATTCCTTCTCATCTGAGGCAGCTGTCACTTCTTATTTTTGGATTTTCTTTCATGTAGATGGGGCTTTTTTTTCTTCCCCCCTCCCTTCTAAGGGAGTGTCTGTAGCATATGTTGGGTAAGAACATTTGGTTTGGCTGGTGGGTGCTTTGATAGGGGTCTAGGTTCTAGAAAGATGCCTTGGTTATAGATATCCTTAGTGTTGTGGTTTTCTCAGTTGCTACTTGTTTGTAGGCTAGGCAGTGGTGAGCTATGTGTGTGGGTAGATTCCCTGTCTCTCATTGATGAGGGAGGATGGAGGTCTTTGATATCCTTTCTCTTTCTCCAGCCCTGTGGTCTTCTTAACAGTTTAAATTGTATTGGCACACCCAGTTTAATCTCTGAGACAGTTGGTTGTGCTTGTGGGTAAGAATCAATCACACCCTATATGATTGAGTCAGTAAATGCTGTAAAGGGCTGTGTAAACTGGCCTCCCTGTCAGTAAGTGGTGCTGGAAGGAACAAGCTGCAGTGTTGTTTTGGGGACCTGTGGCCAGCTCTAGCCCTTCAGGAGAAGCACTCAAGTGCCCCAGGCTGTAGGTGGGGCCCTTGAACTTCCAGGTGAGTCTATATTCTCCACCATAGCAGAGGTGGGTGGAGGAGTAAGGCTGGGCAGGGTTGGGTTAAATGAGCTTGCCCTCAGGCTCCACAAAATCTGGTAAAGTAGCTGTTCCAGTGGGGTTCAAAAGTACACTCCTAGCATTCTTGGGAAATCTACCAGGGAGGGGCTTAGGTGGCACCACCCAGCCAGAAAATCTGCTTGTGGAGGTGTGGGTTGTCTGAGATGTGTAAGCTGGCTGTTGGGAGCAGGTTTCACTCTTCTTCCCCCTCCTCTGCTCCACAATCTCCTTCTGGAATCTACCAGCAGGCAAGAGCTCAAACTAGCTGAGCCCCCCCCCAATACCATTGCAAGCTGGTAGGTTCCCTGTCAAAGATCCTACCCTTGGTTGAGAGTGTGGCTTTCCTGTGGGGGGTGGGGTGCTTCACGAGTGTGCTGTGGCTGGGACCCACACTGCAATCTCTTTCCAGTTCTGCCCACATGGGCTCCCTTGCCTTCTGAACTTTTTTCACAAATCTTCCCTCCATGCCTCTGAGCAACGTGATCAAGTCCTGGGAGTATAACAGAGGGAATGGCCTGAAAAAGGGTAAAAATGTTTTACAAGCTGCGTCTTTAAAACCTCCCACACTCTTTTTTGAAATTATAGGCCAGTAGTCAGGAGGGGCAAGGGAATGTCTTTTGTTCTTTGTACCACAGGACATGGCTCACCAGAATTGTGCCCACAGAGGTCCAGGTGGGTGGAAGTCATGAGAGGTTGTCTTTTCTGGAGATGGGACAGATCAAAATCATCAAGTAACAGTAATAGCCTCAAGCTGGAAACCCTCCCTATAAAAGTCTATTTCTGCTTATGATTAGGGCGATGGCATTTTTAGATGGGAGTCTCTGTCCTCCTCATTTGCTGACTAATAAACTCTTTCATTTTCCTCAACCACTAGTCCTCATTCTTCTGATGCAGCCTCAGGGACAAGTGCTGAGCTTTTGGTAACAGGGGTACAGGATCTGCCCTCCAGGCCTGTCCCCGGGTCCCTAAAGATCAATCCCTGACCACACCAGGGAGTAGTGTGCTGGTCCTGAATTGCCTATGGGTTGCTTAATCAGGTTTTATGTCCCTACACTTTGGGCTGTGCCCTGCTCTGATGCAGCAACTGAGCAAGCAGCACCTGGGAGGGCCGGTGAGCAGGGAGCTCACAGTCAGAGCACACCTTAGTCCTCTGCAGGTTTAAGAGGAAAGGTTTGTGCCCCACTCTCTGTGGAAGTCCCAGTAGAGGGGAAGCAGCAGCTCCCAAGAGTCCCAGTTCAAGCATATTTCTCAGCAGCTGCAGGCGGGTGAGGAGAATGTGAGGTAAAGGGTCTGAATGGAAGAAATCTAGCACTCTGGTCATCTCTATGACTCTCTCCAGAAGGCACCTGGAATGTCCAGGATCTGGGGAGGTCATGCAGATCCCCCGGGACCCACTGGCCTTCTGTGGCTCCAGCAGTCTGGGCCAGAGTTGGGAAATGTTTGTGTGGGAATGAGGAAGATGAAAACTGAGGGGCTGAAGCACCATGGGGAAGACAAAGGCACATGGTGGGTGGAGAAGTAATATGCCACCTGACTGCTTGGCTCAGGTCTGTGGTAATAGGAAGCACACCAAGGAGGCTGGCAGCCTGGTGCTTTGTCCTCAAGAAGCTCCCAGTTCACTGGTAGCAGCAGCTCATCAGGGTAGAAATGCTCTCCAGCAACTCAGGAGTCTGCTGACTACCAGAGATGTGAGGGAAGGAGAAACAAACCGCTCCACCTACTCTTCTCCCTGGATTCTAAGCCTCTCGTGGATGACCTTTGCTGATATCTTGCTCCTTCTTGTTCTGCTCTGCAACTTCATCCCATGGAATCTCTTATATGTTCTGGCACTTTTCGCTCAGAATTACACCTGATCTACGATTGTTTGTTTCTTTGTTTTTTCATTTTCACCTAAAACATTTCCTTCTTTCTGAGACAATCTGGCAGCTGGGACCTCTGGTCAGCCATCTTGTTTTGATCAACATCTTTCTTTGAACTAATTTTATTTGAAGAAGTTAAAAACCTGTTAGCAGCTAAAGAGATACTCAAGTAGAAGTTGTCAATGACAGAAGATCCTCTCAAAGTGGTAGAGTCAACATAGATATATTCTGATCTTTTCTCAACTTTTTAGGTCAATAAATCCTTTTTACTAATTGATGAGATTCTAAGGGATTGACTTATAAGGGAGTGATATAAAAAGGAGAATGTTAATTTATATTTTTCATTTGTAATTTTAACTTTCCAATAACTAAAATGTTCATTACTATGATATAGGTTCACTGTCAAGACAGAGATGATGCTTGATTAGACTAGAATAAAAACACAGGTATTTGATTTACATGGAGACTAGAATTATGTCTATAGCCAAATGTAATATATTATCATCTCCATAGTTTAAGAGAAAACATTTCCCTGCCAAAAGAAATACTTGTTTCTGCCTGATGCAAGCACCACAGAACAAACAGTAAAAATCTGTTTTACTTGGCTGATACATTCTAGAATCAGAGTATAAGTCAGAGCAGAGTAGTTTATGATGTGATGGTGAACAAACTTAAAATTTCAATTCACTAATACAGCAAAGTTTATTTTCCATTAATGGTACATGGCCATCTCTGCTTGGCAGAGGGTCCAGTTCATTGCACGCTCTCACAGAACTAGTCTGATGGAGACTTCATTTCAACCATTCTTCTAGGATTACAGAAACAGGAAAAAGGGGGCATGGGAAACCATTCACTGATCTTAAGACTCTGATCTGAATTGAAACTATACTACTTGCTACCTGGAGTAATCTAAACTGCAAAGACTGAGGGCACAGACCCTAATACTGTCTTATTTCAGATGCCTCTTGCAAGTTTGAGGAGTTTCCAAAACCATATTCAGTTTTAATAATTTGCTGGAAGTACTGAGAACTCACTGAGAGTGAATCTACTCATGCGTATGGTTTATTATAGGGAAAGAATACAAATTAGGACCAGTCAAGGAAAAATCGCACAGGGCAGAGTCAAGGAAATTTCCAAACTCTATCTGTTGTCCTCAAGACATGTTACTTTCCCAACATCTATGAATATGCACCGTGCATTGCCAACCCAGAAAACTCACCCAAGCTTTGGTGTGTAGTTTTTATTGGGATCTCATTGTGGAGGTATAATTGATTAATTGTCCATGTGCTTGAACTCAGTTTCTAGCACACCCTTCCCAGAGGTCAGTCTCACACAACATTGTTTCAGAGGCCCATTGTGAGTTACCTCATTAGCATAAAATATCAGGTGGGGCCCATAATAAATACTAAAGACACCCCTATCACTCAGGGAATTGTAAAGATTTAGAGATTACTCCCTAGAAGCCAGGAAAAAGACATCTCTTTGGGAAAGGCCAAATTCTTTCCTACACATTTTCACTCATATTTCATTGGCCAAAGTGAGTTGCAGGGTCATGCAAGAGTTCAGCACAGAAGGAAAATATAACTTTCCCATAGAAAAGGAATAAATTTTGGTGAATAGTAATAATGCAAACTATCACTTCAGTGACATAACCACTCTTCCGTTAATGTCTTTTTTATTAGTCACATTTTGACATAAATTAATTTACAAGTCCTGAGGATATAGTTTAATCACTTTGGATAGATGTGGATATTTCCAGATTTCTTCTTCACTTATATCATATCCATTGCTGTTGGTAGTACATTCTGCAAATAGATAATATCATTTATAAAATTACTATTTATTTTTAAGATTTCTAACTAAAATATGTCATCACTTTTTCTTATTTATTCCATCAATAATTTAATCAACAAATATTTCTTAATCATCATCTCAAGAACTATGTTGAGAACAGGGCTATAGCCATGAATAAGATAGCCATAGCCTTGATTTTCTTGGAACTTACAGTCTAACAACTTTAAATTCTTTGTGACCAAAACATTATCACCCAACTGGGTTCATTTTTCCTGCTGAGCCAATACACCAAGACAGCAGGTGTTTCAGCAGAGAAAGAGTTTAATAGTTGCTGGGAAGCCAAGTGAGGAGATGGGAGAAATTTCTCAAATCTACTTCCCCAAAAAGTTCTAGGCTGGGGATTTTACGGGAAATTTGGTGGGCAGGGAGCTAGGGAATTGGCATTGCTGATTGGTTGGGTCAGGGATGAAATCATAGGGATGTAGAAACTGCATTCTTGCACTGAGTCGGTTCTTAGGCAGGGGCCATAGGACCAATTGAGTCAGTTCCATAGTATGATTCACTGGTACAGTTGGCATCATTGGGCCCATGGAAATGCATGGTCTAGAAAACATCTTAAAAAGCAGTCTTGAGTTTCACCATAGAGGTGTTATTTATAGAAGTGATTAAGGGAAGTTACAAATCTTGTGACCAGGCTCCTAAGTAGTAAGCAAGTATAGGGAAGAAGGCCATGGGGCAATAGCTGGTTAATTCTTAACTGTAGCTATATCTTGCAAAGCTCAGGCCTCTAGCAGAGCTTTAACCCCTTGGTTTCAATTGGTTTTATAAGGGTGATTTCCAAAAGACATAGATATGGCCAAATAATATAGAAGGGATGAAATAATTAGCAAATTACCATAGTCAACCATTATGCTAATAATTTATTAAGGTAAAAAAATCAATGAATTTTAAAATAATTGGGTAAAAATTAGATGTGAAATAGATTACTTACATAGTCTCAAAGTATACCCCCACAACACACATGTTAATTACAAACAGAAAAATAATAACGTTGGAAAACCGTGACAGACACCACCTTCACCAAGTGATGCAATTAACATTATGAGTAATGTGACAATCAACATTATGTGCCTTCTAAGAGGATGCACTAAAGACAAACATCACTTCTTTGGTATTACTACCAAAGTTTGTAATTTGAGTCTAACCATAAGGAAATATCAGACAAACCCAAATTGAGGGCATTACTAATCCCTTAAAAAATGCAAAAGTTAAAATGACAAAGAGAGATAGAGCCACACTTGGAATGGGAGAGAAAAGACCTCCAAAAAATATGCTTTTCCATAAAGTCAATGAGAAACATGAAAAAAATTGTGAAAGTAATTTTTCAGAACTCTATAAATTAAACAAAGTCTTGCAATGATAATGAAGAGCTTTCATTCAAAAAAAGAGGGCTGAATCTCACTAAGAACACCAAACTGTGGTATTATAACTTGACATATCGTCATCCCCTTTTTTCTACTCAGTGGTAGCCTTAAATTTGCAATCACAATAGCCATGAAAACTAGTAGTCTAAAAACTACTGGAGGGAGCAGAATTGGTCCTCAAAAGCCCAATTCATAGAGAAGTGTCATTATTTAACCTGGCAGTTCCCTGAGACTCCCACTTGGAAAGCCTGTCTTTACTTGACCTGACTCAGAATTTGCTCACTGCAAACAACCTTTTTTCTCTGAGCATTTTTTTTTTTTAAATCAGCAGCCATTGTTAAACACTGTAGCTGCCTGAGGTGATAATAACAGTTGGGGCCATCAAAAAGTTGACAAAGCACTTAAAGGAAAAAAATGTGGAATGAGTTGTTCATAAGAGACTTTGAAAAATACCAACATATTACTGAGAATCTGGAAAGTGATGTGCATGTGCAAGGCTGTAGTCATGCCCAGGCAACACCTGAGAAGGTTCTAATCTCTCACTTATGGCTAATCTTGATGCTCTGAGGAAGCAGAAATGAAGGCTGATGGAAACTTAAAGGCATACTCCATCACATACATGAGCTCCTTGCTAAGCTGAGAGATCTATTGGTTCAAGGCATTTAAAATAGTCTCTGTCCAATCATTAACTGACCATTAAATACTGAAATGAGACTTCAGTAGCCACATGCAATGAAGAATACATACTTCCCAGAATTAGTTCAGGAAAAACTAAACTAATAAATAGCAACAGCAGTAGCAACATCAACTACAAACAAGAAGAAAAACATCCTGGCATGCAAAGATCTGATTTTCAGACTTGCCACATTATGTTATTTAAAATATCCAGTTTTAAAAAAACATCATTAGGTATGCAACATGAAAATATAGTCCATACACAACAAGAAGGCCATCAGTAGAAACTGTCCTTGAGGAAGCCGAGACATTGGAACTATTAGACAAACACTTTAAATTATTTATTATAAATATGTTCAAAGAACTAAAGAAAACTCAGTCTAAAAAACTAAAGGAAAGGCTAACAATGGCATCACACAAAATAGAGAATATCAATAAAGAAGTAGGAGTTATAAAAAAAGGAAATACTGAAAAGTACATAACTTAAATTTAAAAATTAACTGAAATTAAAAAACAACTAGAGTGGCTCAATGGCAAAATCAAGAAGAAATAATTAGCAAACTTTAAGCTTGGTCAATTGAGATTATCTAGTCTGAGGAACATATGGAAAAAAAGTTGAAAAAAATGAAAAAAGGCTCAGGGATATGCGTGATGCCATCGAATGTGGCCGCATGTACATGACAGTTCTCTCAGAAGGACGGGAGAGAAAGAAAAGTGCAGAAAGAATATTTGAAGAAATATGGCAGCAAACTTCCCAAATTTAATGAAAAACGTGAAACTACAGATACAAGAATCTCAATGAACTTTGAATAAGATAAATGTAAAGAAATTAACAACTAGATACATTATAATCAAACTGTCAAAATTCAAAGACAAAGGTAGAATCTTGATGCAGCAAGAGAGAGGCACCTCATGAACACATGTGATCCTCAGTAAGATTAAAAGCAAATTTTTCATCAGAAATCTTTGTCATCAGAGGCTGGGGAATGCTATATTTAAAGTGATGAAAGAAAAAGTCTGTAAGCCAATAATTCTATATCCAGCAAAACTATCCTGCTAATAAAAAAAATAAATTAAGACATTCTCAGATAAATTTGTCACTAGCAGATTTGACTTAAATGAAAACTAAAGGGAAATAAAAGGTTGACATGTTGATATTCAAAATATTAGAAAGCATGTTGAATACATGTAAAGAAATACAGATTGCCAGTAAATGTAACTACATAGGTAAACACAGACGTTACACATGTGCTTTTTTTTTAACTCTTGTTTCTTGCATTCAAGTCAAAAGACAACTGCATAAAGCAATAATTATAAAACAGTGTTGATGAGCTTGTAATGTGTAAAGATGTAGTATGTATGAAAATATTAATATAAAGAGGAGAAGGAATGAAGCTATGTAGGACCAAAATTTTTGTATATAATTGAAATTAAGTCAGTATTAATCTGTGCTAGATAGTAATAAATTAATAGGCTAATTGTAGTCCCAGGACAATCATTAAGAAAATGACTAAAAATATACAATAAAAGAAATGACAGAGGAATTAAAAAGGTATTCTAAAAAATATCTGTTTTACCCAAAAGAAGGCAGAATTAGAGGAATAGAGGCGCAAAAAAGACAAAAAAAATGGAAAACAAATAACAAAAAGACAGCTGTAAATCCTACCTTAACAGTATTAACATTAAATGTAAATGGATTAAACAATCAAAAGGTAAAAATTGGTAGAATGGACTTTAAAAAAAAAAGATTCAACTATATGTTGTCAAGAAGAAACACACTTTAGATTCAAAGAAACAAAAAGTGTCAGAGTAAAAAAAGACAGACAAATGTGTTTCATGCAAACTGTAACCAAAAGAGAGCAAATGTGGTTATAATAATGACAGAAAAAATAGAATCTAAGTCAAAAATTTTTACAAAAGATAAAAAAAGGTTATTGCATATTAAAGATTCAACTTATCAAGAATATATTACAATTAAAAACATATTTGCACCTAACAACAATATCCCTAAATATGTAAAGCAAATTGGATGATGTGAATGAAGAAATAGATAATGTAGCAACAATAGTTGAAGACTTAAATATCTCACTTTCAATAATTGATGGAACAATTATAAAGAAGATCATCAGTAAAGATATTGAAGACATGAACAACACTATAAACCTGCTACATTTAACAACCACATATAGAACACTCCACTCAACAATGGCAGAATCCACATTTCTCTCATGGGCACATGAAACATTCTCCAGGATACACCATAATTTAGGCTACAAAGAAGTTTCAACAAATTTTAAGATTCAAGTCATACCAATATCTCTAACCATAATGAATTGAAATTATAAATCAATAACAAAAAATGGGTAAATCTACAAACATGTGAAAATTAAACAAAACATAAACAATGGACAAAAAAGAAACTACAAGATAACTAGAAAATACCTTGAGATGAAAAAAAACAAAAACAAAATCTACCAAAACTTATGAGATGCAAGTGAAGCTGTTCTTACAGAAAAACTTATAGCTACAAATGACTATTTAAAAAAAGAAAAAAGAGAGAGAAATATCTTAACTCAATAACCCAATATCCCACCTTGAGATTCTGGAAAATAAAGAGCAAACCAATATAAAACAAGGAGAATTAAGAAAATGGTAGATAATAGAGTGTAAAAAATTAAATAAAGAATGGAGAAACAAAAAAAATCAACAAATATGGAAGTTGCTTCTTTGAAAAGATCAACAAAACTAAATTTCTATCAAGACTGACCAAAAAAAAAAAAGGTGATTCAAGTTACTAAAATAAGGAATGAAACATCACTACTGACCTTATAGAAATTAAAAGGGTTATAATGGAATACTATGAACAATTGAATGCCAACAAATTAAATAGACTAAATGAAATGGTCAAATTCCTAGAAAAGCATAAATTACTGAAACTGACTTTAAAAGAAATGTAAAATATGAAATGACCTATAATAAGTAAAGAGATTAAATTTGTCAAGAACAACCCACAAAGAAGAACCCAAGTCTAAATGGCTTCACTGATTAATGCTTCAAAACATTTAAAGAAGATTTAATACCAAACTTTTGTAAACTTTTCTGAAAAAATAGAAAGGGAATTTTACAACTCATTCTATGAGGCCAGCATATTCCTGATATTAAAACCAGACAAAGACATTACAAGAAAAGAAAACTTTAGATCAATATTCCTTATTAAAATAGACACAAACATTGTCATCAAAATGCAAAGGTGGTTCAAGCTATGAAGATCAGTCAATGTACTATACCTCTTAATAGAATGAAGGACAAAAATCAAGTAATCATTTAGATACAAACAAAGCATTTGACAAATTCCAACATTCATTATGTAAAAACACTCAACAAACTAGGAATAGAGGGGAACTTCCTCAATATGATAAAAGGTATCTATGAAAACCCCACAGCTAATATCATACTTAATGGTGAAAGACTAAAATCTTTACCCCTCCAATTAGGAAAAAAACAAGAATTTCAACCTGCACCACTGTTATTCAACATTGTACTGTAGATTCTAGCCAGGGCAATTAGGCCAGAAAATGGAATAAAAGGCATTTAGATGGGAAAGGAATAAATAATACTATCTCTCTTCACAGAATGACATGATTTTGTATATAGGATATCCTAATATATACACCAGCAATAAACAATCTGAAAATGAAATTATATAAACAACTCCACTTACAACAGAATGTAAAAAAAAATACTTAGAAATAAATTTATCAAAAGAAATGCAAGACTTGCACACTGAAAACTAAACAAGGAAAAAAAATCATTGGAAAAAATTAAAGAACACCTTAATAAATGGAATGACATCCTATGATCATGGACTGGAAGAATAAATATTGTTAAGGTGGTGATACTATTCAAAGCAATCTACAGATTCAATGCAATCCCAAATAAAATTGTAACAGCCTTATTTTGTGGAAATGAAAAAACAGTGCTCAAATTTAAATGGAATTTCAAGGGGCCCTGAATTTCCAAAACAATCTTGAAAAAAGAAGTTAAAGGACTCATACTTTTTCATTTCAAAGCTTACTATGAAACTATAGTAATCAAAACATTGTGGTACTACAATAAGGATAGACATAGAAACCAATGAAATATAATTGATAACCCAGAAATTGAACCTGTACATCTATGTTCAATTGATTTTCCATGAGGGTGCCAAGACCATTCAATTGGGTAGAATTATTCTCTTCAACAAGTCTTTCTAGGTCAACCAGATATTCATATGTAAAAGAATGAAGATAGACACCTACTTCACACCATACACAAAAACTAATTCAAAATAGACTAAAGGCCTAAATGCAAGAGTTAAAACTATAGAATTCTTAGAAGAAAACATAAGTATTAATCTTTATGACCTTGAATTTGTTAATGGATACTTAGATATGACACCAAAACCTTAGCAACAAAAGAAAAAATATATCAGAATTCATTAAGACATAAAACCTTTGTGCATCAAACAGTATTATCAAGAATGTGAAAAGAGAACCCACGGAATGGGAAAAAATAGTGGCAAATCATATATCTGGTAAGGGAATAGCATCCAAAATATAAGAAGAACACTTATAGCTCAACAATAAAAAGACATCCCCATTAATAAACAGGCAAAGGACTTGAATAGATACTTCTCCAAAGAAGACATACAAATGGTTGATAAGCACATGAAAAGATGCTCAACATTATTATTAATTAGAAAAATTCAAATCAAAATCATAAGGAAGTATCACTTCACACTCACTGTGATGGCAATAATAATAATAATAATAACAGAAAATAACAAATGTTGGTGAGGATGTGGAGAAATAGAAATCTTTTTCCATCACTGGTGGGAATGTAAAATGGTACAACCACTGTGAAAAATGTTAGGGTGGGAAGCCTAGTAGGCGCTCACAGTGTGGGTGAAGAAAGATTTCTCATGCAGAAATTAAGATATAAAAGTAAAAAAAAATTTATTTTATCCTTTTAGAGGAGGGAGAGAGCGAGAGAAAAAGAGGGAAAAAGAGAAAGGAAGGAGGGTATGGGGGGAGAGAGCAGGGAGATGGTGTGGCATCCCAAAGAAAGAGAAGGGGGTGCCAGCAAGGAGGCCAAGTGGCTTGCTGCTTTTAAGGAGGACGAAGAGAGAGAAAAAAATAGTGAAGCTGTCAGTTGATAACAAAAGTGACAGCAGGTAGATAACAAAAACTGCAAGGATGTCAAAATCCAAGACTTGGTTTCCTGCCTTTCTTTGGAGAAGGGATTATCATAGGAGATGCGACTCTGTCCCAGAGATAGGGTTGAGGCTGTAGCCTCCTGTTTACTCAGGAACTCTGTAAAAAAAGATTCTCAAAAAAACAATTTTGAAAGAGAGAGATTTATATCTCTTTTCCGTTCATTCAGCTCGTTTCAGAAGTTTTGCAAAACAGAACTCCTGCAGGGTACCTGTCAATGAGAGAACTCATAGGATTGGTCTTTAAACTGTTACTGGGGAAATTGTGGGATTAGGTATTTTCCTGTTATTTTTGCAAGGCCACCCCTTTCAGAAAACATTTTGAAAGTTTCTTAAAAATTTAAACATAGAATTACCACATGACTCAGCAATTTTGCTTCTATGTGCATAACCAGAATAATTAAAAATGGAGATTCAAAAAATACTGACACACAAATGTTCATAATAGCATTATTCACAGTAGTCAAAAAGTATAAAAACCCAAATATCCCTCAATGGATGAATGGATAATCAAAATATGGAATATTATTTATATTTATATGTGAATATGGAATGAAATAATAGTGAATATTATTCAACCATAAAAAGGAAAGAGGTACTGACGCATGCTACAATGTAGATGAACCTTGAAAACATTACGCTAAATGAAAGAAACCATTCGTGAAAGGTCATATATTATACGATTCCATTTATTTGAATGAGGTAAGTCCACTGAAACACAAAGTGGATTGGTGGTTGCCAGGGGCGAGGGGTAGGAAAAAATGGGGATTAACTGCGTAATGGGTAATGATAGCCTCTGGGCGCTACACTTTTGAATGTAACGTGATGTTCAGGCCAGAACATGGTTCCACAAGGTTGCTCCCAGCCAGTGAGTGAGCATGTGAGGGTTACCAGAACAAGGCCATGTCTGCTCACTGAAACTTTTTTTATTGCGTGTTCTCACACGCATTTGGGAGCTAAAATCGTTGATCATGTGGAGGTAGAGAGTGGAATGATAGATACCAGAGGCTGGGAAGGGTGCGTATGTGGGAGGGGGGTATGAAGAGAGATTGGTTAATGGGTACAAACATACAGTTAGGTAGAAGGAATAAGTTCAAATGTTTGATAGCAGAGTAGAGTGACTATAGTTAACAACAATGTATTGTACATTTCAAAATAGCTTAGAGAGAGGACTTGAAATGTATAGAAATACATTACATGATATTTATCATGTATTTATCCATACATGATAAATACTCATGTGATGGACACCCTAAATACCCTGACTTGAATATTACACATTCTACCCATGTAACCAAATTTCACATGTACCCCATAAATATGTACAAATATAACATATCAAGAGTCAAGAAAATATGACATATGAAATAAAAGATTGTTCTAATGGATAATTTTACTGTGGACTCCCCAGCGACCTGGCACGAACATTCTCAGAACTGCACAGTAGTTCGAGGCTCTTCCTACCCATTCATTCTTTTCCTCGCTCCTTTCTCAGGTATCAGACGTACATCTGAAGTCTCTCCTTACCTTTCCCTATTCCCGTTCCCTTTCCCTTTATCCTCCACAGGCTTTTTCTCTAAGTAAATCTCTTGCATATCTATTACCATCTTGCCTGTTTCTCAGAGGACCTGAATTGACAAAGGTAAATGGGGATTGGTTTAAGAAAACAGGTGATATGTTGGGAGAACAAATTGTCCCTGGCACAAAGTGGTGACCCAATTACTGAATATTTCATTATTGGTGACCTAGGAAAACGTCCCAGTGGAGGGTAAACCCTTATTGGTACAATAATCCAGACATTTGGAAAATAAGAGTGAAATAAGGCCTACAAAGACAACGAATTGGCTGGACATTAGTAAGTTTTATTTATCCCATGCTCAGAGGGATAATGGGAAACTAAGGGCTAATAAACATTTAAAAGCGAAGAATTGGGCTA
The DNA here is from genome assembly GCA_023783475.1 of Daubentonia madagascariensis. NCBI lineage: Eukaryota > Metazoa > Chordata > Mammalia > Primates > Daubentoniidae > Daubentonia > Daubentonia madagascariensis. Next base: position 43,561,375 of record JAKFHU010002088.1, on the reverse strand, counting down.
AAGGGTATACATGGTGGCATATAAAGACACTCTTATTTCCTACCATGGTAAAGCAGACACAGCCGAGGATCAAACTCAGGCTCTGATAGAGTAGCAGAGCTCCAAAGATATTTAAATACTCAGTCAAGCCAAGTCTGTTTTGCTAAGGCAAGAGTCTAGATTAGAAAAACCTAAGATTCTACAATATAAAATGGTGACATCTGGGTGGATGTTCCTGAGGTTTTGGTTCTTCAAACCCTTTGAATTCTTAAGAGTTTTCAGAAGTGACCCAATTATCTGGAGTAAGAGCCAGAATTTGCCCCATGCTGGAAGAATACGCAAAAACCTCTCACCCGAAAGGCAAGAGGTGCCCTACTAAGGAATTGCTTCACCTCCTCACTTGGCTGCCAGGGCAATAACTAGGGTTAAATCTCAACATAATCAAGTGTGGACCAGGAAGGAGAGAGGTTACAACCCTATGTTGCTGCAAGAATTAGCAAGCACATATTGGCAGTAACTAGGGAAATACCCCTGGAGGTGGATCTTGAGGGGGGCTTAATCAAGGATGCTAGAATGTAAGATTGAATAAGCAAGATATCATTGACTTGGGAGGACTTTCTTGATAAAAGAGAAAATCTCAGGAGATAAGGCACATTTGCTGCTTAAATGGCTCTTAGAAGTTCAAAGAAAGTGATAAACTCATGCTGAGTTGCTCTGAAAGATGATATATGGCTAAGGGAACTAGAGAAGCTTGAATAGAAAGTTTATCAGAGACTGATATTCCACAGGAGGACGTGAGGACACATCATTCATCATGGCCATCAGAAATATGCTGTTTGGAAGGGAAGTTCAGTCTTGGTTCTCTCCACAGGTCAAGGCTGTTGGTAGCAGAGGTAATCACTGAGCTGGGTTCATTAACTTCCATGGGGATAATGGTGCCCTGAAATAATAGAGGCCAGGCAGTGGTGGTGCTTAACCGTTAGAAGCCAGGGGCCTCACTTGTCCTAACAACAGAGAAGTTTGGAGGAGCAGCCAAGGGAGTTTGACCCATAGAAGTTGAGGAAGTGGTTAATAGTGCATGACATTACTAGGGACAAAATAGACAGACAGACAATGAGGATGCTTCTTAATATCTGCAACTAGAAGAAGGCATGAATTAAGGTGAAGGAGTCTAAGGGCAGTTGCTCACATAAAAAGTCGTTACTCCTTGCTCAGATCCAAGAACTGAACTGGAACCTATTCATATCTGAACCCATTGACTGAAGAAGTGGCCAGTTATCTAAGAGGTAAGATATTTTTAATAGAAAACTATGGCAAGTGTGCATTGTAATAATTCCTCCAGTTTTTTCATGAATGGAGCTATATGTGGGAAAGTGGAATACATACTCATTTTGAGGACTATTTAGCACAGTGTCCAAGTTGGCATTAGTATCCAGAAACTGAAAGCTTCATCATGGCCCCCTTTTTAGGGTCAGGTTTATGGGGGCCAGAAAAAAATGGGGTCCTGGCTAAAGCCTAGCTTACATTGGATCCACTAGTTCTGGAAACTGGACCTTAATATTTTTCTTAAATATTATGGTAGAAAGGTAGGCTGGGATTCTGACATAAGTAGACCCCCCCTTTTAATTATATGGCATTGGATCCAGACAAAGAAGCACAAAGACTAACCCCTTAGCCATACTGAATAAGGGTCAAGATAATTCTTACTGACGAATGGTAGATCTGCTTAGGTAAGACCATGACTGTTTTGTTCACCAACTTAAGGCATCCCTCTGGTTTTGCTGTCTTCAGATTTTTGGACTATATGCTTACTAAAGTTGAGGTTGTTGGAGTCAAAGTGGGCAAAATATGCTAATTTACAACACTCACGATATAAAGAGCTTTGTATTCTTCTGGGTATGTTGACATCTGCCGGCCCAGGGTCACTAGCTCTGTAACAACCAGACTATAATCTGTGACCCTCAAATAAGCTTACTTGATGAGTTTCTCTATTATTATTAGCTATATTGATAAAAATAATGTCTTGCCTTTGTAAAACTTTCTATGGTTCAAATGGCATTTGTCCTACACATTGTTTATTTGCTCTTCCCGGCACCTTCATGTGGTATCAAATATGTTAAAAGACTTAGATCTAAGGGCCATAGGTGTTAAATGACTTATTCTAATTTATTCAGTTAGTAAGTAGCAAAGACAGAAGAAAGCAGCTCTTCCAATGCCTAGTCTAGTCTAGCACTAGACTAAGATAGTTTTAAGCAAATACTAAATTGTGCTAGATTCTTTGCATGCATTATTCAACTTAATTCCCAAAGGAATCCTATAAGGGAGGTATTGATACTCCCATTGTAGAGATGAGGAAACTGAGGCTTAGAAGAGTTAAGCAAGGGTTAAGCCCACTGGATAAGAGTCAAACTATGGGACTCTGATTCAAAGCCCAAAGTGATTCAATACCCTAAATTGATTACTTCATATTATTAATACTTCCTCCAATTTAGGCTTTTCCTTTCCATTTCCAAGGAAAAGCAGGAAAGGAAAGGAGTAACACAAAACTGAGTGGCTTGAAAGAGAGAATGAAAAGAACAAACTTGGGGTGAAACTGGCCTTCCTGTATTAAGGGCCACTGGCTAACAGAGGAAACTAAAAGCAGGAGCAATTCTATTAACATTTCTGTGGTCATTGAAAAATAAATCCTTTGTTTGACCTGTAAGTACTGTCTAATCCTACCTATGCAGACACTGGTCAGAACCACCTTCTTCCCTCTGACTTACCATCCCAAACGTGTTGGCCACTGTCAGACCACTTTCCATATGTCCTTCATTTATTGCTGTCAATGTCCAAATAGACTATAAGGTGCTAGAAGGCAGGCTCTGGGCTCTTGTGAATACAACTTAAAACTCTATTACAATTTCACAGACAAACATTGAACTTACACATGCAAACACAGAAATACATCTTTTAAGATTTTTTGATGGTTTTGATCATCATCAAATGTCTTACCATTTTCTGCAGAAAACAATGTCACATACAGCATCAATGTCACCTGGCATACCTCTCCACCATCATTTGTTATCATTGTTTCCTGAACTCTACACCTCTCACTCACAGGATATTGGAAATTTTAACCTTGCAAGCATTCAAAAATTTTAATGTTTTCATGACTTCGTCCATGGTTCTCTCTTAGCTTTGAATACCCTCCCAGTCTTCTTCAATTGTGAGATTCCTGCTTATCTTCCAAACTCAAACCTCTAAACCTTTTTGCACCCTCTTCAACCATAATCATTCAATTTCTTTCTTCCAAGTATCCACAGTACTTTGCTTATATATTGATTATAGTAATTAACACACCGACTTACACTGAAGTTAATAATATACAAATCTGTGTTCCTAGTAGTTTTTTATTTATACAATGAATGCTAGATGGCAATTCTTAAGAAGAGATTTTAATCTTAGCTGTTTATGCGATCGTCTTAGCTTCTAATTCATAAGACTATGAACTCTTTGTTTACCTTTGCAGTACTATCACCTCACACATTGAATTATTAATTAGAATTTTAATATTTGTTACTATATACTGAACAACTATTATGTGTGCTAGACATTTTAGCTATCTTATTTCAATGAAGTCTTTAAAAACAATAGGATTGGAGAGATAATTACTAAGTTTCTTTTATAGGTAAAGAAAGTGAGTCTAGGAGAGATAAATTTTCCTAAATTCACACAGTAATTTAGTGTCAAATCTGGGATATGAATACAGATCTGTTTGAAGAAAGGGGCTGTATTTTTAAACCATATGTGCACAGTCTCTCAAAAGGCAGTTACTCGGCAAGTGTACCCTTCCAATCCCTGCTGAGTAAAAGCAGTTACTCAGCAAGTGGTGAGTTTGTCTGAATATAAGTTTATCTGTTGAGCATTTGAGAAATGATAATTTGCTATTAAAGAATTGAATGATTTATGGGGAATAAAGCACTACTTTTGGTGCTAATGAGGATAGAAGAAATATCCAATTCCATTCAAATTTATTAGGATTTATTACACAAATAAATTTCAAAACCAAAGCCTTTTTCTTATAAACTAGATACATTGGAGCATAATGATTTCTTGACTTTGAGATCCCTTTAAGACAATATTCTAAATATTCAGTTGGAAATAAGAATAAAACAAAAGATGATACTGAAATTGGGAAGCAGTAGTTAAACTGTTAGAAAATAGGTTATGCAATCTATACAAAGACCTCTTATCAAAAGGCAGAGAAACCACTCAAGGATTACTTTAAGTAATAGGGTTAAGAAGAATATGGTCTGAAAAAATTGAGTATCTTCTAATAACTGTAAGTACATGAGTTTCTAAAATGCCATACTTAATATCCATGAAATTATGTTGCATAATGTAATAACACGTTATGCTACCATTAATGCATTATAACTATGTCATTTGGAAGGCTAATTTTTTTGTGTAAAACCACTTAACTACATAAAATTGAAAATAATGATTATTGTAACTACTTTCACTTTTCATCTTTAGAAGTTCAGGATTAAATACTCCATATGCAGTTATTTTATGGTGATGTGTATTTTTATGGAGTGGTCATATAGTGTTCTAAGTAATAATTGTCTTAAAATTTCCAAATACATAAATCATAAGATCTTTTCACATATTATCATTATGAGAAGTCAAGGTAAGTCACTTAACACCTACTTAACAACGCACATAAAGTTGAACATTGAATTTGGATAAAATTAAAAAGAAAACTACAAATTTCAATACAAAGTTTAGTGTTAAAAAAAATAGGGCCACTGTTTCTAACATAGTTAAAACCAATGTTCTTAGATGTATTTATTCCTTTCAAATACTGATATTCAAAAATATTTTAAATCATTTTTCATTGAACTAATTTATTATAGGAGAAATCTCCACTTAGATTGTTTTTGTTGAGATTCCTTTAAAAAGAAAGAAAGAAAAGGGAGGGAGCTTGAGTTTTATGGGCTAGGCACTATATTTTATATGCAGACATATCCAAACCCATGTAAAATAAGATATTATTTTCTCCATTTTTAAAAATAAGAAGACAAACTCAAAGAGGTAACAAACTGCTTAGTGTCACAGAGCTAATAGGTAACCAAGAGAGATTTTCAGAACATCATGCAGTATGTATTCACTTAATTTTACCTGAGAATTTATTAGATATCAGGCATGGCTCTGGAGGCTGAAAATTACAAAGATGTTTAAGATACACTTTCTATCCTTAATGATATTACCACATAGTGAAGAGTGAATAGAGACAAATACTTGAAATGTAATGTGATAAATAAGTAAAGGATCCATTTTTAACACACTATGGGAGTTTAATCTATGAGATCTTCTTGTAACATGGGTATTATGACTCGGAGAACATTTTGGAGAGTAAGGAAAGAAAAAACTGCAAATTTATTTAAAGTTGTCCTTATGGGTTTTTATTTACCTGCTATTCTTTCTCTCCTCCCTTCTGTTTTGTGGCCATTTAGGCTCGAATTTATGGTAGAAATTATTCCCCGTGAGCAAAGAAACCTAACAATATGCCTGGCAAATGCCATATAACATGGTTGTTATTCAAAAATCAAATAATTTTGGATCTTAAAAAATTCCTGTTGTTTGCCTTCAATAATAGGTAGAGACTGTGCAAAGGCTGGCGATAGAGTGTTCAAATGCAGATTATGTAGAAGAAAGACTAAACATGATTCAGTGTGATAAACAATACTCTTACCCTTCTCATTGTATTGATTTCTCCAAATCCACCACCAAGACTTCATGCCTCTTTTGTGTTAGGGATTTCCTTATGTATAAAATTTATTGACGACCCATATGTTTAAGATATAGAAGCACTACAGATGGCCATGTGCATTTCTACCACATTCAAGATTACGATATTTGTTAAAATACTAACTATAGTATAAATCTTTAAAATTGTGTATTAATGTATCCTTTTCATGGATTTAGGACTGGGATTCTTCTATTTTTTCTCTATTATATTTGTCATTTCATTCTTGTTTTCTCAAGTTTCTGACAATTTATCAACCCCATTCTAGTTTTCTCGTAATTATTTCTTTTTCTTTTTCTTTTTTTTTTTTTACATTGGAGTTGGCAACATTTCCCAATTATTATCAGCTGCAAATTTAATTAGCATGCTGTTTATTTCTTCTTCCAGATAATTAATATAGTTGTTAGAGAAAACTTGGATGAACACCAAGCACCCCACCAGACAGCTCCCCTAAGTCAGATGTTCTGTCATTTATAATTACCTTTTTCTTATGGTCCTTAAGCAAATTTTCAGTGCTCATTCCAGAGCCAATTTAAATTAATTTAGAGGGAAATACTTTAAGAAACACACCAACTGTCTCACAGTCCCTTCTTAGAACTTGGATTCTGTAAAATATTTATATTTTATTACTCCTGCCAAAACTATATTAATGAAATTGAACATTTAGGCACCAGGAGAGCAAAGTCTGAAAGTTCTCAATGAGAGAGCATGGTCTCAATAAACATTTAAGACAAAGCTCTAATTGCATTATTTATGAGTTAAATGAGAACATGAAAGAGGCATTTACTTTTCACCTTTTGTGCCACTGATTTCCCATTTCACTTAACTTAATGAAATTACTAGCTGATTTCAACTTTTATTAATCATTTTTCTGGCATATAATATGTTACATAGTAATATATGGAAAAATGATTAAATCTTTGCCAAAATTGCAGAATGGTTTTGAGAAGGTTTTACGTTTATATCAGTTTAAGCGTTTTCAAGTGTAAAACTTTAGCACTAACCCGGGGTTGTCTCATATAAGACATACAAGGCAGTACATCCAAATTTAAATATTCTTATGTTTCTGCATTACATGTCAATATGTAAGGATATTATTATTGTATGTTTTACCCTCTTTGAATCCTACATCCATAGAATTTTAAAGCTAAAAGCTATACAAAATAATATTTAACACAATTCCCTCATTTCATAAGTTAAAAAAAACATTGAACTTAGAAATGGTAACTAGTCCAGATTGACTCACTTTTTTAAAACAATAAAAACTTTTGAGATTCAGATCTCTTAGGGATAGAGATATAAAATTCATCATGTTCTGAATGTGGTGATTGTGGCAGCAATCCAGAAGACCATTGTGGATATGCTGTGTGGATTAAGTAATTGACTTATATATTTTTCCAGAAGCCAAGAAGACCTCACAATCAGAAGATGGCAATGTAAATGAACAGCATTAATATAATTAGATTGTTATAGCACAACAAATCTATAGTACATGGAGTTATAGACTGCCTGCTCAATTACTGGAAACAGACATATATGCCAATGATCATTTGTCATAGTTACGTTCTGGCTAAGGCTATTTATTAATAGAAAAAAAGTTCCAGGAACTCTAGAAGTAGGGCTAATAAAGAATCTTAAAAGCCAATAACCCCTTCTGTGTATAATCACAATAGGCAAGCAAATACAATTTAGAGGTTTTAGTTAAGTTTTTTCTCTTGTCATAACTCACTCAGCAATTGTGGTTACTTCAGTATTCATAATAGGCTAAACTGTTTCCAAAGGAAATAGCTTTAATTTTCTATTGTTAAACTTAATACATTATGTTCACATGCATCTTTTCCTTCATTTTTCCATGTGAGAGCCCAGTGTCATATGTCTAAATGAACTACATAGAACATTGATATTAAATAGGCAGGTTTCCTTAAGTTTGAGATTCACTCTTACTAAACTATTCTCCTACATGCCATTTTTCCTAAGAAGCTATTAGGTTTGAGATTGTAAGATGTGTATTTGTAAGATCGTAAGATTGTTAAGATTGTAAGATGTGTATTTTCACTTACAGATACATCCTAGAATATAGATATAATACTATTCAGTGCAAATTTTATAATGCAAATTCTCACAAATGTCTAATATCATATTAGAGATCTATTTCCTTGAAGTGAAAAATCTTTCAAGTAGCCAGAATTTAAATTATTATTGAGGAAGTTATTAAGATGCAAGCCAACCATATGATTCAAGATAGAGAGCTGAGCATACATTTTAACTACCTTTTCTTATTAAGGCCCATCAAATTGACTATAAAGAAGTATAAAAGTGAAAAAATGTTTTAAAATTCTGAGGTAGATGCTATGGAAGAAAAGGACAAAAATATCAGAGAACCAGTCATTTTGTAGAATTTCTTAAAAGTGAAAGCATTTGGAATCAAACCTATGGATAGAAAAGGGGCAGCTAATTTTAAAATATTTTATATATCCCAGAATAGAGTGTAGATTCTTCAGAGTAAGACCTTTTAGTATTGACATGTGGCATGGTGTGAGATGTAGCAAGTCTCTTGTCTGCTAGACCAAAGTGAAACCTTCCTGTTAACGAACTTTATCCACACACGTGGGTTTTACGGTCAGTCCTTTCAAATAAGGTATAGGGCCAGCAATAACAAAGGATACCTATATGAACTACCTATATTAATCAAATTCGTTCTTATAAATAAAAACCAACCACTAAAGAATCATAAAACCTAAGGAAAATCAGCAGTAGAGAAAAAAAGGACTAAGATGAAGAAATGGACAGATATCAGAGAAAGCAAAGAAAAGTAAAAGAAGAAAAAGGGATGCTAAAAGAATTCCAAAGGTTTTCTTGAAGAGAAATGAGATGACATTGAATCATAGTACAAAAGCATGCTGCTATGAAAAAGGAGCAGTCAGAGAACAAGAAATAGCTCCTGAAACTGAACAGATTTCTGAAGTGATAATAATAAAATAATAGACACAGCAAAATTTACTGAAAACCTGCTTGAACTTAAAGTAAAAACATCAAAGAGATCGAACACTTGAGTAAAAAGTAAAGAGATATAGAAGCTTAATCTAGGAAGGCGAATTTTTCCAACAAGATTTGACACATTCATTAGTCAAATATATATTTGGTGCCTACTATGTGCCACATATTATCTTCATGGATTTTTTAAGGTAGTGAATAAGAAAGAATCCTTACCTTCACAGAATTTACATTCCATGAAATAGACAACCAATACTCAAAGGCATTCTAAAAAGAGAAGAGAAGAGAAAATATAGGGGAAAAGAAGAAATTTAAATGACCGATAGAAGAATATTTTCCAGGATTTTTAAGTATAATAGTGAAAGTAAATTTGAATCTAGAATTCTGTACCCAGCCTGGTGGGTGAAGTGGTATGCTGGTAAAAGTGTAACAACCAGCTCTCCAAAAACAAAAGCCAAGAAAAAGCAAAAATGCCAACCTGGTTTGATGATTTTCATAAAGGAAATATTTCCACCATGGCCAATTTCAAACTACAAAAGCGAGGTTACAGAATTGGGAAGAAATACTAAAAAGTCAGCATTCGTGGGCTGGTATAAGCCAGCTTCAGCACATCAGGGGTTGAGAGAGAGTGAAATAAAGGACATTTTATTTTCAGATACATAAGGCCCCAGAAGTTTACCATTCTTCCACCACTTCTTAAAAAATTAAAATATTCCTAGAAAATGAAAATGAAATCTAAAAAAGAGAAAAATATAAGATCCAAATATAGTTTGTCTTATTCAGGAATGCTTTGAGTCCTAGAAAGTAGTTTGTCCAAATTTCACCATGCATCCAGTGGTATAAAGAGTGTATATCTGCATTTTTAAGACACAAATATGTAACTAGAATCTATAAGAAATACATAAAATTATACTATATAAAATAAATAAGGTAAAAATAGAATTGACAATGTAAAACTAATGATACAGCTCACAAAATCTGGGAGGAAGTGGAGTGTTAATGTCTTTTTATATATAGGGGAGTCAGATATAACACCAAAAAGTTATAGATCAAAAAATAAAAGGTTAAGAATAGCATTTGATTTTTAGGGGTAACCAATATAACTAAAGGTAAAAATAAAGTACACAGTCTTTGGAGGGGGTTAAGAAGAAGAGAATATTAATGAGCTAAATTCCTTAACTATCCCAATGAGAAGCCAATAGAAGTGATTTATGGTTGATTAAGAAATCTTTATAGAATTAAAAGCTTATTATTTAGTGTTATGGAGAAAAGCAGCTGGATGATAAATGAACCATCTAACTGGGTTTAAGAGTGAGGAGTTGACAGAAAAACTCACTTTTGTCTTTCTATACTTTCAAATATTTTCTTAAAGTACAGTTTTTATATATATATATATATACATACACATATTTTCAAGCTAATGAGAGGTACATGAAGAAGATGGCAGCCAGTCTTGTGAAATTCCTTAGTTATTAACAGCAGTATCATATGTTGATAATTCACTGTTCTTTTGCAGAAGTCAATTTCAGCATATACATTTTGTTGTCTGCATCATGTAGCCTAATAGAGCCACAAAAAATGTTTCATATGCTTAGAGATAGCCGGCATACAGTATACATAGAGTATATAGTAAATATAGATCAAATAATTGATCTCCCCATTATGTATTTCTGTATAAAATATTTCTAAAACATAAGCTTCCTACTTTATGTTATCTTGGAGTTTAAACACACACACGACACATAGATTGAATTTCCTAGAATGATAACCCTATCCATAAATTGCACCACAGAATTATAACCAAGAAGAAAAAGGAGAAAACTACGTTAACTCTGTTTTATTTTGATATATGCTCCTTTGTTATTTAACCATTGGGAATTCATGCTCCGTGACTTAAATAAGAGGACTGCTATAGGCTGAATGTTTGTGTCTTCCCAGAATTTATATGTTGAAGACTAATCCCTAATGTGATGGTATCCCCACTAATCCCCAGTGGGACCTTTGGTAGGTGATTAGGTCATGAGGGCAGAGTCCTCACAAATGGGATTAAAGCCCTTACGAAAGAGATCCCAAAGAGTTCCCTTGCTGCTTCAGCCATGTGAGGACACAGCTGGAGGATGTCTATCTGTAAATTAGGAATTGGGCCCTGACCAGACATGGAATCTGGCAGCACCTTGATCTTTGACTTTCCAGCCTCCAGAACCATGAGAAATAAATATCTGTTATTTATAAGTCACCCGATCTATGGTATTTTGTGATAGCAACCCAAATCAACTAAGATGAGAACAAAACATAATTATTTGGGATAATAACAAACAAAAAGAAGTTGGAAAAATGTAAGTTGAATATTTAATGTCAAGAGTGTGGTTGAAAATTGTGAAACAAGTACATGTTATATAAGACTGACATATTTTTAGAGTTAAACATTAGGTGTCATGCTGTTTGGGAGGAATAAAATTTTAACTTTGTTATAAAATACTAGTTACATGCACATATATTGTATTATCAGGAGTCAAAAAACCAAGGTAAGAAAATGGCCTTAAACTGACTCTATACACTTAGATATTTAGTCAGTCACCCCACCATCATTTACTGTAATGTTTAACTTTCAACATAACAGGCAAATCTGTATAAAACTGTAAGCTCTCAGACAGCAAGCAGAAGTGTCTCATTTATTTCCTTAACCTCAGCACCTAGCAGATTTGTACATAGAGAACATTTAATAATATAATCTAACTGAGTTCCACATTATGCCATGTAATATAGGAAATATAAAATAAAATAAAGCCGTTTTCTAGAATATGATAAAAATTAGAAGAAAGAGAAATCACGTACATACATTTAAAAACTAGAAAATATTTTGAAGACTAAATATGAGTGAGATGGCCAGATCTACCACAGATTATCTTTGGACATGATAAAAACTCTATGGTAGAGAAAAATAATTATAAAATATATTGCTCTGGTAAGATTTTGTAGAAGACAGGGGAATGTAACCTATGTCTTAATGGTGAGTAGAATCAGTCATGAGGGAAAGTGACTGGGGGAATGACTCAGAGAGAAGCCCTTGAGGCAGGATCAAGTATCTGTGATTGGTTGCAGGGGGTGGGGCGCAGCAAGAGAAGATAAGTTCAAAATGACTAGTACGTAAATTCTGTATTACAAAACAATGACAAATAATTTTGAGAAAAAGTTTTTAACAGTTCTCTACTTTTTCCATACTAAATAAAGGACTCATCTTCTGAAGTTTGAGACTTTGAATGAAATTTCATCAAATACAGGACTTAATCTGGTTTTGTGCTTGTTGTTTCTCTGTGGAAGGATGTGTGCTTACCTGGGACACATTTAGCATAGTGTTTCTTCAAAATTTAGACCATTTTGTATTTTATTTTATTTTTTATCTCACATTCTTATCATTTATTTGTGGTAAGAATACTTAAAGTCTATAATCTCTTAGCAATTTTCAAGTATATAATACCTTGTCATTAACTATAGTCTCCATGTTATACAATAGTTGTCCTGAACTTTTTCCTTCTGTCTAACTAAAATTTTGTAGCCTTTGACCCCATCTTTCCAATCCACCAACCTCAGTCCCTGGTAACAACCATTCTATTCTCTGCTTCTATGAATTAGAACTTTTTAAGATTTCATATATAAGTGAGATCATGCGGTCTTTGTCTTTCTATACTTGGGTTATTTCACTTAACTTAATGTCCTCCAAGTTCATCCACGTAGCTGCAGATGGAAGGATTTCCTTCATTTTTAAAGCTGAATAGTATTCTGTTATGTGTATATACTGTATTTTATTTATCCATTCATCTGTTTATGGAAAATTTGGTTGACTTCATACCTTTGCTGTCGTGAATAGTGCTGCAAAGAACATGGGAGTGCAAATATCTCTTCAGCATACTGATTTCATTTCCTTTGAATGTATACCCCATAGTGGGATTGCTAGATCATGTGATAGTTCTATTTTTAATTTTTTGAGGTACCTCCACACTATTTTCCTTAATGGCTGTACCAATTTATATTCCCACAAACTGTAAGTGCCCCCTTTTTTCTACATCCTTATTAACACTTGTTATCTTTTGTCTTTTTGATAGTATTCATTCTAGCAGATGTGAGGTGATATCTCCTTGTGGTTTTAATTTGTATTTCCCTGATATTTAGTGATGTTAAACATTTTTTCATATAGCTTTTAGCCATTTGTATGCCTTCTTTTGACTTTTAAGGAATATATATTCAGGTCCTTTGCCCATATTTTAATCCAGATATTTGTTTTCTCACTATTGAGTTTAGTTGCCCATATATTTTGGAAATTACCCACTTACCAAATATATGGTTTGCAAATATTTTCTCCCATTCTGTAAGTTGTCTCTTCACACTGTTGATTATTTCTTTTGCTGTGTAGGGGACTTTTAGTTTGATGGAATCCCATTTGTTTATTTTTTTCTTTTGTTGTCTATGATATTGGGATCATTTCCAAAAAAATCATTGCCCAGACCAATGTCATGAAGCTTTTCCTCTATGTTTTCTTCTAGTAGTTTTATCATTTCAGGTCTTATGTTTAAGTTTTTAATCTATTTTGAGTCAATTTTTGTATATGGTGTGAGAGAGGAGTCTAATTTCATTCATCTGCATGTGGATATCAATTTTCCCAATACCATTTATTAAACATTGATTAAAGAGACCGTCTTTTCTTCATTGTGTATTCTTGACATTTTGTCAAAAATCGATTGACTGTAAATGTGTGGATTTATGCCTGTACTCTCTGTTCTGTTCCATTGTACTATATGTCTGTTTTTATGCTACTACCATGCTGTTATGATTACTTTTTACCTTTGTAATATAGTTTGAAATCAGGTAGTGTGATACCACCAGCCTTTTTTTCATGTGGCTAAAGATTACATGTTTTGTGGTTCCTTAAGAGTTTTAGATTTTTTTTCTATTTGTATGAAAAAAAATGACATTGGAATTTTGACCCAGATTTCATTGATTCTATAGATTGTTTTGTGTAGTATAGACATTTTAACAATTATTTATTCTTCCAATCCATCAATGTGGGATATCTTTCCATTAAATTGTATTTTATTCAATTTCTTTTATCAATGTTTTATAGTTTTCAGTGCAGAGATCTTTCACCTCCTCATTTACATTTACTCCTAAGTATTTTATTTTATTTTTGTGGCTATTAAAAACAGGGTTGTTTTCTTGATTTCATTGCAAATAGTTTGTTGTTAGTTTACAGAAACACTACTGATTTTTGTATTTGGTTTTATATCCTGAACTTTACTGAATTTTTTTTATTAGTTCTAAGAGTTTTTTGGTAGAGCCTTTAGAGTTTTCTATATATATACATATATGATCATATTGTCTGCAAACCAAGACAATTTCATTTCTTCTTTTACTATTTGGATGCCTTTTATTTTTTTCACTTGCCTAATTGCTGTGGCTGAGACTTCCAGTGCTATGTTGAACAGAAGTGGCAAGAGTGGAATCCTTGTTGGTTTCTGATCTTAGAGGAAAGCTTTTGACTCTTTGCCACTGAGTATGATGTTAGCCATGAGCTTGTCATATATGGCCTTTATTATTTTGAGGTACATTTTTTCCACACCATTTGTTGAGAGTTTTCATTATGAAAGGTTGCTGAATTTTGTCAAATGCTTTTTCTGCATCTATTGAGATGATCAAATGGTTTTGTCCTTGATTCTGTTAATGTGGTGTATCACATTTATTGATTTGCATATGTTGAACCATTCTTGCATCCCAGGGATGAATCCTACTTGGTCATGGTTAATGATCCTTTTAATGTGCTTTGGAATTCAACTTTATAGCATTTTGTTGATGATTTTTGCATCTGTGTTCATCAGGGATATTTGCCTATAAATTTCTTTTCTTGTATTGTCCTTGTCTGGCTCTGGTATCAGGGTAATGCTGCCCATATGAAATGAGTACGGAAGTATTCCCTCTTCTTCAGATTTTTGGAAGAATTTGAGAAGAATTGGTATTAGTTCTTCTTTACCTTCTTTACTAACTCTTAGTATAATTCATCTTTTCCATTATTCTAGTACCTATTTCATTTATTTCTACTCTGATCTTTATTATTTCATTTCTTCCTTCTTTTAACTAACTTTGGCCTTAGTTTGTTCTTCTTTTCTAGTTCTCTGAGGTGTAATGTTTGGTTGTTTATTTGAGGTCTTTCTTCTTTTTCAATGTAGGCATTATTGCTATAAACTTCCCTCTTAGACCTGCTATTGTTCCATCTTATAAGTTTTGATATGTTGTGTTTCTTCTCATTTGTCTTGAGATATTTTTATTTTTATTGATTTATTTATTTCTATTTCAAAGTATTATGGGGGTTCAAATATTTGTGGTTACATGGATCACTTTTATAATGCTTGAGTCATGGTTATAAGTGTGCCTGTCACCCAGATAGTGTTCATTATACCCAGTAAGTAGGTTATCTCCCATTCCCTCCTCCCCCCTGCCCCTTGCTTGATTTCCATTGAGTTTTACTTTCCTCTATGCACATGTGTGCTCCTCAGTTAGCTCCAATTTAATAGTGAATACATGTGGTGTTGGTTTTTCCATTCTTTAGATACTTCACCCAGGATAATGGTCTCCAGTTCCATCCAAATTGTTGCAAAAGGTCTTAATTCATCCTTCTTCATGGCTAAGTAGTATTCTATAGTATACATATAACACATTTTGTTAATCCACTCATGAATTGATGGGCACTTGGGTTGATTCCACATCTTTGCAATTGTGAAATGTACTGCAATAAACATTCGAGTACAGATACCTTTTTTACAAAATTACTTCTTTTCCTTTGGGTAAATACCCAGTAGTGGGACTGCTGGATCAAATGGTAGGTCTACTTTTAGTTCTTTGAGTTATCTCCATACTGCTTTCCATAGAGGTTGTACTAATTTGCAATCCTACCAACAGTGTAAAAGTGTTCCTTTCTCTCTGCATACATGCCAGTATTTATTATTTTTGGACTTTTTGATAAAAACCATTCTAACAGGGGTAAGGTGATGTTTCATTGTGGTTTTAATTTGCATTTCCCTGATGATTAGTGACATTGAGCATTTTCTTATATGTTTGTTGGCCATTTATCTATCTTCTTTTGAAAAGCTTCTGTTCATATCTTTTGTGCACTTTTTGATGGCATTGTTTGATTGTTTTCTTGCTGATTTGCTGAAGTTCTTTGTAGATTCTGGTTATTAGCCCTTTATCAGATGTATAGCTTGCAAATATTTTCTCCCATTCTGTAGGTTGTTTATTTACTGTGTCGATTATTTTCTTGACTGTGCAGAAGTGTACTAATTTAATTAAGTCCCATTTATTTGTTTTTGTTGTTGCTGTGATTTCCCTTGGGGTCTTCTTCATAAATTCTTTGCCCAGGCTGATATCTAGAAGAGTTTTTCCAACAATTCCTTCTAGAATTCTTATGGTTTCATGCCTTACATTTAAGTCTTTTATCCATCTTGAAGTAATTTTTGTGAGTGGTGAGAGATTTGGATCCTGTTTCATTCTTCTACATGAGGCTATCCAATTTTCCCAGCACCACTTATTAAATAGGGATTCTTTTCCCCAGTGTATATTATTGTCTGCTTTGTCAAAGATAAGTTGGCTGTATGTGGATGTTTTGATATCTGTGTTCTCTGTTCTGTTCCATGGGTCTATGTCTCTATTTTTGTGTCAATACCACGCTGTTTTGGTTACTATAGCCTTGTAGTATAGTTTGAAGTCTGGTAGACTGATGCCTCCCAATTTGTTCCTTTTGCTTAAGATTTCTTTGACTATTTGGGCTCTTTTCTGGTTCCAAACAAAGCATAGAATAATAATTTCTAGATTTGTGAAATATGATATTGGTATTTTTATGGGGATTGCATTGAATCTGTAAGTCACTCTGGGTAATATGGACATTTTAACAATGTTGAATCTACCAATCCATGAGCACGATATGTTTTTCCATTTGTTTGCATCATCTGTGATATCTTTCCTCAGTGTTTCATAGTTCCCTTTGTAGATATCTTTCACCTCTTTGGTTAAGTATATTCCTAGGTATTTTATTTTATTTGCAGCTATTGTGAATGGTATTGAGTCTTTGATTTGACTCTCAGCTTGATTATTATTGGTGTATAGTGATGCTACTGATTTGTGTACATTGATTATGTACCCTGAGACTTTGCTGAATTTATTTATCAATTCCAGGAGTCTCTAGGGGGAAACTTTGGTGGTTTCTAGATATAAGATCATATTGTTAGCAAAAAGTGATAGTTTGACCTCCTCTCTCCTGATTTGGATACTCTTAATTCCTTTCTTTTGCCTGATTGCTTTGGCTAGGACTTCCAGCACTATGTTGAAGAGAAGTGGTGACAATGGGCATCCTTGTCTTGTTAAAGTTTTTAGTGGGAATGCTTTCAAACTCCCCCATTCAGTATGATCTTGACTGTGGGTTTGTCATATATGGCTTTCGTAATCTTGAGATATGTTCCTTCTATGCCTAGTTTATTGAGGGTTTTTATCATGAAAGTGTGCTGAATTTTGTCAAATGCTTTTTCTGCATGTACTGAGATAATCACATGACGTTTGTTTTTGTTTCTGTTTATGTGGTGAATCACAGTTGTCAATTTATGTATGTTTAACCATTCTTGCATCCCTGGGATGAAGCCCACTTGGTCATGGTAGATTATAGTTTTGATGTGCTCTTGAATTCGGTTTGCTAGTATTTTATTGAGGATTTTTGCATATATATATTCGTAAGAGATATTGGTCTGTAATTTTCTTTTTTGGTAGTTTCCTTTCCTGGCTTTGGTATCAAGGTGATACTGGCTTTGTAGAATGAGTTTGGGAGGATTCCCTCCTTCTCAATGTTATGGAATAATTTCTGCAGTATAGGTTCCAGCTCTTCTTTGTAGGTCAGGTAAAATTCAGCTGTGAATACATCTGGTCTGAGGCTTTTATTTGTTTGAAAATTTTTTATTACTGCTTCAATATCATTGCTTATTATTGGTCTGTTCAGGAATTCTTTTTCTTCCTGACTGAGTCTTGGGAGGTTGTGTGATTCTAGGAATTTGTCCCTTTCCTCTACATTTTTGAGTTATGTGTAGACAGTTTCATAGTATGCACATATGATATTTTGCATTTCTGTGGTATCAGTTGTAATGTCTCCTTTTTGATTTCTGATTGAGCTTATTAGGATCCTTTCTTTTCTATTCCTGATTAATCTATCAAGAGATCTTTCAATTTTATCTTTTCAAATAATCAACTTTTTGGTTCCTTGATCTTCTATATTAATTTCTTGTTTTCAATTTTATTAATTCTGCTCTTACCTTAGTTATTTATTTTCTTCTGCTGGCTTTGGATTTGGTTTTTTATTCCTTTTCTAGTTCCTTGAGACATATCATTAGATTATTAATTTGTAATCTTTCTGTCCTTTTGTTATAGGAATTTAAGGCTATGAATTTTCCCCATAGGCCTTCTTTTCCTGAATCCCACAGATTTTGATAGCTTGTGTCCACTTTGTCATTCAGTTCAAGAAGTCTTTTGGTTTCCATCTTAATGTCATCATTGATCCAATAATCATTCAGCAGAAGGTTGTTTAATTTCCATGATTTTGTGTAAAATTGGATATTTCTCTTGGTGTTGATTTCTAGTTTTATTCCACTGTGATCCAAGAAAATACACGGTATGATTTCAATTTTTTTTGAATTTGTTGAGCCATGATTTTTGTGGCCCAAAGTATGATCAATATTGGAAAATGTACCATGTGCTGAGAAGAACATATAATCAGTAGTTTTTGGGTAAAATGTTCTGTGAATGTCTGTTAGGCCCATTTGTTCTATAGTCACATGTAAGTCCAGTGTTTCTTTATTTATTTTCTGCTTGGATGATCTGTTCAGTTCTGTCAGTGGGGTACTGAAGTCCCCAGCAATTATGATGCTGCTATTTATCTCTTTGCTTAGATCTAGTAGGGTTTGCTTTAGGAATCTGGGTGCTCCTGTGTTAGGTGCATAAATATTTAGGATTGTTATGTCTTCTTGTGGAATTGCTCCTTTTATCATTGTATAATGACCATCTTTGTCTTTCTTTACTATTGTTAATTTAAGTCAATTTCATCAAATACAAGTATGGCTATGCCTGCTTTCTTTTGGTTACCATTTGCATGAATCTTTTTTTCTGTCCCTTAACCTTGAGTCTGTAAGAGTCTTTGTGGGTTAGATGTGTTTCCCAAAGACAGCAGATACTTGGGTATTTTTTAAAAATCCATTCAGCCAGCCTGTATCTCTTGAGTCAGGAATTCAAACCATTCTCATTTATTGATAGAACTGATATGTGGGATGCTGTTCTGTTGATCCAGTTAGATAGTACCTTGTTGCTCTGTTTTACCTCTTATACTATTGTTTTATATAAGCTCTGAGCTTTAGTTTAGGGGTGGTTTTACAGTAGTGGGTGACCATTGTGCTGATCCATGTGTAATGCAGTTCTCAGTATTTCCTGCAGGGCAGGTCTGGTCTTGACAAATTTCCTCAGTGTTTGCTTGTCTGGAAAAGGCTTCATTTCTCCTTCATTTATGAAGCTTAGTTTTGCATGATACAAAATTCTAGGCTGGCAGTTGTTCTGTTTAAGAAGACTGAAGATGGGGCCCCAGTCCCTTCTGGCTTGTAAGGTTTCTGTTGAAAAATCTGCGCTGAGAAATATGATGGATTTTCCTTTGTAAATTACATGATGTTTTCTCCTTATGGCTTGGAGGAATTCCTCCTTCATGTTGACTTTGGCCAGTCTGATGACTATGTGTCTTGGTGATTGCCTCTTTGCAATGAGTCTCTCAGGTGTTTGTTGAGCTTCATGTATCTGGAAGTCTAAATCTCTAGCAAGACCAGGGATGTTTTCTGGGATTATTCCCTCCAATAGGTTTTCTAGCCCTTGCACACTTTCTTCTTCAGCCTCAGGAATGCCTATGATTCTTATATTCAGTTGTTTTACATAATTCCATACATCTCATAGGCTTTGTTCATTCCTCTTAATTCTCTGTTCTTTATTTCTGACTGAGTTACTTTGACAGAGTTATCTTCAAGCTCTGATATTCTTTCTTCTCCTTGGTCTAGTCTGTTCTTAAAACTTTTACTGTGTTTTGTATTTCCTTAAATGAATTTTTCATTTCCAGAAGTTCTGTTTGGTTTTTCTTTAATATATCTATCTCTTTAGTGAAATATTCATTCATTTCCTGAATTGTTTTTCTTGTTTCTTTGAGTTGGTTTTCCATTTTCTCTTGAATTTCATTGAGCTTCCTTGCAATCCATATTTGGAATTCTTTATCTGTCATTTCAATATTTTCATTTTGGTTGGTATCCATTGCTAGAGAGCTGGTGTTCCCTTTTGTAGGTGTCCTTTTGCTCTGATTTTTCATACTTCCAGAGTTCTTTTGCTAACTCGTTCTCATCTGGAGAAGCTGTTGCTTCTTATTTTTGGATTTTGTTTTGTTTAGATGGGGTTTCACACACACACACACACACTTGTATGGGTGTATTTGTAGTATATGTTGGGTAAGAACCTTTGGCTTTGTTTGTGGGTGCTTTGATGGCAATCTATGTTCTGGATGGATGCGTCGGTTCTAGATATCCTTAGTGTTATAGTTTTCTCAGTTGCTAGTTGTTTGTAGGCTGTAGCAGTGGTGAGCTATGTGTGCGGGCAGATTGCACATCTCACTTTGATGGGAGAGCCTGGAGGTCTATGAAATCCTTTTTCTTTTCCCAGTCCCGTGGACTTCTTAGCCATGTGGATTGTAGTGGCACACCCTGTTTAATCCCTCAGACAGTAGGTGGCACTTGTGGGTGAGAATCAATCTTCCCTTTCAGTAGGTGGCACTTGCCAGAAGGAACAAGAGTCAGTGTTGTTTTTGAGACCTATGACTATCTCTAGCCCTGCAGGTGGAGCACTTGAATGTCCCAGGTTGTGGGTGGGGCCCTGGAACTTCCAGGTGAGTTCTTATTCTCTGCCACAGCAGAGGTGCTGGAAGAGTGAGGTTGGGCAGGGCTGGGTTGGGTGAGCTTGCCCTCAGGCTCCACAACAACTGGTAAGGTAGCTGTTTTGACAGTGTTCAAAGATCTGGTCTCAGCTTCTGGGGAAAGCTGCTGGGGAGGGTTAAAGTGGCCTCACACAACCATAAAGTCTGCTTGTGGTGACAGAGCCATCTGAGATTCACAATCTGGCTGTCCGGCTCTCAAACCTCCCCCTGGCCTGTGTGTCTGACCCTCTAACATGCGTCTCCACCAAACACCAGTGGGTATGGGGCTGCCAAGTCAGGCAACCCAGGTCCACTATAAGTCCTCAAGAGAAGAGACCCACTCTGTGGAAGCCTTAGCCTGCAGCACACACCCACTGGGCAAAGGCGGCCACTCACCAAATTCTTGGCTCTGATTGCTATCCTGGTTGGGATGAGTGGGGGAGTGGTCGCAGCTCTCTGTCAGCCCAAGCACCTGAATGCATCATGCCTGGTTGCTATGTCTGCTGGGGGTGGGGTCTCCCACCTCCAACAGGTGGTTTTCCTGCAGGGGGGATGGGCACTCTCCCAGTTCACTGCTTCTCAGAACCCCACATTTTTCTCCTGTCAGTTATGTCCCTGTGGGCTTCCTTCCCACACAAGTCCAGCTCCCAGAATCCCCACCGTGTCCCCAGTAACATGCTTGAGTCTGGGGGCAGGGGCCTGACCTGCTTGTCTAACTGGCTGGTGTGCGACCCCATGAAATGCTGGTGGGCAGGGAAGACCCAAATCAGGCACCCCAGGTACACTGCAGGCCCCCAAGGAGAAAGACATGGGACCCCCTCTCTGTGGAAGCCTCAGCCTGCGGCATGCATCTGCAGGGGAGTAGCAGCCACTCACCACATTCTCGGCTCTAACTGCTCTCCCAGTTGGAATGGGTGGGGGAGGGGCCACAACTCCCAGTCAGCTTGAGCACTAGAATGTGCCATGTGTGGTTGCTATGGCTCCCAGGTTTGGGTGTCTTCCTCACCAGAGGATCCATCCTAATCCAACAGTGTGGTTTTCCTGCAGGGGGGTATGGGTGCTCTCCCAGTTTGCTATGTCTCAGAACCCCACAGTTTTCTCCCATCAGTTCTGTCTATGTGGGCTTCCTCACTACCCAAGTCCAGCTCCCAGACCTCCCCGCTGTGTTCTCAGTAACCTGCTCTAGTCTGGGGGGCACAGGGTCTGGCCCACTTGTCTGACCTATTGGTGTGTGACTCCACAAAATGCAGCCGGGCAGGGAGCTCCCAAATTGGCACCTTAAGTCCACTACAGTCCCCCAAGTTGAAAGGTGTGAGATCCACTCTCTGTGAGAACCTCAGCCTGCAGCATGCACCCGTGGGGAGAAGCGGCTGTTTGCCAAATTCTCAGCTCAAACTGCCCTCCCAGTTAAAGTGGTTGGGGGAGAGGCAGGGGAGGATGCGTTTGAATGGAAGAAAGCCAGCTCTCTGGCCCCTCATGACACTGTTATTGGAAGGGAGCCCCACACTGAATGACCAAGGTCCAGGATCCCATAAGTTCTCCTCACTATTCCATGTTGCTGCTGTGCTTGGGCTCATGAGTGTGGAAAAGCCTCCAAGAAACTTGATAGCCTGCTGTTCACCAAAGGCCCATGGAATGGAGAGAGGGATCCCCCTTTAACCTTTCACTGGGCTCCAAGCCTCTCTGGGTTTGATCCTCATTGATATCTTTTTTCCTTTATCTTCTTCCTTCTCTGCTTTGCAGTGTTCCTCCATGAGGTCCCCAGCAAACTCCGACACTTCTCTCTGTGATCTGTAACTGATCTATGTCTCTTCCCCCTCACCTTTATCTGAAATACAATCTTCCCTTGGGGATGGGCCAGCAAGCAATGTCTCTAGTCAGCCATCTTGCCGCAGCTCAAGATATTTTTAAATTTCCCTTTTAATTTCTCTTTTGATCCATTGGTTTTTAGGAACATGTTTAATTTCCACATATTTGTGAATTTGCAGAAATTTGTCCTCTTACTAATTTCTAGTTTCATACCATTGTGATCATGTATACACTTGGTATTATTTAAATCTTCTTAAATTTGTTAAGAATTGTTTTGTGACTTAATATATTTTCCATCTTGGAGAATGTTTTGTGCACACTTGAAAAGAATGTGTATTCTGGTGCTGTTGCATGGAACGTTCTATACATGTCTGTTAGGTCTATTTGGTCTAAAGTGTAGTTTAAGTTCAATGTTTCTGTATTGATTTTTTGTCTGGATGATTGGTCCATTATTAAAAGTGAGGTATTAATGTCTCCTACATTATTGTGTTGCAGACTATATATCCCTTCAATTTACTAATATTTGCTTTATATATTTAGGTGTTCCAATGTTGGGTGCATATACATTTATAATTGTTATATCCTGTTAATGAATGACTCCTTTTTCATTATATAATGCCCTTTTTTATCTTGTTTTACAGTTTTTGATTTAAAATATTTCTCGTCTGTTATAAGTATATATACCGTTATCCTTGCTATCTTTTAGTTTCTATTTATATGGAATATCTTTTTCCATCACTTTACCTTCAATCCATAAGTGTCCTTAAAAAAGAAGTAAGCCTCTTGTAGACAGCATATATTTAGGTCACTGGTTTTATTTAATCCATTCAGCCACTCTATGTCTTTTTGATTGGGGAATTTAACCCATTTAAATTCAAGGTAATTATTGATAAGTAAGCCCTTATTACCGCCATTTTGTTAATTGTTTTCTGGATATTCTTTTATGGTTTTTTTTCCTTTCTTCCTCTCTTGATGTCTTCTTTTGTGAATAGGTGATTTTCTGTCATGGTGTGTTTTGATTCCTTACTCTTTATCTTTTGTGTTTCTACTATAGGTTTTTGTATTGTGGTTACCATGAGGATTACATAAAACACCTTATAATTATAACAGACTATTTTAAGCAGATAACAACTTAACTTCAATCATATACAAAACACTGTATACTGTGTTCTTACAATAAGCTAGAGAAAAGAAAATGTTATTAAGAAAGTCATAATGAAGAGAAAATATGTTTACTATTTATTAGATGTCACTGGATCATTAAAAAGATCTTCATCTTCATCATTTTCATGTTGAGTAGGCTGAGGAGGAGGGGGAAGAGGAGGGTTGGTCTTGCTGTCTCAAGGATGGCAGAGACAGAAAAAAAAAACCTTTCTATAAGTAGACCCAAGCGGTTCAAAACCATGTTGTTCAAGGGTAAGCTGTATTCTGAATTTGACTATGTACTTTTACCAGTGAGTTTTATACTTTCATACGTTTTCATGACACTAATTAGTGTCCTTTCTTTAAGCCTGAAGAACTCCCTTTAGCATTTCTTGTAAGGCAGGTCTACTGGTAATGAAGTCCTACAACTTTTGTTTGTGTAGGAAAGCTCTTATCTCTCCTCTATTTCTAAAGAACAGCTTTGCTGTTTATAGTTTTCGGTTGGCAGTTTTTTCTTTCAGTACTTTGAATATTTCATCCCACTGTCTCCTGTCTTGCAAGGTTTCTGCTGAGAAATGTACTGATAGTCTAATGAATGTTCCCTTTTATGTAATGAGTTGCTTTCTTTGATGCTTTCAGAATGCTTGCTTTGTCTTTGACTTTCGAGATTTTGATTATAATGAGCTTAGTGTGGATCTCTTTATACTTAATCTATTTGGGGTTCTTTGGGCTTCGTTGATTTGGATGTTCATTTCTTTTCCTAATTTGGGAAGTTTTCTGCATTATTTCTTTAATAAACTCCCTGCACCTTTGTTTTTCTCTGTTCTCTCTGGGACACCAATAATGTATATATTGGTCCACTTGATGGTGTCCCTTAATTCCTGTGTGATTTCTTCACTCTTTTTTATTATTTTTTCTTTTTGTTCCCCTGACTGGATAATTTCAAATGATTTGTCTTCAATGCTCACTGATTCTTTCTTCTGCTTCTCAAGTCTGCTGTTGAAACTGTCTTTGGAATTTTTCAACTCAGTTATTGTGTTCTTTAGCTCCAAAACTTTTTTAAAAATGGATTCTCTTTGTTGAACTTCTAATTTTGTTTGTGTATTGTTTTCCTGGTTTCATTTAGTTTTCTATGTTCTCTTGTAGCTCACTAAGCTTCTTTAAGACAATTGTTTTGAATTATTTGTCAGGCAGTTTGTAAATTTCTAATTCTCTAGAGTCAGTTACTGGTGCTTTATTTTCTTTCTTTAGTGGTGTTATGTTTTTGTGATTGTTTGTGATACTTGTGACCATGATTGATGTCTGCATATTTGAAGAAGTAGGCACTTATTTCAGTCTTTATAGGCTAGCATCTACAGGGAAAGCTCTTCACCAGTCAATCCAAAGATTCCGGGCAGGCCATCTGGTGTGGTCCATGGTGGGCTTGCTGCTGAATTCCTCAGGCAGGCTGATGTGGTGCCTGGGTAAGCAGGAGGGTGGGCTTGGTGCCAAGGTCTACTAGGTTGGGTCTGGAGCATGGTTCCACTGTGGCATGCTTAGAGATTCAGTCTCCTGGAGCGAGCCTGGATCCTCGATCTACATGGGACTGGTCTGGCACCAAGATCCACTGAAGAGGACCTGTTGGCTGGATCTGCAAGCGTGAGCCTGGAGCTTGGTTCCATTAAGGCAGGCCTAGACCCTGTATTTGTGGGGAGTGGCCTAAAGCCTGAATCCTTGGGTGGGCTTACCTGGTGTGAAGGTGGGTCTTTAGCCTGAATCTGTAGGAGCTGGCAATGCTGGGATGGGTCTGGTGTCTGGATCCACAGGGATGGCCTAGAGCCTAAGTCCATGAGGGCTGGCCTATACTAGTGTGGTCCTGGAGCCAGAGTCCATAGTGATAGGCTTGGGTCCTGAGTCCACAGGTGTGGTCTTGGAGCCTCAGTCTGTAGGGGCCAGCCTGGTGTGGGTACCTTTTGGAGTGGGCCTGGACTCTGGATCCATGGGGCTGGCCTAGAGTTTGGGGCCTTGAGGACTGGCTTGGCTCTGGGCTAGGGTCTGTGGGGGAGGGCCTGGAGCCTCTGTCAACAGAGGCCAGCCTAGACCTGGGTTGACAGGTACCAGTCTAGTACCTGAGGCCATGGGTGTTGGCTTGGTGCTAAGTTGGGCATAAAGACTAAGTCTACAGGGCTGGCCTGGGGCCTGGATGCACAGGGGCTGGCCTAGCATTGGCAGTCATCAGTATCAGCCTGGAGTCTGGGCCATGGGGGCCTGTCTGGTTCTGGGTTTACTGGGACAGGCCTGGTGTTGGCATCCTCAGCAAAGTCCAGTGCCTACTTCACTCTTCTTCCCACATGTGGAGGCTATCTTTCTCCATACTGTGCTGCCTAGGGTTGAGGAAGGGATGATGCAGGTAATATAAAACTGTCCTTCCTACTCTTTTCAATGTGTCTTTACTTATTTTTGTGCTATATTCATTTGTATAATCTCTCACCTGGTTTTCTTTGTTCTTGTGAAGGTATTTTCATGTGTGGATAGTTGTTCAAATTGATGTTTCTGCAAGGAGACAAACACTAGAACATCCTATTCTATCATCTTGCTGATATCACTTTCTAGAACATTTTAAAAACATGTTCATAGTTTTCTTTGATTATTTTGGATTATTAAAAATCTTCTCATATTTGGGAAAAAGAATATTGGAAGTGTTTATTCTAGAGAGTAAGCATATGATAGTACTTAGAACTTAGAGTTTTCATCAGACTACTTGAGTTAAAAATCCCAGCCACTAACTGTGTGACCTTTGACAAATTACTTAACCTATGTGTGCCTCAGTTTTCCAATATGTGAAATAAGAATAGTATGCAGCTCATGGGGCTGTAGTGATGTTTAAATAAGTTCATATGTGTAAAGTACTTCCAATACCACCTGCCCTGTAGTATGAGTAGTGCACAAGTATAAGCTATTGTATTCATTTGAAAATAATAATTACACATGGTTTAAAAAGAAGTTTAAACAATCAATAAGATACACATTGAAAAATAACTGTCCCATCTCCGACTGAGTTCCTCTTCTCAGAGGCAACTACTATTTCCATATCCCTGTGTATCTATATTCCTATCCAAGAACTGCAGAGCTCTTTCCATTTTTAAGTCTTATTCTTATGTCCTTCAGAACATGTTACAGTTTTATTCATATAGATCTTGCATATTTCTCTTTAGGTTTACTTTTTGGTTTCATATTGTTGTATTAATATTAAACATGGTAATTTATTAGTCATTATAGTTTCTGATCTAGTATATCCTAAGTATGTAAGAAAGCTGTTGACTTTTGTATACTTATTTTATGACCAGCCAATACGGACTTCTCCTAATGTTTGTGACCATGTTCAATAGACTTTTGATTACCATTTCGGTCATAGGCATAGGGAAATAAATTCTTCAATAATTTCCAATTCTCATAAGGGCTCCACTATTACTTTTATGTTTGACAGTATTTCTTTAGCCCCAGCTAAAATTCTATTCAGATTGCTAGCTTTCCTAATCATCTTCACCCCATCCTGTTGCTGTCTGGAATGATGGTCTCCAAAGTGAACAAGTCATTTTACTAAGGCATGGAAAAAAATACCAGGCCTTATAATGAAATTCATTTTAATCTAATAAACAGAAAGAAATTATGCTTTAATAGAAATTGGCATGTGTCCATGGGGGGGGATGGTCTTTGCTATGCATGCCAGGAGAGCCATCCTGAGGGAAGAATGGGGTTCCACAATGGGATTGATAGAGATGGTCCTACACAGTTGTTTGCCTTCAACATATTGTAACAAATTGCACTTTTCACACTGTAAGATAAAATGTGTGGTTAATTTTTATAAAAGCAATCCATTTAAAAAGTAGAATCTTTATAGTAATCTTGGATAACATGAAGAATGCCAAGAAAATCTTTACTGGTTATCTCACAGGAAAGTTCTTGGAAGAGATGTGTGTTTTTATTTTATAAAAAGGCAAGTGTTCCAAATTTGTTGATCTTTTCTATGATGACAAATGGTTTCAGTGGTATGATAACTAGATGAATTTATTTCCCAAAAGAGTAAACACATTCATTATAGCTCTTTAAATAAAGGTGTTTTTATATCAATGAGTAATACAGAAACTTCATTTTGAAGGAATTTATAATGAAAGTAAATTTTGAAAATAGACATTTGAGATGATTTATCATTCTGGGATTTTGTGGCCAAAGTGATGTGTCTCTCATAAGGAATTATCCTTGTCCACTTTAAAAAAAATATGGAGTGAGAATTTTCTAACATATTTTGAAATGTCCTAAACAAAGAATTTCAGGAACGTTGAAGCTATTTGTTAAAAAGATTAAAAACCTACTCAATCCAACTAATGCAAAAATAATTATTAAACAGATGGAAATTTACAAGCAACATTCAAATGAAAATCTTTGCATATTTTTGGATGGAATTATAAAACCAGTATGATGTTATAGATGCATTCTTTCCTAATAACTTTGTGAGGTATTATTTCCAGGTATGGTAAGAATTAAAACCAAGTATTGAAATAAACTGAATCTAGAGCCATTCTTTAGAATTGTTATACCTCCAAGAGTTTACCAAGACTTCCAAAAATAAGAAGTCATATTTAATTACATATAGTTTTCTAAAATACTATAATTGATACTATTAGTGAAAGCAAAATACATTTTGCTCTACTAATAAATAAAATATTGTAATATTTCCTATATCTCCCCTCATCTTTCTTAATATTCTTTATGTGTGTTGGAATATATATTGAGCATAATAGCATATATATAATTTATATATAAATACAAGTATATTGAGGATGCTTGCTCAAATATTTTACTTATAGAAGTGGGAAATCTAAAAATTTAAACTGGATGTAAAGCACCAGTCAATGTGATACTTATATAATGGGACCCTAGTGGCTCAAAGAGCGAATATCTTTTCCAAACAGCCTAATTTACTGTCAGAAAATTCCCTTGCTCAGAGAAGACTATAGCTTATCTATTGTAGGTTAAGATAACATTGTGCTTTACTTGCATTTCCCCTTGCTCAAAGTCTGAAAAAAATAAATAGAGATAAGGCAGATTTTCTTACAGTTTTAATTTGATAATTTATTAGATATTTATTTTGGCTCTGAAATATTTGGCCACTGAGTGGCAAAGAAATGGTATTGATCTAAAATGAGAAATTTTCAAGAAAACATTATATATATATTTTGACAAATAGCTGAGATTAAAAGATAAAACTTTATATTAAAACAAAATTTACATATGAAATGTTACATTCCACAGGAAAATGACAAAATTATATCTATAGAGCCTGGATCTCTCGGCAGGCATTAATAGGGCATTCCATGGTATCTCAACATCACTTCTTAGTAAGAATTTCTTGATGAGAAATCACTATGTTAATTAAAGATCTACTTTTCTATTAGATGTGGATGTGCATCATAAACTGAGACTTTTTCCCCATTATTTTATAACTACAGAGTGAAATTCTTAACTTTTTAGCAGCAAGTTATATACATGATATGCATGTCATTTGTGTTCATAAGTCTAAATATTTTCTCTCTTTTCTCTTAGATTGTCAGTTTCTTGAGAACAGGAAGTTGATTTTTACATCTTGAGTAGCTCTGTACAGAGTTGAGATTTGCTCAAAAACCTTTGCTTATTCATATCTATTTCCCCTAGTCTTTCAGCAAATTGTTTACCAAACATAAAATTAAAATATGGTACTTTGGAGTATCAACTTTGAGAAGGTAAGAATTTCCTGGTGACAAAGTTCCCAATCAGACCTACTGTAATACAGTTATTACCTCAAATATTGATTATATTATTTATATTTCTATCTAGACTTTACTTCCCAAAAAAAAAAAAAACTTATGTGCAGCTCAATTTCTTTGGGACTTCCTAGATTTCCTGGTAGAAAATATGTATTCCAACCCCTTCTTCAGATTGTCAGAATTGGGTTCAGAATTCAAGCTCTCTCCTTGCAACATATCCAACACCCAGAGGGGTACAGAGGCTAAGACACAGGTAGATATTCCCTAATTTTAGTTCTGCTAGCTGTGAAGTCGGGCTAATACCTATCTCATGGGGGTATCTAGAGGATTAAAAAAATAGATTTTTATAAAGCTCTTTGGAGATCCTTGGATAAAAGGGGTTGCTGAGGCACACAGCATTCTTATCTCCCCAGTTGCTACGGAGTCTGCAATTTCCCATGGCATGTTGTATCAACTTGAGAAAAAGCAAAGGTGAGCTGTGGAAAATAGGAGCATTGGCAACTGGAAGGAATAGATAGCACTAGCCCATGTGAACCACACGGACTGCCTCCTGGGAAGCTAGAAGGTAGTCAGAATTGTAATTAATGGACGGAGATGTTGATTCTCTTTCTAGGATAACTGTGGCATTGCAAATTGGTGAAATTACACAGTTTGTATTCTGTAATATTTTTTGACTAAAAAAAATTAACTAGTAAAATAGCCTCTAGGAAAACTCAAAGGAAGCATAGCATCAAAATGTGTAATGTGAGCAGCTTAGCATTGAACTTGAAAGGTATCCTGCAGTTAACTATTTCATTTATAGGCCAGGAATTTCTACAAACCGAGTTAAGTAAGCCTTCTTTATAAAGATCCTGCTGGGTTTTGCCTATGGATAAAGATGTTGAACAAGGCATTGCTGGGGGAGAAAAGTCTTTAACTTATGCCATTTATATTGTTTTAAGTGTCAAAATATATGTCCTACTTTGAATTCCTTTAGTTCAAATAAGCCACATTTTGGCTTTTAAAAAGCTATTAATTTCAATTGTCTCATTTTTGTAAAAAACACTTCTGAAAACCACAGATTTCTCTTCCCTACAGAAAAATTAATTAGGTATTCCATATTGCTATTATATGACATAATGACATTAATGTCATATATATATGTGGGTGCCAAAGTAAGATGATAGAAGGAATAAT
The DNA here is from genome assembly GCA_023783475.1 of Daubentonia madagascariensis. Lineage (NCBI taxonomy): Eukaryota > Metazoa > Chordata > Mammalia > Primates > Daubentoniidae > Daubentonia > Daubentonia madagascariensis. Next base: position 43,530,684 of record JAKFHU010002088.1, on the reverse strand, counting down.
CTTTATTCCTTCCTTTCTCTCCGATGGTGCTAGGAATCACTGAAAGAAAATAAAATGCAGGTGCTAAATAAAAATATGGGGGTAGAGAGGGAAAATCAATAAATAGCTAAATTATTTAAAGGAATGCTACTACCGAGTGTCTTACTGTCATGCATCATACCCTGGATCTGAAAGCAGACAGGTGAATTGTCTCCAGCCTGCATTGGTTTGGACACTCTCTCCAGCACGCTCATTAGCAGCTCCCAGTCTAGGCTCCCTGTTAGTAGAAAGGCAGGGATCACAGCAGGGAAGTTATACCTCAGCCTTCTCACATTCCTGCTCTATCTTAGCAAAGCTTTACAAAGCCTTTTCTGGCAGCTCATTAGTAGGTGCACCGATGCATAAGAGACAGTCATTAGAAGTGTTTTTCAACATTGGCTTTTGATCAGGTGACTAGTAGCATCGTGAAGACATTTACTTACATTGTTTTCCATAAGAGATTCTGTTGCTATATTGAGAATGACATACATAAAAATGTTGAAAACTAGCTTGACCTTTCTATGACAAAAGAAAAAGAAACTCCATTCGTTTCCTGACTCTTGCTTTTATACTGTCAACTATGACGTAATAGATACGTGGATTATTCCCTCAGCAACTGCTCTTTTCTGGCTTTAATAATCTAAGCCAAGTTCAAATCTATCATTTGATTTAGGGTTATGACAAGGAGACATTAGTGTGAACAAATACAAATAAAATACCATAAGCTTGACAGTCTCTTCTAATGCTAGGCATTTGCTTTTTCACCATAAAGGCTGACTTTCCAAATAAGGGCAAAATCCATCATATATAGCCTAATAAAGCATTGTAAAAAGTTAGCAGACCAAATTCCATGGCTGATTAATCTCTAAAAAGAGCTTCCATTGTTTAAAAAAAGAAATTAAGGCTGCAGGGACAATGTTTTTATGAGTAAAATCATAAGATTCTGCATATAAGAAAACATATGTGGTCAAATGAACCACTCATGGTAAAATAAGAATGAATTTGTTGTTTCTTTATTAGTGCTCTGTTTATAAAATAAAGTTGATTTTTATGGCTAATTGTACTTTTTCTAATAAATTTTCTTTTCATTGATGATTGTCTTTTACCACCAATATTCTCTCCCCTTTTCCCCAAAATACCAATTTTGTCAGGCCTAAGTTTGACAAGAAATTTTATTTCATCAGTTCACAGAGTACACATTTAGCCATTGGTTCCTTATGAACAGAAGAAAACCATGTTAAGCACATCCCCTGACATGCAACTCAAAAGGATGAGAAGGTTGTTTTGTCAAACTTTACTGAAACAAAGTGCATCAGCTTAATCAGGTCTGTTCTTGGCAATGTAGGAACATGACATGCCAATTACATAAACTTTCAACTAAGTGAAGACTCCTGCTGACTAATTCAGTGTTGATTGTTTTCCGCTACTTGGCTTTGAGTGCTTGTTAAGACTTAAGAAAAAAAAGAGGGGCTGGAAAGAGGGGGTCAAAATTGTAGGAATTCTCTCCTTCCTTCAAACACTCTTATGATTGCCAGCAATTAGTTAAGCTTCTTGGCGGTAAAATGACAAGATGGAACTTGACCAAATACAATGTGTGGAGCTCACAGGCATCTGCCCCAGCTGAAAGACATTACAATGTTTGTTAACCTTACGGGTCATTCCTGATTCACTTCTGCAGACAGAAAACAAGATTTATATAACACAGATCAATACTGCCCTAAGACTTTCGCCATTGAGGATGCTAGATTGAGGCACTTCTCTTTATCAGTTTACCATGACACTAATGTATTTTGCCTGTTTTGCCTGGGCAGTGATGAATCTGTTGGCAAGAGAAAACAAATAAGTTTTGTTGTTGAGAGACATGTTGTCCATGATTTGTCTCAGCAGACATGCCAACTTGCTGGCCAATTCATTTCCTATTTAATTTAAGTGGCAGATCTGTCTTCCCCTTTCAGGTATGTCTTTTGTCTACTGTACAACCGCACTGGCAGTCTCTGGGAGAGTCTGCAGTAGACCTCTGCAAGTAGATTGACACAGCAGAGCCAGGAACCAAATTTACTATAATTTTCCAAAGAATCTCTTTGAAATACAGAGCCACCATCTAAGCCAGTGTCTGGCACGAAGGGTCTTTTAGAGAATATTTTAGCAGCATTTTGCAAATAGTTCATGAATTTGATGTTACATCCAAATTATAAATATATAGAAAATGTCCTTTTTAAAATCAGAGCTTATTTCCTATAGGGACTAATATTTTGTTTACTTTGTGAGACCGAGCAAGCATTATTTAATTTTGAAATATCTGTGGCATGATATGAAAATATTTTATTATAATGTGCTGCATGTGAGTCCAGTGCCTAGTTTTCTCATTACCTCAATTAGGTTTACTCACCTTTAAGACATTGGAGAATATTTAAATAGCAGAGAAACAAAACTCAAGGTGATTCATTTGAAGAGCAATGCTTATGAAGTTCTATTTTAAATGAAGCTGCTTTTAAAAGGATGATAACATACCTTACCACGAGGCACCCATGACACCTAACTAAATATTAATAGAAAACCAAGGAAGATATGACTTTACATTTCAAATCATGACAAAGCTGACGCTCTAGGAAAATGTGTTGAGCGTTGAAACCATGACATAGGCACTCATCAAACTCTGACAGTCCTTAAGCAACGGAACAGTTAACATAGCACTGCACAGTCCACAAATGTGCCAGCTAAATCTCTGTGTCAGAACACATTAATTATAGCAGTCAGTTTACCTTTCTCCTTCATAACATTTTTGATTAAAATTTCACACATTACAATGATATGTGTCTTTTCTACAAGCTGTGAAATTTACTCAGTCATCAATGAGTTTGGATTTCATTTCTAAGAAGCTTATAGTACATAAAAAGTTGACTTATGATCTCTAAATAGTGAAATCAAAGAAAGTTTCTTTTGGATAGACTTAGAATTTTATACCAGCAGTGGTGTTGCAGAGCAAAACATTCATTAGTAATATTGTACCCCCCAAAGCAATAACTTCTCTCTTAATATGTTGGCTCAAAATTTATCACTGCAAGCCTTAATTAAGCTGTAGATTATGGTTTGAAAGGTATAGTCAATGTAATGAATCCCTGAAGATGAAAAATAAACAATAAAAGATAATCAAAACATTTATCTATTTAATGGATTTATATAGTTTTGTTGTAAATGTTACTTAACAGATGTGCAAATATTAATAAAATAATGCAGTGATAATTGTGAACACATTCAAATCATTACTATCTAAATTGACGTGCAATACTTCTTCCTCCATGTTAACTCTTACAACTACAGAATATAAGTTTATAAGTCTATCAGTTTGAAATCCAATTATTTTTAAGGATGAAGCAATATAGTTTTATATTCTATACTTTTCTGATTGGTTACATAACATAAGGCTATTCTCCACTTAAAAATCACAGATTTAATGAAGTAACCCTGAACCAGGATTTCTCCAGTGTTCTATCATTTATCAAGTCTAAGGATTTCATCTACATCAATCATTAATATTCTTGAGGGATCCTATTTTTAATAACTATTTAAAATTTTGAAAGATGAGTGTGCATGTATACGAACATATATACATACACATATGCACATACCTAGTCTCCTAACTACACAGACAAACGTGAAGTTTCAGCTGCCCTGGAACTTCTACGGAAATAGTAACATTCCCTTACCTGGGCTAGGAATGAAAACGCTTAGGCTTCCTTCTCTTCAAGTCACTGCCCAGTTTTCTGCGGAAGAACTCCTATTCCATTAATTGTGAGGCATTCCACTGTTAACCTGATTCCAAGAAGGTCATTCCAGTTAACCTACATCCTACCTATTGCAATATCAGCTCCTTCTTTATTTTCTTGTGCTTGAACGAGATGAACTGCTAGTGACTGTTCGCCATAAACTTGAGGTAAATGGTAGGCTACCTCTCAGTCTTCCCTTCTCTAAATTATTTAATCCAAACTCCCTTAACCTATCTTCACAAAGTCTGCTTTGAAATCCTCTGGTTATTTCCACTTCTTTCTTTCGTATCATCTTCAATATTCCACATTTAGCTTAATGTGAAGCTCTCAGATACTAATACGTCCCAAGTTTAATACCACAGTGCACAAGCATCAAATTGGCCATAGAGATGCTAAGTTTAAATGTACTAACAAGCAGTAAAACACAATAGTAAATACAAATAAACTGCCATCATATCCAACTTGCATGTATTTTTCAAATATAATGGAGTTATCTAAGAGCCAGAATTTATTAAAATTGTTAAAGATCTCCATAAACAGAGGTCACACCAGGATTTTCACTAAGCAAAATAACCAAGATCAAGAAAAATATAAGTGATAGTCTTCTTTCCAAAGAAAATAATACATTTGGATATCATTGAGACAGACAGGGGAGAGAAGCTGTGCATCAGCTAGGCCTTTCTTTCCCTGTCTGTACAGATCTAGGAAGGTATCATTTCCTGAATGCTAACTGTGCTGAGGTCATTTGGGAAAGACACATCCTTTCCTTTCCCACTGCTAACTTAGCTTTGCCCTCCTTGGAAGATGTGCACAGACTACTGTTCTTCCTTACCCTCCCTGCATTATACATAACCTGATTTCCCAATGCCTTATTTGAAGAAATCCTGAATGCTTCCTCCTATTTCTCTGGTACCTGGAAGCTTGGGTAATGTAACTCAGACCTCCAACATTAGAAGAACAGAAGAACAGAAACAGGGAAGCTTTGGTCCAGTAGAATTTCAGGAGACTAGACTTGTTCTAGGACTCTCTCATTAAACCGTGGGCATTCTCAATTAATCCAAAGAGATCACTATGGGTCAGTAATTCTAAAACTTTAGTGTGTATCAGAATCACCTAGGAAGCTTGTTAAAACATACATTACTGAGCCCCTAAGTCCAGAGCTTCTGATTCAGTAGGTCTAGGGTGGGGTTCAAGAATTTCCACTTCTAATAAGCTCCCAGGTGACACTAATGACCACACTTTGAGAACAACTGGTTGTAAGCTATTTCTAAAAAGCCAAATTCTAGAAGAGATGAAACTTTCAGGGTCCCATGGAAAACCAACAAAAATACTTGGAATGAACTGAGTTTGTCTCTTCCTTCATCATCTTTCTTGGTTTCAACTTACCCTTGGAAAATAATTTGGCCTCTAGGGACTCAGAATTTGTTTTGTTGTTGTTGTTGTTGTCCTCGGGGCTACATTTTTGTGGGCAATATAGATAAGGATCTAGTTTTACCTAATATTATTTTCCCCTTTAGTTGCCTCCTGTTTTCCTAGTTTTGCATTATTCCCTTACTCTCATAGAACCACAGAGGAAGGCACAGTAGCAGCATCTTCCGTAGATATGTGCCCATGGGGACAACAAATGCTCTGTTAGTTCTCAATATATTTCAGGTGGCCAAGTAAGCATCAGCGTTCTAGCTTATTCTTTCATTTTTCCACATGCATTTATGAAACTCCTCCTCTATTTTGATAGTTCTGCCATATGTATTAGGTACAAAGGTCCATTTTTGTCAATAAAAACTTACAGTTTTGGTAGAAAAAATTGAACAACTTCCACTTGTATAACTTTACTATTAACAAACCATTTTTGCATGTATCATCAAATGTGATCTTCAAAACATCCCTGTGAGGTAAGGATTGAATTTAAATAACCGCTAGGGTTTGTATGTCTTGATTTAGTTTCACCAAATAGACAAAAACAAGGATTTGAGTGCAAATAATTTATTTGGAAAGTCATCCAGGAAGTACTATGCAGGAGTGGAAAAATGGGACAGAGACAGGAGGAATGCCAATAAATTAAAGTTCATAAAGAGCAGGCTCTCACTCAAAAATACACAGTCTATGTATTAATTGGTCAAGGAATGATGATGTTTTATCAGCAAAGAGATATATGTCTGCTGTATCTCATATATACTTTTTTACCATGACAAAAATTTTTAAAATTTCTTAAATGCTCCAATAATATTACTTTTGAAAATTAACAACAGTTTTCCCCTGCCAATTTTTGCATCAAAGCTGACCAAGCTGCTCCTACTCTGGAATTTTAAACAAAATCTAATTAAATCAACAAAGTTCGCTGGATGGGGTTAGGCTGTTTCCTGAATGCACATTACTCTACTGCTCTGCCTGGAAGAGCTCTCAGCCTTGTTTTCAGCTGACTTTTTCTCCTGGCTGGCCCTTGATCACTCTTAATGATCCCCAGCTGTATCATTTCCCTGCCTGCTTTAACCCCAATTGGCCTGGCTTCACATCTCTGCAGCGTCTGGAGGACAAATGAAGCCAGGCTGACCAGCACCTCCTTAACGTAGTCCCAAGTAATAGGTGGTAATAGACATTTAAATCATTTCTTTCGTTCTATGCATGCTAAGAAAATTAATAATGTGTGCATTAAAAAAATAGGAATAAAAGACAATAATGCTGTGTGCCTGTCAATCTGGATGCTACAATATCACTATTCCTCACCCCTCTCACTCATTTTCTTATTTAAAGATGTTTACAAACCTGGCAGCATAGAGCAGTGTCTATGGCTGAAAGGTAGAGGTTGTAGAAATCTGTTCAAAATTGGCCACAGATGTTCAACAGCCCTATAACCTACTTGTTTCTAAAACTGACCCTTTCCCTAGGATACCTATTTATGAAATACATGGACCATATTAGTAGGAGACCATATTATTTTAAAGTGAACATTAAGAGCGTATCACAAAATCAAGCGGTGAACAGGAAGACTGCCATACTTGGCTATTGCCTCATTATCAGAAGTGAATCAGCACCGTTCATCCTATATGCAAATATTAACAGATGTAAAATTAGCTGGTGACTGGGAGATTATAGGCAGTCAAGAAACTATTAATAAGTAAATAGTCAACACTTACACAGACACACCTTGAATGTTACACATCCCAGCTAATGTCAATCAACTGCCTAGCTTAGTTCAAATTATTAGTTTCTACTCACACTGACACACATTCCCCGATACAGATTCTTATTAGGAATTGTTGTTTTTAAGCTTCAATTATTTTTCTTAAAATAGCAACAACAAAAAGCAAACACAGACATATTTTGTCACTTTCCCCCACTCAGAAGACAGTTTTGATTTGCCAAAAGCCTCATGAGCTATATAATCACTAACAAAAGAAGTCGGTTTCTACAGAACTAGCTTTAGCCACAATATTAAAATATATTTACAGAGAAACGAGAAATCATAGACTTGAAAATAAATTTTTTAAGTTATTGTCCACTAACATTTCTGAGAATTTTTGTCAGCATGGACAATGGTAATATAATAAACAAAACTTTCTATAAGAAAATGTACCTGACAGATACATTTTACCTTTCTCTGGACAACTGAAGATAGATTGTTTATAAAAATAAAGACACGTGTGTGTTTGTTTAATTCAAGTTCCACTTATATTTATGCTTTCATTATGGATGGGGTGTGTGTGTGTGTGTGTGTGTGTGTATGTTTGTATGTAGGTATATATATACTGCATCTGTGTTATTATGGTGTATTATAAGTGTGTAGATATTATATATATGTAAATACATATAGTATACAACTACATTATACTGGTTAAGACTGGGTTTCTACTCACTTTGAAAAAATTTTAGAGATAATCACCTTTGAACTATGTTTCCAGTTGAGTATACACTGATTCTGCGATGCCCTGTGAATTTATTTTCTGTTACTTTATGTGAAAGAAATATGAAACTATTAAATAGCCTTATTTAATATGATTTAATCATTCCACTGCCTCTTCTATGGAAACCAGATTTTATTTCATATACTTATGCTCCAAAGTCAATTTTGCACTTTGATATTTATGCCATGAAACTCCCCTGAACATTGAGCTGAAATCACCAAGAACAGAATTCAGCCTGAAGCTTCCACGTAACTGGCTGGCAGAAAATTTGCCTATAATCTTACGCTTGTGATATCACAGTTCACTTCTCTGTGAAAGATTATCCTGTCAACACTAATTTCTACCAATGAGGAAGAACAGGTGGAGTGTCTTTTTTTTTTTTTTTTTTGGTGGTTAGTAGCATCAAAGTAGCTTTGTGCCTAGCCCCTGAGATTTTATACTTCTGCCCACTTAAATCAGGTGTACGATGTGAAGCACTTTAGGACTCTGAAATGCAAAGGACTATGCAAATGCAAGATTTATTCATTCACCATAAGATGATGAAGGCCAATGTCTGAACTTGACTTGCTGAAAGGATTTTTGCAGCAAATGGTTCAAAGTGCTCTTCATTCAGATCTGCTGGGGATAATGTGTCCAAAGTAAATACCCAAAAGGCCTTCCTACTACTAAGTTCACCACCTGAATTATCCTCTCTCTGTGAAGGATTAATTTTCTAAATGCCTATGAATTTCAAACTAGAAATTGCATGGTACAAATTAATAGAGAGTTTAGCTGTAGGGCAATCAGTAGCCACTTTTTCTAATCACGCTCAATATACCCAAAGTACTCTTTTAAGATTCTAATAGTTCACCAAGTGTGTTCAAAGTCACATGGGTATGTCATCACATAAATAACTTTATCAAAAAAAATTCTGAATTAATAAAATCTGAGACAATCATTGCCAGAATGTGTGTAAGGAACATGTGATAAATGAGAACCAGCAGTGTCTTTGCTGAAAGCACAGGCAAACTCTACCACTCCCGTCCTCTGATGATGTCAGTGGGTGTTGTGAGGAAGTTGACTTCACTTTTGCTTCGAATTAAAAATTTACTTAAAATGACATGCTTAATGATGTACCCAGAATAGTATTAACATGTTTGCTCCTATCTTTCCTCTTCCTTTAACTTCTACCTTTTCTTTTCCTCCTTCTCGATTTTCTTTCTATCTTATAACTTTAGATGCAAAGGAACAAGTAAAATTTCTCAGTTCATGACACATTATCATCTTCCATCTCTGTAAGGTCTATCTCTGTTTCTTTTGTTTTGTTTCGTCCTGTTTTCTTCATTGTCTTCATCTTTCTTTTGCTTTTCCTCTTCCCAATAGTCATGCACTCTAATATGAAGGTAAATTGTAGGGTACCTAAGAATTCTTAGAGTGTTTTGTGCATATTGGGATTTTTAGATTTATGTAATACTATAGTCTTTGTTTTTTGCTTTTCTAAACCTAAGTAAGTGTTTGTCTGTAGTACATACCCCAGGGTGGAATTGTGGGGTCATATGGTAGAGATATTTGCACAAAACATTTCATATATTATAGAATATTACTACAGATAGAGTATTGCTATTTTAATTTGCATTTTTCTCCTTACTAGTGGCAATATTCTATCTGCCCATTTTTCTACTTTGTTTCCTATCTTTTGGGTTTTTTATTTACTATAAAAAAATGTTCCTGTTTTGTATTTTTGGAAGTGTAAGAAATCCTTCTGCACTTCATTACCACAAAGATATTACCCTATTTGATCAAGACATCACTTTTAACATTTATATGGGAGTTTCATGATTAACATGCCTGGTTGATACTGTTTTAGTACTCTTACTCTTAGACCTCAGAAATTTTCTTTGCAAATATTGTTCTGCTATAGCTATATACTATTTATTTGCATCTGGAGCTACCCCAAGTCTTTTCATTTGGAAACTTCCATTTTAGCACTAACCAGTGACTGCTTTCTAAAAGTCTATTAGCACTTGAAGGACATAAATACTCACAGGCAAAGGATTAACTTGTTAATAGAGTTATTAATAGAGTGGATGTTAGTTCTAAACTGTATACAATATCTTCTTTCATATTGTTGATTTCTTTCCTGTTTGCATTTTTAAAAAATCTCTAAGTTCTAAAAAATTACATTACATGAGATTATATCTTAAAGACTAGATCATGATAGCATGCATAGCATTATAAAATTATTTTAGAAATAACTAGGAAGAAAAATTTTTTTTTGATCCTTACAATTTAATAATGTATGAGAATTTCCTGGGTTCGTAGAGTTTATGACTCTTGATTTGAAAAATTTTGTGTTCTTAATGATATTAATTAAAACTCAAAATCCACACATAAAACTGGAAGAACAGGATTTGTAACAGTGACTCTGAGTATTATATTCATGCTTTCATTACTGTGGTTGTAACAGGGTGACAGAATGTAGTCAGTGAGTGGTTCTCTCCCTCAAACTTGAGGAGTCCCATCAATACCTGCTCTGAGGGGTGAAGGAAAATGGGAAGAATCTGGGAACACAGAACAGCAGGAATCTGCGATAAATAAGATGTTGACTCAGTCTCTGGGGGACAAGCACTGTGAGTGATTTTCCCAACTGTGCACATGAATTTGCTTTGATCCTTCCAAATACCATCACATGGGCCTCTCTTGTGACAAATCACATATATGTGCAAGAAAGTTACCTGTGATGAGGGGTGTGATCCATAACCCTTCACTACAACAAAGCAAATCAGGCCACACAGTAGTGAACTCATGACCTTGAATTCATTAGCTATGTGTTCTCACCAATTGCACAACCAGCTGTGGATATATACAGGAAATGTGTCCTGTTGAACTTCAATGCCACTTCACAGTCAGAATTCAACTGTAGAAATTAGCCAGACAATCCATACACTAGAGAGCATGAAAGAGGAATAGCAGTACAAGATATAAGCATCTGATCATTCTCAAAGATTTCAGTTCATGAATATGACACTGACTAGTAGCAGATTCAGCTCTCAGAATATAACATGATTTGTGGTTTGTGTGTCTCTAATTTATTTAAATTGATTATGTAATTTCAGATTCAGTTTTATTCATGAATCATGGATGAAAACTCATGAAGAAAGTACAATTTTTATCAATAACAATACAAAAACTCTTCAAGGCTAGATTTGTTTTATCTGCAACTCTGTAAACTGCTTTAAAAATGCTAAACAATGTAAAAATATTATAATTTTATTATGATATTTATATGATATAAATATATAAGATAATTTTAATACAAATATATTTATTGAAATGTAAAATATTACCATTAGGAATATCCTGTGTTCTTATAAATGAAATTGAGCTAAATTACATTATAAAAAGTAAATCACAATAAAACCCGTCTTTATGAAACTAATTGTTGAGCAATATCAGAATATCTCCTAGAAGAAAATAGTAAAATATGCTTAGAGAATAATTATACCTTCAATCAACTATAATTTATTGTGGTGATGTAGAAGACAGTGTTACTTGGAGATCAAAATATATTACAGGATATGCTTTTCAAATTTTCAAAGGTACAGTTGGCATCTTGACATATTAAAATGGTAATAAAAATTGTGAGGCTTTTGGGAGTTCTTTCATTATATTATAATGTCTCCATTAACTAGAATATAGAGAATATGAGGAATTCTGATTTAAAACAGGATAAAATCTACTTAAGCCATATTAAATAACCATTTGTAAGACAAAAATAGTGAAATATTAGAGAATTTTATGGTTCAATGTAACAATTTTGGCTTTGACTTTTGTTGGCTAGTGGTCATTTTCCTACTTATTTAAGTATAACTTCTTAAATAGGAAAACTTGTTTCTTTTCACATCTTTTTCTTTAAAAATCAAGTATAAAAGAGCAGATCCCAATTAGAAGCTGTACAAATAAAGTGATTCTAGCTATAATTGAGAGACTAATGTATTTGAATCCAGATAGAAACTAAAGAAAGGCTTTTATACATTTACATTTATATTTTGTAACAAATATGGAGGGCTGGGTACTGGTATTTGATGCGAAAATTTTAATTAATTATTTTAAAAGTTGTATCTGCAGATCTTTCAAGCTTTTCTAGAATATCTAGGCATTCTCTCAGTACTAAATTAAAAGTAGTTATGCACGTAATACAAATAGGATAAGTTGATAGCTTTATAAAATATTTTATTATTTTATTTGTGTGCACATAACTGATTATATGTAATGTATGAAAAGGTGTTGTCAAGCATGTAAACACACAAGGGTAGAGAAAATAAGATTAGATGACTTTCAAAATGGGATATTTTGCAGTATATTTAGTACTGTTCTCTTTCAAATGCTTTATTTTGTTGGTTTGTTGCTTTTGAGGTTTGGAGGTTTGAGGCAAGAAAGATCATGAAATAGAGGTGTGAAAATTCAGATAGCAGTTAATTAGTTTAGCCAGACTGTTAACACTAACATAATGGATTTTCAGCTTTTTCTCTTTTTTATCCTCTGACTTCAGGCAGTTGTACACCAGCACGTCTTGAAGAAGTTATTGTACATGATTTCAGAAAATAGACTACTTGCACGCTTAATCCCAATCTGATTAATTCAATTTATTAAAATTATTTGTTCATCTTAAATCCAATTGAGCCTGTATGACCATCATTGAGCTCATTCACGTAGTATTATCTTTGATGTTGGAGTAATTCTTTTTTCTCCCATTGGTACTAGGAAAAAAATTTTTGTTGAACAATATATAATTTAAATACACTAACTTTACCAAAGATAGATTATATGTATTGATTCTTACCTGCATGGCTATGGATTGAATTGTACGTGACTGTTTAAAAATGTTTTGACATTTTATTTTCTTTATTTTCTTCTACTTAACACATTGGAAAAATAAAAAATGAGAATCAAGTAAAACAATCTATATTTTTAAAAAATAAGACAATGGGGCAAGGATGGGAACTTTCAGAGGTAGTTTCTATTTCCTCCTATTATGGAAATATGTATATAAGGTTTCATGATTCAGCATAAGGGACTCTTTTGTTATCAAAAATGACAACTGTACCTTAACTTCTCCTTTTTTTCTGAATTACAAACACTGCCCCACTCAAACAAGTTTGCCTCCAAAGGGCTACTGTTGCAAACCCATTCTTAAGTGTTAGTATGAAAAAGGTGCCCAAGATTCTTGGATTTAGGGGAGTCTTAGACTTCTACAACAATCTGGTTGGACGTCATCAATTTATTCAACTTTGTTACTAATTTTCTAAACTTTTAGTATTTGGTTTTGGAAAACAGAAATCATCTCAAATACTCTTCATACTGTATATGAAAAAAAGAAATGTACAGTCTACCTGGGGAGGATGAGCATGACATTTAAGTAAAAACACTAATATTAAATAATCTTGCCATTACCACAAGTGTCACACAACTCTGAAAGAAGCACACTTTCCTCTAGTTTTCACAGTGATTACATCAATAAACTATTAGAAACAACTAAATATCTGACACCAGGCAAAAGATACATGGGTAATCCTTGACAGAGAGATAAACGTTGCCATCCACAACCAAGGACATCCACTTCTTTATGAGAGTGTCACCTTTTCTTGGCTCAAATTCTCAAGAAATCTTAGAATATTTCCAAGTTATAAAAACAAATAAGTTACTATGGTTGGCCCCAGTTTTTCAACAACTAGTATAATTGGCCACAATTATGAAGAATTTTAATGAAAGGGAAAAATATTACTCTTATGTATTCTCAGTGTTCCAAAGTATTTTATAACATGATTAGAGAACGTGAATGAATTATATTTTTTACTTTGGAAAGAAATGGGGCCTAGAGGGAGGCAGGAAGATTAGAAAGGGGAAAAAATGTTTGTAAGAAAGATTGCAAAATAACAATTAACTGCATAAAACTTGACTTACCAATGTACATGTAGGGGATGAAAAAGAAGTCATATTAGAGATGACTCCACATTTTCTCCTACTCTAGTATGCTTAAATCCTCTACTCTTCCTTCCCCATTTGCTACTAAGCAGCTAAATACAGATTAAATTTAATTTAAACTTTTGTGTGATAATATGTAAATGCATTTCCACTGATCTTTTAAAGAAAGTCTATAAATTTTACTTAATGTATGTCGAACTTGGCATGATGGTGTTAACAACAGCTGGGGAAGTCCAGCAGGCAGGACGGAAGCTCAAGAGAGAGTGTGTGGTCAACCACCTCTCAGAGTTATGAGGGAACAGATGTAACAAGACATTCAATAAGACACAGTGCCAAAGTTCACCATCACTTTTGGGGCTATTAGTTATCTATTTCAAGGCTTCTCCTTGGATTAATTTCATGCCAACTAACATGTTATTAAAATGTCTTTTTAAAAAAACAGATTTTTTAAGGACAAATAAAATGTCCCTAACCATTTGACTTATATGAAAACCTTTGTCCGTACTCATATTCTCAAAAGCCAGGAAAGACACAATTTGAAAGAGTGTTGATAGTGACAAACTCAGTTATCTCAAAGACATATACAGGCTGCCCAGGTCTTACAATCTATTACCACATAGCATAATGCTGTCTACATTGACTGGGCCAGAAATACTTCATTTCACTAGATCACAATCTTATAAGACAGCCTTGTCATTTTAATTTGTCACTCTTTGTCTCCTATATCTCATTGAAGTCTCATCTCTTCAGCTGAGTGCCATGGGCTACTTCTCTCAGAAAAAAAAAAAACTAAAACCTATCACACTGAATAGAAAAGGGAAAGTCGCTAAGAGAAAGTTTGTGTCTGAAGACGCTACTATAGATTCCATTCCCACAGGCATAGCAGGTGGTATAAATACAATCTAAACGGAGACAGAAAAATGAATTGTTGCTTCTGTACCCTGTCTGCAGTGTCTCTGGGAATGTTATATCTGCTTCTTCTACACGGCTATTGATTTGGTATCCCTTATCATCCACAGAGCAAAGAAGGGGGCAAAGGAAATAGAGTATAGGAGAGTTAATGTCTGATATGTGGTGTGAGCCTGAAAAAAATGTAGCAATTTTGAATTAATAAGGACTAAAAGCCTATCTCCTTCAGAAATCCTTCCTGTTGATTTAGAAAATAGGTCACCACTTTTTAAATCAAACTTCCAACCTGTATCAAGAAGTGCTATACAAATATGAGGCACTTTTTATTATTAGGTTTTAGCCTCTCTTTCTTAACTTAATCTAAGCATTTGTGGCATTGAATAAACACCATATAAAGAACTTAGTGCATTCCATTAGTGTATTTCTCCATTCCCCTTCATTTAAAATTAATTAAATTTTTTTTTCTGATTTATAATGCATGTCTTTCATTTTTTATGCTTTGGAACAGCAATCATGGCTGTCAGCAGAGATTCCTATAACTCTTTAAAAGCATCAATTGGTTTCACAACTGGAGAATCAGAGATAGCACAATCTATATGTTTAACATATGTTCCTTTCATCACAATTCTTCACTTATATTAGGCTTTATTCAAAGACATTTTGCCTTCATAAGACAGAGATTTAATTCATGGCAGCATTCCCATTTTTTTCCTGCAGTGGAGAAGATGATTACAGAATGAGTACTTATTCCTCTATCCCACTAGGCTTTTTTTTCCTCCTCTTCTTTTACATGATTTACTGCTTGAATCCCATACATTCAGCAAAGTAACAAGACTTCCAACAATACTGGAGACACCTGGGAATTCGGCAGGGCTGTTTAATCTGGTTGACTCTCTTCTCTAAGACTAAACCACCCCCCCACACCAAAAAAACACACACAAAAAACTTCAAAACCAACCAAACTAACCAAAAGAAAAAAAGAAAAGAAAAGAAAAGAAAAAAGGAAGCCTAACTATCTATATGAAATCTTTGTGATATCCCTTACTTTTCTTTATACCTTGCTGAGAAATTCTTATATGGAACTATAAAAGTGAATACAGATTCATGTGAAATGAAATGACTCAATGTTTGTATGAATGCCTATTGCCATTTTTATAAAATATTAAAAAAAGTAAATATTTAAGTCATCATTTAAGAGCTAAAACATAATATTAGAATCATATGTATCTAATTGTTCATATGTCTTTCATATATGTGTTACTTGTCTTAAACTATATGCTTTCAGAGGTCAAAGACCACATATGTTTAACAACTTCTGCATGCCATTAGGTGCAGGTAAAACACACATAAAAAGAGCTTTTATGTGATGATCTGATATGAAAACTAAAAGTGTGTGAATTAACTCAAGGAGAAAAGGAGTAAAATAGAGATATTATTAAAGACCAGAAAACAGGACTTAATTCCATCACACTCAAGAGCAAAGTATCTTTGATTTCAGTGCTTCCTCTGGCTTATTGTGTTTCTCTCACCGTGCATCTGCTAGTACAACAACATTGTTGAGACCTCCTCTAATTTATGATTTTAGAATATTGCATAAGTACTGTTATAGCATTTTTTCACCCTGCAAGAATGCAAAATAGAAAATGAGTAAATTGAATATTTATAATACATGTGCACAGGTTGACATTAAACAAATGTTTCCTGATAAAGATAGCTATACATCTGCGTGTTCACCTGCTCAAAGAACTACAG
Source organism: Daubentonia madagascariensis (assembly GCA_023783475.1). Taxonomy (NCBI): domain Eukaryota; kingdom Metazoa; phylum Chordata; class Mammalia; order Primates; family Daubentoniidae; genus Daubentonia; species Daubentonia madagascariensis. The sequence goes on along the minus strand of JAKFHU010002088.1, from coordinate 43,514,372 downwards.
AAGCATCAGAAAAAACTAGAATGTGAACTATGTTTCTAAAAATGATGGAATTGATGGCTGTACTAAAATGTAGTCTGAAAAAAACAACATAAATTTAAGTTTTCTGATAATTAAGTTTTACTGCATATATTTATTTTTCATGTAAATCTGTTCATTTAAAAACAATGACAAAAAAATGTGCATCATACAATGTAGGAACCAAAAAAAAATGAATGAGTAGTCATCAAAATTCTGGATCATAAAAGTGTAGAGTGAAGGACTTAGGTTTTTTCATTAGTATACAGTAAGTCCTCACGTAACATCGATAGGTTCTTAGAAACTAAGACTTTAAGCAAAATGACATATAATGAAAATAATTTTACCGTAGACTAATTGATATAAACAAGAGTTAAGTTTCTACAAAAACATCACCAAACTTCTAAGAAAAGATACAAAACACTTCAAATATTAAACATTGAAATAAATGTGAGCTATACACACATTTTTAAAAAGTTAATAAAAACAAGTAAGGTAATTATTTACTCAATTTTTGGTGAATCAGTGAGTGATGGCGGTTGTAGTGGTAGTGGGTTACATCAAGGAATAAATATTTGCAAAGTGAAAATTATAAGGAGCTCCTCCTACCACCAGTTCAAAAACAAACAATAATAAATATGGCAGGCTCACTGAGCACTCTTGTACTAACTATATTGTTTATTGTGCATTTGTGTGATTATCATCTACTTTAGAAATTTTTATTTTACAATAATTTGTATTTGTTCATTCATTCATTTTTTTTCAGTCTGTTTATTCCAGTTCAGGGTTGTGGGTGGCTGGAGCCTCTCCCTGCAGCTCAGGGAGCAAGGCAGGAACCCAACCTGGACAGGACGCCATTCCATTTCAAGGCACATTCACACACACCCCCAGACTCACTCAGACTAGGACCACATAGACATGCCAATGAACCTGATATGCATGTCGTTGGGGTGAGGGAGGAAACCAGAGTACCCAAAAAAACCCCATGCTGACATGGGGAGAATGTGCAAACTCCACGCAGACAGTGGCTCTGGATAGGAATCAATTTTTTTTTCTCAATAATGGTATAAGAAAATGACATTGAATGAAATGACATTATTTTATGACCTGCTATATTTTACATTAATTTAAAGAAGTGCTACATGTAATAATATCAGTTTGTATTATAAACAGATTTATTAAAATAAATTATTTATATGCCATAATAGTCAACCATTATAGATGTAAAATTTAATGATGTTACATTATTTATAAAGGTGTACAAACATCACCATAATCCAGTTTTACAACATTTTTCCACCCAAAAATTTCCCTTGTGCCCTTTTACAGTTAATCCTCGCTCTCATGCCCAAGTCCTAGGCAAACAATGATGTGCTTTTGTCTCTATAAATATGTCTTTTCTAGACATTTTAAATAACTGGAATCATATCATATTTATAATATTAACATAGTAAAATATTTACATATTATGATTTATAATTAGTCTTTTGCATTGGGCTCTTTTTACTGAGCATAAGGTTTTTGATATTCATATATCAGTAACTCATTCCTTTTAACTGCTAAACAGTATCACATTGTATGGATATACCACATTTTATTTATCCATTTACCAGTTAGTGGACTTTTGGATTATTTCTACACTTTGGCTATTATGAATAACATTGTTGTGAACACTTGTATACATACCTTTGTGTAAGAATATGTTTTGATTTCTCATGGGTAAATTCCTAGGAAAGGAATTTCTGATTCATATGGTAAGTTAACGCTTACCTTTCTAAGAAACTGCTAAAATGTTTTCTAAAGTCCTTGGAACATTTTACATTCCCACCAGCAATACATGAGAATTCCAGTTTCTTCACTCTTTCCTACCACTTGGTATTGTATGTCACTTTTATTACAGCCATTTGAGCGGATGTGTAGTGGTCTCTCATTGTGGTTTTACTTTGCATTTCCCTAATGACTGATGGTGTTGAGCATCTTTTAACGTAATATATGCCATTCATATGTTTTCTTTGGTATAATGTCTATTAATATCTTTTGCCTTTTTAAAAATTGAGTTGTATATTTTCTTTTAATTGAGCTGTAAGAATTCTTTACATATTCTAGATACAATTATGTTATCAGATCTATAACTTGCCAAATTTTCTCGCTGTCCGTGGCTTTTCTTTTCACTTTCTTAATCATATCTTTTGATGCAGTTTTTAACTTTGGTGACATTCAATATATCATTTTTTTCATTTATGCATCATGCTTTTAGTGTCACATCTAGGGACCATTTTCCAGCCCAAAATTATGACGATAATCATTCTGTTTTTCTCTAGAAATTTCATAGTTTTCACTCTTACATTTGGGCCTAAAATCCATTTTTAGTGAATTTTGGTATATGGTGTAAGATAAATATCAAAGTTTTTTTAAGTTAATTACTTAGTCACATGTGGATAGCCAATTGTCCCAGGACCGCTTTTTTAAAAGGGCAACCTTTTCCCAGTGTCTTGTTTTGTTGTCTTTATTGAACTTTTCATTTTTGAACTCTTAATTCTGATCCACTGATCTATCTCCCTATCCTTGTGCCAGTACCACACTGTCTTAATTACTGTGGCTTAATACGTTTTTAAACCAGGTATTGTCTTCCAACTTTGTTCTTTTCAAAAATTGTTTTGACTATTCTAGGATCAGCTTGACAATTTCTACCTAAAGAATTTGCTGGCATGTAATAGGAATTGCAATAAATTTAGAGATCAATTTGGGGAGAATGACCATCTTGACAACGTTGAGACTTCCAGTCCATGAACATGGAATATCTCTGTAGTTATACAAATCTCCTTTAGTCTCTCTCAGCAATGTTTTGTAATTTCTAGTATACAAGTCTTCAATTCCTTTTACTAAATTTACTCCTAAGGACTTTGTTCTTTTTGATGCTATTGTTAATGGAAATATTTTCTTACTTTTATTTTCAGATTTTTCTTTGCTAATAGATTTGTGTGGATTCCTTAGGATTTTCTACATACCAGATAACTTCATCTGCAAATAACGTTTCATTGTTTCCTTTAAATTTTGGATGTTTTTAATTTCTTTTTTTCCCCCTCACCTTATTTCACTAGCTAGAACCTCTAGTACAATGTCAACAGAAGTGGTGAAAAAGTGGACATCCTTGACTTTACAATTGGAGAAAAGCATTTTGTCTTTTCTCCATTCAGGAACACCATTCATTATGATGTTAGCTGTAGGGTTTTATAGATGCCCCTTATCAATTTTATGAAGTTCCCATCTATTACTAGTTTCTTGAGAGGTTTTATATGAATGGCTAATGGATTTTGATAAATGCTTTTCTCCCTCAATTGATTTGATCATGTGATTTTTCTTCTTTAACCTGCTAATATGGGGGATTACATTGAATGAATTTTGAATATTGATCAGCTTTGCACTATGGAATAAACCCCAGTTTATTTTGGTGCAGTTTGTTTTTTAATTAAACTTTTTATTTTGAGATAACTGTAAATTCTCATGCAGTTGTCAAAAATAATATTAGGAGATTTCTTGTAACCTTTGTCCAATGATAACATTTTACCAAATTATAACATCACAACTAGAATATTGACATTGATACAATCAACCTATCTTATTCAGATTTCTCCAATTTTAGTTGTATAATTTATGTGTTGTTTGTATGTGTGTATGTTTAATTCTATATAATTTCATCACATGTGTAAGTTTGTGTATCAAGCACTGCAGTCAAGATGCAGAATAGCTTCATCATCACAAGGATCCCTTGCACTACCCTTTTATAATCACATACAATTCCTTCCTCCCTCCCACTATACCCCAACCCCTGGCAACCAAATTTGTTCTCCATTTCTGAAATTTTGATTTATCAAATTATTATATAAATGGAATCATATACTATGTAACCTTTTGGAATTGCCTTCTTTAATTAGCATAAATTCCCAGAGATTCATCCATATTGTTGTATATATCTAGAATTCATTCCTTTTTATCACTGAGTAGTATTCCATGGTATATAAGTACCTCAGTTTATTTAACCATTCAAACATTGAAGGACATATGTGTTGCATTCAGTTTGGGGCTTATATGAATATAAATGCTATGAATATTCATGTACAGGTGCTTGTGTGAACAAAGGTTTTTATTTCTCTGGGATAAATGCCCAAGACTACGTTTTTTTCAGTCTCATGGTAATTGCATGTTTAATTTTGTAAGAAATTGCCAAACAATTATCCAGAATGCTTTGTGAATATTTACTTCCAGTCTGCAGTTGTTTTCTCATCCTCTTAACAGAGTGTTTCAGAGAGGAATCTTTTAATTTTGATGAAATCCAAGTTACCAATCTTTCCCTTTATGGATAGTACTTTTGATGTCAAGTCTAGGAACTCTTTGCCTTGCCCTAGATCCTGAACATTTTCTCCTTTTTTTCTTAAATGTTTTATAGTTTTAAATGTGGGAGTTGTGATACATTTTGGACTAATTGTTGTAAAAAGTGTGAAGTTTAGGAAAATAATTGGGTTTTCTTGCCTATGGATTTTTGATTGCTCAAGCATCGATTGTTGAAATGGGTACCATTCTCCATTGAATTGAATTGCTTTTGCACCTTTGTCAAAAATCAGTTGGGTATATTTGTGTGTATTTTTTCCAAGTTCTCCATTCTGTTCCATTGACTGATGTGTCTATCCATCCACCAATACCAGACTGTCTTGATAACAGTACCTATATATCAAGATATATGTAGTCTTAATATCATTTAGGATGATTCATCTCATTTTATTCATCTTTTACAATATTGTTTTAGCTATTCCTTGGCTTATGCCTTTTCATGTTAACTTTAGTGTAAGCTTATCTCTGTCTGCAAAAACTATTGCTGAGATGTTGATAGGAATAGCATTGAACATGTGGAGCAATTTGGGGAGTGTTGACATTTTAACTATGTTGAGCCATCCAATCTATAAACATGTATATTTCTCCATTTATTTAAATCTTCTTCAATTTCTTTCATCAGCTTTATAGTTATCAGCATACAAATCCATACATGTATTGTTAGATTTATACCTAAATATCTTATTTTCTCCAGGGCAATTATAAATAGTATATGTTTTGAATTTCAGTTTCCTTATGCTCATTGTTCATATATAAAACTATAATTAATTTTTGAGTATTGATCTCATATCCTGCAATCTTGCTAAGCTCACTTATTAGTCATAGGAGTTTTGTTTTTTCTTTTTTGCAGACTTCTTGGAATTTTCTATATAAACTATCATGTCATCTGCAAATGAGGCTTCTCTCTTCCTTTCCAGCATGTAGGACTTTTATTTCTTTGCTTTGTCTTATTGCAGTGTCTAGAATTTCTAATACTTTGTGGGATAAAAAGAGTGATAGTAGACAACCTTGCTTTGTTTTTTATTAATTGTTGAAGTTTATTTTTTTTAATTTAGGCCCAAGATATGGCCTATCTTTGTATATGTTCTATGGACACTTGAAAAAATGTGTATTCTGCTGTTGCTGAATGAAAGCATTCTACAAATAGCAATTAGATCCTATTGGTTGATGATATTATTGAGTTCTTCTATATTTTTGCTAACTATTGTCTCTCATTTTTCTGTTATTTGTTGAGAGAGGAATGTTGAAATCTCCAACTACAATTATGAATTTGGCTATTTCTCCTTTTGGTTTTATCACTTTTTGTTTCACACATACTGCAGCTTTGTTGTTTGGTGCATTCACATTTAGGAATACTATGTTTTCTTGATGAATTGACCTTTTTGTCATTATCAAATCATCTTTATCTATCCCAGATAATTTGCCTTGTTCTGAAATCTACTATATCTGAGAGTAATATAGCTACTCCTGTTTTCTTTGAATTAATGTTTATATGGTGTATCTTTTTCCATCCTTTTACTTTTAAGCTAGCTATATCATTATGTTTGAAAATATATTATTTTACCTTTTGAGTCTTTCATGATTTTGATGAGATTTTCTATTTTCTCATTTGTTTCAATCATGTTCATAATTGCTAATTGGAGTATTTTTTGTTAGCTGCTTAAAGCTATTATCAGGTCATTCTAACATTTGTCTCATCTCAGTGTTCATTAAAACAATTGTCTTCTTTTATTATTCAAGTTGACATTTTCTTGATTATTTGTATGATGAGTAACATTCAATTGAAAGCTGGACATTTTGTGAATTATTTTATAAGACTCTGAATCTTATTTAAACATTGTGTTTTATCAGGCTTCCTATGACAATGATCTTACAGGTGATGAGGCAGCACTGCCTTGCACTGCCTTAATACTTCAGGGAATTACTGGTTTACCACTCAGCCAACAATGACACCTGGATGGAAGGGCTCCTTATTACTGCAGGGCACAAGTATTAATCCAGGCTTCTCACCAGATCCCCATTGATACATGGAGTTGTGAAAAGAAGGGAACTTTGCTGTTGCTACCCACATGTCTTCCACTTACACTTAGGATGAGGTCCTCCTTATCACCCCCAAGGGATGGTATTGGGAGGTGTGGCCTTTGGGAGGTGATTAGTTCATGAGAGCAGAACTCTCATGTATGGGATTAATGCCCTTATTAAAGAGGCCCAAGAGAGACTTCTCACCTCTTCCACTATGTGAGGACTCAGCTAAAATGTGTCATCTATGAAACAGAAAGTAGGTGCTCACTACACATCTTTATCTTAGACTTCCCAGCCTCTAGAACTGGGAGAAATAAATTCCTGCTGTTTATATGCCACCCAGTTTATGATATTTTTATAGCAGTCTGAATGGACTAAAACAAAAAATTGGTAACAAGAAGTGGAGATGCTGCTGTAATAATTATTTAAAAATGTGGAAACAGCTTTAGAACTGGGTGAAGACGGGAGAGTTTGGAGGTACATGCTAGAAAAAGCCTATATTGCCATGAATGAGTTTTTAAGAGTCATTCTGGTGAGAGCCCAGAAAGAAAAAAGAAAGGTTAATTGTGATTTGATGATTGTCTGTCATGGTATGCTTTGATTCTTTTCTTTTTATCTTCAATGTATCTACCATAAGTTTTTGCTTTGTGGCTGCCACATGGCTTACATAAACCATGTTATAGTTATAACAGTCTATTTTAAGCTGATAACAACTAAAATTCAATTGCATACAAAAACTCTACCCTTTACTGCCCCCCACACACATTTTATATTTTTTGTCATCACCATTTACATTTTTTATATTGTGTATCCATTAAAAAATTATTGTAGCTATTGTTATTTTTAATATTTTTGTTTTTTAACCTTTATACTAGAGTTAAAAGTAATTTACACATCACTATTGCAGTATTAGAATATTCCGAATTTGATTATATTCTTATCTTTACCAGTGATTTTTATACTTTCATATGTTTTCATTTTTCTAATTAGCATATTTTTATTTTACGTTGAAGAATTCCTTTTAGTATTTCTTGTAAGGCAGGTCTAGTGATGATGATCTCCCTCATCTTTAGTTTGGGATAGTCTTTATCTCTCCTTTACTTCTGGAGAACAGCTTTGCCAAGCAAAGTATTCTTGATTGGCAGATTTTTTCTTTCTTTCAAGACTTTAAATATATCATCCCACTCTCTTCTGGCCTGCAAGGTTTCTTCTGAGAAATTCACTGATAGCCTTATGCATATTCCCTTGTATGTGATGGACCCATTTTCTCTTGTTGCTTTCAAAATTTTCTTTGTCTTTGATTTTTGATAGTTTGATTATAATGTGTCTTTGCTGAAGACATCTTTGGGTTGAGTGTGTTTAGGGACTTTTGAGCTTCCTGTGCCTGGATGTCCATATCTGTCCCCAGATTTGGGAAATTTTCAGCCATAATTTTCAGCCATCATTTTTTTAGATAAGTTTCTGTCTCCTCTTTTTTCTCCTTCTGGAATTTCCTTCATGTGTACCTTGGTCTAATTGATGGTATCCCATAAATTCCACAGGTTTTCTTAACTTTTTTTTTGGCTTTTTTTTTCATTCTTTTCTCCTTTGATTGGATAGTTTCAAATGCCCTGTCTTTGTGTTTACTTATTCTTAATTCTGCATGATGAAGTTTCCTGTTCATACTCTCTATTGCATTTTTCATTTCATTGATTTCATCCCTCAGCTCCAGAATTTATGCTTTATTATTTCTTATTTCTGTACCTTTGTTGATTTTGTCATTTTGTTCATGTATTACTTTTCTGATTTTTTTAAGTTGTGTATCTGTTCTCTTGTACATTGTTGAGCTTTCTTAAAATAATTATTTTGAACTCTTTTTCTGGCAATGTATGATCTCCATCTCCTTACAGTCAGTTACTAGGATATTATTGTGTTCCTTGATTTTTTTGTGTTTCTTATAGTCTCATATAGATGTCTGCACACTTGATGGAGCAGTCACCTCTTCCAAACTTTGCAGACTGGTTTCAGTTGGAAAAGACCTTCAATTATGGGTGGGTTTGAGGGCACCAGTTGGGTGTGCTGTGGTGGTTCAGGCCTTGTTAGTCATCAAGCATAGTCTCCATGGAGCTCCATCAGCAGAGGTTAGTAACAGCAAAGATGGCAGGGATCCTTAACAGGTATCTGCAGCAGCAGTGAGGGCTTTTGGGGTCTTTGTTGGTAAAGGCTGCTAGGATCCTCCTGTTCTTTTTGTTTTACCCATGGGGGAAGTCATGACAGAGATCCTTCTTGGCACATGTTCCAGTTTACAGGCATGCTTACAGTGGCAGGGACATTGGTGTTTGATGTCCACACCTGTGGAGCAGCCATGGAGCCAGGATCTTGAGCACAGACTTATGTTGAGGGACTGCAGTTCTAGGGTACAAGGTAGCAGAAGTACTAATGCCCAGGTGCAAGCACCCTACACTGCAATGTTGGTAATAGTGTGCAAGGCATGTATTCTTGTACAACAGGTGGAGTGTAGGATGCAGAATGAAGGTGAACAAAGAGATACAGGCTTGGAATACAGGGCCTGGGAGCCCCCACTGTGATGGTGGCTTTGCTGTTCTAGGCATAGGCTATCATGGAGTGGGCCCAGAGCTGGGGTCCAGAAAAGTGGGTGTGTGTGGAGAAACTACAGTTCCAGAGTCTGGGATGCAGATGCACCTGATGCAGTGGTAGCTCTGGTGTCTGCAGTGTAAGTGCTGTAGAGTAGCTGTGGAGCCAGAGTCTAGAGCATGGGCACACACAGAGTGACCACATCTCTAGGGTCTGGAGCATGAGCTAACGCAAAGTGGTGGTGGCCGTGGTGTTTGAGGCACAGATGCACATGGAGTGACAGAAGATCCATGGTCTAGAGCACATGTGTATGTAGAGTAGCCACAATTCCAGGGCCTAGGGAAGGTGCAGCATTGGGGGTGTGATGGCCTATTCCTGGGGCACTGCAACAGTGGCTCCTTCTGGAGGGACAGGGCACAGCAATGTCTCCCTCTCCAGAGAGTCTGCAGCAGTAATGAATATTGTTTACCTCAGTGGTAAAAGTTGATGATATCCTCTGCAGAGCAGGCCACTGGAGTCAGCACTGATGAACACTAGGGATCTCTGCAGGGAGTTCAAGGCTTCCATACGGACTATTGAGGTCATTAGTGATACAGGCTGTTGGGGTCCTCCACCATCTTCCTGATGTTCCCAGCATGAATTATTTTTCACCTATCTGAATAATCACTGGAGAACTGTCCTTAATTTACTCTATTTTTGTTTTGCTTATCCATTTAATATAAACCTTTTATGCTGTAATATCATTTACTTTTCCCCCACATCTTGAATTTTAATAGCTGTACAGTATTATATTTTATGTATTTACCATAGTCTACTTAACCAATTCTCTATAGGCATATGCTTAGGTTATTTATAATACTTTGATATTAGAAGTTATATAATGATAAACTTCCTTTGTGTATAGCTCAGTGACTTTTTTGGATAATTTCCAAGAAATAAATTAGTGGGTAAAAAGATTATGCACATTTTTAGGCTTTTGATACATATTGCCAAAGTGCCTTTCAAACAGGATGAATTAATTTTCCTCTGACCAGCTACAGACAAAGAATGCCCATTTTCCTGGATTATCAGTTATACTGGATGTTGTTTGGGAATTTTTGATGGTTGATTCTATTTTTTATATCTCCATTGCTGACATTATTGTAAAACAACAGCTAATGCTAAAAGATTATTGATAGTCCCTGTAAAGAAATGCATAAATACTCAAAGAGAGAACATACAAAAGCCCTGGGCATCTGCATGCTATAGTACAGAAGATATTAAGTGCTTATTCGTTTATTTGTCCATTTAGAAAACATGTTGTAGCAGGATTAAACTGTATCCCAAAAGAGACATTAACTTGTATTATTCTGAAGTATTTATTATTGCAGCATATGTAACAGATAATATTTGTTTACGTTTTTAATTACTTACATTTTCAGCCAAGAAAATCTCCGAGGATAATGCTTCATTTACAAGAGTGTCATGGCAAAAGACAACATAATGTAATCACACATTACCAACAATTCCATGACAACGATGCAGTGGTTTTAAAATGACTTCCAAATAAAAGCTTAATTATAGCAAGCTATAAAAAAATTAAACAGAAGATACAATAATCATACTAAAATTAAATTAAGGAAAAATCACACAGTACATAGAGATGTGAATAGAAATGAAGATCTTGAAACTAAATACCTGGCATATTGTCCATTATGTTCGGAAATCCCATTGTTATAGTCTAATTGCTCCTTCCTCAGAACTCACAATGCTGGATACAAATGAACCACAGGGCTATACTCAATAATCAGAATTGATGCAATGTATGGAGGAAAGAAGGAACTTTTTATTAAAAGTCATTCCTACTTTTTTTATTCTAGTGAGGTAGGAGGGGCAGGTGGAGTTGGGAGAGCTGGATTACATTAGTAACAAGGGCAGGAACCACATCATCTTATGCATTTTTCAATTAAACATATATAACATTCAGTAAATGGGCTGCAAGTATATAAATTGCAACCTTTCTTATTGGTTTGGGAACATATTTTTGAATGAATACTTTAATATGCCTGTATCTGGTGCCTCATAGTGCTAAAATTATAAATAAAGTGAGAGAGCCACGGCAAAAACTTCAACTCATAAGAATTTGGTGAACTACAATCAGGAATGTATGATAGATAGAAACCAGAAGGTTATATCTTTATGTTAGTTGCTAAAACACTGTCTCTAAAATGCATGATGTATTTCTACTTTATGAATTGCAGAAACCTAGTACAATCAACCTATATTTTCACAAAGGTGTCCTTACAAAGTTAAAGTAAGATAAGTCTTGTTAGTTATATTGGATTCAACCAACCCACAATATGTGAGATTTGGGCTTATCTGCTTGTCCTTTATTTATAAACTCACTGTCCTTACGGCACATACATTCTAAGTGAAGTCCCTAAAGATGTTTATTTCAAAATCATCTCTGGGGTAATAGAAGAAGGTCTGGGGTAATGTGAGAGAAACTATGGAAGAGGAATTTGTGCTATAGCATAAGAGAATTTAAGAAAACATTATTGATCTGGCTGGATTTATTTGGAAGATGTAACTAAAATGCAAACATCAAAAGGACAGCCAAAACTGTACCTTAAAAAATAATTTGTAGGCAGGGTGTGGTGGCTCATGCCTATAATCCCAGAGCTTTGAGAGGCTGAAGCGAGAGGATCTCTTGAGCCCAGGAGTTCGAGACTGCAGTGAGCTATGATCGGGGCACTGCGCTCCAGCCTGGGCAGCAAAGTGAGACTATTTCTGAAAGAAAAAAAAAATCATTTGGCTGCAACTGGATTTGTTATTGCTTCTCCAAAATGCACAAAGGTATTTTATGCCCAGCTTTCCTTAGCTGGCTAATGACAAAGGGCCATCACGATTATCTCCATATCATAGTAAAATGAAATACAGTGAAGTGCAAATGACTTTCATGAGGTCTTTTTATTTCAAGTGAAACCAGAACTAGAACACATGCTGCACTTTATTCTAGTACTCGATGCCATAGATTTGTAGTTCTCAGATTCCCCTGGGTCATTTATTAAAACAAATTTCCTAGATCCCAACACAGGCCTATAGAATCAGAATCTCCAAGGAAGGATTTTGAGAAAAAACATTTTAAACAAGGATCCAAGTGATCTTCATCAAGAAGTTTTGGCAAATTTTGCACTGTGAACCTAATGTCATAAAGATCAATAGTTTGATTTTAAGGGAAGCAAGCTGAGAATCAAAGTGCACACCCCCCAATTTGAGGGAAAAAGAAGACAACACAATGTAACTTTTGTTACTAACAATATCCTCTCATTTCTAACTCAACATACAAGCACAAATTTTGCAAAGTTTGCCTTTCCTAACTTAACAATCCCTGCCTGTACAAAATGACCTAACAAGGAAACAACATTCAGTTTCTTCCCACTTTATCAACTAGAAAAATAATAATAATAATTGCATTTATTGAGTACACACTATGTGTATGTTCCCATCCTATTAAACTCACTAAATAATTTTAACAACCCTATAAGGTAGGTATAATTATTAACCCCATAAGAAAACTGAGACAGAGGTGGTTAAGTAAACTCCCCAAGATCACACCACTAATAAGTGCCCAAAGCACAATTTTGAACCAGAAGAGAATAGTAGGCCTGGTGCAGTGGCTCACACCTGTGATCCTAGCATTCTGGGAAGCCAAGGTGGGAGGATTGCTTGAGGCCAGGAGTTTGAGACCAGTCTGAGCAAGAGCAAGAGCAAGACCCCGTTTCTACAAATAATAGAAAAATCAGCAGGACATGGTGGCATGCACCTGTAGTCCCAGCTACTTGGGAGGCTGAAGCAGGAGGATTGCTTGAGCCCAGTTGTTTGAGGTTGCAGTGAGCTATGATGACACCATTGCATTCTAGCCCAGGTGACAGAGCAAAACTCTGTCTCAACAACAACAACAAAAATAAAAAACAAGAGAATAGTGGCCAGGGCTATGCTTCTGCTTAGAATTATAATCTTCTAAGCACTCAAATAGCCTAAATTTTGTGAAGAGAAAAAACCAATGCATTTTAATTTCTCACAATAGGGGGTTCTAAATGTGTAAAAAAAAAAAAAAAAAACCTCTTTCTCAATAGAAAACACCAAAAAATTTTGGATAACAGAAGATGTCTTAGATAGTGGGAAAATAAGAAATTTCCTCAGAGGTGAGGAACTATGGGAAAGCCAGTCCGCAGCAGCAAGGAAACCTTGAAGCTTTTTGCCCTTAAGGTATTTGCTGACCTGTCGTGACCAAAGGTCCCATCTCGAGAAAACAGGACAGAGCAAAGCTAAGGGCCAGAGTTAGCTGGAGGTCAAATAATCTCCTCAAAAATATGGGACCCTCAAAACTATAAAGCCTTCTGTCAGTGACCTAAGAAACAATCTACCACTTTAAAGAAGACTTTCCTGTTTTAGTTTTGCTTCTGACTAAATTTAGGAAAAAAATAGGGGGAAAAGTTTTCCCTGAAAATTTCTAATCATAACTCTATACTCGTATAGTTTGGGAACTGGAATTCAAATTCCTATTTGCCCCTCCAAAATCCAAAGTCTAATGTTTAGTTTAAAATGCTCCCCAGTTAATAATTCCTCCAGGTTTCTAGTAGAAGCATATATTATACAAATCTTCTATGGAAGGTCTATCTTTAAACCTAGTCCTCAAAGAATTCTTACAGATAAGGTTTAAAGAGTTTAAGACACATAGTTTCAGTCTCATAACTGAAACTATTCCTAAATCATGTGGTAAGAAGCCATGAAGAATGGGTATACACAGAAGCAAAAAACTTTAGAATCATATTTATAAAGACTAAAGGTATATGAATTAATCAATATAGAATATTGAATAAGAATAACATATTTTTTAAATAAAATATAGAATTATGTATGTGATTAGGAAGTAGACATTGGGGTAGATTGGAAAAGATATCAAATAGAATTGATGGTAAGATAAAATATAACAATTATATTTAGAAGATCATGAGATAACTAAAAAGAACTTTTAGACAAAGCTAAAGGGAAAATCATTAAATTGGAAGATCTTAAAAGTAGCGAGAGGTAAGACAGATTAGATACAAAGACATAATAATTACACAGACAACCAGATAACTGTGCTTTTTTTCTTTTTTTTTTTAAGAGAAAGCACCTTGCTTCTCACTCTGTTGCCCAGGCTGAAGTGCAGTGGCACAATCATAGCTCACTGAGGCCTCGAACTCCTGGGCTCAAGTGATCCTCAAGCAATCCTCCTGCCTCAACCTCCTGAGCAGCTGGAACTACAGGTGTGTGCCACCATGCACAGCTAATTGCTTTTTGTTTTTGTAGAGATGGTGTCTTATTATGTTGCCCCGGTTTGTATTGAACTCGTGGCCTCAAGAGGCCCTCCCACTGTAGCCTCCCAAAGTGCTGGGATTACAGGCTTGAGCCACTGCTCCTGGCCATAGCTGTCTTTTTTTAAAAAAGAAGAAAATAGAGAGAAAAAGGATATCTTCAATCAGAAAAATAACTGTGAATGATGAATCACATATTTGGCAAAAAATTAATAATCAAAGAAGAAGATAAAATAAAGATATTTTTGTATTAGGAAAACTGAGAGTTCAAAGCTAAAAGACTTTCACTAAAAATCCTAAAGGATGTGCTTCCTTTAAGAAGAAAGATCTGAAATGCAAAAAAAAAAAAAATTGCACGGGAGGAAAATGTTAAACCAGACATATCTACTCTATTAAACTATAATGATAACTATTCATGGCATTGGTATAAAATCAAGAAAGAATAAAAATCTTATACAATAATAAAATATTAGGAAGTGGGTGATCAGAACTAAAATATCCTAAATCCTATCACTATTTGGGAGAAAGGTGAAGATCTTCACTAACTTTAGATTTTGTTGAATTTAACATGCATGATAAAATTTCTAAATTGATAAAATTATAATGTGTAACTTTCCAATTCATCAAGAAAAATGTAACAGCAAATAAAAACTATTAACCAAGTCAATTATATGTGTATATATATTATACATATATATGTAGAGAGATAGAGAAGAAGGGAGAGAGATAACATTCTTTTTGTCTTGTTTTCTATTTGTTCTTATTTGGGGAATTGCAATAGTTATCAATATTTTTACTTTTGTTCATTTAAGTTGCTCTTATCTTAAAGTCATTTCTTACTTCAGCATAATCTGGCCTATCCTGAGTGATACAACAAAGAAAAACTAAACTGCTATTATTCACAAATGATATGATTTTCTACAAAGAAAAGCCATGACATATCATAGAAAGGTTATTGGAATTTAAGAAAATTTTTAGGTTAAAAATATTAGAAAGATCAATATACAGACATATAGAAGTACACATTTATTTAACGGAATGACTTAGAAAATGTCCTTAATGTAAAGATAAATTTACAAAAGCATTTAAAAAATGAAGTACTATAAATAAATCTAAAAAAGATATGTAAGAATTTTATGCAGTAAAATATAACGTATTATTCAAAGATATTAAAGTCCTAACTAAATAAAGAAGCATACCATGTATATGGATTGGAAGAACAAATTTTGTAAAAGTATAAATTCTTACCAAATTGATCTATAGGTTCAATGCAATTTCAACCAAATCACACAGTTTTTTATTTTAAAATGGAGGCTGATGATCTGATTCTATGATATGTAAAGAAGATTAAAGACAAAGATATCCAATATACTACTAAAAAGAACAAGGTGAGGGACTTCCCTATTATTATAGATACCAACATTAAGAACAAAGTTTACAATTTTAAATCAGTGTCATATTAGTGCAGGAATAGATAATACCAATGCAATAGTAGAAGTGAGTACTGAAAGAGCCTCGTGAATACATGGAGAATTGAGCAACGAGATAACTGGACATTCAGATAGGCAGGGAACAAATGGACTGTTCCACAAATGGTATAGTTATAATTGACTATCCCCAAAGAGATAAATAAAAACAAAAACTAAATGCTACTTTAAACCATACACAAAAATAAATTACAGGAGGATCAGGGACATACATTGCCAAAAGCAAAATTTTTATATTTTAGAGAAAACTATTATCTGGTGAGGCAGCATTTCTTAAATAAGACATTGAAGTACAAAATATAAAGGAAAAATAAATTTCACCTTATTAAAATTAAAACTTTATATTCATTAAATGACACCATAAGAAAAAAGAAAATACAAACTATAGTACTGAAAGAAGATAATTACAAAACACTCAAATGATGAAGGATTAGCCTTTGTAATATATAAAGAATTCCTACAAATAAATAATAAAAAGACCAATAACTCAATGGGAAAAATGAGCAAAAACACAAGCAAGCATTTCTAAGATGATAAAAAACAAATAGTAAGCAAACATATTAAAAAAAAGTATTCAACCCCCTTAGTAATCAGAGAAAGGCAAATTAAACCTATATTAATGTACTGGGTTTCACCCACTCACTCGTTAGATTGATAACAATTAAAACATCAGCAAATACTAAGTGTTGCCTATGATTTAAAGTGAGAAAATTCATATATGGCTGGAACTGTTAAGTAGCACAACTTTGCAAAATAATTCGCATTCATTATCTAGCGATTTCAAATGTGCATGTATCTTTTGATTCAGCTATTTCAATCCTAGATATATAGCTTAGAGTAACATTATATATATAGACTATATATACACACACATACATACACACAAACATATATACATATAAATAAAGAGAGACAGATGGACAGATACAAGAATGTTCATAACAATACAGTTATACCAAAACAAACAGATTTTTAAACCTGGTAACAATCCAGGTATTTATTAAGAGTATAGTTAATTTAAAATGTACATTAAAAATCAGACTATTATTTGAAATGAAAATGAATGAAATGAATGATTTGCAAATGGATATATCTTTTTTGTCATAATGTTGAGTGAAAAACAGTAATTTATCAAAAGATATAGATGGTACCTTTCATGTATATAAAATTCAAAAATAATAACAAGTAAATATATATCAATCTAGAGTGAATATGCATGTGATAAAACTATGAAGTGAATTGTACCTATACCTTTTGTGTACATTGTATGTATGCTCTGTTTTACACAAAAAACATTCAAATCATTGGAAAAAAGTCATGCCTTAAAAGTAAAATATTTATTGCATAATGTTTGCTCTATCCTGCATCCTCTTTAAGCTTTAACTGTAGTTCTAATTTCTACAGAAGGTTGTCCCAGCTCAGCTTGCTACAAGAAAATTGCAATCAGTTATCATAAAATTGCATTTTCCCCAGTTTATCTTAGTAATGTCATACGAGGACCCAATACTTGTGTATTAGAGATGTAAAGAGATGTGGCTTGAGGGTTCCTACTGTTTCTATTATATTATGTTACTTTAAATAGTAAATATAGCTCCAAATTTAAATATCTGCTTAAAGAAAGAAGGAACAATGGGGACTATAATGATATGCAAATACTGTTAGCTCTTCCTGGAAGAATCAAATCTGTGTTTTGTTTGGTGTAATTTTATTTTATTGTCTTTTTGGAAGATATAAGGATGATAATCCAAACCTTTTAAACTGCTCACGAGACATAAAATTTGAAGAGAATATAAACACATTTTCAAATTTTTGTGACTAAAATATATCACTATTATGCTTGGAAAAATTGATTGACATTTCCCCTTTTAAATTTTTTCAACTTCCAAAATCACATATTTTTCATAAATAGAAAAATCTAACAGAACCAGGTAGACAACCAAAGTAGGCATTATTAGTAAAGGAAACATCCTGTAACCCAGAAGATACTCAAATTACCTTGGACCCCCAACAACAATACAAATATATGGAATATACCTGATTAACTAATAAAATTAATTTTATTTAATGAGTTAATAATGTTGGTATTCATCTATCACTTGCTTTCAGTATGATAATTTATTTTGGACAGCTACTATTGCATGCGTGTATGCATACAGAAATACATGCATGCACACACAAACACACGTGCAATATCAGATGAAAGTTTAGTTAAGGCTATAACTAATCTAGTAAATGAGATGAAAATAAAGCAAAAAGCACTTACCCATAAGGAATTTTAAGACCTTGACTTCACAGTGAAATTGAACTTTTAAAAAGCCTCAAGCTCTAATAAAGCAGGGATTCATTATCAAAAGTTTCTATGAAGAGGAAAAACAGGAATATATTAATGACTTGAAGAAACTAAAAATAAGATGACCTCAATCTTTAAAAGGAGAACACGGAATTATGGAAGTATGCGGTAAAGACACATTTAATGCTATACACTCTGAAATAACCATCGCCATCAGAAATTACCACTCTTGGCCATATCACACTGAGATATATCCTTGGTCATAGATGAATCTGAACATTCTGGCTCTTGTTGATTATAATCTAGAAGTGTGATAGCAGTTTTTAGTTGCAATTCTGAATGGGGAAAAACTTGATTAAAAAAAGGGTTTTTTTAAAATAAAATAAACAAAAGTTTTGGGTTCCATCTCTGTATTAATTTGGTCTCTGGTAGGTTGCAATGAACAGAAATGAACTAAAGCTAGATTAAGATATAAACAAGCAGAAAAAGCCCAAACACTATAAACTTAACACAGATATATTATAGATCCCAAAGGAGAAAATATGCAGCTCAACTCTATGAACAGAAAATTTCACTGGCAGGTTCTTTCTCTGTGAATTGGCTTTCTCTGCCTCTTAGTCACCATCATGCAGTAGGTGGCAGTTGCTTTCAGTAACAGTTGCTTCAGTAGCAGTTGCTTTCAAGTGAACAAAAATATATTAGTATTGATTATAAATTCCCTGGAAAGAAACATCTGCTTGGTTCAGGTGGGAAAAAGTGATATCTTTTGGTTCAATCGACTAGAATAGGAAGATCGATTATGTACTCAAGTATGCCTGACAAAGGACAATTGGGATATAGATATTTGTAAATTGGAAAAATACCCATAGAGTATTTATTCTAATCCCACTAGGAGTTTATACCCCACTGTCCTCAGCCAATTTACTATGCTAGGAACTTGAGTTGTCTCACAGACTCTATATTTGCCTACCTTTTTGTAATAATGGTACTATTACTCCATTGTATAATGAACTGGCCTGTGCTAATGAATGTTCTCAGCTTAATAGGACATATATGCATTTTAATTTTATTTTGGAGAGAATCAAGTAGCAAGCTTCCTAACTGTTGTGACTACACCACTAGGAAGAATGGTGACGTAAGTGGGCCTTTGGTGCCCCTCTGTCCGAGCATATGGCCAATCTGATTTCCCCCAAAGGTAATATGAGTTGGACACTAAGGTACAGCCTTATTATTTATGGTGGATTTATCTTTGATTTATACCCCTTTTTACAAATAGTAAGCTATTTAGGAGCCAAGAAGATAAAGTTTTCAGAGGTAGTATAGTGTACAAGCATACCCCGAAGATATTGTGGGTTCAGTTCCAAAATACTGCAATAAAGTGAATACACAATAAAGTGATTCACACAAATTTTTTGGTTCCCCAATTCATATAAAAGTTGTATTTATACTATACTATTAAGTGTGCAATAGAATTATGTCTAAAAATGTACATACCTTAATTAAGAAATATTTTATTGCTAAAAAAATGCTAACAATTTTCTGAGCCTTCAGTGAGTTATAATCTTTTTGCTGGTAGAAGGTCTTACCTTGTTGATGGCTGCTGACTGATCAGAATGGTGGTTGCTGAAGGTTTAGGTGCCTGTGGCAATTTCTTAAAATAAGTTAACAATGAAGTATGCAATATCTATTTATTGTTCCTTTTGTGAAAGCTTTCTCTGTAGCATGAGATACTGTTTGATAACATTTTACCTACTAGAACTTCATTCAAAATTGGAGTCAATCCTCTCAAACTCTGCCACTGCTATATCAACTAAGTTTATGTAAAATTCTAAATCCTTTGTTGTCATTTCTACAATGTTCACAGCATCTTCACCAGGAGTAGAGTCCATCTCAAGAAACCACTTTCTTTGCTCATCCACAAGAAGCATCTTCTCATCCATTCAAGTTTTATAATGAGATTGCAGCAATTCAGTCACATATTCAGCCTTCACTTCTAATTCTAGCTCTCCTGCTATTTCCACCACACCTGCAGTTACTTCTTCCGCTAAAGTCTTGAACCCCTCAAAGTCATCCATGAGGGTTGGAATTAACTTCTTCCAAACTCCTATTAATGTTGGTATTTTTACCTCCTTCCATGAATCACAAATGTTCTTAATGGCATCTAGAATTGTGAATCCTTTCCAGAACGTTTTCAGTTTACTTTGCCCAGATCCATCAAAGGAACCTCTATCTATAACAGCTCTAGCCTTACAAAATGTATTTCTCAAATATTAACACTTGAAAGTAAAAATTACTCTTTGATCCATGGGATACAGAACAGCTGCTGTGCTGGCAGGCATGAAAACAACATTAATCTCCTGTACATTTCTATCAGAGCTCTTAGGTGACTAAGGGTATTGTTAATGAGCAGTAATATTTTGAAAGGAATCTTTTTTTCTGAGCAGCAGGTCTCAACAGTGGCTTAAAATATTCAGCAAACCATGTTGTCACAGATGTGGTGTCATCCAGGCTTTGTTCCATTTATAAAACACAGGCAGAGTAGTTTAGCATAATTATTAAGGGCCTTAGGATTTCTTTGAAGGGTATATGAGCAGTGATTTCAAGTTCAATCCAAGAGCTGCATTAGCCTCTAACAAGAGAGTCAGCCAGTCCTTTGAAGCACTGAAACCAGGCATTGACTACTCCTCTCTATCTATGAAAGTCCTAGATGGCGTCTTCTTTTAATATAAGGCTGTTTCGCCTACATTGAAAATCCTTAGTGTAGCCATCATCATCAATTATCTTAGCTAGATGTTCTGGATACCTTGCTGCAGCTTCTACCTCAGCACTTGCTGCTTCACCTTGCACTTTTCTGTTATGGAGACAGCTTCTTTCTATAAACCTCATGAACCAACCTCTGCTAGCTTCAAAGTTTCCTTCTGCAGCTTTGTTACCTCTCTCACCCCTCATAGAATTGAAAAGAGTTAGGGCCTTGCTCTGGATGAGGCTTTGGCTGAAGGGAATGTTGTGGCTAATTTGATCTTCTATCAAGACCACTAAAACTTTCTCCATATCAGCAATAAGGCTCTCTCTCTTTGTTATCATTTGTGTGTTCACTGGAGTAGCAATTTTAATTTCCCTCAAGATCTTTTCCTTTGCATTCGTGACTTGGCTAACTGGCACAAGAGGCCTAGCCTTTGACCTATCTTGGCTTTCTAAATGCCTTCCTTACTAAGCTAAATCATTTCTAGCTTTTAATTCAAAGTGACAGACATCTGACTCTCCCTTTCACTTGAATACTTAGAGGCTACTGTACAGTTATTAACTGGCCTAATTTCAATATTGTGTCTCAGGGAGTAGGGAGGCCCAAGGAGAGGGAAAGAGATGGGAGAGCGTTTGGTCAGTTAGGCAGTCAGAACACGCACGACATTTCTCAATTAAGTTTGCCATCTTTTATGGGAATGGTTCATGGTGTCCCAAAACAATTAAAATAGTAACATTAAAGATCACTGATCACAGATCACCATAACAGGTATAATAATAAGAAGAATGTTTGAAATGTTTCAGGAATTTCCAAAATGTGATACAGACACACAGAGAAAAGGTGACACAGTTTCCATGTCATTTTGGAATCATGGCATCAATAGACTTGCTCAATGCAGGGTTGTTGCAAACCTTCAATTTGTAAAAAATGCAACATTTGCAAAGTGCAATAAAGCAAAGTGCAACAAAAGAAGGTTATATAATAAGAACTCTTAACAACATAGGCATAGATGGCTCATACCTCGAAACTATTAAAGGCATATATGATAAACCCACAGCCAATATCATACTGAATGGGGAAAAATTGAAAGCATTCCCCCTTAAAACTGGCACTGGACAAGGGTGCCCACTATCTCCACTTCTTTTCAACATAGTGCTGGAAGTCCTGGCCACAGCAATCAGACAAGACAGAGGAATCAGGGGCGTCCAGATGGGGGCAGAAGAGGTCAAACTTTCACTATTCACAGACGATATGATATTATATATAGAAAATCCCAAAGATTCAACCAAGAGATTACTGGAATTGATAAATGAATTCAGCAAAGTCTCAGGATACAAAATTAATACACACAAATCCATATCCTTC
The DNA here is from genome assembly GCA_023783475.1 of Daubentonia madagascariensis. Lineage (NCBI taxonomy): Eukaryota > Metazoa > Chordata > Mammalia > Primates > Daubentoniidae > Daubentonia > Daubentonia madagascariensis. Next base: position 43,492,145 of record JAKFHU010002088.1, on the reverse strand, counting down.
ATATATGCTAATAACAATCAAGCCGAGAAAAAAATTAAAGGTGCAATACCTTTCACAATAGCACCAAAGAAAATTAAATATTTAGGAACATATCTAACTAAGGAGGTCAAAGACCTATATAGAGAGAATTACGAAACACTGAGAAAAGAAATTGCAGAGGATGTAAATAGATGGAAAACCCTACCATGCTCTTGGATAGGCAGAGTCAACATAGCAAAAATAGCTTTGCTACCTAAAGTGATTTACAGAATCAATGCAGTCCCTATCAAAACACCAACATAATTTTTTGCTGATCTAGAAAAAATAATTCTATGCTTCGTGTGGAACCAGAGAAGACCCCATCTAGCCAAAGCAATCTTAAGCAAAAAGAACAAATTGGGAGGCATCTATCTACCATACTTCAAACTATACTACAAGGCCATAGTAACCAAAACTGCATGGTATTGGCACAAGAACAGAGACGTAGACCAATGGAACAGGACTGAGAACCCAAATATAAAACCAACCTCATACAGTCACCTGATCTTTGACAAATTCCAAAAAAACGTACACTGGGGAAAAGATTCCCTATTCAACAAATGGTGCTGGGAAAACTGGATGGCCATATGTAGAAGACTGAAACTGGACCCACACCTCTCACCTCTCACAAAAATGAACTCACAATGGATAACAGATCTAAACCTAAGACATGAAACCATGAGAATTCTCGAAGAAAACATTGGAAAAACTCTTATGGACATTGGCCTAGGCAAAGAATTTATGAAGAAGACCCCCAAAGCAATCACAGCAGCAACAGAAATAAATACATGGGGCCTGATCAAATTAAAAAGCTTCTGCACAGCCAAGGAAACTATCACTAGAGTGAACAGACAACTTACAGAATGGGAGAAAATATTTGCATGCTACACATCTGATAAAGGGCTGATAACCAGAATCTATACAGAACTTAGGAAAATCAACAAGAAAAAATCAAACAACCCTATTAAAAAATGGTCAAAGGACATGAACAGAAACTTTTCAAAAGAAGACAGAATAGTGGCCAGCAAACATATAAAAAATTGCTCAACTTCTCTAATCACCAGGAAAATGCAAATCAAAACCACAATGAAATATCACTTAACTCCAGTGAGACTGGCTCACATCAAAAAATCCCCAAACAGCAAATGTTGGCAGGGATGTGGACAGATAGGAACACTCATACACTGCTGGTGGGACTGCAAATTAGTACAACCTCTATGGAAAGTAATATGGAGATACCTCAAAGAATTAAAAGTAGAATTACCATTTGACCCAGCAATCCCACTACTGGGTATTTACCCAAAGGAAAAAAAGACATTTTATAATAAAGACATCTGCTCACGAATGCTTATAGCAGCACAATTCACAATTGCAAAGATGTGGAAACAACCCAGGTGCCCATCAATACACGAGTGGATTAATAAAATGTGGTATATGTATACCATGGAGTATTACTCAGCAATAAGGAACAATAGTGAATTAACACATCTGGTATTATCCTGGTTGGAGCTAGAACCCATTCTTCGAAGCAAAGTGTCACAGGAATGGAAAAACAAGCACCACTGGTACTCACCATCAAATTGGTACTAACTGATCAACACCTACATCACACAGGGCAATAATATTCATCAGGGGGTGGGTAGGTGGGAGGGGGGTGGAGGGGATGGGAAAAACTAAAATAAAAAAATAAATAAATAAATAAAAGAAGGTTATGCTTGTGTAGGTTGTGGGGGTGGGCTTTAGAGCCACACTATCACAGTCTGAACTATAGCTTGCCATTTACTAGTTGTGTGGACTCATTCAAGTTTTTTAACTTCTTTATCCTGCAGTTTCCTCATCTGTAAATTTGGGATAAACATAGATTAAGTAAATTAATTTTAGCAAACTGCTTAGAACAATACCTGCAAGATTGTAAGTAATAGATATTCTGGTTGATTTAGAAGGGGTGATTTTAAGATTTGTTATGTTCCTGGCTTGCCAATACTGTGTAAGAAAGCCAGGTACTAAAACAAACTTACTGTGAAGGTAATTAGAGTTAATTTTCAGAGTTCAGAAATTTCCAAGGCTCATCTACCTATTTTTGTATTTTTTTTTCTTAAGAGCACACCCCAAGTTGTATAAGCTTCAGGCCCAATAAAACTTAGTTCCACCCCTGGTGAAGTTTGGCGGGCCCAATCCAGATAATTCATAACTATACTAGGAGGATTTCTTTAACTCAGTTTTACCAAGATGACAAAAAGAAGATTTGAGAATGATTGAATACTAATTGGCAAGTAAGAATGTATTCAGTTTACTGTATATAAAACTTTGGAAATAACTACTTTATTCTTATTCTATAAGAATAATTAATAACAGCTGTAAGAATATAGGGATCATACAGTGAGGTTGTGACCATAACAAAGTGTATAAAATGTTATTATTTCAACTGATGATTCCAGAATCCTTTTAAGGGAAAGAGCTATCTTTGAGGAAAGAGCACAAGTTCTTGGAATAGTAGGTGGGACTCCCAGACCCTGGCCGGCTGGCCCTAAGCTATGAAAGAATGAAGAAATTGCTCTATTTAATAGACAGGAGAAGAATCTGAGGTTCCCCAAGCTATCTGCAAAAGGGAGATTGAGGAAGAGGAAGGGGAGAGGGAGAGTAGCTGTACATTGTGCAAAGTGATTCCCCCCAGAGGGCCTTCCAAATTTTCAATAAAGCCTTTTGAATTCACAAAAGTTGTGGAAGTGAATATTATTTTGGGGATCTAAAGAAGAAGCTGAGTTTCACCACTGGCTAGCTTATGAGGATGCATGGCCTTTAAAAGTGCAATTACCCAGGGAATACATGTAAATCCCAGGGAGGGTGCTATAGTTTGTATGTCCCCAGAAGCAGACACTGAGACAAGGATCCTAGTCCAATTAGTTTCTTTAGAAGGAGGAAAAACCACTAGTAGGGCAGGGAGGAAATGAGACACGGAAGAAAAGGCAGCCAAGGGCATTCATTATTAAGCCATTAACCAGTGTGGATGACTAGACTTAACCATATTAAGGAAAGGGGAGTCCATGCAACTTCAGAATTATTCTCCCCAAGGAACTGGGGTATTTATATATTATTCTTGTCAGTCATTGTTTGAGGGCTGCTCACAGAGGGTGTTTCTTGGCACAGCTGGCCACAAAAGATAAGGTAAATAAATGCAGGTTCTGAAAGTTGAAGTTGGGGTGAGAGGATATAGGCAGGGCCCCAACATCATCTAGTCAGTGGCCTTTAGATTTCCACTGGCTCTGAAATTGACAAGAGTGTCAAGACAAATTGACTAGATTTCTGAAGGTCAGAGAATCTCTCATGGTCTCCTGAGTGACATGAGGGTATTTCACTTAGCTTTAAATTTGCCCTCACAAAGATTGATTCGTTTTAAGAAAGTCCTCATATAGATATGGCTAGGAAATATGTTACGTTGAGAGTCTGATCTTTACTTTTCTCCAGAATCCTTCAGCTTCTAATTATTCTTTTCCAAATGTCCATGTTCTTCGTCCAGAGTTTATTTGGGGGCACCTTGGGATGGTTTCTCCTTTGCACAAGACCATTAAAACTAGTGTAAAACCCTCACTTTCCGATTTCAAAAACACAGTCTTTAAAAATGGTATTTAAAGGCATCTACTTTCTCCAAGAATTACCTTTCTATTTGCAATGCTCTCATTTATGTCTCTGTTTCTCTAACTCCATAATCTGCAGTATTAGGGTTTTTTTGTTCTTGCTTTTGGAAAGAAAGACAAAAATTCCAGATGTAGCTGAAACAGAAAAGACTCCCAGAATTGTATAGATACTATTCTATTCCCAGTATAATACATTTAAACACATGAACATCCCTAACTCCAACTCTAGTAGCTCCAGAGCTTAACTGCTTAAACATTTCAGACAGCATTGAGTAGTCTCTATAGGTATCACATTTGATATGTGTATATGTTCAATACATACATACCTGTAGACTGGTCCAGAAGTAAGTGGATAGATACTCCAGGCAAACCTTAAAAATTTTTGCTTTGTCTTGAATTCTCTGTTCCTGGGACTAGAGTTTGGGGAAAAGTCTGGATAAAGCAAACCCGCCCTGCCCCCACCCCATACACACAGACCTGCCAACCTCCCTCCCTTGTCCCATGGCCAAGAAAGACTATATTTACCTTATGGAACTGCCATGGTTCACTCTTCTTAATTGATTATATGATACGAGAACAACCATTTAAGGAGAAAAACTATCACTGACTTCATTTATTTTGAAATTATTACACTTAGGTTTAATAGAAACAGAAATGTGAATAAAATCAACAATTTGGGAAATAGATATTATTCTTCTTTTGATAATTTCTCTAAACATTATTAATTTTGGGGTTTCCATCTTTAGTGTTTCATTTATCTTTTTATTCCCTCATAGTTTCAATCCAAGTATTGAATTTTCTTTGGCCTGAAAACATTTTAGTTCCTTTCCAAGTGAACAATGACTTCCTTTTCTGCTATCCTTTAACTTCCACAATAGAGCCGCTAATACTGGGGGCCATGCCAGCCTCCATGATTATGAAGCCAGCACTGGATCTCTTCCTTCACAGTTCCACAAGGGTTATCAACCTGCTTTTTCTCTACTTCAGGTGGAAGTTTTTCTTCTGAACCAATTATCCTCCTATCTTTGTCCTCTGAAGAATTGGTTTTCCACTCCCAGCTATTTTCTTTCTTAGGGTAAGTTTTGTGTCTGGGTCATTTTGCTTATTTCTCTACCTTCTTAAAAACCGGATTCCTCTGCCTTAGAGAATTCTCAACGTCACATACTATTTGACATGTTTAAAATTTCTTCGATTTAAGGGAATTTTGTTTTGCTGCTCTTTGAGAAGTGCAAAGCAGGTCATCAGTTCAAAAACACAGAAACATATGTTACCTAAAGAAAGAACCCACAGCTGTATTTTTCAGGTGCTATAAAAATCATCTTGTAAGTGAAGTATCCAGCTACTGTGTTTTATCTGCCCTTACCCACTAGTAGGGACAACTTCTGCAAATTATTGAACTCTGAAAACACTTCACCAATGATTAAAAAAGAGTTATTCTTAATTATACTTGACCGTTTTTATAATTTGTGGGCTATGCCCTAATATTCATCATGCTAACAACACTAAAAATGACTGACTACATATATGGAAGCTGATTCTTTGTGAGAATAACTTCTAATGACTACACATTTGTCTCAATCACTCCAATATTTTGTTATGAAAGGTTGATAGTTGTTGTCACAAACCCGTGGTGTAGGAGAAAACTGATAAGAGCACTGACATCCAGAGAATAGGGAGTGCATGACCACCTTTTGACATACCCCTTAAATGGCTGTTCTCATATCACATAATCAATTAAGAAGCGGGAACCGTGGCAGTTCCACAAAGTAAATATAGTCTTTCTTGGCCATGGGACAAGGGAGGGAGGTTGGCAGGTCTGTGTGTATGGGGTGGGGGTGGGGCGGGTTTGCTTTATCCAGACTTTTCCCCAAACTCTAGTCCCAGGAACAGAGAATTCAAGACAATGCAAAAATTTTTAAGGTTTCCCTGGAGTATCTATCCACCTGCTTCTGGACCTGACAGTAAAACTAAGAAAGCATACATAGTAGCAAATCTGGCAAGGGGAGGCCTTGGCCAAGTGCCCTATCCTGGGACACCTGGAGTATTTTCATTTAATCCACACACATGGAGCAGCTACGATTTGTTCAAACCTTTCAGTAAAGGCATTTTAACTCTAATGCTGTAACAACCTTTCTAGAGCAACAGGATTCAAATCAATCCAAAGAAGCAATGTCACGCCCACTCTGCATAGAGCTGGGTGCACAGCAGCCAGGTCAGAGAATAACCTCAGACTGCATAGACTGCAGAGGGGGAAAGTGTTGATTGATTATAAGTGATTAAGCAGTGATTAGGCCCTGATTGACTATGAGGATAGCAATTCAGGTGTGGGGAATCCAAGCCTCCTAGTTAATGGTGGAGAGATGTTTCTCAGCTGTTGTTATGTTTTACCTTCCCAAATATGTTACTCTGCTTTGTTCAATAATAACAAATTGTATGTTATGTTTCTTCTGTCTGTCCTGTTGCCCACTCCAGCCCTCTGCACCATTTCTGCACAGTTAAGCAGTGGCTTACTGTCTGCCTTCCAGCCACTCCATACCCATGTCCTATAAAGTGTAGTAACATTACTCAACACATTTATTGAGAGTAAGAGACTTTGTAGTTTATAACAGCCATATTGATATCCATGCTCATCAGTTCATACAGTTATAGGTGATGCTAAAAACATTTTCCAGTAACAGTAATTTTTTGAGCATCTAACCTTCCAATGTTAACCACTGGGAATAGAAATAATTGTAACAATAATAAAACATGAGCACTGCCCTCAAAGAGTTTATAATCTAATGGGTACACAGGCAAATGAACTAATTATTATAACATAGTGTGATAATAACCACAGAAAGCAGTGAAGAGGACCCAAGGTAGAGAGATAGGAAATAGAATGCAAGGAAATTTTTGCTAGCACAGGTTCTTGGAGGAAAAGACAGCTATTTCCTATTCATAAGGATGAACAAGAAATATTCAAATGGGCATAGGAGGGCAATCTAGGCAGTGAATCCAGAGATAACATGGTATATTTTGGGGCAGTGGTAAATAGGGCTTGAGTACAGCATGCTGGCTCATGTATGATTTGAGCTGAGGCAGGAGAGACAGACTGGCAGGTATCACGGACAGCCTTAGATGTCATGGCCAGGAGCCCAGCACCTAGGAAGGTGAGAGGTAGACAGCCACTGAATGATGCTATGGACTGAATTGTGTCCCCTGCACCATTTCTATGTTGAAGCCCTCACACCCAGTGTGGCTGTATTGGGAGATAGGGCTTTTAGGAGGTGATTAAGGTTAAATGAGGTCATAAGGGTGGAGTACTGCTCCAATAGGATTGGTGGCTTTATAAGAAGAGGAAAAGAGAGAGTCAGAGATCTCTCCATGTGCACACACCAAGGAAAGGCCATGTGAGCACACAATGAGAAGTTGGATCTGAAAGCCTGGAAGACAGTACTCACCAGACCCCAACACTGCTGGCACCCTGATATCAGACTCCCAGATTCCAGAACTGTGAGAAGATTAATTTGTTGTTTAAGCCACCTAGTCTATGGTATTTGGTTGTGGCAGCCAGAGCTTACTTACACAAATGATGTCAAACAAGGGTGTGGCATGATCAGACGTCTATCACATGAAGAGTACATTTAGGGTAGATAGTAGATTGCAGAGTGAGTTAAGACTGGAGGTCAGAAGACCATTTAGGAGATTCTATATTAACCACCCAAATAACAAGGAAGGAGAGCCTTAACTACGGTGTGCGCAGGGCGACGGAGTGAAGACAGTGGAACTGGCAGAAGTTAGAGATGCAATGGATGTTGTGGGTGAGCATTTGAAGTTATGAAGTTAAAACTCTGTCTTACGTTATGGTTTATTTGAAGGAAACGTTTTAGGTGAATTGTCCATTTTGTGTATAACCCAGATATGCTTAATCGGGCATGAAAGCTGCAGTGTGTCACTAAATGCTGAAGACAAATGACAGACTGAGGGCATTGTTACCAACTCCTTGCCGTGGATTCCTGCCCTTCTCGGAGACTGCCTAGCTCATGGCTCAGAGGGGAAGCCATGGCTTTTAAATATCTGAAAAACTTGATTTCATTCTTGATTTTTTCATGTAAACAGAAGTTTTACTATTTTCTCCCTCACTGAGGATGCTCTTGTGTGGGGTGTGCATCCCACTCTGGAGAAGACCGACATGGCTGACGCTGCCAGTCAGTGAGCTGACTGTGACAGAAAAGAGAGAAAAAAGGGCTTGCAACTTGGACCATGTTGAGTTTGAGATGCCTGTGGGACAGCTAATTAATAACCAGTAGGTAGCTACATATTTAGGTCTAGATAACAACTGAGAGGTTTGCACGGAAATAATCCATATACTATTGATCATTTATACCCAGGAAAGGATGAAAATACCCCCAAAATCGTTTGTAGTATAAAGAGAAAAGAAAGCCATGGATGGAAACTTGAAGAATGAGAAAAAAAAAAGAATCCAAGGAGGAAGACGATCCCAGGAATGAATTTGAGAATAAGAGTAGCTAACGTGTATATGATACTATGTCATCAGTCTAGCTACCATCAACCTCAAACTCCTGGGCTTAAGCAATCGTCCTGCCTCAGCCTCTGGAGTAGCTGGGACTACAGGTGTGTGCCACTACACAAGGCTAATTTTTTCTATTTTTAGTAGAGACAGGGTCTCGCTCTTGCTCACGCTGGTCTGACTCCTAGCCTAAAGCAATCCTCCCGCCTCAGCCTCCCAGAGTTCTAGGATGACAGGCGTGAGCCACTGTGCCCAGCCCAAGAAACGTTCAAGAACAAGGTAACGATCAACAGGGCCTCTACTCAGGTAGGTTATGTAGGATAAGGACTGAGACGCATCCAGTGAATTTAAACACAAAGAAGCCACATTGTTGAGGATAGTTTAGGGCAGCAGAAGTGTAGATTAGGGTAAGGGGGTGAGGACATAATTTTAATGAGAAGAGGAATTACTTGGAAGAGAGACTGTGAAAACACTAACGTCAAATTGTCTTTCAAGAAAGCGAATTTTCAAGGGAATGAGAGATAGGATAGCTTTTGTTAGAAGGAAGATATAGGTGCATAGTTTCTATGAGGCAGCTCGAAATCACTAAGGCAGGCACAAAGAGGCTGGCACTAACTGTGCCTGCTGACTTTACCTAGTGTGGAGCTAGGGACTATGTTGAACCTATTTTCTATTGTCAGATGCTCTAAGAACATGCCAGTTACCTGGATACTATTTTCTACTTTGTTCAATAAAACATCTGGGAATGTTACCTAAAGAGCATACCAAGAAATGTCCTTCAGCTCAATACTATTAATAATAAAAAAAAAATCTTGGTAGATCTAGGCTTTACCATGTGTAGGTAGTATGAGAGCCCAATCACATCTCCATTATTCATGCACCATATCACCTAATCAATTATAAAACAAATGAACATTTCATACAACAAAGAAACCATTCAGTATGAGTTTGTCAATGCAACCCTTAACTTTCCAAGTTGAATTTCCAAATGAATAAAATATTTTTTTAAAAATATTAGGTAGCTATAGGTTCTTGAAAAAATAGGGAAGTTAACAAACATTCTTGGTAGCCATAATAGAAATTAAAAGTATTGGAAAATAGTGTAGTAAGGAATAGGACAAAGAGTTCTGTAAAGTGTCTTCATGCGACAAGTGTCTTCAGAAATTCTTCTCAAAAACAAAAGAAAAAAATGATGTGATAGCCCAGGAGAATAAAAGATAAAATAAAGATGTGTTGAATACAATGTTTCCAGTAGAATAAATTTAAATATGTGTGTGTATATATATGTCATACATATACACATGTATATGTATATTTACATATATATATGTATAAATACATATATTTAGCACGAACAAAATACTAGAAAATATGATTAGAAGAGAAATCTCAAATATATAAATATTTCAAATAACATATAAACTAGTATATAACAAGTACTCAATAAAAGTAGTTATTATTAATTCTATATAATATAATTTATAGTTTTAGATGGTTGATAGTTAAAAATAATAGATTCAAGCATGCCAGACAAAATTTCACAGACATAAAACACTGGAACAAAAACAGATTTAGAAATTCCATGACCAAATGTAGGAATCATAGGATCACAGAATATTAGAGCTGAAAGGAATTTTAGAGAACATTTAGATGTTCCTTTTATAGATGAGGAAATGGCACAAATCTGTTAGGTTTCCTCTGAAAGGCCTACATGTTGAATGGAGAGCTTGTCTCCCATACCAGTGGTATTTTACTGGAGAGGAAAGAAATATACAGTAGAGTGAAGGATCATTTGTGGTTGACTTAGAATGTTTTACAAGAAATAAGAAGGGCATGTTTAAATTACTTATAAGAGAAAGTGTCCTAAAGGCAAGAGCAATTTAACAATGAAATAGCCACCCAAAGAGGTCATTGAGAAAACATCAATAAGACATTCAGAAAGAGATTAAATATAATTCTGAAGGGAATAATATAAGTGTCTGGCAATAACATGTACTAGGTACAGAGGTCTGAATACAATGACCTGTCATTTTCCCCATAGTCCCTGTGTCTATGATTCATGTAAAATAATCATGAGAACAAATAGAAGTAAGGTGAACATCAAAGGGGAAAAATCATGAGACACAATAAAATAGGACTACCAGAACTGACATGGTAGCACAGAAGGAAACAATTGATTTTGAGATGAAGAGCTTTCTAAGCAGCATTCTGGTGGCACTTTTTGCTGTTTTGCATACAGAAGCAATGGCAAGACACTCACTTGCCATTCTGTCAAAAGCCCCAAGATTTAAAAAAAACTTTTTTCTAATCTATAATAGAAGGATGGTTTGCCTTTACATTTTTATGCCCTCATCATGGAAGGGATGACTATAAGAGGAACTTCCACAAAACCCTATATAGAGTAAAACTAACATCCAATGCCTTTAGTAATTTGTGAAGGTTTATGCTGATAGCCATAACATCACAGTGCAGAATCAGAAAATCAGAAAATGTTTTGTCTTAGTTCATTCAGCTTACTATAACAAAATATCATAGACTGGGTACTATAAACAACAGAAATTTATTTCTCACAGCTTTGGAGGCAGGGAAGTCTAAGATCAAGGTGCTGACAGATTCAGTGATTAGGGAGGGCTCACTTCCTGGTTCATAAATGGCTATCTTTGGGCTGTGTCCTCACATGGCAGAAGGGGTGAAGGATCTCTCTGGGGTTCCTTATATAAAAGCACTAATCCCATTCATGAGGGCTTCACCTTCATGACCTAATCACCTTCCAAAGGCCTTACCTCCTAATGCCATCACGTTGGAGGTTAGGATTTCAACATATGAATTTTAGGTGTGACACAAACATTAAGACCATAACATATTTCAACTGGAAGTAACTTTAAATATCCTTAGGTATAAAGCCTCATGAGATAGGAAAGCAGTAACATGGGATTGTTCATGCCTAGCACTGAGGGGTTATATACATAAGAATATAATCACTCACACCATTATCCACAGCAGAATAGGCTAAAACACACTTGAAGAAAATATAGGCAAACACTAACATTATCTTACTGTATGAAAATTTTTTCTAAGCCAGAAATAAAACCCAGAAACCCTAATGAAAACTGTGGTTTTAATTACATTAAAATGTTAAATTTCTACATGTCAGTAATCAATATAAGTAAGATTGAAAATCAAATAACAAGGTGAAAAAATAAATTTAAAGATATATTGAAGACAAATGTTAACATATGTACTATATACAAAGCCTCTGGACATCCACAAGAGAGATATTAGGTTTTCCAGATATTTAAATACACATCCTTGCACAGATATAAATGGCCTATGAACATACTACGCTTCATCACAAATCAAAAATGCAAATTAAATAAGATTTTTTTCATTGCTAAAGAGATAAAAATTCTTTAAAATTAACAACATGTAATTTTGATGAAGGTACATAAAAACAAACACACACACTGCTGAGGGTATAAAAAAATTACAAAAACTTTCTGAAGAATAATTTGGGATAATAGATCAAAAACCTTTGAATTTTGCATGTTCTTTTACCCAAAATTTTAAACATTTTTCTAAAGAAAGTAATTATGAGTGAGAGGAAAATGTAGTTACAAGGAAAACTTTGCCACAGTTATCTCATTTTACAAGGATATTTACAAGGAATGTGGCAAAGTTTTCCTCGTCCCCCTTGATGATCTGAGTGCTTATTCTCTTATTCCACACAAATCATGCAATAAGTAACATGTCTAGACTTTCATAAGCCTTCAGTATAACACTTCCTTTCTGAATTTTATGGGATTCATTTTATATTGCTAGGCTCTTGGGTATCTTTGAAAAATGATGAAAGAAAAAGTTTGTGCATAATGTAATAAATGGTGTATAATTAACCATTATGAAATAATTTTCAAAGTGCTATGTCTTTCCTAAGACATTTTAAGAAAATATTTAGGTTAGAGATACAAATATCTGAGATACTCCCTGAATGGTAATAATTTTTAGGCATGTTCTTAATGTTTCATTGTGGTTGTGTGTGTGTGTTTTAAATTCAAACTTTAAGTTGCTTTAAAAAGTAAAGAATGCAGTATCAGAATCCCTGAATATGAATCTTATTTTTTAAATTTCAGAATATAATGGGAGTACAGATATTTTGGTTACATGGATTGCTTCTGTACTGCTTGAGTCAAAATTATGTGTCCCTATCACCCAGATGGTGTACATGGTACCCATTAGGTATGATTTTATCCATCCCCTCCTGCCCCCTCCCACCTGCTTGATTTCCATCGAGTTTTACTTCCGTCTGTGCACATGAGTTCTGATTAGTCAGTTCCAATTCAATAGTGAGTACGTGTGGTGTTTGCTTTTCCATTCTTGCAATACTTCATTTAGGAGAATGGTCTCCAGTCCCATCCAGATTGTTGCAAAAGGTATTAATTCATTTTTGTATGGCTGAGTAGTACTCCATGGTATACATATGCCACATTTTAGTAATCTACTCATGAATTGATGGGCACTTCAGTTGATTCCACATCTTTACGATTGTGAATTGTGCTGCTATAAATATTTGAGTGCATTTTTGATAAAATGACTTTTTTCACTTTGGGTAAATACCCACTAGTGGGATTTCTGGATCAAATGGTAGGTCTACTTTTAGTTCTTTGCGGAATCTCCATACTTTTTTCTGTAGAGGTTGTACTAGTTTGAAGTCCCACCAACATTGTATAAGTGTTCCCTTCTCTCCACATCCACACCAGCATCTATTTTGGGACTTTTTGATAAAATGCATTCTCACTGGCATTAGGTGATATCTCATTGTGGTTTTAATTTGTATTTCTCTGATGATTAGTGATGTTGAGCATTTTTTTATATGTTTATTGGTCATTAGTCTATCTTCTTTTGAAAAGCTTCTGTTCATGTCTTTTGCCCACTTTTTAATGGGGTTGTTTGATTTCTTTATAATGGGATTGTTCTCGTTGATTTGCTTGAGTTCTTTGTAGATTCTGGTTATGAGCCCTTATTGGATGTATAGCATGTGAATATTTTCTGCCATTCCACAGGTTGTCTATTTGCTCTGTTGATTGTTTCCTTGGCTCTGCAGAAGATTTTAATTTAATCAAGTCCCATTTATTTATGTTTGTTGTTGCTGTGATTGCCTTTGGGGTCTTCTTCCTAAATTCTTTGCCTAGGCCGATATCTAGAAAAGTTTTTCCAACATTTTCTTCTAGAATTTTTATGGTTTCATGTCTTAGATTTAAGTCTGTAAGCCATCTTGAATTAATTTTGGTGAGTGGTGAGAGATATGGATTCTGTTTCAGTCATCTACATGTGGCTATCCAATTTTCCCAGCACCATTTGTTGAATAGGGATTCTTTTCCCCAGTGTATATTGCTGTCTATTTTGTCACAGATCAGATGGCAATATGTGAATGGTTTTATACCTGGGTTCTCTGTTCTGATCCATTGGTGTATGTCTCTATTTTTGTGCCAGTACCATGCTGTTTTGGTTACTATAGCCTTGTAGTACAGCTTGAAGTCTGGCAAAGTGATGCCTCCCAATTTGTTCCTTTTGCTTAAGGTTGCTTTGGCTATTCAGGCTATTTTCTAGTTCCAGACAAAGTGCAGAATTATTTTCCAGATCTGCAAAAGATGACATTGATATTTTGATGGGGATTGCATTGAATCTATAAATCACTTTTGGTAGTATAAACATTTTAATAATGTTGATTCTGCTGATCCATGAGCATGACATGTTTTTCCATTTGTTTACATCCTCTGCAATTCCCTTCCTCAGTGTTTTGTAGTTCTCTCTGTAGAGGTCTTTCCCCTCATTGGTTAAATATATTCCTAGGTATTTTATTTTCCTTGTAGCTACTGTGAAAGCTATTGAGTCTTTGACTTGATTCTCAGCTTGACTGTTGTTGGTATATAAGAATGTTACTGATTTATGTACATTGATTTTTAGCCTAAGACTTTGCTGAATTCATTTATCAATTCCAGGATTCTCTTGGTAGAATCTTTGGGGTTTTCTAGATATAAGATCATATCATCAGTAAAGTGTGATACTTTTACCTCCTCTTTCCCCATTTGGATACCCATAATTTCCTTCTCTTGCCTGATTGCTCTGGCTAGGACTTCCAGCACTGTGTTGAATCGAAGAATACTATAGAATCTCTACACACATAAACTCAAAAACATTGAGGAAATGCACAAATTTTTGGAAACACACAACCTTCCAAGCTCAATCAGGAAGAAATATAACTCCTGAACAGACCAATTATGAGCAACCAAATTGAAGCAGCAATAAAAAAAATCTCCCAACAAAAAAAAACTCCCGGACCAGATGGTTTCACAGCTGAATTTTATCAGACCTACAAAGAAGAATTGGTACTCATACTGCAGAAATTATTTCATAACATCAAGAAGGAAGGAGTCCTCTCCAACTCATTCTAACAAGCCGGTATCACCTTGATACCAAAGCCAAGAAAGGACACAACAAAAGAAGAAAACTATAGACCAATATCCCTTATGAATATAGATGCAAAAATCCTCAATAAAATTCTAGCAAACCGAATTCAGCAGCATATCAAAAAAATAATCTACCACAGCCAAGTGTGCTTCAGCCCAGGGATGCAAGGATGGTTCAACATACACAAATCCATAAATATGATTCTCCATGTAAACAGAAGCAAAAAAAAATTATATGTTCATCTCAATAGATGCAGAAAAAACATTTGACAAAATTCAGCACCCTTTTATGAGACAAATACTTAACAAAATGGGCATAGATGGAACATATCTCAAAATTATAAAAGCCATACGTGACAAACCCACAGCCAACATCATTCTGAATGGGGAAAAGTTGTAAAGCATTTCCACATAGAACTGGAATAAGACAAGGATGCCCACTGAATATGAATTTTAAAACCCTAATTGAATTTAGTATAAAAGACCTTTGGATGGCAAATCATTTAAAATGGCTTAGCTCCTCAGTATTTCCCTTTGGAAGGTTCTACTATTAAACACAAAGTAGAAAAAAATTCTGTCCTTTAACCTTATATTCATGTCATCACTTTAAGTGTTTAAATTATAGGAGCACTGAAACAAAATATCATGAAAAGAATAATAGTCAACATAACTTTCCTAAGGAATACAATTCTTATTTTTTAAAGGAATAATTTTTAGTAAGTTTTTTCTTTAATTTTCTTGTCAAATGGAAACTAGAAACTGTATTGTATACTTTTAATTTACATAGTAGTGCATAATTCTAAGAATGTATTTTATCATTTTTGTTAACTTTTGTTAATGTATATACTGAGGATTCTTTGCCAAAAGAAAAGCTAAAAAGGAACAAAGGGAACCTGTGGCCTTATTTTCCATATTACTAAGCAATTAATTAAACAAAATTTTATTCTATTCTGATCCAGTCACTGATTTAGGCAGGGAAGACATTGTTTCTGTCCAGAATGAGTTTAGAGTATGATATGAAGATACTAATTACAAAAAAATCATTTAATTTGAATAATTATTACTTTTACGGTGAAGATATACACAAAGTGTATGAGTGCCTAGAAGGATTGTTTTGGTTTATCTGGGGAGTCATAGAAAAAGTCACAAAGACAGTTGCCTTCGATCTGGAATCTGAAGTAGACAAGCTAGGTTAGTAAGAAGGTGGTGGTGGTATTAGCATCCCAGACACAGAGGTCAGCTTGATCAGAGACACTGATGTTTAGAAGAACATGATATGTCCTAGAAATGCCAGTAATTTAGTGTTGCTGTGCCAAATGAAGAGTGGCAGAAGACATAACAGGACAAGTTAGGCAACGGATGCTCTTGAAATGTAAAAGATTCCTATGCTTGCCAGCCTGGTGGGGTGGCTGGTAGAAGGTCAGATAGCAGCTTGAGCCAGGGGCCAGCTACACTACCTCAAGAACTCAAATATTCAATTTCTGTTCATCTCAGCCCATTTATTTCATCTGAGGTATTGCCATGCCACCCTCATTGAGGTCTGCTGTGGACAATGGCAACTCAATGAGCAATGGATAATAGAATTTATATAGAGATGTTTTCATTCATTTCTTTGGTTGTGACTACTAGGCTGAAACTTTTGGGTGGAAAGTGTAGAATTATAACCCACCTCAGCTATGTTTCACCCACATTCTTGTGACTCCATATGCACTGGAGTAACTTCAAGCCATAGAATGAGTGCAGGTTCTTGAGTAGTATTTTAGAGACAACTACATGGGTTGGAATCATTGTAGCATTTGAATAAGATAGTCCTATTTCAAATCTTGGCATCACTAGTACTCTGTGGTCCATTTTTTTTTCTGGAAAAGTGGTTAAAATAACCTACTTTAACAGAGTAGTTGAGGGTTATAAAAAATAGGCAAATGTGTCTGACGTTTAATAGGAATTCAGTAAATGCTATTTTGATCATTCTGCTTCTCATTACTGGAGGGTTACGATGGATTCAAACTAGTCTCTGTATTATTCCCCAGGCACAGGCTTACAGACCTTGGAGTTTGAAAAACTGCCTTACAAAGTGGGGCTTAAGCCAAGAGTCCTCCAAAGGCAAGTAGCACCTTGACATGTTATTTTAAACAGAGTTAAAATGAAATACATATTAGGTTCCCCAGTTTCCTAAAGAGCAGTCATTAGGTTTTCTATTCCCACACACTAGACTATGGAAAAATAAACAAAATAAAATAATGGTGCAATTTTTCTGTTTTTATTTTGTAGTAGAAATATCTTGAAAATTCTTTTAGTGTGAGTAGTTTTCTAAATATAGCTCTGCATTACTGTGTCTTTTCATTATGATGAAACCTGCAGTACACAGCTATAGAGGCATATTTTCTTTAATCTGTATGATCTAATATATGCGAGCATAGTGGCCTATTTGGGTTGTTCCCCCAATCTCCACATTCCTTCCTCCTTCCTCTCAGGAAATATCTATTTTATAAGCAAAAATGTGAAAATTTCATTGGAGTCAAGAGGTAATAGTAAGTAGAAACATCCAACTGTACTTAAGGCAGAATAAAGGGAAATCCTGATTCCAGAATCCTAACCACTGCTAAGACAGCACAGGTGAGAGATGCAGACTGAGACGTATAACAACAACAAAACTCTAACCTTTAAATAATGGCACCAAAGTAATCTCAAACAGATTAGAGGATTTGAAAAGCTCCCAGAGTAAGCAGCTCATATTTCTGTTTCTTCCCCTCCGGGGAATACTTATTTGGTGTTTAAAGTTTATCTCCTAATACATTTTCTCCAATATGATGAAACCATCCATGGATGAATTCAAAATAAAGTACATTTTATTAAAAGCTATTTTTCCCTTTGATAATTTGGCTCTTACAAAATAAACAGGAGAAATTATCCAACAGGATTTTATTAATTTTTATAAAGAGAAGAGAAAAAAATAGGTCAAGGGTGAGAAGATCTAGGGAGAATTTTAATTTTGAAGGCTTTTTTTTTTAAACTGTAGATCCCATAAGTTATATAATTTATAGTTTTTCCTATTTTATTAAAAAGAGACTTTGTAATTCTGTACTTCCTTGCCACTGATAAAAAATAGATACCAATAGGGAACAAATAATTATACCATGTATTTATCAATTTATCATTTTATTCCATTTTATAGTACATCTTCCATTATAGGAACTATAGATTTTGTCCCTGGCTCTGCTTAGAACTAAGTTTTATAAGTAATATATTTTCCCATTTTAATTAAAGGGAGCAGTTGTATCAGTTGTGTGGGCTGAGGCATCAAAGAGGGAAGAATGGAATACATTCACAGAAAATGTTCTTATAATATGAAACTTTAAGACCCATTTTTAACCATCCTTGTTAACAGTGTTTGCGTAGTTTATAAAGACTCATGTCTGGATATGACTGAAAAATAAGATTGCAAATTATATACAAGTAGACAGAAAGACTGTAAATTATTATATATGTGTGTGCATAGATAGATAGCATAATTATTCTAAGAAAATGTGTTACTGTGATATTTTAGCCATGATCCCAGAAAATTCACAAACATTCCATTGTATCTCATTCTTTAACTTTAAAAATCATATCATTATTTAATTATATATTAATCAACAACATTAAAACGTGGGTTATAAACATTTTGGAGCAATTCAAACAATGAGTATTAAATGTGAAAGAATTTCAGTTCTATTCTTCACTGAAGAGTCAGGCACATGCACACGTCTCATGTCCTTTGTGGTCAAGTAGATGAGTACGCTATAGTAATCATTTATGATCTGCTCTCTCATCTGTTTGTTTCCCACACAGGCATTGGAAAACATTCGAAGACTTCTGATGATAACAATCTGAGTATGTGTTTACTTTCCCCTTTACCCCAAATCCTATTGAAAAGTTCAAGGAAATATAGAGATAAGAAAGATAGAATTAATGATAGCAAACCAGATTAGGTATCATCAATGAGACAGGTTAAGTAAATTGTCAACTAATGGACAGTAGCCTAACTTTCGACCCTGGTGTAATGGGCTGAATTGTGAATCCCAAAATTTATACGTCAAAGTCCCAACCCTCAGCACCTCAGAATGTGACTACTTTTGGAGATGAGGTCTCAACAGAGGTAATTAGGTTAAAATGAGGTAATTAAAGTGGCCCTTAATCCAGTATGACTGGTGTCCTTATAAGAAGAAGAAATTAGGAAACAGACACACACAAAGGAAAGACGATATGAAGACACAGAAAGAAGACAACCATCCACAAGCCAAGGAGAGAACTTCAGGAGAAACCAACCCAACCAACACCTTGACTGAGACTCCTAGCCTCCAGATTGTGAGGAAATACATCCCTGTTGTTTAAACCATCCAGTCTGTGGCAATTTATTATGGCAGCCCCAGCGAACTAATCCCCTGGCAAAGGAAGGACCTACCTCAAAAGTAAGTGGAAGTGTTTCCTAAACAAAGCTCTGGAAATCCTTCAAGTAGAGACAGTGCCTGGAAAGATGCCTATACCCTTAATTTGGGAGTTGATAAAAGGTAGGGGGAGAGATAATGGAAGAATCAAATTTAGTTGAGCCCAAAGCAATTGGACGTAGCATTTGTCCCCTAGATTTCACTTAATGTAAATATGATGGCTCCTAATGTGAGAGCTGAGGACAAAGGAGCATGAAGCTAGCACCTTAATAGGTAGCTTTGGGTTGCCACAACAAAAATAAGTTAAAATATGCTAAAACAAAACAAAAAGATTCAGAACTCCACTGAATTTTCATAGCACTCCTGGTCTTCTGACTACAAATTTCAACTCTGACCTGACAGACATCACTAAAATCCAACTAGTAGATGCGGGAAGAAACTGGGAAGCATCTCAACATTGAAAAACTTTGAGAATTTTATAAAAACCTTTAAAGTGGCTTTAAGTGGCTTCCCTCAAAGTTTACTTGGCACACGGAGCTTGCAAGTTGAGTCTGGTGGAATACTCAATATCTGATACAATACACTCTACTCATCTACAAGTCCAACTCTAGATGAAATAGCATAAGGAAAAGGAAAAACCACAGGATTAAGAGCTCCTAAGAGGGAGCCCATGATAAACAATTATCACAAATGTTCCCCCAATTAATGTATACCAGAAGTAGTAGTGAGTAGTAAATTCAGGAAAAAATAAATTTAAGGAAATATAGCTTAATGCTTTCTAAATTTTGATTCTTAAGATTCCAATTCTTAGGCTCTAAAATCCTATTTCTAAAGTTTACCTTGAACTTTACAAAAAGTCAATTATAATTATTTTAAAAATTATTTGACTAGAAAATATGTTAGTGACAGGGATGCACTGAAATTGGTTTATAACAGCTCACAAGAATAAATCTGGCATACTTTTCCTAATTCCACATTCAGTGGCATTGATGCTGATAGCTTGAAATTGGCCGTGGCAAAAATATTTACACCGTGAAAATCAGCAAACTCTAAAAATCAGGTATTTCTTTTTCCTCCAGAGAGCCAGTCGTTAAACATTTACCAGTGTACCACTAGAGATTATATATATTTATTCTATGAAGTTTGCAAATATGAAAATGAATGATCCAATTCATTATAACAATTAAAATATAAAATATCTAGGAATGAATTTAATAAGAACTGTACAGACATATATGAAGAAAGCCACAAAAATTTACTGAAGGACATAAAGGAAGACACCAAGTATTTGATAGGCAGTCTAAATTTTATAAAAGATGTCAAATCTCCCCAAAAATCATTCTACAGAATTGAATGTAATTCTAATAAAATATCTGTTGTTTGGGAGAATTTATTAAAGTGTATTTGGTTCATTTGGACAAAAGAAATGCAAAAAAGGGCAAAAAGTATTTGAAGCAAAATAATAATAGATTTCTCTGACCAGATATTGAGATATTTTATAAGCTGGTTTTATTAATAGAATTAATAATTCAGAAAAATGATTCTGTGCTTGGAACAGTATGGAGTACAGGAACAATTAGATGGATTTTTTTTATTTCAAAATATTATGGGGGTACAAACGTTTAGGTTACATATATTATTGCCTTTGCACCACCTGAGTCAGAGCTACAAGCGTGGCCCTCCTCAAGACAGTGCTCACCGCACCCAATAGGTGTGAATATACCCATCCCCTCCTCCCCACTCCCACCTGCCCGACACCCGATGAATGTTACTTCCATATGTGCACATAAATGTTGATCAGTTAGTATCAATTTGATGGTGAGTACATGTGGTGGTTGTTTTTCCATTCTTGAGATACTTTGCTTAGAAGAATGGGCTCCAGTTCCATCCAGGATAATACAAGAAGTGTTAGTTCACCATTGGTTTTTGTGGCTGAGTAGTACTCCATGGTATACATATAACACATTTTATTAGTCCACTCATGTATTGATGGGCACTTGGGTTGTTTCCACATCTTTGCAATTGTGAATTGTGCTGCTATAAACATTCGAGTGCAGACGTCTTTATTATAGAATGTCTTTTTTTCCTTTGGGTAGTGGGATTGCTAGATCAAATAATAGTTCTACTTTTAGTTCTTTGAGGTATCTCCATATTACTTTCCATAGAGGTTGTATTATGGAAAGTAATATGCAGAGAGTTTGCAGTCCCACCAGCAGTGTATGAGTGTTCCTATATGTCCACATCCCCGCCAACATTTGTTGTTTTGGGACTTTTTGATAAAAGCCTTTCTCACTGGAGTTAAGTGATATCTCATTGTGGTTTTGATTTGCATTTCCCTGATGACTAGAGATGTTATGCATTTTTTCATGTTTCTTGATCATTAGTCTATCTTCTTTTGAAAAGTTTCAATATATAAATATGGTAGTGTTTCAAGGCCATGGGTGAAATGGTATATCCCTTTTTAAACAATATTGAAAAAGTTGGCTATTTTTGAGAAAAAAAAATCCTTGTCTCATACTTCTGTAACTGTCCTTTTGACGAAGTAGGGCTTATACATTGCAATTATAAGCCAACTTTGTCTTGTCCCCTTTTTTTCCTTAAATACAATCTAAGGTCTGCTGATGTCAGTTTGCCCTTGTTGGTAGCCCTACAGGACAAGACCCAGGATAATCCTATGCTGTGCGCCTTTGTGAACTAGACTTGCTGTTTAAGTTCTCCATGATGCATCAGACACCGAGCCACCATGTTTTGAAACTTTAAAGGACGCACATTAAACTTGCTAAGTGGTCTCCTTAAAGTGAAGGGAGATGCCCCTATGTCATTCCTTCCCCCAGCATGATAGTGAGACACAAGATAGTAAGAGCTTTATCCAAACAGCACCCCCTTCTTTAATCAATGGCTCTGGACCTCATATATTCCTGATGTGGTTGAGAGGTTAAAAGAGTCCTGCAACCATCACGATATAAAATGGTAATGTCTGCACCATGTCTGGCCCTCTAGGTAATTAAGACTAAGGAATCTGTTGTATCTTGGTGTCTCAACACCAACTTCTATTGTAGTATTATATTATACATATTTATCAAGATAAATTTAAAATGGATTTAACATACCATGAAGTATTGCAAGTGGATGTATGAAGATATTTTTATAATCTTGAGTAAGAAAGGTCCTTCTTACCATAAAAGTTAGAAATTAGGAAAAGATGGACAGATCTGACTGTATAAAAGACTATACTGAAGGATACATAAATAATATTTAAAAAACAAATTACAAACTTGAGAAAATATTTGTAACATGGGTGACAAATAAATGGTTAATATCCTTACTGCATAAAGATTAGCACAACAACAGAAAATGGCAAAGGGAACATAAACAGGCAAGTCACTAAAGAAGAAATATGCATGACCTTTCAATATATGAAAAGATATTAATCTCACTAATAAATGAGTGCAAATTAAAACAACAATGAGGATTTTTGTCTATCAGGTTGGCAAATATTATAAACATGGCTAATTCCCAGCATTGTTAAGAGTGTGAGGTAACAAAAACTCTCACACATTGCTGAAGGAATTAATATAATTTAGCGACTTTTCGGATGGTAATCTGGCACAATTTATCAATTTATATCACGTGCATTGCTTTTGACCCAGTGCAGTGATGCACCACCCAACCCACCCTTCAGGAATGTGGAACTCATTCCCTGGCTGCTTAGGAGTGCTTCTAGTAGACAGCCTTCAGCTAAGAGGCCATTCCAGCTTAAAATTTCCCTGAGGGATCAGCCGGGTCTTTCCTTGACAGATTCTATGACAACCAACTTCCCACTAATCCTAGTTCCTTCCTTCTCTTCTATTCCACAGGTGTCGACCCTGCCAGCACACCTTAATACACCTCCTAAATGCGATCTTACTCTCCGAGTACACTACTGGGAAATGGAATCTGAATGACCAGCAATTCTACGTCTAAGATTTTATCATAAGAAAATAATCACATAGTGTATGAAGATTTGTGGTACAGAATGTGCATTGCAGATTAGTCTATAAAAGAAAAAAAACCCAGCAAGCTAAATATCCAGTAATAGGAGAGTGGTAAAATACATTATAGAAATCATACCACAAAGTTAATAAGCCAGTTATAGAATAGTATACATTTGGCTAAAATTTTAAATATCCCTGTATGATATGTTTAGATATATGTTTATATAGGCACAGGAAAGTTTGCAAGGATACTTCAAACTCTCAACAGTGTTTTTCCAGGTATTCACCTATTAAATATCTGTGTTTGATTTTGTTGTTGCTTTTGTTGTTTACAGAAAAAGTCATTGAGATATTTCCAATACAACAATAAACAAAAACCAAACAACCAGCAAACAAAAAACAGAATCACGTAATAAATATAGGCCGAATATTTAAGCTTGAGTCTCTCCTTGGATAAAGAACACAATATTAAAGGATCTTTTCTAACTTTCATGACCTATAAAATATAGCTTCTGGCATCTTCCTGCTGCAAGTTCATAAAATGCTTTGATTTCCTCAATTGAAAGATATTTTGTTATGACAATTGCTAACATTTCTAAATATACATAATCAATTCTTCATTTCATATGCTCCTTATTTGGAGATATGTGGAGGCAACAACTGAAGATGAAAGCACACTAGGCCGTGACTTTAACATTTAATTTCATATTCTGGTCCTATTTCCAATTCACTGTATAACCTTAAACACATCTGTGTCTCTTTTCTCATCAAATGTAAGAAGTGATTTGTGAGAACTATATCTTCCTCATAGATGCAACAACATCTAGAAAGATTCTTTTATAAAAAGAGCAAAGTGATATACTAATATAAAGGTAAATAGTAGGCCATGAGTTTTAAATTGTTTTTGTAGTCTTGGAAATCTGTATTACCTCACCTGTCTTCTAGAACTCTCTATATTGGGCATTCTCATACAGCTCCAGTTCCCATATAACATCTGTGAGCTGGTTTGGTTTGGTTGAGCCAAATAGAGGAGTAACTAGTGGGTCCGGGCATCAAAGAAACAGTATCCTTTCCAGGATGTGTAACACTGTGACTGAGAGAACAGTATTCTAGTCCTGGCTCTGCCAGTGAGTCTTGATATGGTCTTTACTAGTCACTTACCTCCTGGGGCCTTTGTCACTAAAAATAGTAAATACATACAATATACACACATAGACATATGTATACTTATACATATACACGTATATGTACATATACATATATTCATACATAGATGGTTCAGAAAATAATAAAGGCATCAGCAATATAATCTCAAATTTTCTTCTAGCTCAAGAACACTTTCATATGTGTTCTCAGACATACTGTTTACTTTATTTTCAGTAATCAGTTTCTCTGAGCTTCAGCATCTTAATCTTTATCTGTATGGGCCAATAGAGAAAGAAAAGATCTCTGGGATCACTTTTGACTCTAAAATTTCAAGCTCTGTTTGTGGCAAAGTGGCCAAACTGTTTTGTGTGTGTGTGTGTGCATATGTATATTTCACTTTGGCGGTTAGCTTCGAAGTGATGGGCCTCAAGTGGGAAGTCATTCATTCATTCATATATTTAATAATTTGAGTATTTATTTTGTGTAAGTCACTGTGGTAAATATAAAAAGTAAGACAAGTCCCCTGCTTCCCCGGACTAACATTTAAATAGGTAATACACAAATTCTATGGAAATAATGACAACATAAGGTAGAAAATAATTATGTACAGGTAACGTATGAGAAGTATGAAGTGTTCTGGAAATTCAGAGTAGAGATAAAATGCTCCCACATGGAGGAGACTTGGAAGATTTCATTAAGAATGTGGCCTTTGAACCAGGCCTTAAGGATGGAGAACCAATAATTTCAAAACTCTTTGTGTATGTACAAGATAACAGAAAAAAATCAAGAGCAGAAGCAGTTATATATCCAAAATTTCCCCCTTCTATTGGCAAGTCACATACCAAGTAAGTTGATGTTTATTGCAGGTTTCAGAAATTTCTGGTATTTTATTGATATTACATTAAATGAAAACGTAGTTTAGTAGGTTTTTTTCTTTGGGCTCACTTTTCAAAGAATGCTGTTTTACAGTCTAATTGATTAGTATAGAAAATCTAAATATCAATGTTCCTTTAAAGGTGACCCTGGGGTCTGTGAATAGGTGCACTTATGCCTTATTGATAAGACTGTCAATAATAAAAGTATTTGGATGTGAAATACATCAAACATTTTAGCTTCTTTCCTGTTTTATTGCCCTAATAGACAAAAAGTTCTATAGTCAATAAAGCAAATCTGTTTTTGTTTTTATTGCTTTGTCTTTGAAATTGTGGCCCTTCAATCTTACAGCCAATGATGGAGTAGTTACAGATAAAGAAAATAAATGGTCATACTGGAGTGCAATGCTTAATTGCTCGAAATAAACAAGCCAATTTTAGTAAAATAAAACTGACTTAACTCTGTGCTAAGATCTCAGACTTAATAGTCATTCCAATTCTCTCTGACATTTAAAAATTATAAGGCATGGCAAAAAGAAATTCTTAAATGTCAGAATCCTCATAATTTCTTCAACTTTTGCCACTGAATTCTTAACTCCTCCCCCAGCCCCCACCCAACCCTCTGGCCTGTGAGTGTGGTGGAAGAAGCTGGAGGATATATGATGTATCTTGTTCTTCCAGTAGCAAGGCCCGTTCAGACTCAGCCACACCTCCCATCACGATCCTCAGGCTGGGTCCTCAGAGAAGCTCCTTCAGAATCACTTCAGTGGATCATTAGACATATTTTAAAGATGGAATTAATGGAAGGAGAAAGTCTGAGAAACTGAGGCACCACAATTCTCTTCCCTACATCTCTTTTTCATTAAGTCGTTAAGGTAACTGGAGTTTTGCCTACTGCCATTGCGCCACATTTGCTTTAATCTAGTGAATTCTGATTAAAAAGAGACCTGGAATGCTTAATATATGGTGATTCCAAATGAGACATCAGTAGCAGGGAATGACAAGGAGAAGATAGAGAAGGAAAGTGAAAAGGAGGAGGAAGACAAGGAGGAGGAAGAGAAGGAAAAAGAGGGAGAGAGGAAGGAGAGATGTAAGGTTTACTACGTACTTGGAAAAGGGAAGTTGCTCTGGTATCTTGTACCAACCGTGATCGCACATGATGAGGATGGTGTTGTTACACCCATTGGACATACAAATAGCCGATGCCTCTTTGAGGCTCACAGAGGTGAAGAACATGCCTACTATCACACAGCTAATATGTGGCAGAACTAGGATTCGAATTCTCACACTCTGTCCCTCTCAGACAGTTTTAATCTCTGAGAGCATCTGCCTCTCAAAAGCTGTGGTAGGAAGGTGGGAGCTCTAATAAGATTGTATTTATGTTTAAGAAAATTGATGTGAGTAAATACTAACTCATCCCACACGATTTATTGGATGTCTACCAGTATGATAACACCTCTTAATTAATACCTGCTAGTTTTATCATCAAAGCACTGAAATAAAGGTAAAGATATTCTCCTCTCCTTTTATGAGTATTTTATTGAACTCATTTCTTATAAATTCCTATTTTTAAAATCATAAAATAAAGACGGTCCCCATTCTTTTTTTTTTTTCTCCTATTAAATTTCAATATACGTTCTTAGAGATGGTTCTTGTGTGTATATGCAGGTGTGTTTGTGCGCATATGTGTGTTTGTGTGTGAGTAATATATATGAAAAAACACTGCACTTCATAAATTATTATTTTGGGGCAACATCTCCATCAACTCCCATTTTCTCAGTTCTACATTCTGAGGGATCCTTTTTCTGTTTTCAGGATTTTTTTTTTTATCATTATGTGTTGACTATTAACAAGAGAGACTTTATTTTCTACCCTTTTTCCTCAATTAAGAAATGCAATGGTTATCATTATGGAGAGTGTTGGTTAATGTTCTTTAAAAAAGGAGATTTAAAAAAGGAAACCTTATTTTCTAGTCACATTATTATAGCAACATTTTCTCTTAATTTTTAAAATATTGTCTAATCAAACAATTTAGAGAACCCTGATTTGAGGGTGACCCTTTATAGTAGTGGAGGGATTTTATATTGGCTTGTCAGAAGTAGATGAACTGTATGCTCTGTAAATTCTACTGTAATTGTGTCCACTCTCTGATTTTGCTTCAGTTTGGTTGTGAACTATAAAATTACTGATAAGTAATAAAACACAGGTCAAAAGTGTTAAACCTTTGTTGCAAATATTACCAAATCATAACAAGGAAATATCAGCTGAAAGCCACATTTCCTAGCATTTACCTGTAAAATATAGTTTAAATAACAGGACCTTTTTTTCCATCTTGATGTGGCTTATTAAGATTTTACATTGCCATCCAAATGAAAGGAACTGTTTCTAGGACCTACTTGGGTAGATTCCACTTGAGAATACATTATCTTTAATTATTAAATATTCATAGAAGGTTTGAGCCATTTTATTTTTGTCTGGCAAGGAATTGCATGCCATATAACCATGTGTCTCTGAAGTATAACGAAAGAAGATGAATGCTTGTAATACTCCCTGTGGCTAATTCTTCCTAATCCATTGCTCTTCTTTAAAAAAGAACAGTTGTGATCTTATTTATGATGTTTTAAGTCTCCGTAGAGCTCTTACAAATGTTCTCTGACTTGCAGTTCTATATAAGACTGTAGTACTCATGCATCAGTCAAAACAAACAGAAGCAAAATAATAAGACACAGGGTGGAGCTTGGTCAAAATAAGAAGAACAAAGGCAAAAAACTATACTATAGTAATTAGGTTCCCCTTTCTTCTCACTACTTTATATCTCCTATTAGTAAAAACTTACCCAACCAAATATTTGTCCCACCCTCCTCCTGTGATTTGACATCTCAGTAAATTTAGGGCCAGCATTTCTCAACATGCATTTCTAAAGAACAGTTGGTTCAAAGAAATGCTAGCAGATGTTACTTGAAAAAGAGTCTGAGATCAAATAAGTTTGGGAAATCCTAAATTACAGAAAGTTAAACAGATTTCTTTTTGCAAGGACTTCTCAGAGTTTTTAGTATGATAATATTCACTGTGAATCACCATGAAAAGCATATAGATTTGCAAAATTTCCAGAATATTTGTCCTGTGAAACTTTTTCATAGAGTATGCTTATGACAATAATGTTCCACAGAACCCAATTTGGGAAACACTAAAATAAGTAACTATAAAGTTACTGCTTGGTGTATCTTTAAATATGGGAGGCAGGCAGAGGGGTGGGTAAATGGAAAACCTACCTCTTCTTCTGAAAAAAAAAAAATTGTCTGGGATGCAAAAGGAACTTGAAACTCTCACAGGAGAAATAATTGATACAAAAATGGACGCTTTTCATGGAAATACTTACTCCAATGCGATATGATGTGACACTCCCTTCACATAGATGGAATTAGCTTTATTCTAGCTTCATGAGGTCAAACTGGTCACAAAAATTGTGGTTTCAGTCTAAACCACCTCAAAAAGTGATGAAAGTTCTGTCACTGTAGATATTCAAACATAAACTGAATGACCAGCTTATAGCAAGTTGGTAGACACTGGGATTTTGATTGGTTGGATAAAATGCTTTAAAGATTCCTTCCAACTTTGACAGTCTATGGTTCGAAGGTTATAACAATCTGTTCCTGCAGAGAATCACCAAGCCACAACTGATAGCACATGTTTCTCTTAGAGATGCTTAAGACGGTGTCAAAATAGATTATTTTGTTTCTGTCCCCAAAAGTGATTTAGTGGTGCCATGGACTGAATGCTTGCATCCCCTCAAAATTCATATGTTGAAATTCTACCCACTGATATGATGGTTAGGGGGTGGGGCCTTTGGGAAGTAATTAGGTCATGAGGGTGGAATCCTTATGAATGGAATTAGTGCCCTTATAAAAAGAGACATGAGAGAGATGATCTTTCTCTTTCTCTACTATGTGAGGATACAAGAAGAAAATAGCCATCTATAAACCAGGAATAGGGCCTTCACCAAGAACCCAAGCATGCTGGCACCCTCATCTCAAACTTTCAGTTTCCAAAAATAAATGTTTGTTGTTGAAGCCACCCAATCTATGGTATTCTGTTATAGCAGACTAAACTAACACAACTGGCTTTCACAATGTGGACACTAGGAATTCAGGAGGCATTCACAGAGCACATCTACCCATACATATTAACAAGGAATTTTTTTATATGTGTTTCCCTTATCATGCAGAAAGTCTCAATAATGCTTTACTCTAAAAGTCTGAAAAAGCTTCATTCATTGCCTCCACAAATTATAGAATTGGGCATAGTGCTCTCAATTCGTGTACTGCAAATATAGAATTTTATAATAATGTATCATATAACTACACACACATATTTTTGAAGGTGAAATAAGTGCCATCATTCATAATGATCTCATGAACTTTTGCAATTTGTTTCTTTAATATTTGTAAATTTTCAACTTCAAAATTCTCTTTTTAAAATATCTGGTAGAGAGACCTACTTAGTCTGGCAGCATCCCCCATCCCTCAACCATTTCCTTTTTTTTAATGACCAGCTCCTAATGTTAAAGGATTCCACAATCCACACACTGCCCAGGAGTTGACCAGGAAAACAAGTTCAAGGTTATATGCCTGTGTTAACTGTAGAACAGTATTTCTCCCCATCCAAAAGTCTACAGCATGATTGAGAGGAATTACTAGCTTATCTCGACCAAATCAATGGTGCCTTTATTCTTTCATATTTTGCGGTCAACCCCCATAAATATCCTAATTACCTATTTGAAGAGGATTAAGTCTCCCTAGTTTCTCAGTCTCCCACAATGTCCCTCACTCCAGAATGATGTCTTAAAATTCAGTCTAAGAGTATTTATTCTTCAAGAGCTGGATAACCTTTATTATTCTATTACATTACTTCATTTAATGACATAATAAGGTTTAAAAACTTGTGTGTACATACGTTTGTATACACAACTAATTAAGCTCTTCTGTTATTCATGTAAGTACTAGTAAGGGTGGATTCCTACCAATTTTATTCTCCAGTGGGTACTTGATATTGCAAAATAACCTGGAACTAAGAGTTAGAAGACCTGAATGGGGCCAATCAGTTAGCCTCTCTGACCTTCACCCTCTTCATCCATGAGTAATGGATGTGAGCAAGAAGTCATAGCTTGAATTACACACTTGGTTACAGATCTTACTCATTTTTTTCTCTCTTGGATATGTCCAATTATTTCATTCATGCAAATGTACCCTGGGCACTATTGTAGACACTTAGGGAGGCCCTAGCTCATCAATATCACAGAATAGAGGGAAATGAGAAATAGAAACTCGAGATCCAGTGGATCCTCTAGGACAACAAGTCACCATTTTTTGGTCAGGGAGCAGAGAGCACTTCTAGCAGCAGGTCCCAGCATAAGCAATAATGTCAGCATAGCCAGAACCAAGCTTTGTTGTGTCAGGCTGCCACATCAAGCATCAGGTTTTATCTCCCCTTTATAAGGTTGACTGACTGGTTCTAAATCATTCTCCACCAGAAATGCCTACTCTCCACTCCATCCTAACCAAACACATAGTCAGTATCCAAGCCAGCAGTTACATAATCATAATTTTAAACCCAGAGACTGAATTTTGTTGGTAATCTGGTGGCTATTTAAGGGGAGCTTTGTTATACGGTACATTAAGCCAGGGAAAGCCAGATATAAGAGAAGTTTCCTCTAAGTATACATATTCACCTCAAAATGCTGTAATGAAGATCAATGAAACACATATGTGAAAGAGCTTTGAAAACTATGAACAACTATATAAGTATGTAACACTCAAAACTACCTGACCCTCATGATATCCCAAAACTTTTAAGTACTAAGTCAGATTTCCATAATTTCCTTATAATTAGAGATTCTTCAGGTCTATTTGGAAACATACTAGTTCCTTCAGTCACTAAAGAACCAGTCTTTCACATACATTATATGCAAAATATACTTATAACTCATTTATTACCAATAGTGTAATTCTCTTCAAGACATGCTCCTGAAATTTTAACAAATTCAAGTCCTAAACTGCAAACTTAAGTTGCCAGTAAAACCCACTTTCTAAAGTATTATTTTTAAGTAATGTTATTTTAATTTAAAAAATTGTTTGACATAGATTACATTCTTTTTAAAATAGGTATTGATTTTCCATCTAGATCTGAGTTTTCTACTAAATACATTTCAAGTGAACAGAAAATATAAGGAATGGTTTATCTACTTACTTCAAAATTTTTCAATGTTCCTTTGGCTCTAGAAAGTTCATAAGATCCATTTCTTTTCCTTAATACCCAGGAAAAGTCACAACATATATTAAATACATTAGGTTATATTTGTGACTTAAGTATCTTTCTAGCCACAAAGGAATTATTTATTGCATGACTTCTTTAATAATGAGTCATGGAAGGGTACTGCATTATAGACATAGAGTTTTATGAATGATCATATTGGGATAAGTAATTTTCATCATTTTCACACAAATTCATGAAAATATTTCCATGCCTTCTTTACTTATTTGATTTATCAACAGATATTTAGTAAGTGCCTATGTGCCAGGCTAGATGCTGTCATGGGATCCATGTCTTCCCAGACTATACAGCATATGAAGAAAGACTGACACTAAACAGGGAATGACAGTCATGGTAAGTCTTAGGAATGAGAAACTCAGGATGTTTTTCCTCTGAGATATTACTAGGAACCAACACTTCCAAATTCTCACACTTTCTGAGACATCTGGTTTGCGCAAAAGCTACAACAGTGCCATCTACTTTTCATGTGCAAATCTAAAGATATCATAAGGCATGGGAGCATATGTCAGTAATGATTTGGTCAGGAAAACAGAAATCGAGAACTTCAAACAAAGAATTTGTTAAATGGATATTGCAGGACTGGAACAGCAACAAGAAAACATGGTGGTAACAGAGGTGTAGAGAGAAGAGGTTGAGGGAACCAGAACTTAGAAGTTCGGAGAGGGAATCCTACAGAGCTGGGTCCCCTTGAGGAGGGAATGTTCTCCACCTAGTGCTGATACCTCTGAGTGGGCATAATCAGGCTGGTTCTAGGAATATGAGGAAGAAGCTGGAAACTGGAACCAATTTCCAATACTCAAGGTAAACGGCCATTGTTAGGGTGCTGTTAATAGGAAGATTATGCAAAACAGGTGAAAGCAAAGCAAATTCCTTCTCCCTCTTCCAGTTTTACAGTCTCCCATTAATGTCCCCTATTAGCAGAACTTAACAGGGAAACAACTGGCAAAGAAGAGGTGACATTTGTAGGGCCTTAGTCCCAGTATCACAAAACATAATATAGAAGAGTAGGTTTCGAGCTAAGAGTGCTTAATAGTCAGCACTGGAAACCTAAGAGGGTTGATCTGAGGGTTGGAAGAGTATCAGCTCACTTGGAGTGCTCTTAGTGCACCCAAGCTCTTCCCTCTGCCCACCCTCATTCCTAGGGAAGCAGTTGCCCCGAGCTGTTACTATCTCTCTCTTACTTCTATGTCTTCCAGTTGCCTTTCCTGTCCTCCAATACTAGTTCAAACAATTGTCTACTTGAAACTTTCATTGTTGTTTTCCTGACAAGGACAGACTTAGCTTGACCTTTTCTGCCTTTAAACTTTACAAAGGGTCTAACACGGTGGTGCCAACCCCTTTCAGTTGCTGTGACTTATGCTAATCTGCTTTAAAAAGTCTCCTCAGCTTGAGGCCTGCATCCTGCCCAGTTCTTCTAACAAGGGCTTGATCTGACTTCCTTGTCTCTAACTATTCTGACTAGTTAATCCAATCCTGATTAACATCTTGTGTTTTCATCAAAAGCCATATCACTTCTAGCTTGATGGATTTTAATTCTGATCAATGCTTCATTTCAACATAGTGCCACGTCTCATGTGAATTTCCAAAGATATTCATCAGAGAATTGCTGTGTAGCCCTTTCTAGTTACCCCTTCCCATGCTGTTTGGAAGGTTGTATGTGAGTGGGTATTTCCTTGCACTGTGGGAAGAGAAATTAAGAGAAAATAATTCACACACACACACACACACACACACATATATATATAACTGGTTGTTAACTTGCTCATTATACATGCATTAGCCCATTTAATTTTCAAAATAACCCTGTGAATTATAACAGATAGTATTCCCACTTTACAGAGGGTGTACAGCAAAGTGAAGGAATTTGCTCAAAGCTGAGCCCAGATACCAACCCAGATCTACCTGATTACAAAATCCCTACATGTGCTGACTTAGTGCTTTTCTATAGAGTACCAGGGTCACAGACTCCAGCCTGCCTGGAACTTACTAGCATAACTTAGGTGAAGATGAAATATTGTTCCCATATCTTAAACTGACTCTATCTTTCATATATAATGATTGGGAATCCAATATCAATCCAATTAAATGAAAATTTATTTAGCCTTGTCCATGTGGAAGGCATGTGGTAATAATAGCTAATATATTTATTGAGGGCTTATTGTGTGTTGGGTATTGTTTCAAGAATATGTATGCCTCATGTAATTCTCAGAACAACTCTATAAGATAGGCGACATTATTAACAAACCAATTTTACAGATGATGTAACTGAGGCCCAGAAAGGCTAAGTGACATGGCTAAGATCTCACAGCTAGGAACTGCCAGAGCCGAGATGAGAACCTAGGCAGGGTGACTCTGAAGCCAGAGGCTGAAGAGACAAAAATGAACAAGACATAGGCAAGGAGAGTAGAGCCTAGGTGGTAAAACACATCTAGAAACATAAGTGGTGTGATAAGCATCCTTCTAAAGAATATACACTGTAAAGAAAGTAGCAATTAGTTTCAGAGAATCAGAGACAATAATTTTGAGAGCTGGTTCCTAAGGAGATGAAAGTATGGATTTCAGAGTTTTGGAACAGAATCAGTAAGTCTTGGTGATGTGGCCGAGAGAGGAGGTGAGTATCCAGGATGGCTCTGTGGAAAAGCAGATCTGAGAAGGTAGATTCAGACATTCACTTTTTTTTTCCAGAATACTATGGGGGTGTAAACATTTTGGTTACATGAATTGCTTTTGTACAGTTTGAGTCAAAGTTGTAAGTGTGTCCATCACCCGGATAGTGTGTATTGTACCCATTAGGTGTGAATTTACCCATCCCCACCTCCCCGCTCCCACCTGCTTGATTTCCATTGAATTTTACTATCATATGTGCACATGAGTGTTGATCATTTAGTTCCAATTTAACAGTGAGTACATGTGGTGTTTGTTTTTCCATTCTTGCAATAGTTCACTTAGGAGGATGGTCTTCAGTTCCATCCAGGTTGTTACAAAAGGTATTAATTCATCACGTTTTTATGGCTGAGTAATACTCCATGGTATATATATGCCATATTTTATTAGTCCACTCATGTAGTGATAGGCTCTTGTGTTGTTTCCACATCTTTGCGATTGTGAACTGTGCTGCTATAAACATTTGAGTGCAAGTATCTTTTTTATAAAATGTATTTTTTTCCTTTGGGTAAATATCCAGTAGTAGTACTCCTGAATCAAATGGTAGGTCTACTTTTAGTTATTTGAAGTGTCTCCATACTACTTTCCATAGAGATTGAACTAGTTTGCAGTCCCACCAACAGTGTATAAGTGTTCCTTTCTGTCTGCATCCACGCCAGCATCTATTGTTTTGTGACTTTTTGATAAAAGCCATTCTCACTGGAGTTAGGTGATATCTCATTGTGGTTATGATTTGTATTTCCCTGATGATTAGAGATGTTGAGCATTTTTTCATATGTTTATTGGTCATTAGTCTATCTTCTTTTGAAAAGCTTCTGTTCATGTCCTTTGCCCACTTTTTAATGGGGTTGTTTGATGTTTTCTTGCTGATTTGCTTGAGTTCTTTGTAGATTCTGGTTACTAACCCTTTATTGGATGTATGGCATGCAAATATTTTCTCCCATTGTGTAGGTTGTCTGTTTGTTCTCTTGATTGTTTCCTTGGCTGTGCAGAAGCTTTTTAATTAAATCAGGTCCCATTCATTTGTTGTTTCTGTGATTGCCTTTGGGATCTTCCTCATAAATTCTTTGCCTAGGCCAATATCTATATCTATTCCAACCTTGTCTTCTAGAATTCTTATAGTTTCATGCCTTAGGTTTAAGTCTGTTATCCATTGTGAGTTAATTTTTGTGAGTGGTGAGAGGTGAGGATCCTGTTTCATTCTTCTACATGTGGTTATCCAGTTTTCCCAGCACCATTTATTTAATAGGGATTTTTTTCCACATTGCATGTTTTTGTCTGCTTTGTCAAAGATCAGATGGCAATATAAGGATGGTTTTATATCTGGGTTCTCTGTTCTGATCCATTGGTCTATGTCTCTGTTCTTGTGCCAGTACCATGTTATTTTGGTTACTATGGCCTTGTAGTATAGCTTGAAGACTAGTAAAGTGATGCCTCCAGATTTGTTCTTTTTGCTTAAGGTTGCTTTGGCTATTTGGGGTCTTTTCTGGTTCCATACCAAGCGTAGAATTATTTTTTCTAGATCTGCAAAAAATGAGATTGGTATTTTAATGGGGATTGCATTGAATCTGTAAATCACTTTGGGTAGTATACAAATTTTAACAATGTTGATTCTGTTGATCCATGAGCATGATATATTTTTCCATTTGTTTACATCCTCTGTGATTTCCTTCCTCAGTGTTTTGTAGTTCTCCCTGTAGAGGTCTTTCCCCTCCCTGGTTAAATATATTCCTAGGTATTTTATTTTCTTTGTTGCTATTGTGAAAAGTATTGAGTCTTTGATTTGATTCTCAGCTTGACTGTTGTTGGTGTATAGGAGTGTTACTGATTTGTGTACATTGATTTTTAGCCTGAGACTTTGCTGAATTCATTTATTAATTCCAGGATTCTCTTGGCAGAATCCTTGGGGTTTTCTAGATATAAGATCATATCATCAGCAAAGAGCAATGGTTTGACTTCTTCTTTCCCCTTTTGGGTACCCTTGATTTCCTTCTCTTGCCTGATTGCTCTGGCTAGAACTTCTAGCACTATGTTTAACAGAAGTGATAACAGTGGAGAACCTTGTCTGGTTCCAGTTTTAAGCAGGAATGACTTCAGTCTTTCCCCATTCAGTATGATGTTGGCTGTGGGTTTGTCATATATGGCTTTTACAGAGATTCACTTTAGACAATTTAAGTTTCAGTGAATAAAAGAATTAGGCAGCCAAAAAAAAAAAAAAAGCCTAAAATTAAGAAGTGCCCATAGGTGTGAATGAACTATCTTAGAAAGAGATGTAGAGACAAAGAAATAAGACTTTTCTTACTTTTTCCTCTGGAGAGATACCCACTATGATCCACAGGGTAGTCAAGATAAAAAGGCATAGAACAGAAAGGAAAAGGCAGCCCCTAACAGCAGAAAATGGTGGCCTGGTACTATCAGCTGAGCCTTGATTTCTCCTGTCGAACATAAAGGATTTCACAGAATATCAATAGCAGACAAGGCCACTCTGTGATCATGACAGAACCAGACAATAAGACCACTCTGTAATCATGTCTGAAAACAGCTACAACATGAACATTTTCCAAACCATAAAAATGATCAAACATGCCACTATCTTAGCTAATATGAGTGACTGCTGCTTCTTTATCAATTACAGCTCTAGCTTTCCTCTAAGTCTGCCCTGCTGTTGAATAAGAATTATGGAGATGCCCAGTCATAGAGTAGTACGCACCTACTAACAGTACTTAATCCAGATCAAATCCTCACTTCCTTGGAA
Organism: Daubentonia madagascariensis; assembly: GCA_023783475.1. Taxonomy (NCBI): domain Eukaryota; kingdom Metazoa; phylum Chordata; class Mammalia; order Primates; family Daubentoniidae; genus Daubentonia; species Daubentonia madagascariensis. The sequence goes on along the minus strand of JAKFHU010002088.1, from coordinate 43,455,350 downwards.
CCACCCCCAGATCACACAATTAAACTGAATCTTATGAATCCTTTCCAACAACCTCTTACTGAGATACCCCACAGTAATAATCACAACTTGTTCAAGTACAGGTGTGTTCCTGGTAATCTTTACTGGAGATCATTGAGAGAAAAGAGAATTCCTAGATTTTTTTCCTATTTTATTGACTTTATTTTGTTTTAAGTAACAAATTAAAGTATTGGACACTTTGCATTGCTACTCTTTTTGACTTGATTTAAAATAGTCAATATGCATTTATTAGCCAAACAACCTATTTATTGACAAAGTATTTATTTGGATGATTATTTCACTGTGAAAGGGAATTCAGAACAGTGGAAGCAGAAGAAAATTTTATTGTAAATATGACATAACTTCTCAAAATGTTTAAATTTTTAAAATATTGATCTTTAGTCACTAATGATTTCAAGCACTCAAACCCTCACCATACTTTTTTAAAAAATAATAAATCTCTAATAGATCTATACATACATAGAGCTATAAATATTTTGTTCTACAAGTGAATAAAATTAGTTACAATGAGCATGTCTTATTTAAATTGTCAGCCATTATTGGTTTCCTTCATTTCTTACTACTCTAATATATTTTTGTTTCTATCATTACATGTGAAAAGGAATATTTACATGAGAAATCTGGTGGACCATGAATCTTGCTTCTTTCAATAAAGAGAAAAATACCTTATTTTTCATTGTTTCTTGACATGATATAATGTAATCAAATGTGACTGATGCAGTCTGACAAATCTAGTCAAAATATGAAATGTCACAGGAAAACAAGGGAAAGCTACTATCTTTATCCAGACTGAAGAGAAACGAAACTTACCATGAAATATAAAAGTAGAGCCTTTGGAAAACAAGCAAATAATACACCTGTGCAGAGTTTGTTCAAATATTTTATATTTAGCATTTTGAGATATATCCTATCATGGATATTGTATGAATCTTAGAAATTATTTTTCCCACTGGAAAGTATCACAATATGGGGCCTTTTTTGTTTTTAAGCCTCTTTAAATAAAATGGGAACCCGTGCTTTCCAAAGGACCTCTCTTCTGTGGTGTTCATGACTCAAAGCCTGTACTTTCTCATAGGTTCCAAGGTAATTCTAAATGGACTACACTTCAGCTAAGCTGTTTTTCTGAGACTGTACCCTGCCTCTGAACTGTGCTAAAATAACCTTGCATTATCCTAATTAGGATTATTCACAATATACACATATTGCAAAGGGCCATTTTCATTTTCAATTAGTTGAAAAGGATTAGTTGCAGTCATACTCATATGGTCTTGAATGCTATTATTATTAAACTCAATATTTTTTATTGCTGTTAAAATTATGCTTCTTACAAATATAACTTAGCTAATGGAGTAAAAAGATGGTCTCTTCCTGACAAATCACTCTCTTCTAAAGGAAATTGTGAAGGTAACAATACATAAATGGAAGAAAATATATGTGTGGTAAAGAGGCTGTTTAATCACAAGTAATGGCAAACCTAAAATTAGTTCCAATTAAAAGAGAAATGCATGGAAACCAATCTGAACGTAGCAGATAAAGGGTGACATGAAGGAGAGATTATTAAGCAGTAGCATATAACAGGACCCCAGGTGCAGTACTTCCTCATTATACCTATTCTTGAGCAACAATGTATTGAGTGTACAGTAAACCAAAAAAAAAAAGAAAAAAAAAAGAAAAATGAAAAAAAGAACTCCAAGAAATTATTTTACATGGTGGCTACACTTGAGATGAACAAGTACATGTTTTTTGGAAGAAAGACCATAACAACTTGGTTTTTACTTCCAAAATACAGTGGCATGTTAATTGCTTGATCAGCCAAATGAAACTAAATGTAATTAAGACTAGTGTGAGGTTAATTTGATCCATAATTATGTTATATAAAGTAAATGAAAATTGTTTCTTTCCTAAATTGCAATTCATTAAAATTACAGATATTAAAATAAGATACTATAAAATTACATGAAGCATGTACACATTAATAGCCATTAGTAATAGCTTGATATTTCTATCTAAGCAACAGTTTATTAAAATGCCAAAAGGTGATATTTGACCACTCACATGACTGGTTTTTTTTACTCTCTTTTTCTTTTTCTGCTTTTCTAAGAAATATTTCTTTTTGGGGGGGGCAAATGGAGCAAAGTGTTCTAGTCTTTGTTTTTGTGTAATTTTCTAGATGTTTATCATCTGCTAAAAAAGTATGGATTAATCCCCACTGACCCTTTATTAAAATACAAATACAGGTATTTAATATTCATAATTGTATACAGGTATGTACATTTCATATGATGTCAAATGTATACAGTATAAATAAGGGATTTGGAAGATTTTTGTTTTCAAAGAACAAATTCTGCATCTCTTACGATAAATCTATTATACAACGTTTTGGTTTTAAGCTCCTAAAAAGAGAATTGGACATAAAAAAACATTAATTGAAGGAAAACGAAAGGAAGTAACCTTTATTGAGTACTGTTTTGAGCACTATGCTATGCTCTAAAAGTAACCTATTTTTATACCTTTGTGAAGTTGCTGGTATTTATTGTCTCCCTTTACAGATGAGAGAACTGAGGCTCAGAGAGATTAAGGACCTTTCTCAGAGTCATAGAGCTACTTTTACCATTTACTGTGAGGTAGGGGAGGAGTCCCTTTTTGTTAGGCATGATGTCAAAACACAGAGAAACCAATTAATTTGCTCTGACACAACATAGTATTTTAGTTCTCACTTTATATTCTTATTAATTAAAGATAATTTGTTTATTTCTGTGAGAATAAAAAACAGAATGTCATAGTATATTACCTCTGTGCCCATTCACACGACATTAAATACAAGTTGACCAAATAATTCCATCATTCTGAGCCTCCTCTGTAGTGGAGAAAGAAATAGTGATGGCAAATGGAACTATCTTGTTGAATAGTAGTGAATGTTTTACACAGATTCCACTAATACACATAGAAACAGCACATGTTTTCAGGTAAGAACAGAAAGCATCATCTGATTATTATACTGTTGAATTGGAGGGAGAAGAGGGCTGGGAGATAGGAGTATAAAAGAGTAGGAGATGTTTCCAGGTTCTGCTGAAGAGGACTGGCCTTCCCGTGTGTGATAATGCCTTTTACCTGTACTCATTTTTGGATGACTTGAAGATCTGATATGATTTTAAGAGAAAAGCATTTATAATAGGATTTGGACACTCAACAATAGCAGTTTATCAGTTAGAGAACCAGAGATATTAAAACCAAGTCTAACTGAAACCTTGGTGTACCACAATGCAATTATTTATGGCTATGAAGCAAAGTGTCTTCATACCCTTGAAAATCTGATATACTTTCTTTGTATGTACAATAAACTGTCACTCTATCATTATTAATACTAGTATGTAGACATTAACAAACATTTCTCAATAATTGATTGTACTGCACTAATCTTTAAATTTCTTGGAAATCACCTATGTTTCTCTTTAAGTTGAAGCTGTGTTTTATACACACACAAAAAAAAGAATAATCATACTTAACAAGTTGCCAGAACACATAATTTACAGTAAGCATGTATGCTTAACAAACCAAATATTTAATATTTCATGCTTGAAAAATGGGCAGACATAATAGTCATTAGTATTCCAGGTGAGGCAGAACATGCAAATTTACTCAGCTATTAAAGAATGAGTCATATACTATTTAATATAACAAAATAGTTTATGTATATTAGAGTAAACAGTGAAATCACAATAAGGAAAAAAATGGATTTGGTTCAGATGTTGAGCTGCTATGTAAACCAATTATCTATCCGGAGGGAAACAGCTCTGTCTACAACTACTTAGGCTCTAGGGCCTATTAGAAACCCTGGAGTGGGCTGTTGTTTCTGTTCTCAAGGGAATTTACCACGTCACACTAGAAATAGCTGACAATAATTAGAAAGCCTGCTTCTGCCAGTATTGCACACATTTTTAATACTTTCCGAAGTGTTATGGGAGATAATACACAAGGTCTTTAGAATTCTAGTCATGCAACCACAAGCCATGGAAAGGACAACTAGACAATAGCCCCAAACTGGACTGTGACAGGCTAATTATTGTGGCTTCATTATAAAACCTCTTTTTACATAGGTCACCTGGGAAGTGTAATTAAAAATGCATTATTGGGGTATTTTTTATTGAAGCAATTAAATTAAAAAGCCAAAAAAATAATTATATGAGGAGCAAATAATAATGTTGGTCAACAGCGTTTATCTAAGAAAGAGAACACATTAGTGGTTCATTAGCAGTAAATGTGTTAACGGGAATCTGTTTGAAAAATGAGCCATAGAATGGCTTTTAAATACAGAGATTAAAGGATTTATAATGTCAAGTTTAACACAGAAATTATAGATAGTATTACATAACTATGAGTAATAGCACCTTTAATCTGACTTAGTAAAATGATTTACATCATACTTTGTGCTGCTTCAATTGTATGAGTATTACATGTGCTACATCTCAGATAGAGAATTTGCCTTATATTTTTTTAACACATGAATCTGTTCTTCTTGCTTCCTAATTATGTGATACATCTAAATAATTAGATGTTAAAATATGTATCTCCCATGGCAGAATGTTTGTCTCGGATATCCAGTCTATGTAGGGATACCAGAACATTACACCATTTATTTAAGAAAATTTTTATAAAGCCATAAATAGATCATATCAAATCATCACTTTTCCATCTCAAAACTCTCCTGGTACATTCTTGCATTATCATCATCATCATCACCACCACCACCACTATGGTGATCATAATCACTAATAATTAATGAATGCTTACTACTTGCAAGGAACTCAACATTGCCTGTATTGTGTGGACTACTTACTTTTAATTCTCCAAATAACTTTAACAGGTTAATATTTTATCTTCATTTTTAAAATAAGGATAGTCAATTAAAATTTAATCAATCTATGTATTCAAAACAATGCAAACTCTTCTTCAATAGACTATCTTAAGGTAGCAATAATTTTTTTCTTCTATCTTATGGGAAATCTTCCATAGTTTAAGCCTGCTTATTTTAACTGAGTATTTTTCAGATATATAAAAGAGATAGATAAATAGCTACTAAGTAAGAATTTCACATCCTATCCCTTTGTTCACTTTGGAGAGGAAAATCAAATTCACAGAGGTAGAGGAACATTAATTATGGAAAGCTGTGAATGCCAGGGTGAATAAATAAGTGGATGAATGTATAAAAGGTAGAACTGGAACAGAAAAGTTTGTTGTTGTGTGTGGGATCTTAACTCAAGAAAAACATTTTTATGGTTGACAGGAAAAAAGTGTTCTATTTATTTTCTATCTTAAGACTGAATGTTGGTCATGAACTAGTTATTATCTAGTGACTCTAAATTATATCTTGACATATTATGATTAATTTAATTAATAGTTTTAGTATTGTTGTGATACATTAGAATTTTTATTAGTGTTAATATTTTTTATATCAGTAGCTACCATTCTTGAATATCTACTGTAAACCAGGCCTTGTGCTAAGGGCTTTACATGCATTCTCTCTAAGTGTCCACACATCCTTGAATGAAATTATTCTCATTTTAGAGGTGAGAAAGTTGTAGTTCAGGAGGTCAAGTGACTTTTCTCAGGTCACATGGCTGATAAATTATGAAGTTCTGATTTGAGCCCAGTCTATCCAACTCCAAATGCATACATTTTCCAGTATTTCATTTTGATTAGGATAGAATTTATAGAAGACATTAACATAATTTTGGATTTTTTTCTTTTTCACGTGTTATAAATATTTCTTAACCCAAATTTCAAAATTCATTCAAAATTCATAAAGCTCAAATGGTTTTCTGAGTGCCATATATTAATAATTGGGATTTACCAGGATAGCTATAACATTATAGGATTTTGAGTTCCTGGAGAAAAAAAAAATAGATGATTAAGAATCACTGTGAATTCAGTGTTAAGCATATGTCTTTATAGTATATTATTAAATGTTGGAAATCCAAAATCCATGAGTGATGTGCATAACTGTGTTACCTTGGCTATTATGTAAATCAGTAGTCCATGTCCTCAATATTAAGTACATGGAAAGATACTATTTATCATTTGTAAAATATGACATCATAAAAACCTAGCTTTTACTGTATTAATTTTAAATAGCATGTTAGTTTTTTATTGTACCCATGCTTTAATAGTACATTTATTGTTTATTATAGTAGCTCCTCTAAATTTTACAAAACTAATTGCATATGTCGGTTATCAGAACATTACATACACATTGAATAAAAAGAGGGAACTCCCATTCACAAGAGGGGTCCTCTTTAGAGTTTTTCCCTGGAAATCTCAAACTAATATCTACATCTTGGAGTAAGATGAGCTATAAATTAGAGCAAGGACTAGGATAATAGAGTCAATACAGTAATGTCAGACCTTTGAAACATATGGCAATAAATTGTGAGATTATAATGAAAGACAATTAAAGAGCTTGTTTCCTTTATGGTAAATAGCTGGTATTTTAAGAAATTAGGTAATTGGACAAACATTGGGCCAGTAAATTCTCTAAATATTTATCTAACCCCTCTTTACTGCACTGTTCTAGCTTCCTCTATCCCAAATGAAAAAAATATATCACTGCTATAGTCACAGGTTGCCTAGATGTTCAAATAGAGCACCCAATGCATTAAGCACTGTAGAAAGTTCAAAATTAATTGTAAAAGTCTAGGTTCGGGGTCTTTAGAGATTTACACCAAAACTTGAAATGAACACACTCAAAATATACAAAAGTCAAGGTGATTTGTTTATAACGTCTATTACCCCAGTCATTTGTCACCACCAGTGTTTGGTCTTATGCTGATGTTTTATGAACATGTCCCAGGACAAGTCTCCCACCCAGTCCCACCCACCTCCACCCTTGCACACCAAACTGTGCAAAAAAGGAACTGAAGTCAGTGTAATTCTTTTTGAAACAGCCATTAACACTTTGCCCCTTTCATTTACTGTGTTTACTTTTTTACTGAAGGAGGGCGTCAATTGTGATCACTCCTTCGAGACCTCTACTTAATTTTTGCAGCTCTTCTCTTTGATCTTCAAATTTTACTAATTGCCAAAATTACTTTTTGTTATACCAGACAAAAAAGTCTGCTTCCCAGATTTGACATAAACAATTATAAATCTACCTAGCATTTACTACCTGCCAGGCAATACATGCAGTATGCTTTATATATCTAATTTAATCTTCACAACAAGCTATGAGATAGTTACAACTATTATATCTATTTTCCAAATGAAAAAATTGAGGTTCAGAGAGGTTGAGTAACTTGGGTAGGACCACACAGCTCATAAGGAGTAGAACTGAGATGAAAAATGAGGTTTATTTGAGTCTAAACACTTATTATTTTTCATTATGCCCATTATGCCTCAGCTGGACTTCAAAGAAACAATCTCCTTTCTAGTACTTTAGGCTGCCATACCAGTAAGAGATCCTATTCGTTAGAATCCACTTTACAGACAATACCGATTAGGGGAGGCTAGCATTTGTCCCAAGCTCGACATTCTCTCATGAAGGTAAACTAAACTAATTCAATTTGTGAATCACACCAAGTCCCACAGCAATATCTGAGATACCCAGGCTGAATCTAGGACCCCATGATTCTTGGAACCTTGATAGGTCGAAGCTAAAAACAAATTCATTTAAAAACAAAAAACTTTATCACTTCATAGCTGCAAAAAGTTATTATCTAACAAGAGATAGAGATTCCAGGGCAAATTATTAATAGTTCTGAGAAAACCAACCAAATGGTCCTTTAGAGATGCAAATAGAATCCAAACACCTTCTTTGGAAATGGAAACTAGAACTCTTTTGGGTGGAGAATATAAATATTGTGTATGTTTGAGAGAGAACTTTGGAGCAAATATTTCTTCTCTATGAGGCAGGAAGGTATTGAAGAGATGTCATGATATTGATTGAACAGGATTTAAGAAGTGTAAGGGCCAGAAGTTGATGGATCTGTTCTCATAAGAAAACTTGTGAGACTTTAGACAGAAGTAGAACTTCATCAAAGTTCAGGCTACAAAGTGAGGCACAGAATTAAGGAAAGAAGCAGCCTTCCTTTATCTAGTCCAGCACCTTGATGCTGCTAGGTCATTTTGAATAGCATCTTTTTTTTTTTCATTGTATGTGCTATAGAAATGCAATTGACTGAAGATTTTTCTTTTTATGTGAATTATTTGTCTTAGGTTTTCTTGGTATAAATTTTATAATCTGCAAATGATGATGAATATTCTTCTTTCTTACTTTTTTTTTTTTTTTGAGACAGGGTCTCGCTCTGTTGCCTGGGCTAGCTAGAGTACAGTGGCATCATCGTAGCTCACTGCAACCTTAAACTCCTGGGCTCAAGCCATCCTCCTGCCTCAGCCTCTGGAGTAGCCAGGACTACAGGCACATGCCACCCCGCCCAGCTAATTTTTTATTTTTTGTAGAGATGGGTTCTCACTCTTGCTCAGGCTGGTCTTGATCTCTTATTCTTAAGTGATCCTCATACCCTGGCCTCCCAAAGTGCTGGGATTACAGGCATGAGCCACTGTGCCCAGGCTTTATGCTTAGTTTATATATTATTTTCTTGTATTATCACATTTACTATACTGGCAATTTATTTAAAATTATGTGACACAATTAAAACAATGAGGGTTTGAGCAGCTTCTAGGGGATGGACTTGAGAAAGAGAGGCTACAAGGAAAGTGAGCAGCTAAAATACGATATGTGCTGTTTTTCATGATGGCTAGGACTAGGGCAACAGCCACAGCAATCACAAGGAAGGGATATATCTGACAGAGTAAAGAATTGTTTGACTTCAGTGACATGGGGAAATAGTTTAAAATTTATCAAAATTTCAAATCTGTATTATAACCTTGTAACAGCCATAAAATTTATCATATTTAAAAGATAGGTACTAATATAATCACTTAATTAAGGTAAAAGAAATCGATTGAAATTATCAGTTGATAAAGATTTTCAAAAGATTAATGAAAAGAGTAAAGAGAAATTAGCAGATATTTAAATGTTCTTCTGTATTACCATGTACTGATATTTAATTTAATGATTTCAAAATAATTCTTAATATTAATATGTTTATAATACATTTCTGGTTTCAGAGTGAGTTTACATATATTGCCTCATTTGATTCCCACAATGACTCTGTGAGATAAATAATGGTAAAGATATCCAGCATGTTTCTAGCACTTTGTAGATTGTGCAATACCTTTGCTTATGTTATTGGTGCTCATATTTTCATCGGTCCTTCTATTGCTCAGTTCTAGGGTTTCTATGTAAATTGAAATGTATTTGCAATACCAGTACATCAGATTCATTTTACTGAATGTGGTCTATTGTCTACAATGCACAGATATTAAATATCAATCCATTAAGTTACATTTTTTTAAATCTGTGGAGTTTTACTGACATTGATGTTCCATATGACGGTTACAGTATATTTCTAAAAACTGATGTGGATGGTTGATATGATATGATATGATAAGAAACTGCCAAACCATTTTCCAGAGTGACTATACAACTTTACATTCCCACCAGCAATGCATGAGTGCTCCAACATCTCTGTACTCTTGTCAGCTTTTGATATTGTCATTTTTTTAGCCATTCTGACAGTGGTATAATCATATCTCATTGTGATTTTAATTGGCATTTCCCTAATAGTTAATGATGTTAAACATCTTTTTCATGTGCTTATTTGCCATCTATGTATCCTCCTAGGTGAAATGTGTTTTGCCTATCTTCGAAATGGATTGCTTGATCATTAACGTTCAGTTTTGAAAGGTTTTTATATATATTACATACTAGTTCTTAGTCCAATATATGGTTCCAAATATTTTCTCCCAGTCTTCCAGTCTCTCATTTCATCCTCTTTATGTGAGATTTTGCAAAGTAAAAGTTTTTCATTTTGATGAGATCCAATTAATCAATTTTTTCTTTTGTACTCTTAGGCATTTATCTGAGAGAAATGAAAAAATATGATCACTCAAAAACCTGTACACAAATTTTCATAGAAGATTTATTTTTATTTATTTATTTGATCTTAATAAAAGTCATAAATTAAAATGGGTTTTTTTCCTGGAACTTAAGTCCAAGAACAATCTCACTCAGTTCTTGTATTTCTTTTCATCATTTCTATAACAGTTGTCTATCACATGAAATTTAATATGGTCCAAATATATTCAACAAAAAATTTGGTCTGATTAATATGTGGTTTCTGGTCATATAAAGAATTATTTTGATTTATAGCATTTGTTTCAAATATAACAATTATATTTGTTATCAATTCAACAGTATTTATGAAGCATCTACTATGTGTATTACCAAGGATACAAAAAAAGTTTAATATATGACCTCTTCTAGCTGCTTAGTCCATATCGGAGTAGAGATATAAATAATTCATTGCAATATAGTGTGAGCAGTGCTGTGGTGGAAATGCGAATAGGGAGATGATGGGAGAAAGCGTTACAAACCAAGAGTGACTTGCTTCTGTTCATCTGGTAGACAAGTTTGGGTGGGAAAGAGCATTTCAGCCCCAGAAAAAAAGTAAATAAAGGTGTAGAGGCACCAAATAATATGACATCTTTAGGAAACTGCAAGTCACTTGGTACGACTGTAGTATTTGGGTGAGTTGGGGAGCTGTGTGAGATGAGGTGGGTTAAAAAGTCAGACAAAGTGTAACATTAGGTTGTTTATTTGTGATCTTTCTTCTTTTAGAAATGATAAATATTTGAACTGATGGATATGTTTATTAGTCTGATTTGATCATTCCACATTGTATACATGTATTAAAACATCACACTGTATCCCACCAATAATAAAATAAAAATTTTTTAAAAGTTATACAAGACCAGATTTCATCCTATAGTAAAAGGGAAATCGTAAAAATATATTTGAGTTTGGCAAGGCTTTGGCAAGATCAGATTTAAATTTTTTTTAAAAGATACCTAGAATTATCAAGAAGGAGAAATTAGAGAAAAGAGAGTTTAGAAGCAGAGAGACTAGTTAAAAGAGTCTGCTCAAGTCCATGTGAGAATGTGGGATCTATGGAGGTGACAGTTGTGGTGATGTGTTGAGGAAACATTCAAGAACTATTTGACAAATATTAATAGATATGGCAAGACTGGTGATCTTGATATGGGGTGATGAGGAAGAGAAAGAAATCAAGAAAGACTCCCTGGGATTTTGACTTGAGTTACCCAATGAATCCATGGTTCTTCAGTTGGATAGAGAATGCAGGAAAAGGCATAGTCTTGCCTAGGGAGGAGGAGAGTGTGGACAGTGGATTTGTTTGACATGTGTGAAGTTTGAGGTATCTCTTGGACATCTAGGTGCTCTAGACCAACACTTCTTAAACTTGAATGTGCCTGTGAATCACTTGGGGATTTTGTTAAAATGCAGTTCCTGATTTAGAAGCTCTGTAATGGGTCTCAAGATTTTTCATTTCTCATAAGCTCCCAGGTGATGTCAATGTTATTGATTCTGTAGAGCACTCTTTGCAGATGGCATCTTTAACCCTGAGTGCCAACAGGATGCCTGTCGATGATAAGGTGAGACTTGCCGAAGGGAAAAAGAAAACAAAGAGAAAAAGATAGACAACAAGAGAAGAAGAGGAAGAATTGGGACAGGTAGAGCAGAGAAAATAAGGATGCTACAAAAAAGGTGAGAAGAAAGATATGGTAAGGAGAAAAGAGGTGCTGCTAAGTAGTGGTGCATCAGCAACCTTTTGTTGCACTTCATTAACACCTGTGCCAGAGGATGCCTATCCCTCCTCTGTCTAGAAAATACTGTCATGCAATTTTTAAAAACTTGTTAAAGCCTGCCAGAGTATAGATACCAAAGAGCCAATGTGAACAAGAGAGACCTGAAGGCTGTTCTTTAGAACTCAAAGCTTTTATTCTATTTACCAAATGAATGCTATAGAAGGATATAGTTGAGGCATTTGCAATAAGGATATGGTTGGTACATTTGCAACAGTACCTCATAAGGAATAATATCAAAACTCAAAGTAGAATGAAAAAAATTGCCAGGAAAAAAATTAAAGGAAATTTGGGAGACCCAAACCTATTTCCCGTACTAGGTGTATTAATTTTTAGCTTAGTTTGTTTTGTTTTGTTTTCAGCATTAGGCTGGATTCTCACAGGCATAGTAGTTTCTAGTGTGGTCCTGCCAGAAAGGTGGTAACCTCCACGACCTCTCTAGGTCCTTTCCAATGTTTGAATTCTTTGGCTGTTCGCTGCTTTGTTTCCCCTTTTATCTGTCAAGGCTTAATTTGTCTTTTCCTACTGCATTCAACTAAACAAATATTAAGCATACTACATTTTTATAAGTCAATAATTTTTATTCATTTTCATTCAATTATTTTTTTATCAAATTGTTTCAAAGTATTTTCAAGTCTATTTAAAGGAGAAAATAACTAAATGCCCACAAATATGTACCATTTTAAGAAGCACACACTGGTCTATATAGTCCCTGTCTAATCATCTAAACACAATCATACACAAGGAAATTACTAGGTTTATAGTAGGAATTGACCATTTATCAGGACAGAATCAATGACACGTTATTTTTAACATTGTTTTACCTAGGTAATTTAGTTCTATCAAATATATTTTCTGGTGCCATATTATGCCCACGTTTAATTTTTAATAGAAAAAAATATATAAGGTAAATAAACTAGAAAAGAAAGAGTCCATACTAAAATGTAATTATGATTACTGAAACATTTTAGCAAAGCCATAAATAATTATTTCCATTTTTCATTCAGAGATCCCAAAGTGTTTTAATATTTCAAAATAATTAACTCATTAATCCTACATCCTCTCTGTGGTACAGGTAAATAATCTGATTAATTTCATTTTGCCAATGTAGTTTGTTTTTTTAAAAAAAGGTAATTGTAAAATGACTTGCTACACTGTTGTGTTTGAGGGGTAAAAACTAACAAATCTTGATTCTTTAGACCTTACCAAGACCATCTTACTACCAAGACTCAGTGAATAAATTTCTGAGAAAGTGAAATGGGCTGGCAGGTTTGTTGTTGTTGTTGTTTAAGCATACCACTCTGTCAGCAATATTTCTTTCATAACTTATTTATTGGACTTCTTTGTAGTTCACCCCTTTACCAAAATTTTCTCTTTGGATATTCTTCCTGGTTGAACATTTTCTGTCAATATTATCACAAATCGAATGCTTCCTTCAAGGATGTATATCTTATTATGTAATATCAAATTTTATTCCATATTGGCTAATTCTACTTTAAAATTAAATTGTTTGTTCTGGCCAGAGGTCACTAAATTGAATACTACCACTCCTGTTCCCTTTCTGGCTTTTTTCTTGTGAAAATCATTCTGGTTTCATTTAAGGAGGAATCATCTACCCAAAACCATTTGTCTATAAGATGTATTTCTAGAGCATAACACACTAGCGGTGCTAATTTGAATTTTTAAAGTTGTAATAATTTTACTTCTTTCTTCATATGCAAAAATCATTCTCTACTTTTCTTCTCATTTTTTAAAATGCTGTCACTGGAGAAGAACATCAGTGAATTTAACTTTTAGCCAAATAAATAAAGTCTTTTTTTTCCCCCTATCATGGCAAGCCATTCTAAAGTTTAGCTATCAAGTATAATGATTAATTATACCTAATCATTTAATTGTAAAGATAAAGAAACTTGAGAAGTAGTGAAAATATCGAAGAGAAAGTTTGTGTGGGTGTATATATAGGGAGTGAATTCAATTAGGAAAGGAAAAATGATCAGGAAGCATGATGAAAAAAAGCAATACTAATGTGGCATTTCAAATTACCATGGAGTGGAATACTAAAAAGGCCATTGTGAAATATTTTCTTCCCCCTCTCCAAGATACAGGGAACAGAGAAAATTATCAGAAAGGAGAATCTAGTTGCTTCCTTTTGGGAGGTGGATGAGATGGTGGGGTGGTCCATAGGAGGTTCCCGTTACTCTGTATTATATGAAAAACAAATATGTTTAATAGGGTTATTTAGATTGGGCTTCATCTGATGTTATAACAATCACTCCAGCCATCAGCAGCCATGTCTTAACGAACAAGAGTGGTGGATGGTTAGAGAGACCAGACTCCCACCAATCATGTCTTGTCTACAGTTCTTTCTAATAAGTAATCAACTATATACTTATTTGTGTGTGGATCTGTACAAATACAGGTGCCTGTCAATGCCAAACAGCTATTCATTTCTTGCCTATGCTATTATATGCTGTGATGTTTAATTTTACATGTCAGCTTGGCTAGGCTCATGGTGTCCAGTTGTTTGGTCAAACATCTGTCTAGATGTTACTGTGAAGGTATTTTTTAGATGTGATTAACATTTAAATAAGTAGACTTTGAGTAAAGCAGATTATCCTCCAATCAGTTGAAAACCTTTAGAGCAAAATCTAACGTTTCCTAAGGAAGAAGAAATTCTCCTCAAGATTGCAACATAGAAACCCTGCCTGAGTTTCCAGCCTTCCGTCCTGGGGAGTTCAGAATTCAAGACTGCAAGACCAACTTACCTGAGTCTCCGGCCCGTCAGCCTACTTTATGGGTTTTGGACTTGCCAGCCACTACAATTGTGTGAGCCAATCTTAAAAAATCAATCTTGTTCTTTCTCTCTGTCTCCCCACCCACCCCCATTTCTCTGGGGAATCCTGATAATACACATGATCAAAGAATGTCTTTAGCTACCACAATGCAATTTTTATTCACCTTTAGATTATTTCAGTCTAGATTAGAAGAGGAATAATAGTCTAAATTCAGCTAATGTGAATAGAATCATTTTAAAATAATTATTAGGCCACCATGGTGGCTCATGCCTGTAATCCTAGCACTTTAGGAGGCTGAAGCAGGAGGATTGCTTGAAGTCAGGAGTTCAAGAGCAGCCTGGGCAACATAGCAAGACCCCATCTCCACAAAAAAAAGGTTTTTTTTAATTAGCTGGGTGTGGTGGCATGTGCCTGTCCTCCCAGCTACTAAGGAGGCTGAGGCAGGAGGATACCTTAAGCCCAAGAGTTTGAGGCTGCAGTGAGGTATGATCACACTACTGCACTCCAGCCTGTGTGACAGAGTGACAGAGCAAGACCCTGTCTCTAAAAAATAAAATGAAATAAATAAAATTAAATAATTATTTGTACAAAGACCCTGTTATTACTGGCATTCTCCAAGACAAAGTTCTCATCTATGAATGCCCAAATTACCTATGTATCTTATTGTCCCTTCTACTAAAACACATATATCAATAGGTTATTCTAATATTGACATAAATCTAAAAGTTCTATAGTATCTAAATAAAATAAAATCCTACCTGCCCAGTGCCTAGTACTGAAAGATCTTCACAGTTAGATCTGCCTACTTTGTTATCTTTTTAATTCCCAGCATAAATCCTATATTCTAGTCAGGCTAAATTATTCATTGTCCCCAAAGATACCAAGCTCATTTATGTCCTTTACTTTTTTCCCGTTTTTCTTTCTTCTTTTCAAACTATAATAATCTTACTCTGCTCCTCTGCCTCCCTAAATCTTACCTGTTATTTAAAACCTAGCCCATGTGTCATATCTGCCTAAGAATTCCCAGACTATTCTAATTCACAATGAAGACCCCCTTATGTGAATGCTATAGCATGTCATAGACTGTCATAGTCTCACGAAGTCACAAATTTTTAAAGGATATCAGAAATCATCCATTCCAGCCATTATCAAAGATATGAAATACTTTTACAACATTCTCAGCAGTGGTCTTTCACTCCCTCCTCCAAACTTCCAGTGATGAAGAATTCACTACCTCCTGCCCATTCTATTTTATGAACAGCTCTAAATACTAGAAAAGTCTTTCTATAAACCATATTTCTACATTGAGAGAAATATCCAGGGAATGAAATGTTTTCTATGAGACAGAATTTACAGTATAGTATGTCAACATATAAACCACTATAGTATATAAAAATCATCCCAGTGTAAATAGTAAATTTTATCCAAAAATATCATTTGGAACAATTTATATGTGAGAAATTTGTCTCATTTCTCCTATTTTAACATTACATAATGACTTTTAACTATACTGCAGTCTGGCTAAATGATATGCTCAGCTGGGCCGGTTATTTTTTTAATTAATCACATGCTGCTTCACATCCTCCTTGTCTTCATTGTCTCCCAAACTGGATTAAATCTCTTTCAGGTCAGACACTGTTGTAGAGCCCTCCCTTCTCCCTCTGCACCTATGTCAGTGCAGGGAACACCAGTTGCTCTCAAATAATTACAGAATTAAATTTAAAAACTGATTTAAGTAAGCAAAATGTACACAGCAGAAAACATACTTAAAATCCTTTGTAGAATCCAATTTTAAGATCAAGCACAGAGAAAATATCCCTTGCCTCTTTTTTTTTTTTTTTTTGGCTTTATTTCCCTTGAAAAAATGTACCTATCAATAAATGGTGCCATTCTTTATTCAAGAAAAATGTGCTTGTCTTTTCTTCTTAACTAAAAATGTGTTTTTGGAATGAAATTGACAGATGTAAATAGCAGTAAAAAATATTGTACCAAATTTTTGAAATAAGATTATAAAGCAAGCCTACTTATGTATCTATTTCCAAATTAAGGGCCAGCTAAAATTAAATCCTTGGTTCCATCTGTGAGCTTAAATAAAGGTGGTTCTTGCGTGCTCACCTCTTGATTCCACCCTCTGCTTTACTGCACTTTCTTATAAATAAACTTGAGTCTAGTGCTTCTATCTTTGCAGAACACTGTATAACATGCACATTAGGGTTGCTTTTGCTTGTTTGTTTTTATCCTCTCTTGCGTATTCTTGCTCAGAGGGAGATCAAGGGAGTCATTCTTCGTACATCTTCTTCACCTTCTGATAGTCTTACAAGGTGATTGGTTAAAAAAAGAAAGATATGGAATATATAGCAAATTGTTTAAAAAAATAGTCTAGTTGGAAAATATGCTAAAAGAATAAGGACATTAATTTAACTGCACTGGACAAGGAAGGAAATAAATAAAGAAATAATTGGCAGGACGGTTGACAAGATGACCTATTAGGTTATTGTTCCCACCTCTAATTTTAGTTTATCAAGGTGATTTTTCATACTGCAATGAAAAAAAATCTTCCATGTATCAAGCATTTATTTTTGTGTGTGTGTAGCTGATATGTAAATATTTCTCAAAATGTTCAACAACAATCTTTTTACCAATATAGCCAATTAAGTTTCATTTCTTAATAGCCTCTGTGAAAACTACTACAGCTTCAGAAATGGACAGCACAGAATGGGAAGAAAACAAAAGGGGTAACCAATCCCCCATTGTATTTTTTAAAAAATGCAGTTTTGTCATTATTTAATTTAAGCAGGAAAGCTGGATACGTACACTTTTATTATATGGGGACCACCTCAAAACTCACTAGGATTTCTACAGGGGAGAACACTACTTAACTTTATAAGTTTGCATTTTCATAGAAAAAAATGACTTGAGGATATTGGTACTTTAAGATGGGAGTCTACCAACCTCCTCATTTGCTGGCAAATTAATAAACTCCTCTTTCCTTCTTCTCAAACCACTTGTCTTCATTCTTCTGATGCAGCCTTGGGGACAAGTGCCAAACTTTTGGTAACAGAATTTGGCATCCCTGGGCGGGCCCATCAATGCCCCAGTGGAATGGCACCCTATGACTGCAGGAAGACACAGGGAGAATCCTCAGGTCAAAGCCATGGGTCTTTATGGATAGGAGCAACTTCTTTTCAAAGTGAGAGAGCAAGGGAAAGCCCCAGCAGCTGCCAGAGCCTGTTGTAGTGCCAGGGACCTCCCATCTCTGTCTCCCTGAAGTAGATGCAGCTCCCTGAAACTTGATCTTAGTTGAGGAGAAGGAAATGGATTTGGGAAGTGTCCTGATGCTGGGCCATTTGTTGGGTGAGTTCCCTGGTGTGCACACCAAGATCCTGATTCCACCCATTTGGGGAGGGTTTTGAACCTTCCAGCCATTTGGGGTGGTATTTATCTTCTTTGGATTCCTATTTGTGAACCTTCAGCTCTGTGGTAGGGCATTTAAGGCACCATTTGAGGTGCCATTTGGGTTGGTGTTTGTCCTTTTTGGATTTCCATTTGTTTGCTAGGCACTGGCATTTTTGTGTTGAGGATCCCCTCTATTGTCTGCTTGTTATTTGTGAGTTTTATTGCAACATAAAGAATCCCATCTCAAAGTCCCTTGGGAAAAACTTTGGCTGAATGGTTAACTTATAGCTACAAACCTATGTGTAAGGAGAATAGTATTATTGTAATCCAAAGTATGTGCTGGAGTGTAAGCAGTGGCCATTAAATGAAAATTCCATTTGATTGATATGCCTTGACATATTCAATTGTTTGTGTTGGGAATTCCCTGTATTGTTCATGTTTGTGAGTTTTTGTGTGGTGAGTTTTTGTACCTAGATCTAAAGATTATTGTGATACCACTTGTCTGGAGTGTGAGAAAAAGTGGTGGTTGATGGTCTGTGGTTTATTCTGAGCTGTTGGTTCCTTTAAAATTCAGAGCTCAAATGGTCAACCTGCCACTGTAGAGTTAAAATGTTGAGTCTCAAGCTCTCTGCTTGAGATAAACTCATTGTTTATGGTATACAAAATGATCTGTGTTTGTGTGATTTTTGACAAATGAGGTTCTCTGGCCCCCACAGCCAGCCAGGGTGAGGCACCAGGTGGGGCCACAGCCCAGAGGCAGACCTGGCAGGAGGGAGGACTGTCACACACTGCCTGCCACCAAGTGGCTTGCAACAAGGGGGAAGGAACGCTTGCCACTGCTGCCATCTTGGCACCATGGGAGGGGCTGTGGAGGGTACTGCCTGAACTAACTCTTTAGTCCCACACCCAGTAAATTATATGGTCTCTCCCAGCAGCAAATTCAATTTGGGCCAGAGGGATCCCCAAGCCATAGCAGGGCAATTAAGAGCAATATCAGATAGAGGGCTGGAATGTGCAAGAACAGCCAGCAGGGTCCTTTGAGACAGTCCAAAGTGAAGGGCGAAAAAGCCGCCACAGACTTTTTGTAAATAAGAAATACCTTGAAAGGAACATTGCCCCAAATTGCAAAGGACTTCAGGTGGCAGGAAGCCTCCAGGAGAGCAAATAGTTTTTTTAAGTCCAGGACTCAGATGGCGAAGGAGGGGTCCAAGAGCCCCTGCCTCCAAATATCCCCACAGGAGCCCTGGGCAAAATTGACAGTGAGGATTCAATTGGCACTAGCCACATGGACAGAAGTGGTCTAGGGCACCTCTTCTCCAGGCCATCACCCCAACCCCTGGCACCAGCCATGCCTGGTGCTTTGTGATCCAGGCAAGGGGCGGCAGGGGAGGGGACAGGTGGCAGTGAGGCAGCCATAGTCAAGTGGCGGCTGAGAAACTCAGTGCAACAGGCCCAGGAGTAGGACCTGGGTAAGCAGCAGGAGTACTGGGGGTAGTTTCAGAAGCAGCAGGAGTACTTGGGGTAGTTTCAGAAGCAGCAGAAGCTACCTCTGAGGGCACCACTAAGCTTCTGCTAGATGAATACCAGGGCCTGGTGAAACAGGCAGGAGACTGCCATTGTGGAGCAGTTTATTTTAAAGTTCAGGCCTCAACTAACCTGCACATCATTACAGCACTGGCAAGAAGAAAGCTACCAAAAGTGAGTAAGACCATATAAGCTGACGGGACCCCAGGACATATAGAGAGAATTTAAATCCCCATACCAATGCACGAGCCCAACATGTGGGGGTCTACCATTTCTATGATTGGCAGTTTCACTCATATGCCCAGGCTTGCATCAACAGACACCTTTTCAGGCTGGGTAGAGGAGAGAACATCTGACGTTCTGAGATGTCTGAGATTCCAAATGGAGAGAAGATCTGAGGTTCTGAGATGGGCTCCTACCAGTAGCTGCTGGCCTGAGACAGGGCCTTCACTGAGTTCCTGCACAAGTACACCAGCAAAGAGTAGGAAAAAGCCTCAGAAGATGATAGGATAATAGGCATCAGCAGTCCAGAGAAAAAGGCTGAGCAGATGGAGAATGACATGCTGGTGATGGACACAGTGGGCAGACAGCTGCAGAGATGGCTCAGCAGCTCCTTGTCCCATAGTGAGGATGCCAACAGACATCCCATTATCAACAGGACCCAGGAGCACACTTTGTGGAGCCCTGTACATTTTTCAAGAGTGATAATGGATCCTCCTTTGTAGCAGAGGTAACCCAGCAAGTAAACAAAGCCCTACACTTAGAACAGATATTGCATGCATCCTGGAATTGATACAGGAAACCCACCTAAAGTGGGATAAGATAATGCCATTTGCCCTCCTCTGGATAGGGTAGCCATTTAGAAACAGGCTTAAGTTAAGCACCTAAGAAATAGTTTATGAGCGACCCTTCCTAGCACCCCAAGATAAGTATGGTAATATAACCATGAGTAAAAGAAAATAGAATAAAACAATATGTCAAATAAGTGGGTCAGAGGCTAACCACTATATATGAGTTTCCCTTTTTTAGGTCCTTGCCCCAGTTGGAAACAGAAAAGTGAAAGGGACCCTATGAAGTGCCTCTAACAATTCACACCTCATTGAAATTGTCAGAAGTGAAACCTTGGGTCCATGATACCAAAGTAAAGAGTTGTAGCCCCTTGTGGCAAGGCCAGCCTTTAGGTGATCTAAAGTATCTGGTTGAGAAAAAGAAAAGAAAATGAAAGTGTTGATATTTTCACTAATCTTTCTTTGGTTATTTGTTCTGTCTATAGGATAGAGGGAGAACTCCTTAGTGAAGATTTCCCTGGCCTCTTCTGTTGATCTGTCTTGCTGCTGGGTGTGTTATCCTAAATCTTGTTTGGTGAAAGTACTTCCATACATGATTTCTGAATTTGCAGAAGCTGGTGTCTCAGATCACCTACAGTGTGCAACTAATAGCTCTGCACTCAGAGGGCCCATGTTTCTTTCTTGCCCAGCCCTGGATTAGATATTATGTTCAAGGCAACAGGAAGGACCCATAGTCCCACTGGTGTCTTAGATACCAAGCGCGGTAAAATCTCTCTTATCAGGTATCCTCCATCTCGCCTTGTCAATTCTTACGGTTGTAGTTGTTGCTTATGCCCTTTTTCACCTGGTAATCTGTTGTTGTCAATCTACTTCCAAAACTTTGTAATGACATAAGTAAGTATAAACCTTCCATCTAAAACATCGCCCCAATTCAGCAGGAAGTAGGTCCATGACTACATCACCCCTTCTCCCATAGATATAGAAGGGTAAAAAATTGACAGTGAGGAATATGTAAAAGAGAATATGGCCAGGAAAAGGGTAAAAATGTTTTCTGTCTCTTCAAAACCCCCTCACCCTTTTTGAGAACTAAAACCTACATCCCTGCCTCAGGCCAGTGGTCGGGAGGGACAGGAACTCTCCTTTGTTCTTTGTGCCACAGGAGATGGCTCAGGGAATTGCCTGGGTGGAAGTCACAAGATTGTTTTAGACAAAGATTATGGGATTATGGGATTAATCAGAACATTTAAAAGCTCTGTACTTCCGTTCAGAGGCAAGACATTGGTACTTTAAGGTGGGGATCTGCCAACCTCCTCATTTGCTGGGAAATTAATAAATTCTTTCCTTCTCCTCAAAAAAAAAAAAGAAAAAGAAAAAAAGAAAAAAAATGACTTGCAGAAAAGTCTTAGTCCAGTTGCCCAGATATAGAAAATGGTGACCTTTAGTTTTTTATAAGTATATTGTGGCAGTTTTGCTTATGTCCTCTTCTTCTCAGCCACATTCTTTTTCCAATTCCACTATTCAGAGCATAACCATTGTCTTTATTTAGATATCTCATTTTCATAGATTTGTATCTTCTAAAAAGACACTTCAGATCTACTGGTATATCCAAAACCTTATGTGTTTAGTCTCCTATTTGACACTAAATCTATAATCCCCTGTCTCAATAGTTGCTCTAAAATCACAGTGGAGAGGATTGCCCAGTTACCCAGATTTCCCACAGAAAAAAATTAGTACCTTCCCACTGAAATCTCAAATATACACCAAAAGTGAGAAAGTAGATTCTCCCAAAATTCCTGTTAGAAAGCACATGTAGGCTTTGTACACTTTTGCTATCATCCCATATGCAGTTGTTCTTATATTATATATGTGTGTGTGTATCTGAGTGATATGTATATGTGTGTGTATGTATGTATGTGTGTATATTTATACACACCTGTGCTGTGAAGCATAGAATATAACATAAGCAGATAGAGGAAAAGTGCAGAGAGACTTCAGATAGGATGGTCATAGCATCCTCTTATGTCCTCACTAGCATGTAATTGTGGTAGCAGCAGTGGCAATCCCTTTTGACTTTCCCTGCCCCACAGCAGAATGCTAAAAGCAAAGCAGCAATGAAGCAGCACACCTCCACTTCCCTCAAGTGAAGCAAGAAAACAGCAGCATACCCCCATCCCCAACATATGACAGCAGCACCTGAACAGTAAAGTTCTTTTGACTCTCTCAGCCCTCCTCTAGGTGAGATACAATAACAACACTAAACTCCTGCAGCAGCAGCAGCAGGGACAACAAGGGCAACTCTGGAGTCTCCCAAACTCTTTATCTTGCTGTTTTGCTACAATAAAGGCATAGTAATGGAGAGTGTGCAATAGCATAGGGAACTTAAAACCCCAGCTTTCTCATCAGATAACCAGGAAGGGGAAATCCTAAGACAGAGACTGGTGATAGGATCACTGAATGGAGGCAGCTGGGGAAAAGAACCCTTTAAATCTGTGTATTAAGTTCTGAGATTAGCCCCAAGCTGAGCTGTACATGAATGAAACCAATTGGAATCAATGCAACAAAGACATAAGAACTGAACTACAGTGTAAACCACTGTACAGGTTCCAGACTGGCCCCTGGGTGGTGTATAATCAGGGAAGACCAGAATAGTTCTGCAGAACTTTTGAAAACTAAACTGACATTGGCACCAAAGCCAACAGAAGAAAGGTTGTGGACTTGAATTTTATACCTAACTGTATTGACTGTCTGCTTTAAAAAAAAAAAAGAAAAGAAAAAGAAAAATTTCTCCAGACTTTAAGAAGACCCAGAGTCTCATAACAGAATAGAATTTTCTATTTGAAGTATTCAAAATGTTCATGATACAACCTAAAATTACTCAGTGTATAGGGAACCAGGAAAACCTAAATGACTTTTTAGGGAAAAGACATTCAACAGATGCCAAACCCAGGATGACTCATATATTGGAGTTCTCAGACACAGGCTTTAAATCACCCTTTATAATGATGATCCAAGAAAGAAGAGGAAATACTCTTGAAGCAAATGGAAAAAATAAAAATTATCAGCAAAGAAATAGAACCTATAAAAAGAACCAAATGAAAATATTAGAACTAAAAAATATGATAATAAAAATTAAAAATTCACCAAGGAGCTCAATAGCAGAATTAAAAGAATTAGTACACCATAAGACAGAGCAATAAAAACTATCCATTTTGACATTTTGGGCTAGATGATAAAAAAAAGACTATCCATATGAAATATATAAAGAAAAAAAGAGTTAAAAAAAAAAGTGAAGAGAGCCTCAGGGACCTGTGAGACAATATCAAAGGTCTAACATTCATATGATACGTGTCTTAGAAGGAGAGGAAAAATAGATTGATACAGAAAACATATTTGAAGAAAACATGCTAAAAATTTCCCAAATTTGGTGAAAGATATATATTTACAGATCAAAGATGATTAGCAATCTTTAAATCCCAAACAGGATGAATTAAAAGAAAAAAAAAAGCTTAATTGCAGCCATAGGAAAAAGAACATAGTATCAAAAAATGGAATTATGATTTGAATGGCTGCAGTTTTCTCCTTGGAAACCTGGAAGCTATAATACAATGGAATAGTCTTTAGAAAGTGATGAGAGGAAAAAATTGTCAATCCAGAGTCCCATATCCAATTAAAATATCTTTCAGTAATTAAAACAAAATAAAAGTATTTTAGGGTGAGGGAAAACTAAGGGAATTTGTCACTAGTAGACCTGTTTTAAGAGAAATGCTAAAGGAAGTTCTTCAAGTGGAAAGGAAAAAATAACAGAGAAACCTGGAACATCAGGATTGAAGCAAGACAGACAGAAAGGGCAAATATCTGATTAAATAAAATATACAGGATAGTCAGAGTATATTTCCTTAAGCCAGTGATATTTGGACAAAAACTTGAATGAAGCAAAAGTGTGAACCATGTAGATATTTGGGTGAAGCACATTCCAAGCAGAGAGAATAATTAAAGCAATGGACCTAGTTGGAATGTTTTTGAGGAACTATAAAAAGGCCAGTGGGGCCAAAGTTAAAGTGAAGGAGAAACTCCTCCAAGCTGTGAGACAAAAGCATCAAGTAACTTACAAATGAAAACCTATCAGAATGACAGCAGACTTCTCAGCAGAAGCCTTACAAGCCAGAAGGGTTTGGGGTCCTATTTTTAGTCTTCTTAAACAGAGTAACTGCCAGCCAAGAATTTTGTATCCTGCAAAACTAAGTTTCATAAGTGAAGAAGACATAAAGTCTTTCCCAGACAAGCAAACACTAAGGAAATTTGTCACCACCAGGCCTGCCCTATGAGAAATGCTTAAAAGTCCTCTATACATGGAACAGAACAATTGATACCAACCAGTACCAATACAAAAACACTCAAAAGTCAAAACTCACAGCTCTTATAAAACAGTAACACAAGGGAGAAAACAAAGAAACTGGGTAACAATCAGCATGATGACCAGAACAGTGTTTCACATATCAATACTAACATTGAGTGTAAATGGGCTTAATGCCCCACTTAAAAAATATAGATTGGCTGAATGGATTAAAAAAATAACCATAATCTAAATATATACTGTCTCCAAGAAACCCATTTAACTCACAAAGATTCTCATGAAATTAAGGTAAAGGGGTGGAAAAAAATATTCCACACAAATGGAAACCAAAAGTAAGCAGGAGTAGCTATTCTCTAATCAGATAAAATAGACTTCAAATCAACAATGGTAAAAAAAATAAATAAAAAAGAGACAAACATGGTGATTATATGATAAAGGAATCAATTCAACAGAAAGATATAATAATCCTAAATATATATGTACCTAACACAGAAGCTCCCAGATTCACAAAACAAATTCTTCAAGATCTAAGGAAAAAATAAATAGCAACATCATAATAGCTGGGGATTTCAACACTTAACTGACAGAACTAGACAGATCATCAAGGCAAAAAATCAACAAAAAACATTGGACTTAAATGAGACTCTAGAACAAACGGACCTAACAGACATTTACCAAATATTATGCTCTAAAACTGCAGAATATACATTCTTCTCATCAGTACGTGGAACATTTTCCATGATAGATCATATGATAGGCCACAAAACAAGTCTCAGCAAATTTAGAAAAATCTAAATCATACCATGTATCTTCTCAGACCACAGTGGAATAAAACTAGAAATCAATTCCAAGAGAAACTCTCAAAACTACACAGATACATGGAAATTAAACAACCTGCTCCTAAACGATCCTTGGGTCAATAATGAAATCAAGATGGAAATCAAATTGAACAACAAAGGTGGCACAAGTTTCCAAAATCTCTGGGATACAGTAAAAGCAGTGCTAGGATTGAAGTTCATACAACTAAATGCCTACATCAAAAAGATAGAAAGATCACAAATTAATAACCTAATGTCACACCTCAAGGAACTAGAAAAGGAAGAACAAATTAAACCCAAAGCTAGCAGAAGAAAAGAAATAAAAAAGGTCAGAGCACACCTAAATGAAATGGAAAATGAAAAAAAATACAAAGTATCAACAAAACAAAAATTTGTTCTTTGAAAAGATAAACAAATTAATAAACCATTAGCTAGATTAACCAGAAATAGCAAAGAAAGGGATTCAAATAAGCTCAATCAGAAATGGAAAGGGAGAAATTACAACTGATACCACAGAAATTCAGAATATCATCTGAGACTGCTATGAAAACCTCTGTGCACACCAACCAGAAAATCTAGAGGAAATGGATAAATTTTGGGAAACACACAATCTCCCAAACTTGAATCAGGAAGAAATAGAAATCCTGAATAGGCCAATGACAAGTAGTGAGACTGAAACAGTAATAAGAAAAAAAAATCTCCCAACAAAAAAACGCCCAGGACCAGATGGATTCAGAGCCAAATAATATCAGACCTAAAAAGAAGAACTGGCACCTATCCTACCAAAACTGTTCCATAATATCGAGAAGGAGAGACTCCTCCCTAACTCATTTTATGAAGCCAGTATCACCCTGGTACTAAAGGCAAGAAAGGACACAACAACAACAACAATAAAAACTACAGACCAATATCCCTCCTGAATATAGATGCAAAAATCTTCAATAAAATACTAGCAAACCAAATCCAACAGCACATCAAAAAGATAATTCACCATGATCAAGTGAGGTTCATCCCAGGGATGCAAGAATGGTTCAATCTATGCAAATCAATAAATGTGATTCACCCATTAACAGAATTAAAAACAAAAACCATATGATCATCACAATACATGTGGAAAAAGCATTTGACAAAATCTTGCACCAATTCATGATAAAAACCCTCAACAAACTAGGCACAGAAGGAACATACCTCAAAATAATAAAAGCCATATATGGCAACCCCACTTACAACATCATATTGAATGGAGTTAAAGCATTCCTCCTAAGAACTGGAACAAGACAAAGATGCCCACTGTCACCACTTCCATTCAACGTAGTGCTGGAAGTCCTAGCCAGAGCAATCAAGCAAGAGAAAGAAAGAAAGGGTATCCAAATCAGGAAAGAGGAGGTCAAACTATCTCTGTTCGCCTCTGACATGATCTTATAACTAGAAAACCCTAAAGATTCCACCAAAAGACTCCTAGAATTGATGAATAAATTCAGTAAAGTCTCAGGTTATAAAATCAATGTACACGAATCAGTAGCATTTCTATATACCAACAACAGTCAAGCTGAGAGTCAAATCAAGGACTCAATATCATTTACAATATCTACAAAGAAAATAAAATACTTAGTAATATACTTAACCAAAGAGGTGAAAGATATCTACAAGGAGAACTACAAAACGCTGATGAAAGATATCATAGATGACACAAAAAATTGGAAAAACATCCCATGCTCATCGATTGAAGAATTAGCATTGTTGAAATGTCTCTACTGCCTAAAGTGATTTACAGATTCAGTGCAATTCCCATCAAAATACCAATGTCATTTTTCGAGACCTAGAAAAAAAATCCTAAATTTCAAATGAAACCAAAAATACCCTGAATAGCCAAAGCAATCCTAAGCAAAAAGAACAAATCTAGAGGAATCACATTACCTGATTTCAAATTATACTACAAGGCTATAATAACCAAAACAACATGGTACTCGTTTAAAAGTAGACACATAAACCAATGGAACAGATTAGATAACCAAGAAATGAAGCCATACATTTACAACCAACTGATTTTCAACAAAGCAGACAAAAACATACACTGGAGAAAGGACACCGTATTGAATAAATGGTGCTGGGAAAATTGGATAGCCACATGCACAAGAATGAAACTCGATCCCTATCTCTCACCATATACTAAAATTAACTCATGATGGATTAAAGACTTAAATGTAAGACCTGAAACCACAAAATTTCTAGAAGGAAAACATAGGAAAAACTCTTCTGGACATTGGCCTAGGCAAAGAATTTATGACTAAGACCCCAAAAGTAAATATAGCAACAACAAAAATAAATAAATGGGACTTAATTAAACTAAAAAGCTTCTGCACAGCAAAGGAAATAATCAACAGAGTAAATAGCCAACCTACAGAATGGGAGAAAATATTCGCAGATATATATCCAACCAAGGACTTATATCCAGAAACTACAAAGAACTTAAAAAAATCATCCAGAAATAAACAAATAATCCCATCAAAAGTGAGCAAAAGGCACGAACAGACTTTTTCAAAAGAAGATAGACAAACGGCTAACAAACATATGAGAAAATGCTCATTATCACTAATTATCAGGGAAATGCACATTAAATCCACAATGAGATACCACCTTATCCCTGTCAGAATGGCCATTATTAAAAAGTAAAAAAAAAAACAGTAGATGTTGGTGCGGATGTGGTGAAAAGGGAATTCTTATACCCTATTGGTGGGAATGTAAACTAGAACAACCTCTGTGGAAAGCAGTATGGATATTCCTCAAAGAACTAAAAGTAGACCTACCATTCAATCCAGCAATCCCACTACGGGGTATCTATCCAAAGGAAAAGAAGTCATTTTATAACAAAGATACCTGTACCTGAATGTTTATCACAGCATAATTCACAATTGCAAAGATATGTGTTCATCAACTGATGAATGGATAAAGAAAATGTGGTATATACACACCATGGAGTACTGCTCAGCCATAAAAAGGAATTAAATAATGTCTTTTGCAGCAACTTGGGTGGAACTGGCACCATTATCCTAAATCAAATAAGTGTCTCAGGAAGGGAAAAACAAATACCACATGTTCTCACTTATAAGTGGAGCTAAATGATGGGTATACACAGTCATATAGTGGTGTAATGGACATTAAAAACTAAGAAGGGGGAGGGGGGAGGGAAATGAGGGATAAAAATCTACCTATCAGGTACAATGTACACTATTCTGGTGACAGGTACACAAAAAGGCCTGACTTCAGCATTATACAATTCATCCATGTAGCAAAAAACACTTGTATCCCCTAAATCTATTGAAATTTTTTTTAAAAAAAAGGCCAGCAAATAAAAGTGGAAAAGTGGCCCAGGATGCAACTCTCTGCTTACTATTGCTGGACTTTCTATACACTTTGCAGAGGCCAGAAGGTACATGAAAACAGGACCTCTTAAAGAGCATAAAGAATGAAACTAAAACTCAACAGAGACCAGAACTATGAAAAGTGGCTGTAACTTGGCTTGCCAAGCCCTTCTGTCCCCAGCCCACAACTTCCCAGACATATTTGACAGTCCACCAGCATGCTGCAGGACTCTTTGGAAACACCCAAGCTTCTGGAACAGCAGAGGAGCCTTCGAACACTGCTCTTTACTTTGCATTTTAAAAAATGCAAAGCTTTCACAATAAAGTAGATGTTCCATTTATCAGATGCAACTAGAGCTTGAATTTGGCAAGATCTTTTAGTAATCATTATGTAGATTTATGGAAAGTTATCCATGCTATACTCTTGCACAAAACATAGGTTCCAGATCAGTATGCATAATGGATTCTATCAATGTTGAGTTACATCAATGTAACCCAATGATGAGACCCCATCTCTACAAAAAAATGTTTTAAATTAGCCAGGCATGGTGATGCACACCCATAGTCCCAACTATTCAAGAGGCTGAGGCAGGAAGATTGCTTGAGCCCAGGAGTTCAAGACTGCAGTGAAATATGACCACACCACTGCACTCCAGCCTGGATGACAGAGCAAAACCGTCTCTTAAAAAAAATGTTGAGTTGCATGTCTAGGCTATACATGTAGCACAGGCTATACCTAGGCACAGAGGGTTGAGAGGAAGGGTGTTCAGAAATACTAATAGTTATTTCTTCTGTGTGGTGGCATTTGGGAAAATTTGAAAACTTTTTATACTTTTCTGCATAAACTCAATCGTTGATGATAAGCATGTGCCATGTTTATAGTCAGGAAAAAAATGTTTTTATTAAAGGATAGAAAACAAATGGCAAAAAAAAAAAAAGAAATTGGAAAAGTGGCCAGAAATAAGAGAAGTGGGGGGGGTTCTCATTAATTTAGGTTATCTGTTCAATAGATAGAACCTTTTAAGTCCTCATAAGAACTTATTCCAAGTACAAGAAGAAGCTTTGAAATGTTTTACGTAGGGGAGGGACATGATTTAATTTACATTTTTAAGTACATCTCTCTGGTTGCTGTATGAAGTTAGACTGCAGAGGGGCAAGGGTGAAAGCAGGCATACCAGCCAGGAGTATTGGAGAAGTTGAGGTAAGGGTGGTGGTGGAGTAGATTAGGCTTGTAGCACTGGAGTGGTGGGCATGGGATGCATTTTGAAGTTTCAGTTGACAAGATTTTCTTATAAATTAGATTGAAGTATGAGGAAAAAAAAAATTAAGAATTGGTCCAAGGTGTTTGGCCTACGTAATTAGATCAAAGAAACTTTAGAAGGAGAAGATTTTGGGGAACTATCAAGAATTTAGATTTAGACATACAAGTTTGGGATGCCTATTAGACATCCAACTGGAGATATCATGTAGGCAATTGGATATGAGTTTAAAGTTTAGGAAATAGATCAGGTGGGGGATATAAATTTGGAAATTATCAGCATATAGGGAGAACTTAGAGCAAAGGGTAAGATCTCCTAGCAAGTGATTATAAATTGAGACTACTGAGGCCTAGGGGCCTCTAATTTATAAGTTTAAGTTAGAGAAAATAAACAGCCAACTTGTTGCTTGGTTATTGATGTTTTCAAGATGTGACAAAGTGGTCAATTAAAAATCAGAGCAACAATAATGGTAAACACCATAGGAACACCCAAGAAGTGAGGTATAACACAGTAATATAGCAGAACAGAGTCAGTTGTCTACATAGAGTGAACTCTTGATTGCATTATAAAAACTTCAAATTAGCTTGAAATTTGTCTACAGGTTTTATCCACAAATCCCGGGAACACTAATGTTTACAAGGCACTCACCAATCATGTCACTATGTGAAAGGGATTGAGTGAAGCATTTTTAAATACATTACCTAATCATGACAGTTCTTTAAGTAAGGTTATTTCTACTCATCCAGGTAACAAAACCAGACTCATTGAGGTTAAGAGACTTGCCCAATGTCACATATAGATGATATAATAAATGGCAGAGGTCAGTAGAAGGAGGGATTAGAAAAAAGAAAATGAAAAGGCAACTGGATGAAAAGCAGGAAAAGGAGAAATTAAAAAGGAAAAGAAAGTAAATAAATATGAAGTAGACATTTCCTGACATTCGGAATTACAGATTTGGTGTGATCTGTCTCTAGAGAAAGAACTCCCTTCCCAGCCAAGCTAGGGTTTGTGTGGTGGTGAATCAGGTATAGCAGAGAGAGGAGAGTAGGAGTGGCCACACACCCAGGTTTTTGAGAGCTAGGTCTGGGTGTGTAAGAGTGGTTGAAGCAAAGTCGGTCCTAGATGTTATGGAACCACATGCAGCATCAATTCCAAAGCACAACAGCAAGTAGCCATAAAATGGTTGTCTGAAGATGCAGCTTCAATTGATCCCCTGAGGTAGTCGTCCGGGGAGCAAAGCACTCTAATAAACTTGTCTGTCTTACCCCGGCGCAGGAAAAAGCTGTTCTGGGCAGAAAGCAGCAATGCTCAGTGCCCGGAAGAATATCTGATATAAGTAGGTACTCAATATGTACTTGTTGAAGTCCTAGCTACTTGGGAGGCTGAGGCAGGAAGATCGCTTGAGTCCAGGAGCTTGAGGTTACAGTGAGCTATGACCGCACTACTGCACTCCCGTCTGGGCAACAGAGTGAGACCCTGTCTCTAAAAAAAATATGTGTACATGTACACTTGTTGGAAACTAAATAAATGAGGGAGTGAATAAGTGGGTAAATAAAAAATTGCCAGACTGTGAGTCTCAAGATCTGAACTTTAATCTTATTTTAATCTCCTAATATGTGGGTTAGCCGAGGCCAATCATGAAACCCCATTTTTGAGGAAGTCAAAGAAATTTACCAATCAAAACAAAGTACCAGCCTATTTTGAAAGAGAACCTGTAAAAGAAGCAAATGAAACTCTGACAATAAAAATACTAAATCTGAATCTGTATAAAAATAAAAAACATATTTATTATTTGGAATCCATTGAAAAAAATATAAAGTGCTCGGTCAAGGAAAGATAAAGGTTTTAGTAATAATTTCTTCTGGAAGAAAAAAGTAATGGGAATTAATTACAGTTGATGAAGGATTCATAGATATGGGTTATGTTATGAATATCAGAATGTCCAAATAATAATGGAAAATGGAAAATAGCAGTAAGAATAAACACACTTTAGATATTTTTATTTCCAAATTTTTTCTTTGCTTTTCCCCCTATAAAGTAAGTGAAGCATAAAATAATACTTTGCTAAATTGCCTTTTCCCAAAAAGTATAATATAAAATATAATAAAGTAATATACACCAAATGATCTCTGATAGTTATACTGTATCTCTCATATTTAATTTATATTTCCCCCAACTTACCCTTTTTCAGCCTTTACCATGTATAATTTATCATATTTCTAATGAACTGAATCTCTTCAGTTATGCATGGTCTCCAGAAAAGCTTGGTAACTATCCAGTTGTTTTCTGCAGAAGTGGTTTTTGAAAAACAGTCAGAGATTCCTAAACATGCTTCTAATAAGTACCTTGAACCCTCAGAAATGTCTCCCGAGCTGCTGTCCAAGTTAACACTGAGGATGAAGATTTAATGATCTGGCCCTTGAGATTTTTCTGTTGGTTTCCAGGAATGAAGGAAGTCTACAATAATCCCTTTATTAAATATTTGCGTCATGCTCTTTTACTGCTGATGTTTTAACGAGTGGCAATTTTCCACAATTCATACTTTCTTCTATCTGCAACAATTCTCATAAGAAAAAGAGGATTTCATTGTGCATCCTCTCAAGTTGTACATAGATTGTTGTTATTTATGCAGATTCATAAACATTCAGAATGCACACATGCTCCCTCCAATATTTAAAAACACTAAATTTCACTTCCTCTAGGAAAGATGTTGCTTACACTAAACCATATAACATTTGACACCTACATATACTGCAAATATCTCATGCTATCATATTTTATTTCCTAAAATTACTTTATCTCCATTATATACATTTTTTAATCTAAATCAATTTTCTCAATATTCAATTGCAAGAATGAAGAAGACAGGAATTTTCATCAACAAAGCGA
Organism: Daubentonia madagascariensis; assembly: GCA_023783475.1. NCBI lineage: Eukaryota > Metazoa > Chordata > Mammalia > Primates > Daubentoniidae > Daubentonia > Daubentonia madagascariensis. The sequence continues at coordinate 43,422,348 of JAKFHU010002088.1, read as the reverse complement.
TATATAAAATCATGCAGATATAATGCTGTGGCCATCAGAAGGCTTGGTACTGTGCCCCATTCTCTGGCACAAGCATGTTCTATGGCTTTGGCAAAGGACCCACTCAACCAAGCTTCCATATTTTGAAGTGAAAAAAGGTGAACTTTCTGTAAATATCACCTATGAATCTCCAAGTTGCACACTGAGAAAGACATGCATTATGTCAGTTAGACTTATGTGATTGCAAACAAAAGAACTGACCAGCTACCTTAAGTGGAAATGAAATTTATCAAGAAAGATATTGCATAGCTCACAGAAACTATGAGAGAGTTGGACAAGCAAATTCAGTAAGAGAAACATCTTCCATTTTCCAAGTAATAGGAAATAAAGAGCAATCTGTACAGGGAGGCAATGTTTGTTTGTTTGTTTTTAACCTTTGTAACATTTAATTCAAAATTCATATTCCCAGAAGAAAGAGTCCCATGGGTCTACCTTTGCACATTATTGGCTAGAGGACATCAAGGTCTTTGATTTAAAGTTTTCCTAAAGAGACTCATAATGAGAAAGAGTTCTTATGCCCAAGAACAAGGGTCTATTATTAGATTAGATTAGATTAATTAGAAATTAGATTATCTTAAATTGAATTCAGAAGAGAAGAGTTGATTCTAAAAAGCAAAGGAAACTTAAGTACAATGCATTTAGTTGGCCATTTAATATACCATACCATTAGACTTTTTTAAAAGTGTGGGTACATTTTTATGGAATTTAGAATTAATATTACAACTGCAAGTTCTTTTTCAAAAAGTAGAAAATAACTGAGCACTGATCAAGAAAACTGGTCCACAGAAATTAGGTTCAGGTACATATTTGTGTTAATAGATTTGCCCTAAAGTACTGAAAATAGCCGAAGGAGATATTTAGATACACTAGATGTACTTGATTTTTCAAACAATTGAGAAGACTGGCCTGCTGTTTGTGCCAGTAGAATCAACCCTTAACTTTGATGGCACATAATGTAATTTTACCCAAAAAGCTTCTCCTCCTCTAAATCACCCTTTAATTTCACCACTTGAGAATCATTGCTTTGGGATAAGCTTTGCCTCTCTCTTTCGTTTATATGTTCATTTGTTTAGTTGTTCATTTGTTTCTTTGTTAGCACACAAAAGCCTCTGCTAGATATAACCATCTATCAGGAATGCATTAATGTTGAGCGCTAGCTGAGTGCCCTTCCTCTTCACAGAAGGCAGCATGGACATGTGGCATGTGGCAAGGCCAAAGTCAACCAGAGGAGCTAAAGGGGCACAGAGAAGGAAAGCACTCTAATGGAAGTGGTACTTAGGTCTCTGGCCTTCCCCTCCTAACAGCCACTTCTAAAATTCCTAGTGGTTGATAAACTGAAAACCTACTTCTATATTTATTTGACATAAAAGCTATAGCCCTTGATTTTTTTTTTTTTACAAAATCCTCCCCTAAATTATTTAAATCTATTTTGCTTCTGCGTGAAATATAGACCAAATATTTCTTGGAGCTGATTAACCAAGACCTGTTACACATGTTGGACACTTGACAAGTTATGAGCTTTCCCCTCAATAATGTCAGTACCACTTTTAATTTGACTCCAAATTATTGACTTTAATATGAAAATTATCAATTCATTCAGAATTCTATCATTTTTAATATATTGTAATAATCCATTGCTTCTAATAAAATATAGTAGGTAAACATTTCTAAAATTTTTCACCTATATCTATCACTAACCTCAAGATTAACTACTATGCAGGACATTACAAAATACAACTTAACATTGTGGAATAGTCTGAATTTCTTATGGCAAAATTTTCTTTGGGCCATTGAATTTTATTGAAAGATGGTAACAAACTTGTACCTAAACACACAGATCATGCTTAAGACTATCTTCATAACTCTTAAACACCGTTTTAAGAGTGAATAAAATAGGCAACTCTTATTTGTGCACATATTTTTAAAACTTTCTTTTCCCATGCTGAATCAATTGATTATTTAACTTTATTTTGTAATGATAAGTTACAAAGTCATTATCAGTAATGATAAATATTTTCTATTTTTAAGTACATAAAATCCGTAAAAAAATGAAAATGTTCTAACATAGATATATACGAAAAGAAACTCTAACTAGTATTCCTCAAGAGGAAAGACATCAAGGTATGTGTCGTCTTAAAGTTTAGCTTGGTATAATGTGCATTGTTCAGATCACTATAAAAAACCATACACTGACACAAAGTAAAATTTCAGTTTAAAAGCAAAGCTAAGAAAAAAGAAGTTTAGCAACAGTTGTAAAGTTCCAAATAATTTTAATGCAACTTTTAACTTGGGAGAGAAGCATAACTATTTACCGATGGAACATTCCAAACTGTATCGCCCCGGGGCTGAGCAGCAGTGCCACTATCTATTGTAGTCTTCTTCCATCTGTCTCTCACTGTCTAGATTTTGATTTCAGACTAGTCATTTTCTCTTTCTGAGCAGTACAATTTTTTGACAGTAGAGGGCACTTTGAATTTAGACAAAGCCAGAGAAATCTCTTTCTGAACCTTCATTCAGAGAGCTTTTGTTTGACTATAAAGAAATAAAATACAATTTTAGCCTACATTTTAAATGATGAATATTTTTAAACTGTGTGGTGCAAAAGTTTGTTTCTAGCATGTGAAATCAGTTTTTCATTTTATATTATTTTATAAAACACTGTAATATGAATTTCATGCAATATCACTGTGTCTAGAAAAGATTAGTGAATTAATAAGATAACAAATTATGATCAATCCATGAGTGAATAAATCTTTGACTTTTCTCTAATGAAAAGAGCCAAGAAGGAACAAAACCTCATGTACACGCTTAGTGAAACCTCAAAAAAATACATCAAAATCCCCAAATCACAGTATAAAAATATAAAATGTCTAAATGAAATCAGAGACACAGAAATTCTGTTTATCCATTTTGCCACAGAAATATAAATGTTTCTTTTTTCCTTTTTTGAAAGAATATTCTTAATGAAATGTAAGTTTTTAATCTCACGTATCATTTTATAAAAATTCCTTTACTCTTACATTGAATAAAGTATTAAAATGATCTGATAGGCAAATCTCTTAGTTGTGTTTAAGAAAATTCTTTTCAAATTTTTGTAAAATGCTTCACAATGTTGCTGAAATTTCTGCAAAATAATTTAAATGTAGGAAAATTGTTTTTCTAAGATAAATTAATAACTTGATCATATTCATTTACGTGACAAATACAATCTTACTTGTAAATATTCCACTACGTTTCAAATAACCAAAAAATAAAATGTAATGCATTTTGAAATTTCAAAAATAATTATTTTTTCTATATTCTTTTGTCACCACATCAAATAATTACCTCTTTGAATTTAAGACACTAAGATCTTTTACCCTAAAAAATTTCATTTCCCCATTTAGTTGAAACCAGTTACCATATGCACACAAACTGAAATTTTGAAGTTTGGGTTATTTGTTCAGTCCAACTAAAAATGCACCTACTTAAGGCTCCTTGTGAGTCTGGCAGTTTCCAGACTATAGAAAAATCCCCAGTTTTGCCCTTAAGAATTTTATACTTAAAACAGGACACAAAATAAATCTATTTAATTCTCCAGCAAGTGAATAATATGCCTAAAATGATTAAATGCCCAAGCATGTAAAGAAATACATAATTTCATGGCAGAGGTAAAGTTCATATATGTGAAATATTATAAACTTTTGGGCAGAATTTAATGATCATATGAGATACGCTTAATGAAGGTAAACAAGATGGCTATAAATGCCAAAAAATGTACAATTAGTTTTACCTAAATATTTAACAGAAAGAAATCCATACTTTTAAAAAAGGATTATTGATTTTTGCTTATCTAAATAAGGAAAATAAAGTTGAACGCTTCCACTCAGCCCCACTTCCAAAAATATGAGAAAAAATAATACATGAAGATGTGTCTCTCCCATATAACCCTGCCCCGTGTAATTTTCATAAACGAAAAGCAAATAAACAGCAATTGTCACTATTCTAAATGCACTGCAGCGTTCCGTAATATTTATCCTTACTGCTTCCCTCATTTATTATTGCCGGTGAACTATGCATTTGCCACTAACACTGTCTGAATAGATTTGGAACAGTAAGTGTAACGGGCTCAGACGGACAGTGCCTATTAGCGTTTCCCTTTTCTCTCTTGCCCTTTTATGGCCTATAACTTCATTCAGTCTGTAGCTACATTTATGTTCCTTTTACAACAAAAAGGGTCATAACGCTGTCTCTAATAATACTGAAATTGCCTAATTTGTTCATCTTCTTTCAACGCCTTGGAGCTGGTCACCCTTTCAAGTTATGCCTAGGTTTGTCCCCATCAACTTGGGAAATTAAGGTCCTGTTTAGTCACTGGCAATCTCACCAACAAAATGCTTTAGGGTTTGATGAGCCAACAGAAAGAGAGATGCCCAGAGGCCCGGGTCTAACTGGCTGGGGACTGACTGGAAGCCGCAGGCAAACCTACTAGAACAAATGCGGGTGTCTTGTGCGAGCATCTCGGCGGGGGGTGGGGGCGGACAGTTTCGCCAATCCCCAAAGCAAGGGAGGGAGCAGCCGGTCAGCTGACGCGGAGAAGGCGAGAGTGAAGGAATGAGAAGAATTTGCTTGCTCAGAAGATGGGAGCGATAGGGGGTCCCCATTCGGAGCCGTGGTGCGGGCAGGCGTGGGGAAGAAGCCGGGCCTCCCCACAGCTGTTGCCACTCGGGCTGTCACCGCGGCGGCTGCGCCTCTGGGACCGTGATCGCTGCTGCCCGGGCCGGCACGGCAGCTGCTTCTGCCTTGACTGTTGCCCCTGACCCTTCTGCTGTTTCTTCCTTGATTTTAGCATCAGCTTTTTTTTTTTTTAATCTTTTTTTTTTTTTTTCCCCTGGCAGCACCTCTTGTAAAAAGCAGAAAATAGCCTCTCCAGTTGCCAGAGAGCGTGGGTGCAAGGAGGGGAGGCTAGGGTGGAGTAGTTAAGGTTTCGAAGGAAGCTTGGTTCCTGGGGCCCCTCCTGTCTTTTCTCCCGCTCTGGTTAGCATTTTCCTTCCTGCTGCAGCAATGCTTTGTCAGCCTCGTGCTGTGAACTAATTCCCCGTGGTCTCCTCCTCCTTTCTGACTTTCAAGGAGCCTTCACCCTGCATCCCCTCCAAGGAGGAGAAAAATACCAAAGGCATGGAAGAGAAGTAAATTTCCCGAGATAACTTCGTATTTTGCATCCTAAATTTTACCGGGATTCACGTAATAGAAAACAGATCTTTTCAAGTCCTGGGACAATAAAATAAAATTCAAGTGGATGAATATGGCAGTTTGGGGAGCAATCAGCTGCTAATTTGGAAGCACACTTCTGGAGGATTTTCCTGACCTGTCCATGCATGTTGCTTCCCTTTCTAAGATCCTCGTCCCCTTTCAAGGCTAAAAGCTGGGTATGATTCAGCTCATAAAAATATGTCACAGCAATTGGAATTTACCCTTTGACCTCCTATTCCCTCTCTGCCACCTCCCCTACACAGGCGCGCACACATAGACACACACAAACACACAGGCCGCAATTCACTAACTAGCTCTGTTTTCACCAAACAGATGGTCACATTGCTGGTGAAAACTGCCTTTTTGTACAAGATAAAACTTCTAAAATCCTTATGATATGACCTATTTGCAAATAGAGCTCAAAGCCACATTTTCTCTGCTGCATATGTAAATTCTGAGATAGCTTGATCAATAAATAGGCAAAAAGATAGATTTTATATGCATAGGGACAAAAAGAAAACTGCCAGTAAATAGTAGTAATCTTTCTTTAACACCATTATTCTTTATGAAATTTGTTTTTGTGGGTCAGTTATGGAGGATCATATTCAGTATTTAACATTAAGAAGCATAATTCTTTCAGGGATCCTAGTAGCTAGATTTAAAACATACAGGAAAGGGGCAGAAAGCTGAGTTTAAAATGTATGAGGAGAGTTTTCTAGTTTTTCTAAAAACCTGTTCACCTTTCCAAATAATTTTTTCTTGCCTTTGTGCAGTGAAAGCCACATTACCAGCTATGAAAAAATAGTGCTAAGTGTTTTATACAATTTCTTTTTGTGTGTGTGAAGCTCAAAAAGCCAAGAAAATGGGCAAAATACTGAATCAGGCCACCAGGGCCAGTTCAAATGCACAGAGAGACATTTTTACTGCATTATTTGAACTATTACTAAATAAAATGCTTTCTTCCTTGGAGCTAGGCTAAGTACTAATTTTCCAAAACATGAATACGACTTCTGGTGAAAAGTTAGAAATAATTTAAATGTGTGACTACAACATTGTACTCTCTCAAATTAACAATGTCCCCTTGGCCCTATCCTGCATACTGAAAATAGTGCACACCCTCAAATCATGTTTGGAAGGCCTAAAATGTCCAGGAAGCTTTTGAATCCAGAGATTTGAGAACATAATAGACAAGTTTAAACACTGCATCCTCCATGACTGTGGTGACTAGAAATAATGAATTGAAAACAGTTTCTGGCAATTCATTACCAGATGCCTAAGTAATGACTAACTGACATGTTAAAAAATAAACTGCCAGGCAGGAATTAAGTAGTTTTTAACATTAATATAATTCTGCTCTTTTTTTGAGACAATTATTTCTCTCCTCTGTGTTTGAACAACATGCTGCTAATACTGACATAGTTGAACTCAGCGCACAGAACTTACAATAGGAATAACAGTATATAAAGGATAAGGTAAAGTCTGTTCTACGCACTATTTTCCCCATATCTAGAGAAAAACTTCTAGTTTCCTCCAGCAATTATTCACATTTGCTAATAATATTCCTACTTGGAACATCATAGAAGATGATAATTTAACAAGATTCAGTCAGTCTTTAGGTAAGGACAATTATTTCTACATGATAATCAAGGTTTTTGGGGTTTCTTCCTTTTTTATACTTTCAGTTTTGCTTGAAGTTCATGGAGCTAAAAATTTAAAGATAAATCTGCAAATATACCTAGATACTCTTTATCATTGTCACTAGCTTAGAGGTGGTCTGCCATTTTTCTTGATAGCTAGGCACCAACTGCTGGTTAGAAATATTTTTCATTGAATTTTTTGTACTTTAAATAAACTACTACTTCAAGATCTGCCGTGTGTTTCTCATTCATCTTTAGGGCACAGAGTTTCACGTACCTTTTTGTGAGCTTTGACTCTGAAACCTTTGTCTCATATATGCAATCTCTAGCAATCTTTTAACTCAATGTAGATTTGTTAATGACCATCAGCAGATTAAGACAGAAATGTGTATTTTGAAGGTTTATTGCATGCTGTCTTATGCAAAAAAGAAAGATTCATTTTGAAAAACTGAGTCTGTATTTATTTTCTGCTCTTTTTACCCAGTATTAAAAGTCTCTATGTGGGTTTCACATAATGAACATCACAGAGGGGGAAAAATTGTTTCCTTTGGCATTTCTCATCTGAGGTGATAGAAAAATACGCATCTGCTTTTCCTGTGGAGAGGAAGATAATATGATAACCTTCTGATTATATACATAAGCAGAAACTGATCAGCTTCTCTTGTGGTTCATTTTTTTAAGGGCAAGTTCCAGTTGGATTGTGCTAATGCACATATTCATGAATCTCTCCAAACAGGATTCACTGCTCTCCAGGGAACCCTTGAAGTATGCATCATTGTTTCAATGAAGTATCTTCATTATAAAACATAGGGACCATAAAAGGTGAATATCATTTGCCACAGCTTAATATAATCTCCGGTCTGACTTTCTTCCACTATAATTTTTTTCCTTCCTTCCCTCCTTTCTTCCTCCCCACCTTCCTTGCATCCTTCCTTCATTACTTCCTTCCTTTTATTTTTTCCTCTCTTTCTTCCTTGTGACAAATAGAAAGAATGACCAAGTATCATTAGAGATATTAGATATTTGATGAAATGGAGAAAATGCTTTTGTTTTCAAAGTCAAACTTAATCTTCTTTAAAATGTTATGTAGACGGGGTAGGAAACTTAACTCTGAAATCCAAAAAATTCTTATATTTGTACAAATGTTTTCTTGGATACAAAGGGGCTTATGGAAGTTTTTGGTTTCTGCATATGCATAAGTTTCTTGCATTGAAAAAGTGATGCCAAAGGTGAAAGGTATAGTAAGTAGGTTAACACTTTTAAGGCAGGCAAAGAGAGGCACTATAGTCAGAACAATGTGATGAAAACAACACACAAATTCTTCATCTCATTGGCGTTATTGCAAATGGAACAACCTCTTGAATTGGTCAGTCTTTTATTTATGTTTGTACCAAATATATATCCTAACATTTTCCCCTTTATTCTTGTTAGAGTTCTTCCACAGAACCTGAGATTTAGGGAGTTCTACTAATGCGAATGTTACAAAGAGGCCTTTATTAGAGAGGACATGAATGGAGTTCGGAGACTACAAAAGCCTTACACTGCAGTCGGGTATAATGGGGTGCTTTATAGGGAAGGAACACTATCTTTTGGGTATGAAGGACAGTTTAATACGACATCTACTGCAAGAGAACAAAGGAGTTATGTAGCTCACAAATTAGGGTATTCATATCCAGATATATTAGTGGTGGAGTATAGAGAACTTGGAATTCAGTGTAAAATGATCTTGTCATCCAACATAGCACGTTGTGGAATGTGGCATTCCTTGGATGTAAGTTGTGTAGTCATTAAAATAGATTGCACAAGTCACAAATAACTGATACTCTGTGACTCTATAGCGATTAGCAACCAAAGATAGTGATTCTTAGTGACACTAAAAATAAGATGAGACATCTATGATTAAGCAGGAAATGACAAATGCAATTCAAGATACTATATATTCCAGTTTTCTTAAGTCTCCCAGTGAAAATTAATTGAGGATGATATTTTTTAGGAGGCATAAGGGGCATAGCATATACAACACGGAGCCAGTGATTTATTGTTAGAGTTTAAGTCACAATTTCAGGCAGTCAAATCTAAAATCTCTATTGTCTGATATGCCATGAGGTGGAGGAGGGAGTAGGAATTGACCAACGAATCAGGAACTCAGCAGCATGCTGCAGGAGCTCTTTATTTAGTGGGCAGGCCAACAGGCAAACTATAGTAATATTCTTCCTCCTGCCTATTGAAATTAGCAAGGCCATGGCTAGTACTATGTTGCTGAATCAAGCGGATTATTTTCAATCCTTGATTCACTGTGGCTGTTGCCAACATTTGATACTATTGACCATATGCTCTCATTCCATGGCTTCCCCGCCCTCCACCTTCATAATTTTGCCCCAACCTCTTTTAGCTACTCTATTTTTGTACCCTACTTCTTGGACCCCTTTTCCTAAGCCCACTCTTTAAATGGAGGTATTCATCTGAGTTCTGTCCTCAACCCTTTGTCCGTCACATTTTAAACCTCTCCTTGGATGATCTCAACTATTCCTTGGTTTTAATTATCTCTCTTCTGATTAGCCTGACTCTCCAACCCTAACCCCCGTCTATCCTCTGAGCTCACACTTATGTAACCCTCTCTCTCCTGAAAACCACTTGGATCCTCCACAAGCACTCGGAATTCAGTATGTCCAAAGCTGAACTCATATTGTCCTCCCCTACCTCCCACGTTCAACCTATTATCTTTCACCTGTGTTTCCTTGTCTTAGAATAGCATCATCACTCAAACTGTTGCTTAAGTCAGAAAGCTGTGAATCATTCTTCTCTTTCATGATTTACTACCAATCAGTCACTAATTCCTATCCTAAATCCACAGATTTATCTCTATCTCCATTACTACTCTTGTAGTTCAAACCACCATGATCTAGCATTAAGATTGTTGCAACAGACTTCTAGCTTGTCTCTTTGCCTCTAGTCATACTTTCTCAAATACTTTCTAAAATATAAATCTGGTCATAATGGAGACATAATGTGTTTATGTGAGGTGGAGGAGAAGGCAGAGAAGATATATACATTTTGCACGGCATGATATTGTGAATATTTATCCAATCCATGAGTAAATCCTACTGTGTCTATCTTAAGTATATGTTTTAAATAATATTCTTTGCATGAGTTGTTGCAATAGTTCCTGATTGGTCTCATATTTTAGCCCTATTATCCTATAATCTATTCTTAAGAGAGCAGAGTAAATACTGTTAATACTTAAGTCAGATTATGTTGGGTATCTACTCAAAAGCCTCCAGTGCCTTCCATTTCATTCAAGGTAAAGTCAAACTCTTACTAGCCTACAAGGACCTGGCCCCCTATGGTGACCTATCTCATTTCATCCCCTACCGTCCTTCTTCTAGTTCACCATACACTCAACACTTAGCAACGTGGATTAAGAAAATTGAATAGATTAATGTCAGGGTGATTTGGGGACCACATCAAGGCTCTGCAACTGTCTGACTTGGAGACCTTAGGTAAATTATTTTACCTCTCTGAGCATCAGTTTCTTCATCTATAAAACTAGAATAAAATGCCCACTTCGAAGGGCTGTTGAGGAAATTAGATGAGTAATAACATATATGTCTGTCATGTAAAAGGTGATGTAAAAGTTTATTCTTTTTTTTTCATTTATTTGCTTTCAAAACCAATTCCAGAAGGATCTCCTACCTTGAACTAATACACAATTCTTCCTAAAAAAAGATTCATTATTTAATAATTTATAAAGCTAGTGGTTCATATTATATCCCGTGATAGAGATTAGATTTCAAAATGAACATTTGCTGTTTATTTTATCTTTAGAAAACTCATTGAATTGCCTTCATTTATCAATACAATTTAAAAATACATAGCATCCTATTATCACTTATAACCTTGGCATAGTTTTCTCTCTTTTTAAAATTTTCTAAAATATTTTTTTAAAAAGAACAAAATTCTGACATAGAACATTGAATCCATTTGAATTATATTGGAATTTCTGTAAATTTCTGTTTGCTAAAAATTACTAAATTGTGTTTATTATACTCTGGAAAAGCTCAGTTATTAAAGTTATAGACTTTGCAGCAGTGTCATGAGTTTCATGCCACACATTTAGAGAGAAAGCAGGTCTGTGTTCAAATCCTAACACCAGCTATTGTGACCTTGGGAAAATTATTTAACTGATCTAAGTCTCAACTTTTTATCCATAATACAGAGTTAATAAATACTACTTACCTTATAGAAGAGTTTTGAGGATTAAACAAGATATAAAGGTAAGAGAGTTCAATAACAGAAACTAACATAGCAGAAGTAGTGGTAATAATCATGGTTGTAGTAGTAATATTAGTCTCCCTTATAATAGGACTAGGATTCTCGAAAAGAATGTTGAATAATCTTAAAAACTCTTTATATTATTGCCCACTCCATTCTCTTGAGAGAAAAACAAATATTTCATTACTCTCTGACTTTTATAATTTTCCTTACAGAAAAAAAAATGGTATTAATGTGATGCCAAAGATTTTACAAAAAAATAGCAATAGATTTAGAGCATTCTGTTATGGAGTGTTAAAGCTGTGAAACATTGTTTATTTGGTATATACAGAAGAAAAATGATAGATAAATCAAACTATAAAAACTTGTGCTGTGAGCAGCAGTAGTTTCTCCTGGGAGACAGTAAGAATATAAAATAGAGAAAATAAATATTAAACTAAGCCTCAGACGAGATAACCATGGAAAAAGTCTAATCAAGGAAGTCACACTTTGCTCGAGTTTGTGTGTGTATGTGTGCATGCACTTCTCCATAGCCCAACTCTTTATTTCATGTGTGTAATTGTTATGTGAAAAATATTTTCATAGTAAAATTGACCATCAGCAAATCAAAACAATCCTGGGAAAAGAGGCAGGGTGGTCAAAAAATGCCTAGAACAGGATATTGGAACACCTTTGCATCCAATCTTTAGAGCTAGGGACACTGCCAGCCAAAAATGCATTTCTTATCTCCCCAAGAGAATAGACAATCATTAAGGTGGTAAGGAGCTGGGCTATATATCAATAATGTACTCTCTATTTTGCTTGAATTTCACCACATGCATTGCAATATTTTACTACCAGATCACATAGTTCTTACATATGAATCAAGCATCGAATATATTTTTGATAGAGTCTGGAAAGCAGCATGAATGAGATAGCTTTTTTTAAAAGTCAAAGGATAGCACTCAAGCCTCTTCAGCCAGATTCTTCTGAGGCTGAGATTCATTGTCACGTCAAGCAGGCAGCCATGGAGAGAGTTGGTTTTTAAAGATGTAAGTTCCGTTCTCAGCTCTGATAGTCACTATTTATGCATACCAAAAATAAACCAAAACAAAATAAAAACAAACAAATTCACAAAAATGAAAATAAAAGCCCATTCCTTGAACACTTATTATGTACCCTGGTGTCCAGTGAGGACAGAATACATGCCACATGGCCTCTGACCTCCACGCCACAATGCAGTGGGGAGCATATCAAGTAAATGCATCTTCACTCATTTATTTCACGCCTATTTATTAAGAACCTTTGCTGTGTCAGGCACTATTCTAGGTAATAGGGACAGAACACTGAACAAAACAGATCACCCAAAAAACAAAAAACAAAAATTTGACCTCAATGAGCTTATATCTTAGTGAGCAGAAACAGACAAAAAGCAAAATATGTGAGTAAGACATGTGGTATGTTATATACTTATAAGTTTTGTGGAGGATATAATGCAGGGAAGGAGGATGGAGTTTCAACCTGTAAATATGTTGGTCTTGGAAGACCTGACTTAGAAGATGACACTCCAGGAAAGACCTAAAGAAGGTGAGACAAAACTCAGGCAGATATTTGGAGGAAGAGAATTCCAGGAAAGAACAGAAACTGCAAAGCCCCTGGGGCAGGTGCATGTGTGAAGTACGTGTGAAACACACATGTGTCCAAGCACAGTTAACAAGGGGAAGAGCAGGAGGACATGAGATCAGAAAAATAGAAGAGGGGCCAGACTGATCAGGACCTTGCAAGTAAGTCTGTGAACGGAATATGACAGGATCTCACTTACTATTACCGGGATCCATTATGTTAAGAATAGACTATAGGGAAAGAAAGGCAGAAACAGGGAGACCAGCAAGGCACTATTGCAACAGTCCATGAGAGAGGTGATGATGGCTTGGACCACTGTTGTAGCAAAGGAAGTTATAAAAAGTTGTCTGATTCTGTATAGATTTTGATGCATATACTGATGGATAGGGGGAATCACTCTAATATCATATTATGATATGCAACAGGAGTCTGAGTCTCTTTTTTTCCTTCCTTTTACCCCTCTAAACATGCATAAAAAGATTAATTTTGTGTGATGAGTTAGGAAAGACTTTGAAGGAAAATGGCTTTTGACATTGAACTTGATCTTGAAGAATGACTAGAAATTTTCTAGCTGAGAGAAAGGAAAAAGACACCCCAGGGTTTTGCAATTAGTAAATCATTGGAAACTTTAATGAAATCACTATCAGTAGGGGGTGGAAAAATTATGTTTATAAAACATGTCAGGGTGTCGGTTCATGGCCTGGTAGGGTAAATGTGAGTGGTTACATCTATACATGTGGGCTTGGGCTAGGAAATTTTGTGACACAATATAGAAACTAAATTTAAATAATTTTAGTTGAAAACAAAAAGGGAGGATGCAAGCATAGCTGCATCCAGGACCAAAAGAAAAAAGATGTATTTACTCTCCATTTCTCAGCTCTGCTTTCCTTTGTTTGTTGCCTTTATTCTGCTGATAGGCTGTCTTCATGAGGCAAGTAGAATGACTGCCAATAACTTCAGCAAAAAGAGGAATTTGTTTCTCCCATACCGTAATATTTTCCACCCCTGGAAGAATTTCTGTTGCGTGTGAAAAGGGTAACCCGATTGGTCCACCCTGCATCCAATGCCCACCTCTGTTCCTCACACAGATGCCATGGAATTGTGAAGGAGTGATTTCCCAAGACAAAATGGACGTGCTAGGCAGATAAAGCAATAGATAAACACTATAATTGGCAAAGTAGATTAGGTCAGATAAAGGGTCTGATAAGCTAAGTGACGAAGTCTGTATTTTATTCAAAAAGCAAACAACAGATTTTAGGCCAGGAATTGACATAATCAAGTTTATTTTTTTAAGAGTCAGTGGAAATGAGAACAGATTGGGTTGAGAAGAGACTAGACTCACTGTTGTAAGTTGCACTGTTGGTCCCATTTCTTCATTCATCCCTGTATCTACACCTTTTGCCATGTGACAAGAGGCAGGACATATTTCCCCGCTCCTTTGCTTGGAGCCCAAGTCAACATGACTTGCTTTAGCAATAATACTAGGAGTAAGCGATATTGAACATGTTCCTGGCCTAGAACTCAAGAGGCCTTTAGAGTCTCTGCTTCTGCTTATATGGTGCTGCCATTGCCATGCCTGGGCTACATGCTCGTTCTAGAAAAAGAAAGAAAGGCAAAGTCAAACTGCCCCAGTTTATCCCAGCCTCTATCTACCAACTACCAGATGAACAAGCAAGCCCAGCCAAGACCAGCAAAGCTGCCAAGCTGAGCCCAGCATAGACAGCTGATCCACTAATTCATGAAAATAAATTATTACTGTTTTAAGCAATAAATGGTAAGTGATTTGTTTTAACAAAAGTGTAAGTTTGGCCAGAGTGAACAAGATACCTTCAGCTCTCTATTTGAGGCTGTAACAATAATAGACAGAAAAGGACAAGGGCCTAAATCCAGACCATTGCAAAGGAATTGGGAAATCTAAGACCTGATAGATACTTAGGAAACATCTTAGGAAGATGAATAAGTTTACAATTTAGTGTGAAGGCAGAAGTAAAGGGATTGTTTAGGGAAATATAAAATTGGAGGTGATAATGCCCAAGTTGACATTAGAACTAGGGACTTAGGTTAAGTTAAGGACAGGATGCAAATGAGACTGAAGAAGTTGATAATAACACCAGGAAGAATATGTGGAATGTGAGAGGATCAATATCCTGGAGAGCTGCAATAGTAAGTCATAAAGATAAGAGAAATAGCAAAGAGTTGCCTCACTAAGGCCAATGGAGGAAACACTGGAATAATGAGATTTTGATCACCATGATTCATTATCACAGGGAAATTGAGTAACATGAGTGCTGAAAAATACGGTTAGTTTGGCAATTGAGAAATATTAGCAATCTTTATGAGATCAGCTTTAACACAATGAGAAAGGGCAACCAGCTTGGGATGAGCTGAGTGTCTATGGGAGAAGATGGCAGGTAGTAGCAAACTTCCATGACGTTCAGTGGTGACAGAAAGGGAGAATTGCTTTGACACGATATCAGATCCAAAGGGAACGTGATGCAGCCTAATGAGTAGGCCAGAGAAAAAAAGAATAGCAGAGAAGATGACCTGAGGATAAAAACTGGGCTTCTGAAAATTTGTGAGGCTTAAATTAGACAATAATGATAATAATGATGATAATAATAAATAACTATAATTTACTTACTGAATATAAGCAGAGAAATATAATAATAATAATAATACTCAGGATACTGAATTATATGAGGTATAAAAAATTATCAATGAGAAAACTGAGGCTTAGAGGTATTAAATACTCTGACCAAAGTTATATAGATCATAAGAAACAGAGCAAAATTTTTGACTCATGGACATTCTTTTTCATTACTCTAAAGTGCTTGGTAATTTATAAAACACCATAGAAATGAATGTGTGTGTGGGCATTGTGTATATGTACAAACATTTATGTGCACATATATAGAAGAAGTAAGCAGATTAATTTTGCTTGACAAAACAGCAGCCCCTAAATAATTTCCCATAAGTTAATGGAGAAATTTAAAGGTAAGAAGTGTGAATCATCTGAAGGGTGGAGATGCCATATAGCATTTCTCTGCAGATGGCTAAATGGAAATGTTGCCTTGTTCTTTAATAACCATGGACATAGCAAATTCAACTCTGAGATCACTAGGTGTAAGGAAATTCACATTATAAGCGCTATAAGTAGTCATTCAACTATAGTAGTTGAGGAATTAGAAATGGAATAACACTTTTTTTGGCATAATACTGTGGTTTTTTTCAAGAACTAATAAATATTCATGTACAAATTTACCACTTATGAAATACTAATTTTAAAATATTTATCTATAAACTGATATACTTAACACAAACTGTAATGAATATAAATGAACTTTATTTTCTTGCAGAGAATGCAATGTGGGATATTGTAGGATCCAAGTTCATACTCTTACTGTCTCTTAACATTGCACAGCCAAATGAATGTTGCTGATGTTGTGGATGGGTTAGATGTCACTGACACCATCATATACCTTGAAAGCTGCCTTTTTAACCACATACTGCATGTTCTCACTTATAAGTGGGAGCTAAGCAATGGGTATACATGGTCATACAGAGTGACATAATGGACTTTGGAAATTCAGAAGGGGGAGGAGAGTGTGGCATGAAAAATTGCCTATTGTATGTACACTATTCAGGAGATGAGTATATTAAAAGCCTAAACTTCTCCACTATGCAATTCATCTATGTAACAAAAAAAATTTGTACCCCCTAAATCTATTTAAATAAATAAATTGCTTTTCTTTTTTTTTTAAAGACAGCACCTTTTATGTAGAAAATAGACTTTATTTTTTAGAGTAGTTTTAGATTCATAGCAAAATTGAGCAGAAGGTACAGAGATTTCCCACATATATACCCTCTTCTCCTACATATGCACAAAGCTTCCCCCACTATCAACATCCCACATCAGAGTGATAAATTTTTACATGAGTGAACCTATGTTGACAAATCATTACCATCCAAAGTCCATACTTTACATTAAGATTCACTCTCGTGGTTGAACATTATATGGGTTTTGACAAATGTATCACAGTGTGTGTCCAACATTACAGTATCATACAGAATAGTTTCACTGCCCTAAGAATCCTCTGTGCTCCTCCTCTCTACTCCCCTCTCCCCCTAGCCCCTGGCACTCGCTGATATTTTTACCATCTCCATAGTTTTGCTCTTTCCAGAACTTCATGTAGTTGGAATCATACAGTACATAACCTTATCAGATTGACTTCTTTCACCTAGTAATGTTCATTTATAGTGTCTCTTTGTCTCTTCATGGCTTGACAGCTCATTTCTTTTTAGCACTGGACAATATTCCACTGTCTGGGTGTACCACAGTTTATTTATTCACTCACCTACTGAAGGACATCTTGGTTGCTTTCATGTTTTGGCAGTTATGAGTAAAGCTGCTATAAATATCTGTGTGCATGTTTTAGTGTAGACGTAAGTTTTCAGCTCCTTTGGGTAAATAGCAAAGCATGCAATAGCCGGATCATATGCCAAAGAGTATGTTTAATTTTGTAATGAACTGTCAAATTGTCTTCCAAAGTGGCTGTACCATTTTTCATTCCCACCATCAATTAATAAGAGTTCCTGTTGCTCCAAATAATTGCAAACGTTTTTGTGTTGTCAGTGTTTTGGATTTTGGCCAGTCTAATTAATAGATGTGTTGGTATCTCATTGTTTTACTTTGCATTTCCCTAATGACGGATAAGGTTGAGCATCTTTTCATATGCTTATTTTCCATCTGTATATCTTCTTCAGTGAGGTGTCTGTTCAGATCTTTTGCTCATTTTTAAATTGGGTCATTAAGTTTTCTTATTGTTGAGTTTTAAGAATTCTTTGTACATTTTGGCTAGCAATCCTTCATCAGATATGTCTTTTGCAGGTATCTTCTCCCAGTCTTGTGGCTTGTCTTTTCACTCTCTGCACAGTGTCTTTTGCAGAGCAGAAGTTTTTTAATTTTAATAAAATTTAGCTTATCAGTTATTTCTTTTATGGGTGGTATCTTTGGTGTTCTATATAAAAAGTCATTTCCATACTCAAGGGCACTAGATTTTTTTCTATTCTGTCTTCTAAGAGTTTCATAGTTTCTCATTTTGCAATTAGTTCTATGATCCACTTCGAGTTAACTTTTTTGAAAGGTGTAAAGTCTGTCTAGATTCCTTTTTTTGAGTGTGGATGTCCAGTTGTTCCAGCAACATTTGTTGAAAAACTGTACTTGCTCCATTGTATTGCCTTTGTTCCTTTGTCAAAGATCAGTTGGCTATGCTTATATGGGTCTATTTCTGGGCTCTCTATTCTGTTCCATTGATCTATTTGTCTATTCTTTTGCCAATATCACACTGTTGTGATTCCTGTAACTTCATTTTAAGTTTTGAAGTGGGGCAGTAGCAATCCTCTGAATTTGGTGTTTTCCTTCAATATTGTGTGAGCTATTCTGGGTTTTTTGCCTATCTGTATAAAGAATCAGTTTGCCAACATCCACAAAATAACTTGTTGAGTTCTGGGGGTTTTTTGTTTGTTTGTTTGTTTGTTTTTGAGACAGTGCCACTCTATCACCTGGGCTAGAGTGCAATGGAATAATCATAGCTCACTGCAGCCTTAAACTCCTGGGCTCAAGCAATCATCCTGCCTCAGCCTCCCAAGTAGCTGGAACTACAGGTATGTGCCACCACACCTAGTGAATTTTTATTATTTTTTGTAGAGATGGGGTCTCGCTCTTGCTCAGGCTGGTCTTGAACTACTGGCTTCAAGCAATCCACCTACCTTGGCTTCCCAAAGTGCTGGGATAATAGGCATGAGCCACTGTGCCCAGCCCACTTGTTGAGATTTTGATTGGGATTACATTGAATCTATAGATCAACTTGAGAAAAATGAAATCTTGACAAGTTTTTCTATCCATGAACTTGGAATATCATCCGCTTATTTAGTTCTTTTGCAATTTCATTCATCAGTGTTTTGGACTTTTTCTCATATAGATCTTGTACGTATTTGTTAGATTTATACCTAGGTATTTCTTTTTGGTGGTGCTAATGTAAATAGTATTGTATTTTTAATTTCAAATTCCGCATGATCATTGCTGGTCTATAAGAAAAAACAATTGACTTTTATATGTTAACCTTGTATCCAGCAATCATGCTACAATTGCTTATTAGTTCCAAGAATTTTTTGTTGATTCTTTTGGATTTTCGATATCAAGGATCATATCATCTGTAAACAAAAACAGTTTTATTTCTTCCTTCTGACTCAGTATGCCTTTTATTTCCCTTTCTTGACTTATTGCATCAGCTAGGACTTCCAATATCATGTTGAAAAGAAGTGGCGAGAGAGGACATCCTTGCCTTTATCCAGATCATAGTGGTAATACATCTACTTTCTCATTATTAAGTATGATGTTAGCTATAGGTTTTCTGTAGATGTTCTTTAGTAAGTTGAGAAAATTCCCTTCTATTCCCACTTTTCTGAGAGTTTTTACCATGAATGGGTGTTGGATTTTGTCAAATGCTTTTTCTGCATCTACTGATATGATCATGTGATTTTTCTTTAGCTTCATATGATGGATGACATTGTTTGATTTTCAAATGTTCAACCAGTCTGGGATAAATTTCACTTGGTCATGGTGTATAATTACTTTTATACATTGTTGGATTTGATTTGCTGATATTTTGTTGAAGATGTTAATGAGAGCTATTGGTCTTTAGTATTCTTTTCTTGTAGTGTCTTTGTCTGGTTTTGATATCAGGGTAATTCTGGCCTTATTTGATGAGGTAGGAAGTGTTCCCTCTGCTTCTATCTTCTGGAAGATATTGTAGAGAACTGAAATAATTTCTTCCTTAAATATTTCATAGAATTTACCAGTAAACCCATATGGGTCTGATGTTTTCTGTTTTGGAAGTTTATCAACCATTGTTTCAATTTCTGTAGTAGATATAGGCCTATTCAGAATGTCACCTTCTTTGCGTGTGAGTTTTGGAAATTGTGTTTTTTAAGGAGGTGGTCTATTTCAACCAAGTTATCAAATTTGTGGCCATAGAGGGGTTTATAATAGTCCTTTATTAATAGTAGTTTGTGTCTTCCCTTTTTTTTTTTTTTTTTTACTTTAGTTAGGTTGGGTAGAGGCTTATCAATTTTATGAATCTTTTTGAAGAACCATCTTTTGGTTGTGCTGATTTTCTTTATTGATTTTCTGTTTTCAATTCATTGATTTCTGCTCTAATTTTTATTATTTCTTTTCTACTGCTTAGTTGAGATTTAATTTGTTCTTATTTTTCAACTTTTCTAAGGTGGAAGCTTAAATTATTGGTTTTAGATCTTTCTTCTCTTTTAATATATGTATTTAATGGTATAAATTTTCCAAGCACTGCTTTCTCTGCATCCCACAGATTTTGATAAGTTGTGCTTTCATTTTCATTTATTTCAAAATATTGTTTAATTTGTCTTAAGATTTCTCTTTTGATCTATATGTTATTTAGAAGTGTTTTACTTAATCTCTAAGTATTTGGGGGTCCTCCAGTTATCTTTTCAGTATTGATTTCTAGTTTAATTCCATTGTGGTCTGAGAGCATACTTTGTAGGATTTTTTTTTTAATTTGTTAAGGTGTATTTTATAGCCCAGAATGATCTATCTTGATGAATGCTCAATGTGAGGTTGAGAAGAATGTGTATTCTGCTGTTGGATGAAATAATGAATTGATGTCAACTATATACAGTTGATTAATGATGCTGTTGAGTTTAACTATGCCCTTACTGATTTTCTGCCTGCTATATTTGTTCCTATCTGATACAGGGATGTTGAAGTCTCCACTTATAATAGTAGATTCATTTATTTCTCCTTGCAGTTCTATCAGTTTTTGCCTCATGTATTTTGATGCTCTGTTATTAGGTATATATGCATTAAAGATTTTTATGTCTTCCTGGAGCATTAACCCCTTTATAATTATGCAGTGCTGCTCTTTATCCCTGATAACTTTCTTTGCTCTGAAGTTTGCTCTGTCTGAAATTAATATAGCTATTCTCACTTTCTTTTGATTAGTGTTAGCATGGTATATCTTTCTCCATCCCTTTACTTTTAATCTATGTATGTTTACATTTAATGTAGATTTCTTTTAGACCACATATAGTTAGGTCTCGTGCTGTGATCTCTCCTGATAATCTGTCTTTAAACTAATGTATTTATACCATTAATCTTTAAAGTGATTACTGATATATTTGGATTAATACCTACAATCTTTGTTAATGTTTTCTATTTACTGTTCTTGTTCTTTGTTTCTGTTTTCTCTTCTATTCTTTTTTTTATTTTTTGCTTTTGTGGTTTTAATGGAACATTTTATGTGATTCAATTTTCTCTCTTTTTTTAACATATCAGTTATATTTTTCTTTATTTTTTTTTTACTTTTACTTTTTTTAGTGGTTGCCCTAGAGTTTGCAATATACATTTACAACTAACCCAGTCTACTTTCAAATAACGCTCTACTGCTTCACTGGTAGTACAAACACCTTATAATAACAAAATAATTCTAATTCCTTTATCCTGTTTTTTGCATCTTTACTGACATTCATTTCACTTAAGCATATATATAGGCATATATAATTGAATACATTTTTGCTATTATTATTTTAAACAAACTGTTATTTGTTAGTTCAATTAAGAATAAGAAAAATAAATGTTTTTATTTTACCTTCACTTATTCCTTTTCTGATGCCTCTTCCTTTCTTTACATTTCCGTTTGTCTGAGAAAGTCTTTATTTCTCCTTTATTTTGAAGGATTATATTGTAGGGTACAGAAATCTAGGTTGCTGGGTGTTTTGGTTTTTTCTCCTTTTCCTCTCATGGCACTAAATATATCTCGCTACTCTCTTCTTGCTGGTGTGGTTTCTGAGGAGAAGTCTGATGTAATTCTTATTTTTGCTCCTCTCTAGGTAAGGTGTTTTATCTTCTGGCTTCTTAAAGTTTTTTCTTTATTTTTCATTTTCTACAATTTGATGTGATATTCCTAGGTATAGATTTTTGGGTTTTTGGTTGTCGTTGTTGTTTTGTTTTGGCATTTATCCTGCTGGGTGTTCTCTGAGCTTCCTGGATCTGTGGTTTGGTGTCTGATATTAACTGAGGGAAATCCTCAGTCATTACTGCTTCACATATTTCTTATGCTCTTTCTCTTCTCCTTCTGTTATTCTCATTGTAGACATGTAAAAATATATGTTATACCTGTTGTAGTTGTTCCACAGTTCTTGGATATTCTTTTTTCTTTTTCTTTTTCTTTCTTTTTTTTTTTTGTCTTTTTTCTCCTTGTTTTTCCATTTTGGAACTTTCTATTAATATATCCTCAAACTCAGAGATTTTTTTACTTGGCCATATTTGGTCTACTAATGACCCCACGAAAGGCATTCTTTATTCCTGTTTTTGATATCTAGTATTTCCTCTTGGTTCTTTCTGAGAGTTTCCATCTCTTTGCTCACATTTGCTTACATTGCCCATCTGTTCGTGCATGAATCTGCTTTCTCCATGACAGTCATTAGCCTATAAGTAATAATTGTTTTTAAATTCTTTCTCTGATAATTCCAACATCCCTGCCATATCTGAGTCTAGTTCTGATACTTTTTCTGTCCCTTTGAACTGTATTTTTTGCCTTTTCATATGCCTTGCAATTTTTTTTTTTTGATAGCCAGACATAAGGTACTGGGTGAAAGGAATTGCAATACATAGGTCTTTAGTAATGAGGTGATAAGGTGTGGGGAAAGAAAAGGGAAGTGTTCCATAGTCCTGTGATTAGATGTCAGTCTTCTTGTGAGCTTGTTCCCCTGAACTGTGAACTTCACAAGTGCTCCTCAATGCCTCCCCTTACCCCACTTCTATGAGACAGGATAGCTAGAGTATGCTGGAGTTGGGTATTTCCCTTCCTCCAAATCAGTTAGACTCTGATACAATCCCAATAGTTTAGGCTCTGGCGAAATAGTTTTTCTTGAGAGCAGGCCTTATTAAGAAGAAGCATATTTCAAAATGGTTCCTTTTCCCCTCCCCCTGTCAGAAGCATGAGGACATTTTTCTCTAATATTTACTGTGAGAACCTGGTTAAGTTTCTGGAGGAAAGCTCACAAATGTGTAGAGAATCCTCTATGACTGAGGTCTACTGGAGTTTTTAACTCTCAGAATTGTCCACTCTGCACATCTGGCAATCATCAATTACAGTTCAGTTTTTCCTACCCCAGCACTAATTCTCATGAAGGTTTCTGCTTAGGGGTTTCTGATCTGGTAGTTGTAATTCTCTATATCTGCCAGTCTGTCTCTTCAGTTTTGGGGGCAGCAGTTTGCCTGGTAACCTCACTTCTCAGAAGGATTTAAGAAGAGTTGTTGATTTTTCATTTTATTCAGTATTTTACTTGTTAGGGAGGAGTGATGATTTCCCAGCTCCTGCATGCTAACCTGGGAACCAGAAGTCACAAGCTGCTTTTTAAATAAATCTCTGGAACCAGGTGTTCAATTATTTTTCATAAAGATAGTTTTAGAAGAAAAAATATGCTATTGAGTTTTATTTTATTTTAATTTTACCTAGTTGCAGTTTTAAAATTTATACGGAAATTATTGTAAACATTTTACATTGATATCTACAACTTTATAATGCCAATTTTGATGTAAAGTAAGTCGTATCATTGTGGCTTCGCATTTCTTTACTTTTGGTCAGGCATTTTAGTTGCCAACAACATAAACTTTCTCTCATTAACTTAAATGGAAAAGGAACTTATTGGAAGGTTGTGAACACAAATGATATCCAGAAAGACTGGAACACAAGGCCTGGCAAGGATACAAGGGAGGAAAAGACAGAGCCAAAATCTTCTATTTCTCTCAAAGATGTTACCTAAGGACATCGAAGAACACCAGATGGGTCATACTGAAAGATCCTCAACGCCACCAGATTTGCTGTAGAATACACTCAGTCTGATGTGTTGCCTTTGTCTCATTCCCCCAAGATTCAAACTTTTAGGTAGAAACACCCGACTAGGCACACATAGCTCACTTGCCCTCCTTTTTAGGAGTAAGTAGAGGTGAATTATTTGCCAATACATCTTCTACCACCACTGGATTCCCATGCATCTTATGATGCCCTCCTGTCCCAATTAGAACAATGTTCAGAAGCTAAGCGCCAAAGCCAAAACAACAAATGCCTCTGCACCTTTTTATTTGACCATGAGAAACTGAGCAGGCATTTCTAGTCTCAATAAAACAGGTGCTAAAATGTACATAAAGTCCACTGCTGGCTTAGGGCTTGAAATACACAGTAAGTACTAAATAAATATTTGTTGAATTGAATTCTAGATAAACAGAAGCAGTATTGCAAATAATGCAAAATATTGCATACGATGGGTACCACTTACATTTGCCATTGGAGTGCACTGTGTAATTTTTATAACAAATTTACTCGTGATTGTGCTTAAACTAGTAATAAAGATAAAATAAAACTAGTAATAAAAATAGAACTAGTAATTCCTTGAGCCCATACCACCTAATAATAGTTGGGGAAGGTAGCTCAGAAGCCTGCTGAGTGGCATTAACCATCTACAGGGAGATAATCAAATGCTGGTTAACCAAAGATTAAGAGGCATTTCCAAGAGCAATTTGCTGTGGTTTGGAAGGACGTCTAGAGTCAGAGATTTTGGCACAACTTTAAAGTTGCTTATCATAAGCTTTTTAGAAATTATCTGAACCTGTTCGGTCAGAAAATGGGGCTGTAAATCCCATGATACTAAATATTTCTTATAAGATATCAAGAATGGGTAGGTTTAAATTGGGTTGAAAATTCTGCAAGAACAGCACTTTTCACAGTATTGCAGTATTTCTGACTGACGCCTATCCTAATCCCAGGCCATGCATACATAGCTTCATGAAGTGTGCAGCATCAAATAAATTACCAAGCTTTTTGAACTTTGAAAAGTGACAAAAAACAAGAAAACTCTTGATTTGAGGGAGAGTTAAAAGTTTAGAAGTCCCTTTATTAAAGCCAAATTGCCCAACGTTTTTCACCACTTAGTGTAACCACTTAGCGTAAAAAACCTCAAATAAATAAGTTATCCATGTAACCTTGTCACTTCAATTTTTACAAGTGTTCTTTTTCTCTCTGGGCCTGTATACTATATTACATTTACATCTGTCTTTTTCTGCTATGGGCTACAAACTATATTCCAGCAGAGTTTCAAAACTGCCAAGCATCATGAGAAAGGTAATATGCACATAAAGGGAAAAGCACAGGAACATCTATCTGTTCACCTGAAGCTTACCTTTGCTGGTTTTTCAGGTTGTCCTGCTTGCACACCCAGCCTCTATCATAGGGCAGCACCCTGATGTCTGTCTAAAGAGTCATTTGAAGAACAAATAGCTAAAAGCTAGTTTGGACTGCAAATTAATATGCCTCTACTTTAGCAAGGTCCTTTTGCATTCATCATTTTTAGCTGGGACTAAAATTAAAAATAATTTCCATGACAGCAAGAATTACAAGCTCTCATCATTAATCAAATGCATTTAGTTACATGATAATGATTGCTTCTAGTAGAAGAAAAAAAAAGAAAATATTTGAAGATTAGAGTACTGTGAGTTGGGACTATTTTATCAAAAGAAGAAAGTAGGTATTATGAATCTAAGAAAAGCTAAATTTCAAAAGGAAAAGTAATTGTAGTTATTCCTTTCTTGCAACTTTTCTAGTTAGTTGCCATGATGCAAGTAGATAAATTTACATAGGAAGCATTTGGTAATTTGTGTTGAGCATCTATTTTGTGCCAGGAGCTTGTGTTCTGTGCTAATGCTATTCAAATGAAAAAACATAGTCCCTACTCTCAAGAGTTCACATTTTAGTGTAGGGGAACATATACTAAATATAAAACAAATGAATCAAACTACTACATTTAAAGGGATATTATTATCCTTATGGGAGGTGTGAATTATTTTTTTAAAGCTGAGATTACTCAGAATTCTATATTTTAATGTTTTCATGGATTTAGCCAACTGAGTATCATTTTATTTGATTTAACATTAGAGAAAAAAATAACCTCAAACTTTATAATCCTGGACTTCACACCATGTTGTATAATCAGGGTATTGGGGTTTGTTTGTTTGTTTGTTTTGTTTTTTACTTGGAAAACAAAAGAGAAATTATATGTCTCCTCACATTTCAGAAGTTTTTTGAGTAACAACCAGATTGTATTTTCATATCCTTCAAGAACAACAACTGTTTTGTTCGTAAAAGACAACTGACATAAATAAAATCCAGTCCTTGCCTGGGAGAGTCTATCAATAAAGAGAAAAGGAAAGACTAGGAAAAGGTGTATGACTCACATTTTGGGAAAGTAGCTGTTGTTAGTTTCAATTTTCTTCAATTAGGATGGATGTTAGTAAGGATGTTAACCCTGTCATTCTGGCTTAAGTCCAACTTAGGTAATTACATTCTGCCTACTTAAATTCTCTTTGGGTCCAAAGACATCCTTCATTCTTACTTCACACTGTTTTGTGATGTTGTTGCACATAGCTAAATAGAGGCTACATTTAACCCTGGGGATGGTAGCATCTCTGTGGTGAAAGCTTGATCCTTCTGCATAAATTCACTTTTAGGGTAAAGGTTTTGAAACATGTAATATAATAAAGCAAAAGAAGCCATATGGCATTCTTAACTGAAGATACAGGAAAAGAAAAAATCCAATAGAATGAATTGTCTCTGACAAGGTCTCTGCAGTAAGAGGAGATTCTTCTAGCTGGCCCTGGCTGCAAATCTAAGATCATTATCATTAGATGTTTAAAATACCAACAAGTAAAATATGAAGAGATTTAAAGTCACCTTTAAAATCACCCCAAAAGTTCAGTCTCAATTATGTACAATCAATGTCATTCTCCTTGACTAGAAATTGGTACCACAGAATAAATTCTAAGAAGAGGAAATTCTGAAAGTACAATTGATGCTGACAGTTTATCAATGGAAGCACGTTTCTAAGTAATGCTCATCTATGCACTAAACCTCTGTTTATTTCTCTGCTCCACCTACTTTGCACTTTCACCATATTTTTGTAGGGACATTAGATTGCTCAAGAGTAACCTTTAGCACAAATACTTGAAACTCTTTCTTCAAGATTTCATTTATAGATATGCATTGAGCTTCATGCACTCTAAGATGGCAAAAATTTTTACAAACATTTATAAGTTCCCAAGGAAATCTCCTTCTCTCTGTAAAAGCTATGAATAAAGCCACTGAGGGTTTACATTCCTTAAATTTAAAGACTTAACTTGTTTAATGATAGTAAGTATATACTAACTATTATACAATTAGCCATATAAAAGATTACCAATTTTAAGGCATATTAAGTAAAAAATTGACAAACTGACAAGAAAAAAGAAAATAAAACCCTAATAGATAATTGGACAAAGAGTAAATACAAGTGATATATAAAAGTGAGAAGAGCACAGGGAATTCATAAAAGTAGAAAAGGAGATATATTAAATGTTACAGGAATTGCAGTTAAATAACTAGCATGCAATGTTTTTTGGCAATTAAACAGTCAAAAATGGCAACACAATATTGGGGATGTAATGAAGTAAACACTAGCACATTGTTAGAGTGTAAACTGGCATAATCCACTTGGAAAGCAGTTTCATAATTTTTATCAAGAGCTTCAAAAAGTCCTTTTCCCAGTAATCCCATCTCTGGGAATCCATTTTAGAAAATAATTCCTTTTTACAGATAAAGCTTTATGGACAAAGGTGTTTATGGTAACAAAACATGTAATTGCAATCAATTAATCAGTAAAAGGAACACTAAATGCCCAACAACAGTCTCCAGAGAACTTAAATATTTGGGGGAGATAAGCAATAAATAATAAATGTGATATATAAGTTACTTATAGAGTATATTAGATGGTGATAAATGCTAAAGAAGGAAAAAGAAAAAAAGAGCAGGGTCAGAGGGAATGGAAGTACTAAGGACAGGCAGGCTGTACTATTCAGTAGGGTAGTCAAAGCAGGCTTCATCCAAAAGGTGATATTCGAGCAAAGCTTGAAGAATGTAAGGAAGATAGCACTATGAACAGCCATGAAAAGAGAATTCCAGGCTGGAGGTAGAGCTATAGCGAACACCCTTAGGTAAGAACTTGCCTGTCATGTTTAAGGAATGGCACACAGGTCAGTATGCTCACAGCAGAGTGAGCAAAGGGGAGAAGAGGTTAGAGAGACCATAGATCAGCAGAGCATGGGCCTTGTGAGCCATTGTAATGGCCTACACTTGGACTTGGGATGACCTGGGGAGCCACAGACATGAGTTTTGGACAGAGGAATGGCACGACCTGACATATTTTAACAGTATTGATCTAGCTGCTGTATTGAAAATAAACTATCTGGGGCATGAATAGAAGCAGAGAGGCCTGTTAAAGAAGCTATTATGGTTATACAGGCAAGAGATGATGGTGGGTTGGACCAGTGTGATAGCAGAGGAACTGATGAGAAGTGATCAACTATAAAACAATGTTGAAGAAAGGGTCAACAGGATTTCCTAATGAATTAGAGGGAATAGGGAGATTAAAAGAAAGGGAAGAATCATAGGTGACTCTAAAGTTTTGGCCTGAGCAACTAGAAGGACAGAGTTGAGATCAACCATGTGTAGGAAGGCAAAAGGAACAGTACTGAGAGGCAGAGTTCAGGAATTCTGTTTTAGACATGTGATTTGAGATGTCCATTAGACATGAACAGAGAGATGTTGAATAGGGATTGGATATATGAGTCCGGAGTTCACAGCAGAGGTCTAGACTGCAGATACAAATTGGGAGTCATCAGTTTATAGTTAGTATATAAAGTGACAACTCTGGATGAGATCAACTGGAAAGTAAATGGACACAGAGAGAAGTAATCCAAGGACAGAGCTCTGGGGTTCTCTAATATGAAGAGTTTGAGTAAAAGAAGAGGAAGCAGAAAGAAGCAATCAATGAGGTAGGAAAAAATGTATGGTGTTACTAAATTTGAGTGAAGACATTACATGGACAAAGAGGGAGTGATCAATTGTACTAAATGATGCTGATAATTAAGAGGAAGATGGAGAATTCACCATGTGGCTTAGTAATATGGAGGTCATTGGTAACTTAGATGAAAGCAGTTTTTGTGAAGTGGTGAGAATGAAACCTATTTGGACTGGGTTTAAGATAGTATGATAAAAGAGGAACAGAGCCATCTATATCAATTGTCTATATCAAAGACAATTTCTTCAAGAATAAAAAAGGATTTTTTTGAATTGTCTGTGAATAGCCCTGTTAGTTACTTTCTTTCATTCTATTTATTCCTTTTTCAGCTAGAATCAGAAAATGTATGCCTAAATTGCATAATGGCCCTAAATGCAATTTCATTTACCACCAGCATAGAAGTATGTAAAAAAAAATCTGTCTAAATTTCATGTCCCCATGGTTAGTATTTGGATTTACTGCAATGCTACTTATAGGATCTTAATTAGTATTATTAGAAGAAAAACAAATGCATAATTGGCCTTGTCCATTTGTAAAGCTTGAAGCATTTAACTATTCTGATTTAAATATACTGAAACGCTATTTCAATCTTGAACCCTACTTGGGGCATAACTTTGGAATTAGGACTCTCTTCTTAGGTTTCATGGAGGAAGTGTGGCAGGGGAAGATAAATCCTGCTCTTCAGAGGCTGCCCTGAATATTCATGGATAATGAGGCCATCACAGGTGGAGTATAGGGCAGCAATTCTTTGCCACTTCTCAAAAGTTAGCTCCCTTATGTATGGCACTCTGTCCTCAAACTTGTCCCACCTACTATCCAACCCAAGACTTAAAATAGCTTCTAACATTTCAACGAAGAGATTTAAAAAAAAAAAAGAAGACATAGGTTCAATTCTTAAAGACAGGGAAGGTATTGTTGGGAGTGGGCAAGGTAAATTAGCAAAACAATTATGAAAGGAAGACATTAAAAAGAACAACTAGGGGTACTAAGAAATTTTTCAAATATTCACTTACTTAGCAACATTGCATGTGATCAATCCTCTCAAAACCTGTTTATACGCCATCATCAGAATTTCTATTCTCTTTACAGCCCCCAGTTCACCTCCCTAAGCAGCTCTGAAGAATCCTATAGGCATGATATGATCTTTATTTACTTATGTTCAACTTTATTCTAAAAAGGTATTTGAGGCTCTGTGAAGTAACACTACAACACCAAGGTAGAAAACAAAACAAAACACAAAACAAACAAAAACACAAAGATAAAGGTATCAGGGCAAAAGGAAAATCACACAAATCATAATTATTCTAATGATAGATATTTTATGTGCCATGTACTGTTAGACATTGTAAATAAGTCATCTTATTTAATCTTCTCAGCTACTCTATGAGTAAGGTATTTTTAGTTTTGTATTTTCAGATGAGGAAATGAAAACTTAGAAAATTTGAGTCATTGGCCTAAGGTCACAGAGCTGGTAAATACGAAGAGTTGAGATACCAGGCCCTGGTTGGATGACTCCAAAGTTGAAACTCTTAACCATCTAGAGGTGAGGTGACATAAAATGTACATTATAAAGTCTTATGTAATTAAAAGGGTTGAGGTTATGTTTGGACAGAGATTCCCAGTGGCCAGGGTAATGAGGAAAACTGAACAGTTACAACATGCATGTTCAGATAAAACAAACAAAACTCTCACTTAAGAAAAGCAAAATTTCCTCTTCTGTCCCAACACATATCTTTATGTATTTATGAAAAAAATATGTATAATGCACTAGATTCTATCCTCAACAATATCTTATAATGAACACATTATCATGTTTTGTATAACTTTTGATCATCAAGTCTCTTAATGCAAGCCAATGCAAAAATTCAAAACAGAATTTTGGAATAGCCTTGCAGGTTAAGGAAGAAGCAGAGAGACAATGTAAGCCAGTTATGCAACTCTCTGATGGTCTGGCTAGAACCAAAGGTAACCTTTAGATTATTTAGAGTATTTGGCACAAGAACAGAGACATAGACCAGTGGAACAGGACTGAGAACCCAGATATAAAACCATCCTCATACTGTCTTCTGATCTTTGACAAAGTAGACAAAAACATACACTGGGGAAAAGAATCCCTGTTCAGTAAATGGTGCTGGGAAAATTGGATAGCCACATGTAGAAGACTGAAACTAGATCCACACCTCTCACCTCTCACAAAAATCAACTCATGATGGATAACAGACTTAAACCTAAGATGTGAAACCATAAGAATTCTCAAAGAAAACATTGGAAAAACTCTTATAGACATTGGTCTAGGCAAAGAATTTATGAAGAAGACCCCCAAAGCAATCACAGCAGCAACAAAAATAAATAAGTGGGACCTGATCAAATTAAAAGCTTCTGCATAGCCAAGGAAACTGTCACTAGAGCAAACAGACAACCTACAGAATGGGAGAAAATATTTGCATGCTACACATCTGATAAAAGGCTGATAACCAGAATCTATACAGAACTTAGGAAAATCAACAAGAAAAAAATCAAACAACCCTCTTAAAAAGTGGGCTAAGGACATGAACAGAAACTTTTCAAAAGAAGAGAGAATAATGGCCAGCAAACATAAAAAAAATTGCTCAACTTCTCTAATCATCAGGGAAATGCAAATCAAAACCACAACGAGATATCACTTAACTCCAGTGAGACTGGCTTATATCAAAAAGTCCCAAAACAACAAATGTTGGCAGGGATGCGGACAGATAGGAACACTCATACACTGCTGGTGGGACTGCCAATTAGTACAACCTCTATGGAAAGTACTATGGAGATACCTCTGAGAACTAAAAGTAGAACTACAATTTGATCCAGCAATCCCACTACTGGGTATTTACCCAAAGGAAAAAAAAGACATTCTATAATAAAGAAATCTGCACGCAAATGTTAGCAGCACAATTCACAATTGCAAAAATGTGGAAGCAACCCAGGTGCCCATCAATACACAAGTGGATTAATAAAATGTGATATATGTATACCATGGAGTATTACTCAGCAATTAGGAACAATAGTGAATTAACACATCTGGTATTATCCTGGATGGAGCTAGAGCCCAGTCTTCGAAGCAAAGTGTCACAAGAATGGAAAAACAAGCACCACTGGTATTCACCATCAACTTGGTACTAACTGATCAATACTTGTGTCACACACGGAAATAATATTCATCGGGGGTCGGGGAGGTGGGAGGGGGTGGAGGGGATGGGAAAACTCTCACCTAATGGGCACGGGGCACACAGTTTGGGGGATGTCCACGATTGTAGCTCTGACTTGGGCAGTGTATAGGCAATATATATAACCAAAGTGTTGTACCCCCATAGTATTCTGAAATTTTAAAAAAAGAAATGTATCAATAAGCTAAAGAAGAAAAAAAAATAGATTATTTAGGGTATCTGGAGCAGTGAGTCTCCATTGGTGGCACACTTCATCATCTGCTTGTCCTCATTTTTCACCCCCACCCTGCACCAACCAGGTATAATCTCAGGAAGGGAGCATGAATTATGAAAAAGCATATTCGGAATTGAAATATGATTTAATATTCATCAAATTTAAAGAATATCTATATTATACTTATAAAACAATACCTGTAGAAAGTAAAGATAACTTCTTGATTGGTGGGAATATGCACAAAATAGGTATACTCAATAAACAAGATTTTGAGGCTGTCTTGGGAAACATAAGGTTTATATGTTTATTAATAGGAGCACGGTTTAAAAAGTGTTGTGAAACACTTATTTTGATGAATAGACAGGTGACATATTCTTTGTGTGGTACTCACTGCAACAAATTTGAGACTATACTCCTGCAAGAAGTGTTGGAGTGCTGAAAGGTTATGTTGCTGATTAAGAACAGATACACATGCTTCAATAATTAGATGAGCCAAAAATAAAGTTTTCCCCCACTCATGATGATTCATAAGCCTAAGCAGGATTTGAATATTAACAGATTGTCACCCAAATCCACATAGGATTAGGCCATAGGAATGCCTATGAACAACACAAAAGTTAACTTTTGTAAACAGTCCTGGGTCCTCCCCATGGACAAGTGAACATTTGCACTGTTGTATGTTGCCTCTTTCCAGATTAACGTCCTGCGGAGAACAGTCGTACTTAGAGAGCAGTTCTGTTGATCACTATTTGGGAGCATGACTATTTAAAAAATATTCAGATTTTGTTAAGAATTTAGTAAGGTCTCATTGTCACTTATAAATACACTTTCTTCCCTAACCTTTCCTTAAACATGTATTATTCTGAACCTTACTATCTTCACCCTGTTTTGCAGACAATGTGGTTTTTCCATTCTGCACAGTACATGGAAAGAACTCTGGCTAACTTGAGGAAGACATGATAATCTGAATGCATTTTTTATGTCCTCTCACAGACACCGACAACTTGAAATAAAGAGAAAGTTCATGAAAGAGAATCACAATACCTTAATCTGCTAAGATCTAGGCCAATGGATTTGTTTTTTGGTTGTAATAGTAGTAAACAGGCCATTGCCATGTATCCACAAATATTTGGAAAGAATCAAGCAAAAGAATGATTGGAAGTTTCGTAATTTCAGGGCTAATTATCTTTTCACAGGTATATTTCTAGCCCAGAACCAGAAAGCCAATTTTCTCTCAATAAACACCATTCTTGCTTTGAATCTTCACGTGTAGTTCCTAAGCCTGAATTCTCAGCCTGGTTTCCTGGTGGGAAGTTATTGTTTTTCTTCCTTCAGTGAGAATGATTTAAGAAAACCACCAGGGTGGATGGTTAGATGGTATCACTGAGCAACAAGGTCTCCTGGACCCTACACTTTCTCAGTGGCTCCCTCAGCCATTAGCAGTTGCACTCACTACCCACACGTATCCACAGCCTCCTGTGCACTCACAGCTTCTCCAAACAAGGGCAGCCTTTACAGAATCCTGACCATCTCCAGGAATCTTTCACTAAGTAAAATAGACTCCAGGCTCTTCAATACACAACAATTTAGAAGTAACTCTCAGATTTTATTTAATGAGAGCAAAATTTGTTGAGCCTTTGTGCTTTATTAAGAACTCCAGGGCAATGTCCGTGTAATATACTTTTCTGAAAAATTCAACTAATAATATTATACATTTGATTTATAAAAAAGAAACAAGTTTTTCTCAAGCACAGGGATACAGTTCTAACCATTCTCCTGTACGTGTTGCTGTTGTTTGAAGACTAACTTGAAATTTCCATATCCTCCTCCTGGCAATGATCAAATATAAATATCTAAGCTAGACTTTTTCCTTTGTCATGCCAGTTGTAAATTGAGACTATGAAATACCTCTGAGCCAATTAAAGCTCACCAACCTAGATTAAAACTAAATTCATAGTTATTCTACACACACACACGAACACAATTCCCTTGCTAAATACAATTTCTCCTTTTTGTGTCACATGAGTTTTTAACATAAGCTCAATTCTAATATCAGTATCAAAATTTGTTCCTCCTATGCTTTTATCCCAATGCAGTATTCTCAAGGTCTATTGGTACTTTGCATTATCTTATGATCTAGGAACATGCCTCAGAAGTACATATTAACACTTGCATACCTCCCAGACTTTAGGAGAAACCAAATCATATTAGAATTTATTATAGCATGGGCTGATGACACTGAGATCAGAGGAAGACTGCAGAACCAACTGAAAATATAATTTTCTCAGAAAATTTTTTATAACAATTGTGTTGGCTGATCACAATTCTGTCTTCTCATTTCAGACTCCAGTCATTCGACTGTGCCAGTGGGAAAAGGGAAATATCCATTGTGTAGATCAAGGTGTTAATCAACCTCTGCAGTGATCACCAGTATATAGTTGTGAGTCGCTTCACAATAGGGATACGTTCTGAGAAATGCATCCTTAGGTGATTTTGCCATTGTGCAAACATCACAGAGTGTACTTACACAAACCTAGATGCTGTGGCCTACTACACACCTAAGCTATATGGTATAGCCTCTTGCTCCTAGGATACAAACCTGTACGGCATGTTACTGTAATGAATACTGTAGGCAGGTGTAACACCGTGATAAGTATTTGTGTATCTAAACATATCTAACTACAGAAAAGGTACAGTAAAAATAAGGTATTATAATCTTATGGACCCACCGCCATGTACAACCACAATGTCATTATGCAGTATTGGGCCTTTCAATGTATTTTCATCTACGTCCAGCCACTTCTACTGTCAACGTGCCAAATTCAAAAAAAGGTAAAGAGCATCATTAAATTATGCTAGTGTAGAATTTAGAGGAAGATCAGAAATGCCAAACAATAATTTAAGAATATACTGAATTAGTAAAGTAGTTAAAATTTTTATTCCATCACATGGTAGAGTCAATTCTTCTCTCCACAATTTGCTATGTATCTTCCAGGAATAATCTAAATCATCTTCCAAGGCCCTGCTCAAATGGTTCCCTCTGCAGCTTTCTTTGAACACCAACTCTCCCACAGTCCTTCAAGCAAATTTAATTGCTGCTTCTCTATTCAGACAATATATTACACAGGACTCTATTTAGAGCACTTTTCACATTGTATAATATCCTGCAACCCACATATATCAACAGCTTCCATGTTCAGAAAGCTTCACACTATTCTAATGTGTCTGAACATAGGCAGAGGTTTTTTTCTTTCCTAGTAGGCCATAAGGACAGTACTACATCTTGTTATCTTAGAATTCTCATTGCCGAGCATCACGCTTAGTATAGGCAGGAGCTCAGTAACCCTTTGTTTCAACATTCTCCCTCGCTGGTTCTGCTTACAAGAAAAACGACTGTCTTGTCTGACCTGTATTATTTATTCAGCATCCTCCAAAACCATGATGCTGTATAAACTAAGCAGAAACAGGGCCCAGAATGTAGGAATAATGGAGAAAGAGAAAAAAATCACTTATTGTCCAAAATGTAATGGATTATCTAAAAGATTTATTAAAACAACATGTGTGTTTTGCTATTTGTCCTACATTGTGAAAGCTTTCTAAAGCTTCACTCAATCGTTTAATAAGCAATATTAGCACCAACTTACCCATCTATAAAACAATGATTTGAGATCTGAGTTTCAGCTATAAAAGAAAATTGAACTGAATAAGTTTATATGGTTGCCTTCTGTCTTTAAATTAGTATTAATTATTGACACCAACCTTACTATTACTGATATATTACATACCAATGATTACATGTAAGTGTACATACCCACCAAAGATGTCAATAATACTGATGAACACTAGCAGATATGGAACAGAGGGACAGAATTGGAATTGCTATGATATTACAGCTAGACACACATGATTAGGCACCTATATTATTTTTTGTCATGGTTGTTCTACATAAAATTTTTCCACGAGGTTCATTTCTAAATGTTCTTTTAGTCTCTGAAAAAGGGAGTACAAGATCAAAGTTCTTAGAAAGTACCGAGAATTATCTGTGGCATATATGCCCCCATTAGATTCTGCAAGGTGACTAGATTAGTTACTAACATAGTTCAAAGTGGTGAACAGAGTAGGAGAGGGAGTGCTTCTGCCAATGTAGCATGAACTGAAGCTTTGAAGTCTGTATTCTGAAATTCTGAAATTCTTCAGTCTACAGATTATAAAGTGGTGCTCAAGATATAACTCTACCTATGTGCAGACACACTAGAGTAGAATTCAAGACTAACTTTACTTCTCTACAGACTTCAAATATTGTAGTTTTACTGCACTTACTTCATGGCAATACATATTTGAGTATACATATGTATATTCATATGTATATACATAAAATGTACATAATAAAAGTATATTTTAATATTTCAAATTTTTTGTCCAAATAACTAGCCCACAATATTTGTAGAAATTGCCAAACTCTACCAAGTGATCAATATCTTCTGTTATAGAACTAATATAGCATTACTGAAAGTTTTAAAAGAGTATGAAATAAAAACTATTAATTCTACCAACTCCAACACAATTGTCACTTTTGTGGAAGTCCTTCAGGTCTTTTCTCCTTATGCATGTTAGCATAATTATAATGATTGTATGGCTGTGCCATTTCTCATTATTTTTCCCCCACTTAAATATTTCCCATCTTGTTATATAGTTTGAAAGTGTTTTCTTTTTCCTACTACAATCCTTTTTTGTTTGTCATTTTCTGTTTAAGATAAAAGTACACACTAGTTGTAAAATAAATAATTAAATCAAGAAAGGTATAAAGAAGAAAGAAAAAATCCCTGGAAATTCCACCATCTGGAGACAACCAACCACAGACAGAATGTTGTTGAATATCTACAATAATTTATAGCTATGT
Source organism: Daubentonia madagascariensis (assembly GCA_023783475.1). NCBI lineage: Eukaryota > Metazoa > Chordata > Mammalia > Primates > Daubentoniidae > Daubentonia > Daubentonia madagascariensis. The sequence goes on along the minus strand of JAKFHU010002088.1, from coordinate 43,385,274 downwards.
ATAGAATTCAGATATGATACTGACTTTCTCAGGTTGGTGTATATTTTTAAATCCAGGCTTTAGGGATTTTTGAGTGATTCCTCAGAATTATGCTGCAGTGTATACTTATACAGGGATCCTACCAGGCCCACCACCCCACTGAAGTAAGCAGGGGAAGGAAGGAGTGATGCTTTATACAGAAAGTTGCTGTAACTCTTACCACATGCATTGAGCAAAACGAAACTTGCTAGCCAGGGGCACATAATTGGAAGATAGGTAAGTGCACAAACCAAAAGGAGAAACTTGGGAACTGGGCCTGGGCAAGGGCAACACAGTTTGTTAAGTCTTAGAAAGAAAACAAAGTGATGAAAAAGAGAGTAGCTGGGGAAAACCACTTTACGTGGGTTGGTCAGAGGAGGCCTCTCTGAGGAGGTGACGTTGGGATAAGGTCACAGTCAGCCACAGGGAAGGCTAAGTTATATCTGTTCCGGGACAAGCAACGCACACAAGCACGATGTGCTGGAGCTGAGAAAAAGCTGCAGCTCACTGAGTACGGAGTGAGTTGCATGATACGAAGTTAGAGATGGTCTCACAGAAAGAAATTTGGATTTTATTCTAAAGGTTGTGGATAGCCATTGAATGGATTTAAGGAGAATATGGTGGGTGGGTGGGTGTGGGGGGGTGTCAAAATCGGGTTTATGATTTTAAAAATCCATTAAGACTGCTTTATGGAGAACATTTTGTGGTGAACAAAAATGGAAACAGGGAGACCATTTAGGAAGTTCTAGTTGTCAAGAGATGTTATGGTTTAGACGAGGGTTGTGGCAGCGGAGAGCCTGGCTCTCTACAGGAGTGTCCAGCTTCTGCAAGATTTTCTAAAGGATCACAGATTTTTATCCCCCTGAAGTTTTGAAATCCACAAACAACAGAATAGTATCATTTAAAAAAAAAAACTGAGACGCTAAGGTTTCTTACAGAGGGTATTGGAGGCTTGGAACATCAAAGAAAGCCAATATACTATCATACATAGAAGGATTCTGGACTAACTCATGAAAAGTAAATGAGAGTGACATGTGGAAAAAATTCAAGGGAATTTTGATGTCTAAAGGCCATGAAATAAAATAAGTAACACACTTTAGTTCTCAAGAAAAATCATGTAGGGGGGCGGAGCAAGATAGCCAAATAGAAACCTCCAGCGATCGTCCCGCCATACAAATACCAAATTCGACAACTATCCACACAAGCAAGCACCTTCAGAAGAACCAAAAATCAGGTGAGTGATCACACTTTCTGGTTGTAACATTATATCAAGGAAAGAGGCACTGAAGAGGGCAGAAAAGACAATCTCGCATTGCCTATGCCACCCCTCCCCATCACCTGGCAGTGCCACACCAGCACGCCCAGTGGAGAGAGAATCCGTGGGCCTGGGCGGGGGACAGTGAAGTGATTGTGGGGCTTTGCATTGAACTCTAGGGTTGCCCTGTCACAGCAGAATACAGCACAGGGCAGAATTCTGCCACTGCCCGTGGAGGGAGCATTAAGACTAGCCAGGCCAGAGAGAAATCCTCCACCCTGAAACCTGAGTTCTGGCTAGCCTGGAGCCTGGGCTAAATTCATAAGGCAGTCCGGCCACAAAGCCTGTATTCCTTGAGCAATTCCTGTGGCTGTGCTGGCTCAAAGCCAGCAGACTTGGGGTTCATGTGAGCCAGTGAGACACCAGCAGTGTTGGCCAAACCAGTGCCTGTGTCACCTTCCCTCCCACCCCTACCTAAGTACAGGCAGTGCTGCTCAGGGAGTCTTCCTCCACTTGGGTAAAGGAAAGGGAAAAGTTCAGAGGACTTTGTTTTGCAACTTGGTTCCAACTCAGCCACAGTAAGATACAGTACCAAGCAGACTCCTGAAGCCCCTCAGTCCAGGCCTTAGTTCCAAGAAGGCATTTCTGGACCTACCCTGGGCCAGAAGGAAACATGCTGCCCTGAAGACCCAACACCTGCTTACTAAAGAGCCCTTGGGCTTTGAATAAACATCAGAGTCAGCCAGACAACAGTCACCATGGGCTTTGGGTGAGACTGGGCTGGCTTCAGGAGGGACCTGGCACTGGTAGTCACAAGAGATTGCCCACGACACTCCTCCCCCAGCTCCAGCAGTCCAGGACAGACAGTGAGAGAAGAGAGTGATAGACTTTGCCTGGTAATCCAGGGAATTCTCCTATATCTTACCCAAGTCCAACAAGGCAGTACCACCAGGAGTCAGCAAGAGTCATTACTTGGCTTGGGGCACTGAAGTGCTGAAATGGCTGCAGAGATCAAAGATTTAGATCACAACACTCAATTCCCTTTGAATACCTGGAAAGCCTTCTTGAGAAGAAAGGTTGAAACAAGCCCAGACTGCAAAGATTAAAATAAATACCTAACTCTTCAATGGCCACATATTGACAAACATCCACAAGCATCAAGAAAACCCAGAAAACAGGACCTCACCAAATGAACTAAATAGGGTACCAGTGACCAATCCTGGAGCAATGGAGATATGTGAACTTTCAGACAAAGAATTCAAAATAGCTGTCCTGAAGAAGCTCAATGAACTTCAAGACAACACAGCAAAGGAATTCAGAAGCCTATCACAGAAATTTAACAAAGAGATTGAAATAATAATAAAAAAAATCAACCAGAAATTCTGGAGCTTAAGAATTCAATTGACAAACTGGAAAAAGAACAAAACCAGAGGAATCACATTACCTGACTTCAAATTACAGTACAGAGCTGTAGTAACCAAAACAGCATGGTACTGGCATGAAAACAGACACATAGGTCAATGAAACAGAATAGAGAACCCAGAAATAAATCCACATATCTACAGTGAACTTATCTTTAACAAAGGTGCTAAGAACATACAGTGGGGGAAGGACAGTCTCTTTAATAAATGATGCTAGGAAAACTCAATATCCATATGCAGAAGAATGAAACTAGACCCTTATCTCTCACCATATACAAAAATCAAATCAAAGTAGATTAAAGACTTATATCTAAAACATGAAATTGTGGAAGTGCTAAAAAAAAACATTGGGGAAATGACTGAAGACATTGGTCTGGGCAAGGACTTCTTGAATAACACTGCCAAAGCAGAGGCAACCAAAGTAAAATTGGACAAATATCATCACATCAAGCTAAAATGCTTCTGCACAGCAAAGGAAACAATCAACAAAGGGAAGAGAAACCCAAAGAATAGGAGAAAATATTTGCAAAGTACCCATCTGACAAGGGATTAATAACTAGAACATATAAGGAGCTATGACAACTCAATAGGAAAATATCAAATAATCTGATTTAAATGGGCAAAGGCATCTAGCCAAAGCAATCTTAAGCAAAAAGAACAAATTGGGAGGCATCAATCTACCAGACTTCAAACTATACTACAAGGCTATAGTAACCAAAACAGCATGGTACTGGCACAAGAACAGAGACGTAGACCAATGGAACAGGACTGAGAACCCAAACTTAAAACCAACCTCATACAGTCACCTGATCTTTGACAAATTCCAGAAAAATGTACACTGGGGAAAAGATTCCCTATTCAATAAATGGTGCTGGGAAAACTGGATGGCCATATGTGGAAGACTGAAACTAGACCCACACCTCTCACCTCTCACAAAAATCAACTCACAATGGATAACAGATTTAAACCTAAGACGTGAAACCATAAGAATTCTCAAAGAAAATGTTGGAAAAACTCTTATGGACATTGGCCTAGGCAAAGAATTTATGAAGAAAACCCCCAAAGCAATCACAGCAGCAACAAAAATAAATAAATGGGACCTGATCAAATTAAAAAGCTTCTGCATAGCCAAGGAAACTATCACTAGAGTGAACAGACAACCTACAGAATGGGAGAAAATATTTGCATGCTACACATCTGATAAAAGGCTGATAACCAGAATCTATACATAACTTAGGAAAATCAACAAGAAAAAAATCAAACAACCCTATTAAAAAATGGGCAAAGGACATGAACAGAAACTTTTCAAAAGAAGAGAGAATAATGGCCAGCAAATATATAAAAAATTGCTCAACTTCTCTAATCATCAGGGAAATGCAAATCAAAACCACAATGAGGTATCACTTAACTCCAGTGAGACTGGCTCATATCAAAAAATCCCCAAACAACAAATGTTGGCAGGGATGTGGACAGATAGGAACACTCATACACTGCTGGTGGGACTGCAAATTAGTACAACCTGTATGGAAAGTAATATGGAGATACCTCAAAGAATTAAAAGTAGAATTACCATTTGATCCAGCAAACCCACTACTGGGTATTTATCCAAAGGAAAAAAAGACATTTTATAATAAAGACATCTGCACTCGAATGTTTATAGCAGCACAATTCACAATTGCAAAGATGTGGAAGCAACCCAGGTGCCCATCAATACACAAGTGGATTAATAAAATGTGGTATATGTATACTATGGAGTATTACTCAGCAATAAAAAACAATGGTGAATTAACACATCTAGTATTATCCAGGTTGGAGCTAGAGCCCATTCTTCGAAGCAAAGTGTCACAAGAACGGAAAAGCAAGCACCACTGGTACTCACCATCAAATTGGTACTAACGGATCAACCCTTACATCACACAGGGCAATAATATTCATCGGGGGGTGGGCAGGTGGGAGAGGGGTGGAGGGGCTGGGAAAAACTCTCACTGAATGGATACAGGGAGCACAGTTTGGGGGATGTCCACGATTGTATCTCTGACACGGGCAGTGCATGGGCAATATATATAGCCAAAGTATTGTACCCCCCATAATGTTCTGAAATTAAAAAAAAAAATGGGCAAAGGATCTGAATTGATGTTTCTCAAAAGAAGATATAGAAATGGCCTGTAGGTATATGAAAAAATGCTTAACATCATTAGTCATCAAAGAAATGCAAATCAAAACTACAATGAAATATCATCTCACCACAGTTGAGATGGCTTTTATGAAAAAGGCAATAAAGAATGCTGGCAAGGATGTGGAGAAAGGGTAATTCTTGCACATTCTTGGTAAGAATATAAATTAGTGCAACCACTATGGAGAACAGTATGGAGGTTCCTCAAAAAACTAAAAAATAGGACTACCACATGACCCAGAAACCCCACTGCTGGGTATGTATCCAAAGGAGGGGAAATCAGTATATTAAAAACTTATCTGCACTACTGTGTTTATTGCAGCACTAATCACAATAGCCGAGATATGGAATCAACCTTAGTGTCCATCAAAGAATGAATGGATAAAGAAACTGCAGTACATATACACAATGAAATATTATATAGCCTCAAAAAAGAATGAAAGCCTGCCATTTGCAATAACATAGATGGAACTAGAGAACATCATGTTAAGTGAAATATGCCAAGCACAGAAAGACAAATCTCTCGTTCTCACTCATATGTGGGAGCTAAATGTTAAAAGCGATTGATCTCATGGAGACAGCGTAGAGTGACAGTTAGCAGAGGTTGGGAAGGGTAGAGGGGAGGGGTGGATAAAGTGGGAATGGTTAATAGGTGCAAAAATATAGTCAGATGGATAGAATAAACCATATGTGACAGCATAACAAAGTGACTATAGCCAACGATAAGTTAGGGTATATTTTAAAGTAACTGAAAGAGTGAAATTGGAACGTTCCTAACACAAAGAAATGGTCAATGCCTGAGGCGGTGGATACCCCAATTACTCTGAGTTGATTAATTCACATTGTATGCCTGTATAAAAACATCACATGTACCCTATAAAGATAGACAACTATTATGTTGCCATAATAATAAAAATAAAAAGTAAAAAAATCTGTCCTTAAGGAAAAAAATATAGTGTATGCATGTTTGTGATATTATCCACTGCAGTATTCCGTCAGTACCATTTTTTTTCAGCCAAAATCATTAATGTGTTATCAATGTGTCCTCTAAATTATGCCATTGTCACTACTGTGCATATTACTTATTGCTTAACAACTGCACTTGCTATGGAGGAAAACTAGGATCCTAATCATGGTAACTCAAACCATTTAAAGCAATGGGCTAAGAATGTCACTCAAAAGTGTGACCTCATTACTGGAGATTTTGCTCCCAAGTTCAAGAGAAGTTGGGACTGTGTGGACTAATTTCAAATTAACAAGCAGAATGACAGGATATCTTTCTAGAGGTTTTAGGTTGGCAGTGGGGAAGAAAGGGATGAAAGTTAGTATTATTTAGCTCCATTTCAGAAAGTATAGTAAACTCAGTTTTCCAAGGCTGATTATACAGTCAAATAACCAGTGTCCTGGCTTCTCTCCCTTCCTAATTCTAAAATTAAAGCATTTCACTTTTCTTTAAAAGCCTCATCTGGACTTCACATTTATGTGTGATAGCTCTCTTGGTTCAAATGAACAGAATTCACTCCAGTCACTTGAATAAGTTAGAAATTTATTTTAAAGATACACGAAGAAACAGCAAGAAGTTCCACCTTATTTGCCAGGATTTAGGGAGATAGGAATGTCTTCTGGGTCCAAATGCAACTCTAGTTGGATGGTATCTCTGGCAATTCAGAACTTAACAAGTATTCTTCAGAAGTAGGCACTTATTAATTGATCCTTATTTTAATATGTCTCTGGAAATATGACTTTTACATTCCTCCACTATGATTATGTCTATGTCCACTACCAACTGATTATTTTCCTATATTTCTGAATCATATTTCTGAGAAACAGAAAATGACTGGGCCTGCTAATCACAATTATACATGTCTTGGCAGAGCTTGTATTAAAGGACAAATCATAGTCACTAGCCAGCTCATAGTTTTCCTATGTGGGGTTGGAGATCTACTCTAGCCCAGTTAGCTACATAGTCAGGCCCATGGCATCAAGAACAGGGATAACTATTTATACGGCTCTTCAGCCAAGGATTGTGTCAGAATGATGGCTTTTAAACTGTAGTTTACATAAAAGTCACCTAAACAGCTTAATTTAGATGTCAATTCCTATGATTAACTGGCAGACATTCCTCCTCAGAAGTTTTGTGTTGGAACCCAAGAGTCTGCCTTTCTGATATAGGCTTTCCCTTACAGCCCAAGTAAGGAAACTTACAATGAACTATATTAAATAGCTGTGCTTCTAGGTCAAAATAGTTAATTACCCACAAATGCATATAGTTCAGTCTAACCAGAGGGTACTACCCTCAATAAAGTTTTTCTTCAGCTGTTCCTCTACCACTCACCCATCTTTTTATTCTTCAATATTTTCAAAGCCATTTGTGCCATACTATTATTGTAATATTTTCCCCTTAAATCCAATGTTGTAACTCTACACACACACACACACACACTCTTCCTGCACGTTTACTTTGTTGAAAATTTAGCCCCTCCAAGAATCCTCTCCAGAATACTTTTCCTGATCACTTACTTGTTTTTCTTCATCATTTATGCATTTTTAAATGTATATGCATTGTTTATACTTTCATTCCTGGTCTTCATTCATTTTCTTATGCATGCAATCTGTGTTCCTGATCATACTTGAAACCTATTTAAAGGTGTGAACTCATTTGCTTTCCCTTTGCCACAATATAATGCTCTTCTCTTTTCCTTGTCCTTAGTAGTATGCCTGTTCAAGATGTGCCATTTCTGAGTTGACTAAAGGCCAGAGAATCAAAAAGCAATTGCATATTCAACATTTATACATTTTATAATTTATACACATTTATACATTTTACTTCTAATTAGAAACTATTATAAGAGGTTTAGAGGGAGAGGAGATTGAAAACTCATACTTAAATTTTTGTTATTGTGTTATAGTTAGGGTAATTTTATATTGTAATGAGGATTGGCTATATTGATAGATTTGTTACTTGTGATTAGCCTTTCAAATGTTATTTGAGAATCATTAGGGTTTGGTACTTTGCGAAGCTTTCAAAACTTTACCTGTTTCAGATGATATTGGATTTCTAAATACAAATAATGATTTACAGCTTAAAAATACAATCAGTCTGTGGTTAAATCATGTAGCTTGGAGAATAGAATGGGCATTTATAGTAGCGTATTCCCTAACTGGGAACTTTCCAATAATATTTTCTAAAACCGAATTGAGCTACACCTGCCTAATGTTTTACAACTAAAGATTTTATCATAGAAAATTTTAAGAGTGGATATTTTGGGTCCATGATCACTTCATTTTGAAGACTAGTGCCTAAAGGAAAATACACACTTAGGTAAACTGTGTCAGTCTGATTGGAAAAGTACTTCTCTTCAAACATGAGATCATCTATTTTCAAGAGAAGCTCAGCTTGCTTATTACATTTTTAGGCAAATAGTTATGATGTTAATGCAAGTGTATTTTCAAGCTCTCTAACCATTTGGCAAGAATAGGCTCCCACATGAAGACAAGCCATTGGAAATAAATGGTGCCTCAGTAAACAGAGCTTCATTTTCCCAAAGGGTTTTCAATAAATATTATTTGTTGATAATGGTTTATGAAGTCAACAATATGCACAGTTGTAAAAACAATGGAGATTCTTATCTGATGACCATGAAATGATGCCTGCATCATTAAGAACTGGGCATTAGTTCTGTGATTCTTTAATGCTTCATTCACCTTCTTGACTTCAGCTTATTTTTAGCATTGTTGACCTTGCTAATATTTTTACTCTTGAGTTTCAAGGATATTAAAAATACTGAAGGCATACAGCCAACAGGTGAGAAGGGCTACTGTGTAAATGAAGGAAAGAACTTTTTCCATATTGTTGTAGAAGGCAGACCAAGGGGGAAAAAAGTGGATGTAACAAGGAAGCACATTTCAGTTAGAGAGAGAAGAGAAACTTAAATAATTCAAGATAATGAATAACAGACCAGATTACCTATCCAAGCACATTTTCCCTTCACTAGAATGTTTCATGAAAAGATGAGATGGCTCTTTCTCTTAAGCATGATATGAAAAGAAGTCTTGCATTGGGAAGGAGTTTAGACCACTGCATGACCCCTAATGTCCCTTCTAAGTAAGGATCTACAATTCTGTGAAATACTAGGCAGAGCCCGTATTCCAAAAAAATATCTCTTGATAAATATATTGTTTTTTTCCAAATCTTCCCTTTAATCTCCAACCTAAATTCATAAAACTGGCACAATCTTGGTACTCTGTTTCTTTTATAAGGCCAAACATAAAAAGTACCCAAGTTGTTCAAATTATTTCTCCATAATGTTTTTTAATTTACAACTTTTATTCATTTCTACAGTCACATCAGAATTCATTTCAATTAAATTCAACACATTGTTTGTAAATTCCTAGAGAGTAAACACTGTACTAGACATTGGGGTTGTGGGGTAGGGAAAATATGATGCAAGCGATAAACTAGGCTTGACCACACCTAACTAACCAAATTCTAAAGTAATAACTTTCTACGTGAGCATCCTTCACCTTTCTTGTTTTCTTTCCTTATAAACATCAAGTAGATTCTTCTTGCTGGTGATTTCTCCTATAGTCTCTTTTGTCAATTCTGCAACTTCTTTAGTAACAAAATTATTCAATCTGGATCTACATGCATGAATGGGTCATGAAATAAATTCTGCAGGTAGCAAGTACCATTTTTTAAAGTAAACTAGAATAAGATAGAAATACAAAATGAAATATAATAGACAAGGAAAAAGAAGAAAATAGTAGAGTCCAGTGCACATAGTACTTTTGTAAAACTTTTGTGTTAGTTGTGTATGTGTGTGTATATAATAATCACAATACAAAATGTACCTATGTGGGTTACACAAATATGTCACAATGCAAAACATACTTCTTGTACATTTCACAAATAAAGGTCACAATGGAAAATATACTTCTTGTGGGCTGTTAGAAACTTACAATATTTTCAAATTCTTGTCACTTTGGAATATGTACATCAATATAACAAAAAAAATTCAACCTCTATGCTAATAAATGGGATCATGGGGCCAAATAATAAACATTCAGCTAATTTAGAAAGAAACTTGCTGCAGTACCTGAAGTCATGCTCTTGATTCTGCTACAATGAGGAAGAGAGGTAAAACAATTCCTGCCAAGAGTTTTCCACAGGGCAGCCCAGCTTGGTGGAGAAGCCTGGATCTTCCAAATGAGAACATTTAGAAATTTACTGTACATAGTCATAAAGTATGCACACATTTGGTGGTTTCCTATAAGCGCTTCCAATTATGAACTCAGCCTTTTTCTTTTTCATTTTTGCCGCATTGTCCGGTATAGAGTTCTGCACACGGTGAATGTGCAATAAATGCTTTCTGGAGATAAAAATCATGGGGCATTAAAAAGTTTTATGGTCTTAATAATGGCCTTGCTCAAAAAAAAGTTGATATGTAAAAGGCTTCTAGCTTTATATGTCTACATTTCTATAATTTTCACAATAAAATGAGTAGCACCAAGGTGCCACAATCTTTCCAAAAAAAGAATGATACTCAAAATGTTTTTTCCCTTACAAAATTCTCAAAAGGCAGGTAGAGCCAATACAAATTACTATTTGGATTTAATTTTTTACTTCTAGAGAAGTCATTAAACTCCAATTTCAGAATATTCCTAATGAGCCACCGAGAAGGGAATCCTGGAGACCACCTGCCAATATGTACTCACTATGTTTTCCTACAACCAGGCATGGATGCTGTTTTCATGATATTTACACATCAGTTAGTCTCCTTCAGTACCTCCACCTATTCTAACCACATTATACATCTAGAACAACAGCACTCAGTAAATCTCTTATTTGCATAAGCCTCTATATGAACAAAGCTTTCTCAGGGAAAATTACTATATCTGCTGTATAAGTGTAACATCAGTCTCTTGAAGTTAAGAAGTAAATGAAAACCTTTGGCTTTTGAGTCAGAAACAACCAATTCCTGATCATTGTTCAGTTACCAAGGTACTTAGCCACTCTGAGCTTCAGTTTCCTCATCTAGGAAATGGGAATAAAATATCTCATAAATGCATCCTGAGGGATAATTATATAATGTATATAATATATATATGAGTTGGTACATGCTAGTCTAGACATTTAATACATGCCATAGAATATTATTAAATATAGAAACAAGGATAAGATGCTTCAGGGATGCAAAGACAAGGCTTCTTTAAAATTTATCATGATGTGGAACCTAGGAAAGTCTTGAGTTTTCTATCCTGTTAAAAATTTTGCTCAAGTAAAACATAAAGGTTAGGGGTAGGTGATAAAGACACCAAGAAAAATGACGTATCTTATCCTTGCCTGTCCGATGTGCTTAAGAGCATCTTCAAGACCCAAATCTTCATGATATCAATGTAGACTTTAAGCCAGGCACATATAACATTAAAATTCAACTAATTCAACATGTTAGATTCACAGCATGTCCATATTATTTTTTTTCCTGTCACTTATATTTTACAGTATCATTTAATGTAGTCTATAATTGGTTTCTCTAAACAAGAATGAAGGTTTCCTCCAGGAGGATAAGTCAGTGCTTTCTGGAAAACATGTTAGCCGACTCATTCAAATAAGTCTCCAGTGTCTGAGGAGCCCCTCAAAAATTGTGCTTTTATGCTTAACTTTCAGAAGCCACTGTTATCAGAGGTGCTGTAGAAACTGTGCTCCAGAAATAGACTCACCCATAGCTACTAGATCTGAAATGTGTTCCATACTGTTTTAGGATCAGGAATAAACTGACAGCTGGGGCCTGTGCAAGTCAGGCCTTGTGTACAGCTCTAGGACTCAGCTATCCCTAGGTGGGTTTTGCATAGCTCAGGCCCATCGTGGTGGCAGGCAAATGCTAAGGCCATCCTTAGACACAATAGCTACCTGACAGTGGACCTTTGAGAACCAACCTGAGAAGATCATTTCCTCAAGTGAAAGGACTTAAAGAAAATTTTATAAATGCCCATATCTGACCCCTAAAAACAAATAGAATTACTTATACAGAAAGCTGCTAGCTATGTTTGTAAAATGTATCTTATGTGTTTTAAGTATGTTACTCTTGGTCACTCGATACAGTGACAGTAATAAAAGACAGAATTTAAGGTTAAGTCAAAATTGATCATTTCTGAAGCCTCAAACCTATCATCTTACTAACCTATACTCTAATTACTTGTGTATCTTCTTTCCTTGCACCGTGCCATGAAGCCCTCCAGTGGAAACAAAATATTTATGTTTTCACCCCTGTACCTGTCATATATTAGAGATTCAAAGGAGTTCTGAGAATGTGCTAATGCAATAAAAGGGGTAATACAAAATGAAAATTGGTAGATAGCTTCTACTTTTTAATGGTTCATGAAAATTATTATAAGCAATTATTATAAACATTTAATTATGTTTATTTGTATAAAGCATGTTGTCAGTTTTATATTAATTTTTTGGTTTATCAGTATGTATTACTGAATTTAACAAATGGCCAGGAAGCCTGAATCTAGAGAAAACTCAAGTATTGCACAGGAAAAGGAGCACTGAATTTAGAGCCAGAAACCCAAGATCTGATCCCAGTTCTTCCACCAACTCATTGGATAGCAGTGGAAAGTAATTTCTGCTCTCTGAACCTCAATTTCCACATCAGTAAAACTGAGAAAATTATCTTTTTGTTGTTTATGGAATAGAATTGCTGTGAGCATCAAGTGAGACAATAGATGAGAAATCATGCTAAATGCACCAAACAATCATTACCTATGTCTAGCACTAGAGTAAAAAAGCCATGATTTTCAATTAAAGTAAGCTATTTTCTTCATAGTGGCAAAAGTCATGTCATACTATTTTTAGGAATGTTAACTCCATTGTCATTTTTATTGGAAAGTAGTTATGTTTGCACTATTGACTAATTGAAATTGAAAAAAAAAAGATGTTAATGAAATGTTTCCATATTGCCCACCCCCAGGAGAAACAAAATATTAGAAACTGTCATTGTCTTCCTGGGTTACGTCACCCTGATCTCCCCAATAAACATATTGCATTAACTGAAATAATGGTTTGTTTGTAGAAATTTTAGAGAACAAAAATAGACACAATGCCTTAACAAACTGTTGGAGCTAGACAATGACCTACGATAGCTACAAAAACCATTGATTGAAAACCTGATCAAGAACTTGTACAATGGACAGGTCAGACCGATAAATCTAAACCCAGACCAATCTAAATATCACAAAAAGAGATATAACAGATAATACGTGCCCCCTAGTATGATGCAATAGAAAATATACTACACCACTTTTACAGCTTCCTTGCAAAAATTCGCACTGGAATCTAATCACATCTGGACAAAAGATCATATTCAACAAGACTGCAAGGATGCAATCAGTAAAATCTAGTATGTAGGAAATTATCGTTTCTTCCATAAATTGTAATAAAAAAGGACAGGAAATTATTGATTTTAAGTGTCTTAAGAAGCATATGAACCAAATGCAATATTTGGAACTTATTTGGATTCAGATTTGAACAGGCCAACTTAAAAAAAACTGTGTGACAATAAAAGAAATTTGTACACTGACTAGATATTTTTTGATACTAAAAATTATTTTAATTCTTTTATTATAGATATGATAATGCTATTATATTATGTAAGAGTCCTTACAGTTTAAGGATTCAGACTGAAGTATTTATGGATGAAACGACATGATGTTTGGGGTGTGTTTGAAAATGGTCCAGTGACAAAGGCAGGAGAGTAAGTGGGGACATTTGAAAGAAGATTGGTCATGTGTTGATAATTGTTAAATCTGGGTGACGCACACATAGAGTTTCATTATATGATTCTCTTTACTTATCTGTTTATATATATTTGAATTTTCCATAAAATTTATAAAAATAGAATTAACACTAATTTGAGAAGAATCTCACCCCACGCAACAATTAGAACTAGAATTACTTAAGATTTGCCCGAACAAAAACACATATTTTACATACCCTCAAGCACACAATGAGGTAGAGCTATATATATGGTTGAATTCTCAATTACAGAATGAGGGAAAATGTCCAATTACAGGGGAACTCCAGACACTAAAAACCTGTTAGAATGTTAGAATGATAGTGAGTAACAAATTCATTTTCCACTGCAATAAGGATAACATGTTCCTTGGAATAAAGCAACACTGTTGTTGGATGATGCAATAATAGAAAAAAGCTAATAAGTTGAGCTATGCGGCTAAAAGGGGTCATTCACGTGGGCAGGCTGCACTGTGTGACGAGCAGCTTTTTTTCTGAGGGAGAATCTCTCCTACTGCTAGCTATGAGCACGCCTGAATGGCACAGCTCAGGGTTAAAGAACTTGTGTGTGTGCATAATTGGTTGTTGGTTATTTTATTGAATTAATTCCTATCTGAGGAAGACTCAAAAAGCAGTTTGTTTTCAAGTGGACACGAATTTCAGAACCGAAAAACACAGTTTATAATGTGGAGTTGATCACAAATGCCAGGTGTGGCTGAATGTCAAATAGTGTTCCTCTCTGCTACGCTTAAACACTCTTTAGCACGTGCCTTTGAGTCTATTGTTATTGCTGCTAGAGTTTTGGGGGGAATGAAAAGAATTATTCTTTAAAAAGTTGAAGTAGAAAGTCTCCATTTTAGAAGATGACAGAAAGAAACCAAAGATGTCCCCATGGCCATCTGCTCCTCATATCGAGTAAGGAGATATTAAGAGTCAGTGACTAACAACTACAGGAATGAGGTATGTTCTTAAATTTTCTATGGCAAAGTATGCCCTTTCATAGTCTGTGAAGTAGTAGAAAATAATGTTTTTCTTGACTGCTTTAAACACACATACACACACACACTCCCGTACCCCTGGCTAATGAATGGTTATTTTAAAATCACAGCATAAACACCAAATGCTAGGCATAGTCAATTGCTCAGGTGTAGCTTGTAATCCATCTGTACCCATATGTTAGAAGCACGTGGTGTATATTAAAAGTCTGACTCAATCCTTATGAAACTATAGTTACTTTCTTCCTGTAACCTTCCAATTGCCACAACACATATTGTAATTGGAGAAAGGGATTTGTCCTGTACAGAACAGGGGTTAACAGTGACCATAAGAAGTCATTCTACAAAATTCCAATATTTTCCTTTGAGAATGTTCCAATTTTTTCACATATCAGTGAGCTAGATCGTCTTCTGGATTCTCACCACAACCAGGTTCCAGTGATTTCAAAGAAATCTGTGACTTGAATTGGCTTTATGTGTACAGAGATCATTTAATCCTCTGAAATTTTTCCTAGATTATCCACTTCTTCTCAACGGTCAACATTGGTCAAAATGTATAACCCAACCCAAGATGTTATTCCACGTGAATGCTTACATAGTAACTCCATTTCTTCCTTTCTTGTACCTTGCAAATCTAAGCCTTCCATAAAATTTTACACTACAAAAATGGGTTTAAAAATCTAAATTTAATAAATTTTTTTAAAGCAGAGTAAAGCCAAAGCATCTATCTTCATTACTGTGCAACAAAATTAATTGGATTAATTGCTTATAACAAGAAAGTGTTTGCTATACAATAGGATTCTAAACCACAAACAGAGGGATAAATTCTGAGTTTGACATTTACAACTTTTACGTTCCATTTATGTAAGTATCTAAAATGCTAAATGTAGTATATTAATGCTCAACAGTTTTTTTTTTTTGGTAGAATTCAGTCAGTTACTAAACATAACGGTCAGCTTTATTAAAGACACATGTCATAGGAGGAGAGTAAAGCCAATGCTAGAGTCTCAAGATAGACAAGCAAGGCCTCCCTTTGATTACAGTATTTGAGTGTGGTCACAAGCATGACCTTCAGAGACTGAGGTGGGCTTCTCTCAGAACACAGTATTTAAAAATGAAGCTTGATCTGAGACAGCTAAGCTGACACATAGCTTACAGATGCTAAACCCTTCAGTTCCTAAATGTTCAGTTATTACAATGGAAGAAAAGCGTGTGCGTCTATGAACTGTAACTGACACTAATTGTATGTGTCTGTATTTCATCTTCACTGGATTTTCTGGGGGGAAAAACCTGTCAGAATATAAGAATTCATAAGGAGGAAATATTTACTATATTATTTCACGGTAGCCTATTATACTTTCAGAATGTTACAGAGCAGACAAAAACTAGTCTTTGCCCAGAGATCACATAATAACAAAGGGGAACAAATCTTCCAGAAAGTGTCAATATTTCAGATGTTGTTTGTTATATGTAAATTGAAAGAAAAAAAGATAATCCAGGTTTCATTTTCTCAAACCTTAGTACAGCGGTAACTATACTAAAGTGGTCTAGGGAGAAGTTTATCAGTGCAAAATATAAGTAAATAAAAATGCCCTACATCTGAATCAGAGGAAAATAAGTTCATTTTTTACTTCTTCCCAGAAAAATGATATTAATTTGGGCAACCCATGTGCTGTACTTTTTCAGCCAATATGGGTTTTTATTAGAAAATTAAACAAAGAATTGCTGTCTCCAAGTATCCAGGGAATATTTGCTTTAAAGGAAGTATGGGTGAGCTGCACTTATTAAAATCAGAGACACATAGTGCTAGAAATGGTCTTAGAATTTGTCTAATCCCATCTCCTGCCCCACTCCACTATTAGTTTCATAGGGGAAGAAACACAAACCCAGAGAGTGTCCATGACTAATCCAACGTCTCAAAGCTGGTACAAATGTGGTATTACAACTAAACTACACGGGCCAGGTGCTGTGGCCCATGCCTATAATTCTAGCATTCTGGGAAGCTGAGGTGGGACGATAGCTTGAGGTCAGGAGTTTGAGACCAGCCTGAGCAAAAGCGAGACTCTGTCTCTACTAAAAATAGAAAAATTAGCCAGGCGTGGTGGTGCATGCCTATAGTCTCAGCTACTCGGGAGGCTGAGGCAGGGATCCCAAGAACTGGAGGGTACAGTGAGCTATGATGATGCCACTGCACTCTTCCTGGGGTGACAGAGTGAGACTCTGTCTCAAAAACGAAAACAAAAAAAAACCCCTAAACTGTGCAAATGTCTGTACTCCAAAAGTCTACCCTTTTAACAAGTACAACACAATGTGGCTGATACTTTGATATTAAAATTTTAAAGCATCTTTTAAACTTAGCTAAAAACTTAGTAAATTATTTCCAAATACTCAAATAATTTCCCTCAGCTGCCCTTTCCCATCTTTGGAACAGCACAAGAAACTTCAGATGTTAGAGGATGTAGATACTACCCAATCTGAGACAATATCAGTAAATAGCAAGGCAGAATTGTAGAAGCCTTTCCTCTTCCTTATAATGAAAGTTGTGCTGTTTCCACACATACACAACTCTGGACGTAAGACTAAACCTTTAACAAAATTGTCCAAAAGATTTGAAATTGTATTTACTAAGTAGCTGAGACAATCACTATAAAGCATTTTTTACTTGTCGTGAAATTTCCCCCTAGTTATAGTATATCTACTTTCCACATTAAGAAACCACATTGCTTTTAATCAAAATTTACAAAAGAAAGGTAGCATTCACATGAAAGTAACATGCCTTGTAGACCTGAGATATACACAATTTCCTTTTCTAAAGGGCAGTGACCTCATTGAAAGAAGGGTTAAACCAGACTTTAAGACAATGTGTTTATGTAAAAAATAGTAGAACTGTACATGCTCAGCTCTTACCTATTCATGTTTGGTTTTATTAAGAACCTAGAGAATAAAGTCCTTTACATGGCCTACTAAAAAAAGAACCTAGAAAGGACTCAGGAAACAGATGGGTTTCAGGAAGACCACAAGTGGTGGGGTTATTTAGCCTGAATAAAAAAGAATAAAACATGATTCTATGTGGGCCTTAACAACTACACAAAAATCTTCATTATTGGAAGGACATACCCTTTCAAAGATCACTATATCCAATGAAGTCTAAACCAAATAAAAGGGATTAGATTTGTGAATAGAATTGTTTAATTAGACACGGGGAGATTGTAGAATTCTTACTGTGTCAGCCCAGGTCCTTTAAGAAACAAACAATATGACAGAATTAGACGTGCAAGAGATTTATTGGGGACAATGCATACAAATGGCAAAGAGGAGACCAAGTAGGAGTAGGTATGGAGAGCCTTCAAACCACAATGCAGTTCTGATATCTGTAAAAGAAGAGAGAAAAGGAAGAAAGATTGGGTAGAATCAGCATGGTTCTGAAAGAGTTTCAACCAGGCTGAGGAAGAGTCCCCAAGAAAAAATTGCCATCATAGGAGTCCTGCACGGCAGGAATGGCCTGGCTCTCCTACTCCACCATGCTCAGTCATTGGCTGGGAGCAGTGTCTGAAGAGTGTGGCTTTGGCAGGAACATTGAAGCAGATCTGAAGGTGTGGCCACTTTAGGCTGTTTGCCTCCTATGTCCCTTGCAACAGCTTCTCTTGAAAGAATATCTGAGCAGTGCATCTCCCTAACCACAATCCTGACTTTACAGATTTCTTAATTTTTTAAATTTATAGCTGATTTAGTTGTAAAAGTGTCGGAAATTCAGGAAGTGAAAGCAATAACCTTTGGTGATCCCTTCCATTCATTTCGGTTTTGAACTTTTATTTGGCAAAATGTTTAAACAAAAGAGATCAATTTTTAAACTGAATTATTCAGTCCAATCTTCTCCTTTTATTTTTTATAAATTAAAAACATTTTGTTCATTCTGTGTTAAGTAAGCATTTCATGACAGTTAGTGGATTAAATTAAAATAAATTTTAATTCTTATTTGAAGACAGATCATAAGCAGAATGCCTTTTATTCTTCTAGATTGATTTAGAGCAAATTGCTGTATGTATTACAGCAATTTTAAATGTATTTAAAGTTTTTTAAAATTGAGAATTATGTGAAATAGTCTAGCAGTTTAAGTTTAAACGAGGCAATTAGCTGGTTACAACTGGAACTACCAGGCCCTATTTAAAATAATGAGGTCTGACAGTTATGGAATCTGAATTATTCATTGATAACTAGCTTTTCCTCATCTGCAAACCATGGCCAGCATTAATAACAGAGGTGTAAGTGTGATAACCAAAGAGTCTGACATTAAGAACACACATGGAAAAGTGCTAAATTCTTATTTAATTAAAAAGGATCATGATAGCAATATTTTTCCTGAAAGAAAATCATTA
This sequence comes from Daubentonia madagascariensis, assembly GCA_023783475.1. Lineage (NCBI taxonomy): Eukaryota > Metazoa > Chordata > Mammalia > Primates > Daubentoniidae > Daubentonia > Daubentonia madagascariensis. The sequence continues at coordinate 43,366,242 of JAKFHU010002088.1, read as the reverse complement.
GGCAAAATGTGTTTTCTCATATGTTTCATTTTCCCCTTTCTCTAAGGTAGATTTTGCTTCAGGAAATAATTAATTTTGATGGCATACAACAAAGTAATTTATATTTTAAATATAAGGTAAAATATAAAGAAATATAAATATTTTAAAAATTGTTGAAGCTTTAAGATAATCATTTTAGAATTCTAGTTCCCTAATTTGTAATCCTCAGAAACAAGTAAATTATATACTTCAACTTTTTAATTGAAAGAGAAAAGCAGACCATAGTAAATTACGTGCAAAAAGGCAAATAACTGAATTGATGATCATTTAATTGAAGTGAATACTGTGATTACCATGAGCCAATTTACTTATTGGCAGCACAGTTCAAAACTAACGGAATAAATCAAGTTGTTGCTCCCCATAATTTTGCAGCAAAGAAAGAAAACTTGCAAGAGGTCAGTAGGCATAAATCCATATTGTCCTTTACAGTCAAAAATGGTGCAACTAAAGGAGGAAGTACCCTTGTATGTATGTGGGCATGGGAAAAACTAAGAGGCATGATTATAAACTGCTCCTTTCTATACTGAAAGCAGGTTAAAAAAAAGGAAAACAAGCAAAAACAAAAACCAATCCCTTGGTTTATTACCCCGGTCATTGTATATTTCTCTCAACATTGGATGAAAATGAGTAATTCAATATCTAATTTCCCCATATTGATACTGAGATAGTCTACTGCCTATAATAATCAGGCTGACTATATATCTCACTCTACCCATGGTAGTCCTGCTTATTTCTGTTATTTCAGTGTAATTATTAAAATATATGCAGTGAGCCTGTTCACTCTCCAAAGTATCCTGATTTGGCCATCCTAATAATAATACTAATAATAGTTCCCATTTATTGAGGGCTTACTGTGTGGCAGGTCCTGAGCTAGATGTAAACCCAGAGCATTAGGCTTGTATTATTATTATCTTCATGTCATAGTCAGGGAAACTGAACTTCTGAGAGGTCAAGTAACTTGCCCAACATAACACATTTAGGTCAAGAGCCAGGATTCAGACTGTGGTCAGCCTGAACAAAAATCTATGCTGTTAATCATTATACCATATTCCTCCTGCTTTGCAACTCATGAAAATTCATGCCATATTATAGAAAACCATAAACTGACAGTCACAAATACACTTCAGATACGCCCTGGCATCATAAAGTCAGCACATTTTCTAAAGCATGCATGGCAAAATAATTTTACTTTGAGAAATTTACATAAATAAAAATATATACCAAAATGAGATGAAGTCAAAGAGCACAGCTGGATCATAGAGTCAGAAAATCTCACATATTTCAAGTTTTCTCCCTGGTATTCATCAGCAGCACAACCTAGAAAAAGAGTAAGTGACTCTAGTTAAGCCTGGAGTGTCCCAAGAGTCTGAGTAAAGAATGTCCCAAAATGGGCTTTTAGCTATGTCTCTGTTACTGGATTTATGGCTCAGTGCGTGTGCGTTTGTAACACAGTGGTCTCTTTCGTAAGACTTACAAAAGGAGAATTTGAAAGATGGCTTTTTTTATTAGCACAGATATATATGCCATAACCTGATTTTTTTTCCAGTACAGATGTCAGTTACAGTACACCTATCATGCTCTGCAGATTGTGTCATTGGTCAAGAAAGAGAGAAACCCCAATATAATGATTAATAATCAATGTGTCTGGCCTTTAAGTCCACCCAGAGGAGAAATGAAACACTGATACAGAATCTCTCCCTGAAGAAAGAAAAGCACTGAGGGTGGAAAAGGAGGGCAGGATGAGCTACCCTCGGAGGAATATAAATAGTGGAGCTGTCGAGTGCGGGGTTCTGCTCGGTTTGGTATAAAATGTTGTAAGTGAATGATACATGAAGTTTACATCATAGTTTCTTTTTGTAATAAGACCATTAATATAAAATAAAATAAGTACAATATAAGAATATCATTTTAGTGGTTTTTTTCTCTTTTTTGACAGCTTGCCCTGCTGCCCCCTTTGTCTCCCAAATGAGCGACACAGCTGGAAGCCCACGAAGGAAGACTTTGCCATTGTATCTACTGCTGATGACATCTGCACAGGGAGTTATGACAGTTTGTTCCCATGCTGGCTTCTAGTTAGACCAGCTGGTAAAAAGTTAATCTATATATTCGCTGTTGCCTGTCTCCCTCATTTTTTATTCTTTTCTCCCCTCTTTTTCTTTTTATTTTCTTCTGTTGACTGCGTTTGTTCTCTAAAAGAAAACCTGGCAGAGGTGTTTAAAACTCTAATACACAATCCTACTGATTATTTTATGCTAATGAATGAACTATCTAGCAATATAATATTTCACTTTTTGTGCCCTCCTGGTGGTAGTGTAAGATAAATTCTAGAGTATCTTTAATTAACTAAAGGAAGCAGAAAGAAATCTCTGTGGATTAATAATATTTATGGCCCTAAAATGAACAAAATAACAGACGAAGGTGGGAGGGGGCAACTATATGGTAGACAAATCTTAGAGAGTTAATTAAAACCAAATTCATGCTTATTTTGGCCTTTTTATCTACATACAGTATTGATGCCAGGGAACAATGAATGGAAAATTTTTAAATGTTCTCATTCTTCCTCCAAGCCTATGTAATATAAATATTTCACCCCTCTCCATTCCTCCTTCCTTCCACCCTCCACTACCAACCCACATTATTTCTGTACATAACCACTCAGTCTTAATAATAATGCCTTCTCACAAAACTTCAGACTTCCCTCAAAGTGATGATGACAAAGCTTCTCAAGCAGGGGCCCTTGGTATTTGCTTGTTGCGTGGATTGAAATGAATGACCTACTTGGAATAAATGAAGCTCTGTGCATACCAACAGCTTGATTGCTTTGATTCCCAGGATTGAGGGAGGACATCATTGAAGACTCTTACAGAAAAAATCAAAGCAATTCATAGAAAGAATTTGGCTCTAGTTATTTCCCCTAAAGTCATAGTAAAAATCAAGTTGTCATCAACAAACTGATTGTCTGAAATAACTATTGCAAAGATTGGTCAGAACCTGTAGAGGAAAAGGGCCTGGAAATATGAGGCTAGATAAAAGAAGAAACAGGAAGTTGGTCAAAGAGTCACAGACTGGATCAGCCTTGATATTTGGTCTGTCGTGGACTTCCTGGTCTTAACATCAAACAGACAGCACCTATCAAGTTCTTGATTTTAACTAAATAGGGACAAATACAATGGCAGACACAAAGTAGGTGAATACAAGTCTGGGATAAGGCTTGTATCCCTTAGTGGAATTATAAATTAATTTCTATATCCTTCTCAGTATTTTTGTATTTTCAAAATTTTATATAATAAAATACATTACTTTTATAGTTATTACTGCTGCTAGAAGAGTAAAAATAGTAATACAATACATCCATATATAATATTATTAACAAGTTCAAGAATTATCCAAGCCTGGTGCCTAAAGAGAAAACTGGAGCCCTTTATTGGGAAATTAAAATAATACCTTCTTTGAAAAGAGTTTTGAAATCTTGCAATCTGTTATAGTAGTCCCTGGAGATAGGTTAAAATTCTACAATAATTGATACCCCATTAGTGAATAACCAAGAACACCTAGATCCTTTTCTAGGCTCAATATTAGAGGGAACAACATCATTAAATAACCATGATTCTGCCTGAAATAAATCCCATATTTTTCACACTAAGTCCTATTCCTGCTCTACAAGATAGAGCCTCAGTGAGCCTCTAGCAGTATGAAGTTGCTAGAGCTACCTGCTCCCAGGATCCCCCAATGACAAGAGTAAAGTTCAGCCTTAGACAAAATTGGTTTTCAATTCTACAACAAGCATAATCTTCTTCCCCTTTCCAGGGCCAGTTGACCTCCTCCAATCTATTGGCTCTCTAGAAAACCTATGGTTTCCAAGTAAGGTTGTGCAAGTTGTGTACAAAGGTAATCAGTTAAGGGGGAATATGTGGGGCTAAAGTCCAACTCTCAGGCCCCTCACCAACCTTTGTGCCCTGACTTGAGGTTACAACATCCTGGGGAAAGAATTCCTTTTGTAATTCAACCACCCAGAAAGAGTGCCTTTTTGTAATCATCCTTGGAAAAGGAACTTTTTATTAATTCGCAGAAATGTGCTCCATGTGCTAATAGTGACCATGAGCGAAATCCATTTTGAAAGGCTCTTAACTCTTCACTTTCGAGCATCTCCAAATTTGTGAATTTTTCAATTCACTATTCAGTTCCTCAAGTCTATATTCCATGGCCTTGGGACTCTATGTGGAGACAAGATTTGAAAAATAATTCAGACTAAAGTATTAACGGTTAAGATTGTAATGTGTTTGTCTTTCTAGGAAGCACTTTTGCCTTTTAACGGAGGACTTTGACTCAGTTTCAAAACACCTAGAGCCACAGGAAATTTAATTACTAGAATGGCTGGTGAGGAAGACATTTTTCCCTTTAGTCTTAGAATCCTACTAAGGTAAAGAGTTTGTCCCTCCAAATGTTCTTTGTAACATAACAATATACTTGACCCATTCTTTAAATTTGATCTAGGGCCTATGCACTCAAAATTTCTTAGATTGTGCAATACCAGCACTTGAAGATATAAAAAATGAATAAGCAAATGTCTAACTATAGAGAAAAAGACTTTCACAAGATTTCAATTCAAATCTTGAATACTTATAACCTGTGTGGCTTTAGCCAAGTCACCTCACTTACTTAAACTGTATAGGATTATTCTGAGGAATAAATTAGACATTTGTGGCAAACTCTAGAAAAATGGCAGAAAAACAGCAGGCACACAGTTAGGATGCATGAAATTGGAAGCAGAAAAATCCATAGCTCCTATGGATCTAGTACTATATATACTACTATCAATAATATAAATAATCTAAAGATGTGTTCATCAGATAGGATAATTTTAGTAGAAAAAATACAATTAATACAACAGCAGCCATTTTAAAATTCTGTTACTGAATTGATTTATAGTATATTAAGATGAAAACCAAAGAATATGAGCATAGGTATGTTTGAAGCATCAGCAACCATTGTAACAGGCTTACCATAGAAAAATGTTTTTTTAACATTAGGATTCCTTCTTGGCATCTTCCCTCATGGGACTTGTTCTTTCCCTGAATTACTCATTTTAATTGAGAATTATAAAACCACACAGGGGGTATCATCATGCTGAGATCAAAATGACTGAAGTTTTCATAGACTTCTTTTTTTGTGTGGTAGGTTGATGATAGCATGCTCCAGCTTAATTTAATAGATAAAACAGCTCTGTTTCTTAACTACGGAAAATAGATGAAATAGCATTTGCTTTTCACAGCCAAGGTCTAAATAATTTTATTTCTAATTTTCATCTTTCACTAAAATAGTCACAGAACCTCTCATCAATAAAGTATGCTATTTCTTAACATTATTGTCATAGTCTGATTTTTAAATTGCTTCTATTAAATCTGGGAAAACACACTCCCACTCATATTTCCTATGGATGTCTTCATATCCTAAAACTTTCCATGATCCCATTGCCAAATTATACTGTGAAAACCTCGTCCTGTAAACAAAACAGAAAGTCAATGAAATGGGTAAAGAGAAAGGTTAATGGTATAACAAGATCAGTTTATATCAAAATATTTAAACTCAGACTCAGAATTAACACCTACATATACAGAATACAAACATAAACAGTTATATCTTAAAACTAATCTGGCACACAGCATGAGGTTGCCCAAAAATGAGACAGCAAGAGAAACATTTTAAAAAATTACTAGGCATGAAGATCCTAGAATTTCAGGCATTTTGAAGAACCATAAGTAGGAGCTGTACAAACAGTGTGATTTATACTTTTTCTTTTTAAAGACAAGGAATCTGAGGCCCAAGAGTCTGAGTATTTTGTCCCAGATCAAAAAGGGGTGAGTGTCAGAGCCAGGAGACCCCTGGTTCCCTGATTCCTGTTTGAAGCTTTTTCCAGTACATTGTGAAGCTGCTTTAGATCCAGATCCTACTTGAGGAAAGCAAACGAAAGGACGTGTTGGTGGGAAGTTGAAGTTAAAGAACAGTGGACAGAAGGCAACCAGAAGGCAAGAAGGGGCAAATAAGCTGGCACAAAAATCCTCCTTCCTTATGCAATCAGTGAATTTTTCTCAGACACCTTGCATTTCTTTTTCTAGTCTTTGCATTTGTACATTTTTTAAAAACCTTCTCATGACTTTGGAAAAAGACCCATTCACATTAATTTCCCATTTGTCAAATGGCCCCTCTCCTTTAAAATCTTTTCGAAAATGTTACCTTTTGCTGGAAACCTACTACAATAACAAAAATACCTGACATTTACTGAACAGTCGGTGTGTGCTCCCAAGTGAAGACCACAGATTGATGGCCACCTATCACCATCACATGGCTACTCCTCCCTCATAAAGCGATATATGCACTGTGACCAAATTCCTCTTGTGGCATGTACTATTCTAAAGAGCATAGAGTTTGAAGTTAGACAGTCTAAGTTTGAGTCCTGGCTCCACATTTTAATAGCCATGTCTCACTGGGCAACTTACTCTTTGTTTTAGTTTCCTCATCCATGAAATGGAGAGAGTAATACTACAAATCTCATTGATGAAAGGAGTTAATTCCTAGAAGGCACTTAGAACCCTGCCTGGTACACTGTAAGCCATTGGTAAATTTAACTATTATCATTAGTTCATATTTAGTTATTCAACTAAATTCCACTTTTGGACAGAAAGCTCACTGAAAGCAGAAATCATGTTTGATTTCCCTTTGTATGTTTAGTGCCTAGTATGGTGCTTTACTTAAAAGAGATTTCAATTTGCAGTGCAGTCCCTATGGCAGAGATGCTCATCAAACATATTTTCTCTTCATGGTTATACAGCTAAATTATTGTCCCCAGCCCCTTGCATCAGCATGGAGCCATGTGACTAGTTCTCACCAGTGAAATGTGAGCTGAAGTGTCACTTAACACTTCCGGGATAAAGCAATTAAGAATGGGTATAACCTCTCCATGCTTTCTCTCTTCCCTGTTTGTTGGCTGGATGTTAAATTCTATGCATTGAAAATGGTGGGTCCTCCATTGGCCTGGCTTTGTGAAGCAGAGACCCCTCTAATCATTGCAACCTGAACTATAAGATGAGAAAGAGGAAAAAAGCCTTTGACGTTTTAAGCCACTTAAATTTTGCAGTTGCTTGTTAGCAATTAGCCTGCCCTGGTTAGTAAAGTCCACGTCAGCCAGGTTATGACAAGTAAAAGGAAAAAGGAAACAGCCATTGAGAAAGGGGTTTCTTGTTTTCAGTCTTTCTAGCAGCACTTCTTCCAGAAATTACTTTTTCTTCCCAGAATCACAGCTATAAAGTGTTTTAAACCCCTTAATATATTTACATATTAAGTGTCCACAGATAATCTTGTTTGAGCAAAGGTTTTTAAAGAAGGTTTAAAAACCATTGCATTATAGAATAAATTCTGTTTATTTTCTTTATAATCATAGCCTATTTTAGACATTGGATAAATATTAAGTAAACAATGCATCAAGCTAACAAGTTAAAACACAATTTTTCTACGTCTGCCTTTTTTTTTTTTTTTTTTTTTTTTGAGACAGTCTTGCTCTGTCGCCCCAGGTTCAGTAGCATCATTGTAGCTCACCGCAACCTCAAACTCCTGGGCTCAAGCAATCCTCCTGCCTCAGCCTCCCGAGTAGCTAGGAACTACAGGCGTGTGCCATGATGTCAGGCTAATTTTTCTTTTTTTAGTAGAGACTGGGTCTTGCTCTTGCTCAGGCTGGTCTCGAACTCCTGAGCTCAAGCAATCTGCCCACCTCAGCCTCCCAGAGTACTAGGATTACAGGTGTGAGCCACCATGCCCGACCAATGAACCTTATTTGAACATTAAAAAGACAGCAGACTTTTTTTTAAAACATAAAAGATTTTATCATGATATTTTATTATATAAAAACACAAGAATTCTCAGTTCACAACCTAATGTCCTGGCACTCGAGGCTTCTTATGTTGTGGCCCCTACTTTATGTCATTCTTTAAGATAGTATGGCATTGAGGTTAAGAACCCAAAGTCTGGTGTTGGATTTCTCAGATTTGAATCCTGGCTATGCCAGTAACTCTTTGCACAATCTTGAGCAAGTTATGTAACCTCTCAAGCCTCAGTTTCCTCATATGCAAAGAGAAATATCTCATAAAGTTTTTAAGAGGTTTAAATGGATTAAGACATCTAATGTTCTTAGAGCAGCATATGACACAGTATGATTAGTACTGTTAACTATTGTGATTACCCAATATTGTCTAATCAAATTTTATATTATAATTTATGCTCAAGGGACTATGCTGGGTTTGTAGGAGAAACAATGAAATATAAAACATATTTTTTGTCAATAAGAACTCAGTAGGTCAGGCGGAAAAGTCACAAACTGGAAAAATATTAATTTAAGTAGGTGGATGATATATGGTTAATTTAACTGAAATTTTAATAGGAAGACTAACAAAATGTTTTAAATATATTCCTTGAAAGCAAGCCTCATACCAAAACCCCTTTTCATAAAATGTTCATTAAGTTAGATTTTTTTAACTACATATTTAGCATTTTACCTAAAGGGAAAAAAAGAATTTTTATCTTCAGATGTTTAAAAACATTTAGTATCAGATATGGTATTTCAGATAATAAAAGTAAATATCAATTAGCCATATCCTAAATGGAAAGCTCGCTAAAGCTTGTTAATCTTGCTAAGTGTTCTTGTTGCATATGCAAACAAGAAATAAACTATGTAGCATTTTCCTCCAAAAAGATTATTTTCAATAGTAAGTTTTTAGAGCTCTCTTCACTCTGAGATTAAATATGCAAAAGAAGAGCTTTCCCCATATTTTATTCCGTTAGAATATTTTAATAAAAGATTAACTTCTTCTGCTATGAACACTTTCATGGTTTTTAACTTCTTATATCTTTCTCCTGATTTTACCTTACTACTCCTGGTTCTATCACCTTGAATCAGAGCCTTCTCTTGCTGTTTTTTCAACCTTTCAAATGCTTGTAGACAATGATGGAGGTAGGGAGAAAGCCAGCAAACACAGTTCCAAGACCTCTTTGCCCCACCAGCACGCAACTCATTTAACAGTATACAAATGATTTAACAGTAATCCCAGCTGAGTTCCCAGAGGAAATCATTTCCATACCCACCACTGCTTGCAGATGGAGGTCATGTTTCCCTCTCTCCTTAGTCACTGCTCAGCCAAACTATTCTATTTACATAATTCTCCCAGTAGTGTTAGGTAAACTTTTTGAAATCAAAGCAGTTTATAGAGTTGCACATCCAGAAAGGGCTGTGGAATTGGAGAATTGAAGAGCTCCTGGGCCAGGGCATGGGTGATGATTTTGTATTTGCCCTGTCCTAGATATTCTCCATTTCCCCTCCAGATCTAGATCCATCTGCGTCTGCAGAGTCTGACTTGTATAACCTTGTTCTTGGACTTTCTATTACTTCCTGTTGGGTTCAGTGCAACTGAAACACTGAGGATACCTGAGGGGAGTTAGAAATTGGAGTTGGGGTATATTTATTCCCTGGCTTCCTCTTTTCTGTGTTTATTCCCTGGCACTCTCTCAGACAGCTTGTCTGAGAATTGTCTCTTATACAGATACTCCCTTCACATTTCAGTAACAGTTCCTTCTTCTTCCCTCTTTAGGATTTAGGCCATAAACATCTCTCCTACTATTGCTAGTCCCAGGGTGATTCACCATCCCTTATTAGTTTCAGTTCTCTGTAAAGGGTCCTTTCACTGAAGTCTCTTCAATTGTCCCTCATGAGTGTGCTGTCATTTTCTTGCTGGGCTCCCGGCTGATGTTTCCCTAAAAATGGATTACACTAATACCTGGATAGCCTCAATCAGATCAAAACTGGTGGGCACTCTAGATGATATCTACTTAACCAAAGAAGAATGGGTTTTTCATTGTGAAAGCTCAGTAAAGTTTACATTATTAGGAATCCAGAAATAAGTACAAATTCAAGGCAAGATTGGTTAGAAAAAATTGATTAGAAGTCTGTATTAGTCAAGTCTTTCCAGGGAGACAGAACCAATAGGATATATAGGGAGAGACAGAGAGATGAGACAGGATTTATTGAGCAAATTGGCTCACATAATTATGGAGGCTGAGTAATCCCACCACAGGCCACCTAAAAGCTGGTAAGCCAGGGAGGCTGGTAGCATAACTCAGTATAAGCCCAAACCTGGAAAACTCTCAGTCTGAGGCCAAAGGCCTGAGAAACGAGGGTTTGGGGACACTGGTGCAAGTCCCAGAGTCCAAAGGCCAGAGAACCTGATGTACAAGGGCAGGAAAAAAAGAATGTCCCAACTCTAGGACAGAGAGAGAGCAAATTAACCTTTCCTCTGCCTTTTTGTTCTATCTGGGCCCTCTGCTGATTGGATGGCACCCGTCCTACCCACAATGATAGAAGATCCTCTCCACTCAGTCCACTGACTCATACACCAATATCCTCTAGAAACACCCTCACAGACACATCCAGAAATAATGCTTTACCAGCTCTCTAGGTATCTTTTAATTCAGTCAACTTGTCACCTAAAATTAACCATCACAAAGTCTATAAACTTCAAAGCTCCTCAGAGAACTTGTCATTTCTATCATGGATTGAGGTTCTTAGACATTCCTCTCAAATGTCAGCAAATGCCTCAGTTTGAGAAGACCAGCACATGGCACCATGGAAGTGACAATGGCCTGGGAGCCAGCAAGCTTGGTTCCAGCACCAGCTCTTTCACTAATAAGTTGTACGGTCTTGGACAAGGCATTTAGTTTTTTGGACTTCAGCTTTTTTTCAGTCTTCAATAGGGCAAAGCTGTAATTCATGGCCTTCCAGTTCCTGCCACATCTCAATGTAGGGATGGTCCTTCTTCTCAACAGTAAAATCTACTGGCGAAGTACCAGCCTGATCATATCTGCCAAATTCTGAAGTCCATCTTTTCATGTAGCTCATAAACCATCCTACATTGTCTTGAGTTATAGTCAACAAGGGAACAGGGGGTCTTCCTTGCAAAATGGGCACTGTTTTCTGCTCAGTTTAAGCAGGCAGTGATTGTGTTTCACCTCTGACCCCTCAAAATGCCATGCCTGATGAGGTGGCATTTGTGAACAAAGAGTCATGTGTGAATCAGGAATCTTTCCTGGCCTGGGAAGTGTGGACCAACACTAAAGTAGCATCATCTGATGTGTGCTGTCTGGATGAATGACCTTAGTATCTGAACTAATCATACTCAGTTCCTTTCCTAATAAGCCAAGCCTTTTCACAACTCTGTGATTTTTAATGTTCTATTCTCTCTGCCCAACATGCCCATGTTCAAGCTGGCAAATTCCTCCTTTACCTTTAAGCCCCGTTCAAGTATCACTTCCTCTTTAAAACATTTTCCTACACACCCACTTTCTTCTCTGCTCTCCTATAGCACTGTCCTCCTCTTTTCCTCCTACCTGTATTATCATCTGATCACACTGCATTGTGCTGACCCATTACCTATAACACCTCTCCCACCAGTCCCAATGAACCAGCAGCTCCTCTGTCTCACCTTTAGTCTCCAGAGCAGAGTCTAGCATAAAAATCTGCACTATAAATGATAAAAATATTCATAAATAAATGTAATAGATGAAATACTTTTCCAAAGATAGGACTCCAAAATTAACTTGCTTTGGCTTTTTTTAAAACCAGTGACTCTGCCTCAGAATATGGATCCACATTAAAAGCAGGAGCAGGAACAAGAACAGCAATAAAACAAGAAACTACACATGGTAAAATGACCTAAAATGCTCAGTGGCAGAAAAGAGTTGTAATAGCCTTGAAACAAAGCTTTCCTCTATGTAGACATAGAGCTAGGAATAAGAAAACAACAAGAGGAAACAGATGAAATGCATTAAGGAAAATCTTATTTGGTGGTGGTAGTGGTGGTGGTGGTGGTAGTGGTGGTGGTGGTGGTGGTGGTGGTGGTGATGGTGGTTGCTGTTGTTTCTCAAAGCTTCCCACAAGATGAACAGAATGCACACAGTTGGAGTGGAAAAGACGTCTCCAGACAGCTGTCATTACCTCTGCAAATTTTTTACGAGACCTAGGGTATGTCGTTGCAATCACTCTAGTGCAAAATACTCAAGAAGTCAACAATTGTTTTTATTGTGGACTTACATGTTCTTAACTCTAGGAATAAAAATATTATTAAGACACAGTCACTGTTCTTGTCTTTGAGGAACACATAGTCTAGCTTGGTAAACATAAACAACTTATTATAATTCAACATGATAAATGCTGTAAGAGAGGTGTGAGACAGATTTAAAAAAATGGTTAATTCTCAGTAATGACACTTGTCATGAAAATTTGCAGGGGAAGGTGAGTTTAGAGCTGAGTATGGAAGGATAAATACACACTTGCAGGAAGAGAAGGAAACAACAGAGAGATCTGTCAGGGAGAGAACAAACCAGTACAAGGAAATATGAAAGCACACACTGTAAGATTTAAGAAGAGAGATGAGGTTTAGAAAAGTAAGGTTGGAATGATTTTGGTAAAGTCTCTGAGCCATGAATGAATCGTTGACAAATGTTTTCCATATCTTAGGCATTTGTGTTCAAATATGAAAAACACTCTCCCATACCTTAGGAAAAAGCACAAAGTAAATGATTTTATTTTTCTTGTTTCTGTTTTACTTGCAGTTCCTTCTTGAAAAACTGATTTTTTCCAATTATCCACTCACTCTTTAGTCTTAATCCCCGTCCTTCTCTTTGTCAATGTATCCTCTTACCACAGTTCAATTCGCTGCCTTACTTCTTTATCTGTTGACTATATAAATGCAATTTTTAAAATGAAATAAATTGTAAGTATGTATGAGTCCTCTACTGCCCCGGTGACACTGCTTTACATTTTGTGGGGATAAATCCAAACCCACTTTAGTGATAATTTATTAGCTTGTGTGGTCTTCAAGGATAAGGAATCAAGTGTTTAGTTTAGTAATGAACCTTCTAGGGAAATTCTAAAACCTAAGCTTAGAATTTTTTATGTGGCTGAATATTATTTGCTAAGGTCAAAAAGAATTTTAGAGTTGGATTGTTTAAATATTAAATATTTTCAATAAAGAATATGCTAGGTTTATTAAGAATTTTATAATGAATTTGTAGTTGGTGCATTTTAAAGTTTTTAAAAATTTTTCCTCCATTCCGTTAAAAAAAATTCTTTCACTTCTTTTGTTTTATTGCTGTTATTGTCATCATGTATTTGCAAAAGGGCGGAATAACGTTGTATCTCTACTAGTACCACTCTTCCAACTATATATAATCACCATAAAATATGGTAGATACTGCTTGTTAGCCGTGTGTGTGTGTGTGTGTGTGTGTCCGTGTGTGTGTGTGTGTGTACTTTTGGGGAATATTTTAAGACATGAGATGAAACTAAGCTTACACTCTGCTCAAATCTTTGCTTTATATTTCATTTTAATGTATGACTGCATGACTTGAAGAAGCAAACTAAAAATTGTCAGAGTATTGTCAGGGGCAATGCTTGCAAAAACCAATCTAGTTTCACCACCCCTATTAGCTTTTCCACTTTCCATGAAAAAATTATTTCTGTCAATATTTTAATTTCAACTAGACAAGGTGGAAGGAGTGAGTGACATCTGAGCAGATGGTTGTCAGAAAACTGATGACTGCATACAGTGGTGTGATTAAGAATTAGGGAATAAATATACGCAGCTAGCTGTAAATACCTGGCATCTATATATATCCCCCTCAAGGAACTCATTCTTACAGATTACATTATGATTAATAAAATACTTATATCTTGATAGTATATTTTAATAAATTACTAAACTATTACATAAGTATTGGCTATGCCTCTAAGACCAATAAAAACATAAGCTTAGGTGGACATAAATATGACCTTAAAAATCATTATTCATCTTCCTTATTAACTTTCTAAACACCTTGAAAGATGTGTGTCAGCTGCTTAAATAAAAAGAAGTGTAATTAGAATCACACAAATTATTTGCCTGTGGTTGTTAGGGTCAGAGAGGACCACCCCAAATCAGTACTCTACACCATGTTGCATCTTTAAATCAACATGCAATTTTGCCCTTTTTGAATAGCGTGGTTTTAGAGGACAAAGCTTGATGTGGGCAAGGAATGTCTATGTAGACATTTTCAAACTTTTTGACCATGACCCGTGTTATGGATTGAACCAGGTACCCTTAAAAAGACGCTGAAGTCCTAACTCCCATTGTCTGTATATGTGGCCTTATTTGGAAATAGGGTCTTTGCAGATGATCAAGTTAAAATGAGATCATTAGGGTGGGCACTAATCTAATATAACTGTGTTCTTATAAAAAGGAAAAATTTGGACACAGAGACGTGCATGCAGGGAGAATGCCATGAGATTATGAAGACCGAGATTGGGGTGATGCATCTACAAACCAAGGAAAGCCAAAGATTGCCAGCAAACCAACAGGAGGTAAGAGAGAGGCATGGAGTAGACTATCCCTCACAGCCTTCAGAAGGACTGGACCCTGCCGACACCTTGATCTCTGACTTCTAGCCTCCTGTTCAACAATAAGCTTCTGATGCTTAAGCCACCCAGTTTTTGATACTTTGTTATGGCAGCCCTAGCAAACTAATATAATACAACCCATAATCAGAAATGCATTGTAATCCACAATATCCGTGCACATATAAAACACACATAGCAAAGTTTTCACAAAACAGCATTTGCCATTACTGTATGTGATATACTCTGACATTTTCTATTCTACATAGTTTTAAAATTTTGTTAGTCATAACTCATAAAATTTATTTTTAAGAGCTCAAGACCCACAATTTGGAAAATATTAGCCTAAGAGAAAAACAATATTTAGCTCCCACAGTGGATCCCTTTTATTTGCTGTGACTAAAAAAAAATCTGAGATGAGATAAAGTTTGAAAAGAATGTAATCTACACCACTAATGAAAAACGACATCAAATCAACAAAACATTCACGTGACAAAAATTATTTACTGGAGTTCTTTAAAATCCGCACTAAAAACTCTAGACCTGCGACTGATGAGCCGGATTCTAATTAGTCCTCAAGTTGTATATTGTTCTGACCCCAGCGGCTGAAGTCAAAAGGATAATCTTACCCCAATCTTTTTGGCTGCAGTTTACCTCGAACAATGTTGAGCAGGTTTAAGTAGGTGAAAGTCTGTGAAGAGTGATTAAATCACTAATCAAACTGTAATAACTTCTAGATCAGAGGTGATCTTGCTTTTTAGCTCACAACCGAAGAGGCAAGTTCTCATTGGAACCTCTGTTTCTGAATCTCCAACCCTCTATGTCCTTCTGTCTTTCCGTTTTCTCTCTCAATTCCTTCTGTTTTTTCAATTCTTTACAGGTTCTCTTCTCTCCTACTCTGCCCAAATTTTTTATTCACCCCTCATTCTCAGTGTCCCCCACTCTCACCTCTTCTGCGTCCGCTTCCTTCCCTGTTCTTGACTATGATTTTTGCCTTTCCTTCTTCATCTGTCTCTGGGTTTTCTTTTGGTTTATTCTTTTCTGCTTTAACTCATATTGACATAGAATTAAGTTTTTTAGGGTTGTGTGGAATGAACTAAAATTAATAGCTTCTATTTTAACTATAACAAGCAGATTTATTGAATATCTTGATTTTTTATAATATATTTTTAAAATACAAATTGTTGCTTTTTATAATGCAGTCTTTAACTTATCCCCCACCCCCATGGTCAGATGTGGGGGGAAGGTTCTCACATCTCCTTTAAACAGCAGCCCCCATCCCTCCTTCAGTGGTTTTAAAGTGCTGCTTTATATATTATTTGCCACGTAAGAGGAGGTTCAGAGAACTTTAAAACTAAAATGATGAGAATTGATGCTAATTAAAACCAATCAGAAATAGAAGATAAGCATCCTTGATATTTTAGTTAAAGCCCCCTGCCCCCTCAAATTGATTTTGATTTCCAAAATGTGATTTCCCACACATTTTAAAAAGAGATGCATAAAGCACCTTGAACTATTTTTAGATACAAAGATTTGCTATAAGGAATACTTTAATATCTGTTATCAAAAATATGGTCATAGTAGCTAAGGTAACTAAATTTTTATCAGGCAAAATTGTTCACTGTGTTTCTTTTGCATCTCTGAGAACAACTCACCTATCTATGGCCTTCACTTTTATTTTTCCCTGAACCTGTCACTCTTATATTGCCTTCCCCAAGCTCCAAACCCCAAAATTCACCAAGGCCTATTCTATGACTGCTAAATTCCCCTCTTTTCTAAAGTCCCAATTAAAATGACCACTCTTTGAAGACTCAGAAAGCAATCTATAAAGAGTTTGGAACGTTATTCAGATTTAAGGAATTTCCACTAAGGTATAAATGTGGGACATGTGCACATGTGCACATGGAGATTCCTCCAAAGGAATCTCAAATAAGAGAAATTTAGTTAAAAATACTCTTGAGCTGAATTCTAACATCCTTGCCACTACAAACCCTCTATATCCCACCACAATTCATTAGTGAGAAAAATAGAGAAACTCAGTTATGCCATTTTTTCTCACATTGAGGTTTATACATATATTTGTACTCTTAAAAGTTTGGAAAAAATTAATATTTTTCTCTAAAACAAGTAGGGAGAGGGATTGTGGTAGGTTGAAGTATTTGCCCACTTCTTCACCACTCACAGTTTTCACATTTTTAACCATATAACTTTGCAGTTTCTCCCACCAAAGACAATACATTTCCCCTACTCTTAATTTTTGAATCAGGTGTATGACCTACTTTAGCTTTGGGATGTTAGCAGAAGCAATGCAAGAAGGCATCTAGAATGTGTTTGCGTGGTTAGACATACCCCCTTATGCTTCTGCCATCGCCAGAAGAAGACCTTCCCCTGCGTAGCTGCTGTCCCAGAATGGGCTGAAGTATGGGCCCAAGACTGGACATACGTGCAGCACACCTGGGCCAGCTAGACACAGCTTGAAGCCTTCCAGCCCAGCCCAGCCTAGTTCAGCCAATCTCTGATCAATCTGCAGACATGTGAGCAAGCCCAGTTGAGATCAGAACTATTCTAAGCCAACCTGAACACGTGTGAGAAATAAATGTTTATTATTATTGGATGCCACTGATGTTTTGTATTTTTATTTATCATGCAGCAACAGTTGGCTTACCCTGCACAGGATTAGAAGCAATTTAAAAGTTGTAAGGACCTAGCAGTAACAAGGAAGTGGTAATGGTATTAATTTATATTAGATACTAAAAAGTCAAATATATGTGTTTTAATTTCTAAGTAACTACTCAAATATTAGTAAAAGAATAAAAAACTGACAAGTGAATGGATTGGGGATGGAATAATGCAATGTATGATTTTAAAAAATGTGAGGTAAAAAGGAATAAAGAGCAGATGGGACAAATAGAGATGGTAGGTATAAACTCAAATGTAACAGTAATTAACTTAAATGTAAACAAACTAAATACTCCAATCAAAAGACTAATATTGTCTGACTGGATAAAAAAATGAAACTCAAACTTGGAGTATTTACTGAAGACTAAACTTTAGTAAGGACATAGAAAAGTTAAAGGTGAAAAGATGATAAAAAGATTTATCATATTCACACTGACTGAAAACAAGCTGGTGATAATATACTAATATTATATAGAATAAATTTTAAGACAAGAATATTATTAGGAATAAAGAGAAACGTTAACATTTAATAAAGATAAAGGAGCCAATCCACCAGGGCAATATAACTATTCTAAACTTGTATACATCCAATAACACATCTTCAATATTTATAAAGCAAAGATTGGCTCAACTAAAAGAAGAAACAGGAAAATCCACATTAATCATGGAATGTAAACACATTTAAATCCATAAAATAAGCATACAGAAATTCACTAAGAATATAGAATATCTGAAGAAGATTAAAACTTTGACTTAACTGACATATATAGAACACTGAACCCAACAAAGATAGAATATGTATTCTTTTTAGGTGAATATTTTTTAAAAATTATCCTCTGCTGAGCTATTAAGCAAGTCTCAAAAAATGCCAAAGAACTAAACCATTAGAATATATTCTCTGACCATTGTGATTTTAAGCTAGAAATCATTAGCAAAAAAGATAAATAGAAAGGCTTCAACTGCCTGAAAATGAGGCAAAACAATTCTAATATATTACTTGTATGCCAAAAAAGAAACACAATGGAAATTCAAAATGTCTTGAAATAAAACATATGAAAATATGACACAATAAGCAAGTAAAATATTGCTAAAGCTCATTTTATAAGGAAATGGATAGCCTTGAATACATATATGAGAAAAGAAAGGCTTAAAAACAATGATTTAAGTACTTATCTCAACAAGTTAAAAAAAATCAGACCAAAGAAAGTAGAAAAAAGAAATTAATAAATTAATAATATTAATAAAATAAAATATATATAGTGAAAATCAACAAAGTCAAAAGTTTATTTTCCAAAAAAATAAATAAAATTAGTAAAATCCTAGCAAGAAAAAAGAGGGAAGGCACAGAATACTAATTACAAGAATGAAAAAGAAGACATCATTATAGATCCTACAGAGTAGGAGTAATGTTTCTTCAACAATTTAAAATTTATTAGCAGAAAGTTGTTTATGATATCTTTAAAATCTGGTATGATGTCTTTTTGTCTTTTCAATGTCTGTAGGGTTTATAATGCGGGAGTATACATTTTGGAAAATTGTTTAGCAGTGTCCACTTATGCTGAGCATATCCCTAAACTATAAACCAGCAATTCCACTCCTGAGTTTATATCCAACATAAAGCATATTTATGAGCACCAAATGCATGTACAAGCTGCATGTTCTGCATGTTCACAGAAGCTTTATTAATAATAACCCAAAACTGAAAACAACCCAAAGGTCCAACACCTTTAGAATGGTAAATTGTAAAATGTTTAGAATGGAAAAATGATTTGTGATATTTTCATGCAATGAGAATGAACATATACTGATACACTTAGCAATGTGGATCATTTTTATAAACACAAATTCCAGTCATTGAAATTCCACTCATAGAAAATTCCAAAACAGATTAATTATTGGTGGTAGGTGTCCGGATAGTGGTTATCATTAGGAGACTAGTGGCCAAGGAAGTAGGAAGGATCTCACTTATGTGCTATTTCTTGATCAAGTGGTTGTTTACAAAGCTGTGTTTATTATATGAAAATCCAAATGTGATTCACTTTTCTGCATATGTTATAATTCAATAAAATATGTATTTAAAAATTAAAAATTTTAAGTAGAAACCTATACATTATTGATTTTTGAGAAGCACTAACCTATAAATTAAGAAACCACCCATCTGCACTTCCACCCATCCACATTTGCCAATAGCACTAAATATAACAGCAGTGTTTAATATTTGTGGTGATTTCTATGTGTTGGGATAAATGCATTCCATGAATTAGCACATTAAATTTCTCAAACTATCCCATGAATAAATATCATTATTATTCTCTTTTTATAGATAATAAACTGAACTTTAAAGCAGCTACATAATTTGCTCAAGGTTACAAACCCAAGGTATATCAACACACTTCTACCATTTGTGCCCAGTGCTCAATCTCATGATCCTAACAGACTCGTTTACGATTGGGCTGGGGTAGTTCAGGGAGTGAAACTTTATGGAAGATAAGAGTTCGTGGTCCTAAAAAGAGATGGGAAAGGGGTAAATTTTGTTTTTGTTCCAATTGCATCTAGAGTCCAGACATACAAATGACCACGTTTAATGTGTCAAATAAGAGATTAGAGAAAAATGGACATTACAATCAAGTTAGGTTTCCCTATTCATTTGCCTTCTGAGTTTTCCGAAAGGCTGAACACTGGAGGCACAATTAGCTCCTCTAAATAACTAAATCCTGTCTAAGATACACATCAGTTCTAACACACTATGGTTCTTCAATTCTCAGAAATGGTGTAAGTGTGAGAGTAGCTATAACATTTTCCTAAGCAAGAGAACAACAAAGAACTACTATGAAAATGTTGAACTCAATATTTTCTGAAATTCCCCTGTGGTGAAGACTTGATGCTCCCTGAATGGCAAAATAGTTTCCGGCCTGTGTTCCTTATGCTGCCTCAACCTCAAGATTCAAGGGTCTGCACGTGCTGATTCATAGACGTCTTTGCTAGAGATTTTGTGACAGTAGTGTAGACTTACAGTACATTCATAAGGCAATATCATGAAATAAGACTGATGAAAAATGGACTGCCATTTCTTCAATAGAGTAAGTCTTTAATATCACAAGGGACTCCACAATCCCTGAAATATCATCACATTGGAGGCAAAAATCTAATTTCCTTCCTATTTTCAAATTACAGACCCTGATGAAATAAACTGAGCAAGTGAGTACAAGACAGAGAAGTTAATTTACTTAGAATAAAAGGAAATTAAAATAATCTCAAAAATTTTAATCTACAAAAGTTCTCTAACAATGTGAAAGGAGTTTGTCAAGAAAGAGAATGTTATTTAGAATCAATTCGTATTTGACACCATTCTGGTAGATCTTGCAAAAAAACCAAATTTCTTTGGAAAAAAGGTTGGATTGAAGAAGAACACAGATTGAAATGATTAGGGGTTAGCACAATCACTTTGAAGGCAGAAAATAAAATGGAAGTGTTGTATCCAACATTGACAAAATACATGAGAATCTAGGATCACTTTCTGGCAATTTCAAATTCTTACTATAATAGTAACTGTGGTGCTTGATATTTTAAAATGACAGGTAATTTTAAGTTCTTCGGAGTAGATTATGCTAATGCTATTGCTGTTTATTTCATAGAACTAAAAGTCCAAACCAAAACAGGTGTGGAATTCACCTTGTTAAAACTGAAGCTGAAGTTGTGATATATAAAGAAATTACAGAGTTTTTTTTAGAAGAAAGCATCAGACATTAAAACATGGTCCCAACGAGAAATAAAGCCCCACATCCAAACATGGTGTTGAGAAGGAAAAGAAGTAATTCTATGAAGCCACTGAATGATTCACATATATTACTGCACTGTTATTATAACTAGATAACTTTTTTGTTAAATGAAAAAAATTAATTTTGAGAAAAAGAGCTTTTCAGATTCTTCATAAGCAATACCTATCCCATCAGACTGGGAAGAGGGTTAAATGAGATAATCTATGTAAAGTGTTTAGCACCTTGCAAGCCACATAGTAAGTGCTAAATAAACTTTAAGTTCATTATTAGGGTCTTATTTGTTTCCTCACAGCAAAGACTTAAGAGCAAACAAGCAAAACATGCAAAGCGGTATATATTTAATTGCTTTTAGAATACTAATGCAATTTCATTGTGGAAATAATTCATGTTTCTATTTGATAAAATTAAATACACTAGAGCAAAATTCAGACTCTATGAAGCTACATTTTTAAAGAACATGTGGTATAATTATTGAAGGAACACATTTATTAACAACCTACTATGTGAGGTACTCTCTGACAGGTGTTGCTTTAGCAACTCAAAACTCAGAATCTGAAAGTCATTGTTATTTAGAATGTTACTTAACTCCAGGAGTTTTATTGAGGTCCTCCAAGAAAATGTTTCTTCAATGTTTTTTCCAACCACTACCACCATCACCTTTTATGATGGCTGAATTTAAGAAGGAAATTCTCATTTTAAATATGGTGTTTTTATAGCAACTTATCAAACAGTGTCCTTTAGCTGTTGTTCTGTGACAGCCACTCTATTAAAATCCTGATGTAAACAAGTGGAGAAGGTGAACTAGAAGAGCAGGTATTTGCACGGCATTACTGTCAGGTAAAATTTTAAAGATAGGTTTTATGAACCCATTATTTGCAGTCAAGGCTTTTGACTACAGCATCTGAAATCATTTAAGGAGACAAAATGTTTTGTCAAAACATACTGCTGGGAGTCAGTGTGTAGCTTCTTTTCATGTAATTCAATTTAGTTCTGTTGTTTGCATGAAAGAGAAATTCTAGCTGGGCAGCTATAGCAAGCCAGGAAAAAGTGACAATATGGTAAGTATCAGAGGCAATTAAAATTAAATGCTTTTTTGTCTTCATTTTATTTCTTAATAAATGGGTAATTGCATTGTGTTGTACCTGGTGACAGGCCAAATTAAGAAGGTATTGGGCACCTTTGCTAGTTTCTGTCCATCAAATGTAAACTTATTTTTGAATTCTACATCAAGTGGTGGAAAACCTTAAGCAAGTTTTCTTTCCAAAATATATGTCTGAGAAATGAGGTCACCATGATCTCAGGTGCAGCTGTTTTGACAAAGGTGGGGAACTAGTTTAGAAACAGCAAATGATGGGTTGAAATAAAGAGGCAGTTCTCTAAAACCTCCTGATATGTTTAGAGCTGAGCCTTACAGAGCTGGCACTAGTGGTAGTGTTAAACGTCGCCAACGTAAATGATCTGGTAAAGAACCCAGACTTCTCCGAGTTTGCAATGACAAACTCCTCTGCCTAGCAAAGTATCAGGTTTTAAGAATAGATAAGATCTTATGAACTAATATGAATGGAAAGAAATGTAAGGAAATGAGTAACTTTGATCATCTGGATACCAATTTATTAAATAAGTCATAGAAGGCTTTATCAAATAACTATTATGTGCCAAGCACTTTACTAGGAGCTGAGAATAACTGCAAAATTAAATGTGAGATCCCTGCCCTCAAGCAATGTACAGTCTGGTGAGAGAGAGAGGCTTATAAATAAATTATTATAAGAGAAGGTTAAGCTGTTAGAGTAACAGCATGCAAAGTTTGCAGTGGGGGCCCATAATTTTCTAGGTCTGTCTTAAAAGGCTTTTAGGAGCGATTTTTGGGAGGTGCTGACATGCTTACCATATTGTATCACAGATGTAAAAGACAACGTTTGCAAAGGTTCCAAGAAGAAGACACATGAAAGGCAATGGAATGTTAGGAAGAAAAATAGGTAGCATAGGAAGGGGTTTGGGGGGAACTAAGGCATTCTGGGCTGGGAATTTATTAAGGATAATTCAGGAGATTATAGCAGAGGCCAGATCATGCTGAAGAGTTTGGATTTCAACTCCTAAATAATGTGGAGCCATTGATTAAAGCAGAGGAGAAAAATCAGATTTGCATATTAGGAACATTACTCTAGCAATGAAGTATTAATTAAGGCAGAATATGATCAAATGCAGGAAAACTGGCTATAAACTACTATAATTAGAGGAAGAAAACCTGGACTAAGAAAGTAGTGAGTAGGGATGGAGAAAACGGCATAGGAAGGAGAAACATTTAGAACACAGAATTGACAGCACTGGTGAAAGGTGATATAAAAGAGTTTCATTGGTGGTGATTGGTAGGTTTGGGGCTTGAACGACTAAGTGGATGGTGCCATCTTTTATTAAAATTGTATGAATAATAATAATAACAACTAATATTGAGAGCTTAGTCATCCATTAACTCATTCAATTTTCATAACATTTAAGTAACATAGGCACAACTGCTATTTGTCTAAGTGTGGAAAAAAAGAGGCTTAGACTGGTTGAGTAACTTGCCAAAGGTCTGTCAGGTAGTATGTGATAGAACCTGTACTCAAACCCAGGAATGCTTGACTAAAAAGTAAATGATTTTAGCTATTATTATATATCTAAGAAAATGAGCAGGAGTTATTTTTGACATACTGAGTTTGAGATGTCTGTTGAGATATTTTGTAGGCAGGTGGATAGAAAAGTCTGGAGATCTCAGCATGAGACTGGTAATTGAAGGCACAAGTATACAAGCAGAACAAAGAGAAAAGAATCACAGGCAGAGGCCAATAATTGTATATCTAAACGCAGGCAGAAGCTGATGAGCACTTAAAGTTGTCTGAGAGATAAAAAGAGAACTAGAAGAAAGTGGAACACCAGCAGTCAATTCTATATTATCCTGTGCTCATACCCACTTCCATGTTCCTCAATCCTACCAGTTGTCCAAGACTTAAGTCAAATGCTACTCCTCCAAGAAGTCTTTGTTGGTATTCCTATTCAAAATTAATCTTTCTCCTGAACTCTTTACCTCTTATTGTGTGTTTCTTATAATTTTCACCACTTTCTCTCCTTATACTATATTGATATGTACGTATATTATTGCTATTCAACCCATAGTTTTATTGAAGGCAGAGTCAATCTTTTTCAGGTTTTATCTTCCCATAATACATATAGGGGATCAATGGTAATTAGTTGGGTATATGGATTAATGGACAGTTTTGTCAAAATGTTAATGAAAATTTGGGCATCAAGGAAACTGTTAGAAAAACAAAATAGCTGACACCATGTCAGTTCCATGTAATAAAACTATAATGCCTACGCAATAAAAGACAACGGAAACTTCCTATTACAGTATTTCACATAGGACATTATTAAACCAGAAAACGTCTACAGGAGGGAAATTAAAATTATAAGAGTGCTGGAACGGCCAAAGTATAATAGCAGACTAAAAAAAACAATCAAAGGCTGAGGGGGGGAAATACTTCAAGGCTTTGTCACACTGAGTGGGTGGCGATAGAGAGTGCATGCTAATAACTTTGGATTTTGAATCAGAAAAATCTCAGTTTAAATTTCAACTTTGCCATCTGCTACCTTTGTGACTTTGGTCAAGTTATTTAACTCTCTGAAGGTTTCCTGTTCCGCAAAATGGGGATAAAAATTTGTAACTCATAGAGATGTGATAAAGATTAAATTAGGTAACATATGCCAAACACTTAGCATAACGCCTGGCTCGTTGAGTAAACCTAGTCGCACGGTGGTTTTTCCTACTGCTGCTGTTGTCAATAAATTTTTAATGAAAAACAAGTTAGAATAAATACAAGAATTTTCTACTTTACCCATCAGATAATGGACTTCTACAATTCATTATCATTAAGATGTGGTATTAAACACAGGAAATAAAAAATAATTTTGGAAAAGATATGACAGACATCATAATCCAGAGAAGAAGTTAGTGTCATGTCTTCCTTGGAACACTGGACTGTTCCAGTTAATACTAACTTAACCCTGGAATACTAAATTATTATGGCGTGTGTTTCATTCTTTCTAACAAATATTTTTATGCAAGTGTTATACTACTTGGCTAATTGTAATTTTAAAATATGAATGTAAATAAATAAGGGGGAAGAGACAAATCTCCCATGCAGAAGAATTACAAATACTTTATATAGATGCTCTGCACTTAGGAGGTGGACTATGCCTCCCCACGCATAGTGACTTTCTCCCAAAATGTATAGTATGAAAAGGGAAGAGAAAGAAAGAGTAACTTTACAATGGGGAAACGTGACAAACACTACCTGAGCCAAGTGAGTGAGGTTAACATCAGCACTGATAAGTCATATGTATAGTATTAATCCTTGACATGATAAGAATGGCACTTTACCTCTGTGGTCTTCCTCCCCAAAACTCAAAGACCCAGGCTAATCATGAGAAAAACATCAGAGAAATCCCAACTGAGGTACATTCTACAAAATACCTGACCAGTAAAACCTCGAAACTGTCAGGGTTATTAAAAATAAGGAAAGTCTGAGAAACTGTCACAACCAAGTGGAGCCTAAGGAGACATGACGACTAAATGTAATGTTTTATCCTGGATGGGACCCTAGAACAGAAAAAGCACATTAGAAATAACTGAGAAAATCTGAATAAAGGATGGACTTTAGTTCATAATAATGCATCATATTGGTTCATTAATTGTGACAAATGTACCATACTAATGTAGAATGTCAATAATATGAAAAACTCACTGTGGGGTATATGAGAAATCTCTGTATTATTCCACAGTCATCTGTATATATTGAACTGTTCTAAAATTAAAAGTTTATTTTTAAAAACTAAGTAAATTTGTATAAGGCATGGACTTCAGTTAACAATTATGTATAAATATTAGTTTATTAAGTGCACCAAATGTACCATACTAATTAATATAAGATGTTATTGGCATGGGAAACTGGGTGTAAGGTGTATGGGAACTGTCTGTACTATTGTTGCAGTTTAAAATTTAAAGCTGCTCTAAAATATAGTTTATTTTTAAAAATATGAGTGTAAGAAAAATATTTTATTTGAAGTATTTTTTCTTTTCATTTTTTTCCATTGTTATTTCAAAAGATATATCCTACTTGGGGATTTCAGATTGTATAGCTTCATTATATCACTACATTTTTTAGACAGGTGGAGAAAATAAAAAAATAAAAATAATTAAATGATTCAAATGCATATTCAATGAAATATTTTTATTTCCTATTGTATAAAATTATAAAACACTACAGTTAATTCAAGTAAATCAACTACAGTTAATTCGAGTTATGGTACTGATTTGAAATGCAAACATCAGACATAAAGGAGATAGTCTTTCTACATGATTACAGAAAGGTCATTTTCTCTTTCACAATTTCTAGGTTCAACAGGACTGTCTATGTCATATGCCACAACAGTGAGATGGGTGAGCAATGATTTCAGTTTAGGATGCCGTGAACAGCAGCAGTACCAAAGAAGTCACTTATCTTTTTTCTCTCTTCTCCCCCTTGCATGTTTACTACCATATGTCGTAAATGGTTTAGCCTTGACATGAGAGCCCAGAGGTGGGTTTTTCTTGTGGTTTCTTTTTAAGCGTAGGAGAACGAGAAGCATGTGTGTCTCCTTTGGAGAAGAATTCCACCCCTCCACATCACAAGCTGCCAATATAACCTTGGCATGGAAATTTGTCACGCTATAGTCTCTGTGAACTCCATATCTCAGAGTACTTATTTCCTAAAAGAGTGTGGGGGGAAAAAAGCAAAGATGGTACCAAAGAAAAAAATTATTCCTAAAACAACCGTAGATAACAACGTCAGTTTGTGAAATTTGAAAAAATAATTTTAAATGAAATGCTATTTTCTCCATTTTACTCAGTGCTCCAAATGTCCACAAAGTCAAACCTTCTGCATAAATTTGGTTTCACTAGTTGACCCATATAAGTTGATAATTGCTACTTATATGGCAACATGGCGAGATGATTTTAGTGTAGATGCTCCTACCTGTACCTCTTTTCCCCCAACATCATCTTGTATGGCATCTTTCTCAGTTCAATAATTAATTCTCAAGGAAAGGTACTAGATAGAGAAAAAGATGATAGAGAGATAGGTAAATAATATATAAGATTGTATATATTTTACATACATAGTACATAGTAAATGACTCTCCTAACACAAACACTTGAATATAGAAATACCATATTCTGTATACACTTGTAGGGTGCCTTCAGAGTATCATTTCCTCCTTCATCAGGGACCCATTTGGGAATTCTGCAGTTTCAGGGAAGCACATGTGATCCAGCCTAAGCCAACAGAGCATTTCATCTCCCTGACTACAGTGATTGAGTCAGGAGCAGTCAACAGCTTAAACTGGTTCATTGACAGTATTTCTCAAGATTTTTGCAAGAAATACTGAGACCAAGACACTCTTTTTCTTGCTGAGTGTGAAGAAGGAAGCATTTTCCTCTGATGCTACTGGCATCCATCTTGGGAAAACAGCATTGAGACTGAAGGAAACTGGGCTCTTAGTGACATCATTGAGCCAATAAATCAGGCCTTCCCTGAAGCAAGTGCTGTTTCTAGTCTTTTTAATTATATGAGCCAGTAAATAGTTTTTATTGTTTCCACCAATTTAGGTTAGGGTGATACTTGCAATTACAGGCATACTAAATAATATAACACTCTTGAATTTTTAAAAAATGGTGTTAGTATAGCTCAACTGTCAAGAACTTAGACTATAAGCCAGACTGACTGGGTTCAAATCTCTGGTCTGTCACATATTATCTGTCTAAACTAGGTTGAATTTACTTCACCTTTATGAGTCAATTTCCCCATGTGAAAAAAAGGGGGAATTAAACACCTTCTTCATAGGATGATTGTGAGGTTTAAAGGAGTCCATGTATGTAGAATATAGTACCTGACACCAAGTATGTGCTCAGTAAGTGTTTGCTATTATTATTAAATTCTAAGCTAATGCTGTTTGACAAAAATAAAACAGGTTTTTTATATATTCTGTGTAGCCTAAATTTACAGATAGCCTAATGTAGTTGTAGGAAGTGATTAGCATTAAAATATAATAGACACAATTTAAATTCATTCCCTAGAAAATCATGTAAGTAAAAACAAAATATACCAAATCCTCCTGAGATCTAACCTATTTCCACACACTTTAACTTCCTAAAGTGCTACATTAATTCTTTCAAAGTACATGATTATATTTTAGATATCTATATATTAGGCAACTGTACTACTGATTTTTAACAGCCTAAATGAATTAATTGGCATTGTTTCCAAGGAGTCTTAAGATACATCGGTGTTCAAACTTGTTTGCCTGACAGAAAGGACACTTGTTAATCATGATGTTTTCAGAACAACATAAAATAAAAATGTAATAAATCTAAAGAAATCATAATTTTGAAATTACTTAAAATAAGCTACATGTATAAACAACCAGTAGCACGCATCGAACATTTAAGAAAAACTAGCAGGAAAAAAATAAAACCAATGAAATTCTGAGCACTAACTTAATTATTTTCTAGAAACTGGGAAAAATTGCCTTTATTTTATTTTAGTGGCAAGACCCATTCAGCCCTGTTTAACACACACCAGGAGCATAGTTTAAGAATAATGGCAGAGACAAAACTGTACACTTAATACAGTTCTTTGCACATAGAGGGCACATAATAAATGTTTTTGATTGGATGACTGGAAGACTCGAGTTTAACATTTATTCTTCATCTAACAACTGCAACTTGCAAAGTACCCACAGAGATGCTGTACTTTCAAATATTACACATGGCCCACTGAGTACAATGGTAGTGGTGCCCTTTCATAATATCTTCCATTATAATCTTCTATCAATGCTGAATGAAATATTAAAGTGAAGTATGTATGCAGTGATTAGCAATCTAGCCTTTCATTTCCTGAAGATTTGAGAGTGATTTGACTACTTGTACCAATCCAAAAGGGGGGATTAGACATTGCAGACTGAAAGAAATCAATGTACAATATCCTACAGCATTTTCAACACGTCTTCTGAATAAGAAGAAATCCAAATCATTGTATTTGTAGAAGATAATATTTTCCTAATGTGCTACATTTAGATCTCTTACGTCCCTTGCTTAATATTATAGTAAAAGAAAAGCTGTGAGCAGTGAGTTCAGCATCTTCAATGTGTTTGCTTCTGACAGATAATGCTCAGCTTCATGGTAACTGGTGAGGCACTAAAGCAGAACTGAGATAAGGTAAGTTCCCAGTAAATCGTGCAGAAGATTGCAGATTTAAAATTAACATTACAGCATAGTCTCTTGATTTTGTTGTCTTACACTATCATAGGAAACTGAAATCAGGTCTACCTTGATCAGAAGATAATTGTTATTTTATCAATGTTGATAATGATCAGAGTGCAAATTTAATGCTCCAATTCCAAACAGAGTTGTTTAACAACATACCTTAACACAGATAATCAATAGATATTTTAATGGCAGACAGGAGACCTATGAAGGTGTGGGGAAGCAAAACATCTTGGTTGAATTTTGAATCACTAGCATCATAAATTAACTGAATATCTTAAATGTAAATCCCAGTGGTTACCAAAATAGAGAGTGTGGAAAGGTATTCATTCCCAAAGACTCCTATACAGACACTTTGCTATTATATCTAAAATCAAAGCTATTTATTTTATCCCAGATTGGTCTTCAAAAATCAACAAAATCAGTAACAAAACAAATTTGTGCTTATTTTTTTGCTCACGAATTATATTGTGAAAGCACACAATGTTAGATGGTATCACAGGTCTCCAAGGTCCAGTTGGATGTAGATGTCATTTGATCTATTCAGTGAATGAACATGGAAGCATCTACTTATCAGGCGAAAACTATCTGTGTTAATTTAGAACTATTGACAATGACAGTGATGGATAAAAAGAACTGTGTCTGTGCTTGAGTGATTTATTCACTTAATCTCTACAATATGTAACATTATGTACTTCTGTCCCCACCCCACCCCACCCCACCCGGGGACCACGGACTGGTACAGTCAGTGGCCTGTTAGGAATCGGGCTGCACAGCAGGAGGTGAGCCCTGGGCCAGCGAAGCTTAATCTGTATTTGCAGCCGCTCCCCATTGCTCGCATCACTGCGTGAGCTCCGCCTCCTGTCAGATCAGCGGTGGCATATGATTCTCATAGGAGCGCGAACCCTACCGTAAACTGCGCGAGGGATCTAGGTTGCGTGCTCCTTGTGAGAATCTAATGCCTGATGATCTGAGGTGGAGCTGAGGTTGTGATGCTGGCACTGGGGAGCAGCTGCAAATACAGGTTATCATTAGCAGAGAGGTTTGACTGCACAATACACATAATGCACTTGAATCATCCCGAAACCATTCCCTCCTCCTCCCTTCCCCACCCTGCTCCGGTCTGTGGAAAAATTGTCTTCCATAAAACCAGTCCCTGGTACCAAAAATGTTGGGGACTGCTGATTATGTATCTGTTACTTATTATGAATTTAATACAGAGCTTAAAGGCATTTGTAAGAATTGTTTAAATAACTTCATACAAGTATTTACAACAATGGTTCTCTGCCCTGGAAGCATAATAGAATCACTGAGAGCTTTTAAAAAGTACTGGTGCCTGGACCCTACCCAAAATCAATTGAATCGGAATTTCTGAAGGTAAACCCAGGCGTCAATCCTCAAAGGCTCTACACTTCTACTTTATATCTCCACCTCCCCCCAACTTCTGACATCTTTTTACTCTGGGCCTTCTGGAACTTATGGTCCATCATCAACAAAATCTCTTATCCTCGACTTCTTCTACTAAGCTCTTATAACACCATTTTGTGAGTTAGGAAATGGTGCTTCTCCTTAAGACGTTTTACTTCCAGCTGATGGGAAATTGCCAGACTAAATATACAAAGCTTTCAGTGAATTCTACACTGTGAATGAAGCCTTCTTAGATGTGGCGCTCCTATGCAGTACAGATCCCTTCCCTTTTAAGCTTTCACAGAAGCCTGGCTCTGCAGAGGACTCTTTTTCACCTCTGGGCCTTTCATGTTTTCTCCCCACTTCTCTCATGCCTTCCAGCCTGAAGGTGTAGTGAGTGCTCTCCATGTTCTTCGTGACTGCTTTCAGACCAAACTCTCCTCCCTAAAAGTCCCAAATTTTGAATCTCTTATCAGACTATACCACACACTGCCAGTCCTTGTTGCTTTGTGTCACTCATAATTCCTGAGAGATTTTCTCTGGCAGTTTTTCTCTGGTGCTTTCTCACACTATTCCTGTAATAATTTCAATTATCACATAGATTGATCATTCCAGAACTCAGAATTCTAAGTCTGGTGACATTTTCCTTTCCAGTGGTCTTGTCATCTACCATTCCTCACTTCCTAGAATAAATCCTAGACCTTGTCATTACAATACTGCAATATTGGCATTACAATAACTGCAATAATTTCCTCACTGTCCCTTATTCCCTGAGATCCTCAGATCCCTATTTATCCAGTTTAAATCCAAAGTCAGTTTTCATAATTGCTCCCTTGCATACACACTCAACTCCCTGCCCCTCTCTTCCTTCATTGTACGACCATGTCAAAACTTCAGCCTTGGTTAAATAAAACTATCCTCTTACTGTGTACCTGCACCCACACAGCCAAATGTGGTTGAAAGAAAATAGACAGTCATGGTAAGCACTTTATGATGACTAACCTCAAGTGTATCCTTAATTTTACGTGCAATCATAACACATTTGCCTAATACATTCGTTGTCCAACACTCTCCTCTTCCTCCTTAAAGCTATAATTCCTCCTCCTTCTTCCTCAATTTCAGCTTATTAGATCTCTAAGTAGACATAAGTAACAGAAGAGAACCACCCAAAGTCCCATCACCAAATGAATCAACCCAATTTTATCTGTGCCCATATATCCTGCCTGTTCTCATAATCAAGGTCAACCCCATGATTTGCGTACTAAATAATATCTCTTCTTGCCTATTCAAGGACATGCTGCAGTAATTTACTCATCCCTCTCCTGTATCATCTCAACCTTTCCCAGCAAAATACAAATTAGCTAGAAAGCTCATTTAATATGAATTTGGACTGTAGATCATATATTACATCAATGTTAAAATTCCTGATTTTGGTCATTATATTGTGGTTATGTAAAAGAATGGCCTTGTTCTTAGAAAATATACAGTGAAGTATTCAGAAAGGGGGGCATGGTATCTTCAACTAATATTCAATTGGTTCATTAAGAAAATGGAGAGAGAGAGAGGGAGGGAGAGAGAAAATAAATGAAAGGAGAACTTAAATATTGGTTAATAAGTAAAGGGTATTGTATTAATCAGGTTTCTCCAGAGAAACAGAAACAACACGGTAGAGAAACATAAGGAAAGACATTTATTATGTGGGACGGATTCACATGAAAAGTCTCATGATCTGCCATCTGCAGACCAGAGCTTGGGAACACTGATGGGGTACTTCCAGTCTAAGTCTGAGGGCCTGAGGAACGAGGGTAGCCAATGGTGTGAGTCCCAGTTTGAATCTGAAGGTCCAAGAACCAGAAGAACTGACGTTCAAGGGCAGGAGAAGATGGATGGCCTAGCTCTGCTGTGCAAATTTGCCCTTCCTCTGCCATTTTGTTCTATTCAGGCACACAACAGCTAGGATGACACCTGCCACATTGGTGAGGGTGATCTTCTTTACTAAGTCTACCAATTCAAATGTTCATCTCTTCCAGAATCAATCTCACAGACACATCAAGAAATTATATTTTACCAACTATCTGGGCACCCCTTAGCCCAGTCAAATTGACACACAAAATTAACCTTCACAGATATATGGAGCTCCTTGAACCATTCTTGCAGCTTGAAATTTTCATGTATGTTTTAAATTACATAAAATAAAATGATACAATATAAGACCTTCTAACACAAGAAAAAAATGCAAAAATCTCAACAGATTATTTGTATTTCTTCCTAATGTTTGGCTAAAATTCTCTGCATAATACAACAGATTACATCACATTACAAAATGAGCTAATACATACTTTAAACTCTTCAGAAAATATCATAAGTGTTTCTGAGAACTGTTAGCCAAATCTTCAAGTGGTTGTTTGGTTTTCATTATGTATACAGCAGAAAATATGTAAAACTTCCTACCAAAATTTTTACCATTAGAATAAGAATATAAGTTCCATAATTCTTAATGTTGTTCACTTTCTTTAGATGATAATACAACAAAGCCTGACCTGTAAGAAGCTTTCAACAGCAAGAGTCAAGAAGTACAAAAGATATCAACAAGTTTATGTTGCAGATATTCTAGAATTTATTTTATGTGAGTCAAACACCGGTCCAAGAAATGGCCTTTGATACTAAACCAAATCTTAATTTAGAGTTATTTAAGGTATGAGGATTCCAGTAGGTGGCTGTTTCTAGATTATTTAATAAGATACCCCTCCATTTTATGACTGTGTCCAGGGTGACCAAAAATAAATGCATTTCTTGAGATAGTAATAATTTCAAGACTGACAAGAATTAGAAACCTTTCAAATTTGTAAGAGTAGCCACTTTGGCATCTCTATATAAAGATAGTTACAAAAGCCTTGTTTATGCCTTACATTTTATTTCATTCAAGCTGGATTTTGCTAAGGTCTACCAGGAGTGCATTTTCCACAATTTGAGAAGGAGAGAGGTCAGGGATGACAAATAAGTGGTAGGTGCACCCCACTTACCTCTTCCTCACTAATGGAAGACATTGCTCAGACTTCACAGCACTCTCTAAACCCAGCTTCACAATACTTCCCAGGACAGGACCCTAGACAGCCACTCACCATGAGCTGATATCTATTTACTATCCTTTAGTGTGAGTGGAGATCTGCTCTGATGAAAACTATTTAGAAAGATTAGTTGAACTATATTGGTATAATTAAAGTAATCGTTTGCCAGTTTTCTGGACCAAAAACAAGAGAAGATGAGCACTTCTCTGTAGGATTTGTCATTGTAAAACAGTAATTGTTAGTATTTCAAAGGAGCATGCTCAGAATATGTTCAAAGCCTAGAAGAGACCTCAAATCTCCTCAAATGCAACCCCTTTATTTTCCAAATAAGAAAAACAGACGACTAGAGAAGTGAAGTAATTCACACAATGAAACCCACAGGCATAGGAAGGATGACACAAGATTCCTTCCTTTTCTGACTCCCAGCCATGTAGTCCTTGCATAATACAGCCTTTGATAAAAAATTAGTTTATCTTCCTGATACGTGTGTGTGCAAGAGAAAGAGCTAGAGAGGGAGGGGAAGGAGGAGAGCCAGGGAGGGGAGGGGTGAAGGGGAGGATGAAAAGGGGAGACAGGAAGAAAAAGGGAAAAAAGAAGAAAAAGAGGAAGAACTAGAAATTAATTACCTGGGTCTGTCTTTTATGTACTCAACTATCCAAAGAGCAGCTGAATTCACATCACTAGGACTCAATCATTTAAAAACAGCACAAGAAAGAAAAAAAACAACAACTATAACTAACAACACACCGAATCCTTTTGATCTCTAAAGTTTCCCTAGCTAAGGGTTAACAACCATGAGTGTCAAAGGAGGTGGTGACTTCATCTGAATAATACTTAAGATCTAATGTAATACTGCTCCACAGAACAGCGGGAAGAGTTAAAATATAGGCATTTCAAGATAAGTTTCTCTCTCAACCAGACTCAAAAAGTCAGAAGATTTGAAAGCTATTAGGACTATGATAGATGATCCTCTTTCAGACATCTTTCTTTTTCACTGACAAGTTGCTGTTAAAAATTAAAGTAAAAAGAGGCCTCCTTTTTTGCTGCACATTTTTAATGGACCTGAAGCCAAAATAAGTCAGACTAAATTATGGGAGTAAATGACCTCCCGGGAAGTATTATACCAAATTCCAAAGTATTGTAAAGACTTTCCTTTGATCTTTTTAGCTTCACAGCCTGAAATTCAAAATCTGTATTTAATTTTAGATTGCATATACCAGCTTTTAAATTTTCTTTCCAAAATGATATATCATTTTAAATGATAGAACACCTTTAACTTATATTACTTAAAACTGCTGACTGCCACTTCTTTATTCTTTTACCCTATAAAAACAGATATAGATATAATTAATTGCTAGAAGTATTTGGGGTTGGGTGCCATAATGGATAAACCACTGACCTTCACTTAAGAGATAGCACTTTAAACTCAACCTTAGTTCCTACATGAAATAACTGATCCAAAATGAAGTTTCTAGTTCACACCTGAGGAAGACGCTGAATATAGAAAAAAGAAAGCTAGAAAGAGATAAATCTCTCTAATCCCTGCTTTTAGGACTATTTTGGATAACTGCATCTTATCCTCAAAACATCTTTTGGCAGGTTGCAAACAGGTGCACTCATCTTCAACACAGACCTTTCTGTAGTTCCACAGATGCCTTAATTGAGCAGTGTTTCGACAATAATGCATGCCCATTAACACCTGTAAATTATTCCATATTCTTAAATAGAAACATTCCACTCTGGTAGAGAGAATCTCTTGGATATTTTTCTGTTAGTGCTTATTGCAAATGTCTTTATTACTATCTTTGCAGAGATTTGTGCCAGCATCTGCTAAGACAAAAAAAAAGTACACAATAATAGTTTGATTTCATAACTAAGACTTGTCAAGCTAAGGACAGAATTTAAGCATCATCTGTTAATCCAAGTTTAAGCCTGAGTGGTGTGAACAATAAAATCAGCAATAAAATGAGCAATAAAATCAATGTGTACCCCCAGAAACCGAAATCTAGTCCTGCGGGTCATGGAGCGTGCGGGATATGTGAAAACTGATCCTGTGAAATTTACTTATAACTACTGTTCTAAAGCACTCACATGGCTTTGATCTGATCTTTGCACATGGTTTTCTGATACCATCCTACATAAAACTTTATATTCAACCCAAAAGATTGTGTAGCCTACCCATATTTTCTATTTCCCTTGATCAGTCTTCTAGGTTTCAATGTGGCCTTAGAGAAATCACATTATCTTTCTATGACTTTTACCACAATTACAAAATCACGGGAGTAAATTTTGCTCTACGCATGTCATAGGTAGGGCTGAACCGTGAGCTAAATGAGGTGCCTTGTGCACAAAAGTTAAGGAAGCAACTTACTCCCAGTATCATGCAAGTGCAGGGTTGGCATTTGCGTGAGTTTGAGAGTGAGGGCTTCCATGCTCAGCACAAACTCAGAATTTAGTATAGTATTTACTTCATTCAGAAATGTTTATTCAATGCTAACTATGGGGCAACTATAAAAGCTGGGCAAGACATATGCACACACACACAGAGCGAGAAAGAAAGAAAGAATGCATTATTTGAAAGTAATGGAAAATAACCAAGGTAAGTGGAATTTAAGAAAGCTATATCCTAAGAAAATGGAAATTCACTGAAGAATTTCCTAACGTTTACCATCGCATTTTCTTCTTAAGACATCTGCCAATTCACATCAAAGAGAATGGAGGCCAATAACATTATCAATATGTTCAAAAAATAATATAAAAAGACGGAGAATTTCATTATAGAATAAAAATCTATAATAAGGAATCAAATAGAAATTCTAAAACAAAAAATACAACTAAAACTAAGAAATCAATATATGGATTTAACAGCAGATTAGTCACAGCCATAGAAATAAGCAGAAAATTCAGAACAAAGCACTAAAGGAAGAAGGGTGAAATATATATAAAAGAACATAAAAGACGTTGGGTCATGGATAAAGGGTTTAAATACATGTAGCTGGAGTCCAAAAAGGGAAAAAAGCAATAAAGAGGTAGAAATACTATTTAAAGAAATACGAGGTAAGAATTTTCCAAACAGATACAAGAAGTTCTACTAACTCTAAGAAGGATAATTACAAAGAAAATCACACCTAGTAACATCACATTAAAACTTAAGAATAAGAACAAAGAGAAATTATTAAAAGTACATGTGGAGAAAAAAGACATTACCTGCAAAGGAACAGTAATGAAAAGATTTGACTTCTCCACACAAACAATGAAATCCAGCAGAAAGGAAATGACATCTTCATTTAAAACATCAAAATAAAATTGCTGCCAATCTATAATTACTTATGCAGTGCTTGGCTAATAAATGAGCCACTCAAAAACTTACTTTGGTTGCAGACATATTTTCATTTTTTATATGTGTGAAGAAAGAAATTCTTGTTTGATGTGATATTTCATTTTAAATTTTTAAATTTTTTCTTACTGTTGCTTTCTTCTGAGTTGTGACTATTGTGATGAGTGCTTAATCTTGTGATGCCAATGTACACTGTATTCTTTTAGCACAGCTATAGTGTCATTGCTATAAAACACAATGCTTTGCCATCTAATTTGATTTAAAAAATAATGATCCACACTCTACTGTGCCTTAAAAGCACGTATTTTTCAGAGTCCACCTTTCTCTTTTTTCTTCTTTTGTCATGGTGGCTATATGCTAGTATAAAAGACAAAATAAAATGTTGCTGTAAGGCAGTATATGTAGTACCTGAAACCCTTTTTGAGTTAAAAATGCATCACTGCAGTTTGTAGTACACTGATCAGAAATGTGGTAATGAACACCGTATATGGTATCTATGGCAATGATTAACCCTACCATTGTACTTGGAAAGCAGACATAGAAAATACAAAATGAATGAGCATGGCTGCTTTTTAATAAAACTTTACTTATGAAAAATGAAATTTAAATTTCATATTATTTTCATGTCTTAAAACATTGTTTCTTTTTATTGTTTTTCATCCATTTACAAATGTAAAAACGAATCTCAGCTCGTTCACAGGTCATTAAAAACAAACCATCAACAAAAACAGGTTGTGGGTCTCCCAGTTTCTGGGATGATGTATGAAAGATAAATCTGAAGCTTACTCTCAATGTTTAAACTTTTAAAATTCAAAAAGTTGTAGATTCACAATGGGACTGTCCATTATTTCATGAATTAATAAGGTTTTGTATTTCAAGGATCATCTTAAATGTATAACCTGTGAAACATATTTGATCTCATTAGCCAATGTGAAAAAAGTATTTTCTCACCTAAAAATAAAATGTGAAAGAAAACTTTCATTGTCTCTCCTACTCTTTTGCACTTTTAACAAAATGTGCATACAGGAGGGGCATGAACTAACAGAACTTTGCTCTGTTAAATATGATGAGGATGCAGATACTATATGGATCTTGTAAATGGATGTTATAAAAAAACTCAATCTGCGTACACTTATAGGTCACTTATTTTTACCAGATTTTTTTATCACAGTAAAAATAAAATACTTGGTATTATGACAGTTACTTGAATTTCTATATTTATTTCTTAAAGCTGTCTTGGAATTCTTTTCTTTTCTTCTTGTATCATTTTCTTCAACAAACATTCTTAGTTTTAGCACTAAGGCTTACAAAAAACAATCTACTAAAATGAGCAGTGTTCAATGGCACACTGCAATGGGATCTTCCTATTTTAGTTCTGGACTACTGTGATTGTTCTCTGTAGAGAAAACAAAACAGTAAATATGTCTAACAAGATGGGTAGGAGGAAGAATGAAGAGAGAGAGGGTGGAGAAGGAAAGGAAAAAGAAAGAGAAAGGAAGGGGGGAGGCGGAAGCAAGAAAAGAAGGAAGGAAGGAAGGAAGGAAGGAAACAAACTTTTCTTGGAGGACAGGTAACTAAAGTCATATTGAACATCTACTATGCAAATAATATACACTACCCACAGCCACTTTTTTTTCTCATTTTCCCTGCTTCTGACTAAATTCACTTCACTAGCTTGCATTATTTTGACCTACCCTTTGCCTATGCCACTCTCGTGTTCCATCACAGTATTTCTGAACGCCTGTCTATGCATATTAGGCATCTTCACTTGGATAGGTAACTGCTGCCCCAAACTCAACAAGTCTACAACTGAAGTTATCTTCACATTAAAAATTACAACTTCTATGCCATCCAATCATTTGGTAGCCAGATCACTCTTTTTTTCCCACCTTTATTGAGGTATAATTGGTATACATAAAAAAAACCCTGCACATAATTAATGCACACAATGTGATGTGTTTGGACATGTGTATAGACTTATGTTACCATCACCACAATCAAGGTAATAAACATATTCATCACCTCCAAAAGTTTCCTTGAGGTCCTTTGTTTCTTTTTTTGTTTGTTTTTAATTGTCCAAGTTCACAACCTTGTCTTTTAGCCTTTGCTATTCTAATTGTACCAAATTCACTATTATTAAATGGTTTTTTCTTCTAAATTACTCACGGACTTGTCCTTTTCTCTCCATCTTCGTTCCCACGCTTTCATCAAGTTCTCACTAGACAATTCTAGTAGCCTCTTGGCTGGCCGCCTAACTCTATTACTGCAGTAGCCCCCCTTCAAATTGGCCTCCAACAATCTTCATGTGGTATTCACACCCTTGTGTAGTTCTGGTGTGCATATTACCAGGGTTGGTCTTGTAACCAGTAAAATATGGAGAAGTGAAGTATGTAACTTCCAATATTACATTATAAGAAGACTTCAGCTTCCATCTTGTGTTTTTGGTCTCTCTCATGCTAAGATCACACACTCTTGGATCATTCACTCTGGTGGAAGCCACCTGCCATGTTGGGAGAGCTTTCAGGCAGCCTACACAGACACCTAAGTGGCAAGAAATGGAGGCCTCTAGCCAACAGCCACTGAGGCCTGTCAACACCTATGTGACTGAGATTAGAAGTAGATTTTCCAGGCCCAACAAGTCTACAGATCTAGCTGACAGCTTGACTTCAACCTTGTGAAAGCACCTAAGCCAGAACCGTCAAGCCAAAATGCTCCCAGATTTCTGACCTTCAGAAACTGTGAGACAATAAATGTATGTTCTAAGCTGCTAAATTAGGGAGTAAATTTGTTACACAGCCATACATAACTAATACAATTTTCATTTTATATATGACAGTCATTTACTCATATTATCACCCTGCTTAAAAATCTCTAAAGGCTGATTATTGTCTGTTACTTCAAGTCCAGATTTCTCTGCTTCCATTACAGACCTCTTATTATCTAATACCACCCTAACATAAAACCTATGAACAAGCACAGCTTCTCTGAACCTAAGTGCTCGTTCCAATATTACCCTTTGCTTATATTGTTCCACCTTCCTGAATATCTTCTTTTTTCATCTCCTCTTATCCAACACATTCAAGTACCAGGTCATTTATAATCACCTCCATAAAGCCTTTTCCAATGGCTCTGTCCCACACACTGATTTCTTCCACAGAGTTAACTCAATTTTGCTCTAATTATTTCACATAAGTTGGTTCATCAGAGTTCACTTCTTTGAGTTCATTCTCCAACCCTCACCACCTTCACAATATTTATCTCCCCCTCGTCCAGTTTCCAGATAACCACTAAT
This sequence comes from Daubentonia madagascariensis, assembly GCA_023783475.1. Classification (NCBI taxonomy): domain Eukaryota; kingdom Metazoa; phylum Chordata; class Mammalia; order Primates; family Daubentoniidae; genus Daubentonia; species Daubentonia madagascariensis. The sequence continues at coordinate 43,325,833 of JAKFHU010002088.1, read as the reverse complement.
TAATTGGATGTTTAATCCTGTTATCATTCATCCTCCTAAGGTGTTTGCAACAAAGTTAGATCACAGTATCATTTTGAAACCAATGCTTATTTCAGTGATCCTGACCCTACTGTTATATTATCTCATCTAATTGTTTGAATGCTTAAAAATGTTATTAATAACTTAGGATGAAGAAAAGTGGTCAGTAGATTAAAAGTACAAAATTGGAAGTCTGCAGAAAATACAGTGTAATGGTTTTCTAAATAACAACAAAGGCAATTTGAAATAGTGACAGATGGAAAATACTTTAATAGAAATGTTAATGGATATATTTATGTTTTAATATTTAGTTTATGTAAAATCTAGAAGAAAAGCAAAAAATAATCAGATGAACTAATAATATCACTATACTGAAGTGACCAGATGATTTTATCTGACTGCTGTGACATTATTTCTTTTTCTGAAATTAGAAGACATTCACCATATTAAAATAGTCAATCACTATTTAATAAATTTATTCTCTCATTTTAATCCATGCTAGGGTGTCTTAAGTATGGTGTCATTAGGCTTATATAACAGAAAGACACAATTTCAGGTTCTTTTTTATGGAACTGCTTTATCAATTTGAGGTTGCCTTTTTTGGATCATGGTGATGATCTCACCTTTTTATCTGTTCATCAGATAGTGCAACATTCTATTTATACTCTTACATTGTATATTGAAGCTAGGAAATCCTAAAATAATTTTTAAAAGGGAAGAAGTTTGTGCCTCTCTGAATTTGGAGAAGGACTGATGGTAGTGAATGAAAAATTTTCTACAAGGGAAATGAAACCCAGAGACCAAAATACATTTAGAAGTTCTATTAATAAAATCTAGTCCATGATCAACACTTATGTGCACACATGGAAAAAACATTCATCAGGGGTTGAGCAGGTGGGAGGGGGGTGGAGGGGAAGGGAAAACTCACACCAAATGGGTGCGGGGCGCACTGTTTGGGGGATGTTCACGATTGTAGCTCTGACTTGGGCAGTGCATGGGCAATATATGTAACCAAAGTGTTTGTACCCCATAATATACTGAAATAAATAATAAATAAAGAAATAAATAAATAAAAATAAAATAATTTTACTGAAAGAATTGCACCTGCTTAAGTTATAATTTATACTTAATTCATAGGTTGAATTTAGTCATAAAGAGAGAGAAGAGTTAGAAGGGGCTGAAAAACATATTAGATCAAGTCAAACAATCTTTCATGCAGTTTGAAATTTTCTATGTTACCAGTATATTGAATTATGAAATATATGTTTATATTTCTAAATTGCCTATTAAATGTATTAATAAATGTTGAAAAAATAATAAAATCTAGTCCAAACAATTCCATAACTTAAAATAATTTTTTAAATTAAAAAATTTACCAGAGAGCCAATATTCAAGATCTAGCTAAGTTTTTTCCACCAACCTTTTATAAATAAAATTATATTATTATATTAAGGGAAGATCCATTTCAGGCTATCAAGTGTCTTTATTCTAAATGGAAATAACCAATGTCATTATCCAGGGAAGTATCTTCTAAATCTATAAAGAGGTTTGAAATTTCTAAATAATAAATAAATAACTGCAAATTCCAGGTTATTTTAGGAAAAGCTAGAAGTAACTAAAGAATCTCAGAACCAATGTGAAATGTCACCTTTTCAAAGTGAAATTTTTTCTTAGGATGCTGGGAGATTTCACGCTCAGCAGTCAGGCAGGGAAACTTCAGGGATACAAAACAGACTTGGAGTTGATTTTATGAAGGCTAGATGTTTGATGATGGAAAGGCACATTTTCTATTCACTTATTACTTCAAAAAATACTTATAAAGGGCCTACTCTGTGCCCATAACCCCCTCCCCATCCTCAAAGCACTCATTACACAAACTCACACACACACACACCCCATACGTAAAATGTCACATTAGTACATTCAAGGTGTGAGCAAGGTCCCATGAGTGCACAGAGGGCTAGGTATTTAGCCCTATCTGAAGACACGAGAGGGACATGGAAAGCTTGCTAAAGAAGATAATAATGGAGCTGAGTAATGAAGAATGACTGAGAATTTTCCAGATGGGCAAGGAGTGAGGGGAGAGTGTTCAGAAAAGGAAAATAGTATGAACATAGGCACAGAAACAAGCCATAACATGATTCCTTCCCAGGGAATGAGACTAATTAGCCCAGGTTGGGACACAGAGTACAGGTGTAGATAAAGTAGGGATAGGGCTGGAGAGCCAGTCAGGGGCCAATCATCAAAGGAAGCATTTACCATACAGAGACTCCCGAACCTCAGAGTGATGGAGAGGCTCTAAAGGATTTTAACAGGGGTAGTAATAAGGTTTGCACTGTGGAAATGCAACTCTGGCTATGAAGATAAATTGGAGTGGAGTGGCCTGTAAAACAGGTAAGGGAAGAAAAGATAGGCCCTGCCAGAAATTATAAGAGCCTGACCTGATGCAGTAGAATGGAGAAGGGGACAGATTCAAATTAGAGACTTATTGAGGATGTATAATTAATAGCACTTAGTGACCAATTGGACATATAGACTTAGTAACTCTAGGATGACTCCCACATTTATAAATTGGGTGCCCAGGTAAAACTTATATTCTGATCCAGATTATGGTGGGCAAAGAAGAGCAGCCAGTTTGTACACTGTTGTTTTGATCTGACCACAGTGCGGTTTGGTGAAAATAGTCAGTAGACAATTAGATATTCAGCTTAGACTGGCAAGAAAGAGGCCCAAGTTCAAGCCATAGATTTGAGAGAGATCAACATAGCTAATAGTTAGAATTATATACAATGGCTAAGGAACAATGACTGGCACATAGGTCCCATTTCAAAATCAACAGGGACAATTTAATTTTTCAAAATCTACATATCCAGGTCTCTATACCCTAGATATTTGCATATATCCTCCAGGACCTATTGTAGAGCCTTGAAGTGGAATTGACACTTGGGACAGATTTGATCATTTGACCAAATGACTGAACTGACTAGACTGGAGATGGGGGCACTAATGATGATGCAAGTTAATCAACAGTAGATCATGAGAAGTCTCAGTGGAAGAACAGGAAGAAGGAAGCCAGTCTGCGGGGCACTAGGAGTAAGGTGAAGGTCGGATGTGAACTGAGAAGTAAGGAGAAAGGAGGAAGTGCAAATAGTCACTCTTCCAAGAAGCTTAGCTGTGAAGAGAAGGAGAGAAATAAGTTGGTAAAGAAAGAGACAGGGTACAGAGAGGGACACATATATTTGATAATGTTTATCAGCTTAGAGATGATGCTGCCAATGAAGCTTTTAGTCTACATTAACCATTGACTGTTGAACAATCAACCAAATACAGAAAATAATTGTTTTCAGGAACTGACAGTCTAGCTCCTCAATTGCCCAATGGCCAATCATTACCCAAGTTTATTATTTGGTTGGCATCTTGTGAATATTGCCTCGTGATTTATTTTCAACATGAACTGTACTAGAAATTATCACATAAATTTTAGAAGGTAGTAATTTTGCCAATTCTGTGTTTATTCAAAATATTCATTAGAGTTTATTTTAATTCATTTTTCTTTGACGTTTTCCATTGTTAGGTATGTAGTCTTTACCCCGAGGGAAGGTTTGTAAAGCCAGAAAAGGGGATGGGAGGGAGGAGGGAAGATAAAAGGCAGCTGAGCAGGCAAAACAGGGAAGGTTGCAAGCCTAAAAGAGGGATATGACTGAAAACAAAAACATCTCAAGGACTAGCCGTCTGCTATGGCACAACTTCCTCCCAAACTTCAAGGACTTGCTTGCTGTATACTGTGATTATTGTTTAATTCCCCCCCAACTCCACTCCCTCCTCCCAACCCTCCATAAAAAACTCACTAGACCCCATTTCGGTGTGGATACCCTTTTCAGCCTCCACCCACCTGCACCCAGGTGCTCAAATAAACAATTCTTTATATCTTTGGGCTTCACGTGTTTTCTTCTCAGCTCCGGCCTAACATCCATCTCTCTCAAACATTTAGTTACCCAACCATATATTCCTCATTACAATTTGCAGGGGTGGAGTTTGAAGGCATGGCAAAATAGTTCTTTAACTTCTCAGATTACAAACAGCAGCAGGAGAAGCTGATGTTTTGCCCCAGGGAAAAAAGGAGGAAGATGAAGAGAAAGAAGAAAAGGGGCAGAAGAATAGAACCATAAAGAGACTTTTTTTTTCCAAATCATATATTTTTTCTAATGTCCTAGAAATGATCAAATTCAATAAAAAGAAACCTTGATAAACATTAGTTGTCTGTATGTGAGACCTATTTTATGCATGAGGATAAGAATTATTATACCTTCATTTCTGACAAATACATTCCAAAATTCCAAAAATGACTTCCTAAAGAAAACTCATTTTACATAAATGAATAATTATTAAATAAGTTTATAAAAGAACATGGGTATTTCAAATACTGATTTTAAATTTATTGAAATTAAGAAAAAAATATTAAAAATTTGATCATTCCAGTTTTAACTTTCTAGGAATCCTTTTACGATTTTTAAATCAAAGCTTTGACCTAGCAGTACCAGATTATTTACTTATTCTTTACACAATGGTTGTGATACTTGTGAACAAAGGGAGGTGTTTAATATTTTAAATTGTCTGCATTTAATTGAAAGGAAAACAAAACATCAAATATGACAAGATAAAAAAAAAATCAAGTTATAATCAAAGAAGTCCTAATCCCTTCCACAGGTGCAGTTGCTGAATTGTTTGTGTAGGCATCTACCCACATGCTTTGATAATTCAGGGGTCTTGTGGTCTCTTGTTGCATGAACGTATAGTCTGTGTTTTCCATTAGCATTAATGGGTGTTGCATATGCAAAGGAAGAGAAGAACAGACTCCATACTCTACGATTAATAACAACAATGCTTTCTATCCTGGTGAAGTACTCCTTGGAAAGCATCATATCTTATCCACTTAATTCAAAAAACTAGACTCCATACACTGGACAGGTAGTGATAGAATTAATCTAAATAATACAGAGAGTTAAAAACAGGTTTGCAAACGTGGAACTAAATGTTCTCTTCAAGACCTGGTTGTTACAGACCTTGACAACAGCTCAGGTGTGTGTAACAACATTAGTTACTAAATTGAGTCTTCCCTACGTTCTGAGGCACTGGGAATGGTCTGCTCTCACCAATTAATACTCCTGAAACAGTGTTTTGGTTTCCTTTTTCCTTGGGGGATGGGTGGGTGGGCAGGGAAAAGGATGTGTATTCAGTCCATGGTAACTTCAATTAGTTGCCAACCAAAGATTTCATCCTAGCAGCAAAACCAGGAGAAAAAAAAATCTTTTAAATTAATTTGAAGATGCCTACATTTCTAGAATGGCATTGCTTTAACAGGGCTATGCAAATGAGTCCAATTTAGCATCTTGTATTCAGCTGGAAACCATTGCTAAATGATCAGGATAGCCAGTCACAGATATTAAAATGAATTATATCTAATCTGAATTTTAGTCACGCTACATTAACTAATAGAAAGTTATTAACATTTCAAGAGAAAAAAAGCTTTTGCCTGCAAAATTAACAGTGGCTGAGATGTGACCTGTGAGCCATGAAGCCTGATCACTGTAATGACAGTGTAATGGCATATTTACATTAAAATCTCTGCAGCTAATATGGGATTCAGAATTGGACGGTAAGTCGAGGATTATTTAGTCTGGCCTGTTGGCCTTTCTCTAAGTAGTTTTTTCTTTTTTTTTACACTTCAATACAAATCTGAAACTTTTCATTTCATGACTATTTATGTGACCAGTTTCTACAGCTCAGTCTCTCCATCTTTACATGACTAGTTTTCCCTTTTCATTTTCTCTCTTGCTTCTTTTTCAATATATTTCTTTCTCTACATCTGTTTTTCTGTATATCTCTCCCTGTCTCTTGTTTCGTCTTTTCTTCCTTTGGCTTGATGAACTTTAACTGGTGCTCAATTGCAAACCAGTGGAGAGAAAGAGAGCAGTTCCTTCTTCATTTTTACTACTATTTGGCTTCAAAAATCAGGCCATTTTGATGTTTTTCATCTGTACTTTTAACATTCACATTAGAGGTTGCCATTCTGCAACAAAACCGGTTTGAAATGAGTAACAGTGCTGCTATTCTTATCAATCTCTAGAAACGTGGGAGGCATGAGAGGCCTTCCTGTTATCAGATTGTTTTTCCAATAGTCAGTTTGGAAGTTGAAGATTCAACAATATCATTTGCATAATCTACAGCACTCATTTACCTTGTAGATTCTGGTCATTGCCGTTTTTTTCTTTTTCTTTTGATTGAGGATAATAAAAAAGAATACAAAAAAATAGGAAAAATAACAAAATAATAGGAAGACTCAAACTGAACATTAATTTTATAGTGTTACAGGTGTTTGAACTTGAAAGAATCTTTTCTTAAAAAAAAAATCATCTAGAGCAGTGGTCCCCAACCTTTTTGGCACAAGGGACCGGTTTCATGGAAGACAATTTTTCCACAGACCAGGGTGGGTGGGGTGGCTGGAGATGGTTTCAGGATGATTCAAGCACATTACATTTATTGTTCACTTTGTTTCTATTATTATTGCATTGTCAGTTGCCACTCACTAATAGGGTTTTGATATGAGTCTGCAAGCAATTGATTTATTATGGTCTCTGTGCAGTCAAACCTCTCTGCCAATGATAATCTGTATTTGTAGCTGCTCCCCAGCACTAGCATCACCGCCTCAGCTCCACCTCAGATCATCAGGCATTAGATTCTTATAAGAAGCGCACAATGTAGATCCGTCACATGTGCAGTTTACAGTAGGGTTCATGCTCCTATGAGAATCTAATGCCACCACTGATCTGACAGGAGGTGGAGCTCAGGCGGTGATGCAAGCGATGGGGAGTGGCTGTAAATACAGATGAAGCTTTGCTTGCTTGCCCGCCGCTTACCTCCCGCTGTGCAGCCTGGTTCCTAATAGGCCATGGACTGGTACCAGTTTGCAACCCAGGGGTTGGGGACCACAGATCTAGAGAATGGCATAAAAATCTAGATTGCAGAGAACTAAATTCGTAAATTCTCAGATATGTCATCTATAGACTATTTTCTTAACCTATCAAATTTTCAAATAATGGACTCTAAACAGAACTTGATAATGAAATATAATGGAGGGGCAGTTATTATATTTTTCAAAAGGAGAGAGAACAAAAGACAAATAATGGGTTCTTTTAACGCAATTGGTGTTTGACACTTAGATATTTTGCCACAATTCTGCTTCAAAGATTAATCCAATCCATTCTTCTCTAATCGTAACAGCAAATAAAGTGAATACATATTTCTAGACTGTAACTTCTAACAATTTAGTATCTTGTTGCTTTCTCCATCCTTGAAGAGGGTATTATCAAATATATCTTTGCAGTTCTTGAATTTATTTTTTAAATCTTCTAGAAGAGGACTTCATCTGAAAGCAAGTTATCTTATTTACACTATGAATTTGTGCGCAAATGTATTTCAGCACAGACACATGTCAATCACAAAGGACGTCATGATAAAAATGCCACCTCAGTTCCATTTCCTAATTAGAAGAAGAAGATTGATATGGTGACATTGGTTTGACTGACATGAATCTATGCTAAATGTATGCTAAGCTCATATTTATAACAAATACAAGTGATGCATTTGTAGAAAACCAAAGATTCATTCAGTTTCTTGGATCTTTGTTAAAATAGAGGCATATTATAAATGTTGATTGAAGAAATAACTAGAAATTTGATCTGATGTAATATGATGCAAATTAAGTTTAAACAGTTTGAACTTTGATATTTCTAAATGCATTCTATATTTTGAGTTTTTTATAAGAAATGAAAGTGTAGGCTAAAAATAACTGACAACCAGTGTTTAATATTTCTTCTAAAATCCATCTTTCCCTTTTCACCATTGACAAAGGATGTTTATTCTGAATGTTTACAGAGAATATACAGATCTATGCTTTGGGCATAAATATTAATCATATAAAAACTTGCTGGCTAAATCGAATTACAGAGTGTCATTAAAAGAGTCTTTCTAAATTCTGGATACTTAGTAACATCTTCCATATGCCAAACTTCATGTTGTATTAGGTATTTATTTTCTAAATATATTAGATATGTTATCGAGTCAAAAAGTGAACAGCGTAAATGCTTAGAAAACAAAACATAAAGAATCTTAGTTAATAACAAATAAACCATATGTGTCTGCAGTCTAAAAAAAAGTCAGTTATAAACTTTAATATAGGTTTCCTACATGTAAACTTCTTGGCTATGCGTTAATAAAACTACCTAAAGGAAACAACACCCAGTCCTCATTTTGCTGTGCTTGCTCCAAGAGGCAAGAGGGAACACTGCACAAATTCCGTTTTCTCCTATAATTTTAAGATTTCATTTTGAGAGAAAGAATAGGTTGTGTCTTTTTAAAAGGGCCCAGGAGTTTTGAATGAGAGATGGGAGAGTGGTGGCCTATAAGAGAGAACATTGCTGATGAGAGAGTAAAGGTGACAAAACTGTCCCCTTACGTTCTTGACCCAAAGCATCACTGATACAATTTCTTTCTATTCAAAATGGTTGGGGAGAGGGAGGAGCAGGGAGGGATGGCTGGGACCTAAACAATATGCTGATTTTCTCCTTTGTCTTTCTGTCTTAGGTTTTCTCAAAAAAACCTTGGTTTATGGAGTTTTGATAAGCAAATATTGTGTGAAGCAGTAGGGTAGGATAGTTCTCTTAAAACAAATAAATGGTTATGTAAACCTAATTATTTTACTTTAATTGTAATCATTAAATCATAAAGTATCTATCCTTCTGCTGTGTTCTTCAGGTATCTCCACAAATTCTGAGTCCAGGAAGTTAATGCTATTGGAGTAATTATAAGTGCCCGTAACTCAATTATTTTTTCTGAAAACTTTTTGTTGCTCACATACAGAAAGACTACATTGCACAATAGTAACACAATATGGAATATATCATGGATAACATACATATATGTACAAACATACACACAACAGCTGACCTACTGTTGAAACACTAGGTGGAAAGACCTCTATCAGAGGCAGTATATTGTACAGTATATGCGGTTTAGAGCACATATTCTCAACCCACATTCCAGATTTTATGTTCTTGGCTTTGTCACTGCCAGTTGTGTGACTTCAGAAAAGTCCCTGAACCTCCATTTCCTCATCTATAAATGAGGATGACATTTTTTATGAATCTCATGAAGTTATTTTGAGAATCAGATAAACTGGTAATATGAAGCAGTTACGATAGTGCCTAGCTTATAGTAAATAAATATAAGCTCAATAAATATTCAATAAATAAATATTCTCTACTATGCTAAGTATTATATTATTACTATTATAAATAAGTTTTTCATCGGAGATGGAAGATAGAAGCACAGGTAAAGTTCAAATATTACATCAATCACTAGACACATCTGTCTACAAATAGAAGGATATATGGCCTAGGGCCAAATGATAGATATGTATGTTTCCAAGCAAGAAAGAAAAGACCCATGTGGTAAGGTTTGAGGGATATCACCAAAGTCATCTTACTCAAACTTTCATCCCTTTCAAGATGAACTTGAAAAAGTCACTTAAGCTTTCTGGGACTCAATTTCCACATCTATAAAATGAGGAGGTTCAAGTAGATGATTAGTAAACTCTTTCTGAACTCAATGATAATTTCCCTTTGTTACTGTACGGTAACAACATCTATTGTTATAACGAGATAATGCAAAGCTTTTAAATCCCCAACATGTAAGTGTCTCAAACAAGACATCCATAACTCCTTAGTTTGCACTTTTCTTTTTTGAGTTTTAGGAGAGAGGAGCGTAAGAAAAACAATATAGCTTACATAAAGAGAAGGTGAGCAGACTTGCAAAACACAGGGGAATTATTTTGACATGGAGATGGAGGCCCCTAAACAAAACCTACACCTGCTTCCCATCAACATCAAGGGCTGGCCTTGTCAGCATTTAAGCATTCTTGGCTGTGTAGAAATCTCCTGGCCCACTCACCAACGAAAGGAAACACCAAGCAAAAAACATTAAGTCTTCTAGATAACCTACTGTGAACATGAGAATCAAAATAGTCTTTCTAGCTGGATCAAAAATTGAAACTAAAAGAAGGAACCAGACATTCTTTCTCAGGATCAAATTCAGTTGTGAAGAGTGTGTTGCACAAAGACGTGGAGTGGAAAATATCTCATGTTTTTGGGAATTGAGAAGAGTCCGGCTTTCCTGCATGAAGCAGGCTTAATAGTTTGAATATATCACCTGGTTTTCTGAATCATTTGAGTTTTTTCCTTCCCTAAAGTTTTTTCTTCATTAAAGGTGACTACTCCGCACCCTGACATCTAATTCCTCTCTTTGTATCATTTAGGTATATGTACGCATGCTTATGTTCTCTCAGGGAAAATACTATATTTTGCTCATCATTATAATTTTAAAGGGTACCTATTTTTTTTTTTTTTTTTTTGAGACGGGGTCTCATTATGTCATCCAGGCTAGAGTGGCTGGAGTGAAATGTAGCCTTGAACTCCTGGGCTCAAGCGATCCTCCCAAGTCCCAAGGCTGGGACAACAGGCACGTGCCACCTCACTGGGCTCAAAGGGGTACCTATTTTTAAGATAAATACAAATGAAATATTAGTCAAATCTCAGAGCTCAATTCAGTCGTAATTCGTGATATTATTCATCCAACTTGTATTTTTTTAATGGCAATTGAGTAAGGATGTAAAAAAAGTGAATAGATTATTGTATAGCATATATTTTGGTTAAAAACTATAGCTACTGCTTCTTTAACTATAAAGTTATATGAGTAATAAAAAATTGTTATAATTTTCTGTTATAAACCCTGATTTTTTAAATAGGCGAAAGTTTCCTCCAAATGAGATTATTCAAGTTTTATTTGGGGTAGTGTGTGAAGGATAAAAATGAAACCTGTTAATTCTAGCTGAATTTTTCTGGACAGATGTTGTTTCCTTATGACAAATGCATAATTTAAGTCAATGCAGTCAACAAAATGGGGGCAACATCAATCAAATTTGTCAAATTCCTTCTACTGGTCGATTCTTTCAAATTTGCTCTAATTGGACCACAGATACAGTTTCAGAAGGCCAAATTTAAAACTAAAACCTAAAGTGGGATTAAAATTGTAGAGTGTCTATATGACACTCGTGGGAATTATAAAAGGTGGTGGAGAACAGGCTAGATTTAGACTTCCATTTGGCCCTTCAACCAGTAATGTTTGTGCAGTCCACAACTTGTGCAACCTTATGCAGCAGCCCTGAAACATTTTTTTGGTTGAGCAAACAAATTAAATGCAAAGTTTCTCCTCAAAAGGTTTATGTTGTTATTAATTGAGTACATGTTAACTCTCTTCTTAAGGTAATATTCAAAATTGTGACAAATAAGCATGATTGTTATCCAGATTCACTTGTCAGAATAATAGCAAACCCCATGAAAATTTCAAAATAACTCAAAATTTAGCAGATTCTTTGTCACCTGTGACAGGGGACTCTTTTTTCTCACTCAGGCTTTATTTGTTAAGAATCAGACATGTGGTAAACTCTGTAAATATTGGGAAACTTACCCTTAGCAATTATTTTATTTCTTCACAATAAAAATAAATGTACTCATATGAAATCCATACCTCTCTTACATTGATATACCATATTGAAAGGTTAGTTAGATACATTCCCACTTGCATTTCAAAAGCTATAAAATGTGTATTTATGTGTATGCATACTCATGCACAATAGGAATCTCTTTGTGTTTAGAATAAACAATGTTAGAGAGCATTTATCTTTCAACTCTAGACTCAGAGCATAGTAATATAAGAAAGATTCATTCTAAATAACATGGACAAGGGTTTAAAATAAAAATTAAGTATTTTTTAGAAGTTTCCAACCTGGCTGCAAATTTACAAGTTCATTTTTTCATTGTTTCATGTAAAAATGAGTGAAGTAACTCATGAAAAATCGTGCTTCACGTGTGATTAAACTGATTTATTTCTACTTTTAATTCCACTTACTTTAACAAAATGCTAACATTAAAACAAAGAGGGAGCCTTTAGAAGCTGACAGGAAGTTTGGTTTTCAAGTAAAATCATGGGATTGGAGCCCATGCTTGTCCACACCATGATCACTGGCATTTACAGGAAGGAATTTGTGCAATGGGCAGGAAGATTATTGCTAACGTTATCCAGAGATCATGAGGCTTGCATTTAACAAACATAACTTTATATTTTCCAAGGCCAACCTCTAGCCAGGAGTCAGGATATATCCTCTTGGCAGTTAGGCTGGGGATGCAAGTTATTGACTGACGTACCATGAAATACCACCAGGCCTTAGAAGGATAGCTCACTGCAGAATGTGCTAACTAAATGACACTTAATTGAAACAGTAAGATCTTCATGGCAAATTATAATATGTAATTTGCACCATTTATGTATCTGCTGCAAACACATTAATAAAATGGATTATTCTCTAACAGTGAAAAAAATCACAAACTGCTAAATCTTATATGCAAAGTGCAGCACTTATCTCTACCTGTGGCCTTTGGAGTTTTGTTCCTTATACTTGCTTAGCAATCTTCATGCCCAATGTTTGACTCCCATTTGATATTTAAGGTGCATACTGATATTTCTGTTTTGGAATTTCTGTTGTGCACAAACGTAGCCTGACAGCTCTTCCTCCACAAGAATACTTGAATGAGTGAAACTCGAGTTGGAAGGGAAATGGGTAATGAAAGTGGTTTACAGAGCTATTATTAATTGCTTTTTGCACTATACCAACTCTTCCTATTCACTAACTGATGTCTTCTCCTAGTAACTTGGGAGCAGGGAAGGAAATGTACAGTTGTGGCCATTTTAATTCCTATCAACACTCCCACTTTGATGTATTCTTAAACTTATTTCTCACTTCTTATGGTGAGGGAGTTCAAGACATGAAGTTTCTCTACCCTCTCTCTACCTTGTTGGCAGAGTTACAGAAACAGCCAAGACTAGCCCACACGCAGGTGAAGAGTGCATTCGGGGTCCTCTTACTACTTTCAGGAAAACTTTCCCAAGGGCTGAGCTCAGAGAGTCAATGGCATCATGTTGCTCCTGGCCAAAGAGAGAGCACCAGGGCCACACCGGGGGCCCTCCCCAGTGCAGCCAGCTCTCACCAGTAGGGCTCCAGGCCACAGACCTTTCTCTCCTTCTTTCTTTCTTATCAAGTTTTTCTCTTATATCTCATACTATCTGGGTTGTGATATTAGCCTTGCTAATATCAAACATTAATTCACACTAGCATGTTAGGGATTAACCAGAGCTTAAAAGTTTTATCTTTCCCCAGGAACATCAACATTTCAAGGAAGACTTCCAGGGTTAGATTTTCTTAGTTATCAGAGTGAATGTCTAATGGTGGGAATTTCAACCAACCAATAAATAAGACAGGCTGCTGGGAGTGATATTTTGGGTGGGTGGGTGTTTTGATGGCTCCCACTCCCTATATCATAGTATATATAATAATTCTCTTTAGTGAGCTCCATGCCAGATACTATGCTAAGTATATTGAAATTATTATCTCATTGCATAAAGCCCATAACAACCTCCTTTGCCTACTTCTAATATTGGCATTGACCCAGCAGTATACACACAGTACTTGTTTCTACATCTAGCTTTTGCTATCCTAGGCTACAATATGGGTGGCTTAAGAATCATTCATTCTACAAAAATGCTTTGTGTTCCTATTATGGTCTGAGCCTAAGTTTTTATTGATTCTAAAGTGAATTATACATGATTCCTGATTTCAAGGATTTCATTGTTCAGTAAGAAAGAGATATATACATATATAAATTATTACAAGACAGATGATAGAGGTACTCAATATAACTGCTCTTCTAACTCTTCCTGCAATGGTGAAATTGCTGGTTTACTTGTCTATTCCCTGCCTACCTGCTGATCTGTTTGTGGCCCCAAATTGTGTCTCACCCATCTTTGTAACTATATTTTCTAACTTTATGACACAAAATATATTAGATAAAAAAGCAGGTATATTATTCCATATCATGGATAGAGAAACTGATACTCTTAGACTTTGAAGCCTTGTTCAAAATTTTAAAAAACTAGCAAGATCAGAGATGGTGTTCAAATCTAAGTCCTTTGGAACCAGATAACTTGCTCTTAACCTCAATATCCTACCTCTGTTGCCATGCCTTTTCAGAAATCAACATGATAGCAGTGTACATGTAAGCAAGAATGCTAAGCACATACACCTACAGCCATTTCTAGTAATCTACAGATCACCCAAGTGTAAATTACCTACTTCATGGCTTATCTGTTAAAAATGATTGCTATCAGAGAGGCTTCCATTTGCCGTCTAATACACCTCTGAGCCTTTCCCCCCTCATTAGCACTTTCACAGGAAATGTAAACTACTGAGATTCTGTTATTAGCCTAGATGCAACATAATTTAAACAATAAAGCTGATACACCCCACCCATTGCCAATTGACAGAATGTCACCTAAGTTTAATATAAATGACTTTTAACAGATGCACCCCTGCATTAACGTAGATAATTTAGAGTTTCTTGCACATATTTCATTGTAATTTATATTCACAGATTCTGTTTTGTGTAGGGTAACTAAGAATATTAGTGTGTATTTTCTCTCCCAGGCTGCCCACCTCCAGGTGATACTTTATAACCTTACGCTCTTGGAGGTTCAAAAACCCATATAATCCAAGAAGGTGAATCTTGGAAATGTAGCCTCTCTTTTTGAATTGTTATGGGATGATGCCATTCTATGAAAAGGATTACTAGTAACCTGCCAGTAGTAAAGCTCCCAGGTAAGAAACAGGATCTTTTCAAACACAGAGAGCAAATTCAGGCTTGTCACAAGTGACCATTTACTCAGGAAACCATTCTCTGCCGTTTCTAGACATTATTTTTAAACACATAAGCCCCCAGGTGTGATTTCAAAAGACCAAATAAGATGAAGCTATAAAAATTAAAGAGAGAGAAAGAAAGAGAAGCCTCTGGTTACTTTAAATAAACAGAGAAAAAACATTTCCATTCCACTTCTTTCCTCAAACTTTTTCCTATTCCATCCAGATGGAGAGCACCACAGGACACCGTAAGGTAGTAGTCGTCTCACCAGGCATAGTGCTGCCTATGGAACACAAGTAGAGTTTCCATGAAGATTAGAAACACACAATGATTTTTGTCTCTTTAGAACAAAAAGAACATTGCACTTGACAATGAGCCTGTCGTTTTAAACCTTGAGGGTTTCAATCTTATAAATAATAGAGTTTGGAGATAAACTGTTTGTATAATTTTGCCCAGAATTCAGATTTATATTATGTACTCTGATAGATACTGTCCTAAAATGTATTCAAGTGACAGGGTGTTGATGACATATATTAATATGGCAATTCTAATAACAACCTGTATCATGCAAACTACCTTACTAAGCTACTACAGGAACCCCTTTTCATTCGATACTAAAGACAAACAGTTAAATATAAATAGTTGCCCAGCTGGTTAATCATCGTCTTGCTCTCAAAGAAAAAAGTCAGTTATCTCAAGACAAGCACATGCAAATTTGGGAGGGTGAAGAAGATAGAGGAAAAAAAGAAAAAGAAAGAGAGATGGGGTAGGAGAAAGAGGGAGAAATAATACAGAAAGCATGTGTTCAAGGCTCTTTCTAAGGTTATATGTCTAGGATGACATAATTGCCCTTCTATTGCATGGTTCTGAAGATTGCACATAAAGAGATACTAAATAACCCTAACATATATATTACAATCACATGCAGCAAGTTGTGTTCATTAATTGGAGAATAAAACAAGTAGGGTACCTAACAAGAAAAAAAAGATAAGAAACATAAGAAACATTAATCAAGCAATATATAATCTCCATTTACATCACTGCCTGCAGAAGCACCCCAAAGCTAATATTTCAGCAATATAAACAAAATCATAATTAAAGCCTTCAATGTCAAACCATACAGCTCTTTGTTTTTAATGTAGCATTTGTTCAATTTATAGAGCTAACTTTTTTTCTCTTTTTAATGCTTGCAGAAAAGATCTAGTGGATCATTTCAGAATTTAGTTTGGCTCCTACCACACTGGAGTTAACCAAGCTGACAGATTCAGCACAGTAAAGTATTTTAATGTGATGATGTATTAGCACATCTAGACCCAATGACAAGATGAAAATCCAAGAACAGGCATAAAACACCCACGAAGAAATGACAGAGCTTGAAGTCAGTGTGAATAATTTCTGAATCATAAATTCACAAAGGGAAGAGGGAGAAGAAAAGAGAAAAGGAGAAGCAAGGAGGAGAGGAAAGGGGAAGGTGAGTAGCTCATTCCACCCACCTCAAACACTGAATTTAGGAGTTTTATGCACATTCATATTTGCCACTGACAGCACTTTAGGTATAGCAACTGGCTCACAATCACGGATGCATTAGGAACTCTGCTTCAATCGTGTTGAGAGGGACGTGGGTGCCCAGTTTGGCAATCATGCTTTTTCACAGACATCCCTGTCACGTGCACAGTTGTGCATAATGAAATACATGTACCACTCACAACGGCTTCCCCAACCTTCATTTTCCTTCCCCAGATATCTACTGCCTGTCTTTTCTCTTATAAAACATCACCATTTGATGGGAGCTCCCTAAACCTATATTTAGAGCCTGGAAACACCTCTTCTCCCTTAACCCTCAGGACAGCTAAGATCAGCACTTCTGTTAATAGTTTCCAGGTTTGAATTCTAGGGAACTAAGCTACCCCTGGAATTTACTTTTCCTCACAGACAAATAAAGCTTGAAGAATACTCCAAAACCTATCCTTTCTGATTAGCGCATCCGGATAGAAACTCTCTTATATCTCTAGCCATTCCATTTCTTGTCAGGAGCCAAATTGGAACTTAGGGTACATATGCTATTAAATATCTAGAATTTTTTTAATTAAAAAATGAGAAATAAAATATAATTATGCATCACTATACAAATCTAAGAGAAAAAGCCTGCAGGTTGGCCAAATATGATGTTCCCATTGACATGTCTTGCCTGGTGGTCCATTGTGCTACTGTGCATGTAATATGCTCACAGAGGATGCCATTGCACCCTCTAGAGACTGCACACCTCTTGGCAGCAAAAGCCAAGCACAAAGTCTAAAACAGAGAGGCTTTCAATAAATGTCTACTGAATTAAATTGAAACACTAGTGGCCTCTTTGCCTATTGGGATCTGACTCCAACTTTCTTCAACATGTTTATTATTGTTTAGCTAGCAATATCTAAGTAGACATGCTTTTCCATCCCTAGAACTGAAAGAAAAATAAATAGAGAGGGAAGAAAATTCCACAACTAATTCCATTCCATTGACTTCGATCCTTATACCAGTTCCTGGAAATAGGCAGAGGATCGGGAGCAGACTACCATGATGCTGACCTGCAAGCTAGTTTTAATATTAATTACCCCGGCAGACATTAAGAAGACGCAAGCAGCACAAAACATCTGGAGAGCTAAGCAGAGGTACTCTTTGTACCTAAGGTGACTTCTTTCTATATATTTTTATGCTAGATTTATCTCTGAAGCTAAGATAGATATGGGAAAAGGGGAAACTAGATATCTGAACAACTGTAACTTGGTAAGCTGGAGTTGAAGCAATTATAAACAAGCAGAAGAAAACTCAAGTTTTAAAGTATCTTATGTGTAGCTTGAAACAATGTGGTAAGTATGCTGAAGTCAGTTCAGTTTTCTAGAATGAAGCAGGTTTCTTCAAATAAAACATTTTCTGTGATTTAAATCTCTATACCTGCATATTTTATTTTCAATGCAGCACTCTTGGTGAAGAGTTCTTGAAAGCACAAAAAACTATAAATAATGCTATGCAATGAAACACTGGATAGCAATTAGAATTTGCAAGTTTGTCATTTTTGCCTTAAGAAATGTCAGAAATATGATTTCTGTAATGATCTCATTTTCTGAAAGGAATCCAATTGCAGACAAAGGATCTGTCTTCTCAAAGCAAGGGATGTATAGCCTAAGAAATATTGATTTATAGTGAATATTTAGAATCACACTAAACATTGTTCTCCAGCAAATATCAAGTTAATTGTTGACAAACACCCTGATGTCACTATCATGCTCAGTATCTAGGGGTTCAAGCTATGTTTCTTGGTGACCTTGTACATCAATAGCTATTCAAATTTTCAGGTGGTTTCCATTTTAAGTTTTTATTTATTTTCATTTGCATTCTGCCTCTTTCATAATAGAGCAAGATCATTCATTCCTACCTACACTGTTCCACAAAGGTTACCTTGCACACACTATAAGCATGTGGTCCCCATGAGCCAAGATATAGCACGTAGCTATGTTTGTTTGGGCTCCAACAGGGTTAGAAATGTGTGAATTTTTTTAGATATGGATAAATATTCCAGTTCACAATTTTTGCTCCTCCCTATTGTTTTTACCTACATATTTACAATTAACTTCTTAGTCTCTATAAATATCAGAGTTGGCAAGCCCTAGCCTAGAGACTGGGCTTCCCCTGATGCTAGAAATATACCTTATTCCATACTGGGTCTATTCCATCAGGTTGACTGATTCTGCTTAGCACTAAATATTCATAAGCATTTGTCCATTCGATGTTTATTGAGCAACTTCTGTATGCCAAGTACTGTCCTGGACGCTGGTGATACAACAGCTTCATCATGCAGCATCCATTCATGCTGCGGATGGGAGGGAAAACTGGCAATAAATAAATACATTTCAGGTGATGATAAATATTATGTAAAGAAAATTAAAGCAGAGGAAGGAGATACAGTGTGACCGAGGATACTATTTTCAAACTGGTTATCAGAAAAAATTCTCTCTGTCAAGGTGATATCTTAGCAGGCACCTTAATAAAGTGACAGAATGAACAATGCAGATATCTGGGGGAAGAGCTTTCCAAGAAGACGCAGGCATCCTCTTAACAGAAGCCCATCTTTACAACGGTAAGAGCCTCTACCTCTAGCACACTCTTTTGATTTCCTGAGCTGAAAATGAAGAAAATTGCTAGTGGTTTTCTACTTAATTCTGCCAGTGTTCTTTACACTTGGTTTTTTAAGCCAAGTGGAAAATAAATCAGTAATTTTCAAACTCCTCTTTCGCTATTACAACTTGATCCTTCTCTTATCGCTGAAACAATGATAATAGAATTTTGCTACTCTGGAGGAAAATGTCTATTGACAAAAACTACTTCTGGAAAACTCTCTTACCAAAAAACCCAAGGTTACTTTAAAGATCAACAACAATGACTAACAATCAATGGCATGTTTATGTCGAAAAGAACCATATTCCTTTTTCAAGAAGTTTTTTAATAGAACATTCTGCCTACTTCCAAAAAAAAAAAAGTGTAAGCAATGGTTGTAAATGAGTAAAAGAGCATAATCTGTGTTTTTTAAAATAGCAATTATTTTAGAATTCTAAAGAGATCTGAGAGATTTTTTCATCAATTCCCTCTTTTGGACAATAAGAAAACTAAAGTTCTGAGAGGTTAAATGTTTCCAAGAACAAAGAGCTATTTATTGGCCAAGCTGGAACCTGAACCCAAGGTACCTAAGTTTTAGATTAATACTTTACATTGTCTACAGCACATTGTACTAGTAAATTAAAAAATTTTTAAATTACTATTGAGACTTGTCATTGCCCACGTTATGGGCTAACATCCAATGACTATGAGGAGGTCAACATTTTCTTAGTGTATTCACTATTCCCCCAGCCACCCCCACCCCCTTGGGTCTTAGCTACAGGAGTGTGAAATCATGTTCTAACAGGAAGGCTAGTTTTCTCCATATCAACACGGCTGTACCTCTTTGTGCCAAACACCCTGAGTCCCAGTTTGTGATTATGAAGTGCTAGATTGTGTAGGACCTTCACAAATACTTTAAAAAGGCATCAGTGGGGCCTGCTGGATTGGAAAGTTGATTTCCAAGAAATAACACTCGTTACAGTAAAGTCCAAAGCCTCTTTTGGATCTCTGCAGATGGCAACTATGGGAAAGAGGAACCCAAACATCTGCCAACTGGCTGAATTTATGCAGAATCACTGGACTGATAAGTCCATTCTGATCCCCAGTCTTGTATATGGTTATTATAGCATTGTGCTACTGCAAGAGCATTCATTGGTGATTTCTTTGCTTATCTTATTTTTAAGTGAAAAACATTTCTATGAATTAATGTATTAAAATATACTAGTTGACAGTCAGTTGTGAAAAGAGCAATATAGAAATAATTGTTAATAATACTTCAAAGTGATTTGCTTTTCAAGAGTAACATAATTAGACACGTGTTTTGCTTATACCTAGAATGAAACTATCGAGCATTTAAAATTTCTAACACCATATAAGATGTTATCAAAATATGCTATATGTATATTATTGCCAACATAATAGCATGCTATTACTCTTTGCAGTGTCCCCATTAATGCCACAAATTGTTCAAATCATGGGTTTGGATTTCTATATTGTAAATTAATGGAAATGTATCAGTTGTGGATCTTGGTGTAGGTTCAGTTAAGTTTGATGGACATATATTAAGTACCCATTCTATACTAAGAATAGATAATCAAAATACAAAGAACTGACACCTAAACTCAAGGAGCTTAGATTTAATTTAGAGTTTCAGTCAGATGTCAGGAGCTTGATAATCCTCTACTCATTTATTTTTTATTTACATTGTAGTAAAATATCATCCATTTCCAACTAATCCAACAACAAAGACCCTATGCCTTAGGTAGATGTTATGAACCTGTATGATCCCAATCATGTGAAGAAAGTGAAACATGCTATGTTCTGAGGAGGACATTTGGAAGGGAGGGGCTAGCTTGCACATAGTAGGCTCTCAAGAAAATTTGACAACTGAACAAATATAACTCAACTCTTTTGTTCCAACTTAGGGCCCAAGGAAGACATCTCCTACAGTGTAAACCCTCCAGTGGTATCAGGAACCTTTATAATGTGCCCTCCCTGACACACCATACCACCAGGTGCCACACTACAGTCACAGCAAGAAAGCCTGAACTCTAGTGCTATAGAAAAGCCTAGGGAGGGAATAGGACTCTATGATGTTTCTAGAAGCAATGAAGCCAGAAGTGCGTGGCACTTGTATGGAAGAAACATCTGAAATCAGACACTGCTAATTTGAGAACAGATTTTGCAAATATTCAAAAGATTCATGCTAAAAATTTTTAGTGCATACCCTTTATTCTCTGGAAACTTTAAGAAGCAAAATATCACAATTTAAGATATGATTTATTCTAGAAAGTGAACCATCAGTAAAAACAGTCATTTCTTAATTTCTAAAGGGAAAAACTGTAACATTTACAGCAATTTTAGATTAAATAAACAAACCTTAGTTTTGAATATATTTTTAATAAGAAAGCAAAAAGCTAAAACTTATAGGCTAGTGTCTTCAATTGAAAAATAGGATGGGTGAGAGATGAAATATCCAGTAATGTTCTCTTGCTCCAGAGAACTTTCTTTTGATGAATTAATGGTTTGAGGAAAGGAGCAAAATTTATCACTCCCAAATAATTGCTCTATGTTATTAAAAATGTATACATCTTTATTTTGATATTTCTAATAGCAACACATATGACAGATCTGATTCTATTCCATTTATAATAAAATCTAAAAGAAACCAATATAGTATAAAAACTATAAATTTTTTTTCTAAACCTAATAATGGCCTACACATTATGAACTGTAGCAACTATCCTGAAATTTTAGGTCAATGATAAGAATATTCAGGGCCAGGCATGGTGGCTTATGCCTGCAATCCCAGCATTTTGGGAGGCTGAAGCAGGAGGATTGCTTGAGGCCAGGAGTTTGAGGTCAGCCTGGGCAACATAGTAAGCCCCTGTCTCTTAAAAAAAAAAAAATGAATATTCAATTAAGATACGAATATTCAATTAAAATTTGTAAGAAGGAAATATGGCCTAAATGCATCCTGCACGGACATCAGTTTGAACATATATAGACAAAAATTCAGATAAAATATAAAATAATATTTAGAGTATTAATATAAACATAAAATAATAAAAAATAGTAAAACTTGTTGGAGTCTAGAGTGTAGCTCCTTCATTTAAAACTGAAGAAACAGAGCCCAGGTAATTTCTTTTGTTTATTTTCACAAGACTGTATAATTTGCTAATAGAATAAAATTTAGCTTTTGCCGATGTTTACTACTAAACTGGGCTACCTCTAATTAGGATACCGGGCTTTTAAGTAATAGTGATTTACTGATTAGGCTATACCTTATTAAAAAATAAGGACATTTATTCAGACTTTCCTAATAAGAATTTTTTTAAACAAAATAGGTGTCAGCAATTAAAGCAAGAGCAAAAGGCTGCCAGCAAGGAAAGGGAAAGTAGAGAAAAATTTAATCCACATTAGTATTTTGACCAATGCTGGACCTCTCAAAAATTTAGCATTTTGTCACTCAATTCATTCTATCCATGATGCTTAATTCTGTTAGAAACGATGGTTAGTTAGTGGAAAATCCTCAATATTGATCAAGACAGGAATTTTTCATGAGTATAAGTTTTATATCTAGTAGGCATTGTAGAAGATAAACTAATTTTGATGTGGGTAGATCAAATTAAAGTCCATAGAGGTTAGTATATTGAAAGGAAAATGAATTACCCTATTTTGGAAGTTGTATACAGTTGGCAGCCCTGGAATTTGTAGCTACAACAAAGACTGCAATGTACAAGGGCAAAAAATCATGATGTTAGATAGCATCTACCAAACCAGCCCTATTGCAATTGATTCTGTTTCTAGCCTCTCTCTGACCCCACTGTTACCCTCAAATCCCACTCAGCTTCCATGCCGAGTTTTTTATGCTGCCGCTGTTTTCTCTCCACATAGTTTCTTTCCAAACCAACATCCATGTTCCACTCATCAACCACCACTTTAGAAAGCTTCAGGCTGGATGGCCAGGCATGAAGTACTGGCAGGTGGTGTAGCTGTTAGCCAGCCTTGTGTATCACAAGAGATCTGATGCTATCAAATTCCTTTTCCCCCAAAGACTAAAGAGAGCAAGCCTTTGTGAGCATGCAGGAGGGGGATGAAAACAGTTTGTCTCCTGAGCAGCCAGCCTTTGTCATATTACAAATGAAATCACTTCGGAAATTTAGAGAATTAATATCATAATGAAGACGGGAGTACCCATTAGGGTGGTCTAATGTTGCTCTGGAGAAATGTGATGGATGTCCAGTGGCTGCAAGCCCTTATTTGCAGAGAGTCACCTCTGCAGTTGCCATTATTAGGAAGATGTCTGAAGCAGAGGATCAGACACAACCATTGCAAGATGAGATAGTGTTTGACTGGTTTCCAGGGAACCGAAGGATACAAGCTTAGTTGTACCTGTCACTATGGCTCCCAGCATTTTCCCCCTTAATGTCTTTTTTAGCTGTAGGAAGTTTCTCTTTAAAGATTCAGTGCTTTCCTAATGGCAAAAAGTGAGTAATGGGGAGCATATAAAAATGTTATATAGATAACAAATGAATTCAGTCTATTTTAAGACAACGTGTGCCAGCCCTAAAGAATGATTTTATTTAGCTTCAGTTTTCTCCTGAAAATAAATTTAGCAAACATTCTGAAATGAACACACCACTGGCATTCCCATGTTCATTTTCCCTTCTAGGTAAAACGTCCCTGGCTTTCCGATGCACTGTATGTACCTACCCAAAATAAGATCTGCATTTGATGCTCTTTCCTGCACTAAAGCCTAGAAAACGGTACTTCCAGGAATTATTGTAAAATGTAATTGAATCATCATTTCTGTACTCAAATATCTCTCTCTCTGTTGTACTGCTTTTCAGTGACATTGGTACACATAATAGGAGATGGGAGTTTCAAAAACCCCATATCAATTCCAGGCTACATAAAATGGAAGGAGAATTTCCCCAAGAAAATTTTAGAAGGCTGGAAAGGAAAGGAAAGGCTAAGTGTCACCTGGAAAGTAAGATTATACCTACTTTTTCTCCACTTTACAGCTAGTCCTTTTGTCTCTCATATTTGAATTTATACGATTTGTATTTCTTGTTCTGATGTCTGCCATCAACTAAGTCACATCCCTTCTCTGCTATTTAATATATTTTTCTTCCCATATCTGTCCCTTTTCAAGACAGGTTTATAGAGCAGTCCATTCTCTTGATGGATTCAAATACAATTTTCTATTTGAGACTACTGTAAAGATATGATCACCCAGATTTTGTAAATCTTGGCCAATTAGAATGGAAACAATTCAGGAATTTTTCCCAATGCTTTTCCCAGCATGAACAAAAACAAAATAGCAAAACTTACTAATCAATTAGAAAACAAACTTGGACTATGACAGGATTTGGTTCAGTGAATAACGAGGTTCTTTCTGTGGAATTGTGTTTAATTCTTATTGTCTTCTGTATTCTGTATTATTATTGTAATAGTATTGTCTTCTATATTCTCCTGTATTAAGGACAGCGAGCCTAAAGGTCCAATCAAATCTCTCCCATCTAAAATGATGATCTGGAAGCAGCGTTCACCAAAAAGCTAAGCTAACTACTGTCTGGGTTGTCTCTGCTCCCCTTTGAAGGAGACACAACTAATTGCATTCATAATGCCTTATTACCCTTCTAAGAGAGGAAATTCTACTCACTCTCCAAACACAAAAACTTGCTGATCATCCATATGTATACTTTTCACATCCATTTTGGTACCTTATTATATTTCAAATTTGCATTTCATAACATATCTTATCATTCCTTAACTTTATCAGGTATCCAAGTTATTTTTCCCCACTTAGATTTTAATCTCCCTAAGAATAATGGATATATATCTTCATAGTACCTAATCCAGTGTGAGGCTTATAGTAAAGATGCCATAAATACATACTAACTGGAATCAAATTGATATAACAAGTAAATGATATGAACTTTCTAGAACTCAATATAGATAAACAAATCCTATGTGCGGAAAGGAATGTATGTGGTCACTCCTCTGTATTGTTTTTAAGTTTCTTCCAAACTGATATATATGCATTGTGATAATAAAGAAATTCATCCTTCCTAAGGCAAATAAAAGAGTCCTAATGAAAGTAATGTACCCCACTAGCATTCAGACCCTGAAAATGACAAATGTGATCTCGGGCAGAGAAGAATCTAATGAAAACAATCACATTAAACATAGCTCTTCCGTGCTCAGTGCTCAATAAGTGAGCAGCAGGCTCTCTCTGTCTAGCTTACAGAAAACAGGAGGTAGCAGTTTGCAAGGAGCAGCGTTTTAATGTGATTGGACTATAACAGACAATCTATTTACAGCATGCTCTGGGGAGCTTATAAACAAATGTTGAGTAATTTCAGCCAGCAGTAATTACCCTTGCAGCTGACAAGGATAGCATGAGACTTTCTCCTTCACCTTCAGCCCAGTCCAGAAGGCAGTGTACACAATGCCACTTCTAATTATTTCTGCATTTCTATGGCTAAAGACCAAAGTGTGTTATTAGAGAACATTTTAGAAGCTTTTAAAATGCTTATTTATTAGGACAATTAAAAGTCATCACTATGACAGCAAATAAAAGGTTCCATTCTCAGGAATGCAGTATCAAATGAGCTTCTGCCCACTTACCTTTAAGGCAATGTGGACTTGTCTTGTGTTGTCTTTTGTTAAGAGCTGAGACTAAAGCTTGGTAATAAAAAGAAAGGGTATCTGGAATGCATTTGGTTTAATTCTGAGATGTTCCCTTTGCTTTTTAGATTTGCAAACAATTTGGAGCATGTAACTGAAGTTATTTCTCAAAAGGCACAGAATTTGGAAACCTATGT
Organism: Daubentonia madagascariensis; assembly: GCA_023783475.1. Lineage (NCBI taxonomy): Eukaryota > Metazoa > Chordata > Mammalia > Primates > Daubentoniidae > Daubentonia > Daubentonia madagascariensis. The sequence goes on along the minus strand of JAKFHU010002088.1, from coordinate 43,299,981 downwards.
GTGAAAAGGAATGTATGTGGTCACTCCTCTCTGTGTGTGTATGTGTGTGTACGTGTGTGTGTGTGATGCTGATAGAGATAAAATGTATGTGGTCATACTCTCTCTCTTTTTCTACCTCTCACAGGAGGCACTGGATTACCCTGGCTAGGTTAAAGGATTTTATCTGGAAGGGTCATTCATATTGCATCAGTTTGACATAAGGAAGATGTTAAAAATTCAAAGATCTAAAAATAAACCTCCAGCAGATAAGCTTCTAATGGAATGCTGAAGGAGTAAAACAATTATGCAGAGCAATCACCCTGAGCGTTTGTAATTAACAATCAAATTACTTCCCAGAAGTGTCCAACAAGAGAACTTTTGTTGAACATTTCTATACGTGCCAAACTACCCCAAAGTAATTGAGGAAATCAGTGAACTGTGGTGTGTGTCGGTTCTCAAACACCATGGCCAGTTTGGCGTTCAATGAGCTTCTGTCCGCCTCAGTAAATTCAGTTCAGATCCTGACTATAGGAATTGACAGCAGATATATAATCCCACAAAGTATATTATTTACATTTTTTGATACGTTACATTACATTACATTCTGTCATGTTACATTTCATCACCAACGGATAGAATGTTGCATAACCTCATATGACATGATGACAGGTCTTTCTCTCTCTCTCACTCACAGACAAACACACACACACACACATATCCCACAACATTTTAAATCAGAAGGTGAGTCTAAGGAAATGTCTCAGATATTGGCTTGAAAGGATCCTAGAGGCCTTCCCTTGATGACATTTACAACTTCACCAAAGCCATGATCCTTCCTTGACGATAACATCATATTGCCTGCACAGGGATGCCTAAGCTCATTCAATATATATTTTGCCAGCTGTTTGTAAATATTTTTAAATGTGTCATTATGATGTATACAGTGGACCACAAAAGCACGTGCATAATCTAATGTAAAACACCAATATGCTGCAAATTAGCCTCCTAGAAAGAAACACCCAAAAAACAAATTATAAAGTTTAACAATACACCATGAGATGCATGTCACTACCATGGCTCTGCACTCATTTCTGAAATGTGGTTGGCAGAGGGACAATAGTATGTCCTTGTTCTTGAGACTGGCAGGTGTCACTTTGGCCAGTGTGGGATGTGAGTGACAGATATTTTATGGCTCAGGAAATGAGAATGCAGAAATTCAAGAGTACCTCTGGGATTTCTCTGGTCCCTTGTGGCTAGCACAAGGGCAGGGCAGGCTGCGGTGCTAACGCAGGACTGCTTGTTGTTGCAACCATTGCGGGCAGCTGCTGATTCACAGCATTTTAAATACTATTTCTACTAACAAGGGTGTGTTTCTGCTTTGATGGAAGCATGCAGAAAGCTGCTTTTAGGCTGTCTGCTGTATACTAAACTCTCTAATTGTTTTCCTATGCTTTGTTCAAAAATCTGGTAAAGCTGAATTCAGGAGAAAATTGCTTACAGATTCAGCATTTTTGAACATACAGGTTTTCATCCCCATTAATATAATCTATCAAAAAAGCTGGAAGTTTATTTTTCTCCTCTACACAAAAGGGACAAATTACTTTAGTTTTACCAAAAAAAGAAAAAAGGAAAAACTTCTCATTGGAAGATGTTTAAGTGATGATAAGAGGAAATAAAAATAAAATAGAAGGCAATGCAGGAGCAAAAATAAGAGTATTTCCCTTTTCTACTTGTACATAATTGGGAATTTATGTTTTCTTGGCTCTATCTAATTTAATTTCTCTTCTCCAAAGAGAAAGAAGATATGTTGATTCATATTGATATTAGAGTATATTGTTTAATGTCATCTGCCAAATGTTTCCATTTTTAAATAATTACTTATATTAAATAAATTAAAACATGCATGTAAGCAGCATGATATGAAGTTAGTACTTTGCTGTAATTTTAGGAACAGGAAAATTAAACAGGTTAAAGAGAAATTAAACATTTAAATTATAATCTAAAAAATAGCTATAAAGCCTCAAACATATTTAAACTGTATTTTAAATATACTTTTTAGGTTCACTTTTCTCTATGAGATAAAATAGAGAAGTTTTTAAAAATAAAGTTATCCAAATACATTGGTTTATAAATTGTAGGGTGTTTAAGGGCTATTAAAAAATGGTTAAAACTAGCAAAAGTCCAATGATTTTTACAAATATTCTCCAAAATTCACAGATATTTGTTTAAAAAGGAAAGATAAAATTACTTCTTTGTAAAGTATAATGCAAGACTATTAATGCACTTGTATGTTTAGTACTGTTTGTGGTTGTTAAGATTGCAAAGAAAAAAAAATTTCTCTTGTTTTGGGACTGAGTCATTCCTGACATTTACATATTGTAAACACGATATTTGAATTGTCCTTTCTTTAAAAAATTATAATAGCTATACTGAAATATACTCTTGCCCATTGAACTTACAGAAATCATGGGAGTTCACTCAAACTAAACTGATATGGGGAGTAAAAGTTTTTTAAAAATTAAAGCTCTCTAGTGTGATTGCTTAAAAGAACTATTATATACAATGATATACAAGCAATATGACTACTAGGTTTTAGTTACAAGAATAGTTATCTGCCTTCATTTTCCATTAATTTCCTCCAAATCACTGCCAAAATATTACCTTGCAAAATTAAAATGAAAACCATATGTTGATTAGGAAAAACATGATAATGTCACAGCATATTTCAACATTCACTGAAAGAGTTAATACCGAAAACTTCTCCAAAGAGAAAGGAGATATGTTGATTCATATTGATATTAGAGTATGTTGTTTAATGTCATCTGCCAAATGTTTCCATTTTTAAATAATTACTTATGTTAAATAAATTAAAACATTCACGTAAGCAGCATAATATGAAGTTAGCGCTTTGCCATAATTTTAGGAACAGAAATAAGATTCTTTTTTTCTGAATGAAATAAAACCTCTCTATAAAAAACCAGTAACATACTGAAAAACATACAGTCACAATTACTTTCTTCCCTGCTTAGTAATGCAAAGATAAATTGTTCTCCTTTGGAAATCAAATATTTTCCTAACCGCTGTGTTTCTTTAATTAAACTGTATTCTTTATAGTGATCAAATATAATTAGCAGTAACAAGTATTTAATGAAAACAAACTGCTACTCCCAAACCTTTACTACACATTTTGTTTAAATCCCACAGATGCTCCAAGGATTATTGTATCTTCATCACAAGTACAAAAGCATGCCCCCTCCCCACTCTGCCCACCCCTATTTGCCAGGAGCTTTTAAAACAACAATAAAAACAACAACAAAAACTTCTGTAATTCCAAGGACTTTAGTTCACATTCAAATCCTGCTCCTCAGCTCAAGGCATCACTTCCAGAGAAGCTTAACACTTAGCCCTTCAAATATTTTATAGATTTGTTCTCCAAAAATCCCACTTGATATCATCATATAATAAAGCATTACCCTGGTATCTTTGATTATTAGTAAGTGACCAAAATAAGAAGAAAAGTGCCCATGCTGGACTCATTGACAGCTAGGTGATATAGCAAGTCTTCTGTAATTAATTGTGAGTGAAAGGGGGTTTGGTTTTGCAGCCTCGTAAAACTTTTCCCACATGGCTGAACCCACGGTCAGGAGATGTTAGGCAACATTAACTGCCTGCACATTTCTGCAAGGCTCTAGAGGAACAGCTAGGCACTGGGGCTCCAATGCTGAGAACCCTGGGACATAAGACATCAGCGTCTAGCTTTCATCTTAGCTGAGATTTGGAGTGGGTTCAGACCACAGAGGCCCCTTAATTCTCACTAATTCATTTGCTTTCCTGATTCACTTGGCTTGGGATAACCTGAGAATGATAATGAACCTGTGAGGGGAGCTCTTAGTCCCTTGCCTTTGAATGTGCTTGGCATGGATCGAGGGCTTTCTCTGAATCTTGCAAGAGGAAAAGAATCTTATTAGCACTGATTGCTAGTCATGAGGTTTCCTCTAAAAATCGCTCTTGTATTTTAACTCTTGCTGGCTTTCTGCAAAGCAGAGTTAGTGAAAGAAAAAAAAAACAAATGATGTATGTTTCTAGAAGCTGGGATGATATTTTAGGGGTGTGATTTAAACCAAATCCTAGCAGCCAGGTTTTTCTTGGCCTCTAAAAAGCAACCTCAGTGTTTCCCACTCTTTTTTGCAACTGATGCTAAGTTTTTTTTTCCATTTCCCATAGATAAACACACTCTTGCACCAGAAAGATGGAGTTTTTCAAAGGAACATCCAAAGCCTCTTTTTTAAAAAAATAAAATCATTTTCAGATTTAATTTACACAAGAGTTGTCAAGTTCACAGACATTTCCTGTGGTTTTGGAATTCTGTTGAATTGGTACTTTTGCTTTTACAATTAGTGTGTTGTGGCTGTTTAACTTCTACCTAGGTAAGAATTTGGGCTTGAGATGAGAAAGTCAATAAATGAATTGAGCAAAGTGGTATGTTTTAGTGAAGCAATAAAAAGGGCAATTTGGGTCTACCAGTCTAGCCGAAGGTGATCATTCTTCAGATTTTGAGATACTAAACTACTGACCAAATTATTCCCTTCTTCAGTTGTAATTGTGCTTTCACATGTTCAGTTGCACAGATCCTCCCGTGCACATGCTAACTGAAGTTATATGCAGCAGCTGCAATAAACTAGATGCACTAAAGGGCAGAAGAGGGCTTGACTCAAGTAGAAAGGGACTTTGGTGGCAGGGCAAAGCACTAACACATTCTGGTACCTCACAAAAGGTGTATGATCTCTGATGTCATGGGCTTATCCACCATTTGGGGACTCTCTCATCAAGATTTAAAATTTTCTCCATAATCATAGTGACCAGAGCAACCTATGACATCTATATGTAATGTTAGTAAACTCATAACACAGGTATTATGCTACAAACCTAAGCGATAAGTCATCACCATGTTTTGAGCATACAGAATACCAGAACGCTAAGGCAGGGAAGAGCCTTAGAGTCAACCATGACAATTCACAGGGATTTTCAAGATCACAAAACTGAGGACCAGAAAGTTTGGGAGATTTGTCCAAGGTCAAATAGCTGTTTAGAGATAGAACTAGGAAGAAAACTCAGTATTCAGATTTCTCCAAGGCTCTGTCTGAGCAACATACAAAGAGTGGTAGAATTTCCATACAAACTGTTTTGACATTACAATGCACATGTTCAAGGGTTTACTGCTAATGGAAAGTATTTCAAGAGGTAATCTGTCCTCCTGAACCACACCACTGCTGCTCTCCATTGGCTTCCTATGGCCTGACACCATTACCTCTGTTTCAATTTTGAATCTTTCCAAGGACGCCCTCTTTTATTTCTTCCCAGGCAGAGAATGTTTCCACTTATTAAATAAGTCGACATCAGAGATCAAATTTTCACTTATTTCCTTTCTCCATAATCTCACGCTATTTCCCTCTCCTCCCTTTTCTCAGCATCAAGGCTGTCCTTATTTCTAGCCAACACTGGATACATCTTTACTAGAATAACAATTTATTTCCAATTTATTAATATTTCTAATTATGAAATCACTTGTTTGGTGTAATTTCATAATATCTGTGGTTAGAAAAAATATGCATCTTGAGAAATATTTATGAGTAACACATAAATGCTTTCATCATGGAAACAGAGTCATTTCAAACAATATAGAACAGTGAAAAAAAGTGGGCCTGGGAGCTGATAATTCAGCTCCCAAAGTTTAAATCCCTAGCGCTAATACTTACCATGACCTTAAGCAAGTTATTTAACCTCCTTAAGTCTCAATTTTCTCTTTTATAATATATGAGGCTTTTAAAGTCTTGCCATAATACCTGACACATAATAGGCTCTCCATAAATATGAGCTGTTATTATTATTATTAATATTATTGTTATTGTTATTAATGATATTGCTATCCTATTGGTAAAAATAATAAAAGATGGATGTATGAAACATTGTAAAGTTGAAGTAACTATGGATTAAAGGGATTCAAAGAAAAAAAGAGAAATAAAGGAGAAATGTTATTTCAAATATTCCAGCTTGAGAGCCTGAAAGTAATGACTATTTGTCACATCCTGAAGGGGTGAACGTTGGAAGCAGGTTCCAGTGAAGCGGCTTTGATAATTGTGGATTTGTGTCAGGTGAGGGCAACAGAGAGCTATCCAGGCAGGCAAACTTGAAGGCCTGAAAAACTATAAACTTGGTTATCAACCCCTATGGGAAGCAGCAAAGCAAGTTGGAACTGAGGAAAGAGCCAAGAATGGACCCCAATTAGGACCCAGAGTCTCTGTTGGGTCCAGAAGAAAGTCAATGGTAGAAGTCAGGAACAAGCCAACTCACCAAGCAAGAAAAGGGAAGAAAACATAAAGTAAGAGCTAGAGTAGAGTCAGGACAGATATCAGCAGCCACAGATGTTGAGGTCCCTCAGAAAGTGGTATCCATGACCCCTTGTGAAGCAGCAGTCCAGATCTTCCCAACTGAACCCAAGCAGCTGTCATTGGCCATTGTGAAGGCCATGACGACTTTGGCCTTTAATATGCACAACTGAGGTGGCAGTGACAGCACCGAGTAGAAATAACCAACCAAGAGAAAATATGATCAAAACTTGGAAGAAAATTCAGAAAATTATTCATGAAAGCCAAGGTAACTAACATCTACTGAGTACTCATTATGCATTGTACATTCTCACTTAATGCTGTCTGTCCTATGCATTCGGCATTATTCTTCCTTCTTTGAGCTGAAGAAACTGAGGTCATAAGAAATTAAGAAGTTTCGAGGGGGAAAAACATGGCAGTCTGATAGAGTCCTCCCACCGCACCGCTCCCAGGGAAGGAGGTGAAAAACGCCAGCGGGTACCTGCAAGCACGGACCGCTCACTCCGAAAACAACATTGTGAATGACAGAGAAACAATGCAGAACACCCGGCCCAAGAAAACAGGTACAAAATTTTCACAAAGATCGGAGGGCGCACGGAGCACAACAGAGCCCAGAGCGCGGGAAGGACGCGCTCGCCAGGTCCGCGCGATGCGACCTGCCCCCCAAGCAGTTACGCGCCTCCCCATCCACCCAGGCAGGGACAAGCCCAGAGTTGGGGCAAAGCAGTGCCGCGAGACAGCATACCTAGTGGAGAGGAGACAATTGTGACAGCCAAACACAACTCACAGCTGCAATATACAGAGACTGCTGAGGGCTGGGGAGCAACTGGGCGGGGACCGAGATACACCTTCCCAGGACAGTGCGCGGGAACCTGCAGGCCGGCACTGCGCCACTAGAAGTCAGCGGGTCTAGGCCCAGGAGTTTAACCGAGAGCGGGACACGCCCTTAGAGGCTGCTAGCAACTGCCGGTGGAGAAAAGCTGCGCTCCGGGCGCCATCGGAGCCCGGCTGTGCGCCAGGCTGGCAGCGGCCGCCATCTTTAAAGCCGCCCGCGCGGAGCTGTGAGCCGCGTCTCTAGCTCCCCCCGCCCCCGCCCAGGGCGCATCCGCGGGGGGAGACAGGCTTTGCCTTTGGTGGCCAGGGATAGCTGCACCCGTGGGTTCCAGGTGGGACGAGATCCCGGAACTGTAGTGGCGGGACCTTTGGGTATTGGAAACAGTTTGCAGCTTGTCCATCTGGTTCTGCTGCCCCGGCTCTGGCCTCCAACAAGTCCGCTCCGTGCTGGTCCTAGTGCCCGCCCTTCAGGTCCCAGCTCTCCTGTACCCCAGAGATCAGTCATTTTGAAGGTTGCTGGCTATAGTGACTCATTTGGTATAACTGCTGGTTCCCATGACAACCAAATACCTCAAGAGCCACAGGCTGAACCAGAGCAGCTCCCCATAACCCTGCCCACTCCATTAGGGAATTTCGCGCCATCCAAGAGCGCTTCCAGCGGCCACTACTCCCCCCTCCCCGTGGGAACATCCCCCCGGAGGAGACTGCTGGGGATAGAGACGGCCGCCCCCCTCGTCTTGGGGTCTAGTGGTGGAAAAGGGGTGCACAATTGGAGATCCCACTATCAACCAGTATCACGTGGAGACGCACATCAGAAGGGCAGACACACGTGGCTAGATAAGCAACCTCTGAGCTGTGCAGAATTTTCCCAATTCAGCTCTCACACTGCAGCCAAAAGAAATTGTGTTTCTACTTGCACCTCAGGACGAGCAGGGTCAAAGTAACCCCTAGGAGCTACAAGGCCCCTCCCAAAGCACGGGGCTTTTGCATACCCCAACTGGGGGATCAGAGTCTACCATGGACATAGCAGAATACCTAGCTAATAGGGAGCTGTGGACTCATATCCTCAAGTACTATTCAGTAGCTTAGAGCCCAAGCTGGGAGGTCATTCTCACCACACTCCACTGGGAAGAGGAGAAGACAACAGGCCAGAGATAACTCAAGATCCACCAAACTTGCTAAAATACACCTAAGGCAATATAGACCACTACTACTCTCCTTGGCTCTGCCAAGGCACGAAAATTGTGGGCCTGGAGACAGGACCATAAACTAGCCCTAACACCCCCAGCTTTCAACCAAGAGGCCAGATGAGAAAAAACCAGCGAAAGAACTCAGGGAACATGAAAAATCAGAGTGAAAAGTCACCTCCAAAAGAAACCATCAGTTCCTCAGCAATGGATACCAACTCAAATGAAATGGGTAGAATGACAGAAGAGGAATTTCGTTTATGGATTATAAGTAAGCTCAATGAAATTCAAGAGAAAATTGAATCCCAGCACAAAGAAACCACAAGAAAAATGCAAGAAATGAGTGAAAAATTCTCCAAAGAAATAGAAATATTACGGAAAAATCAAATAGAAATCCTAGAAATGAAAGAAGCATTCAAGGATCTACAAAACACAGTGGAAAGCCTTAAGAATAGGCTGGACCATGCAGAGGAAAGAATTTCAGAGCTAGAAGACAACTCCTATGTGCTAAATAAAACAGTTGAAGAGAAGAACACAAAAACAAGAGGCAGGAAAAAAGCATACAAGAAATGTGGGATTATGTAAAGAGGCCAAACATAAGGATCATAGGCATCCCTGAGGGAGAGGAAGAAAATTCGCATGTGCTGGAAAATCTATTTGAAGGAATAGTAGAGGAAAATTTCCAAGGCTTAGCCAGAAATCTCGATATCCAAGTACAAGAAGCACACAGGACTTCTGGGAGAGTCAACGTCAAAAGGCATTCACCACGCCACATAATTATTAGACTGACCAAAGTAAACACAAAAGAGGCACTCCTCAGAGCTGTAAGACAAAAACAGCAGATAACCTATAAAGGGAAACCAATCAGATTAACTGCAGATTTCTCAGCTGAAACCTTACAAGCTAGAAGGGAATGGGGAGACATCATCAGTCTCCTAAAACAAAACAAAGGCCAACCCAGAATTCTGTATCCTGCCAAACTAACCTTCTTATACGAGGGAGAAATAAAGACGTTTCCAGATAAGCAATCACTGATAGGATTTGTGAAATCCAGACCTGCCTTGCAACAAGTGCTTAGACCTGCATTATACACTAACCAGCACAACAGACACCCACCTATGTAAAACTATGCAAAAGCTAAAACCCCAGAAACCAGATTCCACAATGACACAAGAGGTAAAACAAAAGACACCACCCAATAGAATAATCAGAAATTTACCCCAAATATCAATTCTCTCAATAAATGTAAATGGCTTGAACTGCCCATTGAAGAGACATAGGCTGGCTGAATGGATTAAAAAATACAAGCCAAGTATCTGTTGTCTTCAGGAAACACACCTTACACACAAAGACGCATACAGACTCAAGGTGAAAGGATGGAATACAATTTTCCAGGCCAATGGCAACCAAAAGAAATCCGGAGTAGCCATCCTTATTTCAGATGACATAAACTTTAAAGCAACAAAAGTAAAGAAGGACAAAAATGGACACTATATAGTGGTGAAGGGAAAAATCTTACAAGAGGATTTAACAATCCTAAACATTTATGCACCCAACACAGGAGCGCCCAGGTACATAAAGCAAATACTGCTAGATCTAGACAACATTATAAACAGCAATGCCATAATATCAGGGGACTTCAACACCCCACTGACAGAACTGGACAGATCCTCCAAACAAAAATTAAATAATGAAACAAAAGACCTAAACAGGACTTTAGAACATTTGGGCCTAACAGATATGTACAGAACACTCCACCCAAATAACACTGAATATACATTCTTCTCATCAGCTCATGGAACTTTCTCTAAAATTGACCACATCCTAGGCCACAAAACAGATCTAAACAAATTCAAAAAATAGAAATCATACCATGTATCTTTTCAGACCACAGCGGAATAAAATTAGAAATCAATTCCAACAGAAACTCACATCTTCATCCAAAAACATGGAAACTAAACAATGTGTTGCTGAAGGACTATTGGGTCAAGGAGGAGATTCAAATGGAAATCAAAAGATTCTTCGAACTAAATGATAACGGGGACACAAGTTATCAAAATCTGTGGGACACAGCAAAAGCAGTCCTGAGAGGAAAACTTATCACCTTAAATGCTCACATACAAAAGACAGAAAGGTCACAAATCAGTAAACTAATGAATCATCTTAATGAAATGGAAAAGGAAGAGCAAAGCAATCCTAAAGCCAGCAGAAGAAAAGAAATAACCAAGATCAGAGCAGAATTAAATGAAATCGAGAACAAAAGAACAATACAGAAGATTAATAAAATGAAAAGTTGGTTCTTTGAAAAGATAAACAAAATAGACAGGCCACTCACCAGGTTGACCAGAAGCAGAAAGGAAAGGACTCTAATAAGCTCAATTAGAAATGAGAAAGGAGAAGTCACAACTGATACCATGGAAATACAAAACATCATCTTCGAATACTACAAAAACCTCTATGCCCACAAACACGAAAATGTGGAGGAAATAGACAAATTCTTAGAAACACACTACCTCCCTAGGCTCAACCAGCAAGAAACAGAATTTCTAAACAGACCAATATCAAGCACCAAAATCGAAGCAGTAATAAAAAATCTTCCCACAAAAAAACTCCTGGACCAGATAGGTTCACACCTGAATTCTACCAAGCCTACAAAGAAGAACTGGTGCCTATACTGCAGAAATTATTTGAAAATATCCAGAAGGATGGAGTCCTCCCAAACTCATTCTACGAAGCCAATATCACCTTGATACCAAAGCTAGGAAAGGACACAACAAAAAAAGAAAACTACAGATCAATATCCCTTATGACTATAGATGCAAAAATTCTCAATAAAATCCTTGCAAACCAAATCCAAATGTACATCAAAAAAATAATTCATCACAATCAGGTGGGCTTCATTCCCGAGATGCAGGGATGGTTCAACATACGCAAATCTATAAATGTAATTCACCATATAAATAAAAGCAAGAACAAAGATTATATGATCCTTTCAATAGATGCAGAAAAGGCTTTTGACAAAATCCAGTATCTTTTTATGATAAGAACTCTTAACAATATAGGCATAGATGGCTCATACCTCAAAACTATTAAAGCCATATATGATAAACCCACAGCCAATATCATACTGAATGGGGAAAAATTGAAGGCATTCCCCCTTAAAACTGGCACCAGACAAGGGTGCCCTCTATCTCCACTTCTTTTCAACATAGTGCTGAAAGTCCTGGCCACAGCAATTAGACAAGACAGAGGAATCAGGGGCGTCCAGATAGGGGCAGAAGAGGTCAAACTTTCACTATTCGTAGACGATATGATATTATACATAGAAAACCCCAAAGATTCAACCAAGAGATTACTGGAATTGATAAATGAATTCAGCAAAGTCTCAGGACACAAAATTAACACACACAAATCTATATCCTTCATATATGCTAATAACAATCAAGCTGAGAAACAAATTAAAGATGCAATACCTTTCACAATAGCACCAAAGAAAATTAAATATTTAGGAACATATCTAACTAAGGAGGTCAAAGACCTATACAGAGAGAATTACAAAACACTGAGAAAAGAAATTGCAGAGGATGTAAATAGATGGAAAGCCCTACCAAGCTCTTGGATAGGCAGAGTCAGCATAGTAAAAATGGCTTTGCTACCTAAATTGATTTACAGAATCAACACAGTCCCTATCAAAATACCAACATCATTTTTTACCGATCCAGAAAAAATAATTCTACGCTTCGTGTGGAACCAGAGAAGACCCCGTCTAGCCAAAGCAATCTAGAGCAAAAAGAACAAATTGGGAGGCATCTATCTACCAGACCTCAAACTATACTACAAGGCTATAGTAACCAAAACTGCATGTCATTGGCACAAGAACAGAGACGTAGACCAATGGAACAGGACTGAGAACCCAGATATAAAACCAACCTCATACAGTCACCTTATCTTTGATAAATTCCAAAAAAATGTACACTGGGGAAAAGATTCCCTATTCAACAAATGGTGCTGGGAAAACTGGATGGCCATATGTAGAAGACTGAAACTGGACCCACACCTCTCACCTCTCACAAAAATGAACTCACAATGGATAACAGATCTAAACCTAAGACATTAAACCATAAGAATTCTCAAAGAAAATGTTGGAAAAACTCTTATGGACATTGGCCTAGGCAAAGAACTTATGAAGAAGACCCCCAAAGCAATCACAGCAGCAACAAAAATAAATACATGGGACCTGATCAAATTAAAAAGCTTCTGCACAGCCAAGGAAACTATCACTAGAGTGAACAGACAACCTACAGAATGGGAGAAAATATTTGCATGCTACACCTCTGATAAAGGGCTGATAACCAGAATCTATACAGAACTTAGGAAAATCAACAAGAAAAAATCAAACAACCCTATTAAAAAATAGGCAAAGGATATGAACAGAAACTTTTCCAAAGAAGACAGAAAAATGGCCAGCAAACATAAAAAATTGCTCAACTTCTCTAATCATCAGGGAAATGCAAATCAAAACCACAATAAGATGTCACTTAACTTCAGTGAGACTGGCTTATATCAAAAAATCCCCAAACAACAAATATTGGCGGGGATGTGGACAGATAGGAACACTCATACACTGCTGGTGGGACTGCAAATTAGTACAACCTCTATGGAAAATAATATGGAGATACCTCAAAGAATTAAAAGTAGAATTACCATTTGACCCCAGCAATCCCACTACTGGGTATTTACCCAAAGGAAAAAAAGACATTTTATAATAAAGACATCTGTTCACGAATGTTTATAGCAGCACAATTCACAATTGCAAAGATGTGGAAACAACCCAGGTGCCCATCAATACACGAGTGGATTAATAAAATGTGGTATATGTATACCATGGAGTATTACTCAGCAATAAGGAACAATAGTGAATTAACACATCTGGTATTATCCTGGTTGGAGCTAGAACCCATTCTTCGAAGCAAAGTGTCACAGGAATGGAAAAACAAGCACCACTGGTACTACCATCAAATTGGTATTAACTGATCAACACCTACATCACCCAGGGCAATAATATTCATCAGGGGCCGGGCAGGCGGAAGTGGGGTAGAGGGGATGGGAAAAACTCTCACTGAATGGATGAGGGGAGCACAGTTTGGGGGATGACCACGATTGTAGCTCTGACACGGGCAGTGCATGGGCAATATATATAGCCAAAGTGTTGTACCCCCATAATATTCTGAAATAAAAAAATAAATAAATAAATAAGAAATTAAGAAGTTTATCCAAGATCACATAGCTTATAAATGGAAGAACTATATAGAATTAGAATGGATATCTGCCTGATATTAAAGCTCTTTCCATCCATCCTTGCTGCTCAGAATTAAAGCCATGAGAATATATGAGTTCTTCGATGGACAAAAAAAAAAAAAAGAAAGAAAGAAAGAAAAGGGAAAATATAGTTAAGAGTCAAAGTCAAGAGTCAAAGAAGTCAAGTAAGTGTTTAATGCTATAGGGATTTCAGGAATTATGACTGATAAAATATTGTTGGATTTGGTAATTGGGAAGACATTAATGACCTTGGGAAAAGGAGTTCCTGTAAAGTGATGAGGATGGAAGCTGGAAGCCAGACTATCAGTGAGGAGGTGGTGAGAGAATGGTGGCTGGAATTGTAAATTGCCCTTTGGAGAGACTTGGCAGTAAAAGAGTAGTAACTCTAAAGAGTATCAAGAGCTAGAGACAATTTTTCTTTTGTTAGGGAAGATATGAAAATATTAGTGGACAGTGATGATGGAGCCACTAGAGATCAGTATGCATTCAGAAGAAAGAGGGAGTAATTACAAAGCATGATTATGTAGGAGGGAAAGAAAAAATAGCTAAAAATATGGAGAGTTTTTTCAGGTGGTAAGAAGGATGCAAGGATAGAGACATTTGGCAGTTAAGAGAGTGACAAGAAATAAGAAAACTTGTATTGATCAATCGAGTAGGAGACAAGTTTCTGCTGTAAATGAGGTGTCTTCAGGAGGATCTTCAATTATGGTAAATACATGAATGAATTGATGAATGAATGAATGACAGGAGAAAATCTAGAGGCACACTTTGGTTCATTTCAGAGGGAAGGGATACACTGAAGAGACAGAATTTCATTTTTAAGTGAATTTGGAGTATTGAACAATCCCAGTGTGTGTTGAAAGTTGATGGGTCAGAGCTATTAGAAACTGACCTTTCTAAGGTACATCACAGTCCGCCTAGTAAATGGATCCTACTGTGGCCCCTGTGGGAGATAGACATACTGATTATATAAGCAACATCAGTCTTGCTTCTCTGAGATGTGGTATTTAATACTTTGCATTGCAACCAGAACAGTTAAAAACTCTGTAACTGTCTTCTCCTTCCACCATATGCAGAGTAAATGGCCAGTGTAAAATGCCCATCACTTCCATAGGCAGAATACAGCAGACTTCATCTTTGTGCCTAAACTCTACTGCTAAAACAAAAGCCTACTGGTGAATCTAAATTTATTAGAGGAAAAAAAGAAGTTTTACAGGACTTAGATTGTAAGCATTTAAAACATTTTGGCAGGAATGAAGAGTAGATTTGATAATTCCCCTATAAGCTTAGGAATAAAAAGATGAGATGGTGTGGGTGGAGTTGGGGTGGGCATCTGTTTCTTTTTCTTTTATCTTTAAAAATCTATGACAAATCAACTTCCCTTTATTGGTAGAGTATTATCTAACAACTCAGTCAATGTTTAAAGTACATACTTGAACAAGATAAGAACAAAAAAAGACCTTTCATCAGTCTATAACATGAAGTTGCTTGGATTCTAAAATTCAAATCTGATTTTAAAGGAAAAAAAGACTTTTTTCTCAGCATTGGTGCCATTTATTGTGATGCAACTTGGGTTTCACAAGGTTCTATTTGCCTGAAATTCTACAGATATCTATGAATTTAGAATTTTTTACAAACACCACTATAGAGGCACATGTTGATTTAGGAAGTGTCCACATGACAGTAAAACAACTAATCAATTCAGTGCAAAAAAATCAATTGATTCAATAAAAACATCAAACAGGCTGTTTGCTGTCATGAAGATCAAACTACTGTTTGACAGAACTTTTACTTTTTAATCAATAGTATTGATGTCTGAAAACACTGTCTTAAGTTTACCAGCCTCTGCTCATTGTACAAAAGAGGACCAAGTTGCTAATCGTTAAGTAATTTCAGCAACAGAGCACATAGGAAAACAGAAACTTCAGAGCAAAATTTCAACTTCCATTTTTCAGCTCTTTCCATGTCTAATTTCTTTCTTATTGACTTCCTTCCGAAATTCATTTTGTAATGTGGTGCCATTAGAACACGCTCTACCTCAATCAAAGTTTCCGTCATACTGAATAGCATCTTATGGGTTTACTCTTAAAAGAAAGGTGGTAGATTGTAGCCTTCCTTTATTTACATGCATTGTTCATCTTTCTCAGCTGGTATCTCTGGAATTTGTAACATATCCATCATTATCTAACTGCCAACTGTTTTCAGAGGAACTGTTGCTTTAAGCTCATTATTTCTTCTGATTGGAGAATCTGCAGAGCCTCTTTCTACGACTAGCAGCAGCCAGCATGGTACATGTGTGCAAATGAATGGTCAGGTTTGTCCTCCACAGTCTCTTTGTACCCAGCTTTGCCCCAGAACTGCAGCGCGTAACAAGCAGCAAATGCATACTCATGTGCCTTAAAAGTATACAGTGAAAACCTTAAAAAAATTGCCAAAATAAAGACCACATTCATAAATAATCTGTTAGTATAACTACATAGTTAGTTCCGCAGAGTTTCCTACTTACCTAAGAGTTTGGGGATTATTATGACTGTCCTATAATTAGTTTCCACAAAACTTCCTTGAAGTCAACCACGGTTGATTGGGCAGCTACCTTTCAAGAAGAGTTACATAAGCTACACTTTGGGAGATTTAAAACTAACTCTGACAGTGGATGATGAAAGCACCAACAAGCAGATTGTGGGGACAGGAGGCGAAGACTCTATGAATGCTATTAGTTAAAGGGCTGTGCAAGCACATCCACGAGGTATTGAGTTACAATCAGGAAAAGAGATGTGTGTCCCATGCCTCTTTCTATAACTTATTATTTAACAACCTAAGTTAACAGATATAGATGCTCTGGAGTTTCAGAATGCAATTTTCAGAATTTAAAGATTGAATGGTACACGGAAATATGCCATCTGCACTCATCTCAAAATTTGCCATTTGCACTGATTTGGGGATAAGAGATAATGGGGAGTGGATCTGCAAATAACTGCGAGGTAACCAAAATGAAGCTTTTTTCCCCCTCTTTTTTCTTCAACATATGTCAAGGCAAATGCACATAACACTTCACCATGATCAGTCTTGGTTTTGTACATTATGTACTGTTATTGTTTTTGTTAAAGCAAAGCCAAAAGGATTAGTTATCTCAGCTGTAGATATCTGAGTTACAGAAACACAGCTGGAAAGTCATGGTTTCCTCCCCTTCCACAGTCCTTCCTATGGCTAAAATCAGCATGGCTCTATTGAGGTCTAAAAGACAAAGACGTATTGTCACTGACTCCTGCCATGTTAACACTCAAGTGTGCCACCTTTAGTGATCTAGAGTCATTTTGGATCTTCAAGCATTGATAACAATTATTTATGCTTACATGAGTGAATTAAAATCATTGTTAAAATCATTGTTACCATAAGAAATGTAAATCCTTATCATATGATTTTAGCAAGAATATTAAGAAATCTAACATATAAAAT
Source organism: Daubentonia madagascariensis (assembly GCA_023783475.1). Classification (NCBI taxonomy): domain Eukaryota; kingdom Metazoa; phylum Chordata; class Mammalia; order Primates; family Daubentoniidae; genus Daubentonia; species Daubentonia madagascariensis. Next base: position 43,282,820 of record JAKFHU010002088.1, on the reverse strand, counting down.
AAACAAAGGCATTATTACACACTACACCATAGGACATGAAAGTATCAGAGAGGACAATCAGAAAATAACTATTTTTAAGCTCTCAGCAGGAGTGTATGCTGCTGTTGCTAATGGTTATATACATCTCAGAACTGAAAGATGGAAGCTACTCTAATATTTTAGATTTTGTCACAATATATCATTCTATTTTAAAAATAGATCAGTGGAAGATGCTCTTCCTTTGAAGATATTTCTGTGCTGCTTTATACGCAAATTTTTTTGTGGAATCTATTTATCCTTTGACCAATTCTTTTTAAGTCTAAAAGTAAGGATTGTCCCAATTTTCTAGGTTCCTATGGAAGAAAGAATGAACTGTAGTAGTTCAGCTACTTTATGCCATTTTTCTATGAAATTAAAAGGCCATTGACCAACTAAAGGGTTTGATTGTAGAAAACACCACTGATCAGACGTCTTATTTAGACGCTATACAAAACAATGAGTAGTTAAAGATGTGTTGGAAAAAATTCTTATAAATATGAATCATTAAGATGATATTTATCTTTTATATTTTTAATTAAAAATTTTATTGAGATCATTGTAAGTTCATATTCACATGCATTTGTAAGAAATCATACAGAAAGAGCCCTATTTCCCTATATACTCTGCCCAGTTATCCCCAATGGCAACATTTGCAAAACTATAGTATAATGTCACAATCATGATATTAACATTGATATAATCCACCCTGCCTTATTTGTACTCACTTATATGTCATTTTATGTTGTAAGGGCTCTAATATTCCAATATTAGGAACTATTTTTACTGAGTTTTGACAGAGTATGTGACGGATAGGTGCCATTTGGTGGTTGACCTAAAGCTAACTATCCCCCAGTTCTGTAAAATTAGCTAGTTAATATGTTTGATCAAATTTGATCTCAAGACAGAGAGTACAATGATGGTTACCAGAGGCTGGGAAGGGTAGCAGGAGGGAGGGATAAAGTGGAGATGGTTAATGGGTGCAAAAATATATTTAGGTAGAATAAACAATATTTGATAGCACAACAACGTGACTATAATCAACAATAAGTTTGGGTAGGCTTTAAAATAACTAAAAAAGTGGAACTGGAATGTTCCTAACACAAAGAAATGATAAATGTCTGAGGTGTTGGATACCTCAATTACCATGATTTCATTAATCCATATTGTATGCCTGTATCAAAACATCACGTCTACCCTATAAAGGTATACAACTATTATGAACCCATAATAATTAAAAATAAAAAATAAATTTTAAAAAGTTTGATCTCAAGAGTGGATTCACTGCAACAGCGATGGTAGCATAGTCTAAAACCAAGATAGATGTTAAACAAGAAGACATAAAAGCTTACAGGATGGCTTACTCCCCATCCTGCCCTCAAGAAAGAAATTGGGTGCTCTGAAAAACACTAAAAATTATATGAGATAGATCTTTAAATTCACTCCTATATGCAGCAATGGGTTGATTTTTGTCATTATTTTTATTGAGTGCCCTCTGGGTATGTAATTCTATGAGTGAAAGGAAATACAGTTTTATAGATAGAGATGTAGCAAGAAGACCCAAAGTCCTGAGTTCTTGGCTGAATCCTATTGTAGATCTCCTGAATATAATCCCAAAATGGAAATTTTTATTTTTCCTTCAGTTTTTTCAACTGTGACTTAAAAACTGCAGGGTGTGATAAAACACAAAGTATTGATACAGTAAAATTGAAAAGAATCATTCAGTTTAGTTTTCTCCTTTGCTTTTAGAAGAGCATTCTGTCCTCAGCCAAAACAGTCACATAACCTAATATTTAAGTATTTACTATATGCCATGTTTTGTGCTTAGTGCTATATGTGTATTACCTAGTTTAATTAATTAGTTAATTACCCCAGAGAAGTCTAGGAGTTAGGGACTGCTATTTTCCCCATTTTACAGATAACAAAACTGAGGTGTAGGTAATTTAATTTACACAAAGCCATGCAACCTGGTAATTGTCAAACCTGGATCTGGAATTACAGTTTCCTACCCAATACCCAAGCCTTGCTCTTACACACTACATCTTAATGCCTCCCTTTCTATGACTCATATCTTCTCTTCTTCACTGAATCAAAAGGAAAAATAACCTCCAGGATCTATGGTCCTGTTCTGTGTCCAGTCATTGAGATTTTCCTATATAGAAGTGCTACCCAGGGAACTGAGAGAACTATTATAAGAATATAGGAAGAAACCTCCCTAACCACCATTCCCTACTCCTACCCAGAACAGTAAGATAAGAAAGAAAAAAAAAATGAAAGTGAAATTTTTCAGAAGTAACCAGAGCCCACCATTTTGAAGCAGAGTGACAGCTCCAACATCAGCTTAAAAACAATAACAACAACAACAAAAAATTAGTTGGTAGTAAGTCATTTGCACACAACTTGATAACCATCAGCAAGAGTAAGGAAAAGACTGGAGGGGAACAGAACAGTAGGCACACACATATCCTATACTTTAATCCAGAAGCACTGAATTTATGAGTCCTCAGAGGCCTTTTGAAAGCTTGAAGAAGAATCTAGGCTGGTAGTCTTCAGAGGATACTGTGCAGAGAACAAAGTCCTAATGGCATCAAATCAAGGGACCCCCTACCCCTCTACGAGGTTGTAATAAAACTCAGAAGAGACACCCACAGCACCAAATGGATCTCTCTGGGTATTTACACCAAAATTCCTGCCTAAAGAGCCTTCATTATAAAAGAAGGTGAGTACACTTCTGTCACACTCACAGACTGGCTGCCTGCAGCCTACAATACTGAGAGCAAGGAGTCCACACAGCACGGGATGTTTGATGAGTAACTCAGCAGCAACTGAACCTCGTGGTCAGAGCCCGCTGTCGTGCACACCCTACTCTACAGAGAGACAGATGGAGGTGATGGAGCTGGGGATAGTTTCCAGTGCAGACAGGGTGCAGGAAAGGTGGTTTGTTAATAACACCTCTGCTCCAAGCAACTTCAGCAGTCAAAGTTTCGGGATCATGGACTTACGGCTCTTGAAAATTGCTGCAAGACTGACATAATTCCTTGTGTAATTCCTGGTGTAGTTCCAATAAAAAATAAGAAAGGTCTTATAACACTCCAAAGGGCTATGGTAAGGCGAGTGGTGTGAAGTGACTGATATTTGATGAAATTTTACATCTGGTTTGCAGCATTCATAGTGTTCCAAGAATCAAATTTTTAGAGTTGATATTCACGTTCTCCACGCCTTTTTTTCTTTATTTTTCAGTAAAAGCAAATAATCCAAAACACTTTCTTTTTGAGATCTTTTTGTAAAAAGATTTTCCATGGATGTTGCAAAATAATTTTTGATGTGAGAACAAACAAGCATGTGGCTTATTGTAGAAGGAGTTCATTTTCAGCCAAGGTATGAGGCCAGAGCACTGAAATTTGTACCCAAGGTCAGGTGATCTTTCCTAAAAATATGACTTATGCAAAGCCAAATAGGAAGATTAATTTGAGCATTGTTGGAATTTGACAATGTAATTACACACTAGCTTTTTTCCCTCACACTGTCATAGATTATACTCTTACAAAATGATGATATTCTTTTCTTTTCAAAAAATATGAACCATAATAAACATTTTAAGTGTCTTCCTGGGATAAGCCATAATGAATAAATGTCTTCCTAAGACATTTCTTACTGAGAAAGTTCAGAATTGGCAATGAGTATAACAATAACTTGCAACTATTTTATTGATCTTACCAAATGGACAAAACTTAGTTTCTAGAATCATTCAAAATGGAGCTTCCTTTTGTCAAAAATTAGATGCTGGTATACATGTATCCATAAGTTGTAAAATGTATTCCATGGCTTCCCTTTTTCTATTCCCCACTTCCTTCTTTCTACCATTTTGAACTCTAACAAACGGGTAGTGCTAGGTAGAGGTCCATTTATGCCTTAACGAACAGGAAAACTTGAAGTTCGTAATGCTTGAGACTATGTAAAAACAAAGATAAATCCTCATAATTTTGGTGGTGGGTTCATATAGGCCAACCATATGTTGGCACATAAATGTATTTCTCTAACCAAATGAGTCAGTCATTTGAAAATAATATTTTATTATCTAAATTTATGTCACCATCATACTCTTATAAGTGGTTGAGGGCATGGTAGGGAGGGTGTGTACTGTATAAGTCCAAAAATCACCAAGGAAAATGCTGTCAATTGAACTAGATAGTTGAATGTGAACTAAACCATGAGATGAAATTGAAAGTCACAACATATATATATGGATTTTTCCTTATGTGAAGACTGCCTCAGCTCAAAAGAGGTGAGCTCCAGTAGACCCAGTAGAATATGGTTGTTGTTAAAGCTAGAGAAGACAGATATCTACCTGATTTGATTGCTATAAATATTTCTCTTTCCTACCTGCTTTGCCCACTATTAAAATCAATAGGCAGTGATTCTAAAGACCCGAGTTCAAGTCCTTCTTTTATTACGTGATCCATGTATGACCTTGAGTTTTTTTTTTGAGCTCTAGGAATTTCAGTAATCTCATCTTTAAAAGTCTTGAGGTCGTTGGAAGGAAAAAGTGAGATAATGGAAATTATATATCTTTGATATCTGTAAAGCACTATTTATATAGAAATTGCTTATTATTGCCATTAATATAAACACTTAGGGTTAAGGCATTTGCCCCTAGAAGAGGTTATTATGTGCATAAATTTACATAATAGTAATAACACTTTATTCTGTTACTATCAATGGGGGCAGTCATTATAACCTACAGAAATGATTCAATTTTATTAAAGTAATATTGGCTGAACACTTCCTATGTACTGGCTATTATAGTAGGCAAGCAGACATATAGATGGCACTTAATCACCATGCTTAACTTATGAGATGGTATTGTTATCCCCATTTTACAGATGAAAATACTAAGGTTCTGAGAGGTTTAGTGTTTGTTCAAAGCTATTTAACTAGTAGATTTTAACAGGAAATGTCCACAACTGGAGGCACAATCAGAAACAAAATTATACTGGACACCTAAAGTCTGCTTGCAACAATGGCACAGCAAATTCTAAAATTGGTTCTGTCCTACTTTAGGTATAGGATATATGAGAGAAACATTGCTTCCCTCTCTAGCTTTCCTTAAAAATTAATGCTGGTACACAAAGCCACCTCCTAGGAACTGGATAGGGTCACCAGAAAAAAAAAAAATCCTCCATAAACTGTAGTCATGTTCCATGCTAGATATTTGCTGGAGTGACTGCAGCCAGTGTCTGCGGGGTCTATGTCATACGCTTCGGAAGCACAGGGTTTACAATCAAAAGCTAAAAAACAAAAATAAAAACTTAAGTAAACATAACATACTAGGGCATTTGATCAAGCTGTAAGACAAATAGACTTCCTTTTTAAAAGAAAAAACGTTGACATATTTTTCTCTCTCACGAATCTTGGATTGCCTTTCAGGTGGCGGGGGAAGGGATGAAGTTAGAAGTGAGAGCGAAGTGGTGAAGGGAAGCAGCCAGAGTCTGTCTCTCAAATACCGCTGCTAATCTGCTCCCGCTGCCACTCAGCGGAATTCCAGGGGCTGCAGTAAGTGCTACGGAGAGCCAGGAAAGGGAGGAGAAGGAGGAAGAGAGAAGGGAGAAACTGATGTCGTGTTTGGGGGAAAGGGGAGCAGCAAAATCTTATTTGTAGCAGCAGGATTCTCACTATACTCCGAAAAATCCCCAATTTAGCCATGTTTCAATTCAATGTCAATCTCTTTCTATGTAGGCATGGAGGTATGTACGTATGTAACTATGTAGCATCCATCTATCTTCCAGTTGGCTACGTAGTTGTCAATTATAAGTGACTTTTCATTGAGGTCATTTGGGCTTTTTTTTTTAATATTTAAACATTTCATCCCAAACTAATTAGGTATACATCCATAAACATGCAATAGGCACACACACTGACACACACTCTAGATGATAAATGAATCAGATAAATCTATTTATAAATAGTTATCGATCTGCTGCTCTCCGCAGTGTTACCGCTTCACACAGTACGGTCAAAAGATCTATTTTGTTTCTGGACCTTTGGTTTAGCTGAAAGATGGTGTGTTGCCAGAAGGTAGCCCATTAGGTCTTTGTCCTAAGGGACACTGAAGAATATGAGATAAACACCCAGGTGAGCTAGAATCATACTCTAAATTTGGTGCAGATAGCTAATTCCCAGTCAATTGGCAAAGCTCATTCCTGGGATAAATCATCAGACAGGAGTCTAAACTATGGAAGAACAGCCCAGCAGGTAAAATGCACAGCAAGTAAGCTGCTAGCTTATTGACAGCCAGTGTGGTGGATTTCATATTCTATGAGGATGTCAGCTTTCAGAGATTTCAAACAGAAGCCCTGGTGAAGGCAAACTCCAAGACAGTAATTTTGCCTGTCAGGAATGCTACACCAGATGGATGCAGCAATGGCCTGATATGTCCAGACTCTAAAGCACATTTTGAAAGGACAGGAAAATCACCCAGTGGTCATTTTCCAGCCATTTCCAGCCATTCCCACCCATCAGAAACCACAGCCTTAAAATCAGGAAAGTCTTAGCAATAGAACAAAGGGTCACAGGAAGAGAAATTTCCATGTGGTAGGGGAAGCCTTTACTCACTTCAGGTTAGCTGTCTTCATTTTGAACCAGAATTCCCTTGCTCCTCTAAAGGCTCCTTATGGCAGGCATACCCAATCTCGCCTGAGCTCACAGCATATTCCACTGTGGATTTTTATATAATGCATAGACTCTAGAAACTGCTTTTGTCTCAAAGGGGCTAGAAATGGACAAGAGAAGTCTTCCAAATGAGAAGAAAAGAGACAATTGCCCTGCACAAAAACCTATGTTCACCCCACAAATACACAAAATATCTTCACTTTCTCTTAGTGCCTTGATCTTATTTTAGAGAGCATGAGAGAGTATTTAAAGTGTTTGATTATAAAAAGCATCTATTAATCAAAGTGGGGTGAAGAACCTTAGTTTCCTAGAGTTACTATTGACTAGAAGCTTTTACTTCACAATGATTAGCAAATAAGAATACCTCTATAAACAGCACTAAATTGCATTTTTTTCCCTCCCTCCTAAAGAGAAATTGTCATGTGGATGCCAACTGGACTCTTTATGCAGAGTATCCACCTTAACCAAATCAACCAAGTTCTGCAAACATGATCTATCTACTTGAACATGGTGATCATTTTCTAATATAGAAACTGCCATATAATGCCTGTAGTTGTTATAAGGCATTGCCAATATATCTATAAAGGTTTTTTTTCTATGTAGGTTTTAAGTAGAAAAATAAGTAGGTAGAAGATAAGTAGATAGATATAGATATAACCAGATATAGTGATAAATATTCCTCATATTTTACTTTCATGTGCCATTAGTGTACAAAGGTCCTATATTTGAATCTGCAACCAGCAAGTGAGACTGTTTGTAGCATCAGCCCTGAACACCAGCAGCATTCCATCCTCACCTTTGCAACAGCCTGCCCTGGCCTTCCTTATAAGGCAACAGCAATATCATATATTCTCATCCAAATCTTGCCTTGATTAGAATTTGAACCCCCTGGAGGAAAATAACTTTTTTCCCAAGAGGGCCAGAAGGAGATATGGCAAAAATGTCATGTTACTTCAGGAATTCCATCAAGTGACCCAACTTCAGGGCAGAGGTATTCTAATCTTGATCTTGTCTAAGCAACCAACTCCTAAAATGTCCAGTTTGCTGAGCACTCTCTTTGCATTTACTTAGTATCAATAGTTCACTCACATATTTATTTTTAATGTTTGTCTCATTGTTCTTTCTCTGCCTGGAATCAGTCTTAGTTTGTAGATTCCTACAGAGCAGAGAACATGTTAATATAATTCTAACTTACCCCCATCCCATCTTTCAATTTTGTATTTAAAGAATAAGCACTTAATAAATAATGTTATTTATGGGTTTGGTAAAATACTATGTTTTGGAGCATATTATGTTCTTCTACCTTAGCTAAGTGCCAAAACTCTAAAGCTTTCTTTTTATTTATCTTAAATTGATCATTTTTCCCCATTTCCCATAGCAATCCAAACCCTTACATAAATAAAATGCTTAAAAATGCCTGCTAATAACAAGGGCCCAGTATCTATTAATTAGCCTTTTGAGACAGTATCCAGTTCATGGGCTTCAGGTTCTATCATTTCTATATTATAAACCTGACGATATCACTTTTTGCTATTTGAGCTTTGGCAAGTCACTTAATCTGTCTACAGATAATATTACATTTTTCACAGCCTTTGCTATGAACTAATGCATGTGAAGCACTTAGCATAGTTCTTGTCACATAACACAAACTTAAAAAAAATACTACCCTCCCAATTGATTTTGTCGGGTCCTCTGACATTGACACTCCCCTTGGAGACTTCTGGAATCTTTTCCCTTTTCTGGTACAACCTGGGCTTTTTGCTCTCCCTTCTGCCTCTGTGTCCACCCATTGTTATTCTTCTGCACACATTTTCCTTCCTCACCTTACTCTTTAAATGTGGATATTCTTTAAAGTTTCTGATCTTAGAACATTTTTCCTTTTACAATACATTCTTGACTTAGACCACCTCATTTACTCTCAAAGGTTTGCATTTCTATCTCGTCACTTCAGTGTATGACCTTGCCTCATAATTCTCAGAGGAAGAAAGAAGCCATAAGGCGGGAATGCCTTCATCTTCCCACCATCAAATCGCTAAACCCACCTGTATCTGCTCTGTCCTCACTATTTCACTTCTTTTACAATGCAGGTTGTATCCTTCCCATAAAAATAAAGGCAATTCCTCCACCTTCACTCCAGATCTCATCAGCTTCAGCCTTCTCCAGGACTTTGTTATATCTGCTTTTCATCTCTTTTCCTATTTAACCTCTCCTTTTCTACTGAATTCTTCCCCTAGGCATTCAATATGTTTGACAGTTCCTTTATGTAAAACCAAATACAGCAGTAAGAAAGTCTTCCCTTTCCCCCGCACCTCCTTTCAGCCCACTGCTTTAATTCTTTTCTCTCCTTTACAACCAAGCTTCTGGAAAGCACTGTCCATTTGCATGTCTTCTCCATGTTCTCATCTCGCATTCATTCTTTAAGGCAGTCCCATCCCACTTTGGGCCCCATCACATCAAAGTTATTTTCATTAGGGTCACCTGTGGTATCCTGATATATGGGCATTATTCTCTAGTCATCTTTCCTGACTTAAAATGCTGGTTTACATTGCTTATCTTCCATGACACCAGACTCTCTTGTTTTACTTCATGCTCTTCTAGATAATTCTAAGTCCACTTTGGCTAGTATCACATTGCTCTCTACCCTATCTCTAAATGTTGATGTTCAACAAGTCCAGATCTCTCTCTCACTCTTCCATCTTGTTATAACAGTCTCACCAACTGGCATGGCTTTCAATACCTTCTGTGTGCTCTATCTCTATATGTATGCACGTATATTTCTAAATGTATATCTCCATAACTGCCCACACCCTGTATTCTGAGCTTCAGAAACCTGACAAGCTACACATATATCATCTCCAATTGAAACTGCTATAGGAATCTTAAATTTATATCTTCAAAAACTGAGCTCTAAATACTCTTAAATTCTCCCCGTCCAAGACAATGGCATCTCCATCTGCTTAGTTGGGATCAGAAATAGTCCACTCAATTGTTCTTACAAGAAACATGAAAGTCATTTTTCATGACTCTCTCTCACTTTCCATCTGTGATTCATCACCAAATCTTTCAACTCTACCTCTGCTTTACTTCTCCACTGCCACCATGCTAGTCCAATCCCTATCACCACTCCCTGGTGTTATTGATAGAATCTTCTAAATAAACTACATCCTTTTTTGACCCCTATCATCCATCCTAACTCCTAGCAGCCACAACAAAACCCAATCTTACCGCGTCACTTCTCTGCTTAAAACTCATCTATAAATGGTCACTGTTTCAAAATAAATTCTAAAATCCTTAGCGTAGCTTAATAAGCCTTGTATGATCTGGACTCTGACTCCCTTCACAATTTTATCTCAGAGCTTGTCTCCCTTTTATTCTCTAGTCTTCAGCCATTCTCATCTTCTTTAGTTCCAAGAATACTGGAACTACCTTCTCTAATCTCAGCATTTCCACATATGCTGTTCCCTCTACCTGGAATATACATCCAGCATCCTTACCTCAGGTAATTCCTTCTTATTCTTCAGGTTGCTGCTTAACTTAAACATCTTCAGAAAAAGCTTTTCTAATTCCCACAATTAAAGTCAGATCCCTATTCTAATGCTTAAATCTACCATTGACTTTTTCTTCATGGAACTTATAACCATATAAGTTATATATCAATTTGCATGACTTAATGTCTGTTTCCCATGGTGAGCTCCATGGAGGGAGACACCATGTCTACTTGTTCACCACTGTGTCTCCAACATAGAATGAGGCAAAGGGTGGGTACTTAATACATTTCAATTGAATGACTATGTTAACTTCTGTAATCCCTGTCTAGCCTTGATACCTCTCCTGGGTATCAGACTTCTATTTCCAAATGCCTACTTTACATATCCACAGAGATGAACCACAGGCACCTTAAACTTTGCATATTAACAATCAAACATATTATCAACCCCCTCCCAACCTGCATCTCCTGCATTCCCTACCTTTGTTACTGGCAGTCATCGGCTTCCTCTGTTTTGGAACCGTGAAGTCGTCTTCATTTCCTCTCTTTCTTTCACTAGCAATGTCTAATTAACTGCCCAAATTGATCACTTCTTTCTTTATGGTGTTTTTCATATTTATACCTTCAGTTTTATTTCCACTACTAACTTCCTGCTCAGGCTTTCATCATCATTCTCCAAGATCCACTGAAAGGTCATCCTACCTCCATTATTTTCCTTATGCCACTGTGTTCTCTACATTGGGTAGACTGAGAGACAGTTAGCTTAGCAGTTAGAAGTATGGACTATGAAGCCGTCATGCCTGGGTAAAAACATGGCTTTCTCTGTCCCTTCCTAGCTGTATGACTATTTTCAAATTGCTTAACCTCCTTGAGCCTCAATATAAAAGCAGGATAATAATGACAACTACATAGAGGACTATGATGAGGGTTAAAAGAGTTACTATACATTACGAGTGTAGAACACTGCCTGCATATACCAAGCACTCCATAAATATTAGCTACTATTATTACATTGCTAATATTAATTTTCTAAAAATTCAGATGAAATCATGTCACTCTCTGTCCATGCCTCCCCATTGCTAACAAAAAAAAAAAAATGCTCAGACCCCTTTTTAGGACATCTAACAATCTGGACTCAACCTACCTTTGTCATTACTCAGTTTAATCTTCCTCAACTCCTAAACTCCAGGCATACCAGATTAATTCACTATTCAGTGTTCTCCAATCACAACATGCACTTTCATGCTTCCATGCCTTTGATTATGCTGTTCTTTCAACTTGGAATGCCTACTTCATGTCTCAAACACTTGTACATTCCAATCCAAGATTATTTTCCCGAGGCCATCCCTGAGCCTCTTAGCCAGAATTAATTGCTGTTTCCTGTGTCCGCCCTAGCACCTCTGCCTCTATTTAGCACTCATTTTAGTTTACCTTACGTTATAGTTAGTTGCATACACATCTGCCTTCTCACCTCATTCCCTCACCAACCACCCCCAATGATGTAATTAGCTTGAAATCTCCACGACAGCAGCAACCACATCTTAAACAACGTTGTGTATCACAAAATATGTAGCAGTGGTATCTGGCAAACAAACCAGCCAATGGCAGACACTCATCAGTTATTTGTTGACTTTAATTGGAAAAGAATTGAGTAGTTTAAGGTTATGACAAAAATAAGACCCTTTTCTTTTTCAGAGACACTACTTAGGTGGCATAATGGTAGAACAGTATTTACTATTGACGTGATTGCCAAATGCTTAATTATATCTTGTGTTAGTGGCAAAAACCACATTCCTTTAAGCAGTCTTTAATATAAACTACTATTTTCTATTTAAGAAAATAATCTTACTTTATGAATATTTAGCTTATCAGTAAACTATTTCCCCGCAATAAAAACCAGGAGGTCAGGTGCAGCAGCTCATGCCTGTAACCCCAGCACTTTGGGAAGCCAAGGCAGGAGGACCACTTGAAGCCAGGAGTTCGAGACTAGCCTGGGCAACATACCAGGACCCCACCTCTGCATAAAATTTTTAAAAATTAGCTGGGCACGATGGCATGTGCCTGTAGTCCCAGCTACTCAGGAGGCTGAAAAGGGAGGATTGTTCAAGCCCTGGAGTTTGAGGCTGCAGTGAACTATGATCATGCTACTGCACTCCAGCCTGGGCAACAGAGAGAGATGCTGTGTCTAAAAAATAAAATAAAATAAAAAATAAAAATAAAAAAATAAAACAAGGAATGTGATAGCAATCATTTAAGCCTTTTGTATTTAAGGATTGACAAAAAAAGCAATCTGAAGTCATCCCCCCAATGAAAAGAATGTGTTGTTCATGTTCCTACATGACCTCTCTGTTTCCCAAATTTCAGAACAGTGAGAGGTTTGAATTTTTCTTTTTACAGTCAAATTATTAAACTTAGGAAATGCACCGTATCTTTAGGGGATAGTAATGGAATCCTGAACAAAAACTTAAAATTGCCTAGAGATGTAATGTCAGTTAACTAGAAGTTTTTATTTCCCTTCCAAACTGCAATCTGGCCTCTCTTTGGAGCAGGATTCTTTGTCTTTTTGGCAGCCCCTTTGGCTGAACTTAGATCTAAGCATCCCGTGTTCCTTTAAAACAGTTCGACAATGCCAGGAGAGAAAATTGTGCTGACCAACACACCTATGCCAAGACCTGAGATGCTTGATTTTCAGACCTAGTATCAGTCCAGTCAGGGTATCTCATGGCTAGGATCTCATCTCATTATGTTTTCAATTCATAGTGGATTCACTGTTAAGCTATTTTCAGTTGTGCACATTGGCCTAGATTCTCCCACAGTGTAAGCTACTCCCCGGAAGTATGCTAGGTACTTGAGGAAACTGCATTAACACTTTCAGGGATGATATAATAACCGGTTTCCTGGTGCCTGAAAAAAGCTGCCTCACAGGATATTAAATGATACCTTCATGTATGGAAGAGGATTTGTACAACTTCTGTAAGTATCTGCTGCGCAAACCAGGGGAAACCTAGAAGCTAAGAGAAACTGGTTCACTAACTAGAAGGAAAGCAAATATTTAGATAACAGATTTATTTAAATCTTCTAGTAGAAATTACAGTGTACAGTTATTAGCTTGATCCTAATTAAAGAAAGGTCTTTGACCCAATACCAAGGTTAGTACAAAATTAAAGTCCTATTTTGAAGATAAATGATGACTTCACCCTGGAGGCTCCTTCTTGCAGTCTCTGCCATCGAATCTAACTCAACCGTCTTCTGAGATCCTTTAGAAGTAGTACTTTACTTTCTCCCAGTTGAGCCTTCAAGGGAAGTATCTCTTTGACCACACTGTTAATTAATAGAGAAACCTAACTCAAACTAGCTTCAGCAAAAGTAACCAATTGTTGTTGGCTCTCGTAACTGAAAAATCCAGGAATAGATGTTTGAAGGATGGTTGGATCCAGGGAATCAAATGATAGCACCCAGCTCATTTGATGTCTCCAGGGTTTTACTCTTCCTCCCTCTCTCCACCTCTCAGCTTTTCTTTGTTTGGTTTGGTTTGTTTGGTTTCCTTCCCTGGGGACTTCTTTCTTCATTAATGGCGGGGTTTGGACTTCCCCGGGCATACCACCTTAGCAAATCGGCAGAAAAATAGTGTTTCAGTAGAAGTCCCAGCAATGAATCTCATTTTACTGGCTTGGGTCTTTTCACCTTCAGTATTTGCCCCATCCAGTCTTCTCTGCATTGGATGGACTGAGAGACGGTAAAGCATAGCGGTTAGGAACACGCACTAGGGAGCCATCATACTTAGGTAAAAACCTGACTCTGCCCCTTCCTGACTGTGTGACTACCATCCATCCCTGAACAAATAGGTGTAGGTAGAGGTGCTCTGCCCATATTGATGAGGCATTATGTCCCCACCCCTGGGCAGGTGAAGGTGGAAGTAAGGTTAGTTCTACCTTGCTTGAGATCAGTGAAGGGAAAAAAAATCCAGAAGCTGTTATAAGAAAATTAGCAGGCATAAACTACCAGTGTCTACTAAACTGCTATATGAAACTGGCATAAACTACCAGTGTCTACTAAACTGCTATATGAAAAATAACTAACATATGTCTTAGGGTTAAATACAGAACAAAGACTAACATGGTCGCAGGAGGTACCCACACCCTGGCTTTTCTCCCGCTGCACTGTTGTTACTTGTTTACAAGTGTATCTCCCTCAATAAACCTGGGGTCTCTCAAGGTCAGGGGCTGTTTCCAGTGAGGCAAGGAGTAACTAGTGTGTAGAGACAGTTAGTAAATATTTGCTGAATACAGGGAAAATGGCTCCAAGTTTAAGCAAAATACTTTTGACAGTACATTTGTAAATACATTTGCACATTTTATTTTACTCACAAGAAAATACACGGCTATATTTACTTAGAAGGAGACAATACAATTCAGTAGGATTTAACAACTTCCCCATTGTCTGAAAAAAAGAACTGTTGAAGATTGATTCCACTATCTTTGAGGTTTACTGCCCATTATAGTACTTTAAAAAAATGCTGGTGAGGGGACTAAGGAGATGAATTAGAACTTGAATTAAGCTAAGGTTGTTGATGGTTCAAATTTATTTCCATCAAAAAAGCTGTTTACTTGCTTCTTTGAAATATGCCAGTGGGTTTAACCCTGTCTCTAAGCTAAAATTCGTTCTCCTCTCTTCACTAGAATCTCTTTTTGTCAGGAATAGAGGTGTACACAGAGGTCCACGGCTAGACTTGTGCTTTCAGTTTTTGTGTCATCCAATTTTTATGCCTCCAAAATAAATTCACTGTCTGGGATTATCAATTCATCTTACCGCTTAACTTTTTTTAAAAAAAATGACCGAACAGAAGCTTCAATAAATATCTGGCTCAGAAACAGGCAAGACAGAAGCAAAATGCTCTCTGATGGTGGTGTATAAACTCTTCTAAGCCTTGGAAGAGGTTATTTGCTAAATGTCTAAAAGAGTTAATGATCTTCCAAAAGGGAATAAAGATCAAACCCAATGTCCTCCAAGCAGCACTAATGGCCTGGTACACTAAATCTTGTGCTCTTCTCTAAGTGATTTCAGTCTTTTTCTTTGCCCTATTGAAAGCAAAATTCTACCCCTTTATAAGGGACAAAAGAGGAAACTACTTTTAGATTGCATTAAAACCATATGCTGCCCAGGAAATTCAGCATTAGCAGGCAGTAAATTACACTTTGAATCTGCTTGTTGTTTCTGAGTGTTGCCACAAACATATTACAGTATGTGATACCACTTAGTGGCTACATACCCTGTCCGTGCCATTTGGAAAACATGTGTTGCATTAATGGTGGACTTTAGTTTCAACTCAGTCTTCCCCTCTGCCCCCCACAAGCTGGTTTAGATCGTAACACATAATTTCATAAGTATGAATAATAAGCACTTGAGCGCAAATTAATTTAGATTCTCCCCCTCCTCCTATTTTGTGAGGTAAAATAAAAGAGATTTTTTTTCTGCTGAACCCCCGTTGCCCATTAAAGTTGTGTATATAAATAAGCCAGGTTATCTTTTTCCTTGAGAGAAATGCTGTTTTATCTAACAGTCGCTTTCCTAGTAGTTCAGTACTCCACTACTCTAAATTAGGACACTTTATCTTAAGGCTTCATAATCTTAGGAGACTATAATTGGAAAGTTTATAAAAAAAAAAATCCTGCTTTGTAAGCTTGGCAGCTGAGATAGAAGGAGGGAATACGGGGGCTGCAGCAGAATTACACCATCACTGCTAGCCTGACTCCGCTTGACAGAGCCGTTTAATATTTTGACAAGACAAAATATAAAGCAGCATTTTATTCTGTAGAGACTTCACTAGACACAAGCATGGAAGTGCTTGTGATCAATAAAATTTGCGGTGGAGAGTGATTTATTTACAGCAGGGTATTATGTAGAGAAAGAGCTGTGATATTTCCACAGGCTTTGACGGCATAATGGGCCCTACTCAATCCTTACATGGAAGGGTTAGATTGCCACGGTTGCTCAGGCAGTATTCAAAACGTTATCTGATCAGCCTTAAAGACTTCAGAACGAGACAGATGATTAGTTACCCTAAACGATCCTCATCATGCAGAAATTGATGATTTAATATAGTCGATGACAGACGATTCCATTTGTACTAGATAAAGTGTCTGCGGTTTGTATCAGTCATAATAGAGTTATTATTGAGCATAAAAGAAAAGCATGTTTAATATCATTAATTCCAGATATGTCGCTTTCCACATCTGGCATTCATCCATAGACCAGAACCACTCCAGGCTATCATTCCTGCCTCCGTGCTGGCGACTCCAGTGTTTTTTGTAATTTCAAAATGTTTTTCAGCACCTCCAGCTAGGCGCAATAACAGTTTACAGATTACCTATGTCATCACATTTTGACAAACTTCTCAATCTGATGTGACCTTCATCTTTAGCCATCTGCTTGCCTTTGTTTCGGCTCTTTTTTGATAAACCTCCACAGCTTAAAGCTGTAGTAGTTTGTTCCATACACTGTACTTTTAGGTCAACATTTCACCTGTGTAAATCCAGAAACACAGACCACAGCGTAAAGATGGTGACCTGGGTTCAGATCCCCAGGTACCTGACCCGCCCTCACCCCCTTAGTTATATTTTTCATCATTCACGTCAAATGCATTTTGAGTGTATGGAGGGGGAAGCACACAATCAGAAAAAAGGAAGCACGAGTGGGAGTTGGAATGAGGGCAGAGGCAGTAAAGCCGAGAAGTTGGGAACCGTAGGGGAGAAAAATGCAATTTTTACAATTGTCTTATCTGCAAACAATATAACAACAGGAGAGGCACATAAATAACGAAGGAGGAAGAGACACAAACTTTCTGGGGAACCACACTATGCTTACCTAAAGTAAGTGCCATTTCTTCTTTATTTTGAAAACTATTTTCCAAGCAACATGTTGAAAAAAAAAGAAAGTCCAAGCCTCAAAAATGGCACATGCAAACTTTAAGAAGGAAAATCCTCTCTCAGGAGAAGAAGAAGGAAAATGAGGAGCGGCAGGAGGAAAAAGGGGTCTCTGGTTGAAACTACTTTTACTCACCAATGTTTACGCTGCTCTCTAAGTTGTAAGATGCTAGAGCTTTCTTTCTTTCTTTTAAAAATAAGAATTGATTTGGAGATTATGTATTTATTTAACAAATATTTATGGAGTACCTACTATGTGCTGACATTGTTAAGGCACTGGGAATATATCAGTAAACAAAACAGACAAAAATTCTTACCCTCACAATGTTTACATTATAATTTTGCTTACTAATATGAAAGGAGTTGTGAGTTAGACAGTTATAAGTAGAACATTTTTAAAAATTAAGGACAGGCCAGGCACGGTGGCTCGCGTCTGTAATCCTAACACTTTGGGAGGCCGAGGTGGGAGGATCACTTAAGACCAAGAGTTCGAGACCAGCCTGGGCAACATAGGAAGACCCCCCCCCCCCGTCTCTACACAAAATTTTTAAAAATTAGCCTGGCATGGTGGCGTGCACCCAGTTAACTCGGGAGGCTGAGGCAGGAGGATCGTTTGAGCCCAGGAGTTCCAGGCTGCAGTTAGTTAAGATCAGGCTACTGCACTCCAGCCTGAGCGACAGAGAAAGACTTTGTCTCTAAAAAGAAATTAAAATTAAAACTAAGGACAGGATCAAATAACAGGCCTCAGGAAGTATTAAAAAAAAAATCAAGATCTCCCTCCGTCTTCAGAGGTGTTAGGTATTAGGTATTATTGTTCCGAGATGCATTTAATCTAGTTAAATGCTCATTGACATTAATACATTTGTTTACTTCCCTCTTGTTTTGTTTGGTGGGGTAGAGTAAAAGAAATTAATACTGTTTCAGGGCAAAGGGCAAGTTTTAAACTTTAGTTCTCATTGCTTTATTATATTACCTTAGTTATCATTGCTTCAACAAGATTGGTTATCCAAGAAAGCCCCAAATCTTCTCCATATATGACTACCCTTTGTTCATTACAGGGGCAACTGACAAATCATGTGAGTAAACATATAACTTTCCAATTATTTTGTTGAAAAATATTGATGACATTTAAGGTATAAATACTCAAGTATTCAGGGAAATAATTTAACAGATTAACCAAACCAGATTTAAGAATGCAAATCTTATGAGATGCCTTCTATAATATCATAACATTCAGAGTCAGATTTCTAGTGTTCTAGGCCTGGCTCCAATATTTCCTAACTATGTGACAAACTCTCTAAAACTCAGGTTTCTTATTTTAAAAGAAGATATCTATCTGTCTTACCTGTTGCACAGGTTACACTAGGAGTGATTTTTAAAAGCATTTTGCAACAACAACAACAAAAAACTTGAGATATGATCCAGTCAAACTCCATTTTATAAATGAGAAAGGCTCAGAAAACTTAGGAGACTTACTCAAAGCCCGTCTATTTAACAGCAGAACTGAGATTAGGTCATTGTTTTCAATTTCTTGTCCAGTGATCTTTCTTCTCCTCCATGAGACAATGTAGTAAAAATGCTTTGAAAATTATGACATGCATAAAGGATATGCTATTATCATAATAGAGCAAAATGATGTGATCTTTCTATATCTGAGTTTTTATATTTCTTAAAAAAAAGCATTGCTGAATATCTCACAATGAATTTCTACCAAGAATTAAAAGGAAATTTATGCAAGAAACATTAGATTTCTGATAACAATGATTTCACACTTTATATAAAAATGTTACATGCATATAAGACTAATTAAAGTCCATCAATGATCATCATATTAATGGATCATGCCAAGTTTGACACCTTAGTTCTCAAACTAATAATTTATTCAACTGTTAGTATCAACATAATATTAGTTGGGCCTTAAAAAATAATAAATTATGATTGTCTTTTGTTTTATTCCCATGACTAAAGTTAGATTTTAAACGTCTTTTTGATGATCTAATACTCTCAAAGCAGACAGCAGACACCAGTAAACAAATACACTATTATTTGAAAGACTTTCTATTCATTGATGGGTTTAGCCTTGACACTAAAATGTATACAGATAAAGTGTCAGTCAACTTTTGACATGCAAAATGTTTGTGTCAGACTCACACAGGGAGGGTTCAAAAGGCAAGTGACCATAAAGTCACCTAATGCTAAAAATCAAAAGGCTTCTGAATCATAGTATAAGAAGAGCACTCTTTAGTTCTGTTTTAATCTCATTATTGATTTTACTTTGACCATTAATCAATTCATGTGTCCTCAACATAATTTAAATGGCCACACCTACTTGCCTGCCCCCAAATCACTGTGCTGACAATTACTATTCAAACTCAATTTTAACTATGTAGTTGTAGGTTCACAACTAGAAGAAAATATGGAATCTAAATGGTAAAACAGAGGCTGCAGTTCTCTATTTCAGTTCACAAATCTAAAAACCTACCTGCATCCATTGTGAGCTTGGTCAGCTGGCACAGAAACTCAACTTAGAACAAAAATTGTAAAAGCAGTCCTTCTGATGTATAGGGAGGAAGATGTATAAGGTTTTCCAATCAATTTTCCACTTCAGAACAACAATCATTATAAACAGCAAATAATGTTTCATATAGAAATAACAAAGAATGCTAGTTTGGATGAGTTTTCTTAAAGAAAGGAATGCTATTCGTAAATGTTTTGAGTTTTTTATCTGTAGTTATAAGCTAGCAAAAAACTTGAAGATTTAATTTTTAGAGATTTCTCTTGGCATAGATAATTTTTTAAATGAGGGCTAATTCTGAAACTTGTTATTTTATTAATAAATTTTTTGTTCTGTATGGATGTAAGCTGTGCCTTCTTAGAATGCTTTGTACTCTGATTTTCTTTTCATTTCTGTATCTTTGTTTATGATACCCCTTCCTCCTAGAATTCCTTTCCTATTCCTCTTCTCCTAGCTAAATACTGCATTACCGTATTTAGATACTATAATTTACATTCCAAATTAAATCTAAATTCAACCACAGATATTTCCATGGATGCCTCAGGCTCACTTACCTTGCATTTTTTCTTAATTCCAAATCTATCATAATTTGCATTACATCATCCAGGAACATTCATTCATTCACTAAACATATATTTAGTGCCTGGCTTATACCAGACTGTGTTTAGGCACAAAGGCTACTAAAATAATAACAAATGAGAATGGTATTCCACCTTATGTAGTAAAAGAGGAAGACTTATGCATCTATTTTGACCCAGAAGAAGTGTTTTTAAATATATTATTTCATTTAATCCTCATGACATCTCAGTGAGATAAAATTATCACACTCATTTCATCAGTGAGAAAACTGAGGTATTAGAAGATTAGGTTACTAGCCCAAAGATTTCAGAAAAAATATTTCTTCCTAATCATTCTAGGTTTATACACCACATCTCTATAACTACATTGATGCCCCAGCTCTCTTGAGAATTTGGACACCTTTGTAAAAACTTTTTTTATTCTTTGGCTTGGTGGAGAAGAAGTACATATTCATTAAAATATTTATTGACTGATTGCAGAGTACAAGTTTCATTCAACTCTTAGTATAAACCTAGATATATCTTTTTCCAAATATCATACAACATAGTTCAAAATGATTTTCTGTATTATAAATAATGATATTAAAATTCATTTAATAGTTTAAGATTTTTGCAAGGCTGAAAGTAAAGTGCTATAAATAAGAAAACTGAAAAAGCAATACATTTACTGAGACAAGCTTCTTTTCTCTGTGATAAAGCTATAAAAATATGCAACTATAAGATCATTTTGGAACTACATAGATCCAAGAATTCAAAGATGTCCTGTTTTATGCATATACCAAAAATTCAGAAAATTTTCAACCTTTCAAGCAATGTACATTCTAAGTATTATATAATAGCAACTTAAAGTATGTATGCATTCTATGTATGCATACTATCTTATAGAAAACCACACAGTTACCAAGGACAATTTTTTTTTCAGATCTCTATGAATAATATGAATTCCAACTTTGTGCTTTCTTTAAATTAAAAAAAAAAACTTCATTTAAGACCTTCAAAAGAAGAGCAAATCTGAAATGCGGCCCATTATCCTTTAATAATGCATTACATGTATATATTCACATATAAACATACATATTGTTAATAAGCAAAAATATAAGAAGTCTTTTGGATGTTACAATACCATTATAGAAATTCAAAGATAAAATTTCCAAAAGAAAAGAAAAACTGTGGTTATGGAATCTCTAGCTATAATAAATATAGTTATGAAATGTTTCCATAAACCATGTCATATTCCTGGAAATTAAATTTTTATTCCTGCCTGATCTCTGTATATGTCAGGATTAAATATTTGAGTTTCATACTGAAAGTAAACTTTACAGCTCTAAAGCATTATTAGTTAAAGTAAAAATTAAAAGTAGAAGTATGTAAAATTAGAAGGAAAAAGAGGTTATATTATTATCTATTCAGCTATTTGTAATCACATATTAGAAATATTATTTAAAAATATTTAATCTCAAATGCAGTACCCTACAGATCTAGCTCTCCTTTGCCGGGATCGACATGCATGTATGTTATAGCAATAAATGGCCAAGTTCAGTGGCAGAAAATTACACACATTTCATCCTGGCCTGTGCCCTTAAGCTATGTGGGTATAGTGAGTACAGATGAGGTTCCAAGATTCAGGCTGCCTAATTTCAACTCCTGGCTCTACCACTTATTAGCTGTGTGACTTAGCATGGGTTACTAAATTTCTCTGAACATCAGGTCCCTGATGTTAAAATAAAGCCAAGTAATTCATGTCTTATTAACTTGCCATAAATATCAAATGAGATAATGCTTATAAAATACTTAATACAATGCCTGGCACATAAATAAAGGTCAAGAAGTATTAGTCATTATTACTACTGCTATTAGCCAATAAGAGATTATCAGTCAAACCAATGCCATTAGAGTTTAAGTTCTTCATTAGCAAGGACATGCCATATTTAGCTTTGTATTCTTGACACATGGAACGTGGATTGAATGACAGGCTGAATGGATGAATGAGTGAAACAATAAATGCAAATATGTACAAGACAATGAAAGACATATGGCCAAATTATCAATCAATTAACTAAATTTATCAACTTATCAATTAAGGGGAAATAATAATCAAGCTAGATGGATGTTTGATTGAATTGAACTTCATGAGCTCATTCTATCCAGTATGGCAGAGCCTGCAGTGATATTTAAAGGAACAGAAACAAAAAGTCAATTGGGAAGGGAAAATGTGGTATATAGATCATAAGTAAGCAAAAATGACTATATAGAGACTGAAGAAAGAGAAGAGCAGAACATTACATACCATGGGAGTACGGAGATTAGAGAACATGGCCAAAGAGAGTTTAGGCAAAAGGGTGAAGTAGAGAAGGCAAAGGGTTGGAAAGTAAAAATTCACCACCTTTAATGAAAATAACATTAGAAATAAATACACTGCCTTAGAAAAATTACACCAAGCATTCCAAAACTAAGCAGAAATAAATGTCGAAGTAGCCATATACTTGTTCCTGGAAACGACTTCCTTCCCTTTAAGCCTCATTAAACACAAACACATGTCTGGGTTCCTCTAATTAAAATGATAAAATCATTGTTAAAAGTACTGAAGGCACATGTCTCAAAGGTATAAACAAACAAACATTGACAACAACAACAACAAATCTAACAAATATTCCTTAAAACAATCTCTTTATCTGAAATATTATGGATTAGCAACAGACTAAAGTCCATGTTCCTAATTGCAACTCTGGCACAGATCTGTGTATTAATTTTTCCATGGTCATCTAGCCAATGGCTCACCATCACAGATAATTCCACTTCTATGAATTTGTTTCTTGTCACAGGCACATCAGATGAGAAGAAAAATGAGTTAACAGTCAGCACTTAGGGGTTGTTGAAGTGGCAGAAGGTTCCGTTGCTTTAGAACAATGACTCTGGCTTGACGTTGTGTGATTGTAAGGTAAAATACTGTCTTATCTGAAAGAGGCTTTGTCTATAGATGAAAGGAAATAGCATGTCTATTTCTGAAAGTGAAATATGGATCTGCAATTTTATGAGAAACTGTACCATTAGTCATCAAATATATTCTGAGTATATTTTAAAATAACTTTTGTTCTCTTATAAAAAATATTATAAATTCTGCCCTCTATAGCTTCTCTCTCTCTCTCTCACACACACACATACACACACTCTGTACACATGCCAAAATGATGCTCTATAGTTGGCATCTGTTATCCTTGGTGCTATTGAATCTGCAATGTGTTTGAAGGAAAGTTGTCACATTCTTCACACCGAATGGTGTGAATGAATCACCAACAGTATGGTCCTGGAATGTAGCCAGTCTACTAGGATTGAAGCCCTATTTTATCACAACACAATTCCATCAGAATGGATATATGTAGAAAATAGATGCTAACAAGACACCTAAACAACTGTTGAATAGTGAGCAGGCTGAAGTAGAAGAGGTAGAAGAAATGCTCTGAAGAGTCAACTAGAAAATAACATCTAGGAAGACATTCTGAATACCCAGGGCTTGGTAGTATAAATCCTTTTGAGCCAAGTTTTCATGTCAACATAGGAAAAGAAGTCAAATAGTGAGTGCACTTGAGGAGGGAGCTGCAAGTACAAAAGAAAATTTCTATTGTAATTCCAGGTCTCAAGTTCCATCCCGATCAATCTCCCCAGCATTCTGCTCTCAATCATTGTCAACGCCATCTTTTGGGATAAAAGTGAACAATGTGTGGCATCATATCTGACCAAATTGTCGTTAATCAAGATTAGCTTGAGATGAAGCACTAGCAAGTATAAATAGAAAAAAACAAGAAAAAATTCAGAAATCTAAATAATAGGCATAGAAGAATAATTTTTTTCAAATGGTTTTCTCTTCATATGAATAAGAATAGACCTCCATATTTTTGCTTGTAATGAAACAAGTAGACTTCTGGATTCAGTGTACCTTCCATCATGTCAAGACTCTCTCATAAACTTGACAGATCCAGAAAGGCTCTACACTGGGCTCCGTAGCAGAGCTCACAATCATCTTTACTTGAACACAAACCATTCAAAGTGTTCCCACTGTACCTCCTCCTCCTTTCCTCCCTACTTCAAAAATATCTCTGCATCCATTGGCTGCTCCTCTCCAAGCATCTTAAGATGCTGAATGCATGCCACAAATGACTTTTAAGCTATCACTGACTCGTCCCATCAACCAGGAATATATATTCTTATTTGTGACTAATGCCCAAAGACTATATAAGTCTTCAGCCTCTGGGCATTTCCACTGATGATCTGGTGTTCTCCACACCAAATTCCAGTTTAATTTTTGTGTCCTTCAATGTTTAGCAATCCTTGTATTTACCATATATTCCTCTGCCTCGCCCACCTTCTATGTCATTTTACCATGCAATTTTCCCCAGCAGAGAACCTGTGTATTCATTGCTTATTTGTCTGATTATACTTCAACTAGTATGCAAGTTTTTTGAGTAAAGAAATCAAGTCTGTCTTTTTCATTATTGCCTCCCCAGCACCCAGGCTTATGCCTGGTGTCTTAGTTTGGGCTACTATAACAATGTACCATGGACTGGGTGGCTTATAAACAACAGAAATTTATTTCTCATAGTTCTGGAGGCTGGAAGGCCAAGATCAGAGTGCCAGCATGGTCAGGTTGTGGTGAGGGCCCTCTTCCAGGTTGCAGACTGCCGCATGGTGGAAAGCAAGCAAGCTAGCTCTTTGGGCTCTGCTATTAAGGGCACTAATCCCATTCATGAGGGCTCCACTCTCATGACCTAATTATCTCCCACAGGCCCTACCTCTGAATACCATCACAATGGGATTAGATTTCAACATATGAATTGAGGTGGGGGGTAGACACAAATAGTCAGTCCATAACACCTGGCATAGCAGGTATAGTCAAGGCGTTTGTTCAATAAGTGAATGGATAACTCCTAACATAAAATACTGTGTAATGTGTATTTTTGTATAAATCCAAAAAATGTTTTTGTATTGCATAAATTAGATTAGCTTTTTTTCTGAAGCACCTAATTATACATTGAGTCTACTCTTTAAATCACTCATGTTTAAAATAATTTTAAAGGCATTTTCATACCTATATACTGACTTACTATGTCCTAAATACCTCCATCTCAGTTTTCCTGACTTTAATCTTAATGATCATAAAGTCTAGAAGGCCAGACTTTATACAAATGGCCTCTGTTAAACCGTCATTATGACAAAAAATTTTAATGGGGGACTCGAGTATTTTGAAAATTATGTTTGTGGGATCATCCAGTATAAAGGTGATGTGTATATGTTATGATTATATAGCCAAAAAGTATACACACAGACATGTGGGAACCATTCCAGTGAACCAGAGGCAGGTTTGATGAGTCTATGTCTGGAAAAGTTGGAAGAAATCTAAGGCAGACAAGAACATGGCCAACAGTTCAGAGATATTAATAAGAATGCTGTATGAAAATGTCTTCCTTTTGATTGATGTTTGTTCACATTGTATTCTATGCTACATCAAAAATTAGTAAAATGAGTGTCACTTTATTTATTTTTAGTGTATTTACATCTCTTACCTCACTGATGGGCTATCACAAACAGCAGTTCTAAATAGGAAACACTGGTGGGTTTAGAGGCACAGAATTGTACAATTAAAATAGAAAGATACTGTTGTGTATGACATACTCACTTATCCTAATGAATGTATCAATGACAGTTTTGTGGAGGAGTGATTGTTCCCCAAAATCATCACTCTCCAACTTTATGGATAAGAACAATTCTTTGGTACTGTGTAGAAAACAATACGTACTGAAGCTATGCCACAAGGCTAACATTAATTGGCTTTTATATGACAAGATGATTTGCAACACACTAAAACACAAAAACTATCTACCTTGATGGGATTTCTACTTTTACTCTTGATCATTCTGGAATGGAGTCTGCAGTTTCCTTCTGCCCAGCCCTACACACACACACGCACACACACACACACACACTCGTGCACGCATTCATAGCCTTACACCCCCAATTTCCATAATCTTTTAAAACCAAAGCTGTAGGTCAGGCTAGTTCAGTGCCTGTAGAGAGAACTCTGAGTGACATTTAAGTCAACCTTGGAAATAGCCAGTCATCTCCTTGCTTAGAACGAATACCAAAGAATGTCAATTTCACTTATTTTTAAGTGCCAATGCAGGCACTGGAAAGAGAGCAGGTTGATTACATTTTGTTTTGTTGGTTTTTGCTGTCGTTGCTGTTTCTTTTTGGGGGATTTTTGTTTTGAGTCTTGGTTATGTGCAGCCTATTTGCTAGCTGATTTGGAGGCTAAGTCAAATATCTAGTAATTCTTTTTCTTGGTTTATAAAATCCTGCTGACCCCTGATAACATAGAAGGCTCCACATCCTGAGACATCAATTTCTTAAATTGTTAAAGAAATTGGCTTCTTATTAACTTTTAATAAATAATTGTTCCCATATGCTAGTCTTAGGTGTCCAAACAAACCATCAATTCTTTGGGGGTAAGGGAAAATCTTATTATTCTGTGTCTCCTTTCCATTCGGCATAGATTTGAGCACATAATTCATTCATAAACACTTACTGAAAATATACTATTATCTGTGAGGAACTAAGATAGTCATTTGGGATGGGGAAATGAAAAAAATGAGGTCCCTGTCCAAAAAGTTTCATGGGAAAGACAGAGAAGGTAATAATTACAATATAATATGATAGAATCTATATCATACTGATGAAAAGAGTTCAAAATATCTATGTAGAGAGGGCTGACTACCAAGAGCTGTAACCCTATATCAAAGGATGCAGCCACCTCGTATGGACTCCTCAGGGAGGATGCTGAAGCAGCCTGCTTCTGCCCTGTGATGTCCCACTTATGTCTGCCAAATAGCTGGATTCAACCAGAAGGTAGACAGCAAGGAAGCCCATTGTGGTTGTCAATTCAGGTCCACCTACCAGAGCACAAAGCAGAATGGTTAAAGGGTGGAAAGTGGATCTTGAAGCATAAATGAAAGATATCCAACACAGATATAGAACTCGGGGCATAAGTTTGGTTTTGAACATGACAAGTGCCATGTGTTTATAGGATATTGAGATAGGGATAGAAAGCCAGGGTCTGAAGTCCAGGAGAAAGGCCTGTGCTAAACAAATGGATTTGAACTCTGGCAAACTACAGGTGGTTGAAACCATGAGAGTATGTGAAATAAATAATGAGGGGTGGGGAATAAGAGAGCCAAAGGAAGAATCCTATATAAGTCCAACACTTAAAGTATGATTAAGGAAATAGAGTGTATGAATGATATAAAAGGCAACATTGACTAGGAGAGAAGAGAACCAGGAGAATATATCATAAAGTCCTGGGAGAAATGGTAAAAATATTAAAGACAGTGGAAAGTTCAAATAAAATAAAAATTGAAAAGAGTTCATTCAATTTAGTGATGAGATCGCTTTTAATCTCTGTAAAAAAGAGTTTGAATGGAGAAGTGGGGATATAAGCCTATTGCAATGGAATAAAACCATTGCAGGCATTGCAGAGTCTTCATGACTCCTAGAAAATAAAGCCTAAGGCTAATGCTCTATTGCCCGGTACAATCCCAAGGCAGCAAGAGTGAGGGGGAAAAAGGAACATAAAGCAGACAAGAGGGAAAGCAAATATGAAGAGGTGCATTTTGAACTGTGTACAAATTCATGAGAAACTACAGCCGGCTGTTTGGTGTCTAGACAGGCCATATAGAATTACCCACAATGTGAAACAATCCAACAGAAAGGAAAAGAAAGAGGAATTTATCTGCTGGATCTCTAACTGCCTTACCCTACTTCTCCTGTCTCTCATTGGCCAAAGTTGACCTTACGAGGTATTAACGCCCCCTGACTCCCAAGTTGTGGCACACTCCCTGCATCTGAGTCCTGAGTGGTGGAAGGAGCTGCAGCCTTTGTGGGTCAAGGCAGCTCAGTCCTTTGTGGAACAGCTGTGACTCCTTCCTGGGCAAGTGAAATCTAGGCCATGCCAAGACCCAGCCCTGATCCTAGGGGAATCCATGATAGCCAGGAGGTGAGGTGGCAGGCATGGGCGTGGAGGCTCTCCGCTGAGCAAGCAGCCAAGGACCTAGGAGGTAGCAGGGGCAAAACACATCTGCGGAGGTGCATAAATTGGATCTAATGAAGGTAGAAAGTGAAACCTGATAGCATAGACAACGCCTTCATGGAAAGCAACTGAGAAAGGTAAAGAGGATTTCAGGAGAGGGGCACGACATGGTGGTGAAAGCACAGACTATGCAGCCAGATTGTTTGGGTTTAATCCCTGCTCAACCTCTTAGTACCTGTGTGATCTATCACCATTCACTTAACCTTTCTGAACCTCAGTGTCCTTAGCCAGAAAATGTGAATATCATATTATCTATTTCATGAGGTTGTTATGAGCTACTATAAAGCAATTAGAACTGTGTCCTGCACTATTTTATTTATTTTTTTATTTCAAAATATTAATTAAGGGGGTGCAAGTATTTTTCTTACATGGACACTTTGAATATTGCTTAAGTGAGGGCTTTTGGCGCGCCCATCACCAGAATAGCGTTCATTGTACCCGATAGGTAAGTTGTTATGCTACTCTCCCTTCCACTCTCCCCTTTCTTGGTTTCTCATGTCCTTATATTGCTTTGCAAGGCACTATCTTAATGTTTGATCAGGGTCAAAGAAGGATTCTTCTTTTGTTTCATAAACACTTGAACATCTTTTTATGCTGAAGGAAAAGAGAGTTTTAAAGGAGAGGCTGAAAATATATGAGAGATGAGGAAGTGTTGATGGAAAAAAATGATCATGAAGGACAGGATTTGTTGATCAGGTGAAGGGATTAGTGCATAATAGGCACTTACTAGGTGTATGCTTGTTGATTGATCAGAAATAAGTATTAGATCAAATAAAGTAATCATACATGGTTTATGTGAACAATAATATTTGTAGTTATTTACTGGTCTAAGTTTTATATAAAATATGTTATATAGTAATGACATTCACTGTATCTATACACATAAAGACCCTTATTAAGCATTTGCTTAATGAATAAAGAAATTAAGGAATTATTGAATGAAAGTTAATAATATTTACTGCTCTGCCCAATTAGTTGCTACCTTTTCCAACTTCATCCACACTACAGGATGTTATTTCTTAAACTCTTAAATTAAGCCCAAGCAAGAGAGGCAAAGTATTCCTCCGTGAGCTCAGCCTCACAGCCAGTAGAAATCTGGAGTCTGGAAATCTAACAGAGTCTGGAATTAATTTTATAGCATCTGATGAGTCTACATTGAGTACTAGGCATTCATGTATCTATTGTATTATATATAATCTTTTCCTGGCACTGCCATGTTCCCCAGTCTGTATGCCTAGGCTTCTGCCTTACCTTTCCTTCTCAGCACTCCAGTTTCCCTCTGGAATTAGAGTTCAGCCCTAAACTTCAGCCCATGTATTTGAGTCTTTGGTTTCTTGCTTATCTGTTGTCAGAGTAGGAAAGGCTGGACTCTTTCTGTCCCTTGACCCTATCCAATGGCCTAGTTCCCTCTCCCAGTGACTGACAATACCAAAACATAATGCTGCTGAACATAGTCATTGCCTCAATTTTTTCCCACTGGACGCAGGACATCAGCCTGCATTGTCTCAGGTTCACCAGGTTCCTTTGGAAAATATAGTGAACTATTGGCTTCCTCTACCAAAGGCTAGAACTAAAAGTGGATCATTTTTCTCAGCCTCTGATCTTTGCTGCTTCCTTTGCTAGCTTCCTTTTCTTCCCCACTGGCTTATTTTTGCAACAGAAATTCTGATATACCTGATGACCATGCCCATTGCAGCTAAAGTATGCCTACTCAAACTATGATTTTGTGCTTATCTCATAGGTAATGTGAAAATGTTAATTATGTCAATTCATCCTTATATACTTTCTTGTAGAAGTATGAAGTGTTCATGATCCTAAAAGAAAAACAGTGTAAAATTATGTACAGTCACATGGCACATAGTGAGGTTTCAGTCAAGGACAGATTGTATATATGATGGTGGGCCAGTAAGATTATAATGCTGTGTTTTTACTATAACTTTTCTATGTTTACATACACAAATACTTACCATTGTGTTACAATTGCCTATAGTACTCAGCATAGTAATACCCTATACAGCTTTGTAGCCTAGGAGCAATAGGCTATGCCTGGGTTGGGGAACCTGAGGCCTTAAGTGCACATGTGGCCTTCTAGGTCCTTAAGTGTGGTCTTTTGACTGAATTCAAATTTTACAGAACAAATCCTTTTATTTTTATTAATACACTTTTGTTCATCTTTGATATTTTTATTTTATTTTTTAAATGATAATATTTAAAATACAAAATAATAAAATAAGTTTCAATGAAATAATCCTCCCAGATTGACTGGCACAATTAGAACATTAGTAAGCCATAAGGGCTAAATTGACAGCTGCTACAATCATGATTTAGTTCTAACTTCCCCCATCTGACTGGCACCCTACAGCAAGAGGCTGGTTGGTGAGAGTTTATGGGGGTCGAGTACACCAGTCTGTTATCAGCTTTTGACAACAGTGCACTGTGTTTCTGTTTGAAGTGGAATTTGTGAATAGCTGCACAGACCAACAGTATTTTTTAATTCTATCTGCTTAACAGCCCATCATGTCAAAAACCAAGACAACACTGAAGGAAGAAAACAGATTTTTTAATGAAGATTAAGAATGGCAATATTATCTTGTTTCTGCTAAAGATAAGATGATTTGCTTGCTTTGTGATACCGTCATATCAACATTAAAGAAATTCAATGCTCATCAACATTATAACACTCATAAGGACCACAAATATTTTAAATTAAAGGGAGAGCCATGAAAGGTTGTACTGCAGAAATTAAAAGATGAAAAGCAAAAGCAAAGACAATTCTTTCAAGCAGCAATAAGACCTGGAAATAATGCCACTGAAGCAACTTACAAAGTAGCCTATATACTCGGGGGGAAAATAGGAAGCCATTCAGTGATGTAGAAATTGTGAAAGAATATATTGTTGAAGTTGTAGGATGCTTAGAACCTGATAACGTTTCCAAGTACAAACAACTGCCTCTTTCAAGGAAAACCATAACTGATTGGCAGCGTGAATTAGCCTTCAACTTAACAGAACAACTTCATGCAATACTTCAAAAGCAAAACACATATTATACAATTGCTTTGGATGAATCAAGTGATACTATTGACTCAGTGCAGGTTTTATACTTTATTCGGGCCATAACAGAAGATGTTCTATGCTACAAAGAGTTACTCACTTTGGGCACTCTCGTGAACAGAACACGGGCAATAGATATCTTCAACAACTTTGAAGGTAAATGTCATGAAGTTGGACTGAATTTGGTAAATTTAGTGAGTGTATGTACAGATGGTGTACCTTCCATGACAGGAAAACATGAAGGCACAGATTTTAAAAAGTATTAACAAATCCAGATGCTCTCGTTTCTTTTCATTATATCTTGCATCAGGAAAATCTCTGTGCTAAAGCTACTATTTTAAGTGACACTTTGCAACAAGTTATAAGTATTGTTAACTATATTTGTGTAAATGCAACACAGCATTGTCAATTTCCTCACATGCTAAGGTTGAGCTATGAGGTAGTCAGTGTGGATTTGCCATATCATTCTAAAGTTCATTGGCTATCACAGGGACAGGTGTTAGCCCAAATTTTATCTCTCTGAGAACAGAAGAACAGAATCAGCAATGTGAATTACTGAAAGAAGAGTTCCATAGGAATGCAGCATTTCTATGTGATATCATGTCAAATCAAAACAACTTGAATATTTCTTTGCAAGGTAAAACTAAATCTATATATGATATGTGGCAAAAAATCCAAGCATTTTGAAAAGAAAGCTTATCTTTTTTCAAAACACTTCTTCCTCAAAAGGAAATTTTGGATGAACATTTTCCCCAGTTAGCAAAGGTCATTAATGAGCAGGATGATATATGCTAATCATTTGAAGAATATGCAGCTGTTTTAGACCTATTAATTGGAGAATACAATGAAAGGTTCACTGACGTTGAGAATTATGACATCACACTCAAATTAGCATTTCAGCCTCACCTAGTTGATATCACCAAAGCATCTAAAGAACTACAGATGGAATCGATTGAGCTCTCAGTAGATGACATTTTAAAGTCATCGTTTGATGCTAAGAAAGATCCTACTGGAAAATGGAAAAATGCAGTAGAATACCCACACCTTTGGCAACATGCCTGAAAAATGCTTTCTAGCTTTTCAACCACTTATTGCTGTGAATCTACATTCTCCTGTCTAACCCGAATCAAGACACCCTTAAGGTCATAAATGACTGATACCCATCTAGAGCATCAACTGAAACTGCAGACCTCCGTGCTGCAACCAAATATTCAAATGCTTTCCAACAAATAGCAGACACAACAAAGTCATTAAAAGGTTAGTTAACTTTAAAATTAACAAATAGTTTTCATTTTTTGAAATTATTAAGTACATGGTAGTTAGATTTTTACAAAATAATGTACATTTTTAAGTATATCTAATTGAAGTTTCTTGAATGAGGCCTTATTTGATTACAGCTAAATTAATGCAGCCTTCCAACATGAAAAGGTTCCCCACACCTGGGCTATGCCATATAGCCTAGGTATGTAGTTTGTGTAAGTACACTCTGTAATGTTCACACAATGACAAAATTGCCTAACGACGCATTTCTCAGAATGTACCCTCATCATTAATGCATGACTATATTAGCTTCAGTGACCAATATTTCACAATTCTTTTAATATCAAACTGAACACTGTCATGTTCGCAAGTTCTTGCTGTGGATAGCCTTCTGATTCCAGAAGTAGTTTAATATATTGGAGGGAACAAGGGCTTTGCAACCAAACAGCCATGGGTTCAAATCCTATTTGCAAAAATTACTTTGTGTTGCTTTGGGCAAGTTACTTATGCTCTCTGATCCTCCGTTTCTTCAGCTGTAAAAATAGGGTTGATAATACCTGCCATAGAGCGTTGTTTGAGGGACAAATGAGATAATAGATCAAAACCACTCAGCCAAGTGTCTGGTATTCAGGGAAAAGTAAATCTTCCCTTTTTTCTTTTTTTCCTTTTCCCTCGCAAAATGAACTAAAGATCAAACAGACTTCAAAATCAATCACAATCAGTTCTATTCCTGAAGACATCCTGCGATGTTTATAAGCCACTCCAATATCAGAAATATGACTATCAAAGCTTAATTGTCTATGTTTTTCTCCATATGTAGACTAAGCAAATTTCAGCAATTTCATAAATTAGAAGCATTTAAAAGCATTTTTAAACAGGAGGGAGCTTATTTATTTATTTACTTATGTTGCAGCCCCTGGTCATTTTGAGTGCACAATCAGCCTTATTGTTACAGCACAATTCTGCAGCTGTGGCTACTAGGCATATATAAAGGAAGGTTCCTTTAAAAGTGAGGGGTTTTGTATTTGCTTTCCCTGAAATTACGTTCAATTAATTCAACTAAAAACCTAAAACCTGAACATTTTTTTCTTGAATGCATCCAAATGGTCAAGGGCCTTCTCAGATTACCTGAAAAATATATGCATTTCTTTAAGTAATCACTAAACAAATAAACGTGCCATGCACCTAGAAAACTGCATGAATCCATGCTCTGTGTAGATCAAGACAAACAAAAGATCATGACGGTTCCAGCCACTGCCTCAGATATCTATTGTATCTCTGTCATCGTCCAGGCATCAAATTCATAACTTCATCTCTGAGTTTTGATATTTGTTTCTGCCCATATGGCTGTTTAAAACATGGCCCCAAAATTCTTTGACATGCCTCCTATTTATAAATGCAGTCTATGTTCCCCCTCCTTGGGCTTTGTTAAGTATTTGACCCATAAGTGATCACTGTGCTAATTTTCAGGCAAAGAACCTAAGAAACTGGCAGCTTTTACTTTCTGATTCTCTTGGGATACTTGCTTTTCAAACCCAGCCACCATTCTGTGAGGAAGCCCAGGGTGGCTCATGGAAAAGCCTCCATCCAAAGGAACAAACAGCCAGCAACAACTTGCCAGTCACGCAAACAAAACATCTTAGAAGTAGATCTCTATAACCATTTGAGCAGACCCAGCTAGCCCTGCTGAGCCCTGCCAAAATTTCAGATTCATAGAAATAAACAATTGCTATTCTTTTAAACTACTAAGTTTTGGACTGGTGTGTTATGCTGGAATAGATAACTGGAAGAGTCCTCACAGGTTACACTTCACATTGAGAGTTTAGATAATATCTGGATGTAATCAATGGGCTATGCACATTTATATTTAGAAGGGAAATTGCCTCAAATTAGCTAAACAGTCTCTATCTCCTCACTTCTCCCCTCTGCCATTACTGCTCTGATTTCATCTAGTCCCTTTCCCTTTGTTCCTACATTCCTGGTACTGTGGTCCCTTCATAGCTCTTCATATATACAAAGCATGCACCGTACTCAGGGCCTTTGCATTACTGTCTGCCTGCCTGTAATCCACTCAGATCATCTCCTATTCTTCACACAAATGTCATTATCTCAATAACCACTCTGTTTAAATTGCACATTTACCTGAACCAGAGAACTCATTCTCTCTTTTACTCTGCTATAATTTTCTTCACAATAGTCATTAACTTAACTATTGTTTATTTCTCTGTCAATAGAGTGTAAGACTGGCTGGGTGCAGTGGCTCATGCCTGTAATCCTAGGAGGCCCAGGGGGGAGGATTGCTTGAGGTCAGGAGTTTGAGACCAGCCTGAGCAAGAGCAAGACCCCATCTCTATAAAAAATAGAAAAATTAGCCAGGAGTGGTGACATGTGCCCGTAGTCCCATCTACTCGGGAGGCTGAGGCAGCAGGATTGCTAGAGCCCAGGAGTTTGAGGTTGCAGTGAGATATGATGAGGCCACTACACTCTAGCCAGGGTGACAGGGTGAGACTGTCTCAAAAAAAAAAAATAGAATGTAAGATCAGTAAGAACAGGAATTTGGGGGTTTTGATTTTGGGCTTTTTGTTTGTTTCTGGTTCACCGAGGTATTCCCAGATGCACAGTATTTGGTGTTTAAT
Source organism: Daubentonia madagascariensis (assembly GCA_023783475.1). Taxonomy (NCBI): domain Eukaryota; kingdom Metazoa; phylum Chordata; class Mammalia; order Primates; family Daubentoniidae; genus Daubentonia; species Daubentonia madagascariensis. Next base: position 43,247,552 of record JAKFHU010002088.1, on the reverse strand, counting down.
AAATATTTGATTGCTGAATACAGACTATATACAGATCAACTATTATTAAATGATATACTTAGCCATAAGTTCTCGGTAAGAAACATAGCATGCATTATCTTACTAAGTGAGCTATGAAATAATTACAGGTCAATAGGGTAAGGGGGGGTGTAAAGAATATAAAATAGTATCAGGACCTAAGTTTGAGGGTGGTACCTAGAGGCACATAGTTTGGAACCAAACTACAGGGTCACTACAGTATGGAATAATTCCTTGCCTACAGTACAAGTGCTTATGGGAGGTAGAGATGGAGAAGGTCATGCCTATGTAGAGGTAGATAATGAGGCTGGAGTGAAGCCGAGCACCTATCCCATTCTTGGAGACCTCCACCATAGGAAGTTATATATTTATATCTGCACAGTGACTGAGAGACTGCAAGATGAGGCATGATATAAGAGAATAAGCCAACGAGTAGTAGATGGTAGGAAGATAGAATTGACTGACAGAAGTGATGAGACAAATGGATTTCTACATTCAAAAGAATGAAGTAAGACCCCTACCTCACACCATATGCAAAAATTAATTCAAAATGGATCAGCGACCCAAATACATGAGCTGAAAACCATAAATCTCTAACAAGAAAACATAGGGGTAATTCTTAGTGACCTTGAATTTGGCAATGCATTCTTAGATATGACAACAAAAGCCCAAACAACAAAAGAAACAATAGACAAATTGAATTTCCTTAATTAAAAATTTTTGTGCATCAAAGGGCATTATCAAAAAAGTAAAAAAACAACCTACAGAATAGGAAAAATATTTGCAAATTATATATCTGATAAGAACTCCTAAAACTCAACAATAAAAAGATGAACAACCCAGTTTAAAAATGGGCAAAGGACTAGAATATACATTTTTTCAAAGAAGACATACAAATAGCCAATAAGTACATAAAAATGCTCAACATCCATAGTAATTAGGGAAATGAAATCAAAACTACAAGGAGATACCACTTCACCCCTACTGGAATAAAATGGAAAAGAACAAGTGTTGGTGAGAACAGGAAAACCTTGAAACCCTCATACATTGTTGGTTAAAATTTAAAAAGGTACAGCTGTTGTAGAAAACAATTTAGTGGTTCCTAAAACAGCTAAATAAAGAATTATCATATGATCTAGCACTCCTGTGCATATACCCAAAACAAGTGAAAACAGAGACTTGAACACATACCTGTAAGCAATGTTCATTAAAGCATTATTACTCACAATAGTTTGGCTGGAAACAAGCCAAGTGTCCATTGACTGATGGATGGATAAAATGTGATGCATCTATGCAATGGAATATTATTTAGTCAAAAAAGGAATGAAGTTCTGATTTATGTTGCAACATGGATGAACCTTGAAAACACTATACTAAGTGAAATAAGCCAGACACAAAAAGACCAATATTGTCTGATTCTATTTATGTGAAATATCTAGAATAGGCAAATCCATAAAGACAAAAAGTAGATTAGAGGTCACAAGGGGCTTGGGGAAGAGAGGAATGGGGAGTTACTGCTTGATAGCTGGAGTTATTATTCGGGGTGATGAAAGGGTTTTGGAAGCAGGTGGTGGTGATGGTTGTATAATAGTGTGAATGTAATTAATGCCACTGACTTGTGTACTTAAAATGGTTAAAACGGCAAATTTTGTTTAATATATTTTACCACAATTTTTTAAAAACTGATAGAATTGAAAGGAGAAATAGATCCACAATTATAGTTGAAGACTTCAACACTCCTCTCTCAGTAATTGATAGAACAATTAGATGGGAAATCAGTAAAAATACAGAGACCATCCCCAATAGACCTATCAAACAACTTGACCTAATTGGCATTTATATTACCCTCCACTCAAAAACAGAGAATTTTTTTTCAAGTGGGCATAGATCATTTACCAAAATAGACCACATCCTGGGCCATGAAACAAACCAAACAACTTTTAAGGAATTAAAATAATACAAAGTATGTTCTTTTATCATAAGAGGATTAAGCTAGAAATCATTAACACATAGATGTCTGGAAAACCCCCAAATATTTGGAAATTATACAGCACATTTTTAAATTGCATATGGGTCAAAGAGGAGTCACAAGAGAAGTGAGAAAATATCTTTTATTGAGTAAAAATGAAAAAACACAATAGATCAAAATTTGTGGGATACAGCTAAAGCCAGACTTAGGGGGAAATATATAGCATAGTATTACATGCTTACAGTAGAAAAGAAGAAAGTTCTCAGATCAATAAACTAAGCTTCGACCTTAAGAAACTAGAAAAAGAAGAGCACATTAAACCTAGAAGAGCAAATTAAAGAAAAAGAAAGGAAATAATAGATATAACAGCAGAAAATAATGACATGTAGTATGCAGTAAAATGTTGAGACAGAAAAAACAGCAGTTTCAAACATGACCCCCAAATCAAAAGTCACAAGTTGAGAGACTCCGAATTATGTGATTTGCCATCAAGTTGCTTCTTATATGAGCAACTCTGTGTAGTGCACTCAAGGTGAGTAGTATTCCAAGTTAATCATTTCATGATGGTTAACATTGCTTTCCCAAAACAAGACATAAACAAGACACAAGCATGATGGCCCAGAGAAAATGATCACATACACAGTTATGACATCTGTTCAGGGTAACTGGCCTTGATGCCTTTTTCTGTCCATATATAGGAAAGTTCCTAATTTGAAAAGTTTATAAATGGAGGATTTCCTGTCTATAAAGTGTATCTTAACTAGCTGAACAATTGTATGAATTAGTGGACTGTATTTCTTAACCATTCTTGAGAGGCAAAAATTTATTACAGTAAGTTTTTTAAAACTTTTTAAACTGAGTTACATAACACACTTCTGAGAAATTAAACATAAACTGCAATCACACTCAAGAAATAAAATACTGCCAGCTCTCCAGAAGACCCCTACACATTCCTTTCCAACTGTGCCCCCTCCCACCCAACTAGAAGTACCTGCTCTCCAGTTATAATAGTTACTTATTACCTTGTCTTATAGTTTTAGTACCAATTATGTATCCATAAGCAGTATAGTTTAATTTTGTTAATTTTTGAGCTTTATATAATTGGACTCATTCGGTATGTATTCTTTTGTATCTGGCTTCTCTTTTTGCTTCATATACTTATCAATTTTTTTGTTTTGTTTTTGCTCTTTTTTCTTTCTTCCTTCCTTCCCCAACTACCCCCCCGCACACACACACACACACAGCTCTCTCTCTTTCTTTCCCTCTCTTTCTGGTTTTTGAAGAGAAATTTGTAATTTTATTGTGGTCAAATGTATAAACCTATTTTTTATGATTACTGTTTTTTGTGTCTTTTATAAGAAACACCTATCTGCCTAAGGTAAAGAAGATATTTTCCTATACGGTTTCCTAAAAGTATTTTTGTTTTACCTTTCACATTTGGGTCTATAATCCACCTTCATTAATTTCTAAGTATGAGTTAGATATCCAGTTTCATTTTTTTCCCATATAAATATCCTTGTGTTCCAGCTCCAACTTATAGTCCTTCTTACCGTTACCAGTGAGTTGTATACTTTCAGAGGATTTTTTATTGTTCATTAACATCCTTTTCTTTCAGATCAACGAACTCCTTTTAGGATTTCTTGTAGGATGGTTTGGTATTGATGAAATCCCTCAGCTTTTGTTTGTCTGGAAAGTCTTTATACCCTTCATGTTTGAAGGATATTTTTGCAGGACATAATATTCTAGGGTTAAGGTTTTTTCCCTTTAGTACTTTGAATATGTCAGGCCCCTCTCTCCTGGCCTGTAAGGTTTCCCAACTGCTGTCAGATGTATCGGGGCTCCTTTATATGTTATTTTTTTCTTTTTTCTTGCTTCCCTTAGTACCTTTTTTTACCCATGACATTTAGGAGATTGATCATTAATTGCCTTGCTTTAGCCTTGTTTGGGTTAAATCTGCTTTGTCTTCTATGACCTTCTTGTACCTGAATATTGATACCTTTCTCTAGGTTCAGAAAGTTCTCTGTTGTTATTTCTTTGAATACACTACCTACCCCAATCTCTCTCTCTCCCTCCTCTTTAAGGCCAGTAACTCTTAGATTTGCTCTTTTGAGGCTACTTTCTAGATCTATGCTTCATTCTGATTTTTTCTTTTTTCTTTTTTCTCTTCTGACTGTGTATTGTCAAATAGCCTGTCTTCAAGCTCACTAATTCTCTCTTTTGCTTGGTCAATTCTGCTGCTGAGACACTCTGATGCATTTCTCAGTTTGTCACTTGAATTCTTCAGCTCCAGAGTTTCTGCTTGATTTTTTTATTATTATTATTTCAATCTGACAGGCTTCTGAATTCTTTCTCTGTGTTGTCTTGAAGTTCATTGAGCTTCTTCTAGACAGCTATTTTGAATTCTTTGTCTGAAAGGTCACCTACCTCCATCACTCCGGGATTGGTCACTGATACCTTATTTAGTTTGTATGGTGAGGTCACGTCTTCCTGGATGTTCTTGATGCTTGCGGATGTTTGTTGATATCTAGGCATTGAAGAATTAGGTGTTTACTTTAATCTTCACAGTCTGGGCTTGTTTGAACCTATCCTTCTTGAGAAGGCTTTCCAGATACTCAAAGGGAATTGAGGGGAATTGAGTGTTATGATCTAAATCTCTGGTCACTGCAGCCATATCTGCATTGGGGGTGTCCCAAATCCATTAAGCTGTGACTCTTGCAGACTCCTGGTGGTACTGCCTTGGTGGACTTGGGTAAGATACAAGAGAATTCCCTGGATTACCAAGCAAAGTCTCTCACTCTCTTCCCTCACTCTCTGTGCTGGACTGCTGGAGTTGGGAGAGGAGTGACATGGGCACTTCCTCATGGCCACCTGAGCCAGGTCACACCTGAAGCCAGCCCAGTCTCACCCAAAGCCAATGGTGACTGTTGCCTGGCTACCTCTGATGTTTATTCAAAGCCCAAGGGCTCTTTAGTCAGCAGGTAGTGAATCCTGCCAGGACTGGGTCCTTCACTTCAAGGCAGCATGTTTCCTTCTGGCCCAGGGTAGGTCCAGAAATGTTGTACAGGAACTAAGGCCCATATTCAGAGACCTGTGGAGTCTGCTTGGTACTTTGTTTTACTGTGGCTGAGCTGGAAGCTAAGTTGCAAAGCAAAGTCCTCTGAGCTCTTCCCTTTCCTTTACTCAAGCGGGAGAAGACTTTCCTCCAGCCACACTGCCTGTAGTTGGGGGAGGGGTGACAGGCACTGGCTTGGCTGCAGAGGCTGGTGTCTCACTGGGTCATGTGCACCCCAAGTCCACTGGCTCCAAGCCAGAACAGCCACAAGAATTGCCCAAGGGCTGCAGCCTTGTAGCCTGACTGCCTGATGAATTTAGTCCAGGCCCCAGGCTACTGTTTATCAGCTGGTGGCGGAGCTAGGAGGAGGCATCCAGGGCTGAGGATTTCTCTCTGGCCAGGCTGGTCCATATGGTTCCCCTGTGGGCGTGAGCCAAATTTTGCCCTGTGCAGTGTTTCCCTGTGCCAGGGCAGCCCTGAGTTTCAGTGCAAAGCCCCACAGTCACTTCACTGTCCCTCCCCTGCGGAACACAGATTCTCTCTCCACTGGGCGTGCTGGCACGGCACTTGCAGGGGATGGGGGAGGGGTGGCAGAGGCAATGCAAGATGTCTTTTCTGCCCTCTTCAGTGCCTCTATCCTTGATATAATGTTAAAACCAGGTAGTATGATCACTCACCTGAATTTTGATTCTCCTGAAGGTGCTTGCATGCATGGATAGTTGTTGAATTAGGTGGTCGTGCAGAGGGACAATCGCTGGAGGTTTCTATTCGGCCATCTTGGTCTGCCCCCTTTATGGCCCCTTTTGAAGGGGCTGCTATTTACCTCTCAACTGTAGGCAGACAGGACATTGATTACATATCAACATTACCCGACATCTGTCTTTTCTTGCAGGGTTTGAGGTCCTCAGACACAAACTACATCACTCCATTCTTTTCTCTACATACTGGCCGGTCAGGACGCTATTGCCACTTGGCACCAAAGCTGTCCAAAAGTCATACCATAAAGTAGGAAAATCTGTGTTTGGTACCATCTCGGCATCCTTTATGCTTCCTCTCTCACGACATGACAACCAGGTTTTTCCCAGCACCTACAGTTTGGATCCTCTGCCTAGTAAAATAAACTTATTTTTCACTTTCTTCTCTCCTGTGTCAGTCTCCTCTAACATGCTAATGACTGGTTGGCAAATTAATGTGTTAGGTCCTGGTGGGCATCTAAATTTTAACAGAGAATTTCTGAAAAAACAATGATTTAAAATCAAAAGGAATACATTTTAAGGGGAAATTTCACACAATGCAGCTGAAATGATACTTGCAAGCAGGGTTCTTTCTAGCAGTCTTAAAAAAAAAAAAGAATCAGGCCATGTAGGTAACTGTCATCCTCTTTTACCTTGATGTCACAACCTACCTAGCAGTCAATGTCCATTCTGTATGTTGAGGTAGAGCTGTTGCCCAAGGAACCCCTAAGGAGCTTATGGGTTTGGAGACTGAGTGGACCCTTGGGACCAATGTGGAAGTTACACTACTTAAGCTTTAAGGTAACCCTCTACCTACTGGAATATACTGTGTACTCAAAAAGAAATATTTATAGGGTTTGTAGAAACCTCTGGGCTCTGTGAAATACTAGATTTGCATGCAAAACCCACTTCATCTAAATTCTCTCACAGTTCATAGGAGAAATTCACTTGCTGAAGATCAGTTACTTGGCTTAAGAGTTTAATTATTCATTTGGTTCTGAGCTGCATGAGGAAGGCAAGAAAAGCTCAGCTGAGCAAGTCAGACTCTGAACAAGGGAAGGAGCCCACACCAGCTGTCTCTAGGTCATTTCATCTTTTCATAAGACCAAATGCCATTGAAGTATCTGCTGCAATTCATGGTGTGGGGCCCATGTGAAAGACTGAATGAAGATCTATTATTTCATCATTAACAAGTGTTGTCCCTGGATTCAAACTCTCGAAATAAGGTGGGAAAGGAGGGGAGGAACTTTTTATTTTTTACTCTGCTTGTTTTGTAACTTTACAAATTTTATGAAGAAGGTAAAGCCACAGCCCTCACCATTTTAAAGATGAGGAAACTGCAGATCAGAGAAGGTGAGTCACTAAGTCTGAGGACACATGATTAACTCTGCCATATGCAAGCTTCCTGGCTTATCTTTACTTACTGAGCCCCTGGTTTAGACTGCCAAACAGGTTCTTGCTTTGGAATCCTGTAGCTGAGTAGCAGCTGATAGATATAATTGAATCCACTAAAAATTGCAAAAGAGGTAAAAAAATAGTTCATGCATGATGATGTTAGTCATTCATTAATCCAACCAGCCTCTCTAAAATAAGGCCTCCCATTCCCATAAATCAATCTCAAACTCTAATGTCCTCATCCCATTTTTAAAAATAATAACTACCATTGAGATAGTTTTGGGAAGACTTCTAGATGCCGGATAATATACTTTATCTTTAATCTTTCCAATGACAAAATAGGCATCCCCATTTTATAGATGAGAAAACTGACTAAATTACCTGCCTAAACTAATAAATGGGAAAACAAGAATTTGAACCTAGGTCTCTCTCAGTCTCCTTTGCCCAGTATTTACCACTGCACCAAGCACTAGTTGTATTATAGCATCTTTATTTCAACACCCATGAAAGTTTAGAAGTTAAATACCAGCAGAGATTTGCCCCCTTGAGGATAAGTCTAACATTTCTACCCACCTGCTCTGTCACTTTCAGTAGAGATACACAAGGTAATTTAGCTCTTTCTGTACATACAAGCATGCAACCACCTTTTGTCTTTCAAAGAAAGCCCACAACTTCAGCCTGCCTAGGCACCCACCAGCAGTCCAAAGGCCTGCTACTTCTAAAGTGATTCTGCCAGTTTCCTGGAGCTATAAGGCCCAGTCCCCTGATGTCTGCTCCCTCATCTTAACTATTGAACTCTGAGTCCTCTCTGCATTACCTTTAGTGAGGTGCCTTGAGACTAAAAGGGCTATTTTATCAGGGCCCTGTCTTCCGGTGTGTCACATAACAGATATACGTCTTCGAATATCATTTGTACATTGATGACTCCCAAACTTATTCTCCAACTTTAGACCTATCCTGTGGGTTCCAGATTTGTATATCAATTGCCTCCACTTGGACATGCAACATGTCCAAGCATCTCAACATCATAAGGCCAAAACAGAACTCTTGATTCCATGCGTGGTCTCTACACAGCACATTCTCAAGCCCTTCCCAGCCCTTCTTCAGCTTAATAAATAGAACATACATTCTCCACTCTCTATTCTGCACTCAGTTGCTCAGGTCAAAAATCTAGCAGTCAAGCTTGATTTCTTTCTTTCCCTACCATCCCATACTCAATCCATCAATATGTCCTGTTGCACTTACCACTTCTTACCAATTCTGCTTCTAAAACTAAATTCAAAGCCAACATCATTGCCTACCTGAACTACAGGAACAGTTACTAAGGGCTCTCCCCACTTGTGTCCCCTACAGTTCATCACCTACACAACATTTTCTAAAACATAGATTATGTTATTTCCTTGCTTAAAAACCTCCAATGGCTTTCCATTATGTATATAGTAAAACAAACATATAACACTGACTACGAGATCATAAATTACCTTGACCCACTTACTTCTCCGACCTTATATGGCTGTACTTTCCGCCTTCTTCTGCTCTCTTGGAAAGTCCAGATGTACTCCTCTCTCAGGGTCTTTCCACGTGCTAGTCCCCTGCTTGAAGCACTTGCCCTCCTCCAAGAGGCCTTCTCTGACTACCCCAAGTAAGTACAGTAAGTACACACCACCTCTGCCACTCACTACCACTTTATCCTATTTTATCTGTTCCTAGTTACTTATTAATAAATGGATGTAACTTAATTATTCATTTATGCATTTATTGTCTATCCTCCCTGTCTCTTCTTTAAAATTTATGTCCCTTTGGAGCAGGGGCTTGACTGTCTTGTTCACTGCTGGATCTCTTGTGCCCAGAACAGTGCCTGACACATAGTAGGTGCTCAACAGTTAATTACTTACTGACTCTTTGGTTGGCTGGTTCCAGAAAAAGATATATCCAACTGCAATTCAGAGAAATAGTTGGAGAAGGAACACCAAGATAATAGCCTGCTACCTGCCCTGACTTCAAGTAAAGAATGTGTGCTTTTTGTGGTATGTATGCACAATGGAATTTATTCAGCCTTAAAAACGGGGGACACTCTGTCATTTTTGACAGCTGGATCAACCTGGGGGACGTTATGCTAAGTGAAATAAGCCAAGCACAGAAAGAGAAATACTGCATGATCTCATTCATATGTGGAATCTAAAAAAGTTGAACTCATAGAAGTAGAGAGTAGAATAGTGTTTACCAGAGGCTTGGGGAAGGTGGTAGATGAAGAAAAGGGAGATGTTGATCAAAAGTTATGTAGGGAGACAGGAGGAATAAGCTTAAGTGCTCCACAGCATATAATGGTGACTATAATAAATAATAATACATTGTATATTTCAAAATTGCTTAAAAAGGGGATGGGCCAAAATAGCTGACTAGGGGCATCACTTGCCGGAGCTTCCCAGAGAGAAGGAAGGGTTTCGGACAGGGGAGACAGAAGAGAGGACGCAGCACAGGTGAATTTCAGCGAGAGGAGTGCTGGAGCCTGCCAGGGACCTCATGGAGGAAAACTGCAGAGCAGAGAAGGCAGAGGATAAAGGGAAAAAAAGATATCAGCAAGGACCAAACCCAGGGAGGCTCAGAGCCCAGTGAAGGGGTAAGGGGGGATCCCTTTCTCCCTCTCACAATCTTGCAGTAATTGGCAGGCTACCAAGTTACTGGGAAGCTTTTCTACCCCCACAAACCCAAGCACTGTAGCAACCACAGAATTGTGGGGAGAACTTGCTTGGACATTCCATGTGGGGTTCTCCTCCAAAGACAGTGACCCGAGAGGCGAGGAACAGGATTGCTTCCATTCAGACTCTTATCTCTCCTGCCCTTCCCCACCCACTGCAACCAGGAAAATAGTTTGAGCTGAGAATCTGGCCAGTGGCCCCCTTCCCCCAGCTGGCACAGCCTGCCCTCTGAAGTTTCCACAGAGACTATGGCCCATGCCTTTCCCCTTGGGGACCCACAGGGGACCTAGGGCACCTGATCTGGGAGCTCCCTGCCCACCGGTGTTTCGAGGAGATGCATGCCAGTGGGTCAGACAGGCAGGTTGGATCCCATGCCACCAGGACTTGAGCAGGTCACTGGGGACATGGCGGGGAGGCTTAGGAGCTGGGCTTGAGAGGTGAGGGAGCTCACATGGGTGGAACTGATGGGAGAAAACTGTGGGGGTCCAAGATATGGTGAACTGGGGAAGCACCCATCCACCCCATGGGAAAGCCTGTAGGCTAGGGTGGGTCCTCCAGCAGGGAGGATCCCAGTCCATGGCACCATAGCAACCAAGTTCAGTGCATTCAGGGCCCAAAGGAGGGTAGGGGCAACACAAGAGGAGGGAGCTCACTCCCCACAGCCAGTCTGGGAAGTGTGACCCCTCCCTCACAAGCACCCTTTCCAGCCTGGAGAGGCAGCCTCAACCCTCCTCCCAGCAGCTCCCCCTAGTGGCCGGGAAGATGACCTCTGAGCCCTGCCAAGGCTTTGCAAAGCCTTCCAGACTCGCACAACCTAACCACACCCAGCCTCGGCCCTCCACCCACCTCTGCTGTGGGGGAGATCAAGCAACCTCCTGGGAGCTACAAGGCCCCTCCCAAAGCCTGGGGCATTTGGGTGCTCCACAGACTAGAGCTTATCGCAGGCACAAAAGAACATCTCTGCAGTTGACTCTCCCCTGCAAGCATCAACCACTGACAGGGAGAACAATTCTATAGCTCATTATAGCATCTATCAACTCAATCAAGCAGGGCGTGGCTGATTCTTACTCACAAGCATTATCCACCATCTTGGAGATTAAGCTGGGAATCCCAAAACAATTCACACTGCTTTGAAGAGGGGAAGACAGCAGGATAGAAACAACTCAAGGGGACACTGCTTTTTAGGAGAGAAACAAAAGTTACAAGCAGCTTGATCTGTGAGGGGTCTCCCTCACCCACTGCAGACCTCTGGGCTGATCACGGAGCTGCTCAGAGTCTGTGCACAGACATTCCACCAGAAAGCAGGTGCAGCAGAAAGTTGGTGCTTGCCAATCCCAGGTTTCTGCAGCTGACACTATCCTGATCATTCTGGTGCAGTGATCCAGGTCTGCACAGGACCCAGCCTCCCAGCAATAGCCTTTGCATCACCCCCACTGAGCCAGGGAGGGAACAGATGCTTCCCTGTGCAGTGCCCTATGACTGGGGGCCAGGCACACCTCCACCCTGGCATGGGAGCCAAACACAGCAGGAGCCCAAAACACCACAGGCACCACTTGGGAAGCCTAAGGTGACTACATCAGTGGGTTCTAGGTGTGGGGGGAGAACCTGGGCTGAACAGCAGCACCAGCCTGCCTACATGGACCATAGGCCATTGAGACTTCATGACAGGACATCAGCAGTCCCCATGCTGGCAGAACAGCCCTCCTTAAGGATGGTTCTGCCCCCCAAAATTCCCAGAGCCAGCTCTGAAGCTCTCGCTGTGCCTGAGACTGAGGCTCTGCTCCTGTACCTCCAAGGCCCCCACTGGGCCTGTGACTCCACCCCTGATTCTCCAGAATTTTACCTGGACCCCAAGACCCACTACTGAGTCCCCACCACTACTGCTGGGCCAGCAGAACCTCCCCAAGGTCCAACACTTCACTCAGGACCCCCCAGCCCTGAGAAGCCATAACCCCTGGATTTGGTTCAATAGAGTCCCCAGCAAAGAAGAAAAGGTGCCCTGAAATCCTATTATACCAGAGCCAACAGAAGGAGAGCCAGATGAGAAGAAACCAGCAAAAGAACCCTGGCAACATGGAAAAACAAAATATTTCAACACCACCAGGGGAACACAATGGAGCTACAGTAGTGGATCCCACCCACAAGGAAATTGCTGAAATGACAGAAATGGAATTCAGAATATGGATAGCAAATAAGATGAATGGAATTGAAGAGAAAGTTGAAAACCAACAAAAAGTAGCCAGAAAAAATTTCAGGAAATCAATTAAAAAAATGAAAATGTCACTAGAAAGCTAGAAAACATGAGAAAGGATATAATTGAAATTAAAGAAATGAAAGAGTCATTTAGGGAATTTCAAAATGCAGCAGAAAGCTTTAACAACAGGCTAAATTAAGGAGAAGAAAGAATCTCAGAACTTGAAGACAAGGCTCTTGAGATAACCCAGTCATTCAAAGAGGCAGAGAAGAGCACAGAAACATCTGAGCAATCACTGAGAGACGTATGGGGCTATGTGAAGTGAACTAACATTCAAATTATAGGTATCCCTGAGGGAGAAGAAGAAAGAACTAAAAGCATGGAAAACCTATTTGAGGAAATTATTGAGGAAAACTTCCCTGGTATCACCAGAAATTCAGACATTTGAATACAAGGTGGACAGATTCATAGCAAATAGGTAATTTCCAAGACACATAGTAATTAACTTGGCCAAAGTCAAAATGAAGGAGAAAATTCTGCAAGGAGAAAGATGAAAGCATCAAATAACCTACAAAGGAAAACCCACCAGAATAACTGCAGACTTCTCAGCAGAAACCTTATGAGCCAGAAGGGATTGGAGCCCCATCTTTGATCAACTTAAACAGAACAACTGCCAGCCTAGAATTTTGTATCCTGCAAAACTAAGTTTCAAAATTGACAGAGAAATTAAGTCTTTTCCAGACAAGCAAACACTGAGGGAATTTGCCATGACCAGACCTGCCCTGCATGAAATACTCAGAACTGCACTATACACAAATCAGTACAACAGATAATACCCACCAGTGTAAATTCACCTAAAAACAAAAAACAAAAAACCCCAAAAAAACCCAAAACTCATAACTCCTATAAAACAATAGAACAAGAGGTAAAACGAAGCAATAAGGAAACTCTCAACAGGATGAACAGACCAACATCCCACATATCAATGTTAATGGATTGAATTCACCTCTCAAAAGTCATAGTCTGGCTGAATGGATGAAAAAACACAACCCAACTATCTGCTATCTCCAGGAAACACATCTAAATCACAAGAACACACAGACTCAATGGGAAAGGATGGAAAAAAATATTCCAAACAAATAGAAATCAAAAGAGATCAGGAGTAGCTATTCTTGTATCAGATAAAACTGACTTTAAGCCAACAAAGGTAAAGAAAGACAAAGAGGGTCATTATATAATGGTAAAGGGAGGTATCCAACAAGAAGACAGAACAATCCTAAATACATATATGCCCAAAACAGGAGCTACCAGATAAATAAAGCAAATTTTAATAGAACAAAGCAAAGAAATAAACAGCACCATTGTAATTGTTGTTGGGCCTCAACACCCCACTCTCAGAGCTCAACAAATCATCAAAACAAAAAATATATGAAGAAACAATGGATTTAAACCAAACTTTAAATCAAATGGACCTAGCAGACATTTACAGAACATTATACCAAAAACTACAGAATATACATTCTTCCCAGCAGTTCATGGGACATTCTCCAAGATTGATCATATATTAAGCCACAAAACAGGTCTCAACAGATTCAAAAATATCAAAATCATACCATGTACCTTCTCAGACCATAGTGGAATAAAACTAGAAATCAATTACAAGAGAAACACTCAAACCTACCCAAAATCATGGAAATTAAACAACCTTCCGCTGAACAATTACTGGGTCAAAATGAAATTAAGATGTAAATCAGAAAATTCTTTGAATGACAAAGGGGACACAAGCTATCAAAATCTTTGGGACACAGCAGAAGCATTCCTCAGGGGAAAATTCATAGCCTTAAATGCCTACATCAAAAAAACAGAAAGATCACAAATCAACAACTTCAAGGAACTAGAAAAGGAAGAACAAACCAAATCCAAAGCCAGGAGAAGAAAATAAATAACGAAGGTCAGAGCAGAACTAAATGAATTGGAAAAAAAAAATACCAAGGATTAATGAAACTAAAAGTTGGTTCTTTGAAAAGATAAAGAAAATTGACAGACCTCTTGCCAGACTGACCAAGAAAAGAAGAGAAAGGACCAAAATAAGCTCAATCAGAAATGAAAATGATGACATTACAACTTTGTATTGCAGAAATACAAAACATTATCTGTGAATACTATGTAAATCTCTATGCACATAAACTAGAGAACATAGAGGAAATGGACAAATTCCTGGAAACACACAATCTCTCAAGACCTAACCAGGAAGAAGTAGAACTCCTGAACAGAGCAATAACAAACAGTGAGATCAAAACAGTAATAAAACACCTCCCAACAAAAAAAAGCCCTGGACCAGATGGACTCACCACTTAATTCTATCATACCTACAAAGAAGACCTGGTACCCATAATACATAAATTATTCCATAATATCAAGAAGGAGGGAATCCTCCCCAACTCATTCTATGAAGCCAGTATCACCTTGATACCAAAGCCAGGAAAGGACACAATGACAACAAAAAAAAGAAAACTACAGACCAATATCCCTTATGAATATAGATGCAAAAATCCTCAATAAAATACTAGCAAACCAAATTCAACAGCACATCAAAATATAATCCTCCAGGACCAACTGGGCTTCATCCCAGGGATGCAAGGATGCTTCAACATACATAAGTCAATAAATGCAATTCACCACATAAACAAAAGAAAAAAAAAAAAGACCATATGATTCTCTTAATAGATGCAGAAAAAGCATTCGACAAAATCCAGCACCCTTTCATGATATAAACCCTCAACAAATTAGGCATAGAAGGAACACATCTCAGAATAATAGAAGCCATGTATGACAAACCCACCGCCAACATCATACTGAATGGGGAAAAGTTGAAAGCATTCCCCCTAAGAACTGGAACAAGATAAGGATGCCCACTGTCACCACTTCTATTCAACATAGTACCGGAAGTCCTAGCCAGAGCAATCAGATGAGAGAATAATATTAAGGGTATCCAAATCAGGAAAGTAGAGGTCAAACTATCACTCTTTGCTGACAATATGATCTTTTATCTAGAAAACCCCATAGATTCCACCAAGAGTCTCCTGGAATTGATAAATAAATCCAGCAAAGTCTCAGGATACAAAATCAATGTACATAAATCAGTAGAATTTATATATACTAATAGCAGTCAAGCCAAGAGTCAAATCAAAGACTCAATACCATTCACAATAGCTACAAAGAATACAAAATACCTAGGAACATACTTAAGCAAAGAGGTGAAAGATCTCTACAAGGAGAACTATGAAACTCTGAGGAAAGAAATTGCAGAGTATACAAACAAATGGGAAAACATAGCATGCTCACAGATAGGTAGAATAAACGTTGTTAAAATGTCCACACTACCCAAAGTGATTTACAAGTTTGAAACAGTCCCCATCAAATTACCAAAGTCATACTTCACAGACCTAGAAAAAATAATATTTCTACACTTCGTTTGGAACCAGAAAAGAGCCTAAATAGCCAAAGCAATCTTAGTCAAAAAGAACAAATCTGAAGGCATCACGTTACCAGACTTCAAACTATACTACAAGGCTATAGTAACCAAAACAGCATGGTATTGGTACAAAAATAGAGACATAGACCAATGGAACAGAACAGAGAACCCAGATATAAAACCATCTACCTACAATCAATTGATCTTTAACAAAGCAGACGACAGCATATATTAGGGAAAGGAAGTCCTATTCAATAAATGGTCCTGGGAGAATTGGATAGCCACATCAGAAGAATGAAACAGGATCCGCACCTCTCAACCACTCACAAAAGTCAATTCAAGATGGATAAAAGACTTAGATCTAAGTAATGAAACCATAAGAATTCTAGAGGAAAATGTAGGTAAAACTTTTTCTAGACATCAGCCTAGGCAAAGAATTTATGAAAAAGACCCCAATGGCAATCATGGCAACAACAAAAATTAATAAATGGGATTTGAT
Organism: Daubentonia madagascariensis; assembly: GCA_023783475.1. Classification (NCBI taxonomy): domain Eukaryota; kingdom Metazoa; phylum Chordata; class Mammalia; order Primates; family Daubentoniidae; genus Daubentonia; species Daubentonia madagascariensis. The sequence continues at coordinate 43,231,517 of JAKFHU010002088.1, read as the reverse complement.
TAAACTAAAAAGCTTCTGCACAACTAAGGAAACAATCAACAGAGCAAATAGACAATCTACAGAATGGAAGACAATATTTGAAAGCTACATGAATTTGCAAATAACCCAAGCAAATCAGCAAGAAAAAAGAACCCTATTAAAAAGTGGGCAAAATACATGAACAGAAGTTTCTCAAAAGAAGAAAGACAAATGGCCAATAAACATATGAAAAAATGCTCAACATCACTAATCATCAGGGAAATGCAAATTAAAACCACAATGAGATATCACCTTACCCCAGTTAGAATGGCATTTATCACCTTACCCCAGTTAGAATGGCATTTATCAAAAAGTCCAAAAACAACAGATGCTGGCATGGATAAAGAGAGAAAGGAAAACTTACACACTGTTTGTGGGACTGCAAATTAGTACAACCTCTATGGAAAACAGTGTGGAGATTCCTCAAAGAACTAAAAGTAGACCTACCATTCAATTTAGCAATCCCACAATTGGGTTTTTATCCAAAGGAAAAAAAGACTTTTCATCAAAAAGACACCTGCACTCAAATGTTTATTGCAGCACAATTCACAATTGTAAAGATACGGAATCAACACAAGTGCCCATCAATTCATGAATGGATTAATAAAATGAGGTATATGTATACCATGGAGTACTGCTAAGCTATAAAAAAAGATGAATTAATACCCTTTGCAACAATCTGGATGGAACTGGAGACATTCTCCTAAGGGAAGTGTCTTAAGAACGGAAAAACAAACACCACATGTACTCACTTTTAAATTGGCACTAACCAATGAGCACACATGTGCACAGAAGAAAGTAAAACTCAGAGGGCAAAGGAGGGGCAAAAACCTACCTAACGAGTACTATGAACACTATTTGCATGATGGGCACACCTTTAGCCGGGACTCAAGCATTACAAAAGTGATCCATGTAACCTAAAACATTTGTACCCTCTTAATATTTTGAAATTAAAAAAAAAAAACAAAATTGCTTAAAGAGTAGATTTTAAATGTTTTCACCACAAAAAAGATAAGTATGTGATGAATTTGTCTATTAGCCTGATTTAATTATTCCACATTGGAAACATGTATCAAAACATTACATTTTACCCCACAAATACATACAATTACTATTTGTCAACTAAAATAAAACTTCAAAAAAAATAAATTTAAAAAAAGAACAAATGCTTCAAGTCTCTCTGAGATCCCATGTAGGAATTGTCTCTCACAACTACAACAAGTGGAGTAAGAGTCAGAAACTGCTCTATATTCATAATAATTCCTAAGACATATTGGCCCCTGAGAATAAATTTGATCAGTTATCCCCATAGAGTTTGATAGAATCGTGCCTTTGTCATCATTTGATGCCGAAAGAGGTCCTCCCAGAAGCAGCCACCTTAATTTTTTATCATATCCAGTCCCACTTCTGATCGCTAAAGAGTTCCTAGGATCACTGTCCAAGCCAGCAGGCACTGTTCCTGAATACCATGTTAGTTCCCCAATTCCTGAAGTTAATGAGTGAGATCTCAGACATTACCCTAAACAATCCTATAGAATATGAAATATTCCTTAGGTCTTTCAAGGTCACTTCTGGAAGCAGCTACCACCATTTCAGCACATGGCTCCTGAAGACATTCACCATCCCAGCATCTCTGGCAGATGCTCCACAGCTGCCCAGGAGGATCCCAGAGGCAGTGTAACAACCATGTGGCTTCCCTGCTGAGAGTCTGACCCACTACAGGTGGGGCAACACCTGAAGGAGAAGAAGAAGTGATTCCATTTGGGCAGAATTAGAAGTAGTTTCACTTCTAATCCACGTTTGGACATTATATTTTTGATTAATTGATTTCTGATTTTCAGTTTGTGGTTTCAGAACAGGATTGCTGGAAAGCAATCAGGTATCTGTCAGCTGTGTGATCTTGGACAAGTCATTTGGTCCCCTCCATACCTCAAATGTGTCACAGCTCTGCTTCTTGTTTACAGAGAGACTAAACACTAGTCCCAGCTTTGTCTAAAATGTGGGCCTCATATGTGCTCCATAATACTCTTTGATGATGATTATTACCTCCCAGCCACCAGTCTCAGTTTCTCTGTTACTATGAAGTTATTAATGTTTGGTACCAGATGGCATATTCAAAATAACTTGGATGGAAATTGCTATTGAAATGCTAATGACTGTTTAGTTTATTCTGAAGAACCAATTCACAACACTGTAACTCAGGTTTAAAATCAGAAAGCAATTGGAGCACCCTGGGGGAAGGGACACAAAACTCTTGGCCTGATGGTGTAAAGGGACTAACCAGCTTAGTTGCTACCACTTGTGTACAAAAAGCCCAATAATAACCAGGATTTAACTATATAGATATAGATATGTAGATATGAACATCAGTTCCTGATTATTGATTTTAAAACTAAATATTCCTGTCAAGAAAATGCTACTATAAATGAAAATGTTATAATATAGAGACACTTCAAGTTTGGTCCTCAGACCACAGCATTAACATTACCTGGGACCTCATTAGAAATGCAAATTTTAGGGCCCCAACCCAGAGCTCCTTAATCAGAATATCTGGGATTGGCCCAGTAGTTTTGGTCCAAACAAGTTGTCCCCGTGATTCTTATGCACACTAATATTTGAGAAGCACCATTAATGCACTGGCACCATGTAAAACACTGGGATCTCAAACTCTAATGCTTATAGGATCAAAGCCAGTAAAAAAATAAGTGAGTCAGCCTGGCTGGGACCTGTGGTTGAACTAGAAAGCTCACATGCCATTTAAAGGATGTGCAGATTCAGCTGATGTTGCTATGTAGAGATGTGAGTACCAGAGTTTCAGATTTTCCAATATTTCAAGACAGCCCCCAAATCTAAAATTTCAAGTAAAAATTCTGTATTTCTGCTTTAGAAATTTTAAACAAATCTCAAGCCAAACAAAAGCTGTGTGGTATGAGTGTCTGGCATGTTTGAGGAATAGCCCAGAAGTTAATGTGGCTGTTCCATGTGAGACAAGTAGGAGCTGGAGCAGAAAAAATAGAAGATGAGGTTGGAGAGACAAAGACCAGAAAGGGTCAGGGCCCTGTAGGCATTGAAAGGGTTTGGATTTTTCTCTGGAAGAAGTGGGAAGACAGAGAAGGGTTCTGAGCAGAAAAACGATACAATTTAATTCATATTTAACAGGATCACTCTCACTACTTTTTTTAGTAGCAAAAACAGAACCAGAAATAGATCACCAGCATTTCATCCCAATAATGCTATAATATAATATAATTGTACACAAAAAAATATGCAGTCACCAAGTGTTAGATGTGGACCTTGGTATTAGTTCTGGACAGAAACCAGTAACATAACAGGTTCCTGCCAAGTGTCTCTCTAGTTTGTAATGAGCACCTCCAGTGATGTACTTATTTCAGGGCAGCCAGTTCTATTTTCAGACTCCTCTAATCCTGAGAATTAAACTTCAGCCTCCTTTTCTTTTTCCTATCCATGTTTCCAGTGTTGCTCTAGAATTCAGATCCAGAATAAGTCAAGTCCCTCTTCCATATGATAATGCTCCATTTCTCACTCAAATTCGTTGAACTTTTCCAATAAAATATGGTTTCATGTTTCCTTTCAAAGTTTCCTTTAAAGTGGATGCCAAAATTTAAATATAAATCCCCAGTGAGGTCAGGTCATGGCGGAATGAACCAGAACTATTATTTCCCTTAGGACACTGCTATTTGCCTCATCGTGCTATTTATTCCTATTAAGTTTATTGTTTAACCAAATTCTTAAGTATTTTTCATGATTATGTAAAACCACATTTCTAATGTCCAAGAATTGTACAACCGATTTTTCTGACCCAAGTGTAGGATTCTACATTTATTCCAGTTTCATTTAGTTTTGTTACAGCAATGCTGCTGGCTATAAATTCATTTTGATGTGATTGCTGTCCAATATGTTTGTATTCCTCCTAATCTTGTGTTATCTGCAAATTAAATAAACATGTATTTTATGTCCTCAAGTCATTCATATAAGTATTAAGTAGGATAAGGACCAATGACAGGTTTGGGAAATTCTCTAACTTCATGTAGTCACAGACCTTCCTGTACCCATGACAGACATTAATAATTGATCATGGAAATCTTTTCTACAGAACACAGTTCTGCTTTTAAAATCTTTCTCAACACAGCATTATACATAGCCACCACTAATCAGTGATATTTGGCACTTGAGGTAGAGAGGTTTGACATGCTGAGCTCAGAACAAAGCACATTGTCATGCTTCAGATTCATATCCACCAGCTGCTGTGGGACAGTATTGAACCTACATTGAATTGTATACTGTTGACTCTTGTCAAATTCAAAATCACTAAAAATTAATCAACTTTTAAAATTTCATAAAACATGTTTTGTTTGTGTGATTGTTGTAACTTTTTTAAACACTGGAAACTCACTAAATCTCACCTGGACCATTTCTAAACTGATGCCATTCCCTCACGCTTTCCCCCTCTCCAATCCATTCTCCACATTGCCAGCAATTATTTACTTTCATCCATCTACCCATTTTATTCCATAAATATGTTTTATGTTTCTCATATGTGTCAGATATAGTGGCAGACTCTTGGACTACATAGGCAAGAAAGACAAAAGCCTTATTTTCAGGGAATTCACAATCTAGAGGGAGAGAGGGACAAATAAACTGTTCATTACAATGCAATATGGAACAAATAATGATAAAGAAATGCCCAACTTGGTAACAAGACCATCTGATCTAGCTCAAAAGAGACGGTGTTCAGAAAGAGCTCCCTGAAGATACTGAGTTGAGCCTTATGAGTAGAGATAGGTGGACAGGGGAAGACTGAGAAAAGCATAGAGGTGAGATCGGGTATGAAAATGTAAGGACTGGCAAGACAGGCTGAGGAGCTAGCAGGGGACAAATTTTGATAGGCACGGGACAGAAAATAGAAAGTCTGATAGACTAACTTAAACTATGTCTATTTGATGATGAGAAGCAATTGAAGGGAATGACATGGTTAGATCTGAATTTCAGATTAATCACTGAAAACTATGTTGTAGATTCATTTGAAGGAGGCAAGACTATAAACAAGGAAACTACCTCAACGGTCATTTCAATAGCAGAGAAACAGAAAGATGAGAGTGTCTGATCTAAGACAGTAGTGGTAGACAGATGAAGTAACAGAAGTATCAGAGAATTTAGGAAGTGAAATAAAGTATTAAAATATTTTGATTGATTAGATATTGAGGTACAAACATAAAAGCATAAAGGATAGTTAAGTTGCTATCTTGAGCAACTGGATGGATGGTGTTAATCGTCAACTGAGAAAAAGAATACAGGAAAGGGGTAGGAACAAATTCAGAGTATGTTTAGTTTAATGTGTTCGGGAACCTCCAAGTGGAGACTTGCAAATAGACTTTTTAAGTCTGAAGTGCAAAGGAGAGGTCAGGGCTGGAGATTATGCAGTTAGGTCTTCCACATGGCCTATAGGATCAAGTCAAACCTAGTCTGTCATTTAAATCTGCTCTTCACTCTACCTACTTCTAACTATAGATACCAGGTTCCTAATTATGTCAAGACATTTTATTCCAACAGCCTTGCACCTTTAATCTTTCCTCTAAATAGAACTGCCATTCTCTTTAAACTCCTACCACAAGTCCTCCAACTTTGAGTTTTATCTTAATTTCTATACATTCATGAATTTTTCCTAGGTGCCTTCATTTAGAATTAAGTTCTCTCACTACCATAGTACTTTGTACCTTTTTCATATTATTCTTAACAGCTTTATTAAGATATAATACATTTACCTTAAATTCACCCATTGTGACTATACAGATCAATGATTTTAATAAATTTATAGAGTTGTGCAACCATGAGTACAATCAAGTGTCAGAACATTTTCATTACTCCAAAAAGTATCCCTTGCCCATTTATAGTCAATTCCCACTCCCAACCCCAGCCTCAGGCACTGATTTGCTTTCTGTCTCTATGTATTTAAATTTTCTATACAAATGAAATAGCACAATATGTGGTCTCTTGTGTCTGACTTCTTTCACTTAGCATAATATTTTGGATGCTCATCCATGTTATAGCATGTATTAGTGGTTTGCACCTTTTTGTTGCTGAAAAATATTTCATTGCATGGTTATTCCATTATTTGTTCATCCATTTACCAGCTGATGGACATTCAGATTATTTCCAGTTTAGAGGTATTATGAATAATGCTGCAATGAACAATCACATATAGGTATTTGTGTGGACATGTTTTTATTTCTCTTTGGTAGATATCTAAGAATGAAATTGTTGGATTGTATGGTAAGTTTATGTTTAATTTTTTAAGAAATTGGTTTTCCATTTTACATTCCCACCAGCAGTGTATTAGGGTTCCAATTTTGCCACACATTTACCAATACTTGGTATTGTCAATATTTGTTCTTATAGCCATTCTAGTGTGTTTGTAGTGGTATCACATTATGGTTTTAATTTGCATTTTTCTAATGACTAAAGATGTTAATCATGTTTTCATGTATTTATTAGCCATTCCTAGATCATCTTTGGAGAAGTATACATTTGAATCTTTTATCTATCGTATTAGTTATTAATTGCTGCATTTGGAACAAATTGAAACAAATTGTTCCAAACTTAGTGACTTAGAACAAACAAAAATATTTACTATCTCACATGGTTTCTGAGAGTCAAGAATCCAGTAGCACCCGGATCAGACCAGTGTTTCTGGCTCAGGGTCTCTCATGATAATGCAGTTAAGATGTCAGTCATTTTTAGGCTTGAATGGGGCTGAAGCTTCCGCTTCCAAGATGGCTCCCTCACAAGGCTGTTAGTTGGACATCTCATAATGTGTTAGCTAGCTTCCCTAAGAATGATTAACCGGAGAGAGAGAGAGAGAGAGAGAGAGATACAAGCCCAGTGGCTTTTACGACTTAGCCTTAGAAGTGACATACCATCACTTCTGCTGCAGTGTATTGGTCACACAGTCCAACTATGATACAACGTGGGAGGGCACTACACAGAGAATATCAAGAGACAAGGATCACTGGAGGTCATTTGAAGGCTGGCTACAACACCTATGCTTTTAATTGGGTTGTCTTCTTACTGAGTTGTGAGAATTCTTTATATAATCAGGATACAAATCTTTTATCAGTTAGGATTTGAAAAAAAATTTTTTTCCTGGCCTGGGCTCATTTTTTCATTTTCTTAATAGTGTCTTTTAAAGAGCAAAAAGCTTTAAATTTTGATAAACCAATCATTTTTTTTCTGTTACAGATCTTGCATTTGGTGGCTTATCTAGGAAATGTTTACTTAAACCTCATAAAGATTTTCTCCTATGATTTCTTGTAAAAATTTTATAGTTTTAACTATCACATTTACGTTTATGGTCCATTTTGAGTTAATTTTTATGTATAGTATGAGGTAATGGTCAAAGTTCATTTATTTTGCATATGGATATTCAATTTTCCTAGAACTATTTCTTGAAAAAGGCCTTCAATTTCCCATTAAATTGCCTTATCAACTTTGTTGAAAATCAATTAACCATATACATAAGGGTTTATGTCTGGACTTTCAATTCTGTTTCACTGTTTTATTGATCTTACACCAATAGCACACTGTCTTGATTGCTGTAGCTTTATAATTAATAAGGTTTAAGATCAGGTAATATAAGGCTCTCAACTATGTTTTTCTTTCTGAAAACTGTTTTGGCTATTTTAGGTTCTTTGAATTTCCTCATAAGTGTTAAGATAAGCTTGTTAATTTCCAAAAGTGGCATAAAGTTGTTTAGAATCTTTCCTGATATTCAGTTCCAATTCCCCTCTAATGTCCCTAATGTTAATAGTTATAGTCCATCTATCCTTTTGCAATTAGCTAATTTGGGTCTTTTCTCTTTTTTTTCCTGGTCACCCTACCTAAAGGTATCTATTTTGTTGGCTTTTCAAAGAACCAATCTTTGGTTTCACTGATATTCTCTATTATTTTTCTATTTGCTCTTTTTTTCACTGGTTTTTATTCTGATCTTTATTATTTTCTTTCTAACAATTGCTTTGGGTTCAATTTATTCTCCTTTTTTCTATTTTTCTATTTTTTAAAGCCATGGGTTAGGTTATTGATTTGAGGTCTTTCTTCTTTAATATAGGCATTTAAAGCTATAAATTTTCCTCTTAAGAGTGCTTTAGCTATATTCTGTATACTTTGATATCCTATGTGCCCATTTTTATTCATTTCAAAATATTTTCTTTCTTTCTTTCTTTCTTTCAATCTATCTATTTATATTTATATATATATATATATATATATATTAGAATGGTCTAACTCTGTCATCCAGGCTGGAGTGCAATGGCATGATCATAGCTCACTGTAACCTGGAACTCCTGGGCTCAAGCCATCCTCCTGGCTCAGTGTCCCAAGTGGTTGGAACTACAGGCATGTGCCACCACACCAACTAATTTTTTTACTTTTTGTAGAAACGGGGTCTCAGTGTGGTGCCCAGCCTCATCTTGAACTCCTGGGCTCAAGTGATCCTCCCACCTTGGCCTCTCAAAGTGCTGGGATTATAGGCATGAGCCACCATGCCAGGTCATTTCAAAATATTTTCTAAATTTCCTTCTGGTTTCTTCTATAACCCATGGATTATTTAGAAATGTGTTGCTTAATTTCCAAATGTTTGAGATTTTCTGAAAATTCCTTTTGTTGCTGATTTCTTATTTAATTCCATTGTACTCAGAGAACATACTCTGAATAAAATCTATTCTTTTAAATATGTTGAGATTTGTTTTATGATCCAGCTTTATGGTCTATCCTGGAGAGCATTCTGTGTGCACTTGAAAAGAATATGTATTGTGCTCATGTTGAATGAAATGTTCTACAATTTTCAGTTAGATCAGTTAGGTGGATAGAAATGTTAAAGTTTCTATATCCTTGCTGATTTTCTGTCTAGTTGTTCTATCATTTGTTGAGAGTGGTTGGAGAATTTAACACCAGGTCAAAATATCCAACTATAATTTTTGAGTTGTCTATTTCTCTTTTAATCCTGTCAAATTTTGCTTAATGTGTGGGTCTCTGTTGTTAGATGTGTTTATACTTGTAATTGTTATATGTTCCTGATATTGACCATTTTAGTATTATGAAATATCCCTCTTTGTTTTTCATAATTCTTTTCTCACATTCTATTTTGTCTGATATGAATATAGCTACTCCATATCTGCTATGATTATTATTTTCATGGTATATATTTTTCTTTCTTTACTTTTGACATATTTATGTCTTTGACTCTCGAGTCTCTTAGAGAGCATATATAGTTGATTCTTGCATTATTATTCCATCTGACAGTTTCTACTTTGATTGGAATGTTTAATCCATTTCTATTTAATGTAATTACTGATATGATTGGGTTTACATTTGTCATTTTGCTATTTTTTAAATTTATGTCATGTCTTTCTATTCTTCTCTTCCCTTTACTGCCTTCTTCTATGTTAAATAATTTAGTGTTATAATTTTAACTTCTCTGTTGATATTTTAATCTTTTTTAAAGATATTTTCTTACCAGTTGCTCTAGAGGTTAAAACATGCATCTTAATTTATCAAATCTATATTAACACCAACTTAAGTGTTAATATGACTTAAGTCCAGTAAAAATAGCAACTTGTTCCAATAAAGTCCATTTCCTCCCATCTGTTTTGTGCTATTATTGTCATACATATTACACATATATGTAAAAAACCCAATGATAGTGTCATAATTATTGCTTTATACAATTGTACCTTTTAGAGAAATTAAAATAAAAAGAGAGAAAATATATTTATACAGTCTTTTATATTTAGCCATATACTTTCTGGCACTCTTTATTTCTCCCTGTTACTGCCTAGTATCATTTCCTTTTAACTTGAAGAATTTCCATTAATATTTCTTCTAAGGCAGATATGCTGGCAACAAATTCCCTCTTTTTTTTTTTTTCAACATTTTCAACATGTGACTGCACTACCTTTTTGCCGCCAGTTTTTCTGATAAGAAGTCAGCCATTAATCTTATTGCTGTTCTCGTCTATGCTTTCAGTATTTTCTCTTTGGCTTTGGGTTTCAATATTTGACTATCATGGGCCTGTGATGAATCTCTTGTCTTTATCCTGCTTGGAATACACTGAGCTTCTTGGGTCTATATATTATTTTACATTTGACAAAAAAAAATTGGCCATTATTCTTCAAATATGTTTTATACCCCTTTCTCTCTTTCTTCTTTTTGTGGAACTCTCATTACATATATATTGGCACACTTAATGTTACCACATAGATCACTGAGATGTTATTCACTCTTCTTCAATCCTTTTCCTGTATTTCTTAAGACCAAATTATTTCTATTGATCTATCTTCAAGTTCACTGATTCTTTCTTCTGCCATCTTATATCTGTTCATGTTATATCTGCAATTGATTTCATCTAGTTAATTTGTTACTTCCAATATTGTATTTTTCAACTCTAGAACTTTCTTTTGTTTCTTATTACTATTTCTATTTCTTTAAGATTTCCTGTATTATGAGTTATTATCATCATTCCTTCCTTCAACTCTTTAAACATGATTTTCCTTTAACTATATGAAATATTTACAATAGCTCCTTTGAAATCTTTGTCTGCTAAACTGAAGATCTAGGCTTCTGCAGAAACTGCTTTTTTGTTGTTGTTGTTTTTTCCTGAGTGTGGGTCACACTTTCCTGTTTTTCTGCATAGTTCTTTATTTTATTGTTGCTGTTGAAAAGTGAATATTTTAGATCATATAGTGTAGCAACCCTAGATTATGATTTTTTTTTTTTCCTGAGGACTGCTGTTCTGGATGGTTTTACCTTTATTTTTGGCTTTGTTTTATTTATTTTAGCGTCTTGTCTGGAATTAATCTGTAGAATTTGTTTCCCCCATAGGGTGTGATTGCTCATAACTCTACCTGGTATTTTTTATTCTAATTTTAACTTTTAGCCTGGCACCCGTGGGTCACCCTCACATGTGTCTGCATAACTTAGTAGTCATCCAATGATTAGACGGAGGTGCTGAAACACCTCAAGTCAATAAGGCTTTTACCCTGTATAGATTGGGGAGCAAGTTGAAGAAATTTTCAAGTCAAAGAATGGGGTATTTGACCTATCTTTGGCTCAGATTTCTGTTTTATATCCCCAGTTTGGTAACTCAATCCTTTTCTTGTTGCCCTACTCCTGTGTTCTGAAAGTCTCATCTTATATTCGACCCCAGGTGCAACCTGACACTAGCTGCTTTGCCTGGATAATCACCTACGAGCTATCAGTACCCTCTTCTGATACTCTCCTATGCATATGAGTTTCTGGTTTGGCCTGTACCATCAGCAACTGAGGTCCCAACCTAAGTGAATAAAGTCCAATAGAGAAAGCAAATTTCTGAAAGAAATCTTTCAGATAGAGAGCATGCTTTATTTATCATGGTGTTTCTTATGCCTATTACAGTGTTTTGTTCCTTATAATCACCCAGTAAGTATATGTTGCATTAAATTAAGTAAAATAACTACAGTAGTTTCTCTTAATTATCACCTTAATCCCATGTAGTTTTAAATTCCCAAAAGATTTAAAGCTTTATAATTTCTAAGCTCATTGTTCACATTACTACAGTTAATCCTTGAACAACACGGGTTTGAAAAGTGCAGGTCCACTTATATTTGGATTTTTTCAATGAATACAATTGGCCCTCTGTTTTGGTGGGTCTCACATCTGCAACCAAACGTGGATCAAAAATATGGTATTCACGGGATTCAAAACTGGTGTATATGAAGGACCAACTTTTCCTATCTTCAGGTTTCACAGGGATGACTTCAAGACTTGAGTATGTGCTAATTGTGGTATCCTTGGATGGTCCCGGAACCAATCCCCTGCAGATATCAGGACTACTATACTTGTCAGTTGGTGAAAGACAATTTAAGTATAGTATAAAAACTTCATATATTCACACTTACACATTCACAAATTTATGTGAGGTATTTCAAGTTATAAAATTAAAATATTGTGTCTAAATAATACTGATATTAGATAAATATTAGCTAATAGATACTGTTATCTATTATCTACTAAATATTAGATGAATATTATATCTAAATAAAATATTGCATTTAAATAAGAAATATCTTTCTGTATTAGAGATGGGTGTGTTCTCAGTAATTAACCATTATGGCTGCCATACTCTCTCTCTCAAAGATATCCATAAAATAATGATTCTTTCCTGGAATTATATGCATATTAATTAGTTCCTACAGCACTTGAGAAAGTTCTGGTCTATTCCCACCAGTAAGGTCAGAAAATGCTTCCACCTTAGTTAGCAACAAATTTAATAATCTTGAAGCAAGTAGGGGTCACAGAGAAGAGTGGGCACATCAAGGGAAGGGCAAAACCAGAGGTAGCAATGTTTCACAGCCCTGAAATGATACCATGTGACCTGATCAATGGACTTCATTTGTAAGCACCCTAATCCCCCTTACCCACAATTGGAATGGACAGTTCTGTTCAATTAGTACATCACCAGGGTGGGTTTGGATTTAGTGTTGAAAATGTAGGTGTGCCACATTAAAATTCAAATATTCAAATGAGAAGCCTCAAGAGCATTTGGTTTAAGGACTGGTGCTAAGCTATGTATAATAATATAGATAAGTTTGCCCATTAGAATTTTAAACTTGGGTTAAAATTTACTCCAAGGTAAAAATGCCAAAAATACCTCAACTTTGTTCACAAACTGCTAATCAGCTTTTAGATTTTAGAATTTAGGGATGCCTTGAATATAGAAACCTCCATAAACAAATCAACAAAGGAGTCCTTTTTCATTTTTATAACACAGAAATAACATGCTGATGTTCTCCAAAGGAACATGTCCATACTTATTAATCCTTGGATTCCTAGAAGTCTAAACTTGACTAAGTGAATTACATACAGACGTAAGCTAATCCAAAGCACTTCAAGTCAGTGTCAAAGAAAGAAATAGTTAAATTGTGTATTTGAGTTTTGCAAAATACTATTAAATTGTTCTACTGCATTTTACTAACTAAAATATCATTAGAAACATAATAATGAACTCAAGGCAAATAATTCCAAAGTATAAATAACTCAGAACTGTGGTAAAGGTTGATAGGAAAGTGAACTCATATATTTGGAGAATCTACACAAACTTTTAAAAAAATATTAAAGTAATAGTTTCTTGATTGAATTCTCTATACACAAGCTTAACTTGGGAGATTTAGAAACTTAGAAAAACTAGTTGATTCTTTAGTGTAACAATTTATGTTTAGGTTATTAAATATGAAATGTCCAATTCCCTTAATTACTAAGTTTGACAGTTGGTATTTCTGACATTTCACTTTGATACTTCTTGTTTTATTTTTATTGTGAAGGTGCATCCTCAGTTTTTCAAACGCATGGTTTGGCTTGTGATTATCTTTCAAATTTTTTTTACAGCAATTTCTGTGAAACCATGGCTAAGTCAAAAATTTGTGTTATTTTCGAATATGAGTTCCATCATGGAACCAATGTAGCGCAGACAGCTTGAAACAAAGTGTTTGGGAAAGATGTGGCTAATGAACATACAGTCCATTGATGGTTTGAGAAGTTCCATTCTGGTGATTTTAGTCTTGAAAATGAGCCACGTGGGTGACCTAAGACCAAGCTGGATAGTGATGAGCTGAAAGCTGTAGTGGAAGGGAATCCACCTCAACCTATGCGTGAATTAGCAGCAAGGTTTGATGTTACTATTTCAACAATATTGGACCATTTGAAACAAATGGGCAAGGTAAAGAAAGTGGTTAGATGGGTTCCACATGAATTAAACGAGCGTCAGAAGAGAAATCGTCTGGAAGCTTGCCTTTCTTTGCTGTCACGACATAGAGGTGAACCATTTCTACACCATATTGTTACATGAGATGAAAAATGGATTCTTTTTGACAATTGCAAGTGTTTGGCACAAGGGTTGGATAAAGATGAAGTGTGTAACACAGACCAAAACCAAATATTCATCAAAAAAAGCTAATTTTGTCTATTTGGTGGCCCAGCACTGGTATTATCCACTACAGCTTCATGAATCCTGGTCAATTCATTACAGTGGATGTCTACTGCAACCAACTGGATGAAATGATGAGGATGCTTGCGATTAAGCAGCTGAGATCAATCAATAGAGACAGGCCAATCCTCTTGCAAGACAACACTTGACCACATGTCACACAAACAACGCTGCTTAAACTACAGAAGCTGGTCTTGGAAACTCTCTGTCATCCACATTATTCACCAGACCTTGCACCAACTGACTCCCACTTCTTCCAGGCTTTGGACCACTTCTTGCAAGGAAAAATATTCAATGTTCAACTAGCTGTGGAAAACGCCTTTTGCGATTTCGTTACCCCTCACTCTCCAGGCTTCTTCACTGCTGCCATAAACAAACTATTGTTGAGATAGGTAGATAGTATAGATACATACTTTAATTGCACTGCTTCTTGTTTGAGATATAATAAATTATGCTTTTGATTTTCAAAGTTGGACATTTCACATTTAGTGACCTAATATTATACCTTGACTGGGAAGAAAATACAACACTTCCAAAATATCATACGTTTGTTAAGAGGAATGAAGAGGCAGAAGTGGCCAAAGGTGGCATTCTTAAACCATGGGTCTGGAGACCTTGGGTATACTCCTTGTTTTGCCAATAACTAACCTTGGGAAAATTATTTGGCTCTCTGGGCTTCCATGTCTTCATCCTATCATGAGCTTATTAGCATCAAATGATCTATTGGAGGTTACAAAATGGTAACCTGTTGTCTAGACATGGCCAGCAGATATATTCTGTTTAGACCAGTTTTTTTAAACAAAACAAAAATTTTAACTGAAATATTTTACATAAAAATATGGATTTCTTTTTTTTTTCTTGAAATATCCACATATCTGGCCCAACACAGGGCCCTGATTTCCACCTAGCAATACTTAGCTTGAGCTTCACAGCAAGTGCCCTCTACAGATGCATGTTCCCTCTAGTTTTTTTAAGTTGTACTCTTCTCTTCACTCTTGAGTATGCATACACATTCTCACCCAGCAAATCCCTCAAGTTCTAGGATTCTCTAATTCTTTAAGTTTATAATAATACATTAAACTGTTAGCCCCTAGAAGGGTAAGCTTCTACTTAAAAAAGATTAAAACCAGAAAGGATGGTAAGAAAACAGTTATGCTCTGGTAGACAGATACATTCAAAGAAAATTGGAGTATGATATATGGCTGATTTGGATGACCTTGGACTAATAGGGCAAACCGTAAGATCTCTGGGAAATGTGAGCATAGGAAAAATAAAGCAGTTAGAATTTGGACAAGGAAGGGCAAGACAAATTTTGAAATGGACTTGAGGAAGGAAAGAATAATTCATTTTACTAAGTAACTATTTGATGCCAGACATTGTGCCAGCCTCTGCATGTCATTACCTGATTCATTAGACCTCATAGCTTATGAGTTGCTAGGTATCAGACCCATTATAAGGATGAGAAAATTTAGCCTCACAAAGATTAAGAAACTTGTCCACAGCCACACTGCTAGTAACTGTCAGAGGCATGATTTGCACCTAACTCTAAAGCCATCATATTACCAGAAAAACTTTTACTTCCTAGCTTGGCCTATAGTCAACCAGAACTGAGAGACTTGGACATGGGGGAGAATGAACATACCTTTTTTTCACCTGCATGAATATGAGTAGGTTCTGCAGTTTCATTAAAGATACTCTCTCTCTGACAAGTGTAAATATATAAAACTTGGAGCCTACATCAATTACCAATTGAAATATCTTCTTGTAAATGATAGTAGTACCTTTATAATCAGCTACATACTCATAATCAGCTAAATATCTTAAGGTCATTTATTTACTTCAAAAAGTTTAGATGTTGCTATCTCCAAAAGGTGAGGGAAAGTCAAAACAATACACCGTAAGGTAATTTTAAGATACTTAAAGAAGAATTGAGCACTTACCATGAACTTACCTGACTTTGATTTTATCCATTTCATGGATATTCATATTAATGTCCAATCAAATTCCATTTTCACAAAATTGACAATTATGACAAAATCTTTCTTAAAGTTTGAACTGGTGGAAACATTCACACACAAAATAAAACCCTGAATACCCACCTTTGCTGGATTTTTAGAGTTTTGGGGTATAATATAATATGTGCCACAATTCCCTTGACCTTTTTTGAAAAAGAAGGACTCTAATTACTTACATATAAGATCAAAAGGAGACAAACATTACCTAAGAATTAAAATTCTAATTTCTGGTACTACTCAGCCATAAAAAACAATGGTGAATTAATACCTCTGGTATTATCCTGGATGGACCTAGAGCCCATTTTTCAAAGCAAAGTATCATAAGAATGGAAAAAGAAGCACCACTGGTACTCACCATCAAATTGGCACTAACTGATCAATACTTCTGTGCACACATGGAAATAATATTCATCAGGGGTCAGGCAGGTGGGAAGGTGGTGGAGGGGATGGGAAAACTCATACCTAATGGGTGCAGGGTGCACTGTCTGGGGGATGTTCACGATTGTAGCTCTGACTTGGGCAGTGCATAGGCAATATATGTAACCAAAGTGTTTGTACCCCATAATATTCTGAAATTTAAAAAAAAATTTTTAAAAATAAAATAAATTAAATTTTAAAAATAAATAAATAAAGTTTTAATTTCTAAAGTGGGGTTGTGTTATTTAAAGGTTCACTGTATTCCATTCACCTCTGTTGTCATGGTCATCACTAATTGCAGTACAATCTCAGAAAAGTAATTCAGTATCCAGTAGGCATTAATTCAGCCATGTAGATCTCTTAGCATATTATACTGTTTCAGTAGACCACATGCTCATAAAATACTGGTTAAATTAGATAATAAGCTGCACAAATACCTTACACAATTAATTCTTTTCTGTCTTTTAAAGAAGAGGAGTATGAGAAATATTTGTGTTATGATCCAAATTTAAATCTCTTTTGCTTTAAAAACAAGGCCAAATAGCAAAGCCTTCCCTACTGGTTGTGCTCTATAGTATAACATCTCTTGATTACTCTGACAGAGTTCCAGTCACAGGTTGTGAGTCAGAAAGAGGATTTTCAATGTCCAGCAGCTAAATGTGTCAGCCATGACATTTCTGAAAGTTCTATTTTTATATACAGAGAGAAGAAAAAATCACTTCTTTGTATCTGTCCTTTGCAAAATTCTCAGTTTAACTCCAGCTTTAGATATGTATAATAGTGAATGCATTCTTAGTTAACATGACAAGCAACTGACATTTTTAAACTGGAATAATGCATGTAATGAAAAAATAATCTACACAAGTTTGTCCCTTCTGCATTCTTAGTCCCTCTTTCAGTCACAAAGCCTGTTAAAATGCATTTGAAATAATACAAAATGCAATTCAAATGTCACTATTATCCTAATCCTTTTTTTCCTTCTATTATACAGCTTATCTAAAAATGTTGAAATGTAACTTGCTTGAGTTATAATATTATGTGAATTAAGAGTCAGTATTGTTTGGAAGCTCCTTTTAATTGGCCTACAGGGAGGTTTTCTGTATATATTAAAATGATTGTATGTCTAAATTATAATGAACTTACCTTTAAACTTCTTTTGTGTTTAAATAAATATTAGAGGCAAAACATTTTAATATTTCTTAGGATGGGCTTTATTGCTAAAATTATTGGCTTGGCAATCTTGGCATAAATGAAAATTTCTGATTGGCTGTCATATCAATGTCAGTAAAGCCCAGGAAGTGCATAGCTCTGGCTGTTTTCCTTATTTTTATTTATAAATTCTGTTTCATAACAGCTATAAGATGCTTCAGGCCTTGCAGTTCTGGGGGATTATTGCACTTGTCAGGTGGTAAAAATCACTGGCCCTTCTGCCTTGTGCCTGGAAACACCACTAGAGGCATGTAATCACTGAGAATTGCAGTTCCTGAATAATGCTTTATTATGACATATCTAACTTCCAAAATAAATCATTTATTTTGAAGGCTGTAGGTGTCATAAGAGTATCCAACCAGAAGCTAAAGAATGGAGAAGAAATCAAAATGTAGATTGTAGGAGCAGAGAGAAATGGCCAAGCAGTGGTCATCTTACAAGTCCTGAAGAACAAGAAATCTAGAATTAAGTATATTTTATATTAAATTGAAAAGCTAGGCTATGATTGGTAAATATATATGTATATTAATATAAATGATTTCATCATAATATCTTAAGTTTAATTGTTTTCTTTCTTACTAATGAACATTTTGTTTATATACCAAAACATGCATGATATATATTACACGTAGAAATGCATGCAAGTCACATTTGGGAAAATAAAATTTCCTTACACTGAAGGGAAGGCTACACACTGTTTTCTTCTATTAAAAAAAACAAACCTATGTGATATATTTAGCACAGTATCTACTAAAATAAAAAATATTGAAAAGTATACCCCTGAAAAGTATAAGCAGCCTGATTTTTTAAACAAATGGAATATAAAATTCAGACTCAAAATACACAACAGTGAATAGAAATTTAAACTTACAGATTAAATTTCTATTTCTATATAATTGTTTGGAAGTGAGTTCCTATTTCAATGTCTTAACAATTGTTCTAAATAACAATGTAAACTGAAGGAGGTCAAATTATCCTTTCAGGGAAAGAATACCAAAGTTTTTCTTGGAAAAAGGCCAGTTTTAGGTAGGGGGTGTTTATGGCCTAGGGAGTTACTGTAGCAATAGAAAAAGATTAATAATTTGCACATGTGAGATTCTTGGAAGGTAGGATACAGCTGTAAAGAATTAACCCCTCTTGAGAGATGTAAAAACAGGGAGCAGTTGAGAGGAGACCTGTTGGGAGGGTCTAAAACTATTCAGACTGCAGATGTCCTCAAAGAGAAAGTACATCGGGGAGCTGACAAGCTTTCGTCTTTGCTTATAAATGGGCAGATAACTTAAAAAAATTTTTTTAAAGACAAAAGGAGCCAATTGTGACCAATTAAAATGTAATATTGGAATGTTAAGTAAGCACTATAACGAGTTGTTTAAAGAACTCAAGTACTATACCACAATGCTTCGCTATACGATTACTTAGAATGGAGCCACTTTGTTAAAGGAAGGGGTGTACATCCTCGGGTGATGCCCAACGCCTCACTGTTCTTAAAAGTCACTTTACTGACTAACAGAAGACTCATTTTCCAGAATACACAGACCTAAATTAAAAAGAAAAAAGTAAACCGATCAAAACATTTTGTAAATGGATAAACAAGAGGTCCAAATTCCATTTTGACTGAAATTTGAGATTGCTTTTCGCTTCAAGGGAGGATAGGGTAGCTGTTATGCTTCAATGAAAGAAACCCAACATAACTTTTTTAAGGTTCTTAAAACACAGGTTTAAGGAATGAAGATATTACTGAAAACATTTTATGAAATCTCCTTGAAGTAAATCTCATTCATCATTCCAATTTCCTTTGAGCCTGAAGCAGAGAGGGGAAAAAAATACATACCTGACTTAATGTATAATTCAGTACCTTAGTGTTTCCATCAAAATAATAGGTCAGTGGTTCTCAATGTCTGCTCTCAGTTTCCCTGGGGGGTTCTAAGGCTCTTGAGGTCAAACTTATTTTCATAATAATACTAAGACATTGTTTGTTTTTTCACTTTCATTCTCTCATGATTGTTCAGTGGACTTTCCAGAGGCTACGTGACACGCAGTGACATCATCATTCTGGTGGCTAATGGAATGCGTGCTTGTGTAGGCTTGTGTTTTCTGGAATTTTCTAGATAAGCTCTTTGGGGCCCTCACTAATTTTTAAGAGTGTAAACTTTAAAAGTTTAAATTAGTAAAGTGAGGCCAAAAATTTTGAAAAGTATTAAAATATGGTCACCTGCCCCATCTCACAATAACATCCTTACTTAAGTCTTTGATGTTTTCAAAGCTTTCCGCATAGTGTTAAATACACTGCAGTTGATAATACCATGATTAAAGAGTACATATTTCTTGCATGTATATTTCAAACTCTGCCCTTAGTAGCAGAACCTTTAAAACCAATGAAATAAAATCTTGTGTGTCAACAGCATATAAAATAGAGAAAAGTAGAGCTACTTCTGGAGACCACAGCTGCAGAAGTGGACGCCGCACCCATAGCCAGACGGGCTTCTGAAGCCGGCAGGACAAATGTGGGGATTGCACATAGTGAAGTAAGCCCCAGAACTGCAGATTAGCCAGGACATTAGGCTGGCCTACGTCACTTGGTAGGACTGCTGCTTGTGGTCCTACTCAGAATCCCCTTCTTAAGCATTCCTGTTCTCTGGACCCTGACCAAGGTCATCCATAATTATGTCTTCCTACACATGATGAAAGGGGCGCCTTTTGAGACGCCTGACCAAGAAAAGGCTCAGCTACTGCCTCATGGGGAGCAGGTGGACTATGGGCTCCAGTTTCCCTCTTCCCGCAAGCCCCTCAGCATCTCTCCTCTGGGCCAGCTTCTACACCAGGTATGATGCTGCTCACTTCCCCGTCAACACAGCCTCATTGTTCAGTGTACTGGTGCCTTAGTTGCCCCAATTCTGTAGGATTCGTGTCTTTGGCATCAACAAACACTGAGGGACAGGGCTGAGGACAGCTCCACAGGCATCGGGAAGGCATTGGAACAGGGGTCTATAACATCCTTCTCTTCTTCACACTTCTATATCTTGAAAGTCTAAGAACTATGCAACTTTTCCCAAGTTGTATCGTTCTCAGGCTTCTGGGCCTAGTCCTGCTGGGGGTAAGTTTCTTTGAATCAGGAAAAGCAGGTGAGGTAAGGGCCAAATCATTCTCCTCCATAGCAGGAAGCCTTGTTTGGGGCATTCCTTTGATGATTACCATTTTCCATATCTTACACCCCTACCACCTTCCAGCTGTGTTTTGCTACATATTTTCCTCATAATAAAGATAATTTTTTCAGCTATGGCTTTAATTTGATCAGCAGGAAGGGTAAGGAGATGTCCTCATAAGCCTGGGAAGGAAAGATAGAATATTGACTTACGGTATAAAAATTTAAGCAATTTTTTAATCCCCTCTCCTTTGGTCCAGTGGGAGGTGCCCTTTACTCTCAACTAACACTTAGTAGGGAAAGGATTCTCAAATGGGAAAAAGGGCTCCAGCTATATGGGCAAAGAAGAGAGAGAAGATACAGGTTGCCAGTTATATATTTACAGAAAAATAATCCCCTGACTTTCAATACATATATACATACAACTATGAACAAACTTAAAAAAATATAAACCCTTGGATCACAAGTAGACTTCTGGGAGCCCCCTTATTCTTCCCCCTCACCCAAGGGCAGCAGGAATGAATCTAATTTTTAAGAATTATTAATTTCGGCCATCCTTGCAGCAAGCAGCCTGAAATTGGGTGATTTAACCCACAAGGTGAAAGTCAGAGAAAAATTCAGTGTTTCCACTCTCTGAACTCTACACATCTCCTATAATTAGGGCTACGTGCTTGCTTGTTGTGTCTTTTAACTAATATATCAAGATAAAGGAGGGGCTCCCTTCTGAAATGGGTCAAGAAATTAGACTCACAGTTTTAAAAGGGTGGGGGGGGAGTGACATCTGCTCAAAAAACAAAAGACAAGACAAAGGCATACAGACCCAAGGGAAATACCCAGTTCCCACACCTCAAAGGGATATATTGTTTAGCCCAGGCTCAGGCCCTAGGTTGTTTGTTCCAGCCACCCCCTATTCCTTTGGTCTTGTCAGAAGACAAGATTCAGTACCTGGGTACTGGGGGAGGGAGAAGAGTAGTTCAGGGGTTTCCTAGAAGTACTGAGTGAATGATTTAAGCTTAAAATTTTCATTTTTTAAAATATTTAAAAATAAATGAATCAAACTCCAAAAAAAAAAAAAGTAGAGCTGCTATCTCGGAAGCACAGATCTGCCTGGCTGGCCACTCCTCCTGAGTATCCTTGACTTCTATTGAGACATTATGAAAACCATCATATTATGATTTCCCATATATATTTAATATCTGTGTGTATATTCTTCTGTATATATGATTTTATTTGGTTTCAATAATAATCCTGTGAGGTATAAAATAAGGGACATATCACACTATAAAGACAAAGAAACAAAGAAATTGAGAGCTCAGAGATATAAAATGAATGTCCAAGGCCACACACTAGTAAGTGATGTGGCCAAGTTCTTCTGAATTCAAGTCCAGAGGCCTTTTCTCTACACCATTCTGGCTCTAGTTGTCATTCTAAACTGCTCATAAACTGAAGGCTAATTTGTCTAATTATTACATTTTTACCTCTCTTCTTCCCTAAAAATGAAGAGAAGAGAGAAGGGTGTATTTATTCATTCAAGTTCTCCTCAAGAATTCTCTTCTAAAACCTTAAATTGGCAAGCACCTCAGTGAAGACAGGATTCACCAGGGAGTCTTCTGTTAGCATTACCCTCCCTCAACAGCAATAAGCAAACAAAGTAATTAATTAATTAGCTACTTAATTAATAGGAGAGTGAGAATAGGAGAGAAGTAATCATACAGTCAAGGTATGCTCCCAGATGACAGTGATTTCTCCTCCCTTATTTGCCGAAACCCAGTCTACTCTTCCTTTAGTCAGCATATTGTAAGTAGAAAGAGAGAAGTATTGAGAATTTAAATTTTTCATATATTATCCACATGGGAATTATTATCTGGGGTTTTAAAAATAACAATTTATTTTTACTTAAGAGTATGCTTACTGCACACTTTTTACAGGTGAGTAAATAAAGGCAATGAGGTGAATAGCTTTCTAGGGTCACAAAGGCAAGAAAACAGCTAGACAATGATAACAATTTCCAAGGCCAAACTATAGTATGTTTGATTTAACCACTGTGCTGTATTTCCTCAATAGGCAGTTGTTAATAAACCATCTTTCCCTTTTCCATAAATTCTTCTTCCTTCCTCAACCTCCAATATTGAAAACTCAACTTTTATCCTCAGCTCACTTATGTGTGTTTGGTGGGGCAATAGGACAGCAGTACAGCAGTATGATCTTTCTGAGGAATAGGTCAGTCTCCTACTGAGTTGGAATTTGTAACTTTCTTGGGGTTGCCTGGCCCAGATATTTTGTGCTAGACTAAGACCTGATTGTGGTCATTAAAGTCAGACTTCGGTGAAACAACCACAAGCAGTTCTGATCTGTCTAACAGCTACATTAAAAGCTCCTGGATACCATTCCTATTAACCAATGTATTTATAATAATTTCTCTTCCTTGAAAATAACACCACGTACACGTCCAGTAATGGAAACATTTGTCAAGCCGTGTTAGTTAATAGTAACTCTAATATAAAGACTACAGAATGTTCAGGGAAAATTAACCTAATGATTTAACACAATCCTATGTTTAACTAACACAATAACGTTTTGCATACCAACTCATTCTATTGTCTAAAACAGCATTTTATCATACAAAATAGAATAATAAAAGTTGACATTTATACGATACTCTTTATTGCCATGGTGTTTTACACTATTTATCTAACATACACAGGGCCTTTGCAAGGCAGATAAAATTTATTATCCCATTTTACAAATGATGATAATAGACACAGCAGTTAAGTAATGTTCCTAGAGTTATATCCAAATCAGTGGTACTACCAAAAGTAGAGCAGAGAATTTTTATTTTCTAGTTAGGTTCTTAAGCTTCTTTGTTACTTTGAAATTATTTTACGATCAGAAATGTTTTCTCTTGGCCAAGGCATTGTTTACAATATACCTACTACTTGCTAGAGACTTTTATACATGGTATCTCATTAAATCATCACAAATCAACCTGTTAAAAATGATTATAGGTAAGTCCACTGAAGTTCAGAGATGTTGAATAATTTGCCAGGCTTAAACATGACCCAATCAAAATCCTAGCCCCAAGTTCAAGAATCCTCCTTTCACTGCCTGGTGTCCATTTCTTCTACAATAAAACTAAAAGAAAAAGCAAATATTTCTGTAAACAACCACACTTAAGAATAACCCACGAAGGCCAATTCATCCCAAGACAATCTAACAACAATTTTTTAACAACGAAACAAAAACAAATCAAAAACACAAAAATAAGTTACCAAAAAAAAAAAAAAGAGAGAGAGAGAAAAGCAATTAAAAGCAATGCATTTCAAAGCAAGGGTCAAAATTTAGCAAGTAGATATTGATCTCTCACTATGTCAAACATTATGCTACGGCTCTGGTCTCATGCAGCTTACTTTCTAAGGTATTTTAATGTAGAAATAAGAATATATGAGCAAGGGAAAGAAAAGTAAACACAAATACATACACCCAGAGTAGGAAAAGAGAGCTAAGTGAGTCTGGCAAGGAAAGCTCTATCCTGTTGTGTAAAACATAATAAAGGTGATTCTCCAAATTATTTTAAGTCATGAAAAATGAAAACGTGCTCATTTCCATTAACGTAAATGAAGATATATTTTCAGAAATGATTATTTTATCTGTCGCTTCCACTTAGAAAAGCATTCAACCAAACAGGAACACAGCCAAGAGAGCTCATTACCTTAGAAAATGACCTGCAATTTCCATTCCGTTCTCTGATTGGTTCCTCTCCGGACAGGAAGTCCCACCCCTCACCGGAAAAGATGGACATTGAACTCAGATGGAGCCGGGAGCCAGTGAGGTACAGGAATTGTGGGTATAGTAACCTCTTGTTAGGTTTATCAGCTTTTTTATTTTTCAAATAACTAGTCTGGTTATGGCAACCCCTTTACTATCCCGAGGGTATGAAAGGAGCATTTTTTAGACGTTTAGGGGAACAAAAACCACCGGCCTGCTTTCCAGGCCCCTCACTGTGTGCGTCTTGCCATAGAGCAGGTTCTTGGAGAGTGTGGCAGGAGCAGCGTTTGGGGGCAGAACACTGTGGTGACTAGATGGGTCAAATGCCTCTGTTAACTTGCCAGTGTGACTGTATGGTGTGGAAGGGATTTGTTTTATATGAAATTAAAGCACTTCACCCAGATTTTAGCTGACTGCTAGTAGTAACTGGACTTGGCTGAAGTAGTTGCAAAGTAAACACATTAGCTTTGCTTAAAAAGAAAGCCTCTGAAGCATTTACCTACAATACCCTCTTCAGTTAAGCACTTCCTGAGGGGGACCCGGCGGTCTGTTTATTTTTCCAACTAACAAAGGATGAGGGAATCTCTCTGACATTTTTGCTTGGGAAAATCTTTGGATACTTGAATACTTTTTTTTTTTTTTAATTGGGAGTTGGAGAGAGACTTAAGCTCAACTCAGTAACACCCCTTGTTCGCCTTACCGCTGTAATTACTGTTCAAGAGAGACTAAGTTGCTTACTCCTACTTCCTAGGCCGCTTGGGGGTGGCTGTTGTTAGAGTCCCCTTGAGATAATGATTCTTCTGGGTCAGTCTGAAGAAACTGTCTGCAACAATGGCAATCCCCAGGGTGACACTCCCGAGGGGGCCTAGATTCAGCTGTCAGTCACCTTCAACCCAGAGCCATCAAATCCATTTACACAAAAGCTGGTTATCACAAACCTTTTGAAAAGCTAAGTAAAGAGGAGATTTACTCATCCTTGAATCTTCATTCTTTTTTTCGGAGTCTCTCATTTCTTCCGTTCTATCTTTCCTTTTTTTCCCTAACTACCTCTGGGAACTTCTGAGGTTTTTTCCCTTCTTTTGTTCCACCCTAGAGCTTACACTGTTGTTATTATCTTAAAGCTTGAGCCTAAGCTTGAATTTCGCTCCCAAGATATACAGAAATAAATACCTGATAGTTTTATATGAACAGTTTTAATTCTGATAAATATTTTTGTCTCCAAAAGGATAGGATTTTCTGGGTGTTGGGCAAGGATTATTTTATGCCGTAATGTTGAGAAGCTGAAATTGTGTGATATTTAAAGTATTTCTTTATGCATACATTTGTCTATGCATACACATTCATATATACCTTCATGTCATATACATATCTTTTTCTTTTTAAAAAAATTTTTACACTAATAATGGGACTATAAAAGGCTGGGTCAGTTTGCAACTGAAATGAGCCTCAACAACTTATACAAATATGAAATATTATTTCATTATCTAAATATTACTGAATTTCAAATATAACAATGCCTTCTGTGAATTCTGTAAATTTTTTGTAATTATAAGAAACTGATTTTCTTTCATGGGCAAAAGGAGAAATTCTTGTGCTATAAAATTCTGTTCTTCTCTATGTAATAGCATTATTATAAAATATTGAATTTAACAAATTGAAAAACAGCTTTAATTAGTGAAAAAATGTAAATAAATATTATATTAAAATATAAGTTTATTTCATTGATGTGCATACAATTGCTAGAATTAGACTAACAAAGTATTGCCTAGTATAATGCCTTGAGGGAGTATTTTTAATTATGTTAATAAATAGTCTGTCAATTGTAAAAAATTTTAGTGTCATAATTAGGAATCGATGGCGGCAGCAGATATCCTAAGTTTGGTGGAACAATAATATGAGGCCTGGTATGAAGAACAGGCTAGGGAAAAAAATCTTACAGCCAAAAATTACTTTATAAAGGACAAGACTGTTGGCACACAGAGCATGTCACTAAGGCCATTACTAAGTATACCAGTTGCATATGATATAGCCCGAGTTAGTTCAGACTTTTCAACCCTCACTGGGTCCTAGGTCCCCTTCTAGTTACTACTAAAGGACCACCCAAAATTCCGCTGCAAAATAATCAGGTATTTCATTTGTCCATTTGACATTATTTCTTCAGCATTTACTACTACTTGCCAGATATAACAATAAAAAGATCTTAAGTAACTTACCATGTGGTGGAAAGAATCAAAACCAAGTAGGTATTTGAGGATGCTCAAAAATAGACTGTTGCCAAGTAATTTTAAACACCCTGAAATCTTATTTGTAAATTAATTTGCCCATTCAGACTATGCAACAGGGTCAACTGTGTCCCAGGAACATTGTTAGGATTTGAGGGTATAAAAATCAACAAGATAGGGACTGTGTCCCAAGGTAGCTCATGGTCTGCTTCACTTAGTACAGGCCACTATTATCTCTTTTGGACTACTACACAGCCTAGACCTGCATGGTTTGGTTCCATCCTATCTCCTCAGCCTCTTTTTTAAATACTCTATTCCCCTCACACTACACTCCAAACACAAGAGTTTTTGGATTTTGTTGTTTGCTTTCAGTTGTTGGAACATGTCATCTCTTTTTCACTTCAGGGCCTTTGGGATGCTTGTGGCCCAAGTTTATAAAGTTTTTTTATATGGTTCACTCCTCTACTTACTTTAAGAAAAGTAGAGGTATGTTACTAGCTTTTATAGCTGGATATTAGCTCTAGTAGAAATTTAGATCACTTAATCCACTGAACTCTAATAACATTGTATAAAATGCATGAAATAAACTTCATGCTGTTACTCTTGTGGAATAGTTTTAGTACATGATTTTTTGGGTTTTTTTTCCCTGTGCCATTATTAACATTACCACAACCAATGTATCTCTCAATATAGATTATCTCATATATTCGTTTCCTGAGGCTGCCATGACAAATTACCACAAATTGGGTGGCCTAAAATGACATTTGTTCTCTCACAGTTCTGGAGGCCAGAAGCCTAAAATCAAGATGTCAGCCATCCTCCTCCAGGGGCTTTGGGAAAGAGTCCTCCTACCTGGCTTTTTGTGGCTGCCTGCAATCCTTGGTGTTCCTTGGCTTGTAGCCACATCACTCCAGTCTCTGCCTCTGTCTCCACAATGCCTTCCCCTGTTCTGTTTTGTGTCTTTCCTCTAAGTATCTCTAGTAAGGACACTTGTCATTGGATTTAGGGCCCACCCAGGTAATCTAGGATGATTTCTCAAGATCTTTCACTTAATTACATTTGCACAGACCCTTTTTCCACATAAGGTAACATTCATAGTTTCTAGGAATTTAATGTGGATATATCTTTGGGTGGGAGGGTCACTATTCAGCCCACTACATATAGGAATTTATTAATTTAATAATATTTTTATAATTATTTATAATATTTTTATAATGTTTTGGTTTTGCTATTGAATTTTTTGTTTTCATTTCAAAAACAAATCATTTGTGATACCTTTAGTAATAGCCTGAATGACTAATGATGTATATATTCAACATTTAACCTGAAAAATATATTTAATATATCAGATCTTATGATTAGGAAGTCCCATAAAATTTTGATGACCTGATTCCAGGACTAGAAGAATATTACTGAAGAAAATATTTGGCTCACCTATTGGAGTGTCGAGAATCATATGTCTTTTGTCCTTTTCTCTGTAATGAAGGCTCCTTATCATGATCTAAGAAGAGATTGAGGTATTGACTATCAAAATCAACCATATCATGTTACAATCATTTGTATGAAGTACATTGACAAGAAATTAATTCTATAATGGGGAAAATACATTAAAGAAACATGAAAATTTCAGTTAATAATAATTGAGGAAATGTAGGAAATTCAGCATCCATGATTGTCTTCTATGTGTATTTTTTTTATTCCTTATACCTAGGAAAGAGTCTTACATATAAAAGATTAGAAAGACAAATATGTTCTTTCTTGTACACATATACACTAATCATTGACAGAAACAGAGCCTCGTATTTGTTAGCTGACATATTGGTAGATTACAACTGAGCTGATTACTTCCAAAAGTCATTACATTTTTCTCTTTTCATTCTTCCTTCTTCTTTCTCTCTCTCTCTCTCTCTCTCTCTCCTTTTTTTTCTCAGAGGGTGGGAATCACATTTAGCCAAAATTATCTTTAGGAAGTGGAAGTAAACTTGAATTTAGAAATTAGGGTACGGAGAAAAACATTAGGGAAGGAAACAGTGGTTTAGAGAATAATATTCAGAGAAAAGGAAAATAGCATTGGAAACAAAAATGCAATGGAATTTAAAACAGCTCTATTATGTATGAAAAAATATGTAAAAGTAGTGAATAAAACAGTACTGTACCTAAAACAGAAAAAAATCACAACCTAATGCATCATTTTATTTGATTGGAAATTAAAGGACAATTTTTGTTTCTAACTCAAATCTAGGAAGTTATGGTCATCCCAACATTAAATATTATATCAAAACCATAGCAGTCCACAGCTTACACAAACATTTTCATGGATTAGCTAGGAGCTATTTGATCTACTCAGAGAGTTTTTGTGTCTCAGATTTTTTATTTTAACAATGGAAGAATATCTGTCACCTATGATTTTTATGTTGATAATTAATGGGAAAAAAGTGACTGATTTACCCATCTGGTAGCCAACTAGGCAGTTACAGAGGCATACTAACTATATATATATCACACTAGTAGCAGTTCACCAAATCAGACATGATTCCTGAAATAGTCTCCATCCCTGATCTCCAGCCCTCCAATATGTGAGTTATTAATTTACTAGCAAAGAATAATCAAGTCACAGTATAACAACATGGGGACATTTGGGAAATAAATCATTTGAATTGAGAAAAGTTTTTTTATTTAACAAGGATTGATCAATATAGATTATTCCTAAAAGGATAAGTAGGTGATAGAGAAAGCTGAAATAGAAAATAAAAGAGTACAGTAATACCCCCTTATCTGCTGTTTTGCTCTCCAAAGTTTCATTACCTGTGGTCAAATGTGGTCAGAAGATATTAAATGGAAAATTCCAGTAATAAACAATTCATAAGTTTTAAATTGCATGACATTCTTAGTAGCTTGGTGAAATCTCCTGTCACCCTCCCTTTGTCCTGCCCAGGACGTCCAATGTATCCACACTACCTACGTATTAGTCACTTAGTAGCCATCTAGGTTATAAGATTGACTGTCCTGGCATCCTGGTGCTTGTGTTCAAGGAACCTTTCTTTTACTTAATGGCCCCAAAGCACAAAAATAGTGATGCTGGCATATTGTTATAATTGTTCTATTTTATGATTAGTTATTGCTGTTAATCTCTTACTATACCCAATTTGTAAATTAAAGTTTATCACAGGTATGTATGTGTAGGAAAAAACATAGTATGTATATGGTTCGGTACTATCCTCGGTTTACAGGCTTCCACTGGTTGTCTTGGAACATACCCCGCAGATAAGGGGGGACTACTGTATATGTAGTCGTGTGTCACTTAATGACGAGGATATATTCTGAGAAATGCATTGTTAGGTGATTTCTTCATTGTGCAGACTTCCTAGAGTGTACTTAAACAAACCTAGATGGTGTAGCCTACTACACACCTAGGCTATATGGTATAGCCTATTGCTCCTAGGCAACAAACCTGTACAGCATGTTACTGTACTGAATATTGTAGGAAAATTGTAACACAATGATAAGTGTTTGTTGTATATCTAAACATAGCAAAGGTACAGTAAAAATATGGTATTATAATTTTATGGGACCACCATCATGTATTTAGTCTGTCCTTGAAGGAAATGTCTTTATGAGGCACATTACTGTATGTAAGAGTGTGTGTATGTGTGTGTGTTTATGTGAGAAATCTTGGCACCAGCAAGAGTGAGTGAAAACACAGGGATATGTTGGAATCTATTTTGCAGCCTTAGCTATAGTGTCTCAGTCTATTCTTTATAACTATTTCCAACTATCTCCTTTTTTCTTCACACACCAGCAACAGGATTTACTCAATGTCATTTCCAGAAGTGACACCTCAAGAAACACTTTCAGAAACAGTTTCTCAATTCCAGGTACTGATACTTTTAGCAGCCAAAAAAGAATTTCTGAAATCATTTTAAAGACTAAGGTTTCTGAAAATAGCAAGAGCCCAGTTTTTCCAAAAAATTGTATACAATGTACACACATTAATGTGGATGAAGAAAATTAGTAAAATGAAGCATAGAGGCCAGAAAGCATCAGTGTTTTATCATTTACCTTTTAATGCACATGGATTTTGTCCAAAAGTCTTGATTTTCTTTCAGATATTCTTGGAACAATCATGCTGCACTGAGATTCTTTTGTAGGTGGCAAGGGTTTTTTGTAGGAAAGCTGGGATAAAAGTTTTACTTGACAAAAATTTTACTTTATTTATTTGGCCAGTGAAGTTTACTCCCTCTGCAGTTTGCATTTGCTTTTTAAAGTATTTGTTCCTAGGTTCATGAAAATCCAGAAAGAAAAATAAGCTCCTTGTAGAGCTTTTTTAGTTATATAGTTTACATGGATTGTTTTGGGTAGTACTTTTTCCATTTTAAAATAATCAAATATATTATGAACAATTTTTACAAATGAAGGAATCTGCTTTTCATTGAATGTATCAATATATTATTATTTTTATTCCCTCTTTTCCAAGGAGAGATGTGCATAATGTAGAGTTTAACCATCAAGACCATCATTATGGACCATAAGTAAGGAGAAATCCTGAAAAATATGTTACTGTTGAAAATAAAACTCTGGTCTGAGATCTTAACTATTTCAAACCTTGAAATCTCATAAATTAAGCATCATTGAGCCTGGTCCCATCTTTCATAACAGCTCTCCAGAGAAAATCTCAAAGCCAGGACACTCTAAGATGAGCTGTGGATGATTCAGTAGGTGGCACAATTTTCACTGAGTCAGTACTGAACTGATGCCCCAGCATGGTATGAGGGGGCACTGCACTGCTGGAGGTGTCGTCTAATGGATGAGGGTAAAACCAAGGTCCTGACCACCAGCAGTTATTAAAAATCCCATGGCACTTTTCAAAAGAGTAAAGATGATGTTAAACCCTGTGTCCTGGCTAATTTCCAAATTGGGCAATTATATTCTGCCTACTTAAAATTTCTCTGTAATTTTAGTTGGATAATATATTCTTCATCTTCTGCCCTATGCTTTTGCTGTTTCCAGCTTAAAGGTGGATGCATTTCTGTGGTGAGGGAAGTGATGCTTCTTTGAAAAATGTCTTGCAAGGTCTGGGATCAGGGGATGAAAGGTACAACACCCATCTATCAGAACAGGTTCCATATTAGTTTGTTTCTCCTGTGATTAGGCTGACTATAAGAAAATTGCCAAATAAGTGTCTTTAAAAATAGCCTCGTCAGGTAGTCAGAGGTGCTACGCTTGCAAAGGTTTCCAAGATGGATATTTTAATTCTATTAAGTTGTGACTAAGAAATGAGGCTTCTCTTGAAGTGAATATATTATGTAAATATTAACAATTTAAGCATAAAATTATAGATATTTAACAGGAATAATTAAATTTTCCAACATTTTCCTAGCAAGGCCTATCACATTCATTCTAAAACATTAGTCACCATATCATTTAACATAACATATTAGAATTTTTCCAAATCAATAATTGTTAAGAGAAAAAGATCACCATTGGGTGACAAATGGAAAGCACTTTTAAAAAAAATAATAATAAAATAATTCTTGGTTTGCATGCTCTGAATTTAGGAAAAGCCTTTAGAAAACTAGAAACAGATCAATAGTAGGGTGTGTAAGGCCAGCCCCATTCTTCCTGCATATGCTTCCACCTTTACACAGTAGTCTGGGAAAAACCCCATAGAGACAGGGTTTAGAAGGAGTTTAGTGTCATAAATGGTAACAGCAGTGGGAGACAGTACTAAATAATATGGTAAATAAACATGGCAAGTCTGTTTGCATAAACGTTGCAGCTGCTGAATAAAGAAATCACTTGAAAAGGAAATAATATCTGTAGAATTTGGACTTGCCTTTAGCAAAAAATATAATGTTTTTAGTCTAGCTTTGACAACTACAACAGACTTTACTGAGTAACAGTAAGAGTTCACTTTGTAATAGAAAAAGTAGTCGCTCTGATCACTTTGTCTTTTTAGTATGCAGCCCAGAGGATTCAGAAAAAGATTACATTTACCATAATTAACATATATGTAAATGGAGATCATGGCTATGAATGATAAATTTTCATAGCAATTTAAACCTTGTACAAATTAATCAACCATACAGACACTTGATTAATGAAAAGCAATGTCACTTTAAAATGCAACATGTTAATATATATTACTGTTATCGCAGATCAAAGAATCTTTAAATGTAAACCAATTAAAGTTCAATCTACATTTTTTAAAATAAATGTAATTCTCATGTAATTATGATGGCAATTTGAAAAAAAAATGTTATTCTGCTTCATATTTGTTTACTCATTTTAGTGAAAAGTCCTGCAAATGAATTTTGGCTGTTTCATAGTAGTGATTGGATTCCCAAAATATAGGATTACAGTATCATCAAAGGATAAGATGAATATACAAAAGCAATTACAAATTAGTTACAAAATATTTATTCACATGTCACGTTAAATTTAGAAGTTTTTTTCTGGTTCCCCATGTTTGTTCTCACTGAAAGAGTTATGTTAAACAGATTAAGTACTAAATGACTGGTATCTGTCCAGTGTAAAGTTTAAGATGAGATTTATCACGCCACTTTATTAAGTACCTTTTTCTTGATCTTTGAGGAATAGGAATTGAAAGCTCTTTGGTAGACTTGAATTCATTAAGAATAATTTTTATTTTCATTATGAAAATGAATGCATAATTTCCAGAAAAAAATATTTTTTAGAAAAAATATAAAATTTAAAGTTAATACATAGGTATTTGTTCAAAATTTCAGGTCTGAAATATAAAGTTTCTCTTTAATATACCTGTTTTTGCAAATAGAAATTAAGCATAAAAACAAACATACTACTTCAAGAAGTCAATGTAAATAGATTTTACAAGGGAAATTCTACAATGGGTCATTGATTTTCATCAATAAATTGGAAGTCTAGGCAGTTGCCAAATTTTACCACTTAAACCAGTATACTATATAATGCATTGTTGATAAAGGGTTAATAAAAGTGCAAATCAAGAAAGCCTGCAGCCTATACTAGACAGGAAGATGAAATAAATGTGACACTGATATCTACGCTAAACTCCTAGTAGCAAACTATAGTCAATGTGGCTAATAATTATTGAGCATTTTCTATGTGCCATATGCCGTGTTAAGAACTTGGCACTATTAAAATATAATGTATATATTTATGATTTAATTATTAAATCATTTAATCTTGATACTTCTATGAAGTAGAATTATTAGTTCACCCAGATGATAAATAGTAAAACTGGAATTTGGATCTTAGACCTTCTCATTTCAAATCTTTTGTTCTTAAATATTATGTCATACTGCCTCCTCATGACTATATAACATTGTTTATCATCATCATTATATCTAGCCTCATAAGCAGTCCCATTAGAGCTATAATGCTGTTGATATTGGTGTAGGACCACACTTTGATAACCACTGCTAATGCACTAGAAATTCTATAAAACATTTAAATAGCACTGCAGTATCACAAACAAGGTCTTACTCAGCTAGTCTACTTGCAATGGAATAAAACCTGCCTAGAATCTGCCTCTCCTGGAGTAGATATGTAAGGACAATAGATAAATAGATAGGTAAAATATTAGCAAACCTCATTAAATGAGCATTTAGTACTTGGCCAGGACCTGCACAAAGTGCTAGAGAGCCAACAGTGAACAAAGTTCCGATCCCAAGGAGTGTAGTGAGGCACGCAGAAAAGTAAACAGCCAGTTATAATACAATGGGATAAGTACTACCATAAGGGTTAATTTATAATGCTGTGGGAGTGCATAAGAGGACCCTCAAGGATGAAGAAAATGCAACTTTATACTAAACTAAAGCCTTTGTGTCTAGTGTGGTATATCTTGGAATGCTAGGAAAGTCTATACTGCAATGGTACAGTATTTAAAAGGGTAGCTTTAATTAAAAAAACCTTCAGACAAGCCAAGAATTGCAAGGACTACAGAC
The DNA here is from genome assembly GCA_023783475.1 of Daubentonia madagascariensis. Classification (NCBI taxonomy): domain Eukaryota; kingdom Metazoa; phylum Chordata; class Mammalia; order Primates; family Daubentoniidae; genus Daubentonia; species Daubentonia madagascariensis. The sequence goes on along the minus strand of JAKFHU010002088.1, from coordinate 43,196,754 downwards.
ACTATTCAGTTGGAGATTATGCAGTCTTTTAATGAATATTATTAAAAGGCTACTCATCCTTATAGTTATATTAGTTAAGGTAACAGAAAACCAGCCGGCAGTGGTGGCTCTCGTCTGTAATCCTAGCACTCTGGGAGGACTTGAGGTCAGGAGTTCAAGATCAGCCTGAGCAAGAGCAAGACCCCATCTCTAAAAAAAATAAAAAATTAGCCGGGTGGTGGCACAAACGCCTGTAGTCCCAGCTACTTGGGAGGCTGAGGCAGGAGGATCGTTTGAGCCCAGGAGTTGGAGATTACAGTGAGTTATGATGATGTCACTGCACTCTAGCCCGGGCAACAGAGTGAGACTCTGTCTCAAAAACAAACAAACAAAAGATAACAGAAAACCCCTAAATAATAGTAGTTTAAACAAGTTTATTTCTCTCTCACATTTATTAATTCAAGATTAGGAAGTCCAGTGCTGCTATAGCAGCTCCATGAAGTCATAAAGGATTCAGGCTTTCTTCCTTCCAGCTTAGGACTTCACCACCCATGGAATGTGGTCCTCACTCTCATGGTCCAAGGTAGTTATTAGAACCTAGCTTTCACATCCACCATGCCCAAGCGACAGGATGAAAGAAGAAAGGAAAAAAAGCTCAACTCCCTTCCTCCTTTTGTTTTTAAGGAGACTCTCCTGATGTATCACTGAACGCTTTTCCTCATAGCTCACAGGCCAGAACTAAATCAAATGGCCATAAATTCAGCTGCAAATGAGGCTAAGAAATGTAGTAATTTAAATGGGTGACCAATGTACTCACCTAAAGCATAGGATCCTGTTAATATAGAAGAAAGGGAGAGTAGACATTGGAAAGAAACTAGTGGTCTCTTTCACAGTTGTGAATTAGTTTTCTTAGCTTGCAGAGGTGGTGATCAATTTGTAGAGAAAAATAATATTTCACATTTTCTGCCCTAACTTTCCCAAAGCTACTCATTCCTTTTGAGTAGCTTGAAACCTTTGCCATACCATCTGTCTAGAAGGTAGGGCATAGATTCTCATTGCTTTCTGAACCTGACATATAATCAGTAAACATAAGATATCTTTTCATTATAAATTAAAAGTCTTAGAGATGTGTGTGTAAGAAATACAATCTACTGAGCATCTATAAGATTAAAAAAGAACTACATGCTTTCTTTTCATGACTCTTGACTCTCAAATCATTGAAATTGTAATAATATCTACAGGAATCAAAGATTTGATAATTTGTGCTTTTCTTATTCACACATCTGTTCATTCAACAAATACATACTGAGTGGCTACCATGTGCCAGGCTCTGATCTGAGTGCTGGGGACATGGAAATGAGCAATATGGTTGAGTTCTCACGAAGCTAACATTCTAATGAGGGAAGATAATAAACAAGTAAATATATATAAACATTATAATTGTATATGTTTATCGGTGCTATTATAGGTTGAATTGTGTCTCCCAAATTCACATGTGAAGCCCTGATCCCCAGTACCTCAGAATGTGACTATTTGGAGGTAAAGCCTTTAAAGAGATAATTAATTTAAAATGAGGAAATTAGGGTGGGCCATAATCCAATCTGACTGGTGTCTTTATAAGAAGAGGAGATTAGGACACCCAGAGTGACACACCAGGGATATGTGTGTGCACTGAGGAATGACCATGTGAAGAAGGAGCAAGAGGATGAGCATCTGCAAGCCAAGAAGACAGGCCTCAGGGGGAACCAACCATCCAGCACCTTGATCTTGGACTTCTTACCTCCAGAACTGTGAGAAAATTAATTTCTGTTGCTTAAGCTACATAGTATGTTGTATTTTGTTATGGCAGCTGGCTGTGGATTGATTGTTACTGTCATCTCCAATGCAATAGTGTTAAGAGGTGGGGCCTCCAAGAGCTGAGGGTGGGGTCCTCAGGAATGGGATTAGTGACCTTATAAAAGGGCTTGAGGGAGTCACTTTTGCTCTTCAGCCCTTCCACCCCATAAGTACACAGCGAAGAGGCATCATCTATGAAGCAGAGAGCAAGCAGGCCTTTACTAGACTCCACATCTGGTGGTGCCTTGATTTTGGACTTCCTAGCCTCCATAACTGTGAGAAATGCATTTCTACTCTTTATAAATTACCCAGTCTAAGGTATTTTGTTAAAACACCAGGAGTGAACTGAGACACAGCCCTAGCCAGCTAATACAGGTGCTAAGATGAAAAGAAAATAGTAACTGGGAGACTACTTAAATTGGTGTTTAAAGAAGGCATATTTTGAGCTGAAACCTGAATGATGCAAAGGAGTCAGCTATATAAACATCTGGGCATGAGTGTTCCCGGAATGGGAAACATGTGAGGTAAAGCCCATTTTGTCACATAAGAAATAAGTGAAAAGCCAATCTGGCACATGATCATTTTCACCATCAAAATATCATTTACTTAACAACCATCTATTCATGGTGCTATGGAAAGTATTGTAGAGCATAAACATAAAGTAATATAGCAAGACATTAATAATGTCATAATAACTATTTCATTATGAATTATGCTGTGAATATGGTTGTCATTGACTATCCAGTATCAAAATGACTTTACATTTCAGTTACAAATTTATTTTCCTAGTTCATTGTTTATCTTCACAGTTACAAATTTAAGGAATGTGTTAGCCATTAGTCAAATACTCATTTTGCTCTTCAACGACTAGTAGGTAAATCTTACACAAATACTTTTTGACTACAGAAAGAAGAATGAGAGCATGGTTCTTATTCGGGCTGCTTTTTTGCTTTTTTTAAAGAGTGAAAGACGCATTTATTAAATACTCCCAAAACAAGTCGGGGATACATTTATAATAGTCCATTTTACAGATGAGAAAACTGGGGCTCTTGAAGGTAGGGTCTCTTGCTCAAGGTCATGCAGCAAATGAGTGTCTAGCAACACAAGTCTGCCTAAAGTCAAGGCCTAGGTTTCCTCCCCAGGAAAACTAAGGCATGCTATGTTATGGACAACAATCACAGGCTACAGCAGGGCTTCTCAAATTCTATTGTGCACACGAATCCCTGGGAATCTTGTCAAAGTAGATTCTGATTCAGCAAGTCTGGGGTGGATCCTGAGAATCTCCATTTCTAACAAGCTCCCAGCTGGTTCAGGCTATGTTCTTAAATGGGCTTTTTACAGACTTGTCATTCAATAACTAAGAACATAAGATATTAAATGGCTTTATGTTTTCTCAAAAACACAAGTGAAATGATTACTAATGTTCTTATATTCTTTTTTGCTGGGTGTTATAAACTTAAATTTCACATCATGATTTTTTTAAAAGGCTACTTGTGATGTAAAATCATCTCCCTCAGTTCCTATTATTTTTTGTTGCTACTGCCTCCACTCAAATCCTAGAATTCCTTCCAAAGATGTAAAATAATAAGACAATGCTTTACACATCACTGGAATTGGCAAGCCTCTTATCATTGTATGGTGACAGACTTGAGCAAAAGAAAGCAAGCTGTAATTTAGTCAATATTAATGTAAACAAACATTTTATTTAGAAAGGAATAAAATCAGCCAGAATGAAATGCGTTTGTTAACATGAGGAAAAAGTTGCAAGAGCCAAATTCAGAGTACCTGAATCTGCTCAATTAGTAATAAGATTTCTGAATGGGAAAAAAGTCCTATTTTCGATGACTTGGCCACAGCCCTTCAAGTTTCATGAACTATTTTATAAATATAACATATAGGCTAGAAATGTTTGCACATCTTATGGTATTTTAACATTTTTGATTATTTTACATATTTTTATATATTTTTCCTCATAGTCAAAGGGAATATTTCTTAATTATACCTCAAATCTTTAAAAAAAATTAAAGGAACAACTCTAAGCAGCACTAGCTCAATTTAAATCCCATTTGGTGGTCCCAGTATAGTTTTTATATCACACAAAAAGCCATCGTAATTTGCATCCCATCAACTATTCCCTTAACTCTAAAGAGCTATCATGCCACTCCTAGAGTAGGTCTCTAGGGTTGAAGCCTGTTCTATCACTCCTAAGCTAGATCTATTTGGTAGTAAAATCAGGGTTACTAGCCTGGTGCCCCTTACCTGGGAAAAAAACTCGGGATTAACCCTGTCTTCACTCTTCTCAGAAAACTGATAATAAATTTTGTCCTTTTACTCTCTGCTCTTTTCAATTCCTGGCATTCCAGAAGTTGTTAGACTTGCCTTTCCAGCTCTTTCCTGGCAACGCTAGAGCTGACTTACTGTTCTAATCTTCTAAATCTCTTCCAGTTTATCTGCCTGGTACAGTTTCTTTTCCATGGTGCCTGTTTTGTTAATATTTTTCAAATTATCAATATCTATCTCAACATCTTCCTACAGAATTTCATCTCTCCCTTGCATTATTTCTAAGTCTTCTTTTTCCTTCTTCTTTACCTCTTTACCTGCCACCTGTTTCACCTGTAAATGGACTCTTGAACTCTTCATAACATCTCTGCTGTTTTTTTAAAAATTCTGTTCTAGGGTGTTGGTGTTTCCAACACTTCCCATCAGAGTAGCTTTACTGACATAACCAAAATTAGTCTGGAAAGTGTAACCTTTACAAATATTAAACATTATCAGTGAATGAGAGAAGTTTTATGGGATCAAAACTGGATTATCTAATAATATTATACAGTTGGTAACCTTAGTATTAAATATTATTTTGTAGTTCTCTGTATTCATTATCTACTTATGAACATTAAATTCACTTTTAAAAATGCTAAAAAGTATTGAAATGAAGACTGGAATGATAGTTTATTTATAATATCTCTATAAGATCCTAGTCATTTAGGTGGAATAAATTATAGGTGTAATGAATCCCTATTTGTTAGCTAATTGCTTATGGCATCTAAAAATAAGGCTGTTATCTTATACTGATGGAAATCAATAGCATCCATTGCATCACTGTACCACTGGAGGATCTGTCAGTTGGTGTTACTGTATTTTCTCTGTCTTACTAACTATGCCATAGTTGTAATGGATCTTAATGAAAGAGGTTTCCCAACCAAAATATCGATATCTGTTATGGAGGAGAATGCCTTCAACCACATTGACAACAACCTCTCTGAGCCCTCTAAAAGAGCATCAGAAAAATTCATTTTTAATGTATTCTTACAAGTGGAACACAATCTCCAGAAATTGTGATGGCCAAAACTTGAAATATATGTATGTATATGAAATATATGTATAGAAGCATCTAAAACCCTTGTACAGCAACTTTTATTCGATCAAGGAATCCTTTAAGTCTGTGTTAGTAGTTAGGATGAATATAGCTGAAGATAGACTCTTTGTTATCAATTTACACCAAACAGTTTAACACTATATATGTAGATATAGGCACTAATTATTCTATAAATAGCAATGTCTCATTATTCCTAGAGAGGTTTTCCATTGAATACCACATTTATAAAAATATATCCTTTTATTTGGCATATGTCCCCTTAAGGATCTACCAGAAAGCTAGTTTAATACTAATGCAGAGGCTTAGCTCTGACTGTTGAGTCAGATTGACAAGTGATTCTTCTAAATTATCTATCACTTCAAAATTTCTATTAAACTCATATAAACTATAGTTTCCTTAATTGTACTAATATTTAATATTTTAGGACCAGTTTGGACAGTTTTGTTTGTTTTTGAAACATACTATAACTTACTAAGATTCTCAAATGTAAGAGGGGTGATCTGCCACTAAATCAAACATCTTGATTTCTTAGGATTTGATTGTTACCATTTCTGACAGCTTTCACCAAAATTGGCATGTCTACGTGCATTGGGATGACTCTCAGTTGCCATGAACAATCGGAACAGTAAATCTAGTAACTTTTTCTTTGAAAAATTAAGAACAATGGCAGTGTAGTTGAGGAGGTTGTGTAGATTTTCAATGAGTAGTTTTGAAAGTATTTTAAAAGGTAAGAAGCTACTTTGGAGGTTTGAGGTCATTGCTTCATCTTTGGTGGGGTCACTGGAAAAGTTGCAAGAACACTTTGAATTTGTCAGTAGAATTCAAGTAGATAGCCTTAATAGTATAAAGCAAAATTGCCAATCTTTATTTGTAATTTCATGTAAACAAATGTATACTGCACACCTATAATATTGCATATATTATCTAACATTATGCTAAGAAATTTGGGGAAAGCAATGGGTGAAAAAGACATAGACCTGGGTTTCAAGGTAATATCAAAACAATAACTAAAACAGATACATTGATAACTATAATTCAAGGTGGAGGAGAGGCCTAAACAATGTGCATTGAGATAAAAGAGGACATGGATGAACAATTAATCTGACTAGGGCAAATAAGGAATACTTTACAAAGGAAATGCTATTTAAGTTTACATTTGAAGGATGAATGAAAACTTAAATTAGAAAGAAGGAAAGCAGAGAATTCTGAGATGGAAGCCTGGTGTAAGATAAGAATGTGCAGAATGAGTTTGAGATATGAGATATGAGGATGCAAGAAGTAAAGGTCAGGATGACTAAGATTAGTGACAGATAATGTTGACTGACCAAGGCTTTAGGAAGATACTCCAACAACACTTTTTAAAATGAAGTAGACAATCAGTAGGTAAGATTAATGTCTGTCTTAGGCAGGTTACTATAACTAAGTACCGTAGCCTAGGTGGCTTCTAAACAATGGAAAGTTATTTCTCACAGTTCTAGGCTGGAAGTCCAAGATCAGAGTGCCAAGCCATAGTGGTGTTCTGGTAGGGGCTCACATCCAGCTTGGAGACAGCTGACTTCTCATTGTAATCTCACATGGCAAAGAAAGAACAAGCTAGCTCTCTGGCCTCTTTTTATAGGGGCACTAATCCCATTCATGAAGGTTCCACCCTTGTGACCTATCACCTTCCACAGGCTCCTCCTCCAAATACCATTGTATGTTATTTATTTATTTATTTATTTAATTTTTTTTTTTGAGACAGAGTTTCACTCTGTTGCCCTGGGTAGAGTGCAGTGGCATCATCATAGCTCACTGCAACTTCAAACTCATGGGCTCAAGGGATCCTCCTGCCTCAGCCTCCTGAATAGCTGGGACTATAGGTGCGCCCCATGGTGCCCAACTAATTTTTCTATTTTTTGTAGAGACGGGGTCTCACTCTTGCTCAGGCAGGTCTTGAACTCCTGAGCTCAAGCAATCCTCCTGCCTCGGCCTCCCAGAGTACTAGGATTACAGGCGTGAGCCAACATGCCCGGCCAATACCATCATATTTAGATTAAGATTTCAACGTATGAATTTTGGGGGGACACAAACATTCAGTCCACTGCAATGAAGAAGTATTAATAAAACGTGCAAGAGGCCCTGAGCCAGGGAATTATCACAGAAAATGAAAAGGAAGAAACAGTTTTGAGCCATATTATTGACATTGAATTTACTTGACTTGGTGGAACTTAAAGATTTACAAGATTTCTAGCCTTGATGACTGATTGTTGTACCATTACCAAGATAAGAAATACATAGAGGAGAAGCAATGTGCTTTTGGATGGAGGGGAGAAGATGAATTTATATATGGATACACTAAGTACCAGTGTTTTGGAATAGCTACGTAAAAGTACTAAACTGATATTGTATTTATGCATGTATTTATTTATTCACAGTAAATACATAGTAAAACTCAATAACATGCTCCACAATAAAGTGAAATCAGATATAATACAATTGACTATTGAGGACTGGACCCTGGACTCCTTACTAGCAAGCTACCTAGACTTATCTTGGTCATTTTCTTATCCTTGCCGTAAGTCCTTATTTATGAGATTGGACTTTTTGTATCTCACTTACAGTGTTATGATGTATTTGACTGTATTTATTGAGTATCTATGATGTGTTGGAAACTTATAGGCACTAAGGAGAGAGAAATGAACAAAACAGATACAATCCTTGTTTTTATGGAAGTTAATATTCTAGCGGGGGAGACAGAATAAACAAAATAATAAGTAATATAATTTCAGATAGTGAAGAAAAAGCAAGATAAGTGGATAGAAAATGGTAGGAGTGTGTGCTACGTAAGATATGGTGGTCAGAGAAGATGCTTTCATGTTATGACATGACATGACATGATAGAATTGAAGGATATAAGAGAAACAGCAGAAGATCTGGGGGATAAGCATTCTAAGTAGCAGGAATAGAAAATATAAAGACCTTAATATGGTAATAAGCTTGGAGTGTTTTCTAAGAACAGTAAGAAGGCCAGTGAGGGAGTTGGGGTAGCAGAGTATTAGGAAATGAGTCTAGAAAGGAATATAGGGGCCAGACCATATGGGGCATTCTAGGCCATGATAGGGAGTTTGGATTTTACTCTTAAGTTTAATGGGATGCTTTTGTGCAAGATAGTAATAATGATCTGATTTACATTTTTCAAAGATCATTCTGGTTCCTAGGTGAATGATAGCATGTAGAAGGTCAAGAGCAGAGTCATGGAGTCAAGTTGAGAGGTTACTATAATAGTCCAAGTCAATGATAATGATTGCCTGGAATAGGGTGGTGGTGGTTGAGATAAAGGAAGGGTTCTGATTTGAGATAATTTTAGACTCAAAAGTGACAGGACTTGATGGTGGATTGGGTGTGAGGAAATGGAAGAAATCAAGAATGATTCCTAGATTTTTGGACAGAGTAACTGGGGGCATTGTGGTGCCACTTATTAAGATGGGGAAGACAGAGGAGGGGGAGAGGTATGGGTGAAAGGAGGAGGACAAAACCAAGCCTTTCATTTTGAATGTGTTAAATTTGAGATGTTTAGTACATATTCAAGGGGAATGTTGAGCAGCCAGTTGAGTATAAAAGTCTGACCCTTATGAGAGATATTCAGTATTGTGTTGGATAGCTTCTGTTTCTTCTCCAGTTCCCCTTGATCTGTTCACAGGAGACAACTATGGATTCTCTTACCCCCTGGATTCTGATTAGTTTCTGCCAAAGAGAAAGCCTTGTAGTCGAGGGGAAGGAAAAAGAAGTTGAGGTGTTTATTATCCTGGCTCCCTCCCTGTGGTATTACCATGGGCTGTCTGGCTCTCTCAACCAAATGTCATAGCTCCGTCGAGTGGCCCTTTCTACCTGGCTTTCCCTGTTTCCAGTACATACCCCCTCTCCTTTATCCTTTCAGACCTAAGTGTGTCAACAAACACCCTGATGGTTCTTACACTGGAGTATTTCATTATCCCTATGGTTTCCCTACCCCCTGCTCATATCTTTGTAAAAATCTCTTCATTAAACCCTCCTCTGATTATCCTAATTATAGTATGCCATTTGTTTTCTCCTGGGACAGAAAATGAAACAGTATTCTCTTGGCTCACTCCCTATGGTCTATTGAGAATAATACAGTAATTGTTACTGGAAGTGGCCCCAGGAACTGACTCTTAAATGGAATTCTGGGATTGTATTTCACATATTTGAGGAGTGCATGGATAACCCTCTTGCTGGGGAAGTGGAGGGGCTGGGACATGGATAATGCATGGCATACAGTGACATTATGATTCCTCAAATTATCACCAGTGAAGAGGTCAGGCAAGGTGTTGTGTAAGCAAGTAGCTGTGGCACTTATCACTATGGCAACAATGGTGACTCTAGAGATGGTGGTCTCGACTGGCTTCTTTTGATGGTCCGAAAGAGTGTACAAAGGGAAAGGGAGAAATGAATATCCAACTGAGCGCGTACATAGAAAAATCAAGTCTCTGGCAGCTTTGGAGGAGTCCCTCATCTCCTGAAGTTGGGATGATGTGGCTGGGATCAAACCCGCAGCTTGAACATAAAAGCTGAAAATTTGATGGCTGAATAAGACCATGAAGTCTTTTAAACCCCGAGGTAAAGGAACTGGTAGGAAAGAGAAGGATTTCCTGTGTTGGAATAGGGACATTTGGGCAAACAAAAGTGAGGCTGAGAACTTTGAATTCCTACATCCCTTGTCGTTCCCTTTCCAGCAGAGACAGCCTCTCCTCCAATATTTGAGGGAACCAGCCTTTTAATTCTGGGTCTAGGGTGGTTGCCTTACACGCTGATGCTTTTCTTTCCTAGGATCAACCTCTACCACCCTTAATTACCTCCAGGCCAATAATTAACATTAGACTCTGATATAGCCAGAAAGAGAAGTACAAGGTTGGGTCTGGGAGGAAGAGATATCCTGTACAACAAAAGACTTGTAGAACTTCATTGATTTGTATTGGCAGGTAGCTGGAGAGCATACTTGGAAGTAAATTGTATGGGTGTTAGACCAAGGAAGAAAAAATACAAGGCTGGATTAGGCTGAATTTGATAACAATGGTTTATTCACTCAGGATTTGGGCTTTAATGTGTTGCCTTGAGCACCTGTGAGTGGTGTTAATTAGTTTATTAGGTTGGTTATTTAAGGCCTGGACTCAATCAATAGTGGCCTATATTCAATGAGGTTGAATAACATGACTTCTTTGGCACAAAATAGAAAAATCAAGTCTCAGGAAAACGGGAATACTGGAATGGATTTGTTATGTGCCACCTGGTCAGCCAATCTTTATTTATATTACCCAAAAGGGCCCTAAGGACTAGCCCTTTACCAAGACCTTAAGGAATGTGTTGGTAAAGAGGGTAATCATTATCCTTGAAAACTGAAATAATGTTCTATGGTGGCTGTTCTCTCTATGCCAGAGGTGATGGTAAGGCGTGGTACAATGGAATTGGGTTGCTTGATGACAATGGGAATAATAGGATGCCAGAGACTTAGAGGTCAAGTAGGGGTGCTTACGCATTGTAGGTCAAGTGGGCACAATTACCATAATAAGCCACAGAGATAGAGCAGTAATCAGGATTTTTGACCTTCAAGGATCTTTGGCATCAGCTAATCGATCATGAGGTCCTTAGAAACAAAATAAAAGGGCAGCCAAATAAGGAGCTGTTTGGCATAGATAGGGAGAAAAATCCTAGGAGGTCTGGTGGGAATAAAATTAACTGGTGTTCCAGTAGCAGGGATTCACTTCTTCTTACCTTGTTCCCAGACCTAAGTCAGTTTACAAACCTAGAGACCTCAATTTGAGAAGGAGGCCAGGCCCTATAAGCAATGGCCTGGCAAAAAGGTCGCAGATATATAGTATGAGCCTTCCTCCACACCTGCCTTAGAGTTACCTGTTGCTACTTTCTGAGTGCAAAAAACAAACTCAGAGTGTTCTTTCTTATTCTCTCACTCAACAAGAACAATAAACACAGAAGATTTCTGTGACCAAACATAGGGGGGAGAGTTTTTCTCCCTACCACCAAGCAAGCAGTAAGTGCAGCAGACACCAACTGGGTGTCCTCCAATTTAATTATGACACGATCTATCTGGAGATAGCATCAGATCTCACAGGTTGAGGGCTCTGTCCCCAAGGCTGCCCTCTCCCCAGGACACTAGTGCCAAGGTCAGGCTTCCTGAACATCTGACCAGCTGGCTTCAAGTTGGGCTTCCATTACCCTCTCTTTGGGTTCAGTTAATTTGCTAGAGAAGCTAACAGAAGTCAGGGAAACTTACGTTTATTGGTTTATTACAAAAAATATTACAAAGGATACAGATGAAGAGATGCATAGGGTGAGGTATGGGGGAAGGGGTGCAGAGCTTCCATGCCCTCCCTGGGCACACCACCCTCCAGGAACCTCTAGATGTTCAGCTATCCAAAAGCTCTCTGAACCCTGTCCTTTTGGGCCTTTTATGGAGATTTCATTACATAGGCATGATTGATTAAACTATTGGCTATTGGTGATCAACTTAACCTTCAGCCCCTCCCTTCCCCAGAGGTTGAGGGGTGGAGCTGAAAGTCCCAACCCTCTAATTTTGCCTTGGTCTTTCCAGTCACCAACCCTATTCTGAAACTGCCTAGGGGCTTCCAGCCATCAGTCAACCCTTAGCATACAAAAAGACATCACCTTGGAGATTCTAAGGATTTTAGGAGTTGTATGCCAGGAAGTGGGGATGAAGACCAAATATTTCACAGTATCACACGACTTAACAATGGTTATGCACTGGAGAAGTGGTTATTAATACTTTAGCATGCTTCAGAATCACCTGGAGGGCTTCTAAAACAGATTTCTGTGTCCTACTGATTCAGTAATTTTGGGGTGGGGACACCAGAATTTATATTTCTAATAAGTTCTCAGGTGATACTGATGCTGCTGGTTTAGGTACCACCCCTTGAGAATCACTGCACTGGAGAACTCCATACTTTATGGAATTATTAGACACTGCCTCTTAAGTGATACTAATCCCTGGAGACCTAAAATACCACTTAGGTCCAATGGTTAGAGTTGGGACTTAAGGAGATATAATAATGGAGTCTTAGCTCAAGTCCATTTCCGGATGTATCTAGAGGGACTTAAGATCCATCTTTTTCTACAGGCCAAGAATATATAGTAAGAATAAGTAAACTTAGTAACAGAGAATTCCCTAATGTGCTGTTCTATTGCAAAATAAAGGCCAAATTCAAGCCCTTGGAACTTCCTCCTTCACTAAGATATGAATAAGCATCCTAGCCGAGTATGCTACCCCAAACACTTGAACAATTATAGATGTGAAGAATATCCCCATTTTACTCACTTGCTTGGTTGCCTATGCAAAAGTCAGATGGGTCTTTGATAATGAGGATATATTATCAGAAGCTTAATCAAGTGATCAAGCCAATCACATCTGACATTCCCAATGTAGTATCTTTACTGGAGGAAATCAATACGGCCCTTGACATCTGTGATTTAACAAATGCATATTCTCTTTCTGTAATGATAAACAGAAGCCGTTTCTTTCACATAGCAGGGATATCAATATGCCTTTACTCTCTTAGTCTAACCTATGTCAACTCACCTCCCCTTGGTCTCTTAGTCTAGAGGGAACTTGATGGCCTTGATATTTCACAAAACATGATCATTGGGCTTACTAATCTAAGAAGAACCTTAAACATAACGCATATGTGCTCCAAAGGTTGGAATTAAGGGACATGAAATTGCAAACTGATCATTGATGAATTGCCAGAGGTCAAACATCTAAGTTGTCAGAGATCCCTTTAAATTGAAGTTGAATTGCTGCACATCCAGAACAACAATACAAAGTGCTCAGAGCTTGTGTGATATTTGGATCTTGGAGGAAACATGTGGCACATTTAGGCATGCTACTGTCATAAATTTAGTGGGTAAGCTTAAGGTTGCAAGATCTGAGTGGGTCCTGGAGCAAGAAAAAGCTCTACAACTTGGCATTATGACCTGGCAAACCCAATGATATTAGAAGTGACCATCACTATCTCCACTTTGTTCTTGTGCCCGGACTATGTGACCCATGAAGTAATTAAAAAATTCTTTTCCTATATGAACCTCCTCGAAATTGCAGCTAGGAAATTATGGACCCAGAATGTTGGATAAATTGCATCTTCCACTAACAGACTAATCTATGAAAAAAACCCCAACCATTAACTTGCTACTGGACCCAGTAGAGAACAAACACCTGACTCAAGGTACTAGGCAACCCAGTTGCCCATCTTTAATTGGTGTTATCTAATTCATGAAACCATAAAATTGGAAGTGTGTAGAACTACTCTATTATAAAATGGAAATTATATAAATGATACCATGCAAGTCTAGAAGACATAAGTAAACTGCAGAAGCAGGTGGCTTAGATTTCCATTGTACTGGCCTGACCTGCTTTGCCACCTTTCCCTCAACTCACCTCTGTGATTCCATGGGAATTTCCTTATGACATGATCCAACACCAGTCTCAGGTCTAGCTACAGAAGAGCAAATGTAGCAACTATGTTTTATGTTACTTAACTCCATTTCCTATTCCCCTGCTACTTTGTATGAATAATACTGGTAATGGCTGATGACCAGACTAAAATCACCCAGGTGACAATTATGGAACCCAATGGGACTTTGTGTGCTGCTTTAGTTTCCTATTCCTGCCATAAAAAAACACAGTTTTAGCCACCCATTTAAACAAATGAAATGTATTTGCTCACAGTTCTGAAGGCCAAAAGTCCAAAATAAGTACCACTGAGCCAAAATCAAGGTGTTGACAGGACTGCACTCCCTCTAGAGTCTCTAGAGGCAAATCTGTTTCTTGCCTCCTCCAGCTTCTAGTTGCTTGCAAGCATCCATTGGCTTGTGGCTGCATAACTCCAATCTCTGCCTCTATCTTCACATCACTTTCTCCTGTGTATGAGCCAAATCTACTTCTGCCTCTCTCTTATAAAGACACCTGTGATAGCATTTGGGGCCTCCCAGTGGGGTGGGGAAACTGTGGCCTTCTGGATCCTTGAATGTGGCCTTTTGACTGAATCCAAATTTTACGGAACAAATCCTTTTAATAAAGAGATTTGTTCTGTGAAGTTTGGATTTGGTCAAGGGGCCGCACTTGGGGATCTGGAGGGCCACAAGTGGCCTTGAGGCCACCGGTTCCTCACCCTTCTGGACAACTTCCATCTGCTCCTCCACATCCATTCTCTACCATTCTCCATCTTGTCCTTTGCTTCAGGGGGCAAACCTACATGGATTGCATAATGAAGCTCTTTTGCTCTTTGGCTTACACTGGGGTTCAGCCCAAATTAGGAGCCCTAGTGAGAGATAGAAGGGAGACAGGAGAGTGAGGTCAAAGTATTTATTTCCCTCTCTCCCTCCTAATTTCAAACCCCTTCAACAAAGACTTTCTGCATCCCTCTACCAAAAGGATGCAGAAAGTAGCCCCTGCTAGATGGCTTCTCCACATAGTTCTCTTTTCTTGAGTTTCTTTTAAGCACTTGTTCTTTTCACTCCCTCAGGCCTTAGGGAGATGATAGAATAGTAGCATGTTGGTAAATATTTAACAACTGGATCTCTGAGTATGTATACCTAGACAGACAGATAGATAGGTATATACGTTTGCTATAAATTTTTCTGATATAAAGAATGTGTGGAATACAATTTACAAATAAAAATAAAATATGCAATATAATAAATTCCTTAGAGCTGATTGATTTTCACAGAATGCTTTCACTGATTTTTGCTGAACTCTTACAATTGACAAGCATATATAAATCCAACATGAATTTTGGTTGGTATTTTCATTTATGTTAAGATGAAATTTTCATTTATGTTACTGTTTAAGATGAAAGTAAAACAACGAAGATGGATTGTGGAACTTTTTTCAAATGATGTGACTTTTTGACTGAACCAGATGATAATTTTAGCTTACTGAAAGAATATGTTACCAAATTTTTAAGTTGTTATTCACAATGTAGTGGCTACAAACATGAAACACATTTAAGTATAACATTTCCTCCATTACTTTCTTAGGCCTATAAAATCAACAAAAGAATAAATCAAACCCTAAGTTATGCAGCTGCTGATTTTGTGGTGTAAATACTCCTTCCCTGGCAAATTTTAAGCTACCGATGTGATATCATTGAATGCAGAGTTTGGAAGCAACGCAGAGTAGCCTATTATATATTATTTCCATCATCCAGCTATAACAGACGTAAGCCTCAAGAACATACATAATAGCAAAATATAATAAATAATTGGGAAATTGTAGGTTTTGAATATTTATTTTTAGAAATATAATTTATTTAATTGTAATTTATTTTAAAGTGTAACTTATTTATTATAAGTTAATATAACTTTATTTTTAATAACAGCTATGTTTGACAACCAATTTGTAAACTTTCAAAAATTTAAGTCAGCTCTCATCAGCCAGTACAAGCTTGTTCCAGCACTTCATTGTTAAACAGAGCTCTGCTGTTACTCCAGGGTAGTGTATTATCCCCTGTGATATTCTATATCCTGTCCACACCTTGAAAATAAATACCACCTTAATTAAACTCTCCTTAATTTACCCACATAGAGTGTGCCATCTTTTTTCTGCTAGGGTGTTGGCTGATAAAAGCATGTGGATGTTACTTAACTTAGCAGAAATGAATGATAACTCCAAGCAGTAAATAGAAAAGGGGAGCAATGAGGCCAAGAACACTCCAAATTTAGAGATCAAGAAGAGAAGGAGGAAATAGTAAAGCAGACTAAGAAATAATAGCACATGAAATAGGAAGAAAAACAGGAGAATGTGGTGTCCTTGAAACAAAGAGAAGAAAGTGTTTTAACAATGAAGCAATGATCAACTCTACCAAATGCTTAGAGGTCAAGTAACATGAGAACTGAGAACTGACCATTGGTTTTGGCAAGATAGAGATTGACAAGTCAGCTTTCGTTGGAGTGACGGGGATGAAAGTCTTATCATGAGTTAAAAAGAGAATGAGAAGCAATTATGGAGACACAGCAAGTATAAAAAACTTTATGATAGTTTTGCTATTGGGAAGGGTAGAGAAAAGGGGCTTTAGCTGGAGCGGATGTGGAATTGGTCATCCACTTTAACAGGAAGGAAAACAGAAATACATGGGGGGGAAATAGAAATACGTTGGCATACATAAGTATTGGAATATAATGTGGTTCTGTTCTTGCTGCTTTGATTTTTTTCAGGTAAATATTAATGTCATTGGTTGAAAGTGAAAAAGGGGATGTTTGAGGTTTAAAGAGTGAAGAGATGTGAAATAGTTTTTATTATTTTTTATTTTGTTTTATTTTAGTTAGGGAGAACAAATTGAACAGGAAAAATTTAGTAGGATTCTAAGGAAAATATAGGGAGAATAAAACCTCTGCATACTGAGGGCCTTGCTGAGTACTTGGCACATATTAGGAGATTCATTTATTCATTCACAAATATTAACCATAGGCCTACTATATGTTTAACACTATTCATCACAGATAAAGCAATTAAAACAAAACACAATTCTTGCTTGCTCTTTGACATGTTAGAGCAGGGGTGTTGGCAGACTGTAAAGAGGCAGGTAATATATACATGTATTTAAGCTTTGTGAGCCAGGTGGTCTTTGTTGAGTTGACTACTCAACTCTGTCATTACATCACAAAATAAGCCATAGACAATGCATAAAAGAATGTCCTAGGCTCTGTTCCAATAACTTCAAATAACTTAGTGGAATGATGGCAGTGGTTTGCCAGACTTATGTTGAGGCTATTGGTGCAATGGACAAGAAGACAAAGGAGAGCAGAATTGGGTGAGGGTTCATTTAGAAGGGTGAACAGTTTAAGATGGAAGCACTCTAAGCAGACTGGGAGGAGGGAAGGCACCAACTGAGTAGGTGAATTCAGAGGAGAAGCTGCTAGTAAATTCCAGTTTAAGCTGGCCTAAACTTCTAGTGCATCTTGTGTGAGCAGTGAGCAGGCAGTGAGAGGGAGTAATAGGAGAAATGAGATTAAGGGAGAGAGGAGGATGAGTAAGGCCCTGTAGATTACTGTAAGGATGCAAAGTGAAATGGAGAGTTATTAGACGGTTTTGAACAGGGGACTGACAAGATTTGACTTGTTTTAACAGGATTACTTTGGCTATTGTGTTGAGGTACAGGAGGCTCAATGCTGGGGTCTTAAAAAATAATTCTTGAACAAATAAATGAACGAATAAACAGATAAGAGTGTGTATGACTCAGTTGAATACTTGAGATTGGAAATATCAATTGGGGAGTCACTGGAGGAGATCTCAGAAGCTGGAAACGTGGAATGAGAGGAAAATTGTGGCTAGAACCTGAGAGAATAACCAAATGAAGGATTGGCAGAGAAAGAGGAATTAGTGAGAAAGTTGGAAAAGGAGGAATTAGAGAGATCTATGTTTGGTATTTACTACGTTTTTCACGTTCTTTGAGGTTCAGTGGATGATGGGATGATTGTAATCATTTTTTCTACATAAGAAAATTTAAATAAATTTGTTAGTAAAAAGAAGGGAAAAGATAGGAGGGCAACTTGAGTGGAAAGCAGTAGACATCAGAGGAGTTAATATTTTTCTGCATCTTGCTTCATATGGGTAAACCAACCAAGCAACTCACTAGGAGCATGAATGTCTACTTAAACAATTCATTTGTTCATTAATGTTTATTGGCCATTGACTATTTGCTAGACACTTTTGTAAAAAGAACTGATCTCTTCATTACAATCTAACACATTCTGTTGGAAATCAGTAATGACATTGACACTCAATATTATTTACCCAGCTACCAGGGATTCTGGAAGATTCTAAGGAAATTAAGAAGTTAATATATTTGTGTACCCAATAAAAAAAAAAGGTTAAATAAAATATCAGTGGCTTGCTTGCTTTCTTTCTTTTTTAAGAGACTGGGTCTTCTTATGTTGCCCACCCAGGCTGGTCTTGAATTCCTGGGCTCAAGCGATCCTCCTTACAAGCGTGCACCACAGCTGCTGGCTTACTTCTTGCATTTCTAATGTACTGTATCTCTTTGAGCACCATAGTTTTTCCAAATATTAACCAAGGAGTTTGTAGGTAAAGATGTTGGATGATGAAGTAAAAAATTCAAGAGCAGAGGTGAAACAGAAAGTTATATAACAACAGTTATTAGAGTAGAAGAAATGGAATTCAGGTCACATACATTCTATTTACCTATTATTCATATTTTCTAGGAAGTGTTTTATTTATAAATATGCATACAAGAACTTGTAATTTTTGATAAGATATTAAACACATTTTAGTGCTCCTTGATTTTAAACCTCTAAATATAGCTTTCTCTGCTTATTAGCTGTCTGGAAATATTCTGGCCCATGTGACCTTTTGCTGTAATTTACTTATACTCTTAAAAAGTCAATAGTTCCAGGTTTCAAATTTTTCTTTTGTAATGCACATTTAAATCTCTGAAGTCTAATATTCAATAAACTCTGGAATGACTTTGAGCTCAGGATGCTGAGCTTGGTAACCTTGAACCTCCCATAAATTGGGGAAAACCTTTAACGCAGACAAAACAAAGCTCTTGACTTTCTAAATATAACATTTGTTTGACTCCTTGACTTAATTGTGAACTCTGTTGTTTTTCCTTGACTGGTTTGCCACTATCATTTGAAGTTAACCTTTTCTCTACTTAGTTGAAAATTGTGCTTCAATATATTAAAAGACAAAGTTGTATTCCTTCTAATTAAATCTAAGGAAGTCTCTAAGATGTGTCTTAAAAAAAACAAAAACGTACGTGCATGTTAATTCTCCTAAATTATAATCAAGGATAGTGAATCCTTCCTTTAACTATTTGTTCTTCTTTTCAGTCTAACAATACATTATTATATTTAAATTCTAACTTCACTTCTTTAGTTTTATCTTGTCAATTTTCATTTTTAGTTTTCAGTCTTTCAAACCTATTTTTCATTCTGTGAATGTGGTATTTAAAAATTAAAAAGTTACATATGCTTTTTGTAACAAAATCAATCAATATAGAATTGTGTAAAATAAGAAATGAAAGCTCTTCTGCACTTCCTCTAGTCCCAGACCACCTCCTAGAGGTAATTATTATCAAGTTTGGTAATGGAATCGTTTTCATATTTCTATACAGTTTTATCCACATAGATACACACACTCACATATAACCTACAACTTGTATTTTTAAAGTAGTATATTATGTGTGGCACAAACAGTATTATTAAGTGCATGACGAATTGTTAAGGGAATGAATGAATAGATAAATATATGTCTCATGAGATACTTGAATATTTTTAAATTATGGCTACTGTATCAGAAAACTTACTTTCTTCTTTTTTGTATTATAATGATTTAGTAAAATGCCTTTCTAAACTTTTAGAAAAATATTTAATACATAAAAATGAATTCAGACAAATGGTGACAACTGATAATTTGTATTATTTTTCATTTTCAAAAAGATGGCTATTAGGTATTTTGTGCTTAATATTTATAAACTATTCAAGTAGACTCAAAATGTAAATAAAAAAATACAGCAGTAGTAAGAGGGGTACAGATAACAATTTCATTAAATCACGTTAGCATTTTTAACATTTTATTTATTACCTCTTTCTAAATAGAACCTTCTGACATGTAATTTTGAGTATAGATCCAGTGCATTCTACTGCAGTACTTTCTATAAAGAAACATGGAAATAATATGGACTCTGATACTGTGGTTTTGCCAGTTATGAACAAATTACATCCATTTGGCTTATACCATATATGTAGTTTTTCTTTCAGATTTATTCTATATATATCAAAACATTAATTTTGAAACAGTAAGCTTCTGTAAGTGCCTGTGAATTCAAAATGTGCTGGGTGCCTTGCAACCAAATATATATTCAGTTCCCAGCATTATTGGTGTTTCCAATTTTCAATAACTATAATATTATCACTTTTGGACTTTTACGGCATCTTTCATCCATGGATCTTAAAGGGCTTTACAGACATTAATTCGCACAACATTCTTGTGAGGTACAGAAATATCATTAACCCCATATTATAGATGAGGAAACAAACGCAGAAAGGTTAATAATACGTGCACCACTTTCTACTTGCACAGTGCCTTTCATTCAGGGATCTCTAAGTACACTGGAACCTTTATGACGCTGGTATAGGAGAACAGAACTAATACAGACTTATGGATTAACTCATGGCAGACTTTTACCATGTAGCATGCAACTTCTAGAAATTGCCTTCATAGTATAGATTAATAATATAACATTGATTATATTCAAATCATTTTCCATTGTAATTGCAAATCATGAATACAAACTTTTAATTTTCCCTCTAGTTTGAAGGTGTAAGTGGATTGTGCTACATAGGCAACAGACTAGAGAAAATTGTGTATTGTATCAAAAAAAAAACCCCTCCATATTAATCTAACACACAATGACATAGATACTAAGTTTATTGCTGTATGCTTTTATGATTTTCAGACATCAGTGGTATGTCATTTATATTAAAAACAGTAAATAAATCATTTTTACTATATATTTTTATAGTTTTCATCTTCTTTGTTAATCTTTTAGTGTGTAAGCCAGTTTCAACTTCTTTCCTTCCTACTATGTAGAGTTCGGTCCTCAATACTCACATAGTTACACTAAGATTCCCTATGGCTATACAGACAAGGGCTTAGATTTGAGCCAGAGTTTTCTCTATCACTGATATCTCCTTCTAAAAACATTAAAGCTCAGGTTTCCAGTGCATCTTCATATATGTTTCCCTTCTCATTCTTTTCACTACTGGAATTTACTAAGGAATTCTTTAGTATTATTTCTCTGCTCCTTGCTGTCCACTGCCTCCTTAAAAAGATTGTTTATCATTTTTGTGTCCCAAAAGGTTCTAGGTACTGTGCTGTGCACTGGGAATATAGTGGTACACAAGACAGATTGACTTAAAGCAGCTTATAGTCCGGTGGTGGAGATAGACATTGGACAAGAAATTATAATCGCATTAATTACATGACCATGCAAAATCTCTATGAGACAAATCTATAAATGGTTAACCCACAGGCTGGCAGCATAATTGTCACTCCTCAAGAGGGAAGAACTGGACTTGTGAGTCTATTGTAGTAGCTGTTCAAGGGAAAGGAAAATAGCTTGATTATTTGATTATTGTTGACAGATAGGAAAATGTGGGGATTCTTGGAGTAGAGACAAGCTGGGTTGGAAATCTGTGCTTATTCATATGGGATAAGCTTTAGGTTCTGGGACTGTGGCTAAAGTAACTTGACATATCTCAGAAGTGCCTAAAATAGGCCTATCAGGAAGCTGGCTGGGACGCTTGCATCAAAATGTAGATAACCAGTATATCGGAAAGAAAGGTGATATAAGAGAAAGACATAAAAAAAATTGTTGCTTTTCTTTTTCTTTCAATATGCATGCATACTTACAGATATCTCTCCCTGCCAGTGCAGCTACTTCCACTGCTGCACGCTCTCTTCCTCCACTGGTGCTTTCTGGGAATCTCCTCTGTAACTCTTCATCTCATCTCTTTCCTCATCAACCTCATCTAGCAGTGCGGAACTGGTGGTGACTGAATGCCCTTGGACTTCTTTTATTTTTTTTAAAATTGGTTTACCTTCATCCCTGAGCAGGGAAGGATTGCTACTAAAGGAGGAAAGACGCTTCCAAAAATGTGGTTGTGGGCACTAAAGCAATTTCGCGTAGGCCAGCACATTTTACCTCAATTGTGCGCTGGGGTACTTGGGGTAACATGTAGGTACACGTATGTCTGAAAGGAACATTGCTCACCATATATTTTGTTGAGAGGTGGCAAGAACATCTCCAGTGATATATCCGAGATTTTTACAGATGGGTACAGAGATTTTAGATGTTATGCTTAATGTCAACAAATGAAGTAGAAAGCTGTGTTTGTTTTTAAATGCAGCTCCTTAGTATTGGCCTGATATCATCAGTAGGCTGAGCTGTTTCTAATGTGATAGAAGTTAAGCCTTGCTCTCCCTTATGGGATTTTATAAACATGTTAAGTAAACAAAAGAAAGAAAGATTGAGGAATAAGACTGAAGTCA
The DNA here is from genome assembly GCA_023783475.1 of Daubentonia madagascariensis. NCBI lineage: Eukaryota > Metazoa > Chordata > Mammalia > Primates > Daubentoniidae > Daubentonia > Daubentonia madagascariensis. The sequence goes on along the minus strand of JAKFHU010002088.1, from coordinate 43,174,465 downwards.
TACAGCTAGAGAGGGATGGAAGTAGAAGCAGATTCAGTTTGCATTGCTATTCTCTGTACAAATGAAACTCAATCCCAAAACATAGGTAAACATGCAGACTTTAAAATTAGATAGACTTGAACTTCAAACCCCACTGTGGCTACTCACATATATGTGTCCTAGTGTAAGTACTTAAACTCTGAGCTTCATCTTTTAGGTTAAAATTACCCACTTTATATAGTTATTCAGAGGTTTAAACTGTACGTGTACATGATAAGTAACCCCCAAGGAAGTTATCACTTACTATTTCTTGTTTATATGAAACCTATGTCACAGGTATATAGAAATATAATTCTTATTCCTCTGGTCACACAAGGACTCTCAAAATGAATGGAATAAATTCCAATTTATAATCTCTAACTCAACTCACTAGCATAAAATGAATGACTGGGTCCTAAATAATTCTTACTTATTTTATTATCACTATATCAGTACATGAGGTGTTTACAACTGATTTATAACATTTATTGACCCAACCTAATGAATCCTGATTCCATATTTAATATTATAATATTTTTTAGTTTTTATCAAATGTAAATTACTTACCCAAGGTCACCCAGCTAGTTGGTGGTAAAATACAGAACAGAGTATAGGTCTTATGACTTCTAATCTATGGATTTACCTTCCAGATCACACAGCTTTTGAACACACTTCATGAGTTTATCATTCCCTAAGCTTGAGAAAAACCTCACTAATATCATTAGAACATACCAGGTCTCCTTTTCCATATTCATTTATGTACAACGATCAACTCACTCTTTTCAAATGCCAGGGATGTATTGCTCACTAGAGGAACTTCAGTACCCAGCAGTCTTTAATGTAAAAGGCAAATCTTTCCACTAATGAGCAGTTTGTCTAGTGTTCGTAACCTTATCAGCAGCTCCTCAAGTGATAAAAGCTTAACTATTATGCACCGAAAGGTGTTGATAATTCTTAATCTTCATGCAGAAAATGGCTCTTTTGTCACTTCTTAGAGTCTACAGTTAAACTTAGCATACTGCTTACAAATTACCTTTCCTGTTCTGCAAAGCAGTCAGCTGGAAGTATTGGTGGGCCGGCAGCAGGTGGAGCCTCCTCCTGTCAGGACAAGAATGATACCTGCTGCTTAATAGAAAAAGAACCATCTGCAGTTTAATGATGTAGACCTGTCCCAGGAAATGGACTGGGTTTAAAGACAAGGTAGAGGGAAGAACATTTTTTTTTAAATAGAAAAAATGAGATTGAGTATTAAAGATTTGTACAAACAGAATTGAAAGCTGGAGGTTTTATCACCTTGAGCATTAGTGCGTAGTGACTAAAATGATTTTATTCCTTTGCTACTGGGAGTTCCTAACCACACTGGGCCTTATAAAGCAGGCCAACAGCTCATAGGGCCTTTCCTCTGCCAGCTCCTGGAGTGAAGAATACAGGACAATATCGTCTCCATGTTGCTGCAAGAGAAACAATAAAAGCTTGATCAGCTGAATGCTTAAATATGGCTGAATGTTTGATGAGATGAAGATGTAATTTTGTCTATGTTCCCTAAGGATCTGGATTAAATATGACTACAGGGCCTAATCAAATAGCTAGTCACTGAACAACGGTCCCAACTGCATTTTTCATTCTAGGCATGCCTTTCTTCCCCCCCTCTCCTGCAAGTACATTACTTATTCACTGGTTTGTCAGCAGTGTGCATTATTAGCGCTTGAGAGATAAAACTTTAAGTGTTGCTCCCAATTAGCACAACAGTGACCACGCACCATGCTCTGTGCTTAATGCCTGCTCTCAGAGAGGAGCTGGTTTTGAAGGTCTGAGGTGGAGGAGAAAAAAAATGAAACAGCTTAAGCATTCATTTTGAGTGGAGAGACAGCTCCTATTAACATTTAACAGCATTTGTGCAACTTGGTGCGGAGGTTATGATGCAAATGAGGAGGAATTAAAAGTGGCCAGGGGTTTGTCATTGATGGATTGCAGTCTGGCGGTGTTCACACTTCTGCCGTGTCCATCAGAAGCGATTACTGTGTAATTAAACCTTATTTCTCTACTCTTCAGTGCATAATTACTTTGTGAATGTAACCATCATCTAAAAAAGCTACCAAAATGCTTTAGCATTTAGTCTAGCAGTCATTTCCCTAGCTTGTGTCAGATATAACCATCAGACAGTGCAAAAGAACTGTCACTTTTAATAAGAGGCAAAAAATTAAATGAAACAGTATGCTTATTACAGGAAAATTAGGCGTTCAAGTGGTAGAGTCCTTTTCTGCTATTTGCATAATTTATTCTTTTTTGTCCCTCACACCAGAAGCTTCAGGCAATTTTCTTCACATTTAAATAGATCGCACATTTAAGGCTACTTAAGGAAAATTATCACTTTGCATATTTTAATTGTTGTAAAGAAAGTGAATAGAAGAGGTCTGCTGCTTGGACTCTTGAGTCGGTCAGATGCTCAACTGTCTGATTCTGGAGCTCCCCACTGCTGCACTAGAGATAACCCTATAGTTCACAGCCATCCACTTGCATTTCATCAGCATGCAAATGCAGCTCCAAGCACTACAATAAGTGGATCTTTGATATTTACAAACTAGCCACTAATAACTAAAACGTAATTTGTTTGACATAACTTTAGATTCTCTTATCACTGTGCCTTTTTTTTTCTTTTTAAGAGAAAAACCTAAGTCCTTTAGGTTTAGAAAAACTAAGAGACAGTCCATTCAAACCAGGATAGTGTTCTACAGGTTCTGGAAATAGAATCTGCTGCACAATCCTGTCAGTTCCTTTATTTTAGCAAGCCAGCCAACACTTGGAGTTCTTTTGTTTAATTTGGACTCATCTTTTAATCAAATGAAAAATTCAAATAAAATACAATAAAAACTCTTTCCCCCATAAGAATTCTAGCAAGCCAATGGTGTTTCAAATGAATGATTCAGTTACCAAGGGAAGCATGTAACGTTTCAGTGTGCTTTTGTTGTAATTCAAAAAGATGAGAGCAACAGCACAGGGCATTACAGAGTAAATGCTGTAAATAGGCTAATGCCTGTACAAACTGTTAATTATGAAACTGGTGAAAAGTTAAAAGGAGATTCCAGTGAAAACTTTGATCAAAACATACTTGGCTTATTTATTGTACTTAAGTGGGTTAAAGAATCTCAGTGGTATAATTTGCTTAGTTTTCATTACCAATTAAAAAAAAATTCTAAAGAGACAAGAAACTGAACTCTTCATTTTGACAAGACAGCAATGCTTTAAAGTATATTAAGATGTGAATCTGATTAACTCAGCAACACTTTTGTTTAATTACAAACAATTATATGTTCCCTTTGGCTACTGGTCATTTTCATTTACAATGCCATTGTCCTCCTTAAGTGCAAACTCTAAGCACTAATGAATGTCTGAGGGACTACAGTTAGCACACATTTGTAGACACTAAGCAAACATTTGTCTTTAAAAGTAAGTGAAGTAGGACTTAGTTTACAAAAACTATCAGTATAGGGCAAAGCAATATGAAACAGCACATTATAGAGACTGACCAAAGGTGATTATAAGATATGAACTTGTAATTTAGAAAGGAACCTACTGTTATTTTGACCGGATGTGATTTTCAGTATAATCTTTATTCTTTCAACTCTGAAATGTAGTACAACGTTATTTAAAAAGGAATAAAAGGGTTTTTATTACCTTCAGAACAATGTTTTTCAAATGCTTATTTTTACTTATTATTTTTACTTAAAATACTTAATGGGAAAAATTATGTAAATTCTGAAAAAGGTAGAAACATTTAAACAGATCTTTACAATTTCCCAAAGGTAATAGACAGCTGAAGTTACATCCGATTCTAGCACATTGAGGAGAAAAGAAAGAAGTTATTTCTGGCAGCATTCTTTGCATCACTGAGAACTTGGTTAAATCAATTGACTTTAAATGTTCCATTTTGATATTCTTCTTTTCCTCTTTTTTTGGAGGTGAGCTTTAACTGCGCTGCCTTAACATACATTTAAAAGAGGAATTGCACATATTTTTTGACTCTGCTGACCCTTCATGCTCCCCGTCAACTCCCACCACTACCAAAATGATGACAGCCAGAAACAACTGACCTCTCAAGTTAGTTGAATGTGGCAGAGAATCAAATGCTGTGATGCAGATTTCTGAGCATAATATCCTCTGTTTACCTTTAATATAGAATTGCTTTTGTGCTAGGAAATTAAAGAATTTCTCTATTTCTGATGATGTTTCTCAGATAGTTTCTTGAAAGCAGAAATAAAGTATCTCCTTACAATGTAATTTATATCTTTAACAGTACTTCATAATGAAGGAGGGATGATAGTTGAAGATGAGGGGGAAATTTGAAAAGTGTATTTCTTCTGAGTAATTATAAATAGTTCATTTATCTTCGTAATATTCTTTTTAAAAGGTTGCTTCCTTGTGGGAAATGTAGACAATAATAATGTACCTAACTCATGAGTAATATGGGGGAGAATAATTGCAAGTAAAGTTGGCACTCAACCCTGCATGGTATAACCAAGAAATGTAGACTGCTTTTACTAAAGAAAAAGAAAAATAAAATCAAACAACTATAAAAATTTGACTAAGAGTATCAGTCTGATAGGTCAAAACTGAAGTCTAAAGAGTTCTGACAGCCCATATAGTATATTATGTCACTTTCAACTTTTAAGGACAACTATCATGGCTCTGGACAGTGCCTAACAGTAGTCTCCATGTTTAATCACTGTGACACATATATCGGGTCAGTTGGGACTTTAGGAACTATAGTATAGTGGTGAAGAACACAACCTTTTGAGACAGTAGAACTGAGTTAAAATTCTTACTTCACCATTTACTATCTTTTCCATTTTGGATAAATTGCTAAGCTTCAGTTTTCTCCTCTGTAAAATGAACATATACCTGGCAGCACTGTAGAAAAGATTCAGTGAGATGCATAAAGCACTTAGCATTGTACCAAATACCCAGTAAATGTCTGGAAATGGCTATATAACTATAGCACAATATATTCACCTTTTTGTGTACTATGTATCTGATGATGTAGAACTCACATTTTGCCCTCAACATCTTTCTTTAATAAGAATACTTTGAGTTATGAAAGTCATATGTTTTTTAAATAATGTAAACTCAAATTCATTACTTCTTGAGAGAGAGATATATATAGTTACAGTAGAGAGATTCATATTTACTAATGTATCATTGTAGTATAACTCCATATTTTCAAGCATGAACTTTATCATTTATTAGACTATAAGTCATTTTTTATCTTGACATCATCATAAAATATTATAGTGCTAACTGTATTACCTATTTATTTTTCTTTTCACTGGTTTATTTTTGTTTGACATTTTTTCTTAAAAATAATTAGACTTTCATTTATTGAGATTGGATGTCTATAAACAATAAAACTTAGCCTTAAAATGTTGGATCCCTAACTGAAGACATTTGTTTGTTTGATTTACCATTTCGAAGACCTAAAATTTTGTTCAGTTGTCACTGACATATAACTAAACTCTTTGATAGTCTGCAGATAAAAGAGAATATCATGGAAGATTTCCACTTACCAAAGCATTTGCAAAGGGAATTTAATTATTGCTAATGCCGCTCTTTTACCCACTCCCCTCCACTGTTGGTCACTTTAGCAATAAGCAGTCTCACTGCATTGTTATTCTGAAGATATTAAATGTTTTTATGAACTTGATTTTAGAGAAAATAAAAATACTGGACCAATTATATGATAAATAAAATAAAACACCATTTACTCAATGATAAAGTCAATTTAGTTCGTTTCTGTTCTTTCTTTCTTCACTCTGCCTCCCCCACTTCCATCAGCCTTCTTGAAAGTCCAAAACCTAACAGAACACCAGAAAAAGTAAAGAAAATATAAAATGTCAGGAATGTGATGCATCTACCTCTGAGAATGGTATCAATGACGTGTATATTGGGTCAACTGAGATTTTAGAAAGCACAGTGTTAACTCATCCAACATTTTCAAGAGTATTCCTACCTAATTGCATGGATTCTATTCCTTAGGAGGCCCTTACCTGATCAACAAATCCTATTTATCAGAGGGGAATTATGTTTTCTAAAAACAAAAGAAATGGTACAGATTTAGATCCTCCAATTTTAGAAACCACATAGAGAACAGGTAATTGAAACTGTTCGGCTTTGGTCAGGAAAGTAGCATTAGGCGATAATGTAAATGTCACTGTCACGAAAAGGTTAATCTTTCAATTTCAGTGGTTGGGGATGAAAATTTTGTCATTTTGGCTGTTAACTTGAATATCACTTACTTAAAATCAAAACTTTAATGTTATAACGAGGTATTGTTTCATTAATAACCCTCAATAAGGCTCAATTTTGTCATTTATTTAACTAGCATATAACAGAGTCCCTGTATATATAGTTAAAACGTGTTAGCTTATAAGAGTTTGTAGAAATGATTTTCTAAGGCTCGTGATAACTGCCCTATGAATGATGTGTCTTTTTTACTTCCTATTTATAGAACTGTGTAGATAAAATGCATTCAATTGAACTGAGCATATATTTGGTTACCTAATATGACTTGTATATAGATGAAGTCTTAAACTTTTCTCCTGGCATTATTAGACTAACCTGGCTAAGTGTCAGGTGATATAATGATATAATAAGGTATTTTAATATAATGTGAATGTAAATATTATCATTATGGTACTTTATTAGTTGCGCTGTATTTTCTTAATTTTTTTTACTTCCAAATTTTTGCTAAACATGTACTGAACTTGAAGGAAGGGTGGCAGGTGGGAAGAGGCTCTTAAACTATGTATGCATGATCTTTTTATCACATTATTGACTTACTCATTTTTATGACACTTACCAACATTTAGTAAAGATTCTTGTTTCAAATGAGTTGCACAGCATTCAGTGGTAAAGTCAATTGGAATCCAAACCTTTCTGCTTAAATAGTTGTT